>CM066923.1:5710989-8656056 GCA_033964015.1 Scolanthus callimorphus | reverse complement strand
CTGTACGCCAGGCCCCCAGAAAGCTCTAGACTACGCCGGGCGGGGACCTCGAGACCGAGGACTCCGACTGGAGAGTTTCACCCAGGGACCTCGGGGGTTACAAGACTGCTAGAGGACCACTACATCGCCAGTACCTCATTGCTTTTATATCTCTACAAGACTAAGCTTGCCTTGACTTGGGGGACCTCAAGTCACGCCACCGACTTGATAAGAGGGGGATGGGTGGCTTGGGGGCTAGAGACTACTACATCGCCTGCTGTACCCTCGGGCCTGTACTCTCGGGCCTGTACCCTCCAGTATCCCCGGTACCTTAGTCGCTTTCATAGCTCTACACGACTACGCTGGGCGGGAACCTCGGGTAACGGCACCGACTGGAGAGTTTCACAAGGGACCTTCGGGCTAGAGGACCACTATATATATCGCCAGTACCCTCGGTACTTAAGTCGCTTTTGTAGCTCTACAAGACTACTATGTTGTGAATAAAAGGCCCGCCATCAGCCGAGAGCCTTTGCGGTCTTTTAGCCAATCAGAGCACCAAAAAGCAATGGATCAATTTGAAAACAAAAGAAAACAGGCGGAGGTTATTTCAGACCTACTATGAAATTATTGGGAGTATCGTTGATATAACCATATCAATTTCATTGTGCGTTCACACCGTCAATGTTTCATTTAACATGGTAATCATCCATGCAAGAAGGAACCGAAACTCCATTGTTCTACGGCATTCAGGGTTCCCCACATAGGATGTGTTCCATTCTTTTACCACAAAAATTTGTCATGACTAGTAACATAACAAGCGAAACAATTATTGATTTCGACTTGCTTGAGAAAATATGGCGATAATAACTGTCCAGACCAATCAGATTAAAGAAAAACAAAGGAAAGAGAATCACTATTTTACGCTAGGTTACCCATACACGAAGTCTTTAAAAATCGTATATCCTGTATATGAGTACCACATGTGCTTATCTTACCATAAATCCTGAGAAAAGTCTTTCTTTCATGGTAATTTGACCAATTTTTGTGTCTAAGCCAATGAAATCGCCGATATTTTAATAGAAAATAATTGCATTCCAGCATGCTCTTCCGTTGTCTTGGGTAGTTCTTATACGGACCATTACTTAATATTCAGAACTAATAACTTTAAACCTCAGGTGCAATAGACCTCCTCGGCTTGGGCGTAATGTTTTCCCATTTCAGTTCACATGGCATTCCCATGAGTATTCTCTCTTTCTTCTTCTGCTACGCACCGAAGGATATGTGAATATGGAAGCATCCAAAACCATGAGAAAGATTATTCAAATGAATGCCACGTGATCTGAAATGGGAAACCATTACGCCTAAGCCGAGGAGGTCTATTTGGTACAAATGTCACCACAATAGATATTAATATATAGATTTAGCCACTGGCTAAAAGCGGAGCTCCCGGTTAAATATTTGTGAGTGTTAATGAGACAAAGAGTCGAAAAGAGGTTGCTTTGTCAAAGCCTCGGTCACCGTCATACCACGTGACTAAGCTTTGCACCCCTTGCATTGCCACTTAGATAATTTCACCCAAGTTTGGTTCTCTGAGAGGTTCATATCTTCGGCCAAGATATATATACCTTGTCTGGTTTGATGACGTCATCGATGACATCATACGACGTGACCACGCCTTAACACCCCCGCTGCTACTTAGACAGCTTCACCCAAGTTTGGTTATCTGAGGTTCATCCCTTTCCAAGATATATATCTTTTCTCCTTTGATGATGTCATCGATGACGTCATACCAAGTGACCACGCCGTTGCACCACCTTTGCCACTTAGGCAACTTCACCAAAGTTTGGTTGTCTGAGGTTCATCCCTTCCTAAGATATAAACCTTTTCTCGTTTGATGACGTCATCGATGACTCATACCACGTGACCACGCCGTTGCACCACCTTTGCCACTTAGGCAACTTCACCAAAGTTTGGTTGTCTGAGGTTCATCCCTTCCCGAGATATAAACCTTTTATTTAGCTCTGCTATAAAACTGGTCATGGGTTGCCTGTACGACGACGGATGGACACACAACCGGAAGTCCATAACAGAATTGGTTGATGCATATACACTTTTGTTTTGTTCCTTTCTCTCCTGCATGTAGCTATGGGGCTCCGCTCGAGGGCGCCTTCGGCGCCCGCGGGAGCTCCGCTATTAGAGACAATCATCCCATTGGTAGTTGTGATGTTTCACAGGAGGTGCGAATAGACGAGATAAATTTTGAAACATGTGTTTAGTCTCAGCATGTTTCGGCCCTAGTGTTGACGAACTATCAGTCTCAGTTTAGAAGACGTGATATAAATAAACACTTTACAGGTAAAACAGTCCTGCCTTTAATATAAAAGTTTATGACAAAAGATTTGTTGATATGATGAAGAAAAACACATTAAATGACATAAACCGACGGGATGAATTCGAAAAAACGAGAGATCATTCTCGTACCCAGAGCTCGTCTGCTCGCAGGGGAGGCTCTTGGGACATCCATTTGAGTGCCTTCGTTGATTGGCTGATTTTGAACGTTGGGCATGCGCAGTAAGGTGTTTCTCTCAACGGCTCTGTATCAAATCTCGTGCATGCGTCAGTGGCTGTCACCAGAGCCTCTCCCGCGAGGTGACGAGCCGGGAAGCTCTGGTTTCGAAAATGAACGGAGATTTGCTGGTAATTTTTATGCGCATATAGAAAATAGAAAAAGCTGTTAGTAAAAGGCATGCCATGTCTTCTTTGTCAAAATGAATTAAACAACGAATAGGAAATCGAAATTTATTGCAGGAATAAATTAGATAAAATAAAACGCGTCCCACATGGATCCCATTGATGACGTTCTGGCCTATAAATACTAAGTTGAGGTTGAGGACCAACGGGAAATTTTCTAGGGGGGTGTATTGGACTCTGGCAATTCCACGGGAGGGGGTGTGTCTGGAGACTGGAAATTCCAAGGGGAGGGGTAAAAAAGGTGACTTTCCAGGGATTTTATCCAAAAAAAGATTTTCCTGGGGTATTTTGTCAGAAAAAATGGAAATTCCAGGGGAGGGAGTCCTTTATACGGGATATCAAGAAAATTTCGCCAAAAACTGTCGTTTTGCCGACGTTGCAAAACTTCCTTATTAGGAAATTCCCCCTTACCTTATTTGGAAGGTCTGTAAGTAATTTTCCTCATATCTTAGCGAAAAATGCAGGAAAATTTACCAAAACTTGCAGACACTCGAGAAACATCAATCTCTTGGTCGCCATTTTGTTTTTACCCCCCGCCGAGGGGCCTGTGACACGTTTTGAACACCACAGGCAACCCGCGCGGATTTGCCATAAAAACGACAGCACTTTCTTGATATTGGAAATTCCAGGGGATGGGTCTGTTTCACGAGTGGAAATTCCAGGGAGGGGGTCTTTTTAGGGGAGGTACTCATCCCCCCCGGTGCGTTTTAAAAATGCAATCAGCCAATTAACTGAAATACCCCTTGGGATAGCGGCATAGTGAAAACATGGGACAAAATGTTCAAATTTCCTCCAGCAAATACAGTTAATGTATGGAAAATCTCCCGAGAAAGGGCCCCTGCCCCCCCCCCCCCCCTGGCTACGCCCCTGTTTCTCCGACGACTTGGTATGCTGTCAAAATGGCGGCTGACATCGCTTATAATCGTCCGTGGCAGCGAAGGGGGAGGAATTGGTTTTCTGTGGAACAGGTCCATTAGAGTGGTTTTTCGCATTGACTGTCGCGGGTAATTACAAATTACTCGGTAATTGCGATTGCTTCGGGTTGTGATTGGTCGACGGCATGATCTTTGATCCTTCAGCGTAGAAAAACAATACACAATTACTTGTGATTACTTCGCTCCGCTCGCGAAACTTTCAAAAACTATTGCGAATCACTTCGCTCTCTGATTGGTTTGTTGAAATACTATCGCATTTGATTGGATAGCAAATTACTCGTGAATTGCTTTGACGACAGTCATGTGAAAGCCGCTCTATGTGCAAAGGCATGTCTGGGGACAAGAGGTTCCTGGGAAGAGCTCTTTACTACATCGGGGTTCGTACTCTTTCTAAATGACAAAAATCCAGGATTTTCTCAATTTTCCAGGAAGTCTTAAGTTATTTTTCCAGAGTTTTATTGGGTAGAAATGTCCCCTTCCTCCCCCTCCCCCCAAAATGATAAGTCTGGAGGATGTCCTAAATTTGCAGCTCAGAATCGGATTCATGAAACGACTCATTCAACCACATTTGAGCTGAAAACTTTTTCCAGGAATTTCCTTAAAATTCCAGGATTTTCCACAATTTTAGGTAACCGAACATATAGAGAGAAAAAGGACTTGGGAGCACGAGGAATTTCCGCAGAAATGTTCCGCTTTCCCACGGACAAACATGTGAATTCCGAACACTTCGCATTCTTGTGCCATCAGAAATTCAGGAAGGAAATGGAAATCCAAGATTTATGTAGTACTAGTCAAATACAAGCACAACGTTAAGAAATTCCAACAATTTTATTGTCACCAACCAACTAGCCACTGCCCTAATGACTGGCTGGGCTGTACTTGTTACCTCTATTACACAGTAAAGAGATTTATATCGGGTAAACACCACACCTCCAACAACCTCTTACTGCAGTTTTCATAATTCTGCGAACTCTACGCCAACTAACAAACTGCGGTTTGGCTTCCGACAATCAAACGAGTGGTCAGCTCTGGATGATTTCACGCAGACTTTGAAGTTTTTTTGAACTATATTGAGGCCAGGCGGAAAATTTGGTTTTGAAGCCTGGCTATAGAATGCAAGCGAAACTGAAAAAAATCATGCGCCTACACCTTTAAAATTTGATTGACGGAAGCCAAAACGCAGTTTGGCATTCGGAAATGTTAAGTGAGAGTTCGCAGAATTATGAAAATCGCAGTGTAGCATTTATTGATTCTCTGACAGCTAAAACGTATCGCGGCCCGCGTCGATTTATTTTGAGATTTGTTTTCTCTGACACTCAATTTTTTGAACCAATCAGCTCCTTGCTCTGTTTCGTCAAGTGCAGTCGCCTGGCTTCTCTCGAAACAAAAGCCATTCAAATGTCGCCACGGAAGCCATCCAACTGCACTAGGCAAAAGAGGGCAAGAATCTGATTGGCTCCTCGTATGAGTGTCGGAACAGAAAGCTCGGCTCGCAATGCAACGGATTTAGCTGTAACCATGGGGTTCGAGTTTTTATCACTTTCTGAGGCAATTTGAGGTTGTATATTACCCGTTTTGATAGAATTGTTTACAAGAACACTCGGATCATAGCGCTTTTCTGCCAAAGCATCACTTTTTCCCTAATACTCCATTTCTAAACTTTGCGCGAAACTACAATTTTCTACATCACAATCTGAGTCAGTATATCACGAATGGGTAAAAATCGAGTAAAGAAATGTTATATTTAATCGGTGGAATTTTAATCCATGAAACTGCAGGAATTTGTACTTGTATTAATAGGAATGAACAGATCCGAAGAAATGATCAACTTTTAATATAAAACTGCCCAATTACAACAGAAAGTAAATGGTGATCTCCATGGATTTACAGTGTTACAATATTGGTACGGTACCGTCGCGCGTTCACACGGGACCTGCGGTACTGGACCGATTTTTGCACGGCTAGGCGTGCACGGTCCCGTGTGAACACTGTTGCAAAACGTGCCAGAATTGTAACGGTACCGTATGAACAGGCGGTACCGTACCAGAATTGTACCGGTCCGGTTTTGTACCGCTATAAGACAAGATGAGTTTTCAAATTCCTCGAAAGCGCGTATACTCAGAAAAAATATCTGAGTTTTCTAGATGGGTTTTGATCCCACGAACTTCTGTATACTAGTCAGACGCTCAGTCAGACGTTTTGTACCGGTCTCGTGTGAACGTGGTCTAAATTTGAAGTTTCGCGCTATTCGTTTTCAAACACCCCGCTTTGGGTTTGATTATGGATTTTCTGCCCGCCAGTCAAACCATCTAAACCAATCGGGTCCTTGCCTTGTTTCGCCTTGTGCAGTCGACTGGCTTCCTGTCGCGACGAAATGAGCAAGTACAGGTACCTGATTGGCTTACTAGATAGTTTGACTGGCGGAAAAGAAAAATCAACCTCGCTTTGAAAATCCACAGCGTGACAACGATTTTGGCTAACGGGATAAGAGAAGCACTGTTGTTTGTTAGTGAAAAAGTTATGCTAGGTGAAGATAAACTCTCAGGCATCGTTTTTCAGCGTTTTATCGCAATACAAAGTCTACAATTCTTAGGCTGTGTCTAAACCAGTTCAACGTCAAATATTCAGCGATGCCCAGTAGATACTTAGACCCCGTCCACACTACACCGTTTTAAAACGGATATTTGTTGCTCCGTTTTCAAAAAGATTTGCGTCCACACTTATCGTTTTCGTATTGTTTTCGCCGTTTTCGGTGATCGTTTTCGGCGTTGTAGTGTGGACGATAGCCGTATCCGGAGCAAAAAGTATCCGTTTTCGTTTGAAAACGGTGTAGTGTGGACGGGGTCTCAGACCCTGATGTTGAACGGTTCGCATTAGTGAACATGATTCAACATATGGTCTTCAACTTGATACAACAGTGAAAGTGCTGTGTCTAGGAAATTAGGAAATGCTAAGTCTAACGACCGTACATAAAATACTGTACAAAAAATACTGTACAATAAAAGTGAAAGTGAAGTGAAGTGACAACACGATTCAACCTTTCCCAGTTACGTCTTCAGTGATTTAGACAACGTTAAACATGCATCGAACAACACTAAACATCGCTGAACATGCATTTACATGTAAGAATATTTACCGAATTTCGTCGGGTTGTGAAAGCTTGTACAGGGAAGAAATCGTTGAACAAACTGTCAAAAATGTTGACTCAAATGTTGAATTGGTTTGGACATAGCCTTAGCATAGTGGCATCCCCTGTAACAGTACATTATGAGACCCAAATACTGATTTATGTCAGGAGTCCCTTACTAGGAGTGGCAACCTTTCACATTAGGACTTTCCGCCAACACTGCAGATTATGTGCTATTTTTAGCATCAAATTTTTGCTTTTTTCAGCACAATGCTAATTATACTTATTCTCGTGAGCCCCAAGAATTAGTCTATAAAAGAAACTTCTAAATATTCCTTTGATTAGAGAATACAAGGTCTCGGTAGGAAATCAGATTCTATAAATAGCACTTATTCTACTGTGTTGGCGGCAAACTTAGTAGCAGATAAACACTCTTAGTATGACTCCTGGCCATGTGAGTGCAATTTCACTAACCTCCACCTAATTTTCTAGTTTCTAATAACGTTCCCTTCCTCTCACAAAGCGTAGAATTTATTAGGAAATGCTAAGTCTAACGACTGTACATAAAATACTGTACAAAATACAAAAATACGACTCAACTATTTGTACAAAAATTATTCCCCGTATACAAATTCACATTTTACCGCGTAGAAAAATATTTAGCTATTGTGCTAGTTATTATTTATTCATTTATCAAATTACTTATTTTGTAATACCCACGAAAATAGCTTGTACAAAGTATCTCTAAATGAATGTTTCGCTGTTAATAGTTTTAGCGCGTACATTTTCTAAGAGAAGTATTTTTACATGTCGGTACTTTTGTTGTGAATTTAACCGTGCGAAGTATCAACTGGTTTACCAGAGAAATCTTTTTATTTTATTTGTACTAATATTACCTTTGAACTTAACCGCGAAAGAGAACCTGAAAGCTGTTGAGATAGCTGCTATCATTTTCTAGCTGCCGTGAACAACCTTTTTGTGTCGTTTGTGCTTGAAAACATACACATGATTCGTCAAGCTACAAATTGCTACTGCTACTGCAACAAACTGCTGCAAAACCTCTTTTTGTACCACAAAACGCGCTGATTTCTAGATCACAAAACGCGCCGATTTCTAGATGCCCAAACAACATGAATAAGAATGCTATTTATGGGAGCTTGAAAATGAAAGAAACGTATTTTCAAAGTGCATGTTAAAGACATCATTGATTAGTGTAGCGATTACTGTGCTAGTAAAAACAGTAAGCGAACAGAAAGCGCTGCCCTGTCGTAAAACAACTCTGGCGCTAACTGAAGCTTATAAAACACAACAGAAGGCTAAATCTTAACCTAATTTGTTAGTGGGTTATTAAAAGCACTAAAATTAGTCTGCGTAAAACGTGAATATTATAGTTAAAACCGTAGCATTTCGCCATCGGCGTTTCCAAAACTGCATTTTTGGGGGACTTAGTGCTCAGGCCACAGCCCTTCTGAGCCAATCAGATAAATATGGCTTCCCTCTTAGCAAAAACTGAGACAAATGTCGGGACGGAAGCCAGTCAAATGCTCTAGGCGAATTAGGGCAAGAACCTGATTGGTTCATAAAGATTGAATGGCGAAACGGCAAACCCCAAAATATAAAAGGGCGAAGAACGTTTTAGCTGAAACTTCCTGCGCAAAAGCATTTCTACCTTGATACTGATCGCTCCTGGCCATACTTTGAAAAATTCCGGAAAATATAGAGATTCGAAATCTCCAAGGTATAGATATTTCTGGAATTCCCACTAATACTTGTATTTACATCTATTTATCTACATTTCTACAAAAATATAGATTATGTGACAATATTACGTTAAACGTGGTTAATTATTTTCTTCTATCCGTTCTATACTCACAACAACTATTTCTATCCCTACATTATAAAAAAAATATGAAACTACAATTTGGCGCTTTGGAGACTTTGAACGAAGGCAGTTGCGTTAAATCACTGAAAAAAGAAATTTTGCTATTTACAGCCAAACACTTTGCATCGCTAACCGCGTTTTCTAAACATCGATTTATTTTGTGGTTTCGACACTCTTGACTCATCCCATACCAGACACTTGTCCTGTTTCGCCTTGTGCAGTTGAATGGCTTCCATTGCAACCTGGGCGCTTTGAATACCATTTCTCAAGGAAAACCGGTTGGTTTGATCGGCGTCCAATACAGTTACAAAACAATTCGGTTGGGGTATAATTCCGAGTGTAATGGCGCTTACCATTCGCTAATTTCTATTTCGGTTCGAATCGGTTACCTAAATATTTGGTCATAAAACTGGTTGGAGTACTGGATCGGTTCGTTCGTTCTAACCGAGACCTCTGGTGCTTACCATATCAAGACATTTGTAAAAAAAAATCCGGAATTCCGGTTGGTACGAGCGGATAACCCCTATATTTTTGGTCGGGGGATGATCGTCGTATTTTTTAGGGGTTAAAATCACGATGGTTTGGTATCTTTTAGGGGTGATCGTGATCTTCAATAAATTTTAGGGAGATTGGTATCTTTTAGGGCCGAGACTTTGTCCAAATTGTTTTTTCTTATGATGGTGCTTCTAAAAACCGCGAGAAAGAGAGATTATTCGATTCGAGAAGACGATAAATTAGAAACAAACACCGAAATTTCATGATGGGTATATTTCACCTTTTACCTGTGTCCTTCGCGCCTACTTGGTACATAAGACCTCATCTTTTAGGGTATCTTTTAGGGTAATAATTTGTTTGAGCCACGCCATGGCCCGCCATGTTTGGTATCTTTTAGGGGTGAACCTGAAAATTTCCGACGATCATCCCCGACAAAAAAAAATTTGAGTCCCCCCCCCCCCCGGGCTCTAGACCGTTCGCTAGAAAAAGATAGAGAAGTGCTAGCCATTCAAACCGGAATTTCCTGCTGAAACGTAAATGGTACAGTCAAATTTTCAGTTATTCCGGTTTGGAAGAGTGGATCGCTCGCAGGGATTTCCCGCCGTCGCTGTTGGAACGAACCGATAGGAATGGTTTGTACTATTTGCCGATTTCATGACCAATGGGAAGAGAGAAAAAACACTAAAAAAATCGATGTTTTGAAAACGAAGATCGCGATGTAACGGTTTTTTTCTTGCTCGTGTAAAAGCAATCAAGGGCAATAAAAATTACGCATTCAACGAATAATGTTAAAATTTCGGCCCCGTTTATACAAGAGCAAACAGTTCTGGACATAAAAAGGTCTTCCGGATATTAGGCGTTTCCAAAATACAGAAATAAAGCCTTTATCGAGTGATCTGCCGTGACACAAATAAAGTTTTCGGAATTCTTTTACCCCTCTAATCTTTTGGATTTTAGCCGGTCGCTGGGTTCCCTATGGAAGAAACGAAAAAGGTATCTTCAGTTTTGAAAGGAGATCTCCTACGTCATCAGTATGGAATGTTTCTGCTCGTTGCTTAGATGCCTCTTCTAGCACAGGGAACCCAGCGACCGATAAAGGGCGGTGCTCACTCAGGCCAGGATTTCTTGTGTTTCCAGAAAATCGCTCTAGGGTCAACAAGGTAAGCTATCCGCCTAGGAATCGATGACTCAACTCAGCGTGCACTTCCTCCAGTCGATCGGAGGCAGGCCCGCCTTCGTTCGTGGGACGCAAAACTAAATTCAACTCGCAAAGGCAACAATAAAACATCCAAAGTATGTATGTAGAACACTGATACAATGTTACTGGTTTCCTCGAACTGACGCAAGATTGGTATTTTTTCACTCATTGAATGTCACTTGTAAGCCAAGTAAGGCCTAACGGCAAAACGCCGAACTTCTGCCGCTCTTCTACTGTCGAACCTACCTTTCCTTTTTCAAAGGATGCCGCTTCATTATACTTTATAATCAAGAAATTTCTATTGTTTTGTATTGGAACGGCGCGACTCTGGCACGGCGTTTGCCGTAGGCCTAAGGGCCAGTTTTCGCTAGAAACATAAACACAGGAGCAAACTCGAACTCTTTAGTCTTTCGCCGCTTGGATCTCAGGCGAAAGTTCGTCTGCACAAATTATTTTCACTTAGTTTAGGTTTCTTTTCACATGGATCGAGCTTAAAAGGTCGCTTGCCCTTGCGTTAGCTTCACTAGTGAAAACCAGCCTTAATATAACGTGCCAGCAAAGACAGGAGCTAAAAACAGAAACACGCCGGATTCCATGTTGGTCAAAGCGGATTTCAGATCGTCGAAAAACTAACTAGATTTAACCAATTAGAAGCGACACAAATTCGAAAACCAATCACGTTCAACAAGTCCGCCCCACTGCTTTCATCCTCGGGGTTAAGGGGGGCGCGGCGAGTGCGGGAAAAAGACGATTGCGGCGAGAAAATCGCGACCCCTCGGTCCCAGAATGTCATGCGTGCGTTTGGTTTTGAGGGCAAATTTTGTACTGCGAATTTGAGGTGCGGTCTATATAGCGATTTCATGGAGGTGGCACACTTCGCTGCATCATCACAAGCGTGTTTAAAAGCTTTTACGATTCAGGAATAGCCGTTCAGATTGGCTAATTTGAAAGCAAGAAATTAGCTCGACCGCACGTTGTCGACCATCTCGCATTTCTGTCACCCGGAATCCGCTGTATCCTTAAAGAGCCTGTGTCAGCCGCCATTTTGACAGCATAGCAACATACCAAGTAGGAGAAAGCACCATTTCCATCAGATGATTTAGATAATACAGAGCAATGTGCTCGATCGAATTTGGTAAATCAAATCTGAAACTTTGTTTTTAGATGTTGATTTAAAGATTTCTACACGTAATTCATCTTCTAACATCAAACGAAAGCAATAACAAAGGAGTGGCTGACACGGGCTCTTTAAAAGTCTGGAGCCTGACTGTCCCAGTTTTTACGCTTTGCCTTTGGGTGCTATGTACACTTTTCGGTGGTTGGTGTGCAAATACCGAACGCCAAGCAAAATTACTTTGGATAATAAGCTTAAAACAGCTAAAACTAAAACAACGCATCAGAAATCTGATCTAAAAAACTAGGATTCTAAAACTTAATCGTTACTCAGTTAAATCTTATGTTAGCTTCTACTGCAACGAGGCGTTAGTTAGATAAAAGAATATTAAATGCAAAAATTAGATGATTAAATGACACAATTGAAAAAGCAAATCATCAAAGGTTCAGTAAAACAAGCAAAGATACGCTTCGCATGTCACATGAATTTCGGAATCGAATAATAAAACATTCCGTTTGGGGAGATAACGCCCTTTGAAGCTGAATGCTCAGAATTATTTTGCTAAAATTAACTGAGCTTAGAACACTTCAAGGGCACGTATGGATTTCCAGTCATTATGCCAGTTTCCTGGCCAAGATTTGTATTTTCTTCGGGGTCGTCTTCCATACTACACGCGAGTATCACGTGAAATACCCCGTGTAGCGTAGACGCGCGCAGAGTAGCACGCGGCCAGCACGCGTCTTTCACGCGCTGATCACGTGCAACATTCTAAATTTCATTCATTGAACCTGTTCACCTCTAAATCATAAACGCACCAAAGAAGCTGGCTGACTCTCCCATTGATACTTTGCTGATGTGCCCTTCAGAGACTCCTACGGATATCCGATTACCAATCTCCAGCAGAAAGACGCCGCCTTGATAGCTACTGAACAAGTGAGTCTTTGCCTTCTTGGCTCGACATCGTGACGTCACGCTCCGCATGATGACTGACGTGGACATTGTTAGCAGTTAAGTGTACATAGTGTATCAGGTGAGGGATGTCGACTTCGACTTGGAAGTAGAGCTGACTGTAGACGTAATACCGGCCGCTTCGTGGGACAACTAGCTGGCCATTTTGATAGCGCATACCACCAAATGAATGTGCATAACCCATATTGTCTTCCCAGTGGCGTAGCACTCCTGGAGAATGCGAGAATCTCGTTAGAAGGAGTCTCCTTGTATGTGAATCATTTTTTAGGGGGCGAGCAATAAAAGGTCCAACCTAGTTACCAGCCAGTATTTGTCGCCAGTATTTTCGGCGACAAAAATATAAGTGGCGACATGATCTTGAAAATCGGCGACAAAATAAGATGGGGTGGCAACATGACCTAGAATGGGCGACAGAATCTGATGACCTGGAAAATCGGCAACAAAATATGCTGGGGTGGTGTCATCATCAAGAATTCATTGGCGACAAAATATGATGGAGTGGCGACATGATCTAGAAAATTGGCGACAAAATATGATGGGTTCTCTTACCTGTTCTGGGAGTGTGTTGCTTGGATTTGTGATAGCCCGTTAGGTGAGCTGAAGGCCTTGGAGGAGGCTAAACAACACAAATAACAGTGAGTTGAACTTTATTCTACTGCGTTTCATGAGACAATAAACCGAGGCCCCGTCTCGCCTTTCTACCGTACCAAGTTTCAGGGGGGACGTTAAAGAACCACTGAGGACGTAATGAACCCTCTGGCAGTGACCACCCTCAGTGTCTGTGCTTATGACCGCTTGGCTGCCAGTGGCGCCGTTGGGACCCAGCGCAATTCAGCAAACATTTTTTTAAACAAACAATTAATGCCAGTTGGTTCAAAACCTTGCGTTGGACAAGTGTACTACCGCAGCTCTGTTCTGTAGCTGAAAATAGCGCCATCACGCTTTTCACTGTTCCACTGTTCTCGTGTTCATATAAAGGTATTTATTACATTTAAACACTGCATTACTGCAATACTCCATACCTCTGGTCCTCCACTATCGCCTTTCTCGCCCTTGGGCCCTCTCTCCCCTGATGCCTTGCAATCCTTGGTCTCCTTTTTCACCGGGAGGACCTCGCTTCCCTGGCGGGCCCGGGATACCTGTGGAAAATTGTCATTAAAAAACACATCAAGATTGAATTCTAGGAAAGAGTAACATCGACATGAGAACGCAACATAACAAATGAAGAACACTACATAACACCATTATCACGCTACATGGCGGACCGAGAAGTGTGGCGGCGCGTGTTTGAGTGTGCCCCGGCCCCAAGGGCCGCCAGATGATGAGATGATAACGCTACATGACGAATAAGAAACGCAAGATAACGAAATCAGAACACCACAACACGTGACAAAACGAAATAACGTGACTTAACGCAACATAACGATAAAAACGCGGCATAAGAATGCGACATGATCTATACAAGAACGCGGTAGAAAGAAAAACTTTTTTATTTTATTTTAAGTCGCAAAACCAATTTTTTTGTCGGATTAAAAGGGACGAGGCAACAAGTATTTTCCTGGAAGCATGTCTGTTAGTTTTAGCCAGGCTCACAGCAGAAGTGGACCGAACGCTGGTCACTTCGTTCTTATTCCCAGCTTACCTTCGTCGCCTTTATATCCCTTGGGACCTGGTGGACCAGGATCACCTTTCAGACCGGCAGGACCTAAAATCGCAAAGTAACAGGGAGCTCAGTAACTTTTAACAATCACGACCCCCTTTCACATGAATCATGAATTAGGATATTCCATTTTTCGTTCTATTCATCCCACAACAGTTATTGTAGTTAATGCTCTGGTGACAGCCATTGACGCATGCGTAAGATTTGAAACAGAGCCGTTGAGAGATAAACTTTCTGCACATGCCCCAACGTTCAAAATCAGCCAATCAGCGACGGCCCTCAAATGGATGTCCCCAGACCCTCCCCTGCGAGCAGACGAGCCGCCGGGAAGCTCTGGATACGAGAATGACGAATATTAGTTCTTTGAGTAAGAAAACTGGAATCAACGCGCCCAGTGCAATGATGGGGCTGATTTACGCCATCTTTCTTTTGAGAGGGCCAGGGGACATAATTTTGTAAGCTTTACAAGTAATTTTTACGGAAAATTCAAAATCTACAATCTAAAAATACATTCATCTACTCCTGTGGTTCGGACATCTATCACTAGATGGGGACTCCTGTTGATGGGCTCCGGCAATGTTTCATTGAGAGGTTTGCCCCCTCAAGCTACGAAGGCACCATCTTGACTTTTTTGTTGTTCAATGAAGGATGATGGACGAACGCCTTTTATTCTCAAGAGTTCAATTAAAAGACTGTAATGCGCATTGGGCAGAATCGAAGAAATTAATGCTATATTTGGCAATTGAAAGATTATCTATAATTTTTCGCTTCGCTAGTGAACTTCATGGTCAGGTCCTAGAGGTGCTTTTCATTTCCGCTGTTTTCTTTTGCCCATTGCACTTTGTGTCATATAAAAACACTCTAATATCAAAGAAAGGATCAAGGCATTTACTGCTAAAATCGCTACCCGGTTTTCAAAACATCATTTGTTTTTGGCTTTGCTAATTGCTGTTACGCCAGTCAAATCTTATGAGCCAATCAGATTATTGCCCTGTTTCGCCTAGTGCAGTCGCCTGGCTTTCTGTCGCGACGTTGTCTGGTTTTAGTTCATAGGGAAGCCAGTTGACTGTACTAGGCGAAACAGGGCAAGAGTTTCATTGGCTCAATTGGGTTGATTGACGGAACAGCAAATTCAAAAATTCGATGTTTTTCAACACATGGGTCGTGATACAACGGTTTTAGCTGTAAAAATGATCCCAGAACACTGCGTATTGTTAAATAAAAAGGTATGACTAACAAAGTATAAACAAGTAGATATAGTCACTCGAAAAAAATCAACCTGGGAGAGCTACCGCACACAAGTTGCGGTGAAAAATGTGCTTGATATTTCATTGAATCACACTAAGTACGCAAATGAACGGACCGCCATAGCACTCAAATAACGCCCCTTTTACTAAGTGGATCGTGAGTGCATCCAAGTGCCATAGCCAGTTTTGTTAGTGTAATGAGTCTACTATTTCGCAATTTTATAGGTTCATTTCAAAGTGAACTTTCTTCCAGAGCTCCCCTGCTCGTCACTTTGCAGGGGAGGCTCTGGTGGCGGCCATTTGAGAGCCTTCAGTTCGCTGATTGGCTGATTTTTTAACGTTGGAGCATATATGAAAGGTCTTTCTCTTAACGGTTCTGTAATAAATCTCGCGCATGCGTCAATGGCTGTCACCAGAGCAATCTCGTACCCAGAGCCTGTCATTTTTTGGCCAGCGGCAAGATTCAGAGCTCTGGGGGATCCAAATTTGTGAGCATGCGTGGTAGATCACACAAAACTTCATAAAATGCAAAAAAATCCCCGAACAACAATAACCAGTTAAAGAACCATGATCTACACTGTAGCGCGGTTTCATTGCAAAATTGAGCAACATTTTTAAACAGGAAGCCCAGAATTTGGCCATAAAATCTTGCCGCTGGCCAAAAGATGACGGGCTCTGGGTACGAGATTGTCACCAGAGCCTCCGCAAGGTGACAAGCGGGGGAGCTGTGGCTTCGAGTTCTGAGTTCTGTGTTCAGTTTCTTATGTGTCAGTGCGCCGAACTCTTCTGATTGGCTGGCCAGAGCTCCATGGCTCGTAATCTCACAGGGGAGGCTCTCGTAGCAGCCATTTGAGGGCCTTCGCTTATTGGCTGATTTTGAACATTGAATTATGCACAGCAATTGAGCTCTTTCTCTCAATGGCGATGAGTACCGCCCTTCAGAAGTCCCTACATGGCTCCTACACCCGTATGTTAAGAGTGGTCCGACCGACTACAGATGCGAAAAAAAAATGCAAGTAAAAACAGTCTTAAACCATATCATACCTCGTGGTCCATCTAAACCCCTTTGTCCTGTCATACCAGCCTGACCTTTATACAATACAAAATTCAACAGTTAAGCAGAGTTCTACTGGGGAGCACTTATCAACCCCAAAAATTATTGCCCATCCCTCCCCTCCCTGTTTCCCCCTTGATAGGTGCACAATAAGGCTTTAAGTTACAGACATTTTCTAAAGGCAGAAACATCAATAAAATAATTTACCATTCAATCCAGGACTACCAGGTGCACCAGGAAGGCCTGTTCTTCCTTTTTTCCCTCTTGGGCCTGGAAAAAATAAGTCATTAGAATAGATTACCAGCAACGAAAAGGAATCAGAAGAAAAATAAAAAAAGAGTCTTACCCTGTGCTCCTTTTTCTCCTAAAAAAGAAGATAAAAAGTAAGTAGATTAGAGAAGCAGATTTCAGTATCCTATTGTGTGTTTATTTTATTGGTGAAAGTTATTAAATAAAATAGATTTTTAAAAATGAGCTGTTACTGCTGTATGCATTGCTACACGGCTGCTAAATTCTGCTAAATTAAAGAAAAGGAAGAAAACAATAAAATAAAATAAAAAGGCAGTCTTGAAAAATAAAACAACATATAAAAATTTAAAATATATTATACACTATGTAATATTACTATGAATATAAAACACTCAGAAGTATCCTAAACGTCATCATACTATTTCTCAATGAATTTAAAAAATATGATAATTTATTATTTTCTCTTGTGTATAATAATAATAATCAATTTCTATAGTGCTGCTTCTACTAAAAATCCAGTGATAACAATAATTTAAAATGGAATACTGATAAAATAATATATACAATTGGTAAGAATATTGCCTAGATTAAAATTCCTATGAATTCCTATATTTTGAACTATATATATAAACAATGCATATATATAATACTAATTTGATATGCTGTGATGTAATAGGCTCAAAAAACAATACCTGGGGTGAGTTTAGACTAGAAATAACAAAAATCAGTTTGATTGATAAAAAGGAATGGTAATCTGAGTAGGCATCTGCAACAAAATCAACCAGAACAGTGACCTCGAAAATATCCACCATAACAAAACTTAGATTAGCCTTGCTAGATCTCATCTAATCTTATTCTTTTGTTGCATCCCTACTTGACACATGATCTGAAATTATCAAAGATGGACATGAAAAGTCAATCAAAGTGAATGCTTAGTGGAAATGAGATGCATGCTTGTAAATTTTAACCCTTTTTGAGAAGACTATAATAATGCAAGACAACATTTTTGAATTTATAAAACATTCTAAAGTCAGTATTAAAGAAACTATTTTTACCATAGAAAGGCCATTTCAAGAAGTGATATATCTTAAGCAGGTGACCTTCTTTAAATCTTGATGACCCTGTCAAATATTGTGATAAAAGTTATTTAAAGTGTTTTATAAGTTTAGTAGGAAACAAGACATCATTCAAATTGGAGTTGTTTGCACAATGTATAAGACAAAATTAGTATAAAAGGCGTCTCTAAGTGAGGCAATTAGTTAATTATTCAGTTAAGCACTTAATGACATATTTTTCTAATGGCTTTATGAAAAATCTGACATTTCTCTATCATAAATCAAATGGTTTGCTAAAATAAAACTATATATATACCTGTATGGGAAAATGTAACATTTAATAAATATTTAAGAGTTTATTTTTATCAAATTGGTTAGCACAATAAATAACCATACTTTTTTATCAGGTGAATGAAAAATGCTGTTTTTCTCCTGAGTGTTGTTGGAGGCCTTGCCCTTTCCTTTCAGCAAGAAAATGAAGGCTTTATATACATGTATTTCTAAACTATTCTATGATGCCTGTGCTTATTGCTAGTATTGTAATTCATTACACCCTTGTCTTTGAATGTCTTTGGTTGACTCTAGGTGAAAATTTGGATCAATCTCGAATAGGTACATATATATTTTACACGCACAGTTCTTTTTGAACATCTCCCAAGGGGGATTTGAAGGTATTAGAAAATTACGATTACCATTTGGGTCTTGAAAATGAACATTTCATACAGGTGACACATTTTCTAACTCTCAACCAGACATAGCTACATCTCAGACAGTTATGACAGATATTTGTAGCTGGCTGTGAGTGGTGTCTTTTATTATAGAGGAACTCCAAGCTTTATTTACAGTAATAGGGGTGGCGAATGGTCCCACTAAAAAGTATTTTTCTCAAGAAATGTCAGGTGTTCTCGAATTCTCGGATTTTGATATCATCATGGAGTTATTATGCGCATTATAACTCCATGATATTATGATTCTTGTTTCTCTTTTCTCTCCATGAGATGTTGGATTTTCTCTGTGTCGTCTCGAATCTTGGATTTTCCCTGGATGTGGCGTTTTTGTAATAGGTGCTAAAGGATTGATTCTTAAGATTCTGTCACTAAGTTCTTCTTCTGGAATCGAACATACACTTAGAGGCACATACGTACTGTATTTTGTCTGTGACGTCTTTGTGCATGTTTACATGTACATCAATCTAGAATAATTCTTGATCTCAGATTTTGAACAATCGAATTCTCAATCTCAGATTTTGAACAATTGCATTCTTGATCTCTGATTTTTGGAAACTCCAATTCTCGATCTCGAATTTTGAAAACTGTGTTCTCACAGAGATATGACCCCAAAAACACCACCCCCACCCCTCTGGGATTTCCATTGAGAAATACAGTGATTGCTTTGTACAAAAAGGAAAAATTGACCCCCACCCCTCTGGAATTTTCAATCCCTTCTAGAGGGGAGGGGGGATCGGAGGTGGATATTTTCGGGAACCACACATTACATTAGCAATCTACAATAATTCTGCATTTACTAATGAACTGATTTTATTTTTTCTCTACACTTGGATATTTAATCAACAATCTCAAACCCATCACTTCTAAAATAAACTCTTTGATAAAATTATTTGCCAATGTTTAGCTTTAAAAGCATCAACATGCAGCGATCCAGCCTAATAATGTTTTAAAGGTTATGAATGATTTATGTTTGCTGTACAACAAATGCATTTATCCTTTTGTTGTGGTTTACTGCTTAGTCACAAATTCAATGCTTTCTTTATACTGTCTTCCAGACTAAACTAAATATCAATCACTACTATGTACTAGGTACATGGAAATTGCAATAGCACCTATCTTTTATGAAAATTTTGCATGTATGCAACTAGTAATTAAGTGTATAAATAAATGCAGCACAATGAAGGCCAGCATATTGACAACTGGGTTTTAGTTCTGACCCAAGAATATCACTTCAGTTCTTTGTCAAGTGCTAAGCATGGACAATTTTTGCATAACAATAATAGTCTTACAATTGTCCTCACTTCAAATTGTCTAAGATGGAAGCTCGTCAATAAATTCTACCAAATTTTAGCAACACTAATGTTATAAAGTCAGATACATGTACATATAAATCAGTGACAGCATAAATGTCTTTACTCTTCAGTCACAAAAACAAAAGAACTACAGCAATCAATCTTGTTTTTCAAAATGAAAAATGAGGGTTCAATAAGAAAGCAGCCAGCTTAACAGAGTGGAGGTGCAAAACATTGTCAAATTATTTGACATATTCAAATTTCTCTGAAGTTAAATTAAGGACAATAAAGAATAAAGCCCTGCCCTTAACTTGCACTTAGTACTGATTTATTCAACTCAAGAAGCTGCTTTAATTAAAAACAAATTTATCATTATGTTAAGTTTACACAGATGCCTTTAAAATGTCAAAGCGCACTGAGGTTGATGATTCTCTAAACTGCTCTCGCAGGGTTCATTGAAATCTCCTGAGGCAGAAATTTCAAAGGTTTTCATTAAAGTCATTCAATAACAATAATAAAGTTCAAGTTAATTAGGTGCCTCTTTCTGTATGTCCTTTTGGATGGAACCTAATTATAAAGTACTAATTGTGAGACATAATAAAGCAGACATTTTGACAGACATGGTTGTTTATACCAGGGGAGGAAAACCACATCTAAATATTCTTTTATGGAAGCGTTTACGTAAAGATCTCTGCATGTAATTTCTGTCCATGTCCATTGTACATAAGCATACAATGCAAGGAGCAAGTCATCTCTTATTGACTTTCTTACATTTAGCTTTTGTCATAGAAATTGTATATCATTGAGGTAATGGATCAAATGAAATTTTGTGATGCAATGCTACATGTGTTTAAATTTTACATGCTACCAATTAAGGTGGCTGAATATTTTGTCAAAATGAAACAACAAACATGTATATATTTTTTTGCATATGCAATGAAAGAAATATTATCTCTATTTAATGTTAAACCAAGAATTAATACTGTGAGCTAAAAGAGATCTTCAAGTTTTTGGACAACAGTTGATGATGTCTTTTTGCAATTAATTTTGCCCCCCACCCAGGCTAGGCCATGATATAAATAGTCCAAATGTAAAAATGACAAGAAAACTATTGCAATGTACTTTCATTGGCAATTATAAAAGCACTTATGGAGGGGTTTTGTACAAAGCTGAAGAGTGACTTGTTCACAAGATCTAAAAGGGATTTGCTATGATGCAAATATGTTCTGTAAGACATGCTTTTTAGAAAAATGGAAATGAAAGGAAATGTACAGGTGTGCATTGTTGACGAAGTATAAACAGCAAAAAAGGCTAACCATTTGCTTTTGCTCCATAAAATATTACATGGAAATAAACCCTTTGTTTTGGCTCCATGAAACATTTCATAGTATTCATACTCCATATGCCATTATCAAACTCAATACTGCAAAAATAATTAACGTTAAATTGTATTTCACTGATGTTCCAACTAACTAACAATACTAAAGGGGCATTAATGATATTATTCGTCCATTTAATGGTATATTACATGAATATAGTTATCATCCCTTATCATAAAATGGCTTTGTTTTATTTGCATTATTATATTACGGACTATTTACTGTCGGTTTTTTTTTTTTCGTTTTAAGCGCGTTTTTAGGAATGGGTGGGAATTACAAGGGTGCTTGTGAATTTCGTACTGCAACCTCTATTGTTTGACTCTATCACTGTCATATGTGAGATCGAAGCGTGACTAATAGGTATTGAACACGCTTCGAGGCTAAACAAAAACACCAATTGGAACAATGAATCGATAAGGAAATCGCTTCCTTTAAAGCGATCAATTTCACTCGCACACGCAAATAAAATTTCTGAGGCTCCAATACCTTTCGATAAAAACGATCAAATGTTCAAATCTGCGTTCGATTTTGGAATATTAGCGATCAAACGTTCGATCGAGTACAGAACACATGGATCAGTGAACACATTGTTGCGAGCGGCTACGGAATACAATAGTGAACTCATTCACATGCAGTTCTGCTCTGCTAGTGCCAATGGCTTGATAGTAAATAAACTAAACTTCGCTTCCACCTCTGTTAGAGCTACTAGGAACTTACAATCCCGCATATGAGCCCCTATGGATGACTTTCTTACGCAAACTCGACGGCCCACGCTTTGCAGCTTTCGTTTCTGATAAGCTTACAGTTCACCGGGAAATATAACGTCACAATTGGACTCCTAAATTCCGATACATAAACTAGCATAATAGCCATTCATTCACAAATCGGGAATCCGTCAGGAAACGAATACTTAGTAACAAAACTTCCTAGTTGAAAAAATATAGAATTTCGAAGGAAGTTTTAGATCGAAATTAATAAAGAGAAAATCCAGTGTGTAGGGGATCTCACAGCATGCTCGAACCATCCCGCGTGCGAGTATTATGACTTGGGAAAACTAATAAAAATTATATAAACTATTGACTACGTAATATTAAAAGCACCAACACACCATAAGAATGTGTACAGGGGATAACAGTGAAAAGAACTCGCAGTTCTGTGGTAAATAAACATATCTTACCTGGCGGACAAGCACAGATCTTGCCCTTGGATCTCAGTCGATCCAAATTTCTCCGTAGCCATTTCTTGCACATGCGTTTGGGAATTAGCTTGGCTGGTTTTGTAGGTTTAGTAGCACTTGTACTGCGCCTCCAAACACTTCTAGCAGCATCGTTCTAAATTCGATAGAATTCAGAAAAAAACTTCATTCATAATAATATAGAATTCTCAGGTTACACGCGATCAAAAGCGAGTCTTTGCTTTATGCATCAAGTGAGGACGCTTGGTTGCATGTAATTTTGCCGAGAACAAATCACAACATTCTGCCACTAAATACAGGATAACACCATTACCTTCAATAACACAGTCGAAGAGCCTCCATTAGGGACAGTTGGAGATGCAGTTGAATTACTTTTCCCCCATATATCAGTTCTACTAAAATTTGTTAACGAGCGAGCCGAGTTTTCTTCGACCGGATGGTTGACTTGAAGTTTCGTCGATGCCCGAACTCTGTCATCGTTTGGGTCCACAGATTGGTTTTCTAATTTGATAGTCTTGCTTTCACATTTTCAAGTCTAAGGAACACTAATACAAATAATACAACAAACACCACATTGAAAATAAGCGAGATATAGGCTAAATTTGAAGGACTACACATCGGTCGTATGCCACAGGAACATGGCTTGCTGTGGTCGTAATACACTTTCTGCGCCTCTAATTTCTCTCCCTTTTCAAAACCATCGGATTCTTGCTTCATGCTTCATATGCTAGCACGTGTGGAAGCAAATACTTAAGCCCAATGCTAACGCATCCCAACTCCTAAGCTTTCTTGCCATAAATTTATCCGGCACTGTTGATCGCGCGTTCGCCTCTGATAGCTCACATTTGGTCAGATCGCGTATCGTATTATTCGGGCCTGTGTTACTACTATCAAGTACTACCCGTAAAAAGCGCCTGCTACAGAATCCCGCCAAAATGACGAACAATAGGTAACGTCATTCTCTGCGCGAAGCTCACACGTGTGCATTGATTGCAAAAACAAGTAAGGTGACAACATGAAATTATTGGCGTGTTCTCAGCCAATCAGATCGAGCGATAAGTCTATAACAATCAGATATAAATAACTGGTGATTGGTCAAAGACAATAGCTTCCTTCTACTTCACACCTCTGAGCCAATAGGCCCTCTCCCTGCATCGATAAAACGACTTATTTAATTGTTGCCTTTGTGATTCAAATGCGTGCTTTTGTGTGCGATCCAGGCCCGCAGAGCCCAGAGGCTGCTAAAGCTGGCTTTATTGCTGAGCGTGGCAGAGGTTTAGGAGCAGAGCTCCCAACTTCGAAGGCCTTTCTGCACCACTCGACAGCTGGTTCATTACTGTGTACACAAGAGCACTTTTCATCTGCAAAGCGAGTGCGGGTTTTTGGCGCAATGCCAATAAGGCACATGGCATTTATTACGTGTAGACCCAGTGTAGCACTGCAAGCACAGTAGCGTGACGGTAGGATTTACCGGCTACACAAGGGGTGCAGCGTACGAAACTGTACACATTCAACCTTTATTTGATCCGTATGAAACTAGACAACGCTAGATAGAAGAGAAAAGTCAACAATCCTCGATCTGACGAGAACAACAGGAAATGGCTAGTCAAGAGTTTTTGAGAAATAGGCAAAATAACCCTCGCGATCTGCCAAAGGCGCGCGCTCAGTTTCAATATTTAATTTGCAGTTATTTGTCACTTTACGTTGCTAGCGAGGCTATTAGGCAGTGTCTCTGGTGACCTCACGGTCGTGATCTCCCTTTTGGGCTGTTGCGCCGTAGGAACGGAAGTTTGCTAGTCCACCTTGAGGCCATAGATTGACAAGGTCACAACAGACAAGTCTGCTATTCTCCGCTTGAAGATCCTTACAAATCTGCTGAGCGACATACAGCCTAATCTTACTGCAACAAAACATTGCTCTTAAGCAACGCATGTATTTTTGTAACTCTTGTAACTTTCCCCGTTGAAACAAATCCCAAAATAGAACTGCCCGCGAAGCTTGTTGTCTGAAAACTGTTGGATAGTTCACGGATTTAAGCCTAAATCTGCATGCCAGGGTGGGGGGTTATAGTTTTGCTCTTGAGATTTGCACGAATGCATGAGTAATTTGAATGTATATCTATTTCTAGAATCACACTTGCAGAAAACAGTGACAAAGAGAACCGAATTCTGAATTGTTGCTTTACGGCAGTTTTCAGCATCAATTTTTTCTCAAGTAGTGTTGTATGATATACATATCCCTTTACACATCACCAGTTATCAAAATAAAGCCAATCCTATAGTTCTGGAACTTATCTGATTTGGACGAATTTCGCCAGGTTTTATAGTAACAATAATAAGATGGATGTCCGATCTCAGTGAAACTTATGATAGAAACTTTCAGTATCGGTATGTGAGAAGAAGAAAAACACGAACAAATCTTGTCCCTGTCGAGTAGGACACGGGGGTCAAGCTTCATAAATACACTGTATCAAATTTTTAAGGCCCTGTCCATCCGAGGTTTTTAGTTTTCGTCAAAACACTGGTAATAGTAGCAGCAAAGTAGCTGGAAGTGTAAACGTGGTATTTGCCTCTTTTTTTTTAACGACAGAGAACAACTGGAGATTGTCTATAGATCGCACTTCAACTTGTTTTCTCTTTATACGGGCGTTTTGATTTTAATATAATGATGATATATCCTATGCATATCGCGTCTGAAAGAATGACAAAATAACGAGAACTATGATGTAAGCGAATCCACTAACCCGAAAAGAGGGTAGGGACTTAACAAAGGGCGAAGCCCAACCCTTTTTACATCCGGCCACTCATTTCCCTTACCAAAGGCCTCGCCTATCAGGAAAACGGACAATGACTCAAAATTAATACCACCTGAATACTTTATTACAAGAATTCTATAAGTATGGTTTCGAATTCGAGCCGCAGGCACTTCAAAGAGTTCCTTCTTGGAAGATATTTTTCTAATCCAAAATAACTATTTGGTTTGGAATTAAATCACAGCGCTCTCTAATACGCTTTCAAGGGATTCCTTAATAATCTGGAACGCAGGATTACAAAGAGCAATGAATCGCAGACAATGTTCAGAAAGCAATATCGGAAAGTCGAGGACAACCCCGGATCACTTAGCGCCACCAGACCAAAATTACCATGATTGGCTTCCCAGACACAAAAGCATGGCTTCCTAGACACAAGTAGACCACTGAAAACTGTCGTCAATTTTTGATGCGGCAGATAAAGGCGCACAAACCATGAAAATTTGAATTTGCTTCTTTGGAATGGTTAGCCGCAGTATACAATGCCGTAGCTAGCAGAGGGGGCAGTTGCATCCCCAGCGAAGTAAACATTTTAGTGTCAACATGTGGAGAAAAATCTGTTTGCCCCCCAGCAAAAACAAAGGATGACCAAGGCTTGTCCCCCAGGCAAAAATTTCTAGCTACGGCCTTGGTATACAAGCAAAATGCACAGACCTTTAGGGAAAAGTTAGCTTTTACGTTTAATATTTCCCGGTGGATGAGAAATGCGCGTCGGAGCCCCGTCGGAGCTCAGTAGCACGAGTGATCGATTTGCTTCCTTTTACAAACAAAACGCGGGGGTCTTTGCAGTTTCTCAAGTGGGTAGAAGTTTAGAAAGCGCAAGTAATCACTCGATTAAGGTTTACACTTTCAGCAACAAAAGCAAAAGTTTCACTCCAAATTCTGGAGTAAGAGTTAATAAAGCCTTACGATTACCGGTGGTTTTGAGGTTCTGTGAGCTGCGCTGGACTAGCCTCATATTTAGGTGACTTTTAAATCCGTCATAGCCCACCAACTTTCAGTTTCCCGAAAGAGCTTCATCCTCTGCAAGTCATTATAGGATCATTTTATCCACACAAGGAACGAATGGCTTTAGCAAACGCCGCACCGCAGCTTAGTAGCTCTTTTTCTTGTGCCGTCTACTGCTCACTTTGTATTTTCAAAAACAACATCTCCTCTGAAGAACTATTAAAACACAAGTTCTTTAAAGCTCTTCTGCGATGCAAATCACAGTCAAATCCTATAAGCCTGAGACAAAAGGACGTTCTCCTGCCATGGTTGTCACGGAACTAAATCCAATGCATCTTTTTGAAAAAAATAATAGTTCAAAGCAACGCGAAAATGGAAGCTAACACCCATGCTTGAATTCACTAAGCACCTCTAAATGAGCGGCAAAGAAGCATTTCTAAAGACTTCGAACACCTCGGCTTAGAAAGCTAGTCACGGAGACTTAAAATCAGCCTTCCTTAAGCTTTCTTAGCCAAAAGGCTATCTTTTTTATAAGATGAACAATGCTAAAGGAATTGAATTTACCAAGATTATACGGAAGAATGCTTTCGATTCGACCTTCGCTTTTCGTGCGCGGCCTTGTGAAGCTTAAAGGCGAATTTTAATTCGAGCTCGTTTGCTATCGTCAGTAATTAAAGACACCTCTTCGGGGTTAAATGATCTGCTAGAAACCTTAATGTCCCTTGCACCAATGAATACTCAGTTGGCTTTCATTATAGAGGCCCGCCGGTTAATCAAAGACAATATATCCGGGTGGAAAACAAAGCTCCGAATCTCCGAAAAGGTAATAGCTGCAGTTACGCAATATCGGAATGTCTAGTTTGATCAAATAAACACCACGATTTCAACACCAAAGTTATTATATTCTACAGCAACACAATTATTGATAAGTTAGTTTTGAACTGTACATGATTTTAGATTCATCAAATACGGCAATATTGACTAATTTGACGCGCTTTACAAGGGCGTCGCAAATCGTTATCTAAAGGACAAGTCCTTTCATTTCATTTCCTCTCTACATTATTTATATTCCGGTAAGGGAAGACGCGTAAAGGGCTGGGATGTTAACCGGAAAATACAGATTTTTGATAAGGACTGAGGTGAATTTCATTTCATTGTGATGATAGAAAAACAGACAGGGGTTAATTGGGGTAAGGCGTGCCCATCACTGTGGTCTGCTGATCGCAGGCAGTACCTTCAAACCAGGTTTTGATCCAATGATCTAAAGACGTTGATTTGAATCACTTTCGTCTTCGAATACAAACACTTAGAAAACACAAAGGCTTTGACATGAATGTCGTGAGAAATAACTCGCACTCTATACTTTGCATTTACTCCTATAGCTCATACGTTTTGTTTTACTTTGCGTTTGTTAATTTACCACAGCAATGTGAATTCGGCTCGGCTCTGCTCATTGTTAAAATTTTCGATTTTTGTTTTTTTCGATCAGAAAGCGCACTGGACAATCAGGAAGCGTTAGGGGTAGACCATTAGATGTTGGGGGAGGGGGGTGGCAATTCCCCCCCCCCCCCCCAAAAAAAAAAAAAAAAAATCGAGCAAGGCCATAATCCTTCCAAAAAAAAATCTGACAGAGATCCAAGCTGCTAATAAACATGGTCCACCCCTTATCAGAAACGTTTCAACAACATCCGATAAAATCGTGCCAAAAATAAAGAGAGAAAGCTCTAGAATAAAAGTATTATTAGCGAAACGGCCAATATCCAGCCTCACGCCATGGGCCAAGCGCTATTCTTACCGCGTCTACAATTTGCATGCTTCTAGGACCTTCGAGCTCCCTTTTGCGGCCTGCATTATTTTCATTCGTTGCGACTAACTGGATACGATCCCACACGAAGAATTCCACTCAGAGCTAACACTATACCGGTTGACAACAAAGTCCCCCTACCCTATATGATCATTCTCAGGGCCACAAACCGGCGAACCGGCGAACCGTTTTTTACTCAAAAAAAACCTGTTCCTCAACTTCTCTCTAATCGTTGCTTGGAAACATTTTTGCACTACATTCTAGCAAAGTATTGCACAGTCTTTAATATATCCAGGTGTCCTATGGCAAGTTCTTTCCATTCTGGGAATCCTCTAAATGTCCAAATCTCTTATTAGTCACTACTAGAAGAAATGGCCAATGAAAGCCATTGTATCGAGGCGGTTTCGTTGTGTGTCCGTCAATTCTGGCTTTGCAGCTACAATTTCCGCTTCCTTGGGCTCAGCACTTAGGAATCAAATGAGTCCGGACGATTGGTTTGTGTATTATTGCTCATTTCTTCCTGGTATACATGAATAACAGACAACACCTTTGATAGAATAACAGACAACAGCGATGATGATACTAATTTTTCTGGGGAGACCTCCTGTGACCCTAAGTCATTTAGTGTTCGGGAACACTAAAATTGATCATTTTTACAATAAAGTATGCCTGTATTTTAAGGCATCAATCTCCTGATCAATGCGCAGAATGCGCTATTAGCCTCGTTGCCATACAATTTTTTGTATAAAAAAGTGACCAGAGCAGTTTCGAAACTGAATTCATATCTCAGCCAATTTTCAAGTAATTCGTCCCAAAGTTTGCAAACCTTATACGGATGTGCTGTTGAATACTGGATTCCATTTTACCGATAGCTATAAATATTATTAGGCAATAAACGTGATAAAGTCTATTGGAGCAATTTGCATGATTGCAGCAATTTTAAATATCCCGTTTTGTTTTTACTCCTTTCACGGGTTCCCTGTGGGTCTTAAAATATGACCTAGCCAGGCTACTAAGCTCATAGCCCCCCTTGCAGCCGCTGGCGTGTCGCTCGTTTCACTTTCTCCCCAAAAAGTGAAGCGTGTCGCTCGTTTCACTTTCTCCCCAAAAAGTGAAGCATGTCGCTCGTTTCACTTTCTCCCAGAAAGTGAAGCATGTCGCTCGTTTCACTTTCTCCCCAAAAAGTGAAGCATGTCGCTCGTTTCACTTTCTCCCCAAAAAGTGAAGCATGTCGCTCGTTTCACTTTCTCCCCAGAAAGTGAAGCGTGTCGCTCGTTTCACTTTCTCCCAGAGTTTCATATTTTCATCGCCATGTTGACACGCTGAAAATAATCACAGGGAATTTCTTCATGGGAAAAGCTGAATTTCCCATGACAACAACAATGGGAAGTGTTCGACTTTTCTCAAGGATAACGTGTGAATTCCGAACACTTCCCATTCTTATGGCCATGAGACTTTCAGCTTTTCCCATGAATGGGTTTCTGCAGAAGTCCCTGTGAGTTCTGCTAATCGAGCTCTTGTCACGTACAAAGGGTACCCTGGATGGCATATCGTATGTTTAGACCTGGGATTTGATAAACACATGCAAGTTTTCAAAGATCATGAACTCTGTGAAAAACATGGCAGGATATCAGAGTTGTTATAAGTAGTCTGATAGAGGTTCATTCAGTTTCGGAGACAGTATGTCTGGTTTTAGGAGAACAGCAAGAGACGCCGTGATTGTAAAACGCGCATGGTGGCCATATCGCTAATACGCGCCGGGGAAATACGAGGTACAAAATCCCACAACTTGTCGCGCAAAATTGTCGCGTTGCAAATCTTATGTTTGTTGCTCGTTTTTCATCAAATTCACGAATTGTCGCGCAACATTTTTGTTTTGAAGACTGGTGATCACACATGCGAGCCCAAGGCGGGGAAGTGGGAAGAATAACCTGATAATTTTTTATCCCAAGTAAGTCCCTTTTTGTCATTTCACACCACGTGTTCTATCTACAGCTCACTGCTTTCCTGGGCTTTTCAGTCCAGATTGAGCCAGAATCTGGTAATTTAGCACGAACTTATCAAGAAAGTTCTGCCGTTTTTTCGAATCCGCGCGGGCTGCCTGTGGTATTTTTGAAATCTCGATCCAGATCCAGGCGACCAAGAGAATGGTTAGTACTCGTTCACATTGACCAAAAGGACGTCTATTGTCAGTTAAACAATAGAACGAGGCATAGATGTATTGTGTTGATCCTCGTTCTATTGTTTCACAGACAATAGAACGTCCTTTTGGTCAATCAGGGGCGTAGCCAGCACTTATGAGAGGGGGGGTTCCAAAATTCAAAAATAAAAAAACTATATAAATCGGACGTTTTTTGCGTTCTCGCCACAGGAAACCCAGCCAAAAATATTGATCTCGGGAAAAAAAACTAGCGTTTGAAGAAATTTGCTACATTTTATTGGAGCTTTTATTTGTTGTCTATTAATATTTACCGAATTTTAGTAATAAGTCGGTCCAGAACAGAGGCGAGGGGGGGTTCCGCTGCGGGAGAGGGGGGGTTCCGGAACCCCTGGAACCCCCCCCCCCCCCCCTGGCTACGCCCCTGTCAATGTGAACGAGTGCTAACCCAAGAGAATGATGTGGGGGAAAGACTTACAATACCTTCCAAATAAGGTAAGGGGGATTTCCTAATAAGGTACTTTTGGTACGTCGGCAATTCGACAGTTTTTGGCGATATTTCTTGACGTCTTTGATACCTAAAATTTCAAAATTTTCCCTCAACCCCTCCCCCAAGTAACAAACCTAAAAACAAGGAATTCATCTACGAGTGTCCCAAACATAATTTTCTTTCCTTCGTCCCTGAAAAAATAATTCCCCCCGTTGACGTTAAAAACTGTGAAGCCAACCGACTCGCCGAGGCTTCACTCCTTTCACGTAATGAAATTTTAACAATTGACTGTACGTACATACAAAACGTTTAGAGCAAATGATCTAAATGTATTGGACTTACATATGGATAGATTTTCTAGTAAGTAGACATAGACACGTCTCAGTACAACAATAGCGTTTGTATTGTTAGGGGCGTCGGCATCATATCACCATATAGTGCTTATCAGCTATTGTGACGAGTTGTTATCAACTCCACTTAGACCGGTGTTACGAAAGTCCTCAAATAAGCGGAATGTTTTGAAAATATGTGGCCATGTTGGCGCCCAGCTAAAACTTGAAGATAATCAAGAGAAAAAGCAAAATTGATACTCGGAGATAGTGAAATTACTTTGCCAATAACTGTTATCGCTCGCATTTAGTTACGAAGAAAATCACTAGAAGCAAAGGTGAGCAAGAAGATTATTCTTTCCGTTGGTGTTGAAGTAAAGTTTCCAAATTTATCTTGAGGCCACAAGAAACAGTCAACCGGCAACAAACTTTCCTTTTGCCTCTACCAGCACCAGAAGTGTACTAGTGTTCATGCGAAGCTCTATTGGCGTGCGCAACGTGACGTCACGAAGACTTCGGCTTTTTTTACGAGCGTTAGCTAAAATCTTATCGGTTTTACGGAAACATAATCATATTTTTAACGTTTTTGACAACTAGCTTAAATCTATTCACACCACTAGGAAGAGCGCTCAGAAATTAGGCAAAATGCCAAGTTTCAGGTTTAAAGGTTTTTAATGGCTTGCCACCCACCCTCCCCCAAATCATTTTCGCTTAGGGAAGCGGTCAAAACATCTGTACTCGACCGGGACCCGATTTTATCGCGGGAGGTGGTAGGTCCCGGGCTGTACCTACCCACCCGCTTTTTCAATGCCCATTTTCTCCATGCTCACGTAAGGGGTGTTGGATTTTATTGCATGGATGCGTTGCTCTCGCTATGAAGAAGACGGTGCTGGGCTAATCTTTTGTATTCATTTATTATTTTACGAGATATTCGCAGTTAAAAATGGCTATTTTTTCCTAAAAGAAGGTTGGCTGCGGTATACACCACCCCATCGGGTCCCATTCTAGTACAGATGTTTTGGCCACTTCCCTTACAAACCCTGTAACAAAATGCGTTGTGATTTGCATGACTCATATCTTCTCAGGTTTTATAATAATCGCTCCCAAAGTTACCAGTTTTACTAATATTTTTAACGTTTTTGACAACTAGCTTAAATCTATTCACACCACTAGGAAGAGCGCTCAGAAATTAGGCAAAATGCCAAGTTTCAGGTTTAAAGGTTTTTAATGGCTTGCCACCCCACCCTCCCCCAAATCATTTTCGCTTACAAACCCTGTAACAAAATGCGTTGTGATTTGCATGACTCCTATCTTCTCAGGTTTTATAATAATCGCTCCCAAAGTTACCAGTTTTACTAATATAATTAAAAGGAAAGCTTTCTAGTGTTGGGTTCAATTTTTAGCTTACTTGTCTATAAATATTTCGCATCCTTAGACCCCCCCCCCCCCATATATATATTTATATACAATATATATTAATTTGTATATAATTTTACTCGACATGTAATACATTACTCCATGTGGTGAACTTTGAAATTTAATTTCTTCACTGCAGTACGAGTACTTGAGTTCCTGGTGGGACGAACCATCTTCATACCAAAAATCGAGCCAAGAGTCACAAGGTTACATTTGAATAACTGGATTTTTGTCCATTTTTTGTCAAAATTACTCGAAATACTGGTAAAATCTCTCTTAATGATTATTTACATAAATTCCTCTCATTTATAAGAAGATATGAGGTCAACTAAAGAATTTCGAGGGGATGTGAGGCGCGAAAATCTAGCGCTGTTTTTTCTCGGCCGCGAAAACGGGTGACCTCTTTTTGGTGTGAGCGCCCGCGAGCCGCGGGATACTCGAACATGAGAGGAGGAGTGAATACGTCTCAAGATCGCAACGGGGCAAATGATTTGGACGCAAGGAATTTCAGATTGCATTCATTACAGGGTGAATTTCGTAGTAAATTTCAGTCAATAACATCCTATTCAGTTTAATGAGTGACCTTGACTAAATTCTGTCATTGGGACACTAAATTAGCTCTATACACGAAGTAATCGCGTCGGAGATTGACCTAGATTGCCATGTAGATGCTGTCGAATCACGTACGCCAATCAGGGATCAAATTTTCTCGACAACGTTTGGCTCGTGTCGTAATCAGATATGGGTACTAGTGCTAAGGGTCCCAGTTAAAGGGTGCAAGCGTTGAGGCGATATGATGAGAGGGGTCAAATGCGAGAGATCGTCAGCACACGTCCGACGACTAAAGTAAGGACCGAAACACGCAACAACGAAATAGAGTCGTAAAGTGTGACGTCAAATTAAAAAAAAAAAAATCGTCCACGACGAATAATGAAACCAACTCCAACAAAAGAACGTTGCATGCAAAAAAATGAGGCGAATCAGATGAAACTCGACTGAGACCCCGTCCACACTACACCGTTTTCAAACGAAAACGGATACTTTTTGCTCCGTTTTCGAAAAGATTTGCGTCCACACTTATCTTTTTAGTATTGTTTTCGCCGTTTTCGGTGATCGTTTTCGGCGTTGTAGTGTGGACGCAAGGATGTGGACGATAGCCGTATCCGAAGTAAAAAGTATCCGTTCTCGTTTGAAAACGGAGTAGTGTGGACGGGGTCTGAGATATGGCCCGCTGAATACATAATTTTCTTTAACAAAACAAATCACTGTATTTTAGATACAGTTCAAAACTAATAACAGTGTCTAAATTAAGGGACAGATATTTCTTTAAATCGAAAATTGGGTTTTTGATCGTTGTAACAGTCGTCCGTGAGTCGTATGAATTTTTTTCAGGCGTCTCGGACGACCATAAAGGTTGGTTTCCATACAGGTAGACGTCTTATCAGTCGGTATGAATTTTTTTTCATGCGACCCGGCGGACGACCACATGAAAATACTCCTGCGATACAGAGCTGGCAAACTGCCGGTCATCGGACATTGTCCGATCAAAATTGCCAAATGTCCGACCAATTTTCAGATATGTCCGGCCAATTTTCCACTAGAGACAACCAAGGAAACGTTATTTCCAGCTAGGGACGACTTGGTCGTTTCACGGTCAAATCGATTCTATCTCAGACGACCGTGAAATGACCTGCTGTATCGCATATAGTCGCCCGAGTCGTATAAAAAATGTTCATGCAATTGATACAACTGCACCTTAAAATATATTTGGATGCAAATCAACAGGGTCCGGATGGAGTTAACCGACTAGCGACAAACTGCCGTACAAATAACTGACTACCGACAAAAAGGATTGAATCAATAAAATAACCGACAAAGGTGAAAACGTATAAGTGACAACCGACAAATTAGAGAATTTTTAAAACCTGAATCAAGAGGGGGAAATGAGGAAGTTCCTATTCGTGCAGATATTTATAGTGTTTACCGTTACAAAAAAAAATATGATTTCATTCAAACCCTCAAATTGACAGAAAATCCCCTCACGCCACTACGGTGTTGTTAGCGGTGTTAGTAAGCGGTCACCCTGTGGTGGCCCTCTCCGCCATCTTGGTTTTATCCATCCGGGTCGCTGCAGGAGCTGTAACTGTTACTATCAATAAACCTAATTCTACCTGTCTGTGTTTGGGTTTCGTCTACCCTGGCGCTAAAAATCTTGGGGAGAGCAGTTTCTCCCGAAAACTTCCCATTGTTTTTGGAAAAATTCGGGCAAAACTAACGTAATTCTTTATAGGGGAGAATTCTCGGGCGTTCGAGAAACGGGCCCCAGGTTCCAAATATAGGATATAGCGCTATTCACTGTTTATCGACATTGCCATTCTAATGCTAATGTGCCAACCGTAGATTGAATAGCGCCCTTTGTTCTGTGAACCAATCGATCTCTGGTTGGCACATTAATAACAATGAACGACGTCAGCGTGAACAGCGCTATAACTAACTAACTACTAAATTAAGGATTTTATCATTCTAACAGGAACTCACCGTACAAGGTCTTGATGGTTTATTGTACATTGCTATGTACAGAGAATAAAATTATTTACAATCGTGAATAAAGAAACGCCATGCTAAACGAGGCTCGCAGGTAGCAGCTAGACATAGCAGTCGGAAGACATCAATAGTAGTACACACCATAGACGGCAGCCACACAGAAAAACGTGTCCTGGAAAAGATGAGAAAAAAAATTGAGACACGTTATTTCGTGACAGGCTGTGTCTAAAGGCCCGTTTACACTTGCGATTTTTGCTTCAATTTTTGTCGCGCGAGTCGCGGCGATTTTTCTCGCCCGTACGCGTCAACTCAAAATCACTAATGGTAAACTAGATGCAACTCGGCGTGACCGACCGCAAATTTTGTCGCGTGATATCGCGGAGATTCAAACATGTTCGAAACTCGTTGCAACTTGACGCGATTTGAAGAAAAGAGAGCACAGAAATCGCACCGGATTTTACATCTCGTTTACACTAGAGAGTTGGAATTGCAACTCGCGCGAGAAAAATTGCCGCGACAAATGCAACAAAAAAGTGTAAACCGGCCTTTAATCAGAAAATGGATACATTCCATCGGCTGATTTAGGGAATGTACAGTGCGATATTTTCGATGGAATTTGGTAAATCAAGTATAAAGCTTTGTTTGTAGATTATTATTTAGAGATTATTTCATGTACTGTAAGTCGTCTTCCGATTTTGAATGAAAACAATAACAAAGGAGTGGCTCGCTGTGTCTCCATAATTTCATTAATGCTTTACTGTCTTTTCATCCAAATTGTCTTGAGCGCTACGACCGATATTGTGTCTTAAACTATTTGCATTAAAAATAACATTCTGGCGTTAAAGGCACTTGACTTGCAGATCAACAAGCCTTGCACTTGATCAAATATTTGTCGACCCAATAACGTCATATGGGGAAGTCGTGACGCGATGAGAGATGAGTGGGCGTGTGAGGGCCATAGGAGCTCACTCTGCGTGGGTGTGAATAACAAACTTAGTGGGCTAAGTGGACGTCTCGGTCGCTACTACTATGCTACACCGTAACAGACGTTCGTGAATTTACCCTTGGGATAATCAAGGTCACTTTTGAGAGCTATCTTAGGGTTTTAGCTGATAACCGATCGCACAGCCTACTAGCAGGCGTTGGCTGGCTTTTTTAGGTCGTTTCATGGTGAGACTATCCGAATCCCGATGCGGGCACCATCTGGACGGTTCAACATTCGCTCATCCGGTATCCTGCTCGCAGGCGTTGGAAAGTAGTTTTAGGTCGAGAACGCGAGTTTGCTATCGCTTGGCCGAAAGACGTCACAAATTGGTCACAAATTACGTGGATTCTCTAGGTTTTTTCGCTGTTGCAGTGATCCCACATGGGGAGATAAAATAAATCCCGTGTTAGTAGGAAACAACCGTATGCTCAATCTGTCATCTGAGAACCAGTTTGTTCCTGGGATCATGAAGTTTTAGCCCGTCTGCGGATCACACAGGAAATTTCTGTAGAAACCCATCCATGAGAAAAGCTGAATTTCCCAAGGCCAACGCATGGGAAGTGTTCGGATTTTCCATGGATATCCATGTGAAATCCGAACACTTCGCAAGCGTTGGCCTTGGGAAATCCAGCTTTAGTCCCATGGATGGGTTTCTGCAGAAATTCCCTGTGTCACTAAGCCGAGATCAGGAATTGAGAGTAGGTCTAAAATCTGAGATTAATATTGAAATCCGAAATCTGGCCGAATTTCTTGCCCAAATGTCGCAATTCTGCTCCAAACAAAACAAACTCGGAAACAAACTAGTCATCATTATCATCATCATCATAGGTGTTTTAAAAAAGAAAAGGTTTTGAACGAGGGCATTATAATCTGAGTTTTTGCTCAAAATACCGCACTGGTAAAGCTGGGTACAAAGAAAGACGAGAGCAATTCGATTTTAGCGGAAAGGGAGACCAAATATTCCAGGGGCAAAGCCAGCAGCTAAAGCCATGGACGTTTGTTTGGTTTAATAAGGACAGAGGTTTTTCCTTCCGATTAGATAGAGGTCGGATCATTGTTTGCAATTTTTCAGCAGCACGCGACAGCAGAGCCTCTTTTCCTTTGTTTTCGCTGAGCTGGCGAGGAAAAGAGGCCTCTGCTAGCAGGGTAGACAGCCATTGTTTCGCTATTGACGAACAATGTTCATTTTTTAGAAAACAATATAAAGGTGCTTCGGCCGAAACAGTGCACATCTTGTGCGCATGCATTCTTGAAAGAATAGAGCAGGGGTGTATATACTAGTTATACTAATGCTTTCGAGTGGCATACTGCAGAATATCCCACGCGTCACTTATATTTTCTCGTAAACACTCGACGGGCGAGTGTGTATGCTAAGGAAAATACAAGTGACAAAAGGAATATATTATTTATTATTATTAATATTCTGCTTTAATATCACGAGAATTCATTGTATAACTATTTTATACCGGTTGAGTGAAATACCTCCGAATATAAACGCCATTCTTGCATTCTGATTAGCTGTATTTTCTGTGGCGTGGTATTTACAGGGTTCCCTTGTCCCAGGCTATTATAAAATTCCAGGACTTTCAAGGAAGTTTGAATTAACCTTTTATAATGAAAAACGCACGTTTTCGCGCATTATAAGAACAACATGGGTATCCTTTGTTACAAAAATAGCACGTTGCCATGACTTTCCAGGTTTCTAAGGGCCCGTGGGAACGCTGTATAAGTGGTAGATGCATGTTAGCTCATTTCAAACTGACACAATTCTGAACACAAGCGCGAGTGGCTAAGGGGCCGACCATTTAACTTTGGGGGGGGGGGGGGGCTTTTTTGTCGGTGCAAGATTTTTTTTTCTACCTCTGTTAAGCGGTGAGAATTTTTTTTCCAATAAAAAGAAGGGTTTTAGTCACCATTTTGCTGTGCAAGATATTTTTTTTCAAAAAAGCCCCCCCCCCCCCCCCCCTCAAAAGTTAAATGGTCGGCCCCTAAGCGATCAAACCATGTCTCAGCGTGTCGTCGAGCCGATTAACACATCATCGCTTTGTAAGGACGGGAAGTATTTGCTGTTATGTAAACCAATTATGCGTTAAGACAGGAAGTTTTTCGCAACAAAAGCAACATCGTGATATCAAGTTATGCTTACAATTCTATGATTAAATCAAGCAGAAAAGCGTAATGGAAATAAGAAGAAAATGCCGCAAAGCATAAAAAGTTTTCAAGAACCATGCCAAGTTTAAGAATGGGGAAACAGAAAGGTTTCTTACGACGCTTTCGATACCATGTCTTTTTGTTTGCCGAAATTGCTGGTCACTCAACAAGTCGGCACTAGCTAAATAATCAATTGGTGAATGGAATTTTATTTATTTGCTATCTGAGGAAACAGAAGACTTAGAAGTCGCACACAGAATCTCTCGGCTTCAAAACAGTAAAGTTATACACGAAAGTGGCCACGCGCGCGCGTGCCCCCAATTTCCCGCCATTTTGTGAAGGCGCGCGAAAAGTCAGACATACGTGCTTCATGAACCAAAGCGTAGAGACAAAACAACATTAGTGAAAAGAAAACAGACGAAATTAGAAACAGGAACATATGTATCTGATACAACTGCCATATATCAATATTGGAACTGGAAAAAGCATTAGGACTACAAACAGTCGTATACTCTGCGTACTAAATTTTCAGGTTTTATTGATCAAGCAAACCGCATTTGAACAATTAAGCCGACGAAACCAACACGTTAAGTGACAACATCAACAGCAAATTGACTGTCTCGGCTTTCTTTCACGATGAAAGAAACAAATAAATAGTCCGAAACACGAAACAATCTCAGTCAGAAACGACGCCATTAAAAGCAAAAGAAGCTTCATGATAATGAAACGAAGATAGAACGAAAGGCCGGAATAGAAAATGAAATGACTCGGAGAGAAAAAAAATACAAAATCCAGTCGGCTCTTTTTAGAGTTGAGAACAGTTTTCAACAACGACAAAATAATCGAGCTTGACATTCTCTGTCGTTACTGAACGGCGTCCTCACGATCCGTCAAAAGCACGCTCATCAAATTATAGCATTGATTGATTAGTATTTGTCGGCAAAAAAAGCCTGAAGGGCTGGAGAAAGCTAGCGGGCGATTTCAATGAATAGCTTGTAAATTCAAAGTGCAGATCAGATGAGTCTAGCAAATTGGGAAGATGCAAAGATCTTATTACAAAAGTACTTCTATTGATACAATCAATAAAACAAATGGGGAGAGATCGGAGAGCCTTAGTCTCATTTACATTTGACGCGGAGCGATTCTAAAAATTATGTGGAAGCTGATTGGCTTTGTAATCTTTATAACGAGCATCATGATTGGTTATCGACAGAATTGCATTTTACAGGGCCACCAGTAACATATATTTTTAGAACTCCGACCCAAATACGACCCAAAATTTCACGAAGTCACGTAAGAAACTTTGAGGGTTTTTTGAAAGGGAGGCTTGAGTTCAGACGAAAGTTTGCTTGCAAAAAATAGGACCAGAGCAAAATCAAGGTAGGCTTCAGTGCATTCACGAACACAGAGCTCCCCGGCTCGTGAACTCGCGGGGGAGGTTCTGGTGATCATCGACAACCAGCCATTGACGCATGCGCGAGAGTTGGTACAGCCGCTCAGAGAAACACATTCTGTGCATGTCCCATGGTCTGGGTACGAGAACATTGTGACAGCCACTGACGCATGCGCGAGATTTGATACAGAGCCGCTGACAGAAACTCCTTTCTGCGCATGCCCCAACGTTAAAAATCAGCTAATCAGCGACGGCCCTCAAATGGATGTCCCCGGAGCCTCCCCTGCGAGCAGACGACCTGGGGAGCTCTGGGTTCGAGAATGGCTTCAGTGATTTCAACACCATCATCATCATCATCATCGTCATCATCATCATTTGAGATATTTAACAAATATAAAATGAATAAACAGACTGGCCCGCAGGTAGTACAAACTAAGCTAAAACGCTTATCCACGAGTAAAAATAGTAGACTACGTCACACAAGGTGCAACCTTGTCTAAAATAGCCTAGGTGTATAATTTTATCACCCTCAGATAAAAAAAAATAACCTTGCAAGCATTGCCAGATGCGTGGCGAAGTAGCCAGATGCTTAAATAAAATAACCTGTGAATCTCTTAACGCATCGAAACCCCGCGTAAATTAGATGAACATACCTCCTACTGAGTTGTAGCTGTTTACCTACAAGGTGCATGTTGACCCCTGTCAGAGTCATTAATGACGTGAAGACCCTCTCATCCTACGCGCAAATACTAAACCACCATGTTGCTCTGCTTTAACTGCATTGTGTATAGAGCAGATTTCGTATGACTGTGAAAAGTACCATGACACGGCGCGGTACTGTCGCGGTGGCGGTACGGAACCTGGCCTGCTGTAGATACCGAACGAAACCGCGTAGTCGCGGTACGGTCACGGTCGCCGCGCGGAACTCTTTCATGGTACTTTTCACAGTCATACGAAATCTGCTCTACGGAAGTGTATGTGACAGAGATATAGTACAGCTAGGTACTGTATCTCATAGCCTCCTCCGTAGGCGCCTCTCTCCCCTCCTCAGAACAACGGAAAAACGAAACCGGAAGAGGCTGTGACGAGGACCTCCCCGTCCCCCTTCGTAATTTTTGTCGCTAACCCTACACCACAGGAATCCCAATTTCCTGTTTCTGTTGTTTCCGTGGAGTTGCCTGCTGAGGAGGATAGATTGTATCCACTGCAGTGGATAAGCGGTGCGGGCATTAAAAAATAATTCCGCGTGCGCGTGCGGGAAGCGAAAACTGATCTTGGGAAGCCAAGCCAAATCAAATCATATCAACTTTATTTTCTCTTATAGCTATTATAGTTGGAGTTATTACAGCTGTGACAAAGGGCCGATAGCTCTGAGAAATGTATGGTGGGTGGGCATAGGCTGGCTATATACCCGGGGGGGGGGGGGGTACTCCCTTATATTTACTATACGGGTATGTGCCGCTGTGCAGGGTAGGGTTTTCAGCCCTCCCGCTTCCAGAACAGGGTCGCTAAATCACCACTTTCTCTGGGTCAGGTTCCCTAAAATCGACATTTTTTAGGGTATGTTCTTCGATTACCTCTCTAGATCAGCTAGCCTTGCTCTGAAATATTTCGAAATGTCTGGTAAAGATGATTTTGAAATAATATGACGGCAATCCCGCCAACATTGCCACTAGAACAGGGTATATATTTTGTGGATTTTCGCAAATTTCTCTAGAACAGGGTGTCAAAATTTGAATCTTTCACTCTAGAACAGGGTCAGCTTCTCAGAGAGCCAGCGGCACACACTTTCCGGGAGTGCCCCCCTCCCCCCCGGGAGTGCTATATATTTCTATTGTAAATGCAATCTGCGTTCCAATGTTTGCCTTTCTCTCCCCAATCTCCCAAGGTTCTTGCCTCGATCGCCTATTGCAGTCTGTGTCAGTTGACTGCACTATGCGAAGGAAACGGAAAGCCCTGATTGGCTTAGATGGTTTTACTTGCGGGCCGGAAAAAGTAAAATTAAACCACGTTTTCATCGAAAAATTCACAGCGATAGACGTTTGGCTATAATTAAAATAACATGGTGTTATTACTCTGAGAAATCTGTAAGACTGGCCCGCCTCGATTAGTAACGAATTTTGTGAGGGGGCTCGGCGACTCTCACTCACTCACTCCAGTGTTAAAGTCATTATGCTGATGTCATTCTTTCAATCTCTCGGGACGCACGCTAGCCATATGCGGAACTAAAACTCTTGCCGCCATCTCTCTGTTACCCTTATAACTTCGCCAGGATATATACGTCTGAGTGCTACTAAAATTATCCATGTGGGAACCTTAATATTCCCCCTGTACTGTATAAAACCACTTTTCCACGAGTTGCTAACGGCATGCCTTTCATCTTGTATAAGAGCTTCAGTTCGCCTCCATTTTGTCAGCCTAGGAACATACCGAGTCAGAGAAAACAACTATTTCCATCGGCTGATTTTGGGAATGAAGTGCGGTATTTTTCGATTGAATAAAACCTCCTTGATTGAATCCAGGAAATCAGAACTGTGTTTGTAAGATGATTATTTCAAGTTTCTACGTAATCCGTAATCTGGATTCGACTGTCCACACGTTTCTGAAATGTTATCGGATTCAAACATTTCCACTCTGTGGAGAGCGGATTCAAAACTAGCCGGATTCGTCTGCGAATTCGCCTGATGCGTGTGGACGATAGCCAAAAGTTGCGGGTTCAAAAATATCTGGATACGTGTGTAGGGGGCCTTCAGGTCTCGTGAAAGGTAAAATGTAAAAATTAACTTTTTCCCCGAAATTCATTTGATACAGTCCTAATGTATATTTCTAAAAATTCAAATGACGCGTCAACTGTTTTCCTAGGCTTCCATTGCCAATTCGTTTGTATTGCCTGCCACTCACTTTCTGTAATGTAGTTAACTTTACACGCTTTTTCTAGCACTTAAATTTTAGGTCAAATTTCCACCTTCGCGAAGCTCGTGACCCCGCACAATTTAAGATATCGGCGTCAAATTTTCTGTGTCATTAGAAAATAATCACAACTAAAAACCTCGTGAGGGAATTTTTATTTTTTACTTGAAAAAGATTTTATGATAAATTTTGCGGCCACAAACTGTAAAAAATGCGATTTTCAACTTTTAGTAAATATGCAAAATATCGAAAGTCGCTGACACGGCTTTGCAGTTCAAATTGTGCAACAAACCGCTAGTGGTCTGGAGCTTCTCAAGTAAACAAGGTAGTTTTTATTTCGGGGTCTTAAAAATACAAGAAAAATTTAAACTTCGATAAACTAAACAACTTCATAGATAGAGCAATATTTTAGCTTTTAAATGATATATAGCTGATAATCATAGCATAAATTGCGACGCGACGAGAATTTTTTCCGAAGACACCCCTCACGGGTTTACAGAGACCGTTTGTATTTGATATTGCCAACGAGCAGCCGAGCCAAGAAGCGAGCCGGCAGCATTATAGAGCCGTGCGAGGAGAACAATTCTCGAGTTCAGAGTGGTGTGTAACCACTAGCCAATCAAAGTGCCATTATTTCAAAAAGAGCATTATTATTCAAGTAGTGGTAACCAAATACTTATCACTATCAGAAGAGAATTCTACTATTTGACCGTTGTTCCGTTTGGATTTGATATTGCCAACGAGCAGCCGAGCCAAGAGGCGAGCCGGCAGCATTATTGCCAACGAGCAGCCGAGCCAAGAGGCGAGGCTGCGAGGCGGCAGCATTATAGAGCCGTGCGAGGAGAAAAATTCTCGAGTTCAGAGTGGTGTAACCACTAGCCAATCAAAGAACAATGATTTCGAAAGAGCATTATTATTCAAGGGGTAACCAAATACTTAGCACTATCAGTATCAGAAGAGAAATTTACTATTTGTGACCCCTGGTCCACTTCTGAAGTGCGCCCGTGTAGCCAACGCCGCGATGCTGTGTTTGCAGTTCTCACGCTGTTATTATTACACAATCAATGCTATCACAGTGATTTAGCTTGTTAATATGCTCATGGAAATGCAAACTTTATATGTATGAAATTCAGAGGTAGATATTTGTCTCTAAAGTGACCTAGTCCGCCAAATGAGTATCAGGGGGCCGTTTCTCGAAACGCCCGAGAATTCTCGGGCCCGAAAAATTTGTTTTCAAATATTAATAGTTTGATCCCCAAGTTTTTCGTTTTCTTTTCTATCCTGATGATTGAAATAGTCTACAACTCCCTATCCGTGAATATGTATACTGTTTACGTCTCAAAAAAGAAATTTTCGATTTCATTCAAAACCCTAAATCGAAGTAAAATCACCCGAAAAGTCTCGGGAGGTCAGTTGCTCCCGAAAACGTTCCACTGTTTTTCACCCGAGTTTTTCGGGTGCCCGAAAAGTTCGGTTTAAACTAACGTAATTCTATTAATGCTATAGAATATAAATAACTACGAAAAGGGAGTTATAGACTATTCAAATAAGCAGGGTAAAAAAGAAAACGAAAAACTTTTTGATAAATCCATAAAAATTTCAAAACAAAGTTCTCGGGCCCGAGAATTCTCGGGCGTTTCGAGAAACGGGCGCCAGGACCCCCCCCCCCCCCCCCCTCCTCGAATCCTCTCTCATTTCTCACAGAAAAATAAAATTCCGCCACTCAGGCTAGGCCAAATGAAATTAGGGCAGCAGTGAGTCAGAGGAACTCATATTTTCAAAAGGGCAAAACATGATTCACTGTTTGTATTGCTCGTTGGTACTTTTAGCGAGAGCTACAACTAGTAGAGCCGTGCGAGGAGAAAAATTCTCGAGTTCAGAGTGGCGTAACCACTAGCCAATCAAAGTGTCAGGATTTCAGAGAGAGCATTAAGGTGGATCGACCCAGTAATTTTGTACCCATACCAACCAATTTTGAACCTCTCGTATAAAAACAGGTTTATTTCTATCGCGCAGCCAATATAACACATATACTACCAATAGACTGAAATACATGTCAATACAAAAGTTGGGGAGATCGGAGTTAGTATCACGTGACAATCGGGCCACGCCTATTTCTACTCTTAGCCCAGTTTCAAGCTGTAACGACATTTTTTCGAAAAATGCTCTACGGTACCTCGAGATGGAGTGGTTGCCTCCGTGTAACCGAAGTTTGATTAAATTCTACAAGACCGATTTGAAGATATTTTAGGATTTATAAATAATGGCTATAATTTATGTAAAATTCAGTGAAGTGAATAAATATGTCAGAGTTGGTACTTCATGGTTATAAATTGAAGGCTTTTATAGCCAAATCTATTTGTAATTGTTCAAGGAAGGTCATGCTTTTGATTAAAATTAAATATTATTTTTGCGATTTTGAAAAATATAGAAATGTACGTATCAACATAATTCCTCCACGCATCGGCTCAGCGCGAAATTTGGGCCTAGTTTCACGGAATTTGGTCTGATTTAAAAAATCGTAGTTTTTTTCGCTCCAAAATTTTGGACGACTCCTATCGATCAATGTAAACTTTGTCTCCAACGTTTCATAGCAATTGAAATCCTCTAAGGCTGTCAACTGGAACGCAAAGATCGGTAAATATTGGATTAATTTCTATAGTTTCTCTTCTGGGATTTGCTTTTGTTCCCCATTCGGCACAAAATCGAATTCCAATGGAGCTCACGTGGGCTTGTCCTTGCTTGGCCGGCTAGGCTCCGATGTATGATAATTTTCTGAGGTTCTTTGTTCTTTTGTTATGCATTAATTACCATATGTCGTGGACGATTCCGAGAGCAGTCATCCGCGAATATCAACGTGTGCCGCATTTGAAGAACAAAAGCAAGTTCCTGAGCGGAAACTACACGAATCCATCCAATATTTACTGATCTTTGCGTCCACAGTTGATGCCCATAGAACATTTCAATTGATATGAAACGGTGGAGATAAACTTTACATTGATCGATTGGAGTCGTCCAAAATTTTGGAGCAAAAAAAACTACGATTTTTTAAATCAGACCAAATTTCGTGAAAGTAGGCCCAAATTTCGCGTTGAGCCGATTCGTGGAGGAATTACGTTGATACGTACATTTTTATATTTTTCGAAATCGCAAAATACTATTAAATTTTAATCAAAAGCATGACCTTCCTTGAACAATTACAAATAGATTGGGCTATAAAAACCTTCATTTTATAACCATGAAGTACCAAACTCTGTCATGTTAATTCATAACACTGGATTTTACATAAATTATAGCCCTGATTTATAAATCCTAAAATATCTTCAGATCGGTTTTGTAGAATTTAGTCAAACTTCGGTTACACGTAGGCAATCAGTCAATCTCGAGGTACCGTAGAGCATTTTTCGAAAAAATGTCGTTACAGCCTGAAACTGGTGTGAGAGTGGAAATAGGCGTGGCCCAATTGTCACGTGATACTAACTCCGATCTCCCCGACTTTTGTACTGACATATATTTCAGTCTATTGGTAGTATCTGTGTTATATTGGATACGCGATAGAATTCAACCTGCTTTTGTATGAGAGGTTCAAAATTGGTTGGCATGGGTACAAAATTACTGGGTCGATCCACCTTAAGTAGTGGTAACCAAATACTTATCACTATCAGAAGAGAATTCTACTATTCTTCCCCTGTTCCACTTTCTCTCGCTGTTATTATTACACAATCATAGCTGTGATTAGCTTGCTCATATGCTCATGGAAATGCATTCTTTACATGTATAAAATTTAGAGGAAGATATTTGTCTCTCAAGTGACGTATAGTCGGCAAAATGAAATCAGGGCGCAGCAGTGTGTCAGGACCAGTCAGAGGAACTCATATTTTCAAAAGGGCAAAACATGACTCACTGTTCTATTGCTCGTTGGCACTTTTAGCGAGAGTACTGTTTTGTATAAAGTATGCAAACTATGAACCATTCAACCACTTCGTATTGAAGTGCCTTGATTATTAATTATTCAGGCGAAGCCGCACTAATGGCATTTTGTAATGTTACTGGATTCACAAAATGCTTGCCGTTTCCAGTTTGATTCGGCAGCTTTTTGAAAAGGTCCTGCATATTTACCGGTGACCATTTTGTCCCTCGTTGCTGGAATTGCAATTTATACATATCCACGACCTGGCGAATAGAAATGTAGTTCTGTAGAACATACGCCACCAGTTCAGTTGCTGCTTAGCAGATGCTGCAATGCCTGCGTCAGCTCTCAGAAAAAGCAATGAGAAAAAGTCGATTGCTTTGTAGCAGTAGAGATTACTGCAATTTTCATAACTATGCGAACTCGCGTCTACGCCAACTATAATAAACCGCGGTTTGGCTTCCGTCAATAAGTGAAGAGCTCTAGCTACAGCTCCGGGTTATTTCATATAGGCTTTGAAAGGTTATTGAACAAATAAAGACTGGCTACCGGTAGGATTCAAAGCCAAGTTTTCCACCATAATATGCCCAAACGGAATGTTTGATGATGGAAGCCAAGACGCAGTTTGGCGTTCGGAAATGTAAAGTAAGCAGGAGCTCGCAGAATTATGAGAACCGCAGCAATTTACTAGTCATGATACACAGGTGGAGGTCCGCGTAGCTCATCATATGCAGGCGGTGGAGGAACTGATTCTTGCTCTGTATAGGCAGGGGGGGCAGGGCTGATTGAAGGACTTAGTAAGTTGGTGTTTTCGTTGATTTGGCTTCTATCTGTTTCTTCTGGTCTTGAGTCGACGACGGCGTATTCTGATCGCATTTTCTTGCAACATTTCTGAGCAGCACAGATCAACAACAAAACACCAAAAACTGCTAATGTACCACCAACTATTAGTGCTATCGAACTGCTTGAAAGCGTGTGGTTCTCAGAAGTCTCCGATGATGAATTCAATTCATTTCCAGTTTCATCGGATGTTGCACAAAGATTGAACTTCTCGCAACAGCTTTTCCCTTTTTGCAGTTCTATTGGACCCAGACAATCATCCGTAACTGAATTCGAATGCTGTGCTGCGAGGGTAAGACAAAAAACAGCGAGAACTATTCGTAGCGCCGTACCAATATCTGCCATTGATTCCCAGTAGTATGTTCGCAAGGGCCGATCTCATGTGAGCGGAAGTAAAGCTGTTCTTGGGTTATATCGGTCAAGACGTAATTGGAAGCTAAGAGTACAGTACAATTGCTGCGCAGCGAAGTGAGAATTGCCTAGCAACTTTGATTTTTCTACACATGAGGCCAAGAGAGAGGAAATGACCAAAATGAAATGCCTAACTTGGCCATATTTCAAAGTGAGCTCAATGTTTCCCGAAGCGGAGCTTTCCCGAGATTCCAGTAAATAAGTGCTTTATTATCATGCCAAGTGTCAAAGTGAACAAACAAAAACGGAAAAATAAAGAAGACTTTTTTTTAACGTGGATGAATTGACCGCTCCCGCATCATTATTCTACTCCCTAGTTACTGTTGCTACGTCCGACAAGCCAAAATTCTACTTTGGCATAGAGCATGGAAAAAAACACCGATTCTAGGAAAGTGTTAGAAGTCATTCTCGTACCCAGAGCTCCCCGGCTCGTCTCCTCGCAGGGGAGGCTCTGGTGACATCCATTTGAGGACCTTTGCTGATTGGCTGGTTTTGAACGTTGGTGCATGCGCAGAAAAATCTTTCTCTCAACGTCTCTGTATCAAATCCCGCGCATGCGTCAGTGGCTGTCACCAGAGCCTCCCCTGCGAGGAGACGAGCAGGGAGCTCTGGGTAAGAGAATGGTTAGAAGTTTGCTCATAATATATGGGTTTTATATTTTCGTCACGAAAAGCTGAAGAATTCATTGAAAATCTTCGAATTTCGAGTTTGTTGCTCGGACATTTTGAATTCCATAGGCGGGAAAACTGCCCATTGTTTGGTATTAATTAATGCGAAGATTGTACAAAAGCGCGCGCAAATGTGGTATACTTAAATACTTAAATAAATTTAGCTCATGGTAGCTTACACTAATGTCTGAGCTGCAGGACTTTAAGGTCTTATAGCCTGCGTAGGTGGCCAGGAGCCCGCATGTTAGTGATGGCGGGCAAGGCGGCGTCCTTAAAGGACTGCAGGCACGGCATATTAGTAATTTGGGAAGATAAAAGGTTCCATGTCCTAATAGTTCTAGAAAAAGGGAGAAGCTATACGCTGAGACAGATGCTTGGGGTTGGAGGTACTTTGCCTGGTTTGATCTGGTAGGGCGGGTATTTGGTTTTACACATGGGGAAAATTTATGTTCACAAGATTGTTACGGATTTTATAGAAAAGACACAACTGGGAAAGAAGGCGTCTGTCCTCTAAGGTACACTCTTTTTTTTTTATAAGAACCTTTTTTATAAGAACGTTCAGCCTGAAATCTATCCAGATTTTAAGAACATGCTAAGAACATGCCTGAGCCTCAGATAGGAACAAAATAGATTTATTTTCAGTGATGCTTTCTAAAATTCAGAATCAAATGTGTTAATTATAACGACCTTTAATATTGTAATTTATAAACTCTCTTAAATACTTCATCCGTATGTATCCTTCTGTAAGATCTAAAGATCTATCATATTTCAGGTTCCGACGTCACTGAAATGTAAGAACATCCGTAAGAACATTTCCAGCCTCAAACTGCTCCAAAAATAAGAACGGCCCAGCCTCAACTGAAAATTAGACGTTCTTATAAAAAAAAAAGAGTGTATGCCAGTTAAGGTGTGACACCATGGCAGATGTGCTGGCCCGCTGCTGGGAGTTGTTTAACACAAAGCGAGCCGCATATTTCTGTATCTGCTCCACCCTGCTGACTGCAGTATCCGTGTGTGGGTTCCAGATAGATGAAGCATATTCAAGGATTGGGCGAACCATGGAGGTATATGCAAGTTCCTTGGCCTCAGGGTCACAAGGCCGAAGGGTTCTTCGTAGGAGTCCAAGTGACTTGTTTGCTTTAGATGCTACTTTAGAGCATTGTTCATTCCACTTGAGATCGTAAGCAAGCCTGACGCCCAGGTAGTCGTGGGAGTCCACCAGTGATAGTTGCTTTGACGCAATAGAGTAATTGTGCCCTGTTCGCTTTTCGCTTGTTTGATATTTCCAATAGGTGGCATTTAGTTGCATTGAATTTCAAATAAAAACACTATAGATTTGAATTGATTTAACAGTTAAAAGGTCATTTAACAAACCTGGACTGTTATTTTGCTATTCCTGGTAAACTTAAATGTATTTGTGGTGATTAGAATTAAACTTATTTTTGATGGATTGTACATCCAAAAATTAAGCGTGCGAGTGGGCCCTTTACATGTAAGTCATTTTGGTTTCCACCCACCAAAATATCATTGCATATGTGTCATTTTCGGAAAAGTTGTAGAATTCATTAAAAATCTTAGAGAGGGTTTATGAAGAGAGAGCGGCCTCATAAGTCATCAACCAGGACATTGTTCACGTCTTTCAGATGAGACAATAAACCGAGGTCCCGTCTCTCAGCCCACTACACTAAAACCACTATGCGAGGGACGTTAAACAACTACAGTGCTCACCACAGAATGATATATCTAACAACCACTCATGATTGTAAACCGCATGCATAAAATTGCAGTCCGCATCTTAGGGATCAGACATCCACATCTGTAAACCGCATTTGAACATGGATATGGATATTTGCGGTATACAAGTGCATACATTTACATTTAAATTAGGCATTGGGAGCTAAATAATAGGACACACCCTACGGGCTTAATGATGAAGTGTACACTGCAAGGCAGATCATGCAACGTTGCACACATCAAGGCATGTAAATGTGATGTCAAGGCATGTAAATCTGGATCATTAGTGAGTGTGAGTGACTAGGAAAAACGGCCCATTTTGTGGTGATAAATCAAGGGGAAATCTAAATTGTTGAACTAAAAAATTCTTAATAAATTTCCTCAATTCTGGGCTGAAAATGGGGTACTTACGGTCATTAGAAGGTCTTGCGCATAATTATCTGTATCAGAATCCCATAAACATCTACATCCCGCACTGAAATAAATAAAGAATAGTCCTTCATGTTAATAAAGGCTGATTCACACTAGCAACATAATGACATAAACTGCATTTTGTAACAATGGCAAAAGTGTGGGAAAAAACTGAGACCTAAGAAATGTGGACCTCAATCTCCAGCCTTGGTCAATATTTCCAGCACTGGGACACAGTTCCTCCCTACAGACCTCTAGCTGGTATGTAAATAACATTACCACTTATGAGAGTTAAATTTTAATTTTAAAATGTAAATGGTAGAGGCCAAGTCAACAGTACCAATTGGTAGGCAAGTGGCCTTTCTACAAAGGGTTTACCACATTATGTCTTTGCTCATATAGGTGCTTTTACCTCCAAGGGGGATACTCGGATATAAAAATGCCAGGGTGGTCCAATGGAGCTCCAAATTTCACACCCAAAAAAATACCCGAACCATAAATTTTAGACCCCCCAAAATACCTGCTCCCAAAATTTGATACCCAAAAAAATACCCCAACTTTTTAACCTAAGGCAGTATCTTGATGATCAACTAGCCGGTCAGAAGTTTCAACCCCAAAAATACTTTTACTACAAATTTAATACCCAAAAAGATACGTCTGACTTCACGAGATTTTGCTTGATTTCAGAAACATTTTTAAGGGGGGAAAACTTTGCCACTTTTTGCAAGTAATGTTTCTCAAGGGTAGTGGCAACTACTACTGTCCTACTACCATGTGTCGCTTTTTCTAGATTTGCGGATAACTTCCAAGGTACATCATTAATTCTCATCAAACTGTCCATGTTTTTATACCATTTTGAAGCTTAAATCATAAAGAGCAAGAGAACATCTTTTTGATATGATGACGTGAATAAGTTTACTCTCCTGTCATTATGAGCAAACTTGAACAGACTTCATGGGATTTTGTGTGTTTTGATAAATTTTGCAGTATTTCGTAAAATGAACCAATTACAGGTCTGCAACTGTGCTAATACCAGAAGCCTTTGGTAGGCTAGTGAAGGCAAAACATCTTATGGATATTATGGATATTATTAAGCTGTACTTACTTTACACCTTCTCCTCTTTGTTCACCAACAACAACCTGAACAACAAACTTGTATCTGTCAAGTTCAAGGTCTAAAGAAAAATGATGTAAATGTAAGTCCTGATAAGTTCTAGATAATGCTGCAGGGGTGTAGTGTTTGGGAAAGAGGGGGGTTTCTGGCTTTGATGTTCCACCATTCAATCTTATGAACCAAAAATCTTTCCTGGCTTTCTGTTACACTGTTGTCTGATTTAGTTTAGTTTTAGCTCTAGGAGAAACAGGGAAAGAGGTTTACAGGGGCTTAAATAGCTTGATTGGTGGAACAGCAAAGCCAAAATCAAAACACAATTCTTGGGTTTCATATGACGTCACATCCGCTTTTTAGAGCCTCATTAAAAATTCAGCTGGAGGTCAAACGTTCGTGTGTGCAGTGCTTTTCGAGATGGAAAACTGTGAAAATGTTATCTCTCGCATGGTTTCTGGTTCTACAAGTAGGGTAAACAGAGAAGTAGATGTCATTAGATTGCCCAAAACAGACAGCAAAGAACAAAATAATTGAAAACAATCCAAATGGTCCAAACGACTCCAGAAAGGCAACCGAAAAGAACCACGGCCTCGCGAACTTGTTGTCGCCAAGTGAAAGTGATTCATGAAGATGTGTATTTGAAATTAAGTTTAAATGAGGTTGGTAGCTACGGATGGATTAGGGAAGCATAAAGGATTTACAGAGAAAGTACCAGGATTATGGATTAATTGGCTTCTCATTTGATACACCGATAAACAGATGAAGTTCGCTTCAAACAATCTGAGCAGGTAGGCAAAATGATAGTTTGTCAAAACTCTATTAGAAGCAGAGAAGCAGTCCGGAAACTCAGCAAAACCTGATCACACATACAGCGCCAAGCGCGTCGACATGGACTTTTCAGTTTTTTTTTCAGTCGTGTTGTAAGCTTAATTACTAATTTGTTTTTCATTCAAGAAATTGCAGTTAAAGTTTGTTTTGTTTTCTGAGTGAGTTTTGTCGATGCGTTGAGCTAGCTTGCTGAAGAACAACTTTGAAAAAGTCAAGATCAGGCGTTTAGTAAAAACATACTTTAGAAATTTGTCATCTACATTTTATAACTTGTTTAAAAGTAAATCTTGTTTGTGGGGAAAATTGTTTTGTAGTATACAACAGAACCGGGTCGATTTTCTGAGTTCATTTTGACACAAAACCAGTCACATGGAGTCAATCAAGTACCGTCCTCCAAAACTTCTGCTTCTCAGGTCTTTGTGGCGCCCAGAAACAAAGAACTGCAGGAGTATATATATATATGTTCCTCAGCCCTCTTATCTAATCTACAATATAATTATTTCTTTTAATTGACAGCCAAGAAATGGTTTGAAAACATCGAGCACTTGAAAAAAAGCTGCGTAAAACATCAGCCAGTTTTGTAAACTTTACTCATTTACCACATTTACCACCAGTTGAGCTGTCTCAAAAAGCAAACCTGACTCTCCAATATCGCTATAAATTTGTATTTATACTAGGGTTTAGTTTACATACGTATCAGGTTCAATTATAGTGGCAATTTTCTAGGAAATGTCTGTTGTAAATTTGAATTTTCGCTGTGAACTTCAGAAAACTTCTTTACCTTGACCTCCAGCTGATTCAGACCGGAAGTAAAATTACGCGCGAAGTCACGTGATTGAAACCAAGAATTAATGTTTTTGAAATGGCTTGACTGGTCAACAATACAACCAAATCACATAAAAAAGTTACTGTACTTTTCACTAATTATTATTATTTTTTGATATTTTTTACTGTTTCATTTTTTTATTGTTGTAAACATAAACATTGTAACATCATATCAAGGTCGAGCATTTCAGGCTTAAATCTTGTACCAGGGAGAGAAATATGTATTTATTAACGGTATTCACGAGATAGTTGTTTTAGTCTTTTGTTACGTCATTTATTTCCCCTACTTATGCGTTCTTCGGCGTCGCGTTGTCCACTTGACGCCTTCCAGCAAAACTAGTACTTCGTACTTTTTTACGAGGGGTTAATTTTCACCTATGTGCAGATTTTCTGTTTATCAATTCTTGCTACCTAGGGACGGTAATGTAATTAGTCCATTACATCTTGTATTTCTCTCGATCTAGCTAATGTACTGTTTGTTTAACAGCTTGTCAATAATTAATCCATCACACCTTGTATTTTCTTTTAACCGCCTGTCAATAAATTATTTGCTGGTTGGCTCTCCTCCATACCATTGTCTCGTTGTTTAGTTATTAAATGTTTTCTATTCGGCTGAGCGCAGCGAAAGAGAATAGAAATCAGGGATTTTCACATTCTGTTTGTGTTTTCTAAGGGCTGGTTTACACACACATGCAAGTGTAGATGAAAGGGCAAGCTCAAGGGCAAGCATAAAATCAACATTAACTAGTTAGGTCACTTGTGCTTGCCTTTTGCTTGATTTACACTAGATGAAAGCACAAGTGCAAGGGAACACATTTTCTGCACTTGCATCTGTGCTTGTGTTCTAGTGTAAACAACATGAGGCAAATGCACTTGTGCTTGCATCTGTGCTTGCATTCATGTGAAACCAGCCCTCAAAGCTATATAAATATGCTACTCATTACTGTGGGTACTGTGACACCAAAAACAAATTCCCATTGAAGCCTGTAAAAATAAATTTCATAGCCTGAATTTCAGCCGTCTTTCTTCCTACACTATGAACATTGCGGGAAGTTGGAACAAATACCTACCACCCGAAAATAGGAGTTTAATCCCCCAACACACACACATGGCAGTCCCACTAAAACAGCTCGGTATATTTCCTGTTCGGGAAACGCGTAACGTGACACCGACCCATTGTTCTAGTACAAAAAATACGAAAAAATCTGCCAAAATATTCAGCTGAAAGAAATCGTCCAATGGCAGCCTAGATTAGTTTCCTTGGTAATAAATACTTCCGGATATTTTACATTGAAGGTAGCAAGAGAGCATGGCGGTGAAATCGTGGTGTTTGAGGACGAGATAGCTTTCAAAAGTTACGTTTTTGTCAAAGGGCTTCCTACTGAAAAACTCCATATTGGTCTTCGTTCACAGTGGAATGTCTGAATTTACTCTGATAGCGAATTTTCCTGCTCTTAGGAATAATTTTTCTGGATTCTATAATGCACAAAGTGTCAACCAGCGAAGTTTCACGTCTGGTAACCTCCTGAGAAAAATGGTAACTCTTCTTGAATGGACACAGGCGCATTGAGCGCATTCGTGTTATACAATTACCGGCACACTAAGTTGTCTGGCTTGTGCACAGAACTATAAAGAAACTATGAATTCAGGTTCTGACTCCTTCAAGTTTCTCTTTAGATTTGGACGAGTCTTAGCTCTCCAATCTCGTGGTTTGGAATCATTTCTAGCAACCGGCACTAGAGACTCCACAACGATCGCTAGTTATCTCTTGTAATTATAATACTGACTAGTGTAGAACAAGACAAGAAGCACAATCACTTTTGCCAGCATCATTTTCTGTCACTCCGAATCAAGAATAATATTTTATCAGTGTGTACATGGCAAGTTGTGGTGGTTTCAATATGAATAAAAAACATTATCCACGTATACTAAACTCAAACTCGGCCGTGTGCGTATTTCAGAGATATTCTATCTTTCCTAGCTGTTTAGCCTGTATCCGATTTATTTTCTTTCGAATAACTGCGATGAAACAAATATATTCTTCTATTTTGCTATTCAGCAACTCCTCTGTGCTTTAACTGCCCAGACAACTAAGATTTTGTGTCCAGTTATTTTACATGTCCACAAGACGCTACAGCTGAAATTCGAGCTCGCAATGTTTTGGTTGGGGTAATTATCTATTGTTTTCAATGACTTCCTGAACTGGAAATATACCGAGCTGTAAAATTTGCAATGCAATGCGATGATCTTGGTAGATGATTGCTGTCAGCTGCTTACTCGAACTGCTAGTGGACTCCTTCTTAAATAATACATCATTTTCAAGAGAAAATAAATTAGCATAAATAAGCATAATAGCTACTGCCCGAAATTTGCTTCCCCACTCTGTCTCACCGTGGAGGTCTCACCTTTCAATTTTGCTAATAGAGATTCTGTTATCATTTTTGGCCAGCAGTTCGCCTCTTCGGCGTCGTAACTCTTTCCTCCTAATTCCTCGTTTAATGCCTCGTGTATTAGTAACTTTACATTGGATGGACGAAATCTGCATTGGGATATAAACATCAAAATATAAACGATGTTGCCCTTTCGAAAAGCGCACATCCGCCTATTAACGTTGGACGATTCTGGGCCACGATTCCATGAAATTATAACTTACTTGCGCCTGAAGTTAGGCCGTATCGCATAGCTGTTGGCCAGGTCGTCTGCCATGTTCTAAAAGCAAGAGGACCCAATTCTAATTGTCGTTCTTTTGCTCGAACTTGTGTAGATTTCGTACGATTTCGTATAGATTTCAAATATGGCCGCCACCGCCGCCAGTATGTACTCGAGTAGTCATGGGAACTAAACCTCGGTCAGGAGACTGGGGATAGTTCTAGAAATAGGTCAAAAAAGAGAACAACTGGCTACTTTGTAAGAAGCGAACTTTTCGACCTCGTAAGTATTCATAGGAAGAGCACCAGCATTTTCAGATAATAGGACTGTAAAAGTAAAGAAAATAAATGCCTTTTAAAAGATAGGGAGCTAAGCGACACATCATTGTGTGGCGGGCTACCATTTCATTCGCATGGACATAAAAGTTTGTCCTTTGCTTGCGCGACTGAAACAACATTAAAGTTCACAAATTCACGGGCCTGTCTTCGACAATTATCAACATTTCGCCTCAAAACTTGGCATATTTACTAATTACCAGGGCCCTCCGGCCCCTAAGAGCGATACGGCCCTGATAGAAGTACAATTTGTATAGCAAAACCGTTCTCTGGACTGGTCATTTGCCATTTTCAGGCTTTCAAATCAGACACTTTTCGCTATGTAGCTCAACCAATCAGAACGCAGTATTGACAATAGACCACTAGTGTGATTTTACTACATGATAGATAGTGAGTAGTGGAGCCAATCACAGTGCAGGATTCGTGATATGCAAGTGGGTTTCTAATATAATAAGAACCAGTAGGTAAGTTCCGAGAAGTTCGCGCTCCTAGGTGCATCATGAGGGTATAAGATGGCAGAAATAGTCGTAGTAGAAATGTAAGTATTTTCTACACTCACTCTAGACATAACAAATCACCTTTCCAAGTCAGGTTATATAGGGCATAGCCATTCCTATTTTATGTTTTTAATCCTAAAAGCATGTTTTTATACACTTTAACTAAAAAATACTCTTGCACAAATAAATTTGTACGTTCTTCTCCACACCCCCTCTCAAATTAATGGATCCACCATTAAAAATTATCGAATCCAAAGCTCCCCGACTTGTCACCTCTTTTGGCATCTCGAACTCAGAGCTCCTGGCTCGAAAGCTCGCAGGGGGAGCATTCTCGTGCCCAGATCTCCCCGGCTCGTCACCTTGCGGCCGGGGGAAGCTCTGGTGCAGCCACCGACGCATGCGCAAAAGAAAATTGTGGTTTTATGAATCACAATTACTTTTAGAGCGTTAAAGAGGAAGGCATAGGTTGAACAGACGAGTAGGAAACGAATGCCAGTGTTTTTTTAACAGACATGTTTTTATAAAGCGAGATAAAGCTTATTTTATGTACGCGTGCGTGCCAGTTCAGCCAATCAGCGAAGGCCCTCAAATGGATGTCACCAGAGCCTCCCCTGCGAGGTTACGAGCCGGGGAGCTCTGGGTTCGAGAATGCTCTTTTGGTGGCTCTAGTAACAACCACTAACGCATGCGCGAGATTTGATACAGAGCTGCCGAGGGAAGGAACGTTCTGCGCAACCACCGTTCAAAATCTGCCAACGAAGAAATGCCATATCAAGATAGTTCCCTTGAAAAAGTGTCGACATTCACCAACTTCCTTATAAGGAAATATCTGCATACCATATTTGGAATCCCAGTAAGTTTTTCGCTATTTCTATTGGCTTAGAAAGCTCAACTCAACCAAAACTCAAATATACTCGAGGAAAGATGCTATGTGCACTTTGCACTCTCGTGTTCACGGTCAAGAGCCTGGCAACAAGGTAGACAAGATACCACAGGAAGCCCGGTCAAAGGCGACACTGCTATCTTGATATGCCTTAAATGGCTGTCACCAGAGCCTCCCCGTGAGGTGACGAGCCGAAGAGCTTTGGGTACCGCTCTCGAACCCAGAGCTCCCCGGCTCGCAACCTCTCGGGGGGGGGGGGGGGGGGGGGAGGCTCTGGTGACAGCCACTGACGCATGCGCGAGATTTAATACAGAGCCGCTGAGAGAAAGACCTTTCAGCGCATGCTCCAACGCTCAAAATCAACCAATCAGCGACGGCCCTCAAATGGATGTCCCCAGAGCCTCCCCTGCGAGCAGACGAGCCGGGGAGCTCTGGGCACGAGAATGCTTTGGGTACGAGAATGTTGAGAGCAAGAACTTTCTGCGCATGCGCCAACGTTCAAAACTAGCCAATCAACGAAGGCCGAGCCAACCCCGCGAAGAAACGATCCCTGACCCTTCATAGCGGATTTCAGATGACTGTCAAAGTAAATCAGACTTTCCTATTGGTTTAGGTATTGGATCTTTGTTTAGCCAGCCAATGAGAATACGAGAAAAAACAAAGACACCGTGTCGCTTGTTTTCTTGTCACAACTAAACGCAAAGTCTTACTTACTTCGTCCCCTGATTGGTTGATCAAATTTGATTGGCAGATTTTTTTTCTTTAATTTCGACACGCATCTGAAATCTACCCTACAATCCAGTTTCACTTGATCTACTCGCAGCTCTATTTACATGTCCATTGTCGCTACCATAGCAACTGTCTGAGGCCTTCCTATCTAGCGTGGAAGCTCGCGGTAAGGGAACCATTCGCTGAGCATCTGCGATAATAAAATCGGCATACATCCTGCTCCTCGAGGCTGGATCTTGGTCCTTCGGCTCTGGAATGTCCCACGTGCCTCGCCAGTAGGACTTTGAGAAACTGTTTTCTGGTGAATCTAGTGCAGAGCTTGGAAGTGGCAAGCCAAATGTCCTGATGTAATCATTTTCGTACGAGTAAGCAATTCTATGCAAAAAAATAATAAAATGCTTTTACTAATCAAAATAACATCATCTAAAATATGAAAAAATGTAAATGTCGGAGGTCGACTTGTAGCTCGGAAGCTGAAACTGGGCCTCAACGGCGCCACTGACAGCCAAGCGTGTCAAAAGCACAGACACTGAGGGTGGTCACTGCCATAGGGTTTATTATGTCCTCAGTGGTTCTTAGTTAAGCCTGGTGCACACTAGCGACATAACGACATAAGGACGTTATGTTGCAACGAAAAAAGTACGGGAAAATAATTAAAACAATCAATATTTCCATGGATCTTCAATAGATTACTTCACCAAAGCAATCTTATGCTATTTTTTGACGACTTCAACTTCTTGAAACCACTAAATTTTGTTCGCGTGACATTTTTCTTATGTCGTTATGTCGCAAGTGTGCACCAGGCTTTAACGTCCGAAAAGAGGCGAGACGGGGCTCGTTTTATTGACTCATTCGAAAGACGCGAAACACACTAGAACAAAGTTCAACTCACAATATGAAACAGTTTAGACCACGACCCGAACAGAAAAAAAAATCCTCTATGCTCCGGTCGAGAGTCGCGAGCTAGAACACAGCGGTGAGAGGCCAGGGGGAAAAGTAATTACTAGGTGTCTGGTTTCAGCAATGGCTGTGTTTTTACAGGGAAGGGTCATAAACCTGGAGGGCACTCAACTAGCTCGCAGGATCAAAGCAACTTCCCTCTCACTTTCAGGTGCAGCACTCAGGAGGAAAAAACTGTGATTCTGATATTCGTTTAGTGCTCACAAGGATGGATAGATGTATGTATGTACGTATGCATGAATGGTGGGGATGTAGGGCCATTAAGGAAGAGGGGTGGTGTGCAGTGGGCGCCGTGGGCGGTGGCTGCAGTGGGAGAAACGGTTTCAGATTAGCATATCTGTATGTATGGTTGTCTCGGACTCGGATTCTGATAACTTGATTCACCTTCTCTTTCTTCTCTTTACTTTCTTGCTCAAGTAATACAAGCCACATGTGACTGTCAGCAGCAGACAGGCGGAGAGGACGAGAAACGCGATAGACACATAAAAAACTAGAGAACAACAAGAGACATACATGAAATTGGAAATTGGAATTTTTCTATTGTTTCACGGTCGACTGATACGACAGATAAGACTATATGGAAACCAGGCTTACATTTGGGCGGCCGGGACAGATTTTGAAGTGAAGAGGGGCTCATAAGAGACACCCGGGGGGGGGACTCCAATATTTTTGGGGCGGGGGTGCTCGTCGTACCTTTTAGGGTTTAAAATCAGACCTCTGGTACCTTTTAGGGGGTAAAATTTGAAAACTTGCAATTTTTTCTAGAAAGGTACCTGTAGAGGTCCGTTCTAGCAAATCACACTTGTTGGTAGTCTGAATTTCAGACGTATTTTCCCTCGTAAAAAATACGAGAGAAAATTACGAGGGAAACTACGTCTTGTTGGTATCTTTTAGGGGTCAAAACCAACTAAGCGACGCCATTTTAGGTACCTTTTAGGGGTAAAATCGAAAGTTCCCGACGAGCACCCCCGCCCCAAAAATATATGGGAGTCCCCCACCCGGGAAGAGACATTTAATATATGATAAAGTGGAACATCGATCGTTACAACTGAAGGACCGATGACTCAAATCTCTATAAATATGATCTCTAGGACAAAACGGCAAAAACGTTCCACGTAGCAAATTTACCGATGCTGAGATTTCCCAGTAATGACTTCACCATCGGTTAATAAGTAGTTTGATAAGTCGTAAACAAGGGTATTGAAAGGTAATTTACTCACTGATGTCTTTATCTGTCGCCATTGCTGAGGAGAAACAAATAGAAATGTTTTAGAAAAAATCGCATTCCATAGGGGGCGGCGCAGTTCCATATTTTTGGAGACAACAAATTACTGATAATGGACGGAAAGAGCGAGGTTGCCTATTATGATATCTCTTACAATAATCATCTGCAGTTATAAGTATCGAATCCACAGACAAATATTCGCAGGAAAATAAAAATAACAATTAATTAATCACCCTTTAAATGTATATCACATATCACATCTTACATCACATATAATATATCATATATATTATAGATTTGAATTAAAAAATTTTTGACAAAAACTTCCAACGCATAACTGTAAAAAACTTTATTGGACGTTTCGGCTATTCAGCCTTCTTCAGCTAAAATCAAAATTTGTAAAAATTTAAAAACTAATACATGGTTCGGCTAAACTGGCAAACAATATTTTAACCTGGCCACCTATATACAAGACTCTGCGCTAAAATTACATCATCATAATGCCGTATTACGGAGGCCCTTTTTGTCCAAAAAATTATAAAGACAAAAGTTCAGATGCAAATTTTCTATGTAGAGCTAATTGGTGTATTTAATTCTGTTTTTTGATCTGAACTCCTGCCTTTTATTCAATCCATGGGGTTGCAAGGTAAATAGCTGCGCGCTCCAATAGGCTTCTCTAGTTAAAAGAATGCTGTTTATCTTAGCTTCGTCGGCCTGTGCAGTGACCCGTTCAATGCACATGAATGAAAAATTAGAAATTGAATGCTCCGGTTTGTTGCCATGGATGGCAACTTCGCACGTTTTTCTTTTCGTTTTCATGTGCGATTTATGATTACGAAAACGTGTTTTGAAAGGCGTGGTTGTAGAGCCGACATATTGCAGCTTGCATTTCGTGCAAGAAACGAGATAAATAACGTTCTTAGAATCGCAGGACAAATCTTGTCTTACGTAATACGTTTTGCCAGTGGCAAAACTGGAGAATGAATTAGATTCTACTAAAAAATTCTTACAAAGGTCGCATCGGGATTTTTGGCACTTAAAACAACCTGAACGGGACTCCTGTGGCAAGGGATCACTGGAAGGCGCGCTGACCTTCAGGCGCGAAGGCGCAAGCAATTCTTTCAAATTCTTGGGCCTTCGAAATGCCGGAATGATCGATTTCTCCGGAAAAATATCTTTCATAACCGGATTCGACCGGTATAGAATATTAACATTGCTGCGCAAAATATTGCCAACATCAGGCAGGTTAGGATTGTAATCGACAACTAGAGGAGTCACTTTCCTGTTGCTTTTAGGCCTAGGCGCTAGAAGATTATCCCTCTCAGTAGACGCTACCTTAGAAAAGCTATCTAAAACCGCAGTCTTGTCATAACCTTGTTCAAAAAGGTATTTCTGGTACTCTGAATTACGCTTGGTCAAAAATCCTGTTTCGAGCAGTTACGCTTAAGTCTGAGCGCCACACTGTAAGGAATTGCTTACAGTGTGGCGCTCAGACTTAAGCGTAACTGCTCGAAACAGGATTTTTTGACCAAGCGTAATTCAGAGTACCAGAAATACCTTTTTGAACAAGGTTATGACAAGACTGCGGTTTTAGATAGCTTTTCTAAGGTAGCGTCTACTGAGAGGGATAATCTTCTAGCGCCTAGGCCTAAAAGCAACAGGAAAGTGACTCCTCTAGTTGTCGATTACAATCCTAACCTGCCTGATGTTGGCAATATTTTGCGCAGCAATGTTAATATTCTATACCGGTCGAATCCGGTTATGAAAGATATTTTTCCGGAGAAATCGATCATTCCGGCATTTCGAAGGCCCAAGAATTTGAAAGAATTGCTTGCGCCTTCGCGCCTGAAGGTCAGCGCGCCTTCCAGTGATCCCTTGCCACAGGAGTCCCGTTCAGGTTGTTTTAAGTGCCAAAAATCCCGATGCGACCTTTGTAAGAATTTTTTAGTAGAATCTAATTCATTCTCCAGTTTTGCCACTGGCAAAACGTATTACGTAAGACAAGATTTGTCCTGCGATTCTAAGAACGTTATTTATCTCGTTTCTTGCACGAAATGCAAGCTGCAATATGTCGGCTCTACAACCACGCCTTTCAAAACACGTTTTCGTAATCATAAATCGCACATGAAAACGAAAAGAAAAACGTGCGAAGTTGCCATCCATGGCAACAAACCGGAGCATTCAATTTCTAATTTTTCATTCATGTGCATTGAACGGGTCACTGCACAGGCCGACGAAGCTAAGATAAACAGCATTCTTTTAACTAGAGAAGCCTATTGGAGCGCGCAGCTATTTACCTTGCAACCCATGGATTGAATAAAAGGCAGGAGTTCAGATCAAAAAACAGAATTAAATACACCAATTAGCTCTACATAGAAAATTTGCATCTGAACTTTTGTCTTTATAATTTTTGGACAAAAAGGGCCTCCGTAATACGGCATTATGATGATGTAATTTTTAGCGCAGAGTCTTGTATATAGGTGGCCAGGTTAAAATATTGTTTGCCAGTTTAGCCGAACCATGTATTAGTTTTTAAATTTTTACAAATTTTGATTTTAGCTGAAGAAGGCTGAATAGCCGAAACGTCCAATAAAGTTTTTTACAGTTATGCGTTGGAAGTTTTTGTCAAAAAATTTTTAATTCAAATCTATTCAACTTTTCTGACAAAACTCCTGTGAATCAATTTTTGATCCGCGTGGCTGGGCTTTCGGTTGGCCTAAGACTTTTGGAACGTTTTTACTCTAGTCTATCATATATATTATATATATATATATATATCATACGCAAAAACAGTGAAATTCCTCGATATTCCGGAGCCAATCAGAGCGTGCAGAATTGGATATCCATTGATTTGATCTTTTTTGATCTAAAAAGATCAAATTAATAGAACATAATAAAATCAATAATAAAAATTCGGGCTTAATCTTGATAATAAAAACATCAACAAACACTGAGCAAGATCACAAACAAACAAAAAAAACTGATCACGCACATTTTTTGTAGGTGAACTTGACGCTTTAACACGCGAGTGGTTTTTGAACTATTTGTGCAGTGTTGTCGTCAACTCTTCTTATATTCAGTGACACTTCCGCGACATAATCTCGTCCAAGAAAAGTAAATTCTGATCAGCTTTGTACTCCTCTTCGACGTGCTAAGTATTTGCTTTGACGCCTCTAGGAGCCGGCATGGCGAATGGTCGTTCAAAAAATGCAGATTCTCGCGAAATTTTAGGGATTCTCGAAACTTCCGATTTTTAGATCGATAGCTGTCTCGTACTTTCGTTCTCAGACAAATTTACGCAAACTGCAGAGAATATATGAGGAGCAATATTTGATCGTCTCCATCTCGACTTTTTAGTCCGGCCTTGTTGATCGCTGTCTCAGAAAATCTAGCATTTACCATTCGCAACCCCTACCTGTGCAAATACAATTTTGGCCAATAAACATATGAAAGATTCAATGGCTGGTTTACGCGATTGATCCGAGCAGTGCCAGTCATCCATCAAACACTGCTGGCCACAATGACAAGATTCCATTGGCATCCAAACATTTCACTTCCTAAACAATCCTCTTCTCGTCTGTCTCGTTAATGCCGTTTTATATGATTAGATTCTCAGTAGCAACTTTAGGCAAGACATACTTACTGTTTTAATGTAGAATTTAAGTAAAACAAGCGGTCACACTGTGATGTTGCGTCCTTCTCGCCGTGTTCTGTCTAAACTTAATTCCATTCCATTCACATCAATGCTCACTTTCCGCCTTCATTTGATTTATTTTTGAATTCCCTGATATATTGCTATTGATATCTGACCAATACCGTAGTTACAGGATTCCGTCAAACTTAATTTCCCTTGTGAGTTTAGTTAGCTAAGTTGGATCATTGTTTCAAATGCAATGGGAAGTTGTAATGAATTTGCATATCATGATGTCACAGTCCACTGTAGGATATGCTTCACAGAAGAAGAAACAATAGTGTTCACTTCAACACGTGTTTATATAGTCTATCACGGAAAAAGAACACTCTAGCCGGAGTAAATACCTGATAAATATATTAATAACATTCCATGCGACATTCCTATAAGGCTGACATCACTTGGCCTTATGTTATATCTAATTTATATAAGCCAGATAAGCTGGTTCTTGCGTTTGTTTCTTTAAAAACGGCAATCTGAATCACAAGTCATTTTGCTGCCAAGTAATAAGAAAGAAATAATAATATTGGATGTTATTTATTTTTATTTTCGCAGTTGGCTGAAAAACTTTGTATAACAAATTCGCTCTTTTGTTTCTTCCCGGGGCTAAGATTTTAACACAAATAGCATACGGTGACAACTAAAAAAAGTAAGTAAGCAACTTTATTAACGTCTCAAATCTTCTAGCTGTGCACGAGTGCACTACTAATTGGGGAGATGGTGCACTACTTTGCGTTCAATCTTCGGAAAGCTGAAAACCAGAGTGTCGTAGCAGGGTTAAACATTTTGCAATGAATCACAGTCGAATTTGCTAATTGCACTTGGGGGACTGAGTCGAGTCGGACGCAGGCTAGCTGTGGGTATTCTAACGTGGTTTCTCAGCCAACCTGCTGATTGGAGAAACGTCTTTTAATTTGCACTATTTCACCTCCGATATCGACATCCCCTAACGGAAATCGAGACGTTGCGGTCGCATTGTGCTTGCGTCTACTGTTAACCAAGCGAACGCAAGTACAAGCAAACTGATTAATGTTGATTTTAAGCTTGCGCTAGCTCTTGCGTCGCTGTGATTTACACTTCTTGCGCTTTCGTTCTGCGCTTGCGTACATGTAAACCATGTGTAAAACTTGTGTAAGCCTTGAGCATGGAGCAGCAAACCTCTATTAAGCGATCACTTTTCACGGTCCCAGATACCACAAAATCTACATTTCTAATAACAGATTCAATTATACTCTGTGCTTAGGACACCCATCACATGCCATCACGTGATGGAGGCCTGTTGATTTCTTTACGTGAAAACTACAATTCCGAAAATTTCCAAGAAACACTAGGTTTGTTGCCTGTTTGCCGCAGCGAAAGGCAGCGGCGAAAACGTTTTCTGGGTACTGGTCCCAGCGGCAGATCCAGGGGATCTCCAGAAAGGAGGGGGGGGGGGGGGGGCAAGTAAAATAATGGAGTTTGAAACTTGCTCCAGCAAATACAGTAAATGTATGGGAAAATCTCTCGAAAAATGCCCCCCCCCCTCCCCCAGATCGGCCACTGGGTCCTTTGTGTGCTCGACTGCTCGTGGACTATGAAACGATAATACATTCTCTTATGGATAGATACATAACCGATGGTGCTCTCTTGCAATGAATTAAATTGAATCATGCTTAAAACTATACTATCCTGCGAGATTGCGCACTCAGAACATCGTTTGCCAATACCTCGCCGACGACGGTGACGGATCCAGAAATTTGGGAAGGGAGGGGCACACGACTGAAGGAGAGGGAGCTTCGTTATATGAAATCTGACAAAAGACGACAAAGCTAGCATCTGAAATGCCCATCATAATTCCTATAAATTTCAGTGAAATTTGCTATTGGAAGGAGGGAGCACCGGCCCCCTGGCCCTCCCCTAGATCCGCCAGTGGACGAGGGGCGTTGTTCGACTGAAAAATCTTCAGCACATCGATGTTACAATACCATCCTACAAAAGATAACGTGTGCTTTCATGTTTCAATTTACTTCTAGGGTCGCATACAGGCTTTTAAGTCTTGTAAGTCAACTAAAAAGTCTGTTGAATTAGATTCACCATGGCAACAAACGTCATTTGCCTTAGCAAATAAATTAACAGCTCCCGCCTATTTTTTGCCGAACGAAGCCAGCTCATTTGAGTTGTCCTGATGCTGTCACATTAGCTGGCTTGCAGCATCACAACCCTCCAGGGTATTGCTGCTGAATGGCTTCCCTTTTCACGGGTTGGCTTGTCCGACTCAACTTGAAATGCCATTCAACTTCTATGATAGATAAAAGCTTAAACTTTAGCCGTAGAGAAATAAATCAAATACATGGGCATTTTTAATGCTTGGTGACAAATTGTAAGCCCATGCTTACTTGGCTTCCCGTGACTATACTACTGCTGCACGGGACGAATCTTCATTTCTGCCCTTTTCAGAGAGTAGTAGTCACCCCTCCATTGGTACCAGACCACCCCGTCACCGAAGCGAATATTATGACCACCAAGATAGAGTCCATTTAAGTTTGAGTGATGGCAGTTAGCGTGCCACCACGCTCCTGTGAACATAACAGCGCAGTTTCCGTCAGGCTTGACGTCATTATCTTGGTCCCTAGTGCTGAAACGGTAACCATTGTGTTTACGTGCAAGGCCATCACCAGCGGTGCCTGAAACCATAAGCGGAGAGCACTTCTGTAAACAAAAAACGAGCGAAGGTGGAGTGGGTCCAAGATAGCGCCTGATTAGCGAACGGAGCGGGTTTTCAGCGATAAAACATGTCGCCATTTTTGTTTCTCGGCCATAGGGCCTGGCGAGGAAAAAAAAAAAACAGGCAGCCGCGCGGATTCGTAGAAAAGCAACAAGACCGATCTGCTCGTGCCGCGATAGGAAGAAACTCAGTGAACTCAAAGAAGTCTTAATATCAATTTAAAAGAACCCACAAGCGAGGAATATGAAAGAAAAGCAAAAGGAAACAAATTATATATTATACAAATACTATACCCGAATAAGCGCCCACACTCAATCTGTACTTGTCTTCTTCAGATGAGATGGCAAAGGAATCATATTCTGCAAACCTTGTATTGTTTTGGAAATCTTCAAGCTCGATTCGAAGACGCATATTTTTGCCTTGACTTGTTAATCGGTATATCTTGTCCAGACCTAACCAAAACTCGCCATTCAAGTTTCCAAAACCGGTTTTGTAGTCCTGCCAATTGCGGTAGAACTCCACAGACCCGTCTTGTCTACGCTGAAATACCGTCCATCCACCGCCTGAAGTTGTTTGGTCACAGTAAACCTTTCAATAAAGCAAATTGACTGCAATAAGCCCAGATACATATAACTATATAACCAATCATAAACTAGAAAACCGAGAGAAATCACATACTGCTGAATGGTTTCCCCGTCAGCCAATCACAAGCAAGTAAAACCACTATCACTCATTGAACACGTGACTGGTTTCTTTGTAACTCAAGCTCAGTACAATCACTTTCACTGGATGATGAGCACGTGATCACCAAAGAAACAGTTCTGTTTATTTCAACATTTTAGAGCGGATTTCAGATGAGTCGCGAAAACTAACCGCAAACTTAATATTGATTAATATGATTAATCAGGCGCGGATCCAGGAAAAGTCTGACCGGTTTACGAAAAGCGTAATCTTCTTTACCTTTTTTTAGGGTCCATGCCTGCCAATCAGAAACGAAACCAATTCAACAACCAACCAATCAGGAGGCGAAGTCTGACGAATGTAAGTAATCCTTATTTGGTTCTGGATGGTAGAGCAAAGTCGCGATCCCGGTGGGACTCCCATATTTTTGGGGCGGGGGTGCTCGTCGTACCTTTTAGGGTATAAAATCAGGCGGTACCTTTTAGGGGTAAAATTCGAAAACTTGCATTTGTTTTCAGATAGGTACCGTTCTAGCAAATCAAGCAAATCAAGTAGCCTGAATTTCAGACGTGCATCCTCGTAAAAATACGAAAGAGAAAATTATGAGGGAAAATACGTCTTGTTAGTACCTTTTAGGGGTAAAAATCAACTAAGCGATGCCATGTTTGGTACCTTTTAGGCTTTTAGGGGTAAATCGAAATTTCCCGACGAGCACCCCCGCCCCGAAAAAGGGGAGTCCTCCCCCCCCGATGCTCAGCCAATCGAAACGCAAAGAAAATGAAAAAATGAATGGTTTACTTTCGACGCTGAAATCCGCTCCACTGGATAGTGGTTGAGAAATGAGCAGCCATTAAAATGCATAGACTCAAATAAAAAAAAGCATTTCGACCTGACCCCCCATTAATTACATGTAAATCGCTACAATGAAAGGAAAAATAAAACAGCAAATTCCCAAGTGGACGGTTTACCTGAAAAGTTCCGTTTCCATCTGCAAGATCTATGGTATAAACACCGCTTTGGCTTCCATTGAGGTCAGCTGTAGGGTTTTCTACGCCATACTTGGAGTACTCGTCGCAAGTTTTAGCTGAAAAGGCACAAGTGCGAAGCAATAGATATTCATGACTCTATAGCCGCAAAGATCTAAAACACTTTTCGATAGGCGAGAAGAATTATGCGTAACTCTAATTAAACAGATCAAAGAAAGCATAGACTAGCTGACCAGTGCTACGCGTCGAGAGTTGAACGTGACCCCAGCGTGACAGGGCCGAAGCTTTTGCGATATGAGTTTTGGTATCAAAGCGGAAAGTTTGAGTGTCAACACTTTGAATTTTCCCAGGCCAACGTCTATTGACAAGATTTTAGTTTCTTTTGAAAAGTTTCCGTGCAGGTAGTGACTTGTGTTCAGGCCGCAAAATCGACGTTGGAATCGAATTTTTCACGCCATTTATCCTCGGGTCGGCAAATTTCTTTAGTTTAGCGAGTTTTCTTTAACATTTCTTCGCGGCCTAATGCCGAGTCGTTTCTAATATTCTACCCTTTCAAAAGATACTACTACCATTTTCGTTCAACTTTGAAGCTTGCAATTTTTTTTCGTTTCAAACGTGACGTTTTGTCGAGAAGTTCTCGCGTAGCGAGAAACGCGACAACTTCTCGACAAAACGTCACGTTTGAAACGTAAAACTACGCGAAAAATTTTGCAAGCTTCAGGGTTGAACGTACCCTGCTAGCAAAGGCCTCTTTTCTCTGTATTTCCGCTGGGCTGGCGCAGTACAGAGAAAAGAGGCTTTTGACGCCAGCCCAGCGAAATACAGAGAAAAGAGGCCTTTGCTAGCAGGGTAGGTTGAAGACGAAAGTGGTAGTAAAATCCAGTCAATAGATCTTATACTTTTCTGTAACTTCATTTTTGACCGCTTGTTTACAAAATTGCCCGTGCCAAAAATTAAGTGAAGAGTGCGCAATTATCCCATGACGCACCGCGAGCTTACACCAACCGCATAATGTGGTCAGCGGTATCGCAAGCGCGCGATTCTCAAATGGCTAACTCGTATTCTCCATTTCAGGTTTAGTTTAGGCCGTTTACTTCATTTTGTTAATCAGAAAATTTCTTCACTTAACTGGCTCAAAGAAGTTAGATACATAACTAAGCATATGTTCCGAATTAAACGAATCTTGGCAACAACATAAGCCTCGGAAAAGGTTAGTAAACTCACAAGGTCAATCTAAATAGCCAAAACTGCAAAAGGGGGCTCTACCCCGGTGTAAGAACCTGCGTATTGTTCACAAGTTGCGTCACAAAGCTTCTTTTGTTTAGAAGTCGAACGAATCATGATGAAATAAGTGTCCTCTGGGAAAACAACAACAACAGATTTATTTAACTCTTCAAGCCACACAATTACATTGTGTGGTTCCAGAAAATATCCATACCCCCTCCACAGAAGGGTGTTGAAAAGTGCCCCCCCACCCCTCTGGAATTTCCAAGGAAAAATACAGTATTTGTATGGAAATGATCAGGTAAATTGACCCCCCATCCCTCCGCAATTTCCAATGCCCTTCCGTAGGGGGGTATGGATAATTTCTGGAACCACACATTGAAAAAAAAGAGAATATGATAAGATTAGACCATGTTTAGAGTTCCGCCAACATAGAAATAACTAAAAAGCTAATCGAGCTAGGCAGCTTGAATGGTTCTTACACCAGGTTAAACCCCAAAGGGAGGCTAAATCAAGGATCCCCCCGGGGGTGTTCCTAGCTTTCAAAAGCAGTGGAGGGCTGTTGAAAATGTGTAGGGGGGAACTTTGGTACCTCCCTACCCCATGAACCCACTGCTGATACCTTAGCGAATCCTTTTGTGTAAATAAAATGCACGGACCTTGTACGATATGCTAAATTTATGTAGGATAGAACTTTATTCCAACTTTATTGTCTCTCATTACCTAATCTTTTCAGATCTGATATTATATACTGTATCTTTTAACATGTTTTGTCCATGTATCTCACTAAAGGAAAGTATTTGCTCTTCTTAGGTTTGCTTAATCAGGGCAGTGGCATAATATTTGCATACCTGTCAACCCAACTTCATCAAAAATCTTGAGATTCTCTGTCACTTGGCAGGTTAATACAGAAAATGTATGAAAAAACCCGAACAGTGTCAATGTGGGCGAAATACAGTAAATGTATGAACATTTTCGCAATCAATATGCAAGTGACTGGCTTGTGACACTCTCCTAATGTGGGTGAGTTGACAGTTATATTTGAGGTTCTTCACCTACTGTTTCAAGAGTCACATTCTTTACATGTGACCTTGTGATGTTGGTGGGCATCTTAAATTTGAGTCCTTCTGTTGTGTCATAAAGCAAATGTCAACCATTTGCTTTATTAGGCAGCCAACAAACAAACTGATTTAGCTACACTGTGCTGAAGAGACCCAAAAAGGTCGAATGGTTGCTTATTGACAAAAAAGGTCCATGGTTGCTTATTGACTTTCAGTTTGGATGCTATCTGGCCTAACTGTCTCCCAGTGGGGTACTTCAAAACATTTTGTACAGGCCTGCTCTGCCCAGGCTCTGGACCCCTTTTTACACTGTTTCAGGGATGGCAAGGGTTAACCTTGTTCCCAGATTGATTCTTAGCTCTGCACAAAGAGGGGGAATTCCATATAAAAACGTTTGGAACTTGGCCTGTCTTTTAGGGTTTTAAAAATCCTGACTAACTAGTGCTAATAATATTAATATACCCCCAATAAATTGATTGTTACTGTCATGTTTTTCCAGCTCTGATTCTGAACTGATTTCAGAGAAAAATACTGCCCTCAAGAAAAAAGAAACTGTGGTAGTGATTTCCAGGAAAAACCAGCAACAGTCACTGCAGGTATGTAACTCTCATTCTTATGAACATTATGCAAGGTTACTCTTTTATGTGTTTTACTATCAATGTCTGGGTGTTGGGGGTACAGAAAAAAACTGTACTGTGATGCTTGGCCCATGTTTGCAATCCCTTACCCTTATATAGGAAATTTTGGCCCCCTTTCATATATTCACCTGTCTGAATAGAAAATTAGGTACCTTTTTATATATTTTGTCAGGATTAGGACATCAGGAAACCAAGCTAGAATTTTTCTAGTTTCCCTTACAAGGAGCTCAAACACACCAGAACCTGAAAATTATACCAATCCAGTGAATTTTTAGACAAAATTGAAATTTCTGATTTAGCTAATAGGTGTATAAGATACATTGCAATTCAACATGTCTATATTCATCATTCCATTTGTTCTTCTCTTCTTGACATTTTTAGCAATGTTCAGTTGATACTCAACAAATTTTTAATAAGTTGCAGGGGCAGATCCAGGATCTTCAAAAAGGGGGGCCCAAAGTAAAAAAATAAAGGCCAAAGTTGAAACCTTGCTCTTGCAAATACAGTAAATGTATGGGGAAATCTATTGAAAAGGGGGGGGGGGGGGGGGGGTGACATACTAATTGTTTTTGTGAATCATTGAACCTCAACATCATTTAACATCATAAACATGATTCCAAATAGTGTTCATAGTGTTCCCTGATGTTACACATTTCAGTGATTTATGCAACATTCAACAAAATTCCCCAAAAGGTCGCTCCCACATAACACAACAACACACAGTTTTTGATTTGGCACAAGAAAGAAGTTTATTTAGGGGGGTGAATAGGGGTCCTCAAATCCGTCGAACCGTTCAAATTTTCATAAAAATCCGCCGATCCGCACAAATTTTCGCCTCAATCCGAATCCGCAACGTTTGATTTATGAAAAGAATTGATAATTTCAGAAAAATACGTTTCACTGTATCGCTTTACACGAACATCTCTCACTGAGGGACGTGTCATTATTTAGCGGGGTTTTCGTGACCCCCCGTCCCCTATTTGACCTAGTAGAAGACATTTTACAGAAAGAGGGGGTTACACTTTCATTCGTTGCGCGCGAAACGCGCCCACATTTTGATAAACGCATTTCACCAAGCCTCAGAGAAGGGTAGATAAACGTTGAAATACGCTAACTCAACTATGTATCGAAGCTCCTATTGATGGGCTCCTGAGCCTGTAGGTTATGTTATGCATGCGCGCCGGAAATTTATTTAGGACGAAACTATTATTACTCTCATGTGCGTGAAGCGCGGCCCAAATGATGACTTTCTATGCTTGTAGCGTCGAACTCACGCTTACTACCATTTTCGTTCAACCCTGAAGCGTGGCGATTTTTTCGCGTAGGTTTACGTTTCAAACGTGCACGCTTTGTTGAGAAGTAGTCGCCTTTCTCGCTCGCTGATTGGCTGCTGTTTTGACTGTTATTTTTCAGCCAATCAGCGAGCAAGAATCGCGACAACTTCACGACAAAACATGCACGTTTGAAACGTAAACCTACGCGAAAAAATCGTCAAGCTTCAGGGTTGAACGAAAATGGTAGTATCCACGGGGTCTTCTTTCAACCATAGTGACTGTATGCCAGGCCTATCACTGCAGGGCATTTTTGGAAGAGTTTATTTTTCCTCGTCAAGATACACTTGTTCTATAGATGGCGCGGGCGAGTTCTAAAAGAGTATGTTAGTTGTCATTCTTTATGCGCGCGAAGCGCGCCGAAATTTTTATTAAGTATGTGAAATACGAAAGCATATTAACGGCCTACAAATTCGAACACCCAGGGCTATTTGTCTACAGACCCTACAGTCAACAATCTGCAGAATCCGAAATCCGAAGTCGAATTTTCAATAGAATCCGCGATCCGGTACGTTTTGAGAATCCGAAAATCCGCTCGAGTTTTTCTTAAAATCCGTAATCCGTGTGCTATTTAGGCCCGAATCCGCCGATCCGCAAACCTATTCACCTCCCCCTTTATTATTAACTAACAGAAAAACTGAGAAAGATAATGATATAAGTATTATAATAATAAACCTCTCTGCCAACAAATCCTGCCAAAACAAAAACGTGTGTTAACTGACGACAAATGGATTGTTCAACTAAACTACACAAGGCTTTTCTGAATATTTAACATCGCTGAACATGCATTTTAAAGTTTAAAAAATAGTTTCGTCAGGTTTTTAAAACGTTTTTTATGAAGTAACGTTTAAATCTTCACAGACCATATTCTTCAAAATCGAGTAGGATCGTAGGATATAGGTCATATGCAGAAGACAGATATTGGAGTTTGAATGCCCATATTTGGACAGTGAATCAATGTGCTGAAGAATATGCCTTTTCCGCTTACCTATTTTCTTGCATTGCTTGCCATATCTGCCGGATTTACCCAAACAAATGAAGTCCATCTCTCTATAAAGCGCCACGCATTTGCCAAGTCTCCCGCACGGGTCATTCTCGCATGGATTCTGAAAAATAGCGGTTTATACACGAGAGATAATGAATAACAAATGAAACGAGCAGTTTTTAGCAAAGTTTATGCGATATAACACCCTAAAGAATACTGTTTGTTTTGTTTTTACTACATTTTGCTTGAATATATGTTAATAACCGTTGAAAAGTGCGCGCGTGAGCAAAATAAGGCCAAACAAACAACATAAAATGCGCGCGATTTATGGTTTTATGGATATTCCAGAAAAACAAGGATATAAGAAGGAATAAAATCTCAAAAATCTATGCATATTAAGATCGCGTATATTTCCCGCATAAATAAATAGCAAGGAAAATGTTACTCTTTTTTCATTCGACTTACATCAATGCTATAATGATTGTAGTCCTCGTTTGGCAAGAGATACTCTGAAAAGTTGTACTTGTCCGAGGATATCAATTCACAGGGCTGCATTCCATTCTTAGTTGGGTGAGTTTTCATGTTCATCGATCGGCACCATTCAGACCTGAGGCACTTGAGCTTACAAATCCAGTCATCGGGAACTAAAATCGATTCCTGAATGACACCTTCAGCATCTAGAGGAATACCAAGCTGGGTGTTTTCGTGTGCCATGAAAACTGCTTCCCTTTGGTCATTTTTAGTTTGTTCGTAGTGAATCGACTCAACTGCCGTTAGAAATAGCAGTAGAATGAAACCTCGCATTGTAACTAAAAGTGCGTGTTTAGTCATGAACTCTTAATAATCGTACCGGACCTAGTGAAACAGTGACTGAAGAGGCTTATTGCATTCTTTTACTATATGCGAATATCTCCCGCATCAATTTAATCTTGTTAGAACGTTTTTGTTTTCCTTTCGCCAATAAGGCGTTTATAGACTGCCAGTTCTTCCCCATACGACACGGGGAGAGAAATCCAGACACAGCAGGATGGGGTGGGGTGGGGGGGGGGGGGGGGGGGTAAATAGTTTTTACCCTCCCCTTGACGGACTTTAAAAGATGTGACTCTACCCCTAAAACCTGTGAAAAAGCAACATTTTCGCGAGCCGAAACCAAAAGCGGAAGCCATTTGAAATACCTGAGGATGCCTCTAAAAAGAATCCGTCTCACCCTGTCGTCCATGACGCACTGCTTCGCCACCATTTTTGAATGACCAAAAATTGTAACGGCCTCCCCAAATTGGCATGAAAAAAAAAAAAAACGGTGACTCTCCCATCAAAATAGTACCGCCCCCCCCCCCCCTTCCCGCTAAATTAATCATTAATGATCTACATTTCGTAGATCGTAGATTGACGTTTCAAAACCATACGTAATTTTCATGTTCATATCATTTTAATATCATTTTTTAAATATCATTTTATGTGATTTTAATTTGAATCTTGTCACAAACTAAAAGTGCCTGTTTTATATGAAAGTTCCCACCCCCTTGGGGAAGAAGTCCGAAAACAAATTCCCTCTGGCTGGACCAAATTTGGGGGAGGGGGGGGGGGGGGGGGGGGGGGGGGGGGGCTGCCTACCATCTAAAATGTTCCACGATTTCAATACCGGAGAAACGATCTAGAAAACTGTGAGCGGTATGTTTGATATGCAGCATATTTTTAGAAATATCACGCCGTGACAAAGTTGACATTTGCATATTTTGACCAACTCAAACACAATAATTATAATAACACAAAATAAAAAGCCCAAATCCAAAATCCCTAACACGTTTTTTAGGCAACCTCAGTTATGGAATAAATGGCCATTCTATTTGGTCCTTAAAACTCAAACGCTCTTCTTGGCACACTTGTTATTGTTTGTCGTGTGCTTGGCTGGAGACCGCACGAGTTTATTGAAAATCGTACTGGGTGAGTAAAATAATTATTTGTGTTTCTTATGCATCTTAGAGTCAGCACGGTATGCAAAATATTTGTCATTTCTTTTTTCTTAGTTTCTTTTCCTTCATCGTGTAATAGGCCTTATCACGGTTTCCGCTGTCATTTTGTTGAGTAGGCAAGAAGTACAAGACCTCACATAAACACAGCAAATGCGGAGTGAAATCATTGCCAACATATCAAACGTATCGACTAAATAGCTCGCCTAGCTCTATCAAAACAGGTGAAAAACGGACGACCCTAAGGATCGCATTCTTTTCGCTGCTTTTTGGCATAACTGATCAGCAGGGGCGGAGCTACCAATACCCAAAGTAGACTTCAGACTCTTCAGACTTTTTTATTTTGACTTTTAAACATTATTTACAGGAGTGACTGATCCGCAAATAGACTAACTAATCGAGGCGGACCAGCCTTATCAGGGTATTTTAGTACATATATTGTGTATCAGGGTTTTTGATCAATTTATGTTAAGATTATTATTAATTTAATCCAGAAAAAAGGAAAAGGAAAACTTAGTCTTATCGGCATCGCTTTTATTGATAGTCAAAAGTCAAGGCCTGCGATTTTTTTTTGAGAGATGTCAATGTAGTCATCGTACCTATATAAAATATCGTTTATGGCGGAATGCAGGTTTTCTTTGAAACGCTTCTTTGGGAGCTTTCGCTGGTAAGTCGTTCCACACCATTGCCCAGTACACAGCTGTATGCTAATTTTTTTAAAACAATTTTTCTTTCTTTTTCGTTTTTCAAACATGACATATTGTTCCATACATTTTTCAAAAGAAGTTGCATTTGACATGCACGTGGATGTGTTGCAAATCCAGAGCAAACACTGACTGGCGGCAGAAGCCACGATATACGAACTCTGGCTTCAATGAAATATATATGTTACAAGCAGGATATGGTCTTTTACAACGCGCGAATATCTCAGAAAACAATTTCTGAGTCTCTAGATGGGTTTTGATCCCACGACCTTCTGTATACTAGTCAGACGCTCTACCACTGTGCTACCAGAGACCCCATGGTCTCACAAGGCCGCTGAAATAGATATAGATATGTGTTTTCGCTTGTGATGCAAAATAGACATAAATATTACAAGAAAATATTTTTATTTCTACCTCTCTTGCGTACACTACAAAAAGGCTCCTACGCCCCTGATCAGATTTCCAGGATATTAGAAACTGGTAGTAAGGTATCTAAATTATCCTTGACATTTGGTTGTTTTGCATTCTCAAAGGACCACCTTACGTATCTTTTTAACAATCGGTCTGGGTTGCCGTTATTACCTCCCGCTGTCGCCTCGCCAGACCTCAGACTGTGAAGAATATAATGGAGACGTCTGTAAACCCTTGGGATCCTTCTTTCAGTTCTTTGATGAGTTCCTCCCACTTGTATAGCTTAACCCTTGCGCACGCTCTCCCACATAGTAGATCTACCTATATTATACCCTCGTCCTTGGTCCTTTTTTAAATATTTTGGAAGGTATTGGATTTTTCACTGAAAAAGCTAACTTGCACTAACTTACCACTTCCGCTGATAGATTCAAAGGCAGTGTATTTTAGATATAAGTATCAGACTGATGGTTTTCATAGTGGTTATATTCTCAGTGAAGGCCGAAGAGTTACAGATTTTAATTGATTACGTAAATAGAGGTTTGAGTTAATTAACAGGTTTCTGATCAGGTTTGACATTCATTACACAGTGCTAATTTTTCATTCAAACATTATATAACAGCTATATGTCCTATATGGTCCTAAAAACTAGTTGTTAGTTTAACCCTCTAATGGGGCAAGTAAGTCCTGCTAAGGCACAGAACAGGGGAAGGTAATAAAAATCTTAAGAGGCTTATTAAATGGAAAACAGATGATCTATTATTTTACCAAACTCCGGGGCGTCTGTGAACGCTATATTTTCTCAGGCACAGATCATCCCTAGGCCTCGCTCACTCTGGGACGTCTCATAAACAGTCCTTTTCTCTGGCACAGATCGTTCCTAGGCCTCGCCCATTAAGGGACATCCCATAAACACTCTTTGAGTTCCGTCACGACGAGGAGAAGACCCTTTCGTTCTTTTCGTTCTTTTCGTTCTTTTCGTTCTTTCTTCCATTTTTAACTTTGCTCAATTAAGGTTACGGACTACCTTCGGGGTATTTTTCGTTAAAATTGCATAATTTCACGAAAAATGGTCCTATCTTTACAAGTGATACCTCATTTTTAAAAAGCTTATGCGGTGGGGTAAACTGTGGTATATAAATAGAGAATAATACATGGACTCAAATGTAAAAAAAATTGTAATGTAGGCACTTGTATACCGCAAATTATCATATGAATATGTTCAAATGCGGTTTACAGATGTGGATATGTCTGATCCCTAAGATGCGGACTGCGATTTATACAATGCAGTTTACAATCATGAGTGGTTGTTAGATTACATTCTGTGGTGAGCACTGTGATTGTTTAACGTCCCTCGCATAGTGGTTAAGTGTAGTGGGCTGAGAGACGGGACCTCGGTTTTATTGTCTCATCCGAAAGACGTGAAACACAGGCGAAATGACGAATCACTTCAACCCACGATGGACACAAGGTTCGAAACAGCAGAGAAAAATCCCAACTGCCCCCGACTGGGATTCGAACCCGGTGCACAGAGGTGAGAGGCAAACGCTTTACACGCTGCGCCACCCGTGCTTCACTCGCAGAGATATGGAATTTATTTACATTGATATCGAACGAGTTAGCGCAGCGAACGAGTGAGATATCAAATGTAAACACGAGAAGATAAACCATCTCCAAGCGTCCGTGTATTAGTTTATTATATAAACCAGAAACACTGCCATGCCCCAGAGAAGCGCCTTTTATTGGCCACGGGAGAAGATATCTGATATTTTCACATGTAAAAATATCGTATTTTCACATGTGAACATATACGTTTTTTCTCAGTGGCAGAAATCCCTGTAAAACACTGAGGTTTATATAATAATGTTATTTAATTTTATAAAACCCCCTTTTTTTTATGGAGTTCCCTTCCCGATGCATCAGTTCAACTTTCTAGAGTCCCACCCTCGTGAGTATTCGCTATTTTCGTTCATTGACACGATATTAGCGTTGACTAAGATGTGTTCTAAAAAACAGTGTCAGTGATTTTGGAAATTCGATCTCCTTTTCAAGTTATGTTTTATTTTGTAAAAAAAAAATGTAAAAAAAAATAGCGGACACACAAAATTGTCTCTAAAAATCGGTCTTTTTTTTTTTATTTAAAAACCCCCAACACTGTTTTTTCACATCTAAGCCCATGGTAAAATGTTGTTAAAGAACGATTGCATCGTAAATCCGCTCTCGAAACTTGACCCGATGCGTCGGAAAGGACACTACCTAAAAAATTGTGTTTAAACAAATTAAAGAAATAAAATTTTCATAGTTGAGGAGAAGAAATAAGCTTTAAAATGAGGTACACTTTTCGCGAAATTATGCCATTTTAACGAAAATTACCACGAAGGTAATCCAGTCGGGTGGACCACGTGAAGAGTTCCCGTAGTAAAGGGCACTCTATATCTGAAATCTTCCTTCCACAACTTCAAGTCAATTCGACAATATATCGCTTTTCCAAAAATTTCCCGCCGCATGATCGCTTTGTAGTTACAGTCAAAAGACATGAAGCGTGCCCCCCTAGAATCGAATATTCGATTCATTATTCTATTATTGAATTCATTATTCAATCCAAAAATGCATTTTTCAATTCAATATTAAAAATGTTAAATCCTCAAATTTGATTTCTGAATAAGCAATTGTTCACCCAGAGTTATTATTTAGATTACAAAATTTTCAATATTGAATTGAAAATTGCAGTTTTGGATTGAATAATGAAATCAATAATGGAATAATGAATTGAATATTCAACTCTAGGGGGGCACGGGTAATGCGTGTAGTCTACTGCAATTCGTTTTTAGTACATAAAATTTACATAGAAAAACGGATTTTCACCATTTTTCGTTTTACGTTTCGATAATAATTTTTACACTGGAATTTGAATTTTGACTTTATATTGTCGAATTTGATATTTTTGCCGAAAATTAAAATTGGATTTTCCAAATCTAAAATTTGGTCTTTTATTTTTTTCGCAGAAATAGGAAAACGAAAATGAAATTCGATTTTCAATTACTGATTTTTAATGAAAAACTGTTATCAGTTTCATTTCATGAAAAGAGATTCTAGCAGTTTGGTAGAGGTCGCCGTTTAGGCTTTGAATAAAAACTATACTCCTCACAGGGGGAGGGTCTTTCGCTAGCTAAGCTTGTTGGTGACCACATATTGACCTGGTCTACGTTCGGCTTGTTTCTCCAGTAATATAGAAGAAGTTATGAGTCGATGCAAGTGCAAGCTATCAGTAGCGGACGGAACAATGTGGTTATCAGAAAAATCTCATCGATTATCATCGATCTTCAGTATTCATTAATTACAAACCCATCGACCTCTTAATATAATTCTACTATATGGTGTAAGCTTGTATACAAACTGCCATAACGTCCGTGGTTGTTAGATGCAGGGGCGTTGGCTGTGGTAGTCAAATACCTACTTGAAACGTGCGATAGAGATGGCGAGACATGTTTCCGTCACAGCTACAGCCCTCTATTCCATCTTACCATATATAATATTCTCCTCTTAATCTCACTGACATTTGGGTTTAAAGGCGCTTGTTAAAGTAGTTAAGAAATACCACCCTCCCCCTCTGAGTAGTGCTCTTGTCCTTTGTAGCACCTAACGGCGACCTCTACAAAACTGCTAGAATCACTTTTCACGAAATGAAACTGATAAGAGTTTTTCATAAAAAACAGTAATTGAAAATTGAATTTCAATTTCGTTTTCCTATTTCTGCGAAAAAATAAAAGTCAAATTTTAGATTTGAAAAATCCAATTTTAAATTTCGGAAAAAAATTTCGAAATCAACAAAATAAAGTCAAAATTCAAATTCCGTTTTCAGAAATTATTATCGAAACGTAAAACGAAAAATGGTGAAAATCCGTTTTTCTATGTAAATTTTATGTGCACGCTTCATGTCTTTTGACTGCTGTATTTTGGCTATCTTATCAGTTATTTGGATGTTTATTTATATCACCAAAAGTGTGCTAAAATCTAACATCGTGACACAACCGCTTTATAAAAGAATCACGAGCGAGATAAACACTCGTTTTGTCTGGAAATAATGTCGAAAATACCTCCAGGAAAAAATGAATACAATGATTTTCGCTCAACTTTCGTATAATATATTTTCTTAATTTAACAATATTTACATCAGTATTTTTATACAAAATTTCCTTTGAAATTGGGATGGAGCCTAGTTCATCGATCTCGCATGCATTGTTCTACCTCCCTAATTACTGTTGCTACGTCGGACAAGCCAAAATGTTTCTTTAACATAGCGCATGGACACAGAATTTAGGGTCAGATAAATTATGTTCCAAAATTCGAGTATTATGCTTTTGAGCATTGCTCCCAAAAACATAGCATTATGCACAAAATTATGCTCGAAAAAAAACATTATGCTCGACATAATATTTTTTCTACGCACTTTCCCATGCCCTTTTATAAAAAAAAATATTGGCAACAGGGTACAGGCCTCCATTATTAGCAGCCAAGCCTTTAAAACATATAAAACTTCACAAAATCCTTTCTCCGGAAGGATCAAAACAGACTGCACTCACTTGTTTTGCATGAAATGTTGGTTTTATTTGAAAACAGGGAACAGAAAAGGAAAAATCAGACAACCACTGGAATCCCGCGTGATCATAGAGGAAGCCGTCAGTGCTATTAAGATTTTTTCAGAAAAATATGGGCATTATGCCGGCATTATGCTCAAAATTATGCCGGTATAATTTATCTGAGCCTAACACAGATTGTAGATACAGGAAAGTCTTAGAAGTTGCCTTATATTATGTTTTCAACAGGTAAATCTCACGAATTAATTAAAAATCTTCAAGTAATCTGAAGAATTGATTAAAAATCTTCAAGTTTCAACGCGTAGTTGAACCGAGTTTGCCGTTTTCACGGTCAAAATTAAAATGTCACCAGAGAGCCTGTGTCAGCCACTCCTTTTTTATTGTTTTCGTTTGATATTAGGAGACGATCTCTTAATCTCTTAATAGACATCTAAAAACAAAGTTTCAGATTTGATTTACCAAAATCAATCGAGAACATTGCACTATATTCTCTAAATCAGCCGATGGAATGGGCTATGCTGGCAAAATTGCACAGGTTCTATAAGAACAAACAAACCTAAAAGCACTTGCATTAGCCGCTGTTTTTGTTACAATTTAGACGAGGTCGTAAAAATCCTAAAATCTAGGTCTACCATATATGGATTCCACCAGAGCATTTGGCTCGTAGCGTTCCGCTGGCCCGGGCTACCGAAGGCTCTGGGAACAAGATAGCCCAACACCGAGGTAGCGCCAACTTTATTTAAGTTCGCAAATCTTGCGCATTTTACATCGTTATTCTCGTCACCTCTCGGCTCCCATGTCCAAATGCACTGTTGCTAAGTCCCGCATCAACAACTGTTGTTCTGCTAACACCATCAACATCAATTTCAATTTGACGTTCGGCGTCAGTAATGCGAGTCTCCACCTCAATTGCGCAAGCTGCTTCCCCCTGGCAAGGTGCCATCACCTGCTCAGAAGACTCAGTTTCACTCTCTGTTACCCCTGCTCCTTGTGAAGATGCCTCCGCAGAACTACAGGATGTGTCCCCAGACTAGAACTTGCCGACAAGTCTGATATCTCTATCCTCTCGCTGTTGTCACTTTCGGTCTCATTGTTGTCACTTTCGGCGTATGCTGGTGGTAGCTCCAGTTCGCCAGCGATAAGTTGATCCACCGGGTTTGTTGGTGGGGAATAAGGTGGTGGCTTGGGCCTAGGAAATGTTTGCTAGATGGTTAGACACCAAAGCTGCTAGGAGTCTGAAATTATTATTGGCTGTTCCATATTATATCCGTTCTCCCCTATCGAGGAACCTGGAAATTCCACAGGGTTTGTTGATCTTGACCCTGGAATTTCCACAGGGCCATTCATTTTACCCTGGAATTTCCACAGGGTATTCATTTGCAACTGTGGAATTTCCACAGGCCCACAAGAGAATGAAAAACAATTTCCACAGGGGTTGCTTCAAATTTCCACAGGGGTTGTACAGGAGGTGCCGTTGAAGTTCTTCCCGTTTTTTTGTGTGTGATAGATAGTGTGTAGATAGAAAAAATTTCTTCCTCGTCAGCCAATCACAAGCCAAGTAAAAACATTACACGCTGTAAGCACGTGATTACTGGATACACAGTTGCATTTAGTTCAAAATGTAGAACGACACCAAATTTGCATAAACTAAGAATGAACTTGTTATTATGTAAATGATAAGAAAAGTTCGTGCCGTCGAAGGCCTTGTGCATTTTGTGTGTGTGAAAGAGTGTGTCAAATCACTGTAGTCTGCTAGTTATAGTCCAAATACATCTAGCCATTCATAAACGAGAGAAAATACAAGTTGCTGCTGAATGGCTTCCTCGTCAGCCAATCACAAGCCAAGTAAAATCACGCGATAAGCACGTGCCTGGTTTCTTTGTTAAGCCAAGCCAAAGTAAAAGAAACACTATCACGCGATGAACACGTGATAACCGGATAACACAGTTGCATTTCTGCGTCGTACCCAGGCGCGATCTAGCGATTTTCGAGGCGATCGTGACGGAGCGAGCGAGCGCGCAAGGCATCATGGGAAGAGCGAGCGTCATTTCTTCGGTTGAGCATTCCCGTTGTCCTTTGCGAGAGCGCCCGAACCTTCCAAAGATGCATTGCGCGCCTCGCAATTTTACCTTTCGCGGATCGCCGCGGGTTTTTGCCCTTTTTGACACACCTGAGAGGCCTGGGTACGAGGTAGGTTGCATTTAGTTCAAAATTGGATTTAACAGAAATGACGGACCAATGAAAAGGCCATAATAAACCAATCAGGGGACGTTTACTCCTTCGCATTCTGATTGGCTAAAGAAACAAAGAGCCAATAGATCAACCAATATGAAAGTACTTACTTGAACTTAGCGAGACAACCCTTATATCCGAAAACCACACATAGGATCAGCTGTATTGCGACCATGAAGCTGAGAACGAGGATCACTGTGAAGAGTTCTGGAATTCAAGAATCAATGCAGCGAAGTTGGACTGATACAATGCCTATAATTATATGAACGATTTTTCACCAATTATTTCACGAGATATCGGCAGATGAAAATCCGATTTTTAAGAAATTGACAGAGGCGCCTCCTGAGGTCACTATTCGCTACTAGTAGGCTATAACTTAAAGCCTACTAGTAGCTCAACCAATCAGAACATAGCATTGACAATAGACCACTAGTGCGATTTGACAAAAACAGGATATATGTCATGTGCAGAAGATATATTGGAGTTTCAATTACCATATCAGGGCAGTGCATCGATGTGCTGAACAATAATATCACATAACTTTGAGCCCTTTAAACCACAGGGCTTCCACATGTAGATCTGCCTAGTAAAACGTATGTTGTACCATTCTCCTGGGTCCTTGTTAAATATGTTGGAACGTATTGGATTTTTCACTAAACAAAGCTTTTATTATAGAAACACCAATGAAATAGCGGCTGATCTCCCGCGCGAAAACTTGATATCTTCACACGTGAAAATAACATGATATTTTCACATGTGAAGATATCACACTTGACTTTGCTCAATGCTCGATTTTAAGCTTAACTCAAATAAAAATCGAATTTGGTATTTCATTGATGTTTATATAATAAACAGAACATTACATGACCGCTTGTACATACGAATTTTATCTTCTCGTTTTAAAAATTAATCTCACTCGTTCGCTGCGATCACTCGTGAGATAAATTTTCAACACTCGAAGATAAAATCCGTATCTCCGCGCGGTCATGTAATATCCTCTATATCCTTTGCAGAAACGTCGATCGCGTTACACTTACTACTTTCGCTGATTTTCGACGAAGAATCGGTGTCTCCATCTAAAGTAGAACAATATTCAAAGAAAAAATATTATACAAGCCGTAAGCTTTTATAGATTCAAAAGCAATGCTAATTTTTCTTCATTCAAACATTGTATAACAACTATATGTTAGCTCTGCCTGAAAAACGTTTATGGCATTCCCAATCTTTAGGCTGGGGCCAACCCTTGTGGACGCACACTCATGGGCGGATTTAGGGGTGCTCAGGGGGCCTGGGGCCCCTCTTTTTCGATAGATTTTACGATACATTTACTGTCTTTGCTGGAGCAAGATTACAACTTTGACCTCGATTATTGTCAAACATTTGACAACAACTATTTGTTAGCCCCATGCCTTTATTATAAATAGAGAATAATACATGGGCGCGTAGGGATATGGAATTTATCTTCGAGTGTTCAAACTTTGATGCGCTGTGAGATATCAAATTTGAACGCGAGAAGATAAATTTCATATCTTCAAGCACTCATGTATTATTTTGTTGATTGTTGATTATATAAACTTTTTGTGAATTTTTTTTGGTGAATGGACATTATCGTAATTTTTCACACGTGCGAATTACAAATATTTCTCAGTGGCCGAAATCCTGATAAAACACTGTAGTTTACATAATAAATACGTTTAATGGCTTTCTCGTAAAGCTGATATCAAAGAAAAGGAAACTAAAGTATAACCTTTACGCTGGGGCAAAACCATTCAACATTTGATTAGACATTTGTGAATGTTTGTTCACTTTCTTCATGATGAACAAGCTCCCAGAACCCGACGAAACCCGGTAAATACTTATTTTTAATTACATGCTCAGTGATGGATGTTTTACGTTGTTCAGTGCATGTGTCTCGTTTTCCAAATCACTGAAAACGTAACTTCGGGAAAACTTCAGTCGTGTCGAATAATAGCCGGCGACGTGAAACTCGTCTTTAAAACACCGACGAGAATTCACATTAGACGAGTCAAGGGTGGTTTTAGAGCCCGATGGCGTGCTCGCGTGGGTTACATAGCCATCTTCGCCGCCATCTTTATTACCCACAACTCCTTGGGGGCATTCTAGTTCCAGTCTTCCTGGGACGAAATACTTCGGGCTACTCGTCTGTAAACTCCGTCTAGTGTGAATTTAAGACGAGTTTTCCGTCTAGACGAGAATCTCGTCATCATAACTTCGTCGTTTCGACGAAGTCACAGACGGACGAGTTTCTCGTCCAAAACTCCGTCTCGACCCGTTTTCACATCTAGACGAGTTTCTCGTCCGGACGAGTAACTCGTCTTGGACGAGAAACTTGTCTGTAGTGTGAAATGAAAACGGCCAATGTTGAACACTTTGTTGAATCGTGTTCAATGATGTTGAACCGTTCAACATTCGTGAAAAGGATCCGTAAAAATCAAGGTTCCTGTCGTGTGAGATGATTTATATCTTCACAAGTTCTATCTTTTACAGCAAAAATCGTTGCATCGCGACCCGCGTCCTCAAAACATCGATTTGTTCTTGGCTTTGCTGTTCCGTTAGTCCACTCTTCTTGATCCAATCAGATTCTTGTCCTCAACTCCTCATTTGCCTAGTGCAGTCGCCTGGCTTCCGTCGCGACGTTGTCTATTTTAGTTCAGAGGGAAGCCAGTTGACTGCACTAGGCGAAACAGGGCAGAGTTTCATTGGCTTAGGTTGTTTAATTGGAGGAAATGCAATCGAGAAAAATGCTCTATTCTCTAAATCAGGCGATTGAAATGGATGTTTTCTCAAACTTGCACTTGCATGTTGCTATACTCGTCACAATGGCAACTGACACAGGCTCTTTAATTGTGTCGTTTCTGATTGGCCATGAAGTTGGCCCGTGTCATTTTTGGCAACGTAAACATTTTCCATCTTCCATTATTTTCTTTGAAAATATTTAAGGAATTCAAAAGGTCCAACCGATGTAAGTGCTACCCCCCAAGGCTATCTACTAAATAGCCTACCCCAAGGCTATCTACTGATAATAAATGTGTGCAAGGAAGGCAAAGATTCTAGACATTGTAAAATAATGGAGGGGAGGATTCAACATCGTTCAGGACTTAAACGTTTTCGTCGATCTCAAGATGACGGATGCTTTTGTGGGTTTTCTCTGATGATAGGGAATACAAGTTATATAAAGAGAAATCCCTATGACAAAGAAACGGATGCATAAATTTGGTATTACTTGAGATGAAGTGCCTTTAATATTAATTATTCGTATTCCACGATAGCGTTTATAAAGTCATTCAGTGAAAAATAGGTTTAGGAATGTGCTTTGAAACATTCCACTTTGATAAAAATACTTTTTCGTTTGATTTACTTATCCGCCGTATTTTGTAAGATGCAAGTTTATTAAGCCTGATGAGTTTCAAACGTTTGGTTGGTAAGAGACCCCCATTTGTAAAAAGGATGATATTAGTACGAGCGGAGAACTACGGATGTCTTATTATAAGAACTTGACAAGAGCATAATTCTTCTAGGACAATTGGGCACTTGGCAAAATCGTCTTAAAAATTGCGTGCGCCCTCACCTATAGCAATATCTTAATATAAGGCAGGAACGATCATGCAATCTTAAGTCGAATCTCAATTCTCACCTTACTACTATTCCGTGTTTTGATGTTCTTTAGTTCTGGCATATGGCTGATAATAGTATTCTGAGTGCATATTTTGAGAGGAACGTAAAGGCCTTGGGATTGCGGCCAGATTTGGCCTACCTTATTGGTACTAATTTTTGCGTCGCTTTAATTTCGCGATTTTCGCGAACTTTAATGCCGCGTATTTTAGTACCCTCCCATATTTCTTATTTTCTCAATTTAATGAAGAATTCACGTCTACAATGTAAATATGTATTATACATTCAAATAACGTTTAGCATAAGCATAATGTGTTGGCTATACGTATGATACGCGATGCGGTTTCTTTAGTTTGGCTTTGTTATGAGTTGATGATTTTCAGCAATTAGAAGAAAATAGAAATAAAATTCTCGAAATCATTTTCGCGAAAATTAATTTCCTAAGAAAATAATTTTGCACCCAAATCGCGAAAATAAAGACCCGCGAAATATGCCGACATTTTTTTACTACCGAAATCACTAAACTGCCGGCACCCTCGAAAATTCGATCGATCGTTTGTCAGTTTCGGTGACATTTAAAAACACGCTTTTTCCATTGTTTGATACAAAATTTAAATGTCACGTGACTATTTGGAGCGATCAAAACAGCCAGACGAGCGAACTGAAATTTTCGAGGGTGCCGACAGTTTAGTGATTTAGGTAGTAAGTGACCGCAAAAAATAGTACCCTTTTCAAACGCTGGATTGGGCCACTTCAGTGAGTCGACATTGATTGCTAAATGTACCAAAATGGTTTTAAACTATCCGTTGGCTTTCTGGCCTAGAATGATTAACCTTCTCGCTCAAGAAAATTAACATTACAATTCCCTTGCTGAGAATCGCCAATCGCAACAGTGAATTTTGAGGGCGTGCTGCACTGCATACAGTGGTAAAGGCGGCTTTTCAGTAGTGAAGTAGCCTCGGAGATGGAGAAAGTAAGGACGCTTGCATTCGTGTGAAAATCAAAGAACGGAGACGGAGAAGAAGACGTGAAGGAAGTAAAACGCCGTAAGGTTTCCTTTTTCTTACGTCTCCGCTTACGCTAACGTCGCTACTGTAACGTCGATTTTCACACAAACGTAAGCTCTTACGTCTCCGTCTCCGCTTATTTCACTAGTGAAAAGCCGGCTTAAGATGGCAAGATGGACTTTCGTGAACTTCCTGATTTCAAAAGATCAGGAAATCTTTGAAAGGCATTTTAGCCCCTGTCGGTTTTCCATTATCTTGCATTGAGATTTGATATGGTGCAAAGGGAATACTGAGAAGGTATTTTACCTGCTAGAATGCTTTGAAACAGCAAGATTAAAGTGATTCCTTCAAGTAACCCAGGTCGCATTTTGTTGTTTTCCACTTGCTGTGTTCTGCTTTGCTGTGTGTCCCCAGGGCTCTTCTGTTACTCTACGTGTCTGTCGGTCTTTGTAAGAGACACAAAAACAAAAGAATTGTATCATCATTATAACTCAGGCATCTAATGCAAAGAAGGCAATATCGCTTCACCTACAATTTTTGACGAAAACAAAATCACATTTTCACATTGAACTATGATGTCATTTTATGGAGGACTATCGTGATAAGATATAACACCATGGATGTTGATTGTCTCGAACGTTTTGGGAGACAATTGTATGGGCACAGACCTCAGTGCCCAAGAATTGCCGTAGGCGGGACACAAATAGCTTTCAGTTCTGCTTCAGCAAGTGGGAACAATTAAAATTCCCAGAAATATTGGACATTTCGAGTCCGCGCTTGCGCAGCGGAAATTCGCATGATAATGAAAAATATGGCGACCGCAACCTCGTCCCCAGGGTCTTCTCGGTCGTTTTTCAAAATGGCGGTTAGCTCAGAGAAGACCCTGAGGGAGGCTGAGTCACATGACCACTGTTTGAAAACATGGGAACGAGGTTTGTCCTTTGTTTCGAGATGGTCACGTGACTCAGCCTCCCCAAGGGTCTTCTCTGGAGTCAACCGCCATTTTGAAAAACGACCGAGAAGACCCTGGGGACGAGGTTGTGGCGACCGATGCAAAGCGATATCGAAGAAGTTCACTATCATTATCGCGGTTTACCTGTGTGATTATCCATTATGCACTAAGAAACGAGTGCTTCAAACAAAATGGCGAAAGAGCAAATATTTTTTCGTGTGATTTCAACTTTTTGGTGATCTTCTTCTGGATTTCAATCCAACAATGGCGTCTGTTGGTCGTCGAATTTAAGCACAATTTCAAGGGATTACGGAACATATTAGCACATATTCTATTGCGTGTTTTCAGCTGATTTACAAACGTTTATATCCATTTTACCGAGTCCGAACTTTCGTGTAGGACAACCTTCCAAGGTAGTACCGGACAAAAAATTGTAGGTGATTTCGGGCTAAATTACAGAGGACATGAAAGCCTTGGTGGAGCCAGATAGTGGGGTACGATGGAACAGGTTTCCAAAACGTATCAAGACTCAATTTATCGCTGGTAACACTTCATGTACTATGCAAGTTGATATCAGAGTCCGAACTTTTTACTAAGTCTATTTGCAGAGGAACTGCCATACATTCTCTTGTATTTTTCGCAGTTATTATGCAAATGAGCGGCCGTCATCTTGACCAATATTTCTGGGAATAGTGAAAAATTTAAAACTGAAATCTCATCCTTTGTTTTCTTAACTCCATAAGAATAAGCCTTCTTATAATAAATTACCGATAAATACCCGCATTTTAACATTGAAAACATGTTGATAACATGAACCATGCTCTGTTCAATAATAAGTGCCGGTCCATATATTCGAGAAAACGTTTCAAGAGCGCTTAATGTATTAGGTTCCATTACTTTTTGGCACGATGTCAGCGTGCCTGCACGATTTCGGCGAGCGTGAACAAAGTTTCAAAACTTGTTCTATGAACCGTGCTTTACAGGTATTTAAAGACACGTTGTCGGAAGCCGTACGACACCAGACCGCAAAGTTGTCTGGGTAGAATGTCTTAATCGACTTACTGTTTGAGTATGCGAGTTAATTACTAGTAAACTACTGCATCGTGCATAACTAGCTTTAAACAAAGCTCTGTTTTGTAGAATTTGGCAACCGGACCATGCATCAAAATAGCATGTTTTGTTCCCACCCGTAATGCCTTCGGTTTTGGCGCGTAGCCTTGGGCGCTCGCAAGGCGTCCTGTATCCATACAATACTTTTTAAGGGAATATTGAAAGCGAGGCTACCTTTTCTTCCCAACTAATGCCTAAATTATGTAAAAAAGGAAAAAGAGTAAAAGATATTTTCAAGTATGAAGATGCTATATCTTGCCTTGCTCGATAATAAAACAACCAAGCTTAGTATGAATAGCCAATTTGTGAGTGCATTTAACCAAGCTTAGTCCATTGGGTTCTTTTTCCAACTTTACTTATTCAATTATACATACTGAGGGGGACATTGGGGAGGTACAGAAACCGCAAAACCGCCCAAAATTACATCAAAATCGCAAAACCGCACACAAAATCGTATCAAAACCGAAACTCACAAATTAGATTTCTTTTAGAAAAATGTCAAAACCTGGAAAAAAAACACAGAAAGTCTCTTGTTGGGAATTTTGTCTTGAACTATTATTAGGATATTTTTGTTCTTGTTTGCTTGTTTTGTGGCCGCATTTCAATTATCCATTCACTGCTGACACCGCGGCAAAACGCGTTCACATGCGCTAAAGATTCACTAGCCTGTGAAATACAGACAATTGAATAAATCTACGTACTTATAGCGAACGATGCAAGCCTTAAAATTCAAAAGTTCAGAGAAAGATATGATCATAAATTCTAGCTGCTCTGCAGCTTAGTTTTGGCCTTAAGTTTTGTGCTTTTGGCTTTTTTCCAAAAATGTTTTCCAAATTTCCAAGACAGCACGAGATATTTTTGTTATGTAGATTATATTTTTTGTTTTCATTTCACAGGAAGTGAATCTTTTATTCGTTTTGCCGCGGTTTCAGCAGTGAGTGGATAATTTTCCGATTTACCTTCCCTGGCAAAAATAGGAACACTGTTCCCCTTTCAATATGAGCAAAACCCGGACGCTGCTTGGTCTCGTTTCCATCCTGAATAAATCGGCTGAAAAATTCAAGTTGGCGCTTGTGTGACAAAGGCGAATGGTTTACGGAAATAGACCTGTTCCGCTTGAGTAAGGGTCCTGTGGGTTGTTTGCCTACCTGGCACTCATGTGAAGCAATTAATTTGTTTTGTCACATCAATATTAAAGAGCTTGCTCTTGTGTTCGTTCGAGGGTCAGTTGGGAAAACAAACCACAGGCATCCCGCTCGAACGGAAAAGGTATATTTCTCATGACACTTATCTTAAATCCACTCTAACAGGACATGATTAATCATCTATTTGCTCACGACAAACAACTTGAACAGTGATTTAGTGATCTTAATCAAGTGTCACATGTGAGAAATAGATTAATCATCTAATGTATTTACTCGTCGGCCAGAACGTAGCGATGTTTCAGAAGTTTTGCTTTTTACTTTAACATTCCGTTACCGGCAATGTCGAATTTTCACTGCAGACTTAGACCTACGGAAAACGACGAACTTCTGTCGATCCATTCCTTTTTCAAAGGATACTTATCGACACTCTTCTAAAATCTACTCTAACAGGACATGGGTTAATTATGTATTTGCTCATAACAAACAACTTGAACAGTGATTTAGTGATCTTAATCAAGTGTCACATGTGAGCAATAGATTAATCATCTAATTTATGGACTCTTAAACACGTCGGCAAGAAGGTAGCGGTGTTTATTAAAGAGAAGTCCAGAAAAATGTCGAGTTTTCACTGCAGACTTACAGTCACAGGAAGAACTTTTAGCGTAAAACCATTCTTACAAAGTACTTGTAAGTACACAGATATAGACATAGACAGTATAGTCTATTTATACACGGTTAAAACAACATCAGTAAATTACAGATAACTAATAAAAAACAGTCATTGCTACTGGATTACATGTTTGCCGTGTAAAAAAAGTGCCACTAATCCCTTCTTGAAATACGCTAGGGTAGCAGGCCTTCGCAATTCAACAGGGAACTCACTCCACAAGGTTACCTGTTACCCCTGAATAACTAAAAGTACGTTTGCCACGTACTCAGTGGGCAATTTGCAAAATAAATGAAAAATCAAAACTCCTCTCAGCAGTAGGCCAATTTTGTAAAACATTTTCCCACAGTTTAGACATTTCTGTAGCTGTGGATATAACAGCGTGGTTTGTGTCTTCTCTACAATCTCAATTATGCCTCGACCCTATTATATCGGTATACTGAATTGAACTGATGTTTAGTGTTTTTTAAAAGTGTTTTTTTAATAGAATCGTAAGATATTTCTTTTAGAGCGGTTTTCATTTGACTGTAGTGAAACCAATCGCAAAGTAATCACACCAATTCTGAACAAAACCTATAGGAGTAATTACAAAGTAGTTGCAAATTACTCACGACAGTCATCTGAAATCCGCTCTATGTAGAATGTGAGGACAAGATCGAATAGCACTCAAAACCTCGCTGCGCGACTCGTGCGGTATCGCTTTGTTGAAGCTATTTTCTTAGCGACATCTAGCCTGACTTCTGGGCGACATCTAACCTGACTTTTACAAAAAAACATATTAAAAAGAAAACATGTCTGCAAACTTACCACAAAGGTGTAAGTTGTTGACTTTGTTCTTTTAGTTGTCACCGTTTGCATCACTCGGTCCGATCAATTGCTGAGTGGAGACCCTTGTTGATGTTCCACTACCAATTCATACTTGCCCCCATATAACATTCCTTCAAATCCCGGTAGGGGGTGCGACAACGGCAGGTGTCAAAATAGCACTCATATTACTTTATACATGAGTGGCCACATGTCAACATGGTGTTTGTGATCAATCGAAACGGATGCGTGATTTTACGTACTTTGTACCCGGCTTTGTTTCTATTATAGATAATCACGTAAAAACAGTTTATTGTTCCGAGTAAACGTGATTTTCATATGCTAATTAAGATTCGCTCCAACAGACATTCACTTTTCACGGGTCACGACTAAGACCCCGTCCACACTACACCGTTTTCAAAAGAAAACGGATACTTTCTGCTCCGGATACGGCTATCGTTCACACTACAATGCCGAAAACGATCACCGAAAACAATACGAAAACGATAAGTGTGGACGCAAATCGTTTTGAAAACGGAGCAAAAAGTATCCGTTTTCGTTTGAAAACGGTGTAGTGTGGACGGAGTCTAAGACCCCGTCCACACTAGCGCGTTTTCGTTTGAATCCGTATACTTTTTGATACGTCTTCCGTTTACACTAACACGCTGATCATTTTCATCGAATCCGTATAAGTTTCAAAACGCTTTCGAAAGTGGATAAAAACGAATCCGTATACATATCGTTTTAGTGTGGATGGTTGAATCCGGATAAAAACGAAAACGATGACGTCAACTGTACCACTTGATTTGATACTATCCTTGCACGCGTCAACATCAAATAAAAACTGATCGCTTGTTTGGAGCTAAATCTCCCGTCCCTACTAACACGCATCCGAAAACGAAACACCGCAAAGGCAATACACTTTTTTCAAAAACACGGTCAGTACTGTCCGTCAGCCAGCAGTGCATTATGGGAGAAACTAAGAAGAACGAAATTGAGGTGTTAATTAACCCGGTAAAAAATTCTTGCGAGTGATGTATTGTAGAATCATTTGGCATAAGCAGGGTGATAAATATGGCTATACACTAAAAACAAGTGTCCATGATTTTGTTTGCTCCCATGAGTTATGACGTATCGCGGGCTACAGTAAACAGTAGGGGCTGCGACAACGGCAACGAGAACGACAACTGCAAATAACAATACACTTGATTACAGAACACAATGCTTTCGCGCGCAACTCAATAAAGTCGAATCTAATATGCCGCCCCTGGATCCGCCCTTGACAGAAACGTGGGCGGGACCGGAAGCGTAAGCCTCAACATCGTGCGAAAACCGATTCAACGTAAGCGGAAGAAGAATAAATATTTTGGTGACCTTACGTGGGCCTTACGTCTATGCTCGCGTTCAGCTCGAGCTCTTTCGGCGGTTAATATCTAACTTCACTGATGGAAGCCGTGTGGTTTTTTAGCAGCTTTCTTCGATCACATAAAAACACTTAGAGTGGTTTTCATCTGTAGTGAAACCAATCGCAAAGTAATTACACCAATTCTGAACAAAACCTGAGTGATTACAAAGTAATTGCGAATTACTCGCGACAGTCATGTGAAATCCGCTCTCTATACCCCATTCACACCAAAACCATGTTTAGTTAAACAAGGCTTTTCTTCGCCTCACAACACGGGAAGTTTCTTACTGCGAAACTCTGACTAGCAAAATGATCACTTAGGGGCCGACCATTTAACTTTTGAGGGGGAGTGGGCTTATTTGTCAGTGCAAGATTTTTTTATACCTCGCGCTGAGATTTTTCTTTCCAATAAGAAAGAAGGGTTTTAGTCACCATTTTGCTGTGCAGGAATTTTTTTTCGGTCCTTCGGGCCGTGCAGGAAATTTGTTTTCAAAAAAGCCCCCCCACCCCCTCAAGAGTTAAATGGTCGGCCCCTTGTACATTGTAGTCTATTCAGTTTTGTTCTTGGAAGTCTCCTTTTGGGAGATAAGGATTAATTAAAGCTTAATTAAGGCCACCGGCGGTGTGAATGGGGTATTAGCATCCACAAATATCACTCAGAGGTTTTGCAAAAGCTCCAAGGGTTGCTTAGATGTTTGACTGATTCAGGGAACGCTTTGAAAATGCAATTTAATTAGTCGGTGCAGAGTTTGCAGAATTATGAAAACCGGAGTAGAGCATTTTGCTCGACTTTGTCTATCTGACTTTAAGCAATTATTTGATGAGGTTGAGCATGACATGGCGCGAGTTAGCAAAACCGAGGCTTATGTTATCTGCCGAAACCCTCACGATAGTCATGCGAAAACCGAATTCAATATTTTTTTTTATTATACATTTAAAAAAAGACAAATTGATACAATGAAAAAATGATTTTATTCAAAATGGCTTTATTTGTTCAAATTGAAAATGCAGTCATGGACGAGGGGCTTGGGAACAAGCCGACTTTGAACTTGACATGCTAAATTCAATATCCGCTGCAGATATTGCATTTAGCATGTCAAGTTCACGCGACATAGAGAATTGATTGTTTGCTCTCGGCCAATCCGATTTGCGATAGTGAATAATAAGTGAAAAACTTTTCACGCAAGCTTACAGCCAGCATAAATGATGATTCAGTCACGTGATTCGTGATTTCTAGTGCAACCACGTGTCCGAATTTATTTGTCTGGAAAACAAGACCTGACGTACAGCATGTCTTCTCTCGGTCCCGCCACACGGTCAGGTTATATTGCTTATATTATTACACGACTGTGACATCATTTTACCATATAAGGTCAAAACCATGACTGAGTGCAGATAAGGAGCCTTATTAACGCCAAAAGACGTATTACACTGCGGAAACCCGGTTATGCGCGCGCATTTGAATGGCTCGCGATCGTGTGCTTGTCCATTCTCGAACCCAGAGCTCCCCGGCTCGTAACCTCGCGGGGGAGGCTCTGGTGACAGCTACTGACGCATGCGCGAGATTTAATACAGAGCCGCTGAGAGAAAGACCTTTCAGCGCATGCTCCAACGCTCAAAATCAGCCAATCAGCGACGGCCCTCAAATGGATGTCCCCAGAGCCTCCCCTGCGAGCAGACGAGCCGGGGAGCTCTGGGTACGAGAATGGTGCTTGTCAAAACATGTACGTTTTCTAGTGAATCTTGAAAAGAAATTATTTTGTTCGTTGTATAGTAAATAACTCATTATCTATTATTTTACTCTTTGCTCCCATTTTTCCTCGCCCATGCGGGGCTCGGCAAAAAATCCGCCCCTATACATGAAAACACATGTATATGTCATATGTTGGTCTCCCATGTAACCTTATATACACCTTTCTCTACATGATATATGTTTTAAATAATTTCAGTCACTATCAAACCACAGCTGTTTTCGCAGCTTGCTTGAATGGCTTTAGGTGGTTGATTACAACCATTCTTTCTACATATTGTGCTTAAGGATCTGACTAATATCTATCAGATATAAGGCTATGATACAAAAAGTGAAATGAAGTTCAAACTGCCTTCCCAACTAAGCATACGTTATTCAAAAAATCATTTTATTTCTTGTGAAATTGTCGCGTGAAACTTACCTGTCTTTCGTCAATAGAGGAATTGTTATAAGAGAATCTTTAAAGCTCAGCTTTGTTGTTAATTACCCTTCTGCCCTTGAGAATAGGATTGATTGATAGTCTTTTATCCCTATTCACATATTTTCCTACTTTGCTTCTCGATCCAACAAAACGAAAAGTGCAACTCGTAACGTCAAGGTACAAAGTAAAAAGAGTTTGTAAGGGCGGCTAAATTAAGTATTGAAACGTGTATTTAGAGTTGAGAACAGTTTCCTGGTGAATATATATGAAGGGATACTAAAAGAGTTGACTCAGTCACATGATGCGTGATTTCTAGTGCAGCCACGTGATCGAATTTATTTGTCTATAGACAAATAAATTCGATCACGTGGCTGCACTAGAAATCACGCATCATGTTATCTGGAAAACAAAACCTGACGTACAGCACGTCGGCTGTGCTGGTTATATTATTATACGACTGTTACGTCATTTTACCATAAAAAGTCAATATCATGACTGTGCAGATATTATACACTTAATGACTGCTCTCGAGGGAAACATCAGTTTTGTTTCCCGAGAATCTCGCTGTTTCCCCGAGACGAAATCGAGGGAAACATCGAGATTCGTGGGAAACAAAACTCGTGTTTCCCGAGGGAGTAGTCATTAAGTGTTTTGTTATATAGCAGAAAATATACTGCAATTATTAAGTCAAAACAAATGTATTTCAAGAATAAAAAGAGAAGTTACAAAGTTTGCGCGCGACTGCATCGTGTAAAGGAAAAACACTCATAAATAACACAATTTTCTTGCATTAGCAAAAACTTATCAAAATTAGCAGTAAACTTTCTATTTTTTCCCGCTCTCTAACGCGACGCGCGAAAGCAATATTCCCCGACCAGTCAATAATTTTTTCGAAATATTGACTGATCGGGGAATATTTGATTTGTACTTCACCACGTGACCTTGATTTAGCCAATAAGAGCGCGCGCTCGGTTGGAGTGAGCACTCGCTATTTAACAATTAGACCTCGAGGCCGAATGTGCTATGATGAATAGACCATGAGGCCGAAGGCCGAATGGTCTATTGATATCATAGCACATGAGGACGAGAGGTCTAATTGTTTTAGTATAAACCAACTAGTTGGTCAGTTTTGGCAATGAATTCCATTATTTTATGTTGAAAAAATCAAGTTTTCTTGCCAAGAAAGGTGGTGGTTTTGCCAGGCACGGTCTATCACTAATAGACCATTAGTAGCTCAGCCAATCAGAATGCAGGATTTGTAATAGACCATTAGTTGGTTTATACTAAATAACAAATAGAGGATATTACACGGTGGCGCGGAGATATGAGTTTTATTTTCGAGTGGCAAAAACAATATTTTACGCGTGCATTTGAATGGCTTCCCGATCTTGTGTTAGATTTTTTTTTCTCGTTATACTGGCGGACATTTTACTCGTTGCTCGCATTTTTCGTCGCCCATGTGGGGCTCGGCAAAATATCTGCCCATATACATGAAAAAACATGATATATGATATATTAATGTGCTAATATTTCAGTCAACAATCAAACCGCGTTCTCGCAGCTTCCTTGAATGACTTTAGGTGGTTGAGTATAAGTTACGAACAAGTATTGAGCCAGTTGAGCTTAAGCTCTTGTTTCTACATATTGGCCGTTTTCACACTAGAAGACGAACAAATCGTCTAGACGGACAAATCGTCTGACGATTTGTTCGTCTTTGTACGTCTAGTGTGAATTCAGGTCGGTTTTTAGTCGATTTGTTCGTCTATACGAACAAGTTGTCTATGAAAAATCGTCTTCCTAGACGGCCAAACAGACGAACAAATTCAGACGATTTGTTCGTCTGAAAATTTGTTCGTCCCGTTTTCACATCAGACGATTTGTTCGTCTACAGATTTGTTCGTCTACAGATTTGTTCTATTTGTTCGTCTCTAGTGTAAAAACGGCCATTGTAATTTGATGTGTCTACATCATTTCACGCGTAGAGCTATGATACAAAATGTGAAATGAAGTGACATGTTCAAATTGCCTTCCCAACTTAGTATACGTTATTCAAAAATTCACTTTCTTGTGAATTTGTCTCGTGGAACTTACCTGTTATTCGTCAATAAAGGAATTGTTATAAGAGAATCTTTAAAGCTCAGTTCTGATGTTCATTATCATTTGCCCTTGAGACATCCAAAAGTCTTTTATCGCTATTCACATTTACAGCGTTGGCTTCTCGATCACACAGTCCAACGAAACGAAAAGTGCAACTCGTAACGCCAAGGTACAAAATAAAAAGAATTTGTAAGGGTGGCTAATTCAAGTGTTGAAACGTGTATTTAGAGTTGAGAACAGTTTCCTGATGAATAAATAGGAAGGGATACTAAAAGAGTGGCGGAATTGCATCACAAAGCGAACCTAGTTTCGGTTGACTGAGAACTGACAATTCTCAGTCAACCGAAACTAGGTTCGCTTTGTGATGCAGTTCCGCCACTCTTTTAGTATCTGACATTGTCTTATGTCAATTCTACTCAGAAACACTTGCTTGTTATCTGTTTAAACTTTCTTCTTCAAAAAAATTGTTTTCGCGTGATCACAGAAGGACAGGGAACCATATTCAAGGCGAGAAACTCAGACGAGTTTTCCGTCTCTAGTGTGAATACAGCTATTGTTCCACACTATGAGGTGAATGATATTCACTTCGTATGAAGCTATGATTGTATCATCATGTGTATTAGCATTAAGATTGAATGAATCTAAGTCATAAAGGCTAGGTAGATCTTCCAGGTTTCGTTTGGATTTCTTTGCACCAAAAAGACTGCTATTAAGGTAGCGGTTAACCCTAAAATTTCGTTAAATATGTCGCATGTATAAAATTTCGGAAATATAGCCTAATCTTTTCGTTTTTTATACCTCTTCTATATTCTGGCTTCAAAAAGCCTTAGTTTAAATTTTCCCGCCGATAAATTAGCAATTTTTGTAGAAGGGTCAATTAAAATGTTGCTAGCAACGCCGTGTTTATTTTCGGGCAAATTGGTTGCTATGGGGATATTTTTAAAACTAAAAAAGCCAGAAACAAAAAAATTGCGATCCGCTGTCCCAGGAGACCTGTAGTCCCTTGTTCCAGTGCCATTTTTCCGATCCCATCAGTCTGTGCGGTCCTAGAGCTATAAATACAGCAAGTCGATCGATCGCTCAACTCCGCTCAACTCTAATCTCGAGCGGTGCTACGCTATTTATCATATAATTTCTAGTTATTTTTGCTGAAATGGATCCCCCCACGCCAGCAAAAAGATCCTGAAGCATTAAACGTAAAAAGTGTAAAGGTTTTCTTGGCAAAAATAGGTAGGAAGTTGCTAAAAAAACTCCAAGAACCCGACAATAACAGCGAGTCGTTCGGCTGAGGTCCGCCATGTTGATTCACCGGAGATCGAAGCTGAAGGTTCGAATGCTGTTGATAACAAGAAATCTACACCGCAAACAGCCAAATAACCCCGAAATGTTTTAGCTGAGAAACTGTTGAACAGTTCTTTTAAAGAATCAGAGAAGCAGGAGGGCAAATTCACTCGTTCGAGTGCATGAAGTCTTGGCCTTGGTACAAGAAAGGAAGTCACAAAAGCACATGGCATGAAACTTCAAGACTCGTCGCTTCTGTCGAAAAGCATTATAGCTATTTGTAGCTCATGTAGGAAATCCGACAGAACGCTGGAAAGATTATACGTTCTTCGAAGCACAGAGTTTTTTTGTTATTTCTATTTTAATTGGGGAAGTGCTTGACTAGGAAGTCAAGTCCTTTAGTGTACCAAGAATGTGTGACACATGTGAAATGGGACAAAGAAAGCATGGAATACATGACATGGAAGTAGTCTCATGTTTCTGTTTGTGCTATCAACCACAATATAGCTCTTTAGAGGCCATGGAGACAGATGGAGCAGTAAACATTTTAAAAGTAGCATTGAAAAGATAGGGCTGTGATGTACATTGTTCATAGGTGATGGGGACAGTAGTTGCTATGGAAACAAAGGATGCTGTGTAGGACATGTATGAGGTCGCGAAGGAGAAGTGTGTGGGTCATGTGCAAAAGAGAACGGAAACAGCAATAAGGAAGTACAAGACCGAAATTAAAGGCTGTCAGATGGATAGGGGGGAGGGGGTGCAGGAAGATTGACCGAAAAGCAGGGTTGATAAGACCAGAACTACTATGTCGAGACAATTAGGAATCATCCTGGAGACTTGTTTTTGTGTATTGGTGTTGTCTAGGTACTTTAAAATGTGCTTGAGGTAGTGTTTTCAAAATATGGTAGAAGTAAGTTAGCCAAAAAACATATTTTTCCTTGCAAACCAAGTGTTTGCCTAAAAAAGCTTGTTTTCTCATGTTAAGGATTTTGAGAGGAAAACACTAATCAGTAGGCAGGGATTTGATATTTTACCTTCAAATTTTCAGAAGACATTAGTCTTCTTGACTTCTGTGCAATGAGTGAAGGATTTTGAGGAAACGTCAATTTTGCTCCAGTTGCCATGGAAACATTGATTTTTTAGCTTTCGGCAACAAAAAATGTAAAATATGACTATTCCTTCACTCATTGCACAGATCTTCATCAAATAAATCTGGTTACTGAGTTTGAAGTCAATATCTTCTATTTGGACTGAGATATTTAGATTAAGAGAAACAGTTGAATCCGAATGGATTTTACATTACCATGGTAACTATGTAATTAAATTACCTGAAATCTATATCATTTTGTTTTGATATTAAATGCCTCTATTTTCACCAAGTCTGACTTCTTCAACTACAATTCTAAATAAATTGTGATTTTTTTCGATTTTTGACCAATTTAGGGTTAACCGCTACCTTAAATCGGCGTTTCATTCGGCGTTTCATTTCGCAATTCGGCGTTCATTTCGCAATTTAGGGAGTGGTCATTATTTAACTGGGGGGGGGGGGATATATGGGGGGAGGGTGCTTTGATTTTTTGGGCGCCAATTTAGGGGGGGTCAATTTTTGGGCTTGCATTCGAGGGGGGCCAATTTTTTGGGGGTGCTGATTGTTAGACATTGATGGCTGCAATAGCATGGACAAGATTCTGATAGTAAAATCATTTTCATTCATTGTAACCGCATAGTAACACACGATGATAATATCATGTGCCGTTTAAAAATTTTGGCGCGCTTCGCGTTTTTTAAAATCTGGGCGCCACAGAAGAAGAATGCAATCCTCTCTTTCTGAAAAACGTCGGCCAGGCGATAAATAATGACCGGTCCCTTAGTTCAATGGTGATTAGCAGTTTTGAGTAGTTTGCATTTTAGGGGAGGTCTAAATTCTTGGGCCCCGGGTTTGAAAAAAATGCCGGCCCACCTCCCCCCCCCGTTAAATAATGACTACTCCCTTAGCCTAGACTGTTCCGGATAGTTTGACCTTTTTCTGTGGTTTAAGGTGACTCATTCGAAATTCAAAATGCACTCAACGGTGGTACTTTGCAAGGGTCATAACGTTTGCGCTTTTTCCTCTATTTTTAGACTTCTTTTCGATATATGTTTCAATGTTGTTTAAAATAAGTAAATAAAAACCAATTTTATTAACATAATTTCAGAAGCGGCAATTATTATTATCGCCCTGCTAGAAAAATAAGTGCTGGCAATTTTGGCTCAAAAATAATAATAATTTCGAACACATGATTTTTCTGCCAATAATCATGGTTGAGAAACATCCAGAGCTAAAAATATATCCAACCATTTGTGACTACGCGAGCGAGCTAAAAAATTCTGGTAAACGCGCCTTACTTTTGTTGGAGTTCACGTACAGGTAGGCAGAGGAATGACCGCCATGTGCACCAACCAAAGCGCAAGTCGTTTTTTCTTTCTGATTCCGCGCGGGTTACCTGTGCTTTTAAGTCTCGTCCCAGGCCCTTCGACGATAAAAAAACAAAATGGCGGCCAAAAGAAGTATACACACTGCAAGTTTTGATGAATTTTCCTGCTTTTCCGCTAAGATATGAGTGAACATACAGTTACAGACCTTCAAAGTAAGTGGATTTCATAATAAGGGAATTTTGCAACGGCGATAAGTCGCATTGTTGTCAAATTTTCTTCATATGCAACTTCAAATGGTGTGATTTAAACTTTAAACGACCGTCGTTTTTTTTTTACGCAAATACATTTCCATTTCCTAAACGTTTTCATCTGTTCGGATTTGCTAGCTGTGAGAGTGTAAGGATTCGAAAATTACAAAACCAGCTTTTCCGAAAATGGCAGGGGACCTTTTCATTCTCGTTCTGGGGTCTTCTGGATAATTTTCAAGATGGCGGGTCACTCGGAAGAAGACCCAACCTCGTCCCCAGGGTCTTCTCGGTCGTTTTTCAAAATGGCGGTTGACAGAGAAGACCCTGGGGGAGGCTGATTTACATGACCACTGTTTGAAAACATGGGAACGAGGTTTGTCCTTTGTTTCGAGGTGGTCACGTGACTCAGCCTCTTCCAGGGTCTTCTCTGGAGTCAACCATTTTGAAAAAACGACCGAGAAGACCCTGGGGACGAGGTTGAAGAAGACCCTGGCAAAGGCTGGGGCCTTTCCACAGGGACACACTCGTTACGAACCACGTTTATGAGGAAACTTAGTTCGATTCTGCGCACTACGTTCAAGCACCAATTTAATTGATTCAGTAGACAAATTAGTATTCAACTTGAGAAGGGAGACTTCAACGAAACATAGCAACACGAGTGGGAGCATTTGTTTTTCCCTTTATATTTCACTGTAAGGGAAAGAATGACGCCCTCTTATTAGTCAGACATTATGATCAAAGTTGACAATATCCCATGCAGTGGACGGTTTAAGGATCGAGTATTCGTAGGAATGAATAATTTTGTCTCAAAGCGTTGCTATGCAAATCGGGGTTATCTTGAAAACTTTCAACGCGCGTGCAAACTTCTCCCGCAATTTATGACTAACTCGGCATTTTCCCAACGAAACGAAGCCTCACACAATTTGTAACAATGTTTCCTTGAGATAATGTGCTATAACGAATTTTAATCCGGTACGGTTTTAACATATTATTCCACAAGTTTTGATACCCACTTTGTCTCAAATTTCCACATGAATATTTTCACTGCCGTGTTGTTGCTCCATAACATTGCTTTATAAATTTGAAAACATTATTATGTTTGCCTCTAAAAAACATGTATCTAGCTGGAAATATAATCAGAAAGTAACCTGCTTATTTGTGCTCGGGGTTTCTTTTGTAATATTTAGACTGCAAATGCGGCACTTCGGTCGAGAATCCTATACGCGAGCCTTGATTCAATTGAACATACACAATTAAACATAAACATTCAAAATGCGCACTCCAATCAGATATTATAAATCCATTCAGATATGGACAATAAATTCAATATGAAAATAATTTTACATTTAAAAAGGAATCTTGGCTGCTCAATAATTCTAAAGAATGAAAACAGTCTATGTGCTTAAACCTAAATTATAAAATAATGATAATAATAAGAATGATAACTATAACCAACAAAGCTAGCTAACGTAGTAAAACTAGATTCGTTGTTGTTTTCTATATAAAAAGTATAACAATTAATAAGGGATATTTGAAAGATTGTCTCCGAGGCGATGGCGATGAAATTAGTTTTTGAGTTGTTTATGTTATATACCACAAGACCTACCGGTCCCTCTACCATTTTCTACGCCTGTCATTCGTGGAAATTCAAAAGTAGCAGTTGAATTTTCCCAAAGAACATGCCCAATGACTCAGAATAGAAAGAACATGGCCACGATAAGGGACTGTTCGTTAATTACGTCGCAGGGGGGGCTGGTGTTTGGCTGGTTTGCTGAAAACTTACCCCCGTACAAAAAAAGTAGTTTCAATTTCTACCCCCTTCGAAAAACGGCTATTTGAAATTTTACCCCCCTCCCCCTGCACGCTAATCCAAAGCTAGTATCAGTCTCCTATTTTCCAAATGGCATCTAAAGTAAGTGCGATTGTTGACGAGGATGTACCGGTAGAACAAGCTCTAAAATGGCAAGAAAAGAGAAGATATTCAGCAGAAATCATCCGGATTCAATACAGTGTTCTGCGTTTCACGCAATCGCACTCAATCTCAATCCTAGCCTGTTGAAAATTTGCATGACACTGAAATGCACCCCCCAAAAGTTTCGCGTGTTCTAAAAATTTACCCCCAAATTTTTCGACTTTCTGCAAAATTTACCCCCCCCCCCCCCCCTATAAAACCACCAGCCCCCCCTGCGACGTAATTAGCGAACAGTCCCTAAAGACGGCAAGTTGTATTGTGCATCCAAGTTTTTTGAGGTGCGAATTTTGCCGCTGAGTCTAGAGGGGAAACCAGTTCTACAGAATCTGTGAAAATCACCCATATCCTGGTCTGGTTGAAAAACAAATATCGCCACATGGTTGCAAAGAAATCTGTGAAAAATAATACGCACAAATCTATTCCCTTTCCCCTGATGTGGGAAATGACCTAACCCCCACCCCACCCCAAACATAGGCTTCATACTCTCGTCTTCTACGTCGGTCCACATGGGAATTCGCGGCAGTCGAACTTTACCAAAGAACAGACCCAATAAACTAATAAACTAACTAGGAACTTCAAATTCTTGCATCACATCCTTATAAAATAATTTTAAGCAAAACCTTGTCATTCCCAGTTTTTTTCTCTGTTCCATGATAACTGAAAAGAGGAGAGGAAAGAAAAAAAACTAAAAAGAAGCTTTTTCGTGTCAATACCTAAATGGTCGTTCATCTTCCTATGGCAGGGGGCGACTAGAGAAAGACTCCGGGTTTATTAAGTTGGGAACCCCAAGCCCTTCAAATCGGATTAATCTTAATGCTTGCAGCCTATGAGGAACAACTACAGAATGTAGGATAGAGGGGATGGAAACGTAGCACTCCAACTCAGCAGGTCATGATAGAAACTATAGGTACTAATCACGCTAGCTAGCTACCATTAGAGCTGGGCCGCCCGCCATCTCTGGGGGGCTGTCTTGCCCCGATAACTGTGTCCCACATACTTGGAAGGCCCAAAGTCCTAGTCAAAAACACCTTTCAGGCTGAGAGGGGTTGGGGTGGAGAATAGATACCCAGTAGACAAGTGGATCTCAGGAGCCAATTTGGCGAGTTGCATGCCATCTCCCCAATCGAAGAAAGGGCTAAGGCTGTCCACACCAGGAGTGAATCGTGGACTTACTGGTTGTAGGAAATGGCTGATTGCATTTTCTTTGCGCACCGGGGAATTCGAGGAAATCCAGGGGAAAGGGGTTTATCTAAACCCTGGAATTTCCAAGGGGAGGAGGGATCGAACACCCCTGGTAGGGGTCTGTGTCGAAAAGGTTGGTGCTTAGGTAACCTCGAAATTCAAAGGGAGGGGTTGAGCAAATTCTAGGGGACGGGGTGTTCAGGGCCCCTGAAAATTGATATTGAAGCACACGTTGCTGGCTTGCATGGTACACATGTTTAACTGCAAGAATCATGTCTTAACTACAAATTCCAAAACTATCGACATCTATACCAAATGGGGTTTCATCAGTCCAACTACTCTCAGGCTATATTCGCTATGTAATGCTTCCTTGTGTACATTGCTGACCAGCTCACAGATATTACACAGCATGTACACATGTGATGTAAGAACCAAACCAATAACTATTTTTAAACTCTTATCCTGTAAAATGGCCTCTTAGTACAATCACCAGGGGCATAGCTACCAATACACAAAGTACGCAACTGCGTACTATTAACATTTTCACTTTGATATGCTACTCTCTTGCTACGCCCCTGACGACCAAGATCCGGAAAACGTGTGTGCACTACAAAACGCCATAGCATTGTGGACAGGGCTGTATTCCTGTATCTTTGGTTGGAGACAAACCAATTCAACAATCGACATGGCTGACTCAACAAATGATGAATGAAGTTGAATCAGATCAGTGTTCAAACGGTTTTGCCCCAGCCTTATCCACCTTTTTTGTGTGTTTCCATGGTGATCGTCTTGAATTCTTTTCCGAAGCCATGTAAAGAGGAAAATAACGTATTTTAGCTCCATTTAGAGAATTGAATTCTTAGTGCGGATTTTAAAGATTTCGAAATGGCGAAATAGGAACGTTGAGGGGTTTTCTGAGAACACAAAATTTGAGATAAAATTATACTAGCAGCGCAGCTGTTCGCACATGATACCGTTGACTGTGCTGTGCTTAGTTTACCAGGCCAATAACAGTAGCTAGCGAAATGAAATAAAACGATATAAATTATGTGATATTGGCAGTTTGCCCATATCTGAATGGATTTATTTAGAGCGCGCATTTTGAGTGTTATGTTTATTGTGTATGTAATTGTGTATGTACCGAGAGTGCCGCATTTGCAGTCTAAATATTACAAAAGAAACCCCAAATCCCGAGCACAAATAAGCAGGTTACTTTCTGATTATATTTCCAGCTAGATACATGTTTTTTAGAGGCAAACATAATAATGTTTTCAAATTTATAAAGCAATGTGATGGAGCAACAACACGGCGATGAGCCTATTCATGTGGAAATTTGAGACAAAGTGGGTATCAAAACTTGTGGAATAATATGTTAAAACCGTACCGGATTAAAATTCGTTATAGCACATTATCTCAAGGAAACATTGTTACAAATTGTGTGAGGCTTCGTTTCGTTGGGAAAATGCCGAGTTAGTCATAAATTGCGGGAGACGTTTGTACGCGCGTTGAAGGTTTTCAAGATAACCCCGATTTGCATAGCAACGCTTTGAGGCAAAATTATTCATTCCTACGAATACTCGATCCTTAAACCGTCCACTGCATGGGATATTGTCAACTTTGATCATAATGTCTGACTAATAAGAGGGCGTCGTTCTTTCCTTACAGTGAAATATAAAGGGAAAAACAAATGCTCCCACTCGTGTTGCTATGTTTCGTTTAAGTCTCCCTTCTCAAGTTGAATACTAATTTGTCTACTGAATCAATTAAATTGGTGCTTGAACGTAGTGCGCAGAATCGAACTAAGTTTCCTCATTAACGTGGTTCGTAACGAGTGTGTGAGTAAGAAGCTTTCAAAATAACATCACTATAGTTCGCTGTTCTATCACTTCGCGACTTTTGCCGCATGTTACGTTAATTTGAATCAAAATGAGATTTTTTGTTGTTTTAGTACAAATTTAAAAAAATTTAGCGAAGGAGATGTCGAGGGCCTAAATAAACAGCAAGGTTTCCTATAGCTGTTAGACGCCAGGCTTGTGAATGTTTTTTCTGATTTTTGTAGCCCTCACTCACTAACACACACATGTCATTAAGCAGGCGAATACACAAAAAACAATCAACAATCGGACATGGTCTTTATAGTGGTTGAATTTTGCTTTTTCTGTTCTGATTAAAGTTCAAACCATCCATCAGTAAAGCCAATCAGGTCCTTACCCTGTTTACACTTGGAACTGTTACTTATAAGTTTTTCGAGTAAACAGCTAGATATCCCATTATCCACAGGTAACCCATTTAAAGCTTAGGCGATTTTACGTGCGGGAACAGCGAAAGAAATGCCCAAGCTAGCTCAGAAAGTGAAGGAAAAAATACATGCAAAAGCTTGCTCACCCCTACTCCTGGGAGCAATGACAAAAACAAGGACACCCTTTCCTAAACCAGGCACCATATGCATAGATTGGCATCGGGATAAGGCAGCTCCACCGTTTTGGTTGGTAAAATTGTGTTATGTGGGTTAGAATCAAAATTATTCCTTGAATTAAAGAGGAACTCTGGTTGCCGGATCAAATTCCAAAGCTACGACTGAATCAGCAGAAACGCAAGAACTGGCGAAGTTTTCCATCTTTTCGTGGTTAAAACTGTTGCCGCCATTTTCAGTTCTCCGAATTATGACTTTGAATTCTACTGGCTGTGAATCTTACCTTAAACAAATAAGTTGTTATTCAAACAAGGACTGCGCCCGCAGCCTGCCATCGGAGTAATCGATGCTGCAACACAGCATCTACGTGAGCGAACTATATCTTGATTTGCATTTCTCTCACTGAGACATAATCCTATCAGCGACGCTTTAGTTTCATCCTTTAAAAAATTTCCAAGATTGACCACATGCAATGTTCGCTGTCTGACTCTATATCATTTCCGTCAAAATGTTTTTTTTTTAAACGCGAGGTTATGGATCTATGGAATCTTTGGTGGGACAATTTTTGTTTTAGTCTTTGCGTTCGTGCAGTAGCCCCGGTTTCGGTCCGGCCCCGTTGGGTCAGGGGCGACGACTGAAGCGATCCTGTTTAGGGGGACGTCAAAATTATTGCACGTTTGAAATATTTTGAATGACAAGCAAAACACAATAAACGGAAAAATACTCCTCTCTCCCCTCTCACGCTCACCGAGTTAACCCATTCTCCTCCATTTCTATCTATTATTCAACAAAAGATGTTTAAGACCTCGCGCGAAAACGCTAGATTGAGCCACTCAGAAACAGTATCTCACCTGCTGCTATTCTTGACTTGTCGAAACAGGTAGAGAAGCCACTAGGCGCTCTGATTCTAATTTCTAACTCATTCGACTCTGGCGACGGACTTATGCGTTCTGTCTTGTTGGCTGAACAGTGACGACCTTAAGGTACTAATACAACCGTGTCGCACTATGATTCCATCACCAGAGTCAGTGAGTCAGTGCCAAGTTGCTATGTAGTGGTGTTGAACTTTACTTGTGCACCTTGTTCTTGCGAATAGCGGTCCTAAAGACGGGATTAAGGCATTATCGTCTGGAAGTATAACATTATTATAAACTCAAAGCTAAGTCCGAGAGTTGGTTCTCATTAACTTAATTTATTAATAACTACATGAGCGTCGAGTTATTAAAATTTCATGAACTCGTTTTGGAGGGTTGTTATGAGCAGCTGTGCGTCTGTTCAGGGTCCGGTTGCTCAGTCGAAAGTGGTTTATCCGGCACTAACCCAGGATTAAGACCCCGTCCACACTACACCGTTTTCAAACGAAAACGGATACTTTTTGCTCCGGATACGGCTATCGTCCACACTACAACGCCGAAAACGGTCACCGAAAACGGCGAAAACAATACGAAAACGATAAATGTGGACGCAAATCTTTTTCAAAACGGAGCAAAAGGTATCCGTTTTCGTCTGAAAACGGTGTGTGTGGTCGGGGTCTAATTCACCGTTTTGGCGCTAGCTTGCACATGATGTACGTCATGCTACGGTCGCCAAAATGTTCACACAGTGGCGTCAAAACTTCATACAAATGTACGAGTTTTCAAGTTGCTTTCCATCTCGATGTTCCTTAGTTTACTCGTGTTTTCCCATCTCTTCCTTTTTAATGCAGTTTCACCACTGTTAAAACAGCTTTTTGGACAATTACACTGCCAATTTAAAGGCAATCTCGTACCCAGAGCCCATCATCTTTTGGCCAGCGGCAAGATTCAGGGCTCTGGGGGAATCGATTTTTTTTAAAACCCAGATTCTGGGTTTCCGGTTTGAACGTTGTATGAAAGTTCGTTACGTTTTTGACCTACCACGCATGCTCATAAATCGGATTCCCCCAGAGCCCTAAATCTTGCCGCTGGCCAAAAGATGACGGGCTCTGGGTACGAGATTGATTTAAGAGGAGCGTGTCACGATACGCGCATGCTCCAGGAGCGATCACTGAATCATCAGCAAAACGTATCAAACCATCCTATCAGATAACTATTTAAGATGGATTGAGAAATAGCAAGAGTATATAGGATTTGTTTTCGAGGTTTTTAGCCTTCGCTAGCCACCGTTACGGGACAATACTTCTCATTCTCGTACCCCCAGAGCTCCACTGCTCGTCTTCTCGCAGGGGAGGCTCTGGTGACATCCATTTGAGGACCTTTGCTGATTGGCTGGTTTTGAACGTTGGTGCATGCGCAGAAATATCTTTCTCTCGACTCTGTATCAAATCTCGCGCATGCGTCAGTGGCTGTCACCAGAGCCTTCCCCGCGAGGAGACGAGCCGGGGGCTCTGGGTAAGAGAATGAATTCTTCTCTGTTTTGAGAGATGCGCAGAACAGCTGCGCAGTTGCGTGGCAGGTTCCCAGTTCGTTTGCTTGTATGACAATCCCCTCACAATGTCCGATTATTTCGTGAGTGTAACATGCACATCGCATCGAAGCCGTCACGTGACACTAAGCGCCAAATATGGTTTTGTTCAGGACTAAATCCGGTTTAAATTTAAACCACCTTAGTTTGAATAATCCGCGCAAGGAGGCCATTAGTAAGAGCTTCCATCTGAGATATAACGTGAATGAGCATTTGACTAACGAAGGTATTTAAAAAAAAAACAGTTCACAGGCACACAAGCAAAACGAAAAAAAAAGTGTCCTAGTCGTTACAAACTTATTGGTTTGTTGTTGAATGGCTTCCACTCCTGATTGGCTAGTGGTTTTTTGTTTGCGTTTAGTTTTGGATAGTCATCTGAAAACTGCTCTACGTACACCTATGATATAAACGTTGATTGGGGCAATTGGGTGTAATGTTGTCCCATTTCAGATCACGTGGCATTCATTTGAATAATCTTTATTTGTTTGAGTTGCTTCCATATTCATACTCATAGAATACTCATGGGAATGCCACGTGATCTGAAATGGGACAACATTACGCCCAAGCCGAGGAGGTCTATTCCCGACGAAAATTGTACGTTTCAACAGCTCACGGTCAAACCCATATTTGGAATGATTTACTTACAGAAGATCTTCTTTTGATAAGAACTTCCGCAAAAGAAACAAGAAAACGGTGAAATTTTGAATGAAAACTTGCAGGAATTACCGAGACTCGAGTTCTCGATCTGTCCACCATTGATTTTGGCTTGGTAACCACGCTAGAAAAGCCCGTCGCTAGGTCGTCAAATCAGTCGTCAAATAACTGCTTTGCTGCCTCTAGTAGAAAAGTCGACGAACGCAGGGATTATGGGAAGGATTAGCGCGGCGCGCAATGCATTGTGGGAAGGGCGAAGGAAAGTTTCGCCCGGTCCATAATGCATTGCGCGCCTTGTGAAACCTTTCCACAATGCATTGCGCGCCACGCTGATCCTTCCCATAATCCCCTGCGTTCCTCGACTTTTCTACTAAGCGACGGGTACCCGGTCCACAATGCATTGCGCGCCTTGCGAAACCTTCCCACAATGTATTGCGCGCCACGCTAATCCTTCCCATAATCCCCTGCGTTCCTCGACTTTTCTACTAAGCGACGGGTACGAGTCTGAGAAAAGCCCACAGCTGAGCCCACCGCGAGATACGGAGGATGACGTGACCTGACGTCACCACGTAGTTAGCATTTTGAAACACGATAAAGACGCAAAATTAAAGACACGTTTAATTATGTTCAGTCTATTTCACAACAAGGGTGATAGCACCATACAATGTGCACCATCCATTATTTGTACAGTTTACGGTACGTATCATTTTAAGTCTTCGGCAGCGCGCATGTTGTTAACTTTAAATTAGTTTACACTAGCTTCTGCCATGCTATTGTAGCCTCGTTTTCCATAACATTTGGAAGCTTGTTTTCTAATTCTTACTTGGCTAGTTGCAATAGTAAGAATGCAACAATAAGATTGTCCGAACAGATCAGTAATAAAACTGCCGAAGACTACTGTACCCATAGGGTACCTATTTTTGTCAGATTATTATCAGCGCTTTTTCGTGCCACGTATTACAGCTAAAACCGATGCATCGCGACCAAAGTTTGCAAAAAACATCAATTTTGACTTTCCGCCAAACAAAACTACCTGAGCCAATGAAACTCTTGCCCTGTTTCGCCTAGGCAGTCAACTGGCTTCCCTCTGAACTAAAATAGACAACGTCACGACAGAAAGCCAGGCGACTCTGGCGAAACAGGGTAGTGTAGCTCTAGAAGGTAGTGTCCGTACTAATGCTGCTTTTTTTTGGCCCCGTTTTCGGTGTGAAATGGAAAACGCACCGATTAATCCGTGTCCACACTCTACCGTGTTGGTACCGTTGTTAACTGCCGAACTAATCATGCGTTTGCGTTTGAAAATCGATACGAATAAGGTATTAAGCACAGTCATCCCTGAGATTATTAAGCTGGAAAAAATCTTTCAAATCTTGTTTACTATTACCCCATTCACACTGGTGCTTAGACCAGGTTCGAATTACGCTCCAATGCTCACAAGACAAAAGCTTCAAATCGAGGCTTTCTCCAAGTTCTAATACATTTACAGTAATTTCAGAAGAAAGCCTCGACTTGAGGTTATTGTTTATAGGCATTGGAGCGTAGTTCGGACATGGCCTATTAAACTGGTATAAATCCTTATCTCCTAAGAGGAGACTTTTCCAAGTACAAAACGGAATAGTGTACTTGACACGTTAGTAGTTAGTACTTTACGTTACTGTGTTCAGACTTTAGGTTCCAAATATGCAGTCGTGTTCACATTCAATAAATCAAGCACATATGTCGACGTAGGTATGAACAGCATTGATTTGTGGGTAAAGTTCCCAGGCACCATCGGAAAACGCGTGCACACAGGAAAATTGTTGATAACGTTCCGATTTTACTCTTTTACTTTAACAAACATGGCGTCCATACACTCGGAAACTACACGTGCCAATCTCGTACCCAGAGCCCGTCATCTTTTGGCCAGCGGCAAGATTCAGGGCTCTGGGGGAATCGATTTTTTTTTAAACCCAGATTCTAGGTTTCCGGCTTGATTGTTGTATGAAAGTTCGTTACGTTTTCGACCTACCACGCATGCTCACAAATCGGATTCCCCAGAGCCCTGAATCTTGCCGCTGGCCAAAAGATGACGGGCTCTGGGAACGAGATTGTACACGTGCAACTTATCACTAATGCGCATACCTGGATTTACACAGGCAACCCATCAACAAAAATGATCTTAAACACGGAGCCCATTTGAGTGCTCGAGTACAAAATCCGGACCTAGTACTCGGGCACCAGTGCTGTGCCCACATTTTGGCTTAGGCACTGGCTTGTTCCAGGCACCACGTGTGAACACAGCGTTAGTAGTGTGGACAAGAGGCCTAAACGCATCAAAACTGATGTATGTGGACAGGGGCTAAAATAGGGGTGGCGAATGGTCCTTCAAAAAAACTGTTTTCTCGCGAAATTTTAGGCGTTCTCGAATTCTCGTATTTTTAAATTTGCCGTTCTCGGATCTCGGATTTTTTTTCAGGTCGTCTCGGATCTCGTATTTTCCAGTTTGTTGTGTTTATATGGCGAATCTCAAATCGAGTTCTCGATCTCGGATTTTGAAAGCGGCGTTCTCGCGTTCTCGGAATTCTCGCATTGACCATTCGCCACCCCTTAAAATGGCACTTTCTTGGTGTTGCAAGGCACCAGAGGCATAAAGACAATAGCAGACAAAAGACCGTGAATGAAACAATAAGATGGAATACAATAGCTCCAATCGAAAATACAATACATCTTACAACACCAAGAAAGACCCCTAAAAACAGGTTCAGCAAATTTACAGCTCAGTATTGTCACTATTCTCGCTTGATGTTTGAACTTCCAATTCGATATTTTCAAAAGCGCCATTCGTTTTGCCTGCATACTTGATAACTGGTGGGTTCTCGTACTGCGCAAGCGCAGTGGGAGGGACTTGCTCGTAGTCATCCTCGCCTTGATTCATATCCTCGTAAGCAGGATTGTCGTAAGTAGCATCTGCTCCTGAAGGCTTGGCTTTCTTGAAAGTGCTGTTACCTGGATCGATCGTGCTGTAGTTGCTATCATCACCTTGTCGTTTTTCGCCATTCGCTCTCTGCAGAGGAAACGATGGACAAATGCATTTTGAGGTCTGAGTAAACCATTTTAGCAAAATTTTCCCTTTCCGAAATCATTACGAAACATTCTCTCCAAACTTACTAATACATTTCTGAAGTTTCAAAAAAATTTCATCCAGTTTCAAAGTGGCTGTAAATTTTCTGTTTTGCCTTAAAATTAATTCAATTTTTCCCGAAATTGAAATTTCAACAGAATTAGCTCAAAATTATAATTTACATAAATTGAGCTTCGTCTTCTTTAAGGGATCTAAATAGGTAATTTCACATTGTCAATTCTCGTCCTCAAAGCCTCCAGGATTTTCAGATTGTTCGAGGCTCTGGATGCAGTCAAACCAGAAAGCTCATAGATTCGTGACATCCATTTATGGTCTCGCTCATTCGTAATTTCAGAAATCAACATGGCGGACGATCGAACGTATTAGCCAATCAGAATTGCCGCCGGAGCCTCCTACCAACCTCCTACGTAGTGAGGGGGCTTTCACTATTAGCCACAAACGTTTGACTTGCCGACTTTCTTGATATGGAACAAATCCTAATGCGCCTGTTTCCCCCGAAACTTGTATCCTGCAGACCGATACATACCGAGAGTGTAGCATAAGCGCTATCCGAGCCGTTGTTTCCTGGGACATAGACCTTCTCGACCTTCTGGGCGTAGTAGCTCCCATATGTACCCACTTCGTACGGAGACAAGTCGTACTTGCTGCCCACATAGTCGCTATGGAAACGAGAAGAAGATTTCATTTTTAAGAGATCTGCAATTTGGCGAGATAGCGGCCTGTGGGCTAAAAATAGATACCGACTGCACAAAGCCTAGCGCGATATGATGGACTCCCTGTGTTCTATGGAAAAAATGTATTTATTAACGGTATTCACGAGATAGTTGTTTTAGCCTTTTGTTACGTCATTTATTTCCCCTACTTATGCGTTCTTCGGCGTCGCGTTGTTCACTTGACGCCTTCCAGCAAGTAAACTAGTACTTCGTACTTTTTTATGAGGGGTTAATTTTCACCTATGTGCAGATCTTCTGTTTATCAATTCTTGCTACCTAGGGACGGTAATGTAATTAGTCCATTACATCTTGTATTTCTCTCGATCTAGCTAATGTATTGTTTGTTTAACAGCTTGTCAATAATTAATCCATCACACCTTGGGCTGCATTCATTATGTATACTACAGGGGGGGGGGGGGGGGGAGGCAGAGGATTTTTTTTGACAATGCAAAATTTTCAGATCCCCCAAGGCACAACATATTTTTTACGAATCCCCCCTCTTGGTCAAAAGAAATAAACATCCCCCCCCCCCATTTTTTCAAAAGATGCAGAACAAGGCTCAATGATAAAAAATAATACAAAGCGTAAAAATGCAAATAAAATCCTAGGTGGCTGTACTCTTTTGTGTGTAGTGACTTTCTACCAAGTGTTCTGGTGCGCTCCTCGATTGGAACCTTACTACATAGACTGAGTATCATTTTTTTTTATATTTGATTGTTTGGTTGTTTTCCGTTGTGCGCGCGAAGCGCGCCGCAATTTTGACAATGAAGCTACAAGACTATTAATCAAAAGTCCAAAGGCCTTTTTGTCTGGCAGGCAAAAGTCACTGAAGAGGACCTCCAGGTAAAACAGGAAGGCCTTTTACAATTTTTTAAGTTTATGATTCTTTATGCGCGCGAAGCGCGCTGCTTTTTTCAACATATTAGTTGAAGGAGGGTAAATGCACGAGAATAGTACTGCAAGTGATATTTCTTCAGGAGGTTCAAACTCGGTGTTCAGCCTTCCTTCATTTACTTTTCAAACTGCACAACCTTGTCTTAAATATATATAACAACAAAAATATGCATCCCCCCTTCATGTCATGAAAAAAACTAGACATCCCCCCTTTTCCAGTTCCTAAATTTTGAGATCCCCCCTCAAAATCCTCTGCCCCCCGCCCCTGTAGTATACATAATGAATGCAGCCTTCTATTTTCTATCTATTAATCGCCGGTCAATAAATTATTTGCTGGTTGGCTCTCCTCCATACCATTGTCTCGTTGTTTAGTTATTAAATGTTTTTTATTCGGCTGAGCGCAGCGAAAGAGAATAGAATGGTCAAGGGCAGCATCTCGAACAAATAGAGAACTAGCACTTCCCGGGGGGGGGGGGGGGGGGGGGGTTCTCCCATGTAAGAGTGATAGGGGTGCTCGTCGGGACATCGGAAAATATACCCTAAAAAATACCAGGACATAAAAAATCCACCCCCTAAAAAATACCATATAAAACAAAATGACCCCTAAAAAATACCAACAATAAACCTTTTTTGTTATTGTTTATTGTTTCTCATCTCAAAACAAGCTTATTTTAGAGCTAAAATTAAAGAAAGAAAGAAAGAAAGAAAGAATGAAAGAAAGAAAGAAAGAAAGAAAACGTTTTCCTTGGTTTGATACCCTTTCATTCATTTGCGTACCCCTAAAAAATACCATTTATTAGTGAAAGCCACAATTTTTCTCCGATACCCCCTAAAAAATACCCGAGAGTTGAATTTGACCCCTAAAAAATACGACGAGCACCCCTATCAGGTCGACATGTGAAGAACCCCCCCCGGGTAGCACTTATTGCTTTGTTGAATCGAGAAATTTCCCGCCGATCAGTAGGCAAGGTAGTAAAGTTCAAGGAGATTTTCATCTTATTGTGCGAAGTATTCTCAGAGTTGCCAAACTCCCGCATTTGAGGGAGGGGGAGCCAGGTTGATATTTTACGAGATTGAATTTACTTTACAATGTTGATGATTTCACGAGGTTGGCATTTTACAAATTGGGGACGTATAAAAAATGCTAGCAACGAGTAAAATGTCCGCCAGCATTTACACTAAAAACATCTAATAAGTTATTTATTAGACAGGTACGAGGAACAAAAATATTTTCTTTTCAAGATGCACAAAATGTACTTGTTTTGACTAGCACGCGATCGGGAAGCCATTCAAATGCCCGCGTATAACCGGTTCGTAACCGGTTTGCTACATTGTAACTGCTTTCAACCGTGTTGTACGCCATTCAGTGTGTAATGCGACTGCGTATCAGCACTCTATTTTGGCCTTATTTGCTAAAATGACGGCACAGTCGTATAATATAGTTACTTACGGGTCTTTGTTTGCGGTCCCTAGTTTTTTGAAGACAACCATGGGAAGAATTAGAGCGACGAGGAGAACGAGGACGCACAATGCCAAGAAGGCACAGGCAAGACCAAGGATCAAGTCTAGCAATACAAAAACAAAGTTAGTACTGAGTTCCTTTTAAGTTATTAATCCCTTATCTTCTTTACCATTCCCGTTCAACCATGCGCCCTTTTAGGTTGGGCGGGGCAGAGCCATTTCCAATTTCCAACAAGAAGAAACCCCTAAGACACATTCAAACCTGCGTCCCAAGGTTTGACACCTCAATAGGGACCTTAAGGGCTAGTACACACGCCGCTCTTATCATGAGCCGATCCAACCCGTTGCCTTGAAATACGCGAACATCGGGGCATTTAAATGGATTCTACATTACCGGTATGATTTAGAATAGTCTAGGTGACAGGCAGACCAGAGATGGACGAACAATATCGTTTTATCGAGAATTTGCAATTGGATCGGCTCATGATAAGAGCGCGGCTTATGTACTAGGCATAAGCTGCGTGGACGACACGGCAAAGAACAATACGCTTGAAAGGATTTTCACAAGTTGCCATTAAATTCCTTAAAAATTGCTCGCAAAATTCGTTAAAAGTTGCTGTTTTTCTCGTTTTTCTTTAAAAATCATATATATTTTTTTTGTCCACAATATGCAGTCACAAGTCAGGATCCTGTTGATGAGTACCACTTTCCAGTTTCATACGGCGCGTTTATTTCGATAAGTGTGTGTGGGGGGGGCAACGCTAATAATTACAACTTACCATAATTCTCAGCTACTGTGGTTGACTCTGAAAATAAAAAATATGTACATGAATTTAGTTTTCCAGTTTGAACATTTTTATCACACTCCCTTAAACACCCTTTAAAAAACAATGCCTTCCAGCAAAGGCTCATGAGAAACTCAGGCTCATGAGAAACTCAGGCTCATGTATTTACGCTCACTGCGAACTTATTCATAAAGACTTTTTTTCACGAGGGGAGTACGTAATAGCCAAAGGCTAATAAAACTGTGGCCCTTAAATACTATTAAAAACTACTATGATAAATATTAAACACAATAATAACTACAACTAAGAAATGAAAATAGAGCGGAGTTCAGATGACTGTCGTGAGTAATTCTGTAATTACTGCTATACGTTTTTATTCAGAATTGGTGTAATCACTTTGCGATTGGTTTCACAACAGTCATATGAAAACCACTCTAATTGAACATCGTAATTCAGATTTGGTTTATAAGAACAAAAATTGTAGTTTTACGTACCCATTTTAATAAAAATAACGAAAATAAAACATTGGTTCAATGCATTATGGGACGGTTTCCTGGAATTCTTACTGGTTTATATAGTTAAAGTAGACGACGCAAGTTCCCACATACACTGCTTCGCCGCCATTTTTCTTGCCATCAAAATTCAGAGACTCGACAAAAAGCTTTATATTTTTGTCCGTTTAGTGCGTTTTTCCACACCGAGGAAAGAAAAGCTCCTCAAAGGAACAACCCGTTTGCATCGAGTCAGAGTTTCGGATGCCCTGTATCAAAGCAATGTATTATGGGAAGGGGCGCCAGCTCCTTAAACCTTTTCTATAAAATACCGTCGAATAGAGCGGTTTTCATATGACTGTAGTGAAACCAATTGCAAAGTGACGATTACACCAATTTTGAATAAAACCTGAGTGATTACAAAGTAATCGCGAATTACTCACGACAGTCATCTGAAATCCGTTCTATTTCATGGAGAACTTGATTATTTCAAGTGAAATATATGCCGGTATTTCCGCCATACAAACTCAGCCAAAACTACGGTTTTTGTCACTCAGACCCCGTCCACGCTTTTTAGTCTTTGCGTATCGTTTTCGTATCGTTTCTGCCCGTCCAAACAAAAACGCTGTATTGTTGTTAAAAGCTAATAAGCCGTGTTACGCATGTGCAACGCATGCGCAGTGAGAGTCCGTCATCGTTTTCGCAAAATTCCGTTTTTCATGCGTCTACACGAATACGCTACGGTGTCGTTTTCAAAATAATCCACTCTGCATAGCGTTTTCAGTCATCGTTTTTATAGTCTACGTACGGATGTATCTGTAACAAAAAAGTTGCGTCGTTTTCAAACGAAAACGCAATCATGTGGACGGGGTCTCAATAAATGTTCGTTCACCTGTGTCTGACAGCTGTGATCTACTTCATACCGTAAAAATGAGTCACTACCTAATCTCGGCATTTTAAAAGCATATTCTAGAATAAACGTCAGCAATACTTTTAATATTTCCTCGTATGATAATCTCCATTGACTTTTCTCAATTTGTCTTGCTGCATCTTGAGTGCATAAGGCATCGAACGTAACTATGACCCTTTTGTTTTTCGTGTCTTATAGTAAGAACCCACGTAAAAGAACCTAAAATTTTAGGCCATGTAAATAAACGAATTTTTTTTACAGAAATTGTATGCGAAAATTGCATGGGATCTGTTTACTTACTTACTTACTTACTTTTACTGAAACTTGGCGCTCTTTCTAGTGGTGTGAAAAAAATGCCAAGTATTCAGGTTTATAGGTCTAAATTAAGCGAAGTTATAGATATTTTTATACTTGGAATGACAAGGGGTTGCAAAAGGTAACCATCCCATGCCATTTTCGCATACAATATACATATTTTCATACATGTAAACAATGAAATAAATGCGTTTATTTACTTGGCTATATCTTCGCAAGTTTCACTCCAATCGCTCTCAAACTTGCCAGTTTTACTAAGGGAACCTTTCTGGTGCTTGGTTCAAATTGGAGCTTACTTGTCTACAAAAAGTTTGAATTTAGACGCGCGACATTTGCTTGACATTTGCGCCCGCCTATAGTGCGTCCACAGAAGGGCATGTCCAAACTAAACATGTTTTTCCAAATTTATCTAAACCTACTGTGAAACATCACACATGCCAATGTGCTCTAAAAATATCTACTAAGGTGACATTTGTACCAGATTGCACCCGAGGTTAAAAGTTATTGAGTTCTGAGTGTGAATGCACAGAACGCATGGACTATAAACAGGTTAAAACAACCAGGCTCTTATGTGCGGGTTTTTTACCTCACAATAAAACCTCCTTGAGTTAATCACAGACGATACTAGGTCAGGCTGCTTGTGCAAACACAAAATATTAATCTGAAATGATGATAATAATAACCTTATTGATATTCTGTAATAACTTTTATTCATATAGCTGCGTTCGAACTTCAAATGTGTCTTCTAAAACGCTCACAACAACATTTAGATACTGGACTTTCACGAAACTCCAATGCCAGACAAGCAGCAGAAATTTCATTTGAATTTTTTTTTCAGCCATATATTAAGATGAAAAAAGGTAACGAGAGAAAGAAAACTTTAATAATACTTTTACAGTGGGTTATATGATAATGAAAAGCGCAGATTAAATGAGGCACTTTGCTAAGATAATTAACTACGGCATATTATCTGTGAAGAATGTGCATTAAATGCTAGTGCATGGACTGCTGGAGGGCCTATTACTAACTCTCGATCATAACATCATCTAAACTATAAACACATTGGAAAACTGCGAACAAGTTCATAAGTAAATTTAAACTCTTACCTGAAGCTGCTGTTGCTGGCGAGGATAAGACAGCCACGAAAAATGTTATCAAAACCGGAGAAACAATGGACGGCATCTTTCGAAGCCGTTGTTTAATTTAACCAACCTGTAGAACGCACAACATGCATGTAGTCAAAGCTGCATCGAACTTTTGAAGAACGAAACAATCGTAAATGTATACCTACCGAAAAACTGATGCGTTTTGGTCTATTCTAGAGCACGATTTCGCCAAATATTTCCCCTAGCTTGTTACTCGGTTACGATCATAATTCGGAGTGGTAATATGGCATTCAAATCACGAACATTCCATTTGACGTTCTCGCTTAATGCTCAGGGATTTGGCTTTGTTTCACACAATGGGGGTCTTTTGAAGTTGATTTCTAAAGATTTGAGGTTCATTATATAAATCGCACTAATGTATTTTGAATTATGATCAAGTTTATGAGCCTAGAAGTTCATTTTGGGCGATTGGGACGGATATTACCAAGAAGAGAAGTCATTTAAAATGATTACTGTCTATTATTGTTCACGTTTATCAGAGAAACTTGAAAAACAAAATCGGTAAGAATTTGCTGAACGGGAATGATGACGTCAGGCTGAAAGCTCTGCACCCTGATGTGCATTGACTCTGTCAATCTTAAAAACATCCACGGTGACCCATCCAAGGGCGAGATTTACGTCATAACAGAACAAGCTAGATGAGCTAGGAGAGAGGAGCGATGTCAATGTGTACGAGCCGAGCCGTGGTCCAGTGCCTGAACTCTCGGCTCGGGTAGGCTGTGGTCCATTCTCGTACCCAGGCTCTGATGTCAGCCATTTGAGGGCCTTTGCTGATTGGCTGATTTTGAACGTTAGGGCATGCGCAGAAAGGTGTTTCTCTCAGCGGGTCTGTATCAAACCTCGCGCATGCGTCAGTGGCTGTCACTAGAGCCTCCCCCGCGAGGTGACGAGCCAGGGAGCTCTGCGTTGTTCGAGAATGACTGTGGTTCCATCCGAGTAACAAGGGAGATGAGACAGAACAAGCTAGATGAGCTAGGGTAAAGAGGAGTGTGCTTATACCATGTGATGGGTGCCAGCGTACTGGATAGAGTCTAAAAGTATCACGGCTCGGGTAGGCTGTGGTCAATGCCCGAGCCGCGAGGAAGACTTCACCTTTAAGTCCGAATCCGTTAATCTAAACATGATCTCCAACGCGAATTGATGATTATCACTAAATCTGTCTCGCTACACATGCTCATGGGAAACTCAGCTTTTTCCACGATGGGCTCCTACAGAAATTCCCTGTGTATTTGACATGTGCAAGTGGCCCACATGGCTGTAGAGTGCAGTCTCGTCGTGTTCTGTGTAGTGGCTGGGATATTTGCATGGTGTTAGACACATTTTACACGGTTTTAGACTGGTAAATAAACAGTTGTTTTATAACGTGATTACCCTGTCATGATGAGGTCCTCCTAGTGTTCTTTGCGCCCCTCTCGTAAAGGTCCCACGACGCCAAAATGTAAAATATTGTTGGAGGCAGACTCCGCAGACTTGCAGCTCGTAAGTTGAATTACGCTTGGTCCTAATCGAGACACGGAGAGTGGTCCTACCAGAGGGTGTATATGAAGCTCTTTCTGCTCCTGGAAATTCGTATGCCTTATTTGCTATGTCTGAGCAGGGAAGGGTTGAGAATTGTTTGAGCACACCCAATATGCTCTCTCTTAGAGGGTAAATTTGCCGTTGACCACACCCCAGTTTGCTAGTGTTTCAAATCATTTGTTCCGACGATCAACCCCATATATCTTTTTTTGGTCCCCCGCCCGCCCTTTGTGTCTGTGTCGGTCACGGAACCTTGTGGATATAGTAGTCCGGTCAATTTAGCGTTTAACCTGGAAAAAATTGCAAGATGGGATTTTTATACAGCAAATTCTCAGGAATATATGTGAGAAATACGTGTCCAAATTTTGTGAAAATCCGTTCCGGGGAAGTTGGTTAAATTTGGGGTTTTCTGTCTGCACGAAGAAAAGCCCGTTGTTTTCGGATGTACTTAAACAATGAAAGCGAACAATTCGAAGGAAGGGCTATAAACTATAGAGCCGTAACTCGGTGTGATATTGTACGAGATATCGAGCAATTTCTTTCTACTGCACAATGTGATTGCAAAGATGTGAATTTTGTGTTTGTTTATAACCAATTCTACGAAATAATAACTAAATAATCCTGAGTTTTGACAAATCTCATATGATCCTTGTATTTCCCGCGTGGTGATACACTAAAATTCGAATATTATACGCTAAAAGAAATAAACTGATCATAGCCGTAACTCATCGCTCCGAAATTATTTGTTTCAACCGAAAAGCCTTATTAAATCTTCCCCGGTTTGATCTGTACAGTCTATAAACATTCTCCCAGTTTCTGTGTTTTCAAGTCTAAGTGGCGCCGAATACAAAAGGCGCCCTTGACGTCGCCGGTAAAACCAAAAATTTAACCAACTTCCCCCTGTCGGATCTCTACGAAATTTGGATATGTTATTCCTACATATGTTTTTGACAACTAGTACCAAAAAGTTCCCATGTTGCAATTTTTTCCAGCTTCGGTTTTTTTTTTCGGGCTAATTTGACCGGACTATAGAGCAGATTTCGTATCTGTGAAAAGTGCCGCGACAAAGTTGTGCCGCGCCGCGACCGTACCGCGACCGTACCGCGACCGTACCGCGACCGTACCGCGACCGTACCGCGACCGTACCGCGACCGTACCGCGACCACGCGATTTCATTCCGTATCAACAGCAGGCCAGGTTCCGTGCCGCCACCGCGACACAGTCATACGAAATCTGCTCTAGTGGAGTCATGGTAGCAGTTTTTATACATTTGAGCAGAACTTTATTCAAGCATTTGGAATATCAATTCTAGGACTATATATACAAATTCTACCCTCTATAGCGGATCTCACGTGACCGTCGTTGTGAAAGTGATTCACGAGTGATGATTCTCCATCCAATCAAATGCGAGAGTAATTCAACAGCAAGCCAATCAGAGTGCGAATTGATTGTGAATTGTTAAGGTATGAGTATACCTTTACGCGAGAGATGAAAAAATCACTGTCGCGTCATTATTTACACTACAAGGGCCATTTATATATCGTTTTAAAGCTTATGGAACGGCCTTACTAAGTGGTGTATTTCTATGCAACGTTACTTTGATGGATCGTTTTCGTCGTTTTGTGCTTCAAAGGAAAAGTACCGACCAATTTTGGCTTTTGAAGAGCTCCTGCCACTTCCAGTTAATGTTAAAAGCTCCAGATTTCCGCAAAATGTATTCCTTAGAGGTCGATCTGAAAAAGGGTGTGCGGGATTATTGATATTTTACGTATTCGCGGAAATATCACGTAAATCAGGTTGAAAATCGATATTTTTGGCAATGCTTACACAAAAATTAGCATAAAATATATTTTGAAAGGAAAATCAAAAATCCCGCACACTTTTTTTTAGATCGCCTTCTAAAGAATAGATTTTGCTTAAATTGGGAGCTGTGTAATTTAATTGGAAGAAGCTGAAACTTTTTTAAAGAAAGTCTTTGGGGCTAAAAATATATATGTTCATGTACAATATAATGAAAACAAAATTGTTCATCAGATAGACCAACCTTTTAGCTTTAAAATGATATATGAACGACGGTTGTGGTGTAAATTGTGACGCGATGCGAATTTTTTTCCTGCGACACCCATCAAAGGTAATCACTGAAGTGATTGTGTAATTGTTTTCTTAACGCGATTTGATTGGCTGATGGAACCCAGATCATCCTCTCGACCAATCACAAAACGAAGGAAACGCGATTACCGAGAAATTAAAGAATCACTCATGACGATCATGTGAAACCCTCTTCATAGGAGACATGTGATTGCGTTGATTGGTGCTTATTTTTATAACTGTATTCAGCGCAGTACGTTTTATTAATTCAACTTCTTAGTAAATTCCTTGAATTTCCTGAAATAAAAAGGGAAATAATCATCAGTACATGAACCTCGGGTTATTTTATAACCCTCACAATGACTGCAAATAGTCTAACAGAGCAGACAGAATAGCAGACATAGACTGTAGACAAACAGTCACTAACAGTGAGACTAACGGGCACAGAGCCTCCTTGGAGATATGCTTTTTTTTTTTTTTTTTTTTTTTTTTTCTATTTCAATTTTTTATTTCAATTATATTTTACATGTACTTTTTTATTTACTTTTTTATTATTCAAATCATCCCCCCTCCCCTTTCATCCCACTATTTATATGCCCCTAGCATCCCTCCCTTCAGAAAAAAAGACAACTACACGACACAGACAAAAACACAGAGGAGCAAGATATGGTCCACATCAACCCCAAGTCACCCCACCACCAATGTCCATCTCTATAATATTAACCAACCAGCCCAAGAAGGGGTTCCCACTTTTTTAAATGTATTTCAAGCTTTTGCTTTTGTTTTGCTATGTGGTATTCAATCTTATAAAAACGGATAAGAAGACATTTTAGACTATTGAACGAAAGCAACATATCTTTTTGTTTGCATGAATAAATAAAATATTTAGTCAGCAGAATAATAAAATTAATTAACATAAGATGATCTTCACTACTAAATAAACCAAATGTGACGTCCTTCCAAGAAAGTCTCAAATCAACTTTAAAGTACTCCAATATAAAATTTTCTAATTCTTTCCAGAAAACACGCACTGGTTGACAAAAGTACAAAAGATGCTCTGGAGTCTCAACCTCATTCTTGCATAGGTAGCAATCTGGAGAGTCAACTATTTTGAACAAGTAGAGCTTGTCATTTGTATATAAAATGCGATGTAGTAATTTGAACTGAAATTCTCTTAGCTTCATATCTAACGTAACCTTGTAGGGCAACATAAAAATATCCTCCCAGCTTAACTGAGGATCAAAAGTGAACCTTTCATCATATTTCTTTATGGCTGTAGGTGTGTGAACTTTATCTGAGATTAGCAGATCATAGACCGTTTTTGACTTAATATTGCCCATCAAAAAGAGTTTATCACCATGAAGACAATTATACGAATCCAATTGTAAAGGTTTTGTAGATTCAGAGATCCTACATTTCCCAGCCTTCAAAATCCGTCGCCACTCCTGAGGAAGGCTATTATATAAGCCAAATAGTTGGAACAATTCCCCCGATGTTAAAGATAGGCCACTTCCGAGGGTCAAAAAGACCAAGTTTCCATCATTATCAAATAAATCCCCCACCTTGCAAAAACCCTTTCCTTGAAGTACCTTATTAAATACAGGTTCCCTCCTAAAAGAATATATTTATTATTCCATAAGACCTCATTGCAAATATCGTCTAAAGTAAGTTGAGGAGAGGACAGAAACAGAGCTTGCCACGTTAATAGACAGTGCTTATAAAATTCAGGTATAAAAAAATGCAAGTTCTTACAATCAAAATTACAATGGAAATAAAAGGCTCCCCCTACTGAATTAAGATACTGCTCCAAAATATATTTCCACCCTGCATTAAAAAATGGGCCTATGAACTTCTGTATACACATTATTCGTTGAGCCAAAATCATACTCTCTATATCTGGCATCCTGAGTCCCCCTTTATTAATAGCACCAATGATAACTTTTCTCTTAATTTTATCCTTGCGACCCTTCCACAGGAAGGTGTAAAGTAGGGTATTAAATTTCTGGTAATATTCCTTCTTACAAAAAACCATAGACATGCGATATAACAATTTAGGAATTGCAAAAGACTTTATAACTTGAATTCTCCCCATAAGAGTAAGTGACCTCCAGCTCCAACTCCCTAAGCATTCCTTTACCTCCTTCATTATACTGTCGAAATTGGCTTTGTAAAATAGAGAAGTATTATTAGTGAAATATACGCCTAGAATTTTAATCATGGAGCTTACCTGCTTGACCTGTAGCTCAACTGGATTGTCTAACACAGTGATCCCTAAAGGGAGTACCTCCGTTTTATCCTTATTAAGATATAGACCAGAATAAGAGCTAAATTCGCCTATTACTTCTATTAACGATGATAAGAACTTTTATTTTGGACAAAGCACGTGAGGTCATCAGCAAAAAGCACAAATTTGAATTCTTTTTTACCGATAACAATACCTTCAATTTTCGGGTCATTCCTAATATAGATTGATAATAGCTCAATTACCATTATAAAGAGGTAAGGGGAAAGGGGATCCCCCTGGCGCACCCCAGAGCCTAATGGGAAGAAGGGCGTGGCATGGCCATTATTCATTACACAACTAGACGTATTATTATAAAGAGTTTTGATCCACGCTGTGAAGGATTCACCAAAACCAAAAATCTCGAGAGTTTTTATTAAAAATATCTATCTACGGAATCAAAAGCCTTTTCAAAATCGAACGCCGCTAGAATACCTTCGCCCTTTTTAAAATTCACGAACTCAACAATGTCACTCACAGTACGTACCGCGTCGAAAATTGTTCTACCCTTAACAAAAGCATATTGATCTACGTCGATAATATGAGGCAAAACATTTGTCAATCTATGCGCAAGAACCTTCGAAGCAATTTTCACATCAACATTAAGAAGTGAAATCGGTCGCCAGTTTTTTAACCATCTTCTATCCTTACCCTTTTTTTCTATTAAAGCAATTATAGCTTGTTTTTGGGATGTCGATAACTCCCCATGACGATAGGAAAAATTCAGTGCATTGACCAATGAATCTCTAGTTTCTGACCAAAAGAATCTAAAGAATTCTATCGGCAAACCATCATTACCGGGAGTCCTGTGGTTTTTAAAATCCTTGAGAATATTAAAACATTCAGCTTGCGTAATTTCACCTTCACACGCTTCACGAAGTTTACTTGAAATTTTTGGTATATACTTAGAATCCAAAAAAGGGCACGAGTGTGAACTAAGAGCACGATCGGATCTGTCTTTATATAAATCTGAATAAAATAAATTTAATTCATCTAAAATTGTTTTAGGATTGATGCACTCTGTTCCATCTTGCAAAAATATTTTCCTGACGCACGTTTTTTGTTTCCTATTTTTTTCCAAGCCAAGAAAGAACTTTGTACTTCTTTCCCCTTCCTCCAGCCACTGTGCACGTGAGCGAACTATTAAACCTTGTGTGATATAATCGTATTCCTCTTCATATTCCATTTTAACCCTTTCTAAGTTTTCGCAATTCTCCGTACAGGGGTTCTTTAAAAATTTTCTTCACACATTTTAATGTTATATTCTAAAGTGGATAATTTACTTCTCCTTTCTCGAGCACGCTTTTTACTAAACGAGATAGTTTCCTTGCGAATAAGATATTTTAACCAGTCCCAGTTAACCCGTGGGTCCTCGCTATAGTTCTCTTCACTTTGCCACTTCGCTAAATTATTCTTCATCTGCTCGACATATAATTTATCATCTAAAAGACTCGGAGATATGCTGGCATTATATCGTTATTATTATTATTATATTACAGACAGACTTTGAAACAGACAGACTAACGGACAGAGACAGACAGACAGACAGACAGACAGACAGACAGACAGACAGACAGACAGACAGACAGGCTAACGGTACAGACTAAGGCAAAAGAACGAGACAAACGATTCGACACAGAGACAAACAGACAGAATAACGGACACAGACAAACAGACAGACAAGCTAGGAAACGACAGACTAACGGCAACAGAGACAAAACACAGACAGACTAACGGACACAGACAAACAGACAGACAGACTAGGAAACAGACAGACTAATTGAACACAGACAAAACAGACAGACAGACTAGGAAACAGACAGACTAATTGAACACAGACAAAACAGACAGACTTATGGACACAGACAGACTAACGGACACAGACAAACAGACAGACTAGGAAACGACAGACTAACGGAAACAGAGACAAAACACAGACTAACGGACACAGACAGACAGACTAGGAAACGACAGACTAATTGAACACAGACAAAACAGACAGACAGACTAGGAAACAGACATACTAACGGACACAGACAAACAGACAGACAGACTAGGAAACGACAGACTTATTGAACACAGACAAAACAGACAGAGAGACTAGGATACAGACAGACTAACGGACACAGACAAACGGACATACTAACGGACACAGACAAACAGACAGACAGACTAGGAAACAGACAGACTAACGGACACAGACAAAACAGACAGACAGACTAGGAAACAGACATACTAACGGACACAGACAAACAGACAGACAGACTAGGAAACGACAGACTTATTGAACACAGACAAAACAGACAGACAGACTAGGAAACAGACAGACTAACGGACACAGTCAAACGGACATACTAACGGACACAGACAAACAGACAGACAGACTAGGAAGCAGACAAACTAACGGACACAGACAAAACAGACAGACAGACTAGGAAACGACAGACTTATTGAACACAGACAAAACAGACAGACAGACTAGGAACAGACAGACTAACTGACACAGACAGAGAGACAGACAGACTAGGAAACAGACAGACTAACTGACACAGACAGACAGACAGACAGACAGACAGAGTAGGAAACGACAGACTTATTGAACACAGACAAAACAGACAGACAGACTAGGAAACAGACAGACTAACGGACACAGACAAACAGACAGACTAATGGACACAGACAAACAGACAGACAGACTAGGAAACAGACAGACTAACAGGAAAACAGGAACACAGACTAATGGATCCCTGCTTTAGTTCCAACAAAGCCACCCAGTGAAAGGTTCAACTGAACAAATTACCTCAATCAAATTGCCCGACTTGGCCCCTCATATGCGGCATTGTCAAACGACTTGAGTGTTTTCTTCGTCTCAGCCTGTCCGTTACGGGAGGGAACCTCTTCATAGTGTGGAGGAATCTCTTCCCCCTGGTTAAAAAGAAAAGAAGGCAAGGGAATCAATAACACTCGATGGCCATAAAGGAGCCTCAGTCAGCCTCCATTTTGTCAGCCTAGCAAACTACCGAGTCGGAGAAAACATCCATTTCCATTGGCTGATTTTGAGATTGCAGTGTAATAAATAGAGCGCGTAATAAATGAGTAAAATATTGACAATTTTTTCATTTATTTAAGACTTCAAAAGCAATTTATATAAGATTTTAAAAGCAATGGGCACTGGGGCTATAGAAGGTGACGGTCTGTTGGACCGTTATGCAAATTTGGTCCTTCAACATTCCAGCATGCGGAAGCTGCCCGAGCGTAAGACCGCGTACCTGGCCATTGGCACCCCTTTCTGGTAGATAAACGCTCTCCCTTTCCCTCTCGGTTGAATGATACGTCACGTTGACAACCGACACAGGCTGATCACGTTGGCGCGATCTCTTCCCGCCACTCTCGCCGTACGTCGTGTTGCTGACCGTGTAAGATTTCCTACAGAGACATCCGGACCAAAAAAAGTTAGGAAAGTTACATGCGGGGAATCACAAGAGTCACTATCACAGGGGATTTCTGCAGTTATAATATGACCTCAGTCATTCCTGCATTTTGATTGGTTGAGAGGAGTGTGATTTCAGCGTAACAGTGTGATTTCAATCATCGAGGAGTGTGATTTCAAGCCGCAGTCAGAAATCCAAGAAAAACTTCAGGTTTTTTCCAGCAGACTTACAGGTCAAAGACTGTTGTTAAGCACAATTACCAGATTTACAAAAATAAGCGTAAAAAAGAGCAAAACACCCGAGAGTTTTGACTCAAAAGTTTTCAATTTTCGCACTTGTTTTGCACGCGCTTCTGACGTATCGCAACGGATCTGCTTGTTTTGCAGCGTGCGCGCGCTGGTTTTAGAGACAAAATTTGCAGTGAATGACTTAGATCATATTATAAACAATTAATAGCATGGTTTGTACGTGATATTTGACATAAATCGCCGAAGACGGCTCGTGAAATTACAAACAGTTTACACATATCACTCGTGGTATTTATGCCAAATATCACTACAAACCATGCTATTACCTATACAAACCCATCCATGGGAAAAGCTGAATTTTCCAAGGCACACGAATGGGACATTAAGTGTTCGGAATTCACATGGATAACCATGAGAAATCCGACAGTTTCCATTCTTCTTCCGTGGGAAATTCAGCTTTTCCCATGCATAGGTTTCCCGTGTATACTGAGTTTTCGTTTTATCTTTCATCATTTGTCATCACTGACTTAATGTTTTTTGTTCTGTTTTCTCTCTTTATATGTATTTACACGACACACGTGCGTCATTTTCTCCACCAAAATCAGGGAGACCAGTGCAAAACATACAAAAACGGCTCTGGGGCTCACTTCATTTGTTTCGGCATGCGGCAGGGGGTATTTCTTGAAGGGAGGTCATTAGTAATGTAAATCAGGAGTTTATGGAAGGGGGAACTCAGGTTGAGTCTTCTAGCGTCACGGAGTGACGGGCTGTTTTCGTGTATGTATTTATAGTTGTGTTGTTGTTTGTATTTATGCCTCGTCTGACTTTTTCATTTAATCATATATAGCCCTGCTAATTAGCCTGATTAGCTTGTGAGTTATTTTCTGGGCAGCATCATATAACGCATGTTTTTTTTTTTTCATGTTTATACAATGTTCAGTGTGATATGTAAATAAATATATATGGTTGCCCTTGTACTCCAGACAGTGAAACGGAAGATGAGATCAGATCAGATGACTAATTGATCTGAATATTATTTACATTGACATTTCTACTGCTAGAACCTGATGTTGTTAAAAAAGGAACCAGATGTTGTTGTCAGACTATCAGGCTGTTAGATAGTTATCAGGCTCCATATTAGATAGTTGTTATAGAAAATTGCACCTGGCTGGTGGCATAATAAAAGCCGGCTTGATTACTTTGTGGCCCACCCCAAATGCATGGCTTAATGTTTTTTTGGCCCACCCCTTTTTGCAGGCAAAAAAATTGTGCCCCCCACACTTTTGACGATCCTTTCCACTTACTTTTCAGCGTGTCTAGCAGCAGATTTGGCCTTCCTCAAGATGAGCGGCAGAGTGACAAGTGCGATGATAAGAACAATCGCGGCCAAACACATGAAGGTAATGCTAAGGGCGAACAATACTTCTGAGGAGACAAGTGAAAACGACGATCTCTAAGTCCCTCTTAAAAGGCATTAACTACCATGGCTGCCAGTGCAGCAAATGCCTGCAATCGTTATCGTTATATAATCGTAATCGTCATCTCGATGTAATCTATATATTAATACCGTAAGGAAAATCGTGTCGACACTCGCTCCGCTTAGCCCTGAAGCTGTTCCGCCAAAAGAAGTTCGCAAACCCGAAGGGAAGGTGGAAATCTGGACCATGGGCGTATTTTTGTTGGAAAAGATTCACCTCGGGCTAAGTTCTAATTCAAGCGATTTCTTAAGCGAGGGACAAAGCCGCCATCGCCGCCATGTTGGATTCTCACACAGAAACTAAAAAAGAACTCGGTTCGCGCAGACGAAAGCACCATTGACATTGAAACCTAAATGGTTCTCTTACAGATTACATACAGGAATGTGCAGGGATAATTCTAACTTGAAAGATTTGAGCTGAGAAAAATTTTCATTCAAGTTTCAACAAACGTACACACTACCTTGCTTTCCTCCGAGCACGCGCTAATAGTGCAGGAATTTGGTGAAAAATTGTTCATTTTGATGGAAAAAGCATGAAACTTGGCAGAGTGATAGAGCGTCCCAAGCTGAGCAATTCTGGATGTAGACCCACCCTTGATAACGAATACTTCCAGTTTTCTAGCAGTGGAATTAATTATCCTTTAAATTAATAAAATGACGTGTTGCTTTTTGCCTACAGACACGGAATTTTGTATCGTGACAGAGTATTTAATACCCTACAATTCTACAATACGTAACATCCCCCTGATCATGTACTTCCAGATTTCCAAGATGGAATTATTATCAAATAAAATCAGTAACATAGGGCGGTGCCTTGAAGATACATGCATGAAAATTCGTGGTGAAAATGGACCATGGTGCAATGGGCAAATTCGCATGTAGACCCACGCCCTAACTCATGCACTTCCAGTTTTATGGAAGTGGAATTAATTATCCTTTAAACTTAACAATATGACGTGTTGCCTTTTGTCTTCAGACACGGAATTTTGTATCATGACAGAGTATTTAATACCCTACAATTCTACAATACGTAACACCCCCCTGATCATGTACTTCCAGTTTACCAAGATGGGATTTATTATCACATAAAATCAGTAACAAGAGGGCGTGGCCTTCAATATACACGCATGTGAATTCACGTGAAGATGTACCATGGTGCAATGGGCAAATTTGCATGTAGACCCACGCCCTGACTCATGCACTTCCAGTTTTATCGAAGTGGAATTAACAAGTCTTTAAAGTGGTGTCAGGGTGAAATTCTGTATGTTACGAGTGTATGCATTACAGTAAAAACCCGCATAAAAGAACAAGTGGTTTAAGAACACTCAGGCTGAAATTTGGCCAAAAAGGTACCTTATACATAAGAACACATGCAGCCTGAAAACTGAAAAATTGTTCTTACATAAAAAATGACTGCCAGTTAGGTTCAAGTACAGAAACCTACTGTGGTACAGTACAGTAGATCAATAGACCGTTGCACACAGATTTCCTACAGTATGTACCGTATGGGGATTTCCAGGCTGCATTTAGCCAAGTAGCTTATTTTTCTGCCAATCATATTCTTTATTTGACTGTTGGTAGTGAATGCAGTATTTGATGTTAAGAAACAATTTTAAGAACACTTCAAGAACATTTCAGGCTGATTTTGCAGAAATCACCCAATATATAAGAACAAAATCAGCCTGAATCCCCAAAACACCTGTTCTTTTATGCGGGGTTTTACTGTATTGCATGTTTTGCTATTCATGATCAAGACCCCCAGTCATACACTTACAGTATCATGGGGATGGAATAAATCACAGCATTATTGCAGCACAAAAATGGCAACATATAGAGATGCATAATATTTTTGCAACAACACTTGACCAAATAGACTACCAAATAGTTCCATTGCTACTATTATGCTAAATACCGGCCTTGTTTGGGGGTTGCTTTTTCCAAAAAAAACATTATCGAATCCAACAGCTTGTATTCTACATTAGTATATACCAAATCAGTGAATAGTCATTTTCGCGCGCTCTGATTGGTTCCTGAAATAGTAGATATCCAACATACACACTATTTACTGTTTTGAGAAAACTTCATGCGCTTTGAACCTTAAAACACCGTATTTTATTCTACTGATTTGGTATTTACTAAAACAACTATCCCCCTCAGGGTCGGTATATATCCACCACTATTCACCTCCCCTTCGGGGGATAGTTGTTAACTATAGACTAGCTGTAGCGAGGCGGTCAATGCGCAGACGTCCTTCACGTGATGCATTGCTTAGTGCAGCTAATGCCAGAGTAACTTCCATGTACTCTGTCCAAGTGTCCCAAGCAGCAACTTTGCGTTTCCATGCGAAATACGACACATCCAGTAAATGCGTGGAAAGCAGGTAATGCAGCATCTTTCTCGGGACGCGTTGTTCTCATGCCGGATAAATTCGTCGAAATCCCCTCTACGCAAACAAAGCATGTCTTCTTTCAAAGCTTACCAGCTTATGTCTTTTTGGTGAAGCGTTGTTACAAAAATATAATTATGCGCCTCTATATGTCACGATTTTTGTTGCTGCAATCATGTTGTAATTTCTTCCATCCCCCTGGTACTGTAAGTATATGACGGGGGGGGGGGGGGGGGGGGGGGGGAGCTGCTTGATCATGAATAGCAAAACATGCAATAAATAGTACACTCTTAACATACAGAATTTCACCCTTGGTCTTCGAAAGCCTGATTGACTAATTTAATTCCACTTGGAAGTGGAAACTGGAAGTGAAACTGGAAGTGCATGGGTCAGGGTCTACATGCGAGTTTGCCCATGGTCTATTTTCACGTGAATTTCAATGCGTGTATTTTGAAGGCAACGCCCTCTGTTACTGATTGAATGTGATAATGAATTCCATCTTGGTACACTGGAAGTACATGATCAGGGGGTGTTAAGTCTGGTAGAATTGTAGTGTACTAAATACTCTGTCATGATACAAAAATTCGTGTCTGAACTCAAAAGGCAACACGTCATATTGTTAAGTTTAAAGGATAATTATTTATTCCATTTCGATAAAACTGGAAGTGCATGAGTTAGGGCGTGGGTCTACATGCGAATTTGCCCATTGCACCATGGTCCATTTTCACACTAATTTCCATGTGTGTATCGTGCAGGCAACGCCCTCTGTTCTGATTGTATGTGATAATGAATTCCATCTTGGAACTCTGGAAGTACATGCTCAGGGGGGTGTCCCATATAGTAGAATTTTAGCGTATTGGATACTCTGTCACGATACAAATTTTTGTGTCCGAACTCAAAATGCAACACGTCATTTTATTAGTTTAAAGGATAATTAATTCCACTGCTATAAAACTGGAGGTATACATCATCGAGGGTGGGTCTACATCCAGAATTGGTCAGCATGGGAAGCTCTATCATCCTGCCAAGTTTCATGCTTTTTCCACTAAAATGAACGATTTACTACTTTTTCTGCACGATATTCCTGCACTATAAGTCATGCTCAGTCGAAATGACACATTTACAAAGCAAAGTCTGTGAAAGTCGAATAATATTCTCTAAGTATAAATCCTGACGGCTCTATCGCAAAACGAAGGACACAATCCCGAAGAGAAGGAGGAAATTCCTCCAGTGGGCATGTTTTTGATGGAAAAGATTCACTTTGGGCTAAGTTCTAATTCAATCTATTTTTTAAGCGAGGGATAAAGCCGAAAAAATATAAATAATATAAACTAAAAAAACTTATTAGTCCTTAGACCATTTTTACTTTACCTGTTTCTTCTCTCCCCTCACTGAAATATGATAAACATACAAACAATTCCGAAGTCAAATTGCGCTTTCGATTTTCACGGGTTCTTTCACCGATTTGAGAGACGGACACACGCGTGATTTTGTCGCACCAATCAGGGAGACCAGTGCAAACAAAATCCTTTTGGGCTCACTTCATTTAGTTCGGCATGGTGGGACGGGGTACTCATGCTGATGGGAGGTTATTAGTAGCGTAAATCCAGCAGTTTATGGAAGGGGGAAATCATGAACCCCTCCCCACATCCATATGGCCATTGTGATTTTTTTTTCCCGTTTTTTTTTTAAGCAGAGAACACTTTAAGTAAAATAAATTTCCCCCTTACACTCCGTGAATTTTTCACGGGCATCAGCTAGTTTTATATAATTTTCGAAGTATCTTGTCTTGTAATTGTAATTGTAGTGAAGTTAAATGTAATAGTCGCGCGTTTTTTCACATGAGCTTCTGGCTCGGGAGTCCGGGTAACCTCTCCCCACGTCACCGACTCTAAATAAATTATTGTATTGTATTGTATTGTAAGGCTTAGTTCACACGAGAATCTTAGGTCTAGTTTACACGAGCCTCTAAGAGTTATAAGGTCTAGTTAACACGAGAATCTTAGGCCTAGAATACACGAGCCTCTACGACCTAGTTTACACGAGAATCTATATTGTTTGCACGAGCCTCTAAGGCCTAGTTAACACGAGAATCCTAGGTCTAATTTGCACGAGCCTCTAAGGCCTAGTTAACACGAGAATCCTAGGTCTAGTTTACACGAGAATCCTAGGTCTAGTTTGCACGAGCCTCTAAGGCCTAGTTAACACGAGAATCCTAGGTCTAGTTTACACGAGAATCTTAAGTCTAGTTTGCACGAGCATCTAAGGCCTAGTTAACACGAGAATCTTAGGTCTAGTTCACACGAGCATCTAAGGCCTAGTTAACACGAGAATCTTAGGTCTAGTTAACACGAGAATCTTAAGTCTAGTTTGCACGAGCATCTAAGGCCTAGTTAACACGAGAATCTTAGGTCTAGTTTACACGAGAATCTTAAGTCTAGTTTGCACGAGCATCTAAGGCCTAGTTAACACGAGAATCTTAGGTCTAGTTTACACGAGAATCTTAAGTCTAGTTTGCACGAGCCTCTAAGGCCTAGTTAACACGAGAATCTTAGGTCTAGTTTACACGAGAATCTTAAGTCTAGTTAACACGAGAATCTTAGGTCTAGTTTACACGAGAATCTTAAGTCTAGTTTGCACGAGCATCTAAGGCCTAGTTAACACGAGAATCTTAGGTCTAGTTTACACGAGAATCTTAAGTCTAGTTTGCACGAGCATTAAGGCCTAGTTAACACGAGAATCTTAGGCCTAGACTACACGAGCCTCTACGACCTAGTTTACACGAGAATCTTAGGTCTAGTTTACACGAGAATCTTAGGTCTAGTTTACACGAGAATCCTAGGTCTAGTTTGCACGAGCCTCTAAGGCCTAGTTAACACGAGAATCTTAGGTCTAGTTTACACGAGAATCTTAAGTCTAGTTTGCACGAGCATCTAAGGCCTAGTTAACACGAGCATCTAAGGCCTAGTTAACACGAGAATCTTAGGTCTAGTTTACACGAGAATCTTAAGTCTAGTTTGCACGAGCATAAGGCCTAGTTAACACGAGAATCTTAGGTCTAGTTTACACGAGAATCTTAAGTCTAGTTTGCACGAGCATCTAAGGCCTAGTTAACACGAGAATCTTAGGCCTAGACTACACGAGCCTCTACGACCTAGTTTACGCGAGAATCTTAGGTCTAGTTTGCACGAGCCTCTAGTTAACACGAGAATCTTAGGCCTAGACTACACGAGCCTCTACGACCTAGTTTACACGAGAATCCTAGGTCTAGTTTACACGAGAATCCTAGGTCTAGTTTACACGAGAATCTTAAGTCTAGTTTAAACGAGCCTCTAAGGCCTAGTTTACACGAGAATCTTAGGTTTTAGGTCAAAAACAAATATCGATTTTTTTAGCAAAATTGAAAGATATGATTTTGAGATAAAGGGGTGTAAATGTGGGGAGAGGTGATACTTTGATCAACAAAAAATAAAGGTTTTTCTGCAATAACTTTGCAAAACGAAAATGTTTCTCGTACAAACTTACATATTTTATTCAAGCAACAGAAAGAAGTCATAGAACAGAAGAAAAAAAACCGAGAACTCTAAAAAGGCGGAAACTAAGTGAAAACAAAGGTCTCGGCCATTTTTTGGTTCTGTCTACCCCGAGGGGGGGGGGGGGGGGGTTATACTCCCTTTATTGACTATACAGGGATGAGCAGGATAGGGTTTTTAGCTTCTGGTTATAAACAGGGTATACATTTTCCGGATTTTCGAGTCTGTGCAGTCATAAACAGGAGACCAATGTGTCAAAATGTCGAGTTTCATGTCATGGCAAGTTGTTTTATTTGTGCTTTTGGAGAGGAACTTCTTAGCTCGATCATCTGAGGTAGCCCATTTTATATTCTGATTTACAGGGAATTTCTGCAGAAACCCATCCATGGGAAAAGCTGAATTTCCCATGGTACAGGAATGGGAAGTGTTCTGAATATGTGAGCCGAAAACCTCACGGACAGCTGATCCCATGTGGCCTACATTCTTGGTAAGTAGACATGAGCGCTTCGTCTTTGACCAAAATTGACCTGGTGCGGGTTGTTCAAAGGTGGATTAAATTTAAACCAGGTTTAGTTCTGAACAAAACCATCGAGTCACCATGGTAATTAATCCTGGATTAGTGCTAAACCATTTTCGAGCAACTGGACCCTGCTTGCGGCAGGACGACTCACCGTGTTCATAATGCATCGCTTTGTTTTTGTTGATTCATTATACATCAGACGTAATGCAATGGAATTCTACTGAGTTTTTCTCGCGTTCGAACGGTAAAATGCGCTAAACTGAAGAAAGAAATAATACATTTGCCGAAAATAAGTCTTTATGCCTTCACTTGGTTAATTTTATCCATTGTTGTAATAATTAGCTTTGTGAGCCTGCGCGCAGTGTGCAACAGTTTTGGGGCGCAACTATCACGAATGATAGCACCCCCATCTAGGAAGCTACAACGGCGGACAAAAGTATCGTGAACACCTCGTTCCCCCTTTCAGGGGAGCGGGGAACAAGGGAGCGGGGAACAGCCTGGATAGCAAGTGTTTACTTATTTTTGGCCCCGATTGTAGCTTGCCGCATTTGCATCCATTTGGGACCATCTTTATCTGCTATTTCACCGAGCATCCCACTTCCTCCCCAGACCTGACCACATGCTGTATGTTGGCGGTATTATTGCCCTCAACCTTCAATGGGGCACATCTTTGTAAAATGCATGATTAAAAGTTAGTTCTGTAATTTTTTACAAGGTTTACATTAAACCTTTTTATCCCACAAACGTTGCTGTCATGTCTTGCCCCATGCGAACAAGCGCGCCCCAGTAATTTCTGTGCTCTTGTCTGAAATGCAAGTGTTTTATATTGCTATTGATAAAAGAATTGGATTTTGTAAGAAGGAAGGCATAAAGCTTTTTCGGTATCGAAAATGGCATCGAAGCAGTGTATTATGGGTAGGATAAGGCTTGGTGGAAGTTTGGCGATGCAACAAGGTCGTTCAGTTTAAAATAATTCAAATGGCAGGATACTCACCATCGTTATCGTTAACATCCTCACTATCACCTGTAATCACACCAGAAGAGCATTAGAATTTGCCCATTTAAAGTGTCTCAAAACATTTTGGGCAGTTGGGGGGGGGGGGGGGGGGGGTGTGCAGTAAGTGTACTTTCGAAATGTCAATAAATTTCACAAATAAGCAAGTTTCATTTCAAAGCCCGACTGTGCAGGAATTTAGCATTCAGGAGATGTTTCCCAACAGAATAACAAATCAGGAATGTTTAATCCATGTTTTAGTTTGAATGTGACGAATGATAATAATAACAAAAGAAAAGCAGAATAAAAAGTGGTGATAGTAGTGCGCTTCACAAATTGCGAGATGTCTGATCTCTCAGATGCGGACTGCAGTTTTACAGTCCAGTTTACAACCATGAGTGGGGTTACATTGTAGTGAGATCTGTCACTGAGCAAGCCCAGTGGTTCTTTGATGTCTCTCATGATCAGCTTTGGTGTAGTGTATTGAGAGACTAGTGAAACACATTTTGTTTCGTTTTGTGACATAAAACTTGCTTGCAGCACTTCAATGTTGCATGACAAGTTAAGGAATGTTGTTCCTCGTTTCTCCGCCTACTAGACAAACTCTCTCTCTGCCTCGACAAACTTCAGAAACTTTATCATTGCCAGATAAAACCGTTCGTAGATACCTAACTCTTACCCTCTCTAACTTGTCTTTACAAAGTTCGAAATTAGGCGATCTAGAAATGCTTGAATATTTAAAATATGGAATAATATAAAGCACTTCTGATAAATATAATTTAGTTTGAATTCCCAAACTTGTAGCGGCGTTTCTTAACAACATTGATTACAAATTAGTTTTTTGTTTGTTTTAGGCATGATAAAGCGGTTATTTCACCATATAATATAAAGAAGAAACATTGTGACGTCTGTGTTTCAACTGCTTACCTTTTACAGTGCCCTCAAGCGCGAACAAAAGCACCAAGAAAAGCAGTTTCTCGTATTTCATTCTGGCGAAGTTAAACCCAAGGTGAACGAAAACCGAAAACGTGAAAATACAGTAGTCGTGAATGGGTTTTCGACAAATATTTTGCCCTCTTCTTCTTTCTTTCTCGTGAGTTCAGCTTCCCTTTTAAGAATCCATCAGAGCGAAGGAATGAACAGTGAGAGCAAATTGCTCGAATCCAAGTACTCAACGTTTGCATATTTTACACGCCCCATTTGAGGAAAAGAAAAGAATTGGTTACTCAAAAATTGATCACCTACATACTTTTAATAAGTGACTCCGTTTCATGATAAAGAGAAAGCAAAACAAGCGCAATGACAAATATTCTCAAGTGTGATGCTTTGGAGAGGTGGGCGTAGGGACCCTCGAATACCACAAATGTCATGTCCAGAAATTGCAAATACCGTAAATGCCGCGTCCAAAAATTCGCAAATACCGCGATAAAGTGTCTAGAACTGGCAAGACACTATAATATTTATAGACATCATGTTGTGCATTTCATCGCGCCTGACTCGCAGATTTATAAAATCCCGGTCAATGAAGACAAGACCCCGTCTACACTACACCGTTTTCAAACGAAAACGGATACTTTTTGCTCCGGATACGGCTATCATCCAAACTACAACGCCGAAAACGATCACCGAAAACGGATCTCCAGAGTGGAGCGATTTGAAAACGGAACTGTTTGAAAACGCTGTTTTCTAGTGTGGACGGGTGAACACGATGACGTCACCACAGCAAACCCGACCAATTTCGCGGGCCGACAGATCGAAATGCGCATGCGTTGAGCTTATTTGAGCATGCGCACTGAATGCATAAGAGCGTTTATCGAGGATTATCATCATTTGGGGGACATGGCTATATTACTATTATCTTCGTTCTATTAAAAACATAAATAGAACGAAGCAATGTAAATAAACATCATCCAAAATAGTCCGAACCAAAAAAAAAAACAGCCCCTGACCCCAACCCTAACAGCGCTCCCTATTACAACTATACTACTTCAACCTACAACCATGTGGGACACTTGCGCATGTCAAATAACCATGTCACCAGAATGATGATAATCATCATTTTCAAGACCATTTAACAATTGATGATAATCCTCACTTTAAGTTTCGAGACCATGTTGTTTTCGCACGGATACGCGTTGTAGTGTGGACGGGCGAAAACGATACGAAAAGTGTGGACGCAAATCTTTTTGAAAACGGAGCAAAAGTATCCGTTTTCGTTTGAAAACGGTGTAGTAGTGTGGACGGGGTCTTTGACTACCGTATACCAAGCGGTAAATTATTTATTTATTTATTTCTACTGTTAATAAACTTTACACACAAACATCACATTTCCCTGCACAAACATATGACAAAAATAATACCAATAAATAATAAAAAATAAAAAAAGCTCGTTTCGAAAGTCGTGACTACATCACACCAGAAACACTGCCTCGTCCTTAGGCGTGTCTTTAGTAGGAACAGAGAGAGGTCATCGACACAGCAAAGCCCAGCGAGTGCACATTTAGCTCAGATAGCGAGTGCGCAATGAATCTTGGGAACAATTCGTTGACGCAAAGGATCAAGGGAAGCTCTTCTCGCTAGTTTTCCCTCCCGTCGTTCACGCCTCGAAAATCACTAGAACGCGCAGCTGGGAAGGAGGCAGCCAAAAACACAGATATTTTCTCTTGATAACACTTACCCTTCTATAGTAACTACGTTTTAAGATGGGCTCCATGTGGCAACATGACGTGATGTCACATTAACACCTCAAGCTCTTGTGTAACGTAAACGTCGCCCAAGGGCTTGAGGACTACAGCTATCTGAAATGCGCTACTCCATGGGCTCGCGCAACTCACAGTAAAAGTCGCTCAAAAAGTACTCAGTTTTTCTCATCATATCAAGAAAATGTCGCCAAAAAAATGTCGACGTTGCAAAACGTCCTTAACAGGTAGGAAATCCCACTTGCCTTATTTGGAAGGTCTGTAAGTATCTTTTCACTACAACAGGAAAAATTCACCAGAACTTGTAGATGTTCGACTAGAAACATAGTTCTCTCTGGGTTGCTGTTTTTCTCAGTCAAAGGGCCTGGATCGAGATTTTATAACCACAGGCACCCCGCACGAAATCTAAAACAAGTGATATTCCTTAAAATATTGTTTTAGAATCCGTGCTGTGTTTCTCGAGCAGTTTACATATCATTGTAGTGATATTTGGTGTTCGATTGCTCGCCAAAGTTGGCTGGTAATTACTTGCACAAATATGCTCGATCTCGCAGAGAAAATCCAGGTGGTCACACAGGGACTCACAAGTTTCTGGGTATATCCTTATACACCTGCTAGTCAGCCTTTGCCCTCCCCCACTGGGGAATTGTTGTCTATGACACCTGTCTCGGTTTCACCTGCGGCGTTCTCGTCAGTTTCCGGTTTAAACGCAGCGACAAGCTTAACGAGTTACTCCTGACAACCTCTATACACAACCACTAGAATTGCTAGCAGGTATTTTCCCAAATTATATGGAAAATATATAATGCGATGCTGGCTAATAGACAGACATTTCGCATTGCTTTTTCCCGAATAGCTACACCACTTTAGGCGTGGAGATCGACGCTGCAGTTATTAGAGAAACATCGCGATTCGCCGAGTTTCTACCCTTCTGTACTGCTATTCCAGTTATAGTATTCACAAATAGATGCTTTTGCGATATTTCGATTATGTCGCCCAGAATAAACACCGCTCTTAAAGTGAAGGGAGAGTTCCGGGGTTGACTGTTTAGAAAGTGTGCATTTTTCATCATCTAGCGAGCGACAAGAGTGCCAAGATATGGATCTATCTTGCTGCAAGTTTTGCTGGTGAGTTTTATCGTATCCGAAGTATTCCATCCACTTATAACAGGTGGAAAAGCATTGCAGATTTCTTAAACTCTAATAGAAAATAAATAACCAATAACACTAGTATTTTAGAGAATTAGAACTTGATAATAAAACGTGAGTAAACGGGATCTCTTATTTGAATTTCATGAGGCAAATTGATCGAGGAAAGGCTATATTTAAATGACAAAATTAGAGGCTTTGTTCCTAGCGATTGTTATCGTTTGTGAGTTCATTTTCAACATCGATACCCCGTAGAGTTCTTAAGACTATGTAAACCAACCTGAAATCGTTGCTTTTGACAAGAGACAATCTGTTGTTTTTTTCGAGGCAGTTTATCTTGCTATTAAGCCTTCATAGGGGTAAGTTATTCGTCTAATTTAGACTAAAAACACTCTCAAAATTGTTTGTTGCACGAACGCGCGAAAAGTAGTCCTGTATTTTTCATGTTTGTAGATCGGCTTAGCTCTTGTTATTTTTATGTAAAATTTATATAGCGTCTTGATCACTGCGAAAACCACTTCTTTTTTTGCAAGTAGTTTTGCAGTACATGCCTACAGAACTCGCATCTAGAAAACACACTGCTCTTTAAAGTTCCACAGGAAAAAAATAATATCATTTGATTGTTATGTGAAGGAAATGTAGGAAAATTTAATAAGGCTACGACTAAATCGTTTTATCATTCATTATCCAAGCCATTTTCATTTTTTCGAAATTATGCAATAACTGTACATGTATTTTTGAAAAGATTATTGTCTCTTGAATAACTGTTCTTGAATTGGCCATATTTTTTTAGAGTGAGAAGTGTTTTTAAATTCTGCAGACTATATCCATGGTGTTTAAAATATTTACCACAGCAGCTAAAATCGTCCCTTTGATTTCTAGCGGGATCCAATATTTCATGCTGAGTGGTTTCAAAAACTAAAAGTGAAAATATTAGTATTTTTCTATGAGCACAGAGACACCAAGTGCCTCACATTTAAATTTACATATCATCGAAAAACTGTATTAGCAATTTGGATAAATTCGCGGATCACCCAACTGGGAAACTACAAACCCATTTCATAGCGGTGGTTTCAACTTAGCCTTAGGCATGACTGACTGCGAATATAGATAAATGTGTGTTTTCAGAAGAAAGCATGATAAAAAGCGTGAGCGAAGAAAATTGTCTGGTTAGGATACGAATTAGGGCTGCAATTTTTTCCAGATGGCACTATTATTGAAATAGTACTCTTTCCACGAGTTAAAATCGTTAAATCCCCCAAAATGCTATTCTTATCTTAAACCGATTACTCAAAACTGAATGTTGTTGACTGCACATAAGTAATTGATTCCAAATTCTCTAAGCGAAAAATCCAACCAAAAATACGTTGTCCAACTCAAATAAAGAAAAGTTCTGGCCGTAAATTTGGGAGATTTGTTTGATGCGGAGAATACACTGAAAGATTGAAAATTGGAATAAGAAAGCGGGATTAGATATAAATTCCACTCCCTCATGCCAATTAAATCATAACTTGGACATCCTGGAGCTTGTTTTGGCTTCTCTATGTAGGAATTCAAATCAAAGATAATCGAATAAATTATTTCCTGCCGAAATAAAAATTGGGCTTTTGTCAATCAACTCTGCACTTTTTTAAAAGAATCTTCCAAATTTACAGCTTACAATAGAACACTCTCAATGGTAAGTACTTGAGAGCCCATTATTTGCTTGTGTTTTGAGTTATTATTTTACTAATTGTAGGTTAAAATCACGCGAAGAGTATATTTTAGTGTTATTTTGCAACAACCTCTAATTGTGACCCTAGCGCAAAAGGAGGCCGTCTAATAAGGGAGTAATTTGGCAAAATGTAATTTGTTTCTCCATTAGTGGAACGAGAGAGTGTAATTTTATTCGGAAACAATTTTTTTAGTTTTGAAAATTAAATTCTGGTCCGGGCACCATCATGCTCGATAATCCTGCGCATGGCATCTGCGGAGCTGGGCAAAGCTCACGCTAGCAGAAGAGACGTCGGCATTCTCGTAACCTCGCGGGGGAGGCTCTGGTGACAGCCACTAACGCATGTGCGAGATCAGGGCGAGATTTAATACAGAGCTGTTGAGAGAAAGACCTTTCAGCGCATGCTCAAACGCTCTAAACCAGCCCTCGAATGGATGTCCCCAGAGCCTCCCCAGACTGCGAGCACTCGAGCCATGGAGCTCTGGGTACGAGAATGAGAGGTCGGAGCACTGAACTGCAGATTCGAATTCTAGGGCGCAATTTAATGGTGCTCTCTGGTAGTTGGGTACATTTTCATTATGAAGAAGCTAATTCGGCATTACAATCATTCACCATTCTCGTACCCAGAGCTCCCCGGCTCACTCGTCACTTCGCAGGGGAGGCTCTGGGGACATCCAATTGAGGGCCGTCGCTGATTGGCTCATTTTGAACGTTGGAGCATGCGCTGAAAGGTCTTTCTCTCAGTGGCTCTGTATTAAATCTCGCGCATGCGTCAGTGGCTGTCACCAGAGCCTCCCCCGCGAGGTTACGAGCCGGGGAGCTCTGGGTAAGAGAATGAATCATTCACCTACCCGGAGCATCCACTGGCGCATGCGTATAAGAAAATGATAGTATTTTCATGCCACAAAATTGCCCGTAGAGCGTTGATAAAGCTGGTTTATGTGCGCCGCCAGCGAAGGCTTTCAAATGGCTGTTACCAAAGCCTATCCCTCGAAGTGACGTATCAAGTGCGTATGTGTATCAAGTGGGTCGAAAACCTACAGCTATTTTTGCTCGTTTTGTCGTCGGTAGTAAGCTAGATTTTGTTGGACCGGGTAACCTGTGGTTAGCTTCCGCAGAAGCGCTGAATCATTGAGCATGACTATGGTGTTTTTTGTTTTTGTTTGTTTGTTTTCCAATGTTTGTTTATCTGGATATCCATTTCAACTTATAAAATCCCAAACGCCAGACATATACTTGGTACTCCGCTTTTAGGCAGTGCAAAGTTTATATGACTCGGCGTTTATGTCTTAGGAAACAGAGGAGTATTTTGCACATGCCATGCGCAACAACCGCTGCCGTCCATGTTTACATTCCTAAGATGCAATGCGCATGTCCGGCAGAATACTCCTCTGCTGTCTTAGGACGCAAAAAGCTCCCAAACGCCGGACATATACTTGGTACTCCGCTTTTAGGCAGTGCAAAGTTTATATGACTCGGCGTTTATGTCTTAGGAAACAGAGGAGTATTTTGCACATGCCATGCGCAACAACCGCTGCCGTCCATGTTTACATTCCTAAGATGCAATGCGCATGTCCGCAGAATACTCCTCTGCTGTCTTAGGACGCAAAAAGCTCCCAAACGCCGGACATATACTTGGTACTCCGCTTTTAGGCAGTGCAAAGTTTATATGACTCGGCGTTTATGTCTTAGGAAACAGAGGAGTATTTTGCACATGCCATGCGCAACAACCGCTGCCGTCCATGTTTACATTCCTAAGATGCAATGCGCATGTCCGCAGAATACTCCTCTGCTGTCTTAGGACGCAAAAAGCTCCCAAACGCCGGACATATACTTGGTACTCCGCTTTTAGGCAGTGCAAAGTTTATATGACTCGGCGTTTATGTCTTAGGAAACAGGAGTATTTTGCACATGCCATGCGCAACAACCGCTGCCGTCCATGTTTACATTCCTAAGATGCAATGCGCATGTTCAGCAGAATACTCCTCTGCTGTCTGAGGACGCAAAAAGCTCCCAAACGCCGGACATATACTTGGTACTCCGCTTTTAGGCAGTGCAAAGTTTATATGACTCGGCGTTTATGTCTTAGGAAACAGAGGAGTATTTTGCACATGCCATGCGCAACAACCGCTGCCGTCCATGTTTACATTCCTAAGATGCAATGCGCATGTCCGCAGAATACTCCTCTGCTGTCTTAGGACGCAAAAAGCTCCCAAACGCCGGACATATACTTGGTACTCCGCTTTTAGGCAGTGCAAAGTTTATATGACTCGGCGTTTATGTCTTAGGAAACAGAGGAGTATTTTGCACATGCCATGCGCAACAACCGCTGCCGTCCATGTTTACATTCCTAAGATGCAATGCGCATGTCCGGCAGAATACTCCTCTGCTGTCTTAGGACGCAAAAAGCTCCCAAACGCCGGACATATACTTGGTACTCCGCTTTTAGGCAGTGCAAAGTTTATATGACTCGGCGTTTATGTCTTAGGAAACAGAGGAGTATTTTGCACATGCCATGCGCAACAACCGCTGCCGTCCATGTTTACATTCCTAAGATGCAATGCGCATGTCCGGCAGAATACTCCTCTGCTGTCTTAGGACGCAAAAAGCTCCCAAACGCCGGACATATACTTGGTACTCCGCTTTTAGGCAGTGCAAAGTTTATATGACTCGGCGTTTATGTCTTAGGAAACAGAGGAGTATTTTGCACATGCCATGCGCAACAACCGCTGCCGTCCATGTTTACATTCCTAAGATGCAATGCGCATGTCCGGCAGAATACTCCTCTGCTGTCTTAGGACGCAAAAAGCTCCCAAACGCCGGACATATACTTGGTACTCCGCTTTTAGGCAGTGCAAAGTTTATATGACTCGGCGTTTATGTCTTAGGAAACAGAGGAGTATTTTGCACATGCCATGCGCAACAACCGCTGCCGTCCATGTTTACATTCCTAAGATGCAATGCGCATGTCCGCAGAATACTCCTCTGCTGTCTTAGGACGCAAAAAGCTCCCAAACGCCGGACATATACTTGGTACTCCGCTTTTAGGCAGTGCAAAGTTTATATGACTCGGCGTTTATGTCTTAGGAAACAGAGGAGTATTTTGCACATGCCATGCGCAACAACCGCTGCCGTCCATGTTTACATTCCTAAGATGCAATGCGCATGTCCGGCAGAATACTCCTCTGCTGTCTTAGGACGCAAAAAGCTCCCAAACGCCGGACATATACTTGGTACTCCGCTTTTAGGCAGTGCAAAGTTTATATGACTCGGCGTTTATGTCTTAGGAAACAGAGGAGTATTTTGCACATGCCATGCGCAACAACCGCTGCCGTCCATGTTTACATTCCTAAGATGCAATGCGCATGTCCGGCAGAATACTCCTCTGCTGTCTTAGGACGCAAAAAGCTCCCAAACGCCGGACATATACTTGGTACTCCGCTTTTAGGCAGTGCAAAGTTTATATGACTCGGCGTTTATGTCTTAGGAAACAGAGGAGTATTTTGCACATGCCATGCGCAACAACCGCTGCCGTCCATGTTTACATTCCTAAGATGCAATGCGCATGTCCGGCAGAATACTCCTCTGCTGTCTTAGGACGCAAGTGATTGTCAATATATATATTCTCGAACTGTAGAGTAGTTTTAGCTATTACATTGGAGTTTTAGTCAGTTCGAATAGTAAGTTGATCCGTTGCTCTTTTCCAGACGGAGTAGGGGAGTACTTTATGTCTAACGCGACAACCAAAGCAGCGCATTACGACCTAGGTAAGAGCTAATGATGTGAAATGGTGGGCTCTTTCTTGGTGTTGCAAGGCACCAGAGGAATAAAGGACAATAGAAGACAAAAGACCGTCGAACGAAACAATAGAGTTCCAATCCAAAATACAATACATCTTGCAACACCAAGAAGATCCAAATGGGGCACCTCAGGCTCTTCTTCGGACAAATTAGAAACGATCAGCAGGTTTGTTGGTTGCTCCGAATGCACCCCTGGCTATCAACACTGCAATTTGAGAGTTAAAAACCTGCTTTCCTTTGGAGGGTGCAGTGGGGGTGAGAAGGAGTGATTAACTGTACCTCAATTGAAGGTTTTGAGGCTGTATCGCATTTTCGCGGAAAAAAAAATTGGTCGCCAAAGGCGGCGTGGATATCGGCGAATGCAGTCCCTCCTTTTGGTGAACGTCGTCGTGAAAACGAGCGCCGCCAGAGAAGCGTCAAAGGCGTGAAGTGCCGAAGGCACGAGCGAGCGCCGAAGGTGGCGCGAGAACGCACCACAGGGGATTCGGCTACCCTCTGGCGTTTCACGCGCTCGTTTTCACAGGCGTACCGTACTGCAAGCAGTCTATTTTCGAATAGCTTCTTGGGCTGCCTTGCCATAAGATTAATTTATGTAAGCTTATTTTTGTTACACTAGTGGCAAAATAAGCTGAAATGCTTTCAATGTCATAATCACTGCTATAGGGTTACCGCGAAAGCAATTAATTTTAATCTTAAAAGACAGATTTTATTTACCAGGATTTCGAGCAATTTTGTCGTCAAAAAGTGGTCAAAAATCCAGTTAAGCCTGGTGCACACTTGCGACATAACGACGTTATGTTGCAACTAAGAAAGCACGAGAAAATAATCGAAATAATCAATACTTTCCATGGAACATCATTAGATTACTTCACCAAAGCAATCTTATGTTATTTTTTGTAGACTTCAACGTTTTGAAACCACTAAATTTTGATCGCGTGATATTTTCCTTTATGTCGTTTCGTCGCAAGTGTGCGCCAGGCTTTACTCAAAACTTTAGAACCCCTTGGCTTTATTTTGGGTTGCTTTGGAAGAACTGCATATAAGGAAAAACCTGGGTTAGTTCCGCCATGAAATTCGCACGGAAAGCGGAGATATTAAATTTCAAAGTTTACCCCACCTGGAGGACAATAATGGAAAATTCCATGTCAAGCGCAATTCCTTCCAAATCCCTATTCCTTTGTATATAAACTTCGAAATGTATTTTCATAGGTTCCCTTCAAGATTTCTTGATGGAACTAATTCGAGTTACTTCGTGCATGCAAACCTTTCAAAAGATGCTAAAATAAAGCCAATAGGTTTCGTACTTTCTAGGAACCTGATTTTTGGCCACACGTTGCTCGAATCACTAAAACAATCTGTCTTAAAACAAGTTCTAAATTTCGACCAACCAGCGCGGGGAATTTCTTATTGTAATAGAGTAGTTGTACTAACACGTCCGTACCCACCCACCCACAGGGCTAGGTGTACCTCTATGGGTAGTCCTCGTATGGGCGGCTGCTGGTGTTATTGTGGTTGCCATGGTAGCACTTGTGGTCTACCTGTGTGTTGCTAGAAAGAAAGGCCGCATGCCGTCACATGACCAGTAAGTACAGGTCTCTCGATTGACGTTATCCAGGAGTCAATCAACCGGAGTCTCCATCACCTTATGGGGGGCGCCCGAAGCACCGGAGTAGATGAATCTATTTTTAGATTGTAGATTTTGAAATTTTCGCGAAGAAGATGGCGGAAATATGTGCCGCCATTACACCGCGCGTTGAACCTCATATTCTCGTACCCAGAGCTCCCCGGCTCGTCTGCTCGCAGGGGAGGCTCTGGTAACATCCATTTGAGGACATTCGCTGATTGGTTGATTTTGAATGTTTGGGCATGCGCAGAAACGTGTTTCTCTCAGCGGCTCTGAATCAAATCTCGCGAATGCGTCAATGGCTGTCACCGGGCAGCTCTGGGTTCGAGAATGGTTCAACTCATATTCTCACTCTCAAAGTAACGATTTTCCCGGAATATTCAAACAACAATCAAAAATAGATTTTAATAAATGTAATTGAAGAATGAGTCGTGATGTTAATATGAGTGTTCCCGGAAATTTCGAGTTGTTCCTAAAAGGCACGTTATACTACATGAAAAGGACGAAAAGTTATTTACTGCATTCTCAGTTACACGCGGTCGCCGGGAAAAAAACTTGCAAAGTTTCCATGGCAACGCACGTGCTTTCGCCGCTCAGACAAGACAGAAAACGAGTTTTCGCTTGCAAGCTTTTTTCCCGGCGACCGCGTGTAACTGAGAATGGCTGTAATGAAAGTCCGTATGTTTCTTATCTGTTCCAGGCAAATTGACTTAGAGGAGCCATACCAAACGAATCCTCAAGAAATGTTCGAGAACTACCCACGTGGTCTCATCGCAGATCTACACATGCCAGAACTCAACGTCGAACAATCATTTTCCCCTTCCTTTACTCGCGAACTTAGAATCCCGCGCGCTGCCGAAGTGAAAATAAGTGAACCAGTTAATGGAATAGTCATCACACCGTCGGCTACACCTCCGCTAGGAACATACTCGAGCCGCCAGGGACACCAAACGGCAGCTATTTGTCGACAATCGAAGATCGCGATTTGTCGACGATAGCGCCATCGCGCGTTGTACTCTCGCGCGAGGCGTCCTTTCAGCTCTCGAGCCTCAGCGAGGAGAGCAAAGCGAAACAGTTGTATCGCGAGAAGATGTTAGTTAACGAGCTGAGACAGAAACTGAGGAACGGGAGAAAGATAAACGAAGAAGTGTACGATGATTAAGACTGCGTTCACACTGTCATCAGAAACAAGCCAGCAAAATTACCGGAGATGTTTTCTAGCAGAATGGGCGCTGATTCAGATTGCGTTTACACTGTCTTCAGAAGCAAGCCAGCAAAATGACTGGAGATGTGTTTTCTAGCAGAATGGGCGATGATTTAGATTGCGTTCACACTGTCTTAGAAGCAAGCCAGCAAAATACCGGAGATGGTTTCTAGCAGAATGGGCGATGATTCAGTTTGCGTTCACACTGTCTTAGAAGCAAGCCAGAAAATAACCGGAGATGTGTTTTCTAGCAGAATGGGCAATGATTCAGTTTGCGTTTACACTGTCTTCAGAAGCAAGCCAGAAAAATTACCGGAGATGTGTTTTCTAGCAGAATGGGCGGTCGCACAACCTGGACAACCTTTGAGCTGTTCCTAACGCCCCTCGAATTACAGTTCATTTCTGCATGATCACCCTGTATTCATGTACCCATCCAGGAATTCTATATTTTTAGAATACCCTCCTGAAATTTCGCTCCAGTTTGCACTGGTATCCTCTGGAATTCCAGGCTGCACTGTCTACTACAGAGGGCGTACATTTCTTACGACCGTCCGTTTGAGAGCAGATTAATGGAACATGTCGTTGCGTTGTGGAGGATGAAAGTCATCTCCGTATCGAGAGTGGGGATGTGTTTTCATATATTTTCTCTAATCAAACACATGGAGAAGTGCACTTTCGAAACTAGGCCATGACGATGTTAAGCAACGCGGCGGTTCAAAAGTTGTTCTCTGCACAAGATGTTCTTCGTGCCATCTAAAACGGGAGAAAATGAGACCACAGATCATTTGAGAACTGCGAGAATGCTGTCTAGTTATGAACAATGCAGAAAAAATATGAGACTTGACGCAGAGTTTACCACCGTCTAAAACGGGGGTGGCTTATCCTATGAAGGATGAGGGACTGATTTTACTAGGGTATCACTGAGGCCTCAAAAACCTGGCTGGACATGCTTTTTTCTCCGCGCTTCGTACCATATAATAAGCTTTGTTTTGCGACTGAAAGAGGGTTGTGCCGAGCCCCATGAAGGGAGAGGGCAGATGCGAATGAACTGTCAAAATAATTCTAGCTACACCCAAAGAATACCAGAAAGGGTTTTCCAAAACCAAAGAGAGAATGTATCGCCAACGCACCAAACCCCCATCCTCTCCCCATGTAAGGTGCATTACATATACCTTCAAATCCCAATTAAAATAGCCAATTTCCGTACCCGAAAATATCCAATAATTGTAAATTCCATTCCCAAAAATCCTTCACCAACCTCTGGCCTAGAATTGGAACTCGACGATGCAATTTAGTTTTGTTTTCGCATTCGGTTTTTTTTTATAGTGCTAGTAGTCATTATAAATATGTACATATAGAGAGACCTAATTTATAACTACTGAAATTTTAGACTAAATTATTATTTGTTCCATATTGCAATAAAAGGAAGAAAAAGACAACAAAAATGCTTGACCTGAGGGTTATTAGATCAGGTATTTCATTGCATTGACGTATGTCCTCGGTAGTATAGTGGTGAGTATCCCCGCCTGTCACGCGGGAGACCGGGGTTCGATTCCCCGCCGGGGAGATTGATTTCTTTAGTGCTGAGCTGAGCCAAGTGTTTTTTGTTTTTGTTTTGTTTTGGTTGGTTCGTGTTGATTGGTTCGTGTTTGTTTGTTAGGATGAACACTGCTAAACACGATAAACTATCTTGCAAAATTTGCCAGCAGTGAAAATCAGTAAATTCACTATGCTAGAAAGACTTGTCTGGGGATTTTTAGGGAGACATAAGCACTTGTGGTACTCACAAACAGGATATGCAATTTGTAAAGGCTTTGTATGTGGGGAACCTGGCGTAAAATGCTGATTCTCACTCCTTTGTTCTTCTTTAATCTGATTGGTCTAGAGACTTTTCGTTGCCATATGTTCTCAAAGCAAGTCGAAATCTATCAATTTTTCACTCTTATTATGTTACTAGTCATGATAACTTACTGTGGTAAAAAAAAATAGGACATATCCTACGTGGGGAACCTTCAATGCCGTAGAACAATGGAGGTTTGCCTAGTTCTTGCATGGATGATTTCTTAATTTGCGGTATACAATACTAACACCTTTTTTATATAAATGATTACCTGGCCGTGGATAAAGCAACTCGTGTTTTTTTTTTTCCAGTAACATTCAGCGAAGTCCTCGGTAGTATAGTGGTGAGTATCCCCGCCTGTCACGCGGGAGACCGGGGTTCGATTCCCCGCCGGGGAGGGCATCTTTTTTTTTTTTTTTCAATAGTTCTGTATTTTGTGAATCATCATCATTCGACCAACTTCAGCTTTGGTTTTCCAGAAACATACTGACTGACTTCAACCTCGTTTCCAGGGCATTTCTCGTTTAGAAGTTGATGATGAGTTGTGACTTTGTTTATGTAGCTTGATATTTTTTTGGAAAACTATTGTAGGTAAGTGCTCATCGAATACCTTTTTTGCAAACGCTGACAAATGAAATCAATCCAAAAGTCGCTCGGGTACCTTACCAATGCTTACTAGGACCTGGGACTGCTAGGAGCCTCCGCCTAATGTCATTTAAAATTAATCAACTAGAGGTCTATAACAAACAGGGGCGGATCCGGGATCTCCAGAAAGGGGGGGCCCAAAGTGAAAATAATGGAGGCCAAAGTTTGAAACTTGCTCCAGCAAATACAGTCAATGTATGGGAAAATCTATAGAAAAAAGGGGCCCGGGCCCCTCCCTAAATCCGCCCCTGACAAATAGATAGATAGATGTCAGTTTATTTAACCCAATAGCAGAAATTTCTGAATTGCTGCGCCGGTCAGCAAAATACATATAAATAACGCGGAGCATATATACAGATAAATTCACAAATAAAGTCACATTTCTTGAAATTTATATGTTACAAAGTCATTTAGTCTCTTGGTGCGGCCCATCTGGAACCTCGGGGCACTTGCGCGGAGGTTGTACTTATTTTCATTAACATGAGGTGTAGGTATCATGTTCTTGAGAGGTGGGTAGTGGCGGGCTTTGGCAATGAATTTGTACGTGTAGCCTCTCGTCTGGCACTCAGGGTTTGTAGATCTGACAACTCAATAGCAGTCAAATAGTCCGTTTGCCGGCCAAAAATAAGGGCCTTCCTTTGCACGAATTCTACAAGCTCTTGTAAATAGACCGGGATAGCAGCCCAGACTGGGGATGCGTACTCAATTACTGTCCTAACTAAACTGCAGTAAACTAACACTAGGTCCTCGCTGTTCAGACCAGCCGCCTTGAGGGGTCGTAATGCATACAAGCGTTTGCGGGCTTTTTTTTTAAGAAATCACAATGTTCGTTCCAAGTGAGATCATTTGAAATTATCACCCCAAGCAGCTTGAAACTGGTAACTCGCTCGATCACCGAGCCATTCAGGAGCATGGGGGTGCAGAGGCCGGGTTGATACTTCAAAAAGCTTACCACCATCTCCTTACACTTCTTCTCATTGAGCTTCATATTTCGTTGGGTCGCATATTTGTATTTCTGTATTTCTATTGGCCACACTAATAATGGTCTAGTAGTGATAGACCTTGTTTAGGAAATTGGCGATTTGACTGCTGCTTTTCTGGTGAAGAGTATTTTATTTTTTGTGATTGACCATTTATTATGAAACTAAAACAATAGACCTTTTTCCAAAATGGCCGCCGCAAATTCACATGTCTTAAAATTAAACTGATTAGAGTATCCTCACATTAGTAATACGTTAAATTTTCGTTATGCCAAACGCCATGTCGGCTGATAAAGCAGAGTCTGAAAATTGAAAATTTTACAGAGATTTGTATGACTGGGGGTATGACGCATACCCCCAGTATACAAACATCTGTAAATTTTCAGATTTTCAACGTTCATTTTCTCGGAAGATATTGGATATAATGCAGGGAATTTTGTAGTTTTACTGAAGTGATGATGTGTGTTCTAGTGCTGGTGTTCATTTTTAACAAAAATCGATTTGAATTTCGGCGGCCATTTTGGAAAAAGGTCTATTCGGCCTCTCGGCTTCATGGGCCGTGATTTCTTATAGACCATTCGAACTCCGGCCTCATGGTCCATACTGGATAATGGCCCATTGCATTGGGCAGGCCTACTCCGGGTCCTAAGATCGCCCAAGATCGCAACACGAAATATAGAAGAAGAAAAAAAGATCGTCTAAGATCGCCCAAGTTCGCAAAATGAAATATAGAAAAAATCCCAAGATCGCCCAAGATTACACGGCGATCTTAGGACCCGGAGTAGGCCTTTGGGCCTTGAGGTCTAATACTGGAAAGTCAATGGAGATGGAAAATGCATTAAACATTTTTGCCTACTACGGGACGAACAAATTCAAGAGAAATTAGTTCTATTTTTAGCACAACACAGGTATGCGCTTTCTCGTGGAATGTTAATGAAATGGCGGCTCCTAGCAAAGGGCTCCTGCCAGTTGTTCTACTTTTTGCGCCATGTGCATGTTATGAAGGGCTTTATTATTTTCATCCGTTTGATAAGTTTACCGTTTTTGTGTGTTTTATTTTTATTTTTAGTAGCAACCCAGGATTTTCAAACAAAAAATCTAAGGGAGCGTTAAAATAATGTATCATTTCATTGTCGTGCCGAGATGGCGAAAAAAAACCTACCTCCCGGCGGGGAATCGACAGGCGGGGATACTCACCACTATTCTCAGTGCGCATAATTAATTAGAATGGCGAAAGATCGAAATCATCACCACGTGACCAAAGGGCATCACATGACCACGCTAGTACTTAAAGTTCGAGAGTGAAGTTTGATCGCCAGTATTGCCACTGAGTTGCAGTACCATTATTCCCTAGAAGAGCGGAGTTTTGTCATACTGCATGCTGTACGGATCTTCATACTACAGAGAGAAAGCGAGACTTTTCCCATCCTTGAAATGTTTACCTCGAGTCTCCCGACCTTGCGAAGCAAAACTCATAAGTAAGTTAAGTTTACTGCACTACTGTTCAATTTTACCCTGACAGTGATTTATATGCTACCTTTGTATCTAGTGGTCCTACTTCCATGCCTTGCTTATACAACGCTTGTACAAGTTTATATCTGTTGGTAATTTCTAGTCCATTGCTACTCGTCCGGATTTGCATATTTCTTCATGCGTATAACACGCAGAGTTCGCTTCCCGTCGCTTTCCTTCGCCGTTTAACTTTAGTCATCTCCTGCCTGTAGTTTTCATCCCTTGTATTTTTAAAATGTTCTTCTTTCTTACTAACTTTTACTTCGTATTTTTAGGTACCATGTGTAGTTAATATTCTCTGCCTCCCCGGATACACAGTAATAATATGAATTCAATAAACTGTACTTGTTAATTGTTCTTTGACTGCATTCTGTTTGCTTTTTTAACCATTATGGATCTTACATAATCTTCCAGCACTTTTTAAATCGGCCGGCTCATTTTCTACGCCGGGATGCCATCCAGCCTTACAATTTCTAAGGTTTGAGCCGGTGTAAATTTCTACCCGGGTTGTTAGCCAGCCTCGAATTTCATCAAGGTCTGGGCCGGCAATAATTTTTATGGTGCCGGGTTCTTATCCTGCCTTAGTTTACAGTTGACGCGGTTTCCATTGTTATTCGTAGGGAATTAACTCGGATAATGGCTCTCAACAAACTAAAAGTCGGGGAGGGATTTGAATTCTCCAGGGAAAGGTTGGGGTTGATCAATAGAATTGAATTGAATTTCTAGGTAAATATATTGCTCATTATGGATTAATAGGTAAGTATATGGCTCATTATGGATTAATAGGTAAATATCTAGTTATTTACCTATGAATCCATAATAAGCCATATACTTACCTGTAAATCAATAATGTGTGGTTCCAGAAAATATCCCCCCCCCCCCCCCCGGAAGAGTGTTGAAAAGTGACCCCCCACCTCTCTGGAATTCCCGAAGAAAAATACAGTATTGTATGGAAAATATATCCTTTCCTATTATCCTTCCTATGGATAATTTCTGGAACCACACAATAAGCCATTTTTACCAAGTCTTCAAAGGGCACTGTCACGTTTGTTTCATCAAAATATTTTAAAATAAGACAAGTGTTCTACAGAAACCACTCCGAACCTATATTCTGTTTCAAATTAGTCTTAAAAAGAAAAAGAAACTTGTTCAGCCTGTTCGAAATCAAAATGCCAATTAGCAATCCAATTCCATCCGCTCGATTATACACGAAAATACTCCATATTTGTATTGATCTAGCAGCTGAAAGGTTAGGTATAAAACGTAGACCATTATTTTGTTGATTTGTAGGGAGTTTGACTGCATTTAAGCTACTTAAAATGACCCCAAATTAGACCAAATCCATGATAGACCATGACAGTTGCCCCTTTCACAATGACTAATTCAATTATCAACCCAAACATTTAACTAGTGAATTCAAATCCATACACTTACCCCGAGAAAAAAAAACATCCAATAATCTCAGTTTATGCATCTATGCTGACTGTCTGTCTATAACCAATATTTGCTTCTGATTATCCTTTATGCGAATCCCGTTGAACGCCACAAAACACGATTTCCGAGAACGCCTTCACTTGAACCATATTGAGAAGCGTTTGTCCAGTCTACTTGCTTGGTCTCATTGCCCATAGAGTGTGTTTAAGACGTAAACCTGAAAATACAGATAAAATCATGCCCAAGTTAATTCATATCTAATCGTAGAGAGCAACCAACGAGCGCAAAATACCTGAAACTTGCCTTCAGTTTCTCCATCTTGAATCAGTTCCATCCGTTTTGCTAGACAGAACGTTATGCAAATTGAGCTGTAGAAGCTGTAAGCTGTCAGGGCGTGGTACAAATGAAAATAACCAGTAAGGACGTAGTTGCTTTTGTCTCTATTATTTTCGTTCTACAAAGGAGTTCTTTTGTCTGTAGTCTATTATCCTCGTTCTTTGTGTTGAGGTAGGGTATTGTTGTATTATCCAACAGAGAGGAGCTTGACGCAGCTACGTACCGACCAAAATAACAGCGCTTTAATGAGTTGCGCTTTTACAAAAGGCCGCTTGATTGATTGGACTGGCTGTTGTACGAAAACAAAAGACGTAATTCGTGTTTGGAAACCTTTGTCAATCATAGTTGAATAAATGTTGTCATTCATTTTCTTCAGCATCAAAACTTTATTGTGCATGGTAAAAATTAATTGCAATGAGTTTCTCTGGGGAATCCACTTCTATGAAAGCAGCTAAATAACTAACAATAGTTCCTATTGGAATCCGCTATCTTTTTCAATTGTAAACTGTACTCCTTTTCAAAACTGTTAAATTCAATGAGAAGAATGCATTTCATTTGTCCCTGTTTTCTGAAAACCTTGTCAACTGTAAACTAAGTCCGTTAATTACCTCGATTCTCGGCAATAACCCCAATACATCCCTCGGGCCTACGGCCCTTGGGATGTATTGGGGTTATTGCCTCGAATCTCGGTAATTAACTCTAACTTAGCAATTTCTAGTAAGGCTAGGACCGGTGTAATTTTTATACCGGGTTGTTAACCAGACTTCAATTTCTTCAAAAGTCTGGTCCAGCACTAATTTTCTTGTGCCGGGTTCGTTTTTTCTACCTTACCAATTTCTAGTAAGGCTAGGACCGGTATAATTTTTATACCGGGTTGTTAGCCAGACTTCAATTTCTTCAAAAATCTGGGCCAGCATTAATTTTCTTTTGCTGGGTTGTTATCCAGCCTTAACAATTTCTATTAAGGCTAAGGCCGGTGTAATTTTTATACCGGGTTGTTAGGGCAGACTTCAATTTCTTAAAAAGTCTGGACCAGCACTATTTTTCTTGCGCCGGGTTGTTATCCAGCCTTAACAATTTCTAGTAAGGCTAGGGCCGGTGGAATTTTTAAACCGGGTTGTTAGACAGACTTCAATTTCTTAAAGTCTGGGCCAGCACTAATTTTCTTGTGCCGGGTTGTTATCCAGCCTTAACAATTTCTAATAAGGCTAGGGCCGGTGGAATTTTTAAACCGGGTTGTTAGACAGACTTCAATTTCTTAAAGTCTGGGCCAGCACTTATTTTCGTGTGCCGGGTTGTTATCCAGCCTTAACAATTTCTAGTAAGGCTAGGGCCGGTGGAATTTTTATACCGGGTTGTTAGCCAGACTTCAATTTCTTCAAAAGTCTGGGCCAGCACTATTTTCTTGTGCCTGGTTGTTATCCTGCCTTAAAATTTCTAGTAAGGCTAGGAGTAGTGTAATTTTTATACAGGGTTCTGTTGACCAAAGCTTGAGCCAGCTTTGATTTTTCTATGCCGGGTTGTTTGATAGAATAAAATGAAATGAAATGTTTTGAACTTGATCCCTGAAAGATGTTATGAATTTAGTATTTATAGGTATGTCAATCATATTTTCGGTCATTTCGGATCTTCAGACTTGCACCCCACTGGTTCTAAGATTGGGCTGACTTAAGCCGTATCTCCGTTTCGGCGGGGCTTTCTTGGTTCCAGTGGCGTGTAGGCCTGCCTTCCAACACACCAATTATATTTTCCCTTAGTACAGAAGTATACTCAGCTCCCTTTGTTCCAAAGGCAATTACAATTGATTGTATAACGGATTATGTCCTATATGATTATGAGCTGATTACTTATTGCAATTTGTAAGGCAGGCCTACTTACGCCACTGGACCAAGATAAGCCCGCACTCGAGGGCCATAAGTTAGAAACCTACTTGTATGGTTACTATGAAAGTCTTGTGAAATAAAGATTCTTGTATTGTATTATATTATAGGAAATCATCATATCCTCGGTAACAGTAGTAAAATCTTGTTTACTTGACTGACATTTGAGTTTCTGTATGGAGATGATTTTACTGTTAAGGACTGTGCACTTCTCCTCAACTTCGCATTAAAAAATGTATGTCACAGTAAATTTATCAAAATCACACTCTTTCCACTTATCTAAAGTCGTAAGGATACTTTTGCAGGTGACAAGTCCCCGTTTCTATTTATCATTTTATTTCTCTCGGCCAAACTAGTAATAGTCCAATAATTTACCTGGTAGACCCGCTAAACAAACTCATTGGATATTGATGCGTAATTATTAAATTTACATCGTCAATTCAAGGAGATTGGCTCAAATAGGGGATCCCATGACGTTTTCTCTCTCCCATTTTGTATTGACTATTTGCGCCTCTCGAGGTATTTTGCGCTTATTTGAGGATATAGCCCTGAAGATTTCGGGACAGTTGGTATAGGTACACAGCCACTTTGTTGTTTGGTACAGCCATGTTCTCATATGCTAAGTTTCATGTTGTGTAGTTACCGGGCTTGTAGTCACGTGTTGGTACAAACTCTATAATGACAATCCTAACATTCGAGTAAATATCAATATACACACGCACACCAACGTGATTGTTATTATTTATTTTTGTACCTCAAGACACCATTCTTCATCTGTATATCGATCCAGTTTCTAGCAGTTAAGGTGGCTATGAACTCGCTTTCAAGCTGATATTGACATTTTTTATTTTCAAAATTTTGATTCAAAACAAAATTAGCTAAAATTTGTAATTTGATAATTTAATAATTAATTTGCGCCGCGGAGCACCTTTACTTTTGCAAGAGGGCTTTTTCATGGTATACTCCGATTGAATTGATAATTTGTAACAAAGCTTCATGAATTCCACGAAGGGATTGCCACTGCAATTCCTCCCGCTTCATTAGAAAAAAATATATATATGTTGCCATGAAAACCAGCTTTACCTCGGCATGTTAAAAAGTTTTGACTCCCTAGGGTCTGCATCCGCCACTGCTTATTTAACTTGTCAACTCTCATTATGAAGATGTGACATCCTTATTAGCATCGCAATCCCCTAAGTACTCGTGATTTTCCCAATAATACGCATTCGGGTCATCACCGAAAAAAAATTACATATATATTATTAAAAAGAATCCTAAATATCACGAAGCAACGGCTCTCACTAAGGAACGTTCCAAAATTTAAAACTGGACGAACATTAACTAGCTGTTAGATTATAATCTTTTTGAGTATATTCAATTTCAAATCTTTATGAAGCTGTAAAGGTGATTTTATACATTCACATATCTCATTTTATATAGGAGCCATACCTTTAAGCTTAATCGTATTTCTTTACAATTTGCAGCTCATACTAGAGACTCGCTGCAGTCGTTTAGGCAATATTTAGCAAGCGCATGCCAAAGAGGAAACAAGCAAAACGCGGGTTTAGTGAAATTAATGACGTCATTTATAAGGGGCGTTTTCTTTCAAAGCCAACGGACTTCAACTTCAACTTTATTGTATTTTTTATTTATTTAAATATTACAAAGGCAGCACACCGCCTGTAAATAGCATAGCTAGTCGGACAAAGAAGCAGAGAGAGACGAAGGGTAAAAACGTGAAAAAAAAAGAAAACCGTTAAAAACAAGCGAAAAAGAGAAGGATGTAAATAATTAAAAGTTTCAGAACTAGAAAATAACACAAATTATTTCATTTTATTCATTTCATTTGCTGTAATAAAAAAAAGAAAATTCGAGACAGTTTATAATAGAAGTAAAAGTTTTCTATGTTTTTTGGGGGGGGTATTTATGATCACAGTTTATTTTCAAAAACTTTCTTGAAAAAAAAAAAACATGCTACGTATATTCTAACAAAAACAAGGAACTAGAAAGGCCGAAACTCATTTGTTTACAAATGAATAGTTAGTTATTTACATAACTATTCATATAATTCAAAGAGTTGACAAAGACGACAGTGAGATTTGAAAGTATGTATTATGTGGCAGAGACTTAAAGGGTTTTGGACCTGACTCGCCATCGTCACATTCTCGTTACATCCCGACTCTATGCTTTCCATGCTTCGACTATGCCCGATGCAGAGGTTCTTCAGTTCTTAAGATGAAGAACTTGCTTATAAGATTTCGGCGGTCTTATCGACGTTGAGGCCGGTGAGTGATCAAAGAGCTTGCTCATAAAGGAAAACAAGACATATGAAGCACGTTTTATATAGTACCTTCTACGGCTTGGACTAGATATAGAGTGCTCTACATGCGTAACCAACGGACCTATCAATCAGATTATCGAGCATACAGTACTTATTTGTGCAAGGTCTCCACTGGCAACAGAAAATTTCTTTAGAGCAAAGAGACGCCCTTGTCTTTCTACAAATACACAAATAGCAACTACATCGCAGTCGTAAGCCCAGTTGATGCCCTGAGAAACGTAGACCGCAGACACCTAGTAGGTTGAGACGCATATTACTAGAAAGCTAAAACGTATGTACGCCATATTCTATATAACCCTTATAATATAACGAAGGCAGTTTAGAGGTGCAGAACGATTATATCAACGAATATGGCCAAGGACGAAACATTCTCATTTTCAGAATTTTACTACGCGTTCTCTCAACACCTAAACGGGCTGGAACACGATTGTTCCATCATGCCCAAATTAACCCTATAATTAATTACTCGCCCTTCATGGTACCTACTAGCCTTGCTTTAATCTTACCTAGCTACACGTACCTGCAAAGGTGCTTGGGGCTCATACGCGTGCAGAAAATACTTTTGCCAATAACTCACATAAGAAAATAGAGCAACGAAAGTTTGCTCGTCAATGTTAATTCCGCAGTACTAGCAAAATTTTGGATAGTTGATGTTTCCATGGCAACCAAATTAAAGGGACCTACCCCATATTTTTCCTAATGTGGGACTTAACAACAAAATGCAAAATGGGGAACAGAAAAACCTCAACGTATTATTTTCCTTTACTGGGTTGATTCCTTCGACATATCTTCTTCTTAAGGCAAACCACCTGCATAATTAACAGAAACAGTTCTTTTCAATCTATCACGTAACCCTGGACAAAATAAACTAAGATGCTATCAACTGCAAAAATTCAAGAAGATTAGGAATCTAGGGTTAAAAGTTCGACCATAAGTTTTCCCCGTTTTTGATCAAAAGTTAATTGTAGACGATACTTAGCACAGATAAAATGATGTTTCCATAGCAACTAAATATAAGCATTAAATGCTGGTGACGTTTTACTCATACAAGTTCCACCTCTGTAACTATTGTCCTAATATAGTTGTTTGCAAAATTGCTGAGAAGCTTACTCATTGACGCCCAAATCTGTCACTACAGTTCTGACTGTAACTACAATACTGATAGTATAATAATAAATGGGTCCCGGAGCGTCATGCCAAGTTTCAACATCTTGCATCTTATTGGGCTGTCCCAAAAAATTGCCATACCTCCCCCTATATCGAGGAACTGCATATTTTCAAAAATTGTTCTACCTGTGGAAATTCCATACTTTCTACAACCCGTGTGGAAATTTGAAGCAACCACTGTGGAAATTCCAAATCTGCAAATAAATGCCCACGTAAATTTTGGAATAAAATAAATGGCCCTGTGGAAATTTTAGGGTCAAAATTTATGGCACCTGGGTGAAACACTAAACACTATTAGCCCGGTGGAAATTCCAGTTCCTCGATAGTGAGGTAATAACAGATATAAAGTGGAACAGCCAATATAAAACATACTTAACTCTGGAACTAGGCATGGAATATTGGTTAGTTTACCAAAGCAGCCACATACCGTTCTAATCGGCCGTTGCCTAGCCACATACTGGGGACATTTCCCCAAATTGAAAGGCTACACTTTGCTCAATTGACTACTACTTTTACCACAACACATGCTCTCCTTACTCAGACTATGCTGTTATATGATTATTTGGTCTAGTATGAGTCATGATTATTATTCGATTAGCAAATCATACTCTCATTGACAAACGATAACACCATCGTTAATCATTTACTTCATTCTACTATAAAACATCTAGTCCATTGATGATGTTTTAAGTTACAGAATTGGCTGGTCCCGATAGTTTGCATATAATAGTGGATTAAATTTTGTTCTCTAAGTATTGTTTGTACACACCGTCAGGTCATTTTGCCATTTTACTGAATAAGCATCCATAAGCAGTCTTGCACTGCTCTTGCTCTTTACCCTTTAATCTCTTTCGGTAAAAAAAAAAAAATAATAATAATAATAATTCTGCATTCCAATTAAAGATTTGCAATGACTGCGTGAAAACAAGCACATCTGAAATAGCTTCAATGATATATGCCTTGGGACGGACAAGATGAGACGTCAGTTATTATAGGTGTGGGAATTATGCGGAACATTTAGATTTTTGCTATAACTATCCTAATAAGCCAGACAAGCTAAAGGCATGGCATTCATGCTGTAATCCTTTTAGGTATGGGAATTAAGTTTTGAATTAGGTTTGGGATGTTTTAGGTATGGGATGTTTATGGTATTGGTATGGGTAGTTTGGTATTGAATACCACCAGAGAGCGTGGTAACGTATTTGAAGACTTGGGCAAGCCTAGCCGAAGGTAGCTCGCCCCTCTCTCCATATCTTCTTAATTAGCTCTGGAGCCATTGTATTAATTCTAGCAATGAGAATATTATACTATTCTCACTACATACATTATCGCCACGTCACGAAAGAATTTGAACAACCACCCAAATATGGAGTCTTTGGAGTCTGCGCGTTGTAGGCAACATGTTTGGCAGCGTGGTTTCACAATCAGTCACCCATTTCCGTGAGTTCGGTTCGCAAGAAGCTGCCGCCGGGGAGTCAGCAAAGCCGTGAGGTTCACCCACCCACCTCCCCTGGTGGTGGTCAACACCTCGCCTCGCATGCTCACCGCATGCCTATTACCCGGCAGTCGCGATCACATCCCATAACTTAATTCCCGTGACGGGGTAATAGGTATGCAGTGAGGATAAGATACTATAATACCGAGGATGTCCTTGAAATATTACTGTCTTACATGGGACAGAATTGTTGTTCATATTTACCATAAACTATCACGAAAACACCCCTCTGTAACAGACCCGACGAAATCTAGATTCCAACCGGGTTTTTAGGAAAATGTAATCGTAGGGTGAGACAAATTTTCGTCGGGTCAGCTCATTTTTTCACCGGACTAAAATTTCTGCGCGTCATTTTCCAAAAGTTCCGACAAGTTCTTCGGTATGAGTGCTATTTGAGTTTCCAGTCCTTTAGAATGCAGTCCTTTATATGCAATGTATTTATCAGCTTCTCTTTTAACGTGTTTTATATTGATTTCTAAAGCACGTAATTTCTATAGTACGTAAAACTTGGTAAACACACTAAAATTTCGCACCGGAGAAGGAAAAAACGCCCGGGTCAAATTAGAAAATTCGTCGGGTCTCGGGGAGACTACAAATTCACCGGGTAGGGTCAAAATTACCGTGGGTCGGGTTTCGTCGGGTCAGTTACAGAGGGGTGTACGAAACCTTAGCATGAAGAAAACGCGTAGAGCTTGCTGCCAGGTGAACAAAACGGAGTCTGTTCCGCAAAATATCTGTTTCGCTGTAAAGAGAGGAGACTCTCTTGACACATAGATCTACTGATCATGAAACCTCCTCAGCGCCTTAACCTGAAGAAGTCGCGTAGAGCTTGCTGCCAGGTGAACAAAACGGAGTCTGTTCCGGCAAAATATCTGTTTCACTGTACAGAGACATCCGTTTTGAAATCTACTGAGCCGCCGCAAACCCCTTCCGTAGATGGCTGAGAAAATTTGGTCAAGGAGGTTGCTGAAACAAACAACACTTAAAAGCGTTCTCCTGAGAAAACGTTTCAGGGAGAAAAATGCGCTGTTAGCGAAAAAATTCTGCTGTTGATTTTGCTTTACAAACACTTTTCACATATTTCAAAATGGAATATTTGATTTTTTTTTCCAGTGGCAAATGTCATGATTTTACACGACTGTAGGGATAATTTAGGTTGCTTAAATGCAGTCAGATTCACAAGAAATGAGCAAAATAATCATCTAGGTTTGTTAAATAACCTTTCAGCTGCTAGATGAGTACACATTTGACGTATTTTCGTGTGCTATCGAGCGGATGGAACTGGATTGTGAAATGACATTTTTGATTTCTTATCAGGCTGAACAGTTTTCAAACTTGGAAATTTGATAGCGAAAGCCGTTAAATCTTAAGTAAGAATGGCTATATAATGCAACTTTCAGTTCTTTTTTTCTTTCTAATGCTAAATCGTATTATAATATAGGATTCTGAGTTGTTTATGTAGATCACTGGTCTTATTTTATAACATTATTTATGTTGAAACAACCGTGACAATGCCCCTTAAAATGGCAAAGAGGTTGTCTATATCTCCCTTGCTGGCTGCCTGGAACAAATTGGAGCTGAGAGGTTCTCCTGGGAAAGTATCACTCAAGTAAGGTGCCTCGCTGGTAAAAAGGAACATATAAAATTTTCCCAGCACTTTTTAAAATTCACATTTACAAAACAGATAGAGCGGATTTCAAATGACTGTCATGAGTAATTCGCAATTACTTTGTAATTACTCCCATATGATTTGTTCAGAATTGGTGTAATTACTTTGCGATTGGTTTCACGACAGTCATGTGAAAACCACTCTATACCTGCAAGCAGCAAAATAAGCTGTTTCAATGCATTTTAGGAATAAGCGCTCGCCCGTTGCTGTCAGCAGGTATTTTTTAATAAAACGCTAAATTAGCATTGCGGTTTAAATATTATTGGTAATTTTCGCATTGCATGTTTGACTCCCACAGCTTCGGATTAAAAGCTTGAGAGATGCTTACTAAGATCTGAAACATTGCTACTCTACTTAAATGTTGGGGAGCATATATATTTGGCAGCGTTTGCAAAAATGTGCAAATGAATGCATGAGCTTTTTTCTCTGCTCTCGCTTAGACAAAACACCAAAAGAAAACAATGCGTTATCTTTTAATTGAAGTCATATAATTCCAAGCTTCGAAACATAACGTGAAACAGTTGACCACAAGTAAAAAGTTACCGTAGGCGCCTCTTGAATGGCAAACGACCTGCAAAGTTGACAAGAGGGAACTTATGACGTTCTCTCTGGGTCATGTGTTTTTCTGCCCTCGACCCTAAGGATTAAGAGACCCCGTGAGCTTTGGCTGCGATTTGAAGGAAAACTTGAAAAAGGTCCAAAGTTTTAAATTGGATTCTTTTAAGATCTGAGCTGTTGTTTACAATGGAGAGTTTACCAATCTCAGGGTGGCGGGACTATGCGGCTAGAGCTGGAGCATGCGCAGTAGCATTTTGAGGCAGGTGTAAAATGCGAGGTTCTTCAGGTTACAGCACGTGTAATAATTAGCAAAATGTCTTAATTCCGACTTGACAAATCACCCTGACACTTAGCAGGAAATCCCTGCAGTAAGTTTTCCATAAACGATACTAAAATTCCCCACAAAATGATGTACTAGAACCTCTATTTTCACAACTGTAGAAGTGATGCTATTTGCATAGCGTGCAAAGTAAATCATGTAAGATATCTATCGGAAACATTTCGATATCTTTTATTGCAATGCAATCTATAACGAACTTAGACGAGAAAGTTTATTGTTAAACGAGCGCGTTTTGCGATTCCTGGTATTTATAAACATTTGGACGCTCAAGAACGCGGAATCTAAGATGGTTTTGGTTCTTGGCGTCGTGGTTTCTAACTTCTGGTCATATGGTCGAAGAGAAGCTAAGATTAGCGTCCAAAATAGAAACTTCGCCACTCACTACGCCCTTGTAGCCTCCACGAATACCCATGTTTAGGCCGTTGCTCATTCTTATCAGCTCAAGCGTAACAAATATTTTGATGAGCAGCAAGACGGGAGAAAAGTCAACGCTGTATTTTGAATTTTGTCTGTCAAACATGCAACCATAATTACCCGCGAAGACAATATCGGAAGCCATTTCGCTGCCTTGAAGATCATAACACTAGCCAATCGGAGGGCGTGAATGTCACCCTCCACGCGACTACAGCCAATCAGAGCTCCGCATTTTCGCGCACCTGTTCGATTCAGCGCGGCGCCTAGCCCATGTCTCTAGCCCACACCTGGGAAGCAAATTAAGCTTAAGAGCTAATAGCGTTTGCAAGATTGCTAACCGTTTTGTCTGTAAATTGCGCGTTTGCTAGAGACGGGAAAAGCGCAAGGCAAATACGCATTTTTTAAAAGTTATGGAGTTGGGTTTAGCCATGAAGTCTGAAGATACCCTAGTACCCTCCGGTAAGTCTCTAGTGGCTTAAACTAAAATATTGTGAACGGCATCCACCGCACGTGAGAAGTTTGGAACTTTGCAAGTTTTTTCTGTTCTGGAAATTTCTCTTGATGAACAAACCCGGTCGCTATTGAACTCCCCTTTTTCTGAAATCTCATCCTTGCTTTATATGGCTAAATTTCAAAGAATCCAGTATTAAACAAGTGGCAGCTGAAAGTTAACAAAATTGCGCAAGCAATGAGGCGTAGTCGCGGCAGAAATTTCTGCCTACTGTGCAACACACTCAACTTGAAAACGTTTAAAGAACACGTAATTTTAAAAGTTTTTTAGTAATATTTTGAAACGCAAAGTCGTTAAATGTACTTTGAGTCTGATCGTGTGTGATTCGGATTTTGGTTCGTTGCTCTATGTTCTTTGAAGTTTTTGCCTCCGATCTTCGGCTGCAGTGATTTTTCCATCGCTTATTCCAGAAACGCTCGACCCCTACAAATAAACCAATCCTACAACAAACTTAACAATAACTCGGAATTCTATAAAACACGGGGTTGCAGACTTCCAATACGAGGGCGCGAAGATGTTTTTGCGATAAAGATTTTTGTGTTGATTGGTTGGCTCTGAAGTTTGCAGGAGTCAATAGTTTGTACAAGAGAAAGAACTCCTGCTTTTCTTTTCAGCAGACCGCAAACCTCTTATTCCATGTAAAGTGTGCGGAGACAGATCTTCTGGGAAACATTACGGGGTCTTCACATGCGACGGATGTAGGGGATTTTTCAAGCGAAGTATCAGAAGAAACTTGAGCTATCAATGCAAGGAGCTCGGCAAGTGTGTAGTGGACGTCGCTAGAAGAAATCAATGCCAAGCTTGCAGATTGAGGAAATGCTTTGAAGTTAAAATGAATAAAGACGGTAAGCTAAGTTCAACTTTCTATTGAATTTTCCTTTATTCTAGTTTTTTCATTTTGGGAAGTTTTACAGCGCGCTGCAGCTTGTTTCTGGCAGGGATCACAAAGTTTACAAACCGAAGAGGCCATGCGTGTAATGTGCGTGTTTGGTCTCAAACTACAAAAAATATTCCAACTTCTTTAACTAAGCTAGAAAACAACCCTCAACAGTCAATACATTTAGAAAAAGTAAGTCCAAGAGAGACTTTTTTTACAAGGATTTCCCAGCAGCATCAAGGTTTTGGTTTCATTACAAAAAGTACATTTTCACGCATGGCTGGCGATTGTACGCTTCGTCTGTTTTTCATTGCAAAATATTTTTTGTGGAGTAAGCAAAATTCAAAGCAGTAATCTAATTATATCAATTAATAAGGATAAACTTAAATCATGGAGAAATTCCTGAGGATTCTAAAATCTTCTTGGAAGATTTCTCGCAGCTTTTCTCCGTTTTTATGTTGCCAAAATTACTGCAAGAAATCCCCATGAGTTTAGGAAAATCCGCGTAACATAATGGGTTTGGGCGTCATTCGATTACGTTTACGACGTTAGAAAGATACGATAGGTATTTATTAGTCGTTAAGTAGTATTTTACTTTGTTAGAGAACAAAAACCAGATCAAAAACATTTTAAACATCTGCTCTAAACTGCACCAAAAGCCCCACCAAACGTTTGCTATACATTATTGATAATATGTTAATTGAAGAGCTAAACCTCGGATAGCGTTGAAAAGTTAAAACTCTAGAAAAGAGAAAAACATTTGGCTGAGGTTTAGTCGAAGGCGAAGAATACTTATAAAGCTAAAGTTAAAATGTATTAGTTGTGTAGTTTCAACAGTTTTTCGTGTATTTCTTGCCTCCAAGACATCAAATATTTATAAAGTTGACTGCGTACTAAATCCATGATCGATTTTGTACAGCGAAATGAAGAGATATGATTTGAAAGTGCAACGACACCAATAAAAGTTTTCCAACAATGGCATAATACCCTTAGTTTGAAGCATTTGACTCTGCTACAATTCGAAAGCAAGTGCAGTTTTACTAAAGAAGCCATGGGTTTCTGTGGTAAATAAGATTCGCGAAATTTGCTATTTGGGTGTTCTCAACCGGGCCCTGTCATTTGACGAAAAGCCAAAACATTTTGATCTGCAAAGTAACCAAACTCTCCTAAATTAAATAAAGTCCTAGGGGACTTCAATGTTGTGTTTAAAACTGTCACTTCCTTTGCCAAGAAACAGAAATAGTTTCGTCTCCCAGCGAATAAGGCGTTGTTGCTTTTGAAATGGTGTTTTTGTTAGTGCACACAGAGACGAGACGGGTGGGAAACTATCAATGGCCGAGGGAAGACAACGCTAGGCGTCAACGTCCATCCTATTATTGCATGAAGTGAATTTAACTTTAATTTATCACCTCTTACAAAAACATAATGTTCTATTTATAAGAAGTTCTTAATCCACGCATGTATGAACTAAATTTGATGTTTCAATATTTCACTTCTAAAGGAGCACCGATATACATAGTGAATTCTGCTCATTTGGGCTTAAAACAATAATCAAGGTACTCATTTCACATCAAATTAAATTCACATCACATTTCACATCTTCAGGAAATGTTAACCTTCAAAAAGACCTAGACGACAGTTTTTCACAATAACGAAGCCAAACTAGAGGAATGTGTGTTTGAAAAAAAAATCAACTCTGATTGGCTGATTCATGTTGATCACCTAGGGAACCCATTTTGTAGTAAATGCTACAAAAGACGTTTCTCAACTCACGCACTCCTCAATATTATTTCCCCATAAACGTTTTCCAAAACTTTGAGCTTTTTCTAAACTTAGATATTCCCGATATCTTTTACTGTGATCGAGATAAAACTGCTATTGAGTTTAGCCCTTTATCATGAGCCAAAAACTCAAATGGTGATTTATAGAATTGCAGATCAATGCTTCTAAAACCCCTATTTGTAATGTGATTGATATATAGCAGGTACTGATTTTAAGGGTTATTGATATAACGAGGCAGTCTTCATGCAAATTTCTAAAGGCTGAACACAACAAAGTCAATCTATGATCTGCGTCATTCGGAACGATTAGTCGAAAAGTTGTGGTTGCAAATTTTCACTGCGAACATTTGAAGGTAGGAAGATAATTATATGATTGCTCTCGGCTCATGACAAACTTTGCTAAAATACTTCTGCTAAAACTAAATCCACTAGTCCCAAAAATGATTTCACAGATTTTAAAGTAACTCCACAAGCAAAGTTGTTTTTCTTTACGAGTTATCGTTGTAAAGAAAATTACCTTTGCTTTTTTTTTTTTGGAGTTACTTTAAAAATTGTATAAAACTTGGCCAGTGGCCTCACTAAAACAATCCAGAATGAAAGCAAATGAATTAAAATTGATAGTGAACAAAGCTATCAAGTTTGAAAACAGTTCAGCCTGGTTAAAAATCGAAAAGGGGCCATTCGCAAACCATTTCCATCCACTCGACAACAAACCAAAGTACTCCAAATTTTCACTTATCTGGCAGTTGAAAGATTTAACAAACCTATAGACGATTTTGCTCCATAAAATCCCACCTTTAATTTGTCGACAGAAATATATATGCAGTATCGTTGTTCATGGCTTTTAAACAACTGAGATTTAAAAAATACTTTGCTGGTTCGCAAGGATGACTGGCGCCTTTAAGCATGAAATGCCTAAAAGTTATTTTTTGCGTTATTCCCTAGTCAAATCTAAAAAGCTTCTTGTTGGCGAAACTGACCTCTCAGTAACAGAGGAAGAAGGTAAAATACAAACTTGCACCCCTGCTCATAAGGTTGCAAGTCGATTCAAATAAGCACTGCGACGCAAAAACTAAACTTGATTTTGTTGTTGTTGTGTTTTAGCTGTTCTATTTAAAATAAATAGATAATCGATATGAGGAGATAGTAACTGGCAAAAGGATCAACGAGCTAATATCTCTTAATTCTTGTTTTGTTGTATTTTCAGCTGTACAACACGAGCGAGCTCCTCGATCAGCGCAAATCCTGCCGCGGGCCACCTCAACCACAACAATCGTCAGCCATACATTCTGCGAACCAATGAGAGACAACAATCCCCGTACCCCCCTCCCTCCTTACCAACCAATATCCCACCCTGACAGCCCCGAAACCAAACTCGAGAAAGACAGCCATGAATCGTCGCATAGCCCCTCGGGGAGGTCCGATACCGGAAGTTATTCACCTCCGAGCTCGCCAAGACAATACCATGGACAAAATAACAATAAATCTCCCGACTCGTCCAAGAAACACAGCTTTATGTCCATCGCAAGTCTCATAGATACTAAAGAAGAGGGGAAGGGATTCAATAGCACAGAACAAGACACTAAGAACAAATCTAACGAGATCCCACGTAGCGATACCTATATGGGACTTGGAGGTCCCCCGAGTTCCCAGATGTACCCAGGTGTTCACCAAGAAACAATCTACGAGTCGGCCGTTCAGTTACTGTACATGTCCGTAACATGGGCCAGAAATATTCCAACATTTTTGGATCTGCCATTTCGAGATCAAGCTATTTTGTTAGAAGAAGGATGGAGCGAGTTGTTTGTGTTGAGCGCGGCTCAATTTTCGCTCCCGCTTGACATGGGACCTCTCCTCTCATCCGCTGGACTCTCGGTAGACAAAGCTCCTACTGACAGAATCGTCGCTGGAATGGCGGACATTCGCTTACTGCAGGGGATTGTCACAAGATTTAAGAGAATTCAAATAGACTCCACAGAGTACGCCTGCCTCAAAGCCATCGTTCTTTTCAAGCCAGGTGAGCATGTTTTATTTTCACTTTTATGGGCATTATTGTATAAATGTTGGCAACTGTTGCCGCGACGAAAACTGTTTTGGTCCTTCGAGCCGGATTAAGACAATACTTTAGTAGTGACTATATTTATACTCTTGTTATTGCATAGTAGCTTGCGTTATATAGAATAACGCTGAATGTTTTATAAAGCCAACTTTTAGTTTAATTTGCAATCTTGCAAGGCAAAATGCGAATTACAAGCAATATCTAAATTGGAATTAGAATATCTAAACTTAAAACTTGTGAGAAAAGAAAGTGAGAAAAGAAAATCTTATCTCGTTTTAACGTTCGCTGAAGTGTTTCCTTTGTTTGTACAAAATGCAATGGAATGTTTCTGAAACGTGCAAATTAAAGAACTTCAGTGAGCCTCCATTTTGTCAGCCTAGCAACATACCGAGTCAGAGAAGCATCCATTTCGATCGGCTGATTCAGGGAATAAAGTGCGATATTTTCGATTGAATTCGCACATCAAGTATAAAATTTTGTTCGAAGACAATTGTTTTCGATATTTTCACACGCAATTTGTGTACCAATATGGAATGAAAACAATAACAATCAATAACAAATGATTGGCTGACTAGTGCTCTAGGGGTAAGATATTTCAGTACATACGAGAGCGCTAAAGGTTAATAGTCTAACACGTAGTGTTTGTAAATGGTATGACTAGTTTTACGGGAAAACTAGGTGGTCTGCGTCGGCGGAGACGTGAACATGAACAACAACAACCAAAGGTTGAGATTTATGTTAAACGCCGTGGAAAAATGGTGTTTTGCAGACGTTTCGAGCGTTAGCCCTTCGTCGGAGCAAAGGAAACACTTCCTCTTTGCTCCGACGAAGGGCTAACGCTCGAAACGTCAGCAAAACTCCATTTTTCCACGGCGTTTAACATAAATCTCAACCTTTGGTTGTTGTTGTTAGTGTTTGTAAAGTTATCCATTATTTTAAAGGGGCTGTGTCACGATAAGTGAATCAGAATCATATATTATTTTACTCGAAATTAACGAAAGAAAGAGAAAGCAACTGAAATGCGTATTATATAGACATAGTCTTAACTTATATAGGATTTGTTAGATTTCACCATGCTGTTTCCTAGTTTGAAAACAGTTCAGCCTGGTAAGAAATAAGAAAGGCAAATTCGCAATCCAATTTCATCCGCTCGATAACACACGAAAATACTCAAATTTGTACTTATCTAGCGATAGAAATGTTTTTTTTAACAAACAAAGAGGATTATTTTGCTTGTGACACTGCGGCTTTTACCTTAAGGGTCAAAGTTGATTACCCAAGGGTGTGCGAAAGGTTAATAGCATAGCACGTGTTTCTCAAGTTATCGATTAATTTTAACACCAAAAACGTTATATTATGGTTGGAAACAACGGCGGATCATAAGCTCAAGGGCACCAAGAAAATCACGATGTTCCAACGCAAGGAGGTTGGACCTTTCTGCTTTTGTTCAAGAGCCCATGTCAGCCACTCCTTTGTTATTGTTTTCGTTCGATATTAGAAGAATAACGCGTAGAAATCTCTTAATAAACATCTAAAAACAATGTTTCAGATTTGATTTACAAAATTCAATCGAAAACATTGCTCTATATTCTTTTAATCAGCCGATGGAAATGGATGCTTTCTCCGACTTGGTGTGTTGGTAGGCTGCCAAAATAGCGGCTGACACACGCTCTTTAAAGAGCCCTTGTCAGCCAATCCTTTTTTGCTGTTTTTATTTGATATTAGAAGATGAAATACGTGTAGAAATCTCGAAATAATTACAAATAAAGGTTTATATTATACTTCATTCATTACTGAATTCAATCCAAGATATTACACTACATTCCCTAAATAAGCCAATCTAGACATGGATGCTTTCTCTGGCACAGAATGTTGCTTGGCTAGCATTAAATAGTTACGCCTCACTGAGGCTCTTGAGAGCAACATGTCCACTTGCTTTCAAGACGTGATTCCTTAACAAAGCGAAATTTAATAACGCTAAAAACAAAGAAGAACCCCACGTTCTTTAATGAGAGAAACTTTTAAAGTCAGTTTAAATGTCTTTTAATGTCTGGATTCCCATGGCCACCTGCTCAAACCACATTTTTATAGAGCAGATTTGATAACCTGTTAACGAGCGCCTTTTTAAGCTTTGGTCTTTGAGCTATAGTCTTGATGGCTCGGTACCGGCAACTCGTGGTCCCGTGACGCGGGTACCAGTAGGAGCACCAGTGCAATAGATGACCTGTTATCAGTGAGCCTTCGCAGTTTAACTGAAAAAGCACAAATGGTTCAACCCAGGGTGAAACTCTTTGAGGTGCTTGGTGATCTCTCGTCAATTACTTTGAACAACAACTAGTAACGTTTAAAGTGGTTTTCAAAAACTTCCATGGCAAGCTTAAAGAGACTCAACAAGCAACCATAGGGAATGTAGTGCGATATTTCGACTGAATTCGGTAAATCAGGTGTAAAACTTTGCTTGTAGTTTGTTATTTCGAGATTTGTACACGTAAATCGTTGTATTAACTCGAATGAAAACAATAACATGAGTAGCTGGCTACTGGCAAAAGAGCAAGGACTATTAACAACATCTATTGATTGGCCATGTTTTTGTTAAAAACTTATTTGCATACCGTGACTGGTAGATAAAGTTTTTCAAACGCAAAACAAAGGACGAAGCTTTAGAAATTATGACAGAAAACCAAGCAATGCTGTCTCAACAAAAGCTCAGGTGGTATCAAACAGAGAAATGTTTCTTGTATCGGAATTTTACGGCGCCGGTCACGAACAAAAGTTTGCCTGCGTGGGAAAACGAATTGCTACAAAGAAATTTGTTTCAGTTTCAGTTTATTCGAAAACTTTGTGTAATGTCTTGGGCCTGGGGTCAGTTCCTTTCAAATCTAAGCTATTTTTTATGCGTTGTTCTGTGGGGTGACATAAACAAACAATTGATAGTTTTGTTGGTGGAATCAACAATGAGCCACGCTGCCAAAGAAGAACCTTCTACGAATTCCATCTATCACGCTCGCATGAGCGGCGGAACAGATTTTCAAATGGAGACTCATTAGTGAGTTGTGTGGCAAAGTTGGGGCCTAACGCCTTATGAGTGAAAATATATGAAAATTTGACAAAAAAATGGCGGGTGCTCCGCTAGCTCCACCGTGAATAACTCGGTGAGGTTGGTTCATCAAACTGGACAGTTTTGCTTGTTACAAAAAGCGGGGGCTCCGCCGGCTCCGCTTTCAACAATTCAGTCAGATTGTTTCAGTGCTGGACAGTTATGCTTGTTGCAAGTACATGAATGTCTTTAACAATCTTTTCTTTGCTTCTGTTTATAGACTTACGAGGCTTGCGTGCCCCTCAGTTAGTGGAACGCCTTCAAGACCAAGCCCAGTCCATGCTTGGTGAATACTGCCGCTCTCACTATCCCGAGCAGCAGGTCCGTTTTGGCAAGTTGCTGCTGATGCTCCCTTCGTTAAGGGCCGTCGGCCCCAAGATGATAGAAGAGCTCTTCTTTAGGGGGACCCTGGATAATGTCCCTATTGAAAGAATGCTCTGCGATATGTTTAAATCTAGTTAGCTCTGACAGAAGGAAGAGTTCTTAAGCCTTGGCTAAACTGGCCCACATGTAGCGCGCAACATTGTAGCCAGACACATGTTCCCTTCAAGTTTCCCAATTTAGACACGCGAGAAACAATGTTGCGCGCGACAGAATTTGTAGGCGGGAGATGAGAAAAAACATTCGCCAGAAAAGAAACATTTTATGTTTCCGAGACACACGCGTGCGATGTTTCCGGGATGTTTCCTAGTTTAGCCACTCGAGGAAACCTGCAGGACACAACTGTTGCGTGCTACATGTATCCTAGTTTAGCCATGGGAAGGAATTCTGAGAGGTTATTAGTACGAAAGGTGAATAGGTGCACTTATAAAAACTTAATTTTCCCTAAGGTAGTGGCTGTCCGGTTTATGAAGAGGCCTTAGATTGCAACAATGACAGGTAGAACCAAACGCAATTGGACGCTTTACATAGGTGAGCAATTCAGTTATAGTTCTGTCTTAGAGTTGCCCTAAGTACTTTTTGTACGTCATATTGAGCTACAGGAATAATCTCGATTTCATCATATAATTTAGCAAGGAGCGCAAAAACAAGGTTCCTTTATCGAATTTTTGCAAAACGCCAAAGTAAGCTGAGTAATTTTTAGTACTCAGAAGAATTTCAAAAACGTTTCAAACAGGGGGGAGGGGATTCTACAAGTGTAATATATATATCAGTTTTATTAAGGTTTTCAAGTATTCCATTTAGTTGATGTTTTTTTCTATCAAAAGCTGGATGTTTAGTGATTGCTACTCCAGTTTGTTTAAAAGTTTTGTAGCTTTTATCTAAGGCAAGAGCGATTTTTTCATTAGCAAACATGCATAATACTTATTTTCTAGGTATATATATGTGGAAATAATTTTTACATGGCTTTTTGCATTACGAACATTTTATATCACAGCACATTATTGTATTTAGTAGGACTGTTGTAAATTTATATATTGCTATTACATATAAGGCAGATTTTTTAAGTGATTCAAGCAACGTGTGGTCAAAAATCTTGTTACTAGAAAGTGTATGAAACCTTGAAAGGTTTGCATGCAGGTAGTAACTCATGTTTGTCTGATTGCCTATAATAGTACTCCAAATGGGGAACTTCTATTCTATTTCTACTCATGGCGGGGCAAACCAAAGTAAATGTTGTTCTTCCAGTACAAAACAAAATTAAGCCAGAGAATTATACTTTTGAGTAACTGGATGTTTGAACACTTTTTGAAAAAATTGCTAGAAATCCTGGAAAAAGTCTCTCTTATTTGTTTGCTTTGGGCAAAGCAGACTTCACTTGTAAATATAACAAAAGCAAGGCAATGAAAATATTGCATTTTATTACGGCCAGTAAATTTTTAACGTAGCATATCATACACTTTTACATTTTTCTTCTTGCCATTTTTAGACATTTTTTTAATGAGGAATGTCCGAAATTTCACAGTTTTATATGTCAAAAGAAAGAACAGTACACAATTTTGTAAAATTAACAACTTCTGTAGCACGAACAGCCAAAACAATGACTTGGCAAATGAAATTGACCATGGTCACAAAATAACATTTTTATTAAGCTGTACAATTTAGTACAAATTTGCATGTTTTAAAAGTGTTTTACTGAAAAGCTGTTTGTACTCAGGGGCCAACAAAGGCCAGCAATGAAATATAATCATGTATAGTCACACGAAATTAGTTACAGTAGGCAGTGCATTCAGTAGTATCAGAAACATATAACTTACTCACTTATATGTTTCTGGTAGTATAATTTATTTGAAATCCATTTGGGTAGCAAATTCATTATAAGAATTCTGTCTGCCAGAAAAGAGTTGTCTTTATTTGGTAAAACAGACAAGCTTTTTAAGAAGATTTTTTGAAACAATGTACATGTGCCAGGCATGGCCCATAGGAAGGGGGCTTTGAAGCGGGCAAAATCAGGAGACTTGACATCCCTGCTAATAGGGTAAACTTTGCGGAAGCTAGGACAAGAATGTTGAAATACTATTCATTGCATCCTAATTATCATAGGCTACATTGTTGCTGATGCATACTGTAATGTAATAAACCAATAGTATAATAAAGTCTGACATTTTATAGATTCATCTCTTGTGCACTCATTCCTTTTTTATAAAAAAAATCAACAAATAGAGCAGAGGAAAGGAAATAAATGATTACTTTTCACATACAAATGAATGCACTCTGTTTAACCCTACTGTATTACTCCAACGTATCTATTACAATGAAAACTAGCAAAGGTGGATCCTGAGGTGGTGAAAAGGATAAAATAATAGTCATCCCCCCTTTTGAGCAAATTTCTTTACATTATATCTCATGTCCTTGTGACATATTTTTTTTTATCTGCCACTGATCAGGTAAGCACAATTCCATACAAATAATGTTTCACAAACATTTGATTCACTTTCTAGACAGTAAGGTGGCGATGATTACCTCCTGTGTTAATCCATACATTAAATGCTATTTTTCCTAATAAGAACATTTCATTATATCAGGCTCAAAATTGGTCATTGCTAAATTAGCAAGTGGCACCCTTAACTTTTCATATGGTTTTTGGGAAGAGGTTGATGCATATCATTTGGCAATGATCTTTTGAATGTACATGAACTTTCCAAAAAAAGATGCTTGATCATACCTCCCCTTTGAAAACTTCAACATAGCTAGTCCAAGTCTAGTTGTCTACTGATAAGCATTGTTTGTCTCTTTCAAGAAAGTATAAATTATACCATTCAATTCTTCCTAACTATCCCATTTCTCTAAACATCATGTTTTATCATGCAGGTTTGTATCATAAATAAATAAGATGCTTTATGCAGCACTGACTGAAGGGAATGGATGTTGAGTGGGAAGTTATTGCATTTGATTCTCTGAATCTCTTCTGCTTTGTTATGTATCGTCTAATGAAATCATGACTGCATTTTGGAGAAAATCTTAATGCTTTTAGCATGTTAGTTTTACTACTGACGTATGCATTATTTTGATGTACTATACATGGCACATCAAATTCATCTGATTAGTCTAATGTATAAGCTAGCTTTTCTAATTAATTTTACTGTATAATTTTTTATACACTAAATTAACTTACATACTTTGCATGATTCACCAAGGTGTGGTTAGAAAGCCATGCCGATTAAGAAGCCACCAGCAAAACCAGATACGGCAGCTATATTCCTCTTTGCATATTCAAATCCCTGACAATGATACAAACAAAATCAGAAAATCACAATTTAAATGCCAAATTGCAGGGTGATTCCATAATACATCCATAGCCATAAAAGGCATTTGACTCCACCATTGACCCCCTCTGGAATTTTCAAATCCCTTTGTGGGGCAGGTATGGATTTCTTCTGAAATCAAACATAACTACAGCATAATGAATATGAGGCAGCTTGCCTCTCTGCCCATTCTTCATTGTTGGCTGTCTGTTTGTCTTTCTTTCATCAACTTGCTAACATGATGTCTGCTGCAGGAATATTTTATGTTCTGTATCACCTCTGAGAGCCAATCTGTCTGTCTGTTTGTCAATCTGTCAGTACCATCTGTGGTGACTCCTTTCAACTTGTAAGTCTACATTTACCTATTATTTGTACAGTGGGTAGCTATTTTTTGGGTTGCAATACAAAGCTGCATCGGACCCCCCTGACATGTACCGGTATACTGCAAGTAACCCCCCTGGCCTTTTACAGTAGGCTAGTATATGTGATAAGATTAATACTCACGCTTCTTGTCCAAGTGATAACTTGTTGGCTGGATCCTTCTCCTTGAGACGCTTTATACATTTCTTTCTCAACTTGTTTACTCACTGTGTTCACATCTCTTTCTACTTTGTTCCAGTTTATCTTAATGTAGCCAGTCCTGTGTGCAATCTTCAAAAGTGAAAAACAAAAAACCTTTCATTTTTAACTTTAATATTATTTTCCTATGATGAACATTTCCTTCCCATCATTAGTGTCACTGGCACAACATACTTTTGCAAACTCTTTCATTAACGTCCTTGGTACCAACAAATCGCAACATAACATTAGGTCCTCGCCGAGCATCCAAATAAATAAAAAATATGATATAATTCGAAGGAGGATGCTGAATGGCATCCTTTAAGGCTTTGCCCTAAGACCTTCGAAATTAAATTATGGTGAGAATGCAGGGACGAGTGAAAAATTTTGAGAATCGCAGCAAAATAAGGAGAGTTGACATCCCTGCTATACAAAATTTAAGCAACTCAGCACATGTATTACATACTGTGTGTACAATATGCACCTGAAGAATTAGAATGCCTCCTCCAATGGCTGAAATTGTTAACTTCCCTATTTTCTTGCACATGTATCCTGCAAGCCTGTTGAAAAAGGCATGCATGCTATTATTATTACATCTTCAAATTTCTCCGTCCACTATACACACGAAAACAAGCACAAGAATAAATGCTTGTTTTCTTGTGCTTGTCAGTGTCTGTTGGCTTGTTAGCTCAGCACAGATAAAATTATGTTTCTGTGGCTGCCAGACTAGGATTTCAAGATACAGGACTTTGGGCCCCTTAACACAAGGTAGTCTCAGTCTCCTCAGCTGGAAGAAAACTCATCTGTGATTGGCTCACACTTGATTAATTCAACCAATCCCAGGGCACATTTTACCACAGCTAGCCTGGCTAGTCTATACTTCAAGTAAACAGACCCTTGATGTCTCTCTCTCTCTCTCTGCATAAAATTATTTTGTGATTTACCTGACATGCAATTACTTATTCATAATTTATTGTCTTACATTCTGATCATAGTTGACTTACCACCCTGAAACGCCTCCAATACCATTTGTTGAACAACAGTTCTGTTTGCCAGGTCCATGGATAGAATTTCTGACATTAAATCTCCTCTTGCTCCTGGGGTTTCTATTACTTCATATTCTTCATGATCTGATTCATCCTTATCTGAGTCTGAGATCATTATATAGCAAATATGAGGTGACTATTAATGAATAAATGGCATAAAATTTGGAAATACTTAGCATGGGTATTGGGGGCTCTCTATGTTCGACTGGTATGACCATATTTTTTAAAGTTGAAATTAATTGGCAAATCTGGTATAATATTATTTTAGGATCAATCCTTGCAAAATCAGGTGAAAAATAGCAAACATGGTACTGCTTTAGCATATTACTCCACCAAATATTGCCAAGAAACTGTTAAAACTGAAAGGATTTTGGGCAATTCTAGACAATTGGGTTCTTTATTAGAATTTTGAATAGTCATTCCTACATTTGTACCACAAAGACCACCCCTCTCCCCTGCCACGGGGGTGCGGTGAGATGAATCACCCATTTTGTACACATGGATACAACCCTGAATCTCTGCCTCCCGGGAGTGGGGGTGTAGGGGTACTCCCTATATTCAGATGGTAGGTATGGCCCCAAATTTTTAACCCCTAAAAGATACGATGAGCACCCCTGTCCGACAACATATGGGAGTCCCCCCCAAGGGAGAAACACCCATTTCATACAGTCATAACGATAGAAGACCCTGAATTTCTGCCAGCAGCTCAAGGTTTCCCTGAGCCAGGAAGGTGATTGATTGATTGATTGAATAAAGATGATTGACTTTTTGCCATGTTCTGCCAATCTTCAAGGAGTTTGACTACAAATGCCAGTCAATGGCATAATAATTCCATGATTCAGTCAATGATAATCATTGTGACAGGCAAGATTTGAGAAAATGCCGTTGAGGAAACCAACATGTATTCAAAACTCTGGATTTCGTTGCATAAAGTTTTAAGCGATCACAGAATAAAATGAATATACTTCATATACACAAACGGCTGTAATTTCACCACCTTACCTTTAGACATAGTGAAATCCGCTAACTTCTGTGACTGACTTCAGAAAGTTCTACGGTAGATTTCATCACTCAGTCTTATTTTTGATCGTAGGTCAGCGGTTTTCTTATGGGGACACTATAGTAGGGCGCTTTCGAGCACTATAGAGAAAAGTCCCTTCATAATACAGTTACTTAAAAAATAAAATCATGACATTTTCAACTTTTACTTCTATTATAGTGAGTTTTATTTCAAGTTGAACTTATTATTGGGAACAAACCGGACAAAATATTAATGAAAAACACTTTTTCCTGTGGAGGTTCGGAGGCCCCTTATTTGGTAACACGTCTGAGGCCCTGTTAGACAGTCGCTATGGAGTCTTGTTGATGAATGTTGAATGAGAGGTCCTGTCGATATTTAGATGAGAATCTCGCGAAGAAAACATTATTTTTCTTTATTTGCGGTAGTATGATATGTAGAATGTAGTTCTTCAGATTTCTAAGGTGACATTTGTTCTTTAAACTCGCTGTGAGCGCTAAAAATCGAGTGAAGGTTTGCCCTCGCCTCGGTGACCGAGTCATCGTCAAGCAAAGAAAGGCCAAAGTGAAACTGTTTTGCCGCCAAAATGAGTGAGCAACTCAAGTTTATCGTGGAAGAGCTCAACAAAGAGCCGTTCAAGAAGAGCTTCAATCTGATCAGGTACGACTGGATTCAAATTAGCGACAAATATTCCACATTTTACGTTACTCAGTTTAGGTAAAGCTTCCGTTATAGCAGAGGCCACTTCGACTCAGGTCTTACTCGCTCAGTCTGTGTTTTGAAGTGCTACGTTTGCGAAGTTGAGAAAAACAAGAAAAGAAAAAGATAAAGGCAAATACAGGGAGATAAAAATAGTAACTGCTCGCAGGGAGACGCATAGCAAGTACGGAATTAAAAGTGGGACTTTAAAACTCTATCTTAACCAGTAAGCCCCCAGCTTCAATCATTAACATTATTGACTGAGATATTCTTTTTCTAGTTTCGACTCTTTGCAACCACTTCAGTTGCTTCAAGTGATGAATGACGTCTTTGGTGTAATAGAACCTCAGGTCTGTATCACCTTCTATGCAATGAAGCTCAAGTTACATGTACAGTATATCCCATTCCACAAGTCACTTGTATTTTCTTTAAATGCATGTACTGTGCAAAAAAAATAAAAGTGACAATTGGGATCGACTGCAGAATACCCCCTCGTATATACCTTCCAAAAAATGTGTCAATGCATCAACTGGTCAACTGCTTACTTAGTCCTTTCAAGTGCACTGTAGAACAAGGCTATGTGAATAATGATTTAGATATCTCCAGCACGTTGACGTGTTGATTTCAGGGTAAAGCTATACATGAGGGGGTATTCTGCAGTCTAGCCGACAATAGACCCTTATCACGCTAATATGGCTTAATGATATCTTATATTTATCAGGAAACGAAGTCCAGTCCCAATTCAGCACATGTGGTGAAGATTGGTTGAATACTGACCAAGATATGATCTTTCTAAATTGATGATTTTTACAATAAAATGTATGGTGATAGCGCATTGATGCGCTACAAACCTCATTTTGATGTTTTTTCCCATACATTTCTTTGTAAAAAATATGTTAGAAAGCTAACCTTTCAAAATTCATATCTCAGCCAGTTTTCCAGTAATTCTTCCCAAACTTTGCGGCTTTTCTAATACGGATGTGCTGATTTGATTTATGGACTTTGTTTCCTGAACTATAAGATATTATTAATCCATATTAACGTGATGTGGGTCTATTGGAATACCTGACATTATTGGGAATTAGAACAGGACAACACAAATTTTTCCAGTCCAGTTTGTAACCCTTGCATGATGAGGAAGTTAAGAATCTGGGACAACTTTACCCAATATTCATAACAGAGTCAAAGACGAAAGCCCAAACTCTTGTCAGAAACAAACAGTTTTCGTTTCTGTGTATGTTGTGTTTAACTCTTATCAAAATTCCTCTGCAGCATAAAATTGATTTGAGGGACGAGAGCCAGAGGCCATGGCAATGCGTATGTTCAGTTTTCTCAGGGTTCTCAAATACAAGCCAAAGACTGAGGCAGGAAGCTTGTGAGTAGTGATTGCACCTATAGCAAGGCTCAAAGTTGGGGCCATCAGTCACAAAAAGAACCAGAACGTTCCACTTTATGACAAAAAATATCAGTAGCAAAATATCTACTAATTAAAATTTTGTTTTGATGAGACTATTGTGGGTCAATAAAGTATTCTATTCTGGCTGATATCCAGGGACATCAACTCTCCCAGTTTTGGCGGGAGTCTCAAGATTTTTCGCTTCAACTCCCGGAGAAATTCAAGACCACTGCCATACATTTACTGTATTTCTTCCAGGGGAATTTCAGGAAATTTCACCATTTCAAGGTTGTCTCCAGATTTTGGAAGTCCTTGGGTTGACATCCCTCATGGTTTTTCCCCCAATTGTGCAACTACAACCTCTCTTTTTGTAACTAAAACTCATGAAACAAGAAGGGGTGGATCCAGGAATTTTAGAAACTTGGGGGGCTGGATAGTGATAATGTAGGGACCAAAAATTGCAAATTTCCATTTAATGTATGGGAAAATCTCCAAAAAAGGGCATGCACTTGGATTTTTAAACAAGGAGTTCAGAGACTCAACAAGGATCAAATTTTACCATTTTATACCCTATGATTGCCATCACAATCAATATGAGGAGAACAACTTAAATAACCTTTTTCTTATCTTTGCCAGAAATGCATTCCGCCAGGGTCTCATAGGAGGGGAGAAACCTGTTATCTATCCAATCCTGCAATGGTTACTAGAGAGACTGCCTGACTTGCGCAAGAGAGCATACCTGGCCAGGTTTCTAGTTCGCATGGACATTCCAGGAGAACTGCTAATGGACCAGGAACTAGCAGATGCAAATGAAGTGGTAATTAATCTCAGCCATGGATTCAAAAACCTTTGCTTGATGTTTATCCAATTCTCTATTCTGTGTCTTGTTTAACAAACATATTTTGAGAGTCATTAGTGCCATGCAATGAGCACAGGATATATGGTTTACAAAAATATTTGTTATACTGAACATTATCGCATAAAGTATCAACAATAATTGTATGGGCTATAACTACATGTACCTAGTAGGTAGCTTAACTGGTCAGGGGTAAGCAGGTTTTCCAACTGGAGTCACCAACCTTAAAAAAAGTCTCACCCTGATGGGTTTTTTTTTTCACTTTGCACTTATTGTGACCTCATCACTTTTGCATTCTGTGATTGCATTTATTAATTGAATTATTTTTATTTTGTTAACAGTATGCTGCTAAAATAGATGAGTTCAAAGAAATACACAAAACTGTTGAGCAACTTAGGACCTCTGGATTTTCTACTGCTGAGATAAAAAAGGTAAGTTTAAGTTACTGAGCTAGAATATTAATGCCATACCGGTAGGTACAGTATGGAGAAGATTTCACATGAGTGTCGAAAACTAAATGCAAATATAAAACCACTAGCCAATCAGTAGTGGAAGCCATTCAACAACAAACCAATCAGAAGGTAAGTAAGTCAGATTTGCATTTAGTCATGTAGTGAGCGATGGCACAGTTTTTTTAGTTCTCAATTTGATTGGCTGAAAGATGAAAGACTTTCGACGGCTCTCAGCCAATAAAAACGCTGACTTAAGGAGGCTGCCTACAATTTTTCTCTGGCTTGACCAATTGACTTCATGCGATTGTAGCTCCGAAATGCAAAAAGCTATTAAAACCAAACTTCGACCACTTACTGGAGAAAGATTGAAATTAGTAGTGATGTATTTTTTATTGTTATAGGAGTTACCATAGCAACATTACAGGGGGGAGCACACTTTTCATTGACAGGCATCTGAAGTGCTATTCGATCTAAACTTTTGAAATGACACACTGAGCCTTACTCCTTACACATTTGTCTAGCCCTACACGAAGTTTAGACGGCATTCACCAAGCCGATTTCAAATAATTCAAGGCAACTTTTTTGACTGTAAAATTCTACTTTTTTTGCACGTCGTCCAGTATTCATGGAATATACTTGCTTTTTTCTACCAAATTTATAAGTTTCTGACTGCCAACGTATTCCCAAGATATTCAACTACAACTCTACCAATCTTGACGTCTAAAAGTGGTTTTGATTTTTCCTGACAAACATAAACGCAAACTTCATGTTTTAGGGAGATTTTGCAAACCACACTTCTGAACACGAGAAAGGCTTCACAATGCGATTCTAGTGGCGAATTTTCTTCCTACTCACAGAACTTAAACTTAAGCATATTAGGAGGGCAATGTTCATGCGAGAAAAAAATTGCGTTTCCAAAGTCTCGCAGGAAAATTCCAAGTTGGACCTCTTGCTTATCGTTCCGCTCAAGTCTCTATACAACTAGTTCAGTTTTAAAAGTTGTAATTTTCATGCAAATTTGAGTCAGTTTCTCACATTCCAGGCTTCACAATGCGATTCTGGTGGCGAATTTTCTTCCTACTCACAGAACTTAAACTTAAGCATATTAGGAGGGCAATGTTCGCGCGAGAAAAAAAATTACGTTTCCAAAGTCTCGCAGGAAATTCCAAAGTCGGACCTCTTGCTTATTGTTCCGCTCAAGTCTCTATACAACTAGTTCAGTTTTAAAAAGTTGTAATTTTCATGCAAATTTGAGTCAGTTTCTCACATTCCAGCAAGACAAATTTGCCTCCTGCTACGGCTCAATGAGAAAAACGTGCATAGTGTTCCCTTTTGTTTGTTTGTTTTTATGCAGCCCAGATTATTGAACTTCGCTGGCAGAAACTGTCTTATGACACTATATATTATTAGTCGCGGAAAGTCAGAACTCATTTCAGTATTATTATTGTACATTTTTACAAATTCATCAGTAATATCATTGTGATAATCAGAATCCGCCAGGTAAACCAGTGAAAACATGTTCGACTACGCGCTACAGCGACTGTATTAGCGTGACCGTTCTGACTCATTGAGCCGTAAGAGGAGGCAAATTTGTCTTGCTGGAATGTGAGAAACTCACTCAAATTTGCATGAAAATTACAACTTTTTAAAACTGAACTAGCTGAAGAGACTTGAGCGGAACGATAAGCAAGAGGTCCAACTTTAGAATTTTCCTGCGAGACGTTGGAAACGTAAATTTTTTTCTTGCGCGAACATTGCCCTCCTAATATGCTAAAGTTTAAGTTCTGTGAGTAGGAAGAAAATTCGCCACCAGAATCGCATTGTGAAGCTTTTTTCGTGTTCAAAAGTGTGGTTTGCGAAATCGCCCCCAAAACTTGAAGTTTGCGTTAATGTTTGTCAGGGAAAATCAAACCACTTTTGGACGTCAATATTGGTAGAGTTGTAGTTGAATATCTTGGGAATACGTTGGCAGTCAGAAACTTATTAATTTGGTAGAAAAAAGCAAGTATATTCCATGAATACTGGACGACGCGCAAAAAAGTAGAATTTTACAGTCAAAAAAGTCGCCTTGAATTATTTGAAATCGGCTTGGTGAATGCCGTCTAAACTTCGTGTAGGGCTAGACAAATGTGTAAGGAGTAAGGCTCAGTGTGTCATTTCAAAAGTTAAGATCGAATAGCACTTCAGGTGCCTGTCAATCAAAAGTGTGCTCCCCCCTGTAACTACTAGTTTCAATCTTTCTCCAGTAAGTGGTCGAAGTTTGGTTTTGATAGCTTTTTGCATTTCGGAACTACAATCGCATAAAGTCAATTGGTCAAGCCCGAGAAAATTGTAGGCAGCCTCCTTAACACAAGTCTGATTTACTGTTGATGGTCATCTGAAATCTGCTCAAAACTACAGACATATTGGACACATGTCTTTTACTAGTAGCACATTAATTGCATCTTCTTTTAAACATAAATATTTTATTTATTTTTTAGGACATTGCTCACATGGAAGAAGAGCATGAGCAACTCAGAAAGAGAATTGACAGAATGCAGAAAAGGGTATAAAATTTATTGTTGTGGTCATTTACATGTGCATTTTTTCTTTTTGTTACTGAGTACTCCATCAGAATCTACTCCACGATTGATAAGTTTAAAAAGTTAACAGCAGTTGATTTGACAAAGTATCATTGCCTAGGCTGTCATAACGTGCCGATTTTGAAAAAAAAAAAAATTTTTGCCAAAGCATTGTAATGGGCTGCTCTCCTAGGTTCAAATAGTGCCTTGGAGGACTGTTATAACAGAGTCGGATTTGTTATGTTTTCCTATGATAGGTCACATTGTGCAAAGAGTGTAAGACAAAAGGGGAAAAAGTTTTTATTTTTATTTTTTTATTCTTCATCTTCTAGGTTGAGACTGTCAGAAACTATGATCAAATGCTGCTTGCTGCAAGAAACTTGCGAGTTGAGAGAGAAAAGGAGCACTCACTTGCCCAACAGAAACTGGAACAGAAGAATCAGGTATGACATTGTACATGGGTGGTAGGATAATAGTATTTTCTAGATCCATGATTTGTGTTCAGTTGCACCAACCTAAGTGGCATTCACACAACGCTGAAGATTGTGACTGCCATCTGTTGCGTGCAGCTGTGGTGATATCTGCCATCAGAACTTTGAGGTCCCTGGCTGTAGAAGAAGGGCCAGGCCAAGAAAAGTGTGGTTTGAGGTGGTCAGCTACCGTATGACTTGAAGGGTTTACCAGCGTCATACCGGTAGTAGCAGACAACAAAAGATCGGTAGGCATGGAATAGGGTCATGAAAACCCATGCAACGTCATTATACCCACCTCACAGTGAACATTAATGGCGTTAATGGATAGTGAGTGTGTCATTAATTGTTTGTATTGTTTACTGTTTAGCTTCTGCATGCAGATCAAAGGTACCAGCGAATGAATCAGCAACTGAAGGATCTGAGAGCTCAAGGCGTTGGAACTACAGGTGCTGATCTGATCAGAAGGCTTGATGAGGAGAACAAAGTCAACATGTACTTATGCCAGGATAAACTTCCAAAGGTTTGTTGAAAACATTTTGTGTAGAATAGGATTAAAACATAAACAGTGGCAGATCTGGATCTACAAGCATGCACTCTCCCTGAAGAAGGATTGAAACCAGCTCCATCATGCCACAGAACAACTCCCTACCTGACCTCAACTATATCACAGACTGCTCTCTTGGTCAACAACTTAGACTCGATTCCAGGCTAGAATTTTGAATTGAATTGTAATATAGCGAGGAACTGTGAAGGGAACCTGACAAGGGAACCTCGTCATTGGAGCCTTGCTCTGTGAGGATTTCCTGGCCCTCGGGCAAAGCTAGTAAATAAATAAGGACTTTTGTCATTTGCAGAGGCTGAGTAGCTCTTGGCAAAGTTTGCAGGATGAAACAAGTTGTGTTTATGCAAATGTCTTTCTTTCACTTTTTCACTTTCACTTTATTTATATCTCAAGCATTTTTAATAACATGATGGACAGTGCTCAACCATAACCTTTTTGACTACAGATCACAGGACTTGTGGCAGAGTAAATTTAAGACTAATGAACTACGGTATTGCAAAGGTCTAGCAATAATGGACCAAGTTTTGATCATACGTTTTTCTTTTAGGAGATAGAAACCAAGCAGAAGTATGTAAAGGACCTTCAGAAAGTTGCCAACGAACCAGCCATGGGACATTCAGATTTGGACGAGTTAAACCAGAAGGTAAAAACGGAATACCTCATCACCTGGTTGCTTTTAGTAGCTTTGGTCAAGTTGGTTAAATTTTGTTGGTTCAGGTGCAGCTTTAAGGAGGCTTGTAATAGTTTTATTATCGCGTGCATGTTCCATTGAAATTGAGCGTGCGGTTTCCAATATCCATTGTATTTAATGCTTGGTACAGTTTGTGTTATTTTGTGAAATATTGGGTATAATTATTTTTAACCGTAATCAGTTCGAGCTATTGACAATTGCCGAATTTTATCTAAAATTAAAGAAACTGTCCAAGAAAAACATTGTTTTGCTGAAAAACGTCTTTTCAACTAAATGAAACTACTCTTTATCACACCTTTTACCGGTATTTTGCGAGTTTGAGAAAATTTACTGCGGATTTTTCGAGATATCAATTTTGAATGTGAAAAAGAAGGTGTTGTGCATTGCTATGGATACTTTTCTTGTCACAAAATGCACCACATACTCCCCAGTATTATTAGTTTGGATGATCAGATTGACAGATAGAAGCACAAGGAAATAAACTACACATAACTAACCAGTGCACTATCACTGAAAAACTATTTCTAGCCTCTTTAACTGAGTGGTAATCTCAAGCTACCATATGTATCTTCTTGTTCAGATCAAGACACTGTCATCAGAAATTAACTCTCTCATTGAAAAGAGAATGGTGAGGAATGATCCTATTGATGACAAGCTATCCCTCTTCAGACAACAGGTTGGTACAAGTTGTTACAACAGGTATCCAGTTGATTTCTTGCTCCCACAAGCTTTTGTTGCATCCCCAAGCATTCCAAACAGATTCTAAACAATATTGCAGTTAGTCAGACACCCTCAGTGTCTGTGCGTATGACCGCTTGGCTGCCAGTGGCGCCCTTGGGACCCAATGTAATTCAGCTTTCAAGCTGCAAGTCTGGGGAGTTGGTCTCCGATAATTTGCTTCCCAAACCTGCAACAATTCATGTATCTCTCACTGTACCTAGGAACGTTTCCTTTTGACAAACAATACTTTGCACACCGTGAGGTGAGTTAATCTGGTTAGAATATAATTTTATTCCACGTGCCAGAAGTGGTTTGATTGTTAACTTTGTATTATTGTTAACAAATTGTGTTACTTTGCTTTCTTGGCAGGCATCTATTATTGTGCGCAAGAAAGAATCAGCAGCAGAGAAACTGAGGGAGGCCATGGATGAGGTAAAATAAGTTAGATACAGCTACGGTAGTGAAACAAAACGTAATGTAACTGAGCTACAAGAAGGGCTAGGATTCTTCTTGTTTTACTTTTCTAGGCAAATATCTCATGATTTGAAGAAGGCAAACACTATTCCCCGGGGGTGCTCGTCGGGACATCGGAAAATATACCCTAAAAAATACCAGACATAAAAAATCCCCCCCTAAAAAATACCTTGTAAAACAAAATGACCCCTAAAAATACCAATAATAAACCTTTTTTAAATCGTGGATACGCGTTAGCGTATTCACGAGTTATTGTGGTGGGCCAGATGTCGCTCGCTCGCTCATAACTCAAATGTTAGCTCATGACGTCATCTAAGCTAAAGAAATTAATATCTCGAGAACGGTACATCGCTAGGTGACCAAACTTGAACAAAGTTATCTGAGTGACAAGGGGGTCCAGCAATAAAGTCACATGACAGTACGTCATCGATAACATCATCAAAACTAGAAAAATTAATATCTCGAGAACAAAACATCGCTAGGTGACCAACTTGGCTAAAGTTATCTCCGTGACAAAGGGCGTCCAGCAACAAAGTCACATGACATTACGTCATTGATGACGTCATAAAGCTACGGAAATTAATATCTCGAGAATGGAACTTCGCTAGGTGACCAAACTTGGACAAAGTTATCTGAGTGACAAGGGGGTCCAGCAACAAAGTCACATGACAATATGTCATCGATGACGTCATCAAAACTAGAAAAATAATATTTTGAGAAGGGGACATCGCTAGGTTACCAAAGTTGGATAAAGTTATCTTCGTGACAATGGGGTCCAGCACCAAAGTCACATAACATGACGTCGTAGATGACGTCATTAAAACTAGAAGAAGCATCACTAGGTGACCAAACTTGGGTAAAGTTATCTTCGAGCATGGGAGGTGCAACACCAAGGTCACGTGGTATAGCGTCATTGATAACGTCATCACCACCATCACCAGACAACCAACGTGGATAAACGGTATCCACGATTTCACCGAGGCTCTCGGTGCCTTTGATTTGTTATTGTTTATGTTTCTCATCTCAAAACAAGCTTATTTTAGAGCTATAAATGAATAAAGAAAGAAAGAAAACGTTTTGCTTGGTTTGTGACCCTTTCATTCATTTGCATACCCCCCCCCCCCCCCCCCCCCCGGCACTATTCATTGTATATAAGAGTTTCCCCCTCCCACCCTTTCCTTTCTATAGTGTAGTCCCTCCTTCCATCATTTGTTGAAAGTTATCTTACATCAAAATGTTCAAGATAGTACATCTATGTGTGTGTTTGTATTGACTGCATAACGCCCTATGGATATACAAGAAATACATGGTCTACCGGTAGATGTTGTTTACCCTAGATGTTTAATTGCAGTTTGTATTTAGTTTAGTTTTTATTCGTTTATTTAGACACGGTATCAGTACAATATTAAGACTGGTTTCCATGATTGTCTTTCATAACATCTAGGATAATAGATTGAAATAAACATGGTCCAAATCAAAACAACAAAAGAGATGGTCTGTGGAAACTAACATCGTCGGAGGAGACATAACCTGCTAGCTGGCTCTTTCTTTTGGAGCATGGGATTCCTTTTCCCCGCGACACAGGATCCCGTGCGCCGAAAAAAAAATATCAATTATCCGAAAAATCCCACTGGAGAGCTAGAGGAGACACTATAGATGCACCAATCTCTATCGACATGGCATTCCTCTAGCTTGTCAAACTCTGGGATTTGTATCTCCCATAATAATTTTTTTTTATCCATGAATTAATACTATTTTTCTGCTCTGATTTTAGGTGTCAGGCCTGGAGAATGAGCTGCAGAGGAAAAAGGAACTCTTGAAAGAAAGTGAAGGAGCAGAGGTGCTAAAAGGAGATGAGGTAATGAGGGGATAATTTAATGCAGCCCACCATAATGCCTATTCCGGTCCTAAGATTGCCGTAATCTTGGGCGTTTTTTTCTTCTTCTATATTTCATGTTGCGCACTTAGGCGGTCTTGGTTGAAACCACGCGCAATCTTGGGCGATCTTAGGCGATTTTAGAACCCAGAGTTGGCCTCACCATAACACTAGCGAGTGTTCCCGGCTTTACTTTGGTCTAAAAATCAGCACATTTTGGGGCCAATTTCGCGCGCACTACTTATACTGCAGTCAGTCCGTTATTATTTACTGAACGTCCGTAAATACCAGAGAAAAGTCATTGCTTTGCACGCTTTGTTTAACTGTGTTTAATCCTCCAACTTTCGCAAAGCTGTCGTGTTAACCCTAAATAAACATCGTTTTTATTGTTGTTTTGCTTTGATAAATACGTCTTGCTGTTCGATGTTTTTTGTTCTATATTCCACATCTAGTTGCAGATATTTAATTTTTTTTTTCTTTTTTTAGTTCAAGAGATATGTAAACAAACTACGTGGTAAAAGCACAGTGTACAAGAAAAAAGACAAGAGATTGCTGAGTTGAGAGCAGAGTACGGAGTGTTGTCTAGGAGCGCCGAGATCTTGAAGTCAAAAGAAGATAACTTGAGCCAACAGCTGGTGGGTGGTTTATATAATTAAATTCCATTTTTCTAACTCATGGATATGCGAAGCATTTTGTAGGCGCTTGTCTCAGAACCCTATGTTATGCTTCAACTAAGTCTTGGAAAGCAAAAGGAACTTAAATTTGCATTATATAGGCATTCTTACGTAAGATTTCACAGCTTTAGCTATCAAATTCCAAGTTTGAAAACTGTTCAGCCTGTTAAGAAATTTAATTATATAGCCAGCTCGAAATCGCATGGTGCCGGCAGATCGATTTTTCTTGAATCGTCCATTTAACAAATGTCCTCTGATTTTCCGTGGTATGTCCTCTTATATACCACGGAATGACGTAATAAAGTGGTCAAAATGTTGTGGACTCACGAGGCGCAGCCGAGTGGGTCCGCAGTACATTTTGACCACTTTATTACGTCATTCCGTGGTATATAAGAGGACATACCACGGAAAATCAGAGGACATTTGTTTTATACCACAACAAAAAGGCAAAAATAAAAGGCAAAAGCAGCGCGCGCGCAGCCAAACGGTGTTTTCGTTGGTTCTTTTTAGCGCGCGCGCTTATGATGGCGCGTTCCTTGGTATGTCCTCTTATGTACCCATGGCTGAGAGCCAATCAGAATGCGAGAAACGCGCGCGTTGTGGTTTAATTATTTTTACATTGGATCGCGGGCGCTCTAATTGGACAGTTTGCACGCTGAGATTGTTTCTAATTCAGAATGATTTACCCTGCTGAATTAAACTTGTGCACTACAGTCTTAGAAAATCCTTTTTGTGAAAACAATGTGATTGTGTATGGAGCTCCAAAAACATTAGTTTTTAAAAATTGGCCTGACATTATATTCTCCTTTGTCACCAAAATGACCGGACCTTGTTTGACCTCAGAATATGACCAACCATCTCGCAATTTTGACCAGACAAATGTAGGAAGATCGCCATAATTTGAAGCTTTTGAATGCTTCTATTACAGTCCAGTTTGGAGGCCAAGCAAGGCATATCAGGATATCATGATACTCAAGAAGAACTCGAAAAGGTTTCATCTGTCAAGAGCGAACTTGATGAACAGAAAGGCAAAACGCTAGAAGACATTTCTCATTGGTGAACACCATGAACGCCACTATAGCGGAGAAGAAGAGTGCCCTAGCGCCCATAATTAAGGAGCTCAGACCCATGAGACAGAAATGCCAGGTGAGGATACTCTATGAAACATTTCAAACAGAAAAAAATTATCATTATCCTAGGCTAATTTGTGCACGTCTTTTCCCTTTTCCTCTATTTTCCTGCTTTCTTTTTTATTTTGTTGGAGCTCTGAGACAGAAATGTCAGTTGAGAATTTTCTAAGAAACATTTCAATCAAAAACCGTTATCATTATCCTAGGCTTTGTTTTGTCTTTTCCCTGTTCCTCTATTTCTTTATTTTGTTGGAGGTCGTCCTTTTCAGTGTTTTGCTAATTGTAACCTCTCTGCCCGCCTATATTAGTCTTATGCTATTCACGGGTACGCGGTATTGTATTTAGCCTGTAAAATTTAATGTAAAAATAAAGTTCAAAGTGCAGTCTTACCGATAGAGCGATTTCTCATACCAAATCTAATTGGTCAGTTTTGTTCGACATGGCCCGCTTTCGTTTTCCGCACTATAAATCTAAAAACCTAGTTTCCAACAACAAAAAACCTACCCATTAAAACATGTGTAGTGTAGATGTTATTATTTTGAGATCCTTTTGTTTGTTTGTTTGTATGTTCAATCCCGTTATCATTTGTATCCAGGAAATGACAGGTGATTACGAAGAGAAAAAAGCCCAGTACGAGAACCTTGCTACCGGCCTGGAGAGTAACCTGTCCAAGCTCGACCAGGTAGGAATAGAGAACGGGTGCATTCAGTCTCGATCAGCCTCCATTTTGTCAGCCTAGCAACATATCGAGTCTGAGAGAACATCCATTTCCATCGGCTCATTGAGAGATTGTAGTGCGATATTTTCGATTCAGCGCAGTAAATGAAGTATAAAACCTTGTTTCTTAATTGTTATTTCAAGGTTTCTATATGTAATTCGTCTCCTAATATGGAATGAAAACACTAATAAACAGCGGCGGATCAAGTTCAGAAATTTGAAGCAAATACCCTACAGTAAATGTATGGGAACATCTCCCGAAAAGGGGGGCAGCCCCCTCCCCCACTCCTCCCTCCACTAAATCCCTCCCCCACTGACAAAGTAGCGGCTGGCTCGGGTTCTATAAGAAAGTTTTCTTGCACGTGCATTGGTCTAACTTTGTATTTGTCACTGCAGGAGGTGCGTGTTCTACGGGAGGAGATTTCTCAGGAGGAAAGCCGGTATCATTATCTGAACTGCATGATGAAGGTACTTTAGATCCAAGTTCTCAGCTGAACATCAGGGCGGGGCAATGGCGAGGGTACAGAAAAGAAGCGTTTTATAATAATGGAGCTCCGCTGTTACGCCTTCCGCGCGATGATCTCCGCTATTATGAGGCCCAATGTAACTTGCCTTTGACCTTGTGTTTTTGTTTTGTAGGTTCTAGAAGTCCAGCAAAAGCGCATTGATGACGAAATGAAGGCTTATACGGCGCAGGATGCTGCGGAGCGGAAAAAGTCATGGAGGTAACACGAGAATTTCCCACCGCCTTGCAGATATTGCTTAGAATCCTATGATATCTCTTTTTTATGCAAATTGAGGACGAGATATCATAGGATTGAAGTATATTCAAAGCGTTCAGTCGGTAGATTCCGCCGAAATAGCACTCAAAAAGACGATATCGCTTTTTTCGTGCTATTTTCTTAGCGGAATCTAGCCTCCTGAAGCTTTGAATAATCCTATAGAATAAGGATATAGCGGATTTCAGATGCCTGTCGCGAGTAATTCGCAATTACTTCGCTCTAAAAGGGCCCGACATTAACTTTTTTCGCAATGTGCCAATGGCGCCTAGCTAAAAGAGTTTTAGGCGCCATAGGACAGAGTCTTGTCGCCCTAGCACCGCTGATGCACCCACGCTACCGAGAAACCAGAGTTGTTAATGTAAATATTAAAGAGCCTGTGTCAGCCGCCATTTTGACAGCATAGCAACATACCAAATCGGAGAAAGCATCCATTTCCATCGGCTGATTTAGAGAATATAGAGCAATTTTCTCGATTGAATTTGGTAAATCAAATCTGAATTTGACTATTGATTTAGAGATTTCTACACGTAGTTCGCCTTCTAATATCGAACGAAAACAATAACAAAGGAGTGGCTGACATGGGCTCTTTAAACATCTTTCAACGCTGCATGGTAAACCAGTGGTTTTGAAGTGAGCGTCTGCCGACTCGCGTGTTATCTTTGGGGCCCAATCACTCTTTGTTGATTATACATCATTTTATCTATTTTGTGACGATTTATTATTCACTTATTACACAGGGAACAATACACAAGAAAGATACAAGAGCAAGAAAATCTCGGCAAGGTGAGATGAGGATAACTGTTCACTTTGACAGATTCCAGTCCCATTTATATTTTTGCCTTTGTCGCCTTTTTACGGATTTTACAGATTCCAGTCCCATTTATATTTTTGCCTTTGTCGCCTTTTTTACGGGGATAATAACAAAACCCGTATCTGCTGTCGTTTATGTCGCTGCGAGTGCGCTTTAAACCATTCCGGTTTATCCAGGGAAAAACATAAACTTTTTTAGAGACGTGCCATTGGCGCCTCAATAAAAAGTTCTAGTCGCCAAATAGTGAAATTTCGTCGTTATAATAGAATTTTGGTCGCCACCTTTTCTCCTGAATTAATGGTTTTGAGAAGGGTGTTTAGAAACCTATAGACTAGAAAGGTAAGTCGCCATTTGGCGACAAGGTTGAAATATTTTGTCGCCAAACTCTAAATCTAGTCGCCATTGGTGATCATATGGTCGCCGTGTCGGGTCCTGTATTTCCATACTTATCGATATATCGCGCTTTAAGTGAGAGTTTTATGTGTGCACACTTTGCTGAGGAATAGACTTCTTAGCGTCACACAAAGGAGAGGGGAGTGGAGTAAGGGGCAAAGGGTAAAACCGAGAGCGCAGACGAGGGGCTGAAATAAGTGACTAGAATTTACTTCGAAGAAGGTGTCCTATTTCAACCCCGTGCCTTATTGTTTTCAATGACAGAGCCTTCGTGAGAAACAGAAAGCAGTGCGCGAGAGTCATGGCCCTAACATGAAACAGATGAAGATGTGGACGGTAAGACACTTTCTTGTTCTTTTATAATGTTAATACTTTCACTCGGTTTAAAGAGCCCGTGTCAGCCACTCCTTTGTTATTGTTTTCGTTCAATATTAGAAGACGAATTACGTGTAGAAATCTCTGAATTAACATCTGAAAACAAAATTTCAGATTTGATTTACTAAATTCAATCGACAAATTGCTCTATATTCTCTAAATCAGCCGATGGAAATGGATACTTTCTCTGACTTGGTATGTTTGCTATGCTGTCAAAATGGCTGCTGACACAGGCTCTTTAACTCTAGGGTACTTTCTAGACTCCTGACTAAGTTGCGCAACCTAGCCAGGCTGCCTGCCTTGTTATTGGGGAGGTCTGGTTTCCATAGCGACCATGTTTGGTACCACTCCTCCTCACTTCTCTCGTTATTTTTCAAATGCTTCATGCATTTTATCCTGACCTAGCCAGGCTGCCTGTCTTGTTATTGGGGAGGTCTGGTTTCCATAGCGACCATGTTTGGTACCACTCCTCCTCACTTCTCTCTCGTTATTTTTCAAATGCTTCATGCATTTTATCCTGACCTAGCCAGGCTGCCTGTCTTGTTATTGGGGAGGTCTGGTTTCCATAGCGACCATGTTTGGTACCACTCCTCCTCACTTCTCTCTCGTTATTTTTCAAATGCTTCATGCATTTTATCCTGACCTAGCCAGGCTGCCTGTCTTGTTATTGGGAGGTCTGGTTTCCATAGCGACCATGTTTGGTACCACTCCTCCTCACTTCTCTCTCGTTATTTTTCAAATGCTTCATGCATTTTATCCTGACCTAGCCAGGCTGCCTGTCTTGTTATTGGGGAGGTCTGGTTTCCATAGCGACCATGTTTGGTACCACCCCTCCTCACTTCTCTCTCGTTGTTTTCCAAGTGTTTCATGCATTTTATCCTGGTCATTGTCCAGCCCCAGCACATCTAGGCTGCAAAGCTTATCATCATCTTCGATTGATATGCTTGCATAGTTAAGGTGGGCGGCGCATTTTTTACTCAAGGTGATATGATGACTAACCCAGTTTGATGAACTCTGCAATGGGTACAGCCGGCTTGTCCAACCCACAGGGAATTTCTGCAGAAACCCATCCGTGGGTAAAGCTGAATTTCCCATGGCACACATGGGAAGTGTTCGGAATTCACATGGATAGCCATGGAAATCCGAACACTTCCTATTCTACCATGGGAAATTCGGCTTTTCCCATGGATGGTTTTCTCGTAAATGCCCTGTGACCGGGGTCTGTATTGGGTCTTGATTTTAGATATCTCGCTTGCCCCTAGAATTAGGTGCCCCCCCCCCCCCCGGGTTAGGTGTCGCACGTTTATTGTAACTTATCGGCTCCCATTAAAATACCATAGGATCTTACCAAGTTACTGGAATGCAAGCGTAACTGTCTGCTGAAGACAGGCCAGGGAGGTGGTCAGGAAGAGAGAGGGCAAGAGCAAGAAAACATGCTGGTCCTGTGAGGTCAACGAGGTCACAAGTACATCAAAACGGTCATATGTGTAAATAGGCTGCAACCATTCAATCCAGGACTTGAAATTACCTTTTTCTTAAATCAATAACTGGAAACTAAGTGGTTGAAACTTGTCCTCACTCCATAATTTAAGTCGAAATTTTGTTGTGCCAAAATTTCGAATAGTCGCCATTGTATACAGTGTGTACACAAGTGGGCTGGAGAAAAGCTAAAGACTTATGACATTTTGTTGTGTTGAGGACGGCTAAGGTGTCGCCAAAGCATCTTTTAGTCGCCAATGTACACAGAGGTGGGCTGGTGTGGTATACCCAGCTAAAGATTTAATGTATAAAACCTGTTGCCAACCAAAACATAATTTTATTCGCCATTTTGTTGTGTTGAGGACGGCTAAGGTGTCGCCAAAGCAACTTATAATGCAACTTGGAGCAATAGGCCTCCTCACAAGACGTATGTACAAACTGTTGTCAAACCATCATTTTAAGTATTGTTTTTGTGTTAAGGACGGCTAAAGTGTCGCCACAGCGTCCATTGCCGTTGATATGTTGTTTACGTGGCAGGAAAAGAAAACATTGAACTAGCATGTAAATTTGAATTGTGATTTATAGATCAATAATTTATTTATTCCACTTCACTTGTTTATAAATCACTCCCCATTAATGTGTGCGACTGTGCAGATGGTTTTCTTGTGACTACAAAGAGGGGACTCACCGGGGTACTCGCCGGGAAAATTGATTTTAACCCTAAGGGATAGCAAATTGGGTGTGTCAACAGAGAATTTTACCCCCTAAGAGATAGCAAATTGGATGCGGAAAATCCTAATGTTATTGCGGTCCTTGAAATTAAACAAGTTTACACAATATAACAACGATAATACACGAAAATACTCCAAATGTGTACTAAAGAAACAATTAGCGACTGGGTACGAGTCTGTAACAAACCTAGATGATTATTTTGCTCATTTCTTGTGAATTTGACATTCAATTCAATTCAATTTATTACACACATTCGTTATATTCGTTAATTAACATTTTTTTTTTTGTTATGTCTCCAGTCACAGCAACCCAGGTTCAATCCATGTTTGCTGCTTTAGATGAAGCCAAATCTTACATTTACATCCCTACTAAACTGATTAAGCTAGCGTGAATTTGAACAGTTTTCAAAGTGGTGGGGGGGGGGGGGGGCTCGTTAGCTAGATTGTGTGAGAAGATAATAATAATAATAATAATAATAATAATAATACATTATTTACAGCAATAATTATAATGATAATAAAAGTGGCTTATAACTCTTGAAAATGACGCGAATAAAAGGAACTATATGCTAAAAATCTATATCGTAAAACTCTCCTAAACTCTATCCTCTAATTCCTCCCATTTCTCTTTGCACGTCAAAGTCACATTGTTCAATATTCAATGGAACACGCTTAGTACTGCGTGAACCGCGTAAACAAAGAAGTGCTGACTTGAGGATAGCAAAGGATACTTTTGTTCGTATCCATGCGATTGTTGTACTGTAATGCTCGCCTTTCTTTGTTGAAATTAGCTCTGCTAGTCGACTATGATAGCGCTTACATTCATTGGCCATTCCACCCGTTGTGATATGCACTAGTGGCGTAAATGTCCCTTTTTCTACCTCTAACACTCTACTTGCATACGCCCTCTTCTTTTCGTTCTCATGCTGGCGGTAAATTTGATAGGTCCTTATAAGACTCTGCATTTGGGTGGAAAACCCTCACATCGAAAAAGGCAGAGCTTTGTCTGTCCCAAAACCCTCGGGCATGAACATCTAGCCGGGCATCTCTTGCTACATTTGTTCCTCTCGTCAATACCTCGCCAGTAATCTCCTGGAGGACCGGTTCTACTTGTACATCATGGCAGACCATGTTAAGCATGTCCGCCTCGAGATCGCGCAGCTCATTGTGCCTTTGTATGACGAATCCCCCTCGCTTACAAATCATAGCGTGATCGACTGTGAATACGTCTCCGCAGACACAAGTGGAGGGCGTATCCGCTATGGGCCAGTCATAGCGGAGATGGATGGCATCCTTGAACTCTCTCTTATTAAGGGTAAAGTTCATCTCTTTGAGAGGAATGACCGTCAGCCAGCTAGACGCGCCTTTTTCTGTAGCAAGGTCAGCGGCTCTTTTCGTATTGTCGGGGAGAGCACTTTTCACTTCCTCTAGCTTTTCTTTGAGGTGATCCTCCTTTTTCCTGCGGCTGCTATTCTGCAGTGTTCTTATTGCGTCATCATCCGGGAGTGCATGTTCCTGAGCCACTATTTCCTGCACTAGGGGCGTGGTTATCGTAGTTGACGCCTCGTGTTCTTTGGTGGCATTTTGACACGGGTTTGTGAGACCCATTCCCCCATGCGGACGGGGAGTGCAAGCAGTTCACGCTCAGCGGGCGTGCACATGTGCCCTGTAATAGCTGGTATGAAGGTGTTACTAATTGCGCGCTCTAGAGGCGCTAAAAGGTCCTCGATGTCAGGGAGTGTTCTTAAATAATACGACCATCTGTGCTTCAGCCCGAATGTGAAGGCAGCATACGAGGCCTGTGGATTTGTTACTGCAAATTCAGCAAGCTTCACCACTTGGTCAGCCCAGTCTTCCACCTTCCCATTCACATACTCCTCCAGGTGAGATCTAGAGCCTAACACGGCGCCGAGATGTTTTTGGCCTTGAGTAGAGATGTTTATTGCCGTGTCACCAAATGCTTCCCTCGCTGCCTGCTCCTTTTCTGGTTTGATAACTAACCAACATTTCTTAGCATTGGGGAAATACCCCAAGCTAGGTCCCATTTCATTCAGACAGTCCCACCACTTTCTTAGCTCCTCGAGCGAACCGGCACCTGTTGCGTCATCTGCATACCAGCATTGCTTAGCGCTGCTGGATAGATTCAGACAGGTTATCAAAGGCTGGAGGCTTATGGCATAGAAGCTCATTGCTAAAGGGTCACCCTGTGTAGTGCCCTCTGTAGATTTCAGTTCTTTACCACCCGTAACAAAAAGGCGCGCAGGTGTTCTATAGGTGTTGTTGGCGTATGTAGCTAAGATGGGACATAGCACCGCGACATTGTGTAGCGCAGAGGCCCTATTCAGCGAATTAAATGCGTTCGATGCGTCAATAAGTAACACGGCATCAGTGTCGTCAGCATCGAATATGCTGTGCATGGCGTGAATAGCTGCCTCGGCTCCGCTCTTCAAGCCTGCGCACACTTGCAGTGCACCGCTGGCCTCAATTATATCCGGCTTCGTCACCCTCGTTACGCACTTAGCGGTTATTCTCCTGATCACTTCTCCAATCGGCCGAACCTCAGCATTACCCTTGTCGAGTGGGATTAATCGATTTGCTAGAATCGGCTCGATTGTGGCAGGATCAATGAGCTCTGTGCAAAGTCTCTTAGCAAGAACCGCAATGGCATCGCAAAGATTTGTGCTGGACTTTTTAAAATAATAATAATAATAATAATAATAATAATAATAATAATAATAAACTTTATTATTCAACTTTAGCATAAGAATTACGTCGAATTTACGCATAAAATAAAATCTAAAAACTACAATTCCTTCTATGAGTTCTAATACTACGAGTATAATCTTGTGGCGCGCTGAATGAATGTTCCTGCCCGTGCGCGGAATTGGTGCTCGCACCCTTTGAGATCGGAGTGTGTAAGTTCTTGGTGCTTTGCTAATGAATCTCCTACACGGGTGATCGTCTGACTCTACGATGTTTTTAAAACCTGCACCGTGTGCTTGTCTCTCCTAACATTAAGCGGCTCTAAGGTGTCTCTAGCAAGGCCTAAGATGTCCATTGAGCGATTCTGTATGCGCTGTATGTCCTTAGCAAGATAGTTTGGGCTACCACCCCAAATGGGCGAGGCATACTCTAGAAGTGGGCGTATCTTAGTAACGTAAGTAGTCATGATGGCGGGGGGGGCTGAATTTAGTGAAAATATAGACAGACAGACAGATATTTTTTATTTGGCATCGTATACAAAAGTACATGGATGGGTAGTTCTAAATAAAACTTATTTAAAAAGAGATATAATTATTACTATGTAATTATAGTGTCTTTCCGGAGGAGGAAGCACTCATGTACAAATTTTGCAATGGCTTTTTGTGCTTTCGTATTTTTTTTTTCTCAAAAAGTGAAAGTAGACTTTGTCAGACAATTTGTTGAATTTCACATTTTCTATTTCCTCTATTTTTCGAATTAGCTCATCTTTAGCTTATCTTTAAATATTTTGCAGTGGATCAGAAAATGTTGTTCATCTTCCACTTCTTCGTGGCAAATTTGGCAAATTCTTTCGCTGGGTGGTTTGTAGGGCCTTTTATAGCGCCAGTTTCAATTTCTAGACAGTGATTACTAAGTCTTAATTTCGTTAATGAAATTCTATGGCTATGATTGGTGACCTGGGTTAGGTAGGGTTCTAACTTATACTTTAATATATGAAACTAACTTAAATATATGAAAACTTGACGAAATATGGGGGGGGGGGACAAGCCCCCCCGGCTCGGCCATCCATGTTCCTCCAATTAAGAGGCAAAACAGTCATGTCTAACCATGATTAACTTGATACAATAGATAACATTAGGGTTCCAGTATGGCAACGGCTTTACGATTAAACCCACACACCTGCTTCAGCTCTAATCAATAAACTTAAACAAATCCCATTGGTTAAGATAGCAATCTTAAATCCTTGTGGTTCAGTTCCTCCAATTAAGAGACAAAACATCTCTTCCCATTATAAACTTGATACAATAGATAACATTAGGGTTCCAGTATGGCAACGGCTTTACGATTAAACCCACACAAGTGCTCTAATCAATAAACTATAAACAAACCCCCTTGGTTAAGAAAGCAACTCTTTTCAAATGCTTGTGGTATGTTGAATGTGAGAAATGAGTTTGTGAAGTTTTGAGAGGCCTACTTCCATGGAACTTGTGAAATGTTGTCCTTTCTATTCTCCGCACGAAAGTCTCTCTATACATTATTCATTTTTGTCCATTCCGTAAAATCTCTAAGCGTCAACGAAGAAGATGATCTTTCGAGATTTTTAACAAGACTGACAATACATCTCTGAATGTCCAGATGATAAAATCAGGAGCTGTTAATGATGTATTGGATTGTTTACTCTCTTGTTTTGAAGAAAAGGAGTGTTTTTCGTTCAATTTGGTCAAGGGTTCGAGTGAAAACAGTTTACTTGTGAGTTATTGCCAACCGACATCCACGACCCGAACTCACCAACACCGGTTGGGAATTTGAGTTCAAGCCATCACAGTCCTAAGGTACGTAAAAACATTCAAGTGGAAACATTCAATGTCGTTATACCATTGCTACGCGACCTCAAAATTCAATGTTGCGATGGGCGATTGACGCCGATTTTTAGACGTCAATCAAAACAAAACGTTGGATTCGGCCACTTCAGTGGGTCGACGTTGATTGCAAAATCAAGCAAAATGGTTTTAAGCTATCAATTGGCTTCTTTGCCTCGAAGGTCTAACTTTCAGGTTCAAGAAAATTGACTACAATTTTCTTGCGTAAAATCGCCAATAGCAAGAGTGAATTTTTAGGTCGCGTAGCAATGCATACGGTGGATAACCGCCATGAGTATGCAGCCACCCTTAGTGGTGGCGAATAGTCAGTGACCCTTCAACATGGTCACCCATCGATAGTGATGATCTGTTCGGGGGAGAGGTAGATTTTTCTAGGAAGGCTAGAGGTCCCTAGAAAATTCGGATATTCAGATAATTTGGAAGACTTTTCTTTCCACTCAAATTCGCAAATCGAACGGTATCTAAGCCTACATTCATGAAACCTTTCTATTGTGTTTCGTAGAAAGATTCATGAGCTTGTTTTTATGGGCGCGGCGGGTAATTGGTTTGTATCCAAAGGAAATATGCATGATTTCCAGTGAATAAGCCATGGACCACCTTAATAACAGTCTATTTTTAGTGGCATATCAATTATAGATCACCACGGTAGCAAAGCTCTAATAACAGAGGTTTTCGCGACGTTGCGAGACGATGCTAAGTGAACATGTTTTGGCAATATATCTCGCAATGGGTTCCCTGTCAATTACCTTGATTCTATAATTAGTCCAGTCATCCTGTGGTTCGAACTTGAACTAATTGCAACAGAATTTCTGTCTCTGCGAAATGAAAGCTAGTAGTTAAGTTACTAACATACTAAAGTTCCCCAAATTCCTGCGGTGGAACATACTCAAATTAAGGGGGTAAATATTTGAAGAATATACCACAGGGTACCCGAGTCACAAAAGCTCCAAAACAATTTTTTAAACCTTGAAAATAAATGTTGTTATACTTTTGTGGAACTTGAAAGAGTTTTGCTACATATTTGTACTAAACAAACTTGTTTTGGAATAAATTTCAATGAAAATGTCGTCTTTTTGACCACGGACACATTTCCTTCATGGCGCATTGCAAAAGTGCAAAACAAAACAAAAAAATTTTTGGGGATCACTTCATTTTGGGGCGAGCGAAAGGGGGGATCCCTCAAAACCTGAAACCCTGAAAGGGGGGACCACAAGAAATTTTCGAAGTAGTTATTCCAGCAACTTCTCTATCATTTGCATTTTTCTACCTCACTCAATACATGATAACAATTTCGGCGCGCTTCGCGCTAATAAAGAATTCATCTAATATAGTCCTTGGTAACTCGCGCAAAGAAGACACTACCTTCGCACCGTTCACAAGAACAACCAGGTATCTTGGCGAGGAAAATCAAACTCTACCAAAAATGCCCTGCAGTGATAGGCCTGGCGGGCAGTCACTTGGTTCGAAAGAAGAGTAAGCGTGTGTTCGACGTTACAGGCATAGAAATTCGTCATTTGGCCCGCGCTTCACGCAAATGAATAATAATTTCGGCGCGCAATTGCGCACGTGAATAATAAAACCTACAGGATTTGTTTACTATACATAAAACAACGGAATGTTCATCTACACTTTCTTGGTGAAAGTGCTTTTATCAATGAAATGGCTTGATGAAATGCGTTTCAAAATTCGGGTGTAAATTGTCTTCTACTAGGTTAAATAGGGGGGGGGGGGAATCACGCGTCTTCATATTTCTTTTATATTTTCTTCCTTCCTTTAAATCATTGAAGTAGGAAAGTTGCATCAATGAGCTCGATTTACAGGGCCCGGAAAAGTAAGACCTGTTTCAAAGTCGATCTTTTGCCGCGTCGAATCCAATTCAGCCGACTGTTTTTTACCTTTTCACATGCAACAGAAGGAAGAAGAAACAAGGAAAACAAACTTGAATTCCTTTCTGTTCTGCAATGACTCATCTAGATTAACTTTTTTCGCTATTCAAATTGTCCTAGAAGCTGCAAATGAAATTTCTAACAATTAGTTTCGACTCGGCAAGAGTTCGACGTCTGAAACTGGCCTAAGAGTGACACACTGTGGGGATTCAAATGGCTGAGGGCAAAGTCGCAAAGTCTCTTCTGAATCACACAACAGTTGTTACAATGACTTTCTGTAGATAACTTTTGAAACTTTACAAGGTCCTCAAAGGTGAGGGCATCCGGCAAACCCCAAAAGCGGCAGAAACTTTGAATGTAATCATAGTTAAGGATACGATACACTTCCGTAAAAATACTCTCAAGAGCGCAATTTTCACCCGGGGGGAAGACTCCTATATTTTTGGGGCGGGGTGCTCGTCGTACCTTTTAGGGTTTAAAATTAGGCCTCTGGTACCTTTTAGGGGTAAAATTTGAAAACTTGCATTAGTTTTCCGGATAGGTACCAGTTAGGGGTCCGTTCTAGCAAATCAAGCACATCACGCTTGTTTGAAGCCTGAATTTGAGACGTATTTTCGCTCGGAAAAAATTCAAGAGAAAATAGCGAGGGAAAATACGTCTTGTTGTACCTTTTAGGGGTCAAAATCAACTAAGCGACGCCATTTTAGGTACCTTTTAGGGCTAAAATCGAAAGTTCCGGCAGAGCACCCCCGCCCCAAAAATAGGGGAGTCCCCCCCCCGGAATTTTCATCCAATTTCTTTGTGCAATATATCAAAATCAAATTAAAGGTAATATTCATTTTTATATAGGCAAAAATAGGCAAAATAAAACAAAATAAAAATACAGTGGGATATATCCAAGAAACACTATGCCACAGTTCCCCTGCTTAAAATCGTTTACAAAATGCATCAAATTAATGAGCACATGTTGATATCATCATATAGATAACAGACGTGCTCTTTCCTAGGATGACCCATGTGCTCATAACAGATGTGACGTGCAAGAAGACTTCAAGCACTGCACCAGGCTTTACAAGAAGCCAGGACCTCGGTATCAATGTCCCAGTAAGTTTCGACACCATCAGTTGACAAACGGGATTCCGTATCCCTATCCTTTTCCCAAATAAGGTGTTATCCTAACCCAAAACCTAACCCACAGCCTAACCCTTAAAGGGGAACTCGCACGCTTAATTTTTGTACAACCTGTCAAAAAATAAGTCGAATTCTAATCACCAAAAATACATTACGTTTACAGGGAATAACCAAAAAACAGTCCAGGTTTGTTATATGACCTTTTAACTTTAAATCAATACAAATCTATAGTGTTTTTATTTATCATTAAGAGGGTGGAATTGGATTGCGATTTGAATTATTTGCTTGTCTGGCAAGCGTGCGAGTGCCTAAAACTTAATCCTAAAATCTAACCTCTATAAAACCTAATCTTAGGAATAGTCCCTAAGTTAGTCGAGAGGTTTGCCGGGATCCTTGCAGGGGCGTCGCTACCAATACGCAAAGAGCGCAACTGCGTACTAAAATGTTCACTTTGTTACACTTTTTCTGATGTTTTTTTCTGGATGATGATCTCTATCAGACTACTCTCTTGCGCACCTGACAAATACGCTCTAGCTACGCCCCTGCCTTGTATATTTTGTGTTGTGTTTCGGCTGCTCGAGCCGGGATCCCGGTAACCGGGCCAGCCCGCCTCACTTCTATAAACACAAAAGAAATTTCAATAAGGAAACGGCAGTCGAGACGCGAGCCATCCCGGCAAACGGGCCAAACAATGTGTTGGATCTGCCTGATCCGCTTATACCAGGATGTGGCTCGCCTCCATATAAACAGGCAGCCTGATGGAAATGGATGCTTTCTCTGACTCGGTATGTTGCTAGGCTAACAAAATGGCGGCTGACAGAGGCTCTTACAAAAACCATCCCATCTAATCATTACTCTGTCAACAGAGACAACATGTCGTCACATCAAACAAGCCTTTCCATCTTCTTCAAGTGGTACCTACTACATTGATCCCGATGGAGAAGGCGGGACATCCCCATTTTCGGTCTACTGTGACATGGTAGGGCGTGATGGGATTGGCGTGACAGTCATCAGTCACGATAGCGAACCCAGGACTTACGTTAATGGCTATGAACCCATTGGGTCTTACATAAGAAGCGTCACGTACAATGGGGTCGATATCGATCAACTCAAAGCTCTAACCGCTGCTTCGTCTCATTGCGAGCAGTTTATAAAGTACGAATGCCATGGCTCGGTTCTGAGATACCCCTCGACAAATGACTGGGAAGGATGGTGGGTGTCACGTGATGGAGCTAAGATGACGTCATGGGGTGGTGCGCCTATCGGAAGTGACAAGTGCGGATGCGCAGTAACTAATAGCTGTTCGGGAGGCTACATGTGTAACTGTGGAATGAATGATGCCACATGGCGTGAGGACAGTGGGTTTCTGACAAGTAAAAATCACTTGCCCGTCAGTCAGCTGAGGTTTGGTGATACGGGAGGCTCGAGTGAGAAAGGATATCATACTCTAGGAAAACTCAATTGCTTTTAAATCAGTGGTATTTTCAACTGGCATTTGTGTAATTAATCGTCAAGAAAACATTGTACAGTGTGCTGTTCAAATTTCGGACGGTACCCAACCTCGGACACTTTGCATTTAAAGTACAGTATTTTTAAAACGTAAAAGCAATGTAAATGTAAGTTTTTGCGAGCGCATGAATTTTAATTAAAAATTTTAAATGTTAAAACAACCAACTGTCATTCTCACGTGCCGGGCATTTTTGTTTGTATCAGTTGTACTAACTTTGTAAAAGAAACATTTTACTTTTTGTTTAGAAATTGAGTTATATAGGAGCTGTTTCTAACTCAAATGAAACGTTTGTTTCAAAAGTTTCATAACTCAAATGAAACGTTTGTTTACTAACTAAAAAATACGCAGACACGGTTTTTGAGAAACACGTTTGAGGATTAAAACAATGCGTTATATTAGACCCCGTCCACACTTTATCGTTTTCGTATTGTTTTCGCCGTTTTCGGTGATCGTTTTCGGCGTTGTAGTGTGGACGATAGCTGTATCCGGAGCAAAAAGTATCCCTTTTCGTTTGAAATAACAGTGTAGTGTGGACGGGGTCTTACTTGGGAGCCAAGGTCCAGCAGTTCGACGGCGTTAGCTCTTCAAAATGGCCCACCAAAATATTTAATCAATCCTTGAAAAAATGTGTATTTATTAATAACTTATTTCTTTTTGCCAAAGCATACTAGTCCGCCATTTTATAAGCTTTCCAACGATATATAGGTTGATATGTTTTAGGTTAAACTAATAACGTGTATGATTGTTTTTCCGAGGACGTGGGCGAGGGTTCTCAGTAACCCTAATGTTTCTAAGACTGAGTTTATGCAGAAACACTGGAAACATAATAAGGGAGCTGGTGTATGCTAATTAGATTCGCGATATTATTTTAGAATATCATAAGAATTCCAGAAATCAAAATTGAAGGGAGCAACATTAAGCGAGTTTCTAACATAACGACGAATTAGCTAAAAAGGTTTCTAGTGGAATAGGGGACGGACTTTCTTGATAGAGAAATTGTTGTTGCTATTTACATTGAATGACTCCCCACACCTAGAGGTTTTAGAGGCACTTGGGTGGGGTACACTTGATACCCCATAGGCGGCGGACCCGAGGGTGGGGGAGTGGGGTGGGGGGGGTGGGGGGAGGGACTGAGCACCCCACTTTTTGAAGCTGGATATATTTTTTGTATTTATACGTAAAGAAGAAAAGGAACCGAAGAACAGAAGCGTTTCCCTTTTTGTTTCTGTTTGACATTAGGCCCAGAGAACGTAGGGTTAAGATTACATTATGACATATTTGTATCAAAATGTATATGAGGTAAAAACATGAAGAAACGAAATTACGTGCGGCCACTTCATTTTTTGCCTCTTCGGCATGCCCACGTGCTCTCCGTCGCCCCTGTATCCAAAGACTTAAAGCCAAATCTAAAGGCTATGTACAAGGTCTTGAATGACCAAGCTCCACATTAGCCGTATTCACACTAGAGACGGAAAACTCGTCTGAGATGAGTTTCTCGTGAGAAAAAGTTCCTGCTTTATGTCAATTCTGCTCAGAAACACTTGCTTGTTATCTGTCTAAACTTTTTCCTTCAAAAAAATTGTTTTCACGTGATCACAGAAGAACAGGGAACCATATTGAAGGCGAGAAACTCGTCTCAGACGGGAAACTCGTCTCTAGTGTGAATACAGCTATGGTATTCAACGTGATCAGTTAACGTTTCAGTTCAAAAAGCAAGTAAGGTCTAAGGAGTCGTAATCGTAGGGATCTCCCGGAGGATCTTACTCTTCTGTAGTTGCCTCTTCCTAAATCTGAAAATAGATAAACAAGTTTTCATTGCGAGGCTAAGATGTGGAATAGTCTTACCCCTCAAATCAGGGAATACAAAACATTGTTTTCATTCAATAAGGAGCTGACCAATTATAGATACCTTTAGTCTATATTTGTATTCTCATTTTTTACATACAAGTCTATTTTTACGTATGGACGCCCTCTGTGGAAATTAGCTAAGTCGTTGTCAGAGTTACTTAGCGTATGTAAATAAAGGTACCACAGCGATTTAATTGGGCGGTCACCTGCTTCAAACCACGTTAATTAAACAAAATTAATTAAGAAACTGAAGGTTAAAAATTAATGAAAAGATTTATCAAGCAGCGGTTCTTATTCAAAGATGTTTGTACCTATTATCTAGAATTGTCTGTTTTTTTTCTTCTTGAGTGGTCCTTGTGAAATGGTCGACTCGACATGAAAATCTGTCTCTTGCGATTTGTTCTGCTGGCGTCACTTTTTGTGCATTCAATATGCATCGACATCAAAACCAACGACGACTATCTCGTCTTGGAAAATTTCAAGAAAACAGAAAACACGGCTTTAAATGCGCCGATAGCAAATTCGTTAATTGGCAGTGATGCGTTAGATTGTACGTTGTATTGTGTACACGAAAGTGAATGTTTTTCGTTTAATATAGTAAAGAGTTCGAGTGGAAGTGGTTTTATCTGCGAACTTCTGACAGTTGACAAATATCATCCCAACTCCCCACCACTGATCGCAAATATGACTTCGAGCCATCACAGCCCCAAGGTATGCTAGATTTTTTTCATTATATCTTTTAGGTATTTGAATTCACTCTTTGTCCTCTTTACATTCATTCTTTTTACATTCTTTTTACATTCATTTCGCATGTTTTCGTTTAGCATTTTGTATTCTTTCTTTGTCGTTCTTTGTGATAAGAAACACCGAAACAAATACATTGGGAGGGCCGTGTTTTTGTCCAAAAGAGCTCCCAAAAAAATTTGAAAACCTTAAAAAAATGTCGCCCTCCCCTACAAAGTCCTGAAAAAGATGTGACCCTCCCCTCGTTCTTTTTTTTTTAAGTATGAAGTCATTGCTTCCTTTAGTAATTTTACCGCTTCGATCTATTATAACAATATAGTTGATGTTAGCTGGCGTAAATATGTAATGTAAAAAAAAAATGTAATGTAGGCACTTGTATACCGCAAATTATCATATGGATATGTTCAAATGCGGTTTACAGATGTGGACATGTCTGATCCCTAAGATGCGGACTGCGATTTATACAATGCAGTTTACAATCATGAGTGGTTGTTAGATTACATTCTGTGGTGAGCACTGTGATAGTGTTTAACGTCCCTCGCATAGTGGTTAAGTGTAGTGGGCTGAGAGACGGGACCTCGGTTTTATTGTCTCATCCGAAAGACGTAAAACACAGGAGAAATGACGAATCACTTCAACCCACGATGGACACAAGGTTCGAAACAGCAGAGAAAAATCCCAACTGCCCCCGACTGGGATTCGAACCCGGTGCACAGAGGTGGAGGTGAGAGGCAAACGCTTTGGGCCCGACTTAGGCTCATAAATATGCCCAAAACATATTTACCCCATATCAACTACATTACTATTATTATAACTTTGGAGAGCATTGGGTACAAAAAGCGGGAATTTATGTCACCATCATAACGCCGATTGACTCGCGGGGGCTCTAATATATTAAAGCCCGCCAACATGTTCATTACAGACCGGATAGTACGCCACAATTTTCGCCAAAGTTATAATGATGTAGTTTTGAACCGCTACTCAGGCAAGACTTAGTCTTCTTTCTGTTCGGCGAAATAAACATCTACAAAACGGATGAATTTTGAGCATTGCGCGCCTGGACACGTTTCAAAAGGCTGTTACTGCACAGAGGACATGCGTGTTCCAACACAGACGTGACCAAGACATTGTAAATTGCAACGTGCGATCTTTGGCTATATTGGTAGAGAGAACAGGCTTTCCAAGCTGTGCACGTCCTTCCACAACTGATCACGTTTAGTAGGCTACTGATATCATCTTCGAGCGCATCATTCTCAATGGCTTCGCCATCAGAATCTTCTCTTTCCTGGTTTCCTTTGTATCACTGTCACTCTCCTCATAGCCTGCATCACTGTCTGCATCGTTCTCACTTTCCTCACTCTATTCTATGCTTGTAACGTCGAACTTACGCTGGCCTAAGGTGTCAGTTGTTAGCTAGTTTTTTCGAAAATAGTGACTGACCGCCAGGCTTTTTTCAGTGTGGGGGCAACGTTTTAAAATGGCAACCTTTGCGCGCGTTTTAAAAAACTGTATTAGATGTCGAAATTTTTGAATTGAGAAATTGTGACCCTCCCCAAATCCGCTCTAAAAATATTGTGGCCCTCCCTTAAATGAGCCTTAAAAATTCGTGGCCCTCACCCAAAAAAGCATGCCCCCTCCCCCCCCCCCCGGTAAATAATGACAGCTCCCTTACCCCTCCCACTTGTTGCCCGATTTCAAAGGTTACAACAAGTTGGATACCGGATTGAGGATTCCCGCGTGGCGACAATTAGCAACCATAGCGCGCAACATCTTGTACGGTCTGAAAGTTCGTATGATCTATTGGGGCCCGCGTATATAAGAACCTGGATTTTTCCAACTTAGGGAGTGTTCATTATTTATGACAAGGTATTTCTAAAAAAAAGCTAGTTAGTTAGTTAGTTTGATACATTTTATGTCCAGCTTGCTGCCAAAGTTGAGTAGCACGCAACGCCCATCGACACACATACACACACAAATAATGAACACTCTTCTTGGGATTTAAGTTCTCAAATAGGTTCTTACTAGCAACCAGCACATGTAACTAAGTACAGACCAGTGCATCAATGAGTGCCGTAGGTAATTCGCACTAAATTTACTTTGTATTTATTAATTTTCGTTTGGTTTACTACAGTCATGTGATATCGGTTGAATGTGATGTACACTCAATTACATCGTGTAATTCAGAACTTGATATGGCATAATGGAATGATATGGTTTTCATTTTAAGTTCACTCCTTGAGTCATGCTAACAAAAACCCTAAAGTAATTTTTTTTCATATGAAATTCTAACACGGCTAGACGTGCTCTTTTCCTAGGACCCATGTGCTCATAACAAATGTGACGTGCAAGAAGACTTCAAGCACTGCACCAGGCTTTACAAGAAGCCAGGACCTCGGTATCAATGTCCCAGTAAGTTTCGTAGAGAGACATAGCAGGGACGTAGAAACCAGGGGATTGAGGGGTAGATCAACAACCCGTGTGGAAGCGTCTCGCTTTTAGTTCAACAGGCGCTGAATCTCGATATAACACATGCGCACACTGTCAAAACTTTTAGAGCTACCCTTCCCATAATGCATCTCTGTGTTTTTGTATACACAATTCATTGAACCAGAAACTCTGACTTACACCAGCTTACACAGAAGATTAATACTAGTCTATTGCGGATTTTTCGAGATATCAATTTTGAAAGTGAAAAAGTAGGGTATATTTCGAGGTGTCGTGCGTTGCTATGGATACTCTTCTCTTCACAAGTGGTGCATTTGCACCACATACCAGAAGCTCATCGTGTGCTTTGCTATTTTTGCACCCTGGCTCTAAATCACTAGACTATTAAAAATATTTGCTTCACTTTGGCAAAGGTATAAAGTAAAAGCCGTTCTTGTCGTGTCAGAGGAAGATTTCGTATTTCGTGCGCCTGTTGCATGTATGACGTAATTTGTCTACTTCTCTCTGATTGGTTGATTTTTCGCGCGAAAATCTAAAAATAGCCCAAGCTATAAAACACATGTGAGAACCACCCATGAGGGATGCATGCCCCTACTTATGAGCTTCTGCACATACTCATCAGTATTATTATATCGGAGGGTCATATTGACTGATGGAAGCACAATGAAATAAACTGCATAGCCACTATGCACTGAAAAACTATTTCTAGCCTCCTTAAGACCGCGATTTTTTTTATTATTTTTGCTTTCTTAGAAACAACATGTTACCACATCAAGACAGCTTTCCCATCATCCTCCAGTGGTAGCTACACCATCGACCCTGATGGAGAAGGCGGGACGTCCCCATTCACGGTCTACTGTGACATGATAGAGCGTGACGGGATTGGCGTGACAGTTATCAGTCACAACAAGGAAGCCAGAGCTCTCGTGAAGGGATCAGAACCCGCTGGGTCTATTGTACGAGATATCACCTATGATGGGGCGAATATCGCGCAGCTGAAAGCTCTAACCGCCGCTTCCACTCGCTGTGAGCAGTTCATCAAATATGAATGTTATCACTCAAACCTTTGGCATACCACTTGGTGGGTGTCACGTGACGGAGGGAAGATGACGTCATGGGGAGGGGCGCCTATCGGAAGTGACCAGTGCGAATGCGCCGTGAGTAACACTTGCGCAGGGGGTCGTAAATGTAATTGCGCAATGAATGACAGCAAATGGCGAGTGGATAGTGGGTTTTTGAACAGTAGAAGTCACTTGCCAGTCATACAATTGAGGTTTGGTGATCTGGGAGGCAGCGTCGAGAAGGGGTATTATACTCTTGGAAAGCTCAAATGCTTCTAAGGCAACTGAGCTAGAACGAGTTTCAGACGAGCATTTTTATTTAGATTCTCATTGGTCGATCAGTTCTGTCAGCCAATCAAATTTTGAACTTTGCAACTGTGTTGTAATCACGAGCTCACCGCATGGCCGGTAGTGATTTTACGTTCGATGTTTAATGAGTGATAATCGTTTTCCTTGGCTTGCGATTGGATGGCTGAGATATCATTTAGCAACTTGCATTTTATATCGTACATGATTGGCTAGCAGTATTTGGCAAGGGCGGATCTAGAGGGGGTGATTAGGGGTAGCCACCCCCCTTGTTCTCATATTTCTTGCAAAAACCTTAAGATTAGCCAACCCCTTGGTCTGAAGTATATCCTTTGTACTAGCCACCCTCCTTCTTAAGGTTACTGAGAACCTTCGCGCGCCTCCTCGGAAAAAAAAATCATACAACTCCTTAGTTTAACCAAAACATATCAACCTATATATCGTTGGAAAGCTTATAGAATGGACTAGCGGGCTATGGCAAAAAGAAATCATTTTTTAACAAATATATTTTTTTAAAGGTTTTATTAAAAATGTAGGTGTGACACTTTCAAGAGGTACCCCTGCAGAACTGCTTGACCTTGACTCCCAAGTAACACATTGTTTTAATCCTTAGAGGTGTTTCTCAAAAACCGTGTCTGCGTTTTTTGAAATTTTGTTCAGTTCAAGTTATGGAACTTTTAAATTTCCATGGTCACATTTTATAGAATTTTCACGCTCTAAAAATTAAAAAAATTCATAACTTTTGAACTAAACAACATTTAAAAAACGCAGACGCGGTTTTTGAGAAAGACCTTTAAGGATTAAAACAATGTGTTTCTTGGGAGTCAAGGTCAAGCAGTTCTGCAACGATAGCTCTTTAAAATGTCACACTCAATTTTTTTATAAACCTTCAACAAAATTATTTACTTCTTTTTGTCATAGCCCGCTAGTCCATTCTATAAGCTTTCCAACGATATATAGGTTGACATGTTTTGGTTAAACTAAGGACGAGTATGATTTTTTTTCCGAGGACGTGCGCGAAGGTTCTCAGTAACCTTAAGGGTCTGCATCCGCCACTGATTTGGTCTTAATAGAGTCAAGTGAAATTAGCTCTAGCAGATGCATGGGAGTGTAATCGTTGTTTGCCTGATAACCTTAAACGTGGAAACATATTCAACGCGCGGGCATATTTCCACGATGTTTCACCATGTAACAATGTTGCGGCAAGAAAAAAAAATGTTTGTGAACTCCGTCAGAAACATCTTGTTGCGCGTCATAATAGAGCGGATTTCACATGACTGTCGTGAAAAACAATTGCAATTGAGCAATCACTAGCCAATCAGAATCGAGAGAAATCACCACTTGCTCCTAAATGGCTTTTTTCTCAGCCAATCACAAGCCGAACCAATTACTAAGTAATTATGCAATTGTATTTACTACAGAATTTGATTGGCTGAGAAAAACGAGTAGCCAATGAGAACGCAAAGCAATCGCAATTACATAACAAGTCTTGACAGTCATGGGAAATCCGCTCTATATCCTTGTTTGGCCGCTAGCAGCATTGTTACGTACCTCATTTGCCAGAAAAGAAATCAGAGACATAGAGCAATGTTTTGCCCAGTTAGAAATGATTTTCACAAAGTGCATTGGAAACCAAAACTTTGAAAGAAATCAGAGACATAGGGCAAGTTTTGCCAGTTAGAAATGATTTTCACACAGCGTTAAGTTTAGAGTCTAAGCTTCTATACCTTGAAATATTTACGGAAACTTTGAGCTGTTTATATCTACTCCGGAAGCATTACAGAAAAACATTAATATTGATGCCGCAAGTAGCCTGCTAGCCGGCTCTCCAGTGGGTTTTTTCGGATATTCGATTTTTTTGGCGCGACACAGGAATCCCGACGCCACAGGAACCCCGCGCGCGCCCTAACGAATTCTTCTCTGGAAAACCCACTGGAGAGCCGGCTCGCAGGCTATGCCGCAAGAAGCAAAGTTGCCTCATTTAGGGCTGGTTCAACTTAACGCAAGTGCAAGGATATCAAACTCATACATTGCCCTTTTGTGGTTCAAACTAGAACGCAAGCGAAGACACAAGCGCAAGAAAACCGAGACATTGCGTTCCCTTGCGCTCGCACTTGCGTCTAGTGTGAATCAAGTGGACGTAAGCGCAAGAAACTAAGCAATGGTTATTTTAGGCTTGCGATTACGTCGCTATGATTCACACTTGCCTTGCGCTTGCGTTCCAGAGAGAACCAGCCTTTAGCCAGAGCTTTAGGATCAAAACAAGCGGGGGAAATAGGCCACTTGCACTAACTGGGACACGAGAGGAGAAAAGGGAGGGTAGAGGGCGTGCACGAACAAGCTTGCTTGCAGGCTAGCACACGAACAAACAAACGAGCGAATAAATAAAAGCCATGCAAAGGAAATGATAAAATGAATGAACAAACACGGATCAAATATGAATTAGTTTAATCTATGAACGGAACTTTGTACAATAGCTATCTTGTATCGATTCAATGAATGCTACGTACCGGGTAAATGAACGTTTATTTCCTGACAAATATACCTGTCTTTGTTAACTAGATATGCAAAAATAATTCGATCGTTTGGACGATTGGTCAATAGGGGCTTTGTAACCGGAACATGTTGATTGCAGATTATAGTGACCTGAAAAGAAAGGGATAGAATAAAGACAAGATTGTGTTTATGGGTTTACATAATTACGATAATGTTTTAAACTACTTAATTTTTTAGCCAAAATATCTGCTGCCATAGTGAACATTGGTCGAAATTTCAAGTATTTTCCACTCTAAAGGTCTAATGTCACACGAGGCAATTTTTCTTGCACCTCGCAACGTATTTTGTTGCGTTGCGATTAGCAGTGAATATTGCGAGTCTGACATACCGTGTTGCGTTGCGAGTTGCACTAAAAGTAGATTTTAATTTCTACTTTTAGCAACATTGCTGCGTCTCTGCAACTCACGAGGCAATGTTTTCTTCTTTTTAGCCAATCAGCGCACGTTATTCATGATCTCGCGGGTTGTTTACTTGGATAAGCCACTGTACTTGACAATTTTATCGCGAGCGTATTGCATGTTGCAAAAAACGTTGCGAGTGTGTGACATTCCGCGGCAACTCGCAATGTTTTTTAATTCGTCATCGTTGCGTTGCGAGTTGCAAGAAAATTGCCACGTGTGACATGGCCTTCAATCTTACTTGAACTTCTAGTCACTCCTGCAGTCATCTTTCCTGTACGAATACCGTCTCTTGTGGAAACAGACCCGCAGCCTTGAGGGTGATATCGAAGTCGAGGAGAGAGAGTCGTTTCCGCGGAAAGTTCGTGACAAGTTCGTAACGCTCATTCGAGTAACCTTCTGATTGGGCAAACTTTACTAAAGCCTGATGTAGACAAGAAAAGAAAAAGGTAAAATAATAATGAGTGTTCTTTGTTTGAGCTGAACGACCCACTACGAATACTAATTTTTCAGTGTGACCAAAGCTTGTCAAATTGTGACAAGTGAGTGCATTTTCACGCGTCAATGCAATAAGCCTTTTAAGTTGTTGCCGACATGAACGTATGAATGAAATATAATTAGATCTTTTCTTTGATAGTCAGAATAGAAATTAATTAATCAAGTGACAACGAGCTAAAGACACGGCTTATTGCATTCGGCGCGTGGAAATTTGAGTCGCTTGTCACAGCAAAATAAAACTCAAAGACACCCATTCTTTGCCATAAGATATGTTTAGACTAGTCAGTGGTAACATCATGTTGACATGTTAAGCCCATTTGAGCTCAAGTTTTATTTAACACGTCGATTTCATAGACATGGAGAGTTCACGGCCTAAGAAGTGGGGCGGGAGTGGGGCCCCTCCCCACTTACCATAAGAGGTGCTTCTGCTTGTAAACAAACTTGTTTCCGGCCACCATTTGGAAATCGCACCATTATTTTGCACATCGGTCCTATTCGGCAAAAGAGTAGTATAAAATTATTAATACATGATAACTGCCTGCTGGTTAAGGGTTCGAGTCCCGGCTGGACCAACACTGAAACCAGACTAACCATACTGGTGTCTACGGCCCTTTTCTAAATAACTGAGTAACAGGTGCAGTCTTTGATCTAACAACTGCAAAAGGTTAGACATTCAAATCTTCTCTTAAAATAAGGACTATCTATTATAATAGGAGGTTAATTTGTATCAAATTAAATGAAAGCATTGTTTGTTCCTTATTGATAACAGGTAGAGATTTATGCTAAGGCGTTTTCAACCAGCTGAAGAAAAAAAAAGTTTTATTTTGTCTTACCAAACTCGATCTTCAACAATGCATAAACGTTCCCAACTCGGCCGATTTCAGAGTATGATTTCTGAGCCATGTTTTTGAATAGGTTTTACTCTTTCTCGTCAATACAATATCATCCAGACTCTTGAAAACAATACTCAGTACTCTCTTCGTGTTTTTCTTACCTCTTTCTTCTTCCCACATTTTGTAAGAAGTTGAATCATCACTTGATGTTACTCTGCTATTATCGGCAGTTGCCGTTGAGGGTGTAGGGGTATTGACCACGCCCTTACCCCTTGTAGACGAGACTAAGGATGAACTACCATCTCTCACATTTCCAGGAACTGTCATGCTGCTATTACTACAAGTTGCAGAATCTGGTAAATTATTCGTTTGCCTGCTACTTGTTGAAGCTTTACCACTGGGACAAATGTTTGTAATATTAGTGTTACTATTCTGTTTGCGAATGGTTTTGAAATTTTCTGGGGTTTCCAGCTTTCTTCGTCCTCAGAGTCAGTAAATTCTAAATCATTGTCATCATCCGCATCGTCATCGTTGTCACTGGCATCATCTTTAGTTGATGTGGAGTAACGTAGTGATGCTGCAATTGCTGCTTCTAGCTGAGAATCCTCAGATGCGTCAACAATAGACTCCTGTAAATGAGATTAGTAATAATCAAAGTTAAGTTGTGCTAGCAGTTGCCTATCAGCCTCCTAGTTTGGTTAACAGTAGCTCGCAAAAGTCGCAGCTAATGACCTTTCAAGCTGGCTATTGATAGTGGTCAGTGGTTGTTGCTTGGTGTTTTCACATGCGTGATAGAGCGGTTTTCACATGACCATCGTGAAATCAATTGCAATTGAGCAATCACTAGCCAATGAGAATCAAGAGAAATCACGACTTGCTCCAATTGCAAGCCGAACCAATAAGAGCGGTTTTCACATGACTGTCGTGAAAACAATTGCAACTGAGCAATCACTAGCCAATCAGAATCGAGAGAAATCACGACTTGCTCCTAAATGGCTTTTGTCCCAGCCAATTGCAAGCCGAACCAATTACTAAGTAATTGCACAATTGTATTAACTACAGAATTTGATTGGATGAGAAAAACGAGTAGCCAATGAGAACGCAAAGCAATCGCAATTACATAACAAGTGTTGACAGTCATGTGAAATCCGCTCTACTGAGTAATAATTACACAATTGTATTTACTACAGAATTTGATTGGCTGAGAAAAACGAGTAGCCAATGAGAACGCAAAGCAATCGCAATTACATAACAAGTCTTGACAGTCATGTGAAATCCGCTCTAACTGATGGGTGGATGAGACGGTTTCCCATGTGCTTGGAGCTGCTTGATGGAACTTTGTGCTCCCAACTCTATCAAGAAGGTAAGTTTAGAGCGGATTTCATGTGACTGTAGTGAAGCCAATAGCAGAGTGTTTAGACTAATTCTGAAGAAAACATAATTAGGAGGATCCTTTGTTTACAATTTGAGCCCATTAGCATAAGCACTGTTCAGAATCAGACCGTTCAAGGAAGCTATAAAATGATGACTAGAGCACTGTAAATGAATTGTAATTGGAAAATTTCAAGCTGATATCTCGAATTCTAAGCGTGTGGTGCAACGTTCAATTTAGAGGAAACATGTGAGCTAATGAGCGTTTTGCCCCAATGATTTCACACAATTTGAAAAGCTTCAACTAGCCTGGAAAAGTATTTTTTAAGAATAAAAAATGAACCTATTTTGAGCATTGCATTGCATTTTCAAAGCTAGATGCAGCGTTTTAAAAATTTCGTGAATGTAAACAATGATGTCACCAAGGATCGGCCTATAGGAGTGCAGGGCCTGACATTGCGACCATATGGTTGTCAAGGGCGTGGCTAGAGTTAGGGTTTTCGGTAAGCAAGCATTTACCAGGTGCTCAAAATTCGCTGCCAACAGCATTAATTCAGGAGGAAAAGATGGCGACCAGATTTTTATTGTGGTGGCCAAACTTCACTACTTGGTAACTAGAATTTTCTAATTAGGTGACAATGGTACCTCTCAAAAAAAGTTAACGTCGCAGGAGTGATTGCAAAGTAATTCCAAATAATTCACAACATTCATCTGAAATCTGCTCTACTTTTCACTGAGAAATCAGTGTGACTAGTGCCACGGAAGACTTCCTTATGACACCTTTGTCACTGCCGCTTTGCACCAACCCTTCCCATAAGCAGGCCCGTAGCCAGGGGGGTTCCAGGGGTGCGCAAGCACCCCCCATGCGACAAAAAGGTCCACATTTAAGACTTGTTTTTAAGACACTGTTTTAGTGACTAAGGGAAGTGGTCAAAACATCTGTACTCGAATGGGACCCGATGGGGTGGTGTATGCCGCAACCAACCTTCTTTTAGGAAAAAATGGCCATTTTTAACTGCGAATATCTTGTAAAATAATAAGTAAATACAAAAGATTAACCCAGCACCGTCTTCTTTATAGCGAGAGCAACACATCCATGCAATAACATCCAACATCCCTTACTTGAGCACGGAGAAAATGGGCATTGAAAAAAAACGGGTGGGGGTGGGGTGGTACAGCACGGGACCTACCACCTCCCGTGATAAAATTGGGTTCCGTTCGAGTACAAATGTTTTGACCGCTTCCCTAAATGGGCCAAACAGAAGACTGCAGTCACTTTGGCATACAGCCAGTTTTGTATATTTGCTTTTTCTAGTGAATTAATAAATTCGGTTAATAAAATTCATACCACGTTGGTCCGCTTTTTCTAGATTAGCACCCCCACACAACAATACCTGGCTACGGGCCTGCATAAGGATGCTAAAGCAATTGTTGGTCCACTATTGCTTGTATGTATTCTTTTGATCTCATATTTTAACACTTACTCTCTTAGCTTTCTTGAGAGGTGGACTTTCACCATCAAGCCCAGTATGATTCATTAAGAAATCTGTAACTGCAGAATGAAAGAAGATTCAACGCAGCTGATAGGTTAATTGGCAGCTCACCGATAGACATATTTTTCCACATATTTTTTTTCTTCCTTGTTGATACTTTTGGTCACTTCCATTATTCAGATAACATGCTGTATGATCCCTGCCTTCAAAGGATCGTGTTGGCTATAGGAATTTTGGGTATTTCTGCAAAGTCAATCAAAACATCTGAGCCAATGCAGGTCTTTGTCCATTTCAATTCCTAGTGCAGTCGCCTGGTTCCATCACAACAAATCCAGACAAACATTGTGATGAATGCTAGCCAAGTGCTCTAGGCCAACCAGGGCAAGAATATGATTGGCTCAGATAGTTGGACCGACAGAAAATCCCAAAAGCCAAATCAGTGTGTTGAACGCAGTGTCCACATGTCATTACAGCTGTTTCAGGTAACACGCGACCCAGCACGTTCAAAACATCAAGAGAGCTTTTAGCAGTTGGGTTTTCCTGTGTAGTCAATCAAACCATGTGAGCCAATCAGATCCTTGCCTAGTTTCGCCTAGTGCAGTGAACTGGCTTCTGTTGCGACATGTCTCACAAGGGAAGCCAATCGAATGCACTGAGTAAGGATATGATTGGCTCACACGGACACGGATTGCATTGATGGACAGCACTGCCAAACTCTGGCAGCAACGGCGACGTCGTGTGTTACCTGAAACAGCTGTAAGTGTTTTATAATGTGAGAAACGCACGAGGGATGCTGGAAAAACATGAGAAAACTTTGAAACTTTTCTCGTGTTTTTCCAGCATCACAAGTGTGTTTATCACATTATAAATCACAGAAATCCGCTTTTTATTACTTTTATAAAATAGCTTTGCATCTGCCATGCGTTTATAATGTGAGAATGCACAGCTCTCAACCAATCAGAGTGTGCGTACTATCTTAGCTATTTTATAATTCCTTCTTGTAATATGACTTTTCATCTGTCTATTGCTGGCCAATAGCCTGCATACAGACCTTTTAAGGTTACAATACTGGCTGCAGGCAGGCTACTGGTCAAGTACATCCTGTGGAGTCAATAGGAGTTTTCAATAGTCTGCAGCTCCAAAAAGACTTACCATTTTCACAAAATGCTTGTGCATCCATAAATCCCCATTCAACAAGCTTTTCACCTAAAATCATGAAATATTATTAATAATTTTCTTATCATAGTGATCACTGGCAAACAGAAATGAGAATGAACTTCACCATACTTGGCCAAAATTAGCGAATTAGCAGTCAAAAATGTGGATGGTCTGTTGTCTGGAAACAGAGATGCTTGTTGGAAGAATTTTCTAGCCAAGTTTTTGCTGGCCACATTTATGTTTGAAAAAGTACTACAAAATGTGGGAATTGTACATTGCTAAGTTCCAAGACTTCATTCATCTTGGAAAGTACAGGCCAGGGGTTACATTTTCAAATGTACCTGTTCTTGGGTCTAGAATGCCAATATATGGGTATTGGGCTACATGATAAAATTGAATAAATCTTTCTCCCTCATCAGTGTCTCTATAAACCTGCAACATAAAGTAGATTAAGTTTAGACTCCAAGAATAAAGTTTTGCCTTTGTTGTTCTTTTGTTTTGTTACTTTTAAGTGAAACATGATTTACTTAAAAATGATTTATAAGAGCCGAAATTAAAAAAAAGATTAAAAAAAAAGATTTAAAACATTGATGAAGCAACACTGTTGGAGAGCAGATTGCAAGTGCTGTTTATTTTCACCTTCGCTTCCCTTTCAAACTTGCCATGTGAGAAAAGCAAATTGCAATAAAGGCAGTCATACAGAATACATTTAAGAAAATTGTACTAATTCTAGATGCCAGATATAGAGAACTCTTCTCCACATGAGATTCCATTATGGTTTCCCCTCCTCAAACTTGTAAGACATGCAGAGGTGCCAACCCTCACAGGCAAATTTTAGAGAATTGCCATAATATTCAGGGCTTCTGGCAGGTCATAAAAAAAGTCTAAATTTCGCTGGATTTTTTCAAGGGTTGACATCACTTACAGCCAATTCTTAGTTACATGTGGTCGCGGGGAAAAAGCTTGCAAGCAAAAACTCGTTTTTCTGTCTTGTCTGAGCGTGGCAAGCCGGCGAAAGCACGTGCGTTGCCATGGAAACTTTGACAACAAACGAGTTTACGCTTGCAAGCTTTTTTCCAGACGACCGCGTGTAACTGAGAATGGCTGTAACTTGTTAAATGTAGGTGATCCTCTGCTGTATGTTTGCCCATCCTTTTACTGTACCTGCCATAATATGAAATGTTCCTTGAGCATGTTTCGCACTTGTCCATTACTCCACACATCTCTATTGAGCTGCTGACACCGGAATTCCTGGACATCCTGGACATTGATCAATAGCCACTTCTTTTGCTGCTGTCCAGCAATTTTACCCTAGATAACAGAATATCAAAATAATCAAGTGGCACCCCTGGCTTTTTTAATCACATGAAAAAAAGCTGTTTATCAGGTAACTGGGAATTTTTCCAATCATGGGAAATCTTGTCAAGGATTTCTTTTGAAGTCTGGGGATGTCCAGCTTTACAACTATTGTGGAACCTGGAATTTCATGGGAAAATGGACTCTTCTGTCAGCTCCTTTCCATCAGTTTCAATCCTATGCAAAGGAAAATCATGGGTTTCTACAGAGTGACATTATTTAATTGTGTGTTTATGAGCTACTATATATTACAAGCTTTATGTAGGACAAATCTTTAAGAAGCTTTCCAATGTGGGGAGCCTGGAATTGCATGGGAAAATGGGCCTTCTTGAACTCAATTTGATTCTGACATTTTTCAATCTACTTCTTGTAGGACAAAGAATGTCATTGTGGTCTTTGGAATAGCTTATAATTAACTTACTGTTTCAAATGTCCCTTTATGAAGTAGATCAATAGGGGGTCTAAAGAGATCTTGTAGAGTTTTTCTTTTAGTTGAGCCAGAGGCTGCCCCTGAAGCTAGCTGTTCCTGTTCCTCTGTAAATAAAGAAACACATAAAAATGGATGAGTTGTGGTTGCCACAAATACTCTTTGGTTAGAAAATTGAAACAAAATTCAGAAACATTCATCAGCCACCATGGAAGGAGTTGAGATACATGTATGACCCTCCAACCCCACCCCTCTGGAATTTCATATGAAAAATACATTTGGTTGTATTGGAAATATAAGCCATTTGACCCACATCTGGAATTTCCAAATACTTTCTGTGGGATAGGTATGGATTTTTTTTCTGAAATTACAATATGTCTCTGACCAGGAAAGTCAGGATGAGTCACCTGCATTAGTGCCTTGAGTGTTTAATTTAGGTTTCTACATGAAACGCAGGCCTTACCCAGTACTATTACGTTTAAGTGTTTGACTTGAGGGCAACAATGAGTGATTCCAGAAAAAATCCATACCTCCCCCATGGAAGGGATTAGGAAATTCCAGGATAGAGGTTAAATGCCTTTTATTTCCCATACAATCACACTGTATTTTTCACTTGAAATTCAAGAGTGCTGGGGGGTCATATCTCAAACTTCGTCTTCGAAGTTTTCTGGAATCACACAATGGCTGGAAGAGGACTACATAATACTACATTCTCTTGTGTCCACTGCCCAGGGGGGTACTTGGATATAAAAATGACGGGGAGGTCCGACGAAGCTCCAAATTCCATACCCAAAAAAATACCTGAGCCATAAATTTGATACCAAAAAATACCTGCTCCCAAAATATGATACCCAAAAATACCCAACTTTTTTAGCTTTAAAAGGCTACTTAATACACATGAAGCCCATCATATTATGTTTCCCAGAAATAGCTTCACTTTCAGCTTAAGGCAGTATCTTGATGATCAACTAGCCTGTCAGAAGTTTCAACCCCCCCAAAAATAAAGAAAAATCCCCCCCCCCCCAAAAAAAAAGTCGTCATCATATTTATATCTGATTACCCCCATGGGGGGTCCACTGGTAGATGGAATATACAACATTAATCAAAAAGTGAGTGTGTCACTGACTTTATATTAACAAGAGTAATTTTATCAATTAAAACTTACTTGCTTCAGCTTGGAAATCTCTAAAAGCATCAAACACTGATTTTGACGCTCTCTTTCTGGCTTGAAATGCTGAAAAAGTTTTTCATTCATTCTGAGTTAGTTCTTATTATTGCCATGTAAACAAATAAAATAAGGAAATTTGCAGAGAATAAAAAATGAAAGTGAAGGATGACCAAGGCTTGCCACCCCAGACAAACATTTCTAGCTACGGCCTAATTGTAAACTAATTAATATGGTTTAGTAAAAATGATAAAGCTTTTAGCAGACCACAATTAGATCATTAATTAGATCATTATGGTATCCCCATTGGGTTGGTTATCACTTGTTAACTTCTGGTTCCAGTTGCTTGAAAGTGGTTTATCACTAATCCTAGATTAATTACCATGGTGGCCCACCTTTGAACAACGTGAGCAGGGAGAGGCGGGTTTATAGGCAGGTGATTGAATGTGACAACAAGAGCTAAATAGACCTCCATGGCATGGCTTGGACGTAATGTTTTCCAATTCCAGATCACATGGCATTCCCGTGAGTAATCTTTCTTTCTTTTTCTACTATGCACCAAAGAATATATAAAATTTATATATATTTAATATTCCAAACAAAGAAAGAATATTGAAATAAACGGCACGTGATCTGAAATGGGAAAACATTACGCCCAAGCCGAGGAGGTCTTTTGCAATGTGTGGTTCCAGAAATATCCATCCCTCCTCCCCCCATGGAAGGGATTGCCATGGAAGGGATTATTAGGCATATTATTTACCTAATTTCTTCCACACAAATACTGTATTTTCCTTTGGAAATTCTAGAGGGGTGGGATGGGGGTGTCACTCTTTAACACCCTTCCATGGAGGGGAATATATACCATGGATATTTTCTGGAACCACACAATTAATAATTGTGGTGGCATTTTTCGTAGACACTTGGCTGTATGACTTCCTACTTACAGTGATACGGCTGGTCAACTAAGATTCCTCTTGTTTGCGGAATGGGAGCTCGCACTTCCTCTTCCTGATCACTAATCAAACAAAACGTATCTTAATAAAAAAAGTATGTCAGACAGGCTTGATTGAAGAATACTTCCTCACTGATTTGAATATGAATAGATCATTTTGCTTTGTTCTGCCTCGTTCAATAAGAAACTGAGAGAGATGCAAATTCAATGAGTGGGTATTCTGCAACTTTCCTGTCAGACAATTTTAATAAAATTAAATAAAACCAGTGCAATTTCAACACTATCATCTCATCTGCTAGACTTTCTAGGAGATATGACTTCCGCTGGTCAAACAGTGCAGGAAGAAATGTAAAATTGTATGGAGCTCGTATTATTAAATGAACCAAAATTATAAAGCCTAATTAACATTTTTTTAATTAAGCTTATTAAGTTAACACATTTACTTAAAATCGTAGAGGTAAAAATAACCCTAACTCCATTCTAAAAAAGTATTGAAATTCAGGAATACGGAAAATAATTCTGAAGTCAAAACTTGAATCAGTGACGGTTCCAAAATCATCAGACATGCTTTCGAAAACGTAAACTCGTTTTCCAGGCTCTCCAGTAACATCGCTCCATTCATGAACTTTTACTAAATCACATATATTTAGGTTAAATCATAGTACACCATCCCTAACAGAAACGATTACCAATGGGTTCTGCAGCATCGAAAGTGTGTTTCTGTAAGTTTCCATTTCTGACCAGTACATTTCACCTGGGTTTTGGAGCTGGAGGGATCGGAGGGATGTCGACTTGGCTGGATGAGCCAGCACCGGTTGACGTATTAGCGGGTTCTTCTCCCGTGCATGAGTCAAAATGCATTTCTATTGCCATTTCTAAGTTCCCATTAGTTGCTTCGAGTAATGACTTTGCTATAGCGTCCGGGGCGCCCGTGACGTTGATAAATTCGGCGATCAATTTGGACCACTTCTCCGCCATTTTGGTTTTCAACCGCGAACACAAACCGCGGGAAACCGACAACAGGAAAAGGTCTGGGAAAGAGTGAGTTCCCGCGGGTTGCGGGTCGTAATGAATTAGAAAAACAACGAAAAATCAAACTTCACTTGTCAGCAATAACATTTTTATGCAAAAATATAATGTATTGGTGTCATTTGAATTAATATGAGGTTGTTCGGACATTTTGATGCTCCAAATATCGCAGTTTTCCAATTCATTGATGAGGTTCCGGAACATTACCGAATATTTTACGACAAGAACCGACGTCATTCGTTACATTTTCGTAATCCCGAAGCCCCTAGGGGCCTGGGTCAAGCACGCGACTATTTTGAGCGTTCCTGTTGTTGATAATGCGAGGTGAAATGTTTTGTACTTCGTCGCATTTTTCGTGGCATTTGTGGTTTCCCAGCTAGCGAAATCACCTAAAACAAGCTTGAATATGACAGAAAGTTTACAGAACTTCTTGGAAGAGAAATTATTGTGATAGAAAGGAGTTTTCAGGTTTAAAATTGAAACCCAAACAGCGCGGAATTTGAATGTTCCTTTCGTTTAATCTCCAGCGACTTTACTTTCTTCGGAGTTGACTTTTTGCAAAACCATGAACTGTTCACTTAGAATGGAACTCACGAAGCAAATTTGAGTGTTCAAAGAACAGAAAGTGTAGATGCACTTTAGCGCAAGGAGAAAAGGTGAGTTATAAATTGTTTTTTAAATGTAAAGTGTTTTGACGTTGCTACAAAGAGATTGAGCAACGAAAGACAAAGTTCTAGAGAAGATCGATATCTGACTTTGCATGGCTTTTAAAAATGTTTACTTCGCAAACGCTCAGCTAGGCTGAAGTATTAGAGACATGTTTCTCATTAAATAATGATTGCAATAATTAGAGATTCCCCCTGAACTATTTTCTTTCTATAAAGTCTCTAACCAGGTTATAAATTGGAGTTTATGCAAGTTTAATGATGGAGAGTTGGTTCGTTGGTTGCAGTTCAAGATTATTATAGTATTAGCTTTTGTTCATGGGTGATTAAATTATTATTAGCCATTTTAGATATGTTTATTGTACTTGTTATGATTTCTTTTTTGTTTAGCTATTGACCTGGTTCCACCAAACCATTTTTAATCACGTAAAATATAGCAAGAGGGTTCATTTGCAATTGTGTGGACCATGATGGCTTTACAAAAGTGTGTTTATGTTTTCTATACAAATAAAGTAAAACAGTATTATCATTGAATGTTTTATATGTTTATTTCAATTGATGTGGACAGATTTTGCTCCAAGTTCTGTATTCCAAATTCTGAACCACAAACAATATAAGTTTTTATAAATTATTATGCCAATCATTTAAAATGCTAAATAAATAGACTTCATGCTGAGTACCCTTGAGGCTGCCTAATCTCAATATTGCTGCACACACTAAAGTGGCACATGGACAGGGACATCAACTCTCCTGGTTTTGCCAAAAATCTCAAGATTTTTCACTTCATCTCCCAGGAAAAGACGACTGAAATACATTAACTATATTTCTCCCAGGAGAATTTCAGGAAATTTCGCCATTTCATGTCGGTCTCCAGATTTTCAAAGTCCTTCGGTTGACGTCCCTGCATGGATATTGGTTGAATCCAATATCCAGTATCAGCGACTATTACCAAAATGTTTCACTTCATTTTGCACTGTTGAAATTTTAGCACAGACTACAGTTTCTCAGTCTATTCTATCATTCATCACTTGGAGAACAGAAAAAAATGGTTGTGCAAATAAAGTTTCTTTTGCATTGTTCCTACAACATTACCACCAGTGACTTCACATGAAAACCAAGAATAGTAATTATCCTACGGCTACAAAACAGAAGTTTTTTTTTTTCAGGTAACATTTCAGGGACCATGGATTTTGCATTTGGAAAGAGAATACAGCAAGTGGATTGGCGCAAACTTGGTAAGTTGTTATTATTGACATGAGATCAAAAGTTATTTTCCCTTTCTCTAACTCTGAGTGTGATCATCTACTGGGCATCTTTGCAGCTGTTCAGATTTAATTTCTTACAAATCACACTTAAATCCACTGTAAGACAAACAGTGACATTACAGACAAATAAAGTAACTGCAGTACAGCAATAGTCATCTTTAGTTGCCTTCTATCCTATACGCACAAGGTCCCATAGATCTCTTGTAAGAGTGGGGAATTGTCTACCTTGTGCAACACTGCCCTGGATTTTGGAGGCATGCACTATTAACTGTACAACAGCCGTTATGTCGATTGTAAGCTGCACTTCAGCAATTTTCACCATCCAAATACTGCCAGTTAAGTCCTCAAACCTCTCCTTCCAGCAGTCTGTATATTCAGCCATTTTGAGCTCCATCACAATGAAGAGAAGACCCTTTAATTGATCGATTGATTGATTAGGCAACAACCTTTTGTATAATAACCATACCCTCCCTCCCCCCCCCCCCTTCCTTTATTCCTTGTAACATTTCTGGATGTACCACAGTGATTGCAAACTTCAATTTTAGTAAAATGTTTTATCTTTTGCTCAAAGCCTCAGTTGACCCAGACAGACTTGCTCGAGATATGGACCTAAAGACCTTACAAGATAACATCATGCATGTAACATACTGCAACCTAGAGGCAGAATTGGTAGGTACAGCTGTACCAGAGCTCTTACACAGAAATGCTTTGGCAATAAGTGGTGTTGATCTGCATTTTGATGCAGAGGAAACAATTTATGTAATGTTTATGGCAGGAGTCACCATCATGTTGTATCAGATTTGCAACATGAGACAAAGGCGAGTTTTGTTGATCTGATATCACATGGATGTCATGTAAAGTTAAATAATGTGAAGTAATGCAAAATATTTACTAGTAAGTAATGTGTGTTTTTCATTGTTTGTGCATTTATGGGAACTGATCAAAATCTTGCAACTGCCACATCCCTACTATCGAAATCCTAATAATACCACAATTTTTAAGTTTTACCTTCAAATTAATTGTTTTAGGGGATGCAAGCTGTGCATTTTGATCCAAACTTCTTCAAGTTGTTCCGCCTGGCCCAGCTAATAATTGAGTACTTGTTGGTAGGTATTGTTTGGGTTACGTTTTTTAATTTGCTCAATATTTCAAAAGCCATCATGTCAGCAAGTCACAGTGATAGTGTGTTTTATTAGTGTATTAACTCTTATTTGAACAAGAGTTATTATTAATATATATTATTTATTTTTTATTATATTTTTCATTCATTCATTTCAAATACAGTCAGGGGTCTTGACTTTTGAAATTGTCATTTTCAAATGTCATTTAACAAAATGCAAAAATGAGTCTAAAACCCCAAAACATTTCTAAGACCCATTGTGACATTACAGGCCCTTGAAACTGGTAATAATTTGCCATGAAATGAGTCACAGAGTTGTTGTTCAAATTTAAATTGCTAAATATATTATATTTAAGTTACAGTATTTTATTTGTTCTACAGCATTCTCAGGAGTATTTATCTAGCAGCTTGGAAACTGAAATAAAAAAAGTACAAGATGCAATTGAGGTACAGGGAGATTTTAAGATTGCCTTATACCATTTGTCAAGAGCCAGAAACCTCCCATGTGGTGTTTGAGTTCAATTTGAGTCCCCTTCTTATGCCATTCACAATAAATGATAGTATTTGGGGTTTTGAGTGGTGGAATCTTGAGCCTTTTCTTGGTGGGGACAAATCCATGCCCCGGCCTCATAGATTGACAATTACAGCCTCATCTTTTTGCAACTGAAATCGTTGGTTGTACATACCTATCAGTACCCATCTGCAGGCTCAACAAAAACATGTTCTGTAAAACTTCAAAGTTTTGACAGTTTAACTTCAAAGTTTGCCCACCCATGTGTGAAGTTTTGGTGCCACTCATGAGTGGAAAAGGTACAAAAAGTTTAGTACTAGATAGATAGATAGATAGATAGTTTATTAAATATAATCATTGCAGCCAATAGGCTGAATTGTGAAAATATACTTGCTATTAAAGACTAAATGAAATTATATTAAATGGCTTTTTTCAATTGTTTTTGGTGAAAAAGAATTGCAGACTTCAATATTGTGGCAAAGACATTGAAGTTTGCCCATCAAAACATTGAAGTTTCCCTGTCAAAACTTTGAAGTTTCACAAGCAGACAGACAAATATGTTTTTGTCAAAATGTAGACAGGAAGATAATGCCTGCACAGCAGTGTTATCATGCTGGATACAGCACAACACTCTTGAAGAATAGCTAAGAACTTTTATGCTTGAGTAGGGGTCTTTGAGGTGTGTTTCTGGCACTGGCATAAACACCCCATACACCGTTAGGGCACGAAACAACTCACTAATGTGCATGAAATCAAAACAAAGAAATTGATTTGCATTATGCATGAGTACCAGATGGAGTTGAAACAAACACTCAGCAAAACCACAGGATACAATAACTATGCACCTCAATGACTTCAAGTTCTTCCAAATTCAAAATTCATATTCCCAGCTATTCCTGCAGCATTGAATTTCAAGATTGATCATTACAAGTCCTCTTTACAAACACATCACTTTTGCTGATAGGCACTGTTGCTAAACTCCAGTGCAGCCTCAGTGGTTAGAGTCCTGCAATGCTAGAGCAGATTTCGTATGATTGTGTGTGAAAAGTACCGTGACAAAGTTGTTCCACGCCGAGACCATGACCGTGCCGCGACTACGCAATTTCATTGGCAATTTCTTTCCATTTACAGCAGGCCAGGTCGTACCGCCACCGTGACAGTACCGTGCCGTACCACGGCACTTTTCACAATCATACGAAACCTGCTCTATCCCTCCCTGTAACGACTCTAACCATGCTGCAAAGGAACCTACTGTATTGCTGGCTTGACAATTTTTATTTTACATGCCTGGGAAGGATGGACATGATCATTTATGGCTGACAAATCAGGCTTTACAAGGAAAGACATTTTAAAAATGTTTTTTTATTATTATTTTAGAGTGCTGAGCATGTGCGAAAAGAACTGCAAGATAAAACAGACTCCCAGAACAAACTGAAGAAAGAGGTCAAGAAGTTGAAAAAGTGGCTAGCAGAGTACCAACTGATGATAAGGGCTGGCGCTAGTGGAGTTCACAAGGTTATTGTACATATAAAATTATTATTATTATTATTATTATGTAATAGTCCTTTATTTTGTAAATAAGAAACATCATTCTGTAACTCACTTGCATGTGACTTCAAGCCGATCCAACGAAATCCTTGCTATGCTAGGGTGGGACAATTTGTCTGTGTGCAGAGCAAAACAAAAATCTATACTGATGTTCAAGGTCTCTAAAAACTTAGTTCCAGACTATTTAACATCAATATTTACTGAGTGCAACACACATTACTCCCTAAATAAGGAACTTATAAAACACACTTACCCTTCCTAAGCCTCGCACCAACTACATAAAAAAAGCCTTGGATACAGTGGGGCCTTAAGGTGGAACAGCCTCCCTAGTGAGGTTTGAAATTCGGGAGGGATCTCTGCCTTCAAAAGGGGATTAGAATCTTGTTTTTAAATCCAGACTCCCACACGGCAAACTTGTAAAACAGCAGAGTGGAGATAAGGAATTAACCTTTTGTGAAAGCTAAAGTGCTAATGAAATGTCCCATGTGTGCTTATGAATGTTTTTAACTGTCTGACTGTCTGGGTTCTGGTTAAAATAATTTTTGCTTGTTTCTTCTTTACAGTGCCCTTACTGTGCTAAAGCATTTGTTAGCCAAGAATATCTGATAGCCCATCTGTCTCGTCGACATGATGACCACCCCCCACCACTTGTGAATGGCTCCATAGCAAACACAGTGTCTGTGAAGCCAACAAGTGTTCTGGTGTCGTCCAAACCAATAAATGGTGATGTGCCAGATAATGATAAAATGGCGCTGATGGAAGAGATGAAACAAATCAAGGAGAGACTGTATGCAACAGAACGAGAGTTGATTACTGAGAGAAGTGCTAGAGAATTGCAGAATGCCAAGGTATTGTTGTCCTGGTATCAGAAGGGGTAAGAAAACGTTTACTTTTGCAGCTTCCTACTTTACCTAAAATATCATCTTAAAATAGAATCAGCTGTTGTAGCTAGAAAAATTAAAATTTTAAGTGTTGAAGCCAGGTTGCAGTTGTGTTGGTCAGTAAAACTCGCAAGAAAAGGCAAAACAGAAAAATGGATACAAACAAAGGCTAAAGAGATTATAAGAAAAAGACAAAATAATATAATAAAAGAAAACTATACAATGCAATAAAGGTGTTCTTGATTATTTTAGAGAAGCTACAGTGTATCAATACAACGTTTTTAGTTGTGTACCAAATTAGTATTATTAATTATTATGATTTTGTCATAACAATTGTGCAATTCTAGAAAAGATCCATATCCTCACCACAGAAAGAATTAAAGTTCCAGGGGTTATTTCCCCTAAAATCATTGGAAATTTCAGCGGGTAAGGAGTCCTTCAGTAAATTCCCTAAGGAGTATCTGGAGCATTTCTGGAATTACACAATTAACAAGTTCTAAACATTATATAAATTTTATTCACATGAAATTTAAATTTTAGGAAAAGGGTCAATTTTCCAACGAACAGCAAAGACTGAGAGAAATAGAAGCAAAATACGAGGAATGGAAAAAACATGAAGATCAAAACCACAAGGCAAGATATTTAATTAGCATTTTTGAGAGTTTAACAGACTTGGCATTACTGTCAGTCATCAGATATCAACATTTACAAATGCCCATTTAATGTCTCTTTACTTGGCAGTCCAGAAATTCACTAGAAGGGCTTTTGGCACGTCGTGGGAAAAGAAAGAAAAATTTCACAGCAATTTTGGGTAAAAATGGCCGATTTTGCGAGGATTTTAAGGGCAAATGGTTGCTAATTAGACTTGATTTGAGAAACGTTTTTGTGGAAAAAAATGTACAACTTTGTAACTTTTTCGCGAGAAATGTTCCTCAAGGGTAGTGTCACCTTTCTAAATTTGCAAATTTACCTGGTTTTGCAGCAAGTGAATAGCCCAAAACGCTGAAATAAGTTTCAAATATCTTGTGTCATGCTTATGCACTCGTTAAGATTAATACATGTTCATAGCAAATTTGAACGGATTTCCCGGGATTTTGCGTGTTTTGTTAAATTTCGTGGTATTTCGTGGATTAACCAAATTTTCGCGAGCTCACAAAATACCAGAAGCCCTGACTAGAGATTGTCAGAAAGGAGATCTTAAAATCAAAGTCAGAGTTGTTTTCTTAATTGTTGTTTTTTCTGACACACCCTACATGAAGAAATGCATGATTGCGCAGGTTTATATACAATATGTGTACACATTCTCGAACCCAGAGCTCCCCAGCTCGTCGCCTCGCAGGGGAGGCTCTGGTGACAGCCACCGAGGCATGCTCAAAGTGCGCGCCATTTCGGCCAATCAGCGAAGGCCCTCGAATGGCTGTCAGGGCCTCCCCTGCGAGGCGACGAGTCGGGGAGCTCTGGGTTCGAGAATGCGTTGAGAGAAACAACTCGCTGCACATGCCCCTACGTTCAAAATCAGCGAAGGCCCTCAAATGTCCCCAGAGCCTCCCCCGCGAGGTGACGAGATTTACACTGAGCTTATCATATTATTTGCATTTTAAATTCAATAGCCAAATATTTTCCGCTTCTCTTCTGTTTTCCACTTATGTGTTTTCTCTTGTTTGTTACCAGAGGGAACTTGAGTCACTCAGACAGTCACTGCAACGGCAGATAGAAAGCATGTCTCTACAGAATCGAGAAGAGAAGCACTCTTTAAATCAGGTGAAGCAACAGTCTCGTTCCCAGACGTTATTTTTTTGCGGTGATTTTTCCAATCGATTTCTCTATGAAAATTGTTTTGGAGTCGTAGGGACTGGGAATGAGTACTAGACACGGCGCGCAATGAATTGCGGAACATGCGCTAAAAATCTGTGCATATCCCATAACTCTCTGCGCGCCCTGTTAAAAAATCCCACAAACCATTGCGCACCCTAAGCATCTGGGTACGAGATTGGTGAAGCAATAACTCCCTTGTTATTGGTTTGTTGGGTCATCTATGGTACATTGGCTACCCTTTCCTTGGTTCATTTGTTAGTTATAGAAATAGAACAAGCTCTGCTAGAAGTCTTTTGCACACGACAAGCTCGACGGTCTCAATCAATGAAGTTCGGCACGACTGAATTAAGTTCAGCACGGCACTGCGCACGGCCGCGCCTGTCGTGCCGCACGGCAAAAGCTCGACTCTGATTCAAACGTCGAGCCTGTGATGTGCCGAACCACATAAATTAAGATTTGTTTGAAAGAGGCTGCAAAACGATGCGCGCGCTCTTCGTAAATGCCCTCATTCAGCAGCGCGCGCAATTGACCGCTTGTGAAAATGTTAGGGGCCGCATTTTCGCTGAAATAGGCTATTTTGGCCAAATAGGCTATTAATGTTGACAACGGTAAAAGCACGACGTATGAACTCGGGCCTGAGTCATTCATAATTTTGTCTATAAATGGTCTCAAAAAGCATGTTCATCATTGTTAACGGCACAGTTGCATTCAGTAGTTTCCATAGAACTCATTTGTTTTTTGCATAATGTGATGTGTTTTGTGTTTGCAGGCATTGTCAGATATGGAGATTAGACTACGTATGTATCATTTTATTAATACTCCTTTGATTTACTCCATTGTGAAAACATTAATCTTAATCTAGATGTGTTTTTTGTTTTCTAGAAACAAGACCTTCCATGGTAGGAAGCATTAGAGTGAGTTTGATTGCGAGAGCTAGAATTTTTATTTATTTCATCTGACAAGTCCAGGGCCCTGGGAATTATGCTTCTCCGCATAATCCCGCATTATCAAGCCACGTTATTTAGACACTTTTCGTGTATCATGACGGCCAGTTTGAAAGGTGAAAAAATATAAAACAATTTTTACTTTAGAAAAATTATTGCGCAATCCTGCATAATGTTGCTCAATTTCCCGCATAACTCGGACATTTTTCCGCATAATTTGCTGAAAAATCCCGCATAATTTGAATAAAATTTTCGCATAATTCCAATGGCCCTTGTGACTTCCTGTCACAAGTCCGGACCTCTCTTATGACCCAACCAAGCACGGAATGTTATGCGGGACTTCGAGAAAGTCTATTTTGGTCGCACATGGTTGAATATTGGTCACCAAAAATTTATCCAGAACAAAGAAGAAACAACAACTAATGTATAGCAGACACCATTGCTGAAGGTTGGATGTCCAGTTTGTACTAAGCAGTTGCTAAAGACCTATCCAATAAAATGGGATCTTCCAAAACGTTTAGAAGATCCCCCATTGGACACATTAAAAGGTCCCCCATTGGACTTTCCATATGTAAGAACTAAATGAGTAATTATATTCTTCAATGTGCAGGATGAAGATGAACCAGACTCTCCACCAAAAGCGAGGCAGAACAATGATGAGATAGCCAACCTTGTTAGAGGGGAATTCCAGGGACAGGTGCTCAATTAATTCTTGTTAGAAACTAGCCTGTTCACCTGACCAGGTCTGACTTAGTTTGGAAGTGTTCGACAGGTGTCCAGAGGAACACGTCCATAACAGTTCAACATTTTATTCAAAGTTAACTAACAACGGTGTCAACTTGCATTAAAAACCGATTTCATCTCCGCTCAGGGAGAAACAATGCGTAACGGGTGTCAAACCCGTTCAACAAAGCCCCTTCAAGAAACGTTTGATGATGTTGAGTCAAATGCTGATTTGGCTTGGACCCACCTTAACAATACGTTTTACATATTGCTATGAATATTAATATAGTCGAGATTCACATATTGTCTAATGCTGTAGAACACGGGCTATCTCTGCAGCACGAGTTGCAACATTGGCAAGAGTCGTAGTGTGTCGCAGAAGTCGAACGCCGCCAGTTTCCAATTATAGCTTTTAAAGTGTTCTAATGCTGTAGCACACTTGTTGTCCTTGCACAGCTTCAGGAGATGAAACTCCAAACGCAAGCAGAAATGCAAAGAGAAATCAAGAAGCTAAATGACAAGTGGAGAGGAAAAGTTGAAAAACGACAAACTGAGCACAACAATGAAGTTGGCAAGGTAGCTTTTCTGAGACCAGTTAAAGAGAAAATGGTTAAAATTGGTGATCTTTGTGATCTTGATACCAGTTTGCACAACTCCTCCTCCAATTCTTCCCCCAAAGTAGTGTCGTTACTTTGCTAAGCCTGCAAACCCCAAACGCAAGTTCCGACATTGCGATCATATGGTCGCCAGTGGCGACTAGATTTAGGGTTTGGCGAGTAAAATTTCCTTGCCTTTCCAGTCTGTAGATTTTTTTAAAAATCCCCTTCTCAAAATTAGTTGTCAACACCATTAATAATGATAAAATAATAATAATAAATCTTCCTTTATTGAGAGGTGCGTTAATTAGGGAGAATAATAATAATAATAATAATAATGAAATAATAATATGTCTTTATTTTGTTCGCTAAAAATACATAACAAACATTACAATATCGATAAAAAAAATATATATATATACAATAGTTAAAATTACAATGATAGAGTCACAGTTAAAATTTATAACGCTAAATTGTATCTAAAAATTAGCCTATTAAATAGCTGTCCTTAAAACGGCGACCAAAATTTCTATTATTGCGATCAAACTAGTTATTTGGCGAGTAGAGGCGCCAATAGCACCTCTCGAAATAAGTTAATGTTGGGGCCTGATTCGTCCAATATAAAACAAAAAAAATTATTTACACTCGTTTTTTCTTTCTTTTCAATTTCTTGGAAAGAACGTTATACTATGACACTGACTCCATCATGTTCATTTATGCTGACCTTAACGTCGATGTTCAGGTGCAGGACCTTCTGAGTGAGTATGGAGAGAAACTCAAGCAGGAGCAAAATCAGAAGGAGAGGCTAGCGAGAATGGTACAAGATCTTACACAGGTATGGATAAACAGCTTTGATTAAAGACCAACAGTTTTGAGCAGATTTCAGACAGCTGTGGGAAGAACTAGACATTCCGCGGCTGCAAAACGATGCGCGCGCTCTTCGTAAATGCCGTCATTCAGGCATCAGCAGCGCGCGTATCAATTCCGGACCCGCCATTGCGCCCATATGGTCGACAAAGGCGTCGTAAATTTAGGGTTTCGAGAGCAGAAATTTGAACCTAGGCGACTTGTCTTTCCAGTCTGTACGACTAAACAAACATGCCCTTTTCAATATGCGGTCAACAGTATTAATTCGGGAGAAAAGGATGGCGACCAGATTTCTATTATGGCGACCAAATTTCACACTTTGGCGACTAGAATTTTTTAATGAGGCGCCAATGGCACTCTTGAATAAAGATGTTGTTACAATAGGCTTGCTACGCTTGCTTATTTGAGAAGCAATGCGAGGAGAGAGCAACGAAGCCGCGAATCCCTCGTACGTTACATGTAAACCCGCGCGACGTCAAGGAACTCAACAAATACTGTACATACACATCTGAGTATGAACTGTGCATCAGATTTTGCCGCTCTTGAAAATACGCTAATAGATGCGATAGTCATAGGCAACACGATTTTCTCATGTGTGGTTGCGTGTGATTTATCACCAGAAATTGAATGAGCATGACAAGGCACTGAGTGCCAAGGTAAGACGCATTACCAAACATATGTGACTGTACCCTTGTACCAAACATATTTGACCGTGGACAACCAGATTTATTATTGGGCTTACGAACATTTACGTTTTGCGATTCGCATTCTACCTCACCACTACGTCATCAGGAGATCACGTGAGATTGCACAACTTGCTAGCTCAGCTCAATGCATGCTTGCTCGGCGAAGCGAACACACGTGTTTTCATAGCTGAAGACTATAAACGTTCAAATTGCCCAAAATTGGGTCGAACTGTGGACTTACTACTCAAATGAGGGAAGAAAAATCCAACCCTGAAGGTGTAATCACCAAAACTCAGGGTTGTGAGCATGAACGTATTGAACAAATCCAAGCGGAAAAGTCGATGGCGGGAAATCCCACAACCATGACCACAAGAACAAACATTGAAGTTGAAACGCCTGTGACCCAGACAAAGTCTGCAGCTGGAGGCTCAAAGGTTAAAAAAGCAGCGAAAAAGCCATCTAATTCAGCTAGCAGCAATACGGGACCGGGAAAGTCCAATGACCATCCCGCTCGACAAAAACAGAACAAACAAGATGGCGGCCATCTTGTTGACATGGCGGGCCCGTCGCAATCTTCTGCGATAACAGATGCAATAGTGCAAAGTATGCAGGCTGGATTCAATGAACTAGCCTCCTTGCTCAAAGAAGGAAGTGGCCTAAAGGGCTCAAAAAGGGACCGAAACTCGTCCCATACTTTTAAAGCTCAAGTTCAGGCGAAACGTGCTCGACACGAAAGCTTCTCAGAGTCCTCCGAGTCAGGGAGTGATTCAGCTGGGGAAGGCGATAAGCAAGGCCCCGAACTATAAAGGTTGACAAAGAAATAGAAGGTCTGTTCGACGATGAGCCCTCTAAGGAGGAGCACAATGGCAATGAGGTCGATATTTTCGATGAAATCGAAGAGCAATACGACCTTGATGAGAAGTGTGGCCCACCAGTCTCTGACAAAGTGGCGGCCTTAACGAACAAAATGGCGCGTGCCAAACTCAGTGATGATGATTTGAAAGAAAAACTGAACAAATTTAAGCGCCAGAGTCTAAAAAACTGTGACAAAATGGTACAAGTCAAAGTCAACCCAGAAATATGGGGGAAAATTACTTCAGCCACTAGAAGCCGAGACTTAAAACTACAGAAAATACAATCCGTCTTGCTCAAAGCCACATCTGGGCTTGTGCAATTGGCAGACAAATTCTACTGCCAGAAGGACAAGACCAATGCCATACCTATCATGAACATATTATCCCTCATCACTCATGCTAATTGTGACTTGAGTCACAGGCGCCGGGACCTTATCAAACCAGACCTCAACAAATCATACCAACAAATTTGCTCTGAGCAGTTGGAAGTCACCGACCTATTATTTGGGGATGACTTGACTCAAAAGATCAAGGATATAAATACCACCAACAGGGTGGGAAACCGGTTGCTTGACCAGCCAAGCCATTTCAAACGGCCACGCTCTGATTTTAATAGGAGATCTTCAAATCCATCAAAAAACGGCCAGCGACTGGGGTACAGACCCCAAGTAACCAACAGGAAGTGGCAAAAACACAACAACTACCCTCAGAGTCAGAAAAAGAAAGACGAGGGAAGGGGAGAGAGATAGACTCACAGCAAGAGTCTAATGCCTCAAAGGTTAGTCTGCTTCCCAACTTAACAAATGATGCACAAGTTAATTCATTTGCAGCGGGCAGGATAAAATATTTCCTCCATGAATGGAAATCCATTTCATCTGATCAAACAATACTACAGCTGGTTCAAGGATGCAAACTAGTTTGGTCCAAGGGCAAAGTTCCTATCCAGAAAAAACAGCCTAAAGAACTTAAATTTACGGACACAGAACGAACATTTATTGACACTGAAATTGAAAGGCTTTTAGCCAAAAAAGTTATCGTCCCCTGCCAATGTGAACCAGGGGGATTTATGTCTACAGTATTTGTCAGACCAAAACCAGATGGCACTCATAGGCTTATACTAAACTTAAAAATCCTTAATCAGTACCTAGAATACCATCATTTCAAAATGGAAACTCTGCAGTCAGCCATAAATATGATGACTAAGGATTGTTTTATGGCCAGCATTGATCTTAAGGATGCTTATTATTCAGTGCCAATACATGAAGACTATCAAAAGTACTTGAAATTCTCATGGAGAAACCACACCTACAAATTTACCTGCTTAGCAAATGGGCTTGCTTGTGCACCAAGATTATTTACTAAATTACTTAAGCCATTATTTTGTAACCTTCGGTTGCAAGGGTTCTTGTCAGTGTCATATATTGATGATTGCTATTTGCAAGGTAATACTTTGCAAAATTGCAAGGACAATGTTCAGGCAACTCTGAACATGTTTGAAAAATTAGGCTTCATTGTACATTTGGAAAAGTCTGTCTTTGAGCCTACTCACCAAATTAAATTTCTGGGGTTCATTTTGAACTCGGAGAATATGACAGTTTCACCTACTACAAGCAAAATAGCTTCAATAAAACAGACTATACAGATATTTTTGTCTAAGAAAAAGCCGACTATAAGACAACTAGCAGAAGTAATTGGAAAGATAGTAGCTGTTTTTCCAGGAAGCTTATATGGGCCCCTGCATTACAGGGACATAGAAAATGACAAAATCATTGCCCTCAGACAATCACATGGTGATTATGACAGTGAAATTACTATTCCAATGCCGCCAGACAGGAATTGCTGTGGTGGTTAGATAATATTCACTTGGTTTGTAAACCAGTTTGTCATCCTAACCCTGATATTGTGATTAAATCTGATGCTTCCCTATTGGGTTGGGGGGCTGTGTATGACCACCAGTCAACAGGTGGACGTTGGTCCGAGACAGAGAGTCAATTTCATATCAATTCACTTGAATTGAGAGCTGCATTTTTTGCCTTGCAAACATTTTGTAGCAAATTTGCAGATAAACACATACGGCTTTTGATAGACAATACCACAGCAGTGGCATACATTAATAATATGGGGGGCAGCCACTCTCTCATGTGTAACAGCATAGCTAAAGACATATGGTCTTGGTGTCAAGCTAAAAATATATGGGTCAGTGCTGCTCATTTACCAGGCTCTCAGAATGTTGAGGCAGACAAAGCCTCACATGTTTTCTATGACAACACAGAGTGGAAACTAAATCCTAGCATATTCCAACTTATTTCTGAAACGTTTTTCTTACCAAATTTAGATTTATTTGCATCGCGATTAAATCACCAGCTTCCACGTTATGTTGCCTGGCACCCAGACCCAGGAGCCGAGGCTGTTGATGCCTTCACATTAGACTGGGGTACTGAGCGATTTTATGCCTTTCCCCCTTTCAGCCTCCTGGGCAAGGTTGTTCAGAAAATTTACAACGACAAAGCAGAAGGGATTCTTGTAGTACCAAACTGGCCAACCCAAACTTGGTTCCCACACATGACGAACATTTTGGTCAAAAAGCTACTGATACTTCCACAAGGGAAAGACATGTTAATTCTTCCATACAAGAGAGAGCAAGTACACCCACTACATCCAAAGTTACAACTCATGGCATGTCACTTGTCAGCAAATCCCTCTCAGACAGAGGATTATCAAAGCAAACACTTGACATAATCATGGCATCATGGAGGACTTCTACCAAGAAACAATATGCAGGACATTTAAATAAATGGCAAGAGTATTGTAACAGGGAACATGTTGATCTGCTTTCTCCATCTGTGCAGCAGGTCTTGCAGTTTTTGACTGAGCTTTATCAAGCAAATTGTGGTTACAGTGCTCTTAATACAGCAAGAAGTGCTTTAGCTACTATTATAACTTTTCCTGGAAATGTTTCTCTTGGAAACCACCCACTTGTGTCCAGATTTTTTAGAGGAGTTTTCCAAAAACGACCTGCTTTACCGAGATATACTCATATCTGGGACATTGGTATTGTTTTGAAATATTTACAGACTCTTAGCCCAGTGGCAAGGTTATGTTTAAAGGAACTGACATTGAAGGTCACTATGTTATTGATGTTGTTATCAGGACAAAGGATCCAGACCATCCAAATATTAAATATGGATTACATGAAGCTTACCAGTTCAAACGTTAGATTTCGTATTCAGGAGAAGGTCAAACAAACTAGGCCAGGAAGGCATGTGCAAGACCTTTGCCTTAAAGCATATGCCCCAGACACAAGACTTTGTATACTGACCTACCTGAAAGCCTACATAGATGCAACTGGACCTCTAAGGGGCAAGGAGAGACAACTTCTGATAAGTTTTAACAAACCACATAAACCGGTTTCTAGAGACACTATAAGCAGATGGCTCAAACAAGTACTTACACTTGCAGGTATTGATACCAATATTTTCACACCCTATAGTATAAGGGCAGCATCAACCAGTGCAGCTAAATCAAAAGGTGTTTGTATGGACCAGATATTATCAGCTGGTGGATGGTCAAATGCTTCAACTTTTGCTAAGTACTATGACAAGCCAATTGCTCAACAATCACACACCGATTATACCTCTGGAATTCTTAATGGATGTTAGCATCTAATCTAGACTGCATCGAACTAGAATTTACCTGCTGTACATGTTGATGACATATAAAATAAATACACTTGTTACTGTTGCATTGGTTTGCATGTAACTTCGCCTGGCCACACTGCTTTGAAATCTCACGTGATCTCCTGATGACGTAGTGGTGAGGTAGAATTTAAAAATTAAACGAGACTTACCTGTAAGTTGAAGTTTGATTGTAATTCTACCGAGCCACGGAGTCAGAAGGGGATTACGTGCCCACCCTACTACGTAAATACCAGACACAGGGATAATTTACTGTCCACGCCCAATACAATACTGTGTGCCCAGTCGAATTTGAAGATTGAGCTGAGCTAGCAAGTTGTGCAATCTCACGTAATCCCCTTCTGACTCCGTGGCTCGGTAGAATTACAATCAAACTTCAACTTACAGGTAAGTCTCGTTTATTTTTAAATTTCTCGCTAGCCGATTGGATATAGAATACCACCTGAGCTATCAAATCGACAGGGAGTGGTCATATGCGGATTAGCCCTTTACATGAAATGCTATGTAGCTGAAACAACACCTGACGTTTGAAATAAAAGTACAACATTCTAAGACCCCGTCCACACTTCACCGTTTTCAAACGAAAACGGATACTTTTTGCTCCGGATACGGCTATCGTCCACACTACAACGCCGAAAACGATCACCGAAAACGGATCAATCCGAAAACGCTCTCAAGAGTGGAGTGATTTGAAAATGGAGCTCTTTGCAACGCTGTTTTCAAGTGTGGATGGGTGAAAACGATGCTATCTGAAATCGATGACGTCACCACAGCAAACCCAACCAATTTCGCGGGCCGACAGATCGAAATGCGCATGCGTTGAGTTTATTTGAGCATGCGCACTGAATGCATAAGAGCGTTTTTGTACGGATACGCGTTGTTGTGTGGACGGGCGAAAACGATAGGTGTGGACGCAAATCGTTTTGAAAACGGAGCAAAAAGTATCCGTTATCGTTTGAAAACGGTGTAGTGTGGACGGGGTCTAAGTGTCATACAATCCAGTCCGTTTATGTAACTAAACGACTAATTTTGGCTTAATCTACGGTATCGTAAGCTATCTTTTTTATTCCATAACGTCCTGGAGAAGGAAAAGGACATGGTCCCTATATTCGTATTCTTTTATTTAGCAGGTGGTTAACGAACAGTATCAGGAGGCGGCGCCAAGACAAGAACCTGTCTTTGGTAAGTATACTTGGCCGATAACAGAATGAAATAAAGTAACTACTCGATAATTTGGATGGAGGGTTGGTGTCATATAAGCAAGTAGAAGCAGCAATAAGAAGTGTCGCATGGCAACAATAGCGCGGGTTCAGCCCTGTACCAGTCACAGTGGAAGGTACAGGTGGGAGGGAGGGAACGCAACACAAACCTTCCCTCGAGCAAGCAAACAAGCAAATCATGTGGGCCATAGCATGGTGGGTCCATTAGGCATGCGTGGACTCAAGCAACCGCTGGTCACCTGTGGGCTAACTTGCAGGCTCAGTAAGAAACATGATACAGCACATAATATAGTCAGCTCTTGAGCATGCGCTGCTAGGCACCTTTGCTGAAGGATGTTCAGTATGTACTAATGAAATGGCAGACAAAACCCCAACGCATTTGTCCCTTATTACTGGTAACTGTGCTTATATAGCGCTTATTCCAAAGCTCTAAGCGCTTTACATTTTGGATAACTCATCCCATAGAAACCAGTTTATAAACATGAGTGTGTGTTAGTATGATGAGTACTGTGACACAGAGGTTGTGCAACGTCCGACGGTCCTCGGGGTTCTTTAACGTCTCTCTTGTTCCGGTTAGTGTAGTGTATGTGAGAGACGGGACCTATGGTTTAACGTCCTTATCCGAGAAGACGCGAAGGTCTAACCATTTGCAGATGTAAGAGCAAAGGCAGCACCTACCACTGCGCTAACCGGTCGTCAGTTAGCGCATCAAAACACATTTATCAGCTCTTTGCTACTATAATAGGTTTGATCATTATAGTCGATCATCGCTATCATGGATGTCAAAGGCCATAATGACTGTATTATCTTGTTTTGCCGTTCTAAGCTGCACCACCACCTCCAAGAAGAGAAGTGACGTTTTCAGCCTCAGATCAAGGTATTTAACAATATAAATATTATCTAGACTGGCAGCTAGTAAGCTGAATGTTCGCTGTGCGCCATCATCTTAGGACATTCACGCTCGCTAGTTCTGTATTGCCCTCTTGGACACTGAGTACGGAGTAAAATAAGTCTGGAATGCCAATGACGGGACACCTGTGTTTTTTTTTTCGCGCGTCGCCCTGGTCTATGTTGCGCTCGTTTTGAATATTTGCGTGCACACTGTTCACTGTTCACTCCCTTTACGGATGCTCGCGATGTTAAAGTAATTGAATTGAATGGAGAAGCCTGTTCATGAGTAAGATCAGATTAGCCGTCAAGTGAATGCTGGTCGCAAAGACAACTAAACATATTGTACATGAACAACAACAACCAAAGGTTGAAATTTATGTTAAACGCCGTGGAAAAATGGTGTTTTGCTGACGTTTCGAGCGTTAGCCCTTCGTCGGAGCTCCGACGCAGACCACCTAGTTTTCCCGTAAAACTAGTCATACCATAAACATATTGTAAAGCCCTCCTCATACCCTAAAAAGGAATTCATTGATGTTTTATTTCTTGCAGGGAGAGAGCGAGTTAAAACTCCTGATTTCAAAGACGGACCAGGTGAGCCACTTAAAAGGGAGTTTAAAGAAATAGTATTTTTTATTAAGTCGGTTCGCCAACGAAATGTGGGTCCAGAAAAATCCAGGTTGACCTTTAAATTGTTTTCTTGTCTTTCTATCCAGAAGACACTCTGACATTGTATGTCGCCGCCAACGCCAGTCGCAACCAGTACCGCTTATGGCGACAAAGGTCAGACGGCTCCAACGAATGGATTGATAAGTTTAACTTTGTCGCCTACCTCAAACCGATAGGTGAGTGATCCTATCTGATGGTACAAGGGCTTGAAATTGCGACCAGCTGGTCGCCAATGCGACTATATTTTTTCCTCAGGCGACTGAAATGTTTAACCTAGTTGCCTCTAGGCGACCATGCCCTATGATTATTTTTTTATTTTCATAAACTAAAGAAATTTGACGTGGAAAAAAAATAGATACGCGAAAATGTGGACAAAAATAACACCATCACAGGCAACCCAAATGACACAAATGTGACAAAAATTGACAAAAATTACCTGGCGAGTAAAATGTTTTCCAGGCGGCCAGAAACGATACTAAGGCGACTAAATTTTCAAACTTGCTCGCCTGGGGCGACTGCCTAGGAATGCCTAGACTGCCTAGTAATTTCAAGCCCTGATGATACGTCGTGAAAGTGAAGAAATTCACGGAACGTTATGCTCGAGCGTGATCGTTGGTATAAATTTTGTATTGATGTTAATAACTGACCCGCATAGATTGGCATTGCTTCCTTCGGGTCAGGCTTCCATATTTTGTATAAAAGTGACGAAAATAATTGGAAAAAAAAAACAAGCAGCGGTTTGTGTATGCAAATTGACGAGTTTTCACGCCAAGCACGAAGCTCGTTTGTGAAGCTTGCAGCTGCATTGTCTATCTGAATATGCCCCATCACCCATATTGCATTCAAGCAACTGCTAGCCACCCGTGGGCTAACTTACAGGCTCAACCAGCAATCTTAATATAACACAGTCAGCTACGCAGTAACTGAGCTCTGCTGCAGACACAACTCTGGGGCATACACACATGCCCAGTACTGAATGTAGCCATGGTATGTGAGACAAATCAGCGACACATTATTTACCAGTTAGAGCAGATTGCAGAAGACTATCAAAAACCTAAACGCTGTTACAAAACCACTAGCCAATCAGCAGTGGAAGCCGTTCATTTGCAGGAGGCGAAGTAAGTCAGACTTGTGTTTAGTCATGACGTGAGCAATGGCATGTTTTCATTTAGGTCGCAAAACGTTCGCAATTTGATTGGCTGAAGACAAAAGACTTTGCTCTCGACCAATAGAAACGCTGACTAAACGCAAGTCTGGATTACTTTTGGTCGGGCCATCTGAAATCCGCTCTAACTATGTTTATTGCTAATCAAGAAAGTACTCCCGTTTTAGGCTATGCTTACATTCTATATAATTATTTCAGGCACGTTTACGGCTCCCATGTACGTCTACACTGCCAGCGGATCCCCTTACTGGCGCCAGTACATCTCAGCCAACCCCTCGCCTCCCGGGACAGAGTACCGAATGGAATACATGTTCTACACGTCACGGACAACTGTTCCTGGCGCCCTTGAGCTCCATGTATTGGACGCAGGTACTATGCCTGTGATACGCTCGTGTGTGAGTCGGAGCAAGACGTTATCCGGGTGGAAGAACAAGGGCTTGAGCTTTTATGTGATGAAGTCGGGTGGACCAAATGGTAAGAGTATTTATTTTAGATATGTGATTTTAATTCGCTCTGCTGGGCTCGCGCGCGGTAGAATTCATTGGAAGACGCGCTAATGTGTGTGAATTTTTCTGATATGTCAGTGGAACCCCCCAGAAATGTATTATTTACCGGTCGGGCCAGATCGTGAAACACTCGGTCTTCGTCCTCGGTCAATATTTTCAAGACCTCGATCCGAACCTCACAGCCGGTAAATGACATACTTGTTTTTTCTAGTCGTTTATGAGTGGTTTCGTTTCTTTTTATTTTCAGCGCTCTCGGTTTCCTGGGACATGGATTCGACCTTTACCGAAGGACAAGAAGGTTCGTGACGAGCTCTTTCTAGAACACTCAAAAATCACACACAAAAACCTAAAAGGTTGACGAGGTCGAGTTTTCTATTTACTACCATTTGCGACGACAAGTAGGTTATGAACATTTTGTATCGCAGACGTTTGTCAAACAAAACTTTCATTAATTAATCTGCACGTGCAGGGATGTGAAACTTTCATGTTTCCCGTGGGAAACTCTAAAGTTACACACCAAAATCGAAGCAAAACTAACAGAATCTGGGCATTTCTTACAAAAAAGGTACTAAATGTTTTGATTTTATTCAACTTAGGATGACTTTTGGTGAAAACTTAGAAACTCAAAATTTTCAGTATGACACATGATCCTCATTAACAAAGTTTCGCCGACCAAGCAAAATGTTTTGATTGACAAACGTCAATAGAAACTTTTCAAAACCTATCGTCACGCCTCACGGAAGGTCGCAAATGGTAGTAACAATTAGACTACGAGTTTGAGTTTTGTTTGAGTCAATAGATAGTTAACGAGGCGTGTAGCTACGAGCGATCTTAATTCGACGCATGCCCTAGGCCTTAGTGAACACACATTTTTCGTGCAGACGAACATTCGTCCAGACCCATGGAAATATAGCTTTACGCCTACCTTTTTGGTTTGAATCTTGCCCCACCAACGTTTCTTTTTCGTCCTGAATACTTTACCATCACTAAGGCGACGCTTGTTTGTTTCTATTAGAGCTCATTTGGGTGCTTTCCTGACCTAGAACTAGTCGTCCTTTATTAATTTGTCAATGGAAGCGCTTGAAGTTCGATTGTTTACGGGTGTTGCCATAGCAAGTTCATTATTGCGATGTGTTGTTCTTGCGCGCGCAGTAGGAGATTTCCTGGCGCGCGCGCATTTAGTGGGACTACGACCAAATTTTGACCCCTCGATTTTCCACTTCAAACGTTTCACCTTTCCTTCGTGAAGTGAATGAAATTCTATTAGATGTTCAAAGCGATAGTATGTCACCCCTTGAACTGTGCATTTTCTCAGTCCACTGTGTTCAAAGCCTTCTATTCTTCATCACCTAATATTAAGTACGCTGTTTTAGAATCCGAGGAGTCTGAGTCAGAACTCGAAGAGGTCCCTAAACCAGCCGAGCCAGTGGAAAGGTAAGTAGACCAAGCAGTCGCGGTCCACACTAAGGGCGGTTAATTCATGTTGTTTCGTGTAAGGTGGACTTAAAAAGAAAATGGTCTGCATAATCCGACATATTGATCGCTCGCTATTTACATGATTATTGAAGAAAGTGGTCAGCCAACCCAGACTTATCAAGCTTTGCAATTTTTTGCCGTATGCAATGCCAGGGCTAAGCTCGGTTTCCAGCCTTGGCGGTTGAAGGTGATCCCGCGTTCGTGGGGGGAAGGATTCGTTAGAAACGACATCAACTACGGCTGGAAACCGAGCCTATGCCAGGGCCCGAGATTACTTGTCCAAGTTGCCAGTTAGCTTCTAATCGGGATAAGAACGCTTTTCAGTATTTTCTTTGAAATTATGTTGTTCTTGACAAAGGAAGTACGGCCAAAACGTCGAATCTGAAATGTTCAGCGTTGTTTTACATTAAATATTTTGCAAGGATAAAAGTGGTCGCTGAAACTTGAAATACTTGGTCATTAAAGAATATGTCTTAGAGAGGTAGTTCTATCAAATGAATTCGGTCAATGGCAACAAGAGCGGAAAAAATAGTCACATTGTCGAATGTATTGATCGCAATTTCGGTGCCTGAATGCAGAAACCTACCCTGGGCATCAGACGCTCCAGCTTCATTCGTACGAGCGCAAGGTTGACAATACGGTTCGCTTGTTATCTAACTCTTGCGCGTAGTTAAACGGGTGAAGCTAGCGACTCTGGTTCCCAAGGTAGCAGCAAGCTGCCTCTCTGTACAATAAGATATGTTAGAGCAGATTTCGTATGACTGTGAAAAGTGCCGCGTAAGAGTTGTACCGCGCCGCGACCGTGACCGTACCGCGACTACGCGATTTCATTCCGTATCTACAGCAGGCCAGGTTCCGTACCGCCACCGCGACAGTACCGCGCCGTGTCACGGTACTTTTCACAGTCATACGAAATCTGCTCTATCAGTAGCTTTCAAAATTAGCTGTTCATCTTTGAGAAACACAATTGTAGCTTGAAATTGCTGCCAACTAAATACTAACTAGAGGTAAGCTAATGAAGTGATATTTGCTTTAAACAGCCAAGTGCCGGCCGTGAATGTGGAGGACAGTTTAGAGAGCACTGATGATATCAAAGAGACGACATAGTGAGCTATAAACGTTTTTGACTTACTCAACTACTACCAATATGCTACTGAAATGCAACCTAAATCGTCTAACTATTATGATTAACGTCCTCTACTGATTACTGCTTCCTCGCTTAACGCCATGCTACAAAAGGCAGTTTTCTTGCAACCGACAACATAATATTTGTTTTACGATGTCAGTTGCAGCGAGAATGCCTCTATAACAGCAGCAAACATTGCATTGCCATTTGCAAGAAACATTGGCTCGTGTAACATGGCCTTTAGTAACGCTTCTATAGCCATCGCAAGTTACAAAGCCAGCTTCTATTTAAGTTATCAGTCAGTCCTATTCACGCAGTCCTGTTTGCGCATAGAAGCCATCAGCTTTATGGCATAGGTTCTATGTACCGTTTGTTCCATTTGACTCGTAGTAACTCTTTAGTCACTAGCACGATTGTCTTGTCACAATACACTTCCAATACCATCTCTGTACTTATTATACACTGATCGTTTTATGGCATAGATACTATATACCGTTTGTTTCATTTGACTCGTAGTAACTCTTTAGTCACTAGCACGATTGTCTTGTCACAATACATGCACTTCCAATGCCATCTCTGTGCTTAATTAACACCGATCGTTTTCATCTTTACGTTGTTTTCCTTTGCAGTGCATCGACATCAGAATGGGTAGGTAGATCGGAAGATTAAATCTTTTTTTCTACGTTATAGCGCTGTTCACGCTGACGTCAGCCATTGATATTAATGTGCCAACCAGAGATCGATTGGTTCACAGAACAAAGGGCGCTATTCAATCTACGGTTGACACATTAGCATTAGAATAGCAATGTTGATAAACAGTGAATAGCGCTATACTTTGTTCTCCAGCCTATTGAAAAGAACTCTGGACTGTTTGGCACCATTTATTTTATATTTCTCCCTTTATCATTATGTTCAGGGTACATCAACGCTCCAACGAGGCGAGTTCAGGCCATATTCTCACAATCAGGACATCACTAGTACGTTATCCATGCAAGTATACTGTGAATCCTCAGCGTCGTACCCAGACGCTTAGGATGCGCAATGGTTTGTGGGATAGTTTTAACAGGGTGCACAGAAAGTTATGGCATGTCCCACATTCCCAGTCCCTGTGGCTCCAAAACAATTTTCATAGAGCAACCGATTGGAAAAATCACCGCAAAAGGCGCAAAAAATAACGCCTAGGTACGAGACTGGTGAATCCTAATAGAACATTGATTTATTAGGTTAGGCAATCATAATTGCTCTCTTGATATTAAAGCCTTACTAAGTTTCTTCCATTTAAGCAATAACAGTACTTTCCGCGTGCTCTCTGCTTTCTTACAAACACGAGTAGGGGATGTTGGGAGAACTGATCAAAACTTGAAAGACACGAGCCGAAGGCGAGTGTCTTTCAAGTTTTATCAGTTCGACCAACATTCCCCGAGTGTTTGTAAGAAACCAGAGAGCATGCAGAAAGTATTTTTATTGCTTTTAGAAAATAACATACACACGCGCGACAGCGTTGCGTGACAATCGTGTTTCTCAGGTCTCTTACAAACACGCTTTTTAACCAATCAGAATGCGCACATTCACAATACAACATAGGTGTTATTTTATAATTAAGCAATAAAAGTACTTTCCGCGTGCTCTCTGGTTTCTTACAAACACGAGGGGGATGTTGGGAGAACTGATCAAAACTTGAAAGACACGAGCCGAAGGCGAGTGTCTTTCAAGTTTTATCAGTTCGACCAACATTCCCCGAGTGTTTGTAAGAAACCAGAGAGCACGCAGAAAGTATTTTATTGCTTTTAGAAAATAACATACACACGCGCGACAGCGTTGCGTGACAATCGTGTTTCTCAGGTCTCTTACAAACACGCTTTTTAACCAATCAGAATGCGCACATTCACAATACAACATAGGTGTTATTTTATAAAATGATTTGAATGACGAGGAAAGTATCGTTGACACTGTTTACGTTAAAGACGATGACGAAATAGTTGCTGTTGTTGTTGATGATGTTGATGATGATGATGATGAAAAAGATGATGAGTAAGATGCTAACATGATTTCTCATGTTAAACTTGACTTACCGAGAGATTCGTCTTTGTGAATAATAATCATCCTGCGATCGCTTTCATGTTTCCAGCTCGCTATAAACATAGTCTAGACGAGGTGGTTGCCTGCAGACAGGAGATCGAACAACTCGTTGAGCAGAGGCTTGTCAGACAAGGAATACAGCTGGTAAGTTACAGCGAGCAGGAACAGCTCAAACCCCCGTCTATGATGAAGAAGCCTATTGTTCCTTGCCTAAATCCGCCATTATAGAGCAGATTTCGTATGACTGTGAAAAGTGCCGCGAAAGAGTTGTACTGCGCCGTTACCGTGACCATGCCGCAACTACGCGATTTCATTCCGTATCTACAGCAGGCCAGGTTCCGTGCCGCCACCGCGACAGTGCCGTGCCTTCTTGCGGCACTTTTCACAATCATATGAAATCTGCTCCAGTATTTGCCTCGTTCGGTATGTGAAATGTTAGGGACAGTGGTAATGCGTTTACTGAGGAAACTCCTGATCTTAGATCGTATGGTTTGAACCCTGAAAAAGACGTGTGTCTGACTGATATCTTGACACTTTTCTGTTTAACAGAATACAGCTCGGCTTTCAACGCAGAAACTAGAGGCTCGAATGTCAGCGTTGACGAGTGAAAGGCAGGCTAGAGCGAAGGTAGGTTCTGGCTGAACTGTTCTGCGACAAGAAAATTGCATCACAGCATATGGTCTTTTAGACCTTATGAATCACTTGAGCAATTATACTAATCATACTAATTATACTATAATCACGTCGCCTTCGACGACTAATTGTTACAGCTGTTTCAGGTAACACGCGACTTCACCGTTGTCAGATTCTTAGAGTTTTGCAGTTGGTTTTTCTGCGTTGTCAATCAATGCAGTCCGTGTGAGCCAATCAAATTCTTGCCAAGTGCATTTGTTTGGCTTCTCTTGCGAGACATATCGCGACAGAAGCCAATTCACTGCACTAGGCGATTTGATTGACGTCGCAGAAAAACCCAACTGCCAAAAAATGTTTTGAACGCGCTGGGTCGCGTGTTACCTGAAACAGCTGTAATTAACTGCAATATCTCACATCTCAATACATCAAATGCTATAAGACCTCATTATTGCTTCATTGTTTCTCGTGTTTTAGAAAACGAAAGCGTTTGAAGATATCAGGAACAGGTAAGATCGGCTTTTGGTAGTATCACGGAATTCACATGGACGATTGAATACCAAGTATTGAATACTAGAACAGTTTTATCATATAAGGGTCTGTTTGGTTTGTTGTTCATGAAAAAGATCAAACACTAGAGAGCGTGTTACATCAGGATTTCTAAACTGACTGTTTTTCTGATGAAAAACTCTATCTAGAGTTTGATATTAATTCTCAAACGAATGATTTAATGCCGAGAAACAAAGGAATAGAATCTCAGAATTCTATGTAAATTAAGACTGCGTTTTCCGAGCTCCTCCACGATTATGATTTTCTTTGTTCAAACTTGATGAATTATTAATGAATTATTCCAGCCTCACTGAGGATGCAGAAGAGATGGCTAGAAAACACTACAACAAAGGCACAAGCGCTCAGCCGACTCCAACACCCGGTAAGTATAGCTCCACGTTTTGCTAATTCTCCTTTATTCTTTTCTTTTGATACTAGCAGAGTAGGATATCTCGCCAAGGCCTTATCTGATACATTAAAGGCCCATCACCAACCGGGAGCCTTTGCGCCCCGTTTCCTTTTGTTTTCCAATTGATTCATTGTTTTTCGGATGCTCTGATTGGCTAAGAGTCCGCAAAGGCTGTCGGTTGGTGATGGGCCTTTAATTTTCCGTGTGAGATTTCAACAAGAAAATGATGAGTTCGAGTTTGATAAAACAACTACAACTTGATCAAGTCTCAAAAGGGGATTTTCCGGCCTATTTTACAAATGAATGAATAATATTAATAACAGTTATGCAAAATCTATAATATATAAAGTCTGCAATATCAAAAATAGTCTGTACAATACGCTATATACAAACTGGGACTGAGAAAACTGTTTAGTTGTCAATCAGTGTACAATCAGTACAGAAAGAAACCTCTGCTCGCAGTCTGTTTTCCGTTGTTGTCAGTTTCCCAAGACAACCTGAAATTGTGGGTTTATATTCCAAGGCTATTATCTACCATACTGTTCTCTTCGTTCAGCAACAGCTGTCCCACGTCAGAGCACCAAGTCACCCCTTCCTCGAGAGAAGCCCCCAACATTCCGTGCCGCTGGCACAGCCGTTCGAACAGCCGCCTCGCTCCCTGTGAAGACGTCTACCAGAAGCTCTGCGACTCTGTCATCGACAGGGTGAGACAAGGACGAAAGCTAGTATAGGTTTAGCATAGTAATTATATGAAATTCCAATTTCGAAAAAGTCCAAATCTTTACTCTACTGCGGAATAGGCATCACGGGCCAATAAATACAGTGGGAGTTTCAATTTGAAGACCAAAAAGTCTTGTGAACACAAATGAGTCCCAAAAGTGTCCTCACGTTTGCCTAATGTCTTACTAGATTCAAGCTGGTAGATCAAATCTGAAAGTTTGTTTTTAGATGTTTATTTAGATATTTCTACACGTAATTCGTCTTCTAATATCGAACGAAAACAATAACAAAGGAGTGGTTGACATGGGCTATTTAAAGGCCCATCACCAACCGGGAGCCTTTGCGCCCCGCTTTCTTTTGTTTTCAAATTGATGGCTCTGATTGGCTAAGAGTCCGCAAAGGCTCTCGGTTGGTGATTGGCCTTTAAGCACATACTCTTTGCCAGAAATCTATACACAATCTATGGCACCCGTCCTTCTTTGCCACTACCTTTATCAGAAAAAAATGTCTAGACAAAGGTAAATATAACAAGCAGGTTGAATTCTCCAGGTCAGCTGATCTTGGCTCGTCATATGGTGATCAATCGTTCAGTGGTACATCAGTGACGGAGAGAACGCTGAGCGACTCAGGAGACGAGGAAGACGAGGATGATGAATATAGTGATGAGTCCGAATGGGACTCGGGAGGGTACGGCAGCTTGTAATCTACCGCTTTGGTATAAATCAACTAGAGGTCTATAACTAATCCTGTATTTCTATTGGCTACGCTACTAATGGTCTATTAGTGTTAGACCTCTATGAAATTGGTAGCCTGCTCGCAGGCGTTGGAGAGTAGTTTTAGGTCAAGAAACCCGAGTTTGCTTTCGCGTGGCCGCCATCTTGGAATTTTGTCACAAATCCAAGATGGCGGCCAAGCGAAAGCAAACTCGGGTTCTTGGCATAAAACTACTCTACAACGCCTGCGAGCAGGCTAGGAAATTGGCGAGCGTGCTGCTGTTTTTTTTTCGGTGAAAAAAAAAAATGTCGGGTATATTATTTTCTGTGATCGACACGTGCCCGTCGGTCTGCATTAGTTTTTGAACCCCTTAGAGAATTCCCAATTATCCCGTACCCTTGAAACGTTTACCCTTGAGTTTCTTTACACAACAGACAACTTAGTAGAATGCAATCAGACGCCGGCGTGATGTACAAGCAAGATAGGAACTAAGTACGGCTTAGTAGGGACTGGTTGTTCTCCTCACCCTCGTTCCTCGGCTTCTCCCCTGATGGAGTTAGCGAAGGACCCTGGCACACCAAGATGCTTCTTCCAATGTTGCTCCCTAAGGGCTGGTTTACACACGGATGCAAGCGCAGACGCAATTGCAAAGATGTCAAACTCGTACGTGGTTTACACTAGAACTCAAGCGTAAAAAATGCTTGCGCTTGTGCTTGCGTCAGTGTAAATAAAGCGCTCGCAAGCAAACTATTTAACGTTGATTTTTGGCTTGCGCTTGCGTCGCCATGATTTACACTTGCGTGCGCGTGCGTTCGTCTGTGAACCAGACCTGATATTGTGGGGAGATCCCGGCCTGACACCTCGACTTGACCCCATCTGGCTCACATGAGACCATTACCACGTTTTCTGTTGCAGGGAGATCCCCGCCCGAGCGGCCCCAGCACGTGCCCAGCCACGCCCCATTCCCACTAGCCCCAAAGTATCAGTGCGAATCCCGACACAAGACGTGGACTCCGACCCGAGGAGCTACAGGTTGGTTTGCATGTCTTCTCTAATTTTTGAATCCCGAAAAAGGCAATGGCTATCGTCATTTACATTATAGCTACGATATAACGCGCGCTCTGATTGGCTAAAATCTATGCTGCCGATAATAGCTATATCATACAAGCATTAGGGTACGAGCACATGTGATGTTGGAAGAGAAACTCGTGGTTTTACAACGTTCTTCCAACATCACGCGTGCTCTTTTTTCCCTATAAAGAGGTAGAAAGTTATTCCCGGTGCGCGCTTTTGCAAATCAGCGAGTGATGTATTGTCTATCGATCTTATGACAACACGAACGTGCTTGCCTTTAATTTTGTTATTATTTTTTCCCTCTGTCGTAGCCGGCGCCACAAAGAACCCCATACAGGGCACCAGAACCTAAAGGAGAGAAGGTGAGTTGTGTCTTCAAAGTCATCTTGAGCGCGAACAAGCTTTCTTGACAGCGCACCAGGAACGCCTGACACTCCGGGCTCAATTTTAGTCGAGTTCCCCTAAAGACAGCGCAGTATATAAACTAGCGGAGGTAGAAGAACAGGAGACACCAGTTTTTGCTCAAGATGTCATCATGCCATGCTATGCTATTCCAGTAGTAACCTTTATTTAAACACGGTAATGTTCCCACAGGATTTAACTAAATAACAAGATGAGCTATATAATGTTACAATAATATATTCTAAGAATTTCTAACTATTCTATACCATGCCAGGCCTTGTGGGAGGTAACTTGCAGCAAAGTCTATTGATAAATTAATAAGGATTAATAAGGAAACTATGGGACACCTGCTATTGTCTTATGGACCGTCTATACTTGCAATTTTTGTCGCGCGAGTCGCAGCGATTTTTCTCCCACGTACGCGTCAACTCATGTAAACTAAATGCAACCGTGATTTTTGTCGCGTGATGTCGCGGAGATTTCAAACATGTTCGAAACTCTTTGCAACTTGATGCGGTTGGAAGAAAAGAGAGCACAGATATCGCACCGGATTTGCATCTCGTTTACAAAATAGAGTTGGAATAGCAACTCGCGCGAGAAGAAACGTCGCGACAAATGGAACAAAAATCGCAAGTGTAAACCGGCCTTTATACTTTAACATTTCCTTTAATTAATGACAAATAAAAGTTAACCTTTCCAGTAATCGTAATCTCTATCGCATGGCTCCATCAGGTCCGCGCATTGGCAAACACATTAGAGCGTAGCCTTAGCTTTGGTAGCCCTGGACAAAAACCTGCTGGTGGCGTCGCACTTCCTGGTAGACAGGTGAGAGAGAGAAGATCATTACTAACCAACCCTTAGTCACCACAAAAGGAAAACATCAAAATATTAGCATCACTAATTAGTATAAGAAATCATACGACTTCGAGTTCAATTTGGAATTTATTTGCACGAGTGGGTTTTTCAAAAAGTATCAAAATTTCACGAGCCGCAGGCGAGTGCAATTTGAGCTTTTTGAAAAACCCACGAGTGTGAGTAAATTCAAAATTGAACGAGAAAAGTCGTATGATTTCCTTTTAATAGTACATGTAAAAATTTATAAGGAGTCGTTCACAAATCTGCTCAACAAGCCGGACGCATTTTTCCTTGATTGAAACCTGGACCAAAACCTGACAGAATTTGAGCATGAACAAAAAACAAAGTTTCCATAATATAGCTCTTTGTTATCAAAATATTTTAGAATTTTAAAAGAAAATTTGCATTTTGTTAACCATTTTTGCACTTTGTTACCTTTTTTGGAACTTTGTTACCTAAAAACTGCACTGCTCTCAGCCAATCAGAATCCAGAGATTTTTTCATGTGTATTATTATAAAAATAACAACCAAAACTAGTAAAGAATGCTTTCAACATGATATGGTGAAAATTTGTGAACATTCGATGTGGGAATGCAAAGATATTCGCGTATTCTGATTACAGCATACGTTTGAAAGCTCATTTGAATCCAAATTACCATCTACAACCGGAGATTCATACTTGATCTACCGAATTCAATCAAAAATATCGCACTACATTCCCGTAAATCAGCCGATGGAAATGGATGCTTTCTCTGACTCGGTATGTTGCTAGGATGACAAAATGGAGGCTGACTGTCATTAAACAAAATCCGTTTTCTCTCCAGGAGGCCGCGTTTGACGACGAGGACGACAGCGACTTCTCTTTGTCTTCACTTGGGGACAGCGCCAAACCAGTTCCTACACAGAGGTGAGATTTTTATATGAGAAAATCATTTGTAACACTTTTAGTGTTCAACACACGGAATCGTGTTGCCAAAAAATCGCTACTCCCTGTCGAGGACTGCAGTTTCATAAATTCCCACCCTGGAAACCTGTTGTTTTTACCCACCCTGGAATTCCATTCTGTTCTTATGGTACTCAAATATTAGTCCGTGGGCCAGGAGTCGAAACCCTCCCCCCTCGGGGATTTTTGCTAAGATATATCATTCGAAAGCTTAGGCCGAGGGTAGTCCAAAACCGGTTGTTCGCACTTTCGAAGTGGAAGCGTTTAGGAGTTACGGCGCATTTTACATTTGGGCTTCAAAACCACAGGGTACCCGCGTCGAGAATAGCGAAAAACACCGTGTTACATCAAAAACGCTCGATATCGCACCTTTTACCTAATAACAGCCTAAATCCGCTATTTTGCTAGAAAAACTCTTAATAAAAGCATTAAAAGTAGGAAATTCGTTCAATGAAAAGCACAGGGTACCCACGTCTCATAATTTTGAAAACAGTCAGAAAAAGTGTCTGGCCCTACACGATTTTCACACGTTTCCTCTCCCAGATATGTACAAAATAGTGTTTTATCAGTAGTAAACGAATATGTGTGCTTTGCGGCATATTATGCCATCCATGTTTGTTCTTGTTAACTGATGTATCAGAGCATTTTCGGGCTCTGGGATCGCCGCACTTTCCACGACAGACAAGGCGGTGTTGCTTCGCCTTTTTGCAGTCTTCTCGCGTGTAATCGCTAGATTTGAATTTGAGCATTATGTGCGTGGATAGCTTCACGTTAGTGTCTTAGCCAGGGTCCTCCCAGAGGTAAGTGGTAGCGGTGATAGCTTTCAAAGAAATATAATTACCATCTGTTCACGGAATAGTGAAATACAACAGTTTGGCATTATGCTTTGTACCCTGCGAGCAGTGGTATCCTCCTATCTTCGCTTGCCGCCGGGGCCGAAGAAAGGAGGAAACCACTGCTCGCAGAGTAATATGCTTTTGGCATTTGTTTTAATTCTATGCCGTAGTACGGAAAATAATCCTTTCTGCCGAGTATCCTCAGGCTCTTCAATTTGCTGGGATTGATATTAGAATTGTGACTTATAGATTGTAGTAGGAAAGTAATGAGCTATCTGCTTACCAGTGCTAGTGCGCACTTGCGTGTCTTTGTTTCTAAAATAATGCAGCTCGTGCACCATAAAGTAAAACGTAGTTGCGCTAAATTTTGCTATGGCGTGCGTCGCTGACGGGAAATTCGCGCCTGTTGTGCTATACAACTTTTTTGGAGATTTTAACGTGGTTATGCTGCTGGGTGCTTTACTTTTGGATTGCTTAGCGTGTTAAGTTCTCATCCGAGTCATTAATATGTTTTGCTGGTCCCTTATATACAGAGTGAAGTGTATGTAAGCAGGTAATTAGTAGTTTCGCGCCTCGTAAAGTCCAAAAGCACTTCGTTACGAATTCCCTCGGATGGCTGATGGCTACAAGCTCCGTATATTTCTACGGCGATTCCAAAAGTGCACTAGTCGGAACGTGAGGGCTATGAGCCATAGCTTAGTATTTCATGACATTTTGCAGACATAGTAACAACAAGTACAGTACAAGTAGTGTTTTCGCATAATGTAAAACTCTATTTTTCCTTTACAGCAACCACAAAACAGTTATTAGGAAAACAACGGATTTCCTCATATTTCCGCTAGACATGGTTATCCTTTGGAGACATTTCTACGACAAAATATTGAGCTAACCATTTGTTGTTGTTTTTCCTCTCATTTTCTGACAGAAAAATAGATTTCCGCCTGTTACTCAAGCTATAAAATTCGCATTTCGAATTGTTAAAACCGCGCGACGCGGGTATCCTGTGGAATACACTGTTGCCCAAATCACCTATTTGAATGCTTTTATGCACATGTTTTCAACGTAATCATGCCTTAAAGGCTATTTCGTGACCAGCTGCACAATATGTTGAGTTTTGAATGGAATACAAGCATTTTATTTGTATTTTTCGCTATCCCCGACGCGGGTACCCTGTGGTTTTGAAGCCCAAATATAAAATGCACCGTAACTCCTAAACGCTTCCACTTCAAAAGTGCGAACAACCGGTTTTGGACTACCCTTGACCTAAGCTTTCGAATGATATATGTCAGCAAAAATCCCCGAGGGGGGGGAGGGTTTCGATTCCTGGCCCACGGACTATATATGCATGTTGGTACCAGCTTATTCCTCGCTCTCAAATTACCCAATCAGAAGGATTTTTATTGCATCTCCAAGCGTTCCAACAGAAATCTTGCCTTATGTCAAATTTAAACTGGGTTTGACTTGTACGATGATTATAGGCCCACCACCAACCAAGAGTCTTTGCGGTTTATTAGCCAATCAGAGCACCCGAAAAACAATGGATCAATTTGAAAACAAAAGAAAACGGGGCGCAAAGGCTCCCGGTTGGTGATGGGCCTTTAAATCTAGTTTTGTTTTCCTGAAAACTGCGTAAACGTGCGAAACAAACAATCCTTTGCGCACCGTGAAGTGAGATCAGCTGGTAGTTGTGTTACATGTCACGAATGGTAGTTATTTAACAGATAGATCTCGTTTTGCGTGCGTGTGTACTGCAATAGATACACAGATGACGTCACAGAATTGCATGAACAAAAAAGTACGCAACGAGACGCAGTCGAGTTGCGTGACTGTTGTTCCTGGCATTCTGTGACGTCTTCTGTGTATCTATTACAGTACATACGCACAAAAAACGAGATATATTTGTTTTAGACAACAACAAAAGCGATTTTTTAAAAGATGAATGAGCTCAAACAGTGCGCGCATTTCAAACTCGGTCTTGCTTGCATGCGCGCGCTATGACGTCAATCGTGCGTGTGTTTAAGCAATAACAGTACTTTCCGCGTGCTCTCTGCTTTCTTACAAACACGAGGGGGATGTTGGGAGAACTGATCAAAACTTGAAAGACACGAGCCGAAGGCGAGTGTCTTTCAAGTTTTATCAGTTCGGCCAACATTCCCGAGTGTTTGTAAGAAACCAGAGAGCACGCGGAAAGTACTTTTATTGCTTTTAGAAAATAACATACACATGCGCGACAGCGTTGCGTGACAATCGTGTTTCTCACGTCTCTTACAAACACGCTTTTTAACCAATCAGAATGCGCACATTCACAAAACAGAGGAGTATTTTGCGTATGCCATGCGCAACAACCGCTGCCGTTCATGTTTACATTGCAGACTCAACTCAGGGAAAAGCACTGTTGAGTATCGCGAATTTGTAATCAAATAGCGCGCTATTTCTATTTCTCGTTTGTTTTGCTTCTTTTATTCTGAAAGCGGGAAAGGATAAAATAAAAGGTTTATTCAGCTGCCCTTTGTATTGCAAATAAACGTGTTTGATTTGAGGATCTGTGGACCTTCATCTGCGACTGTTTAAACTGATTCAGACTGAAATTTAGACTGCAAGATCCGGAAAAAAGACGATGTTTTGCAATAGTAACGATTTCATTTTTTATCCTATCAGTTTACCCTGATATTTCGGGGCCTTCCAGTGGGGTAGATCAAGTAGAAAGATATCATAGCTTTGGGTTGAAAAAATAAAAGTTGACCCGTTGTTCTGCACATAGATTTTGCTGGAAAACTCCAACCACTTACAAATCAAAATGAGCATCATTCAGTATACATTATACTTTGACTGACCTGTTACTAGTATAAATGAAAAAACTACAATATGTCATGGTGACCAAACAAACATGTTGATTAGTGTGTGTGTGTCATAACCTTAGAAAATGTCTGGACAAGCTTCACCATCTATATCCCCCCCCCCCCTCAGGTACCTATCTTCAGATGGCCCCTTAAGGTGCTGGATTTGAATCACCTATTCCTGGAATTAAATTTATTTGACTACAATGATTTACAAACCCGGATTTTGTATCTAGCCAAGCAACGATTTTAAAATACCCAACCTGAAGGCTGTGAAGGGTACCCACTCTGGAGATGCAAGCTCCATTTTCACCCTTCCTTGGGATTCAATGATTGATTATGTCCAAGAAAATATTGGAACACCATATTGATCAACAATTTATTATGCTATTTATTACTAGCGGAGTATTCCGACAAGTTCTGTAAATCCAATTTAGAGAAAATTGGGCAGTTCACAAAATTAGGAAAACTTCCACCTGTTGAAAATATTGGATTTTTAGGTGGCAATATAACTTTTACAAGATGTTCTACTGAGCACCAAACTATATCTGTAGTGAAAATTCTTGAGTAGTGTCTACTTCCCAGAAAGGGAACTCTTTAGGAATAGTTCTCTCTTAGGTATAGTTCTACTTCTGAAAAACAATCGATGAAATGCTGTAGTGCTTATCTAACATGTTAATGGCATTATCCCTTTGTGAACTGGGTATATAAATGAACACCAACACCGACCAACACCTTCTGAACCTGCAACAAACAATGTACAGAATGTTACTTCTGAATTACTTACTCTCCATTATATCTTTTATTATGCTTCTTAACATATTTCCTTATATTATTTTAATGCAGAGTAACTCAGAGAAGTGAAATGAAATTGGCATATTACAGTCAAACTGGTTTTTCTCTTCACATTGATGGCCAACTTGTCCAGTATCAAATTTCTGTTGTCACGAGCAACTTTCATGCCACATGTCTCAGCACTAGAGAAGCAGGCCTAGTTGGGCAAATCAGAAACAAAATGTTTCAAGTTCTGGTACAATACCTTGAAGGCAGATACAAAATATTTGTTTGCAACTTGATCCGAGCAAGTTGTCCATCAGTGTTGCTAGGCAATATTTCAAAATTGCAGAGAAGAGTACATCTGGGTTTGCTGTAACATCAATAATTTTAAAATTTCCACTCACAAGTCACCATTTATAGTCTTATAACAGTGAAAAATGCACTAGCACACAGGGGAAAGTTTCATTGTTTGAAAGCCACCCTCATGGCAACCAGGTAGGACTGCTGGCCATAGCAAGATATGAACAAATACATCATATGCAACAAAGTGATGAAAAACCAGCTTACAACAAACAAGTTTAATAATATTTTCTCCGATTTTGCCAGGTAATTCAATATGACAGGATGATAATATCATTAGTGAGGCTCAACATGATAGGAATACTTGTGTGATACTCTTCCTAGATTTTTCACAATAATATATTAATAAATATTCATAAGCAAAGAAATTTTAGGCATAATTTAGCAGGCAATATTCTCGAAAATATGCCACCGATCACTATGAAATAAAAAGTAATACTTAGTAATAAGTTAGATACGCGTTATGAACTTTCAACACGATTGTCGAGTGTGAAATTCATTTAGAATTTTACCAGAGACGAAACCGAGTAAAAGTGTGGTCATACTTTCAAGAAATAATCAGAAAACTTTCTCCGATTTTGGGGCTAATAAAACCCACAAAGAACAAACAAGGAAAGGACGATAAAACTAGTCCAAATGTCCGAACTGTGATACTCTTTCTACGATTACGGGAAATTCACTGTCAATTAAGTCTAAAATGAGGTTTTCACACATAATATCGTAATATTTTCGAGCTGGATCGCTGAAAGAGAACAACCGATTTACATTTTTGTATGTTATGAACAAACTATAGAACTAAAACTTACCATAAGACAGGGTTTCGGAGCAGTAGCCTTCGTTGCATAGCAGATATCCACATCGTTAAAACCCAAGCAAACGACAACATGCTGGTTTCAGTCCCGTAAGTGAGTAGACTTTGCATGTTTGTTCGGTAAGTTAGAAGTGAAACTGTGTTCTTTCACTCGCGGATTCCAGCCACAATTACAGACCAAAAGCCCATTTAGCTATTTCTTAGATTCTTCGGTGAAGTTAATCCTTACACGGTGCACAACTGGCGCATGTTTCGACACACTCGGTAATATTTCTCCGCCATTGATAACCAAACAAGACAGGTTCTTAAGATGCAATGCGCATGCGCGGCAGAATACTCCTCTATTCATTCACAATACAACATAGGTGTTATTTTCTAATTAAGCAATAAAAGTACTTTCCGCGTGCTCTCTGCTTTCTTACAAACACGAGGGGGATGTTGGGAGAACTGATCAAAACTTGAAAGACACGAGCCGAAGGCGAGTGTCTTTCAAGTTTTATCAGTTCGACCAACATTCCCCGAGTGTTTGTAAGAAACCAGAGAGCACGCAGAAAGTATTTTTATTGCTTTTAGAAAATAACATACACACGCGCGACAGCGTTGCGTGACAATCGTGTTTCTCAGGTCTCTTACAAACACGCTTTTTAAGCAATCAGAATGCGCACATTCGCAATACAACATAGGTGTTATTTTCTAAACTCTAATAACACACGTCCTGTCTGCCAATTAGAGCGCGCGTTTTGCTAGTGTTGTTGTATAAAATTATGTTACAGTCCAGAGGCATTTCTAAAGAAAAGAAAGCACGCGCGCTTACAGCTGGAATCGTTCATTTCATATTATACAACACTGTGCGCGTTTCTCGAATTCTGATTGGCTCTCAGTCATTGGTTTAAGGATTTGCGCTAAAAGAACCAATCAAAACACCGATTGGCTGCGCGTGCTTTTAACTGTTTGTGGTGCTGTTTCTGTTTTTATTTTTGCCTACTTTGTTGTGGAATAAAACTAATGGCACCCGCAAGAATGGATTTCAGAGGAAACGGCTACTAATACAGTTTTTTTGTTTTCAGGTCAGGACAATCGGTACAAAGCAAGCCGAGCAGTGGTGAGTACCCGCCATTTTTCTCGACCTCTTTTTTGTTTTCTGGGGAATAGACCCTTTCCGCTTGAGCGGGGGTCCTGTGGTTTGTTACCACAACTGACACTCGACAAACGAAATCTTTTGTTTTTCCCTTGAGAAAGCTCTTTAATATTCATGTGACCAAACAAAGAAATTGTTTCCCATGAGTGCCAGTTAGGAAAACAAACCACAGGACCCCCACTTAAGCGGAAAAGGTCTATTATTATTCAGCCATGCCACTATTGATTCTGATTGGCTAAGAGTACACAGCGAAATCTTGTTGGCGCGCAGTGCGTGACGTCATACTACAGACATTAGAATTGACGCACTCTAATGACGTCATAACGCAAGCCAATAGGTTTGGCCGCCATGTTGGTTTTCATTTCGGAAACGAAAGCCAATTTTGCCATATTCTCGTTGAATCTGCTATGTTTTTTGCCGAGAAATCATTGCTCAGGATATCTAAACGTCAACAATGGGTATTTGAATTGAAAATGCTAATTGACGTAAAGCTGAAGTTGAAAAACCGTTTCGCCTTGCAAGGCCTCATCGTCGACTTCGTTTAGCTAGGTAAGAATTCTTGGCTGCTGAATAATAAAACAATTATTGAATTCGGTTTTCGCATGATAGTGAGATTTGTCAACGCCTCGAGTTAGTGTTATACGCCTCAGCTTCGCTTCGGCAGATAACACAACCAACCTCGGCGTTGACAAATCTCACTATCATGCTCAGCCTCATCCAATAAGTGTTAATTGTCAAGGCCCTTTGGTTATGTTTCTATCTTAAGGCCATGCAACCCAAGGCAATTTTTTCTTGAAACTCGCAACGCAATATTTGTTGTGTTGCGAGTTGAAGCGAAAAGCGCGCGTATAACATCCCCCTGCAATGCAATATTTTTTAGCGTTGCGAGTTGCAGAAAATGTTGAAGCGAGCTCTACTTTTAGCAACTTCATAAAGTCATTTGAAATTTTGTTTTTCATCAGATAGGGAATCTGTATGCAAAAAACTGGAGCTTAAATGAGTTAACCTGACCTTACTGTTTGAAATTTAGTGATTTTAGTAGGTCATTTCCGCACTGTTGAGCGAAGATCGTTTAGGAGCAGAATTGGAAACCTACTTGTCTCAACGTCACGCTCAGTCTGCCTTTTCCTTTTTCCTAGCCCCAGTTCCCGCATCTCGCTCTCGACCAGTCCCCAGTCCCCGTAACAACCTCGGTCAACAGCCCCATTCCTCCGCGGTCACGGCTTTCACCGTCGCCGACTACTCGGACTTTGACGATAGCGATCTAGATGTACATCATTTGACGTGATCACGCGCATGGGAAGAGGAGGAGAAATATCTTGGTTCTACCTCAGTGAGAACTGTCAAGAAAATGTCTCCAAAAATTATCCACTTGCCAATGTTGCCAAAATGTCCTTATTAGGAAAGGTTTGTCAGTGTTTTGTTCTCATATCTTAGCAAAAATTCAGCAGGAAAATTCAACAAAACTTGACACCGTTCGATAATCATTGTGTTGGTCGCCATTTTGTTTGTTTTTTTCTCTTCAAGTGTCTGGTGAATAGATTTTAAAATCCACAGGCAACCCACGCGTATTCGTAAAAGGACGAGAGCCCTTTCTTGATATACAGTACTGATTATTCGATTAGGCAAGTCAAATCAACATTTTGATTTGTCCGACGTACCAACAGTAACTACGGAGGTAGGGTATAGGTTTCTAAAAACCTGGAAAGTTATGGATTTTAGAAATGTCCTTTTCCAGGCCTGGAAAGTCATGGAGTTTGTACAAAACTCATCAAAGTCATTAGAAGTCATAAAAATATTTTCTTGAAGAAAGATTTGCAAGATGCTGAGTGCGTATAGTGTATTATAATGCAAAAGGACCTGAATACAACTATCAGCGTGCTATTATTGAAGCAAAAGATACCCATGTTGCTTTTATAATGCGCGAAAGCCCGCATTTTTCATAATGAAGGGTCATTAGTTTTTTTCAAACGTCCTTGAAAAGATCCATGAAAGTCCTAGAATTTTGAAATTCTGAAAACGTGGGAACCCTTGAGTAACAAATGCGGGTCCTCAGTTCCTCAACAAGGGGAGGGAAATGTTTTCCGACTGTCCAGTACAAGAGCTTGTCTACATGACGTAAAGGCGGAATTTTGTTCTATGAAAGTTTTGGTACACTTCGAATGACATGGTTATCTGCCATTCCAAATCCTTGCCAGTTTTTTAGGCGAGCAACAAACGCAGGAGACTACAAAACAGAAGAAGCAGTTTATATTAAAATAAAGATCGAGAAACTGAATTGTTTGCTAGTAAAAATAGCAAATATCGTAAGCGTCGACATATTCAAAAAGTTTTAAAAATTATACTTTGGGACAGATAGATTCTATGTACACCCTGTATTTTGTATGCATGTGTTAGTTCGATAACGAAGTTTGTAAAATAAAGCAACTTTGTTTAATGTATGGTAAGTTTCACATAGTTTATTCTCTAGTTCTGAAATACATTACTATGGCAACCGGCCGGGATGGCCAGCCACCACAATAAATACTTTTTGTCTTGTATTGTTTTCTTTGTTGTTATTGTCTTTTTAATAACCCTTTGTTTTTCTTGTTTTGTGGTGTATGTTCTGGAACACCCGAGAATTATTTTCTACCAAGCTGATTTGAATAGTCCAGAACTGCCTATTCGTTGATATTTATGTTCAAGTATTGATAATTACGTTACTTTAACCCATATTTTTCTGGTGCCCAAAAAACTCGGGTAAAAAACAATGAAAGTTTTCGGGAGAAGCTGCCTCCCCATACTTTTCGGGTGTTTTTTTTCCGTCGATTTGAAGGTTTGCATGACATTTTAAGACGTAAACACTGTAGATATCAGAGAATGGGAGGTTCTAGACTATTTAAATCAGCAGGGCCGGTAGAAGTAAAACGAAAAGCTTGGGGATCAATCTATTAAAATTACAGAAAAAGAAAATGGTAGTTTTATTAAAGCGTTCAAGTCGAAAGCATGGGTTGAAAAGATGACAAGGTAACGAATGCGAGCGTTATTTCGACAAAATTTGTCGCGCGCAACTATTTCTCGCGCGTGGCTAAACCGGGAAACGTGTCCGGCCGGCTACTATAAACATGTTGCGCGCTACATGTGTCCTAGTTTAGCCAGGGCTTTTTAAAAACCGTTACGGAGATGTACTTTCAATGTTGATTATTACTCTGCCGAAGGAGTCGTCACATAATTTGACGCATAGTTCCGGCGATGTCGCTGAAGCTAAGAAAAAAAAATCGTACAAGTCCACTCATCCCCACTCGCTCCATCCTGGCTTTCGCGCCAATGTAAATCAATTCTGAGCCCGAGCACTTGGTAAGCGGGTTTTGTCGTAGCCGTGTAGCCTGGCCTTGTTGATTTCACGTGCAGTAGGAACGTCGTTGTTTATCCTTGTCTTGTTGTTTTATTTGTTTGTTTTTAATGTCTGCATTGTATGGGATAGAGTGCTTCAGATCTCGACATGTGGGTTTCACAGGAGAAATCAAACGGTTGTATCCTTAACATTTAGTGCACTTTGTAGACAACATTGGCCTCGAAGAAGCCAACGTAAAACCTTTGAGCGCAGCGTTAGGACTCCTGAACAAAATAATTTCTTCCTTGACTCATGCTCTACCTTAGTTGTGAAGATTTTATCGTCATTGAAGAAGATGAAGAGGGGAATTTTGCAAGTTTAGCGCCAGCAGAGCGAGGTGCTGTCCAGAAAGTAAAAACACGGACAAGCATTAAGGAAACACGTGTTCAGGACACCTCGACTAGAAACGTCCCAGAAAAACTACCATCTGTCAAACAAACTGCGAAACAACATTTTGAGGTACTGCATTTGCTGGAAGACTTCCCCATAAACTTAATGAACAAATCAATAAGTTATTTCTTCAAATGGAGGGGGCTAATTTTGGCTGTCCTCAACAGGCTTGGTAGAGGTTTCTTAGACTACACATCAAATGGAGAAACCATGAACCCCTCTTGGGCATTTTCCAGATTTGTATGTTGATTTATGTGTGGGTCTTCCCAAGCACTTCCATTTTCTTTTGTCCCCAGATAGATGATTTTACTTCAAAAGAAGCCCTGGCAAGGGTGACTTGCCAGCTGGAAGAGCAACTTGGAAAAGGCAAGCTTGAAGAACTTGAAACATTTCTGGAAAAAGGCTTTGCAACTGACCAAGTCTCTTTAGGTAATTTTTTTATTTTTTAGTCTATGGTGCTTTGCGACCATAGACTATTGCTTTCGACGGTGCGTGGGGTGTCCGTCTGTCCATAAGAAATTAGCATAAACTGTAGCTCAACCTGCAGAGCGCCAGGTAGAAAGCAAATCAAACCCAGTTGACCGAGGTTGGACTCCTGGTATCGGCACTATTTTTCTCCCCTTCAATCTTTTTTGTTTCTAGCATTATTGAATCAACATAAGAGTAAGCCACTTAGAACTGCAAAAATGCAAAATAAATAAAAAATATTTGTGATCACAAAGAATCAATCAAACCAGGGCAAATGAATTGGATGGAAGCACTTATTTATGGATGGCTAGAATGTTTTGAGATATTATACCTAGCACTATTTTAAACCCTTTTTGTCAAGAAGTGGTTAGGTGAATGCCAGAGCAACACATTCAGCTGAACATGTGAGAACATGCACATTCTCCTTGCCATTAGACGTTGGCCAACAGGAATTCGCAGCAAAGGTTCTGGGAATGAGATTGCGATCACAGTTTCGTTTGGATATCAGAGCCTGTGTACCTCTCAACCCCTTTAGATGCAAAATACCCTTTCAAAATAATGGACAGCAACATAGCAGTAGCTATTCCCTTGCTGCAGTTATAATAATATTATGTGCATAGTACCATAAGCAATCTCCTACTGGCTGGTCCTGAAACTTTCATTAACACACCAACCTACGGTATACTCCTAGCAAAAAACCTTTCATCGTAGACTAAAATACCCTTCCGGTACTGTTTAACTTTACTGTTCCGCCAATCAAACTATCTGATCCAGTGAAACTCTTTTCTCTGTTTTGTCTGTCGCAGTCAACTGGCTTCCCTCTGAACCATTAGAAATTAGGGGAGGGGGGTGGCAATTTTTTTGCCTATGAATTTTTTTTGGGGGATCAGGTGTGCAAGAATTTTTTTTCGGACTCGATGGCCTTGTACGAATTTTTTTTCGCAGACACACACAAAATATCTTAATACACTTTATACATACATACCAAAACTTAGTGTCAGAGAGAGGAGCATAGACAGTGGGAAAGGATAAACCCATGAGGGGGTAGACCTGCACATCAAGCAAGACCTGTTCCCATGGCGTTCCGCTCCCACAGACCGTCCAAATCCTATTGCTGTATGTATTACCCATCAACAAAATGTTCTTATAATATATTTATACTGGTTCAAAAATGGACTAAGGAAATCCTGTTGCTGTATGTATAGGTTGTGTTAAAAAAGAATGAAGCTGTTAAACGTTTTCGGCATCCCCTGGCCCCTATTTGACCTAGTAGAATATTTTTCTTCCGTTGTGTGCGAAGCGCGCCTGGATTTCGATAAACACATTTCATCAAGCCTCAGAGAAAGGTTAGCGAAGCGCACCAAAATTATTATTAAGTATTAAGTGATGTGAAGTAGAAAAATGCAAATGATAGAGAAGTTGCTGGAATGACTAGCCAGGCAACTGAAGTAGGTGAAACAGGGCAAGAATTTGATTGGCTCATAAGATTTGACTGGCGGAACAGCAAAGCCAAAACAGGTGCATAGCCAGAATTTTGCCGGCAAAGGGGTGGCCCAGAGGGGGAGACGGGCTTTTCTCTATTTTCTCCATATATTAATAGTATTTTATGTTTCGAAATCAATTATTTGAAATGCAGGTTGCGATGCAGTGATTTGTAGCTGTAAGGCCAGCAGCAAGCACTAAATTCAACCCCAGTCAATCAGAGTGTGCCATTCATGCTCAACACATTCAATTTATTACAGCTTCAATTCTGTCCATCACACTTCCCTTCTAATACTAATACATACTAATACAGATTAATCTGACAAATATCCTAATACTTTACAGTTACAAAATTGTCAAACCTGTCCATTTACAAAATTAACTTGTGGAGACAGAGCAGAAATGAGCTCATTATTTTGTACTCAGGTTCCCTGCTAGCAGAGGCCTCTTTTCTCTGCATTTCGCTGGCAACCTCAGCCAGCGAAATGCAGAGAAAAGAAGCCTCTGCTAGCAGGGAAGTACTGAGGTAGTCCTGACAGCCAAAGAAAAAATACCAAATTGATCGTTAAATATAAAGGAAGAGGTGATATTTTGAGCGGCACAAAAAAATGAATATTGATATTTTTTTCCAGTTTTGTGTAAATTATGCACAAATGTTTTTTTCAGATTTTTTCTTTAGAAATAACTGCAGCTGAATATAATTATCAAAGTTAAGAGATGATCAATTGTCATCTCTGCTGGAGAGGTTGCTTTGATCAGCACAAAAATGAATATTTTCTTGAATAAGTTTTACAGCTTTGTGAAGACTGGGTAAAAAATTGGTAAGTTATACAATCATGTGAAGGTAACATGTTTTTCACAAATTCAAACAAACAGATAACCAAACCCCAAAACAACCGAAAACAATACGAAAACGATAAGTGTGGACGCAAATCTTTTTGAAAACGGAGCAAAAAGTAATCTTTCCCTTTTCTATACATTCATTAAGCAGTGGTTTTTATAAAGATTAGTATAGATTAATGCGTTTTTTTCAAGTGCTTCACCTGTCTCATTACACCAGGAAATGTTCACTGTTTGATGGTGCCAAGTAGTGCGTCATTCCTGGGAATGGGAGGGGTTCTCTTCCAGGTAAAAGTAGGGATCCTTAACGGAATATCAAAAGAAAACATATTAAACTCAAATACCCCGTCTTTTTTAGGGATTCAAGCAACGTGTGGCTTCTTGTTACAAGCAAGTAAGAAACCTATTGGCTTTATTTTAGCATCTTTTGTGAATCGTAGGATTATGAGAGCGCACAATTTGACGGATGCTACAAATTCATTGTGTCTTTTCACAATGAAGATTTTCTTTTCTGATTGAATGAAATCTGGTATATTCGCTAGATACGAAAGTTTGCTGTCATCTTTCTGCTAGTTGAAGCTCGCTAAAGTGTAACCTAGCCTGAACTTCAGCAGCCTTTTCTCCTCACTGCGAAATGAAAGGTCTGAATTCAACAAGAGAACTCTTCATCCATTGCGTGATCATTGCAACAAAAAGTCGTTTTGCTGACAACATTTCCAAGACAACGCACGCATTCTTCGATAGTTGTCGCGACTACAGATCTGGCTCGGAAGTTTGGAGGCGTGCGTTGCCAGGACGTGGTACCGAGAAAGGCTACAACTGAGTCAACGAACCAACCAAATTCTATTGATCGATTTTGGGTCAGTAATTATAGAAGATTTCAAAATCTCGAGGTGATTCAGCTGACGTCTTTCGCAAACCGAGGTACCATCGAAAACGTATGGATACTAGCTGAAATGAAGGGAAGCTACCTCTATACAACATAAAACCTTTTTCTTGCCGCGTTTATTCTACACGAATTGTGTACGAAGAAATCGGTCTCAGTTTAGCGTGGCCGAAAGCTGTAAGGCGGCTGACAATCCCGCCGCCGGCTTGCATCACTTTGATCTAAGACTGCATTCACTATGCTGAATAGTTCTTTTCCTCCAAGTACCTGCTCAACAGAGACATGGACAACTCATCTCGCCCCCTTCGAAGTCCGTACGATGTGCCTTGTGATTGTTTCCGTGCTAGGATTGGCCTGTCCTGTAACTGTATGCCTCAACTTGCTAGTTATACTAGCGCTTCTAAAGAAACCCTCCTTACGAAGTAAATCCAATCAAATCTTGGGCTGCCTTGCTATGGTAGATCTTCTAAGTGGGGCCGTTGGCCAGCCTTTGTTCATAGCCAACGAACTAACGCGGTATTTTGGTATTGGCCCGTCTTGCCTGATGAAAAACATTTTTCTGGCGCTCTCTAAGACTGTGACTGTAACGTCAGCTAACATTGTTGCCGTGCTAAACATAGAGCGTTACATCGCCATGAAATATATTTTACGACATTTGGTGTTAGTCACGAACACGCGTATAAAGATGGCGGTTATCGCGGCATGTGCCTTGCCAGTCATTACAAGCGCGGCAACATTTATTGATCCCCTTAATGGGCTATCAATGAAAGTTCTTAAAATCAACGCCTCGCTATCTGTCGCCGCATCTATATACTGTTGTTTTATAGTAATGCGTATTTGTCGCCGACATCAGCGACAAATCGCGACAGAGCATGTCGCCGCCGGTCTACCTAGGGAGACTTTAGAGCAGGGAAATGTTAAATTAGTGTTCCTTATAGTGACCGTGGTGCTGCTCGTGTCCTTCATTCAGGGTGTCGTGGTGAAGACATTTGCAACAGGGCGCCTAGCGAGCTTTCTGTTGCCGTTAAGCGTCGTTGTGATGCATCTAACTGCGCTGACCAACCCGATAATTTACTGTGCAAGGTTGTCTGCCTTTAGGCAAGCATTCAAGGAACTGCTAGGATTCAAATAGTAATCGCAAAAACAATGATAGAGTATTAGAGAACGTGTTCGTTTACATGAGTAAAACTGAAAAGTGTGTATTTGCATTATCCTTGGTCTTTCATTTCTGTTAACCAATAAATAATTTTGAGCTGAACGCAGTTAGCTGTGTATTAAATTAGTAATCTCGTGCTCACTGCGTGATAGTGATTTTACTTGGCTTGTGATTGGCTGACGAGGAAGCCATTCAGCAGCAATTTCCTCTTTTTTTTTGAAAGACCACTTCAGAAAACTGTTGAAATATGGATGTCATATCTTCACCTTCTCGTCTTGGCAAATGAAAGGGGAGGTCAATTTCAGCGATTTTAACAGATGAAAGACAAGATTTGACCTGCTAGAAGACTTATACATCTTGTTGTTACTTCAACAGTGAAAAAATTGTCTCAATAACAAAATGTGACATTATGTAAAAATTGTAACAAATGCAACAAAATGTGAAAAAACCGTCTTATAACTGTGGTAGTGGCCAACTCGAAAGCATTGGCGATTCCGTTGGCAACTACCAACAAAACAAAAATAGTATATAATAGTATATGTTCGTTTCAAAAATTTATATATATGCAAATAAATGCAAATAAGACAAATAGTGAATCCTGAATCCACTTATGACCCGGTGACGTTGATCAGACACGAGAGTAGGAAATGCTAACGTACTCTACCGTAGCGGATTAGAATCAGACCCCGTCTACACGAGACCAGCACAAAACCGGATCGGTAGGCACGGTACGGCCGGTACAATTCTGGTACGTTTTGCAACAGTGTTCACACGGGACCTTGCCGGCAACAAAATTGTCAGGCTTACGGCAAACGCCGAACTTCAGCCGCTCTTCTTCTGTCGAACCTTTCCTTTTTTCAAAGTATGCCGCTTCATTATACTTTATAATCAATAAATTTCTATTGTTTTGTATTAGAACGGCGCGACTCTGGCACGGCGTTTGCCGTAGGCCTTAGCATCCGAGCATTGTTATGGCTAGCACCTACATGTAGACCTAGGCCTTTACCGTGGAAGTGAGTCAAAACCAGCACGAGTCCGGCACGAGCCTGGATCCGTACCGATCCGAAGTTGGACCTGGATTTTGCTGGTCCCAAAAAAGCACGCCTAGCCGTGCCAAAATCGGTCGGGTACCGCAGGTCCCGTGTGAACGCGCGACGGTAACGTACCAAAATTGAACCGATCTTGTGGAAACGGGGTCCAGGCTAACACGTTTTAGTATAAACCAACTAATGGTCTATTACAAATCCTGCATTCTGATTGGCTGAGCTACTAATGGTCTATTAGTGATAGACCGTGCCTGGCAAAACCACCACCTTTCTTTGCAAGAAAACCTGATATTTTCAACATAAAATAATGGAATTCATTGCCAAAACCGACGAACTAGTTGGTTATACTAAAACAATTAGACCTCTCGCCCTCATGTGCTATGAAATCAATAGACCATTCGGCCTTCGGCCTCATGGTCTATTCATCATAGCACATTCGGCCTTGAGGTCTAATTGTTAAATATTGTTCGACTGTTTAGAAATTTGTTTTTCTAATCTTTTAACAGGAGATTTTGACGTCAAAGATGAGAGAGCACTGATTCACCTGCACACTAGAATGGTATTTCCAAGACTGAAGACCTTCACCGAACAAAAGGTTAGCAGATTTCTCATTGTTATGTATAGTGCGAAGGTGATACGGCAGATTATTCTGAACATTATATGCAGTTTTAGGTTAATTTTAATGTCACAGTTGCTTTAACAAAATTCTATAAAACTAGGTCAGTGGTCTGCATAAGCGACCCAGAATCCTATACGTCTGAATGGAACTGAAATTAGCGTTATATAAGTATGAAGAGAAATCAAAAGGTCAATTCGCAATCCATTTCCATCCGCTCGATAACACACCAAAATACAAGTTTGTGCTTATCTGGCAGTTGACATGTTACTTGAAGGCCCGTTTGCGCTTGCAATTTTTGTCGCGCGAGTCGCGGCGACTTTTCTCGCACGTACGCGTGAATTCAAGATTACTAATGTATTACTAGGTGCGACTCGGCGCGATCTGCCGCGATTTTTATCTCGTGATGTCGCGGAGATTTCAAACATGTTCGAAATTCTTTGCAACTTGATGCGATTTGAAGAAAAAGAGCACAGAAATCGCACCGGATTTGCATCTCGTTTACACAAGAGAGTTGGAATTGCAACTCGCGCGATAAAAATCGCCGCAACAAATGCAATAAACCAAAATGACAAAGCGACAAGGAGTAAAAATGGTTCTAACTCTAGTGTATAAGCACGTTTTGGTCACCTGCTTTTTTATCTAAGACAGACTATTTACAGACCTTCCAAGTAAGGTAAGGAATTTCATAGTATGGACGTTTTGCAACGTTCGGGCAACTCGACAGTTTTTGGCTAAAGTTTCTTGATATGCGCTTGAAAAGGGATTTCTCTCATGGAAATGTTCCCTCGAGAGCCAGCTATGCTACCTACTAGCTGAATGCATAGAGGATATTACACGGTGGCGCGAAGATATGAGTTTTATTTTCGAGTGGCAAGAACAATATTTTACGAATGAGCGCAGCGAATGAGTAAAATATTGTTTTTGACACGAGAAAATAAAACTCATATCTCCAAGCCACCGTGTAATTTTCTTTTTATTATATAGACAAACCAGAAAAAATATTCCAAATTGATTTCCAAGCATTTTTGTTTTGACCGATATCCTCACTAGTGAGGATATGGAAAATATGTCACTGAGGACCCGGATGTAGCTTCGTATGAGATCTACGAGTGGCGTATTTCCCAGTAAAACACTCGTGTCTATATAATAAAAGAGGATATTACACGGTGGCGCGAATATATGAACTTTATTTTCGAGTGGCAAGAACAATATTTTACGAACGAGCGCATTTATTATATAGACACGAGTGTTTTACTGGGAAATACGCCACTCGTAGATCTCATACGAAGCTACATCCGGGACCTGAGTGACATATTTTCCATATCCTCACTAGTGAGGATATCGGTCGAAACAAAAGTGCATGGAAAACAATTTGGAATATTTTTTCTGGTTTGTCGATATAATAAAAAGAAAATTACACGGTGGCTTGAGATATGAGTTTTATTTTCTCGTTGCGCTCATTCGTAAAATATTGTTCTTGCCACTCGAAAATAAACCACATCTTCGCGCCACCGTGTAATATCCTCTATGTCCATTTTCAGTTTTACTCATTCTCTAATCGCTGATGTCTTTTTTATTCCACTTGTGTTACGACAGAATGGCGTGTACTCTGTGGTTGCAAGGAAAGACCCAATGTTTGACGAACTTACGGGATACCTGAGAGATCCAGAAACCGTGAACAGGTACTTAGTCCTGGTGACCAGTGAATGGGTACATTTTCTGAGTCAACAGATACATAGTCAGCGCGTTGCATAACACGCGAAACAGAGTTTTCGAAAGTCTTCAGATTTCACATCTCACTACTTGCAACAAAGCTATTGTTTTGCGTTATGGCGTCATTTGAAAGGGGTGTACGTGTTGCGAATAATTCAACAAAATGTTATAAAATAGGAACAGTGATCTACACAAACACCGCAGAATCCTACATTATACTATTATGCAATCTTAGAAAGAAAAGGGAACTGAAACTTGCATTATATAAGCATTCTTACCAGGGGCGGATCCTGGATCTCCAGAAAGGGGGGCCCAAAGTGAATGGAGGCCAAAGTTTGAAACTTGCTCCAGCAAATACAGTAAATGTATGGGAAAATCTATCTTCAGACCCGTGCTAAGAAATCAGAAATGCCATTTCGAAATCCAATTCCATCCGCTCGAAAAGACATGAAAATAGAAAATATGCCAACTTTTTACTTATCTAACAGTTGAAAGGTTTATTTAGCAAACCGAGACGATTATTTTGTTCATATTATCCCTAAAATCTTGACACTAAACCATTCTGTATTAGAAGTGTAATATTTCTGTTTGCATGATTCTGCCAGTGGAATCAGTCTGAATTGTGAAAACTCTAGGTTCTTATATCAGGGTTTTACTGTAAATCTTTTCCACAGCTTTCGAATAACAGAGGCTGACTTTCTAACAACTTTCGAAGCTGTGGTGCACTTAAGATAAATAATACACTAGAAAACACTGAGCTCAATAAAATGTTTGCTTTCCAAACAACTTACCCATCATGTCGGCTCTCATTCACAATTTATTTTCTTAAATTTGCATGAAACAGGAAAATTGTAAATCAGATAAAAAGGCTTTGACGGCATTTAGAAACTTAATTTCCCGGTAAAACATGGAGAACGGAACATCTCTAAGCCCAAAGCTCATGCACAAAGTCTGCTCCTATGGCTCGTTCGCGATATCTCCGAGGGTAGCGATGGGCGCGAGTGTTTGTCTTGTTGTCGTATTTGGTCTGTTCTGGAATATTTTTATTCTAGTGGAGGTTTATAAGACCAGGATGCGACGGCCTATACATTACTTGATATCTAACTTGTCTGTTGCTGATAGCTTTGTTCTGTTGTTGACGGGAATTATTGAGTTTCGATTCCTTGTGGACGGAGATACTTATGAATGGGGAATTGGAGGTGGTTTTGGGAAACTCACCTGCAAGCTCGTACCTTTTCTTGAAAACACATCCCGGATAGTTTCACTGCTGACTTTGTTGATTATTAGTATCGAACGATTCAGATCGGTAAAAATCGCCTTGCCTCTGCCAAATACAGCCTTCTGGAGACGCGTATCCATTGGTTTGTCCTGGATAATTGCTTGCGCAATAGCATTCCGTTATCTTATCTATGCCGATCTTCGACAAGACAAAAATGGCTGGATAGTTTGCGACCTTGGTCTTTCGTTGATCTACTTGATCTTACTACCAACCTTCATGATCATACTGTTTGTTGCTATCGTGTTTTTGAACATTACAACAGTCAAGAAACTAAAAAACAATCAATTTTGTATCGGTCTACCTCCCCGACAACGGGAAAAACGAAAGAGAGAAATCCGGGACGCCGTTCGGATGGTTTTATCCTCAATTGTTCTGTACGGACTCTGCTCAGTTCTTCCGCATATTCTGATGTCCTTCCTACTGTACAAAGTAGGAGCGTTTGCGTTTTATAACTGCACGAGTACTCTTCTCTTTTATTTTCTGTGTCTGCTTATGATCTTCCTAAATTCTGCCCTCAGCCATGTATCTATATTATTTTCCTTTCAGATTTTAAACGAGCTTTTAAGGCATGCTTTCGATGTAGGAACAGTAACATTGGGCTGTCAGAAAGCAAGGGGCACAACTGAATCCGCTTTAAAGGGGTTGTGTCACGATTTTAGCAAACTTTTGTTGATGTAAAAAACATCCAAATAACTGATGGATAGCCAAAATACTAGTCTAGGTTTGTTAAATAGCCCGTTTAGCGTCTTAAAATGAGTGAAAACGCCAATGAAGTTAGATAGGTTTCAATTTTTGTAGATATTGCGCTGTTCACGCTGATGTAATCCATTGTTATTAATATGCCAACTAGAGTTCGATTGGTTCACAGAACAAAATGGTGCTTTTCAATCTACGGTTTAATGCCGGTTTCAATTGCGATTTTTGTTGCATTTGTCGCGGCGACTTTTCTCGCGCGAGTTACAATTCCAACTCTCTAGTGTAAACGAGATGCAAATCCGGTGCGATTTCTGTGCTCTCTTTTCTTCAAATCGCATCAAGTTGCAAAGAGTTTCGGACTCGCGCCGAGTCATGCACCTAGTTTACATTAGTGATTTTGAGTTGACGCGTACGTACGAGAAAAATCGCCGCGAGTGTAAACGGGCCCTTAGAATGACAATGTTGATAATCAGTGAATAGCGCTATAGCCATGGAATACTTGGGGTGGCAAGCTTCTCTGTGGTCAAACTAACTTCATCATAGAACATTATTCATTGAACATCATACACCAAATCGGCTAACAGTGTTTACATCTTGTCGCCACCCAATAAGCCAAATCAGGGTTTAAGAAAAACCGCGAGAGTCCTGGGTCGAGGGGGAAAAAACCTCACCGGAAGTAATTTTCTTCCATATGTTTTACTGTAAAAGAGCTCGGTTTTAGTCTCGATTAGTTGTGCTCTGGCGTTGTGATTCGCAGCTTTATACGAAAATATCGAGCACAGGATATTAGTTTAATCCTTTCTTCGCTAGAATCAAGGCAGTTTTGATCCTGAAATTATTTTCTGTTCAAGAAAACGGAGAAACGAAACTCGAGGTAAGTCAGCTCTCCGTCAGTGTTCTCTACCGAATGACAAACACGAGTTGATATGCTCTTGTTTCCTTCAAAGGACTATTAATACTCTTTTAATGTTACAAATAAATCCGTTCTTTTCAAGCAATTATTTCGCTATGCAGCTGTAAATGGGTTATTCATGAAATCCTATTGACCTTTTGATTCTTGACGGCCAAGTAAAAAAACCCGCGCACATGAAAAACATAAACAAATCGAGAATCTTTCTCGCGTTGTAAAATTCGCAGTTTATACGGACTGAAATATCGAGCACAGGATATTAAATTAATCCTTTCTTCGCTAGAATCAAGGCGGTTTTGATCGTGAAATTACTTTCTTCTCAAGGAAACGAAACTCGCTTCCCATTCGTTTCTCTAGCAAGTGACATAATATAACTTGAGCAAGAAGCACTATTGATGACATGTTCTTGATATTTATTCATATTCAAATACGTAAATATATTTATTATTCTTCCATCAGACAAGGATTTATGCTTTTACGCACTGTAGCAATTCCACCTATCACCTCAATAATTCACGGCGCGGGAGTTGTGACAGAACTCCCTCGTTGGGTGGAAAGAAGCTGAAAGAACTTCCGTGCGATGTTCAACAGTCAGTTCTTCATCAGCAGTGTGGCTGTGTTCCGCCATTTGAGCTCTTCCCCTTCCCCTCCGCCGAAACTTATGGCGAAACTCTGAAAGATTCGATTTGTTTATGCTTTTCACGTGCGCGGAGTTTTTTACTTGGCCGTCCTTGAGTTTCAAGTCAATAGTATTTCATGAATAAGCCATTTACAGCTGCATAGAGAAGAAATTGCTTGAAAAGAACTGATTTATCTATAAAAATAAAAATACTTTTAATAGTCCTTTTGAAGGAAACAAAACATATTAACTGATGGTTGTCATTCCGTAGAGAACCGACTGACGGAGAAGCGACTTACCTCGAGTTTCGTTTCTCCGTTTTCTTGAACTGAAAATAATTTCAGGATCAAAACTGCCTTGATTCTAGAGAAGAAAGGATTAAACTAATATCCTGTGCTCGATATTTTCGTATAAAGCTGCGAATTACAACGCCAGAGCACAACTAATCGAGCTCAAAATCGAGCTTTTTTACAGTAAAACATATGGAAGATAATTACTTCCGGTGAAGTTTTATCCCCCTCGACCCAGGACTCTCGCGGTTTTTCTTAAACCCTGATTTGGCTTATTCAGATCGAGTGATGATTCCTCTGGGTGGTTACAATTGTCAAATGTTTCTCACTCCATCGAGTGCACGAGTGTATGTGCAGAACTAACAAAAGTATCTACCTACCGTTCGCCGATGCCGTCTATTCGACATGATTGAACACGGTGTTATTTTTAGTTCAGTTCATAAAGTTTTGTACTGTGTCTAAAATACAGTGATCTAGTGTTAAAGAAAACTATGTTTTAACAGCGGGCCATGTCTCGGTCGCGTGGTCTCAACCCATTCACCTCATTTTTTGCATGCAACGTTCTTTGATGTTGGTCTTTTATTATTCGTGGTCTCAAAAATCTAAAATTCGAAATGTTTTAAATTTGTGACGGCACACTGTGGTACAAGTTTTTTGTCCACCAAAGCCTGTAATGGCTCGATTTCTATACGGATTTCCTCCAACATAATTCAATAATACTCATTGCTGAACATTCTTTGAAAAGAATTTACCAAGTTTTCTGGGGTTGTCAAAAGTTGTCCATGAAGAAAAACTAAACAAATGTTCACAGCCTAAGGGCCTGCTCATATGGAAGTTGGGGACCCTATCTAGCTGGGGGACCACGGCCATGTGAGTTTCCCCCTCTTCATATTTTTGTTCTTTTTCTCTTCGTCGTGTTCACATTGCAAGTAGGACAAGTTGCTCGCTCAGCCGTGTAGGCTATTCTCTCCTGGCCATTAAACTTTGTTGATCCCCGGGGTCCAATGTGCCACGTGAACAGGCCCTAAAAGCCAAACCTAATGTTGTACTTTATTCTTGTAGGTTCCTACGTTTTTGTCATTGTGTGGACAAGCAGAAGCCCGCTGTGTGCACTCTTCCTGCAAGCACGGATAAAGAATGCAGAGCAAAGGTAAATGTTGATCATGCCCTCCTGAGTAACGATGAGCAAGAACTTGAAACCTGTTCTTTAAACTTGTGCCGTGGGTACCTTAGTCTTCAAGCCTCACTCGTTTACTGACACATGAAACAAATGGTTTATAGAATAGGGCATGCCCAGCTTTTCTTGTCTTTTGCTACTGTCATGAGAGACGTTAAAGAACCACTGGGCTTGTCCAGTGAAAGAACTCACTACAATATATCATATGTAATCTTACTCATGATTATAAACTGCACTGTAAAAACTGCAGTCTGCATCTTAGAGATCAGACTTCTCGAGATTTGTAAAGCGCGTAGAGCCTGTGGAATTAATGCTATATAAACACATACATTTACTGCATGCGCAACAATCACGCAAAAGTGTCATTTGTAAAATTTAACAGTTTAAATTTGTAACCTTGTTAACACGTAAATAATAGTTTGCAATTTTAATATAATTTTTCCAACACCTCCACACTCAATGAATGCCCTGTTGCTAACATGTCCCTGTGAAGACACAAGTCATAATAGACGATGACATGCCCAGCTTTTCTTGTCCTTTGCAATTGCATTGTGCAACCATGACACGAAAGTGAATCCCTCTGATCACCTCCAACTCAATGAGTGGTCTGTTGCTAACATGTCCCTGTGAAGACACAAGTCATATGAATCATAGAAGAGGACATGCCCAGCTTTTCTTGTCCTTTGCAACTGCATGTGCAACCATGACACGATAGTGAATCCCCCTGATCACCTCTCCACTCAATGAATGGCCTGTTGCAAACATATCCCTATGATGAAACAAGTCATATGAATCATAGAAGAGGACATGCCCAACTTTTCTTGTCCTTTGCAATTGCATGCGCAACCATCACGCGAAAGTGAATCCCTCTGATCACCTCTCCGCTCAATGAATGGCCTGTTGCAAACAAATCCCTATGATGAAACAAATCATATGAATCATAGAAGAGGACATGCCCAACTTTTCTTGTCCTTTGCAATTGCATGCGCAACCATCACGCGAAAGTGAATCCCTCTGATCACCTTTCCACTCAATGAATGGCCTGTTGCAAACATATCCCTATGATGAAACAAGTCATATGAATCATAGCAGAGAACATGCCCAACTTTTCTTGTCCTTTGCAATTGCATGCGCAACCATCACGCGAAAGTGAATCCCTCTGATCACCTATCCGCTCAATGAATTCCCTGTTGCTAACATATCCCTGTGAAGACACAAGTCATATGAATCATAGGAGAGGACATGGCCAACTTTTCTTGTCCTTTGCAATTGCATGCGCAACCATCACGCGAAAGTGAGTCCCTCTGATCACCTCTCCACTCAGTGAATTCCCTGTTGCTAACATATCCCTGTGAAGACACAAGTCATGAATCATAGGAGAGGACATGGCCAGCTTTTCTTGTCCTTTGCAAGTGCATGTGCAACCATCACGCGAAAGTGAATCCCTCTGATCACCTCCACATTCGATGAATGGCCTTTTGCTTAGGAGAGGACATGCCCAGCTTTTCTTTTCTTTTTGCAACTACGTGAGCAACCATGACACGAAAGTGAATCTCTCTGATCACCTTTCCACTCAATGAATGACCTGTTGCTAACATGTCCCTGTGAAGACACAAGTCATATGAATCATAGAAGAGGACATGCCCAACTTTTCTTGTCCTTTGCAACTGCATGCGCAACCATCACACGAAAGTGAATCTCTCTGATCACCTCTCTACTCAACGAATGCCCTGTTGCGAGCATTTTCCTGACAGTGCAGAGTGACATGTACTCTGTGTTTTTCTCGCCGTGAACATGTTCATACACCCCAGGAGCGCTCCCAACATCAAGGCCCGCCTTCTTGGCTAGAAGCCCAACGTAAACATCCTCAGACATTAGAGGTGGTACTTTAGGTACCTGTTTTATTAATAACTGCACTACGTCCTTGGATAAAACATAGAATGGGCCAGCACAAAAGAGAGGTAAAACGTTTCCCGAAAAGTCTTTTTTGGAGATATAATTCTTGTCCGTCTTGTTTCTGTTAGGAGGCCAGTCTTCGGCAAATCGCCCTGCATATACGGGAAATCGTAATGTTTGCAGCCATCCAAATATATTCGGTATATTTAAGTACATGTCGTCATCTGTTTTGATGATGTAGGTGCTCTTGACACCTCGTGTCGCCCATGTTAAGCCCATGAGGGTTTTAAACAGAAGATGTTTGTAGGTGTCATTGAAATGACCAAGGAGAAGGTCTTGGTGTTCCCTTGCTTCCTCCAGGATAGCTTTGTCTAGGGATTCGTTATAAGTAGTCCCTAGGATAAACACCGACCTGTAAGCGTACTTTGGGTCTCTTGTGGCTAACCGTAAACAGTCCCAGTTGCTGGTCCTACCCCAGGTCTGCCTAATAGCGTCCCTGTTAGCTTTGTTCCTCGGCGCACTCAAGATGAGCACCAAAGCATATATGTCCCTCGGAACTTCGGGTTCCACGAACGGTTTCATGATTGTAACATTCACCGAATCCCCAGGCAGAAGTCTGGCAATAACTTCGTTATCGTTGTCCATCAACTTGCCATCACTTTGCACACAGTTAAAAAGAAACAACGTTGAAGGGATTGTCATAATTATTATCATCAAAAACGCCACTAGAATTCGATGTCGTATTCCACCACACAAGGAAGAACTCAACTTTCTTTGATAGGCACCACGCAGCATAGTCATTCAACACACAGTTCCAGGTGTTGGAGAAATTGCCGCTTGAAGTCTTGTTTGTTTGGACACCCAATCCGGCGAGTAGTTGCCTTTATTGTTATCTGTGGAAACAAAACGTCATTGCATGTACTGTGATTCCCAAGTTTTGTTTGCTCTTCATCCACACTTTCTATCTTTTTGGCACTCCACAATCAAGCGGTATCATACTCTCGATGTGTCAGCCCCAATTTTGACAGCATAGCAACATACCAAGTCGGAGAAAGCATCCATTTCCATCTGATTTAGAGAATATAGAGCAATTTTCTCGATTGAATTTGGTAAATCAAATCCGAAACTTTGTTTTTAGATGTTTATTAAGAGATTTCTACTCGTAATTCGTCTTCTAATATCGAACCAAAACACTAATAGAGGAGTGGCTGACACGGGCTCTTTAAACAGTATACAATCCAAATGACTGGATTTTGGATTGTTTTGTCTAGCATCACGTAATACGTGCCTCGAGGCAAAAAGAAAAAAAACACACCATAGAGTCAGTTATTGGAGTAAGATCACGCAGTTTGAAGGATTACAAGTCTTCTCATTTCGTTTCTACGCGTTCAGAGAACTGTCTGCCTCAGTTAGGATGGAAGACCAAAGAAATGTGAGAAACCATTTTCAGTACTTAGCCAAAATGTTTACACAATAAAAGTTATTTGTCTTTCTGAAATAAATTTGTTCATTTTGATCTACGAGAACAAGTGAAAACAATAAACACATGACATGATATTAATAATGGGACAGTTTAGATTATACATTTAAAATGCTAAGATGAAATACTCTCGTGTTTAATTAAAACATATCTAAAGTAATACTATACAATAGACATCCTTCCAGCCTGTATATAAGCACAATATTGAGCAATAGTGTTTCGTATTCAGGTTATTTGTATTTGCCTATTTTCTATAGAGACCTACCTTGTTTTAGCCATAAAATTATAAGATCATTTTTGTATGAGCTTTTGAAATTCTTACTTCGCTTTGAGCTGCGATACCTCTTGACTATAGGAGTAAATTACTTGCTATGACACAAGAAACCCACAGCCCCACATCTCGAGTGGAAATATTGTATTTGAATGTGAAGTATGTAGGTCAAACAATTGTAAAGTATTAGTGCTTGAGGTTTTTTTTTTTTATTTTCAAGAGCGATTTGTTGAGCAACAGTTTTGTTAATAGAAATGGTTTTTACTCAATCGAGCATGATCTACCATATCACATATCACCTTCTTGTGAATGTTTCGAGTATGTATAGATGTCTATTGTATACCTTCTCTTTCCACTAATAACGCGGTTGATTGCTTTAATTGTTGTATTGATTTAATGCATGGTAAGCATTGAGAGGATCATAACTAAAGCATGCTTTGAGTAAAACGATTGTCTTGCAGCTAAAACGCGAGCTACGTTTTCGACAACATTAATTTATGTTTTGGTTGAGAAATAAGCGCCGACATGAATGGGATTCCAGGCTTACTAAAAAGGATAACGGCCGGCTCATTAATATCCGTGCATTTAAAGACGCAACACCGTCCATAATGCATTGCTTTGCCGCCATTTTGTATGCCTTCGAAATTCAGAAACTCGACAGACATGCTCAAATGCTTCTTTTTAACACAGTACCAAACAAACGAAAGGCTTATAAAAGTACAAATTCTGATACGCTAAATCGATGTAAACAAAAACAAAGCAATGCATTATGGGCAGAAGACCTGGCTGCTTAGGCTCTCAATCAGGGCCTGACACTGTAACAATATTGTCGCCAATGGCAAATAAATGTTTGGGGCTTGGCGACCAAAATTTTAGAGCTAGTCATCAAATGGCACCCCATCTTTTACCCTGCAAGCAGTCATTTCCTCCTCTCTTAGTCCGAGAGGAGGAAATCACTGCTCGCAGGGTACCCATCTTTCTAAAGTTCTAACTGAGATCCACGTTTATCTGACGACTAAATCTTTGCATTTTGGCGTCTAGATTTTTTTGAATTTGTCGCCGATGGCGCCTAGAGAAAAAAAATTAATGTCGGGCCCTGTCAACGACAGCAAAATAAAGTTTAGTAAAAAGTAGTCAGCTTTCCGAGTGAGCGTTGATCTACTTATGTTTTAGTTTCTTCATAGCACTACTACTCAACATGTTTAGTATGTTTGAAGAGGCCTTCAACATTTCGAGTCGTGTTTGATCTGAACCTATAAAGAAGATGAAACTCTCGAGCATTTAATGGTTAGATGTACATATATTCAGAACTTTTGGCTTGAAATTGAGCTCTTTTTAAAAGCCGTTAAAATATTGGAAAATAAGTGGTCAGAAAGTGAACTTCTATTAGGCATAACTCATAAAGAATGTAAATATAAAGATCTCATTAATCTTGTTTTAATTATTGCTAAGCGTTTTATTTATTTTTGCAGACAAAAAATGATCAAACCTTGGGAAAACCTAGACTTCTTCTGGAAAAAAGTTAAACAAATACATGATACTGAGCTAGCTATCGCTACAAAGAAAAACAAACTAAAAATTCATTTAACTAAATGGGAACCTCTTAAAAACCGCTTTTAAATTATTATTTTTTTTTTGCTTGTTTGTCATGTCCTTTTTGTTGTATTTATTTTGCTGTATTGTGTATGTAAATATATATATACATACTTGATGACAATAAAAAAAAAAAAAAAAAAGTGTTTGATCTGAACCATGTATCATTATCACGACTCTACACGATGAGAGAAACATGCAGGACCCAAATGTTGCACGCTACACGTATCCTAGTTTTCCACGAAAAGTCCAAGCGCATTTTCTGTAAATATAAATTTGGTCAGAACTTTTATAATATTCGTATGACGGGTATCAAACATGGAGGACAGTAGGAGGTGTCATTTAGCAATAGTTTCACATATTTCGATCTTTATTTGCGTTAATACTTTTAATACTATTATTTTAATAACATCTCTAAAACAAAATTTTGCTATCACTTTTGCACGAAATTTCAAAATTGGTTCAAAATTTATTTACCTCAGATATTTAGAAAGTATTAGCCAATTCGGTTTCACTACAGTCATATGAAATCTGCTCTATTTAGGCTAATACCAAGTGATAGATTACAGCTGTGTCAGGTAACACGCGACTTCGCCGTTGTCAGATTCTTGGAGTTTGGCAGTTGGGTTTTCTGCGTTGTCAATCAATGTAATCCGTGTGAGCCAATCAAATCCTTGCCCAGTGCATTTGTTTGGCTTCCCTTACGAGACATGTCGAGACAGAAGCCAATTCACTGCACTAGGCGATTTGATTGACGTCGCAGAAAAACCCAACTGCCAAAAATTGTTTTGAACGCGCTGGGTCGCGTGTTACCTGAAACAGCTGTAAGTGATTTGGGGATGATTACATACAAATTTAAAACTGTATTTTACGAATTTATTCAAATATCCGTGACACAGCCCCTTTAAATTGTCTGCTGGCTCTGGAGTTCAGCCCCATATATAGTAAAGTTGTATAATTGCTGTATAGTCCATTATGTACTTGCGGTTTAGGATCCAACCCTCGACCTTCTGTGACGTTAAAGTTGGATATTGATTGTTGCATTTTTGTTTTTCAAAAGACAGACTGTTTTGACATAAATGGTTATGTCGGAAAACGCTCGACTTTGACTTAGATTTCGACAACTGTCCAACTGCGAAGTATTAAAATTCTAACTTGAAACAGAGATTTAGGGGAAGTATCCTTCCCAATTACGTCATACCAGAGATTTCAGACCTTGAATGCAAGAATTTTGATGCATATGTGAATATTGAATTTTAAATCGAAACTAATCTTAATGTTTTAACTTAAAAACTGTGAAATTTCTTTTCTGGAGATTAAAACAGCGAAGCCAAAATGATGCAATGAATGTAGAGCAGTGAAAAGCAGAGCGTACCTCATAAAAATATCCTGTAGCACTGTACTAATAAGAAAGGCATTGTTCTGGCACCTCTCATGTGGTTTGCTTTAACTAAGTAGCCGATTGTTAAGACCAGGGCAAATATCGATCAAAAATGTTTGAAACGTCAAGGTGGCTTTCGCGATATTCAGCAACACTTGGAGGTCGCGAAATCCAAGCCCCAGGAGGTGTAGACGTAATAAGGTCGAAACCCACAAGCATACTATCACTAATATTGACATTGAATGATCGATTAATACTTTATTTGTTATACGTGGCAGCCAATAGGCTGAATTAAGTATATCCTATTTACAATAATAAAAAATGGTGATAACTATAATATAGATCTAAAGATCTATAGATCTTTTCAAACAATATATATTATGCAAGATGCTAATAGAGCAAATCGGCTAACGGTGTTTACATCTTGTTGCTACCACTTCTTACCACTTCAGATCATGTGATGATTCCTTTGGGTGTTTACAATTGTTAATTTTTTTTCACTCGACGGAGTGCACGAGTGCATGTGGAGAACTAACAGAAGCATCCATCCAAAGAAATCAACACATGATCAGAATGGACGATTCCAGCTATAACGCATGCGCGCGTTGAATTTCGGTAGATGTGGGACATTTGTTGAACAAGCTGTTAAAAAGCGCGCGCTGTATTGTGGATATGGTGGGACATTTCTGAATAAAATAGAGTGCGCGCGCTTATAGCTGGGATCCTCCATTGAGTGGCAACAAGACGTAAACGCCGTTTCCCCCTGAATTTTGCAGATGCACCGACTTATTGCAAAGAATTATGGGTCGTTTCTCGAAAGCAAGACCTTTGTCATTGACGGCGCTGGTGCCCAGTCCTCATCGTATCAGATCCAAGCGAGGATGAGAGTAAAACAAGCTAGAAATCGAACACGCTATAAGCAGGGGGAGAAAACGTAAGACTATTATACAGAGCACATCTTGTCAGAAAAAATGTTAAGCTATACATATATTTTAAAGCTTCTGCCGATCCGCCTGTTGTTTTTGGTCGGCCAGCAGTCATTCAACCGATTTCCTTTTTCAGTGTTTGTTGTCTGTACTTATCTGCTCTCTGCTCTCTGTCAGTTAGTGTCTGTTTGTCTCTATTACACCTACGGCAAACGTAGAGTTGCGCCGTTCCAATTCAAAACAAGAGAATTTTTTCTATTATAAAGTCTAATGAAGCGGCTTCCTTTGAAAATAAGTTCTACTGAAGTCGACGTTTGCGCTGGGCCTTAGTCACCTTAGGCTAGAGCTCAAACCCTCTCAATCACGCAGTCTTTGTTTTCTTTTCAGGAAAGAAGACACTGTTTTCACGAAATTTGTCTTGAAGAAAACGGGCATGGTAAGAAGAGTCTAATCTAAACAATTGAATCCTACAAAAAAGTTCACTTCTGAACAGCTACAGTTGAAAGCTGAAATTTGATCTTGATTGCAGAGGGGCAGTCGGTTTAGTTTCCTACACTCTAAAACCCAATACCCTCATGGCCCGAGGAGCTCTTTTTGAAGTGGGGGAGGGGGATACTTAAAAGAAAGAATATATCACCAAAATGGGGGCTGACTAATAGAGAATACATGAAAATTAGTCAAAAAGTAAAGCCCCCCTCCTCCCCAGTCCCTCCGCCTCCGCGGGCCCTGACCCTGGGTACCAGAGTCTCCAAGCTTCGCTTGTTAACTGACACGATTGGTTTACGATTGGTAAATGAATGAAGCTTGGGGAGCTTGGTACCCATGGTAGAAATCCACCTATTGATATGGAGCTTTTTTGGCTTTGTGAATAACAGCCCGCCTAGCCGGTCGCTTCCATTGTCTAATGTTGTATGGTGGGTTTTGTTGTCCAGGAAACACTGGAGGCCATCGATCGGCTGTCGAGAATTCTTGGAGTGCATCCTTCGGCTTTTAGTTATGCTGGGACGAAAGACCGCAAAGCCGTGACTTTACAGAACGTATCCGTCAAGGGTGTGTCCCCGCAACGGTAAGCTCTAGGAGTTATCAATGCACTATAACTAGCCAGGTAAACTGTTTACGCCCTAGTCTTGGTTAGGCTGGGCGCAAATCAGTTCAACATGACCTCCTGTTACAAATGGTGATAGGTCTAATCTTGCTTCCTCTGTCAGACGTGCCGGATTAGCTCGCTATTTAACAACTAGTGCGATTTGACTAATGGCAATTAGTCAAATCACACTAGTGGTCTATTGTCAATACTGCATTCTGATTGGTTGAGCTACTAGTAAGCTATTAGTTATAGCCTACTAGTAGCGAAAAGAGTTGGATTTGAAAGCCAGAAAACGACAAATGACCAGACCAGAAAACGTCTTTGCCTATACAAATTGACCTACTAGTGTGATTTGACTAAAACAATTATTCCTCTCGCCCTCATGTCCTCTAAGTCAATAGCCCATTCGGCCGTAATAATTATTCTCCCTTGTTGATGCCAAGCCCATGAATAGTATGACGTAAGACAACTGTGCAGAGGCAGCATTGACCTTCTGTTACAAGTGGTCTAATCTTGCTTCCTTTATCAGACTTGTGTCCCTCGTTGAAGCCAAGCCAATGAATGGTTTAACGGTGGGCAACTGTGAAGAGGTTGACTCGCCCATGCGCCTGGGACAACTGAGTGGAAATCATTTCCAGATCATCGTACGCGACGCAGCTACAAGCATGGGGCAAGTAGTGTGTGACCTCCTATTTTTACCTGAAAACACAAAGAATTATTGTCATAATACACAAAAATATTCTCTGAAGTTAAAAGAACCGGTTAAGCGTTTCAGTATTGAAAATTTCACGGGTTTCCTGCTAAGATTTGAGCGAATTAATATTGGCAAATGTAGAGAGTTTAAAAATCGTTCCCCGTATTTCGTTTTCAAGTGAGTCTAAAGTCAATGTAAGCTGTAATTAGAATCCGCGAATATGTTGCAATCGTACGTCGCAATGATCTCAAATGTAGGTTGTTGACTACGAGAATTTAGGTTGCAGGCTACGAGGTTGCTGATAACGAGAATTTAGGTTGCTGACTACGAAACTTTAGGTTCCTGACTACGAAAATTTAGGTTGCTGACTACGAGAATTTAGGTTGCTGACTTTGTTGCTTTGTTGTAGGATCCCCAGCGACCTTAACCTTGAAAAGATCATTTCGGTGAGTAGAGCCAACAGTTGTAAACATTTTTATATGATGATCAGGCTTCAGCGTATCTCAAAGAACACCCCACTTATCCATCACAGAATGCGATCAACGATGTCTCTCTTTACGGCTTCATCAACTACTTCGGTCCTCAGCGATTTGGTCACGAAGGTGGCACATTCGTCTCGAAAACCTGTGACATCGGTCTAGCGATGCTCCAAGGAGACATGGTGAGTCCGCATTGGCTGATTGCATTTTTAAACCGCACCGGGGGGGTTGAGGACCTCTTTTAAAAAGACCCCCTCCCCTGGAATTTCCACTCGTGAAACAGACCCCCTCCCCTGGAATTTCCAACCTCTCAAGGACCCCCTCCCCTGGAATTTCCATTTTTTCTGGCAAAATGCCCCTGGAAAATCTATTTTTGGATAAAATGTCCCTGGAAAGTCACCTTTTTTACCCCTCCCCCCTGGAATTTCCAGTCTCCAGACACACCCCCTCCCGTGGAATTTCCAGAGTCCAAAACAACCCCCCTGGAAAATTTCCATAGGTCCTCAACCCCCCCTGTGCGGATTAAAAATGCAATCAGCCATTGTGTTTTTGCTTCCTTTTCTAGTTTCACTGTCATCTTATTTGCTGATTTCTGGGATACACTTTTATCTAGAATATTGTAGTAGATGGTTTCTAATTAAATCCGTTGTTTCGCGCGCATTTTCAGAACGTCGCTTTTAGTTTGATGTTTTTTTTCTGCGCCGTCTCAATTGCACTCGCCTGGCTTTCTGTCGCGACGAGAAGCCAATCGACTACAATACGCGAAGCAGAGCAATGACCTGATTCGCTTAGATGGTTTGACTGGCGGAGAAGAAAACCCAAATCAGATTCCAGTTAAAAGATCGGATTCTCCCAAAATTGATAAGATTGCGAGTCTCGTGCGGGCTCCCCTTAATTAACTTGATACCTATGAAGTTTTGGCCGCTTCCCTAAGTGAAACGTTGAAGCCATCTTAGTTCCTGGCGCTCTGAGAGAGTAACCTGTGTTAGGACATGAGAACCGAGTGGAAATGAGTCGAACCATCGGTACATTTGTTTGCGCAGAGAGGTAATGACCTTTGAAATTTTGTTTGCTGATTTCTCGACAGGTTCAAGCAGTTGAGCTCATTATGACACCAGGTGGCCAGACTGACGCTGTAAACGAAGCCAAGAGGTACAAATATACTTGTTTCATCCACTCCTTTGTTGTTGTTTTCGTTCGATATTAGAAGAGGAATTACGTGTAGAAATCTCTTAATAAACATCTTAAAACAAGTTTCAGATTTGAAAGAGAACATTGCTCTATATTCTCTAAATCAGCCGATGGAAATGGATGCTTTCTCCGACTTTATATGTTGCTGTGCTGTAAAATGGCGCGCTGACACAGGCTCTTTAACGTTTCTCGTGACACCATGTATCATGAACCGTGCGTGTTAGTTGGCAATAATAATTCAGCAGTTCATGTCAAATTCAATGACTGAAAGTAGTAAACACAATGTTCTTAGTGTAATGTGGTTTGTCAAATTCGACTTCATTATCATGACGCATGGCGCATAGTACATGATTTCACGGAGTAACGTTAATTTAAGTCGGTGTATTCGCAAGTGGTGCGAAGAATGTATCAGGATAGTAGATCTCGTTTCTGATTGGCTGACGAACTTTAGTTTCTTTAGTTTTCGCAGGGGTTTCAAAAGAAGGTAGCTACCGGCGGTGAGCCGCCGTCTACCCTCAAAACGCAGGAAAACGCCTTTTCTGCTACTGTAATTTCAAAATTTCCCGGGGAGCAAGACCCCGAACCCCATAGAAGACTCATACCTAACAGCCTTCGCATGGGACCACTAAACCCCAAGCCACCTACATTAAAAAACTTAGCCTGAGCTAGAGTTTTAGTCAACGGCTGTTAGCAGTAAAGTAAGGATGTTGTATTACTGGCTTTAGGTATTACCAAGGGACACGAGATATCCAAGGCACACTTGCTAAGATGCCAAACAACAGAACAAGAGAGAGGTTGATCCTGAAGGCCCTTCATCGACACGGCACAGACCAGGTCAGGAGTGTAGCTTATAAATATATATATTACAAAAAGGTTACAATACAAAGATAATAATATACCATAGCCACAAAGGATTGGCTGATTAGAGGTCTTGACCTAACAGACTGAAATAACAATCTGTTATCAAACCAGAAACATAGATGTTCTACTCTATAGGACGGCTGCACCAAAGCTCTCCTGAACATCCCCTACGCGATGCGTCTTCTATACGTCCACAGCTATACTAGCCTTATATGGAATCACATGGCGACCGAGAGAGTAAAGAACGACGGATCAGCGGTATTAGTCGGAGACCTTGTATGTAAAAGGTCAGCGGAACTTACCAGTGTGAGCATGCCTGAGAAATGTCCTGCAACGGACGAGGACGCTAGTCGCGCAGAAAGAGGGGCTTGCTCCTCGAAAAGCTTGGATTGTGGCTCAAGTTATAACGATGGATTAACGGGGACGAAGACTGTGATCCACAAGGCTGATGTCCATGTGGTGACCGGAAGTGACGTTAGATTGGGTGCATATTCAATGGAGGATGTTGTTCTGCCTTTACCTGGATATAACATCATGTACCCTGAACACGAGGTGGGAGAACGGTAAGGCATGCTTGGGGAAGCTGGAAAATACTCTTGATGGTAAACAGGATGGGAAAACACACTGCAGGTTATTTTACCCACGAATTTCTTTTCCGTATGCAATTTAAGAACTGTCGATTTTGGAGTAGACCCTCCCCCGCGTGAGTGCCGATGGCTTGAGGTACCAGAGCAGTCTAATTTTGGACTTCTCACGGTCAAATTTGGTATCACTTACCATATTAGGAAGGCACTGTATAAGAACTTGATGGGCAAAACCTGCTCGAAAACTGTCAGATTTTTGGCGAAAGCTTACAGGCATTCAAGCCATTGAAATTCTCTTTCCATTCCCCAATTTGATTTATAGATTTTGTTAGCAATAGTTGCATTCCTGAATTCAAGTGAACAATTCGTTCTATCGTTGAATTAGTTTGTGACGGCGTATTGCCCTAGCGTCATGAAAGGGATAGGCCACACTGGAAGAATAACAGAGCACGACATTAACTTTTTTCGCTAGGTGCCGTTGGCGACTAAAGAAATTAAGTCGCCAAAATGCAAAGATTTAGTCGCCACATAAAGGTGGATCTCAGCTAAACTCAGAAAGATTGGGCGACTAGCTCTAAAATTTTGATGCCAAGCCCCCAAATTTAGTCGCCATTGGCGACCTTATGGTGGCAATGTCGGGCCCCGAATAGCAATGTCAGTATTCCATAAAAATTGAGTCACATTGGAGAAAATCGAGACTCGATCTGAGAGATGTCTAGAACAATCAGCGGTTGCTAAGAGATTGTTTTAATCTTCCTTGAAGGTACGCCAAGCGACTTGAGGAGGATCGACTGACAAAAGCAAATTTCAGGTTTGTGAAATTTATCACTTCATACTGCTGTTTTGCTTCGCATACTGATTGGCTGACTAACAAAGGCCCGACCTCATCCAATAAGCGCATTCTGATTGGCTGACTAAACAAAGATCCGACCTCATCCAATAAGCGCATTCTGATTGGCTGACTAAACAAAGATCCGACCTCATCCAATAAGCGCATTCTGATTGGCTGACTAAACAAAGATCCGACCTCATCCAATAAGCGCATTCTGATTGGCTGACTAAACAAAGATCCGACCTCATCCAATAAGCACATTCTGATTGGCTGACTAAACAAAGATCCGACCTCATCCAATAAGCGCATTCTGATTGGCTGACTAAACAAAGATCCGACCTCATCCAATAAGCGCATTCTGATTGGCTGACTAAACAAAGATCCGACCTCATCCAATAAGCGCATTCTGATTGGCTGACTAACAAAGATCCGACCTCATCCAATAAGCGCATTCTGATTGGCTGACTAAACAAAGATCCGACCTCATCCAATAAGCGCATTCTGATTGGCTGACTAAACAAAGGCCCGACCTCATCCAATAAGCACATTCTGATTGGCTGACTAAACAAAGGCCCGACCTCATCCAATAAGCGCATTCTGATTGGCTGACTAAACAAAAGCCCGACATCATCCAATAGGAACGCCTAAAAATGCACGTCTCCCCTTCGCTCTCGATCGTAGCTCACTTTGCGAGAGGAGACGTCTGACTTCCCCACAAGATTTTGGCTCCGTTATGTAATACTGCCAAGCAAATACTGCCAAGTCGTTTTTACAAGGTTTCCAAGACAACGTACCTATTCATCAACAGTTGTGGTACCTGGATGTCTGTCTCGAAAGTTGTTGCACGGTATTTTTTGCGTGCGTTGTCATGGAATCCACCTGCACGTGTTACAATTGTAACGGAACCAACCAATCAGACTCTACTGATAACGTGATGGATGAGATAATCCCGTGGTGAATTGAGACGTCTCCTTCGCAGAGCAAGGATCGATCTCTCGAGTAATCAGGTAACAAATGGTGTTATTATTGCTTCAAGGCGAAGCTAATATTATAGAAATGAATAAATAATAGTTTGCTTCTTTTCTTAGATTAAGATCACTTGGCCTCAGCCTTCCCGGCGCGTACCGCCAGCTCATCTCATTTCCAAGAAATCTGCAGTGGCAGAAACTGGAACCTGAGGTAATTAATAAAACTACGGTATCGATCAGTAATGCTACGCAACCGCCAGAAAGTATTGCGAGTAGTTACCCTGGAGACTCGGAAAAATTCGGCAAAGCACGAATGAGTCAAGAACTGAGAAAAATTAGCGAACAACACGCTATTATTACTCAACCAGGAACAAAAGAGACCACGAAGATGTATTTGTTACCAGGGAAATACCTCGAGTTGATATCAACAAAGACTATAAAACGTTTCAGTCAGTTTCTCAGAATTTCTCACCTCAGTCAGTTTCTCAGAATATCGTGACGGACGAGTCTCACACAGACAATACAACATCTCCGTCAGTTTCTCAGAATATCTCATCTCCGTCAGTTTCTCAGAATATCATGCCGGATGAGTCTCGCACAGACAATAAAACATCCCACTCAGTTTCTCAGAATATCGTGACGGATGAGTCTCACAATTCTGAAACTCATTGTGGTGTGGAACCTCCCCAAAAGAAGAGGACTAAAATGGATGATGTAGGAACGAACGGATATCCCGGGACACCAGAGCATTTGTCTTATAACTTGGAGCTTTCATTCGGTCTTGAACCTTCGTGTTATGCTACAGTTTGCCTACGGGAAATTATGCAGACATGACGCGGAGCTTGTAATTTGAATTCGAGCAGTTGGTATTCTAATGTCACAATTAAGGTTACGGACCACCTTCGTAGTATTTTGCGTTTAAATGGCCTGATAATTTCGCGAAAAAAGTCGTATCTTGACAAGTGATACCTCATTTTAAAGCTTATTTCTTCACCTCAACTTATGAAAACTTTATTTCTTTAATTTGATAAAACACAGAGTTCCACGCACGCGAATATACAGACTACTTTCGTTCTTTAAGAACATTATACCATGAGCTTCGATGTAAATTCTTTAAAAAGCTTTTAGTATATTTAACAATTAGATTACGAGCTCGAAATTTCTATAAGCTGATAGTTGACGAGGAGTATTCAACTCTCAAGCTCATAGAAATCGAGAGCGAGTACACGCACTTACTAGCAGTACAATGAACTCAATGTGTTTATTATACTGCACTCTGCTAAAGCCTCGGCAGCATGTTAAAAAATCCTCGTTCATTGAACTGCCAGCGAGTGTAAGCGAACGCGTCTGACGCGTGCACGAAAACAAAGTATCTAGCCCATAAATCAATTAACATGAATTAATTAAAGATCACTGGTATAACAACGATCGAGTAAAGTTATCATTAGATTTAAACAACTTTTGACAATAATGTCATCTCTCCTAAATCGATCGCAATTTGATTTCTTGGTGATATTTCTTTCTTGGTGATTCTCCTTCGAGGAATTAAAAACAAAATGATATTTATAGCGATCTAGAGACCGGTTGCAATTTTTCAAATAAAAGAAAGGAGGCACGTCGTATCCCAAGTGGGGACCGACTTGCCAGGTGCAACATAGACTATAAACAAACCACCTGACATGACCAGCCAAAAGGTCACCTCTGTTTACCAGTATAAGCAGACAAGGTGGTACAAATGTGTCGGATTATTACCTATCGGTTTCGCTGAGAAAAGAAAAAAACCTAGAGGAAGCTATAGGCAAAAGGTCGTCTTTTTTACCAGCACAAGCACATGAGGTGGTACAATTGTGTCGGATCATTGCCTATCGGTTCATTTTTCGCTGAGGAAACGAAAAAAGCTAGAGAAAGAATATCTCAATTCATTTATCGCAATTGCGGGTCTATTCAGGAAATGGTAACCAGACGACCAGCACAGTTCGGACATGCGGTGCTATAAACGTTTTATTCCTACTAAATCTCTGTGCAAAAGGAGTAATTGGAACAGTTCTAGTTCGATGTGAGATGGTGGAAAACTCTACGGGTAAGGCAATGAAGGTTGTAGTTCGAGTGAATAAAAAGAACAAGCTCTTCGCCGATCACTTTTGGGGAACATTCATCTGCAATTTCAGAGTTATTTGCTGCTGTCGACGAAAATTAAGACTGCTGGCAAATGTATTGTTATTAATAGCTGTTGTGGTCTCAACTGTTCTAGCATTTAACAGTATACAGGTACTTTATCGGTGGGTTAACCTCGATTATATTGAAACTGTTAATTATGTTGACGAAGATGTTGTCAGACTTCCGTCAGGGAATACTGTGAATGTTTCAATCTTAAAGCCTTTCCTGGAACCTGAAGTACCGCGGGACATATATGCAGTGGTACTTGTGCTGAGTGCACCAGGGAACAGAGCAAATAGGGATGCTATAAGAGACACTTGGGGGCGGCGCACTAACTGGAACTGCCTTAGGTTATACACAAATGACCCAAGCTTTGATTACAGGGCCGTGTTTGTCCTAGGGACAACTTATAACGAGTCCCTAGACAAAGATATCCTGGAGGAAGCGAAGGAACACCAAGACCTTCTTCTTGGTGATTTCAATGACACCTACAAACATCTTCTGTTTAAAACTCTCATGGGCTTAACATGGGCGACACGAGGTGTCAACAGCACCTACATCATCAAAACAGATGACGACATGTACTTAAATATACCGAATATATTTGGATGGCTTCAAAGGTTGACCACTCCGGTCTATGCTGGGTCTGTTGCTATAGGGTGGGCACCGCAAGAGACAAATTTAACAAGAACTACATATCTAAGAAAGATTATCCCAAAGAGGTATTGCCTAGTTTTGTTACCGGACCATTTTATGTGTTATCCAAAGATACAGCGGTATCGTTTTTAAAGCAAGCCCCTGTTGTGGTCCCCTTAACCAACGAGGATGTTTATATAGGGCTGTTAGCCCAAACGGCAGGAGTAGATGCACAAAGCGCGCCTGGTTTGTTTTTGGACACAGAGGGTGACGCAATGACGCGGCAGATGACGCTATGTACCGTGAGAACTATGCTAGCCACAGGACATATGTTACGAGATGCAACTATTAGGAAGACGCATTTAGAGTTATGGTCGCGCATGCGCTTGTCGAGTTAAAAAAGGGCTGGCGATGTCCTAAGAAAGAAGGAGACATTTTGATCAAGATGAGCAGATGGGTGACGTATAGGTCTTGGAAAAACAGCTCTTAAGTGAGATCAAGAGTACATAAATAAGAGTGTACAACATGATAATAGGGCGTGAGAGAACCTTTAGACAGACCTAGTTATATTTTAGATTGGTACTTAGTCTTCTAAAGAACAACAAAAAGCATAAAACAATAGGCCTAATTAAAGAATATAGTCTTGCAAGAGCGTGCGTATCGGTTGAGCGGTTGTAAATACCAAAGCTTAAATGAGCTACTGATGAAATGAATTTGATTGGCTTCAAAACAATAGAATTATAATTCAGCGAGAAAAATAGTTCTAAAAATAACTAGGTCTGTGCAAAGGATCTCTCACGAATACTGTATCGGAGTTGTTCACTCTTAATTATGAACTCTTGGTGAGATTAAATAAATGTAAATAATCAGGGACGGATCCTGGGGGTGGGGTAAGGGTGGCTAGCCACCCCCCTTTTTCCCATAGTTCTGGTATAACCTTCTCCCCCTCGGTCTGAATCTGTCCCCCTTCTAAAGAGTCTGCATCCGCCACTGATAAAGAATAGATATCATATACTATACGGACGATCATCGTCGAGGTAAAATAACCAGCTGCGTGATGTGTGAACGGGATGGTATAGTGTTATGCGTGATGGTGCAGCCAAACGTGATGCCTATTTCATGTTTTTACTTCGCCGATCAAAAACCCACCGAGATTCCTTATACATGGGGAGCACGGGTGGCGCAGCGTTACGGCGCTTGATAATGCGTTACGGCGCTTGATAATGCGTTACGGCGCTTGATAATGCGTTACGGCGCTTGCCTCTCCCCGCTGTCACCCGTGTTCGAGACTGGCTTGGGCATTTTTCTCTTCTGCTTGAGTTGTATTTCAGACCTGGGTGATCATGGTGGGTTGAAATGATTCATTGTTTCTCCTGTCTTCCACGCCCTAACCTGTATATGGGGGATGTTAAACTTACTGTAGAACTTACTACACTATGATTATAATCCCACTCGTGATTGTAAATAGAGATCTACGAAAGCCGAGAAGGGACATTGGATTTCAGTGTTCTTAAAATGAACTTCAGTGTTCTTAAATTTCGGTGTTTTTAAAATTGACTTCAGAGTTCTTAATCGATTCTTAAATTTCGTTGTTCTTAAAATTGACTTCAGAGTTCTTAAATTTCGTTGTTCTTAAAATGAACTTCAGTGTTCTTAAATTTCGGTGTTTTTAAAATTGACTTCAGAGTTCTTAATCGATTCTTAAATTTCGTTGTTCTTAAAATGTTCTTCATTTTAAGAACACTGAAATCCAATGTCCCTTCTCGGCTTTCGTACATCAGACATCTCACAACTGTAATCGCATTTGGTCACATACATAATGTTAATTTGCGGTGTACAAATGCTAACATTTTCTTTAACCCTGGCCTTGTGCTTTTACACATACAAAATAAGGCAACGAATGTGTTCTCCTAAATCCGGATTTCCAATATCAGATGAAGCACACTCCATCTATTCTTCCAGGACCCTCCATGATCCATGAAAATTTTCTGTAACGATTAATTTAAATTTTTTTTTGACATAGAAATCGAAATAAAAACAAAATAAATGAAATTTGAAATGTATACTCCTGTGTAAAGAAATTACAGAGTGTCTCAAATTTTACTTTTAAAACATGCTAGTGATATATCTTCCTTTGCTTCTATTGGAAGAGCATTATTATTAATATAGTTCATTTAAAAAGGCCTGTTAAGCCACCAAAAATGGAAACACACCGTAACACACAATGTGCTTCTTGTGTCTCCCTTACCATGTCTGGGACGTTTTTACCGTCAGACTATCAGCACTATTTCTGGCTTTCCAAGTACTTCACTAACAATCTTGCCTTAGATTCCACCGCGTTGAACTCCATATTAGCTAGGGCGAGATGCTTATTCATGGCGCTGTCTCTCCAAACGTCCTTCTGTCCTGATCGATAAACGGGTCCACCATCTAGCAGACTGGTACGCACAGATGGAAGAGAAGACGAATCCAATGAATGTCGCCTCTGGAATTTCGTTAAGGTCGGAACATCTGGCAAGAGCTTTGCCTCCAAAGATAAGCTTGTTTTCAACTTATTCATTTTGGAACTTACTGGTCGAGTTCTGCGATTAGGATTTTCCAACTTTGGGAGCCGCATTTCTTGGCTGGAGCAGGCCTGCGAGCTTGAAGAGATAGCTGCCGTGTCATCTCTTTTGTCAGTAGGTGTACCCATTCCGCTAAGGTACGAATGCTCTGTTGTGTTTGGAATTTGATAATGATGGAATCCTGGCTGGCAAGTTTGTGAGCGAACCAGCCGCACACGCTTGTGAAGCAAAGGTTTGGTTGGGTCCATGACATTGAAGAAGAATGCAACAGATGCAATAGTTTGAAACTGTAAAAAGGAATCGTAGAGGAACAATGCACGCACCTTGCACCCATCTTATATCTTCCGGTGATGCGTTCTGTGTTCGTGTTATTATAAGTGTTAGTCTTGTTAAACAAAACCCACTAAAAATAAACTAGAGTGTGTCGAATCAACAAAACATATGGCCCCAGGGTCCGTATTTCAACTGGATCTGCGCTTTGGAGTTGCCTAAAATACCAACAAAGTGGGCTGATGTTGGAACCAAAAAAAGGGAGATACCATAATTTGTAAATGAGTGCTTCCTCCTCGGAAAGACCTTAATCACGCTTCTTCATTTTTAAATAAATATTTATTTGGACCTATGTTCATCAATGTACATTCATGTTACGATGCCACTAAAAATATTTGTCTAGCTGTCTACCATCCACTAGATAACTTTCGAATTTGGGCACAGGTGGTTTCCTTCATTGAAAACTGATGAGGGCTCGTATGAGCCGAACGTACTTTTATTTTTCCAGGTGAGCTGTAAGTTGCAGAATATACAGGTGTGGAAAGACAATTGTGGAAAGACAAGTTGCAGAATATACAGGTGTGGAAAGACAATTTCATCCACAGCACACACAAAAAACTATACTACAAATACTCAATCTAAATTGATGCCCCACACATCCTAAACGATATCATATTTTGGAAGGAAAGAAATGGGTATGCAGGGGCAAGGACTTTTTGTCTAGGGGGGGGGGGGGAGGGGGGGATTCCGCAAAACTAATGGATACTCGGGTTCTTCCAATGGGAAACAGGAAATGAATAGGGTCTGTTTACATAAGCCGGGCTAGCCCGGTTAAGCCGGCTGAGTTCTTTTGTTTTCTTTTCCCTTGGGGCCTCAGAGCAAAAGATCTCAGCTCGGCTAAGCGGGTCAGCCCGGATCCATGTGAACTGGCCCTAAAATTGCATTTTTGCGAGTCATTCTTGTCACTGAAAGGGTTTGTACAAAAAAACGTTACTCTGCTCTGATAGAGTTCGGTCTTCGTTATTTTCAAAGTAGCAGCTATAGCTGTTTTGGGTAGGGAAATAAAAGAGGTAGGGGAGGGGGTCAAAACGTGACCCCATTTTTAACCTGCGAGGATTGCGGAACTGAAGATTTCGTCGCTCGGGCCAATTTAAGACACAATATTTAACATTAATAGCATTATCGCAGCGGGGAAGAAGGGTAGGGGAAGGGACAAATCCGAGCTTCGTAAGCCTCACTTTTTCAGCCCACCTACTATTTGAGTCGAGCTTTCCGAGCCTCATAAATTTAAACTTTACGAAATATTCAAAATCCTAGTTTTACGAGCAATTTTATAAGGACCATTTTATAGCCCTTAATGTAAAACCCTTACCGGATTACTTGAGTATGTGTTTACAAACGCTAGAAATATAAACAGATCAGGGCTAGACATAACACTCAGTTGACGTGACATGGATGGATCACCATGGATGACGTTGAAAACCAAACCGCGAACCCATGAAGCGTTTGTCGGCAAAACAAAGGGGAGGAAAACAAAGCAAAAGAAATGGAAGCAAAAGGAAGCTCGACTTATATTCCGTCACCGCACTCTACGGCCGTTTGGTCTTGATTTGTGTTAAATATGGCGTTTTGTGCGCGCGAAATATTTTGCAGTAGAAATGGACTATTCCACGATTGCAGCTATAAGCGCGCGCGCTTTTCTTTATTCAGAAATACTGTACCCAAGCCGTGTCCCACATCTACCGACATGCAGCGCGCGCGTGCGTGCGTTATAGCTGGAATCGTCCATTCAAGAATTATTTGAGTTCACATGACATCACATCCGCATGTTCAAAATTCAAGTGGAGGTGAAAATGAACGCGCGCGCTGAAAAGCAAAGACACTGTTCAGCAAGTGCACGCGCTACTTCTTGAAAATTGAGTGACATCAGCAACCGAAAACAATATCGAAATGGGAAAGAAAAGTGCCGAAAATGCTAGCATTGCACGCAAACATCTGCCTTTTAATTAGTGTTAGTCCACCGTAGCAGGCTTCATGACTCATCGAAGTCAACAACTTATCGTGCAAAAGTGTTGCGCATTCTGTTTCGCGCGCGAAACTACTACACACGACGAAGCACGTGCATATTTTACGAGGTCAATCAAGGGACGTGTGGCGTCAACAAACAGAATAATAACGGCATTGTGACGTCTGAAGAAGATTAACTTTCGAGCTGTGGTTGCTTACAATCAAATGTGAATCGTTTGCAGATAACACTAAGGATGTCTAGTACATTTCAGGTAAGATCAACTGATGGACGTGAAGCGAATGTACGTGGTTGACAACCATAAGTTCGGCTGTTTGACGAGGAGTTCTATTTTTAGGCTGACGTTGCGAAATGTTTTCACAAGCAGTTTCCCGAAAAATGTTCCTTGCTATAAATGTTCTGAATCTTTTTGTTCAAGTTAACTTTATTTCAGTAACACTTTTTTATAGTAACTTTTCCCGAATTTTATCAATACCCCCGAACATACTTATAGGCCTCAAGATTTTCTTCGCTTTTTGCCGGAAAACACTGTCGGATTCCCGATTACTTGACAATGTTCATTTTCAACAGGGTGAAAAATCTAACTTACAAGACGACGCTCGAGAGGTTGCAAAAAACATTGATAATCACGTGCGAGAAGTTCTCCAAGCGTACGATAATCTTGAATTTATCCTAGAACCACACAAGTTTCAAGATGAAGAAAGCGTCGAGCAAAGTATTTCTAATGCAAACAAGTCGGATGATGAAGTGTTGGACGAAACAGAATATCAACATCATACTTGTCAAGAAACTCAGGCTGTAAGTCCTGATCAGGAACTTCGAGTGCCTTTAGTGGACGAAGAAACTGATGGTAAGTTAATTCAAACGACCCTAGTTTTCAAAACATCTATATGTGATTGTGTTCCGCCAGTCAAATCTTATGAGGCAATCAGATTCTTGCCCTGTTTCGCCTGGTACACTCGCCTGGCTTTCCGTCGCGACGTTGTCTATTTTAGTTCAGAGGGAAGCCAGTTGACTGCACTAGGCGAAACAGGGCAAGAGTTTCATTGGATCAGATGGTTTGATTGGCGGCCCAGCAAGGTCAAAATTGATGTTTTGAAAACGTGTCGCGATGCAACGATTTAGCTGTAAGGGTCCAACATTAACTTTTTTCCAGACATGCCTCGTTCAAGACAATTTCGCCAAAAACTGTCGCTAGATCCCAAAAATGAAAGATCCTAGCAATAAAGATGGGATAACAACGAAGCGTGTATATGCTCACCGATTCTACTTATTCTTATTCTCTTTCAGAACGTGGAGTGGAATGTCTAACATGTCAACGCAACTTTTCCACAACTGAAGAGGTGTACGAGCATTTTGTAAGAGATTCCTACCATAGTCCAAACATTCAAAACGCAAAACAAAATGTACAGTCTACAGAAAGCTTATCAGGAAATGTTGCTGACCAGACGGATTTACTCACGAAAGGAAAAATTGATGCTAGAGTTTCCCAAAGTTCCTCGGAAGTTCCTGGTGGTGTCAAATGCAGCATTCCGTGTACAACTATTGCAAAAACGTTGAGTCCTTCTGTCCAACTAGTCAAAAAGCATAATTCAATTGGTAACAAAAACTCGAGTGATAAGGTTGCCTTACTAGTGGCTGCACAAGCAAATCTAAGTAATGCCTCAAGAAATACAGGAGGTCCCAGTTCCTTACAAACTATTTTCGTCGCCCCTTTAGCCGTCCAGCCAAAAAACAATGCAACAATATCGATTATAGGTGACAAAGTGATTCTTCCAAGTTCTGTTCCTCACTCAAACATTCCCTTTACTAATTTCTTGGGGATTCTCCGGCAAACTCCGATCAAACATTCTCTGTTGAGTGTCGCAATGAGCCCGCTGCTTTATCCTCCTTTGAATCCGAACTACAGACAACTTTGCAGAAGCTCCGCCTCGTTTTTATATCCACCGTTAAACCAGTGGGATGGGCGAGTTGTTAACAGAAGTAACGCAGTTCCGCCATTAAGTCAGTTAAACCAATGTTCCGGGGATGGACGAGTTTTGAATGGGAGTGACGCATTTCCACCGTTAAGCCAGTCAAACACGTTTTCAGGGGTTGGACGAGTTCTGAATAAGAGTGACGCATTTCCACCGTTAAGCCAGTCAAACACGTTTTCAGGGGTTGGACGAGTTCTGAATAAGAGTGACGCAGTTCCACCGTTAAGCCAGTCAAACACGTTTTCGGGGGTTGGACGAGTTCTGAATAAGAGTGACGCAGTTCCACCGTTAAGCCAGTCAAACACGTTTTCGGGGGATGAACGAGTTCTTCGTGCAAGTGACGCAGTTACACCGTTAAGCCTGTCAAACACGTTTTCGGGGGATGAACGAGTTCTTCTTCTTCATGCAAGTGACGCAGTCCCACCGTCAAACCAGTTTTCGGAGGATAAACGAGTTCTTCATGCAAGTGACGCAGTCCCACCGTCAAACCAGTTTTCGGGGGACGGACGAGTTCTTCATGTGAGCGACGCAGCCACTAGTACGCACGAGACGCATGCGTCTGACATGACGTCACAAGATACTCAAACACGGACGTCCCATAATTGGTCGCCGGGCTGGACTCATTTCGCTACTTCTTCACCTTCTCATTTAGTTGGAATCGTGGACGAAGATGTAATGAAAACTGTAGCTCCGTGTACTCCCTCCTCAACAGCTCAAAGTTCATCTACGAATGGTTCGGCAGGAAAATATTGTGATAAAAAGGCGACCGAAATGGAGACACGCGATGTAGAAATAGCAAAACTTACTTCTAACTATCAGCAAGAAGCGAAGCAGAAAGCTGAACTAACAATACGAACATTTCGGAATGACCGCGCCATTTCTGAGAATTTCAAGGAAAATCCAGTTACCATGGTTACCGTCGATTCTGCGAATTCCACGAGCTCTAGTTTGAAGCCAGCCAGTAGCATAATAGAAGCGCGTCCTTTGTTCTCAGCGCCTGTTTCTGATGTTTCTAGGCAAATTATGACTCATACATTTAAAACAAATGCTGTAGATTTTTCGGGGGCCAAACGAAAGCGCGCTGCGGAGGATCTCTAAAATGGCGTTCATCATCTACCGGTAGTTGGACGGAAAAATTCCACGGTGCCATCATCGTGGAATCCGCTAGCCGTGCTAGACGAGATCCAGTTGATCACCTTGGTAAAGGCCAAAGAACCAATAAAACGTAATTGTGTTTAGCTAGTTTAAGGCCTACGGCAAACGCCGTGTCAGAGTCGCGCCGTTCCAATACAAAACAATAGAACGTTCTTGATTATAAAGTATAATGAAGCGGCATCCTTTGAAAAAGGAAAGGTTCGACAGAAGAAAGAGCGACTGAAGTTCGGCGTTTGCCGTAGGCCTTATATGATAAATCGTTGTGAATAAATGTGATTTCTTCTCTTTACATTTATTGAATTGTTAATATACAGTATTTTAAATCAAGGAATATCTTCAAAAGTATGGCGTAATGAGAAAGTAAGGACCTCCCTCTTCGAGAACTGTCGAGCCTTCATAATAGATTGCGATTTCTTCTTACAATTCTGCTAATGTTTTACAGGATAGCACGCCACAAAACAAGGTCAACTGAAGGAGGGGGGAGGTATAAGCCAATGTTGACAGTTGCCAACAAAAATAAGCAACTTCCTGATATTCTTCCAAATAATTATTATTCCAAGTTAGTCCGCCGGACATTTTTGAACGAGACAATGGAATAGCCTCGAATGGCGTGAGAGAGAGTAAGGACCTCCCTTCTCGAGACAACTGTCCCCTCGTTGCCAAAGAAAATAAGCAAATAAATAGAGAATATTACACGGTGGCGCGAAGATATGAGTTTTATTTTCGAGTGGCAAGAAGCAATATTTTACGAATGAGCGCAGCGAATGAGTAAAATATTGTTTTTGACACGAGAAAATAAAACTCATCTTCAAGCCACCGTGTAATTTCCTTTTTATTATATAGACAAACCAGAAAAAAATATTCCAATTGATTTCCAAGCACCTTTGGTTTGACCGATATACTCACTAGTGAGGATATGAAAAATATGTCACTGAGGACCCGGATGTAGCTTCGTATGAGATCTACGAGTGGCGTATTTCCCAGTAAAACACTCGTGTCTATATAATAATTAAGCAATAAAAGTACTTTCCGCGTGCTCTCTGCTTTCTTACAAACACGAGGGGAATATTGGGAGAACTGATCAAAACGGCTCGTGTCTTTCAAGTTTTATCAGTTCGACCAACATTCCCCGAGTGTTTGTAAGAAACCAGAGAGCACGCAGAAAGTATTTTTATTGCTTTTAGAAAATAACATACACACGCGCGAGAGCGTTGCGTGACAATCGTGTTTCTCAGGTCTCTTACAAACACGCTTTTTAACCAATCAGAATGCGCACATTCACAATACAACATAGGTGTTATTTTCTAAGGAATAATATTACTCAAAGTAAATGCGCCGTTATGAACGATCGTTCCAAGTTTGAAAACGTAATGGACGAACACCATTTTTGTTTAAGCCTAGTTTCCATATAGTCTTATCTGTCGTATCCGTCAACCGTGAAACAAAAGAATAATTCCAATTTCCATTGTTTCACGGTCGACTGATGAGACAGATACGACAGATAAGACTATATGGAAACCAGGCCTTAGTTTCTAACGAAGTTTTTGATGTTGTGTTTACACTTGGCGATTTACTTAGTAAATATTTACTGAGGTCGAGTTAACCTTACGGCAGTAAATAAAAAGTGTGTTTATACTGAGAATTTTATTTATGTTAGGCAGGGCTTTTTGAACACGGACACGGGAATTCGAACGTAATTACACTTCGAGAGAGAAACCAGACACCACTTGTCTCGAATTTGACATGAGCTGTCAAATTTACCTCAGTTCAGTCGCTCCAACCCAGCCTCGTAGCAGGGTAAATGTTTCTCGACCTATGTAAATTTTCTATTGTTCCCGATTGACTTTTACTGAGGTAAGCGACAGTGTTTAGACTTGTGAAAATCTTACTGAAGTAAATTCCTGTGTTTACCTAAGTAAAAGTTCCGAGTGTAAACACAACATTAGATTTCTGTCTGCTCTGGTGTGTAAACCAGACAAACATGAGCCCAACCCGGCACAGGAATCCCGCGCGTCAAAAAATCAAATATCCGAGAAAAAAACCCAGAGAGCCGGCTAGCAGGTTAGACAAACATTGCAGCGCCCCCATAGAAACCACATGTACTTTTGAGACACAAAGAACGATTGTCTGTAACTCGTCCATTCACGGTCAAATGAAATCCGCTGTAAACACAGATCAAACACCAATAGACGGGCAAAAAGAAAGAAAATAGCTATTGTTCAACCCCTGGCTGCCGTTAGAGTGATGCACAAATCATACTGCGAAGCGAGAATATTCATCCCCCCTGGAGAGCCGTTCAGCTGACAGTTATTTGAGCTAGGGTCAAATTTAAGAAGACGAAAGGAAGTCTAAAGAACTTTTCAAACTAGTTGAGTATGGCTTATGGAGCAGGCGCTGGCGGTGCCGCTTATGGTGCAGCGGTTGATCTAGCGTGTACCCATATGAGGGACGCTATATTGGAGATCACCAATTCTCCACACTTCATAATCTCAGAGTTCAGTGAACGAAAACTAACACTCTCACAGGCTTATTGCATTCTGTGGCAAGATACGCACAGTGGCGATGTGAGTGGACGGAAAAGCGACCCTGACAAGCAAGCAGGCGCCACGGCTTGTTGCCTGTTAGATCTGTATGTGATGGGACGATTGCAAGTCGAAGTTGTGCCGAATTCCACACTTGGTATCAAACACACCGATGTCTTACTTAAGGTATTTGACACTGTAAATAGACCTCTTTACCTACATATGCAAATTGACTATTTCAAACCACGTGATTTTTACATCAAGAAAATCCTTTGTCTTTCTGATTTTTTTCGGCATTTTCACGTGGATATGGAACCATTTCAAAAGATGAAAACATCATACGATTTGAAATGGGCGATTTGCATACGGAGGTAACGAGGTTTATCAAGCAAATATGAGTACAATTGTACTTCTGTCTTAGGACAAGACTGACAGGGGGGGAGGGGGTAGTTCAAAGTTAAAATGGTAGGGATGGCCGTCGGGAAGCCCAAATTTCCACACTAAAAATACCTTATCAGAAAAAAAGGTCCTAAAATACCTTCATCGTACCATTTTATCCCCCAAAAATTTTTATATTTTGCACAAGGATGGGGTAAACTGCAGCCTAAGCAGGGAAGGTTTTTCATGATTAAACTTTTGATTTTTCGCTATTAAAATGTTTGTCACATGGTACTATTTGTGCCTCCTGTTTATAAACCCAATATTTATTTACTGGAAAATTCCATTACAGCTACTGGTTGCTTCTTTTTCTTGTCAGGTTATTGATGATCGCCCAACAGGTACTTATCTTGACGATGCTATATTTGATAGCATGCTGAAACATCAGAGGGAGAAACCAGAGGAGCCACGGAAACTAAAGAAATGGATTGAGACAGATCTGTATCACTGGTCCAGTAAAAGGCTGTGTGTCAGTAAGACACTGGATAGCATAGTAGACGTGGGCATCTTAGGGAAGAAAGATAAACTGCTCTCTTCTACCTACCCAACAGTCAAGCCTGGTAAGAAATGACAATTATAAGATTATAACATTTGGTGAATATAAAGGGAGAGGGGGGCCTCGGAGCCTTGCCCTCCCCCCCCCCCCCCTCCCCCTCCCTCTTGACAGAATTTCCCACAAATTTAATATACTTCTATTTCTATTTATTATATTTGCTGACGACTTTGGGCTACATTATATCAGGTGGATATCAGAAAAAAATATCAGGTCTCGGTCAAATATTTTTATGATGTGGAAATTCTTCGGTGCTCCAAATTATCAGTATTTTCAATTATAAATTTCCAGGGGGGGGGGTTCAACAATTCGAGAAAGAGGACCTTAGACGTTATATCGATTTTTCTCGTTTTTTTCGTTTGTTTGATTTTTCACTATTTCACTGTTCCTATGAAGGCCAACTTTAACATTTCATTTCCAGAGCCTGAACGCCAACTAGCCGAGGAGATCCAAAAGATTGTACTTGAAGGAGTTGAACCCGATGCGTACATGCGAACCCTGCTGACCGTAATCTGCGCTGCGGACAAGGATATATTGAAAAAGTGTTTCAAGGAGCAATTTGATGATGCAAAAAAGAAACTCAAAGCCATGTTTGGTGCGAAGAGCACCTCGCGAGAGAAATATCAAACTCTTTCAGATGTAAAACACTAATTCACACTAGGGTATCAATGAGATTCAATGAGATAAGCCAACAAGGAACTTACATTCCTATTTAGCTTTCTCTATCAAATTTCCATGTTTGAAAACAGTTCAGCCAGGTAAGAAACAAATCCTTTTCCATCCGCGCGATAACCACACAAAATCCTTCAAATGCATGCTTGTCTGGCCAGTTGAAAGGTTACTTAGCAAACCCAGATGGTTGTTTTGCTTATTTCTTGTGAATTGAACTTCATTTATAAGGGCGGTGTCCACTGAATATTTACCCTTTTTATTTCCTCGAGGGCACGGTAAGGAATTCTGCATTCTGATTGGTTCTTAGAGCGCGCGGGGGCGGGGGGGGGGGGGGGCAATATTTTCCTATCTCTGACCTAGGTCACGGTAACCATTCTCGCGCGCTTGTTTTAATCGAAAAAATCAAATTTTTGAGTTGGAAAACAAGAAATAAGTAATGACTTGTCGATTACGTCATAAATACTGAGTCAGCGTTTTTCATAAAATATTTCTCAATTAATTACTGAGAAGTTTCTCTTAACAAGTAATTAATGATATATTACAGGAAAAGTGTTGAAAGCTCGTTCGAAAAATACCTTAAAGGGTCTTTTTGATAATAGTCAGTTTACAGGGGACCTATAAAAGGCTTTCTTTCAGGTGAGAAAGACCCGGGCATTTTCATGTAGAAAATAATGCTCAAAGTGAAACGAAAAAGTAGGATATCATGCAGGACACTTTGTGAATTGATTTTCTGAAATAAAAATATAGAAACCTGGAAACATCGTTTACCTATTTCGTTGCCATGGTTGCGCGGGTTGCTATGCTGGGAACATGTTTGCGGGTAGCCTGTGGTTAATCGCTCTAGTAGTAAGGGCATCAGCTAGGCACGGAAGGCCGTGTTTCACGGGTTGTTTTCTGACTTCTTTGGAAAAGTCCTCGATCCAAACTTGGGTAAGGTGTTCCGCTCGAGCTCGAACCAAAAAGGGTCGACAATAGTTTGGTTCTGGTTGCAGTGTGCTGGTGTTACTATTGGGTCTGTTACTATTGGGTCTGTTACTATTGGGTCTGTTACTATTGGGTCTGTTACTACTGGGTCTGTTACTATTGGGTCTGTTTCTATTGGGTCTGTTACTATAGGAGGATCCTTTGTTTACATTTTTAGCTCATTAGCATAAGCAATGTTCAGAATCAGACCGTTCGAGGGAGCTATAAAATGATGAGTTCTGAATATCAATAGAGGACTGTAAATGAAACATAATTGGAAAATTTCAAGCTGATATCTCGAATTCTAAGCGCGTGGTGCAACGTTCAATTTAGAGGAAACATGTGAGCAAATTAGCGTTTTGCCCCAATGATTTTCACACAATTTTGAAAAGCTTCAACTAGCCTGAAAAATGACACAGAAAGAAAGGAAACAGGTCAGAACTTTTTAAGAATGAAAAATAAACTTGTTTTGAGCTTTTCGTTGCATTTTCAAAGCTAAAAACGGCGTTTCAAAATTTCGAGAATGTAAACAATGACGTCAGCAAGGATCCTCCTATTGGGCTAAGCTGCCCAGTTGGCTGATGCTGTGGCGGTTCCCAGATAGTTGTAGCTTGAGCGCTAGTTGTGGTGGTAGTGATACCCGGGAGGGGGACTTCCCTAATTTTGGGGCGGGGGTGCCTCGTCGGGAACTTCGATTTTTCCCCTAAAAGGTACCAAAAAGCGCGTGGCTTAGTTTATTTTGACCCCTAAAAGGTACCAACAAGACGTATTTTCCCTCGTAATTTTTTCTCTTATTTTTTTTACGAGGGAAATACGTCTGAAATTCAGGCTACCAACAAGTGTGATTTGCTATAGTATAAAGGCCTTATTAGTTTGGGTCGCCTCTGGTGTAACGATTGAAAATACGCGTACAGACAAACACTTTCTCCAATTTTCACAGTTTTCTCTCTAAGAACGATATTTATTTATATCGAATGTATTTTAATACTTAAAGAAGTATCTTTTGAGGCACGCTCTGATTGGTCTTAATTTCTACTCTATTTCACCGATTATTTAAAAAGTTCTATCCCGCCATATCATAAATTGTGCACTTCTCGTCATCCCAAATCACCACGATGAGGGTCCGATGAGTCACGGCAGTCACGGAGCCGAAATTGATCGATCACGACACCTGGCTCTCCATTGGAGAACTTGGAACACCATTGTAAATAAACAGACAGGAAAGTGTTATTGCATAAACTAGAATAATCATAGATCACTAAATTGCGGTCGAAGCGAGTGTATCATGACTGAAGACGAAATGTACAGAGATTTCACGGGCAAGCCCAGAGCCTATAACTGGTGCAAATGCTGTTACAACTAGACCTGTTTTATTTCAATATAAAAACATCGAGTGTCGGAATACCTGGACTGGAGAGTGATGGAGGGTAGCTTTTCAAGTAACAGGGATTAATTGTAGCGAGACCAAAAGGCCAACAGCCAACTAACTAAACTGGGAATTGTAGCGAGTTCCAAAGGCCCCTAACCGGGTAATTTTCTGCCCATCTTGCCGAATAAAAACTGTGATATGAAGTTCGCTTTCTTCTAGTCGTCGTATCTTCGTCGCGATCGACTGCAAAATTCTCCGTAGCCTGCTTGCAGGCGATACTGGGTGATTTTATCGCGGAAAACCCGGTCCGTTAGGCTAAATTCTCCGTAAAACCCGGTGGGTTTCGCGTTTACCTGTTTACAACGAAATGGAACACTGTTGGTTGAGCCTGCAATATTGTAGCCGTCGTTTCTTTTCGTGTGACATGCGCTAGTTACCATACCTCTCCCTGTCCGTATTAGATCGAAGCTCGAGGGAGCTCGAAGCATTCCACCTCCGTTCGTGAGATCGAGGCAGTTTTAATACCATTCCACCTCGGCCGCTCTTGACATGAATACGAGGCAAAATCACCTGAATCAAGCTGGCATCCAACCAAAGCCACGCGGGGACTACTCGCGAATCACGGGATGCGACCCTGATCAGATTAGTATGCGGTCTTCGACCGAAATTATTGGAGAGCCGTCCAGCTCACAGTAATATTTGAGTGGCTAGAGGAGGAAAGTAAGTCCAAAGAGCTTTCCAAAGAAAGTTGAGTATGGCTGGAGGAGGCGCCGCTTATGGTGCAGCGGTCGATCTAGCGTGTACCCATATGAGAGACGCTATATTAGAGATCACCAATTCTCCACACTTCATAATCTCAGAGTTCAGTGAACGAAAACTAACACTCTCACACGCTTATTGCATTCTGTGGCAAGATAAGGACAGTGGCAATGTGAGCGGACGGAAAAGCGACCCCGACAAGCAAGCAGGCGCCACGGCTTGCTGCCTGTTAGATCTGTATGTGAAGGGACGATTGCAAGTCGAAGTTGTGCCGAATTCCACACTTGGTATCAAACACACCGATGTCTTGCTGAAGGTATAAGTAGATGTACAATGAGAATCTTTCCTCTCGCCGCCGTTAAAGTGCATATCACCCCTGAGAGGGGAGAACGTGGACTGTAAGTTGTGCTTGTGCAAATAAGAATGCCAAAACTTTTGCTTCCAAAATCGTTTTTGGTTAACAAGATATGTAAGATCAATGTTTTATGCAAATTTGATGATGTGGCGAGAGGTAGAAAATATGCATGCTTATGTCAGCAAGTGCGATTATAATCCAGTGACTTTTTTTTTGCATAAATACCGTGTATCTTGCTTCTATATGTCCTATATCATTGTGTATAAAAACCGCTGGTATGAAGATTTATTATATGGCAACGATAGTACGCGCGCTCTGATTGGCTAATCAGCGGGCAGAATTTTACCGTATTGCCCGTGGGCAATACGCATTCCCCCCATTTACAAAACGAGCGCGCGTGGCTGTCAGGAGTTCATTCAAGTGAAGCAAACCTCAAACAGAGAAAACATTCGTCGTGGTTGAGGAAGCTAAACCTTTCTTCTTTCCGAACTGTAAAACCTCTATAAACTTAACTACCATCTGGATTGAGTGGAAACTGAAATGATGGGTGTAATATATACAAGGAAACATTTCGGGAAGTTTCAGACCCGTTCACAAGAGACCGGTACAAAACCGGACCGGTACAATTCTGGTACGGTACGTCCGTCGCGCGTTCACACGGGACTTGCAGTACCGGACCAAGTTTGGCACGGCTAGGCGTGCACGGTCCTGTGTGAACACTGTTGCAAAACGTGCCAGAATTGTACCGTACCGTATGAACAGGCGGCACCGTACCAGAATTGTACCGGTTATGTGCCGGTCTCGTGTGAACGGGGTCTTAGAGAACTTCGCTCGGCAGTCTAGTCGTGTTTTCGTGTTGAGATTCATTGTTGACAAACAGATTTACATGGATTTTCAAGAAATCTATATTTCATCACATAGACAATCTTCTCACTCACATGTAACAGAAATATACGGGGCAACTAACAGCGGATACAAGCGAAGATTTTGAAAACTTTATAGTTCTCGAGAGTGAACATGAATCACGGATACAAAACTAACAACAACCACTTTAGCGAAAATATCTTCGCCTGGCTCGTCGGTTATTTCCAGATTGAGAAGTTGTGAATTATCTGCATTTGAAATCATCAAAGGTTCTCTGGATGAACATTTTTTAAACTCTTTGGTTGGAAACTTTAGTCGTCGTTAAAAATACGGTAAGAAAACTCCATGTAATATAAGATTAATATTTCGCTCGATAAATTGCAAGCTGCCTTCGCCATCAAATCATTCTGCTTGCTATTGTTCTGCAGTTTCTTTTCACTTGTATCGTTTTCCGGCTAAAATACTGTTCATTTTTCTTTTTATTTGATGGCTTTTTATGTGTTCTTGTGTTGGTCGTTCACAAATTTAAATTATAAAGTTAAAAGTCGGCTGGTTTGCGGCTGGTTTAGTTTGACTTTCGCTTCGTATCCTCCCTTTGTATTTTTGTTTTATTAACTTTGTTTGAAAATGCCATAACCTTAATAAACAACTTACTAACCTCGTTTGCTCGGCAGTACGGAAAAATTCCCGACTGAGGGATGAAATTTCTGCTTTACGGACCGAGCCTCCTCGCGCTCGGTTAGTAAGTAGTTATTATTGACAAGTCGGAGAGTAACTTGAGTTTGACAATACCTCTTGCCGCATCATCAAATCCTAATTTGCATAAATCTCAGATCTGACATAATCTCCTGAATCAAAAAAGGTATCGAGACAGAATTTCCGTCATTCCTTTTTGTCCAAGACAACGTTCAGCCCATGTTCATCTCTCAGGGGTGATATGCACTTTAACAGGGAACTCATATTCCTGCTTTGAATAGCCCAGGTTCAGAATTACGCTCCAATGCTCACAACACTAAAGCTTCAAAAAGGTCAAAACTAGTGCCGCCCTTCCCCGGGGTACATATATTTTCTGGAATTGCCCAAAAGATTGGAAAATTCCATTACAACTACTGTTTTCTTCTTCTTTCTCAGGTTATTGATGACCGCCCAACAGGTACTTATCTTGACGATGCTATATTTGATAGCATGCTGAAACATCAGAGGGAGAAACCAGAGGAGCCAGGACGGAAATTAAAGAAATGGATTGAGACAGATCTGTATCACTGGTCCAGTAAAAACCTGTGTGTCAGTAAGACACTGGATAGCATAGTAGACATGGGCATCTTAGGGAAGAAAGATAAACTGCTGTCTACAAGCTTCCCAACAGTCAAGCCTGGTAAGAGACAGATTAAGGTGTCTCATGCGAAAGTCAGAGCGCATTTCGCGAAAATATATTTTCGTCTACAACTTTAAAAATATACTCGCTATGAACCTCAATCTTAGAGAATATAGCAGGTATCTTTTGGCAATATGTACGCATTATCAGATCTCCATTAGCGTTAATACTTTTAATAATATCTGAGCTTAAATGGACCCCTTCCTTGAGAGATCAACCCCGCGCAAAAAAAAGTTGCTGGTATTTTTGAACGAAACTCTGTTAATCATATTGGAGTCAGTTGGACTAAGTGTTAACGAAGTTTCAGGAAATTCGTTGGAAGCAAAGTTACTATTTTGGAAAAATAGGCCAAAAACACGACTAAAACTCTAAAATAGGCATTTTGCTTTTTTTTCTGGCAATGTACCTTTGAAGGTCAATTTGCATAACCTTGATTTTGATAACCTTGTTGCTTTTCGTATCCAGGGCCTGAACACCAACTAGTGGAGCAGATCCGAAAGATTGTACTTGAAGGAGTTGAGCCCGATGCGTACATGCGAGCCCTGCTGACTGTAATCTGCGCTGCAGACAAGGATATATTGAAAAGGTGTTTTCCCAAGGAGCAATTTGATAATGCAAAAAAGAAAATGAAGGCAATGTTTGGTGTAAAGTGCAACTCGCAAGAGAAATATCAAACTCTTTCAAATGTTAAAGACTGATTCACTAGACAATAGTTTAAATAGTAGAGGGGACTGGTTAAGCCGGCGAACTTCAAAAGGATATGTCTTTGTTTGAGTTTATGGGTTGTCACGTGGTATTGAACGTGCACAACCAAAACACTGTAATAGAAAAACGTGGAACTTTGCAGCACGCCAAGGATATTTTGGCGTTTTTGGCGTTTATTAGTCAGGCGGCTAAGCTGTCCAAATTTTATTGCGAATTTCGCGTTTTCTGATAAAAGCATGAAACTTTCCAGGATGAGGCTTCAGAGGGTACTTGTTAATTTTTGATTGGGAGGCATCTCTGAAAAGTAAAGTACTTTTCCAGCAATATTTCAGACAATTCGGGCGGCCATTGTTCAGCCCGGCCCCATCTTGTCCTTTGGTTTTCATGAGTTTCGTGGCACTTGAGCTCCAGATAGACAAAACTCTAAAGATTTTCTAAGAGAAACGATCATTGGAATATGACAAGTGAACATTTCGAATTATGGCGGCTGAACAATAGCTTTGCGAGTTGTCTAAATAATTCCTGTAAAAGAATTTTCAGAGATGCCTCCCAATCAAAAATTGACAAGTACCCGTAGGCCAATCATACTGGAAAAGTTTCATGCTTTTATCAAAAAACGCACAATCATTTGGCTTAGCCGCCTGACTATATGAAGTTCAAAAGGGGAATATTAGTACTTAGTTACCAGTAACACATAAGTTCAAACAAAGATTTAACTTCTATATGCTGTAAAACAAACATAACTCCGTTTAAAACGAACTTGAAGTCGCGCCATACCCGCGGAATGGTCGTTTTCACACTAGAAGACGAATGAATACGAGACGGCCTAAGATGAAGAAGTCATCCGTCCTAAATTCATATTAGACGGACTATCGACGGAACAAATGGTCAGCCTTGGTATACATGTGTCTTGCATGTGAACATTTGATATCTAAATTACTTTTCTAAATGTTTTCTTCTATTTACGAAACATGTTTTCGAATTCCCAGTCAGACAGCGTTTCGAAGATAGAAAATCATGAAAAATATCGGGATTCTTCGGCACACAGGTTGATATCAGCTTGCGACATAGCTACCAGCGTATAGACCATATGTGCCAAGGTATTAATGGTCTCTGAATGAAACAAAGTTGCAGGGATTTTGCTGCAGAGTCTGGAGAATCACTTCACTGACTTGCACAGTAAGTGCCGCGAAACTCATGAATGACAAAGCCGACAATATGGCGGCTGAACAATAGCTTTGCGAGTTGTCTAAATAATTCCTGTAAAAAGAATTTTCAGAGATGCCTCCCAATCAAAAATTGACAAGTACCCGTAGGCCAATCATACTGGAAAAGTTTCATGCTTTTATCAAAAAACGCACAATCATTTGGCTTAGCCGCCTGACTATATGAAGTTCAAAAGGGGAATATTAGTACTTAGTTACCAGTAACACATAAGTTCAAACAAAGATTTAACTTCTATATGCTGTAAAACAAACATAACTCCGTTTAAAAACGAACTTGAAGTCGCGCCATACCCGCGGAATGGTCGTTTTCACACTAGAAGACGAATGAATACGAGACGGCCTAAGATGAAGAAGTCATCCGTCCTAAATTCATATTAGACGGACTATCGACGGAACAAATGGTCAGCCTTGGTATACATGTGTCTTGCAAAAACAAAATGGCGGCCGCCTTGTGCTTGTGCAGCAGATTTCTCTTTGGTAGAAAACGGGAGTTATATCAGGAAGGTCGCTGGCAACTAAATATCGACTCGATCGAGTAGAAGTCAGCAACACCAACTTTTACAGTGATGGCTGCTATTTGTGCTGCCGGTAGAGCTGGGACGAGAAGGCAAGAAACCCTGACGAAGAAAGAAATACCCAATGGTGGGAGCGTGATGTCGCGGATTTGAGTGACGCATCGCACTTACAGAGCCATTTTGACATTTTCAATGTGAATTTACCCATAAGCCGCCATTGTTTTGCCAGTTTCATCCCCCCCCCCCCCCCCCCCCCCCCCGACCTGCAAAATGAGAATTTGTTCGTCTCATTGTACGTCTAGTGTGAATTTAGGTCGGACTTTAGTCGATTTGTTCGTCGTCTATGAAAAATCTTCGTAGACGGCCAAACAGATGAACAAACAGACGTTGTTCGTCCCGTTTTCACATCAGACGTCTGAAATCGTCTTGAGACGATTTCGGTCCGTCCAGACGATTTGTTCGTCTCTAGTGTGAACGATTAGGGCAACAATACGAAGACTTCATACTAAATAAATAGCAGGGAAATCATTCAAATAAATCCAGCAAGATTCGTCCGTGAAAATGCTAGTCTCCACTGGCGCAGTGGCGCAGCATTTTGAGAGCACAAGGCTTACTCTTTTCTTCAGTCTCGCCTCGAACAACGCGGGAAAAAGTGTCTACACAGCAATATCTACAATTCATGCTTGCTTTCAACGACATTCTTCTAAAATTGTTTAACCAAATCACGTACCGATTCTTTGCCATTCTTATTATAAAGCAGTGACTGATGACGCGAATATTTATCATTATGTTAGTTTAATGAGCTACCGGTCCATATATCTGAAGTGGTATTGTTCATGGCGTTAGTCCATTGAAATGAGAACAATACCAGGTTTTCGCTTGAATGACTGGCAGTTAGAAATTCGTTTAGAAATTAAACATGCGCATTTTGTCTAGCTCTCTTTGTCACGTGGTTGGTAATGCAAAGAGCACATAAGTGTCGATTGATATGTGTAACTCGATAACTTTGTTTGATCAAGGACAAATGTTGGAGGAAGTCTTGTTAACGAATCAGAGCTCTTAAATACTTTAACAAACATTTTCAACAGTGGACGACGAAAAAGAGTGCTGAAAACAGACGTGAAATCGACAACACCGCAGAAAAATGTAAGATATCAACAACGAACTCGAGTTGTGTTCGGAATGCACGCTAAATTCATTCTTGCATGGAACACTTTTTCACAATCTAGCCAAAGATTTAGAGCAAAAATTAATCAAAGTTAAGTCTTATTTGTATTATTTTACTTATGTAGTATTCTTTTTCTATCTTTAGGCATTTTCTAAAGGGTTTTGCGTTGTGGTGTTGTTTATCTCTGTGTTTATTCGGACGTTGCTGGATGCAGGCGCTTGAAAGGGCTAAGGATTCTAAAAAGAACTGTAGTCCTTTTTCCAAACATTCTCTGTTCCCAGAGCTCCAAAAAACCTGTGGCTATAACGCTACTGTGAAATTCAAAGACGAACAGCACTTTGCGATGGCCGCCAGGGCTGTGATTTCTCTGACAAAGCACGTAACACAGGGCTGTTCTTCGGTGGTGAACACCATTGTGTGTTCGGTGTATTTACCGAGATGCGAAGAAGACATAGCAGGGCCTTTCCTGCCTTGTCGGAGAGTTTGCGACGTAGTTCACAATGATTGCAAGGACAAAATTGTTGCTTTTGAACTACAGTGGATTATAGCAATGTGCCAGTTATTACCTAGAAAGGATTACCCTAACAGCCATAGCTATTTGAAAAGGTGCTTCGAGCCTCCTGGATTCAAATCTTCAATAAATCCTGACGGTGAGTTTCTTGTCTTTGATTTTGTTGCGAGCTGGCCTAACTTGCGTTTTAGACCGATGTTTCATAGATTAGTCTGCTGTTAAATCCTTCGAAATTCAGGTTTGTGATAAGAAACATTCTATATATTTGATCGAAGTGAAAGTTAGAAATTACAAAGCAAAGTGTCGCGGATATGGGCAAGTAAGTTTATATCTCGTGCGTTGGAATTTTTATTTTCAAGTCGCTAAAAATGAAATAACATATTTAGTAAAAACTGACTCATTTTTCTCGTTCTTAAAAACCTTAAATCTATTATTTATGTAGACATAAAGACCTGATAAATTGGCAGTTGGAGAATACAAAATCTTCTGTGCTTTTTGGACCACAAAGTGTAATATTGTATCTTTTTAATGCAGTAATATCCCAGCCTTGCTAATACAATCGTGTGATGGAATACTTGATGAAAAGCTCGAAACACGTGGAAATAAAATAGAGGCTCTACAAAAGATTTAGACTCGATTTTAGATTACAGTGAATTTGATTTTTTGGGGCTTGAGCAGTAAACATGCTGAAATGAATTAATAAACAATTTCAGCTTATCATTTGAAGATTAATATCAAGCATCCTTTGTCACGCTTTTAACTTTGGCTTGGTTATAAAGCATTATTCAGCCAGTTGTTTGAGATTTTTAATAAGGTGATTCGACCGCAAAAATAGAGGCTCCTTAGAGGCAGTTCAGATCCTGGCCAATCTGTGATTGATCTCTCGGAAATTCCACTGACTCATGGAATTTCGACCACTATATGACAACAGAACTACTTCGCTGTACTCAAAATGCCGAACTAGCAGAGTTCAAAAGTTTCGAAAAAGTTGGACCTTTTTTTAGTACAAATTTGTAGTTATAACTCATCTCACATTTTTTTTTTCTTATGCAACACGCAATTTGTTTTTACAATTTCAGCACGGCCTGAGTTCATCTTTAACGAAATCTAATCAAGATAAAATAATTTAAGGCACTTTAGTGGTTTTATTCTCATCCTTGAAAATCTAACCACTTCTTATCTATAAAATTTCATCGAGAACGAGACAAGGTTTATTGTGATTGCTGAGAAGCCCTTCTTTCTTAGGGTGACGTCGCGAAATGTTTTTAAGCTTTCCCGAAAACATATTCCTCTCTCTCCAATTTTTTTTCAAATTCCCTATATTTCAGAAACACTTTATGGTCACTATTGCAGAATTTTCCTTGATAGTCAGTGTTTCTCAACCCATAAAGTAAGTTATCCTAGAGATTAAAAACTCCCGTAACATACTTTATTACTAAAATATCAGCCTCGCAATTTTTTGTCTCTCTTTCCCGGAAACCCGTCTTTTGCAAGTTTAAACCACACCCAAGTTTGAAAATTCCTATTTATTCGCAACCTTTCTCTTGCGAACAATATTTCCCCTCATGGACTGAAGAGTTTCTAAGTACGTTCTCCACAATCTTTGTTTTCAGACGAACCAAAGGAACTTGAGTGTCACGACCTTATCATTCCCGGATGCAAGGGCCTCGGCTACTCTAAAACAGTCCTACCGGACCGTAAACAGAGAAGTTACATCAGCAGGGTAGAAAAATCTCTGGCTTTAATTGTAAACGAATCGGAAGAATGCAAAGACTTGGCGACAAAAATTTACTGCACCGAACACTTTCCAGCCTGCATCGACAAGAAGCTCGCATTTTTCTGTCGGAAGCCATGCTATGAGTTTTTCAAAAAGAACTGTACCTCGCTTTTGACTTACGGTGCAAGCATGTGTATGGAGTTTCCTGACGGGGATTCTGACACACAGATTTGCAAGCAAGAGCACTGGCCGCGCTTTGAAAACTGGAAGTACCTACCCACGGCAATACCACCTACAAAAAGTAAGCCTTTTTATAGCTGAAAGCGCTATATCGCGACTCGTGTTTTCAAACAACGATTTCTTTTGGGTTTTTCTGTTCTACCAGTGAAACTCTCTGAATCAATCACTCCAGGTATTTGACCTGTCGCAAGCCATTCAACTGCACTAGACGAAACACGGCACGACCCTCAGGGCAAAAGAAAAGCACGATGTTTTGAAAACACGGGTCACGATGCAGCGGTTTGGCTGCACGACTAGCGTACACGTGTGACGTGGCATGGGAGTGCATTGTTATGTGGTATGACGTGGCGCATTAAATGGTGAAGTGCGCCGTGACATATGGTGTGTTGTATGATGTGATATGTGAGGCGTGACATGGTGTGTTGTATGGTGTGATATGTGAGGCGTGACATGGTGTGGTATATTTTAGCGGCGTGGCGTTGTTTGTAGGGCGTCGCGTGGTATGTTGGGGTGTGTTTGTGTTGTGTTTGAGCGTGGTGTGGTGTGGGTTGTTGGGGCGTGGTGTGTTGGGGTGTGGTGTGTTGGGGCGTGGTGTGTTGTGTCGTGTTTGAGCGTGGTGTGTTAACACATGGTGTGGTGTTGTTTGGGGCGTGGTGTGGTATATTTTAGCGCCATGGCGTGGGGTGTAGGGGCGTCACGTGGTGTGTTGCGTTGGGGCGCATATCAAGAAAATTTCGCGAAAAGCTGTCGTTTTGCCGACGTTGCAAAACTTCCTTATTAGGAAATCCCCCCTTACCTTATTTGGAAGGTCTGTAAGTACTTTTCCTCATATCTTAGCGAGCAGGAAAATTGACCAAAACTTGCAGATACTCGAGAAACATCCTTCTCTTGATCGCCATTTTGTTTTTACCCCCCGCCGAGGGGCCTGAGTCACGTTTTGAACACCACAGGCAACCCGCGCGGATTTGCCATAAAAACGACAGCACTTTCTTGATATGTGTTGTTTTGTGTTGGGACATGGTTTGGGTGTGGTGACGTGGTGTGGTGTGGTATGTTGGGGCGTGGTGTGGTATATTTTAGCGGCGTGGCGTAGTGTGCAGGGGCGTCACGTCGTGTGTTGGGGCGTGGTGTGGTGTGTTGGGGCGTGGTGTGTTTTGTTGGTGTGTGGTGTGGTATGTGGGGGCGTGGTGTGGTTATTTTAGCGGCGTGGTTTGGTGTGTTTTGTTAGGGCGTGGCATGGTGTGTTTTGTTAGGGCGTGGCGTGGTGTGGTGCGTTGGGGCGTGGCGTGGTGTGGTGCGTTGGGGCGTGGCGTGGTGTGGTGCGTTGGGGCGTGGCGTGGTGTGGTGCGTTGGGGCGTGGCGTGGTGTGGTGCGTTGGAGCGTGGTGTGTGTTGGAGCGTGGTGTGTTGGAGCGTGGTGTGTTGGAGCGTGGTGTGTTGGGGCGTGGTGTGTTGGAGCGTGGTGTGTTGGAGCGTGGTGTGTTGGGGCGTGGTGTGTTGTTTTCCACAATACAAAATATTATATATGGCAAAAGACAGAAAGTTGTGTTGTAATGTTACCGCTGTCGCATGTTGGTGGGCATACGAAGTCATGGCGTGGTATTGTGCTGTTAAATTAAGTGTGATGGGTAGCGTGTTATGCTGTGACACACATGCATGCGGATCCCAATCCCTACAAGTGTGTTAAGCGTCCGGACAACAATAGTTCAATTATTGATCAAATCCCTTGTCCTCGTTCCCCTATTTCACAGGTCCTGTTACGGGAGGGAAGTCAAAAGAATCTAAAGATGGTAATATCATAACACAATGTCTATCGAATAAGCGCAGTATGTTTAGCATCGTGGCTTTGTTTTAATCCAGCTACATGATGCTGTTCGTGTACGGTCCATTTGGATACGGTTTACATCTGTTTGATTGCCAAATCTCCTTTTCGATCCTTCTCGCCAAACCAATATGCGAGAATGATATTGATTTTGCTCATGAGTTTCTTTTCTCTAGGTTCGAAGACAAAGGAACCCAAAAATACAGGTTAGTAGAGTCATCCTTGGTTTGTCATCATTCCCGAGGGATATATCAAGTCTAAAGTTTAGTCTTAGTCTTTCGGATGAGAAAATAAACCGAGGTCCCGTCTGCCTTCCCTTCTACCCCTGTTTAAGGTGGACGCTAAAGAACCCATTGCACTCTTCGTAAGAGTAGGGGTTTGTCTCCCGGTGCAATGGCCTGACTCTCGGAGGCATATATACTGTTCAACAGTCCTCATGATTGTAAGCTGCGCGGCTGCAATTTGCGCCATCTAATGCAGCCCGTTAAGTCCTCCAACCTCTCCTTGTCTAGCGGTTGTGTACTGTCAGCCGCTTTGAGTTCCCTCACGATGAGGAGAAGATCCTTTCTTTCTTTTTCTTTTTCTAAAATGTGTAGGTCTAAACGATTTCTTCTGTCTCTCAAACGGTCTCCCATTAACGCTTAGTAATGGCTTTCATAATTCTGCGAACTCTCGCTATATATTTCGAACCGTCAAACCACCTACTGGCTTCCGTCAATCAAACTCCCGAGTCTTTTCGTCGTTAATCGTTGTGCTTTTTGATTGGCCAGCGCCTAAGTAGTGCTAAAATGGCTTCGTGTCATGCCAGCAACGGTTACGTGCTGGCCAATCAAAAAGCACAAAGAGTAACGACGAAAAGACTCGGGCGTTTGATTGGCGGAAGCCAAAAGGCGGTTTTACGGTTGGAAATCGATAGCGAGAGTTCGCAGAATTATGAAAATCGCAGTAATGTAGTAAAATATGACGCTTAATGTAATAAAATTTTTAATGTAGTAAATTGTTGACGCTTGATGTAATAACTGAGTTAACCCTTATTGTAACACCACCTCGACGCTTAATGTGACAAATGTAAATGTGTCGTGACGTTAGAAATGACAGCTTAATAGATATCCAAAACACGAAGACTTGCAGCAAGAAGACTGATGAATTGTTAATTTCTCGATCATGTTGAAGGCCAGCTACCAAAACTTGGGAGTTGGGAAGTTGCAATCATATGAGGACCTCGGAATTTCAGGGTTGGTGGTTTTTACAGGAAATTTCTGCAGAGACACATCCGTGGGAAAAGCTGAATTTCCCATGGTAGAAGAGTGGCTATCCATGTGAATTTCGAATGCTTTCCATGCGTTCATCTTAGGAAATCAAGCCTTTCCCATGGATGGGTTTTTGCAGATCAGCCTGGAATTCCTGGCTGGTTACCTTACACAGTGAATTCTGAAGAATCACATCCATGGGAAAAGCTGAATTTCCCAAGGCACACGCATGGGAAGTGTTCGGAATTCACATGGATAGCCATGGGAAATCCGAACACTTCCCTTCTTCTACCATGGGAAATTCAGCTTTTCCCATGGATGGTTTGCTGCAGAAATTCCCTTTAAAGTATATTATGGGTAATCTGAATATTTGCAATTTCAGGTTGGTCATGCAGAAGTTAACCGGAATTCCATGATGAAAATTGGGTCTTCAACAGGGGAATGCGACTTTTTGTGTAACTCACCAAAATACCTTGGAACTAAGAAAACAGAAATTCATGAGTTATTACATTAAGCGTCAAGGTGGTATTGCAATAAGGGTTAAAGTTTTTATTAAATCGAGCGTCACGTTTTATTACAGTAAGCGTTGGTATTACATTACGCGTTTTACTGTGTTACATTACTAAGCGTTAATTTGTATTACATTAAGCGTTGGTATTACAATAAGCTTTAAATTGCATTACATTAAGTGTTGGTATTACAATAAGCGTCGATTATACATTAAGCGGTGAAACATCTGTTTACTCAAGGTTTAGATGAACTATCTATGTTATCGCGGAATATCATCAGAACATTGACCCGATACCTTAGAATATCGGGGCCGTAGATCTGGATTCTGATTGGTTGAAAAAGTGGGATGATAAGAACTGTAAATGCTATACCATCAGAACACAGCCTTAAAATGCTAGAAGATAATGCTAAGTATAAATAATGCTAAATTTTTGTGTTCAGAACCTCATCGTCCGCCAGGAACATATGGCGGCGGGAAGAAAGAGGAGAACGTCCACATCCACGGTTCCACCCTCGCCGGGGCTATCATTGGCAGTATCATGGCAGGTGTCTGTATAACCATCCTTGTGATAGGGATCGCCTGGTGTATCTACAAGCGAAAGAAGAAACGCTTCGTTCCGTACGACCAACACATTCTCTATCACCAGGAAGACAATGCGGATATGTGACAAAAGCGTCAGACTTCGAGGGATCTTAGAAACCGTATTACCTCAAGAAAGCGGCCAGACTCGAAGGGTAAACTTCCGTCCTTTAAGCGGCCACCTTTAAGGAAATTTTCAACTTAAGGCAGTAACCAGAAATCCCCTTGCCTAGTGCAGTCTCCTTGCGGCTTTGGCGAGACCCGGGGCGAGACCACAATCTTTCCCTAGCCACGAAGGATTCAGGTACTAGACTACCCACTTGACCAGCTCTAAAGGTGGCACAAGCGGCCCAAAAGTGTCGCCAGCGCCCCCCTACGGCCCTTTATTCCATGGCCCAAACATTTGACTTGAGAAATGGTTGCTAACTGAGGAAAAGTACGGTTCCGCTCTGGTAAACTTTAAATTAAAGCAAGTGCTAAACGACTTCAGAAACCTTTTTTGATAGCAACGGAATTGCACAGGGAGTTAAAAATAAGTTTAATTTCACGCCTTGCTACGCAGCGCTGATTCAGTCAAGTCAAATTGATAACTGTACGGTCGGCGTTTCCCGTAACGTGCTCGTAGTTTTTTTTCGTACAGGATAATCTACAGTGTTGGCGGACAGTCCAGTCCATGTGAAAGATCACCACTCCTAATAATGAACTCCTGATTAGTGCAATTTTAGATACAAGGGTAAGGGGTTATTTTAAGTGTTTTTTTTAGTCATATCAAAGGTGCGAAAAATGTAAGAGCTATTGACTATGGAGAGCTCAGCAATTTTGTGTAAGCCCTAGTCAAACTAGGCTTCTTTTTAAGACTTTTTAAAAAGGTTTTGTACCGCAAAATGTAATAATGGAGTTGTTCCGCATTTATTAAATGTTCGAATGGACTGTATAAAATAAAAGTGCTTTATTTGCCAATGTGGTGGCTTTCTTCATTTTAATTTGTATATAAGGACACGACTGACCTGCATTCCCTTCAGTAGCCTGAGTATCAGGCGAAATTTTTTTTCCGTGAGAAAATGAGGGAGGAAAATCTGCCTGAGTATCAGGCGAAAATTGTTTTTTCGAGGAGGGGGAGGGTCTTGCTACTCAGGCTAATGGTATCCCGCCTAAAATCGTACGGTACAAAAGTAATATGTACGCAAAGACAATAGGCCTTTATCACGCAATATTGATTATTAATATATAATAGTTATCCGAAAACGGAATCCAGTTTTCAATTCTACACATCCGTATTAGTAAAACTGCAAAGTTTCAAAAGAATTACTCGAAAACTGGCTGAGATATGAATTTTCAAAACTTCGTATTCTGGCTTACTTTTTACAAAGAAATGTATGGGCAAATATGTCAAGTCGAGGCTGGACGGGCATCCATGCCCGTCCAGCCTCGTTTCGATGTATTTTCCTATACATTTCTTTGTAAAACATAGGCCAGAATACGAAGTTTCGAAAATTCATATCTCAGCCAGTATTCAAGCAATCTTCACCAAATTTGGTAGTTTTACTACTACGGATGTGTAGAATTGAAAACTGAGATCCATTTTCTGATAACTATTATATATTATTAATCAATATTGCGTGATAAAGGCCTATAGCGTAGGTTATCACTGCATTCACTGCTAACGGAGAGACAGACACCTTCAACATCGAGGCATGATGCATAATTTTTGTTGGGAGATCTTAGCCCCCTACCTTTTCATAATTGCTTGGATTACACCCTGCGCCAAGCAATACTCGGACTATGTTACGGACCGGACTTTATACACCTGATACGGACCGGACTTTATACACCCGATACGGACCGGACTTCGCAGATGACATCGCGCTAGCCAGCCACTCCGTCAGCCAAGCACAGGCGCTTCTTCATAGTGTCGAGACACAATGCAGCAAAATTAGGCTGCCTCTAAATGCCAAGAAGACCGAGGTGGCGCAGTTCAACATCACGACATCCAAAGCCCAGCTGTCAACACTGAATGAGGAAGTTATTGAGGGTGAAAGACGACTTGAAATATACTTAACCTCTTACACCAGCTCGCCGGAAAAAGAGATCTGTACAAGAAAGGCACAGGCCCGTTTCTCCACAAAATCTTGCACTCGAGAGTGTCGGGCAGCTCTTTGCAGCATGTGTAGAACCGATCCTTATATACGGCAGCGAAACGCGGACTCTCACTGTCCGGGAAGAAACGAGGTTGGACGGGTGCTATACGCGAACGATTAGGAAGGTCCTTGGCGTGACAGAGTTCAAAACTTGCCACCACTGTCTACTACAGCCGATTGTGTTTGACTGCTTAACCCAAACAGTTCGCACGTTACGTTTGAACGTTGCGTTGTGAGAGAAAAGTGAGACGTTTCTAAGGGCAACCGCCATGTTTACTTTCACTCTGACCAATCAGAGAAGACAGAACTCTTTGGTTCTCCATAGAAACGTCTCGTTCCATCCTAGAAACGCAACGTTCAAACATAACGTGCGAACTGTTGGGGTTAAACAGTCAAACGCAATCGGCTGTAAGAAGGGAGGTCGAGGAGACTAAAACTGTCTGGACACCAGATAGTTGATGGCCCACAGCCTCGTGCTGTGGGACCCAATCATGGTCGAGCTCGGGGTTGGGCAAAAGCTCGTCTATATGGACCAGCTCAGGAGGAATACCGGCATGTAGTCTGGAGAGGAAATAAGAACGCACATGCTCCACAGACCATCGTTGACAGGCCATCTGAAGCCGTTCCCGAGGAGACTCGACCTGATGATAATGATGATGTTGGTAAGTTCCATTCATTCCTCCAGACACTCATTTGTGTAGCCTGCGAAAACCGACACCACTAGAAACTCCATTAAAGAGGCGTCTGCGCGCTAAAAAAACATTACATACTGATGACGTATTTTGACCCAGATCTGGTCAAAAGAATTACGTAGCCACACAAATAGTGAGGAATTCAAATAAGATTAAAGAACGATACAAAAATGTTTAATTGGTCACGTTATTATTTTGACCAGACCCGAGTCAAAATAAGTCATCAGTATAGCCTGCTCGCAGGCGTTTTAGAGTACTTTTACAGGGGCGTAGCCAGGGGGGCTTCCAGGGGTTCCGGAACCCCCCCTTTCCCGCAGCGGAACCCCCCGTCGCCTCTGTTCTGGACCGACTTACTGCTAAAATTGTAAATATTTAATAGACAACAAATAAAAGCTCCAATATAATGTAGCAAATTTTTTCAAACGCTAGTTTTTCCCCGAGATCTATGTGGAGTTTTTTATTTTTTTGAATTTTGGAACCCCCCCTCTCATAAGTGCTGGCTACGCCCCTGGTTTTAGGTCAAGAAACGCGAGTTTGCTTTCGCGTGGCCGACATCTTGAAATTTTGTCACAAATCCAAGATGGCGGCCAAGCGAAAGCAAACTTTTCTCGACCTAAAACTACTCTCCAACGCCTGCGAGCAGGCTATCATCAGTATGGAATGTTTGGCTTGTGCACGCAGACGCCTCTTGACGAGTCTCAGGGCGATCGCTTCAGTGGTGTCGGCTTTTACACACGCTATCATTTGTGCAGTCTGGCTAATCATTAGTCAAGCCCATCCATACCCTGATCTACGTATCTGCCCATATCATTCAAAACTATAAAAGTTCTTACTTCTAGAGTCTCTAGAGGATAAACCTGCAAACAGATGCATAGGGAAAGAATCAGCGCAATTCTTAATCCATTGCCGCCATCTTGAATAGGTTTGGGTTTTGCGCATGCGCTTCATTTTCCAGCAGACCAAAGAAATGACAAAGCAGTTTAGTGTAGATATTCAATATTTATTTGCATTGATGTTAGTCGTAATATTTAACATGCCATCGTATTCTCTGGTAGACTCGACGATTTGACTTCCAGCCTTTTATATTAAAACATAAAAGCATTATTAGAATCTTAAAGCCAGCCAGCCTCACGGAATGTCCCTATGTATTCTGTAGTTTATATTATACACAGGATACAGTGTATTCAAAGTTAATAAATTTCAAATATTGTACAACCTTACAGTAAGACAATTTACAGTTAAATAGACTTTCGATTGGTCAGAGTCAAATACTGAGTTCCATATAGCCAAAGAAGTTGGTTCTTGTGTTCTGCAGGTTATTCATCCACTATGGTAGAGTCCGTTGGCGCTTCCTACCTTCGCGACTGATCAACGTTACGCTTATTATGGCTTAAGCAAGGTTAGTCGGGTATCCTGTGGAGTGTAGCCTGATTCTCGTCCGCTACGGTAGAGTACGTTAGGACTTCCTACCTTCGAGTCTGATCAAAGTCACGCTTATCATGGCCTAAGCAAGGTTAGTCGGGTATCCTGTGGAGTGTAGCCTGATTCTCGTCCGCTACGGTAGAGTACGTTAGCACTTCCTACCTCCTCGTCTGATCAACGTCACGCTTATCATGGCCTAAGCAAGGTTAGTCGGGTACCCTGTGGAGAGTAGCCTGATTCTCGTCCGCTACGGTAGAGTACGTTAGGACTTCCTACCTTCGAGTCTGATCAAAGTCACGCTTATCATGGCCTAAGCAAGGTTAGTCGGGTACCCTGTGGAGAGTAGCCTGATTCTCATCCGCTACGGTAGAGTACGTTAGGACTTCCTACCTTCGAGTCTGATCAAAGTCACGCTTATCATGGCCTAAGCAAGGTTAGTCGGGTACCCTGTGGAGAGTAGCCTGATTCTCATCCGCTACGGTAGAGTAACGTCACGGGGTGAAAAGTTCGGGACGAGAATCACGTGGGGAATATGGACCAATCACAACAAAGCTTTATTTTATCTCCAACTACTACAAGAGTTTCGCCGATTCAACTTACTAGAAGGAATTTTTCCCTTCGTTTTAGTGTTTTTTTCGAACGAAATCGCTCAGCAAACTGTTAGAGTATGGATGTGACACCTCCACCTTGTCGTTTGGGCAAAGGCAAACATTCCTCGGCAAATCGACCTGGAAGAACACTGGACTCCATGATGATGATCAGATGCGAAGGTAAGAAGTAACGACGTACTCTGCCGTATGTAGATGCCGAGAAAAAGGCTATGAAATAAACGGCTCTTTTAAAAGAATAGGAAAGGGAAAGGAACATGAGTGCCCTTTGTGGTACTCAGGTTTGTTTAAAGAGCCTCTGTCAGTCTCCATTTTGTCAGCCTAGCAACATACCGAGACAGAGAAAGCATCCATTTCCATCGGCTGATTTAGAAATGTAGTGCAATATTTGCGATTGAATTCGATAAATGAATGATAAAACTTCGTTTTTAGAAGACTATTTCAAGATTTCTACACGTAATTCGTGGTCTCCTATCAACTGAAAACAATAACAAAGGAGTGGCTGACAAGGGCTCTTTAATACTATGATCTGCATAACGATTTTTTTTGTGAAATCAGAATCCCCAATCCCAGTCAACCTGTCCGGGGCTGTGTTCCACTTTGTAACTCTCGATGCGATCCCCTTCCTGGAATCCAGCAAATTTTTCCAATGTGACACCACACTCCTGCTCCTTCTTTACCACGTCCACGTTGTCCATTCCTCGTTTTAAAGAGGTTAATTTCCCTGAAATAAAACAGAAATAACATGGTCAAACGCAGCCCTTTCTCACGTAGAACAAAGAGAGTTGATGAATATGCACGTGAGTTACCATTTCAGTTACGATTTTTCAGAACTGATGTGATAGTATTTCAATAGCATTTCTCAGAACTGATGTGGCAGCATTTCAATAGCATTTTTCAGAACTGATGTGGTAGCATTTCAATAGTATTTTTCAGAACTGATGTGGTAGCATTTCAATAGTATTTTTCAGAACTGATGTGGTAGCATTTCAATAGCATTTTTCAGAACTGATGTGGTAGCATTTCAATAGCATTTTTCAGAACTGATGTGGTAGCATTTCAATAGCATTTTTCAGAACTGATGTGGTAGCATTTCAATAGCATTTCTCAGAACTGATGTGGTAGCATTTCAATAGCATTTCTCAGAACTGATGTGGTAGCATTTCAATAGCATTTCTCAGAACTGATGTGGTAGCATTTCTCAGAACTGATGTGGATGTGGTAGCATTTCAATAGCATTTCTCAGAACTGATGTGGTAGCATTTCAATAGCATTTTTAGAACTGATGTGGTAGCATTTCAATAGCATTTCTCAGACCTGATGTGGTAGCATTTCCATAGCATTTCTCAGAACTGATGTGGTAGCATTTCAATAGCATTTTTTTTAGAACTGATGGGGTAGCATTTCAATGGCATTTTTTTAGAACTGATGTGGTAGCATTTCAATAGCATTTCTCAGAACTGATGTGGTAGCATTTCAATAGCATTTTTCAGAACTGATGTGGTAGCATTTCTCAGAACTGATGTGGTAGCATTTCAATAGCATTTCTCAGAACTGATGTGATAGCATTTCAATAGCATTTCTCAGAACTGATAGTATTTCAATAGCATTTACCAGAACTGCTAATAGTATTTCAATACCATTTCTCAGAACTGAATAAAAACCCTACCATCAAAAATGCATTCTTCTCCTCTCATAACTCGATAACGAGTAGATTTGGCCAGGGTCCCAGCCTTCACCCGGCATCCTGCTACCACAGCTTTCCGCGTCCCGGTCAATTTGAACACTTTGAGCACCTCTCCTTCCCCCATGATTTCATTCACTTGCACTGCCGGCAGCCGGTTACACATCTCGTCCTGGTTTTATTGAAGGATAAAATGGATAGGTTTAAAGGGGCGCTCGCACGCTTGCCTGACAAGCAAATAATTCAAATCGCAATCCAATTCCATCCTCTTTATAATAGATAAAATCACTATAGGTTTGTAATGATCTTAACAGTTAAACGGTCATTTAACAAACCTGGACTGTTATTTTGGTTATTTCCGGTAAACTTAAATGTATTTTGGTGATTAGAATTAGACTTATTTTTTCACAGGTTGTACAAAAATTAAGCGTGCGACCCAGGGCGTGCGAGTTCCCCTTTAACTTACAAGGTTGGAACAACGTCACTCAGCGTTAATGTAAGCATGCTGGATGATATGACAGGCTGATTTGTTTGAAAATGCCATAGTAAGATATCAATACAATATTCGAAATCAGTCCATTTGTAGCTTTGAAGTCATTCAAAATTTTTTGATGTGATGTCAAACGAAAAATAGTTGGTACCTCCAGCGCGAGAACAAAAGAAATATTTAGCTGAGAAAGGCCCTGTTTACTAACATAGTCTAACATAGCCTAACATAGACTAACATAGTCTAGCATAGCCTAACATATTCTAACATAGACTATAGACTGACATAGTCTAACATTGACTTTTCGCTCGTCACGCAATGAACTCTTACTTTGTATACTACTGATGCCCTTAGGTGTGGGAGGGCAGACGGGGGGGGGGGGGGGGGGGGGGGGGTCACACGGTCATATCAATATACCTTGATGTCCGAAAGTAGTTTATAGATCACACGATGGGTCTTGATTTTCACTCCGAGTTGATGCGCCAGCAGCTGCACATCCTTGGGGACCTTGACATTGAACCCAAACACTACTCCTATGAAGTGACATAGACAACAATAAATAATAGTAAACACACAAACATAAACAATTATTGTCAAAACATCAAAGGGACAGGACTAGCACCACCACATCAGTCGAGATGTAGGGTGTCGTTTTGAGCTGTAAGGGTACGTTTCTAGGTCTCTTTCGAGATTACCAAACAACAGAGACCAAAACAACACGTTGACAGCCAATCAAAACACGTGTTTCCAATGCAGCACGTGCGCGCAGTATTAAAAATCTGCACATTAATTGGCTGACATCGTCTTGTTGCCGTTGGAAACATTTCGAAACCGACTTCGAATCATGACGTTTCCACGTTGAAAAACGTAACATTTTCAAACTTGAACAAACGCGCAAACTGCTCGCGGTCGTCGCTCACATGCAAATAGCGGTAAGTGTCGTGGAAAAAAAATGTTTCTCCTGAGGGGTACTACCAACAAGGAGCATGTAGTTTAGGGTTATCACAACATGAATATATTTACCTTGGAAGGACTGAGCCATTTTGACGTCCGACTCTGTAATGGATCCCACTGCTGAATTTAGAACACTCAGCTTGATTTCTTCTGACTTGTAAGTCTTAAGAGCGTCTACGATGGCTTCCACAGATCCATCCACATCCCCTGTAAACACCATACGCATGTTAAAACGAAATGCAACGAAATAATATAGAGGATATTACATGGCCGCGCGGAGATACGAATTTTATCTTCGAGTGTATTTTTAACACGAGAAGATAAATTCGTATCTCCAAGCGGTCATGTAATGTTCTGTTATTATATAAACATCAATGAAATACCAAATTCAAATTTTATTTGAGTTACGCTTTAAAAATCGAGCATTCAGCAAAGGCAAGTGTGATATTTTCACATGTGAAAATAACATGATATTTTCACGTGTGAAGATATCAAGTTTTCGCGCGGGAGATCACCTGGTATTTCATTGGTGTTTATATAATAATTAAGCAATAAAAGTACTTTCCGCGTGCTCTTGCTTTCTTACAAACACGAGGGGGATGTTGGGAGAACTGATCAAAACTTGAAAGACACGAGCCGAAGGCGAGTGTCTTTCAAGTTTTATCAGTTCGACCAACATTCCCCGAGTGTTTGTAAGAAACCAGAGAGCACGCAGAAAGTATTTTATTGCTTTAGAAAATAACATACACACGCGCGACAGCGTTGCGTGACAATCGTGTTTCTCAGGTCTCTTACAAACACGCTTTTTAACCAATCAGAATGCGCACATTCACAATACAACATAGGTGTTATTTCTAAAATTATTAGTCGATGCGTGTTACCCAAACACACTATTAAAAGGTAAGGCCCGTTTTTAAACGTCGAATTCTGTCGCGCTAAATTTACTTGGTTTATTAGCCAGTAAAAACAGGTAATTTCGATACGAGTTATTTTATGAGGTTAATATAGCCTGTCTTGTGAATGGAGAAGATCCCAGTCGTGATTATAGAGTGCTGGAAGGATTCAAAATTGTAATTTAGCGCGGCAGTAGCACGGCCTTGGCACGGCAGATAGTGCCGTTTCTAATGCAAATGAGCTCGAGACAATAGCTCTAACTAACTAAAGAACAGGAAATTGACATTTAGTGCGACAAGAATTAAGTTCGACATCTAAAACTGGCCTAAGCTATCGGCACTATTATATCGCCTCAGTACAACTCTAGACACCTGACACAGTTTATACAACTTCACCTTTAATGACAACATCTAGTTTATCAGTGGCATCATATCCCTTGGCCGACACACGTGACTGTCGACCGTCCCCCTCACGGAACAGATTTGTCATGACATCATCTCCCAACATCTTGGTTTCTGCTGCTGTTCAAATGCCTTACGGGCCATCACGACTTCGTTGGCACTATGCTGTAAATATAGTAAAAGAAGGAAATAATGCTTGGACATAGACAAATGACCGATTGGCCTTCTGAATTTTGGTAAGACTTGCATACAAGTAATCAAGCCCTACTTCTAATAAATGTTTATGTCAATGATTAGTTATAAATGGAAAACAGTTAAGTAGAAGAAACATCGTCCACATTCAAAGAGGGCCAAGAAGGACTGTCCACGAACAGAAGACAACGACCCAACCATTTGTGTTGGAAAATTCAATCTTCCTGCATACCAAAGACTTCATTGTCATTCCAAGGCTTGAGAGTAATGTTTTCTTTGTGTGTGGTCATCAGCTAGCGATTAAGGGCGAAAAACAAGTTGTCAAATCATCTGATTTGGTGTTCAATAACCCAAGACATGACAAAGATGGCTAAAAGATTGGAACTACCGGTAGGTTGAACTTTCAGATACTCTTACTAAGGAGAACCTCAACTCTTACCTCAGAGTCCACCTGAATAATCTGCTCCCCTGCGGATGGGATATCCCTCCATCCTATAACCTCTACTGGTGTGGAGGGAGGGGCTTTGGTCACCACTTTGCCTCTGTCATCAAACAGTTGACGTACCTGGACATTATGGAAAAGGTCAGATATCAAAAAGAAGGCTTATATTGCCCTGTTTGAAAGATTGGGTCATCAGCTAAGCATTCTTACCAAAGCTAAGCATGTTTGACGTTTGTATTGAAACTATTCATGTTTACTTCCAGCTAACACAAAACGTTTTTTTCTTAGAACTAGTTACTAGTAAATCATTAAAAGTAGACAACACCTTTACCTTTGCAAATGCATTTCCTGCGACAATGACATCACCCTTCTTCAAAGTTCCTTTTAGAATTAACAGAGTTGCCGCAGTTCTGTGAAAGAAGCATTTTCAATGACAGTTTGAAGCAGAATTATACAATGTGCATCTTTTGTTTCAGTGTATGTTACATTGCTTTCTTTCTGCAGTATCGTGTCATTTAAGTGTGCAGTAGGCCTTATATGAAACTTACCCTTTTCCCTTGGTTGTCTTGGACTCAATGATCACACCTTCAACACCACAATCATTCTCAGCTGAAAGATCACTTAGCTCTGCTTGTGTTATGATGGCTTCTGTCAAGTTCTCAAGATTTGTACCCTGGAAATAAAGATGTGCCTCAAATAAATTGTTGCCAAAGAAGAAGGGGCAGGCCAACAAAAGAATGGTTTGAAGTGGTCACAGCATGGTTTAGAGGCAAGGAACAGGGTTGTGAAAACCCATGCAACATCATACCACCTCACAGTTGACATTACCACTGTATATGCATTGCTACGTGGCCTCTTTCAATGTTGCAATGGGCTATTTCTGATTGTTAGCCATCAATCTAGCCAAACACTGGTTTGGCCACTACAGTAGGTCAAAATTGATTGCCATATCAACCAAAAGGGATTTAAGCTATCCTATGTCTTCCTTGCCTCGGATATTTAACTTTCTGATTCAAGAAATTACAATTTTCTTGCATAAATCGGCAATTGCAACAGTGAATTTTGAGGTCGTGTGGCAATGCTTACAGTGGTAATGACATAAATTGACGTAAGTGGGCAACTTTCTCAGTTAGTATGCAAGCCTTGTTTACCTTGAGTGCTGATATCTCTACCACTTGAACCTCTCCTCCATACTCCTCTAACTGAACACCATGAGTCAGGAGCTGCTGCTTCAGCAGATTCTAAAACAAGAAAAAACTACATTCAGAAAACCCATTGCAAAAATACACACTTAAGGATACAGTGCTGCTTTTCTTGGAGGCGCTAGAGAAGTGACCTTATAACATACAAGTTCTGGGACATGATAGGCACTGAGCCAGAAGCTCTATAATGCTAACAATAATAATAAATTTATAACTATGTTTCAATCAGAGAAATTTTCGCATATGGCTGTTGTGCGTAATTGGTAATCACTATTGCAATCATTGTCATGATTTTATACAGAATTGGTGTAATCACTTTACGATTGGTTTCACTACAATCATATGAAATCTGCTCTAAGGAGTGATCCTATAGCAAATTAGAAGTTGGTTATAGCAAGTCTGTGACATAAGAAATAATAATTTTGCATGAACATGAAAATGTGAAGTTCCTGAAAATGAAATGATTCAAAGTAAAACAGTCATCTTTTAAAATCATGAGTTCACCTACCAAATTCTTCTTTGTTTTGTCAATTTTGTTGATTGCCACAATTAATGGAACTAAAAGTATAAAAAATACATATATATGAATTGGATATCTATTAAAACTTATACAGGTATTGTTCTATTCCAGTGTCATTAAAAAATCCAGCCAACAGATGAAGATATAGAACTACTGGCAAAAATTATGATGATGCTCAGAGTAGTGTACCCAGAATGGGAGAACTGAAGAAATTTAGCATGTGTGGATACACTTTTCAAGTAGTCAGGGAATGCATAGTAGCTGAGCATGACTGTCTTCAAGAGTCACTGGGATGCCAACCCCTGGACTTTGAAAATGTGGAGAAATCTTGACATCTTGATGGAAATACAACAGTTATGGAAAAATTCAGAAATGAAAAACCAGAATAAATACAGTACTACTCTTCCCAGTAGACCGTTACACCTCTCTATTTTTCTGCCCACCGGCGGGAGTCTAAATTGATTGCATGATCAACTTTTTTGTACCACGTGATGGGTTGCTTATGTACCGTTTTGGGCGTAGACTTCGTTGGAATGCAGAAAAACAATGAACTCTCAAAGTTTATGCCCACAAACATTGATCATGTGGTACATAAGCAACTCATCATGTGGTACAAAAAAAGTGATCACGCGATCATTATTTTAGACAGCCGCCGGCGAGCTGAAATCCAAGAGGTGTAACAGTCTACTTGGAAGAGTAGTAAGAGTGGTAACTTTTTTCTCCAATACAGCCTACCCTCAAAACGAGGATTACTGGCTAATGATATAATTATCAGGGAAATTTGCCTGGGAGACAGGGTGAAAAATCTTGAGACTCCCGGCAAAACTGGGAGAGTTGGCCTTCCATGTCTTTGGCAGTATGGTACTTTCCAATACCTTTTGCATGCATGGCATGTCTGATTGACTCTACAGTCTGTGTTTTGACACCATCATCTGCCGCAACAACCAGCACTACAATATCAGTGACATTAGCACCTCGAGCTCGCATGGAATTGAAGGCTGCATGACCAGGTGTATCAATAAGGTTATCTTGTCACCAGATGGTAGGTTCACTGAAAAAAAAAAATGAAAGAGAAAAGGGTTTTATTTAGTATTTAGTCTCAAGTGACTGGAATACTGTACAGGATATATATGGAGCGTCCACTTAGGGTCACATCAATTACATTATTTTCAAAAGATACCAAATTATCTATTTTTAAATGTATTTGATGCAACTTTAATTCAACGTATGCCCTAAGTCTAAGAAACAAATCAACTGATTCAATGAAGATTACTAGTTGCAAATTGGACAATGGGTATAAAGCAGGACAATATTGTAGCCCACAATGATTTTACTATTTGCCTTACCGTATCTACCAGTAGTCTAGTCCCTACCTAGGAATGCTCCAATGTGTTGTGTGATTCCACCTGCCTCACCAGCGGCAATAGAGCTGTTGCGAAGAGAATCCAGCAGAGTAGTCTTGCCATGATCAACATGGCCCATTATGGTGACTACTGGAGGTCTAGGGTGTAAGCTATTAGTAAAACAAATAACAATAAATTAGCAAGCAAATAAATAGAATATTGAAAGCAAAAAGGGACCTTATATAACAGTATTTGGTAAAATTTCTGTTTTGAAGAGTATTAGGCAGATATTTTATGAATCTAAACACTATATTTTAAGAGTACATTTTAATCATCCAACACAGTATGGACATCAAACTTTTCAGCTCTGTAATCATCCAACAGCTGAAAAGCTTTTGAAATAAAAAAACTATTAGCAAGCTAAACCTACCTGGCTTGTCCCTGATTATGATGAAAGGAGTCCATACCGGTATGTTTCCCAATGGCATCATGCTCCAGACATAAGAGTTCTATTACCTCTGGCTCAAGCACTACAAAAACAAACAAAATTGTTTTTCTACATCATATGCATGATTGTACTAGACCTGCCAACTTTTTAAAGTTATTTAGGTGAGGTACTTTCACCTCACCCTGTTTTTTTAGGCAAGGATTTCTAATTTTAGGTGAGGAAAACCCAGTAGGCGGGCCTACTGTTTTCATCATGGATGGTGAAGTATTAGGAGGCTCGTTAGAGACAATGTATGGCAAGTGTGTGTGTGTGTGTGTGGGGGGGGGGGGGGGGGGGGGGGGGTCAGGGGTGTTTATGGCTCTGTACTTCCAATGCTTTCAATGTTATAGTCACTAGAAGGTGATTATAGCAACAGAAAACAAAATTTAGTAGTATAATTATACTAATGGCCTTTAGTATAAACCAACTAATGGTCTTTTACAAATCGTGCATTCTGATTGGCTGAGCTACTAATGGTCTATTGGTTTATAGTAAAACAATTAGACCTCTTGTCCTCATGTGCTATGATGTCAATAGACCATTCAGCCTTCGGCCTCATGGTCTATTCATCATAGCACATTCAGCCTCGAGGTCTAATTGTTAAATAGTCACCCACAAATAAAGCAGGTAATATCCATGCCACCTGATCACTCTCAACCAATGGAAATGCACCAAAATTTAGCATTATACTATAGAATATAGCAATAGTGTAGAATAAGATTTCATTTCTTTATTCCTGATTGTCCATCATCAGACTTACAAGTTTTGCCACTATGTGGGACAGTTTCTCCAATACTGTCCAGAAATTGGAAAATCTCCCCTGAAAAAAATAAAAGACCCAAATAATCTGAATGTTCTAAGCATGGTGCAAAGAACAATGGGCAACAGAATAAAATATGGTACTTTCAAGGTGGCAGATGTTTTGGGTGAGTTGTTTAACAATTCACTTGGTGCTATTGTACCGGCACGATACAGTACAATTCGGTACAATACAGTACTTGGTGTACTTCCAACTTACTATTGGTGATCCCAAGTTGGTCACCCAACTGAGATATGGTCATGTTGGAATTGAAAGGAACATGATTTAATTCCTGAAAAAAGAAAAGAAAAGCAAGAAACTTAGCAACACATTTAAAACAGCAGTTTTTTATTACCTTTATTAGAATCAAATAGCATAAGAGCAAATTTTTTTGGATAGTAACTACTTTACAGTATTATTCAGTTTTGCAAGCGATCAGACTGAAAAAGCTGGAAAAACTCATGAAAACTGTCCATAGGTGGTATATTAAGCTTGCACTGAAATTGTGACCTTGGTATAATAAATTGCTGGCACAAAATCTTCTAAATGGCTATACTCTATCCACTGATGAAATTAAATTTAACAAGAATATTATGTTACCTCTGATCGGCGGGTTTGCCCTCTTGCAAGCGGCACAGTGTGCTGGAAGCGGGTGGGTGACAAACCACGCCGGTCACTTGTTGTTGAAGCAAGTCTGCTCAGGCAGCAATAGGTGGCTTCCTAAAAAGTCAAGTCAGTTTGAGATATCAATACTGTAAAGGAGAGGGGGAGAGGACTCTCACCAAGATGATAGGAGGAAGCACAATAACAGGCACATTGGGCTACTTTGATTGGCTATTAAAATGCTTAAAGAGCCATGTCAGCCACTCCTTTGTTATTGTTTTGTTCCATGTTAGGAGACAAATTACGTGTAGAAATCTCTTAATAAACATCTAAAAACAAAGTTTCAGATTTGATTTACCAAGATTCATCGAGAACATTGCTCTATATTCTCTAAATTAACTGATGGAAACGGATGCTTTCTCCAACTTGGTATGTTGCTATGCTGTCAAAATGGCAGCTGACACAGGCTCTTTAATTGCTGCTTTTTATTTGGTATGAGGCCGGTACCTGGTATGTATTTAACAATTATTCCTCGAGCCCGAATGGGCTCTGAGTCAATAGCCCATGAGGGTGAGAGGAATAATTGTTTTAGTCAAATCACACTAGTAGGTCAATTTGTATAACCAAAAACGTTTTCTGGTTTGGTCATTTGCCTTTTTTGGCTTTCAAATCCGACACTTTTCGCTACAAGTAGGCTATAACTTATAGCCTACTAGTAGCACAACCAATCAGAATGCAGCATTGACAATAGACCACTAGTGTGATTTGACTAAATATATATATATATAGAGGTGAATTAAAGAATGAGCCAAACCAGCAACTTCTAAAGTTCCATAAAAATTTATTTAAACGTTTCGGCCTTCATCAGTAAAAATTTAAAAACTAGTGTCCAAACTGAATAAACTAACGGAATTACAAGTAATAAATAGGGTTAAAAACAATAGGGTTAAAAATACAAAGCTGATTGTGTTAAAAATGTATTTAAGGAAACATAGGAGATTTAAAAACCTGCCAGTAGAAGGATCCACAAAAGGATTCACAGTTGGTCGGCTTGATAATGAAGAGGTGAATTAAAGAATGAGCCAAACCAGCAACTTCTAAAGTTCCATAAAAATTTATTTAAACGTTTCGGCCTTCGGCCTTCATCAGTAAAAGTTTAAAAACTAGTGTCCAAACTGAATAACTAACGGAATTACAAGTAATAAATAGGGTTAAAAACAATAGGGTTAAAATACAAAGCTGATTGTGTTAAAAATGTATTTAAGGAAACATAGGAGATTTAAAAACCTGGTAGGGATTGTTCTGGCTCCACAATTCACCATATTCTACAGTATATATAGTATATACAGTATATATAGTATATATAGCCATATTCTACAGTATATATAGCCTGCTAGCCGGCTCTCCAGTGGGTTTTTCGGATATTCGTTTTTTTGGCGCACGGGATTCCTGTGTCTCTTCTCTCCCCCCGCGACACAGGAATCCCAACGCCACAGGAACCCTGCACACGCCCTAACAAATTCTCTGGAAAACCCACTGGAGAGCCGGCTCGCAGGCTGATATATATAGCACGCATGTACATTAGCTAGAGTACTTAGAGTGTAAATTGCTTGACTTGTACTTTTACTCAATTTATAATTTCTCGATTTGGATCTTAATTAACTCTAATTATGGGGATAAACGTCGCAGCCGCGGTTTTGGTCTAAGGATCCTTACACCAAAAGACTATGTAGTGTTGAATGCTGACTTCGAGCAAGGACACAATGCATGAATTACTATCGAAATGACTAATCCACCTCAAAGCCGGCATAAAAATGAAATTGGCTTTCTATTCTTTTGCAGCCGATTGAAATGATCACTTGACATAGAAGTTATTTTGTTTAGAATGAGATTGCAATGCCATAAGCTTATTATCATTTCAATCAACTGACATGGTCAGTGAACTGAATAGATTGAAATTTTTGTATGGTTTAGTAACAAGAAACACAACACCAACAAGAACTGGAATATGAACAGCAATGCAATCAAATAACAAAATTACCCTCGGCAATCTCTTGGTGGGTTTCCGTGCCAAGCTCGTCCCTTTAGCTTGTGTTGAGAGTACGTAACCACGCCAGCTGCTCAAAAGCTAACAAGTGAAAACGACATGATCTCTCAGAAAAATTGCATAACTGTCCAACGCCGGCATTTCAGGTTTAATATAACCTTAAATATGGAGCAATATAGGACACAGATTTATTAAAAATTCATGTACCGGTATTTGCTGTCGTGCTTTAAGCATCCAACGCATGGTTGTTTTGTTTTTCTACCGAGATATATGCCATTTGAGAGGATCATGCTGAAATTCACACGTGAAGTCCGCCATCTTGAACCACTTGAGCCTGCTGTAGTGAATGGGAGCGGTTATCGCTAAAAACCACAGGTATACCGCAGAGGAATTTGTCACCCCGGTTTGTCACATACTAGCCCGCTTCCACTAATAGTATTTGCGCGATAAATCCAGATCTTCTTTCTTGAAAATTAATATTTTTTTTAATGCGCGCAATCCCGATCCGTACCTTGTATTTCCCTTATCTAGGTTATGAGTGCCAGAATTATGCGAATATTCGCCGTAAGTGTATTAGATTAGATTTCAGAGATGCCAATTCTCCCGCTTTTTTGCGGTCTCGCGCAATTTAGGACCTTGCTATCTCACGCTAAATTTTTGTCCAGTCCATTACTGTACAATTATCACGCACATCAGAGGCTCCCCTGGCACATATATTCCTTGGATTTGGAGCGTGTCCTAGAATTTGCCGCGCCTTTTTGGCGCATACTCTAGACTTTTTTAGTTGGTATCTACATACTAGAATGGTATTTTCAAGGTCAATTTTACCTAGAACAAGGTCGTTCAAGGTGACTTTGACAGTAGTTTTCTGGACTTTGGACCCTAGGTAGCCAGGCCTTCCTTTGCTGACGCACGCGCTTTTGATTCTAGTGTCGAACACTCGATCGATCGGACAGAGTTGTCGCCGGTGAATATTCACTGTATTTTCTACCTTTAATTGAACTCCTCACAATGATGCTTAGAGCTTGCTGTTCAAGGTTTTCGCCCAGTGTTTCTGGGCTTACAAGATCAAAAGTTAGCCATGTTTTAGTGAGTTCTAGGTAAGTTTTGCTCAACACAACTGGCGTGACCAAGTGAACATGGACTACATGTCCCACGGTTTGTTATGAGCCATGCAACACACGAAGTATTTTATCCTTGAATGCACTCTATGGCTTGAACAAGGCTGTTTTCTGGGTGTTTTCTGTAAATATTATCAGTTTTGTAAGTTTTAAGGGACGTCTGATAGCATACATCAATGTGGCGCCATTTTCAGACGACTAACAAAATCACAACAAAGGATAACTATGACATAACTATGATCAGCCTGTTGATTGCCACTTCTGTACTGTAAATTGATTATACAATTGATTTATCGGCGTATGGTGTGTAACTCTTCAAATGAAGCCTTTTATGCTCCACAGCCCAATATTTTCACTTAAAAAAACCCGTTATAATTACTCTCTCGTATCTAGCTCAAAGATCCCTTTCATTGATTTATAAATTTTATAAATTTGTTGAGTTCATGTGTGTATTTGTCAGCAGCAGTATTAACTTCGTACAAAAAATTTCAGTTGCTTGACCAGTTTTATTCTCCTGATAAGTTTCAAAAAGCTTTCACAAACACAACACAATACAGTGGCGGCATTTCCAGGAATTTGAGAAAGGGGGGGGGGGGGGGGCAGATAGTGAAAACATGGGACGAAAATGTTCAAATTTCCTCCAGCAAATACAATAAATGCATGGGAAGATCTCCCGAGAAAGGGGGCTCCTGCCCCCTTGACCCTCCAATTACCATTGAATGCATCTAACCAGCACCAAACTGTGAACTTTCAAAACTTTGAAGTTTCATGTGCCAACAGAACATGTTTCTCACAGTTAGATGCAATTGAGGGTTAATGGGATTGAAATACTTTAGTGTTACTTGGATTTTTGTAGCAGTTTCGTAAATATGGTACCATGATTCTATTCAATTTCTTTTCTCCATAATTACATTTTTGATTTTTCTATTTTTAGATTTACCACACCGGCAGCAACTCATGCAGTTCGACTTTATGCTTCAAAGGCAGAGGTAATAATTTGTTCATGATATTGATAACAGATTTATTCAGCTGACTTTAAAGCATGTATATTGACACATTCTTGGTTTCAGTTGTCATGTGCCAAAATTTATCTCCCCAAATATACTTTGGAGCACTCTATCTATAATCAATAGAACTGTAAAGAGAACACAAAATTATGTTTCCTGGGTAAATTTGAACTATGTTTGAACTATGTGGCAAAAGTGCCAAAATTTAGTATGACGATCGACTCCTTCAGTAGAGTTATAATCAACAATGAAAGTACATCTCTGTAGAGGTTTTAGTTTAGAAGTTGGCATTTTGATGACATCACTTGAAAGCCATCAGACTAATACCTACTGATGGTATGCCCCAAACTTACTTTCAATACATAATTATTATCAACTGATTTCAGGCTCCACCATCTAAATCCTTTGCAATGGCAATGTTTAATGGAAAACTTCAACCAGACCAAGTGTTTCCATTCCTGAAGGTAACAGCCACTTTATTAATATTTATTCATAATTTACTGTGATTACTATCCAGTATTGTTAGCATGCTAAAAAAAGTCCATAACCTTCTTGATTCCTCACCCTCCAGATTATTCCCAAACGTTATGGATATTTTTAAATCATGCATTGCTTTCTACCTTTATATATACCTTTCCAGTATGTTGTTAAGAATAGGAGGTGTGCCTGCATGCATTGCAGTCGGTCATTTGACCATATGCAATATGCATTTCCAGTATATAAGTACTAATAGTTTATTTCATTTTTTATGTCATGTACCAGGATGTGTCCATATCATTGTCTTTATATTACATAGAATGGAGAATGCAAACTTGAGAAATCTCTAATTTTGTTAATTCATATACTTACAGTACTCAGTGAAGAACAAGAGGAATCCCTTAGAGCATATGTTGATCCAGTCAGCAAGTTTTTTGAGGAGGTTAATGACCCTATGAAGAATGATGCCGATGAGACAGTGGAAGCGAAAGTCATGGAAGGTCTTGGAGAAATGGGTGCATTTGGTCTCCAGGTAATGCAAACATGTCATTTAAGTGGCCAGGAAAAGCCAGAGTTCGACATTGTTTATGTATATTTATTTATTGATATTCTTTCTTCTCATTTTTTGTTTCAGGTTCCAGAAGAATTAAATGGTTTAGGATTAACAAACACACAGGTAAAGATGGATTCTGGGTTGGAAATTAGGAAAAAAACGAGGTCACATTTTGGACAATTCATACAGCAGCAATTTCTAGCCCTGCCCGCCCCCCCCTCCCTATGCAAAGTGCTTTCAGGCACATCAACTCTCCCAGTTTTTGTCTTTAAGATTTTTCATTCCTTGATCTCTCCTGGCTAAATTATTCTGAATTGCCATATATTTACTGTATGTCTTCTTGTTTTATTTCTTGTAATTTTCTCATAAAACATTTTGTATAGGTAATCCTCTGGAATCCCAAGTTAACATCCCTGTTATACAGGTTGAACTCTGAGTTGAACTCTGACTGCATTTTTAGAAAGATTTGGAGCATGTACAAAAACTTTGTTACAGATTTCAATAATAATGATATTTTACTTCATAGTATGCTAGACTGGTGGAGATTGTAGGAGCACATGACCTTGCCGTAGGGATTGTTCTGGGAGCTCATCAGAGTATTGGCTTCAAAGGAATTCTTTTATTTGGAAATAAGGTATGCTTCAACAGTGGGTTCCCTAATGTGTGGTTCCAGAAAATATCCATACCCCTCCCTCCACGTAATGGTGTTGAAAAGTGATCCCTCCCCACCCCACACCCTCTGGAATTTCTAAAGAACAATACAGTATTTGTATGGAAAAGATCAGGTAAAATGACCCTCACGTCCCACCCCTCTGGAATTTTGATTGCCTTCTGTGGAGGGGGAGGGATATTTTCTTGAACCACACAATCTTTAATAAAGTTAATGGCAAACATTTCTGGCCATAATGAATGGAGAAAATAAGAGCTTCTGAAAAAAATCTCGTTTTGGGGTAAGTGGGTATAGGGTTGGGTTGACTGGTTCAGCTCTTTTTTCCTGTTCTTAACTAAATGCGTTCCTCTCTTTATCCAGGAACAAAAAGAGAAATATTTGCCTCAGGTAAGAACTCTGTTTCACTATTATTATGGATGGTTGAATATATTGTTGTTTTCTCCCTTCATTTTTTCCCATTTTTTCTTTATTTCACAGGTTGCCACAGGGAAGAAATATGCTGCCTTTTGTCTAACAGAGCCTACAAGTGGATCAGATGCAGCAGTAGGTGTCATCATATCTAGAAATCATCAGAACAATATTAATATTGCCAAAAAGTTTTTGTGGCCCTATTTTCAAGTGGTAAAATGTGGCACTTTTAGCCACAGAAAAGCTAGAATCACTGGATTTCTTCAAGCAACTTGTATTGTAGTTCTTTCAGATGACAGCTGAATTCTGAGATGTGATGTAACCTGCGATGTGCACTTAATTGAAGCTTATACACTGTAGGAAAAAATCATCACCAAACTGACAGCATACAAAAACTCTAAAACAATTCTGGAAATTAAAGTCAGTGGTAGGTTTATAGCCCACCAGCCCTCCCCCCTCTGCAGCACATATAATTATCTTTTATTTAAATTTATTGTTTTCTCTTTTTTGTAGTCTATAAGATCAAAAGCAGAACTTAGCAAAGATGGGAAACACTGGATTTTAAATGGAGGAAAGATCTGGTTGGTTTATTAAACTTTTATTTTACCGGTATCAACACAAATATTCTAAGGATGCAGAGTAAGCATTTTTATAATATGTAGAGGTTCATGAAAGTGAAACTGGCAGAAATATGGAGGAGAGGAAGTGGCAGCAACTTTATGGCTTCAATACTTCACTTTTGTGGGTTTCTCTGGGTTTCTTCTCTTCCCTAAAACTCAATGAATTGAAAGTGCTTCCCATTCTCGTACCCTGATCTCCCCTGCTCGTGGGGCAGGCTCGACTGTGACAGCCATTGATGATGCATGCATGATTGATACAGAGGCGTTGAGAGAAACAACATCCATTTGAGGGCCTTTGCTGATTGGCTGATTTTAAACGTCAGAGCATGTGCAGAATGTTGTTTCTCTCGACGGCTCTGTATCAAATCTCATGCTTGCTCAATTGCTGTCACCAGAGCCTCCCCCACGAGGTGACAAGCCAGGGAGCTGTGGGTTTGAGAATGAGTGCTTCCTTGATAGTTCCTGTCAGACTTGAGATTAATGGGTTTGTTACCCTGCTCTAACTGGCTTGATTTTTTGTCTTCTTTTCACAGGATCAGTAATGGAGGGATAGCAGATATCTTCACAGTTTTTGCAAAGGTGTGCTGTCTTTTGATAAATTTGGTTACATTTTGTACATTATTAGTTGAACTGTTTGAGGTTGATAAGAAACAATTAATTTCAAAAGGATGCACAATTTGACATCTAGATGATTTGCGGTTTCAGGGAGCAAGTATAATATCAAATGATGAATATTATTTATCAGAACTGGTATGCAGTATTTCATTAGCTGATCCAGTATTTTTAACAGGGAACTTTTTGGGGTATTGGTGTTAGGAGGGGGGCCCCTCCCTCTTTGTGGGGACATTCATTGAGCTTTTAGTATGAATGTATTGCATGCCTTGGTAATACAGTCTGGGATATGAAATTTGACCCTACCGGTAACTTCAAAATTTTCTCTTTTCAGACTCCAATAAAAGATCCTGCTACAGGAGAGGTGAAGGAGAAAGTGACAGCTTTTATTGTAGAGAGAGACTTTGGTGGCATAACAAGGTATTATAATAGAAAACTTGAACTTGTAGTCTATTGTTAATTACTGTAACACTGCATGTAGCTGTCATTCAATGGCATATTTTTTTTTGCTCACTCAGTTGCTTTGTGGCCTTAATTCTCACTCACCTGAAAACACAGCTAAGGAGGTTGACCAGGGTCTGGAAGGGGGATGTCTGATCCCGCATTCCGGCAACTTTTTCTCGAAAATCCTGCATCCAATGCTTTAGGAATTTTGAAATCTAAATACGGAAAACATACTTGGTAGCATATGCATCACATTTTAGCCCTTGTCAGCCACTCCTTTGTTATTGTTTTCAGTCGATATCAGACAACGAACTACGTGAAGAAATCTTGAAATAGTTTTCTAAAAACAAAGTTTTATTATTCATTTATCGAATTCAATCAAAAATATTGCACTATATCCTCTAAATCAGCCGATGGAAATGGATGCTTTCTCTGTCTCAGTATGTTGCTAGGCTGATAAAATGGAGGCTGACAGAGGCTCTTTAAGAATCCCACATCCTGGTCTGAATTATATACAGGGGCTATGAAAAAGTTATAAACAAACCCTCAAGATTGTGGTTTTGTCAAGTCAGTACCAGTAGATGTTGAAATGTTTTTCCAAGTTGTAGGAAATTTTACACAAGATACTGTACAAACCTTGGTATGAGATTGTTTTTATTTCATGAATTCCACTCATTTGTTTTCATAGTTTGGTTTTGGAAATTTAGGTCAATGGGCTTTGGAAATGTTTTGGAAATTTTGACTGAGGATTCTGTACGGACCCTGTATATAATTCCTGCTTCTCGCCAGTTGTATGGAAATCCCAAATCCTGTCAAAAAGTTTTGCGTTTTCCCGAATACCGCACCACAATTTTGTCAAATCCCAGATCCCACGGATACCCTTCCAGAGCCTGGTTAACTGAAGGCAACTTTATCAATGACAAATCCTTAAATGACATGTGATGTAATAAAATGTTTTTCATTTAGTGGCCCTCCAGAGTCAAAGATGGGAATCAAGGCATCAAACACAGCTGAGGTAAGTCTTCAAGAGATATAAGTTACAGTTCTTAGATTAGCTAAATGTTGGGTAACATGGAGAGGGGAAATAATAAGATTAAGGGTAGATTTCACATTGCCTTTGTATCTTGGTGTCATCATTAATGATGCCATGAAGAACAAGGATAATGTGAAATCTACTAACCCACCAAACATGAGTATTGTTGTCTATTGATCATGATTACCTGGTATATAATGCGATGTAATGTGAAGTCATAGGTGCTGTCATAGGGGGACAGAGATATGACACTTCAATGATCACGACAAGCTGCTGATAACTTTTGTTGTTTTCAGGTGCACTTCGATAATGTCAAGATTCCTGTTGAAAATGTTTTAGGAGGTAATGTATACCTGTCAACCCAACATGGTGATGAAATCTTGAGATTCTCCCTCATGTGGCAGATAAATCCAAAAAATTTATGAAAAATTCCAGAGAGTAACAATGCGGGTGAAATACAGTAAATGTATGAACATTTTTGCAAGAATCATGCAGGTGACAGGCTTCAAAATATTGTATGACACCCGCCTCCTAATGCGGGTGAGTTGACAGCTATGGTAATGGAAACATTAGTATCCAAAACTATTACTGTACTGTTCAGAATTCTTCGAACAATGAAGCAACTGTCACCTTCCCCGTTTTATTTCAAATTGTTACTCCTAGTGTGATGAAGAGTTGTTAAACAAAGTTTGAGAACAGGGGCGTAGCCAGGGGGGGTCAAGGGGGGGCCGGGGCCCCCCTTTCTCTGAAATTTTCCCATACATTTACCTTATTTGCTGGAGAAAATTTGAGCATTTTCGTCCCATGTTTTCACTATCCGCCCCCCCCCCCCCCCCCCCCAACCCCTTCAGAAATTCCTGGCTACGCCCCTGGAGAAGAAATGTATTCTATTAGCAAGTTGTTTACGCCAATGCCACACAATGTATGCTTGTGTAGAAGAAGCGATTCGAATAGAGTAAAGATGCAAGGCTCTCGTTCTATTTGCAGTGGAAATCACCGAAAAGAGCCACTAAATCGGAGCAAGTCATCATATTTCGTATTTTAGCTAAAGCTCTCAGAATCTAACACAGCAACTGGAATGATTTTTGCAGGTGAAGGCAAAGGTTTCAAAGTTGCTATGAACATCTTGAACAATGGTCGATTTGGCATGGCGGCGGCTTTATCTGGTACCATGAAGGGCTTGATAGAAAAAGCGGTAAGAACAGTTTGGATTTTTGTCTAAATTGATTGTCCAAAAAACTGTCTACAAACGAACTTTGACGCTTGATTTTCTAAACTTAAACGATATTTCGCCTTTCCTGAATCAGAAGATGGAAATGGATGCTTTCTCTGACTCGTGTTGGTGGTATAGCTTTTAAGCAATTATTGGATGAGGTTTTTGTGATGGCCGAGCCTGATTCCACTTGGCGAGACATTGTTTATTCTGGAGATCACAAAAAACGAATTCAATAATTGTTTTATTATACATTGATTCAGTAAAAATACTTTTATTTCTGTCAAGCAATTTATTTTACACAAGCGCCTTGTTAAAATAGGGAAAGCGCTCTAGTCCTATGATGCATTGCGCGCGTATCAAGAATCAGCTAGCTGATTCTTGAAGAATCAGCATGCTGATTCTTGGATACCCTCAAAGTGCGTGATTCCCAAAGTAAAGCGTGCGCTCTTAGCCAATCAGAATCGATATAGCGAGTACAATGTATAATAATATCAATTATTATACATTGTCCTCACTATCTCAATTCTGATTGGCTAAAAGCGCGCGCTTTACTTTGGGAATCACGCACTTTGAGGGTCTCCAAGAATCAGCATGCTGATTCTTGAAGAATCAGCTAGCTGATTCTTGATTGTACGCGCGCAATGAATCATAGGACTAAAGCACTTGAATGTTTTCCCTATTTAACAAGGCGCTTGTGTAAAAGAAATTGCTTGACAGAAAGTATTTTGACAGAAAAGTATTTCTACTAAATCAATGTATAATAAAACAATTATTGAATTCGGTTTTGTGATTTCCAGAATAAACTATGCCTGGCCAAGTGGAATCAGGCTCGGCCTTACGGCCTCGCCTGATTCCACTTGTCTCGACATTGTTTATTCTGGAAATCACAAAAACCTCATCCAATAATTGCTTATAAACACAATAAACATAATATCATATTGTGCTCAGCCCCTCCCCCCACTTTCAAGAGTTCTCCACCGCCCTGGACTCATTATTATTCTGGCTGAGATGGTGGCTGAGTGAGGCTCTTTGAGATAGAAAGAAAGCCTACTTTTCTCTGGGCTTCATTTCCCTTCCATTCGTTTGAATTTATCATTTCATAAATAGTAACTTATTAACTTAATAAAGGCCTGCAAGGTCATGGACCTCAAGGATCATTCTGGTCTCATAGCAACCATTGGTTTTCAATTATGGATACGCATTATTCTCGCTCTCAGAGGCTCGTCCATTATTTTGACGGTTGGACAGAGGCAGTGTCCAGAATCTACAACTGTTTCCCTGGCAACCATTGTCAAAAGAGCCAATCACATTTGGATCTCGATCGCCTGCCATACAAGAGTCTTCGTAAAACGTCAAATCAGAGAACGAGACGAATACATCTTACATGCCACTTTATTGTTGTTCTTGAGTCAAGGAATTCTATTTGCTTTTCAGGTTGACTTTGCTGCCAACAGAACTCAGTTTGGCAGTAAGATCGACACGTTTGGAGCCATCCAAGAGAAGATAGCTCGCATGGCCATGATGCAGTACGTCACGGAGGTGTGTATGAAGGCTCATCACGTCACTTCACTTGCATATTTCGAGCAGATTTCGTATGACTGTGAAAAGTTCCGCAACAAAGTTGTGCCACGACCGTAACCGTGACCGTGCCGCGACTACGCGATTTCATTCCGTATCTACAGCAGGCCAGGTTCCGTGCCGCGACCGGGATTTACTGTTCTGTCAAAAGATCATGCACAGGAAGCTCATATCTATTGTCTTCTCTAACCTTGAGGGAAGAAACATGCGTCTTTTTTCCAGGAGACTTTTGTCTCTTTTCTCAAGGTTAGAGCAGACATTGAAGAATTGAAAGAACCAGGACGCTGCACACTAGCGGCACTGCTCACTTGCGGGAGTCATTTCCGGCTAGTGGAGGCTGCTTACGCAGGCTAAAAGAAGATTAGACTACAAACATCCGTAAAAGGAAACGTTAAGAACGATGAGCGGACAGTGCGCGCGAAGAGTTGAAAAGCGCGCGCAAATATTTTAGGGGATGCGCGAAATAGAGCGGATTTCAGATGCGTGTCGAAAATTATTTGTATTTGCGTTTTCTTTGCAATCTCATGGGTTCCTCGTGTTCTGTCAACCAATCAAAGCTTGAACTTAATGCACCTGTGTATTTAGTAATCACGTGCTCAACGCATGAAGGTGTTTCTACTTGGCTTGGCTTACAAAGAAGCCAGTCGCGTGCTCACCACGTGATAAACGTTTGTGATTGGCTGACGAGGAAGCTTTTCACAAGCACCTTGTATTTTCCCTTTTCATGATTGGTTGATCCTACTGCAGCCATCTAGAATTCGCTCCAAAAAGACTGATTTAAATTTTATCTGGCAGTTTAGGGGCTTCCCCACATGTTTTGCGCGCGCTTTTTTCGCTTTGCTCGACATAAAATGTAAATGTTATTTGTCTGCCTTGTTGATTTCAGTCTATGGCGTACATGATAAGTGCAAACATGGACCAAGGCGCTGCGGATTTCCAGGTCGAGGCTGCCATCAGCAAAGTCTTTGCCTCGGTAAGTTTCCAGTATTTACCAGGGAAAGTGGCATTACTGGGTAGTTTGTTTTGGCGTATTTCTGTCTAACATATCATAGCATTGGTATGACTAGTTTTACGGGAAAACTAGGTCATAGCATTGTCATGCCCGTTGTACAATAGGGTCGCAACCCGTGTATCCGGTTTTTCTCTAGACTTTCCAAAGTCCGTTTTCCTTGTTCAGACGATCTTGTAGAATGGACGACCTCTCCCGCGCGCCCATTTCTCGCTCGGAAAATCGCTCAAAGACGTCCACTTGGGGCATGTCTATTTCTTCTCTCGCGCGGTATTGTGTCCCATTTTCGCTTGTCGCACGCTTGTTAAGGTCTGTCACAGGAATTCGTGGTTCATAATCTGTTTTTCTGTAGGAGGCTGCATGGTTCGTTGCGGACGAGACAATACAAATCATGGGTGGAACTGGGTTTATGAAGGTAAACTATAACATTTGTATTTTTATTCAGTTATTTGAGGCAAGGTATATTTTTTTGTGAAAGAAGAGCGCATACCTCCAATATACTACCTTGGAGAGATCCCTCCGATACATTACAAACCAAGCTATTTTTAGAACGACTCGTGTCTACGCCCATAACTCGAAATTCCTGTTTGCGAAGCGAATAAATGCGTCTTATCTGCGTCACTTTGAGACAGCTTTGATACTCCAAAGTCTATTCCTTGCATTCCGTGATGAATCTGTTGTTTATTTACTGCTTTGTTAGAGCAATAGAAAGCCAATATAAAAATAGATCTGTCAGTCTGTAAAAGGGATCTCCATCACATTGCGACAGTCTTCACTCCCAGTGATGGGCTCCTGCCGATGGCCGTGGTTGCATCAGCATCATTTAGTGCGCATTCTTGATGTATTTGTTCTTATTTTGTCCCAGTCTGCAGGCGTGGAACGAGTCATGAGAGATCTAAGGATCTTTAGAATATTTGAAGGAACCAATGATATCCTCCGACTTATGGTTTCTCTGACTGGACTGCAGGTATTGAACTTGAAATTCTTTTTTGTGGTTTATTTCTTGTTATAATATAGCTACGACATAACGCGCGCTCTGATTTGTCCAAATCTATGTTCTATTACACCGATAAAGTAATGGTTCTCCCCCGCTATATCATAAAAACATTAGAGCACAACTTTCTATGACTTTATCTGCAAATAGAGCACTTGTGATGTTGGGAAAGACACTCGAAACGTTTTAAAATGGCTCGTGATTTTACAACGTTCTCGTGTCTCTCCCAACATCACGCGTGCTCTATTGCGCCGATAAAGTCATAGAAAGTTGTGCTCTAATGCTTAATTAGTGTTTGTTTATTTGTTGGACTTTACTGAACTCCGTCTATGCCTAGGCTTGATTAGCTATGACAACAAACATGCGAAACATTTTTGTCTGCTGAAGAAGAAATGACACTAACAGCGAATGGCGTGTGTACTAAACGCTGTGAAGCGCACAAAACAAGGATCTGGTGATAAGCAAGGTCCATTTTGCAAGCGTTCTCTGTTTTACGCGCTTAGAAAGTTGTTATCTTGTTTTTCGGGCTGTCACGATAGGAGGGGATTGTGCTCAGTCGTTGGAATCAACGAATATCAGACGGGATTTTGATGTACGTACATTTGCCTTGTCTCAGGGTGCTGGTAACGGTTAAAGGAACTACAAAAGAAACTCAAGAATCCCGCCGCGAATATTGGGCTCCTGATGGATTATGGGATGACTAGAACGAAAAGGTGAGGAGCGGGAAGTGTCTTCGTTGTCGCGGTAGCGTGACGGAAAGTGTTATGTTGAATATAACACCAAATATGGAAAATGACGTTTTGAAGTTTCCATAAATGATTTTCAAATAGAATAATTGCTTGCGTGTAACGAGTTCTGTAAACTCTTGTGATGTAGTTAAATTGATTTACTCCATTTAAGACTAAAAGTAGTAATTTCTATAGAGCAGATTTCGTATGACTGTGAAAAGTGTCGCCATACGGCGCGGTACTGTCGCGGTGGCGGTACGGAACCTGGCCTGCTGTAAATGGAATCAAATCGCCAATGAAATCGTGTAGTCGCGGTACGGTCACGGTCGCGGCGCGGAACAACTTTGTCACGGTACTTTTCACAGTCATACGAAATCTGCTCTATGGATTCTCTCTTCATTTGTATTGGTTTCGTCGGATGAAACAAATTTCGCATGACTGTGAAAAGTGCTGCTGCAAAGTTGTGCCACGACCGTGACGCGACTACGCGATTTCATTCCGTATCTACAGCAGGCCAGGTTCCGTGCCGCCGTGTCGCGGCACTTTTCACAGTCATACGAAATCTGCTCTAGATTCGTCGTAGATATGTTACCTTGGCACGTAGCACGGCCTTAGTTCAAGTCTCATACTTGTTTATTGTAATCACAGAGCCATGGGAATGAACACGGGCCCGTCACTCAGTGCTTATGTACACAAGGATCTTCAGCCGTGCGCCGAGCAGGTGGGTTACCTGTGGTTGTAATCTCTTAACGATACCTTTGTGAATTACTCACGACACTAATCTGAAATCCACTCTATTTCCTAAGCTGTGATAACAAAATTGTTCTCATTGATTTCCATGATAGGCATCTAAAGCGATGGGAGATTTTGTAGGCGCGGTCGACGCGCTCCTAATAAAGCACGGCAAGAAAGTTGTAGGTAAGTTGTAATCCACGGTTATAACCAGGCTTCTTGGGACACAGGGAGGTACCTCATTATGTAGGGAAGGGTGTGCAATGTACCTGGCTCAATATTACAGCCATTCTCAGTTACACGCGGTCGCCGGGAAAAAAGCTTGCAAGCTTTTCCATGGCAACGCACGTGCTTTTGCCGGTTTGTCGCGCTCAGACAAGACAGAAAAACGAGTTTTCGCTTGCAAGCTTTTTTCCCGGCGACCGCGTGTAACTGAGAATGGCTGTAACATTGTCTTCATCAACGGATGCTTCCTTTGTTATTCGAAAATGTTTTTCGAATTTAGCATCCATTAGCACGGTCAAAACCGTCCGGAGAGTCGAGAAGCGTACCAACAAGAACGTCTCTCTAACCTTTTAGTAATGCCTAGATACAGGCTATAGTTGTATTGATTTGAGCAAAAAATCTCAGTTGCGAGAGAATTCCCGGGAAGGAATACTTCAGCCCAGTAAACAAATTGTCGTTGAGCTGTCCATTGAGTGTTTAATTTAGTTTGTCAAATTATAATAGCAATTAGTATATACTACACGGGAACCTCCATAGATCGCGCGTTTTGATTGGTTCGCTATCTCGGGATAATGCCACAATATTCCGAGATCGAAAGCATTATCCCGAGATTGAGAAGCTCGAGTGCAAGTGGTTCGGATATTTTTAATTTCTAAAGGAACTATCTCATTCGAAATGCAACGGAAAAATCTTTCTCAATTAACTTATGTTGTCTCTTTAGTTTTTAAAGGTGAATCAGAGAGAGAATCTATTTATTGAACTTCGAAAATGTGCTGTTCTTGTTTTTCAGTTGAGATCGATGATTCGTTCACGGCACTTTTGAGAGGCGAATTACATTCACAACAACATATTAATTAAGGCAATTTTGTCGAAAACATATCTACTTTGCCGAACATTTACATGTACCTGTAGGTTGGAAGGGACAGTAAATCGTAGAAGCCAGCCATTGAGTGCAGTTTAAGAGAGAATTTCAGTTAAGCTTACCGTCGACTTGTTGATTCGCTTGATCACGAGCCATCCGACATCAAACGTATTTAAAGTGGTCTCTCTTTTTATGAACAAGGTCTTCCTCGTTGTCCCAGAGTTTGAAGAGGTTAATTTCCAAAATTTCTGTTTGAATATTCCAAACGAATCTTGAATTTCTCTGCCAGCAGGTTGAAAAATATAGTCATCCATCGGTGGTGAAATGGCGACCAAAGGCAAAGTGTTTTCAGCGAAGCAACTCTGCAGTTTCAGAATCCATAATCCGAAATGCGAATTTATCCCTTGAATCCATCCTTGCAACCTTCTAAAAACTTAAATCGTTTATCGTAGTCGATATTAAAGTTTTAAAACAAGTGTTTTCTAGCGTTTTTGCTTCTCTAAAACAGCAGCAAGTTTCCACCATGTGTTCAGTAGCCGAATGCTTGTAGTGAAGTCTGACGTAATGTCACGTGCGTGACAAACGTCACGCATACAGAAAGAGGCTACAAAATGTCGGCAAACGCCACATTTAGTGTCGTTCGGATATTTTTTGGAGTGTTCCCGTGTAGTATATACTAAAACAATTATTCTCCTCAGGCTCAGTGAATAGTGGCGAATAGTCCCCTCGACCTCCGGTCTCGGGGACTATTCGCCACTATTCACTTCGCCTTCGGCGAATAATTGTTAATTATATAAAGCGACTTCATTATTATACATGGGGTGCTTAACATTGATCAAGGAAAACCGGTTGCTTTGATTACTAACTATGCTTTGATCAGCGTCAAATGGGACAAAATATTCCGGTTGGTTTCCTTCAAAATATTCCGGTCGCCTATTCGCATTTCGGTTCGGATCGGCTACCTTATTTGGTCATAAAACCGGTTGGAGTGCCAATGGTACAAACCATTCCGATCGGTTCGTTCAAAACTGGAATGGCGAGACAACCTCTGAAGCTGAACCTCTCGTACCCGTCTGAGACGAGTTTCTCGCCTTGAATATGGTTCCCTGTTCTTCTGTGATCACGTGAAGACATTTTTTTGAAGGAGAAAGTTTAGACAGATAACAAGCAAGTGTTTCTGAGCAGAATTGACACAAAGCAGGAACTTTTTCTGACGAGAAACTCGTCTCAGACGAGTTTTCCGTCTCTAGTGTGAATACGGCTTATGTATTGAATTTGGATTTCGCGAGTGAACTTAGTTCTACCACAATGGTTTCCATACCGTTTGTTTTATTGTTCAGACCAGCAATTTCTTCTCAAGCGTCTAGCGGATGCCACGATGGATTTATACGGAATGGTGGCCAGTCTTTCCAGGTATGGAATAATCACACCATCTATTGCAATTCCGGGTTACTCAATATTCCAGATTCTATCCCTTGAGCTCCTCTCATTGGATCCAGGATTCCATCCTCTGCGATTTCGGATTCATTCTCCTGGATTCCGGAATCATAAACTTTGAGGATGTAAGGATGTCATTGTTTCATATAGCAGTGAGAGTACTGTCGCCAATGCCCTCTGGTTCTCTTCTAGGGCGTCGCGATCGTTGAACACAAATCTGGAGTCCGCCCAGCACGAGGCCATGCTCTGCAGGCTGTTTTGTGACGAGGTAAGGAAGCTACTATAACCCGGGTACCAGAGTCGATAAACCTCACTGGTTTTTTGACACACGATCGGCCAAGATGCCGCAGCGAACGAATCGGGATATGTTGACCTTTGGCATGGGCGTATCCCAGGAGAGGAATAGGGTGGTTATTCACCAATAGGGCCTCTACCTTTGGCGTTATGTTGTCCCATTTCAGATCACGTGGCATTCCGATCACGTGGCATGAGTATTCTTTCTTTGTTTTTCTGCTACGCATCGAAGGGTATATGAATATGGAAGCAACCCAAACAAAGAAAGATTATTCAAATGAATGGCACGTGATCTGAAATGGGACAACATTACGTCCAAGGTAAAGAGGTCTATTCCACTTCAGGATTGATCCGCCACTGCCAAGTGTAGTAAGTGAATGAGGCCTTATAGATTGTGAGTAAGCTAGTCAACTCCCGACTCTTTTAAGCTAGTTTATTACTCAGTGTAGCCAGTAGCCCATCAACAGGAGCCTCCATAATAACAGGAGTAGATTAATCTATTTTTAGATTGTAGATTGTGAATCCCGCGAGAATTAATTGTCATTGTTCAAAATTATGTCAACTGTAGAGAATTAGGCAAGCGCGTGTGTAACAAAATCTAAATTTCTTTATTCAAGATTCTTTTACCGCACGGTAACTGGTAACTAGTATTAAGGGTTTCCCGAACTGATTCACTTTCTGTCAACAGCCTTGTGAGACCATGGGGTATCTGGTATTTTCTGAGTTACCGCGCGGTAAACTCTTGTGCATATTGTTGATGGGCTTCCTGTGCATATGGCTAGTCCTAGTGGAGTAGATGGAGACTCCTGTTGATGGGCTCCTTGTGTTTCTCCTGTCCGCGGCCTACGCTATATAAAAGGTCCATGCCACCGATGCCTCTGGTAGCACTGGGTGACTTCTATTTCAGTGTTTAACTCATAGTTCATCCTTCCCTTTCCCGCCAGGCCTCAGAACGAATCTCAAGAAATCTACAATCATTACAAGATCCGAAGAAACTCGCCAACGACTCGGACATGATCCGAATATCCGCCGAAGTCGTTCGGAATCTGAAAGCCGTCCCTGTTCATCCACTCGGCTTCTGATTTCGTAGAATTTAAACAGTAAATATATTTCTCAAATCGCGCGCAGTGTTTTACTCTAATGTAACTAGGCGGTGTAAATGAATGATGGAGTGGACTACAGGACAAAAGGTACATAATGTAAAATGCGAGAGAAACCTTTCAGTGTCAACACATCTGGATGTAAAACAACATTGTAGAAAGTAAGGTCTACTGCTTGGATAAACTTGTATTTATATGTTGGCGCTAGTGCTTTGCATTTTTTTTGTTTTTACTTTATCCTGGCAGGAAATCTCACAGGATCAGAATAATTGAAATAACAATACTGTAAACAAATAATAATTGAATGAAGACTGTAAATATTTCGTGTGCAATAAATATCAAACCTCCTCAACGACTTCTAATGCTATGAGTATTTTTTTTTTGTAGTGAGAACTTTAATTTTATATAAGCTCGCGCGACAAGCTTGTCAATCAAGTGAGACTGAAAAAATATGCAGTCAAATTGCGACTTTCTCGATATGCGTTGGTAATACACCAAATCGGCTAATGGTGTTTACATCTTGTTGCCACCCAATTCAGATCATGTGATGATTCCTTTGGGTGGTTGCCATTGTCATTTTTTCTCACTCGACCGAGTGCACGAGTGTATGTGCAGAACTAACAAAAGTATCCACCCAAAGGGATCATCACATGATCTGAATTGAGTGGCAACAAGATGAACACAACGTTAGCCGATTTGCTCTATGGAGTCTGAATTTGTCCCCCGTGTCCGAAAGTACGTTTGCAATATTGCGTAAGTTTCAGTTTCTTTTCTTACGCAGATAAACCGTTATTGGAAACAATAGCGGTAATTGCACGGACAAAGGGACCGCGCAAAGGTTGCCGGTAGTCGTAGTAAAATTTGACTGCAATTCGCAAGACCTCGGGCACTGAATGTTAGGAACTTTATTTCCTTTCTTCATTTCGGCAGTTGGGGGAAGAAAACTGTTTCTAAAGCCCCATTTCACGACAGGGATTTTTTTGGCACGGCTCGGGTAAATGTGGTACGGGTACCAAATTTAATGTGACTGCTCGGGTATATTTGCGCTGTGTAAATGGCTTTGCCGTACTAAATTTTGTAAGAGTCGGACCGAAATTTCATCCGTGCCGGGACTACGTGGCGAGGTAGTCCCAGAACCATTTTTATCCGAGCCGTGCCGAAAACGGCCGCCGTGGTAAATGAGGGTTACGAGCGACTTCACTGCACAAATCAGGCTAAAGCATGCACTAGGATTAGACGTTCTATCTCCAGTTTGGCGACTGGCACGAGAAAATGGATTGTACCCCGTGAGCGAGGTAAGTGTTGTACCGGCAATTCTCGATTTCTCTGGTTTCTTGGTTTGTATGTGACGTCATTGGCGGCCATGTTGTTGGATAAGACTAAATATAGTTCATTTGCTCTCTTTCTATCCACCAGCACGGCGGACGCGCTTTTGTGATTTTATTCCCAAAGGAATGCAAACCATCAATTATCGACTTGCATTCACAGAGTTTTGAAGCACAGTGTCTGCATCGGGGACTTTTTTTCCCACAAGTCGTTCGCTCCCCTCCACTGAGCGGATGGCTCAAGTCTAAATATTGTAAATCCTCGTGTCACTCTTTCAAAAGCGGCTGACCTTTCCCATTCCCCCCCCCCCCCCCCCCCCCAAAAAAAAAAATAATAATAATAATATTAATAATAAAAATAAAAGAGAAAGAAATGGAAGACCAAAATTACGTTGTGATTGTGCCACGTACGTACATGGTAGACTATTTTTTGCGAGACAAAGCACTACTAGGGTTTTATACAGAGAACGAGCAGAGAGCACCTTTTATTTTTCTTGGGCGTGCACCTGCGAGCTCTCGAGAGGTCTAAAAAACTGCCAGTCTGATTCTCAGCGCTATGGCAGAGTATTGCGCTAGCACACTTCCTCTCAGATCAAAGTCACGGGGTGAAAAGTTATTAATGAGAATCACATGCGCAATATGGAGGACCAATCACGACTTTCCTCCAAATATTATCAACCAATCCTCGCCAGCTACAACAGTTTCGCCTGGCAGAACACTTGACCCCGTGACGTTAATCAGACGCGAAGGTAGGAAGTAACAACGAACTCTACCGTAGCGGATGAGAATCAGATTGAAAAGCAACTCCCATGGGGACCATTTGGTACCCCTTAATGTTAAAGGGGGGCTGTCACGGCATAGCGAAATTTAGCCTTACTTTGAAGAGGCTAAAAACAGTTTCCTTCATTGAGTATAGGCAAAATAACTTTTATCTGTCAAACGAATACAAATTTGGCGTATCTGCTTCTGTTATTGAGCGGATGGAATCGGATTAAAACTTGTTGTTTTACAATCGTTACGGCCCGTATATTACGAAGCAGTTGTCAAAAATTGAAAATATGCCACAAAAATGCTACTAAACGAATACGAACTTCAATAATTTTGCTTCTATTGCTTCCTAAAAGTCACATGAAGTATATAAATAGATTTAGGGGTTGTCTGAGAAGACGACGGGTCATATTTTTCAATATTTTGCTTTACCGAGCGTGACAGCCCCCTTTAAAGAGGCAGAGGATCGTAAGACAAAAACCACAGACAAACATATTCACGAAAATACCTTCTTTGAACTTTGAAAATAACCTTTCATGAAATATATTACATATACACGTCTAAAATTAAATTGGAAAACTAGTATAACATTGAAAATTGACTAAATTTCACGTATACGCCCCTATTTATATATCTAGAACTTTAAATTGCCTAACTGTACAGTATTGTAAAATGTAGCCACACGTAATTTTCCTAACTATTGGGCTGCCCCATTTACTTCTTGTTACCCCCTATCGAGGAACTTGGCTTTTCCACAGGGGTCCTGTTGAGGTTGACTGCTAGCAGCCCCTACATTGGCGCGTCCCCAGAGAAGCGCGCGGGGTTCGCGGGGATCTGCGCGCGGGGTTCGCGGGGATCTGCGCGCGGGGTTCGCGGGGAAGCGCGCGGGGTTCGCGGAGAAGCGCGCGGGGTTCGCGGGGATCAGCGCGCGGGGTTCGCGGGGAAGCGCGCGGGGTTCGCGGAGAAGCGCGCGGGGTTCGCGGGGAAGCGCGCGGGGTTCGCGGGCCCAACTGCTGGCAGTCTACTTTTGAGGACACTGGAAAGTGTTGAGAACACTGGAAATTTTGCGCAACGTTGCTTAAAATTTCTGTAGGGCTCGTTTATTTCCTCGATAGGGCCTACTGCTTTTTTTTGGAAAACCCCATTTGGTATTTCGATGGTTATTTTTTAAAACGAAAAACAAATCTGATAGCAGTAAGTGTTACTACTGTCCACGGGAATAGTCAGTGTTCCCGTGTAGAAGTAATAGATAACAAAATAAGAGCCACTTGGGTATCAATAGTCTTGTCGTCAACTGTTCGCCTTCGCTGGTGATGGCGCAACTGTCCTTTAATGCCCGCACGTGACCCTGGTGGAGATTTCTTAGCCTTGGAGTCTGCCTTTTTAGGAGACCGCTTGCCCCCTTGACTGCTGGCTCGCGACGTGGTTTTCCTGTTCTGAGCATGCGCGGTTGATGTTGAGGTGTTGAAAGGCATGTCGGGATCGGTTGTCGGGGTGGGGCTCTCCGCTCGTTGTCGTATAGTGGACTTTGAGGCACCTATTGGAACAGAGAGTACTCTTGTTATTTCAGAGTGTAGAGGTCTCTGGAGCAGATGTTTTTTATTGCTGTGAACATTTTAAAACAGGGGATGGGAGGGACAGGGGAAGGGGAATTGAAGAGGGGTAAGGGAAGGGATAAGGGAAAGTGTAGAGGTAAGGGAATGGGCAGGGGAGGGTCTAGTGGAAGGGGGAGGGGAATTGGACTTGCAAGAGGTAGGGAAATCGGAAGGGGAAGGTGAAGAATTAAGGGAAAGGATAGGGGAATTGGGCTTGTAAGGGGTAGGAGTAAAGAAAGTTGAAGGGGTAGGGCAATTGGAAGGAATAGGGGTGGGGGGGAGAGGGGGGATTGGACTTGGAAAGGGTAGGGGGAGAGAAATTGGAAGGGTAAGTGCTATTTATAAGTGATTCGTACCTGTGATCCGGACACATTCCTCTCGATGCCGCGCATTCCAAGCCTTCAGCTTACACGACTTGCTGCAGTAAAACACCTCCTTACACCGAGTGCAAGCCGATAGCCGAACGCCTATCGATCGCCCGCACTCGTAACAATATCGGAAACGATTTTTCATCACTTTACGCCGTTTCTTCAAAGCTTCGGTCGCGAGGGCTGAGATCGCCATGTGGTCGATGTCCAGGGCTTTCATTACCGCAATGCGTAGGCCGCAGTTTTCGTCCCGACCGGGAGAGGAGCTCAGAGGAGGGAACTGGATCGAGGAAGATGATTGGTTTAGACTTTGCTCAGCTTTGTTGTCGGTCTTTGTGCCATCAGCTGGTGGTGCGTCTTCGCCCTGCAAGAAATTTATTTTGATTTGATTTTCTAATGCAGTCTCAGCTGCAGGCGAACGAGAACCTAATACAAGTTATGCCCCGTCAACAATAAAATGTTGGTGTCCACTTGGGGAGTGTGGATAGAAATACAGTGCTCTAAGCGTGACTGCATAACATGGGTGTCAATCTTTGTTCGAAAAGATCGCATTGTTTGGAAAGTGTGTCACAGCTCCTGAAAAAGTCTGGAAAGTTGTCCCACGTCTTTACACCATCATGAGAACCAAACGCTTCTCTTTTGGGGAGCTGAGATAATTCACCGATCCCGCGTTCATTGTTCTACCACCCTAGTTAATGTTGTTACGTCGGACAAGAATAAAGCATGGAAAAGGCTGCCTCAAAAATAATTTTCATCAGGAAAAACTGAAGATTTCACTAAAAGTCGAGTTTGTTGCTCGGACTTTTTGAAGTCCACTGGGAAATACTGCCCAGGGAAGACGCATAAAATTACGTCGACCATCGTCATCGAACAAAAACTGTCGTCGCCTCGTCATTTTATTTCTTCACAGATAATTTACCTCGCTGTCCGTCCCAGGACTCGCACCATTCCCGGTAATAGCCTCGATCTCGCGATCTGCCGCAGCCTCGAGTTCGCGCTCTTCCTGATCCTCTCTCTCGGCCTCGTCTTCGAGTCTAAAGGTAACCCGACCCGACATTCCGGTAGCGCACGTGTGATCCGGCGGAGCCTCGTGTTCATGTCTAGATTTTAGAGTTCGATCTGGCGACTTTAGGATGCCGTACTGAGGGTCGGTGGTTGCTAGTTTCTGTTCATGTTCTAAGAAAAATGAAGAAAGAATCGCCATTGGTTTCCAACGAAACAAAACTCGCAGTTCTAGTGATTTTTTATGATCAGAATACTAATAAAAACGTAAGAAAATCTATTAGGAAAGCAGTCAAACACTCTTGGTATTCATGGCTAGTCACACTGGTTTCTAAATCACACTCCAAGTCCGCTTCTTCTTCTGCTCACCCCGTTCATGGCGGCTACTTGTTTTCATGACAGCTAATAGACCTCTTTACCTTGGGCGTAATGTTGTCCCATTTCAGATCACGTGGCATTCACGTGGCATATATCCTTCGGTGCGTAGCAGAAAAACAAAGAAAGATTACTCTTGGGAATGCCACGTGATCTGAAATGGGACAACATTACGCCCAAGGTAAAGAGGTCTATTGTTTCTCTTGTGTTTCTCCTTCTTCTTCATCATAGTTCGTAGGAATCCCCCAACTCACCCGTATGTCCCCTCCATGGCAGCTTATTGTTTTTCTATCAGGTTCTGCTCCAACTTCAGCACGATATTTTGTAGTGTTCAGCCCATCTCTCCCGACCTACCTCCCCTAGCTACCCTCTTTTCCCCCCGCCTTAACTCACCTGTATTTCGCTCCATGGCAGCTAATTGTTTTTCTATTAGGCTTTTTTCCTTCTTCAGCACCATAGTTCGTAGGATATCCCCAAGGTGATCGAGCATCTCTCTCCGTGCGTTGTAGCACTCCCGCTCAGACACGGTAAGCGCGTGGTATGGCGTGTGCGCGATTTTGCGGTCCTGGTAAGATTAAAACAGATTATTGTAGAAGAAGACGAGAATGGCGCTGCGCACAGATTCTAACATTACATCACGAGACTCAGACAAATAATCCCTCTGAAATCCCATTCAGAAGGATCGCGCTCGAAATACGAGCCAGGGTAGGAGTGCATACAAGCTCTGCTATAATGAGTGGGACTACCAGTTTACCAATTCATCTCGTATCGTTCTTTAGAGAGAAAACTGAGAAAATGGGAGAAAAGTATATTTGTTTGTCTGAGTTTTTATTAATGTGACGTCATCTGTGCGCAGCGCTATTGACTCAATAAATAGTGCCCAGGAGCGTGACGGCTGTACGTGACGAACGAAACAGCGAACAAAGCCAAGCAATAGGCCAGGCAGAACAATGGAACAAAACAATGGTAGGAACGCATATAGAGTTAAAAATATAAAAAAATTTTGAATACGTACTTGATAGAAGACATTGTAGGCATAATCTACCACTGTTCCAGGTGGGAATTTACTGGTAACAGTGATGGGGGCGATAATGTTGGCCCCGGCTCGCATCAGCTTGTTGATCTGTGTTAACACAACGTACAAGATATACCAGGTTCAATGCTTTGCAACACGCATGTCGTAAAGTGAACGTGACTGTTTAAAAAATGATGAAAATTATGACCGTCCTCCCAGCCTCAGGGGTATTATGGTTAGTTAAGAAAAAACTGAGGGTATGATTGTTGATGGGTAGAAACCAAGGCTTATGGCAAAAATGCAATAATAGAAAAGAAAGAAAAGAAAATTGCCGCTACATGATCACGGCAACGAAATGAAAAGAAAGAGGTATTCCCCTAACATTTGGTTTATGTTGTATATTATCGCTCAAACTAAGTTTATGGTATGGATATTATCGCTCAAACTTCAACAGGAGGTAAATGCTAACAGTGGAACAGAAAAGAATAGAACACATAGTGTCAGCATGTGGAGCAAAATCTGGTTGTCGCCCCAGCAAAAAACAAAAGATGACCAAGGCTTCCCCTCCCCCCCGACAAAATCTAGCTATACGGCCTTGCTCAGTGCTCTTCTTACCAATCGGATCCTCCCATGTGGTGTGCGCCTTCTCTCCGCAGCAAATGACGTGGAGGCGCAGAGAGCAGAGCCAACTCCCTTTTCAAGCTTCAGACTGGGATTGGCGCCGTGACTCAACAAAGCATCGACAGCCTGAAAAACGGTGACCACAGTTTAATGAATTAACGAGTGACTTCAAGCAAACTAAAAAGATCATTGTAAACTCAGACCGGCCTCACATTTTTGTCCAGCCTATACTGGCCTCCTAAAACCTATAGTGAAAGGATGCTTTATCGAAAGCTGCGATCGGAATCATTCTCCGAAGATTAGTTTTTCACAGATTTGTGAGCCGTCAAATCTCTAGCCTGCTCGCAGGCGTTGGAGAGTAGTTTTTACGTCGAGAAACCCGAGTTTGCTTACGCGTGGCCGCCATCTTGGATTTGTGAAAAAATGTGACAAATCGAGAGGGAGGGGGCACAAATCCAAGAAGGCGGCCACGCGATGACGCGAAAGCAAACTCGGGTTTCTCGACCTAAAAAAAAAACGCTCTCCAACGACTGCGAGCAGGCTATCGAATCTCGGAATATAACGTCAAACACACAGAAACTTACAAAGTCATTGCCGCTACAGATCGCCAAGGAAAGCGGTGAATGTCCCTCGCATAGCAGGTCGGGGTTGGCGTTGTATTCCAGAAGAAGTCGAACAACAGTACATGCGTCCTGCAATAAAATAACAACAAAAGTTACATTAGACGCTGGATTAATTTAGCCTTGGCAGAGCACTTTTTACCAGGAACCTGGTATACCATGCTTTTGTAAAATCCCAACAGTGGTCTATTAACAGTGCTACATTCTGATTGGTTGAGATACCAGTAAGGCTAGAAGTTATTGCCTACTACTAGCGAAATTGTCGGATTTGATACCATAATGCTTTTGTAAAATCCCAATAGTGGTCTATTATCAATGCTGCATTCTGATTGGTAGAGTTACTAGTAGGCTATAAGTTACAGTCTACTTCTTGCGAAAGTGTCGGGTTTTGATGCCCACACCCCCTAAAAACTCTTACCTACAATTGGATTTGACTCGCCCTCATGGGATAAAATGCCCCTGTAAAGTCACCTATTTTACCCCTCCCCCTTGGAATTTCCGATTGCCAGACACACCCCCTCCCATGGAATTTCCAAACTCCAATACACCCTCACCTGGACAATTTTCCGTAGGTCCTCAACCCCCACCTTGCGGTTTAAAATTGCGATTAGCCAATGTGTCTGGGCTTTGCTAGATTATGTTACCTAGTGTAGGGTCGTTCAAAAACTTATTCCGGATTCCTACCTTGTCATTGTCTTCCCTACAGCATGCGATATGCAGAGGCGTTCGCCCATTCTCGGGATCCCCAAATGCATTATCCCGGATGTCAGGGTCGGCCCCAGACTTCAGTAGTAGCTCGGTGATGTGGATCCCAGCGGGGTCTGGTAACGCTACAGCAATATGAAGCGGTGCGATACCGAGTTTCTAAAGGATGAAATGCAATCAATGATATTACGTCACAGAACAAGGATGTAAGGCCCGTTTCGATCGAACATTTGTTTTGGTATAAAACATATAAATGCGATGGGACATTCATCAACAATCTACAGTGTTCAAGTACTATATCAAACACGAGACAGAGTGGACGAGACAGAGGCCAAGATTTCCAAGCAACAAAGTGGGTTGAATCGACTTGAGGTGTTTGGAAATGTGTTACGCCTATCTCGCCTTTCTCAGATTAGGCCTTGTGTTTGATATAGTTCCTCAAACGAATCATTTGATGTCGAGAAAATAAGGGAATCGAAATCACTAAAATCTATACAAATTAAGACCACGTATCCAAACCTCCGTCACGCTCAGTTCAACATCATTTAACTTTGAAAAGTTCAATAACTATTGAATGCTGTTGACAAAACATGTTGAATGACATGATGAAATGGTTTGACACATGCCTCTATTTTCGAAGGCCTTAAAAACTCACCTCAGGTGCTAGTTTAGCAGAGGTGTTTGCTCCCTTCTGAAGTAAAATCTCATTGGCCGCAGTATCGGCAGCTTTAGTGGCAAAGAACAGGACAGGCATGGGTAGAGAAGACGCGTTAGGATCGGCACCGCGCTTGAGCAGCAGCCGCACTGTGGCCTCTAGGTGGGGCCGCCTGGAGATAAAAAAAACAATCACACGTTTCACTTTAGGAGTATAAGTAGTGTAGAAGGTACTGATTTGGGTGAATTTTTAACAGTGAGATGTCAAAAGAGAGACAAGGACCGGGACAAGGACACGTAAGGTAATATGGCAAACACCAAGATTTGGAGGAAAAAGAAATAGGAGGAACATAGGAAATGAGAGGTTTGTGGATGCTCAAATTAATGTATTAAGCCTATTTATCGAAACATTTTATAGCAAAACATGCTTGAAAGAGGGCAGTGTCTATATGGGGTATCAAGTGCCAAATTGAGGTCGCAATTGGTTATTTTCCTGAGGGATCTGGGGGCGAGAAAAGAATTCATGCTCGTACCGGATTACTGGAAATGTAGCAAGTTTTGGTGCAAATTCGACTGGATTAGACTTACCTTTTGCAGTCAAAAGCTTTAAAACTTAGAAGGTTTTGGCCAAATAATAGGAGCAAATAGGAATGTGCCCAAAATTTGATTGATTAATGGAAAGTATTTTACTCTATCCTAGCCCAACGATTCGAGTTCAGTACTCATTCAATGGAGGATTCCAGCTATAACGCATGCGCGCGCTGCATGTCGGTAGATGTGGGACACGCCTTGGGCATTTCTGAATAAAGAAGAGCGCACGCTTATAGCTGGAATCGTCCATTATTCCATCACTGTCGTATCTGCGCGTAGAGAGCTCTAATTTGATTACTAGATAGAGCGGATTTCACATGACTGTCAAGACTTGTTATGTAATTGTGATAGCTTTGCGTTCTCATTGGCTACTCGTTTTTCTCAGCCAATCAAATTCTGTAGTAAATACAATTGTGTAATTACTTAGTAATTGGTTCGGCTTCCAATTGGCTGAGAAAAAAGCCATTTAGGAGCAAGTTGTGATTTCTCTTGATTATGATTGGCTAGTGATCTATTCTCGTACCCAGAACTATCCGGCGCGCTCGTTACCTCGCGGGTTAGGCTCTGGAGAGAGCCTGCTCTCGCGTGAACAGGGTTCTTGTTACTGACGTACCTTTGCATTGTCAGCAAAAGCTGCTTGTTTTGCTCCAAACTGTTCTCGCTCTGAGTGTCCTCCGTGTCCATAGATACATTCCTTGTACTACTAACAACGCTTAAAATACTAAACAAAGACGTTTCTCCTGTCCTCAAACCAGTTTTATCAGGCAATTGCAAACTGGTTCCTATTTGAGTAGTTAAACCTGTTTCAACAGGTTGTAAACTAGTTTCCCGCGGAGAAGTATTGGAATTAAGTTCATTATTCTCCAGCGCGTTTGCTTCCTCCAATTCTCTCCGCTTTTTATCCTCATATTTCTTTCGTAAAAGTTCTTTACTGAATCCATTCTTGTTTAAAGCCAATCTCGTCTCGAAATCTTTACTAACTATATGAACAGATGGCTCAGATTCCTCATCCTCATCTCCGACAGATAGTAACTCACTGTCAAGGTTGTTCTCTTCATTCTTTAATTTCACATATTCTTTGGAAGATTTTATTATATTATTATTGTCTATAGCAGAATCTTCTCTCGATACTCTGTCAATATGTTCGTTCAACACGCTCTCGTCTAGTTCATTTGTCCTAGAATCAGACAATGAATCCGCGGCACTTTTACGACAGTTTCTGTGCACGTACATCCCTTTCTGAGGATCTTCCTGTAAGTAAATAAAAAATATAATTAGAAGGGACGATTAGGATTATATCTCATACTCCTTAATGCAACAGTGCCAACCATCATTCATAGCTCTGCTGTCAGAGCCCCACAATACTCCCCCACCCCCACCCTACTGCTAAATTCAGAACCTCCGTTTGGGATAAAATCGGGTCCACAGAAAGAGAGGGGATCCTCACCTTTCCATTTTTTCATATAAGCCCCACACTTCAAAGCGTGCTCCGTTGACCATACAAAATGTCGTTTAACATGTCCCACAACTACAAGGATGTGGCACATGCATTCCTTACATTCAAGCTGGGATTGTCCATCCAACAAAGGCTGCTTGGCAGCTGAGCTCTTTGGTCATCGAGTTTCAATGACCAAATGCCCAAAGCAAGCTTTATTTGTTCCTATTGTCACCCCTGGAGTGTACATTTTAACACATAAAAGTCTTACAGTGCTATTAAATCAACCAGGTCCAATAAACTTTGTGGGGGGACTCCCCATAAAAATAGACTGGGGGTGCTTGTCTGGAAAATTGATTTTAACCCTAAGGGATAGCAAATTGGGTGTGGTCTACAGTGAATTTTACCTCCTATGAGATAGCAAATTGGATGCGGAAATTCCTAATGTTACTGAGGTCCTTAAGAAAACCAATAAGTTGAAACAATTCATTCTGTTGTCCCTGAATTTCTACTGGTTTGAAGTCACCTTTGAGACACCCTAAGGGATGGCAGACTCTTTGGATACTCCTAAGAGATTAGCAGTTGGGTGAATTTTATACCCTAAGGGATAGGACGAGCACCCCTGTCTAGTTTTATGGGGAGTCCCCCCTGGGAAAGGCCCTCATAAAAGAGCAAAATGCAAAGACAAGATCGACACTGTACCTGTATATAATTGAATAGATTCTCCTCTGGTATGGTCTCTGCGATGTTATCTTTCCATGTGTGCTTGGTGTAGAACAACACATGACAAGCTGCTAGCACAGACAGACCCTCATCATTTAACTTGTTAACATCAGCACCATAATCAAGCAGGCAGCCAATAACATCTCGATGACAATTCACCTGTTAGATGGAAATAAAGAGTCTGCTCATCTTTGTGTAAAGCGTGACTTGTGAGGGGCTATCCTACTTCCCCTGTGTTTCACAGCACAGTTTCAAATTTACTACTGTCAATCAAAAATTGTCCAATCAAATTCAACAATTACATGTAATGTAAGTCAATCAAGGGATTCAATGTCTAATTTTCTCATCGTCGGGTTGGGGTGGGGTGGGGGTGGGGGCTGAGCAGGGGGGCATCCTGTTTTTCTCAAAAAATATAAACTGAGGTTTGCTATCATATGACTAGGAGATTTGTGAGGTAAATTAAGAGAGTATATTAATAGGCACATCTTTTGAAAATATTTTTGTACACTTACAGCAGCAGCAAGTAGGGCAGTATATCCAGTTTTGTCAGCCACATCTACATGCACACAGCCTTCCTGCAGCAGATTGCTGACTCTTATACAATCCCCAGCTGCTGAAGCTGCTAGCAACCCCTGAGACACAGACTCCAGCAGCCCTTTATCTCCTCTGTCACCACGGATACCATCCAGGATGTCTAAATAAGGAAATGATTTGGGCACCATTGCCTGCACGGAGCTGACTTCTTCAGTGTCATCATTGATATCCAGTATAGAGGGTGTTTTTCTCACACTTTCCCAGGCAGAGTTTGCACGACGCACTTTACCAGAGAGATTCTTCCCAGCGTTCACATTGTACTCAGTGAAATGTTGAAAGAGAAAAGCGCTCTCCATGACAGAGCACAGCTTGATAAGTCTCTCGCCATCCCATATACCAACATCCTCTGTGTGGTCAGTATAAGTCATTATACCTGGCCCACAACGCTCGTCCATTTTGTAGATGCCCTATTGAAACCACACATAAATAACTGAGCCAATACATCTGTAATACTGTAAATTGTAAAGCATCAGGATAAACTATTCACTAGTCAAAACTAGTCAAAGTAATTTTTTTTCAAAGGATACCTAAGACTTTATTATCAAAAATGTTATTGATTATGGTAGTATGAAATGGACCTAATGAATCTAACACCAAATTATTTTGCTGTATGCCAATGGGTGTGTCTACTTCATGGCCTTACCTGAAATACATTACCACTTGAAAATCTGAAGATTCCAAATCCTTCTTCTTGTCATTCTTGAAATGCCCTTCAAATGTTGTTCCATCCGGCCAAGTATATGTGCCTTCTCCATGCTTTTTATCTCTGTGGAACTGTCCTCTGTATATCTGCAAAACAAAAGGGCTGTTAAAATAGGGACATCAAATGCAGCGGTGGATCAATGGGAGGTGCTTTAGCCACAGACGCACCCCCTTTGCAATACAACAATTGCTCAAAATGGAAAATGTGTTCCCAAAGAATTGGTTCCAGCATTCCTATTGACAAATCTCACTTTTCAGAACAGATTAATGCACCTCCCTTTTCTAAAACCTGGATCTGCCCTTTCTTGCAATGGTCTCTTGAAAAACCTTAATGTTTGCAAAATTCTGTCCATTCTGTCAGGTATCACATGTTAGTGATGGGTGTCACATTTTTGGGATGTGACATGGCTGGTTTATAGGGAGAGGACAATAGAAATTGTGGAATGCTTGTGTATCTATTACCGGTACTTTGTCCAAGATCTGAAGCTCAGCATAATTTCATTTCACACTTTGACAAAGCGTTTTGAGGATCATTATCAGGAGTCACAGGGACGTCAATCCCAGGACTTCAATCTGGAGACTGCCTCCAGATGGCAAAATTTCATGGAATTTTCCTGGGAGAAATACAGTAAATGTATGGCAGTTGTATGGATTTTTTCCTGGGAGACGAAGCGAAAAATCTTGGACTGCCTGCAAAACTGGGAGAGTACACGTCCCTGCCATCATAATGCAAACTTTGGGACATTGTAACTCCATGAATTTTTAACACAATCACCTTAAATTTGGAATAAATGTTTAACAAAGAATATCCTTTTTGGAGAGCTCAAAATCAGATTTCGTGTCATATACTCTTTAAAAACTGATCTGCATATCCGCAGTTTGAGAACAAAGATATTTCACTTCATATAACCGTCTGGGCCGAAATAATTGCATAAAGCTGAGCCTTATAACTGTAGAGTTTAGTTAATATGTCAAACGCAAAAATACTTGAAAAGAACCCGTCTAAAAACGCCGGTATCTTTCAAGTCAAGTATTAACATTATGCAGCTAATTGAACTGGAAATGGATTTTAATCCCCAAAGAAAATTATTGTTTGTATGGCTGAGTGGACATCGACTAAGAAGTTCCATTTATGTGAAATTATAAAAACAATTAAAAGAAAAAACAGCTATTTTAGTAATATCAGTCTAGTAGCGTTTGTTAAAAATTTATTAGAAGAAGCCGACTTTCTGGAGGAGTAGAGTGTGATTAATTTAACAGCTGTTTTCGCGGGAAAGCACCGCCGTGCTGAATCAATTCAGGTCTGCGAAATCAGAAAAGATTGTAACCGATAACAGCGTGAAATCATCTTTTAACAGGCTAAACTACCATGTAATCGCTAGCCCTAAAGCACAGCTCAATTCGACGGTGGTTACAGTTGAGTTAAAGTCCTTGAAGCTATCAAAAAGTCTAGGTATCTCTTAAATCTATCAACCTAATAATTAACTTGCGTTAGTCAGCAAATGGCGCGTGCTAGAACAGAATTTCGCGCCAAGTTATTCTTAATGAACGCGTTCTAGAAGCAATAGCGTCGATAATTTCAGTGGATCCAAATTCGAAGTCTTACCTCGTCATCGGGAAAATTTAGCTGTCCAAATCCATTTCTCAAATCTCTCACGAAATCGCCGTCATAAACGGCTCCATCGGCCCAGTACTGCTTGCCCTTGCCATGTCGTTTGTTCTCGGTGTACTCCCCGTCATAACATGCCCCATTTGGCCACTTAAAAATTCCCTTTCCACTCTTTTTATTGCCCTGAAGTCCTCCATGATAGACAGCTCCGCTCTTGTATTCTCTTCTATACTGGCTTGTACTTAGTTTGAGCAGCAGAGTTGAATGCGTGGACGTCCTTGATCTTGAAAATTTCGAAAACATGTCACGATGAGACATCTTTCATTATCAAAACATTCGTTGCAACTTAGAAGCAAATGAACAACGCTGACATCAAAAAGCCAGCATTTTGGATGAACTAGTGACAATATGTAAACACTTTTTAGGCGTAGATTCTCAAATCAAGTGACTTGCCAAAGTCAATACCGTTTCTGGCTCCAAAATCACAGCGCTCTCGCTTGTGTGTTGTCAAGTCAACGAAATATGTAAATGTTGGACACGCGCGAATGACCTGCCGGGGCGCCGTTTGTTTCCGGTGAATTCAGATTACCGAAAATTTTCTATAAAACTCCTTGGGGGGTGGGGGCTCTTTTCGATAGACCAGCAACATTTTAAACAAATCACGCAGATACAGTAAGCGAGCCCAGAGGGCTTCGTCTTATTTTACCTATTTGAAATTTCAACCTCCTATCGCCCGTGCCCATCCATATTAGCGCCCAAGCTCAATGCGATCTGAAACTAACTGAACGAAACACCCCTCTGGAACCTCTCATGCAAAATACAGTGATTCTATGGGAAATAAGAGTAAGATCTTAATTCTGATCCCTTCTATCAAGTAGAACGTTTTAAATTTCTATTTTTTCAAACCTGATTATAACCAGGAAAGTGTAGCAAAATAACACTGTCATTTAATTTCCAGGATATTTCTAGCTTCGAAATGAAATATAATAGTCATCAGTGTATTAGGCACTCACTTTAATTTAGATTCGAAATGGATTTTTATGCAAAATTGGTCTAATAAATAATAATGACTTTATAAATGTCTCAAAACTTCAAGTGTTCAGCTACCAGATTGCTTCTAACCAATCCCACTTGCAAAAAAAAACATTTGACAGTTGAACTATGAGGAGCTTGGCACTGTTCACCAGTTTGTTCATGAGCAGAAAATCAGATTTTGCTACTTCAATTCTTTTTGACCAAAAAACTTTAAGATTTAAAACTTTAAGATTTAATGTTTTGATAGTTTTCCTATCAAAACATTGAAGTTCAACTGTCAAAACTGTGAAGTTTCACGTGCAGATAGAACATGTTTTGTCATCTGTGGGGACAGAGGTGCATACCTGTCAACCCCAGAAATTCTGAAATCTGGAGAATTCGTTGGAACCATCTCGTTTCCCCAAGTCTTTCCAGAAACCTTTCCGAATCCCTTCCTAAAACATCCAAATTCTCTCTGAATCTTTGCCAATGGGACACTTTTTTGTGCCTTACCTATGAATCATAGATCATGTTGAAAAATCCTGAGATTTGATGCTTTAACCTGGAGACCAGGAGATTTGTTAAAAACCTGGAGACTCAGGAAAACCTGGAGAGCTGGCAGGCATGGAGGTAAACAGAGATGCCAAACAAATGTTCAATGATCTGGTGCAGATCCAGGAATTTCAGAAAGGGGGGGAGGGGGGGGGGGGCAGAAAATGACAAAACGTTTTAAATGTCCATCAGTAAATACAGTAAATGTTGAATTGGTTTGGACCCAGCCTAACACCAATTGTTTATTAAATCAAGCAAATAGTCATAGTGTTTATACACCTCCAGCATATAGACCATTGACTGGATTAAACCCTAGCCTGAAAAATAATCTATATCCACTACACTCAAAACATTTGTAGCAACTTGAGAATCCTTGTTGTTTAACTGAGTATTGGCAAAGTGTGTTCTTAGCTGCTCCAAAGCTTTCTTGTTAAGACCATTGTCATTTTTCTCTCTTTGAAGAAGTTCTTTTAACTCACATACTTCCTTCTGAAGTGCAGACATTTCAAGTTGGTGTCCTTCTTTCAAAAGAAATTCCTGATGTCTTAGTGCAGGGTTAGAAATTCGTTATTTTAGTCACAAGACGAATTTATCTTGTAGAGATGAGATCTACAAGCTAAATGGGCAAGGAAAATGCTTTCGTCATTACTGGATGTATTGGCAGCACTAAAAAACTTGCCTAGAAAATGCGAGTGATTTTTTTCTACACTCGATAATTGCAAATTCTACTTGCATTTAGCGAGTTAGCTTGTGGGAAATTCGAACCCTGTAGTGCCTCTGTTTTTTCACCCTCCTTTCTCGCAATAACTCCCTCAAGTTCTACTCTTTTTAACCTTTCTAGATTCCACTTTGACTGTATATTTTTCAACTCATTTTGCATTTCATTTCTTTCACTTTTCACCTCCTTCAAATCCTGTAGAGCAGTTTTTAACTTTCCATGGTACTCCTTTACATCAGTCTTAAGAGCTTTACAGCTTATTTTAACTCGCTGGTATCTTTTCTTCAGTTCTGACCACATATGTTTCAGTGCAGTTAAACTATTCTCACTTGCTTTTTCTTTCTTTTTGCTTCCCTCTAATTGTTTCTGAACTGTCTCAAGCATTCCTGCAAGATGCAAATTTTGAAGTTTGATTTTCTGTACGAATTTTCTCAACGTTCTTAATTCTTGGTTGCTCCAAATGCACTCTGCTTCGTCTTCTTCAAACACCTCCCTGGAATTACTTACTGCTGAAGACTCGATCTCTGTTGATTTCAAATCACGTTCTTTGAAGCTTGTACCAACACTTTCTTCTTTGTTGTCTTCTTGTTTTCTGAGCATGTCATCTTTTAGAACTTTTGTATAAATTTCTGCCTTGTCCAGTTCATGTTTTGTATCATACAAATGCAATTCATGTTTTTCTAGTTCGTCTAGCGTTTGAAATGTAAATTTAGGAGGAAACAGCTCTGTAACCCAGTGGTCCGCCATCTTTGTTGTGCCAAGACACCAGGCCTTGTCACGTGTAACTTGATACCGCGCGCGCCACATTTGAAGTGTGAACGAAGAAGTTCCTTGTTGTTTGTGGCTTCAAAAGAAGGGATTTAAAGCGTTTCTGGTATGTATAATACCGCTAGCTTTCTTTTATATCAATGATAAATGAATAACACGCCAAGAAACGTAATTAATTTTAATTGTTTTGGACCAATTTCATCGTAGTCATTCTCTTCAGTTCTTGAGCTCGGCAAGGAGGTGATAAAACTGGGGGATTCACGGGAATTCACTGATCTTTTGAACTTATTCACCTTCAAAAAAGGGCATGAGGTCGATCTGCAAAGCTCCCACGTTGTGTTAGAATATAATATTTTCCTCAAGGGTCAATTATTTGGGGGCAAAGCATAGAGTCATCCGCACTTGTGGTTTGTTGCTCGTTTTGATGCATGAATACTAATGTATCAGTCAATTCCAGCGGTGACCATCCCCCCCCCCTCCTGGGACACCGTGGGACATTGCACACCACTGGCTTCCCTGAGGTGGGGAATTTAAATTTTTTTGCTGACCTGGGGGGGGGGGGGGGGATGCTCACTGCTGGAATAGGTCCAATTTCGAATTCTCTAATCTACCGCTGAAAAGGCATTGGTGGCGCATAAATACAGTGGGAGCCTCAGTTTGAAGTAGAAAAAGTTGTGAATACCGACGAGAAACTGATGAAGCTTGAACGGAGACAATAGACAAAACTTTTTGGACTCGTTGGTATTCACAACTTTTGGGTTCAAACCGAGGCTCCCACTGTATTTATGCACCATTGATGCCTATTCAGCAGTAGATTAGAGAATTCAAAACTTGACTATTGACAGATACATAAAGAGCTTGCTTGTGAATCCCTCCTCTGCGGTTTGGGCTTCCTATGTTTCGGGTTGAATGGAAGTCATAACACAGGAAGCCCAAGACAGAACCACAGGACCCCCAGTCAAGCCGAAAGGTCTCTTCTAATAGGTCATACCATACTATATAATACTATATTGTACTCTTTTTGCAGTCAATGCACAAAGTTAAAACTGATAATCAGTGTTATTATTCAGCACATCGATGCACTGCCCAAATATGGTCATTGGAACGCCAATAGCTGTCTTCTGTACATGACAGCTATCCTGCGATATCCGTCTCTAAAGAAAATATGATGTTTTGAGCTTGTAAATAATACACAAAAGTCATTTTTTTCGGGGGTTTTTGTGCTATCGATGTGCTGAATAATAAAACCATTATCCTGCTTGATTTTGCAGAATATCGTCTGATTCTGACGATATTCTGCGCAATCTGGCAGGATAATGGTTAAATGTACACATTATTTAAATACTTAGAAGACTTTGTGGCCCTCTGGCTAGTCTAGTCTATGGCTTGTCATCATTCTGGGTCTTGATGGATTTCCTGTGGTAAAAGATTTGCGGGTGCAGCCGTAATCTAGTTCCCAGACCCTTGTGGCCATGCTAACGACAATGCCATTTTTGCCCCCTAGGTATAACTCGTTCCTGTGCTTCGGACATCCACGAGTTAAAAAGGCTCCTGCACACAAGCCTCCCTCCAAAATATAGCCTTAAATAATAAAATAATAACTTCCCTCAATTTTTTGAAAATCTCCACCTTGAAAATATTAAGAACAAGCAGCATTGGGTAATTCCAGAAATGATCCATACCGGCCCCACAACCTAGGAAATTTCGAAGGACCCTGGAATTTCCAGTGAAAAATATAAAGATTGTATGGGAAAAAGAGCTGGAATCTCCAATTCCCTCAGTGATGGGGGTATGGATCTTTTTTGGAGTTATACTCATTAAACAATGAGTATAACATGTGCAATCTCCATAACTGTTCATATTAGTTTAGTTTTAAAAAACCCTCCTTTTCAGATTCCCAGTTTTTTAGATTCCTCCTTTTCATGCAAAAACATTGCCTTTACTTTTCTGTAGCGTGGTATAACATAGTTATACAATAAATCAATATATACTAGTTTTACAATGCAAAGAGAGAAAACAGAGGGAGCGGGGCTGTATATATAGTAATGTAGAGCCATTGCTAGGCAACAGACAAACATTCGAAATCACTAAAGGTGATAATTGGTTAAGAATACACAAAGGATGCCATGGGCCATTGAAAACTCTGTGGGAAATTTCTGTGGGATGTCTGATTTAAATAATCATCATCATCTTTGTGAAGCTAATACATTCTTTACTGTACTTTTTCATCCAGTAAATTGCCTTCTTCTCAACCCTCTTCTTTCCTATCAACGAATTTCCAGCAAAGAATGTTTTTGCCTTTTGGACACCCTTTAACTTCAACTCTACCTCCTCTTTATCCTGGTACCAATGGTTACACCTTGGATCAACTTTGGCAGCCTTCATTTCTCTCGCCTGGTGTTCTCTCGCCTGGCTCTGCACAGTTTATTACTGCACCTAAGATATTACACTGTGCAGAAAATACCATTGTTTTGAGCAGTAACTTGTCACGAAATGCCTCAGTTCTATGGGGACTGAACAAAAGGGTTGTTTGTCCTTCAGGCAAAATCAACTTCTAGACATTTTAAATGCCTCAGATCTACAAAGTCCAGCATAAGGAGAATGTCAAGCTCCGGCATATATTTCACAAAGGGCTCTCTAAAGTATCAAGATGCACATCGTGATACTTTAGAGATCAATTCCGTCCCACTTTGCTTTAATTAGCTCCGTGGATCCTCTTTCATATTCCCAGGTTTCCTTTTTTACGAAGCTTTTCACAAACTTTGACCAGCCCTCGACCTTTTCAGGGTTTGGGCGGTTGTCAATAGTGTTCTTTAGAAGTACGCATAATGTCGCTGGTATCCTGCTGACTGTTTTTGTTCTTCTTCTGTCATCTCCCTTCTGTCATATTTCATTGACACTCTTCAGTCTGGTCAACTTTTCAGATATTATCCAGTACTCTTTTCTCACACCTAAGATTCTTCGTAGGCAGCATGAAAAAAGAATAAAACGAGGAAAGCCGAAGCCAAAAAAATATCGCGCGCTAATTTTTCGAAACAGCGAACAAGCCTTCGTACTCGTACCTCGTCTTTGTGGCCTGGCGCTAGCCTCGTTATCGTGATCAATTCTGATTGGCTAATTCGGCAAATGACCATAATGTTTGCGCTGTGTTGCCATAGTAACAAATCTGTCTTGCAAAAATAATTCATGTCTTCACTTGTGGATCTGGAAATGTCAGCAAAAATGGCCAAGTTTTTGCCAGATAGTCATCGTCAAAATGGTAAAAACCCCGAAACAAACTTACAAAAAAGTATTGGACGATTTCTTTGGCAGCCAGGATCAAATTTATGTTAGTTAGTTAACGTGTAAAACGTTTTCGTGTTTTGGAAGCGAAAAATTTGGAAATGGCTTCCACTCAGTCAAAGAAAGCGAGTCAAGATAGACAGGTCAAATAACGAAGCCCATAAGTTGTCAGGGATTAAAATGTTATTGAATCTTTTCATTCTCAGGGTTGTGGCGTGTGAGAAGAAATGGGATTTTCAAGCCAAAATGTTGATGGTGTGTATCGAAGGCGAACTTGCGATGGAATGACTATGGAAAGAACCGAAGGCCTTTAATACTTCCATTGCATCCTACATTTGAGGTTAGTGCAAAATATCAATAGCTTTAATTGGGAAATGTGCCTAGTATCACCATCGACCAAAGTGATCACTTTTCTCCAAACGAATCGTTTGTTATTTTGAGAAAGATAAGCACAACGGAAGATAGCACGGTCAAGTCGACGAAGGTGCGCAAGCTTTATTTTACTGTTCACACTACAAGTTTGTATTTACTTACTAAAGTAATAATTATGACAAATTTAACACTTTACAAACGGTTGATTACATACTCAAGTATATGCAGTCTAGACAGTTGTCATGCGTGAAATTGACAATCAAAAGCGTTCTTCTTTCTTGATTCCAGGAAGCAACTAAAATATAATTCTCAAACTCAACAATTCATCGAGCTTAAACAAAGAAAATCATAATCATGGAGGAGGTCGGAAAATGCAGTCTTAATTTGCGTTGCCTCGTTTTTCAACCCACTTTTCCCTTTCAGTGTTTAAACTACAGAAGTCACACATTTAATTTCGAAAGATTCGATTTCTTTATATTTATTTCCATTGACATAGTATATTTGACTAGTTTTTCGAGATTGTTTTCGTAAGAAATTTTTACGTATTGAATTTTTTGCACGTTATTGCGTGGGGCTAAAATATTCGCTGCAAACAAATTTCACGTCCTTTTAGTATTTCTCTAGAATATGTACATTTTCACAATAATACAGTGGAATGATAGTGGCTTTAGACAATGGAAGTGAAGTGAAATGACAGTACAATACCAATGACCGCAATGATAATAACGGGGAAATGGGTTGGGTTGACTGTAGATTTTTTTCTTGCGACTGGCAAATCTGCTCTAAAACGTAAAGAGTTTGGTGTCTTCAGGAGCATTGCCTTATATAGAGCAGGAACTCATTACCTAGGAGCGGTATATATATGTTATTTACCGGCTAGGAGGTCCGGATCGTGAAATACCGTGACCGAGGTCTTGACCCGGGGTCCGGATCGTAGGATTCCGACCCGCTCGCGAGCCAATCAGAGCGCGCGATTTGATGGATACCGGACCGCTGAAAAAATAAAGAGTGAATACTTCAATATTACACACATAGATTACACATTTCATGTGCACTTTATTCTTGATCATCATGCTATCTCCAAAGTAACGTGCTTATTACATGTAGTGCTTATTACATGTCTTATACTATACAGGGCAAAATTACTCGATGAGCGAATAATTTTTTCTTTATTGAGGGCAAAATTACTTCGCACACGTCTGAATACGTGCAGTCAACACGCGCGCTGAATTTTGCCCTTTTATATCATAAACATGTAATCACATGGGTCCCTCGTAAAATTAGGGATTAATTTCACTTGTGTTTTAAATTTTTTCAATTGGAAAAAAATTGAAAACACTCGTGAAATTAATCCCTAATTTTACTCGGCCGCATGCGATTACCTTTACAAAATCATCTATATGTTTTCTACTTGGTTAATCTAGTAACTTTATAATATGGTGCTTCTTTTAGTGAACACCCATGTATTTGATCTCTTTACAATATTTACAAATGATTACAATTCTTATTCTTTTGGCTTGACAATTTTTTTTAGCAAAACTAGTGTATAAGTTATTTTATTTGGTTGTCTGATTAATATCCTCACTGCAATTGTTAGTTTTAAGTTTTCAGTTATTCAACTATCAAATGCCATTATGACCATATTGTTTTGGTCTTTTATCGATGTACTACAGCTAAATCCATTGCTTCTCGCTGCGCATGTTCAAAACGTAACTTTTTGTTAGGGAGTTTTGGTGCACCAAGATGGCACCAAGATGGCCGCCAAATGATCGAATGTCGCAAAAGTGTACAAAAACGACAAATTTTCACCCAAATTCAGCTTAATACATTGATATTCACTTATATAACAGTCTGGAATAGTTTAGATTGTCATACCGATGAATTTGACAACATTATGGCCTCCCAAAAATCGTGACTAGTATTGCGTGACAAAACTTGTTTTATTCGTATCTTCGAGGCAAAATAACAGATGTTCCTAAAATCTGGCATGGAAACTCGCTAGAGGTAGCTAGAAATGTCACAAAAAGCACAAAGTGGTAGCGATCATAGTTTCAAAGTTAGAAACTTTATGACGTCATATGAAAACGATCTATACCCAAACTTCTGCGTTACTGGTACCCCTGTATCGAGCAGCTAAGTGCGTTTTTCTAGTTTTTGCTTTTTGATCAGCATCCCTGATCACCGACGAAATGAATTGTTTGTGTACAGAGATACTTCCTCGTATTGGAAATCCCTAAATTACAGAAGAGCCGCAGGCTTTGTATCAAGGTCCCATAAAGAATACTCCTATCTTTACGTGCTCACGCGCCGTCGTGGAGGCTGTTTGGCTCTTGGCCATTATCCCAGAGTGGGTGCGGTGGCTTCTCATTCATTCAAACTGCTACATATTTTATGTGCCTTCCGTGAGGTCCCTATTCCTTGGGGTGCTGCGTCTTGACATGCCATCGCAAATGTGATGACGTAATAAATGCCTTTTCGCAAAGGGTGCACTGAAATGGCTTCTCTCCGGTATGTGTTCGTTCGTGCGCTTGGAGGGTTCCATATTGCGTGAAGCCTTTAGGGCAGTATTTACAGCGGTAGGGTCGCTCCCCAGTGTGTTTATACATGTGGGTTTGAAGGTTACGGTACTGGGTGAAAGATTTTGGACACAGCTTGCATTTATAAGGCTTGTCGTCGCTGTGTATAAGCAGGTGACGCTGAAGGTGACCATATCGGATGAACGAGGCTGGACATTGAGTGCACTTAAATGGCTTCTCGCCTGTGTGGGAAAGCAAAGATGTGTTTAGACCTCTTTAAAACTAGTGTGAATTATCTCGCTTACAACTCAAGGACGTCGTTTACACATAGAACAATGCTGTCTCTGGATGTGCGCTTTATTATACTTAGATTGTCCATAGATCTACCTGCATGATAATCCATCATAACCACAAACAAACACGGGACAAGTTTGTTTATTTACAGGCATTTTTCTATATGGAAATGTTTGTCCATTAATAATAGGTCTCATTGAATGTCATCAAAGCATGTTTAAGTAAAGGTGGATTTCATCCGACAGGCCTCATATCCTCGAGTGATTACAGGGCCAGATATTGCGGCCATTTGGTCGCCAATGGCAACTATATTTAGGGTTTTGCGCCAAATGGCGACTTTCCCGTCTTTAGTTTTTTTTTTAAAGATTAGCTGTCAACAGCTTTAATTCAGGGAAAAAAGATTTAGGAGCCAATGGTACCTCTCGAAAAAGTTAAAGTTCGGCCCTGGATTCAGGACTCGAAATTAAGAAATAATCGTAGTCGTAATTTTACGCCTTGTACCAACATTACAGGTGTAATTCGTCAAAAATCTAGGCGTAAATCCACTAGGAGAAGACTGTAAAAACTGAAAATACAGTTGTCATTTTACGCCTAAGTCTAAAAAGTTTGGGGTAAAATGAAACTTTATAGGCGTATTTACGCCTGTATCGGGCGCAATTTCGAGCCCTGGGATTAGAGTAAGAGATAAGTAATGCAGTGTCCTCACCTTTGTGAATGTACATATGGGTGTGCATCTCGTCTCGGCGAGTGAACGCGCGGTCACACACCTCGCACTTGTAGGGCTTCTCGCCAGTGTGTAGGCGCATGTGCATCTTGAGAGCACGTGACGTGGTGAAAGCGAACGAGCACACCTGTCACGCAAAAACGTAGTTATCAGTTAATTATGAGGCGTAAACGTGTGCTGAATGTTGACCTGTCACGCAATCAGTTGGTTCTGAGTTGCGGAAATGTGATGTGGCGAAAGAGAAGCAGCACACGGTTATGAGGCGCGAACATGTGACGTGGTGAATGTTGACTGTCGCGCAAGAACATGGCTGTCAGTTGGTTATGTGGCGCGAACATGTAGCGTGAGAATGTTGACCTCTCACACAAGAACATGATTATCAGTTGGTTATGTGGCGCGACAAGCGACGTGGTAAATGTTGACCTGTCACGCAAGAGCATGGTTATAGGTTGATTGCCAACGAGCACACTTGTCACGCAAGATCATAGTTATCAGTTGGTTATGGGGCGCGAACATGTGACGTGGTGAATGTTAACCTGTCACGCAAGAACGTGGTTATCAGTTGGTTAGTTGACCTGTCACGAAATAACATGGTTATCAGTTGGTTATGTGGCGCGAACATGTGACGTGGTTAATTTTGACCTGTCCCGCAAGAACATGGTCATCAGTTGGTTATGTATCGCGAACATGTGACGTGGTGAATGTTGACCTGTCACACAAGAACATGGTCATCAGTTGGTTATGTGGCGCGAACATGTGAGGTGGTGAATGTTGACATGTCACGCAAGAACATGGTTATCAGTTGGTTATGTGGCGCAAACATGTGGCGTGAAGAATGTTGACCTCTCAGATAAGAACATGGTTATCAGTTGGTTATGTGGCGCAAACATGTGGCGTGAAGAATGTTGACCTCTCAGATAAGAACATGGTTATCAGTTGGTTACAGCCTGGACAAACCACAATGAAAAGGTTTGAACTAAAGTCAGTGATAAGGGCAATGTAACTGTAATGCGGGTAATTATCGTATGATATACACTGTTAATGGGGCCAATATGGAATGATATGCACTAGTGAATGATATTTACCTCACAGACATATGGACGCTCCCCAGTGTGCATCCTGATGTGCGTCTTGAGTCCACTAAGTCGCGTGAAATCCTTACTGCACAATCGACACTTGTACTTATCACCCTCCTTGAGGAACAAGTCCTTGACCTGCTCCCTCGCCAGTAGCGTAAACATGGCCGAGAAGGACACGCTATTGGACGAGCTGCCATTCATGTGAGACAGAATATGCTTCTGGAAGTTGCCAAACCACGTGAACTCGCGGTCGCATTCTTCGCACTTGTATGGCTTGCTATTGTTATGAATCAGCAGATGCCTTTGTAGGTCACTCGGCCTGGTGAAAGACATCACACACTGGCTGCACTTAAATGGCTTCTCGACCTGTTTGCCATCGTCTTCAGGCGCTTCCTGCATCTCTTCTTTCCATACCGGTGGTAAACACTTTAGTGGTTTCCCACTGGAATGCACTAACATGTGGCGCTGAAAGTCGCTCAGGCGGCTGTAGGAAACCATGCACTCGCTACATTTGTAAGGTGTTTCTGGACTATGATCATTCTTGCCAGATTTTTCTTCAGTCGACTGCTCCTCGTCGCCTTGGTTGCAGCACTTCAATGGCTTGCTATCATTATCATTATCGCCTTGGGTGTAGCACTTAAATGGCTTGCTATCATTATCAAGCATTGGATGGTAAAGCATGTGTTCGTCATTATTCTCTGATTTTGCATCATGTGAAATACGTTTACTATTTTTTTCCGACCTTTCCTCTGGTGTCGTTTGGCCTTCTGTGATTGTCTGGCTAAAGCACTCGTACGGTCTTGTATGATCATTATGAAGAAGTGCATAAGATGTGATAGGTCGAACAAAAGGTGTCATATTTTCGGATCTGCATTCGTGGGTTGTTGTCCTCCTGTCGACGGTTTCCTCAAACCTTTCACTTTTCCTCAGTTCATCTTCAAATACTTTAGTATACCGTCGCATTGACTCTTGTAAGTACTGTGAAATGCTACCATTCGTCCCTTCCAGTTCTCTGGTATCAGGACTAACTGGTCTGACCGGCTCAACCAGTTCTGGTGGACGGCGCCTGAGGTCAGTTTCCAAACCATGCGCGGTTTCAATGTCGCGTTCATATTCGGACATGTCCATTGGTTCCCATGGTAAAGCGTCGTCATGACGACTGTCTGCTCTTGAGTTGCAGGTTTTACGAGCTGTGAACAAAGGAAAGACATAAATATTGTGGATTGTTGGATTTTTTTTGGGGGGGGGGGGGAGAGGGGCGGTCTGGCGCAATATAAATCTTCTAGACAGTATAAGAAAGCATTTCATTCGATGGGTGAATTGTGAAATTAAAGGCAATGGTTTTATTCGATTGGTTTTCATGAATGATTAAACTGTTTGTTTTTAAATAGTTTTTGAGACTGTTTATAAAATATCACTTGATTTATTTTGAAAAATAAGTAGCAACGTCTTATTTACAACACAACTCCAGACACTAGGCGGGAAATGGACCATTGAAGGATGTAAATTGTGCCACCTTGAATACGCCAACAGATAGAATTGTTTTTGGGAAAAACACAATGCCAAAACAAACTGAAGTCAAACAGGCAGTGTGGTTGTGACGGGTTCGAAGGCTCATGCTCCTCCAGGCACCGCATATACTTATCCAACTAAGTAACTAAATTGTACCTATTTCTATAAGTTAATGTTTTCTATCTCCTTTTCTTTCCTATGTCTAATTAACCTGTTGTCACCAAGTGTGAATAATGAAATCTTGAATTTGGAAGAGCAACCATGCGTCTAACCGGTCAAATTCATTAGTCTTTTTCATGAACCAGCGTTTAGGTACATAGAAAACTGCAGGTATAGTGCAGACCGAAAGACTAAAAAGCAATTTAACCTAGTGGTTTGATGTACCGCCTTTTTCAGTCCACCGTCATTTAGCGTAAAGGCACGTCTGCCTCACCAAAAATCGTGAAGTAAAAGTCGCTGCCAAATTGTTTCTAACTTATGACAGGTCTAGAATTTGGCATCACTCTCTGAACTGGTTTACGCTTTATTGAATACAACACGGAATATTTACAGAGGCGCAGTTTTTCTAAATGGTCTATTTTGTTTCGTATAATTGTTTTACAATGACACACTTCAAGGGTTACTGTTTCTAAAAGTAATTTAACTGAAAAATAGTGAGTTCTTGAGTCTTATCGTTTAGAATTTCGATCTCCTAGAAATCGTATATAGTGAACAACCCGTAAAAATCCAGGGGACAACCGGCTCTCTCAGCGGTCGACTCAGGTGGCTGCTCGCCACGCTTCACGAAAAACTCGAGAAACATCACGAAATTTATCACGAAAGCTAGGAAATGGAGTAAAATGGACAATAACATATGAGATTTAGCAAGGTATGTTAGCGACAAAAGGTATCCACAGCGGCGGTTTTGCTGAAAAAATAATGAGCCAAAATGGTTTCCGTTCAGCAAGACCAAGGTAGTACGAAGGTCAGAATTTCTGTAGCTGCCTGCATTTGCTTAGTTGGGAAAAATCGCCTCTTCTTTCAAAACTCTCTTCGGTAAAAAATAAATGTCCAGAAGCTCCATGCGCAGTATAAAGATTGCTATACCAAGTAGAAATTTCTAGCTGATCTTTTCTGATGACCTCTTTTTTGTTTAGTTACATTAAAGGCGTGAAAAATGATCATTAGTTGCTAAACGTCAATATGGTTATAATAACTTACTATTACTTGGACGAAGACGTGAAAGAAATGCCAAACAAGGGTTGAAAATCCATTCTATTTGCCTCTTGATGTGTTTTCGGGCTTGTAAGTCTAGCTCAGAAATCGTATCTTCAGAGTTCATGTTTAGTCTTCCAAATCCCTGCTCAGTTCACTCCACACAGAGACGGCGCGAGTGTACACTGCCCGAATTCGATCCCAGGGTGCACCGTTTGTTTTCAATTTAAATATCCTCGTTGCAGCCGCGAGGAGCCTGGGTCTCAGAATACAGCTCTTTCAATAAAGGTTGTCGGCGTTGTGAGCGCTCATGCTTACGCGCCCAGACCCAAAAGGCAGTTTGGGTAGAAACAAGCATCCTATTTTGATTCCTCGCTGGTCTGGTCAATGAATTCTACAAGAGCGGAGAGCTTTGTTTAAAACTAGTAATGTCCGGGTCAACTAGTAACTTACTCAAACAGTGAGCTGATTCAAGACTTAATACCCAGACAACTTTGCGGTCTGGGCGCCTATAGCGTCCGACAATGTTCCTTGACATAGCTGTATAGCTAAGAACTACCTGCCCTTTAGAGCAAAGATCGCTTAATGTATTGATCCCCGTCTTTGGATGAATCTTTGTTAGTATTTCGGGTGAAGTGGACCGCTTATACTGTGTTTGTCACATTTCTGTTTTACGATGTTTGAGATTTCAACGCTCGTTTTAGCGATATTTAGAGGTGGCGAATGGTAAATGCTAGATTTTCCGAGACAGCGAAATCGGCAAGAAAAAAGTCGAGATCGATACATTCTCTGTAATTTGCGTTAATTTGTCAGGAAACGAGATTGCGAGACAGCTCTCTAAAAATCCGAGATTTCAAGAATCCGAGATTTTCCGAACGACCATTCGCCACCATATTTCGCGGATATGTGTAAGATTCGTTGATATTAAGATTTGCAAATCGAAAATTAGAATCCTGATCTTATAAAGGATTGTATCAAAATTCCATACGTTTTCTCGACTGTGTAGTAAATTCTGTGCAAGGTCCCTTTACCATGTAAGCTTGGTGAGGCTCGTTTAGATTTTGATTTCATAAGGGATTGTAACTGAATTCGAGATATCTTTTGCAGTTTTCTCGACTGTAGTAAATCATATGCGATGCTCCTTTTACCTTGGTGAGGCTCATTTAGATTTTGCACGTTATCCTTGATGCTAGTAGTATACCCTCGCGATATAGCATCTAAAATCCTTTGGTATTTGTGCTATTTCCATAAATCTTATTGAGTGCATGTGATCTCCATGATTCTGGCGATTCTTCGCTTTCGTAGAATCACACAAAGGTTTACAGTTCTTTCTCTAGACTTTCTCAAAGTCCTTTAAAATTTGTTTCGTACTTGGTTGGTAAGATCCTTTAGAGAGTTCGACTTGTGGCAATTCTTTCTCATTTAAAAAGTCGTCCAACTTTATTGAAAATATTGACAAAATGTGTTGCTTGCCAATATTACACTTTTCAGTGCCAATTTTGGGAAACAAACATTGAAAACTGGTTGACTCTTTGATAATAAGCCACTAGACTTTCAGGGGCTGTAATTTTATCCAAAATTTGAAAAGCGGAACGTTTTAATAATTCTAAATTTTAAATAATGCTAAAAAAAATCTGTCTTGGGGATATTCCAATTTCATATGATTCTATATTATATTGAAATTAAAATTTCTATCATTGCACCATGCGACTTTTCAAGATATTTCAAGGGATCTTCTCTTTTTCCGTGCCCTTTTAAAGACGACTGTGTTGAAATATCGAGTTAGCCAACCGAACGAAGCTAATCCAGATAGAACCTGTTCTTATTCGCATTTGTTACCAGTGACAAGGACCTGTAATAATCACTGAGCTTTGCCGTTTTGTTCTTAATATTAAATAATAGCCCATGACAAGAGCAGAGCTTTAAATCAGAGCTCCCTTCTTATCAATAGAATCTTCAACTGTCGTCGTCTTTTCTCGCCTATCATACTTTAGTCATATCCCGCTAGTGGTCTATTAGCAATGCTGCATTCTGATTGGCTGATCCACTAGTACGCTATAAGTGATAACCTACTACTAGCGAAAAGTCTCGGGTTTGAAGTCTCAAAATGCCAAATGACCTGTTGTAAAACTTTCCTGTCGCTAGAAACATCGCTAGAAACATTGCCGTACTTATGGCCTTTCCCTTCTAGCGGAGGAATATTTTCCTTTCATATTCGCCAGGCAGACTTCTCTACTAGCAGGGCATCGTGGCTTCCTCTCGCCCTCACGGCCTCATGGGCTACGTCTGCCTCAGAGCCCATTCATGCTCGAGAAAGAATTGTTAAATATCGACTTTTATTATATAAACACCAATGAAATACCAGGTGATCTCCCGTGCGAAAACGTGATATCTTCACACGTGAAAATATCATGTTATTTTCACATGGGAAAATATCACACTTGCCTTTGCTGAATGCTCGATTTTTAAGCTTAACTCAAATAAAATTTGAATTTGGTATTTCATTGATGTTTATATAATAAACAGAATGCGCTCACTCGTGAGATAAATTTTCAACACTCGAAGAATAAAATTCATATCTTCGCGCGGCCATGTAATATCCTCTATGAATTAAAACAAGAACCCTGCCAAGTAACTATAGACTTCTCCTTGGATTTCATATAGTCACTGCCTGTCGCTTGTTCTGGACAATAAACAACTGTGAGTACCTGTTAGTTCATGTGCGAACCACATGACGTGGGGCAATAAGTTTTTACCCCAAGTTTTTGCCCAAGCGAAATCGAGAGCAAGTTGTCAAATCTAGATAAGATTCTCTCATCGGAAACCACTGCCTAATCAAGGATTTGACTTGAAGGGTATCCTGAAATATTTTGATCATGAGCAATAATGTGAATCACAGGCGTGAACGCGACAGGCAGAGACCAAATCTAGATTCTACCAATTAGAGAGGCTCGGCTCTTTGTTTGCACAGCCGCTATATTAAAAATGTCGAGCAATTCACTTCGAGGTATTTATTTCTTGTGGTGTCTTGAGAACGCATCCTTGCGTCTAGTTGGTTTGATTATTCTTTTGGTACGTTTTGTAGACTGACTGGACTGATTGGAACGCGTAATGAAAGCCTGACTGATATTTAGACATTATGTACCTTACAAAGTTCTCATGACAACAAAAGAGTTCCTTCTATCCAAAGCGTTCGACAGTATAAATAGCATAAAGTACGGTTTGATGTGCTTAGGTCTGAGCCAGTAAAAATAAGTTATCACTGTGAAACAAGACTACGTTACTTGGTTTTGTGCGATTGCATTTCCTATAATCATAAGATCCCATGTATGAGCCTATTATGGATACTGCTAAAAGATCCTACAAGGCTCATGGTGTATTCTTTTGTCTAAAGGACCTCCGTTGTATGGACTGGACTATTTGAGTGGAGTGTCTGTAAAATAACTTGGTGTAGCTAAGTGCACTACCACTTTAAATGTGAATTTACGTTTTAAATTTTTTTACATGAACCTTCATTTTATGGCACGAAAGTTACACACTCCTCATCATTACAAAAAAGAAACGAAACCCAAGCTTGAAACAATTGTGAGACCCCAACAGCCCTCTCATTTCTTCTCAAAGACCACTATACCTCGGAACCCTTATTACTACAATTAACACAACACTTTGAATAGTCCAAAGCTGAGAAAAACACAACATCTGGGGAAACAAAGGCAGTAAATGACTACTCTTTTGACTTCCATTGTCGTTAATCTCTACATTACTATCTTTAGGACAGTACCTACAATAGACATATTAGGAGCGAAGCCAAACGTGCCTTTCATCTATAATTGCTCATTCTTAAATGATCTGAAGCCCTACAATTAAAAAGACTTGACAATGGTTTTGCTTTGATGTTTTTTGATTTGGTGCAGGGTCTCTCTTGTGAGAGACCCTATTGAGAGAATTAAACAAAAAGTGGCTCTGATCTTCAGCTAGCATCTGAGATGTGTTGTTTTGTTTGCACGTTGTTTCTTACGTTATCTTCGAGGTTAGAAGGTGTATACAATAGGAGACCAAGAGTGCTTAAATAAAAAAGCTAAATTTATTATGAAGCTTGAGGAGCTCTTGACAAAAAGCTTCTTTCATGGGCATAACTTGAGACGAGAAATGAGATACAAAGAAATGATCATGCTTTACTTATTCCAACAAATGAACGTATAGCTCAAACTAAACTTTTGCAGTAGTATTAGTGAATTGAGAGCCCAGTCATATACACAAAGCATTTGGCTCCACTCTCTGTTTAGGAAACAGAGAAACCCATGTGCATGCTGCTTCCAGGTACACCCTGAGTGACCAGCTCTTAAAATGTGTACCATTTCCAGGCAAACACGAAACAACGTGCGTTCTCTGAGTAAGAGGTGGAGCTTCCATTCAAATGCCCGACCTTAGGTGCGACAATCCATAATGTAGTATTAACTTAAGATGCTTTCTGCAATGTCAATGGTTTTACTGTTGTACCGGGGGATGATTAGTGCGGAGTTCAGATAACTGTCGAAAGACGCACGTACTCCAGATAGGTTTTATTTAGAATTGATGTATTTACTTCGTATATTGTTTCACGACAGTCATATGAAAAGCACTCTATATGTTCTGAAAACTTACCATTCCTATCGGTAAAGTCTTGCCCATTCCTGATTCCGACTTTTACTAGATGGGAATATTACTCACATGCATCAATGCGTACTTGTGACTTCAATATTTCCAGACCACTTGGTCTACTACAAAGAGTACACAATACGCCTTATGTTCTATTACATAATTGATAAGATTGCCAAGATTACTCATAAACTCCTCCACCTTGTAGTTTTATCATTAAAGAGCCCGTGTCAGCCACTCCTTTGTTATTGCTTTCGTTTGATATTAGAAGACGAATTACGTGTAAAAATCTCTTAATAAACATCTAAAAGCAAAGTTTCAGATTTGATTTACCAAATTCAATTGAGAACATTGCTCTATATTCTCTAAATCAGCCGATGGAAATGGATGCTTTCTCCGACTTGGTATGTTGCTATGCTGTCAAAATGGCGGCTGACACAGGCTCTTTAACAAGTGTATTCTGAAGAGACGTTGATAGATTGCAGTTTTCTATTATTCGATATCTCGAGTTTACTATTCTTTGAGTGCTGGCGAAATGTTATGTGATCTTGTAGATGTACTTATCATTGCTCGTCTGGACTTGGCGTGAAGTTATGCTCACAGTATTAATCCCAGGGTAACGCCCTTTAGTATTATACTTCTCGCTATTACTGCCAAACTCAAATAGAAAAAGAAAACCTGTTGTTAGTAAAGTGGATTCAGACAGAAGTGCCTCTTGGTGGTATCAATAATGAACTCATGTTTTGTGGTTTTTCGTAAACGATCCTATGAAAAGATGAAATGTATCCTAACTATGCCAACTTAATTCATATTTTTGACAAATTTCCATCGCAAAGGCAGAGAATTCCCACAGAAGTGACCTTTGTGCGTTTTAAGAAAGCACCTTCGGGATGTGGTGATCTTCTTCAGCATTGCTCAACTTTTTTAGTTCATTTTTCAAAAACAGAATGATACGTAGATATTATGCCGATGTCGGCTCGAATGCTGAAAATTTCCAAAAAGACGGTCAACGTTTAGTCTTCCTTTGCTGTATAAACATTATTGGATAAAAAAAAACATGCGCCCGGAAAGGTCTTATTTGAAACATAATATAGGATTCTGAGTTGTTTTATGTAGAACATTGGCCTTATTTTATAGCATTTTATTGAAACAACCGTGACAGTTCCCCTTTAACAGCCCAGTAGGTAACCCTATTCAATGTTGCATGGGTATAGACCTTGTGATGGAGTGATACAATAAAGGGAAAACTAACAGCTTTTACTCTGACTAGAATCCTCATTAGAGTAAGGGAGGCTTTTGTACAAGTTTTATTCAACATTCTAGCCTAAATTTCTATTTTTGCAGTGTTCAGCAATGGTGCCTTTTACTTAGCAAAATGTAACGTTGTTATCACTCTGCCAGAGGGCCATAGCTTAGTCTGTGAACAATTCAAAGAGGCCAGTGTCTTCGAGGAAAAAGGAAATAATAATAAGAATGTTTGTGCCCCTTTAGATTGACCCTTTAGATTGTTTTCGATTACAGTATAGCAATTATCATGTATTGTACAGAGCAACGAGTCCTGCAGCTAAAACGATAGTGCTGCTATATTCCTATTGTCAGTCTAGTTTACTTTGCTCGTGTGTTGGGGTTTGAGTACATTTGAATGTAGAATACAATCCTGGCTTATTGGGAAAATAACAAAACAGCATCTTCGAAGCTTCATAAAGTGCTCAATAGAGTTTTATAAAGCCGTGCATTATTAATTACGAAGGTCCGTTTTTATGTTCGATTGACTGTTTGGGTTGACTCCAGGAAAACACAATGCCTAGTATAGCGAGCAAGGTCCGATGTGGATTCATCGATAAAACAGAAGCTTCATTCAAACTGGGCCAAAATAAACTAGGTTGGGCCAGAGTATTTTTCATTTGGTATGATTACAGTACAGCTGTCAAGTAAAGCTTTGAACAAGTCGATGCGGAGTTTTGGGGAAAATACTGCCAAAATGATTCTAATGTCCGATGACCGATAAAACATACACTTGAAACTGGGCTTAATAAAACAAGGATGGGCCAGGTTCAGCGGCATAGCCAGGAATTTCTGAAGGGGGGGGGGGGGGGGGCGGATAGTGAAAACATGGGACGAAAATGCTCAAATTTTCTCCAGCAAATACAGTAAATGTATGGGAAAATTTCCGACAAGGGGGGGGGGGGGCTGGACCCCCCTGACTACGCCCCTGAGGTTATTTTTTATTTCGCATAATTACAATTAAGAGCTGTCAATTATAGCTTTGAATGAGTTGATGCGGAGTTTGGGGGAAAATTAACTGCTGAATGATTCCGATGACCGATGAACAGTACGCTACATTGAAACCTGGGCCAAAATAAACTAGGTTAGGCCAGAGTATTTTGTATTTGGTATGATTACAGTTAGTGGAGCTGTTTGAGCGTCCGAGTTGAAGTGAAGTTTTGGCGAAAATATTGTCAAATGGTCCGATGGCATTCAAAAGGGGAAATATTACCAAACATTCAAACTGTGGGCTTAATGAAACAAGGATGGGTTAGGTTAGTTTTTATTTGGTGAGCTGTCAATTAAAGCTTTGAACGAGCTGGTGCGGAATTTGGGTGAAAATACTGCCAAATGGTTCTAATGTCTCGGAGGCGCGTACAACAAAGTCCATTAACACTATTTCGGATCCAAGTGATCTTGCAATTAAAAGATTTACTAATTGGGCAGCATCCTTAGGTCTTACATTAATAAAATGTCAGATTTTAAACACGAGCCTGTTGGCAATTAGGAATATCAAAGTAAAAAGAAGCCCTTCCAGTCTTTTAGCAATGTTACGATAAAGTCTTTTACAGTAATTGTAATGCGTCTTTGAGCTAAGTGCGAATGTTAAATAGAAGAAAAAAAGGAATTGTGCGCCCGGAATAACAATAAAGCCCAGGCATTGTTTGGATATCTATCGTAGCTTATAATGAGCATATGAAAATATATTGTTGTTTAGTCTTAAAAAACCATAACGGAAATAATCGCCATCATAAGGAAGTTTGCGATAAGCGCTTCTATTCATAGCTTATACCATATACATAGCTTATCATCAACATATGAAGGTATATATTTTTTGGTATTAAAACTGAAACACAACAAACTATAACGAAAATGATCACCATTATAAGCAAGCACATGTACTAAGTACTTCTCTTGTGATAAGTTACTTTAAGTACACCGGAAGGGTATCACAGATGAACAGATAAAGTTTGGATACGCCCTAATCGACACTTAGTCTGAAAGTTGCGAAAATCATACCGCAGGTGAACGATTACTTAACAGCTTTCATTTTATTTGCAACCTGTTTTAACTCTTACATATAATTGACTCTAAACCTTACTTTAATGCCTTGTGATCAAATGTTTTTTAACTTTGAACATTATTGCGATCGAAACTTAGTTAATGATATTTTATAACTAAATGAGAAGTATTTTTATATTTCATTTCAAATTGTCACAATTGTATCTAATTCAGATATTCTTTCAGATCATCAGTGAGAACCATGATGAGGTTTAAAAACACTGTTGTTATGCTTTCGTTTTCCTGAGAGCTACACTAAATTTGTGTCAATATTTTTATCAAGTGCTCCAACTCCTTGAATAACTGTATACATGTTTATTAATATAACAATTATTATTGCTTACTTTAGGGTTGTACTTAAAGGGGGCCTGGGTTAATTTTCTTGAGTTTGGTATCATTTAGAACTTTCTGAATTGGTATAAGACTTTAATCAGTAAATAAAATCCTGGCAAAGCTTGTATACTTTCACCTATTTGTTAATTCCACAATGTGGTAAATCCTAATAGCGCATTTTTGGGAGCTCGAACGAGACTCTTAATATTCATTTAAGTTCTTTATTTGTACAAATGTATTAATCTTCCTGCTAGGAAGGCGGTAATTATTTTAGAGTTTATCTTATAAAATTGTTTTGCTTGAATTTGACTTCATTATTTTATCGAATTTTAAACCAATGTAAGTTGCGTTTTTTTCCAAGGCGTTCCCGATTAGTGCAATGAATGGGAAATGTTTTGCTTTTGAAAAACGTATAAAACCTTTTACATATTATCAGACAGTCGCTCGAAAAAATTCCCCTTTTATGTGTGTATTTTGTAGAGATTTAAGGATATCTTCTTGAGACAACTAAATTGTATCATTTTAGCCACCTTCCTAATTCTCCAACTCGTCCCACCTATTACCACCGTATGCATTGCTACGCGACCTCAAAATTCACGATTGCGATTGGCGATTCTCAGCAAAGGAATTGTAATGTCAATTTTCTTGAGCCGGAAAGTTAATAATTCTAGGCCAGAAAGCCAAAGGATAGCTTACAATAATTTTAGTTGATTTTGCAGTCAATGCCAACCCACTGAAGTAGCCGAATCCAACGTTTTGGTTTTGATTGACAGCTAAAAATCGCCAATCGCCCATCACAACAGTGAATTTTGAGGTCGCGTAGCAATGCATACAGTGGTAACTACAAAAACATCGCAATTATGGTATTTACTGATTATCCACGTTTTTTTTTTTTGTTTAAAGATTTATACTCTTGTGTTATATTTCCCTGGAACAGAATAAAGTAAAAGAAAAAACAAGTTACTTGTAGATAAGTTTTAGTTTACGCCTAGAAATGACTGAGAATAAAGTAAAATGAAGCTAAGTTACATTTAACGCTGAGAAATGCACTCGAGATATGGGAAAAATATAAAGTCAAAGAAAACATGGAAGTTGGTTATAGTTAAGTAAACATATAGATAACACTGATAAATGGAAGAGAATAAAGCCAAAGACAAGTTACTCTTACGCTGAGAATTCCTGTTAACACCCTACGCTTACAAATTCTCCTCAAGGAAAAAGTGCCATAAAGCCCTAATCGAACTTTTCAGCCAGGCTTGAAATATTTGTTGTTGTTTCTGCAATTACAAGCGAATTTGTTTTCGAGTTTGTCTAAAGCTACGTGTACAACGAAGCAATGAATCAATGTTCCTTTCCCTAAACTTGAGTCGTTCTGTTAAGAAAAGTCCCCTATTACATAAAGTTGTGCTTGATGATTGCTTGGAATTTGATGAAAGAATTATTTCTGGTTATAAGTTTTAGTCATTTCGCTATAACTTTCCAATATGTAACGATAGTTTCATTTCTAACCTCTCGGTCGTAAAATTTCAACGAAAAGTTTTTTTTTCTGTGTATGTGCTTCGCAGTACATTTACTGACTTTACCGCTAGAGCATTTTTTCTATTTTCTCACTGTATTTCACTTAGCTGAGCTTATTTGTGTGAATTTTCAGGTCACCTTATTTCAGAATCTATTAACAATTCAAAAGAGAATTCTTCTCTTTCCCGTCGCAAATCCTCACTTTACTTCAATTTCTAGACTCTATAGAAATAAAACAAAATAAAAAGTTTCCAAAAAGTTTTAAACAATATCTGGAAATTGGTTTTAATAACCGTTATTGCCTGAAAACTAGTGAGCAAATCCATGTCGACAGGTAGTGGACAACACTTTGTTATTTTCCATAGAGAGAGCCTTGTGTTTGCTAGGTAATCGCAAGTCAGGTTTGATGTCGCGCGCGAAACACTATCTTCCTTATAACATCAAAGTTACTGATTTCGCGAGATTGAATGACGACAAATACTTAAGGGTCTAGTCGCACAGCATGGGGTTCTGGAGACCTCAATTCAGACTACTACCCGGCCATTTAATTCACTAAACCTCGCGATTACAGTACTCGAATCATTTAAAAATAGGGAACCAGATTGCTTTGTTTGTGGATGCAATAACATTTCCTGGTAGTTGAAAGCTACCTGTTTACCAGGGTAAAAAGCCTTTTCCGATTCTGCAAAACGTATGAATTATTGAAGTCATTTTGTAAGCCTTCTTCTTCTGAAGCACCTGTTATAAAGAGCGAAGCACACTTTCTACTGCTGGCTCGTAATATCGGCTCTCATAATTGAAAACTCTTCCAAATAATAACCAATACGTTTATTAAAATGACAAAAACAAATAAAGTAATGTTAGAGGGATAACTGTTTATTCCAAAAGTACATTTTTGATTTTTTGAATTTTATAAGTCAATTTGCAGCTTAAAGAGAAAAGTAGAATTAATTCGTTAAGGTCGTATTACTTAGTGTTTAGCATAAAAACTTCTCCAACACCACGGTAAAGCTCGTGAATAGTCAGCTCCAATGTGTAAAAATTGGGAAGAGTTGATCTGTATAAGTATTTTTATCTTTGAATTATGACGCCGAGGTTTTAATTTTCTTGTTAGTCGAATTTTGGGATAAGTATAAATTTGTTTATTCATTTTATCGGATGGACACCAAAGCGACGACGAGATAACGTTAGTGTTAGTGTACGCGAGGGAATATCCCTTTCAAACGCATCCTACCATTAATTACATTCACAATAAGCACATCCATTCACTTATATCTTAGACAAAATCCTCTAAAACAGATATTGCTATAAAATGGAAGAGTATTAAATTGCAAATTCACTGTGTCTGGCAGAGTCACAAAGCTGCTGCGTACATTTACGAAACAATTAATTTTCACTGTAATTCCTCCCCGCCGCGGGTAGCAATGTGATATTCCAAATAAAACACCGGAAATCTTCCTCGATAGAGTTTCGCGATCAAGAGAAGGCAGGCGGATAACGAGTAAAGTACACCGATTATCTCAAATTAGCCAGGAAGGAGGGCGGCAGAGAACTTTTTAACAGCGTCCCAGCACACAACATTTTATAAAGCTGTGATTTTCCGCGTTTTTGAGAGTAAAATGATATTGTTGGTATAAAAACTCACCGGGATCGAGCACCCTGCTGGGAGAATGTAATAGTCCAACTGGGCTAAACTTCTTGACAAGGAACGAGCGTGGCATAGCGTTTACCTAAGAACTGCTCTAGCGAGCTAAACAAATCCTCTCCACTGGTAAGCAAATATTTGTGTTCCGGGTATACCATCAAGGACTGTTAAGTAGACATAGACTGCTCAGTAAGCATGTAACGTGTTACCGCACCTGCCACTCATCCGCCAATCAAATGGCTTCATCTCAGGCCCCGCGCATGCGCAGTCAGCGCCCCCGCCATTGAGCTGGGTTGCTTTTAAAGAGAGATATTGTTTTACAAAATAACCCGTTAATGACAGAGCACTGGGGAGAAGTTTTGTACACTAATTGGAAAACTGTCCCTTGTTTGCCGCCTGATTAATAAGAAGCGTTTAGAAAGAAAAACAGCATCGCGAAATTCTTGACATCTGTCGTATATTTTATTCGCAAATTAAACAAAAAAGAGCCACTTCGCCCGTTAGTGTTCAAAGTGGTTTGTTGTTTTTTTAGGAATACAAATGTATTCCAAGTGATAAGCCGACAGAAGGCAGCCGATTAAATAGTGTAATATTCTCGGCTTGTCTCTTCAGCTTCACAATTTTGAAACTCTTCCTAAGCCAAAACCCTCCCGCCTGGTCTTTGAGTAAATCATAACGTATTATTTGTTACATTGTCAAGTTGAATATCATCATTGTAATGAATTATTCGCCTTCAAGTGGAGTAGATATATTTAACTACAAATATTGGCCCTACTCTTGAAAGTTGAACTTTGAAAGCGAAAAAGAGGTAGACAGGAAACTATAAAAAGATATCATAGAGACTATCGTGAATGCGTGGACTAGTCCAGTCACCATGATAAAACTAATTTGCGAATACAAACAGTACACCTCAGTCGATGCCAGCGCTCTTTAAATGTCTCATTCCTATTAAAAGTAGAATTCTTCGAGCTGTAAAGACCTTTTAGAAAACTAATCTCGATCGAGGTGGACCCTTTTCATGTAGAGAATGACTTTAAGACGATAGAGTTTCTATACCCTAGGCCTCTCATTTCCCCTAACAGGTGTTTCTCGGTCGATTATTCACCTAGAGTCAACGTGCTATAAGGAACTCCCATATCCATCTCTAATAAAATAAAACATATGGCTTGTTTGTTAGATATGGCGCTGTCTAATTTATTTACTTGGTAGTGGAGCTTCATACCCGACAGAGTCTGTCTGTGGACACCAAATATTGTTCGTAGTTTTGTTGAATTAATCTGTGTTGGTGTTTTGCGATAAGTGTTATCATTAAACAGGACAATTAAGATAGTTGTTCAAACTGGATCACAAATCTAATCGCGTTTTCTGTCCTTTAGGCCATCAATGCAAGTAACTGTTCTCAGGTTTATGGGCATCTGAAACAAGCTATTCGAGAAACCTCAAGAAGTTCACGTTTTCGAACTGTTTGTTATTTATACGCTTGCGAAGCGGAATAAACGAATATTCGTTAACCTTAATTATCAGTTTTTCCGTTGATTTTGAAAACCAGTTTTTCTTATTACTTCTTATCTGGCTCCTTATACATACTGAGCAAGTTTTCATTACAGTCTAGTAAAACAAAAAACGAGTTGAAAGAGTTTATTTCCGAGCCATTGACCTTACTTTTGTTCATTTTATTGTTTATAATCTTTCCGTTCGAGAGAAAAAAACGTTCAAAATTACTTTTAGAATGAACGATTTTTAGTTGTACTTTTCACAGTGTTTTTATTTTTCACGTTTCTTTGTGTTGACAGTCTCGCTGTGATTGACAGCTTGAGGTAACTAATTGTACCACAGGTTAGCTGTTAACAACAATGAATTTAGTGATATTTACACAAAATCTCATAAAATACACGGTATGGGGCAATAATAGTAAAATACACTGAGACGTTATGTATATAGTTATATAAAAATAAATAAAACAAACCCAAGTTTAAAGTAAGGTAGAGTAACTTCATTCAACTACTATAGATATTGCCAAAGGCGCAAACCTACTGTCTAGTGTGTCCTGTGTTTTGTTTTCGCAAGCATCAAGTGTAAATCAATTTATCTTTTTTACAATTCTCCGTTCTCTGATTCTGCTCTAGTTCCTTCAAATTGCCGGAGGCGGGGAATCTATATAACGATTTTTATCATTTCGAAGTAGCAGCTTTGATTTCTACACAATGCAAACAGCTTTAGACATAAAAAAGTACATTAGGGTCACATATTATGGTGCAAATTGTAAGAAAGGTTCTTTTGCAAATGATTTGATTATCCTCGTGGAATTGTGGAATAGGTCGTGTGTCATAAAGATGAGGTTTAATGGTTTTTTGCATGTAAAGGTATATGATTCTACTCATAATAAAACATACGAAGGGTCGTTTCACGCCGCAAAGACATTTATTTTTTGCCATCAAAATATTGATATCGTAGTTAGTCATTTACCATAAAGTCCAACGACCCTGTGACATTTGTATAAAATTTTAACAACTAAATCCGGTACTTTTATATTGATTTGGAAATGTTTAAGGATAATCAAGGGCATTAGTTTTAGTCGCCTTTTAACGAAGACACTGCGCAATATCTTCGGGTCACCAGAAAATAGGTCAGAAACAAACCAACCACCTTCCGATAATGGCAGTATCACAGGCAGAAATCCTAACATGGCTTTTGAAAATATACCACTTTCTAAGTCTAAAGGCTTTAATCCCTAATCCAACACCACCAATAATAAATTGTTTAATACTGGTGTTTATATTGTTCCAAAAATACTGTTTAAGAAATCCTGCTGGTTGCTCCGAAAACGCAATAAACGAAAATCGGTTGGGCGTTTTTTTAGTTTGTCATGAGGTCAAGGAGTTGTTTGTCTAAGCCAAAAGAATGCGTTTTTTTTATCGCCAATAAGTGAAGCCAAACTGTCTAGCTAACTGTTAAAACTGAGATCGTGCGTTAAGCTGTAATAGATTGTTTGGTCTGGTTACCTGGCATGGTTACGGGAAAACACTCATTTAAATCTCATCGATTACTTGGTTTAGTACTCAAAAGACTTTCTACAATAAGTTGTTCACTCAATATTGAGCTCTTGTAATTGTCTTTTCTTTGTCTTTAAAGTAGAACCTCGACAAAAGGTTTTTATCACAAGGCAGTGTTTCGAGGACACAACACATTTTTCTTGAAGGTTCGTATCACAGAGTAACGCAACAAAGGGCATTAAAGAAAAAGCCGACATCAAAGATACGAAACCCCCAATTAATACACTTTTTTTAATTGTACCACAGTTCACTTTAATATATTACCTCAAGCACTATGTTTGATAACTGTTTGTTTAATTAGATGGGATTGCTCGTTTACTTATATTAGTAGGATTTAGGAGGTCATGTTATTTTATCATTTACCCCCTCGTAATTCTTTCATATTAATTCCTCTTTTTCTTCTTGCTAGTTCTTCTAGATCTTCTCGATTTTAAAGACTCTTTCTCGTTTTCATTTATTTGGAATTTTGCTAAATCTCCTAGCAATCCCGATTTTGCCGCTATAATTATTTTTCAAGTTCAAAACCAGGCGAAGTGGTATAATTAATAAAGTGTTTGTAACAAAAAGTACATCATATGTACAGGAGAGGAGGGATATTGGCAAATCTCTTCTGTTAGCGCTAGTTTTAATCAATTCTGATAGAACGACTCACGGGGGCGCGGCTCAAATGTGCGGCGGGGTTTTATATCATTTGACCGCTTAGGCTCACGACTAACTAGAGTCAACTTTCTTGTAGTTGTTTGAACGTAATTAAAACTTGTTTGCCACGCTTGTCGGCGTGGCCAGTGTATTAGGAAGTTCGAAGGCTGGGCTACACAAGTTTAGCACGTCTGTTCGACATTTCAACGGTTCTGCTTCAAAACGCTTTGACAACCTGACGAAATTTGGTAAATTTAAATGTTCAATGTATGTTTAACGTTGTCTAAATCACTAAAATCGTAATTTCGGGAAATTTTGAATGTTATTGAATCATGTTTTTCACTATATTGAGTTACCTTCAATGATCGTGTTCAATGATGTTGAGCATAGGTAAAAACGATCCGCAGAAATGAAGGTGAACGTCATGTAAAATGTTTTAAGTCTTCACAAGCGGTATCATTACTGTGCGACTACGTCAACCGGGCCATCCCGTAAAAAGTTTGTCATTCAGAGATTCAAACCATTTTAAGCAAATTAATACCTGCAATACATCTGACGATGAGTAATTAAGTGTTTGAAGTTATTTCTGCCCATAATCTCCGCAATTGTTACGAGAAAAGCGATATTTCGGTGTCTCAGATCTCAAGAAAGTCGAGATCCTTTGTTCTGTACTCGCTTTCTGATTGGCTAACTTCTTACAAAATGGCCCGGTTGACGTAGTCGCACAGTAAGCGATTCTTTATTTATTATTTCTAAATACTACACTCCGTCTCAGAGAGGCTTATTTGTGGGGGGAGGGGAGGGGGGATAAAACAATTATAATTGTAACATCTGGGGCGTTGGACTGATTTAAAATTGTTGAGCATCTATTCTTGGTGTTCACATGACGTCATCAAAATCCTAACTTTAAAGCTATGGACTCTATGAAACTGTGATTTTCAGACCAGTTACTGTCCCCCGATAGGTGTCTTCACATTAAATTTAATTGGATTCCTATTTTTAGTTCCTCAGATATCGGTACTGCAATTTCTGTCACGGAACACTAATCATGCTTCTTTAGGCATTGATTTCGCGCAATATTTCAGGTAGTTTTCCTGTTTGGAGCGTTCGATGAAAGCCTGTATACTCAATAAGTGAATATCTTTTGCAAATAAATCACATTTTGGACAATGCTAGCTCATTTGTGGACTTAGGCACATTTGGTAATTTGACCGCCATGCTGGAGTCCTTCCGAGGGACACCAACATGGCGGCGCCATACGTTTTACTGTAAACAGTTTGCACGTTCGTTCGCTTATATATCGCTTGCAATATAAGATACCACTCTAAAACTTGGCAAAGCTATATATAGAAAATATAGTTCTCCTTCATATTATTGGCTTTTTTGTTCGAAATAACACTCAAAAAATCAAATGTCTCCCGAGGTGAACATCAAGAATATACACTGAGTATCCCTGAAAATTGTGTGCAGATAAGAACGACATAAATGTTGAATGAACATGAACTGGTTTGGACCTTGCCTAAGAATAGATTGTCCTCAGCACATACTTTCTTTTAATACTTATTTCTAGAAAAGCATGAGAAGCAATCAATCTTTTATGAATAGTAACAAACTCACAAAAATGAACTGTTATCAGAGTCATAGTACACTGATCATCCACCGAATTACACTGGCCACGGTTCGTCCTCTCTAAGGATACTAAGAAAGGCGAGCGAAACGTAGATCCAAACCCGATTAAAAAAAAAACATTTCAAAGGACTTTGAGAAAGTCTATCGACGCGCCAATTCTCGAAATTACGTATGGAAAAACGGATGGATTGCTGACACTTCAATTTTCCACTAACTGTCATTTTCATAATTCTGCGAACTCCTACTTTTCATTTCCGAACGCCAAACTGCGTTTTGGCTTCCGTCAATCAAACCTTTTAAGCCAAGTCCACGTATGTTTTCTGAGTTTGGTTTGCATTGTATAGTCGTTTGAAGATGCACAACTTGATTTTTAGTTTGTGGCAAAATAAGATTTAAACAGATATGTAACATGTCAGAATCGAGCAAAAAATACGCACGCGATAGTTTTTTTCCCGTGAAGCCCGCGAACGTAAACTGTAAACATAAATGTTGGTCAACAACTTTCACGTTCTCGTCATAATGTCGAGGTTTCGCTGTAAAAACTTTCAGGACTTAATGACATGTTTTTATCGCGAGTGCGGAAGATTATCACTTTTTTGCTTTGGCAGTATAAGAATGTGTGCAACGTCTTAGAACTATTATTGGTGAAAAATTGAAATGCACTTTTGTTTAGAATTATTGTATTAAACTGAACCTGAACCTGAACCTATTATTCTGGCTCTGGAACACATGCTTTGATTGTCCTTTATATTGTATATCACTTACATTATCTTGTGCAAATGGCCGATCATTGCCCGTAGTCAAAACACGATTCTATTAGTAAATGCCCAGTAAATTCTAAAGCAGCCGGTAATTTCGTATAATAGATAATTTGTCGCATCTCTCAATGCTTTACAACACAATTACAGCTTAAAAGGTATTGACGGTTTTGCTTGGGGCAGAGCGAAATTGATATCTCGGTGTCATCCATCTCTCGCCTGTAGCTCATTGGGTTGGGTTTCGCTGGTGCCGCGGTTTAATGATATCAACTATGATTTGTCATTCCACGTCAACTTTAGTTGTCATACAATTCACTAACAGCGGATCACATATAAAATGTCTGGTCTGCCACTATGAGGTATACACCCTCTCAAATGGGTTCGACTATAATATATAAAAATGTATACTTTATGAAACCTTAATGCAGAATGTTAGAAAGACGTTTCCACAACATATCATTTGTTTTCGTTGAATTCACAAAATAGTGGATCACATAATACTATACGGACTATTACATTCTTTTTCAATTGCATTTGCCTACAAAAAAGAGAAATGCAGATTATGGAAAGATTTCTTGGCTGGTGATACGTGGCTACTCAAACGAACTCTATATTAGACAAATATATGATCCCGCAAAATGATTTAGAATTGTTCCATTACTTTTCTTTATCGATCTTGAGCAAGTGGATATATTACCGGGGCACATGCCAAACCAAATGGTTGTATCAAATTGTGATAGACCGCAGAATTGTGTCATTACTTTTTCTTTATCGATCTTGAAAAAGAGGATATATTACCGGGGCACATGCCAAACCAAATGGTTGTATCAAAATGTGATAGACCGAAATGTCACAGCTGGGACACTCCTCACTTGAATGAATTCATTAAAGCTACCATTTAAGACTACAGATATACCGTTCGGTAGAAATGTAAAGCAATGAGTCAGAATCGAAAGGAGTAAACTTACCAGTTGTCACTCCCTGAAAGGTGCGAAAGATAATAACTGGCACAGAAGCATTGAAAAAAGAAATTTAAAGTGGACGGCGTAGTGGAACTTAAAGTTAAAAAAAGAGAAATCTGTCTATTCTCAAAAGACGTTGAAAAATAAATAAGAATGGCTAACGGCCATCGCGTTGGTTCTGTAGGAAACTGCGCGCAGAAGCGAAAAAAAAATGTGCGCGCCCGATAAGGGACTTGAACCCTTGACCCTCAGATTAAAAGTCTGATGCTCTACCGACTGCTCGTGCTTATGTTGTTTGTAGGTCATCATTTCATATATACGTGTTACACGGGTAGTTTATATAAAATTAGAAAGTTAACAGAAGAAGTAAAATTCCATTGTTTTTGAAAAATTTCTGGATCTTTTTTGGACCAAAATTTGGAAGAAGGCAAACTGTAAAGCTATATGCAATAAGACGACTATTCCCCTTAAAGGGCCATCACCAACCGAGAGCCTTTGCGGACTTGTTATTCTTCATCGAAAAACAATGGATGAATTTGAAAACAAAAGAAAACGGGGCGCAAAGGCTCCCAGTTGGTGATGGGCCTTTAAAGGGCATGTCACGCGAGGCAATTTTTCTTGTAACTCGCAACGCAATGATGACGAATTAATAAATATTGCGAGTTGCCGCGGGATGTCCCACACTCGCAAAAATTGTTTGCAACATGCAATACACCCGCGATAAAATTATAAAGTCCAAGTGAAAACATGAATGGTGTGCGCTGATTGGCTAATAAGAAGAAAACATTGCTCGCGAGTTGCAGAGACATGTCACACGCAGCAATTTTGTTCGCAATTGCGCAAAGTAGCAATCAAATCTACTTTTTCTGCAACTTGCGACGCAACATTTTGTTGCGTTGCCGCGATAATGTCGCGCGCAATATTCACTGCAATTCGCAATGCAACAAAATTACGTTGCGAGTTGCAAGAAAATTGCCTCGTGTGACATGACCTTAAGAAAGAACGCAACAAAATGGATAATTTACAAAAAAGTGCACACGGCATGTGCAAGAAAATTTCGAAAAAAAATATATAAAAAAATGAAATCCATCAATTGAAAAATAAAAGATTATGCGCGCCCGATAAGGGACTTGAACCCTTGACCCTCAGATTAAAAGTCTGATGCTCTACCGACTGAGCTAACCGGGCTGCTCGTGCACTTCTTGTTTGTAGCGACCATTGTGTATGGGATTCACTGCCGTTGTATAATGAACGATGGAAAGTTCAAGGGGTTATCCCCAAACTAGTTGTTATTGCATTGCTTTAGGATTTTTGCTTGTGTTCGAGCTTGATAGGTTAATATAATGAAATCCTAAATATTCGAAATTTAAAATCTCTGGCTCACTTTTTAGAGTCCATATCATCGTTTACTGCGACCAACAAACCGCGGTTTGGATTTCGTCGATCAAACGAGTGAACAACTGTGGGTGATTTCACGGAGGTTTTGTTGGATCTTGTGAGCTGATAGGGTCCGCTAGGCTTCAAAACACAATTTTTCAGTGTAAAATGCAATCCAAGCTCAGAAAACAGGCGTGGACTTGACTTGAGGTTTGATTGACGGGAGACAAAACCCAGTTTGGCGTTCGGAAATGTCAAGTTGCAGCTCGCAGAGTTATGAAAATCGCAGTAATATGTCACAAAACCAAGAGCCCATTACTAAGAGTAGGAATCTAGTCCGGTCAATTTAGCCCGAAAAAAACCCGAACCTGGAAAAAATTGCGACATGGGAAATTTTTGGTACTTATTGTCAAAAACATATGTGGGAATAACATATCCAAATTTCGTAGAAATCCGACCGGGGGAAGTTGGTTAAATTTGGGGTTTTAGCGGCGTCGTCAAGGGCGCCTTTTGTTTTCGACGGCACTTGACAATGAAAACACAGAAGCTAAGAGAATGTTTATAGACTGTACAGATAAAAGCGGGGAAGATTTTTTCTGTTGAAACAAATAATTTCTGAGCGATGAGTTACGGCTATGAACAGTTTATTCCCTTTATTTCTTTTAGCGTATAATATTCGAACTTCGAATGGGATTCGTCAAAAGTCAAGATTATTTAGTCATTATTTTGCAGAACTGGCTAGAAACAAACACAAAATTCACATCTATACAATCACATTATGCAGCAGAAAGAAATTGCTCGATATCGCGTTCAATATCAAACAGTCTATAGCCCTCCCTTCAAATTGTTCGCTTTTATTGTCAAGTGCCACCGAAAACAACGGGCTTTCCTTCGTGCGGACCGAAAACCCCAAATTTAACCAACTTCCCCAGAACGGATTTTCACCAAATTTGGACACATATTTTGCACATATGTTGCTGAGAATTTGCTGTATAAAAATCCCATGTTGCAATTTTTTTCAGGTTAACGGCTAAATTGACCGGATTAATTTTACATACTAGGTCTGTTCCCGTTAGCGTGCTGGGTTGGTTTGCTGCTAAGAATATCCTATTCGTCCAACCCCTCCCTCCCTCCCTTGCTCTGTATCCCCTGCAAGGACTCGGAGATAGTTCGGAAAAGTTCGGGAAAAACTCGGGAAAACGAAAATCTGCCGAACTATTCTCCAGATTTTGGAGCTTCGTGGGTTGTCAGGTATGCGTTCTGATTTTTCTTTAGATAGATAACTGGATTACTTATGGATTTATTAATAAATATTTTACATTAGTAATATCCTTAGTTTATTATACATATGATAGTCAGTGTGGCACTGAATAATACCAGCACCGAACACACGAACTGATTATGGCTGGTTCACACTTGCGACATAACGACATTAAAGGCCCGTTCACACGGCGACATTTTCAGCTGCGATTTGAGGTGTGATTTCTGTGGCGATGTCATATCGCGCGGCGTGAACGGTCGGCGATCTTATGGCGGTCAAAGGCAAAACAGTACATAATGTACTGTCGTTGCCGTTATGAGAAATCTCTATTATGAATGGAGGAATGCCACGATAAATGTAGTTATCTTAAATGAAGTTCATTTCACAAGAAATATACCAAATAACCGTCTAGGTTTGTTATGAATTTTTTCAACAGCCGGGTAAGCACATGAATGTTGAGTATTTTTGTTCCTTATCGAGCCGATGGGAATGGATTGCGAAATTCTCTTTTTGATTTCTTACAAGGCTTAAAGGGGCACTCGCACGCTTGCCTGACAAGCAAATCATTCAAATCGCAATCCAATTCCATCCTCTTCATAATAGATACAAACACTATAGATTTGTATTGATTTAACAGATAAAAGGTCATTTAACAAACCTGGACTGTTATTTTGGTTATTCACGGTAAACTTAAATGTATTTTTTCAAACTTGGTACTTTGATGGCGCAAAGCTATTAAATCTTACATAGTGCGAACTTCGGTTAATTTTTCTTTCTTAGACGAAGTTGAAGTACCATATTGGATTCTGTGTTGTTTATGTAGACCACTGGCCTAGTTTTATAGAATTTTGTTAAAACTACCGTGACATAGCCCCTTAAACTAGCCATTGTATGAGTGAACGGACATATATTACACGACATGAAATCAATATCCCAGCTAATACTTTCAATCAATAAATAAGATTTGATTCAGGAATGATGTGGCTCAGACAAATTACGCGAAATATTGCTCGAAATTGCAACATAATTTTAAACAGAAATCAACGCTTCGCAGAAAAAGATATCTTCAAAATTCATTTTGGTGCGCTTTTGGGCACACGCGAGCCACAGGAAGACCACTCCTCCTGAGTAAACAGCCCGCCCTTTATCGCTTGGTCCCGGGTTCCCTGTGCATGAAAAGACGCCTGAGCACCGAGCTGCAAAATTCCATACTGATGACGTAGGAGCTGAAATAAAGAGCATGTGTCAGCCGCCATTTTGCCAGCATAGCAACATACCAAGTCGGAGAAAGCATCCAAGTCCATCCGCTGATTTAGAGAATATAGAGTAATGTTCTCGATTGAATTTGGTAAATTAAGTCTGAAACTTTGTGTTTAGATGATTATTACGATATTTCTGCACGTAAATCGTCTTCTAATATTGAACGAAAACAATAACAAAGGAGTGGCTGACACGGGCTCTTTAACTGGCACCATAAACGCGTCTTTGTCGATAGAGAAGGAAGAATGTCATCACTAATCTTTAAAATCGTTAGCTTTATTCATTAGTTATCCTTAGAAAATCTTTCTCCGTGATCTGTGCAATTCTTTTATAACGCAATTATAACGCGCTTATAACGTTTATTAGTTTTGAAAGCCGCAGGGACCCTACGCCATCATTATGGAATGTTTCAGTTCGTTGCTCAGACTTCTTTTCTCACACAGGCAACCCAAGGATCGCCGCGATAAAGGATGTCTGTTTACTAAGGTAGGTTCTCTCAGCCTCAAAGGCGTGAAACACTCCATGAAACATGACAGATACTGATTTCTGTTAGGACATCAAAGTTGGATCTTGCCAGCACAACATCCGATAGACATATGAATACATATGAAACAAATCCAATATATGTACAAAGACGGCGCATAAAAGGACCGTAGTACCGTAGACCTGTGGATACAAACCCTATAGACACCGGTATGAATGACACATTATCAGACGTTTAAAGTTCCAGCTGGTTCTGTATCATTGAGAATCCAGTCTTAAGAATCAACAGATTTACCCTAAGTACCAGAATCTCCAAGCTTCGTCTAATAATTTATTATTCTCATTTGTGCAAACTTTCAGATAACATTCTTAGCGGTTATTATCGTAGTACCAACTCTTGAATATCGCGACTTGTTATTATAGGTTCATTTGTTCCATTTAATTGTTGGGAGTCATATTCCTTCTTTATTATTTAAACTTGTTCGTTGGTAAAGGTTTCTTATTCCGAGTAAATAAGAACTGACATCTTTTAAATGAAGCCATAAGTTCATTCCTCTTTTGCATTTCAGCAAGAATTTCTGCTTTTACTAATATGCTCCGTCTTTCCAGTCAGGTAGGTTACTTTTTCGTTTAGTGCAGACGTAAATGTTCCCAAGAAGTTTGTGCATCTCCAGTTACTATAGTCTCATGACACCGCTAAGAGCCGTAATTGCTTTTTTTGCCATTTTGCAGAAATGCCTGCTTTGACTAAAATGTTCCCTCTTATTCAAGGCAGGACAGTTACTGCGGTTATTGTTAGTGAAATGTTCCCAAACGTTTGTGCATCTCCAGTTACTATAATCTTACCCACGACATCGCAAGGTAGTTCAAAAGCATTTAAAAGATGCTCTGCGTAAACGAACAATTCAGTTTACCATGATGCCAGTTTCACACCAAGTATTGTCGCGATGAACTGTGTAAAATCTCACCCATGAAGCCGCTGTGAAATCTTTTCGTAATATGCTCTGCGAACGATTCATCCAGTTCGATTCACCATAGTGTCAGATTCACACACGTTTTGTCGCGATAAACTCTTTTTACTCGTGCAATTTGTTTACTTTAATTAAACATGCTCCTGCCTTTCCTTCCTTCCGTGCACTTAAAATTTAAAGAAGTGAAAAGTGGAGCTACACTAGATGTGCACTCAAACGAACTCAAGGACATTGTTGTCCTAACGCCCTGCATACATGATAAATATTATCAAAAAACCAAGTTCCGACCAAGCGACACATCTTTTCTTCTTCTTCTTCGGGCTATTCTAATCTTATTTTGAGAAAATTCTTAAGGTTGTTGAGAATGAAGAAGATTCTGAAGGTCTCTTTGCGCTTCGCACACCAATAAATTACTATTCCTTTCTCCTCTTATTAAAGCAACACTTTTTCTTGCTCCGCCGATCCAACAAATGCGCCATCTGAATCCTCGATGCTCGCAACAACTGGCACTTTATTCGCTGACTGTGCACTCTCCACGGAAGCTTTCCGTTCCCCAAGGATCCCATTTGCTTCATGTTCAACATCATTAGGCAGCGCGCTGTCGTTCCTAAGTTTCTGGAGTGGGACCCCTGTGGTCAAGGACATCCGGGTTCTAAAGGTCGCTCGGCTGATCGAGCTGCTTCGTCGTCGTTGCACCGTCGTGAAAGTCCGCCGGAATTCCCGACGGTAATTTTCCGAGAAAACGACGTAGAGGATTGGATTAATGGCAGAATTAGCGAAGCCACACCAGGGAAGAATCACCACGAGGCGTAAGGGGAGCGCCATAGCACGTGGGCGATCGTAAACCAGCATGATTTCGCGGAGTTGAAAAGGAAACCAACAAAACGCGAACACCACCACGACAGTAATTAGCATGATAGTGGCGCGACGAGTGGAGGTCTGGATCTTTTTATGCGCGCGCAGGCTCCGCTGACCAGGAATCTTGCGACTCCACAGACGCAGGCCGGTTATAACGTACATGACGAGGATAAGACCTGTAGAGAGAAAAACGAAAATAGATCATTGCCATATCTTAACTATTTCACAAATGGAGAAGAATAGGGGGGGGGGGGGGGCTAGACCGCAGTGATGATAGAGCAGATTTCGTATGACTGTGAAAAGTGGCGGCACGGTCGCGGCACGGAACCTGGCCTGCTGAAGTACGGGATGAAATCGCATTGTCGCGGCACAGTCATGATCGCGGCGCGGCATAACTTTGTCGCGGCACTTTTCACGGTCATACGAAATCTGCTCTATTCCAAAATGATATGCTTGTCGTCCTAATGCCGGGTTCTAAAAGGTAGTATCTTTTAGCGGGTATATATTTTGACTTGCAGTTTCAATAGAGCTATGGAAACAAATAAATGCCATATCACGTCCTCATTATCCGTCTTTACAGGGTAATTATTGTATCCTATTTCCTCCAGCTAAACCTTCTGGCACAACGATTGGATCCCATCCCATGTTTTCGCCTATTGCATTCGGCTGGTTTCCGTCACGACATTTGCCTGGATTCCGCGTAGAGGAAGCAAGGCGACTCCTCTAGGTGAGGCGCGAAGCAACTGTTTCGGCTGAACATTACTTGTCTTGGTTTGCATTCATTAGTCTCAGGATTCCGGTTAATGAACTGACAGAGCGACAAGCTCTTGAGAGCGCACACTCGACAGCCGAGAAAAACATGGCATTAATGGAAACCCGTTTTTTTTCTTCACTTTTTCACGCTTGTGTGAATGAGGCTTTAAACCATTTTATTTTGCTAAGGGGTAGATGTAGGTAGAAATGGAATATATAGCGATGTAGAAATGTGCGTGTAAGGCTTTTTCACGTTAGTGTGAATGAGACTTAAAATCAAGGGGAAGATGTAGGTAGAAATGGAATAAATATAGTGATACAGATATGAGCGTGCGGTTTTTTTCAGGCTACTGAGTCATTTTGCGAGAAAGCTAAATGTTAAAACATTTTATTTACCTAAGGGGAAGATGTAGGTAGAAATGGAGTATATAGTGATATAGAGATGTTGTGCGTGGGGGTGAAGTGTGCCCCATTCTTCATCGCACTTGTACTCCCCGTCGCTATATTTCACTTTTGTCATCAGAAACAATGGCGTCGTAAATGCGATTGTCGCTAGCCAGATCGTCAGAATCATGAAGCGAACTATCTTCCTGGTCAAGATTACCTAGAATAGATATGAAAATTTGTTATGAAGCAACAGCAGGGACGTCAACAGCCTGATTCTCATCCGCTACGGTGGAGTTCGCTGGCACTTTCTATCTCTCCGCGTTTGATCAGAGTCACGGGATGAAAAGTTCTGAAAGACAATCACGTGGGGAATGTGGACTTTCACAACGAAACTTTCATTTTCCTCCAACGACTATCGGCCAATCAGAATCGACCTTATATCTCACCAGCTACAACAATTTCGCCGTTTCAGCTTGCTAGCGGGAATTTTGCCTATGTTTTTAGAAAGAAACCACTCAGAGGACTGTTGCATTCAGCGCGTGAATTTATAATCGCTTCACAACAGACGTTCTACAAATCAAGCGAAGACGCGTGCATGTTACGTTTCGCTGCCGAATCAATGTGGGCAGAGACCTTTATTGAGGCTTCATTATTTGGCTGTAAAATTAGAATGCTTGCAGTCCCTTCTTTGGCGAACGTCCGTAAATCGATAGAAAGTCCTAGTCCTACATTATAGTTGGTTTGCGCGCTGGTATTTCCAGTTCACGAGAGAGTCTAGGTGTCGGGTAACAAGCAGCGCCAGGACTTTCTCTCAATTTACGGACGTTCGCAAAAGAAGAGACTGCAAGCAGTCTACTGTAAAACGTCCTATGTCTCGTCTCTACTCTGCCAGCTATTAAGATCCAACAGGAAGATTATTAACAAACGAAAGCAGCGCTGTGTTCCCGTTTTGCAAATCTCTTCTTACCTTCATGGGGAACAGAATAGCGAAGCTCCTGTCCAGGCTAATGCACACCAGTGTAAACACAGAGCATGCTACAGAACCCGCCTGTGCGGAGTGGCAAACCTTACAGAGAAACACGCCAAAGCCACCACCGAACCAAGATTCCAAAACAAAGAACCACTTGACCACGTATGGGATGTCCAAAGTGATCCACAAATCGGCGATCGCCATGTTAGCGATTAAAATGTTAGTGGTGTTTCTCATGTGGTTGCAAGACCATACAATGTAGACGACTATGCTGTTGCCTATTATGGCAGTGATGAAGATCAGAGAGGCGAATGTTGTGAGACCGATCTGTACGTCCAGTGGGAAGTGGAATGCGGGGACGGCAGTGCTGTTCGTCATATTGGAACCTGGAACAAGAAGAAACAAAACGATCAATGTTTTACTTTTTATCCTATTTTTGCTATTTTATTATCATCCTTTATGGGCGCGCGGGGATATGGAAGGGAAGAGATTTCATCGAGATTTGTGGATTTTCGCATTTATTATTCACAAGAGCCTTGCGTCCAGCTGTATGGTCCGTTTCGTAGAAAATCCGATAGATTTGCCAAGCAATCCGCCTAACGCGGAGTAACAAACAACAACCAAGTGAAAAGCAGATAGGAATGCATGTTGCTCGGTGAAAAAGGAAATGTCGCTTGTAGACAGTTGTGTTCCATAGGCACTTGTCATAAGCCTTTAGCTTGCGCTAATTCCTTCATCGGCTTTGCCGCCCGCGGTCCGACTCCAAAGAGTATTTCCGAACAATCCCATTCAGTCTCTATATTTTTTTAAAGTGCGTATTAACAAGTGGCGAACAATTTGTAGACCAGACTTCATTTATACACACGCAGGGCAGCTTTCGAATTTTTTTTAGTAAAGAACTTGTAGGAACCTTGTTGAGAAAAAAGCAGCAAAAACGAACTGTAATTTTTAAACTCCTACATACATTGTGTAGCGAGAGACCTCGGTTCTACGAACATAGTGCAGAATGACCAGCAGTATATGCGAGAGAATTTTTGAAAGTAAGATTTCCCGTTACTCTGTTGGTTCGTTTTTCTGTAGCTCAGAACAAAGAATCCAGGATAACGAACTGGTTTTCGGGAGGGCTTTCGTTTGAGTTTTAGGTGGTGTTCAACGAAGAAAGACGCGTGCAAACAGCCTACCTGGTGTGTTCCTTCGAAAGATAAATGCTTACCTAGAAACGTCCACACATCTCCCATTATGCATTTCCCACTATCTTACTTCCATTCATGCATTTATTTACCTCACTGCCAAAGGCCAAATCTGGAGAGAAACACCATTTCCTCGAACATCTTTCACCCTTAAATCTTTATCTTTCTGCCAGCGCGTAATTATAACATCCTTTTATATTTTCAGGGATTATGATAAGGAACAGCGCGGAGAGATTTTGTTATTACTGGATAATTGAGAATCAGGCAAGAGTCCTAAGATCAAAATAGCACTTCCCCTTACTATAACTACAACCTGTCTCTATATGACTCAGGAGAAATTCATATTAGATCAGTTCATCGTCATTGAATTGATCATTTTCATAATTCTCATAGCCTGATGTTACAACAACTCAATGGTTATCTAGGGAGAATATGAAATCTGATCACTTTTATTTGCCGACCAGACTGTCAGATCTGCACTGACAGCTACATAATCTAGGTTTAATCAATTTCAGAGCTGCGGAAATTTGCTAACCATCGGGATACAGACCGCAAATGAATCTTATGAATTTTGCACTCGAATGTTTGTCAATACAAATACCGTCGATAAACTTTTATTATTTCGGCCGATCTCCTTCGCGATAATATTAGGGAATGTGAACTGGATGGTTTTCCATCAGACGATATAAGGATATAAGGTCGAAAAAGTATGTGAATGGCATTGTTATTTTGTTCTAAGAATGTTATAATAAGATTAATCGGTGCGTTATATATAAGACGGATTGGCACGAGTAGCTAAGAGTACAAGTTGCGGAATTTGATGGGTTCGTATGTTGATGCTGCGATGGTTATCTATTAAGGAAACCACCTGATATTTTCCAATAAAGTATTATCCAAGTACGTGCGCTAGACCTTGCGTTTCTGTTTTTTTTTTTTTTTTTTTACATACGAGATTGAATAAAAATCTGGCAATTTAGCATCAAATTATGATATATTTGTATTTCAGGACGGCTTGAGGCCTAAAATCTAAAATTTCTAACCCCAATCTCCTTGGAAAATTGAGTACATAGAAAAATCCCCCCCCCCCAAAAAAAAAAAGATTACGCGGCTGGAGTGGCAAGCACTCACAGGGCCTCTACCCTGCTGGGTCTATTTGTTAGGCTTGAGCTGTATTTCAGGCTATGATCACGATGTGAACTTAAACGGTTGATAGTTCCAAAAGACCGATTTTTCTTTAAAAAAAAAAGAGCGCAAATGCGTGCCCAGCAAAACGTTAGCGTCGGGTAGAGCTATGAAAGCGGCGTAAAAATAAGGATCGAAAAAATATTTTAGATGCACATTAATAATATTGAATTTTGACGTACAACATACTAATAATATTGAATTTTGACTTACAATATGCTAAAATTATTGAGTTTTGACCTACAATATACTATTAAAATATTGAATTTTGACCTACAATACACTATAGTTTGAATTTTGGCGAATATACTGACAATAATTTACAATATATTATACAGTTACTCTTCCATATATATATATATATATATATATAATTGCACTATTTTAAAAAACGCATTCTTGTTAGAGCAAGCTTGCTAAAGTTATATCAATGCACCAAGATAGAAAAAAAAAACATGACTGAAAATCTGAGGAGAAATTAGACTAAACATATATAAAAAATATTGATAAGACTTATGAGATGGCAATCGGTTTTTGGAGCGTGAAACCCTGAAGGACTGGGAGTATTTACGGGAGTAGACAGGTGTTCTTTTTTTGTAAGGTTAGATAACACTTTATTGCAGAAAAAATATCAAACGATGTATAATAATATTTGAAAAAGACGTTTGTAGCTAAAGCGTGAACAACACTGAGAAATTACGTAAACAGGACATTTTTCTCACCGAAAGGTTAAAACAATTTTCCCAGCAAAACATTGTTTGAATTTTTTTCCCAGGAATCTTTTTGTCCAAAATTTTGCCATGACAAGTAAGGAAGTCGACTTTTTGCAATTTTTGTCGCGCGAGTGGCGGCAATTTTTCTCACACGTGCGCGTCAACTCAAAATCGCTTATGTAAACTCGGCGACAAGAATCGCGGAGATTTCAAACATGTTCGAAACTCTTTGCAACTTGATGCGATTTGAAGAAAAGAGTGTACAGAAATCGCACCGCATTTGCATCTCGTTTACACAAGAATGTTGCAATTGCAAATCGCGCGAGAAAAATCGCACGACAAATGCAACAAAAATCGCAAGTGTAAACCGGCCTTTACGAGGAGGAAGTACAATCATTCTGTGCATGAATGGCATACTTCTGCTAAATCTAAAAAGTGACATTTAGTGTTATTTCTGTTGTCTTTAGTCTATTCAACACTAAATAATTAGTGGTCTTCCAGCGGTTAGTAGTCCTAATAACAAACACTCCATACTATGCAAATCTTCGCCACACGAACTACACTAGGCCATTTTGTTACCTAATATAAGATATTCTGAACATACGATTATAACGTCATCTGTCCCACTAGGTTGGAGTTTCATGTCAACATGCAGAGTTTGGCACATTGTGATAAAAATTTTGCATGTCGCGATTATTACTAAGTTGATTTTGGAACAATTGAATGCCCGCTAACACGAACAGCTATAATAACGCAACATTGTTCAGGGTTTAATGAATGACCAGAAAATGAGAAAGCGAAGAGGGAATTTTGTCCGATCCATTTGGCAATTCGAACAAACCCAGATGAAGTCAACAAAATTTCGTTGCGGCACTGCTCTGCTTGATTTCTTTCTCGTATTTTCTGTGGAACTGACACTGCGGGATTCATAAAACCGAGATTAAGCATCAGTGGATCATTGCTCATTTTGTACACAAATGTTGTCGCTTTTTGTCATATTTGTGTTGTAACATCAATTTTCTATCGTCATCGGAAGGGAAGATGGAAAATGACCGTGAGAATAAAAAAAGTGCGCATTAATCACATTGAGGTACAATCTTTTGCTACATGATTTCATTATACGGCGTTTATCGTCAATTTGCCACGTTGAAGAAGGCCATATGGAAACTCGGGAAGCTCGGGGTCTGTCCGGAAGCTTGCAACCACCGCTTACCACGTTATAAGAACGCGAACACTGTATGTTATAAACAGCTCTTTTTAAAAGAAAAATATACACCTCTTTTACACTCCCTGTTGTTCTAAAATAATCGTAACATGTTCCGGCTAAACATATTTCAAAAATTATCTCTGCTTTTCCGACTAATATATTACGCTGCCAAGTATTAAATGTAAAAAACGCTGAATATTTAAGGTCCAACGTTTTGGCAGTACTGCCACGGTCAACAGAATTTCCAACAGAATTTCAGCCTTTTTTGTCTCTTATACGGACGCTGCACGAACGATAACAACTAATAACACTGGCAAAGTTTAACCGTGTTATTTTTATTCCTCTTTGAATTTCCGTCAGAAAATCGATTCAAGTTAGAGACGTGGGGAGAAACGTATTTATTTTCGTAGGGGGAAAGTATATTTTTTCTGTGGACTGTTCCTTCTTGACCTCGCAGCGGGCATTCAGTTCTCTTGCGGACATCGAACTATAGTGAGGTTCGGCTTTGTTCTAAGTAATTGATCTATCAATCTTCTTTTTCGCACTTTTCAAAGCATGAACAGATTGAGTCTGAGCTGTTAAAATTAAGTCTATTGAAAATACAATTAAAACCATAAAAACAGATAAAGATGTGAAAAAATTATTAAAGAGGAAAGCTTAGGGCAACGGATACTTATGTTTAAAAACTCAGATGAATCGGCGGCGTTTTTCTCGTTTTTGGCTTCGTGCTTTCCTGCTTCCAGTCTGTATTCCTTTAGTAGGTGCCATAGATGTCGCGCGTGGTTTTGCCGTTCATAACGACCTGAAAAATGTCTTCTCATAACTCGCCCGTTAAATATGCCCTCAAGACCTGGAAATTACTTAGCAAATCTTCTCGGATCTTCACAGACAATCTCTTTGGAATGCGCGGTGATTAAGACGGATATGTAGCGTTCTGACAAATAATAAAGCACTGAGGCTACTAACCTGAGTAGTTAGAAGCGCCTTGCATGTTTCTCGCGCATACACGCGCTCCGTTCCGATAGTTTTTCCCGTCAACAAATTCGTGTTACAGACTCTTGTTACATCCAGTATGCTTGAGATCCCTGTGACAAAACATAATAAGACATCTGCTCTTAATACAGTGGTATCATTACGTCAAATGCGCGTCCTACTCTTTTGCCGCAAACACTTTCTCTCCTCTAGATCCAGAACATCTCCGTGTAATTGAACTAATCCTAGCGAGGCACACGACGCTCAATCAAACTCAGCGGCCAATTCTGTTGGCTTCGTTTTCAAAAGGCCGCTTCGCGTTGTTATAAAAATGAAGCCACTTACTCATCCAATGGAATCGTTCAATGCTGGAGTACTTTTCACGGGGAGGTCTTTATGTGGGAATGAGCAGGCCGCTTACCAATAACGCACCAAAACTCATGCATGCACGCTAATTAGCTAGAGTAATTTCCTCGCGCTGTTTTGCGTTTTTTCAATAAGAACAGTAGTACTCGCGACCCGCTGCGTTGTTTGCTCTTGCGTTTTCTCATCTTACAATTCCTCAGAGTAGTCGCGGTCTCATGAATCACACGAACTGTGCACGCTGCACGGGCAGTCTCGCCGCCGTCAGGAAGTTGACTTTTTTTGCGCTAATCACAAACCAGATCGCGAACGCTATTCCTCAATAGAGGCAATACTAGAGATAATAGCACCTTGACTTCTTTTCTATACAAACAAAGCGTCTTGGGTTATTTTACATTCTATACCAAGTAAATAGTTCACTCGTAAAGTATAAGCACATTGACTTAAAGAAAAAAGAAGCGTTTAATAACGGTTAGGTTGGGGGCGCGCTGTTTTTGAATACGATTATACGGAACCTCTTTTTTCTTTGTTTGCAGCGAATTTTCCAGTTTTCGAAATCAGACAATGTTCGTTTTGTTCAGGTTATTCTGCATCATAAAGAATACATGTCCCGTTGCAATAAAGAAAAACCATCACAAATACGGAAACGGCGTTCTAATCTATTTTTGTGATCAGTTTACTGAAATTTGCAAATACATCTTTTGAAATTTCAATATCTATCCCACTTAGCATTACAGAACCACATCAAAGAAATGTTTTTAAATAGTGCACTGTTTTGCACATTCTGAAGCAATCTCTTCCAATTTTAGCCAATATTCCAATTTGTACAGTTAGTTAATTGTTGATCTTCAAAAGCCATTCATGACGGAGGTTAAAGCTAAAAGATAAGCTACTGAGCGAGTTTGTCGAATGAAGCAGGCTTTAGTCTCGTCAGCTGTACGCCAACTCAGTTTGACAAGTACATGAAAACAGAGGATATAAACTAAAGTGATCAAATATCTTTCAGGCCTATCGAAAATAGTTTTGAAGTGGCACTTGCGGTTGTTGGGTCTTTAATACAGGCGGTTAAAATATTTTTGGCCAACTTGTGGCGCGCAAGCATTTGATTTTTTCTTCATTTTGCACAATATGAAATAGTTGTCGCGCTATATGTATTTTTCTTTCTTGAAGATTGAAGTGTTACAGCTAAAATCGTTGCATCGCGACTCGCGTTTTGAAAACATCGATTTCTTTTTTGGCTTTGCTGTTCCGCCAGTCAAATCTTATGAGCCAATCAGATTCGTGCCCTGTTTCGCCTAGTGCAGTCGCCTGGCTTTCCGTCGCGAAATTGTCTGATTTTAGCCCAAAGGGAATCCAGTTGACTGCACTAGGCGAATAATAGGGCAAGAGTTTCATTGGCTCAGATAGTTTCACTGGCGGAACAGCAAGGTCAAAAATCAAAACATAATTTGATGTTTTTGAAAACGGGGGTCGTGATGCAACAGTTTTAGCTGTAATTGGAATAAAAATGGTTTCATGGATAACATATAAGTTCTCCTGCGGTAGGTTTTTTAAACAACTACACAACATGTTCGTGTGTTCACGCTCCACTAGTTGCATCATGGGTACTCGGGGCAAGATGCGGGAATAGTTCAGATTCGTAGGGTAAAGCAAGCCTGGAATCCTCACTAGAATACATAAATCCGATCTTTTCCCATTCAAACGTTACCATATAAGTGTAAAGAAATGGCGCTATCGATTGCAAGGCTATAGCTGCTTTCCACGATTTGTTTTCAAATAAGCATTTGCCTTCGTTAATTTGCCCTCTTTGAGTCTAAAAATACAGAAAATGTATGAAAAATATGTTTGTAAAAATGAAGACAGGAACAGCTATGGAGTTGAAACCGATTTTGGAATGTTTCGTAACACTTGTAAGGCATGTCTCGGTTGGAGAAATATTGGGATGTAGACTTTTGAGTGATTATTTTCAGCCTCTATTTCCCGTCTACGATTCTGAATTATTTCGGTCATCTTGCCATGAGCGATTCACCTGAGAGTGCAAACTCGTCAGAAGGACAATTAACAAGATCAGAGTGAGGGGGAGAGCGATGGCTCCAAACCAAAAAGACGCCACTATGATTGATCATCTATCAATTCATGCTAAATTAAATGCCACTTTCTAGTTAATTTGTAGTCACACAGACCACCACGGATATAATCCCTGGTGATTCACAAGCTACGCAGTAGAAGTTGCATGGATTGTATAGGCCGGATCCCTGTGCCATATACACAGGGATCCCAACTTTGTATTTACAGTGCGACTACGTCAACCGGGCCATTTTGTAAGAAGTTAGCCAATCAGAAAGCGAGTACAGAACAAAGGATCTCGACTTTCTTGAGATCTGAGACACCGAAATATCGCTTTTCTCGTAAAAATTGTGGAAATTATGGGCAGAAATAACTTCAAAACACTTAATTACTCATCGTCAGATGTATTGCAGGTATTAAATTTGCTTAAAATGGTTTGGATATCTAAATGACAAACTTTTTACGGGATGGCCCGGTTGACGTAGTCGCACAGTAAATGTTCACAGTGCAATCGCTGTCACTTTTCTATATTCTCTTGTCACTAACGATTGCGTCTATCTAGCCGAACGTAAAATCGTAAAAAAAAGTAAAATCGCTGAATAGCAGAGTGGTAAAAGTTTTACGTAACTGATTTACTATATTGAGATTAATTCGCGGAAATCTCGAAATTCCACCAAATACAACCGAAAATATTGCAATTATTTCTCCAGGATTGCCGATGAAAACGGATGCTTTCTCTGACTCGGTATTTTCCCGAGTAACAAAATGGCGGAGCACTGTAGTCAATAGGCGGGAACAAAATAGACGAGACGGGAACTATCTCTGATAACATCCTTTAAGGATACAAGTAATGGGATTACAAATGTAATTTAATTCTATCAGTTACTTTAGCTTCATGAAAAAATTATCAGGGTACCGTAGTTGCATGTGCATGGTGGAAAGGCTGTCCATTGTGGGAAGGTTGAGAGAAATCATACCGAAGAATATACAAGTGTAGTAACTTTGTCGGGCGCCCGTGGCTCGAGCTAAAATGTCGCCCCAAGTCGAGCCAAAAATGTATTTACGCCGGCTGACATCAACTTTCTTGTTATACGACTTTTCTATAGTCTGATCTTTGGAATAGTAAATACAATTTTTGGACAGTTGGACCGAGGTTGGTGCAGGGTTGTTTCTGTGTACTTGGTCATCCCGAAGGTCGTGGGTCCGAATCCCACTCGGCCTGGATTTTTTTTTCAAATCCAGGTGAGTTTTCTCTGGTTGGCTTTCTTCTATAGTTGGTCATTCCCACATCACAAAAAATAACAGAACAATGCGATTCTGTTCGAAATTCTGCTGACAAGCTACTTAAAAAAGCTTAGCCATAAACTCCTTGTACTCACCATTTTAGTTAAACCACTTAAATTTTCGCACGATGCGCGTGGTGCTAGCCTCGTCATGTTCTGTACGAACTTTATCCATTATTGCTAGTTATGGCTTCCATAAACAGGCAAACGGCACCGCTTATTTGTTATTTTTAATGTCTGTCTTGTCATCAGTGTTTTTGCAAGAGATTGGTCCAATAATCAATTAGTTAATATCATTGCACCGGCTCCGAATGATGGGCTTAATTTCCCCTTCCGTGGCTGCATGTTATCTCGAGAAACACCGCCAAAAGAGGTAATGCGTTTTTATGAAACGCATATGGGGAACAGAAAAAACATTTTTGAAATTGAATTTAGTGCTTGATGACATTTCATTCTCCATGGTTAAATTAAATTCTCTGTACATACAAGGCCACCCTCACGCAAAGAATCCGAACACCGCCGGTCGAGGCATTTACAATCCAATAAAAAAGGAAGAAATACAATGCAAACACATCAAACCATGGCATGGCTTCTTAGTGATTGACTATTTTCCTATAAATGGCTTTCAGCACGCGAGACGTTGATTGCACTGTACAGACTGTACAGACACAGGACAAATGAATTGTGGATACAAAGGCGCAATCCTTTTGTCTAACTCTTTGCTTTACCTTGTATTCAACCGTGATGTATTTGACCCCAAACTTACAGAAGCTTTAGCGAGGAGCTTTTCTGGGAAACACTTTTAAAAAGTCCGGTTCAGCTCAAGGTTCAAGAAAGCGATTCTATCGCTATAATATTACTGCCATCTTCATCCATGTACACTGATGTACATGTACATGTATATGATGCGAGGAGCCTGTCGAACGAATTCATGCTGCTTTTATCGAGCAGAGAGAAAAGAAAACAATCCCCTCATTTAGGAAACTAGAAGAATCATCCAATAATTTCCTGCTGTTTGGACACAGCAAGCACTGCGGGACTTTTGTCCCAGCGACGACATCGATCGTCTCGTCTTCGTCGTTTAACTCGTATGTTCGCCAATTCACGAGAAAAATATATTCAAATGAGCTATATTCTACGTCGTTTCTCAATAACGATTGCAGGTTTAGCAATCAGACGTGCTTATTGTGTTTATTTCAAGAATATATCACTTTTATTCACAACAGTACCATATGGAGTTCATAACATAGTTATAGGAAATAACAAAATTAAACAAAAGCTGACGCTACGCGGGATCTTATAAAAACAAAGTCGCACTTACGACAATCTTGTAAAATACTAAACTAAGTAAATAAATATGTCGACGCAGTAAAACGTAAAAAGGCAGGATTAGGTTAAGTTGAGGTTTGAGGTAGAAAATTTCCCAGGCTCCTTTGCGAGTTTAGCATGTCCATTCCATATTCCTCTGCGATACTTCTTATTCAGTAAATATTTACAGATTAAAGCAGATATAAGGTGTAAATTTAATTTCAGGAATTTTTGCACCGTGGTTCTCCTTGGGTAGTTACCTGCGGTGCACGGTTAGAGCAGATTTCGTATGACTGTGAAAAGTACCGTGACCAGTGACACGGCGCGGTACTGTCGCGGTGGCGGTACCGAACCTGGCCTGCTGTAGATACCGAATGGAATCGCGTAGTCGCGGCGCGGTCACGGTCGCGGAGCGGTGCAACTTTTTCGCGGAACTTTTCACAGTCATACGAAATCTGCTCTATATATTAAACATTAGAGAGCGTGTTTCATCAGGATTTCCGAACACCGAGAAAAAAACAGCAAAGCCAAGATTTTCGAAACGACTTGAGGTGTTTGAATCCCGATGAAAAACACTATCGAATGTTTGATATAGCTTCTCAAACGAATGATTTATTATCGAGATATTAGAATAAAATCTAAAAAATCTATGCAAATTAAGATCGCGTGTCCAAACCACCTTCACGCTTATTTTTTAACCGACTTAGAGGTGCTTTGGAAATCCTGATTAAAAGTACTGTCCAGTGTTTGATATAGCTTCTTAAACAAATCATTTATTATCGAGATGTTAGAAGAAATAAAAATCTAAAAAATCTATGCAAAATAAATGTCGCGTATCAAAACCTCCTTCGCGCTTATGATTTCCTTTTCATGAATTATTAACGAGTTTGGGAAACAGATTTCTATGTATTCTAAAATCTCCATCTCGCCTCTGCTCGCAGGGAGGCCCTGGGCATCTCCTTCGCTAAAACTATTTTTTTTTTGGCTAAAACAACAATAAATCTCATTTCTTCCAAAAAAAAATATTTTATATATTTCAATTAGTATATATAACAGGACTCCATGCTGTCCAATTATAAAAAAAATGGATGATTCCTCGGAACTCCAAATTGGACTCGGCCTGCGGCCTCGTCCAATTTGGAGTTCCTCTGAATCATCCAATTTTTTCTTAATTGGACAGCATGGAGTCCTGTTATATATACTAATTATATAGCCAGCTCGAAATCCCATTGTGCCGGCAGATCGATTTTTCTTGAATCGTCCAATTATTTTTTAATTGGATCGCGCGCGCTCTAATTGGACAGTTCGCGCTAAAATTGGACAGTTTGGGTTTGAACATGGATGTTATATAATAATAAATAACAGGACTCCATGCTTGTCCAATAATAAAAAAAATGGATGATTCCTCGGAACTCCAAATTTTGGAGTTCCTCTGAATCATCCAATTTCCAAAAAAAAAAATATTTTATATATTTCAATTAACGTAATTATTTGCATTTTTCTATGAAAAAGGAAATGCCAAAATATAATTGTATTTTATTAAGAAGTCTATGCCTTATCCAGGTTGACTTTCTGTGTTTTGCCATTATAATTCACTTTTTCGGGGCGCAAAACACACTCTACGCGGTCCGAATTCAGTCCAACGCGGAAAGAAGTCTGGAAAAGAATGGCTCATACATTGTAAAGTGAAACATGAATGAATGTAAAAATCATTTCAATTTGATTATGTTTCTCCGTAGGTTCAGAAACGAAGTTCCCCAAACTCATTAATAATTCATCAAGCTGAAACAAAGAAGTCATAAGCTCGAAGGAGGTTTGGAGACGCGGTCTTAATTTGCATAGATTTTTCAGATTTTATTCCTTCTTTTTCTTGACGTGAAATAATTCATTTGAGAATCTATATCAAACTCTCGACAGCATATTTCATCAGAGTTTCCGAACACCTCGAAGTCGGTTTAAAAATCTCGTTTTTTCGACCCACTTCTCTTTAGTTTGTTAATCCTGATGAAACACTCTCTCGCGTGCTGGATATGTTTCTTATATGGTACCCATGTTCAATTATGAAAAGAAACTCTGCTTCCACTTTTAAAAATATTTATTTTGTTGTCCCTGTTTTTCGAGCGGAGAAAACAGCGGGTGTTTTTCCACAATAATATTCAGTTCGTTCTTTTTTAAATTCTGTTTGGGGCATAAAGCCTAAATATATGATATAACCCATGGTTAACGCTGAGGCGTTTTCCTGTTTACAGCTTTTTTGTTCTGTATAATTAAAACTCTGTAGTTCATTATGCATAGAGCCTGAATATATGATATAAGCCAATCCGCCAATCGCGGTACTTTGGATTTTCAGTTTAAATCACGGAGATTGCACAAGTGGTGTATTTCTATTATTTGTGAATATGGTGTTAGCAGCCTTTTGCTCCGTAGCCTGCTGGCTGTAATTTTATTCCATCCAGCCCAATTCGTTATTAGTAATTTCTAGCCAAGCCCACTGCTTTCAAAAACTTCGCCACGCCCTTGCTCAACGCTGAGGCGTTTCCTGTTTACAAGTTTTTTTTGTTCTGTATAATTAAAATGCTGTAGTATATTATTCTGTAGTTCATTATGCATAGAGCCTGAATATATGATATAAGCCAATCCGCCAATCGCGGTACTTTGGATTTTCAGTTTAAATCACGGAGATTGCACAAGTGGTGTATTTCTATTATTTGTGAATATGGTGTTAGCAGCCTTTTGCTCCGTAGCCTGCTGGCTGTAATTTTATTCCATCCAGCCCAATTCGTTATTAGTAATTTCTAGCCAAGCCCACTGCTTTCAAAAACTTCGCCACGCCCTTGCTCAACGCTGAGGCGTTTCCTGTTTACAAGTTTTTTTTGTTCTGTATAATTAAAATGCTGTAGTATATTATGTAATGGAACTTGTTAGAGGCCGATTTACATCTTCCCCATAGTGCGATTTTCAATAGTTATGAATTATTCCTCTCAAATAAATTTGTTCATATATATTACCCAAATGAGCTCGTGAGAGCTGCTGTCCTCAAGACAATAGAGCTCTTCATCAACGGAAATGATTACCGTTAGCTTCCCGCGGGTCTTCGTGTCACTGGTCACGGAAACGGAGAGGAGAGTTCAAAAGCAAATATCTGAATTATCCTGGAAAATCCTCTGTTATGAGAGCGAAGCTGAGGAATGTTTTCACTTTTTGTTCAACGTGGAATGATTTTCAGCTGTGCGTTATTTGCTAAACATCATTGTTTTAAACTAATTTCTGGTCCTTAATTACATTTATGGGCACTTAGCATGATTTCTTAAAAGCAGTAATAACTCTATAACCGTTAATTAACAAGCGGCGGTAATGTAGAATATGGAATATATAATTTATATATTTTGGTGGGATAGCGCTCTGCAAACACATGTAGCCAGAAATATGTGTTTATGTTTTCGTATTAGATTCCCATCTGGAACTCAGTTTTTTTCTGCTTAATGCGTGTCTCTACTATGTCCAGTTATTTATTTATTTGATGCACTCGCACTACAACTTGTTTCGAGAAAACCTTGCGGTTCCCCCTAATTGGGTGCGCGGCACTAGCAACAAGTTTTGTGTCACTCAATGATAGGAACTATGTTTTTTTGTATTACAAATTTTTAGCTGCTATGTAAAAAAAAATGCTAAGAAATTCATTGAGAGAATGTGAACAGTGATGAACATTGGGAACCTCGGGTTTCTCTCATCAGGTGCGCGGTACTAGTTTCATTTCACTCGTGATAAGAAATGTGGTTTGTAGTCGTTACAAAATTTTAGCTGCTATGTGAAAAAATGCTAAGAAATTCATTGAGAGAATGTGAACAGTGAGAACCTCGGGTATCTATCTCATCAGGTGCGCGGTACTAGTTTCATTTCACTCGTGATAAGAAATATGGTTTGTTGTCGTCACAAAACTTTAGCTGCTATGTGAAAAAATGCTAAGAAATTCATTGAGATAATGTGAAAGGTGATGAACATTGAGAGCCTCGGGTTTCTCTCATCAGGTGCGCGGTACTAGTTTCATTTCACTCGTGATAGGAAAATAATATAATATAATTTAAGGAAATAATATTGCTTCTTTCCGTTACAAATTTTTAGATGCTATGTAAAAAAAAAAAAAATATTGAGAGAATTTGAACGGTGATGAAACTAGTGCAATAGTATCGACAGATAAATATACTATATTGAGTTGACAGACTATAAAATGGCAGACATTGCAAATATTGGCACGCGAGTGTTTTTTTTTCATTAAAGTGGTATTTCCTTAAACTCTTAGAATGAACATTTTTGTCGTCATCTGCGTCAGCGTCTTGCGACTAAGATTACCAAACTTTGTCGTCGAACGGACCAGTATATATTTTTAGTCGCCGTTTTCATGTGTTTGGGAGATCGCTTACTGCCAAATGGGTTTACAAAATTTAAGCCATCAAGATCAACATGTTTTTCCTGGTCCCAATTTTAGCCTTAATACAAATGGGCTATTTTGAAATAAATTCCCCTCGAAAGCGATAAAACTTACAAACTAACCTTTATGTCTGTGGCAACGCTCCGAGCATTGTCTCCGCCCTTAGTTCAATTCTCAATACCGTGGTTAATTTCCTTCTTAAGTCCAGCATGCGGGGAAACTTGTTGTGTTGTGCTATAAACTCGTTTTGTTATGCAACATAGAACACAAGACCCAAATCCTGCTGTTAAACCGTTACCACTTAGCTTGTCTGTTATAGTTTGGCTCCCAAGGGTGTGATCCGTTGGCTTTATAACTCGACAGGTCTGCTGATATACCGAAGGAGACGTGCGGAAATTGACTAGGCATTAGAGTGAGTTCACGTTGGATATTGGGCCGCGGGCGAACTGTCGTGACGCGCTTCCATCAACAAGTCATTACATCACTCACTACATGGCGCGAAAACATGTTTGGAATATCACGTTTGATTTTGATCTCTATCGAATATCACTACAATGGAAAAAGAACTATTTTGATACAAAATACCCATCCATGATAATTAAGCACATTGCTCTCGACTTGGCTACCGTGATTCATGAAACACTGCTTATTTATTCAAAATTTGACGTCGATGGATATCGAAAATCAGGGCTGAATAGAGGAGGAAATATTGTGCTGATTGTTCGATAAAAATCATCGTCAATGAAAATAATTATTCAAAAGATCAGAGTCATCTTGTTGTAGCCATTGTTGCTGAGAGAATATCGAAAATTCCCGATTGCTTTCGAAAAGCGCCTCAGAATTTTCTCGCTAGAATGGCAAATGAAAAGGAAATGCGGAATTGTGCTCTCTAAAACTTGGAATTTTGTAAGTTTGTCAGCTAATGTCAGCCACTAGAAAAAAAACTAAAAAGATAAGGCGTTAGATGATTTATGATGGGGTAATTTGTCTCTTGGCGGTCATCTTGAAACCTTTGCTTTTCAATTATGGCCCATGGGCGTTTGCAAAGATGTCGTATTTCTCGCTTTTTCATCTCGCACAGGTTGACCGAGAAAACCGCTCAACGCCTCTAATGCTTGGTCCTGGTCTTGGATAATTATTGCGCACACGAGCATGCTCGTAACCTGGGACAAGAACCTCGAACGGTCAAAACACTGACCAAACTAAGCGCTAACACGAGGAGGTTCCTTCTACATGCTCAGCTAGGTAGCCACAGGGAATTTCTGTAGAAACTCATCCATGGGAAAAGCTGAATTTCCCATGGTAGAAGAATGGAAGTGTTCGGATTTCCCAAGGCTATCCGAACACTTCCCATGCGTTTGCCTTGGGAAATTCAGCTTTTCCCATGGATGGGTTTCTGAAGAAATTCCCTGTGAGCGTGGTAATAAGCTAAGCTGTGGACTAAAAAAATAAGGATTCAGGGGAGTAAGGTTTTTACAACAAAACCTGGTGAAGCAAATAACCTGAAAGCTGGCAGTACATTAAAGAGTCTGTGACGTTCTTAGATGTTTATTAAGAGATTTCTACACGTAATTCCTCTTCTAATATCGAACGAGAACAATAACAAAGGAGTGGATGAGCCAGGGCTTTTACATTTGTACTTTTTATTAGTATTATTTATGTTTTAAAATTGTTTAAAATTGTCATTAGCAAAAAGAAAAGAACTGACACTGCCCAGATTCCCACTGTTAAAGTTCTAGTGAAACGCAGGTTTAAAAATTCCTTCGGCACAAGCACTCACATAAAAATTGATGCAAAAGCCCTAGATTTAATAAACAAAATTATTTTCGTTCCTCCCAAAACTAGAGTAAAATATTAATGGAGGAAGGACACCAATGTAATGGACAAACCCCCCGGGAAACAAAATTACAAATAGAAGAATTCCTCCTTGGTTCTTTGGTTGGCTATCGGCTTTAGACGTGCTACTTGTGTAAAAAAAGTAAAAAAAAGAATACGATTTGATTGCTATGATTCACTTTTTATCATGAACGTTGACCGTGAAATGATAAAGAACATATTTAGGCAAGTTCAAGTTCATGACATTTTGATTCTAATTCTTTTTGACAACATTCTGAGATAAGTAAATAAGGAAATCTTTCAATTAACATTATCTAATTAGATACTGACTTTTATTATACAAAGCCGCAGTGATTTCGCCCGTTTCAGAATCACTGTCGCCTTAATATTTTGCACTAGTTTCAATATGAAATGTTTAATCCTCAAATATACAAAATTCACGGTGCCCAGAATATTTTTCATGGCGTATATCAATAATATATGCACATCTAGGGATATACGGAGATATTTCCTGTACTGTCATGAAGCTTGGCAGTTGAATCGTATTGACTCATGTGAATAACATGTATTTTAATACTTGGAAGTTCTGTGATTTCTTTCCGATTTGATTCATTTCATCGAAATTTGAAATTGGTTGCAAATCTATAAATTTTCAGAATTTTGTGAAGCTTACATAAAAAGCTTTTGAGAAAGCTATTTCCCACTCTCGTGTCTCGTTATTTAGCCTTCCGATGAGAGATGTCACCGTCAAAGTCATTCCTCATGTCCTTACGTGAAAGCATGATATTTGTGTAGTTACTCATAGCAGAATAAGGACAAGATGTCTCAAGATCTTTTTAAAAGATCATAGGCACGAACATGAAACGTGCAAACGTTTTTGTGGACCAGGTTTTTGAAAAGAAAAAAGCTAGCCGGTCGTGATTTAGTTTACGTATAGTAATACTCATACTAAGTATTAATTTGTTTACACGGAAGTACTGTGCATCCGTGCTCGTTAGTTGTTACTCTGTGTTCTTATAACGTAGTATAACGCTCTGCGTTCTTATAACGTACTATAACGCAGGAACGTTATTTCCGTGTTTGCTAGGCACTTTTTAAACAGAGAAGCGAAATCATGGAAGGCCTTAGACAGAAAATTACATAGAGCGATTTAGTGCCGACAAAGAAAAATATCAGCAATGGAAGATATGCCCGCACTACATGTCAGGATTTCGTGAAGAAATTGTAAAGAACACGCGAGATATATTATTCTGATAGTTGCGTGATGTCAAGGGCCGGCATTTCTAAATTGAAGAGTGCGCGCCCTTAAAATATCTAGAATGGTCGATTAGGCGAGTCCTTTAATCTTTGCTTTGCCAAAGTTTTTCTGCTCAAGGATTCAACGCTATTTTTTCTTGGCCACGAAAATTCATGCCGCTTCTTTGTGGGGCGACCCTTGTGCAGGATCCCGCGAGCCACGGGATCCTCGAGTATGATTTTTTTTAGCCCGCCCAAATATTCTGCTTTGGCTACATAGAAGTTCAATAGCGTTAGCCTGGCGTTGTTTTTCTTTTTTATCGCGAAATACCCGAAAACCCCAGAGTTCATAGTCGTGGCCGCTATCATGGACGCGCGGAGGAAATGACCTGACTCAAGGGTTTTCGTTTTTTTTTTTTCGTGTTTAAAAAGAAAATGCTGTGAGCAGGCTACAATAGCGTTAAAATCAGCGATCCGGTATTTTTTTAGGGTTCTTTGCACGACAACGGTACGCTAAGGCAAGTATTTTTAGGGTGGAAAACCTGGAGACCCCTTAGTTTGGGAAATACGCCACTCGTAGATCTCATACGAAGCTACATCCGGGACCTGAGTGACATATTTTCCATATCCTCACTAGTGAGGATATCGCGTCAAAACAAAAGTGCTTGGAAATCAATTTGGAATAATATTTTCTGGTTTGTCTTTATAATAAAAAGAGAATTACACGGTGGCTTGAAGATATGCCTTGAAGATATGCCATTCGTTGCGCTCATTCGTAAAATATTGTTCTTGCCACTCGAAAATAAAACTCATATCTTCGCGCCACCGTGTAATATCCTCCTATTTATAAACCGTTATTTTTTACAATGTTTCCGAGACAACGCACGCATTCTTCAACAGTTGTGTTCTCATGGAATCATTCGCCTGCACGTCTTACTGAAAAACGCATCCAATCAGATTCTACTGACCGATTAAAGTGCATATCACCCTTAACATGAAAATTAAATGGCAAGAAGTAGGGTTTGAGTAAAGAAGAATGCCGTTTCTTTTGTTTTAGTATCAGAACCTGTTCAAGAGATATAGCCATTTTTAATTTTATGCAAATTTGATGACGTCAGGTTAAGCTTAATCTTTCGGGCTTGATAATGGCTAACTGTTTTCAATAATTATCAAATTTGGCAATAGGAGCCCAGTCAAGGGGCTTGTCTTATTTACGTCAAAAGTTTGCTCGTACGATCTTTTGTTGCGAAGATATGGAGCTTGAATTTATAATTAGCCTGTTTCGACGTCATCACTTACCTAATTAGCATAAAACTTTGTGATCAAATAACTCCCATTTGAACAACGATAAACGCACAGAACCAACGACATGTGCAAGTGCGCTAAGATAGCTACAAAATCCAAGAGGTTTTATACTAAGGGTGATATGCACTTTGAAGGGGTAAGTACTTTCGTAATGGATTAGAACATCTCGAGGTGAATTAAAACGTATCCTCTCATAAAGTGAGGTACGACCGAGAGCGAAGGGACGGCTCCCTACCATTTTTACTTTGAGGGTTCCCACCCCCGGGGTGTCCCTGTTAGTTTCCTAATGTCACAAGGAATAATATTCCGATGTTCATCGGGGGCCGGTTCCTGAAAGGTTGGATAAAGTTATCCACGGATAAAAGTTGTCTGTTGTATAGGTTTTGTTCCGGATTTATCCGTTGGATAAGGAACCGGCCCCAGTAAGCCATTTTTTGGCCTAACTTGTCGCCTTTCTATAGCATCTATAATAATTACAGTGGAACTATGATACGCAATCCGCCCTTTGTCTGAGAAATACTTTCACAACACTACAGTCTACTGCAATTTCCGTGATCCTGCGAACTCTTACTTTCATTTCTCACTCTCATTTCAGAAAATCAAACTGCGTTTAAGTTTCCGTCAATCAAACCTTCTAAGACAGGCGTACGGGTTTTTTCGGTTGCATTTTACGTCGGAAAATTTGGTTTTGAAGCCTAGGTAGTCCTTATTAGTTCAAACAACCTCTCGTGAAATCACCCAGAGCTGTTCACTCATTTGATTGACGGAAGCCTAACCGCGGTTTGTTAGTTGATGGCGTGGAGTAATCGCAGAATTATGAAAATTGCAGTAATCAATCATTACAATAAACTTTACTGGATGGTTTGCTCTTACGTCTGCATAATACTCACCATCTCATCTATACTATTGCTTTAAAACCTCTGCATGTACAAACGAACTGCATCCAGAGTAGAACAGTGTTTGGGCGAACGTGGGGGGTTGTAAAATGCAGCTTGCAGGTAAAAGGTGCCCTTTTGAAGGCTGAAAACATTGAAGTGCCTCTTCAAATTGGCGTCGAAAGTGAAACAAAAGTCCATTCGAAGCGGAAGTGTTCTTTAGAGTTCCTTTTGAAGGTTATTTTGAGAGCGAAATCCCTTTACAAACTTCTTGGGGTTCGTTAATCTCAGTATAATCTCACATCCAACAGCATTTTGATTGGTTGAATTTCCAAGGTAGACTCAACAGTCACGTGTTACATGCTTCTCGTATGGACCTGTTTTGTGACAGGGATCTGGTTGTCAGAGCGAAAAGTTCCGCTCCTCGACGTTCAATTCTATATTATCCTTTTACAAGTGTTCTGAAGCTAAATAAGGCCAAGGACAAACATCGAAACGTAGTTACTATTTTAAATAATACTTTCAAACAATGGGCAGTTGCATTTCATACCCGCACTCCCCCTGTTGAGGACCTTAAAGCACTGGAATTCCAGGGTGGGTACCCCTAGAATATGGATTTCCAGGGTGGGTAAACATAATTCCCAGGGTGGTCATGAGAAAATTCACTGGAATTCCAGGGTGGGTATAGGGACAACCAGAAATTTCCAGGATGGGTCCTCGACAAAGGGGTGAGGAGTGAAAACAATTGCAATTGAGCAATCACTAGCCAATCAGAATCGAGAGAAATCACGACTTGCTCCTAAATGGCTTTTGTCTCAGCCAATTGCAAGCCGAACCAATTACTAAGTAATTGCACAATTGTATTAACTACAGAATTTGATTGAGAAAAACGAGCAGCCAATGAGAACGCAAAGCAATCGCAATTACATAACAAGTGTTGACAGTCATGTGAAATCCGCTCTAATGGATGAAACATGTACAAATGGCAACTATTTGCAGAGCCAAACTACCATGTTTCGAAAACCCCAATTTGTGGTGCGGTGTATCCGAATCGTTTAGTATTTTGCATTTGCAGTTGTATGCTTTCAAGGTACAGTCTTTGCCTGTTACACATTTATTTTGAGCCACTTAGTATTTTTTTCTGTTTTGAAGCAATGATCTTTATAGCTAGTCTTTTGTTCGCGTTGTGCATTTTCAAAACGTCGCTTTGTGATTTGGGGGTTTTCTATTCCACCAGTCAAACAAGCCAATCAGGTCCTTGCCCTGAATTAATTAATTAATAAATTAATAAATTAATGTTAGTTTAATAGCCCTTTTGCAGAATAGTCTGAATTACAGGGCAGTCAGTATACAAAGTACAAAAGAGTATCTAGATATATTTATATGTAACAAAATTATTAAGTCTGTTGTTTTTGCCAGATGGGGCGACTGTTGTTGGCTCCCGAGCGGAGATGATATCCATGCAAACTCATTGTTGGCGCGGGAAGCAAGGGTTTCAGGGGTCCGCCCTCTCTGGCTCTTCGAATTAGCCTCGCGCACGCGTCCTCTCGCCGCTGGCACAATGTATGAAGGCCTGAGCGACCATAGCCTCCCGATAAGATAAGATAAATTCGTCTAGTGCAGTCAACTGGCTTTCTGTCGCGACGAAAACCCATTTGACTGCACTAGGTGAAACAGGGTGAGGACCTGATTGGCTTAGATGGTTTCTGGCGGAACAGGAAAAGCAAAATCAAACCACGTTATCAAACAACGCGAAATAACAGGTTTTTTCTACAAAGAATTAGTCCTTGATGTGACATTTACATCTCAAGGACATTTTGGTAAATTCATCAAGTGGATTATACCGTATTGTACTTCATATTTACGGGTATAATTTCTCCATTTTACAATTGAAAACGTGGAACGCTCCTGAAGCGGTCAATATTCCGAAAGGCCGAGAACATATCGATATAGCACCTGTGATCAACATTTAGGGGTAAACGAAAACAATTTACTTCAAGGAGAAACGCTATTGCAAAACATAACTTCAAAACATTGTACATTGCCTTGGGGTTCTAGACCAATTAGCATCAAAATTCAACTCGTAATTTAATATTAATTTAAATACAGTAAAAAACCTGCTTTCAAATGTACAGTATAAGCCAATGATGCTATTTTTTTTAGAAATAAAGAAGAAATGTGATATATACCACTTTGTTGAAGTCATGACGTTACTATTTGAGCCATAGAAATTAAAAACCTTTGTAAGAACCTAAACAGCCTAGATTTGCACTAAGCACCATTTATATAAGAACCTGTTTAGGCTAACTTGGGAAAAAACGTACTAGAGGGTTATTACTGTATTGCTTTTGGGGAAACTGATATATCTTCGTAATAGCGATGTGGGTTTTTTGAATACTAAATTATAGCCAACTTAGAAGATTTAAAGGCAGCAATATTCGCGCTCTAAAAATTTCCTTTACCCTGTTACCTATCCAGAGCGTCACAACGGTATCGACTCAGTCACGAGTTCGATTCCCGCTGAAATCTTTTTTAAAGTCTTCTCATTTAATATACGATCGCTTAGATTACTTTCTCACCTGCGATAATTTTTTTATACATTCTCCTGTGGAATTTGTCGCATAATCGCCCCCGTAAAGTCTTGTTCGCGCTAAATTAACATACGGGGACATACCTGGAAAGCGAGGGCGTGTACGATGCGTAAGGATAAACTGTTTCAGAAAGAATTGCGCAATGATTTATGTCTTGTCTTTGTACTAAGGCGCGGTCTCTCGTTAGAGGAACAAATTTCGTCGATAAATTAAGTAACATTTCCGCATCCGAAAGGGGTTGAAGGTTTTGGACTTAACCATTTTATATTTGGGTCTTGAGATTCCTATCTGGCATTGAAATGTGGGAATTGCGCTTTTATCTCTATGAACCGTCTTGGTCCAGTAATGCGACAAGATTTTAACACATAAGACAACCTTATTCGCTGATAAAAGGTATTGCGGTTATATGAGAAGGCGACGTAAAGTTGCTACAAAGCACAACGTAATCTTACCAGTCATAGCTTTGTTTGAGCCTTGAAATTCCTATAAGATGTGAGAATTGCGCTTTTATCTCTATGATCCGTCTTGGTCCAATAATGAACCAGGGAGTTCTTTCTGAATGAACCAAGATTTTAAGGCACAAATGAGACAACCCCGAGTTACCTTATTCCATAACAACAGGTCCTACAGTTATACGAGCAGGGAACGTAAAGTCGCTACAAAGCACATGGTAATCTTACAAGTCTGGGACTAGTGGCGTCTCCGCTTTAGTAAAACGTAAACAAGCTTAATCCTTTCATAAGTCAGTCCTTTTTGTAACCGAGAAGGTGTCATAGTAAAGTGTCATTTTAGAATTACCTCTAAAAATAATATCGTGCCATTTGTAACAGGTTAATGAGCTTGTGAACAAGGAAGCGTTTAGCTGTGCCGAACATGGAAGTAACTATTTTATTCGCTAACAAAAAGTATATTGCAGTTATATGAGCAGGCGACGTAAAGTAAGTACTATTTTTAAATGGAAAGTTTGTAAAAAATATGCCTTAGGAAAAGTAAAAACTGCGCCTGGCTCCTATGATTTAACCTTAGTATGAAACTGAACGAAACCAGTCTGATAGAGGCGTCTCGAAAAACAAGGATTTAATTCGCAGAATACCAACTGCTCTTTCACAGCGGTGAAAATATTCACCGCAATCTAGAATGGATATTCACCGCTATCTAGAATGGAAGTGGCTTATAATTAACAGTCAGTTTTGTAGATGTAGGCTTACCGATGTTTCTGTTGCTGCAATGTCTGTTAGTGGTTAAGGGTCGACACGACAGTAAACTGTAAGGCGTTTTGTAAAGCCAATGCTATACGCGAGGACAGTTCTCATATAAAGACGTAGGGGGCACAGAACTTCCTTATTTTTGTGGATGTTTTCGATTATTTCCTGTTTGTTTCTTCTGCCATTCCTGAAAATTTCATACAATATTCTTTTGATTGGCCGGGAACAGACGAATTGGCGGGAACGCTTTCCGGTCTTAAGCAAATTAATCTGCTGGAAACACTCAAAATAGTTTCTCTCGTTTCTTGTGAAAAAAAGAACTCAAATTAATTGTAATCCAATTATGTTTTGAAGTTTTTGTATCTAAAGCAAAATGAAAAGGCATTCTTTTTAATGGAAACAAAGAAACAGCAATTCAAATGCTGTTTCTGATTGTCAGAAAATTCGCTGGAGTTCTCCAAATTATTATGATTTTTTTGTCTAATTTTATTGAAAACATGGAAATAACATTTTTCTCCTTTGTTCCATATTTGCGTTTAAAAATTATCCATTTCCAACGCTAATCTAATGGTGTTATCAATGATTTTTCGAGATGAATACAGAACATTGTTTGTGTGTGTTGTTTTTCCTTCCATGTATCTTAAATAGTCTTTATTTATTCATCAAATACTCGAGAATTTTCTCACGGTGTTGCAGAAATTAGAAAGACGCCGCGCTCCAGGGAAAGAACTTGAAAGAACTTGATTCGTTCGGTGAACTTGGAAGAGAATTTTAATAGCTTCATCCAATGTTGATCTGTTTTCAATTTTCCCCTTGTCATTTCATTTAAATTTCCTACGCTGTGAGAGGACAACAAAAGCTTGATGCGCCGTGAGGCAAGTTTTGATACGCGAGACATATACTTTTGCTTTATCCGCTGATCACTTCTTGACTTTTATTACCGTATATGCCGTTATGATATCATGTAAACAAGACATCCTGCGTCGCTTGTATAACACAATCGCTCGATTTAAGTCAACTAGTTGTTGTAAAATTAACCGTTGAAATGCCATATGCGATAAAATGTCTAACTATCGGTTATTAGAATAAGTCACCCCATTGGTTGAGTACAAAAATAGCACAATGTTTGGGCTTCAAGTCTAGGTCTTCGTAACCTAGTAACTAGTATGTGATATATTCAAAGGGGCAGTCCGACGATTTTAGGGTTAATTTAGTATATATTACTTCACAGAAATGAGGAATATAATCATCTTGGTTTGTCAAATAAACCTTCAACTGCCAGAGATGATTAATAGCGAAAGCAATTAAATCTTACGTAAGAATGTCTACACAATCAATTTCGAGGTTTTTTTTTCTTTCTAAAGGCGCATCTACACTTGCAATTTTTGCTGCAATTTCTGTCGCACGAGTCGTTTGGCGTTTTTTCTCGCACGTACGCGTCAACTCAAGATTTCTAATGTAAACTACAGTCGAAGCTCTCGTAAGCGACCATCTCGGGAACTGAAAATTGCGGTCGTTAACGGAGCTGGTCGCTTACGAGAACGGCCCTCGTAAGCGACAACCAAGCGGCTTCCTACTTGAACAATAGGTGTTGGTCGCTTACGAGAGCTTAGTACAATAAATCTAGAAAAAACCATATGATACTAATGCTTAAAAATAGTTTGATTTATTTCCCGACTTTAATTAAGAATAGATAACCGCAAATATTTACATAGAAAATAGCATTTCACCGGTGCAGCTTGTATCAGTTAAGATATTTATGAGGTGATGAGTGATGTTTTAAAGACAAAAAGTACTATGGTCGCTTACAAGAGCTTAAAAACAATAGAAAATCTCTGTTGGTGATTTGAAATTGTGGTAGCTAACGGAGCTGGTCGCATCGATAAGGCGGTCGCTTACGAGAGCTTGAAATAACAGAGTTTATGTGACATTTCAAACGGGGTTTCGGGAAAATGGTCGTTATGGGAGCTGGTCGCTTACGAGAGTGGTCGCACAGAGAGCTTCGACTGTAGGTGCAACTCGGCGCGACCGACCGCTATTGTTGTCGCGTGATGTCGCGACGATTTAAACATGTCCGAAACTCTTTGCAACTTGATGCGATTTGAAGAAAAGAGAGCACAGAAATCGCACCAGATTTGCATCTCGTTTACACAAGAGATTGCAACTCGCGTGTAAGTGTAAATCGGCTTTAAGACAAAGTTTAAGTATAATACATGATTTCAAATTGTTTATGTGGACTACTGGTTTTATGTCATAACATTTTGTTGAAACAGTCTTGGCATACGGATCCCCTTTTAATACGGATCACACCTTGTCAAATGACAGCAATTTACATCAGACATAATTTTGAACGTGTCTCAGCAAATGATATTAATTAGATAACTAAATTACAATATTTTCTTCAAAAATTTTACAATGCGCAAATTACATGTTTTCATTGGTTTAAATTGGGAAATATTTAATGCAACGAGTTGTTTCATTATAGTAAAATAAAATAGAGTGAACCTGAGGATCAGGCCCTCAAGCCCTCGAGAAGAGGGCCTGATACATTTACTCTTCAGTTGGTGCGTTTTGCTGTCAGAAAACGACCGCGGCCTTTGATTGGCCAAAAAACAATGCCACATACAATGACTTGCTCTGATTGGTCAAATGCGTGGCAAGGCGGGTGACGGGTCTACTGTCATGTCAAGTCGATGGCCGTCATTGTTCTTTTCGACTTAGGTGGCGTATTCTGAGCTAGCTTTGCGTCTTTGGAAATATTTTGTTTACAACATGTCAGATGCTTTATTAGGCTTTTGTCAGCCTTGAAAAAGGCCTCTTTGTTTTCCAGAAATTGAAAGCAGAACAATATGAATGCAACATGAAGCATATGATACTCGTAGATCGCAAACATTTGCGCTGGCAATTCTTCCCTTTGGATTCGGCAGTCTTTGCTATCAGTTTTCAAACGAGAAACGGTTATTTGAGCTGGCGACATGCAGCTGTGCAGTTTACAATTTTCCTTGCGCACTTCCTGCAGACCCGCTCTCCGAATTCCCACACGCAATCAAGCAGGTTTGCTAGAATAACCAACCGAACTCCATGCTTTCCTATGATAACTGGTCTGCTTGTTGGAGAAAATAGGTGCACTGATCCGGATTTAAAGCGGTTTTTAAGCCACATTTAAGCTATAAATCGTCTTTACAAACGAAAGACACGCGCGACGACTTAAGGTTGGTTATTTCCCCTGGTACTAGAGCGAGACAGCGAGACAATTAGGCGATGACAGCTGACTCTTTTTGACATGTAGATGTTCAGGCAAGCCATGATTTTGACATGATTTTGACAGCCGCCTTAAAAGGGGGCGGCGCGACAAGCAATTGTATCATGCTTAATTTTATTTTTCCATCCTTATTTTCCCTCGGAAAGATAAAATTCCGCCTTATACTCAGGCTAACTTTGGGCTAGTCCTTGTAAGAATGAGTATACCTACGCGCGCTAGATTTTAACTGGATCAACTAAATTACATATTTGCGTCAGAATTGTATGATGTGCAATTTAGACGTTTTCATTCTTTCTTGATCGGGAAATGTTTTATGCAACTAATGGTTTCATTTTTGACTGTTCATACTGTGAGCTCTACTTCAGTTTAGTTCTTGTCAGAATGAGGGCCCACAGGCGCTAGTTTTGCCGGTATTTATCACCTAACGTTTAATAAAAGCGAAGTATTTTAATCTGTCCCGAAAAAAATACTTTCTCCTAAAAATGAAGATTTTCTTTTAAGTTACACGGGAGAATTGGGTTGCTGAATGATTATTCATAGACTCATCATTCTTCAATTTATTGTCTGTTTTAATGAAGCCCTTGTTTTCTGCAGATGTGAGCTCTCGATGAGAAGTAAACTACGCAGACGCCTTCATTCCTTGGCAACTGCGTAAGGTATGTCATTCAAATAGTTTGTAAATTCCAATAATGCCCCAAACATGAGACACGAATCGAGATGTCCAAGGCAGGAAGTGTATTCAATTTTTGCTTAATCCCCTTAATCCTTTCGGAAACCTCCTTTTTTGTGAAGATACGCGATAGCTAGTGTCAATAAAATTACTAGCAACGCACAACGCAAAAGGCAGCGAGAACATATGTGGTGCATCTACCAGCCGAAAGGGTGATGTTGCTTTTGTTAGAGGTTGCAGTGGTATAGCTAGTGTCAATAAAGTTACTAGGAACGCACTTGGGTATAAGGCAGGGAGAAAATATGTGGTGCATCTACAATGCCAAAAGGATTATGTCCTTTTTGATAGAGATTACAATGCTATAGCTAGTGTCAATAAAATTACTAGCAACGCACTTTGGTACAAGGCAAGGAGAAAATATATGTGGTGTTTTTATCTACCATGCCAAAAGGGTTATGTTGCTTTGGTTAGAGGTTGCAGTGCTATAGCTAGTGTCAATAAAATTACTAGAAACACACTTGGCTATAAGACAGAGAGAAAATATGTGAGGCATCTACAATGCCAAAAGGGTTATGTCCTTTTTGATAGAGATTGCAATGCTATAGCTAGTGTCAATAAAATTACCAAGAACGCATTTGGGTACAAGGCAACGAGAAAATATATGGTGCATCTACCACACCCAAGGGGTTATGTCCTTTTTGATAGAGATTACAATGCTATAGGTAGTGTCAATAGAATTACTAACATCGCACTTAGGTACAGGGCAAGGAGAAAATATGCGGTGCATCTACCACACCAAAGGGGTTATGTCCTTTTGATAGAGATTACAATGCTATAGGTAGTGTCAATAAAATTACTAAGATCGCACTTAGTTACATGGCAAGGAGAAAATATGCGGTGCATCTACCACACCAAAGGGGTTATGTCCTTTTTGATAGAGATTACTTACCAATTAGACCTCAAGGCCGAATGTGCTATGATGAATAGACCATGAGGCCGAAGGCCGAATGGTCTATTGATATCATAGCACATGAGAACGAGAGGTCTAATTGTTTTAGTATAAACCAACTAGTTGGTCGGTTTTGGCAATGAATTCCATTATTTTATGTTCAAAAAATCAAGTTTTATTGCAAAGAAAGGTGGTGGTTTTGCCAGGCACGGTCTATCACTAATAGACCATTAGTAGCTCAGCCAATCAGAATGCAGGATTTGTAATAGACCATTAGTTGGTTTATACTAAAATGCTATAGTAGTGTCAATAAAGTTACTAAGATCGCACTTAGGTACAGGGCAAGGAGCAAATATGCGGTGCATCTACCATTCCAAAAGGGTTATGCCCCTTTTGATACAGGCTCATTAGCTCATTAGACGACACGTGTCTAAATAAAGTTAGTATAAACCAACTAATGGTCTATTACAAATCCTGCATTCTGATTGGCTGAGCTACTAATGGTCTATTAGTGATAGACCGTGCCTGGCAAAACCACCACCTTTCTTTGCAAGAAAACATGATTTTTTCAACATAAAATAATGACATTCATTGCTAAAACCGACCAACTAGTTGGTTTATACTAAAACAATTAGACCTCTCGTCCTCATGTGCTATGATATCAATAGACTATTCGGCCTTCGGCCTCATGGTCTATTCATCATAGCACATTCGGCCTTGAGGTCTAATTGTTAATTATTATTATTATTATTATTATTATCACCCAGCTTCCTTGTGAAAACACAGTTGACGTTTATCATAGAATAACACCCGATTTTGGGATCTTTCTATTGGTCGAAAATGATCACATGACATGGATAATGGCCGCTTCTGTAGGATTTTTCTGTTTAAGCACTATGAGGTATAGTTTTTCCTCGGAAATGTGATATTCAAACTTTAGAGTAATATTGTGTACACCAAATTGTATCGGCAAACTATCACTCGATAGTCCATTGGAAATAAGTTTCTTCTCCTTGTTTGTTTTTACACACAACTGTCCGTTCAATTCCCAAGCTGAGCGGTTTCTCAATGAAGTTGAAGTCGACAAACTAGCTGATCAAAAATTAGAGGGACTTGTATAGTGTTTGTGTAGGCCTGCTCGTCGCACCTTAATATAGATTCAGATTAATTCCATTTATTAGCGGCTTATACAAAGTGTGTACATGACTAATTGCCAATAAATAGAGACTTGGTACCTACTAGAACGTTCTTACAATGATTGGTTTCCATTTCCATGGTTACATATATACTACTTTTCCCCCCTTTTTATAACTTATTTGACCACTTTAAATTTTAGCCCCTCAGTCATAAACGAATTTAGCCGCCTCCTTTTGCATAGACGGCGGCGGGTTGATCAATACCGCGTTGATCAATAAATTGTTTTTGTTTTGTTTAATAATCTTTATATATTTTGTAGCAATTTTGTAGGGGGTCTGAAATTTTTTAAATTGAAATTTTTGAAATGCTGAAAAGCAAACAAATTTGGCACTTGAATCTTACCTAATAACACCTCAAATGCTGAAAAATTAGGATGTATGGGGCAAAAAATATTAGAAAATAGCAATGAGCCAGAAAAATCAGGAACTTGACAAAGTTCTACAAGTGAGAAAAAAAGAATTTCAAGTGTTACTTAATATAATATTGTGTAAGGGAGTACTCCGCATCACTCCGCGTACGATTTAATAGATAAAAGTGTTACCTCTTCTAGGTGCGGGGGCATGCTCCCCGGAGTTGCATGTGTACCCCTTCCCACATACACAATGAACGCAGCCTTTTGGGCGATAGAGAAGTTGAAATATATGCAAGTTTATAAAAGCTGAAATAGCTGTAATTGTGAATGTTTCGTAAAGGCTTGAAATAGATTTAAAAGGCGATTTGAACTTTCAACGAAAAAAATAGGGACAAAAGTTGCAAAATAATTATCTTTTTTCGCTTTTTTCGAGTTTATTCGTAATATTCGAGGCGATCATCAGTGTGCGATCATCAGTTTTGTAGATTAGGACTAAAGATGGATTATGACTCGTTAAGTGTATTGGCTATAACATTCTGCGGTTTTGAAATAGTTATTTTAATTAAAACATTGATTATTCTACCTCATCGCTGCCGTTTATCTCTCGATTCATTTGAAGGTGAAATAAGTAAAATACATAATCTATCATTCCGCTTGTTGTTATTTAATTTTGTGTGTCCAAAAATGACAGTGCACAAATATATGGACACCTGTGCTCATGATTAGAGGAAGTGATCAACTTTTAATATCCATCATGGGTACGGGTAGAGAATCCTAAGCTTTACCATCTGCGGCGGTTTGATGAAACTTTCGGTAGCTGTTTTCAATATATTCAGTACGCACCCATTATCGGATTAGCGTTCACTTTATAAAAAATAAATACCATTTAGCATAGGAAAATATACGTTTTGCTGGATTTGAACAGCCTTTCCTTGTAAATAATGAAAAGTCACTTTTTGCCACATCAGAAGAGCTATAGTGCTCTGTAGGAAAAGGGGAATTAATCAAGGGAAGCGATTAATTTGCTTAAATGTTGATGTTTGGTGTGCGAATAATTGAAAATTTTTCATACTTGAGTACACTCAAAATTCACTCTTCTTAATGAGGTTTTTCAAACCGTCTCTCGCCGATCGAGCGCGGTATCCTAGAAATAGAACAATATATTTCATAAGGTCATCCTTTTTGTCTCTATTAAGGACTTTAGATGAATTGCCTGTTTGAATCTATAAACCGTTTATTTGCAATCACTTCTTTAGGAAATAACAATCTTATCTCAAAGTTCTTCCGAACTTGGGCGTGAAGTATGTTTTCAGAAATATGCCAAACTTGATTTATATTGAGTATGAAGGGGGTTCGAAAGCGGAATAGAAGTTCTTAGCAGATTATTCTGGATTATATGTAAACCGATAACAATAAACCTAGTAATGCGGAAGATAATTTCATCACTGCCTTTGAAGGTCTTTAAGCTGAGAAACAGCCATGAAAACTCAAGAGTTCCTGTTTTACTTTGTTACTGCAAGCTGTATTAACATCACAGAAGCTTGTGCCACTTAATGTTTGGCATGTTTCTATTATTCTGAGAATCTTCGAACTTAAATACACAAAACCTGAGCAAACCCGAACCCATTTGTCTCCGCAAGTGACAGGAAAAGATGTGTGTTCTGATATTAAAGAACAGATAATAAAACACAAAAGTAGGAATTACATATCACCCTAGGGTCTTTAACGTTAAAATGAATCATGTTTCGCATAATTTCGTGTTTTGCCTTGTTTTTGCGTTTGTTTGGTAACCAATTTTTTTTTTCATTAGCAAGTGACAGTTTCATTTTGCCCTTTTGTAATATGAAACTTCCAAATGGAAATGCACTTTGCACTTGTGGTTCTATATAAATGTTGAAGAAGCCTAATCGAACACTCAACACTGTTTTCGAAAGTGAAATACATTTCAGAAAAAGTCTATTGAAGGGTATAATAAAGCACATTGGTCATCCTGGATTTAAATGACTTTGTTCCTGTATTTTACAGTGACGTTAAAACGGCCTTTCAATGGCACCATGCGACGTTTTTCTTTCTTTCACTAGAATAAGTTTTAAAAATAGAAGTACTTTTCATAGAGGTTATTTCGTAGAAAATATGGGAAACCCATTCTGCATTTCTCGTATTAATGAATACGAATTTTTTACTTTTCATTAGATTGTTTTCAAAGGTAGATCGGACCATGATGTTTTATTGCAAGCTTGTGAACTAAAAAGATTCTGGATCAGTACTGGAGTGTTGCCCCAATATGGCCCATGGGTTTGTTCGACATGTGGCTACAAGATTAATGGTTTACTTTCTTTAACTTTCTTCACAAAAACCTTTCGGGTTAATTTTGAATAGGTATTCATTTCAGTAGAATCGAGTCGCTGTCGAAAAAGTTTTAAGTCACAGAAATCTATCACCACCAATGTTTTTTCTGCATGCATTTGAGAGAATTAAAATCTCAACCGTGTGTCATGCGCTAAGAAAGTGAAATCCTGCTTAAATTTCGATTAGACATGTCGTTTAGTGTTTTTATGCCAGGTTAGCTGGTAAGGAAGGGAACCTTACAACATTCAGGTTGTACAGAAGTAAATGAAAAGAAACCTTTGTGAAATCGTACCTACCTTCTAAAATTCTTCTTGAATCATCTTTTCATCCATTCTTTCACCCTGTAGTTCGCCAGGTCATTCTGTTGAGGCGATAAATAATGATGAGAATGCAGAAGTAGACGGAATGAAGCCTTGAAGAGCCCGTACCTTCCTCCTAAAATTCTTTCTTTATCATTTGTTCTTCCATCTTTTTTCGTTGTGACCTGCCAGGTGATGCTGTTGAGGCAATAAATGATGATGTGAATGAAGTTCGTCTTTTATTAAATTGGAAGACCATGTTTGCTCATATCATTCTAATTATTGACGTTTCAGACTGCCCATCACGCACTGCATAAGCGACTAGAGTCCAGCTGAATCGTTTCCCTTTTAATTTTAATAGATAAATGAGCGATTTCTGGAATTAAAGCTAAATGGTCTCTGAAGAATAATGTAAATGTAATTAGTCTGACGATTTAAGGCACGGAGCATTTTTCTTCTTTTTATCACCCTAATTTCGGCAGAGTATCTTATACAGAGTATCTTATACAGGTTATAGAAACATATTTTGGTCACGTGCCGTGTTTATAACTACAATTAAGACACTCATCTAGCTTCATCCCGGATGAAGTGTCTATTTCGACACTTCAAGGCGCATAGGGGTGTACAAGGGTGGACCTTGCCAACCAGGGATCGGAACTAGTGCTAGGTGTGCACTTCTGTTTCCGACCCTACGCCTTTGGTCACCCAAACCGCACTTCTTATCCATGTGGGATGCTTATTCTGTATCTGCGCATGTTTGATTCTGTATCTGCGCGTGCTTGACGTTCTACGTCACACTAGTCATACTGGTTGTCGATATTCTTTCATTAATACATTTTTTCTTGTGTTTGAGAAAGTTTATTAATTGCATTCTTTAGGTTTCTCGTTCTTAAGATAAAAAGCACGCGTCAAATCTGTCGAATTAGATGACTGTAGTTCATTAGTTGACTTCGTGAAGGCGTACTTGTATAACACCTTGTCCTTCCTACTCACAAAATATTTTGTATATTGACTGATTCAAGTTATAAATTTTCTTGTAATATAAATTCCATAAAGTGATTTATAGAACTCGCATGTCGTGTTTTATCGGAATGATATCACCCGATAAAACACTCCAGTTCGTTCTATGAATGCCACATAGATAATCTGGCTATTTGTTAGGAAATGTCATCCTCTCAAACGCTAACAAACGCTAACAAATGCTAACAAACGCTCACAAACGCTAACGGGGACAAGTCCATAGGACCAGTTGCAGTGTGGACTGGTGAAAGGACGAGTCCCTGAAGCAAGCTGTAATGTACTTTATACCACGCCACAGAAAATACAGCCAATCAGAATACAGGAATGGCGTTGTATATTCGGCGGTATTTCACTCAACCTTCCCATCGTCCACTGCGTTTACGTAATACGCTTTAATTTTCTGTAGCGTGGTATAAAATAGTTATACAATGATTTCTCGTGGCAAAGGCGAGTGTGTATGCTTAGAAAATACAAGTGACAAGTGGGATATTCTGCTGTATGCCACTCGAAAGCATTGTATAACTAGTATAGTCACTCACCTGAAGGCTCGTGTGTATACCAGAAAATACAAGTGACAAGTGGGATATTCTGCAGTATGCCACTCGAAAGCATTGTATAACTAGTATAGTCACTCACCTGAAGGCTCGTGTGTATACCAGAAAATACAAGTGATGCGTGGGATATTCTGCAGTATGCTACTCGAAAGCATTGTATAACTAGTATAGTCACTCACCTGAAGGCTCGTGTGTATACCAGAAAATACAAGTGACAAGTGGGATATTCTGCAGTATGCCACTCGAAAGCATTGTATAACTAGTATAGTCACTCACCTGAAGGCTCGTGTGTATACCAGAAAATACAAGTGATGCGTGGGATATTCTGCAGTATGCTACTCGAAAGCATTGTATAACTAGTATAGTCACTCGCCTGAAGGCTCGTGTGTATACCAGAAAATACAAGTGACGCGTGGGATATTCTGCAGTATGTCACTCGAAAGCATTGTATAACTAGTATAGTCACTCACCTGAAGGCTCGTGTGTATACCAGAAAATACAAGTGATGCGTGGGATATTCTGCAGTATGCTACTCGAAAGCATTGTATAACTAGTATAGTCACTCACCTGAAGGCTCGTGTGTATACCAGAAAATACAAGTGACGTGTGGGATATTCTGCAGTATGCCACTCGAAAGCATTGTATAACTAGTATATGTACACGCATAATAACTCCATGGTACATGCAAGCAAAAGAAGCGACTATTCTCACTTGGTTCCAACAGTGCTTATATAAGCTATCAACTCATTAGCATACTTTGTCAGTTTGTTCTTGATCTCGAGCACAGAAGACGTACCTCTGGTTCGACCGAACTCCGTACTACTCTCTTCACAAGACTTCGCATTCAATTCAAGAATTAAAACTCTACTTCTTCTCGTCGTCTACATTTATTTCTTCTCCTGCCTGCAGCACTCAAGTTCTCGACGACTCGATTGGCGTCAATTCTTTGGTTTGGTGTTTGTTCATGTTTGTGTTACTGTTTTCTACACTACTCTTCGCTACAACTTTTAGCACATGCCTTATCTTGTATTTGTATTTGACTGGTTTCATTTTATCTATATCCTATAGGTTTGCAGCCGAATACCTCTATTGGAAGCCGCTACTTTTCCGTCTGAGATGCCTTTCGCCCGGGGACGCGTAAATGTGCTTCGTTAATTCCGCTAACATTGGAACGTGTAACAAAATGGCAGACGTTCGTGGAATGTGAGTTTTTTATCTATGGCTCTACTTCTCCTTTCCATTCTTTTACCCAACAGTTTAGAGGCGAGTAGTCTTGCCAGCATTTTTGTTTCCACCAGTGTTTTTCCTTTTCTTTCTGTTCAGTTTGGCTGCGAAGTGTATTCCGCATTGCGTGTTGTCACGCGTTTACAATTCCCCTAGTTTGGAAGCGAGCTATCTCGCTGGCGTATTGGTTACGCTAAATTTATTTATCTCCTTATCCCAATTCAGTTTGGCTGCGAAGTGTATTCCGCATTGCGTGTTGTCATGCGTTTAAAATTCCCCTAGTTTGGAAGCGAGCTATCTCGCTGGCGTATTGGTTACGCTAAATTTATTTATCTCCCTTATCCCAATTCAGTTTGGCTGCGAAGTGTATTCCGCATTGCGTGTTGTCACGCGTTAAAATTCCCCTAGTTTGGAAGCGAGCTGTCTCGCTGGCGTATTGGTTACGCTAAATTTGTTTCCCTTATCCCAATTCAGTTTGCTGCGAAATGTATTCCGCATGGCGTGTTGTCACGCTGTTAAAATTCCTCTAGTTTGGAAGCGAGCTGTCTCGCTTTGGCTGCGAAGTGTATTCCGCATTGCGTGTTGTCACGCTGTAAAAATGTCCCCAGCTGGAAGTTTCGCTGGAGATATCTCTCATATGTCATTGTGGTCTTCGCGATTTTGCAAAAAAAAAAAAAAAATAATTTCTAGAAATGCAAGAAAACTAATTTTCTGCACCTTTAGGCCTAGTGTTCTATCTTGCATTTCTGCGCCTCGGAGGGCCTGTCTAATGGCCTTAATTGCTCTGCCCTCGGGCGGGGTATTCCGGGGTTGCTCGACCTGCGGGTCTCTCTAACTTTCTTTGTTGCATTAAAAATGCTGTTTTAATTCCACCTTTATTAAAATCTTTGGATCTGTTTGTCACCCTAACATTAAAATCGCCCACAGTCTTCCTGGACAGATTAAAAGGGCGTGGCCCCAGGTCCAGCAGCCCCGGCATTTTTTAGCAGCCGTGCGCCTCCTATAAAATTGGACCACTTTTTCTGAGTTTTGGGAGAAGACCATGAGTATATAACGTTACACGAGTGTTTATATGTCACACGAGTGTTTATATGTCGAGTGTGTTATGTCACAGTATGCTGTATGTCAGTACGCATCTTAAAATAGCCAAGTTTCTATCGTAGGTTCGGCCTGGGTTATGGCGAACGTCAGAGGGTATCCATAAATATTTCTGAGCTATGTGAATTCGTATTAAAATGGTTCTGAGTTTTTGGAAGGGTAGGATTTATTTATTTATTTACGGGAAGGATTTAGGATTCTTCTGAGTTTTGGGAATTATAGTAAAGTCAGAGAGGTATAGCGCTATTCTCACTTGGTTCCAACAGTGCTTATATAAGCTATCAACTCATTAGCATACTTTGTCAGTTTGTTCGAGATCTCGGGGCCAAGATGGCGTCCCTGGTAGAGAGCTTCCATAATGGTCTCATTGTGCTCATCCCTAGGCCTGGTGGGGCTAAAATCCAGTTCTTTTACCCACCCACCCACCCTCATTTTGCAGTTGTCTCATTGTGCTCATCCCTTAGGCCTGGTGGGGCAAGAAGCCACCCTCCCGCGTTTTTGCAGTTGCCATCTTGAGCTCCGCCAGGTCTCCTTCCCATAACTTATATAAAAGCACAATGGGACCAAGTGAGAATATAGTACTAGTCTCACTAACAAAAACAGATCAATTTGTGTGACTTTAAATTTAAATACAAATCACCGCGACCAAAATTGCGTAAAAACGGAAGTAAATACTTGGGGAAGTGTCGCTCAAGCAATAGCACTATTCACTGTTTATCAACATCGCCATTCATATAATAGCACCCTTTGTTCTGTGAACCAATCGATCTCTAGTTGGCACATCGTCATTCATATAATAGCACCCTTTGTTCTGTGAACCAATCGATCTCTAGTTGGCACATCGTCATTCATATAATAGCACCCTTTGTTCTGTGAACCAATCGATCTCTAGTTGGCACATCGTCATTCATATAATAGCACCCTTTGTTCTGTGAACCAATCGATCTCTGGTTGGCACTTTGTTGTTCATATAATAGCACCCTTTGTTCTGTGAACCAATCGATCTCTAGTTGGCACATCGCCATTCATATAATAGCACCCTTTGTTCTGTGAACCAATCGATCTCTAGTTGGCACATCGTCATTCATATAATAGCACCCTTTGTTCTGTGAACCAATCGATCTCTGGTTGGCACTTTGCTGTTCATATAATAGCACCCTTTGTTCTGTGAACCAATCGATCTCTAGTTGGCACATCGCCATTCATATAATAGCACCCTTTGTTCTGTGAACCAATCGATCTCTAGTTGGCACATCGTCATTCATATAATAGCACCCTTTGTTCTGTGAACCAATCGATCTCTAGTTGGCACATCGTCATTCATATAATAGCACCCTTTGTTCTGTGAACCAATCGATCTCTGGTTGGCACTTTGCTGTTCATATAATAGCACCCTTTGTTGTGTGAACCAATCGATCTCTGGTTGGCACGTTGCTATTCATATAATAGCACCCTTTGTTCTGTGAACCAATCGATCTCTAGTTGGCACATTGCTGTTCATATAATAGCACCCTTTGTTCTGTGAACCAATCGATCTCTAGTTGGCACATTGCTGTTCATATAATAGCACCCTTTGTTCTGTGAACCAATCGATCTCTAGTTGGCACATTGCTGTTCATATAATAGCACCCTTTGTTCTCTGAACCAATCGATCTCTAGTTGGCACATTGCTGTTCATATAATAGCACCCTTTGTTCTGTGAACCAATCGATCTCTAGTTGGCACATCGTCATTCATATAATAGCACCCTTTGTTCTGTGAACCAATCGATCTCTGGTTGGCACATTGCTATTCATATAATAGCACCCTTTGTTCTGTGAACCAATCGATCTCTAGTTGGCACATTGCTATTCATATAATAGCACCCTTTGTTCTGTGAACCAATCGATCTCTAGTTGGCACGTTGCTATTCATATAATAGCACCCTTTGTTCTGTGAACCAATCGATCTCTAGTTGGCACATTGCTGTTCATATAATAACACCCTTTGTTCTGTGAACCAATCGATCTCTGGTTGGCACATTGCTGTTCATATAATAGCACCCTTTGTTCTGTGAACCAATCGATCTCTGGTTGGCACATTGCTGTTCATATAATAGCACCCTTTGTTCTGTGAACCAATCGATCTCTAGTTGGCACATTGCTGTTCATATAATAGCACCCTTTGTTCTGTGAACCAATCGATCTCTAGTTGGCACATTGCTGTTCATATAATAGCACCCTTTGTTCTGTGAACCAATCGATCTCTAGTTGGCACATTGCTGTTCATATAATAGCACCCTTTGTTCTGTGAACCAATCGATCTCTAGTTGGCACATTGCTGTTCATATAATAGCACCCTTTGTTCTGTGAACCAATCGATCTCTAGTTGGCACATTGCTGTTCATATAATAGCACCCTTTGTTCTGTGAACCAATCGATCTCTAGTTGGCACATTGCTGTTCATATAATAGCACCCTTTGTTCTCTGAACCAATCGATCTCTGGTTGGCACGTTGCTATTCATATAATAGCAACCTTTGTTCTGTGAACCAATCGATCTCTAGTTGGCACATTGCTGTTCATATAATAGCACCCTTTGTTCTGTGAACCAATCGATCTCTAGTTGGCACGTTGCTATTCATATAATAGCACCCTTTGTTCTGTGAACCAATCGATCTCTGGTTGGCACGTTGCTATTCATATAATAGCACCCTTTGTTGTGTGAACCAATCGATCTCTAGTTGGCACATTGCTGTTCATATAATAGCACCCTTTGTTCTGTGAACCAATCGATCTCTAGTTGGCACATCGCCATTCATATAATAGCACCCTTTGTTCTGTGAACCAATCGATCTCTAGTTGGCACGTTGCTATTCATATAATAGCACCCTTTGTTCTGTGAACCAATCGATCTCTAGTTGGCACATTGCTGTTCATATAATAGCACCCTTTGTTCTGTGAACCAATCGATCTCTAGTTGGCACATTGCTGTTCATATAATAGCACCCTTTGTTCTGTGAACCAATCGATCTCTAGTTGGCACATTGCTGTTCATATAATAGCACCCTTTGTTCTGTGAACCAATCGATCTCTAGTTGGCACGTTGCTATTCATATAATAGCACCCTTTGTTCTGTGAACCAATCGATCTCTGGTTGGCACATTGCTGTTCATATAATAGCACCCTTTGTTCTGTGAACCAATCGATCTCTAGTTGGCACATTGCTGTTCATATAATAGCACCCTTTGTTCTCTGAACCAATCGATCTCTAGTTGGCACATTGCTGTTCATATAATAGCACCCTTTGTTCTGTGAACCAATCGATCTCTAGTTGGCACATCGTCATTCATATAATAGCACCCTTTGTTCTGTGAACCAATCGATCTCTGGTTGGCACATTGCTATTCATATAATAGCACCCTTTGTTCTGTGAACCAATCGATCTCTAGTTGGCACATTGCTATTCATATAATAGCACCCTTTGTTCTGTGAACCAATCGATCTCTAGTTGGCACGTTGCTATTCATATAATAGCACCCTTTGTTCTGTGAACCAATCGATCTCTAGTTGGCACGTTGCTATTCATATAATAGCACCCTTTGTTCTGTGAACCAATCGATCTCTAGTTGGCACATTGCTGTTCATATAATAGCACCCTTTGTTCTGTGAACCAATCGATCTCTAGTTGGCACATTGCTGTTCATATAATAGCACCCTTTGTTCTGTGAACCAATCGATCTCTAGTTGGCACATTGCTGTTCATATAATAGCACCCTTTGTTCTGTGAACCAATCGATCTCTAGTTGGCACATTGCTATTCATATAATAGCACCCTTTGTTCTGTGAACCAATCGATCTCTAGTTGGCACATTGCTGTTCATATAATAGCACCCTTTGTTCTGTGAACCAATCGATCTCTAGTTGGCACATTGCTGTTCATATAATAGCACCCTTTGTTCTGTGAACCAATCGATCTCTAGTTGGCACATTGCTGTTCATATAATAGCACCCTCTGTTCTGTGAACCAATCGATCTCTAGTTGGCACATTGCTGTTCATATAATAGCACCCTTTGTTCTGTGAACCAATCGATCTCTGGTTGGCACATTGCTGTTCATATAATAGCACCCTTTGTTCTGTGAACCAATCGATCTCTAGTTGGCACATTGCTGTTCATATAATAGCACCCTTTGTTCTGTGAACCAATCGATCTCTAGTTGGCACATTGCTGTTCATATAATAGCACCCTTTGTTCTGTGAACCAATCGATCTCTAGTTGGCACATTGCTATTCATATAATAGCACCCTTTGTTCTGTGAACCAATCGATCTCTAGTTGGCACATTGCTGTTCATATAATAGCACCCTTTGTTCTGTGAACCAATCGATCTCTAGTTGGCACATTGCTGTTCATATAATAGCACCCTTTGTTCTGTGAACCAATCGATCTCTAGTTGGCACATTGCTGTTCATATAATAGCACCCTTTGTTCTGTGAACCAATCGATCTCTGGTTGGCACATTGCTGTTCATATAATAGCACCCTTTGTTTTGTGAACCAATCGATCTCTAGTTGGCACATTGCTGTTCATATAATAGCGCCCTTTGTTCTGTGAACCAATCGATCTCTAGTTGGCACATTGCTATTCATATATTAGTATAAACCAACTAATGGTCTATTACAAATCCTGCATTCTGATTGGCTGAGCTACTAATGGTCTATTAGTGATAGACCGTGCCTGGCAAAACCACCACCTTTCTTTGCAAGAAAACTTGATTTTTTCAACATAAAATAATGGAATTCATTGCCAAAACCGACAACTAGTTGGTTTATACTAAAACAATTAGACCTCTCGTCCTCATGTGCTATGATATCAATAGACCATTCGGCCTTCGGCCTCATGGTCTATTCATCATAGCACATTCGGCCTTGAGGTCTAATTGTTAAATAGCACCCTTTGTTCTGTGAACCAATCGATCTCTAGTTGGCACATTGCTGTTCATATAATAGCACCCTTTGTTCGGTGAACCAATCGATCTCTAGTTGGCACATTGCTGTTCATATAATAGCACCCTTTGTTCTGTGAACCAATCGATCTCTAGTTGGCACATTGCTGTTCATATAATAGCACCCTTTGTTCTGTGAACCAATCGATCTCTAGTTGGCACATTGCTGTTCATATAATAGCACCCTTTGTTCTGTGAACCAATCGATCTCTAGTTGGCACATTGCTGTTCATATAATAGCACCCTTTGTTCTGTGAACCAATCGATCTCTAGTTGGCACATTGCTGTTCATATAATAACACCCTTTGTTCTGTGAACCAATCGATCTCTGGTTGGCACATTGCTGTTCATATAATAGCACCCTTTGTTCTGTGAACCAATCGATCTCTAGTTGGCACATTGCTGTTCATAGCACCCTTTGTTCTGTGAACCAATCGATCTCTAGTTGGCACATTAATAACAATGGATGACGTCAGCGTGAACAGCGCTATTGACCTCCTCTGTTCGGGCTTAGTGTTTCCCGTTTCAGATCACGTGGCATTCCCTCGAGTTTCTTTCTTCTCCAATGCAACTGGGTATATGAATATGGAAGCATCCCAAGCAACGATAGATTATTCAAATGAATGCCACGTGATCTGAAATGGGAGCACATTACGCCCACGCATGAGGAGGTCTATTCCATGGACATCCCTGCAACTGGTCAACTGTGTGCCGAGCTTTGAAGGAAAGTGACACTCCTTTGCCTTATCGTCTTCATGTGCAGAATCAGAGCCTTCAGGGGCGTATCTTCCTATAAGCCAAAGAAGCACTTACTTCCAAATATTTCGCGAAGTATGAAAATACCCGTGTATCTACCCGTTATTATCTGTTTTGTAGATCTAGCTCGCGATAGTTATTGTCGCTAAGTGGCTTTTCAGGCCAAGTCACAAAGCCTATAGTCCCGGGTGGCTTCCAAAGACAAAATACCTTGAACCGTTCCTACTCGTTCTGGCGAAGACGGATTTTGTTGTTCAAAACAGACAAGCAATGTTCTCATCACATTGATGTTGCGTGCGCAACATCGTCAAAACTGCCAATTTATATTGTCGCAAATATCTTAGCTTGATTGACCAATATGTCTGCCCGTCCCGACTCTTTCATATTCTAACGACACTGACAAGCCCAACTCCAAAATTTAGCCGAATTTGATAGAGTAACAAGCCTCAATCAGTAGCAGGGACATTTGCATATGCATGCGCGGCTTACATTTAATGAGCTCGCTATGCAGAATTGTCATGACAGCTCAATGTTTACGGGATATGTTCTGATATGTGGGACGAATTCGATATGAATTAGTCCAGAATTCGCATAGATGTTTTGATCTATGTTTCTGCTGCCTATTCTATGGAAAGGAATATACAATAGGGTCGAGTTGTTATCCAGGGACGTTCAAAGACCTTCAAAGAAACTCAATCAACGGAGATTGGCGATGGTGGCGCCCATCAAGGTTTCTACACTTTGGATCATCGCGATACAATTCGACTGAAAAATGTCGTTTTGCGGTCAAACAATAGCAGGTTGCTCTTTTTGGCATCGGAAAGGAGAACCCTTAAACCTATAATTAAACAATAATGGTTTTTATGTTCCGTCTATCAACAATCCTGCACATAATAACGATCATTTAGAATTGGGGTACTTTCCGATAGTAATCAAGTGATAACAGCAGAAAATTACTACTTTTCAAAATTGTAGAATGTAATATGCGCTCTTATCGGTAGACTACGCAAAAAAGGAATAACTGGCAGCAAATTTCAAGAGCATTTTTATCATATACCCGCCCCCGTCTTGTTCATTTCGATAGTAATCAGTCTTTATCAGCTGTATAGGAACTAATTATTAGGCCAAAGTGATTAACTTACGGGGGCGATGAATTTCTGAACCAATTTTCCTTTAAGCTTTCTACAACTTCCGTTCAGACATAACCTGCAAGTTTAAAGTTAAACTGTTATAACGAGGCAAATTTGACGCGTTTCTGTACACGTTTTACAGCCAAAGACTTTAAAGCGTCCCCCTCTAGAGTGCAATAATGAGTTGATTTTTGGAATATTGGATCCATTATTCGATTCAATAATGCATTCGGCTTGGGAAAACGTCTTTCAATTTGAACTCTGATTTCGGCTAGATTATCTTCCTGACACCACGCTCCGAGACTCTTTCTTCTCTAAATGAACGAGGGAGAGATTTACCAGGCTCGTAAAGTCTACCAGGCCCGCAATATTGTTAAAGGCCCATCACCAACCGAGAGCCTTTGCGGACTCTTAGCCAAGCAGAGCACCCGAAAAACAATGGATCAATTTGAAAACAAAAGAAAACGGAGCGCAAAGGCTCCCGGTTGGTGATGGGCCTTTAACAAAACTCGCAATAAACAAAAGGCTCCCTATGGTTTTTTCCATATATGGAAGCGCCTCCGTTATCTATCGTCCAATCAAAAAGCGAAAACCCAGTTCAAATCTAAAGACGTTTTCCCAAGCCGAAAGTATTATTAAAACCGAATAATGGATCCAATATTCCAAGAATCAACTCATTATTGCGCTCTACGGGGGGACAAAATAATGAAAACAAAATTCACTAGATAGACCAACCTTTTTAGCTTTAAAATGATATATGAACGACGTTTGTGGTGTAAATTGTGACGCGATATGAATATTTTTTCCCGCGACACCCCTCAAAGGTATACTCATAACTTCTATAGATTTGATTAGACTTGCTGTTTTCTCTGGACGATATAATATTGTTTTGAACCCGACAGTTAATAACTTGAGCAACTCCCAATAAACCTGACGAAATTGTACTATAAGTACCGCCAGTTGTCTCTTATAAGATTAACTACAAAGTCCAGTAAGGTTCACCGTCATTGTGGGAGTGTATGATTTATTATCTTTACTTTTCCCCTTTAATTAATGAAATAATAGTTTGCTTTGTACAGATTTTAATTTTCTACGATCAGTTTGATTGTATTCATCAATAAGCTTTTGACACTTCATCTCCGGAGTTTGGCAAATAAAAGTTGGCGTATGATGAGCGTTAAACTTTACGATCGTGCACCTAATGACACATCCTCGCGCGCCAGTGTCCTTCCCTCACCTCCCCCCAGGAGGGAGGTGAGGGAAGGACACTGGCGCGCGAGGATGCTAATGACATTGCCTCGTCGGCGTTTTATTGCTTTTGTTGCATGAAGTTCTGACAATCCACAAATCACCTGTTTTCAGGGCAAGGATAGTCAGGGGCGGATTTGGGGGGCGGGGGGCGGTCCCCCTTTCTCGGGAGATTTCCATGCATTTACTGTGCTTGATGAAGGAAATTTGCAAATTTTCGTCCCATGTTTTCACTATCCGGCGCCTCCTTTCTGAAATTCCCGGATAAGCCCCATGATTTTCCTTTCTTGCCTTTGGAGAGGATTTTTCTTTATAGGTCTGGTTTTCTTAAAGGCAATAATATTATTACTGGACTGGAATGTTATCGATGTTTGAATTTGTGAAAAAATTTGGACGTACATGGGCTTTTCTCGTTGTAAGGATCACATTAGTAACAAACAACTCGTATATGTTAGAAATATGTTAGCCACTCTACAAAACACTCCACAAACAAGGGTGGGTATTCCTAAAACATTGAATTCCAAGCTAAGTTAAGGTCATAAGGAAGTTCACTCGACTAATTCCAGGGCCTGTGGGTAAGGGATATCTAAATACTTCGGCGGGGTAATATTCCAAGGTGGGTATTCCTAAAACATTGAATTCCAAGCTAAGTTAAGGTCATAAGGAAGTTCACTCGACTAATTCCAGGGCCTGTGGGTAAGGGATATCTAAATACTTTGGCGGGCTGAGTAGCAGTCCCTGGATCCTCAGCAGGGAGGGGAGGGGGATTTGTTTTGCTGTCCAAAGAATTCTCTCTTACTAGTGGTTTGAGACATTTGTCAAGCTTTGAAAATCAAGAACATCGAAGTCTCGTCTAGCTTCGATCTTACAAACCAATTATTTGCTGAACGGAAAAAAAACTTGCACTATTCAATGAACGTTGGTGACATTTTGTTAGAGAAAATAGCGTGACTTTTTTCCAAAGAGAGTTACTTTTTTGAAAACTAACTTTTTACTGGTAGCACTGAAAATTGTGGTTGTACACAGAAGCACGGTTTACTGGTGTTGCAATTGTCTATGAACAAAATTTCCTGGGCGACAAGACCAACTGAAAATAAAGAACAGTATTCATGCAGACTCTGCAATACAATCCCAAGGAAATAGGTGAGTTCTTTCGTAAAATATTCAGCGTTCGCTCATTTTTGGACAACTTTTTGGGTCCTGAAAAAAAACATGCGCATAGTCCAATGCATCTACCATACATTGGAGTTCCAGGCCTACCTAAAAAGTGCTTTATTTATATACTGATTCATCCAAAGGCTCTATGCGGTAAACGATATTTCTCATCCTTTATACTAGGGGCGGTCTGCTACTGATATTCGTTTTGTAAGCAGTGCCACTGAGGATGGTCACATCCCCGTGGTTCTTTAACGCCCCTCTGGTTGCGCAGAAATTGATGCAAACCTTGTTCCAGGAACTGCTAATCCAGGAATGTCCAGTGATAGTGTTTAAAGAAAGCTATCTCAGTTTTCCGTGTTCTTAGCCTAATGTTCCCAGTGGGAAGCAAATGAAGCACAAAACACCACAGGTCAACACGACACCAAGAGCGTATCAATTTATAATCCCGATTTGTCAGGTGAAAGGTTCTTAGCAATGTTTATGCTCATTGTGATGATTGTGGAATGAACACAAACATAAGATAACAATTGGACGTTTTTTGGCTGCACTGCGGGTTCACCTTTCTATCGAGAAGACAATCGTGGTATATGGCTACTTTCCACACACTGAAACTGTTTCCGAGTCAAATCAAGTTTTCGTTGCATTACCCATGTGTACATGTGGTGCATCCGTTGTGTTGACCAAAACGATCTCAAGAATGATAATAAATTAGCTGCCCTGACATAAGGGGCGGACCATTAGAAATTGGGGGAGGAGGGTAACAATTCCCCAAAAAGATTTCGAGCAAGGCCAATCCTTCCCAAAAACAATACTTGCAGAGATCCAAAAGCTAGTAAAAAACATCTTACAAATTCCGGAAAATTCTTGCACAACCTGATCCCCGAAAAAAAAAAGGTTAACCCCCCCCCCCCCCCCCCCCTCCCCCAATTTCTAATGGTCCACCCCTAAGGGCAGAATAGCAACAAACACAAATTCATTCTGAGTTTGTTGAATGTTTACCGAACTTAACCGACGAGTGATCAGACAAAGTACAATATTTATACACTTTGAATGTTTTTCTACCTCATCTGCTACTCATACACATGTCATATGTACCACTTCTCGACCAACTTGTGAGAGTGCTTTCGTGCCCCATTTGCTGTGCTATGACTTGCGTTCACTTTGTTGTTGAGAGTAAAGTATGATCCCTTTCCCGGAGAAAAATAGTTTGTGCTTTTCTATAGGAGACATAGACATTATTCTATACCTTTACATGGAATAGAACTTATTACTACATCCCTACAGTCCTGTGCAGCGTACAAAACATATGCCCAAGTGTATAAGCTGCATTTCAAACTGTATGCAAGACTAATGCAAGTTGGTCCGAGATGTAACAGCTTATTTGTCGTGCCAAACCTAAACCGTGCAATCGTGTAAAGTGATGCAAATTAAAGGACTGGTCTGAACAAATTTCTTCAGGTCACAAGTTGTAATGTGTAGCGTGCCGTAACGCTAGCATCTAGCTGGAGTGACATTTACACCAGAACTAAACTCAACAGCCACGACAATCGTTTCCTTACCTGAACTTGAAGCGAACTTTCCAACTCGAAGTCTTGTCAATCGTAAGAATCGTTGTCAACTTATAAAGCAAAACGTCGTGACTCTGTATTGGCTAGAAGCTTATTAATGCCCAGTTGTTCGCCGTCTTGTTCATCGTCTACGAACCGGAGGTGGCCTATTCATATCACGTCGGTGTCACGCCTCCATCATCACCGACTGTGCCAAGTTCGACGTCAAGTATTTTCCGCTCTGCGTGTAACGTAGACAGGCCGAGACAAACTTCACCCCGCAGAGGATAAGCCTTGCTAGTGTCTATAATATGCCCAAGAGGCAGTATTATCAATGTGTACTTTGTCATTTTTTTATGTCCTTTTTATTACCACCTGTGGGTTAACCTTCCTATTTGTTTTGTGGCCAGGAGGCCCTAAAATTGTCAATATAAAAATCAAGGTTTTATCTCTTTTATCGACCTTTTATGCGGTGAATGGTACAGAAATCCTTTAAAATATCAGCGTATCATTAGTGTTAATTTTTAACTACAGGGTGTAAAGAGGGAAACTTTCATCTCAGAGATACTCCAATAAAATAATATTCGCATGCTGAATAGTATTTTCACATGGTGTCATTCCTCTACAGGTATAAACACGTGTTATTCATTCGTCAGAGAATACGCGCGCGTAGACAAAATGCCATAGTTTGTGTCAAAAATGGAGACAATCTTCCTTTTTCTGCTCTGCGTGCAACATAGACAGCCCGAGGCAATCTTTATCCTTGGACGGGTCTCATAAGTCCAAAGGGTAGTATGGCCTTCTTGAATTTTGAACTGTGGTATACCGTCCTCTTGTTTTGTGGTCATTGGTACTAAAATTGTCAATATAAAATGATTAAGGTTATCCCTTGTCGGTGAATGGTACAGAATGGTAAAATCAGCGTATGATTAGTGTTAATTGTGTAACTACAGGCCGTGAAGAGGGAAACATCGGAAATACCACTGCGATGATAATTTACTCCAACGTTCATGTACCATAACTTGAACAATTCATTACATCATTATTTACCCTTCCGGCCTATTAGAACCCAACATTCGGCCTTAGCCACCATGTCTGGCTACATAGCTCAGTTTGTAGAGTCGCGAAGGTCATCGAATCGATTTCTGTTCAAGCCTAAAACTTTTCAGATCTTAAAGACCCTGTGCCCGATAGGTGTGACAATGCTATGATTGGTTTGTTGTGTTTATCTAATACGTTAAGAAACTTTCAAAATAATACAATTAGTTTGTTGTTCTATGACGTCGTATCACATAAATCAGTTTTAGACAAAAGGATGGATCGATATTCCACGAGATTTTAACGGATTGAGTTCACTATTTTTACCGTTACCTCGTTAGCATAGACTTTTATGGGCTACGAAACTATTCGTAACGTCCATCGGTCACAGAGTCTTTAACAATATTATAGCGATTGTGTAGATTGCTTCTTAACTGCGATGCCGATGATGTAAAATATCAAACACTAGATAGCGTGTTTCATCACGATTTCAAACACTAAGAAGTGGTTGAAAAAAACGAGGTAAAGCCGAGTTTTTTTAACCGACTTCGAGGTGTTTGAAATCCTGATGAAAAAAAAACACTATCGAGTGTTTGATATTCCGATGATGTAAAATATCAAACACTAGATAGCGTGTTTCATCACGATTTCAAACACTAAGAAGTTGGTTGAAAAAAACGAGGTAAAGCCGAGTTTTTTTAACCGACTTCGAGGTGTTTGAAATCCTGATGAAAAAAAAACACTATCGAGTGTTTGATATTACTTCTCAAACGAATCATTTGATGCCGAGAAAAAGAAAGAATAAAATCTCAAAATTCTATGCAAATTAAGACTGCGTTTACCGAGCTCCTCAACGGTTATGATTTTCATGAATTATTAATGACTTTAAGAATATTTGGTACATTCATGCACCGCAGCTCGAACCTTTCGTTACATCACTAATATATTTGTTACATGGAGCAGGAAAAAACGAGCGGGAAGAAACCAGTGACGTCATCATTAAATAAATTCAAAATGGCGCTACCCGTACCTGTGCCCGTACCCGCGCGCGAAAATCAGGGTATCTTAAGTTGTCTAATATTCTCTCGCATTTTCCTACATGGGGTTAAGAGTTTTCATCGATTGGAGGAAGGTCCAAAGGGGCTTTTCACTTTTCCAGAGGACAATGTACAAGATTAACGAGTCGTTCTACCTTTTGTATAGAATTAGAATAAAAAGTGTACTCTAATTCTCCTGCAATTCTAGTCAATTTTTGGCTTGATTCAGACTTTCTTTCAGTTTTCAATTCCAATGTTCAGTATCCATGCAGAAAGACCGAATGCATTCCTACATGTAACTAGAAGAGGGTCTGCAAGGAGGTTCTTCAAACGAGGACTACAATAATAATGGTAGACAATAATAAGAAAACGACAAATTTAATTCAAAATGCAACAGCATGACATAATAAAATAATGAATAACAATTTTATCCATTTGATATAACCTTGAACATACAAAGACAAGATGAATGTCCATCAGTATTTTTGTGTGAATCGTGTCGTTAACTCAAAATAACGTCCAGGTTTAATTCCGAGCTTCTCTCGTATTCTGCCTTGTGTTGATGTAGAGCTTGGTGGAGATCAATCCTCTGGATTACCGTGCGTACTCTTTTCTACACATGGAGCGTGCGCTGTTCATTCTAAAATTACGTCATGACGCACGCGCGCGCAAGCAAAATGTCATATTTTTCTGTCCAAAATGGAGAAAATATTCCTCATTCTGAAAATTGGGTGAAAGCGAATCGTCACTCCAATTGCTTTTTTTAATAATATTGACCTCTACAATATTATTATAAAGAATAATATTGAGACTTTTTTTCCGTCATGTTCCAAATAATGAAGAGGTTTCTATAAAAAACGCCCATTGCGGTTTTCATAATTCTGCAAACTCTGAAGCAACAGTCAAACAGAGGTTTTGCAAAAGCTACCGGGTTGCCTTAGATGTTTGATTCAAGTAACCCTTTGAAAATAAAATAAATTAGTCGATATAGAGTTCGCAGAATTATGAAGACCGCAGTAACTTTTACTTCTAGTATATGATTAGGCAAAGTTTGAAAAATATATATCACTGAATATGTCAAGTTCTTATTTCAGGGGAATGACCTCATTGTTAAGCATTATCAGATTTCCTTCGAAGGGATTTCTTCAATTACCGTTAGCACTGGTACATGATTATGGTGATACGTAATATTCTATAAAATGTCGAGAAGCAATGCACCAGCATAATCGATGAAATGATCATCTTCTATTGAGTACCAAACAAAGCAATGTGACGACAAACCATTCTAGTCAAACGCAATGTTTGCGACAAAATGAATGGAATTCTTGGCCATGTCACGTCAATCGAGAGTGCCTAATGAAGAGGTTGACGTACATGTATTTGAGAACCTGAATCTAATTAACTAAAAGACTACAAAACACAAGCACATCGTACTTGGAAAGCACCATGACCTTTTCCGCGTCCACAACCACGCATTAAACCATACTAATGTTATTCTGACATCACAACACTCGGGCACAAGTGTATTATTTTCTTTGTCCTCGACAACCCAGTAAAGTCCCATAGTCATGTTTTTTCTGATATTTTTCTAAAGACTGAATTTGATTACTACAAACCCCAATCACATGATACCCGGGTACAATGGCATTGTTTTCCGCGTTCTCAACCACCAAAAGTACCATACTCATGTTGAGCGCTACTTTTTAAAATACATTATTTATTAATTCCATTTAAATGTTTGATATCCTTAAGTTGTATTTGCTCACTCATTGATGATAATCGCCTTGCAGGACACGGACTCAAACTATTTCCATAAACTGTCGAAAGTCGCTTTCGGTCCAAAATCGGAGTGCTTATTGGACTCCGCTCGTGAATGTTCGTGAGTCCTCGGTACATATCGAGCTTGTCTGATTTCCGACAGCAAATAATATTAAGAAATTCTCTGCGGTAATTTTCGGAGAATATTACATACAGCATTGGATTTATGGCAACATTCGTTATGCCTATCCATGGCAGAACAATATCGAATTTCAGCGGAATTGTCAACTGTGGCGCATGTCGTTTTAAAACTTCACGAATCTGTAGTGGTAACCAACAAACCCCAAAGACTACTACAACTGTGATAAGCATGATGGTGGCCTTCTTACTGGACGCTTGTACCTTCTGCTGCGCCAGTAAGTTCTCATTTCCAGGTAATTTCCTGGACCATAGCTGTATTCCAGTTAGGATATAAGCTACTGCTATAAATATCAATGGTACTATGTAAGTCATCACCATGAATGTGGCAATGAATTGTTCCTGGCTCATACTGGGGTACTCCTTCCAAAACTCATTGCAGACCTTCCCTTGTGGTGTTATCTTCATTTGGGAGACAATTATCACCGGAATGCTGAATGCAATCGAGGCAATCCATATACCGACGATGGCCGCTTTGAGGGCGTTACCTTTACAAGCGCGACGAAGAGGATATAAGATAGCGCAGCATCGATCAAAACTGATCACAACCAAAGTGAACACCGATGCTGCTATAGAGCCAAGCTGTGCTGAGGAGAAGAATTTACACAAGAATGTGCCCACGAATTCTCCTCCGAACCACGCACTCATTACATATAAATATTTAGTGATGTATGGAATATCCATCGTGAGTAACAAGTCTGCTAGGGCCATGTTGAGAATCAAAATATTTGTAGAGTTTCTCATGTGTTTTCGCGTGCTGACTATGTAGACAACGAGAACATTTCCGATGGTGGAGACAGCGAATAGCACTGAGGCATACACCGTTAGACCAATAGTTACGTCCATTGGGATTTGGAATGGCGGCATTCCTCCTTGCCCTTGGGATGTGTTGGCTAGAACGGACCTGTTGGTTCCTAGAAAGGAGAAATATTAAAAAATCAAGCAAAATGTCGGACATGAATCTTTTGCAGAAACCATTCAGATTTTTCAAGGATGGACAAGCACTGCTTATTTTTCCGCCATACAAGAGTCAGTTCTTTGGATGATGTAACTTCTTCTCACACGGTCTGTTGGCTAGACTTGATTGTCTTTCATGCAAATTTGGATCCTTCAATATTTTCCGCATGCTGGAATGATGAAGGATCCAAATTTGCATGAAAGATACAGTCAAGTATTTTCCGCATGCTGGAATGTTGAAGGATCCAAATTTGCATGAAAGATACAGTCAAGTCAAACCAACAGACCGTGAACTAGACAAGCACAACCAACAGAGAACTTTGGAAAGTTTTTTGGGCGTCTTAAAAAACTTCAATTGAGCAGGCGTTCGGATTGGCGTTTGCAAATGTCATGAACTTCAATCCAACAGAAATCGAGCAAAATTGATCGATTTTTAATTGCTTATACGAAGTCTATCAAAATAATGTCAAAACTGGTACAAAATGCGATGACTAGAACCGGAGAAGTAAGACATATTACAGTACGGCTTATTTTTTTTGGAGAGCTGCCCTAATAAATAGGGAAAAAACGCAATTAAGATCTGCAGTTTGGGCTCTCTGTGCTGAGATCACGTGTCACCCGCGCTGTGTCCCTTGGGAGTACTGTCGTATGAATATCGGAACACAGAGAGCTCATTAAGGTTACTGAGAACCTTCGCGCACGTTGTTCGGAAAAAAAATCATACACGTCCTTAGTTTAATCAAAATATGACAACCTATATATCGTTGGAAAGCTTATAGAATTGACTAGCGGGCTATGGCAAAAAGAAATCACTTATCGATACCTGTAATTTTTCTTAAAGCATTGATTAAATATTTTGGTGTGCTATTTTCACGAGCTAACGCTGTCGAACTGCTGGACCATGACTCCAAGTAACATATTGTTTTAATCCTTAAAGGTGTTCCTCAAAAACCGTGTCTGCGATTTTTTAAATTTTGTTTACTTCAAAAGTTATGAATTTTTTAATTTTTAGAGCGTGAAAATTCTACAAAATTTGACCTTCCAATTTAAAAGTTCGATAACTTTTGAACAAAGCAAAATTTTAAAAAACGCAGACACGGTTTTTGAGAAACACCTTTAAGGGTTGAAACAATGTGTTACTTGGGAGTCGAGGTCGAGCAGTTCGACAGCGTTAGCTCTTGGAAATCTCACACCCGAATTTTAGTAAAACCTTTAAAAATTTCTAATTATGAAAAAAATATTTCTTTTTGCCATAGTTCGCTAGTCCATTCTATAAGCTTTCCAACGATATATAGGTTGACATGTTTTGGTTAAACTAAGGACGTGTATGATTTTTTTTTCGAAAACGTGCGCGAAGGTACTCAGTAACCTTAACTACGAACTTTGGCGTGAAAAAACGCTATTTTCCTTTCAACCTCTGGCAAAACAAATGGCGTAGTGCTAAAGATCATGATGTCTTCTTCTTGTGTGCCGAATTTGGTGGAATTTCAGGCAAGTGGAAATTAGGTGCTAGTGGCACTTTAAAAAATTGTTAATAATTAATTCTGTATTACGTTTTTAAAAATATTATAACGACTATACGATGTTGTATTATTGTAAAGCGCTTAGGGCAGTTAGAGGTTATTATTATTATTAGCGATTCTAAGCTGGATTCTAGATTCGAAATTCGATACTATGAAGTAGCTATTATGTATTTTTTGTAAACGCACACTAGACCTGTGATCTCCTAAAGTCGCTGATCCGTCTCGAAGAAAATCATGAAACTCTTCGAAACAAAGTCGATGGTTGATCCTCTCGGTAATTCTGATGCTCCGCTATCGCACCTTTACTTGTGGCGGTTTTAGCTCCGCTGTAACGCTTAATTACCATCGAAGTAAAACTGGCGTAACATTGTGACAGTAAATGACAAAAGGAGGAAGAAGTTTCAACGGATTTTTAATTAAAATAATAAATTTATTTCCTGTCATTTTGTGGCGTTGAAGACAAATATGCTGCAGTTGCTCCAGGCGTGTTTTCTAAGTAGAATTAGCTTTCCCTTGACATTGTAATGAGAAAAGGGACATTTTTTGTGTTAGAGGTGTTAATGTAAGGATTACCTTGGCAAAGAACCTTTACTGTTTGACATATAACATCATGAAGCTTAAATTTATAAGTAAATTTTTAGAGAGCAAAACAGACTGAAATAAATCATCTAGAATGAGGGCTCAAAGCTCAGAGCCAAAACAGAAAATACTTCTGTTCTATCATAATGCTTCGCTTTATATTTTGCCCTTAAGCAATAAACTGTATATATTACTTACAGACATTTCTTACAGCATTCCATTATTATTGGTGATAATTCTGTGAAATGTTCAGTTTTTAACTCACCTGAACTTTCGTTGATTGCTAGTCTCTGCATGATGTGCCTTCTTGTTAAGGTTCTACGGGTTGCAAGCCGTTAAGACCCTTCGGAAAGTAAATAACAAGTGCATTAGTGTCATGTGACGTCACTTATTAATTCTGACGAACAAAACGAGGAATATGAAAGCAATAACTAATTCCTCTTGTTTTCAATACCTGGCAGAATTTATAAATTGACATATCAGAATGAATTATAATGTTCGTTTCATTTTAACTTGCCGCTAACGAAAATTACATCCTCTTTCTTTTACTTTCCGTGATATCAAGGAACCGACATTAGAAGATAATGTCGGTAAAAATAAAAGTAAAACCTTCTGGGCTTCCATTTCAGAGTCTATAACATGAAAGCGGAAAAAGTTGATATAGATATAGTAAAATTAAACTCTTCAACCATCTGTATAATGTTTTTTCTTCCCATAGTTCTTGAGGGGTTTTTTCGAACCCCACAGTGAACTAAAACAGTGCTCGTTAATCATTAAAGTACTCAGTTCGTTTTTATTTGCTACGGTTCTTTACTAGCGTCAGTTGTATCATAGAAGTTGATCGTTTCAAGTAGAACATTCTATCTAAATCCTTGAAGTCCAGTGTATGGTATTCAGTGACGAAAAGACGCGTAAGTGGGTAAATATAACAAAACACCGTTATGTCTTACGTTACGAGACACTCACTCAGACGTAATGTTCATCTAGATAAGATTTATGAACATCTAAAAGCTGATAACTTGTCATGACTAGCTGACTCTCCTGCTACCTTATCGGAAATGTTTGTTTTTGGGATCTCGAGATTAGTAGTCCAGTCCCTGGACTCTTCTTTGCGGCTCGGGTAGGCTGTGGTCTCGGGATTATAGAAATACCCAAAGGAGAGCCGGCTCCCAGGCTTCGTCGTGCTTTATGTTATGGTCATATGGTTATGGCTTTATGTTATGGTCATGGCTACAGGCATACACGTTGTTCGGTAACTATTAAGCGTGGTTCACACTAGCCACATAACGACATAAGTGTAGGAAAATAACAGAAACTCTCAGGATTTTTAACGCAAATGTTATTACTGCTGTTTTCATAATACTGCGAACTCCCACTTTACATTTCCGAACGCTAAACAGCGTTTTAGCTTCCGTCAATCAAACCTTTTATGACAGCCGCATGAATTGTTTCTCAGTTTCGTTTGCATTTTATGGTGGAAAATTTGGTTTTGAAGCCTAGTAATCCTTATTAGTTCAAAAAACCTTTCGTGAAATCACCCAGATCTGTTGACTGATTTGATTGACGGAAGCCAACAGCGGTTTGTTAGTTGGCGTAGAGTTCGCAGATAAACTTGCTTTATTTTCACTTGGAGGAGAATTTTGTCCAAGTGAGTGAAGTCGTGCTTATGTTGTAATCTGTGAACGCCAGGCTTCTTGTTCCACCGTTGTGGAACGTATCGAAATGTTCACTCGGATTTATTGGTTCCCTCAGGAGCCCATCAACAGGAGCCTCCATCTTCTCCATTAGCCCTTGTCATATGCACAGAAGTAGAAGAATCTATTTTCAAATCTCAAAGCCTGCGTGAAATCACAGAGCTGTTCACTCAATCTTTGATTGAAGGAAGCCAAACCGCGGTTTGTTAGTTGGCGTAGAGTTCGCAGAATTGTGAAAATTGCATTAAACTTCTTGTCCAAGTGAGTGCAACTGTGCTAATGCTGTAATCTGTGAACGAGACTTCTTGTTCCACCGTTGTGGGACGTATCGAAATGTTCACTCGGATTTATTGGTTCCCTCAGGAGCCCATCAACAGGAGCCTCCATCTTCTCCATTAGCCCTTGTCATATGCACAGAAGTAGAAGAATCTATTTTAGATTGTAGATTTAAACGGCAAATTGCCGTACTTTGAGAGTGAGAATATGGGATTCAACTCGAGCACTTCTTTCTTTTGAGAGAGGGGACATAATTGCGGAAAATTTAGCATCTAATAGATTCATCAATATTTACTCCTGTGCTTCAGACACGCACCACTAGGTGATGGAGGCTCCTGGTCCCTTCAAGAGCGCCCGAATTGCCGCAGGTAAAGAGACAACAAGTTAATAAACTAGCGAAGATAAATCCCAGAAAAGGAAGTGATATTATCGTTTTTTGGAGCATCCAAAACACCTGTATCACGTGAGATGAATACTCCAAACAACGCTAATAATCAGATGTTTCGGTGATGCTGGCCTCCTCATCGGTATGAGTATCTCTGCAAGTGGCAAGAAAGGACGCTTGCAGAATTTAAAACGTATAACGCACTTTGTATAATTTGATCTGAGAGGATTCATTTATAGCTAATTGACAAAAACAAGCTGTAGAAAAGAGACCATGTACACGTCTAAAGTGTAAATGTCTCACATTTATTCAAGAAACAATACACTTATTTCAGAAAAAGTCGCACCATCACATGCGTCACGGGGGAATCTAAGAAGAACGAAATTCTCTTTGGCTAAATCAGGCGATATTCTGCAAAATCGAACAGGGTAATGGTTTTATTATTCAGCACATCGATAGCACAAAAAAAACAGACATGAACTACTTTTGCGTATTAAATACGAGCTCAACACATCATATTTCCTTCAAACGACGATATCGCAGGATAAATGTCATGTACAGAAGACAGCTATGGCGTTCCATAACCATATTTGAGCAGTGCATCGATGTGCTGAATAATAAGCAAGGTGATAAGCTATTTATCCTAACACAGCGTCCATGATTCTGTTTTGGTATACCTATTTGCTTCCATGAAGCATCGCAGGCTATTACTGACAATTCACCTTTGTCACACGGCACCCATCTTTTCTTACAGAAATGACTATACGTGGGTGAGCTTACACGCCTGGCCTCGCTTTCATGCCAGCTTCGCTGTATTAGAAAATCCAAGATGGCTGCCGTGTGACAAAGGCGATTTGTGACGGTTTTTCTGTCCCGCCAATCAAGCCATCTAAACCAAACAGGTTTTTGCCCTGTTTTGCCAAGTGCAGTCGCCTGGTGTATCGTTTTCTTGAATACATGAGACATTTACACTTTAGATGTGTGCAGTCTCTTTTCGACAGCTTAGGTCGGTTTCAGACGTCGAACTTTTGCCGCGTCGAATCTAATTGTTAGAAATTTCATTTGTAGCTTCTGGGACACTTTGTCTAGTGCAAAAGGTAAATCTAGATGAGTCGTAGCAGAACAAAAAGGAATGTAAAGTTTGTTTTTCTTGTTTATTCTTCCTTTTGTTGTGAAAAGGAGAAAACCAGTCGGCTGAATTGTATTCGAGGCGGCAAAAGATCGACGTATGAAACAGGCATTAGTTTTGTCATTAGCTAATGAATAACTCGCACAATTTAGTTCAGTAAGTACTATATTTCCTTCGAGTACATGCTTGTCAACTAAACTGTCTCATCTGTTTACCCAGGCGTGACTTGTCAAAACAGACTGTTTAGTATTGGTATTGGGCACAAATAGAGGTGTTGCTTGTTTTCACGATTTTTTTTTCTTTTTTCGTAAAGAACGCAAGATTACGTCTGGGCATATAATAGTATTAAAGTGTTAAATGTATTTAATGTACCAAATGTACCCACCTAATCCTGCATGAATGTCAACTTAGATGAGATGGAATAATATAATGATTATTTGACGATTTTTTCGCGGTTTTCAAAGAATATCACATCATTGCATATTTTACGATTCATGCTGTAAAACATTTATCTTGTATTTTTTTTAACGTGAATTAAGCAGTATTAAGCAGAATATCGTGAATAAGTTAATTACCAAAACAGTTAATAATGTATTGTTGCTCGCTTTTGTTTACGCTTCCTATACATGCAAACTCTCCCATCATGTATCTTACACGTAAAAAAATATATATTTCTATGGCACAACTTTTACTACCTTATACGGCTCAAGAACCAAGTTTCAATGAAACAGAAAAAACGTGAAGCCTGCATTGGAGATCGCATCTTCAAATTAAGGCATGTTCACCATGTGTTATGGCCAACTTTGTGTACCGCTTAAGAGAGAATCCATCAGTAAATCGAATATTTAGGAGAATGTGAAAAAAATATATGACAGAAATTTCAAATCAATGTTTTGGTTTTTGGCATTTTTGAAAAGCTTTTCATAAAAGAAAATCCCTGTTATACCACCAAAAATGTAATTCTTATCGAAACTTAAGAAAATAAGAACGGATTCCATGTTAAAATGTTTCAACCTCAAGCAATCCACCTTTTCCTATACTCGTCAACGAAAACTAACCGATTTAGAAGGTGAAGCCATGCTCGAACACCCATGGTCTTTGCAGTCCGCTCGCTCTCAAAAAGAAACGAGGGTCGGAGCATAGAGCACCACAACGTGTACCATACAGTAACGAGTTTTCTCGGACACGAAAAATGTCCCCTATACAGAATAACGTTCGTTTTGGCCCGAATTTTTCGGTTACCCGAAAAACTCGGGTGAAAAACAATGGCAAGTTTGGGAGAAGCTTGTCTCCCGAGATTTGGGAGTTCGTATGAAATTGGAAATTTTGTTTTGAAACGTGATTACTATGTAGAAAATTGCCAACTTTTCGAGAAACGGGCCCCTGATCCTGTAGTCTAAGTGTCGGAATGCCAATATATACTGTTATGTGCATTTTATTTTCTTCCTAATCGACCCGTTTGACTAGTATAAGACTGGCGCGTTTAATGAAATTTCTGTAACAGCGTATCGTTCATCTTATTGAGCGCGTTTCGTATCATCTCTAATCTTCACTCAAATTCATCATTATAAGATGTAAATGAACAAGCATTTTACGATATCATAAATATGTCAGCCTGCAGGGAAGGCACGTAGATACTGTGTTAATTTTCGTTGAATTGTCGTTAAAAAGTTCACGATAGTTAAAGAATATTCAGCAAGACAAATAAAATCTTTGAATTTTTAAGATGAGATGATAAGGCTTTAGCTTCCCCGCTAAGATGTATATCATGGAAATTTGATATAAATCTCATGTATTATGTAATTCCATTATAACAAGAATTAGGCAACTGTATTAAATATATATACAATTGTAGCCAATGTATAATATTTTTGCAAGGTTCCCACTTATGCGATCATTGTACTTTTACTTTTATCATCCCTTATAGAAAAGAAATGTCCCTTATATATCATCTCTAGTATTTTTGCTTCTCATTCATTTCGTGCAAAGCGTGACTTCAGAGGAAAACCTTGAGCATTGACGAAAAAAATGAAAACTGTCTGTCTCAACAGTTTCATTTTTTTCATTTCAGGTAGCAAGAGAACTGACTACGTACCTCAGATCCTGCGGAGATATTTTTTCTTCGTCGAGTTGGTGTGGGATAACAAGTAAGTCGATCGCGGATAAAGCGCGCACGATAAAAGTAAGCTTTTCCATTCACGAGCTAAGCGCTAGCTCATTGGTCAAAGATCTGTGACATCATTAGTAATTCTAGCGTCCATAAGGTTACCTGGAAACCTTCGTGGCGCAAAAATTAATTCAATTCACGAAAAGTCATCTGCCTGTGATTATTAGCGAAGATAATAATCTTATTTTTTTTATTTGGCTACTGTCTTCTCAAGTATAAAAAGATAATCCAGGTCAATCTCTATATCTTCGCGATATACGTGGGCAAGTATTTCGTTTTTTTAATCGAGAATGATTTTCATTTACAAATGTCTGGGTTTGGCTGTGAAGATAATACAATATGATCATTTTGACACGGAAATTTTAATTTATGTGCTCTTTTTTATATATAAAGTTCAGTATATATAAAGTTCAGTATATATAAAGTTCAGTTATTGCTCATACAAAACGTGTACCTGCATTTATTCCATTCTTTTATTAAATCAAGCATGATTTTCTTTTATAAACGTCTGGGTTTTGGCTGCAATACGGATTTTTTTTTATAAGTAAAGTTATTCAGGATTGAAAAGGTTATTGCTCATACAAATGGAGTCCTATAATTTAGTGTACACTGTTGCTTTAAAAGAAAGGCCGTGGTTGTTTAAAACTGTGCAGCCGAGGATTGCTATTCCCACCGTTTAGATGAAGTCATGCTTAGGAGTGGTATTGTCACACTATAAATATTAAAACCCACGTCTCGTTCAAATAATTTTAGATAATTAGGTATAATTATGTACTGAAACTAATCGCCCTCACGTGCTTTTTAAGCTGACTCTTCGATATTCAAATGTACCCAACGGTGACTCGGGCGTAATGTTGTGAAGGCCTAAACACAGGGTCATCACTTAATTGTGCCTTCTCCTCTTTCCAGAATTCTGATTAAAATTAAAATCGATTTTTTAATGATTAATTCCAGAAACCACTATCACTATTTTTGTGAGCCTCTATTTCGTATTCCGCTCCTTCTATAAGAAACCTGTCCCACTTTTTGGCTCAAATTGAAGGAATGATCTTCCCTCGACGTCTTTCAACCAAGCCACGTTGAAGATTCAGCAAGTTTGGATTTATAACTCTACGGTGCTAGGACATGAAAATTCACTGCGCCAAAAATCATTAACTTCAACCTGAAATTTATTTTAATTTATGCACGATATATTTCAGGTTGAAGTTTAATGATTTTGTTATTACAAGGCGCACTGAATTTTCATTGCATCACAGTCGGGTGGATTTTGAATTTCGTGTGAGTCACCTTAATAGCAAAGAGCAGAGCAGACGCCTACCTTTGCTATGCTCAATGTTTTCTTTAGACGTCTTCTCTTGAATTGTTCAGAAATGGAATGTTGCACGTTGGGGTTATACTTTCTAAGTGATATTTTCCTTATTAAGTTTATTTTTACACGTGTAAGTAGAACTGACGTACATGATGGGGGGTGAGGGGGGCCTACCCAGTGTATGGACATCCAAATGAAAAAAAATCTTCAGGGTTACTTCCTACAACCTGAACTGATTTTCAAATGAGGACCTACGCATTTTAATTACGTAATACTCATCACGTAGCATGTACAAATTATATAAACAGCTCAAACAAAATGAGGATTTCTTTATTAAGAAAACCGATTGAGAGACGTAAAGCTTTCACTCGTGACGCTCCCTGTATGCTCGCTCGTGTAGTGACTGTATTTAGCAGCATGTTTTCAAAACGCTGGAGGTATCCAAGGCCAAGTTGTGCGTCACTTTTTCCGTGGACGGAAAAGTACAACGGATGAACCGAATGAGAGACGTAAAGCTTCCGCTTCCTGGTGCTTGTGGTATGCTTGCTAGCTGTGACTGTATTTAGCAGCATGTTTTTTTAAAAGCAGAAGGCATAGAAGGTCATGTTTTGCGTCATTCTTTATACAACGGTGCCATACTTTACGAAAAAAAAAACGAATGTCAGACGTCTAATAAAAGCCTTCGTGACGCTTCCTGTATAGTTACTAGCTGTACTGTATTGAGCAGCAAGTCTTTAAAACGCAGGAGGTGTTTTGCGTCATTTCGTTCGTGGACGGAAACGCACAACGGTTCGAATAGCAGAAGTAGGGGATATGACGTCATATGATTTCTCCAGTACAATGTCAAATTAACTGCCAATCAGTAGAAATCAAAGTTTTCAAGCCCGATTTTAATTTTTGTATTCACGTAGCTTTATTCTACCAAATCATTATGTACATCCGGGTAACATGAGATGCGCACGCACCGCCGTTGATCAGTGCACATATCCTTCAGCCGTGGATCGGACGTTGGCCCTGTTCTGATTTATGCTAAGATATACTTAAGTATGCTTAAGTTATATATATATATGCTTAAGTATATACTTATTATATGCTTAAGTATATATATAGAGAGGATTCGATCAGAACAGAATTTGTTATCGTGCCCTCAAGGCATTGTATGTCTAGACTGCCGTTGACTTCTCAAGGTTTTGGGACAAGTTGAAAATCAATTAGAGAGAATAGCATATTTTATGACACGCCACAGAAAATACAGCCAATCAGAATGTAGAAATGGCGTCGTATATATGTTTGGTGGTGTGCCACTCAACCTTCCTATCGTCCATTGCATTTACGTAAAACGTTGACTTACATTTTCTGTAGCGTGGTATAAGACAGTTAAAGGCTCGTGTGTATACCAGAAAATACAAGTGACGCGTGGGATATTCTGCAGTATGCCACTCGAAAGCATTGTTATAACTAGTATGTGACATTGGCGTTGAAACCAAAGATACTGTGTAGACTGTTACTTACAGAGCTATTAGGTACGACAGTATTGTAGAGATCCTGTTATGGCTTGTTTGGTCAGCAGTGAAATTTAGAGGTTTTACTAGAAGACAACTTGAAAATGACACTCGGATATAATCGTGCTTCCTATGTGTACGTGGACTACTATCGCCGACGCGCCTGTTGTCGATGGAATAAAGAGAAAAAGCGAGCGAATATGTTGAGCTGAGGTGACACAATAAGATAACCAAATCTAGAAAACATAATTACCTCATCTGTTCGGCCCTTTCAGGAATAGAAAAAAGATAAACAATCTCCAGGATCTAAAATAATCAGTTTATCTTAGTACGATCTGTAGGGAATTTTGGAAACATAACCTGATTGCAGAAACCCAATCAGAGAGATTCAGCCAGGCGAAATACCCATGGGTATTATTTTTTGTCTTGTATTAAACGTTATACGAAAGTTCTTTCTAAGGAAAGTCAAGCGCGTAGTCCAATTTGTATAATCTACTGTTAAAGGCCGAAACAGGTAGGTTTAGTGGCATCCAGCTTTATCAATAACGCTAATTTGCATCAAGGAGTGTCTCCGTAGCAAGGAATAAACGTTTCAAACAGTGGGACATGAATGAGGGATTGGATTTGAAAGAAAAAACTAATGAAAACATTAGCAAATTAAGTAAAACAATCTTACCAGGAAGGTCTATGAATTAAAAACACACTAGTTTTGTTGAAGGCTGGCTTGTCAAATGTGATTATAATCCTATATTTGTTTTCTTTGAAGGGTAGCGGGTGTCACATTTGCTTGATGAGAAAATAAACACGGAAAATACGGCCGGAAATCGTCCAGTGGACAAAGGAACTCATTTGAGAAATATACTATAAAGCGGCGAAGCTATTAAGGGGCCCTTTATCCGCGGAAGCGACGAGAAACTTGCAAACAACATTTCAAGCTGCGGGGCTGTTAGTCTAAATACTACAATATTGTAAATTTAGAAACTAGACACAGTGGATAAAAGCACAACATTCTGAAAATGATTTTACATTCGAATGGGACATTCGGCAGACGTTTAATGTTACTTGATAGAGACCGCATTTAGGCTTTGAATTTGTTTGACTAAAGAGAGCTAGGCAATGTATATATTGGTGGAACAGAGCAACAAGACCACATAATTTCTGCAAATGGAATTAAAGAAAAAGCGAACACAAATATAAAAATATATTGTAAATCTATTAACAGCTTCCTAACCGCTAATATTATAGTTCAGGATTAAATAATTGCGAAAAGTAAATGGTGGGGCATATACTATTGCTTGGGAAAGAATATAAAGGTAAAGTGCATTTCCTTGTAGCACTCTTGATTTATTTTTAAGGACTTTTCCTTTCAATGTAGAGAACTAGCTTTCTAAATTTGGACCTTGTACGTATGAAAATGTGCAAAGCTTTTTTAAAACATCTGCCAGTAATAAACTTTTTGGGCCCTTTTAGGGGGATTTAAAATCGATAGAAATAACAAAAATGCTCTGAAGATTTATCTCACTTTTCTTGTCGTCTTGTAACTGGCCAACAATTTTTTTATAAAAGTCACAAAGCGACCCTTCAATTAACTATAATTAGGCTTGAAAGACATCATATCAACTGATCTTGTGCTAGTCGACATATTTGGAGATGTTTCAAGTTTTGTATTCTAAACGTTCTCCAACGAGATATTGCAGTGCCATTGAAATGAGATACCAAGTCTCTTAGCAATTCTTAATGAGGCTGAAACTAGAAAACTATTCCTTTGTACTTTTGTGTTCAATGTTGTTTCTTTAAATTGTGTAAAATGTGGATAAAATCGAAACTTTATCCAGTATATCCTCTATCACTTTTGCACTTCCCTTTAAAGATAATGGAATCGAAAATTTGGAAGAGAGCAAATGATATTTCGTTCTACAAGCGAAGCTAATTCGATGAATTGTCACTAATCCTTTCCATTAGGTCATGTTCTTTGGAGCGGAGCAATTTCATCGAAAACGAGCTAACGCAAATTGCAAACTACTTTGGGGAACTTCCTGATTGTCTTTATTCTAGTCTAGCGATGGTGGTACTTTCTTCTTTTTTCGTCTCAAAACAAATTTATCTACAGCTGCATTTAAAGCTGCCTAAGCTTTTTTTGAGCCATAATCTTTTACTTCGTTACACACAATTTTTCTTATGAAATGAAAGATAACGTGGGTCCTTAAATGGATTAAAGCCGCTAGATGGGGCTAGATGTTTGGAGTATAATCTTGTATTGTCGAACAAAATGTTAAGGAAAAAGCGTTGTTTTTTTCATTGTTAATGGAGGGGAGGCTATTTTATGATATTCCTCACCACGAGGTTGTTCACTGTTTCTCACCTGTAGATGAAGTTACGTGTTGTGTTCGATGCCTTCCAGAGATTTGCGTTATACTCTTCTCGTCACACCTGTATAGAAAACAAACCGCCCAGCTATAACGTCCATCTAACTTCCTTCAAGATTAAAAAACGACGGCATTTTCACCTTTGAAAGTAGCAATGATTAATCCTCTTGTCAACAATTCGAAAAGAATCCTTCTGACCCCCGGATCACGTTGCAAGTCCTTCTATCCAAGCGATACAGAATTTTAAGGCGATTCGCGGAACGGTTAGAGAGTTGTTGACTTTATAGCTTAAGCACACACAAAGCAAGTGCACGGCCTGTAATTTGCAATATTTGACATTAACTGAATTGATTGCAGTGACAGGTTTGTCTGTCAGGTCTGAAACATGTTCTAAATATTAACCGTTTGACTCGCTGCCACGTAAGAGTTACCTCGGGAGTTTTTGATGAAGGCGCTCATTTCATAGTGCAGCCTAGAGAAGCCATACCACAATATCTCGACGCGCGGAAGGCCTGCTAGGAAGGTATTATTAAAATGGAGCTTATCGAATGCTTATTTTAATATTTTTGGAGTGTTAAATATTTAATTAAGGAGTCTTGGGAAGAAGTAATTATGACAATTGAGCTTTGAAGGATTGATATGGTTTTTGGATAATGCAAAGAATCTTAAGTTTCATCATTTTCAAATACCCCTAGCATTTATGGAAAACAGGTTTTCTTAATATTTTTTGGTAAATGCCTGCTGTGACTTTGATCTCGCGTTGTCATTTAAGAAAAACAGCAAACCCTGGCTGTTTCATTAACTTAGTAATCAGAGTGATTAAACAAAGTAGGTTTGCAGCCGTTCACATTATTCACGATCGAATTGAATATGAAATAGGAAAAAGGGTTTTCGGTTTGCAGTTTGTAAATATTGAATGTTAAACAGGCAATTGGTTTCCCTTGATGTAGAATTCCAAACGGTAATGTTTTATTTTTCAAGACAGGCTTTTCTTTTGATGTTTTCAAAAAAAATTATGTACTTAAAATAAAATTTAAAACAATGGAACAGAAATTATTAAAGAATTAAAACCGCAATTGTTATTACACCATTCGAATTATTTTTGTATTAATTAGAATAAATGTATTTTAATGTTGCTATGGTAACTTCTGTACACATATTAATTTGCTGGTTGACACGCCGAGCAGGAGCCCCTAAGTCAGTCTCTCCTTTGTTATTGTTTTCATTCGATATTAACATACGACTTCTTCGTAAAAATCTCAAAGTAACCATCTACAATCAAAGTTTCATACTTGCTTTACCGAATTCTCAGTCCCTTTATTACACTTGATACCTCTAATCCCAGAATCCTTTTCGTAGTCCCTTTTGTTTGCCTCATTAACACCATTATCTTGCAGCTTCCAAAGGACCTCAAACGTTTGAATAACAAAAAGAATTCGAAGAGGATTCTGGTAGTGGTAAATCGAAAATATTGCTCTACATACCCTAAATCAGCCGATGGAAATGGATGTTTTATTTTTGCTGTTCAATTTGTTGCTAGGCTGATAAAATGGCGGCTGACAGAGACCCGTGAAAACATCATTTTGAATTGATTATGACAATAACCCGAGACGTTTATAATATGACGACCAAAATAACGGGCAATGAATGAGATGGAAGATTTTAAATTTAACGAGGCTCATAGCAGTTCTTCATGTCCTCAACCTTGAACTTCAATGGTCTGTATCTCATGCGGAAATGCACAGAACGGAAAGCCACTTTACAAGTAAACATGCTATGGATTGTTATTTGTGTCGACATATGTTTTGTTTACATTGATACTTCCATGGCAACGTAAAGGTGACCCTCCAAAAACTTTAAATTGCAAAATTCATAAGTTTACCAAATTCATCAAGTTTTCTGTACTTCCTGCGCTATCTGTCATCTGAGTGGTTGATGTGTGGAGCTCGTTAAACGAAAGACAATCTTTTTGGTTGTTTTTGTGCTATCGACGTGCTGAATAACAAATCCATTATCGTTGTCGAGTTTGCAGAATATCTGATCTAGCCAACCCTCGTCGGCTAAGTAGTATCAGACGCAACGATGCACTGTCGAAGTGTGATCATAAACTCCTGCAGTATCTGTTCTCAGCTTCGCTTCGGCAGATAAACACAAACCTTGGCCTTGACAAACTATCATGCGCAACCTCATCCAATAATTGTTAATTAGCTACTCAAAAATTCGAAACTAGGCTTAAAGCCTAGTTTCCATATAGTCTTATCTGTCATATCAGTCAACCGTGAAACAAAAGAATAATTCAAATTTCCATTGTTTCACGGTCGACTGATGCGACAGATACGACAGATAAGACTATATGGAAACCAGCCTTAAGGTAACGGAACATCCTCAGCATAGAATAGAATAAGAGTTTATATAGCGCTTATTCATCTCTGTGCTAGGCGCTTTACAATTGTCAATTAAGCATAAAAGTACTTTCCGCGTGCTCTCTGGTCTCTTACAAACACGAGGGGGATGTTGGGAGAACTGATAAAAACTTGTCCTTCAAGTTTTATCAGTTCGACCAACATCCCCGAACGTGTTTGTAAGAAACCAGAGAGCGCGGGAAAGTACTTTTATTGCTTTTAGAAAATAACGTACACACGCGCGAAATTGTTTCTCAGGTCTCTTTCAAACACGCCTTTTAACCAATCAGAATGCGCACATTCACAATATAAAATAGGTGTTATTTTCTAATAATAATTAAAACCACTAAAAATATGATTAAAAAAAGTCGATATTAAAAAATTAAAAACTCATAAAAACGCTAGCATTAATTACATTTTCGATTAAAATAAACTGATAGACAACCAAAACCGATAAACAAAATATACAGATATATATATATAATATATACATACATACATAATAGTACGGGAGCTGATTTCCAAAAAGTGCTCTAGAAAACGAGTTGGTTCAACTCACTTTACATACAAGAACTGACTGTTGTTTTTGGCTGCCAGATGACTGAAGATCATCGCCACGTAGTTAGTACATTCAAATTGTGGTATCAGTTTCGAGCTACAGCCAGATTTGTCAGGGGGGTGGGGGTCTTTTCAGCCACCAAATTCTAGCAATTTTAGCATGTTGCAAAACATCAAATCAGCATATCTTTTGACTGTGGGGTGCGAATCGATTGATATTTGGACATCATCTGTTATCCATGGAGGTCTTTCTTTTGCACTTGTCTTATGTGAGATTTATCGTAACCATGGCAACGGTTGTCAGGGGAATGAGTTTCTTGGACTTTGGGCAAACATTGTGCTCATAGCGATTTTCAACATGCCCTATTGCGTGCATAGTGGACTCAGAAACAAGTAAGTCATATTATTCCAAGTGCGGGTGCCCCCAAAGAGTAACATATTACAAAATAGGATCCTTTGAGCATTGTGCCATCTTACGGTAAAAGTCCAAAGTTGCTAGAACTGCTCAAAACCCCACTTTCTATCTCAGTTATAGCGAAACTACAAAAATATATATAACTTTTGATTATGTGATGTGGAGCAGATGATGTTTCGCTATAGTAACACATTTATTCAGTTCTTTTCTTTGGCACTAGTTTTATGTTGGTTTTCCGTAACCATGACAACGGTTGCCAGTGGCATAAATATTGCTAGATTTGTGTAAATGTTTGGGGTGATTAGTGAATTTCAAGTGCATATTCGCATCTTTCAAAACTCAAAAACATATTAATCTTATCACTCCAGGTGTAGATTACCCTAAAGAGTAACATATTATGGAAAAGGAAATTTAGAGCATTGCGCCACCTTGAGAGGAACATGAAAAGTTGGTAAACTGCTCAAAACCCCACTTTATTTTAGTTATATAGCGAAACTACAAAAATATATAACTTTTGACTATGTGATGTGAATCAGATGATATTTCGCTATCGTAACCAATTTATCAAGTTCTTTCTTTTGCGCTAGTTTCATATTGGTTTTCCGTAACCATGACAACGGTTGTCAGGGGCATAAATATTGCTAGATTTGTGTAAATATTTGGGGTAAGTGAATTTTAAGTGCATTTTTGCATCTTTCAAAACTTAGAAACCATATTAATCATATCAAGTGTAGATGACCAAAAAGAATAACGTATTATGGAATAGGACATTTGGAGCATTGTGCCACCTTGCAATGAACATCAAAAAAATGATAAAACTGCAAAAAATCCCACTTAGTTATATCACTTTTATTGAAACTATAAGAACTTTGACTATGCCATGTAAATTGGTTGGTATTTCTCTATCGTAAGAAATCTATCAAGGTCTTGCTTTTGCACTAGTCTATGTTGATTTCGTAACCATGACAACGGTTGCCAGGGAAGTTAATATTATTAAATATTCCTGCGAAATAGTGATTTTAAGTGTATTTTTGCGTATTTCATAAAACATGGAAGTCATATTTCTTCAACTCTAGATGACCCTATACCTAGAGTGACATATTACAAAATAGGACATTTTGATCACTGCGCCACCTAGCAGCGAAAGGCGAAAGTTGCCATTACTGGCTCAAAACCCCACTTCGTATATCTATGTTATTGCGAAACTGTAAAAATATATATCTTTTAGGATGATATTTCACTATTTTAAGAAATTCTTTCTTTTGCAATAATTTTCTTTATTTTTTCGTAACCATGACCACGGTTGCCAGGGACATGAAGTTTGATGAACTTGTGTAAATATTTGCGCTTAATAATGATTTACGCGCATTTTGAAACTTATCAAACATATGTCACTCCGAGGGAGCCTTGCCTTGCCTATTGCCTGCCTTGCCTTCCATGGTTGAGGGTCGGCGATCCTAGGGACCACACACATGCTTCTCCAAGCGTGCCTGTCGAGTGCTAATGTGGAGCACCCAGCGCCCGACAGGCCAGTCCACTCCTTGATGTCGTCACGCCAATTTTTGTATGGAAGCAAAATCTCACGGTTTTGTGGTTAGCACAAAAAATCGTGGAATCCCCCAAAACGAAGCGTGAAACGCGGAAATCGAAGAGGTCAAAGATGGGGTAGGGCTCGTTTGCGATCCCTAGCCTGCGAATATCCGGTACACGCGATTCGCAGGGTAGCGATCCCCGCACTATTAAAATAAATCACTTCAAATAATCAGATGATTGATTGTTTCGATTTCAGACATTTTGCAACAAACGTTAAAAAAATGTCCTCTCAGCACTCCGCTATAACAACGTTTATTACATGATTGACACCTTTTCTATTGTTATTCAAGACCCTTTATTTTACTTAAATCCCTATGAATTAATTACATTCTTAAAGAACGGGGAGGGCTTGAAGTTTCAGCAGGGAAGATTGGGGCTATTATTGAATAATTAGTCATAAATGACCCGCATTATAAATGCGCGGGTCTTTATGGAACAATTGATTCTCATAAATGACCCGGCGCATTTATAATGAGGAACAATTATGACTAATTAGACAAATAAAGCCCCACCCTTCCGATGCTGAAACACATTTACAGCTAAATGATAAATACTACAAAATTGTTTGCTAGGTTAAATTGAAAATAAATATATATTTGAACAAAAAACGTAATTACTAGCTTTAACTGAATAGTGTGTCTCTAAATTGCAAATTGGCGATTCTTTCTACTTTTCTACTAAATTTAACTATAATTAATATGGAATAAGTAGATGTTATAGGTAACCTTGCTAGCCGGTTCCATTTCTGCTTCACGCTCAAACAAACTGTGAAAGAAATAGAAATAAAAATAATTTAGAACATTGAGCTCATAAGAATACATTTGCACAACACATTTTAAATTTCTTTCGTCAATACATTTTACCAGTTTGTCAAATTTAGGATGGACCTCGTACGTCGCAGCGTCAACGGCACACAGGTCTAATACGTTCAAGTTAGTCATGCAATTAAATTCACCAGACCGGTCCATTTCAACTGTTATAATAAAACGAATTACTATAAATAAGAACTTTAATTAAACTTACCACGTCGTTCTCAATCGCCAACTACAGGACACTTTGAAATGTATTATCTCTTGAACAGCTTAAAACCACACAGTGAGTGCCGAGTTCTTCACGCGCATAATGCACCCTTTTAGTCCTGAGACCTCAAGCGTTGTTTTTTCCTCCGAAACTCGTTCTCAGTCGCCAACTTAGAACTACTAGTTTAGCACTCAAGCACTGACTCCTACAAAATGACGACCTAAAATCGCGAAAAAACAGGTGTTTTGATTTCTTTGTTGTTTGGTACAAAAAGAAGTACTTCCATTGGTCGTTTAAAAATGAATGCATGAAAGCTTTAATGAAACGGGGGCTTTAGAATGCAAACAAATCTATTGTGAAAGGCACCTTCTCTGCAGTGAAATTGCCACGCGCAAAATACACGTTATTATGACAAGTTGAAAAGAATAAAGACATTCAAGGCATCACAGATTTCCCAGCCAACACTGACGACAATAGCTTTCAAAATATTTTTCATCCTTTTGTTCCGATACGACTTAAACCTCAGGGGATATCCCTCTACTGGAAAAAATAAAGATCCCTGGTTGATTTATATGGTTAAAAATCGCTTATTTGACGAAGTATTTTCGATTATTTAATTGAAGTGCGCTCCACCTGATAGTAAAATCACCTTAGATCATGTAATAAGTCAGTTAAATACCTCGGTCTTCGGCAATATGGCATATAAATACCTCGGGCCTACGGCCCTCGGTATTTATATGCCATATTGCCTCAGCCCTCGGTATTTAACTCTTACATAAAATAGTTTGTACAGGCAACCTAGAGTAGCACTAGACTAATCGAGCTAGGGTGCGCTTAAGATTGGAAAAATTGTAATGTATGTATCGGAGAGAAAAGGAAACACTGATGGTACTATAGATTGTGTGTTGCAGAGGGAAAAAGCACAGGGAAGACTTCACGACGAGTATACAACAAAACAAAATAAAATAAAAGTACGAAAAAAGCGAGATAGGATGCAGAAGGTGGCGCATAATTAATATTAGAGAAAGTAAATTTAGTAATTTGCAATTCTGTCGGCTGTTAATTTATTTTTATAGAGGTTTCGATGGAGCAATTTGTCATTTTTGTCAATAGAATTCCAGATTTTAACTCCTAAGAATCTTATATTAAATTTTCCAAAATTCGTGCGAGCTTTTGGAAGGTAATAATTTAATTTTGAGGCTAAACGAGTATTGTAGTTGTGTTTACTTGATAAGGGTTGGAAAATGTATCAAGAGTCATGATGCCATGATGTCATAAAAGAGCCGTCGAGAGAAATAACTTTACGCACATGCCCCAACTTTCAAAATCAGCCGATGAGCGAAGGCAATCTTCTCGCCTGCTCTGTATTCGAAAATGACCCCGGATCAGTTGCAAAAAACTCATTCGTCTTAGACCCCGTCCACACTACACCGTTTTCAAACGAAAACGGATACTTTTTGCTCCGTTTTCAATAATATTTGCGTCCACACTTATCGTTTTCGTATCGTATTCGCCCATCCACACTACAACGCGTATCCGTACGAAAACGCTCTTATGCATTCAGTGGGCATGCTCAACAACCTCGTCCCCACGGTCTTGTGGGTAATTTTCAAGATGGCGGTTGGTGACCACTGTCTGAGGACATAGGAACGAGGTTTGTCTTTGTTTCGAAACGGTCATGTGACTCAGCCTCCCCCAGGGTCTTCTCCCGAGCTAACCGCCATTTTGAAAACGACCGAGAAGACCCTGGGGACGAGGTTGCATGCTCAAATAAGCTGAACGCATGCGCATTTCGATCTGTTGGCCTGTGGAATTGGTCGGGTTTGCTGTGGTGACGTCATCGTTTTCATATAGCATCGTTTTCACCCGTCCACACTAGAAAACAGCCTTTTCAAACAGCTCCGTTTTCAAATCGCTCCACTCTGGAGAGCGTTTCGGATTGATCCGTTTTCGGTGATCGTTTTCGGCGTTGTAGTGTGGACGACAGCCGTATCCGGAGCAAAAAGTATCCGTTTTCGTTTGAAAACGGAGTAGTGTGGACGGGATCTTAATAGGACAACCATGGAGTTCTGTTATTTATTAATTATAAAGTGAATGATAAAAAGCCGAAAGTCCATATGATGCAAGTCAATATCTATATTTGGACAGCCTGGTTAGTGGAATGACATTTTTGCAGAAAGGAAGAATTCTAATTTCGTCCAAAGAAAATATTTTCATAGCCGTTGTTTCCATGGTTGATGGAACCTGGTTCCTGAGACGACCAATTATAAGTAACAGGCGACTGGCTTATTCCATGAAAGCAAACAGCCATTTGGATCACAGGGTCAGATAGAGATTATATGGCAAGAACTTGATATCGTTTTTAACTCGTGGCTAGTTGCGTAGCAACAGCCAAGGAGTTATCGTGGGGACTCGATGTCACTCACTCACTCCTACTTTAGCACGATATTAGCATAATTTATGCTGAAGTCATCCATCCAATCCCTCGGACGCCCGCTAGCCACTTGCAGGACTAAACTCAAAACTCAAATAAAACACCTTGTTTTTCTCAGTTACCCTTGTACCTTCACCAAAGTATATATACAACAGATCGTCGCTAAATGTATCCATGTGGGAGCCATTTTATAATACATTGTATAAGGGTCTTTATTATGCAAAGCTAAGGCATCTAGAGGCAAGAGGGTGCAAAATGTGGGCAGATAAGAGGTGCGTGCGCAAAAATCCAATTAGTTTTAAAGGCTTCTTTTAATTAAGCCTAAACTGTAAAAAGAACCTTACCTCCTCTGCACAAAGATGGTAAAACATATATTTTGCTCTGATCTAAGTATCACCTCTCCGTAAGTTTTTTTTGGCTAAAGAACAACTTTATGGAGTAGAACATTCATAAACTGCGAGATTAGAAATAGTAAGCTCATGTCCCCTGTCAAATAAACTGCAAAATACTAATAACCGAGCGCAGCTAGAAGTGCGGTATTTCCGATATTCTGCACGTTTTTTTTTCAACGGGAAAAGCCACGAGTGCCTACGGCATGCCTTTAATTAGTCACTTGTTTTCGTGTCATACCGCTCACTCGCTCGCCATGTCATAATTTGTTTATTATATACTCTGAAGAAAGACAAATTGCATTTTATTCTTGCCGTGAAGTGATATCGTATCACTTCACTGATACGATTTTTATTCACTGCTTTATCACATGGATATCTGGTAACATTATATAATAAGTACCTTTAGTAGCTTTTTCCCTCTCGTGACCTTGGGAAACAGGGGCGCTTTTAATAGAATAATGACTTCTGGACAACGACAAAGCCATGCCCTGATACATTGAACTGGGGCGGCGTAATATTACGGACATCAATGAAATATTCACATAGCTGGCAACAGCGTTAACATGGTTACAAAAATCGGTTATTTATAGTAGTACTGCAAAAGCAAGATCTCTCTGGATAACAAATATTGATCCATTCACAACAAATGGGCAAATAGACTTTATGGATTTCGATTGTGTACAAAAACTTGGGTTGTGAACAATTTTAGCACATATTGATTCCCTTAGTAAGGTGGCACAATACACAGAATATCCTATTTTGTGATATGTGGTCGCCTACCTTTGAGTGAAATGACCTATAAAAACATGTGGAAATGCACTTAAATTCACTATTATGCGCAAATATTTACACGTGAAGCTCATCAAAATTCCTGTCCGTGGCAAGAGTTGTCATGGTTACGAAAAAATAAATAAAATTAGTGTAAAAGAAAGAACCCGCTGAATTCTTAAAATAGTGAAATATCATCCAGTTTACATTACCTAGTTAAAAGATATATATTTTTACAGTTTCGCAATAACGGAGATACAGAGTGGGCTTTTGAGCAGTAATGGCAACTTTTGACTTTCACAGCAAGGTGGCGCAATGCTCAAAATGCCTTATTTCGTAATATGTCACTCTTATATGGGTAATCTAGAGTTGAAGGAATATGACTTCCATGTTTATGAGTTTAGAAGTACGAAAAAATACATAAACATCGCTATTTAGCGCAAATATAAAAAAAACATTAACCCTAGCAACCGTTGTCATGGTTACGAAGTCAACATAGACAAGAAAGATATTGATAGATTTCTTACGATAGAGAAATATCTACCAATTTACATGGCATAGTCAAACGTAATGTGTTCTTATAGTTTCAACAAAAGTGATATAACTAAGGGGGATTTTGAGCAGTTTTATCATTTTTTGATGTTGAACGCAAGGTGGCACAATGCTCCAATTTTTTTTATTCTATAATATGTTACTCTTTAGGGCCATCTACACCTGGAGTGATATGATCAATATAGTTTCAGGGTTTTGAAAGATGCGAAAATGCACCTAAAATTCACTATTCACCTCAAATATTTACACAAATCTAGCAATATTTATGCCCCTGGCAACCGTTGTCATGGTTACGGAAAACCAACATAAAACTAGTGCAAAAGAAAGAACTCGATAAGTTGGTTACGATAGCGAAATATCATCTGCTCCACATCACATAGCCAAAAGTTATATATATTTTTGTAGTTTCGTTATAACTGAGATAGGAAGTGGGGTTTTGAGCAGTTCTAGCAACTTTGGACTTTTACCGTAAGATGGCACAGTGCTCAAAGGATCCTATTTTGTAATATGTTACTCTATGGGGGCACCCGCACTTGGAATAATATGACTTACTTCTTTCTGAGTCTACTATGCACGCAATAGGGCATGTTGAAAATCGCTATGAGCACAATGTTTGCCCAAAGTCCAAGAAACTCATTCCCCTGACAACCGTTGCCATGGTTACGATAAATCTCACATAAGACAAGTGCAAAAGAAAGACCTCCATGGATAACAGATGATGTCCAAATATCAATCGATTCGCACCCCACAGTCAAAAGATATGCTGATTTGATGTTTTGCAACATGCTAAAATTGCTAGAATTTGGTGGCTGAAAAGACCCCCCACCCCCCTGACAAATCTGGCTGTAGCTCGAAACTGATACCACAATTTGAATGTACTAACTACCTGGCGATGATCTTCAGCCATCTGGCAGCCAAAGTGAACAGTAAGTTCTTGTATGTAAAGTGAGTTGAACGAGACCACTTTTTTCTGGGGTCAGCTCCCGTACTATAAGTAAGATATCATTGAAATGCTTCTTTGAAAAGGAAAGTTTTGAGTTTGGTTTTAAAGACTGAAGTGGTTGACCTAATATCATGCTGAAGTGCATTCCACAGTTTGGGAGCCACTATAGAAAAAGCACCCAATCCATATGTTTTCGTGCTGTACTTCGGAATTTTTAACTTCCACATGTCAGAAGATGGACGCAGTTGTCTATTAGATCTATAAAATTCAAAGAGTTCACGGAGGTAGATGGGGGCCAGACCATTTATCGTTTTAAAAGTAATCAAATTTATTTTAAAAATGATACGCTGTTGCACAGGAAACCAATGCAGTTCCCTAAGTGTCGCGCTAATATGGTCGAATTTGCGCAGGCCTGCTATCACACGAGCTACAGCATTCTGTACATATTGTAATTTGGCAATCTCGTATTTCGGAAGTCCAATTAAGAGTGAGTTACAAAAATCAAGCTTCGACCTCACGAAGGCATGAATTAGAATTTCGGTAGTGGCAGTACTGATATATTTTCGTATTTTAGCATTGTTCTCAAGTGATAAAAAGCTCCCTTGACAGTATTTTTGACATGAGATGACATGAGAGGGTGTCATCAAACAAAACGCCAATATTGCGAGCCTTCTTACAAGGCTTGATTAATTCATTCGTTGATTAATTAGCGTACCTTTTCGTTAAAATGGCACAATTTCAAGAAAACTTGTCGTATCTTGTTATTTTCAACATATATAGAGGATATTACACGGTGGCGCGAAGATATGAGTTTTATTTTCGAGTGGCAAGAATAATATTTTACGAATGAGCGCAGCGAATGAGTAAAATATTGTTTTTGACACGAGAAAATAAAACTCATATCTTCAAGCCACCGTGTAATTTTCTTTTATTATATAGACAAACCAGAAAAAAATATTCCAAATTGATTTCCAAGCGCTTTTGTTTTGACCGATATCCTCACTAGTGAGGATATGGAAAATATGTCACTGAGGACCCGGATGTAGCTTCGTATGAGATCTACGAGTGGCGTATTCCCAGTAAAACACTCGTGTCTATATAATAAATAGGGATAGTATAGACGTTGAATTTTCCTCATAGTACCCTTCAGATGGTGAACTTTATAGTTTGTCTGCTTTCCAGGAGTATGATGGCGGGACGAACCAAAGTTAATGCCTACCTGAAGTTCTTCCAAAACAAACCAAAATCAAGCGAACAGGTTCTAAACTTTTGAGCAACTGAATTTTTGGACACTTTTTGTCTAAATTGCTCGAAGTCCTAGTAAAATGTTTTTTTATCAACTAAGAGATTTTTTACCGAATTCCCTTTCCATCATCATCATCATCGTTTTCCCCACTCTGGAGTCTTTGCTCCTCAGGGTGCATTAATGAAGTAGAAAAAGTTCTCCTTCTCCATCATCATTTTCCTGAGCTGCTGGGCATCTATCCCCAGCAGTCCCTCCAACTTCTTCCACTTTTTGGATCGTTCATCAAAGAGAATCTTCTTTCGCATATCCCCGTTACTCATCCGGCAAATATGAGCCAGGTATTTCAACTGCTGTATTGTACAGCGTTTGAATACTTGAACCTCCAGCACTCCTGTCTCCCCTCACTTTCATTATCAGTTCCCTCGCTCCTTCCGGTACATCAGTACGACTTTTGAGAGTTCCACGCTCGCGAATGGATGCTTTCTCCGACTCAGTACTGAGACGTTTCTGGATGCCGAAATCAAGTCGAACATCCAATTTCTTTAGCGACTGCACTTGTATATCTCACAAGTACCTAACTTGAGCGGTATAAACTTTAAAGCAGATCACAGATCGAAGCAAAAACATCCAGGAGACTGTAGAAAATTAATGCTTCCCAACGGAACGCAGTGTAGTTGGGAAGCTTTTCATTTTGGCTTGTAGCTATTTGTATTGTCAAGTGACAGTATAATTGCATTCCACGATTTCATATGCATGAATCTGATTGGCAGTGCTGTCAAACTTAGATATTTTTAAACATATATTATCATTATTACTAGGTATATAATATAAAATTATAACAATCGATGTAATGGGAAACAATAAACCTTGCTGTTCAACCCTGGCAATAGCAATATACTCCAATGAGTGGTATTGTATTTTCCGTCATTCCTAAATGGAGGAATGCTCACCATGAATAATTTAACGATATTTTTGACAATATTACTTCAAATTGACCTAAAAAACATTCAAAATATCTGAACTATCAAGACTACTAGTCAGGATAAGGGTTAATACATCGTTTTAGTATATTTTTATAGTATATGCCTCGTTCTATTAAAGATTAATACTATTAAGGTACGTAATCAATAAAACGAGCTGTCCGAACCAGCGAATTCACTGGTAGCGTAGTGGTTAGTAGTGTATAGAGACTGGAAAGTTACAGGTTCGAACCCTGATGATTTTCATAATTCTTTTTTCACTTCTGTAGGTGAGCGCTTGTTTAGAAAAAAATTCTAAGTGCCAGTGAGCATTCCTCGATTTAGGCGTGTGTGTATTTTCTTTTGCACGCATGAATATGCTTTGCTATAGCGCAAAATAGAATTGAATAGAGAATTTATCTGTCAACTTTAAGTAGACCATCCAGCACATGAAAAATATGTCCTCGTCCTATGCAAGCTCGCATGAAACAGACCCCTCGTTTTGAGAAATGTTTTGTTGAACTTTATCTATCTTTCCTTGCGTGAATCTTCTTTCCAGATACGAGTGACATTTTCAGATTGTCTTTGCCTTTTTAAATATAAATATTGTAAGTTTCTGTTTGTTTTATTATGCTATTGAGCTATAGGAAACAGCGCTATATAAATTCAACATAATTATTATTATTAAAAACAGAAACAACTGTATAAAACAACGTATGTTAGGAGGGGATGCTTGCTGTATGCCCCCAGGGATTTGATAATAGGATCCGAGCGATGTCTAACCGCGAAATTCTATTCTACAAATATTTTAATATGTTTTGAATTCCTCCCAAAGATTATTCTCGTCGTTCAAACATGCCTTGCAAGTGCTTTCGATTTCTTTCCGACGAGCTACTGAAATCTAAGCGGACCGAGCCTATTTTTTAAAGGTTTCTTTCCAATCAGACTACATTTAAAGCAACCATACAAGGTTGCAGGGGTCAAACCAATTCAAGAATTGATTCAACATTTTGTGAACGTTTTATTCGACAGTTTATTCATAAACAAGCTTTCAGAACCCAACGAAACTCGGTAAATATTTTTAGCTTCACGTTCTGCGATATTTAACGTTATTCAATGTATGTTTATCGTTTTGTTTTTAATTACTGAAAAGTAAGGTCGGTTAAGGGTGTTCGGAAGTTTGGTTGCTAAGTTACGTTTCGTTGCTAGCCAAGATTGCGTGACTTCGGTGGCAGTCTTTTCTCAATCAAACAACAAGATATGTTTTATTTCCAACATATTTTCATTCTGGTGGAATGATTTTTCTAAAGTAATTTCATTATTTTGGTTCAATGAAGAGAAACCCGTTCATTTTCATTGTCAAAACAATTGAAAAACATAGTTATGTTGGAGCGTTTTGCCGTGACTTGTTGTCTAGTGCAAACTGCAAATCTATAACGTGGGATTTGTAAAATGCTGCCACTCAAAACTGCCCGAATTTCCGCTGAAGTACCAGAAATCTTGGCCAAACTAGCATCAAATTTATATCTTCTATCATTGTTGCCTCTATTACATTTCAGTTTTTCAGGAGTTCTTTAATTTTTGAAGCGAAGAGAAAATACCGTCGGCGATCGGAAAGTAATATTGAAAAGTAATTAGCAACTCTGTATGGTCGGAAATCATACAATGGTAAGAAATCATACCGTTATTGTTTCTACGGCGTCCAAGAAGAAAGAAACTGGCTTAAATGCGTAAATTGTAAATTGTTCAGCCTACGAACCTGCAGTCTCGAGAGAGAAGGTTTATATAGAATTTCTGAGAAAATTTTATTTGACAAGCCTCAGTGGCTGAATGGTATCGTCTCATTGTTCAAACCCTACGTGCGTTTCTTTTTCGATTTTATTTATTTTATTTTTTTTTATTTTATTTTTTGCTTTTTCGGGTTTGAATTTTCTTTTTCACTTCTTAAACAATGTTACAGATGTATTTCCCTTCAATTTCCTTGCTTGGTTTCTATTTTCTGGTGGAAAATAAAGATAAATTTGTTTTACTTTACCTTGGTAACCAAACTTCTCAATTCGTGTTTCTTTAAAACACTAAAACTCCCGCGAATCTTAAATTTCGCAAATATTTTAAAGCAAATCGATAGAAAAGCATATGTTCACAAAGTGAAGCATGGATTTGCATTTAGAATAAAAATTGCGAACGTTATAGCAAAAAACGACTTCATGCGCTCGTCATTTCCTTATTTTAAATCGAAATTGGAAATCCCTGCTTAACTTTATGAGGCTGCTCATGAAAAAAATGTCTATAGCAAAAACAAATTGAAAAACGTCTATTTGAAGACGAATCTTGCTTTTTTCTACTCCCAGTCACGTGACCATGGCCGTGGCCCGATGACGTCATCTTTGGAATTGTTGTCATATGATGTTGTCATGGCGCAAAATTGGTCATGATTGAGCAAAGTGTCGCCGAATTAGAGCTATTTCAAGTTTCCCTAGCAACCAAGCATCCGAACACCCTTAAAAGTGAATCATTTTGAATCAAGCTCAAAACCTTGTCGAATCATATTTGAACCGTTAAACTTTCGTGAAAAAGATCCGAAAAAATTAAGGTTCCTGTCGCGTAAGATGATTTAAATCTTCACAAGAGCTATATCTTAGTCATGGCTTTCAACTGATTTGAAAATTGCTTAGTATCCACTGGGCATCGCTAATGTTTTTGCGCTTAGAAAAACAATATTCTCTGAGAGATACCGAGGTACCACTATTGGCTGATCCAACTGCCCCGCAAAAACTATCTCAAAGATAGCTTTACTTCTAGTGTGGCGGCTCAGCTGTGGAACAGCCTTCCAGTCGAGTTACGGCAAGCGGGCACGTTGAATATGTTCAAAGCAGGTTGCTGTTAGTTTTTCTAAAGTTTCTCTTACTTCTTTAAGATTATATTTTGGTAGTGCACGGCTCTCTTAAAAAACAGGTGAATTTATAATAAGCTTAGCTAAGATTTTTATTATAAATTCAAAGTCTTCATGAGTCGGTAGATTCCGCCGAAAATAGCACTCAAAAAGGCGAATTCCACGTTATATCGTTTTTCAAGTGAAATTTACTGTGTGCACTCGCCATGCGTTGGATTTATCTAAAGTATTCATATTATATTAGTATTGTAAATAAGTATATATGTTTTTAAAATCCTAATGACATTTTAACCGTTTTTAAATAAAGATATTTATTCATTCATAGGAAAGTTGAATGGCATGTTAAGGCCCGTTCACACGGCGCGATCTTAGCTTCGATTTTTGCGGCGATCGCTGATGTCATATCGCGCAGTGTGAACGGCCGGCGATGGCTCTGCGATATTTGTCCGTTTGTTGGCGATCTGCAGAAATCGCACCCATTCGCAATGGAATTTGAACACGTCGCGGCGACGTCGCAAGTGAAATCGCCATAAGATCGCCGACCGTTCTCACCGCGCGATGTGACATCGCAATTGGATCGCCACAGAAATCGCACCTCAAGGCGCAGCTGTAATCACGCCGTGTGAACGGGCCTTTAGAATGGTTTGACCCCAACCTAACAAAACTTGCAATTCTGAAATAATTACGCGCTAGTGGCCTTAATAAGGATAACACGTTTTATTATATAAACTTCAGCGTTTCAGCGAATTTAAACACTCAAAAGATAAATTCCAAATCCTCGCGCGAGCATGTATTATTCTCTATTTAACCTCGATAATTGACTTTACATTGGCCGTATCACTGAGCCCACAGCCGCGGGGGAGAAAATTAATTGTTATATTAATGCCAAATTGAAGGAGCTGTTCCCACATTCAGCTTTGAAGGCGACTTAGTCGACTTCAATCTCCAACACAGAGAAAAAGTTTTAAAATCTGATTTGCAGGCGGATTTTGTAGTACCAAAATGGCGCTCGCTCGGACTATATCAGTGATACTTATTCAGTTGAATGTGGCTTCTTCCTTGCCTACACTTGGTACTGGTGAGTAGCAATATGAATTATGATTAAATCCTCCGAGAGTAATTTTGACAAATAGTGGAAACATTTTTCAGATTGAATATAACTTAATCTGTAGTGTTTGTAGTAATACCGAGCACAAATTCTTGTGGAATTCTGGGGTGTTCGAGAAACAGGCCTCAGTTGAATTAAGTTCGGAATTTATTTTCGATGCTCGACGTTCAGCGGCGTTGTAAGGAACAAAAACCAATTAGAAATATCCTAATATCGTACATCGCTGCGGGCGTCCTGCGACCACTGCGGGCGTTATGCGGCCGCTGCGACGTAGGATATTAGGAAAGGTAATGCACGCAAAACATTTTCATAATGTGCTTTCGTTTGCGTATTTTTTCGGTGTATTGTTTTCGTTTTGCGGTGTTGGATTGCCCCTCCTCCTCACAGAATAGCCATCCTCCTCCTCCTCACAGAATAGCCATCCTCCTCCTCACAGATTAGCCATCCTCCTCCTCTTCACAGAATAGCCATCCTCCCCCTCCTCACAGAATAGCCATCCTCCTCCTCACAGAATAGCCATCCTCCTCCTCCTCACAGATTAGCCATCCTCCTCTTCACAGAATAGCCATCCTCCCCCTCCTCACAGAATAGCCATCCTCCCCCTCCTCACAGAATAGCCATCCTCCCCCTCCTCACAGAATAGCCATCCTCCTCCTCACAGAATAGCCATCCTCCTCCTCACAGAATAGCCATCCTCCTCCTCCTCACAGATTAGCCATCCTCCCCTCCTCACAGAATAGCCATCCTCCTCCTCACAGAATAGCCATCCTCCTCCTCCTCACAGATTAGCCATCCTCCTCTTCACAGAATAGCCATCCTCCCCCTCCTCACAGAATAGCCATCCTCCCCCTCCTCACAGAATAGCCATCCTCCCCCTCCTCACAGAATAGCCATCCTCCTCCTCACAGAATAGCCATCCTCCTCCTCACAGAATAGCCATCCTCCTCCTCCTCACAGATTAGCCATCCTCCCCCTCCTCACATATTAGCCATCCTCCTCCTCTTCACAGAATAGCCATCCTCCCCCTCCTCACAGAATAGCCATCCTCCTCCTCACAGAATAGCCATCCTCCCCCTCCTCACAGAATAGCCATCCCCCTCCTCACAGATTAGCCATCCTCCCCTCCTCACAGAATAGCCATCCTCCTCCTCACAGATTAGCCATCCTCCTCTTCACAGAATAGCCATCCTCCCCCTCCTCACAGAATAGCCATCCTCCTCCTCACAGAATAGCCATCCTCCCCCTCCTCACAGAATAGCCATCCTCACAGAATAGCCATCCTCACAGAATAGCCATCCTCCTCCTCACAGATTAGCCATCCTCCTCCTCTTCACAGAATAGCCATCCTCACAGAATAGCCATCCTCCTCCTCCTCACAGATTAGCCATCCTCCTCTTCACAGAATAGCCATCCTCCCCCTCCTCACAGAATAGCCATCCTCCTCACAGAATAGCCATCCTCCCCCTCCTCACAGAATAGCCATCCTCACAGAATAGCCATCCTCACAGAATAGCCATCCTCCTCCTCACAGATTAGCCATCCTCCTCCTCTTCACAGAATAGCCATCCTCACAGAATAGCCATCCTCCCCCTCCTCACAGAATAGCCATCCTCCTCCTCACAGAATAGCCATCCTCCTCACAGATTAGCCATCCTCCTCCTCTTCACAGAATAGCCATCCTCCCCTCCTCACAGAATAGCCATCCTCCTCCTCACAGAATAGCCATCCTCCCCCTCCTCACAGAATAGCCATCCTCCCCCTCCTCACAGAATAGCCATCCTCCTCCTCACAGAATAGCCATCCTCCCCCTCCTCACAGAATAGCCATCCTCCTCCTCACAGAATAGCCATCCTCCTCCTCACATATTAGCCATCCTCCTCCTCTTCACAGAATAGCCATCCTCCCCCTCCTCACATATTAGCCATCCTCCTCCTCTTCACAGAATAGCCATCCTCCCCCTCTTCACAGAATAGCCATCCTCCTCCTCTTCACAGAATAGCCATCCTCCCCCTCCTCACAGAATAGCCATCCTCCTCCTCACAGAATAGCCATCCTCCCCCTCCTCACAGAATAGCCATCCCCCTCCTCACAGATTAGCCATCCTCCCCCTCCTCACAGAATAGCCATCCTCCTCCTCACAGATTAGCCATCCTCCTCCTCCTCACAGATTAGCCATCCTCCTCCTCTTCACAAAATAGCCATCCTCCCCCTCCTCACAGAATAGCCATCCTCCTCCTCCTCACAGAATAGCCATCCTCCCCCTCCTCACAGAATAGCCATCCTCCTCCTCCTCACAGATTAGCCATCCTCATCCTCCTCACAGATTAGCCATCCTCCTCCTCTTCACAAAATAGCCATCCTCCTCCTCACAGAATAGCCATCCTCCCCCTCCTCGCAGAATAGCCATCCTCCCCCTCCTCACAGAATAGCCATCATCCTCCTCCTCACAGATTAGCCATCCTCCTCCTCCTCACAGATTAGCCATCCTCCTCCTCTTCACAAAATAGCCATCCTCCCCCTCCTCACAGAATAGCCATCCTCCTGCTCACAGAATAGCCATACTCCTCTTCATAGAACCCTTTTAGTACCCTTTACGGAGGGACATTTATGACTACAGGGTAACCACAGGGTTACATGGTTATGACGTCACTTCCGTACGTCTAGGCCTATGATGTGACCACCCCTCTCTACTCTATCCACTATATTTTCTTCTCTTTTCCTCTATTGTTCTCGAGATGACTTAGTAACCACCCCTCGCTGCCCTAGCACCACTATATTTTCTTTTGCTTTCCTCGATTGTTCTCCAGGGGATTTGGTAGCCACCCCTCGCTGCGCTAGCACCAACTATATTTTCCTTCGTTTTTCTTTTTTGATCTCGAGAAAATTTGATAACCACCCCTCACTGCACTAGCCTCACTATTTTCCTCTATTGTACCAGAGAAATATACACTGATTATATATTCCACAACCAAAATTAGTATTCCACCACATAAAGGCCCTAATTCGGTGCGCCATATACTAGTTGGATCATCTACTTCTTCATTGACACCAGTAAATACTGAGGCTACTTGTTTGCAGAACCTACGCCTGTATGCAACCAAGTGCAAAGGTTTGAACCGGATGCGGAAATACTAGGCTACGTCCTAAGCCCATCACAAGGCCCAGTTAAGTCGCTTGTGACGTTTAGCAAAGGAATGTGCCAAGCTGAGTGTACGAAACACGCAAATTGTGGAGCTGTGAACTTTGGACCGAGTTCCGGTAATAAGGAAGTCCTTACGTGCGAACTAGTTGGTAGGAATTTCAAGTGGATCGCAGCTGTTAGGAAAAAGGGCTGGACATTCTTAGCGACATTGGTACGTGGCTTCCACAGCATGTTGTCTTTTTTAATTCTCCCTACTGTCCGTTTGGCGTTGTTGTCGTTGGTTTGGTTGCTACTGTTGTTAGAACATAGATAAAATAACGAGTATTGCCGCGCACAACTTTATTTGTCGAGATCGAAATTATCCTAACATCTCTAAATGTGATACCTCTGCCGCACTGAAGCGTGAGTTTGCGTACTTCTCACATTGAATTTTCCCCTCGAACTGACAGGGCCGTAAAATGGCAATAGTTTTCTTTTAAACAGAATGAAAGCGTTGATTAATACAGAAAAGCAGAAAATGGCGAACGAAAATGATCAAAAGCATTACAAACCGCGCGTTGAATGACAATGATATTCTTACCGGCAAATTTTACGTTCGGCTGACAAAGGTCGTTTCTGTGTTTAAACAACGCAAATTTTGGAAAATCCATTCCATCAGCACACGAGAAGCTTTCACGTCTAGCCTATCTAGCCCTATCTAGTAAGGAGAAGTGCTATTTAGATATTGGGAGTGAAAGGGTCAGGAAAAAGCACTCTCAGAGCTCTCAGATTACATTGAACTTTGTTCCAGAAATGTATCTCTTTCCTTGCCCTTCATAGATTGCCTTTGGTCTCCAATCTTTACTTACCATGGATTGTTTTCTCATGACAGTGTGCCAAGCCTAGAAAGTGTGGGGCAAACAGGTGCTTCTCTGTGAGGCCAGGCCACAGTGGCTGTGTGTACAAACAACACATCATCGGTAAGAACATACCAAGAGTCCATTAATAAGAGAAAGAATCTCCCATATCAGATCTTAAACTGATAAAACAACTCATCAAGCTTAAAGAAAATCATAAGCATGAAGAAGGTTTGGATAGGTTTGTGATACATACAAATCAGTTCTCAAACTCATTAATGATCAGGGTTCGTACGCATCCTGGAAATCCTGTCATCCTGAAATATCTTGAATTTAATTTCCTTCCTGGAAAGTCCTTAAATGTCCTGGAATTTTACGGAAAATGCTGGAAAAATGTTTCAACTCAAATGTGGTTGAATCAGTCAGTTTCGTGAATCTGATTTTGGGCTACAAATTATGACATCCTCCAGACTTATCATGTTTTTTAAGGGGAGGCGGCATTTCTACCCAATAAAAACTCCTGGAAAACTCCGGGATAAATGACTAAAGACTTCATGGAAAATCCTGGATTTTTGTCGTCCAGAAAGCGTACGAAAACTGATGATTCATCGAGCATAAGAAAAAAAATCATAAGTATGAAGGAGGTTTGGATAGCTTTTTGATACCTCAAGATTCCAAATCAGTTCTCAAACTCATTAATGATTCATCCAGCATAAGAAAAAAAAATCATAAGTATGAAGGAGGTTTGGATAGGTTTTTGATACATCAAGATTCCAAATCAGTTCTCAAACTCATTAATGATTCATCCAGCATAAGAAAAAAAAATCATAAGTATGAAGGAGGTTTGGATAGGTTTTTGATACCTCAAGATTCCAAATCAGTTCTCAAACTCATTAATGATTCATCGAGCATAAGAAAAAAAAATCATAAGTATGAAGGAGGTTTGGATAGGTTTTTGATACCTCAAGATTCCAAATCAGTTCTCAAACTCATTAATGATTCATCGAGCATAAGAAAAAAAAATCATAAGTATGAAGGAGGTTTGGATAGGTTTTTGATACCTCAAGATTCCAAATCAGTTCTCAAACTCATTAATGATTCATCGAGCATAAGAAAAAAAAATCATAAGTATGAAGGAGGTTGGATAGGTTTTTGATACATCAAGATTCCAAATCAGTTCTCAAACTCATTAATGATTCATCGAGCATAAGAAAAAAAAATCATAAGTATGAAGGAGGTTTGGATAGGTTTTTGATACCTCAAGATTCCAAATCAGTTCTCAAACTCATTAATGATTCATCGAGCATAAGAAAAAAAAATCATAAGTATGAAGGAGGTTTGGATAGGTTTTTGATACCTCAAGATTCCAAATCAGTTCTCAAACTCATTAATGATTCATCGAGCATAAGAAAAAAAAAAATCATAAGTATGAAGGAGGTTTGGATAGGTTTTTGATACCTCAAGATTCCAAATCAGTTCTCAAACTCATTAATGATTCATCGAGCATAAGAAAAAAAAATCATAAGTATGAAGGAGGTTTGGATAGGTTTTTGATACCTCAAGATTCCAAATCAGTTCTCAAACTCATTAATGATTCATCGAGCATAAGAAAAAAAAATCATTTCAAACTATTCCGAATTCTGCAGTTATTCTGCAGCGGTACCTAAAAATGACGCCACGGAATTGCTCGTTTTGTATTCTAGATCCGATGTCCAATTTCCAGATTCACTTTCCAAGGCGATCCAACAAAGATGTAGTGGAGCACACGAATGCACTGTACTTACCAAGATTCACTATCAGTTTCAAAGTCAAGATCGATCAAGAAGGGGACCATACGTATGTTTCGTACCATTCAAGTCGATCGTTAAACGGGATTTTAATATTCCAGCGATCAGGCAAATTGATATTGTATGTGCAGGGAGTAGGAAGGTGAGCAAATGGATCTTGAGTCATAGCTGAATTGATGCTGAAATGACCAGACAACATAATCTTTTCTAATCTTTCTAAGGCCCAGTTCATACGTCGCGCTTCTGCCGTGTCGCGCCTAGTAGTTTGTATATTTTGCACACGAGAAACTCGACGCCCGGTCAATTAAGTTCGGCACGACTGAATAAAGTTTAGCACGGCACTGAGCACGGCCACGCCAGACGTACCGCACGCCAAAAGCTCGGCTCTGAAGCCTAATTCATACGTCGCCTAGACATAACACGAGGACAAATAGGCAGGGACACCACAACAGTTTGCACCAATTACTGTGGCGCCCGGAAAACAACAACAACAATAAGATTTATTGTATTCATAAGAAAATTAATAGAAATAATAAGATATGCAAAAGCTAATGGTAGCAGTTGTTTGCCCTGCCCAGACCGCGTGGCTTGTTGCACTTAAGCAAACTGATTTAAAGGTGAGCATCAAAATAATACTGAAAGAGTAGAGCCTGAAACTGTGTAAGATTGTCGGGGAGACAGTTCCATGTTCGTATTGTGCTTATAACGAAGCATCGCTTGTTCGTTTATTTATTTATGTTTTTCAGTGAGAAATCCGTTGAGCAACTGTACGCGGACAACAAATGGCACTGTGTTGTGGTGACGTGGGACTCTACCGATGGGACATACCAGATGTTCGTGGACAACTCCCTCAGGCTTACCAAGACCGGGCTTGCCGTGGGGAAGACAATAGAAGGAGGAGGCATGTTTGTTCTTGGAAACGATCTCGACTCCCCTGGGGGTGGGTATGTGGATGCTGATGCACTTGTGGGAACTATCACGAGGGTGAATATCTGGGATTTCGTGTTGCCAAGGGAACGCATTGTATCACTCTGTAAGGGGTGTGGTTTTGAAGTTGGAAATGCACTTGCATGGCCCGCACTTCGCAATACAACATCTACTTATCGTGGAGTTTCAGCTTTCCAAGAACCTTCTACATGTGTGTACCCATGACATGGAATTTCTTGGATCTTAAGGTAAATTTCTTGGAACAATCAATGATTTGTTGTTCTTTAGAAAGTTGTTTAGATGTTGAAAGAAATAGATGCTGTATGTTCATTGTATGTTGATGATAGCTGAATCGTAAAGGAATATCACAAATGATAAGATCACTAATTTAGATGTTAAAGACATCGTTGCAATTTTTCGATAATAAGTTCATTAAATTTCAACTGTTTTTGTCCATGCAGACTGTGATACTTTGTATATCCTCCTCCTATAAGACATTGAAAGAGATACGTACAGCCTGATGTACCATCTATGAAGTACCTGCCAATGCAGACTTGATTTCCGCTTACATTGAACAGGTTACGTGCCACAAAGGTTTCGAGATCACGCTTCACGCAACGCTATTAACGCTGCGCGTCATACCAATCACGGACCGCGCGTAACCCCTGTGACACCCATTCTCGTTCCCAGAGCCTATAATAATCCGCTGTTTGTTGTTTGTCGTAGGCTCTCTGGCGCCAGACAATCACAGGCCGATTCTGATTGGCCGATATTCACGCTCGCCATTTTGAAATTCGCCTACCCGACAAAGACGGTCACCGATATATGGAAAATCCGATGTGACATCCGGTTTTGTCTCGCACCAGAGCCTCCGACAGTCAGAATGACCGAGCTGGCTATGGGAACGAGAATGCTCATAGAAACCTTCAAAAAGTAATTGAAAATGCTACAGTTTGAAAAAAAAATTTGAGGCCTTTAAAGTCGTGTACATGCCTACAGCCATAACTTGAATCCTCAATTGTTGCCTTATATGAATATAAATAAATCGTTTCACTTCTCTTCCCTTTTCCATTTTTATTTACAAAAATTCCTAGTTTACCAAATTTAGTTATACAATACTTATCGATAAAAATATTTAACCACAAACGAGCCAGCGTTCGTGGCCATTCATCATTATTGTTGTCTTCAAACACGTATTGTCCAGATACTTCAGGGGCCGGTTCCTGAAAGGTTGGATAAGGTTATCCAGTGGATAACTTTATCCAACCTTTCAGGAACCGGCCCCAGGTGTCTATCTAGACTCTTGAGCTCTACAAAAGTTTGCTATACAGTCAGAGATCTATACTTTTCATGTAACATTGTAATCGACGTCAGTCGTTTGTCATCAGATCTGCTGTAGACACGCCGCACCACGCATTGGCAACAACCTTCGCCTGGGTGTGGCGCAAAGTAGACTGCATGCGGTCTCTTATTTGGAGATCATCAAAAAATGCAAGAGCAAAGCCATCTTTGCTAAGCCCGCGTTCATTTACCTAAAGCACCTTGTTTTCGTGTCGCGCTCAGCGCACCACGGGGGACTCACCGGTAAACGTCCCAAGTGGTCCCTTTATTCACTTAGGCGCTTTGTTTGGTGTCCAGTCACGCTAGGCGCACCGAGGCGGACTCACCGGCAAACGTCCCCAGTGATGCACTGATCGTGATTGGACACTAAACAAAGCGCTTAGGTGAATAAGACTTTTCTCTTGCATTTACGGATGTTCGTGAAATAAGGGACTGCAAGCAGTCTAGGCGAACTGACGTTAAGGTCGTGTGGTTTAACAAGATTTTCTAACAAAACGATCATGCCCTTCGTTTCGTTCTAGCACAGTAGGAGCCAATTCTTTTGTAGAGTTACTCGAAAAAATTTCTCTAGATTTTGGATTCCTGTGGCGCAGTCTTCCTCTCCTCTTTAGTCGCTATCCACAGGAATCTCAATGTGGAAGCAAATTCCTAGCATATTGTGAAGCAAACAGATGATCGGAATATCACCAAGCAAATTCTCTCAACCAACATTCACTTTCAAAGCGTACTGCTTCTCTAAGGAGAATCGCTATTCAGATCTCCCCGCAAGGGGCCGTTTATTAAACACAAGAGTTCAACAGCATATCAAACAAGCTGATACTCTCTACTTCTCCGCCATCGTCCCCTGCCATTCTTTTTGTCACGCTGTCACAATAGTGTGACATCACTTGCATGACGTCACGTACTCTCCAGTCACGCTGGCGCAAGGTTTGCTGCAGCTTAAATAGCTGTGGAAATAAAGGGGATGTTCGCGTTGCGGTTGAAATACTTATGGATGTTTGGAATGATTAATTTTGGGGATAAAGAAAGAATACGATAAAAACAATGATTCCCAAGGCCAATAGCGCTGCGCACAGATGAAGTCACTCTTATTAAAAACTCAGACATGCAAATATACTTTTCTCCAATTTTCTCAGTTTTCTCTCAAAAGAAGAATACAAAATGAGTTGGTAAACTGGTTGTTCCACTTATTATAGCAGAGCTTGTATGTACTCCTACCCTGGCTGGTATTTCGAGCACGATCCTTCTGAATGGGATTTCAGAGGGATTGTTTGTCTGAGTCTCGTGATCTAAGTTAAGAATCTCTGCGCAGCGCTTTTGCTAAGCAGCAACAGACAGGAAGACAAAATAAAGAAAACTCAGGATAACAATTTCCTTGCCCTGGAATTTCCACACATCAGAAGACACCCTCCTGCCAAACAATTTTGGGAAAGACCCTCTCCTCTAGAAGTACCATTTCCGTCTTGAACCTGGACCTCTCATACAAAACTTCATGTCTCCAAATAGACCCATTTTGTCTCGAAGCGTGCCTTTTCAAGTATTTTTTTGTGGCCTTCAATGGAGACAGGAGCCTATGGATACTCATGGGTGGTTGGTTTGGAGACCCTCCTCCTGTGCAAAGATTCCGTCAAATAATACCTGCGCCATTCTGCTATCCCCAAAGGTGTGGTAGACCAGTGTCGGACATCGGACAGCAGAGGCGGCCATCCACTGTAGCACCGCCTTCATCTCGGCGTCACCCTTGAATACACCACACCCCCAGTTGCCCGTGGCAACCGGCACTGGTGTCGGAGTGCCCTGGGAGAGACGCTCGCCGGCGTCTACTATCGCCGTGCTGGCGTCAATAAGCTGCCGTGTCATCATGTCACTGAATTGCTGTAGAGATGACAATGCTGACGGACTAATAGCTGGTGACGTTGACGTTTCTCCGTCGCGTGCCTTGGAGCGCACGCGCGATTCAGGAATATTCCTAGCACCTGATATGTGAGAAGCGCCCTGTGGGTTCCGAACTTCGGTTGAAGACGCGCGTATTAACGTATTGTCAACTTGCTGCTGGGAAGCAGAAGAATCTACTGATGTCCCTTCGTCCTTTTCATTTGAAAGCGCACTTTCAATGCTGTCCGAACATTTCTGTTCCTCTTTATCATCATCCACAGCCTCCTTACTATCACCAACCTCCTCTTCGTTATTGTTCGAATCCTTTTCATTCTCCACACAACTCAAATCCACTACTCCGTCATTTTGATCCTCCACGAATAACTGTTGACTGGCTTCCGCTAGCGCGTCACTGAGTAGCGATGACGTCATACCCTCAACATGATGGGTAACTACGATGACAGGTCTAGTCTGCGCATGCGCATTTTTCTCACCACTTCTTTTGTCATTGTTCATTTGCTCGTATGACAGCTCATATGATTCCGCCAAATGTTGTATTCCTGAATTATCCATTTCAGTCTGATTTCTCAGACTTCTGACTTCACGTTGCTCGACCGTTTGAATTGCTGTAGGCCCTACCTTTTCTTCAGTCTCAGTTGAAGTACTTCCCCTCTGAGAAATCGACTCAGATATCCCATCATTGATGACATCCACGCTTAATTTGGCAGCAAAGTTGTGTAAGAGAGATTGTCTCGAGGCTGAAAGGTCGGCGGAAGATTCTTCCTCGTCGGACAGATCTAGTTCAAAGAATTTGTCCTCGATTTCGCGCTCGATATCCGACGAATTCCAGTTGGTGTCTGCAGGCTCGCTGTCACTGTCGCTGTCATGGAAACTGTCACGCGATTCTCCACGCGAACAGGCATCACGCGTAACGCCGGTCTGAACATGTTCGCTTACTGGTTTTTCCCGTTCTTCGTCGCGCAATGGTCGCTCTTCGTCGCTTACCGAAGCAAATTCCTTTTCTAGCGCACTTTCGCATGTCTCTTCCCATTGAAATTCACCGTTTTTAGTTCCGTTGTGCTCGTGACCTTCGCTGTCGTCTTGGAACTCGAGTTCGTCCTCAGAACTCTCTTCACTTTCCTCTGATATGGAGGCCAACTGGGATACCCCACCAAATGTCCCCATTGCAGAGCTTAATACCGACTTGGCTAGACTTGAAGCAAAGTCTTCAAACAAGCTCAGCGCTAATTCCTCGAGACTTTTCCTTCGAGCCTCGCACTCTGCTTCCTCGTCAAAATCACACACGTCGAGCGTCTCCAAACCTATGGGAGAGTCCTGACGGGAACTTTTGCCCCTAACCGTATCTTGCAGCCCTGACCAATCAGATTTCTGCATACTAATCACTGAACTCAAATCTTCGGTAAACTCGGTGAGATTGTCGTAATGTAGTTCTCGTGCGCTAAGTGGATTCGCCTCCTGGTCATTATACACTTTTTGAGATAAAAACGAGATTATTTTGTCGCCGTTTTTAACAGGAGACGCCAGATCCCTTGGGCTTTTGTGAAGGCTCTCCTTCGTGACAGAGGTTATTTCCAAAGAAGCGGAAGCGGCCGTTGCTATGGAATTTGCCAGCGATGACGTCATTGACACGCATGATAACAAAGACTTTGAAAGCGTGTCTGCAAAGCTCGTGCCATTCAGTAATGTCCCGGATACAAAACTCTCAGGGCCTGGGGGCGAGATAGGAGTCTGGGTACCACTGTGGTCCCGACTTGACGGCGGAGTCCCGGGCACTAATGGTGTAGTTGATTCGCTTGACTCTTGATGTTGAAGACACTTTGGTACGAGCGACGCATTGGTTACTGTCTCTGTATAAAGTCGTATTTTCTCTGGCGTCTTCTTGAAGACTTCCTCCACTGATTTCTTCATGATATTTGTTAATAAATCACCATTGGTATCCCCTTCGTCATCTGCCTTACTCAAGTTTATCTCGAGGTCGCGCCAGGCCTCTGTGAAAACCCTATCAAGAACTGACCCCCCTAGGTCATCTAGCCCTGTTATCTGTGTTGGGTCATGGTTCAGTGGCTCCTCGTGTGCCGTGTCAATCTTGACATTGTCTTCGCTATCATCTGTGGATAAAAAAAGATTCACGTCAGTTTGTGATGTCGGGAAACTACAGCTTTAACACCTCCAGCGGAAAGGGAAGGGGCTGAAAGAAGATGTATGGAAGAAATGTCCATACATTCTAAGCCCTGATGTCAAAGTGTGTTCTGCGCAATTGTCGGTTAATACAGCTCATATACGCTCTCAGTTGCAATAAAGTAAACGAAAAAGCTACAGGTTCGTAGGGGAAAGACAAACTTAACAGTATTCTTAGAAAAAAACTTTTCTTTTCCACTATGGGAAGTCTAAGTTTAAGACTTTTCTTTGTTAAATGCTATTTACATTAATCCTACAATTCTGAATGCACCTGCAAGCGCAAAATCTTAAACGTTATCGTACTTTCTTCCTATGCGGCGAGCGCTTGCAATAGACAAAAGTATCTCCCGAAGACACTTTCCTAACAACTTTGAGCTGAAAACAGTCGGCGCGACGGTATACCTGTGGTACCAGGGATAATGTGGCAACCCGCCTCCGGACAGTGAAACGCCACGAGCGCTTTGTTCAACTCTCTCAGTACCAGTCCCCTCTCGTACTGCTTCTCACGTGACAGGTATTTGAATGACGTGGCATCCATGGCGACCACAGTGGTTTCCAGATTACCAAACATGTCCCTCTGGAGAGGAATCGCAAAAAAAAAGATTATATGCCCGAATTTTTCAAGCCTCATAGCCCAGCATGGGTATCCTCTTTGGAAGTGTGACATTCATTTTCCAGGCTTTCTGCGTACACACTGTGTTGCGTTAAAGGTCCATCATCAACCGGGAGCCTTTGCGCCCTGTTTTCTTTTGTTCATTATTTTTCGGCTGCTCTGATTGGCTGTTACCCGCTGCGCTTTGTTTTATTTCAATCAATTCCGCCAGTCAAACCATAGACTACAAAACAATCCCTATCAACAATATCGGGAACATCCACAAAAAGGAGACAAGTTTAGCGAATAGCGTGCGCGCGAAGAATTGAAAAGCGCGCGCAACATTTGTAGGGGCTATGCGCATCCTCTCCAACTCTTGGTGGTGCACCAATCTCGTTCCCAGAGCCCGCGTATCTTTTAGGCCAGCGCCAAGATACGGAGCTCTGGAATAATCAATTTGAGGAGCAAATCTGATTGGCTGTTACCTACCCATGCGCACTACGCACAACCTCGTTTTTCATCGAACAACGTTTTAGAGGCGAGCTCAAACATGTAATGGATTTGTCTTCGACGAAAGAGAAAAGCCATGCTTTTGAAGCAGTATATGATTGTGAACAAATACTAGGCTCTTTCTTGGACATATGCCAGGTAGCTAATGTAAGTAGAAATCCGTTGTGACGAAGAAGAACAGTAATGTAAGACTTATTTTCACTAGTCATAGAACCAAGACTTGTGTAGAAACAAGGAAAATAAGTTAACTTATTAAAAACAAACTAAGTAAGCTTAAAGTTAAAGTTCGTAATCTTTTATTTAAACTTTAATGGGACTTTAACTCTTCTGAAAAGAGACATTTTGTAAGTCTTGAGGGACATCATAGATATAACACACAAGGGAATGAAAGTCATAGATTTCCGTCCTAAAATTTGTATTGTTTTACTGGGTGTCCTTTTTTGACTTTGATACTCACTCATCTACTAGAAAATGTCTGAATTTTGCAATTCTAGTAGAAATAGTCCAAAAGTCAGACGTTTGTTCCAGTTCATTCTAATAAATCTTGGGCATTATGTTAATTTTGTTGACCCTGAAGATTGCTTAAATTGCACAGGTTGTCAAAAATGTTAAATTAGTCACCACTTAAGTTGCTTTTGAGAGACTACTCTCACCCCAATATTTTGCTTTTCACTGTTTCTTCCAAATTCCCATACTGGGCAATTCCAGAAAATATATGTACCCTGGGGACAGGTCGTTTTTGACCCCCCCATGCATCCAGAATTTCCAAAATTTTTGTCACAAAAAGGGAGAATTCAGTTGCAAAAGTGACACACACAGACACAATTTCCAGGCCTGATTTGGTGGGGGCCCTCAACCCAAAGTTGGGTAGGGGTGTTCCACTCGAGCTCATAAAATGTACCTCTGTTTATGACAGAAACCACAAACCTCCCTCCTCCCTCTCCTTGATAACAAGTTCAAGTTTGATTTACTTGTATTTGCTTTTTTGTCAAAACACAGCTCAGTTGTACTGTCTCATTCTATTGCTAATTAATATCAATGAGACCGCAAGAGATGAATATAAAAGAATGAAGCTCCCTCTATTTTGAAAGTTTCTTTGGTAGTTGAAAAAATAAAAATAGGACATCGTTTCCTGATCGCTCATAAGAAAACTATACATTGCATATCCTTTGAATGCCCAAAAATTCAGTTTTTGAATTCTGTGCTCTCTACTGAATAGGCATCAACCTGACACATAAATACAGTGGGAGCCTCCCAAGAAAGTTTTCTCAAGTTTGTCTATTTTCTCAATTCAAGCTTTATCACATTCTCGTCATTCACCACTTTTTCAACTTGAAACCGAGGCTCTCACCGTACTTATGTGGTGTTGATGACTTAGTATAAATCCACTGAGGTCTATAACAATTCATGCATTTCTATTTCCCATTTTTTCCATTTCTATTTCCCGCGCGCCACTTTTGCGATTATATGCGTAAATACTAGTTTTATCTACAGTCGGTCTCGGCTTGCTTTTCAGTTGCTTCCGTTCAGCTATATTAATCTCTTATTATTCCTTTGTCAATACGATCATCTTGTAGCATATTTTACTAGCACATTAAACAAACGTGACACATAGTATTGGAATTCCATTTCATTTTTAATCTCGGTTTTCACACGGTAGTATTTACAACAAGTGAGCATGCATTAAAATGATATATTTTATGTACATTCATAGCGATACATGGCAAGACAACCTGTTGCCGTTGCTAAACAACTAAAATAATAACGGTTCTACATTTGTTGTCGTAAAATTGCAATATGTTTTCTATTTATGTATCATTTTCTATATATGTACTTCAGTCTTCTGCTAGAGGTCTTACTAAAAAAACATGTATCATAAATCGAACTGAAACAAAGTAGTTCACGCCAAATTATGGCTAAAAAGTTACACAGTCATTAAGTGTAGCCAATGACAACTGCTTAATAAACAAAACACGAGCCTCTCCGTCTTCGTCCAACCCACTCTCGTCAGAACTCATCTACAATGTACTCATGATGACTTTACACAGCTTTGTCCTCAATTTGTCATCCACATCATCATCTTCTGAAATTCGTCTGGCGTTTCTGAAAAGCACAGCATAGAGATAAGCTTAAGGTAGAACTAGGGCCTAGAATATCAAAACAGTTGTAAGTCCTACAGACAAATGCACCTGCAATTTTGTGCGTGTCAGATAACAGAATCATGACTTTTCGGCTCATGTAAAGGGATCTGGGATCCAGCTAAATGTGAGGTATGGGAGTATCCAGAGTATGGGATCCGGGATCCAGAGTATGGGATCCGGGTTTCAGAGTACGGGATCCAGGATCCAGATTGAGAGATCCAGGATCCAGAGGTGTGGGATGCAGGATCCAGAGGTGTGGGATGCAGGATCCAGAGGTGTGGGATGCAGGATCCAGAGTGAGGGATCCGGGATCCAGAGTGATGGACCCAGGATCCAGAGCATGGGATCTGGGATCCATGGGTCAGGATCAGGGACCCTTGGGTAGGGATCCTGGATCCAAAACTTCTGTGGATTCCTTTACATGGGCCAAAAGACTTTACAAAACAGAACTGTCTTGGTATTGGCCTTAAAAATCAAAATCCTTGGTAATCCCCTTGAGGCGTTGGCCATTAGCAATGAGTTTTAAAAATATGCATGTTTTTATTCCTGGTTATAGGGTCTGACCACTCAAAGCTTATTGACAAGAAATGCACAATCCAAAACAAATCCCTAAACTTTCTACGAATATTGCAAAATATCAGCTATTTTGATTGGCTCTTTGCACAAGATACAGATGACTTCAAAATTCACCTGTTGGATGATTGGCGATTTCACACAAGAAAATTATTGTCAATTTTCTTAAACCAGAAAGCAAAACATGAGTCAAGGAAGCCGAAGGATAGCTTCAAACCATTTTGGTTGATTTTGTAAAACGCGACCTGTTGAAGTAGCTGAATCCAGCATTTTGGTTTGATTGATGGCTAATAACCGCCAATCACCCATCGCAACATTGAATTTTTGGGTTGCATAGCAATGCATACAGTGGTAATAAAGGTGTCTCACAGAATTATACTTTTTGATTGTTATTGTAATGCTTGATTGCTCTAGCTTACACTTTCGCTACCTAACCAAAATACAGAGGCATTAAAATTGATTTTGTTATGAATATTTTTTGAGTAAGTTACAGTACAGTATGCTGATAATCTAACAGGTTTTTGATGTGCTTGGTAATATCAAAAGAAGTAGAGAAGTTAAAATGTAATGTATCTACTTTAACCATTTTTAACTTTAATATGAAAAAAATGTCTATAATGTTTTTGTTTTCTATAAGTCAAATGGGGTGATTTTACTTTAAGTTGCATATTCCAGTAAATAGGCCATGGGTTAGCCTAAGTGTTAGGTGGCTAACATTCCTATATCCACATGAGAGGAACAGGGTACCGTAAAACAAGGTACAATAGTAGGCCACTTGCACTAACTGGGCCATGTGACCCAAATCCAATACATTCTCGTGAGTAAAATCTTGAAAATTCAACTCCCTGCCTCAGGTTTCTGGAATTGATTTTGACAATTGGGGTCACATGACCCAGTTCGTGCAAGTGGCCTTAATTGTTCTAAAATGGAATAACCAAGCACATATTCACAGTCATGGTCTGAGTTTTTAATAACTCACCTCTCTCTTTCTTCCTGGTGCCCTCTTCTACTTTGGCGCCTCTGTGTCTCTTAGTGATCGAAGATAGATGCTTGCTGCAGCTGGAATAAAAATCACATTTTGTTAAATTGTATGTTTGCTTTCCATAATGTGCTGCTTTCCCAGTATGCATACTTGCAACTATCAGTGGCAAATTGAATGAGAAAAGTTGTATGATTGATTTCCTTTTAATAATACACATGTAAAAATTTCAGGAGTCATTCACAAATCTGCATAAAACTTAACAAACCACACACATTTTTCCTTGATTGAAATCTGAACCAAAACCTGGCCATTTGAGCATGAACATGTTAACATAATAGCTGTTATCAAAATATTTTGTAATCCTATTAGTATTTCAAAAGAATTTGCATTCTGTAAACCATTTTTGCACTTTGTTACCTTTCTTGGCACTTAGTTACCTAAAAGCAGCACTGCTCTCAGCCAATCAGAATCCAGAATTTTTTCATGTGTATGATTAATTATTTAAACAGCAATGAGTTGAGTTTAAACCTAAAAGAGCATGGAACACAGACAAGTGACTGTGTTATTTTCACATGAGAAATAAAATGTTTTGTGGGTCTTATCCCATAAACGATATTGTACCATTCCAAAGCTGACAAGTCCCCCAAATTCATGACGTCAGTTGTCACTCATCTGTTGTAGAGTAAACTTCTCTGTGGTGTGAATTTCAAATTTTGTATCCAAAATGTGAGTTTGTAAAGAAATAAATATATACAGTGGATTTGCTTTCCAAACTGTTACCTTTTACAGTCAAAAGACATGAAGCGTGCCCCCCCCCCCCTAGAGTTGAATATTCAATTCATTATTCCATTATTCATTTCATTATTCAATCCAAAAATGCCATTTTCAATTCAACATTGGAAAGCTGGGTGAACAATTAGTAACATATTTGGAAATCAAAATTTGAACATTTAACGTTTTTAATATTGAATTGAAAAAGCATTTTTGAATTGAATAATGAAATCAATAATGGAATAATGAAATTAATATTCAACTCTAGGGGCACGCTTCATGTCTTTTGACTGCAAGTTGTTGCAGAAAATGTTTTATTACAAAAGGTTTGGCCCAGATAAAACCTTTTTGTAGGGAGAGACTAAGTAGTTTACATAACAATATTGTAATATTATATTCTGAACTGTGAAATTCAAAATGCGAACTGAAAACATCAATCGCCATCAAATAACCAATTATCCAGTAATCTACACAGAGTTACCTTGTCATTTATTCAAAAGAATAAGTTATTCAAAATTGTTGAGGTCCTATAAAAGCAAGCTTGGTTGGAGACTGAAAATTCTCGACTTTTTCTGTTGAGTTATTCCATTATAATTGCAGATTCAATTGCTATGACAAGTGATTAAATCCATCCACAGAATGCATTGAGCATTAGCATTATTATTGGCAGTTGATAAATAAATTTTAGCTGTGATGTGAAAGGAAAGATCTATAAATTGTTTTCATCCATGAATACGTAAATGTTGGCAACCACCTAATGGCATGGCTCACTGCAACAATACACTTCTCGCAACAAAAGAAGAAAATGGTCTACTTTTATAACAAATAAGGTCAACATTTTCTGTGACCTACAGTAGGTCAGAGATAGGAAAATATCCCCTGACTGAAGAAACTTCATTATGAAAACCACTCCAGACTCCACTATGACTTTTCTTGGAAAAGAAACAATAAAATTAAACAGAATCAACTACTAAAGGTTTTACTTGTGTTCTTGCTTTTTCTAGTCATAGCAAACTATCAAACAATTTAGTTGAGGGCGTCTTGCGTTATCATGATCAATGTTCAGGTTAAAAGTACCCCCTCCCCACACACCCACTTATAATAGTGTTCCTACATGTACCCCCAATAGTCTGGAATTGCATCATTTTTCATGGCCCTAGTAGATACATTCTCGTCTATTTAACAATTAGACCTCAAGGCCGAATGTGCTATGATGAATAGACCATGAGGCCGAAGGCCGAATGGTCTATTGATATCATAGCACATGAGGACGAGAGGTCTAATTGTTTTAGTATAACCACCTAGTTGGTCGGTTTTCGCAATGAATTCCATTATTTTTTGTTGAAAAAATCAAGTTTTCTTGCAAAGAAAGGTGGTGGTTTTGCCAGGCACGGTCTATCACTAATAGACCATTAGTAGCTCAGCCAATCAGAATGCAGGATTTGTAATAGACCATTAGTTGGTTTATACTAATATAAGTTTGTGAGTAAAAGCATTCTGCGTTCGTTCGTATAAACCTACCGTTCTCTCGTGAGATGGCCTTCGTCCATAACTTCTTACAGAGTGCACAACTCATCGTATGACTCATCAACGCTAGAAATGTGCTTGACGATCGATAACTGCCATGAAGGTAGACACATTTACAACTCCAAAATGGCTACTCTAGACTCCAAGTATCTTTAAAATGAATTCGAAAGTAGTCCCATCATGTAGTCGTAGTCGTAGAAGAAGCCAAGAAGAAGCGAGCCTTTTGACAGCAGGAAATGCTTAAAATCGACGAATAAAATATCTAAAATCTTCCCATGTTGTTTCGTGATCCTCAAAATTCCTTGCTGCCAATCTTTTAAGTATCGTTTCTAAAGCAAATCTCTTAGAACGGTATGGATTCCTATCAAAACTTAGTCCTGTATTCTGCCGATTCAGCCGATTCTGCAGTTCCAAACGCATGCGCACTGAAGAGTACCCAGATTTTGGGTATAAAAAAATTGATTATTCCAGAGCCCTGTATCTTGCCGCTGGCTCAAAGATGCACGGGCTCTGGGTACGAGATTGGGTGGTGCACGCGCTTTCCAACCATTCGCGCGCGTTTCGCTGAAGTTCCTCTCTCTTCGTTTACGGACGTTAGCGATCTTAAAGGGATTGTTTTGCTGTCTAGTCATGTCATATAGAACTATCACTTTCTTGCCCTGTTCGCCACGAAGTTTTGTCACGAAGTTTGTCTGATTTTCGTTGCGACAAATACTCAAAGACTGCACTCCTGACGCACTACAGCGCGAAAGAACTCATTTTGTAAATATTAGATATGGACAGAAAGCTATACAAATTTTACCTGTGCTGTATCTCGAAAATCACCAGCAAACTTCAGAGTACTACCATATCCAGTGTAGGAAGAAAATCTCTCCGCGCCCTGAAAATGGAAATGTGTAATGCTGTTAGTAATATACTTCGGAAGGAAAATCACTAAACTTGCAATATCTGTAATCTGTCATCTGAGTAAAATTAAAGTATTGTGTTGAGCTCGTAACAAAATACGCAAAAGGGTTTCTTTTTCCCCCTGTAAAGTACTTGACATCAACATGGGGGTATATTTTCTCAAAACACAACAGAGGTTCTATCAGAAGGGGAGATGAAGCCCCCAGCATATAAAGCCTCCTGCCCCTCCCCTTGCAGCAGGCCTGCATTTTGGTATATTGTGAAATAACCCCCAGTTCTAGAAGTACTGAGTTTGCTTTCCCTGCCAGCTAGTTCTGCAAAATAACAGCTTGCACCATCCTCAAATAAAATAATGATTTTGCTGTGTGAATAAGCCTTGTTAAAGAGCCCTAGTCAGCCACTCCTTTGTTATTGTTTTCAGTCGATATGAGCCAATGAATTACGTGTAGAAATCTTGAAATAGCCTTCTAAAAACAAAGTTTTATTATTCATTTATCGAATTCAACCGCAAATATTGCAGTACATTCCCTAAATGAGCCAATGGAAATGGATGCTTTCTCTGGTTCGGTATGTTACTAGGCTGACAAAATGGAGGCTGACAGAGGCTCTTTAATCTGGGTTCCTTACTCTGATGAGGATGACCTCATTGTCTTCTGTGGCCTCCAGGAACATCATTGACACAAGTAGCTCTGGACACACACTAAAACGTGTTTCCTCCTATCAAGAGATCAACAAAACAGAGTAAGTTCATGTAACCTATAACTCCCGGGGGGGGGGGGGACTCCCAATATTTTAGACGGGGGTGCTCGTCGGGAAAATTGATTTTGACCCTAAGGGATAGCAAAATGGGTGTGGCAAACAAAAAATTTACCCCTAAAAGAGAGCAAATTTGGTGTGGCGACCGCCGAATTTACAAGTTTCCTTTGTAAATATCGGTTCTGGTGTCAGTACCATTATATTTCTGGGCAAGGATTGGTCTGAGACTCCCTAAGGGATAGGGCTGATTTTAAACACCCCTAAGAGATAGCACGTATGTCAATTTTATACCCTAAGGGATAGGACGAGCACCCCCGTCTGAAAATATGGGGAGTCCCCCCCCCCCCGGGCTATAACTGCTGCTAACAGATTGAATAGCTCTTCTCTGTCCAACCTTCTCTAATCCATAACCCCTCACTGAAAAGAAGGGGTTAAGATATGACCTCACCCCCACAATCTCTATAACCTTGACTCTAAAACATTCTCTATAACTATGCCACATACCTGAGTATGACCACTTCCTAGAACTCCTCCACCAATAAAACAGTTGGCAAAATCCACCTAGGCATGAAAATAAACCAGCCCTATTTAGGGGTGGAGCAAGGAGCGGGAACAAGGAAGCATAGATTGTGACCCTTAGAGGACACCAACTGGCAGGCGAATGCCTGGACAGCCAAAATCTAAGCTGACTCACTCTAAGCTGACTCACTCTAAGCTGACTGTGGAACCAAAAATGGGAATGGTGTGTGAAGGCATTATGGGAAGAAGAGCAGGGGCATCCCTAGGGAGGGGGGAGGTGTCCTGGGGTTTCAGAACCCCTCTTGTTGGTCATACTTGTTACTGTACTTGTTATTGTTACTCCTGACATTTATGGGTTTGGGTATGATAATGTGGACCCCCCTCATTTGAAAAAATCCTGAGGACCACCTGAAGAGGAGTAAGAAGTAAGTAACATAGAGGTGGTCCAAGGTCCATGGGGGGACAATGGGGAGGCCTATCATCCTAGGTCCGTGGTCTTGGCATTAAAGCAAATTGTGACATCTCACGCGAAAACGTACAGGTCGCCTTTTCTGTTAGCTGCAAAAAGCGTTAGCTATGCGCGAATCAGGCGTTTGTAGGCGCGAGTCAAGTGTTAGAAATGCGCGAGCTGGCGTTAGATAGGCACAAGTCAGCGTTAGAAAAGCGCGAGCTGGCGTTAGCTAGGTCCGAGTCAAGCGTTAGAAAAGCGCGAGCTGGCGTTAGCTAGGTCCGAGTCAAGCATTAGAAAAGCGCGAGCTGGCGTTAGCTAGGCCCGAGTCAAGTGTTAGAAAAGCGCGAGGTGGCGTTAGCCAGGCGCGATTCAAGTTTTTCTTAGGCGCGAGGTGGCGTAAACCAGCTGTATTCAGGAGGGGATGAGGGGATGTGGTCCACCAAAGTAAATAATGTAATTGCAGCTGCCTACGAATGCAACATAAAGGGCTTTTATTTCCTTGCATCAAAGAGTTTCACCTGCAGAAGGTCACTACCAGCCTCCTCTATTTTGCCCTGGTGGTCGACAACCACAGGGCAAAGGGAGACATTGCACTTCAGCCAGTCTTTAAATGAAGGAAGTGAGACCTCTGGTATCACCTGCAAATAAGAGCATATAATTCATTTTTAGGGCAGATCAGTACATGATCTGCCCAGTTTTGTTCCACATTTACATGGCAGAATCGAAAACAGCGGGCCTGCATTGTTTCAGGTTTGTAGATCAATTCATGTGTGCTACTCAATCCAGGCAGCTCTGTGATCTCCCCTGGATTGAGCTTTCGATCTGTGTTTACAAGATACCAGAGTGAAATTTTGCGCCAGAATGACATTTTGGACTCCATGCTGTCCGAAAAATTCAGAGTAACACAAAAATTGCATGAGGCTGAAGGCCAGTTTCTTAATTGGACAGCATAGAGTCCTGTTATTTATTAATTATATAGCATCCATGTTCAAACCCAAACTGTCCAATTTTAGTGTTTGAACTGTCCAATGCATGCATGATCCAATTTAAAAATAATTGATGATTCAAGAAAAATCAATCTGCAGTCACAATGGGATTTCGAGCTGGCTATATAATTAGATCCAGAATGACTCCACTTTTGTCCCATAATCATGTAAGCACTGGGTTCCAAAATACAGGTCTACATGAGGAGAAACTGAAAAAAACAGAGTGACTTCACCCCAGATTGAAAGTAGATCCAGTGTCATGTAAATGCACCCTAAGAGGCATTATTAGCTGGGCTAATGCAATGCAACAAACAGTACTCAGCAGGGATGTCAACTCCCATGGTTTTGCCAGGAGTCTCCTGTCTCCTGGCGAAATTTTCCTGAGTTGTCACATCTGACCAAGAGTGGGTGCAAAGATCAGACCACTGCACACACCTGTCTTGTGAAGATAACATTTCCTGGCAGATCCAAGTTGCTTTGAGAAATTCTCTCAAAGTAATGCAAAAAGCAGCGTAACTTTGCAGCTTGGGCATTTTTGTGCTCTGATCTGTAACACAAAGCAGGAGAAAGAATTATTGAAATTAGTGGAAGTGCAATTGGCTAAGTGTTACAGCACCATTTTTGTCACTGCTGTGGTGGAATTCCAGGGGGGAGGGGTTCCTAGAGGAGCCTTAAGAGTGGGTACCCCATTACAGGTGTAGAATTCCTGAAGTAAAATTCCAGGAGTAAAAATTAACTCCACACAAAACAGGAAACTTCCATACAAAACAGCTTAGCACAATCATCAAGTGTGGCTTTCACTAACTATCCCGGTAGTTATTTCTCTAACAAGGCCTGCAACACACTCTTTGAATTTGTCACAAAAATGGATTTGAATACTAAAAAAAAAACCGCATGAAATTTCTCAAAAATGGGGGAGCATCAATCCCTTAGCCATTCCCTCTCTGCTAGCCATGTCTGAGTCGGGACTACTTGTGCAATCAACTTGTGCAATCAACTTTCTTACTTGTTTTACACCTACCTGTGAAAATATGAGAAAAACTTTGCAAAGTTGAGTGTCCTTGTAGCTGACTCTTCTGAACACGGAGGAAAGGAGCACAGCAATCCCGAAGCCAAGAGAGAGGCAATGAATTTTCTGTTTAATGGGATTAAAGATTCTGTCAAAGAAAAAATTAAACATGAGCAACAAATAATAAAGTTAAAGAACTAAAACAATAAGTAGAAGTCTGGTATGTCTAAAGTGGATTAGGCCACCACTACAATAACATAATTAATTCATGAGGTCTTTCATAAAGTTAATGATGTTTTAAGGTGGTAAACATGGTGATTGACAACCATACAACAAGCAAATACAATGGATAACAACCCCCAGGAGATCCTGCAAATATTATGAACAGGACTTACCCTTCTCGCTCTAATAACGACTTAATTGCTTTAGGAAAAAGTGTCATGGTATTATTTTTATCACTTATACAAAGTGCAATCGCATTCATAAAGAACTGGGAAAAGGGATATGATGCGATCACATGCCATTCTTCGCCGATTCATAGGAAAAACATTTTAATTATGCAAAAGCTTTTTAAAGCATATTTTAGTACAGTAAGAAAGATACTTTAAATAGTCTAGCGCTGAGCAGGTGTACGCGGGAAGCCATTTAACAGCACCATTAGCAATTGATCGGCTTTTTTCACTTAGCAATTTTGCACGGACCTCCTCCAAACTAACTCCTTTATACTTCTGGGTAAATGACTACCGGACAATCAGTGACAGAGCAATACTTCAAAGTTCAAACTCCTTATTCAATATGTATACAGTAAACACTCACCAGTTTGTCTCAACACAAAAGGTAGCCCATCTTCGGGTGCAAATTCCTCCAACTTAGAAGCAAGGTTTGCAAGAAACGGAAGCAGGAAGCTAAAGAATTTATCTCTCTCGTCTGGAGAAGCAATTTCGTCTAGAAATACTTGAAGTCCGGAAAATGGCCATTTTTCTGAAGTGTAAGACTCCCTTTCGTAGCCCTTTAGGTCTTTGGTTTTATTTCCACTCGTATGGTAAATCCCCTCTAAAGCTTCTACAACTTCATCGCTAGTTTTTACACTCTCTAAGCTGTGGAAAAGCTCAGTGAGTTTAGCCCACCGTTCGCGGTTGTCAAATGTTAGCTCAGCCCGTGATTTCGAGTATGGCTCCATTCGCACACCTGTAGCGCTATTCACAGCCTACAATCCAAGTAACCCGGATAGAATTAGACTTCCATAATAGTATTTAGTCCCTCATAACAAACGCCCGCTTGTAAGGAGAGAAAATTCCCGTACATTCAGCCATATCAATGTACAAGTGTCCCGACTGGAGCTACACAACGGAACGTGTTCGTTCGATACCGTGCAGTGATGCGGAACTGTGTAATCTAATACTCGATGACCCCTAATGGCACGCATCATCCGATATTTACCGGAGGATCATTGGAAAAACCGCCGAGATCTACAAATTTCAAGCTTGTTCTGGAACCATGAAAACAATGATCGAAACAAGTAGAAAAATTTTGACAACTGTTGAGTTTCACTTAAGATATGGCAAGTGTGTTGCGTGACAATATGTCTTTGTTTTTCCGGTTGATTGCAGAGCATATAGTGACGTATATATAGCCAGTGGGTTGTGTTGTGTAAGTAGCTTTTTTGCTATATCACAATGTAAAAAGAAAATACGTTACAGGGGCGCCATCTCACCTAAGACGTGCTACAACTTGACACTAGCTTATTGAAATATACCTTTTGAGTAATAAAGTAGTATATATCGGGCCCGGGGGAAACTCCCGTTTTTTGGGCGGGGTGCTCGTCGTACCTTTTAGGGTTTAAAATCAGGCCTCTGGTACCTTTTAGGGGGTAAGATTAAAAAACGTGCATTTGTTTCCAGATGGGTACCTGTTAGAGATCCGTTCTAGCAAATCACATTTGTTGTGGTAGCCTAAATTTCAGACGTATTTTCCCTCGTAAAAACTACGAGGGGAAATACGTCTTGCTGGTACTTTTTAGGAGCCAAAATCAACTAAGCGACGCCATTTTGGGTACCTTTTAGAAAGATACCGACGAGCGCCCCCGCCTCAAAAATAGGGGTCCCCCCGGGATATTGGGTCTCCCTGATTAGTAGTGCACTTGAGCACGGCTAGAAGAGAGACGATAATAAGGTATCTATTTATTGAGCTGTTGCTACACTTATGAAGGTCTTGGAATGAATTTGGTACAGTTCAAAAATCTTGCTTAATGAGATTCTAATAATAATGATGTCTTTATTTGGCTGGTAAAGCTACATACCAGGATATTTACAAGTAAGAATAATAGTACAATCAAATACAATAGGGAAGAAATAAATAACAATCAGCTGGTAACTACACACCTAGGTTGTGTCTAAATGAAAGCCTGTTTGCGAATGCGCTCATATACCGTTCTGTGTTTACTTCTTTGTGTGTAATAGTTTGATTGCGGAGTGTGCGAGATGTCTTTATTTTAGGGAGAAGGCTGTACAGAGGATGACAGCAGAGGATCATGGTTGACAGGCAGTATTTAAATACTGGCGTCCCACAAGTAATTTTGTAATTATACCACAACGCGCGCGTTTCTCGAATTCTGATTGGCTCTCATCCGTGGGTACATTTAACAAATGTCCTCTGTTTTTCCGTGGTATGTCCTCTTATATACCACGGAATGACGTAATAAAGTGGTCAAAATGTTGTGGACTCACGAGGCGCAGCCGAGTGGGTCCGCAGTACATTTTGACCACTTTATTACGTCATTCCGTGGTATATAAGAGGACATACCACGGAAAAACAGGACATTTGTTTTATACCACAACAAAAAGGCAAAAATAAATACGAACAGCGCGCGCGCGCAGCCAAACGGTGTTTTCGTTTGTTCTTTTTAGCGCGCGCGCTGATGATGGCGCGTTTCGTGGTATATACTTTTATGTACCCACGGCTGAGAGCCAATCAGAATTCGAGAAACGCGCGCGTTGTGGTATAAAAAAGCTTTTACCATACCAGTTAGGTTTCTCGCAAAACGATTGGCTGATTTGCCGTGGGAAATAAGAGTCCACGCCACTCTGCTCGCATCAGCTTGCGCGCGCGGCTCAAAAACAAAGGGAAATTATACGAATGCGCGCGCTATTTGTAACGGAAGATGATCATAATTATAATATTTGGCATTTTGTCATGGTAAAAAACAAATTTCCAGAGGTTTTGAGTGGTGTGGACTCTTTTTACACCATCGTGGTCAAAATTTGTTGTGGAGTCACTCGCCTTCGGCTCGTGAGTCCACAACATTTTGACTACGATGATGTAGAGCGTGGTAAATAAGAGTCCACACCACTCAAAACCTCTGGAAATTTGTTAAATATACCACGGAACGCGCCATCAGCGCGCGCGCTAAAAAGAACCAACGAAAACACCGTTTGGCTGCGCGCGCTGTTTTTGTATTTATTTTTGCCTTTTTGTTGTGGTTTAAAACCACGGAATGACGTAATCAAGTGGTCAAAATGTTGTGGACTCACGAGGCGCAGCCGAGTGGGTCCGCAGTACATTACGTCATTCCGTGGAATATAAGAAGACATACCACGGAAAATCAGAGAACATTTGTTAAGAATCTTATGCATACATCCGAACCTGGTTCCCTAGATCGATTTGACAAGGCACAGTACACATCTCAGATGTCACACATTAGTAACAAAACAATACTGAGCAGTAAACATAAAAATAGGGGGAATACATAATGAGACAAGTTTATACACCCTCAGTATCAAATCAGATACACAGCTCAATACAGGGGCAGATCCAGAAATTACAGAAAGGGGGGCCAGATAGTGAAAGTATAAGGATCATAATTAATTTGCACATTTCCTTCAGCAAATACAGTAAATGTATGGGAAAGTCTCCTGAGAAAAGGGAGCACTGCCCTTCCCCCTTAATCTGCAATAAATCCGCCCTTAAAATATACTTGTTAAATGTGTATTGATAAAGCCAGACTGCTCTTGTTTGAAAACTTGGTCTATTGACAATTTATAACACAAGAAGGAAACATCATGCACATTTGACATCTGATAAGGACCATATCCAGGGAGGAAACCAGAAACTAATGGTATAGCACTATTCACTGTTTATCAACATTGTCATTGTAATGCAAGAGTGGTTTCCATAATCCTGTGAAACAAAGTGTAATAGTCAAAGAGTAATAGCCCATACAATACAAAAGAGAACAGTGGAGTTAGAGCGTAATAAAAGTCTGATATGCTAAAGCATGTTTCACAGGATTTTGAAAACCACTCTAATATGCCAACTGTAGATTAAATAGCATCCATAACACCAAGAAATTGAACATTTTCTGCCTCACAAGAGGAATATTCTTGTTTGCTGGAGCATATAGGGCTGTATTTTGTGTACCAATATGAATTTTCTGTTAAAATTTGCAAACACTGCAACTCAGGGTGGTTTAGTCTGGAATGTTTGTATTGCGGAGATGCAAAATATTTTTTTTTGTTGCTATGAACTTTGAAATTTGGGATATTTTGGGGTTCAAGAATTTTGCCTCTGACTTTTTATCATTATTATTATTATAATTTTTTTTTTTGCTGTGATGGAAAATTTGTATGGGATGTTTGGGGATTCCAGTTTTGGTCATGGGATTTTTTTAAACTTTCATACCTCATTCACATCTCCCTGACAAAAGAGTCCAGAGTACCCACCTGGGCAGTGAATACTGTACTAATTTTAAATATTTTCTCCTCAAGAAAGCTTTGCTAAAATACAGTCCCTAGTGCCTCAAACCAGGCTAATAGTGTGTTATCACTAGCAGCCCAGGCCTTGAACTCCTCATAAGATATTTCACCATTCTTATCTGTGTCTGCATACATAAACACATTCTCTACCATCTCATCAATGGCATCCTGGGACATAGCTTCCATCACTGGCCATGTACCATCCTGATTACGACCTCTTGACCCTGGGTTGTGGAACTGCTGTGCAGGCTTGCCTGACGTTGAGGGGCCACTGTCACTAGGTATTGGTGCATTAAACACTGCTGATACAGGCTTATCTGCGGCATCATCAAATGATGCCATCATCTCTTCTTCACAAGATCGCACAACATCTCGCACTAACTCCAAACTTACGTTAAGATAGGCTTTAAACATGTTCCTTAAGTTTTCTTTGGTGATATAGCCTTTGTTTTCGGTATCATAGCCTTTAAATGCATGAGGGATTTTCTCCTCCTGGCTCCCCTTTACAAGAATTGACAAAGCTTGTACAAACTCTTCCAGGTCAATCACATTATCACCATTGCTGTCATAGAACTTAAACATTTGTTCCATTACAAGGTTGCGCTGTTGACCCAGAGGTCCCAAACACTGGTCAAACACTTCCCTTGTTATGCCAGTGTCTTCTGTTGCTAGTGTTTTAAATTGTTCAATTAATGCCTCTATTTCTACTTGGTCAAAGTGGCTTATGTTCTTGAGCTTCTGGATCTCTTCCCAAGAAAGTTGATAAGGATGAGCCTTCTTGCCTGCAAGAAAAAAATGTATGTATACCCTGTTTTTTTTTTCTTACTTGACCACAAAAATAGTGGAGAAGGTAAATGATTCATTCAAGTGTGCATATCAATTTCATATATGGATAAAACTGATACAGGTAAGGCCAAGGGAATGAAAGTCAGATTTGCGTTCGAAAATACTTCAAAACATATGCAACTTTTTTTCATTGCTGCGAGCGAAGCGAGCAGCATACTATTTCGAATGGTGGGATCTCTGTGGCGCACGATATTACTGAAGGCAAAGTCGATTTCGTGGGCTAGCTAGCGATGGATGATTTTGAAAGTTTATCATTCAGATGCTACTTTATTTGTTCGTGGAAGTATTCATCAAGGCGATAGTCGTTAAGCGATATTTCTAGAGGAAGGCAATGTGCTTTTAGAAGTCTTTCAGCTTTGTTGTGTGCAAATTGGTATGACATTTCGACATGGACAACAGAAACCATCAATCGTGTTTTATTCGAAGGGGATGAAATGCATTTGAAGAACGCGTTAAACATGGAAGAGATGATCTCCCTGAACAGTTTACCGGATTGAGTCCTATCTCCTTTACATTTATCGTAGCACTTTACTTTCAATAGAAACCGCTAGTATTTAGTCATTATTGTGGCTTTTAGTTGTTTCAGACAAACTACTGTAGTTATAGTGGCGCTACCTACACTATGGAACACCCTGCCATATAATATAAGAAGCATAGAGTCTTTGGGGGTCTTTTTAACAAAAAATTCAAGATGTCGGTTATATATTAGTAAACAATTTAGTGCACGGCATTCATGGAAAGCAGCTTTTAATCATAGTTTGTAATTATAGTTAAAGTAGTTAGGATTAACGTATAGTTAGTTTCTTTTTTACATTAAATAATATTCTCATTCTTAGCTGATGAATTGTCCATGGGTAAATTAAGATTATCTATCTATCTACTACTGTCATCAGGAAAAGTAGGCCAACTACAAAAAAAAAAACATGGGGAATTGATATTCTACATCATTTTATTATTGTAGCTGTTTGAAACTTGTTTCTCAGGTGACAAAGTGTAATTTTATGATAATAACTTAATGATCTTATTGCAAAATAATGATCTTATTGTAAAATAATGAAAATTGTATACGGTAGCTCTCGGGACATGCAGGCAGTGGATGCAAATCTATGACTTTCATTCCCTTTGCCCTAAGCCATTCCTTTCAGAGACATAAAATACCATTTTTATGCCATTTCCATATAAATTTCCACTTTATTATGCATATTTGGGTTTATAGAGGGACGGGGTCAGATGTCAGCCCTTTTTGTGGAGTAAAAGAGCAAGTAGGGCTTGGCATTTCCTGGAATCAAGCATTATGTATCGGTCAATTCCAGCGCTGACCATGCCCCCCCCCCCCCCCCCCCCCGGCAACCCCCGGGATTTTGGTCATTTCTAAAAATAAAACTGAAAATTACCCGCCCCCGGGCTAGCAAAAATGCAAAATACCCCACGGCGGGGAACACAAAAAGTGGAAAAATGCCCCACCCCCGGGACGAGAAAAAGACGGTAAGATTCCATCGACTCTGCGTGACAAAGCTTCACAACAAAAAATTCAACTCCATTTATACTGTCCGAGCATTTATAATTCGTTTTAGTAAATGTACTTTAGTTTTCTCGTCTTTGAACGAGTTCTCATTTCACTGAAAGTGAGACAAAATATAAATAAAGAAGTCTGAAACTAAGGTATTAGTACAATATCGGTAGACATTCCTAGGCCATTCGCCGTTGTAGCCATTTCTGCAAATTGTCTCCCGAATCTCTCAATGCGAAATCTGTTTCTTCTCTATAGAAGACGTTAACTGCGAAATGTGCAAATGTGTCTTCCCCAAACGTGGTGTATGCGAGCCATGCTCTGCATTATATTTTATGTGGCGTTATTTTCTGTAACTGGGACTTTGTAACTGCCAAACGATAGTTAAAACCCGACGCGCTTGAGATGAGAAAACCAAATTCCCCACCCCCCTCCCCCGGGGAAAAACAATTCCCGACCCTGGGGCCAGCAAAATTTTCAAAATTCCCCACCCCAGGGAAGGCAGTGGTGTGCAAATGCCCCACGGTGTCCCAGGGAATGGTCAACGCTGGAATTGACTGATACATTACCAATAATAGGTACCAACTACATACCACCAAGTCAAGGATTTTAATAACTATAATGATAAATAATCCGAAAATATTGACTATTTTTTATGCGCCGATCAAACTTATATGTCGGTGACTTCAAACAAAGTCAAAAGAGACCAGGTAAATCACGGAATTTATTTTCCACTTACCAGGATAAAGAGATGCCAAACAAGTAGTTCGAGGATTTGCCAGCGGAGGAATAGGAATACGGATTTTGATAAACACATGAGTTTTATTATGCGAGTCTTGACTTTCGCATCGCTCGCAAATATCATAGTCAACACAGTTTGCGCATTTGAAGCGAACTCCACAAACCGGGCTTGCTTGACATGTATTGCAAGTTATACCACGGTGGATAAATCCCTCCTTTTTGGCCTGATCTTCAGCTACGTTGTATAATAAATTCAGCAAGTTTTGCCCGTCGTCTTCGTCATTTTCCAAGCCAGCTGAGCTGCCCGATGTCGTGGCGCTCGTAGTTCGGACGGGGCGAAGTGGAGTTGCGGCACTTTGAATAGTGTGTATTCTCTCTTGCAATGAAGATTCCCTTTGATCACTGTCTATATTGCTTATAGAATCGCTGGAATTTCCATCTTGCTGTAGCATCGCTTGCCGCAATCGCGTTGCACTCCAAAATACCCCAACACCAACTGCCGCACCACAGACGAACTGGACGAAGGAGTTGATCATCTTCCCTGCAGTCCCGAGGCAGTTCTATCAAAAAACTTGCCAGGATATGAACAAAAACACAACCTACCGCATCTTGACGATTAATCAAGCTATAGAATAGCAATATTCGAGAATTTTAGGGCCATATTTGTTTTGTTTGCCACAAAAAGCGAGAGAAACGCATTTTTTTTCCGGTAACTATTTTGGAGATGGCGCCAATGAGCCCGCAAATTCTAGCGGTTTCACACAATGCGCAGGCTCTAATAAAACGAAATTGGAGCCCGCGTGCAAACTTTCAGCGGCAATAAAGACTTGCGCGTGCCCTTCTGTTCAAAACAAAATGGCGGCAACTAGGAAAAGTGAAGGTTTGAGAAAAGCTCTGTTTCAGTCGCCGGCTCAGGAAGAAGATGCTGAAAAGACAGGTAATTCTACGGGATGTACGCTGTGTATATTATTTATTGAATCATATTGTGAATTGCTTGTATTGATTTCGTGTCAACGAGAGTGCCCCAGCTGTTTAGTTGTCAGACTTCATTTGAAATTGAAACTGTCAAAATTATTTAGATTTTCTATAGTTAAGTTACTAACTATGGATTTTCAACGAGGAACTACCCTGCTAGCAAAGGCCACTTTTCTCTTTGTTTTGCTGGGCTGAGGGTCCTCGCGAGTTTAGCATCTGCTTAATCACAACGGGCTTACTTCACAGGGGGGTGAAGGGGGGGTAGCGATCACGAATCACGGACCGATTTGTCGTTATTTCACGGATCACGGAGTTATGAAAACGCTTTTCACAAATCACGGAAGTAAAATTGTAAACACGATTATGCAAGTTGTGTTTTAAGTAAAATAGAAAAGCAGAACAGATACACCCACCAAAACGTACAAGAGGGCGCGTTTACTGAAATGGCGCAGTAAAGGTTAATATTTGATGGGAAGGGTGGCTAATTTTTTTGGGAGGGCTCGATATTTTTTCGCGTACAGTTTTGCTGCTCGATGTTTTTCCCTAGAACATGACTGTGCTGATTTTTTTCCTGATATTTATTTTGATGGCTTGAGATGTCAGTTAAATAATGTCGCCATCAAAACGACAATTGATCACAATTCAATAAAGTACTCAAGCACTCCTGTTGTTTTATCATTTCGCGAAATTGGTTTGCTCGTAGCATCTAGATCAGTTCAGGTTTTTGGTCACCGGATGTAGGATTTTCGCTACTAAGAAGATGTTTGGATCAGTACCGAGCCTTGCTAGCGTATGTCTCTGGATGCACGCGAAGCACGCTGTGATTTTGAAAATCAAACTACGGGACGCGAAAATCACGCTGAAGAAATAGAGTCACAGAAAAGACAGAAATTTTCCAAAATTCAACATAGCCCAGTACGTTTTAGTTTCTAAATGCTACATCAAAGTATCCTCTTTATGCGCGCGAAGTGCACTGCAAATTTTGGACATATGAGTTAAAAGAATGGGAAAAGGCCAGGAGTAAATGAGAACTTGGTGTTTAACAATTGCGCTTCCTGACGGGTTGCTAAACCTGTATTTACTGTTTGCTGATAGTAAATTTACTCAATTTTAAAACAACATTTTAATATTGTAGATAGCGCGCGAGCCGACCAAAAACCAAAGAACGTGAGCTTCCCTAAAAAAAGCAGTCAGGAGAGAATGAGCCTGCTCGATATTGGTCCAATTGGTCGTCTACAATTTTAATATTGTAGATAGCGAGCACAAAGAGTAACGACGAAAAGACTCGGGAGTTTGATTGACGGAAGCCAGAAGGCGGTTTTACGGTTGGAAATCAATAGCGAGAGTTCGCAGAATTACAAAAACCGCAGTAAGATGCGACAACAGGAACAGAGACGTCTCACTAAAATTTGTCTACTGGTTTCCTCGCATTTCTCAATATTCATCAACTGTTTCCAATTTTCCTTTGCGTTTAACCTTGATAACAGCAAATCGCATCCAGTCTCAAACATATCAAACAAAAATACAATAAAATCCACGTTCCCGTTCTCACCAGAGAGTAAAACACGTCGCAGTTCAGAAGAAAACGGTTGAAATGCATTTGACTTTATGGATTTGCACGTGCGCGCATTGTGCTCTGTAATCAAGTTTATTGTTCTTTGCCGTTGTCATTCTCGTTGCCGTTATCACATCTTAAAGTCCCTAATATTGCGCGATAACGGCCTATTGCCATCCCTTATTCAGTAACACCTTAAATGTTCCTTGACAGCCCTGCTTTCTGCTCATTTATAGATGCAAACTTGGAGGCTTTGTTGAACAAGATCCAAGTTGATATAGAGGTGGACAATAATCTGAACTCACTACAGAAAGGTATACAACAAAATGGCTCTCACCTTTTATTTTTACTTTTTCACAATCTTCTGCTTGTTTGGCCATCAGGTGCTGTAGACTCTATTTCCAAAAGCAAGTACCTGCATATTATAAAAACTTTGGCGAACATTGTTGCATATTATCCGGGCTCTCAATTTCGAAATGCCAAAAACAAAAAAGTTGATTTAAAATGTCTCTCCCAATTAATCTTTTCCACATTCTGTCAAAATTACTTGATTTATTGATGAATTCTCTCTTTTAAATTATTTGTGTTTTTTCTTGCCTTTTACTCAGAAATGCATGAGCAGAGACTTAACAAGTTGCGCAAAGAGCTAGACCACATCAGCCAGGACCAGTGGAAGTATAAGCCAATTGAGCAGCTCATTGGATTCTGACAAGAAATAACTTGTACTTGCATCTAGCAACACACTGAAGCTGTCCCCTGTGAATGAGTGGCTTGATAAAGAAGGGATTGCATGTTTGCAAGGCAACCAGAACATGCAGTATTCAAACCCTTGATAAATAGAGGCAGGGTTCTCTATCAACGATTGTGGAAGAACTCATAACTACTGAACCTGCATGGATAGGGGACCATAGGGCAAGTTCACTTAAAGTCAATAGCCGTATTCACACTAGAGATGGAAAACTCGTCTGACACGAGTTTCTCGTCAGAAAAAGTTCCTGCTTTATATGTCAATTCTGCTCAGAAACACTTGCTTGTTATCTTTCTAAACTTTCTCCTTCAAAAAAATTGTTTTCACATGATCACAGAAGAACAGGGAGCCATATTTAAGGCAAGAAACTTGTCACAGACGGGAAACTCATCTCTAGTGTGAATACAGCTAATGATTTGCATGTCTTGTACAGGTTTTAGGCCCAGTTGATACGTCACGCTTCTGCCGTGTTGAGCCTAATAGTTGTATTTTGCAGATGAGAAGCTAGACTTCGGAATCAATTAAGTTCAGAACGACTGAATTAGGTTCAGCATGGCATTGCGCACGTTCGCGCCAGTGGCCCAAAATTGAGATTTGTTTATTTATTTGCTGATTTATTCATTTGTTTATTTTGGCTCCGCCGAAAATTGGCTGAGAATTTCTAAATGTGAAGCAATTCAGGCCTTCAATCGGCCCTATATTTCCTATATTTTTTAGATTTTCCTATATTTCCCTATATTGTCTCGAAATGCCCTATATTTCCTATATTTTGGATATTTTGCACAAAAACGTGAACCCTTTCTTGAAAAAGATTGAGAGTGGAATTTTGTCAATGCGATTTGCACCCTACATATCAAAGTTCTCTTAGGCATGCAGTGATTTCACCTGCTGAGCTCTAAATGTCTTTCGGATGAGACAATAAACCGAGGTCCCGTCTCACCTTTCTACTCTGACATTAAAGAACCACCGGGGATGTAATAAACCCTCTGGCAGTGACCACCCTCAGTGTCTGTGCTTATGGCCGCTTGGCTGCCAGTGGCGGCGTTGAGACCCAGCGCAATTCAGCTTGCGACCTGCAAGTCTGGGGAGTCGGTCTCAACATTTACATTTACGCTTCATGCGCAAAACAGTTAAATCTTCCCTTAAAGGGCTGCATGTTTTTTATATGTTGTGCCCCCCCCTTCCCCCCAGTTTTTGGAGGCTTGCTATGGCCTGTCACTACTAAAGTATGAAAAACGAAAGACCAGGAGCTACATGCAGCCAAATCACTGTATTCTGAGGCGAAGGAAAGGCCTTAAAAAGAAGAAGAAACCCAAAACCCGCTACAATAGCTAACAAGAGTTAATGAAAAAACCCTTTCTAATAACAAACAGAAGAGAAAATGATGGCGACCAGATTTCTATTATGGCGACCAAACCTCACTATTTGGCAACAGTGGTTTTTTTAATTTCCCTCCCCACAAGCGTTGCGAGACCGAAACAAAACACGGGCTGCATCAGAGACTATGCCATTGGCGCCTCATGAAAACAATTGATTTCAGGCCCTGCATCCTTATTGTCATGTGAAACATTGATATGCTGAAAGTCTTAAAGCAAAGTCTTATTATGCATAGATTTTGTAGAGAATATAAAGTTTTACCAATACCCTGGATCCCTATAATATTTGCCCTATACTTTCTCTAAATGCCCTATATATTTTGGAAAAATGCCCTATTTTTTGAGAAATGATCAGTTGAAGGCCTGCAATTAAATTTAACATCACGTTTGAAATTTCGTGCAAAAGTGATAGCAAAATGTTGTTTTAGAGATGTTTAAAGAGGAAAACTGTAGCTGGGATATTATTCAAAGTATTAACAAAAATAAAGATCGAATTATTCGGTAAGATAGAATTGTTTGCTAAATGATCCCCCTATTGTCCTCCAAGTTTGATATCCGTCACAAGAATATTTAAAAAGTTATGACCGAATTTATATTTACAGAAAATTAATACGCTTGGACTTTTCGTGGAGTCACCTTAATATCACGTATTAGTATACAGTAAAAACCCGCGTATAAGAACCTGGATTTTGTAATTTAGCCTAAACAGGTTCTTATATATATGGTACTTAAAGCAAATTTAGGCTACCAGGTTCTTAAAATAGGTTCTTATATTTTTATCTGAATTTCATTTTAAATATTATAAGTAAATACTTGAGGAATTATTTGAATGACAAACACAATAGACATACAACGCAGTACAAGCTCGAAAGAAAAATGTAGTGTATTTTAAATATAATCAGATGATTTTTTTAATTTAGCAGTTTCTTCCTATACACTTTTACAGCAATTCAACTGATAAGAACCTAACTTAAAATTTTAGGTTCTTATGTGGTGGGGGCTTAAAATGAAAATTTTAGCCTAACAGGTTCTTAAAACCCAGGTTCTTATACGCGGGTTTTTACTGTATACTAAAACAGTGAATAGTCTTTTTCGCGTGTTCTGGTTGGTTCCCGAAATACTAGTAGATATATCCAACACTATTAGAGTCTGTAAAGTAAAGTAAAATAAAATAAAATCCCTCGTCGCTGAAATAGAGAAAAATACATGGCCGCGTGGAAATTATCTTCGAGTGTTCAAGTTTTGATATCTTACGAGTGAGCGCAGCGATGCCCATGTATTATTTTGCCATATTATATAAACGTTTTTGTGAAAAAATTGATTTGACTAATTTCGCGAAAGTGAGCATTATAGTAATTTTTCACACGTGCAAATTACGATATCTCTCAGTGGCCGATATCCTAATAAAACACATATACGCATGAACCGGGTCGGAAACAGACATCAAGGCAGTTTGGGAAAGAAAATTAAAGCAAATCTGGTTGTGGATAGGGTGGTACGTTTTTTAGAATGGAGATGTCATGGGGGTTATTTTGTGTACCCTCCCCCCCCCCCCCCAACACACACACACTAAAATAATATCAAGTCTTTCCTATGGGATTCAAGTGTCATATAATGAATATTGAAGTTATTTAGGAGCCGACCATTTGACTTCTGAGGGGGGGGTGGATGATTTTGAAAAATATATATCCTGCACGGCCCGAAGGGCCGAAAAAATTTCCTGCACAGCATTTTTGTCGTAATCCTCAACTAATTTTAAGAAATAAATATCGTACAATATCTTAGAGACGTAAAAAAAAATCTTGCAAAAAAAAATTCACCCCGCCCCCCCTCTCAAAAGTCAAATGGTCGGCCCCTTAGGAGTTTGAATCGTCGTCGCTGCACGATCGTGCGATATCGCTTTTTTCGTGCTATTTTCTTAGCGGAATCTAGCTTTAGGATCCTGAAGCTTTGGATATAAATCCTATAGAATCCCATTGTTCAATCTTACGTGCGCGTTTGATTGCCAAAAAACGAGTGAGATTTTGCATGGAATTCAATGGTTGAAAACTGAATTCGACAAAACAACAGGTTACCCGCGCGCGCAACAAAGTTCAATGCTCGAATCATTCGCAAACGGCACAACTTTGTTGTGCAACAACGTCCAACATTGTTGAACACAACATGTTGCATCCGTTTGCGGCGTGTGTTGACAGTTGTTGTGACTTGTTGCATGATGTTCAACGATGTTTGAAACCCGTCAAACTTTTGGCGCAACAAGCTTCAACTTTTCTTTTGTCCTGTGACCAGCGAAGCATTGAAATAGAGTGTAAACAAAAACAATGTTGAGACGCGTTGCATTCGTTTGCGGCGACGTGCAACATTCAACAAACCAACAACATTGTTGTTGCAACAAAGTTGAGAAATGCTGAGTCCGTTTGCGCCGGGCTTTACGCTCAAATAATATCAAATCTTTGCAATAGGATTAAAAAAAATCTTCACTCGCGAGTCATGCGATGAATTTATCTATATATATCTTGGATCAGAGTTACGGTAATTCGATTATTGGATGTGGGAGTTTGAATATTGATTTGGGAGTTTGAAAATGGAATAGTTGTCTGAATATTAGATGTTCCGCTTCTAATATATCTTAAATATTTTATCTATGCTGACCATATACATAAGTTTTGTAAATATGTAGATATGTAAATATTAACTTTGTATTTTAACAGACTATAGGATAAATCTATAGATATATCTATATAGCTTTTAATACTATTACCTGTTATGTTCATATTTTCTTATATATGTTATAGTGCCCTCATTTAGTGGTTCTTTTACTGCTATGTCATCTTACACTTAAATAAAGTTATTATTATTATTATTTACCCCTGGGGTAACATTATTAGTAGTTTAGGCCATTTTTGACAATGCCACACAGTTTTGCCATAAAAACAAGATAGAATTTGGGTGTAGGTAAAATGTAAACAAGTTCAAAAGCCAAGGAGTCAAAGCTCAAACAAGTTAAAAACCTCGCACTTCTATGCAAGGCCTCCTCCTTTGTTTTGAACATTACTCAATTTACCGTGTATAAATAAAGTTACTACTACATTTATTCCCACGGTGATATTGTGTTGTGGCCGTTAGTGAATCAATATAGGAGTGATTTTCCAGTGAAGTCAAGCATTACAAACAAAACAACTTGTAGAAGTTAAAAATAACACGCCCCTTTTCCCTATAAAAGGGGGCCATGTATCTGTGAGTCATCACTGACAGAGCAACTCGTCAAGATGAAGTTCAACCTCCTTTTGCTGTTTCTCGCGGCCTTCGTTGCTGTAACTCTTGCAGCTCCGACGGACGAAGTGGTAGATGAACCCAAGGAAAGGAACGACGAACCTAACGGTGAGCTTTTGACGCATTGACTATCTAGGCCTTTATCACGCAATATTGATTAATAATATGTAATATTTATGAGAAAATAGAATCCAGTATTCAATTTTTCACGATCCGTAGTAGTAAAACGGCAAAGTTTCAAAATAATTACTTGAAAACTGGCGGAGATATGAATTTTGAAAACATCAAATTCTGGCTTTTTTTTTTACAAAGAAATCTATGGGAAAATACATCGAAAAGAGGCTCGTTAATTATTTTATCACTATTGCGTTCTGTAAACCGGAAGAGGAGTTAGCGTGAAATAAGTGAAAGTTTATTTATTATACCAAACGAATACTGGATTCAAATGAAGATTGTCGCCTTTCTTAGTCAATTTGACTCTGATTTTTTAGGAGAAACGGCGGGTCTCATTTGCAGGTCGCAGGCCACAGGTCGCAGGTCGCAGGTCGCAGGTCGCAGTCCGAGATATAAAATATGTTTTACAAGTTTCCGAGATCACGCAGACTCCTGTAGTGGTTCTACCATTTTCTTCGAGCCGTATTCATGAAGCCGTATTCACGGACTGATAGAAACTTTTATTAAACTGCATTTCACTTTCTTTTGAGCGAATTAACATTTGTCTTTGGGAACGGGAAAATTTACGCGCGAATATCAATATGTTGCTGATGTATGTATTTTATGTGTTTATAAAAATTCAATTGCGAGATGTTTGATCTCTAAGATGCGGACTGTAGTTTTGGCAATGCAGTTTAGAACCATGAGTGGGTTTATCTTTATCTTAAAGATAATTAGAACCTGAGCGACGAATTAATAATCGTATCTATTTTTGTGAGTGTTTTACGAAGGTACAAAACTTTTACTTCTATTTTTGGCAAACATATGCTATGTAATGCTAATTATCGTGGGATCGCTCCATTTCTATTGGCCGTTTCACAGACTGTCAATCACGTGCTGCACAAACGAAACTCTCTGAAACGCCCTGTTCTGTTCTCTTCGATCTTGAACTTCGGCGGGCTGAAGGCGAAAAATTAAGTTAAAGTACTGTATTTATTTTCACCCTAAAGTAGATACGATTATTAATTCGTCGCTCAGGTTCTAAGTATCTTTAAGATAAAGATAAACCCACTCATGGTTCTAAACTGCATTGCCAAAACTACAGTCCGCATCTTAGAGATCAAACATCTCGCAATTGAATTTTTATAAACACATAAAATACATTACATCAGCAACATATTGATATTCGCGCATAAATGTTCCCGTTCCCAAAGACAAATGTTAATTCGCTCAAAAGAAAGTGAAATGCAGTTTAATAAAAGTTTTTATCAGTCCATGAATACGGCTTCATGAATACGGCTCGAAGAAAATGGTAGAACCACTACAGGAGTCTGCGTGATCTCGGAAACTTGTAAAACATATTTTATATCTCGGACTGCGACCTGCGACCTGCGACCTGCGACCTGCGACCTGTGACCTGCGACCTGTGACCTGCGACCTGCAAATGAGACCCGCCGTAGGAGAAACATGGTTTGTACAAGTGAGACATAACAGTAACGTGAATGACAGGTCCGCATGTTACCTGATTGATGATTTTTTGCACCAAACGTCAGGAATAGAGTCCACACGATGAGAGTTGATTAGAGCTCTCATTCACTCTCATCCGCTCTCATGCACTTTGAACACTTTGAGTTGTTGACCGTTTGATCACGCGGATGAGAATGTTTCAGTCAGCAGCTGCCGCCAAATGAACTGCAGGACGGTTCATTTGGTTCCTGAACTGCAGGCTTTCCTCCGCGGGCAGGAACTGGTGCTAGTGCTCACGCTTACTCTCATCAACTCTCATCACCGTTTGATCGCTTCTTGTGAGAGTGGATGATAGTTGGAACTCTCATTACCGTTTGATCACACTAAACTTGTTCTTTCTTGCAGACACCGAAAATGCCGAGGAAAGTGAAGATCCACAAGAGGGTGAACAAGGTAAAACATGATTCATTTGACTAAAAATAGATGCTCCCCGGGGATGGACTCATAATCGCTAAATTATTTTCAAGTATAATCCCTAAAAGATACCAAAAAGGGCGTGGCTGAAATACGTTTTTACCCTAAAAATTACCCATCAAGAAATGTCCGTCTTTGATTAAAATACTGCCTTTGATGTCGTGTTATTTATCGTCAATTTCATCATTTTCTCTTGTTATCGTCTTGTCAACAAGTATTCTCTCTCTCTCTTTCTTGAAGGTTTGTCGCTGTGTTAGAGCCCCCAAAAAATACCAATATAATCTCCTTTAGATTTTATTGCAGATCAAGGCCACCCTTATAAGAGACCAAAACCAGTAATGTTACCACTGGTTACCACTAAACATACGACGATCAGGCCGATCAGGAGTTAGCGTGAAATAAGTTAAAGTTTGTTTATTTAGCCAAATGAACAGAAAGATTCGACCTCCGGCCGCATCATGGGCTATTGACTTAATTGTTAATATCGCTATCTTGCATCAAAAGTCAAGAATAGAATAGGCCTTTTGCAACAGATGGTCACGTGACCCGTTCACCCTTAAAATAAAATGAGCTCATTTTATTTTAAGGGTGACCGGGTCACGTGACCATCTGTTGCAAAAGGCCTATTCCACACGAAGAGACTCTGTAAACTTGTTCTTTCTTGCAGACACCGAGAATGACGAGGAAATTGAAGATCTACAAGAGAGTGAGCAAGGTAAAACACACATTGATTGATTTCACTAAAAATAACACAATTCTTCAAAATTTGCACCGAATATGAGTTTTCAAAGCATTGCCAGCCGTCGAGTTTTTTTTTTTTTTCATCATCATTTCATCATTCCGGCGGTTGGTCGTCCCGGGTTCGAACTCAAGACCGAGCCGTATCTAACTGCATACAGAACCCATGGGATAAGCTGAATTTCCCAAGACAAACGCATGGATGTGTTTCGGAATTCACATAGATAGCCATGGGAAATCCGAACACTTCCTTTCGACATTTATCAGCAACCCGCTGTATTTCGGTTTCATTACCATGAGAGAGCCATCGGCATCATTCAACGGACGATTCCAGCTATAACCAATGCGCACGAGCTGCATGTCGGTAGTTGTTACCATGGTTACACTTCACGATAAAGTGCCTTGCATGAGCGCTTTGCATCCTGGTAGTTGTGTTGCTATCCAAATAAATTATTATATAGCTTGTGTTTATTCGATCAAAGCGCGTTTGTGATTGGTTCTATCATGGTCACGTGGTAAAGTACAAACTCAAGTGTAGCCCGCGTGGCGGGCTTCAATTCAAAAATTGTTCCCCGCGCGGGCGACATCGCTAAAGCGGGAAATTTCCTACGGACTATTTTTACCATGTACTTTCTTTTTGCTGTTTAACAGAACACTTAATGACTGCACCCTCGGGAAACAGCGAGTTTTGTTTTCCCTCGAATCTCGATGTTTCCCTCGACTTCGTCTCAGGAAACATCGAGCTATTCGAGCGAAAACTCGTTGTTTTCTTCGGGAGCAGTCATTAAGTTTATCGTGTTTTCTACAAAGAAAGAGCACGTACTTATAGCTGGAATTGTCCATTGGCAGCATTGGTGTGGCATCTTATCATGGCATCTTATTATTATCTTATTATCGTCGTATTATTATCTAAGCTCTTCTTTTGGCCTTTAAACAGTTAACGATGAAACTGACACGGAGGTAGCAGAGAACGAAGAACTAGGTAAAGTCCTACAATACACGAAAACACGGTTGGCCTCTTCCAATACTTTAACGAAAGGTGGTGATTTTCATTATATTTAGTCCGCGCAAACATTATAAGTTTTCATTATAAGTGTTAACCACCCCGCCCCCTAATAAATCTTGTTTACCAATTAAATATATCAACAAATCATTTTATCCCAAATAGGTGCGATAGACTTTCTTGTCATTCTTATCACGTTTTTCACCTATAGCTACTTTTCGGGTCATAATAATAATTATTGCCTATGTATATATGTTCTAGGCGCTTTACATCTATCAAAACAATTTAGAAACAGGATTGGGCCAAAATCTGAGTGTAGTAACAGCATGTTGATGCTATTCCAGCCGTCCTAAGGCCTTAATTTTCAGACCGACAGACAACTCCAGTAAATTAAAAAGGAAAATACATAATATATATACGTGTACAATTAATTGTTTTTTGGGGGAGCATTTCCTCACCCTCGTGAGTGCCTCCCCCAGTATAATTTTGCTTCCGCTTCTGTTCTTGATGGAGAAACTGACCCTGCAATTCTTTCCGTATCGGCAGACGAGTCATCGTTGACGGATTCCGAGGACCCGGCCCAACGACGACCCTCTTATTATGGCCGCCTACGTGTCTGTCGTAGGTCGTGCCATATCAGAAGATGCAGGAGAGTTCGCCCTTCTAGACGCAGGAGTTGCGTTAACCGATGCATACGCCGCTGCTACTGCTGCAAGCGGCGGTGCTGTAGACGCAGGGGGCGTCGTTGTCTGAGGTGGTGCTTCAAATGCAGGAGGACCGGGTTATGCCGTCGTCGTCGTCGTGGCTAAGGATCTCCTTGTCTCACACTCTACGCCTGACTCACACTATCGATGCGATACACGTGTTTAGCACCGGCCAACTCCTTTCTTTTCCTATAACTGTCACAATATAAGGGGTGGACCATTAGAAATTGGGGGAAGTGGGTGGTGTTTTGTGCACGATTTCTTTTATCGGGGATCAGGTTGTGCAACCATTTTTTTCCGGAATTTGCTGTTCTATTTCTAGGGTACATTGTTCTGTGGTGTTACATTGTTCTGTGTGCGCGGGAAGAGTAGCGAACAATAGACTCCCCAAATCATGACTCATATGCCTTTCCCTTTACGCACTCCTATATGTAATTCCTGGACTCGTGCTCCAGGATGCACCTATCTCATCTATGTGTTGCATCGCAAGTGTGAATCAGGCATACTGCTGAGTAAGCTACTGAATACGGATAATTTAATAGCTAAAATAAAGTAACATAAAATTCAATGAAGAAAAGAGAAAATAGAACACTAACACACACACACACATGTCGACTAGGTTAGTATGGCTCGACTAGGTTAGTATGGCTTACCGACAGACTCGCTCTAGCTTGGTCTCTTGCATGATCCACACATTGACATCACGCTAGCCCAGTCGCAGCTATAAATCCCACATGGGTCTTTGTGGTTAAAGGCACTTCGATTTTCGAAGTCTCGAAGCCTCTGCAGTTGTTTGTCGATGTAGTTTGCTGCAGGCAAACCCCAGCTATGCCATGCTGATGAGTCCTAACAAGGACGAAACAGCCTGTCCGTGGTTGCCGAACTGCACGGGTAATAGACTGAGCTAGCGATCCGTCTTGGCCAGACTGATGCCGATGTGTGTATGTTAGTGTTCTATTTTCACTTAAAGAAACGAAAACGGAAAACAAGACATGGATCTAATCATGATTACGAAATGTTACATGCATTGTTAACTAGGATTGCAATATAATTTTAGCTTTAATGTAAACACGTAAAATTCAATAAAGAAAAAGACACGTACAATCAATCAATCATCTTTATTTACCCACGAAAGTTACTAAAGCAGGAATAAAACGGTGATGAGAGTTGATGCGAGCTAATGAGAGGTGATGATAGTTTTTCCCGCGTTTGATCGCGAACTCTCATCGACTCTCATTCACTCTCATCCATTCTCATGCACTTTGAGCACGTTCAAAGTTTTCATGAGAGTTGTTTACCGTTTGATCGCGCGATTAATGAGAGTTTTTCAGTCAGCAGCTGCCGCCAAAAGAACTGTAGGTTCATTTGGTTCTTAAAGAACTGCAGGCTTTCCTCCGCGGAAAGGATGGGTGCTAGTGCTCACGCTGACTCTCATCAACTCTCATCACCATTTGATCGCTTCTCGTGAGAGTAGATAATAGTGGATGATATTGTTGGAACTCTCATTAGCTCTCATCAACTCGCATCACCATTTGATCGCTTCTCGTGAGAGTAGATAAGAGTGGATGATATTGTTGGAACTCTCATTAGCTCTCATAAACTATCATCCCCGTTTGATCGCGCTTTAACAGGCTGATGATAGGCAACATTTATCTTGAATTCTCATATCAGGCTCGTCACCTCGCAGTGACTGAGGCTCTGGTGCCGAGGACCTTCTATTCGTTGATTGGCTGATTTGAACTTTGAATTTTTCAATGGTTGAAAATTTGTAAATATGATCTAAAAGATCTAGAACATTTTTTAACCTTTTTCATTCCACGTTTTAAACACTTTCGTGAAACTCTTGTCGGCATAACGGTTTGTGTTGCTGAGGGACAGATTCAATAACCCCTTTTTCTAATAAAGCCTGGTTTCCATGTAGTCTAATCCAAATCTGTCGTATCAGTCGCCCGTGAAACAAAGAATAATTCCAATTTCCATTGTTTCAGGGTCGACTGATACGACCTTATGGAAACCAGCCTTAAGGTGACTTCTTTAACTCGCTCGCTCGCGTCGTGTCAGAAATGGTCGGATATTTTTGAGCTGTTAAACCTCGACTATTTGTGCATTTTTAAAAGTTAAAACTATTTGTTCGAATTTATTTTAAAGACCCGCGGCATTTGCTTATGGTAGCCGATATCTTAACAGTGGTTTTTTACAAAAGTTCCTCCTGTGCGAAATATCTTCGCACATTTTTTCTGAAACTTCTGATTTGAAGTCATGCGAAAATTGCATGGTTTTACCTTTTACGGAACAATGTTAATTGAAATAGGTATCAAAAACACACCGATAAGCATGGCTTCATCGGGCATCAAGACTACAATCAAACGGGAATACTTGGTCAATGTTGTCTAGTTGGCAATGGCCAAGCTACATGATCACGTGGTAGGACGGCAACTCCCCGAAGGCCCGCGTGAGTTGCTACTGAACAATTAACACCAAGGATAGCGACTGTCGGGGCCGAAATCTCTGGTGTGTTCCCGTACCCACGGTCGCCAAAAGACGCGTCAGCTTTGTCTGGAAGTATGGTCCTTGTATATTATTTTTCTACGAATTTTCACACACGAAAATAGCACACGTGCCTGTGCTCTATGCTCGATTTTTAAAGCTTACTCAAATAAATGGAATAACATAAACACTTGATATTTCATTGATGTTTATATAATAAAAAGAACTTACATAGCCGCGCGGAGATTCGATTCTCGTCACGTTTAAAAATGTTCACACTCGAAGATAAAACTCGTATCTCCGCGCGGCCATGTAATATCCTCTGTCTATCTAAACACTAGTGAGCAAATGGTAATTGCACGGGGAATTGAAGCTTGGCAGTCCAAACAATTCCATAGGAGTTTCTGACCATTAATATTTCACATTTTTAGCTCATTCATTGCGCGCGAAGCGCTCAATGAACGAGGTATTGCATTTATTCTCGTAGGTACGAAATTCAGTATAAGGGCCATTTTCACTGAGCGAAAACTAGCCTGCGTAGCAAGCGTTCCTGTGTGTTTTTAGGGAAAAGAGAGCCGAGAAACGGAGGAGAAAGCGGCGAGAAGTTTGACGAGCGAGTTTTTGGCCGCGCGAGTTTCTCGTCCTGAAAATTTATCGGGAACGCTTGCTACGCAGGCTAAGCGAAAACCAACATCTGTTCCTGTTGTATCTACTTGTTAAGTTTTTAATCAACCAACCAACCAAACACTAAAACCCTGAGGTGTACGAGAGCACGCATGGCTGTGGTAGTACAGTCACCATGGTTGGTATTCAAGACACAGGTTTTTGGACGTTCGATTTTTTCATTGCTTCATTTTGGGTGCGAATAAAACCTTTATCATTTACACGACAATTGCTATTTTTGGGATTTTGTAGGTTTCACTTTTTGGTGAACATATGCGGAGTTGGAGTATAAGTCAAAGTTAAAACGGGGATATTTGGGGACAGGAGCCCACGTCGAGGATGCATTAATTCAACGTCCATTCGCGCGCGCCTCACCGCCTCTACTCCCCGTCACTTTAGCGGGCTGCGCGGAGAAGTGGCACGGGTAGTTTGACGACCTGATCAGAAAGAGCTGACTGAGCAGAATAAATTTATTGATACTAAAAGAACGAAAAAAAAAAGGTTTAAAACTAAAAGAAACGTAAAAAAATTTTAAGAAACAAAGGCAACTTGGCCCAGGCTCCAACTCCACAAAGCTCGCCTCATTTTCCGTTTCTCACGGGAGGCCTGTGGTATCAATTTCAAAATGGCGGCTTCCTCGTGCAGTTGACCTCGCATCTCAACTAAGGAAATACGTCGATTTTCCAGCCCAAAGGCTACGACTGTCGCGCCAAGAAAGGTATTTATTGAGATTAATGAAAACTATTCTTCCTTGCTAGTCACAGGGATCGAAACTGCGTCCGTTACAGGCGTAAAATTTAACGATAAGGAGGTTTTCATATGACTCACTCCTATACTTAAGTTTATTCAGAATTGGTGTGTAATCACTTTGCGTTTGGTTTGACTACAGTCATCTGACTAGGAGTGACAAGAGCCTCACTCCAGAACATGACTCTCACTGTACTTCCAGAGGTTACTTATCCCAGTGTCCAGTACTTCTTGACTGTGCCGGTTTCCGCCGTCATTTTGTTCAGGAGGCAAGCCGTGCAAAACACCACATAACTCTACAAACGCGAAGTGAACTCGTTGTGAAAATATTGCACAAATACGTAAAGTAATTATACTTGGCCAACAATCACTCTACTAAATTTCAGCTTCCTACGCTTTCTTTAAAACAAGCACTTGTAGTTTTTAGTTTCCGGCCACCATCTACACCCTGTATTTTTGACTTTTTACAGGCATCAGTATGAAGAATTAAGAATGCAATTAACCGATTCATACAATAAAAGGGTATAACCTCCAAAGGTATGGTCCGTGTACCCAGCGTCCAAGCAATTTTCATAAAAAAACAAAAATTGGAAATTGGTCAATCAATTTTCAATTTTTCATTTTTGGTCAATTTTTGTTTTAAACGAAAAATGAAAATTGCCAATTTTTTATTTTTGTTTGTTCGATTTTTCGGAAATTGCTTTAATTTTCAATGTTTTAGATATATGCCATTTTGAAATTCAAAATGTTGTACCTGACGTCCATTTCTTCTAATCAAAAGTCACAAAAATACAAAACAGAAATTCAGGTTTCAATTTTCAATTTTCATTTTGTACAAAAAAATGAAAATTGACATTTTTTGATATTTCTTTTTGAGATTTTGTTAAACATTCGATTTTAATGTTCAATATTTCATTTTCTTTTTCATTTCAATTTTCAATTTTCACTTTCAATTTTCAATTTTCATTTTTTAACTTTTCTCCCATTAAAAAAATCAAAAAGTTGTACCGAATGTCCATTTTAATCTTGGTTTAGTTCAATGGGAGAAAAAAAGTAAATAGCGGTGGACAATATACGCTAAACGCATAGGAACATAGGGTAATACCGCTGATCAGTCAAAACAGGGACTCATCCAAGATGGCGGCCTAGTGGCTACACTGGCGACGAGGAGAAAAATTTAGCGAATTTCGAGCGAGAAACTGGCCATCTGACTTAAAGAACCAGCAGAAGACTTAGAAGAGAAGCCGAGAAAGATAATCTAGAGCTCCAGAGAAGATTCGTGAGAAATGCCGGAAAATTTGAGGATAAATTCGACGAGACTCGAGATGATGCCAACAGCGAAGCACAATGCAAGCACAACTCCAAGAGATCGAGAGTTCTTACGATCGGGAAGAACTGAAAATCGAACGTTAAAATCCCTGAGAATCAACTCGAGGTAGAAGGAGCCTGGAAGGAGTGGCTAGAAGATTTCGAAAAAGTTCGAGACAAGGTAATAAGTGAGTGCTTTGAAGATTTATGGAGGTCCTGAAATAAAGAAACTGGCTAGAAACCTGCCCGACCCTACACCCGTGTCGGATGAGATAATGACCTTTCGAGACTTTGAGGAGATAAAAATGAATCTGAACAACCACTTCTTGCCGAAGAAGAATAAACATCATGTTCAATACACATTTAGTAAACAAAAAATGGAGCCATCTATAATAATAATAATCAAGCTCAATTACAATGGATTCAGCAAAAAATAAGACACTACAGAAACAATAATAAGCGAACAACGCATGAATAAAAATATAAAGCTTAAGCATATCAGACTGTACAAAATTGAGAGAATCTCCCTTTTAACTTGAACATGTTTTGACGTTGAACACGTTGTTGACAACTGTAGCGATCAGACCGACGTAGAAGTGAAACGACTGACGACTTACATAGAGCATCCCTATATTCTAACCTGAGGTGTATGATGCGTCCGAAGCACCCTGTGCTGAATCCCTTCCAATATGCTCTCAAGATAAGTAGGAAGGGCAGAGCACACCAGCGTAGTGTACTCAAGCACGCAGCGACTAAGCGAGCAGTAGATTAGACACAAGATCAGCCTGCGGGATGCCTGCTTTCCCCAGTATTTTGAGAGCATATAGATGCTTATTGGCCTTTTTTAAGAACCCTCCATCAAATGTATGATGCCCTTATAGAGCCCTACCTAGAATATTGCTGCGAAGTCTGGGGGTGCATGGGGCTATGTCAATGTGACAGGCTTCAAAAGCTACAAAATAGAGCCGCGCGTGTGACAACCTCATGTGAAGACTACAATATTAGATCTGCCAATATTGTACAGGACCTCGGGTGGGAAACTCTTGAAAATTGGCGGTCAAAACTGCTCGCAGCGAGTGTTTACAAGTGGATGAACGGTCTTTATCCAGAAGGGATTTCAACAATGTTTGATTCAACAACCGATGTCCATTCTCATAATTTGAGAGGAAGTTCAAATAAAATCTTTATTCCGAGACCGCGTACTGAAGCTGGTAAACGAGCATTCAGCTATAGAGGAGCAGTTTTGTGGAATAGCCTTCCATCTGATTTAAGAAATCAGCCAAATTTTAAATCTTTCAAAGATAATTTCTATCAACTGTAGTTTTTCTTAAATATATTCAGTAGATGTAGGTAGTATCGTAGTATTTATATATAGTTATATATAGTAGTTATATATAGTATATATAGTTATCTTGTATTTAGTGGTAGGTAGATAGTAGATAGTTTTTATACGCGGCTCACCGGAAGAGCATTGTCAATGAAGTGATACCGTTTCTTAATAAAGCTTGATGATGATGATGATCAAGCCAAGGCGTGGAAGTTAGGAGATCAAGAGGATGAGAGACTTCTATGGCATATTGATCCAGGTCAAAAAAGATAAAGAACTGGTAGAAGAGCCATTGAGAAGAGGTGGTTAATAGACAGAAGGAAGAAATAAGTAAGTAAGCAGGTGAAAGATATGAAAGAAGAGTTCAAAGTAGCCAAGATACACCAGTCTAAAGGGCCGTTCACACGACGCGATTTCAGCTGCGATTTTAGGTGCGATTTTATGGCGATGTCATATCGCGTGGTGTGAACGGCCGGCGATCTTACGGAGATTTCAATTGCGATGTCGCCGCGACGTCGAAGACGTTTTGAACATGTTCAAATTCCACTGCAATGTGGGTGCGATTTCTTCATATCGCCAACAAACTGTCAAGAATTGCAGAGCCAAATCGCCGGCCGTTCACACCGCGCGATATGACGACGACTGGACTATCTTTCCCGGCTTCTCTTCTAAGTCTATTCTGCTGGTTCTTTAAGTCAGATGGCCAGTTTCTCGCTCGAAATTCGCTAAATTTTTCTCCTCGTCGCCAGTGTATCAAGTGTAGCCACTAGGCCGCCATCTTGGATGAGTCCCTGATTTGACTGATCAGCGGTATTACCCTATGTTCCTACGCGTTGCGTATATTGTCCACCGCTATTTCCTTTTTTTTTCCCCCTTTGAACTAAACCAAGATTAAAATGGACATTCGGTACAACTTTTTGATTTTTTTTAATGGGAGAAAAATTAAACAATGAAAATTGAAAATTGAAAATGAAAATTGAAAATTCAAATGAAAAAGTAAATGAAATATTGAACATTAAAATCAAATTTTTGAGAAAATCTCAAAAAGAAATATCAAAAAATGTCAATTTTCATTTTTTCAAACAAAATAAAAATTGAAAATTGAAAACTGAATTTCTGTTTTGTATTTTTGTGTATTTTGATTAGAAGAAATGGACGTCAGGTACAACATTTTGAATTTCAAAATGGCATATATCTAAAACATTGAAAATTGAAGCAATTTCCGAAAAATTGAACAAACAAAAATAAAAAATTGGCAATTTTCATTTTTCGTTTAAAACAAAAATTGACCAAAAATGAAAAATTGAAAATTGACTGACCAATTTCCAATTTTTGTTTTTTTATGAAAATTGCTTGGACGCTGGGTACACGGACCAGGTACAATCAGGTCTTTTCGCGGCCAACCGGGTTCGAGATTTAAATTTGTCAGAAATCCGGATTTCACAGCCCAATAATTCCTCATTCTCGTTCCCAGAAACCGGAAAACCAAATTTTCCCTGTTGACATTCGAGAAACGAGAAACATAGAAACAAAAATACCTAAAAAGTCATATGATGAATTTAGAATCCTAAAATCAGAAATCTCAAATTGGGTAACAAGAAAAAAACACTCCTGCCTGGTAACTTTTCGCGGCCAACCCGATCAAGTTTTGGAGTTATCAATAGTTAGGGTTAAATCAGGATACTTTGTGGTTAATTCAATTTTCGATTTCAGAAAACAGATTTTCAGAAATGTGGCTAATATGATTTCTGTTTTTCTTTTTCTCTTGAAATAACAATTTGACTATCCAATTATTCTGATTCCTGTTTTCTGAAATCAGAAATCGGATCAGTCGGCATACGTGACAAAAAGTACCCAGAGGGGGTGGGCATGTGCATTGTTACTTCCGGTTGGAAATCTATTCATTGTGTCTCCCCCTGAATTACCACAGGAACCCAAGATCCTTATCCCTGGCAGTTTTTCCATGACTCCTCTGCCAGTTATAAGTGTTGATAGCCAGTTTTAAATGTTTATTATAAGAGTCGATGGCCAGTTATAAATGTCGATGGCTGGTTATAACCAGTGGTCAGTTATACATTTCGATGGCCACTTATTTATAGTGTCGATGGTCAATGTTGATGGCCAGTTATAGGTGTCGGTGGCCTGTTATAGTCGATGACTAGTTATAAATGTCGATAGCCAGTTATAAATATTGATGGCCGCTTATTCATAGTGTTGATGGCTACTTATAAGTGTTGATGGGCAGTTAAAGATGTCGGTGGCCAGTTATAGGTGCAGTCGGTGGCCAGTTTTAGGTGTCGATGGCCACTTATAAGTATCAGCGGTCACTTATTTATACTGTCGATGGCTATTCATAAGTGTGGATGGCCACTTATCAGTGTCGATAGCTGGTTATAAGTATTGATGGCCAGTTATAAGTGTCAGTGGCCACTTGATATAAGTATCGTTGGCTATTTATAAGTGTGGATGGCCAGTTATAAGTGCTGATGGCCATGCAGTTATAAGTATCGGTGACCACTTGTTATAAGTTTCGTTGGCCATTTATAAGTGTCGATGGCCAGTTACTAAGTGTCGATTGCAAGTTATAAAAGTTTGGTGGCCACTTATTATGTTGATGACCAGTTAGAAGTGTCGATGAAATAAACAAGTTGAAAGAAGACGAACTTTTTATGGCTTAAACCACGAGAAAGGTGCCAGGAATATGGATCTTGGGTTTCCTGTCGTAATTCAGGGGGAGGCACAATGAAGAGATTTCCAACCGGAAGTAACAACACTCATGCCTACCCTCTCTGGGTAGTTTTTGTCACGTTAGGCCGACTCATTCGATTTCTGATTTCACAAAGCAAGAATAAGAAATCGGATGTCTGATTTCTGATTTCAGAAAACAGGAATCAGAAATTTGATATTCAAATTGTTATTTCAAGGGAAACAGAAAACAGAAATCATATTAGCGACATTTCTGAAAATCTGTTTTCTGAAATCGAAAATTGGATTAGCCGCAAAGTATCCTGATTTAAAACCCTAAATATTGATAACTCCAAAACTTGATCGGGTTGGCCGCGAAAAGTTACCAGGCAAGGAGTGTTTCTTCTTGTTATCCGATTCGAGATTTCTGATTTTAGGATTCTAGATTCATCATGATATTTTTTTAGGTGTTTGTGTTTCTAAGTTTCTCGTTTCGCGAATGTCAACAGGGATAATTAGGTTTTCCGGTTTCTGGGAACCAAAATGAGGAATAATTGGGTAGTAAAATCCGGAATTCTGACAAATCTAAATCTCGAACCCAGTTGGCCGCGAAAAGACCTGATTCGGTATAACCTCCAAAAATTATTAAAGCCTTGCGAAGATTTACATACCTTCCAACATCAAAACAACTCGATAGAAATGAAAAATAACAAGGTGTTCTATGCTAATCATGTCACGATGGGAGCTGATGTCGGCAAGAAATAAAACATGCCTAGTTAAGAATTGGCCAACTAACTAATTCCAGTTAAGCAAGATAGATTCAAACACGTTTGTGCTATTTTGCAAAGAAGAAAAAATGCGGAAGACAACGCATAATTTCCTATTTTTAATGCAGAATTTCACGAAAAAATCCTGCATACAGTAACTTCAGAAAAAATCATGCATCAAACCACATGCCCTGTAATAACAATTGATTTTACAGCTTATTACACATAGCTGCTAGAGACCTTCAGAACTTCTTTAGTTTACTATCATTTCATTCTCAATATCAAGTGTTTGTAATTTCGAAGATTGCCACCTTCCAGAACATATTATAGTAGAGTAAGAGGTGACAATAAAATTGGCTAAAACTCACTTAAAAGTGTATTTCTGACTGAATAAATGCTAGTAGTTGTTTATTTAGGTACCAAAGAACTAGATACCAGTAAGGGCTTTTTTTCATTTTTTTTATTTTATTTCTTGTAGGTACTTTAATTTTAGTGCACATCAAACTCAGTCAACACAGCGACTATAAAAACTGCAAACTATCAACTCTGGAGTTTGCTTAATGATCCTGTGAATTTATGTGGGATTCTTCACAGTTTGCTTACTGAACAAAATGGTGGCGAAAAGTTCAGGTTGCAGAAAAAGTTGTGCAATAGTTGTCAAATGTTTAGTTTGGGTTTGGAAATCATCATAAATTCAAGAGCATTTGCTTATTTCCTTAATTTTCAATAACATAAGCTGGCATTGACAGTTGCCTGACTTCTTTTCAGGTGTTTCCACTGCAGCACAGCAAGCCAGCACATGTTATTTAATCTTTCATCTTTCTTGATTTTGGAGATGCCTGGGGAGGAGACAAACTCATTCAAAAAGTGCAGGACCCTAGAGACAGCAACTTTCTTGGAGCATGCACAGGGTCATCTCTGGACTCAGCAGCAGCTTATAAGAATTATCTAGCCTGCATAGCGGCTCTAAAAGGGGAGGGAGTAGGGGCAAGCAAAAACTGGAAAGGGTGCAGGCCACAATGGTTTCTGGGAAGGGAGATGGCCCACGCTATTTCTGGTTTTTGCTCACCCCAACTCCCCCCTGGCCCCCTTCTTCCATTTTAGAGCCGCTATGCAGGCTAGAATGATCTTAAACTATTGGCTTGATGCACCTTGTTATTTTATTCTCATTGTATTATTTTGTTTCCATTGTTTTGGTTGAGGTACTGTACATCAATCCACTAGGGTTAGATCTTCTGATTAGCTGCTACACAACCATCTGGACTATGACACTATGAAACTGCCTGAGCTGTAGTAAGCTCAGATGATCAGTAAAATGGTATCAACAGTGTAGTTACATAAAAAGTGATGTTATTTCCCCACAGGTCACATCCAAAGTACGTCATACAGTATAACATGATATAGATAGCCCTCAGATCACAGAAAACATCTCAGGTAAATCTATTCTTAACATGATCCAGTAGTAGATTTGCATATTGTGTGTTTCCAAAAAAATATTGATACCTCTTCACCATATCTCTTTACCACCCTGTGGGTACGTACATGCTTGGGTATATGTAATGGGCTTTATTTATCCATTTTGAAATTATGCATGCATTCTACAATGTGATTGGCTAACAGGAGTGTGATTTTTTCCTAAATTGCCTGGTCATTAACTATTTTTGATTTAGTTTTCAACTTTTGTGATTGTTTCACTACAAAACAGAATAAGTTGACTTTCACAAAATCACAAGTTTTCCAAGCCTAGGTTTCAAAATACATAATACAATAAAGTGGTTGAAACCTTGCGTCTGTTCGATTTTGCATGATCCAACAATCTAGTTCTAACGCATTGTTATTACCAAAAATCTGTTGTTTTAAAATGACTTTGTTGTGAAAAATAGAATTTTCTTTATAAATGATTTCAAAATGGATATAATACAGTTGTAATTGAACATCATGTTGTGCAATGCAATTCTGGTCTGAAATCTTAGTGTGATTTAAAAATCACAAGTATGATTATTCAGACCAAGTTGCACTCCACATGGTTCAATTGCCATTATGAAACATTTCATACTGATGTTAAAGGAGCTATGTTTTGAAAACTGCGGTCAAATCTTATGAGCCAATCAGATTCTTGACCTGTTTTGACTAGTGCAGTCACCTGGCTTTTCGTCACAATTTAATTCAGAGGGAAGCTAGTTGACTGCACTAGGTGAAACAGGGGAGTAAGAGTTTCGTTGGCTCAAAATAAATTGATTGGTGGAACAGCAAAATGAAAATAAAATAAAAATTTGTGGGTTGCAATGCAACTGTTTTAGCTGTAACAGCATAAATGGATAATGAATTTAGCAGTTATTGTGATAGAGGCTAGCACTTCAAGTTATATGTAACATTTATTTTTTCAGAAGTTCTTGCTCTTTTGCTATCCACAAAATTGACATTCTTTACAAAGTTAAATTCACCTTGGGAAACAGAGCTCCCTCAACATCAGTATGGAATGTTTGAGCTCATTGCTTATGTCTTCTCTCACATAGTACCCCGAATCCAGAGCCTCAAATGTTGCTTGATTTAGTGACGCTAAGAGTGACACGAGGCTGAGCTTGGCTAGTCACTAAATCAAGCGACATTCGAGGCCCTGGATCCAGGGTACTTGAATAGGGATTCCTGGGGGGGAAGCACGATAAACAATGGCTGATTACTAAGGCTAGAAATTCAGTTCAACTGTCAGGAACAAGGGGAGACTCATTGTTATTTTTTGAAAAGGGATGATCATCATATCTTTTAGGGGTTAAAATCACACGTTTTGGTCCCTTTTTAAAGGAGATGGTGATCTCCAATAAGATTTAATGGAGGTCATGCACTGGCAAAAACATTGTAAGCAAGAGAGAATGACTTGATGAGTACGCAACATTTGAGGCAGCATTGTAATCAAAGATAGAAATCTCTTGATGGGCATCTTTTAGGGAAATACAATTATGGCCACACACTTTTTGGTACCTTTTTGGGATGAAACTGAAAATACCAATGATCATCCCCAACCAAAAAACATGGGATTCCCTACCCAACCCTGGGGAAACAGTGTTAATGGGGCTCTATTACATTTCTTGTCATCATATTTTTTTGGGGTAAGACTGTTAACACTATGGTAGTGATTGATGTTTTGACAACATGTGCAGAAGTCATCTTCAGAGTCAAGTGGAAAGTGGTTCTGTTGCAAATTCCAATTGGTTTGCACTGGGCCAGTAGAAGTGCTGGTATCTTGAAGGGCATGGTCATGTTGGTGGAGAACCTTAACAGTGAGCAATCTCATATATTTTTCTTTGTAAGGAGAATAAGCTAAATGTCACAGGGGTAGAGCAAACTTTTGAAAATTTGGAGTTCCCCATAGGGGGGTACTGCTATTTTTTGGAACAGCCCAAAGCTCAAGTGAAATCCCATCAACATGCCTGTCTACCTACTACCTACTACCACTTAGACTAATACCTGGCTCCTACATACTAATTTATCACAACATTGTGCTTTTACATAACAGAACTCATCCAGGTACTCCCATCTGAATGATTTGAGTCTCAAGAAGACTTTCACGGTGGGCTGGCAATTCATCAAATCCCACCAGTACAGTATTACTCTGAGATTTTTAATCCGATTGCAGCCAAACTCCACATGTAAGTAGTTCATCCGACGTTTGAGGTACCTATGGTTTTACATTTTTTTCAAATTAACGAATTTTGGCGGGAAGATGATGACGTCATCAAAATGCTATGAAAATTCCAAATTGTTGTTACAACTATATTGATAGTTGCATTTAAAAGAACTAGTCAAGAAGGGCAGCTCAAAATTGAGCATTAGGAAGTTAGGAATTTTTTTTTGTGTGCTATTTTTAGAAACAATTGGCAGGAAATTCAAAATGTGAAATTCATAACTTCCCAACGGAATAATATGCTATTGCAATATTTTTTGGTTTTGCATCCTTCTTTGCTAGTTCTTTCTAATGTACCTACTAATATGGCTTGAGAAAGCCGACATCACTTAGCATTTACTGAAAGAGACTCCTGCAAAGAGGTGTCTGCATACTCAAGTCAAACATTGCATACAGACTTATTTTGACTGAGATCTGGTCAAAAGAATTATGCAGCCAATTTAACATTGTTGCAATATTTTTTGACCAGATTTGGGTCAAAATGTGTCATCATTATGGAAAGTTTAGCTTGAGCATGCAGACACCTCTTTGCGGGAGTCTCTTTCCAAGAGTGATGTTGGCTTTTGAGGCTACTAATTTAGTTGTAACAACAATTTAAATTTTTCATAGCATTTTGATGACGTCATTTTCCCGCCAAAATTCATTAATTTGAAAAATGTAAAACCATAGGTAAAACCTTGAAAATCCAATGAACTACATACATGTGAAGTTTGGAGTAACCCTACTGGTGGGATTTCATGAATGAGTGTGTTTGCACAAGGTTTTGAAACATCAGCTGCCACTAACAATCATTGTCAGGACTATGTACTCTCTCACTTGTTCAATCATACCAATAATATTAATGCTGACTCTTTAAAATATTGTATTTATTATTATTATCAACTTGTAAGTGGACTGATAAATGATTTAGAAATAAAACCAATACAAGGAGAAGTGTGTGATAAGCTTTATTCCAACTTTAGTATGCCTGTAAGTACCTTTTTGGACATTAAAAGCTCCATAAAGTCCTTTAGACCCCAGCTCTTGATGTTCCTGTCAGCACCAGTGGTGTGTCAGCTCACTGCACTCAGTACTGAGACTCCTGTACAAGCTCCAAACTACTCACCAGACAGTACCTCTACAACTCCAAGGCACCAGAACATTGCCGTTCACACCTACCAGGTGTCTCACATAGTTGATGTTGCTATGGTGATAGATACAAATACATGCAGTACATGCCAATTAGACAGATACCATTCTGTTATTAAGGCAACATGCTAGAGATAACAAACCATGCCTCCATATTCTCCACCCCCTGTGGGATTATTCAACTTTTGAAACAGACATCCTAACTTCCCCCACAATTAGGGCTCGAAGGTCCATGACTCTGCTATCACGAATGCCAATCAACACATCTCTGTAGGAATTTAGTTTTTAATTAAGTTTGTTTTATTTTATTTTGTTTGTGCCTGATGCTAGTTTTAAATTAATAAAAGTAGAGCAGTTTTCACATGACCGTTGTGAAAGCAATTCATGAGTAATTCACTATCCAATCAAATGCTATAGTAATTCAACAAGAAACCACTCAGAGAGCAAGGGATTTGCAATAGTTTTTAGACCTTCACGAGTGAGAAATCACAAGTAATTGTGAAATTGTTTTCTCTACACAATTGGCTGAAGGATCAAAGATCATGGCCTTGGCCAAGCACAACCCGAAGCAATTACAGTTACAGTTAGTAATTTGTAATTATTCACGACAGTCATTTGAAAATTGCTCTAAGAATAATTTAAGAAATAGTTATAATAATATGAATCTCTCACATACATTAAAGGGGCATAGTCACCTTCAAAACACAGAAATAATTTATTGCAGTCACAAAATACAAAAAAAGTTCTCATTGAAACAGTGGACTTAAAGTTGCAGTGTCAACAAGGACTGCTAAGATTTGAGCGAGTTATGGTTGCAACTTAAGTGTGTTTGAAAAAAGATTGGTAAAGCGATTTCAAATGAGTCCAATTTCCTCATGAAACTTTTTTTATAATCATGTCAATGGTAAATTTTGATGTTTTTTTTTTTTTGGTGACGGTGTCCCTTTGATGGCAATATTTAAATTCAGTGGCTTAGACAACTAGCTCAGGTAATAATATTATTTTGATATAGGTACAAATACCTTTTAAAACCCAATACAAACAGATGTTCTTTTAGAGCTTTTGAACAGAAGAACGAGTGTTCAAGAGAACAGAGTCCTGGTAAATTTCCATTTTTTTCTTTTCTTTTCTGGAATCACAATATTTAGACACATGTTTAACATTCCTAATTAGCTTATTAATTTATAAACAAGCATTTGAGCTCAGTGGAATTATAGCATTATATGATTTGAAATTTATATTTAGAATGCAGAATCAGTAATGATATAATGTGAAATTGCAGAAACAATCCCATGGAAATCCTGGACAGGAGCTGGAAATCCCAATGGGGTTGGGGGCATAATAACTTTTTCTATACAATCACTGCACTTTCAAATAGTAATTCCAGAGGGGTGGGGGAGGGTTCTTAGGCAAGTTCACTCCATAGTGAGATTTGTTTCTAGAATTAAACAATACATCAGCAAATTGAGAGAAACATTTTGATGTATTATTTTGCCATATGCATGTTTCCTTGCAAATGTAGCAGTCAACAGAGGTCAATTTTTATTTTACTTCAGTCCTATTAAAGTTGAGCGATTTTACCTGATTTTGGTATTAATTTCTATGTGTTTTATGTATCATGCCCTGATGTTTCAAAATTCACCCAAAAATAGAAAATCACTTTTTAAAAATCTCTTAATTATTATTATTGTTATTATCTTATTGTTATTGTCAATTGCATGTCATGGTTGCCATTTAAAGATATGATACAATTTTAGTATTTTACGATAACTGATACTTTTAAGTAAAGCTTTGGAATTATACCTGAAATAGTTTTGATAAAATTTTTGAAATTAAATTAGAGTTTTGCCAGGTCTCCATATATTTTATGTTTATTTACTTCATTAAAGTTATACTTAAGTAGTTGGTAGCAAAAGACCATTTTGATTCCTAAAAAATGACTTTATCTTATAAAGTTATCTAATATTAGATTTATTATTGTACAGAGTGTGGTACTCAAAAAAATGCCTTTTGCCAAGTTTTGCCTTTATATTTTAGTAGCAAGAGCTTCTCATCCGAACCCGCCAAGGACTTGGATCATATTAGGATGCCTTAAAAGTTCCAAAAGTATATTGAATAATTTAATTGCCCACCGTCGCATGAATATGTTGCTTGATCTGTTATCAAAAGTTATGCTGCCTTAATCTGGATGGGATCAGCTCATGTACTGCATGTTTTGTACCTACCATCATGACAACATCAATCATGTGAGACACTGGTGGGTGTGAATGGCAATGTCCCAATGCCCTGGAGTTGTAGCTTCCAGAGCTGAAGGGATACTGTCTGATGAGCAGTTTGGAACTTGTACAAGAGCCTCAGTACTAGGTACAGTGAATTGGCACACATACCAGTTTTGACATCTGGAGCACCATTTTCAGCTGGGCCTTCCGGACCTTGTGGGACTTTGTTTGATTCTTCTCTTTCAATGATTTACAATCATGTTCCTGTACAACAAAATAAAGGCCCAGTGAGGGACTAACTGTCCTGTATCAGTGGTTGAGGCATAATATGATAAAGTGCAGCCAATTCCTGCCTTCTGGACAATGGTAATGCATCAAAACAATATTAATTTGAGATAAAGTGAAAATGGTTCTTATTCAGAGTGTAATTCCAGAAAAGATCCATACCCCCACCGTTAGTTCCATCCATTTATCATCCACACCCCCCATCCCAAGCACCCCTCAGAAAATACCTACAGAAGAGTACATTAATTCAGTCCTGACAACTCAGAAAACGCACCCCTCCAAGACAACTACAGAAGAGTACCATTTCAGTCCTGACCCCTCTCAGAAATACCCATGGAAGAGTGTCTTTCTTTTCTGACCCCCTCCTATTGGATAAAGTCTTCCTTGGATCCTGTAGGGTAAGGCCCCCTTGGAAAATAGGGTTAGACCCCCTCAGAAAATGACACAAATTGTTGCCCCTCCAAAAAACTCTTCTGTAGGGGGTTTCAGATTAAAATTGTAATGGTCCGTAGAGGGAAAGGGTGTTCCATTTAAAATCCATACCCTTGTCGAGGAACTCCCCCCATGTTAAGTTTACCCTGTGAAAATGTAAAAAGTACCTTACCCCTGTGGAAACTTTTCTGACAAGAACCCTGTGGAATTCGAAAAAGGAAATCCTCTGTGGAAATGCCAGTTAAAACTCCTGTGGATTACAGTTCCTCGATAGGGGTATCAAAATGAAAAAGTCCAATTTTCCTAACCACTACCATCCCATCACTCTAGAAAATCCAAATGAACAATCCACTAGTTTGTTGGGAAAATAAGAGGCATGTTGAATTTCCAATCATCTTCATGATGGGGTATGGAACTATTCTGGAAATACACAAATTCATATTTTAGATCTAGTGAAATCAATTCAACATGTTCATTAACATCAGCAAATATTTTGTTCAACATGTTTTTATGAGGCATATGACAAGTTTAGTCAAGCGTTGTGTGACTGACACAAAGGACGGGCTGTGTGGGAGACATAATGATGGGGCTTGACACCCCAATTTTCGAAATTTCACATTGCAAATATAAGAGGAAATGTTGACTGGACATGTTGAATTGATTTGTCCCTAGCCTTAGAAAGAGAAATATATGCCTCAACCATAGAAACAAAACAAAGAGAAAGAAATTAAATGGCTCTAGTTCTGTTGAGAAGTGTTCAGTTTTGTTAGATTTGGTGGGTCCAACACAGCTTTCAGACGAGTTTCTGTTTCCATGATTTGCAGTCTGTTGGACAGGTTTGCCCTAAGTTTTTTTTTTCAATATTCTGCGAACACCAATTAACAAACCGTGGTTTTGCTTCCTCTCAGACGCCCTCACTCATGGGTATGGTGGCTTTCACTTGCGGAATTATGCAGCTATCAACAGAACAGAGCCTTTTCATTTCCTTACTCAGTTATATGTATACTACGTTAGAGAACTGGCTCCTGAACTGGGAGGGGCCTTCTGTGATCCGGCTGCTGAAGGATGGATATTTTGGCTGTTGGTCTGTGGGGGTTGGAGATGTGAAGACCACTGGACTGTCACAAGGTTTTCCTGTGATATTACTGAAGGCGGTAGGGTGATGGCTGTGGTCTTCCAAGGGGGACCAAATAATTGAATGGCAGGCTCTGTGTTCTGGCAGACATTCTTGCAAGCACTTGCTGACTCGACAATGGTCTGGAAGGATCAGTGTCGTTTAGCTGATGACTCGGATTGACTTACTGGTCTGAACAAATGGGTAGTTGCAAAAACATCAGTCCTCCTGTTGAGGACCCAAGTTTCAGGTACCCACCCTGGAAATTCGGGTTTCCCCCACCCACCCTTGAATTCCAGTGCTTTTCCTCAAGACCACCCTGGAAATTATGTTTTTCCACCCTGAAATTCCATATTTTAGGAATACCCACCCTGGATTTTTGCTCCAATACTAGGGTACCCACCCTGGAATTCCAGGCCACTCCAGAACCACCCACACTCGAATTTCTCAACGGGAGGGTGTGGATTTTTTGTGACTGCCCAATTCCAATCGGGATCTTGCAAATGGTCTGACATGCTGTGATGTGAATATGGTATTGTGGTCTGGCTGATGCTGTGAAGAGAACATTGTGGTCTGACTGAAAGTGTGAAGGGAACGTTGTTTGGCTGATGGTGTGCATGAAGAGAACATTGTGGTCTGGCTGATGGTGTGAAGAACATTGTTGTCTAACTGAAAGTGTGAAGGGAACGTTGTTTGGCTGATTGTGTGCATGAAGAGAACACTGTGGTCTGGTTGATGGTGCGAAGGGAACATTTTGGTCTGGCTGATGGTGTGAAGAGAACATTGTGGTCTTGCTGATGGTATTAAGAGAACATTTTGGTCTGGTTGATGGGTGAATGGAACATTGTGTTCTGGCTGATAGTGTGAATGGAATATTGTGGTCTGGCTGATGGTTTGAAGAGAACACTGCTCAGGTTGATGGTGTGAAGAGAACATTGTGGTCTGACTGAAAGTGTGAAGGGGACATTGTTTGGATGATGGTGTGCATGAAGAGAACATTGTGGTCTGGTTGATGGTGTGAAGGGAACATTTTGGTCTGGTTGATGGGTGAATGGAACATTGTGTTCTGGCTGATAGTGTGAATGGAATATTGTGGTCTGGCTGATGGTTTGAAGAGAACACTGCTCAGGTTGATGGTGTGAAGAGAACATTGTGGTCTGACTGAAAGTGTGAAGGGGACATTGTTTGGATGATGGTGTGCATGAAGAGAACATTGTGGTCTGGTTGATGGTGTGCATGAAGTGAACATTGTGGTCTGGTTGATGGTGTGAAGGGAACATTTTGGTCTGGTTGATGGGTGAATGGAACATTGTGTTCTGGCTGATAGTGTGAATGGAATATTGTGGTCTGGCTGATGGTTTGAAGAGAACACTGCTCAGGTTGATGGTGTGAAGAGAACATTGTGGTCTGAGTGAAAGTGTGAAGGGGACATTGTTTGGATGATGGTGTGCATGAAGAGAACATTGTGGTCTGGTTGATGGTGTGAAGGGAACATTTTGGTCTGGTTGATGGGTGAATAGAACATTGTGTTCTGGCTGATAGTGTGAATGGAATATTGTGGTCTGGCTGATGGTGTGAAGAGAACATTGTGGTCTGACTGAAAGTGTGAAGGGGACGTTTTGGACATTGTGGTCTGGTTGATGATGTGAAGGGAACATTATGGTCTGGCTGATGGTGTGAAGAGAACATTGTGGTCTTGCTGATGGTATTAAGAGAACATTGTGGTCTGGTTGAGGGTGTGAAGGGAACATTTTGGTCTGTTTGATGGGTGAATGAAACATTGTGTTCTGGCTGATGGTGTGAATAGAATATTGTGGTCTGGCTGATGGTTTGAAGAGAACACTGCTCTGGTTGATGTAAAGAGAACATTGTGGTCTGGCTGATGGTGTGAAGGGAACGTTGTGGTCTGGTTGATGGCGTGAATGGAATATTGTGGTCTGGCTGATGATGTGAAGGGAACATGGTCTGGCTGATGGGTGTGAAGAGAACGTGGTCTGGCTGATGGTGTGAATGGAACATTGTTGTCTGGCTGATGGTGTGAAGGGAACATTGTGGTCTGGCTGATGGTGTGAAGGGAACATTATGGTCGGGCTGATGGCGTGAAGGGAACATTATGCTATGGGCTGATGGTGTAAAGAGAACATTGTGGTCTGGCTGATGGTGTGACAGGAACATTATGGTTGGGCTGATGGTGTGAAGGGAACATGGTCGGGCTGATGGTGTGAATTGAACATTGTGGTCTGGCTGATGTGTAAAGGGCTCACTGTGGTCTGGCTGATGGTGTAAAGGGCTCACTGTGGTCTGGCTGATGGTGTGAAGTGTTCACTGTGGTCTGGCTGATGGTGTGAAGGGCTCACTGGTCTGGCTGATGTTCGGAAGGGCTCACTGGTCTGGCTGATGTTCGGAAGGGCTCACTGGTCTGGCTGATGTTCGGAAGGGCTCACTGGTCTGGCTGATGTTCGGAAGGGCTCACTGGTCTGGCTGGTGGTGAGAAGGGCTCACTGTGGTCTGGCTGATGGTGTAAAGGGCTCACTGGTCTGGCTGATGGTGTGAAGGGCTCACTGTGGTCTGGCTGGTGATGAGAAGGGCTCACTGTGGTCTGGATGATGGTGTAAAGGGCTCACTGATCTGGCTGATGGTGTGAAGGGCTCACTGGTCTGGCTGATGGTGTGAAGGGCTCACTGGTCTGGCTGATGGTGTGAAGGGCTCACTGGTCTGGCTGATGTTCGGAAGGGCTCACTGGTCTGGCTGATGTTCGGAAGGGCTCACTGGTCTGGCTGGTGGTGAGAAGGGCTCACTGGTCTGGCTGATGGTGTAAAGGGCTCACTGGTCTGGCTGATGGTGTGAAGGGCTCACTGTGGTCTGGCTGATGGTGTGAAGGGCTCACTGTGGCCTGGCTGATGGTGTGAAGGGCTCACTGTGGTCTGGCTGATGTTCTGAAGGGCTCATTGTGGTCTGGCTGATGTTCTTAAGGCTCACTGTGGTCTGGCTGATGGTGTTAAGGGCTCACTGTGGCCTGGCTGATGGTGTTTGGGTAAAGGTCTAATTGCATGTTGTAGTCTGGTGGCTAGCATAGCCTGGCTGGTGGTCAAGAGCTTGCTATGGTTGGTCTGATAGGCTGAGGGGTATCACTCTGGTGTGGCTGATGGTGTGTGGTCTCTGGTCATCTGAAGGCTTAAGTTTTGTCTGGCTGATGGTGTGAAGGACTCATTGTTTAGCTGGTGGCCTGAAGAGTTGTTTGTGGTCTGCTTGGTATCTGAATGACTCCCTGTGGCCTCTGGCAATCTGAAGGCATCAAGTTTGTCTGGCTGATGATGTGAAGAGCTCATTGTCTAGCTGGTGTTAAGAAGGTTTCTTTGTGGTCTGGATAATGCCTGAATGGCTACCAATGGTTTGCCAGGTAATCTGTCTCTGAGATGTTCTGTAGTTCCCACATTGTGCTTGCTATGGAATAAATGAATCAACTGGTCAGTCAGTCAGATCTTATTAAATCCATCAGTCAGTTCTTGATAGTTTCTGTGTATTTCAAAAGCATTCAACTTACATCCAATTGTCACAGCTTGAAAGGGTCAGATGTGGCAGTGCCTGCATTTTTCGTGGAATGTAGTAACTGTGAATGAAATACAAAAATCAGACTATATGTAAACATTTTTCAATCTGGGGCCAGCAACCTAAAGTGGTATGGTATAGCACAGGAAAAAATTGCGTAAAAACATTAATGGTTTTGGTAGCGTTTTTCCATTAATGTACATAAAACATTAATGGGAAAGTGTGGTCTTCCCATTTACATTTTTCGCACATTAATGGAAACACGCTACAAAACCATTATTGTTTTTAGGCAATTTTTTCAAAATGTTGACCATTTGCCCCACACAATGGAATGTAAATTCCCAGCACCTGCATTATCCATTTTTTCTGACCCATCTATATAGTTACCTAGCCTCATAGATGTCAAATTGGGCAAAGACAAAAACATTGCAATCCCCTATTGTTAAGGACCTTTGGTATACAGGGGTGTAGCAAGAGGAGGGGCTCAGGAGGCGTGGGCCCCCTCTTTGAAACATAAAATGCTGTAAACATATGGGAAAATTCTAAATGTATAGAGTAAATAGCAACAAAAAGCCTGCCTGCCTCCCTTTCTGGGCCCCCTTTGGCAGCATTCTGGCTACGCCCTTGGTATACCATGGTTGGTGATCCAACAAGATCAGAAGCAACCTATGTGAGGGTATGTATTCCCAAAATATGAAATTCCAGGGTGGATAAACATAAATTCCAGGGTGATGTGATCCCTCAACTAAGGTATCCTCCTTGCCACGTTTCCTGTGTAATTATTTGGGGGGGGGGGGCACCTTTCCTGTGTAATTATTGGGGGGGGGGGGTCACGATTCCTGTGGTGTGAAAATATTGAAGGGTGCAGAGAGCTCAGAGAAGGAGAGGTATGAAGGGACCACTCTTCCCAATGACCTCTTTAATTCTGAAGGCCCAAAAACAATCAATCAGCTGAATCTGCTGGGTTCCCTGTGGTTTGGCTGACAGTATGAAATGCTTACTATGATATCTTGAGCTATTCAAATGAAGAGCTGGTAATCTGGCTATTGTACAAAGATCGATGAAGGGCTCCCTGTGGTTAGCTGGTGATCTGAAGAGGTCACTGTGGACCTGGTATACAGAGATCTCACAACTGATTGTCTGAAGGGCGTCCTGTGGAATGGCTGTTCTGAATCGTGAATTGCTCTTGAACAGCATCCTGCAGTAACCCCAGGTAAACGTATCAGTCTGGGGTGGCTGATGGTCTAGGGTTATCTGAAGGCTTCAGTTATCTTCTGGTTGATGGTGTAAACAGCTCATTGTCTAGGTGGTCTGAAGGTTCTTTGTTGTCTGCCTGGCAATCTGGATGCTTGTCTGTTAGATGTTCTGGAGTTCCAACATTTTGTTTGCTATGGAATAAAATGAACAAATAAATCAACTGATCAGTCAGTCAGCCCTTGTTAAATCCATCAGTCAGTTCAAAAAGCATCTAATTTACATCCAGTTGTCATAGCTTGAAAGAGTCAGATGTGGCAGTGGCCCACATTTTTTTGTGGAATGTAGTAATTGTGAATGAAATACAAAAGTTATTTATCATGTAAACATTTTTCAATCTGGGTCTGGCTACCTAAAACAGTATGGTATTATTAAATCTGGTAAAATGTTGATAATGTGGACCGCACCACAATGGAATGTGATTTCCCCAGCACCTGCATAATCCATTTTTTCTGACCCATCTATATATCAACCTAGACTCATGTCAAATTGGGCACAGACAAACATTCCAATCCCCTGTAAAAGACCTTTGGTATACAGGAGGGTAGCCAGAGGGGGGACTCAGGGGCCCAGGTCCCCCTCCTGGAAACACAATACTGTGACTATATGGGACAAAATCTAAATATAGCGCTGTTCACGCTGATGTCGTCCATTGTTATTAATGTGCCAACCAGAGATCGATTGGTTCACAGAACATTATTCAATCTATGGTTGGCACTGTCGATAAACAGTGAATAGCGCTATATAGAGAATATTAGCCAACAAAGAAGCCAAAGCCTCTCCCTGTGCCAACCCTCCCTCCCCCCCCCCAATGGGCAAAATTCTGCCTACGCCCCTGGTATGTATTCCCAAAATATGAGAGCAGGAGGTATGAAGGGAGCATTTTCCTTTTTACTTCCCACGAATTCTGAAGGCCTAAAAACAAAAATTCCTGAAGGACGTTTTGTCACATATTTACGGTATTTTAATAGTGCTGCCAAAGCGGAGGGACAGCTCCCCTCAAAGTCAAGTCGTGTCTATTAATACTGGAAAGCTGGAGTGCATTTTACAAACCTATGCCTTTGTCCATGCAGCCATGCATGAGCTTGGCTCCCTTATAGAGATTCCAATATACGCGCACCAGGCGCGAAGCCAAAGAAAATTGCCAAGTGTACGTCCGCACTTCTCATGAATTCCCCGCTACCACTGCCAAGTGGAATTTGTTTGTACGACAGTTTTCATCCTATAAAATACGTCAACAAATTAGTTCATTAGGCATTTGCGAACTTAACTTCGATAAGTGAACAGAACATGTTATTTGAATAAAATCGTCAGTCACAAGTATTTAAATAAAACTGCGTGGTTTTGGGGTTTGGCTTACTCGTTGTTTGAGTCCCACATATTACTGAACGTACTCAAACACTCTACTTTACTTACCTGAGCTATTGCTCTAACTTTCTTGTCACCTCCTGTAGAGCAAGCGTCCATTTATGATACTTCTTGGTACAGAATTCGAAGCACATGGTAGCCATGTTTGTTCTTCATGAACGAACGCGTAAATTTGAATTTTAAATTTCGCGCTATTAGTTTCCAGGCTCTCGCGGAAATGGCTGATCGCATTTTTAAACCGCACCGGGCGAATTTATTTTTTACGTCCACTTCAAGATGGCGGCTAACGTAGTATAAATATTCATTATGATGCCATAAAGTGGGCGTAAATAAAAAAATCGCCCGCACCGGACCTCTCTTAAAAAGACCCTCTCCCCTGGAATTTCCACTTGTGAAACAGAACCCCTCCCCTGGAATTTCCAACCTCATAACATGTACCCCTCCCCTGGAATTTCCATTTTTTCTTGCAAAATACCCCTGGAAAATCTAATTTTTGCTCTGAAAATATCCCTCGAAAGTCGCCTTTTTTACCCCTTCCCCTTGGAATTTCCAGTCTCCAGACACACCTCCTCATCCCGTGGAATTTCCAGAGTCCAACACAACCCCCCCTGGAACCAGCCAATGCAATCAGCCAATGTCTCCACAGTCCTGTGTGAAATGAAACAAGAGCAACGCAGTGTAGACAGGGGGATGGGGCTAACTGACTAACGTCGACAAGCAAATTGTCAAAACTTGGATAAAAAATACGATTATTAAACGACAAAAAATGTTTACCGGTTACCGACATTCTTAAAAATTATTCCAGCAAGTTTATTTAAATAAAAAGTTTATTCTGAGAAATAGCGAGTGCTTTCGGGACTTTTCAGCGCCTGGGTCAGTAGTAGGCACAGACAGATTCTGCTCGGCAACTTTTGAGCAACTTTTCCAATTTTGAGCAACTTTTTCAATTCTGAGCAACTTTTTCGATTTTACGTTATTTCTGAGCAAATTTGTGATACATTTTGCCATTTCAAATCAAACACAGAACGAAAAATCTTGCTAAAAGCACTTTTTTCACCTTGGGCGCTCTGTGGTGTATCCATATATGGATTTCTCGTTGGGTATCCTGTGTTAATATTCTAAATATAGAACAGTTTCTGTATTGCTGAAAGCAAAATGGCGGACGCCCAATCTCGTTCCCCGAGAAACTCTCGGAAGATCGAGGCAGTCTGGGAACGAGATTGGCGGAAGCTGAAGCCATGCAAGAAAGCTAGACCCTATTCAAATTGCTATAGAAAATGGGGCAGAGATGACGGAACCTGGAAGGCCATCAATAAGGACTTCTTAAAGGACTTCTTGAAGAGCCTCTTATTTGTTTGAGTTTTCTTTCAAAAATAGTAGCAGCTATTATTGTATGAAATTGATGGTGTCTAGAATAATTGATTGATCTTTTAAAGCTGTTGAGTTGAGAAACCTGATGCTTTATCATTTTTCCATAAATCAGGCGACAAGTGTGAAATACTGTTTTTTGGGGGGCAACTTTTGATATTCTATGAGCAACTTTTTCGAATTTGAGCAACTTTTAAGCAACTTTTGAGGGTATTTTAGGGCAACTTTTACAGAATTTTTGAGCAGAATCTGTCTGTGCCTAGTCAGTAGACCAGGCGGAATTCCGTTCCATTGTGACATTCCCGAGCTTCAAATTACCAGAGATTACTGAATTTCAATAAGTATAACTGACACTCTGGGCATCCTTAGATGATCTTTCAGGGGATCAGGTCGTCTGTTCACTGAAAATCAAATTAAACAAGATGACGTATGTGCGCATGCGCAAACGGAAATTTAAAAAGAAACTCATTCCCCGTGTCAATGTAATGCCTACTTTTGGAAAATGAGTAAAAAACATACTAAACGGCAACTGTGAAAAACATTTCTGCATTATCGTGAGATAAGCAGCGACTTGTTTAAAAGAAAACCAACAACGTGTCCCACATGGATCTCTAACACACCCATCAGACCTATAAATACGTTGGTGATGCATAATAATTAGTTGATTGTTCACTAACGGTACAAGGGGCGTCCTTATATGGTCTGGTGGCCGGGCGTACTCTCACCCACAGGTATCTAGCTACTGAGCAATTCAACACCAGGATAGCGACTGTCAGGGCCGAAATCTCTGGCGTGGGCGTAAGAACCGTACGGTCGCCATACGACGCTTCAGCTCTTTGTCTGGAAGTATGGTCCTTTTTTTTCTTTTCCTTAAGTCTAGTAAATGATTTGTATTACTTGTACGACTCACAAAAGCAGTTCAAAATTTCAATCATACACCTAATAATGAGAGCGCATTTCAAATCTCTAGCCAATAGAAAGTGGAAGCCATTCGGTAAACAAACCAAAAGAAGCAAAAAGAAAGGCAGACTTGTGGTTAGTCTTGCGTGTGCACTGGCAGCACTCCTTTTCAGTGCTAAACCCTTTCATAGTTCAACTTTACGAGGTACGAGGTTAATTAGTTTTACCGACCGATTACCGACGATTTTCAAGAATTTTAACCGACATCCAGACCCACCCCCATCCAGACTTCCATCTGGAATGCTCCCTCCCCTGACAATTCCACCAAGTGCAGGACTCGCCAACCCTTGGGCTATCAACGATAGTTTCACGATATTGTTGCGAGGCTAGGCACCCTTTTTTTTTGCATGAACGAGCAACGTGCTCTTCCTTGGCAAGCATTAGAGCATTAACCTCCGAACAGATACTCGCTGGAATTTCCTCCGTTTGGCGTTCTGGGTGGGCTTCCTGTGTGTTTGAGCCCGCGCACATTCATTCAGCGGCTTACCTTATGAGTGCATACGAGGAACGCCTGGGACCAGGTTGCACCCCCTCTGGATCCGCCACTGTTTTCACGGAAAATACTTACAGAGGATGAAAAGCCATAATAGCACGGATTGATTTCCGTGATTTCCCCGAACCGTGAAGCGCGACGAAAAAAAACGTTTACGATTCTGCCCGCTCGGGCTCATGTTTTGTCTGCTTTCCTTTCTCCATGAGCTTATGTGTTCTTCAAAATATTACCATCACGACTGAGTGGAAACTATAAAATCGCATGTTACAATCTTGAAATATAAAAGCAAAGGGACTTTTATATGGGCCACAGCAGAACTGATGGCTTTTTCCAATATTTCATAGATATTTAGCCTGCGTAAGCAGCCGCCACTTTGCGAGTCGCCGACAAAAGCATGAGCCGGCCGAGCGGGCAGAATTGTAGACGGTTTTTTTCGACGCGCATCCCGGTTCGGTGAAATCAGTAGTAGTAACTTCCAATCCATTTCTACCTATAACGACGTCCATTGTTACCTTTGAATATCCAATTCACATCATCGCCAATGCCAACGACAATGACACAGCGGCGTGGCGTGGTGGGACCAGTTTTATCCACTATCATGATTTGCGTATCCACGAGTCAAAATTGGCTGCCAATAATAATGTGGACAAATTCATGTTACTTTCTTTGATGATTTTATTTGATTTTTCTGCCCATTTCTTATTGTCACTCTTAAAGTAGATATAAATTAAATATAAAACTATGAATTTAATCCTATATATTTACAAATATATTTGATAAACAATGATCGTCTAACGATTATCTATTATTTGTTGACCGCATTTCACTATGTATGTCACCGTTATAGATTAACCTGTGAAAACAGCCACCACTGAACTGTTCTGTTGAGCAGAGGCTGCGTTTGGAGGATAGTCAAGCGGATTTCAGATGACTGACGAAGTTAATCCAGACTTGCGGCTTTTTTAGTCAGAATGGGAAGAAAAACCAGACGCACAGCGACTTCTTTTTTCTTGGGTCACGACTAAAGGCCAAGCCGTACTTCGACACACAACTGAAATCCGCTTTACCAATAGCAAATATAGTTTAAATAACAAGGATGATCTTCTACTGCAGCGGTGTAATGGTTATATGGCAATGTGATTTTGCAATGAAAATTTGGAAATTATAATAAGCCTAATTTTTTAGTTTTGTATTTCGAGTTTGTTTGCTGGATATGAACGTGGTGAAGAAAGCACTTACACTTTCTCCTAAAATACATCATTCCAATCTGCTATAACAATCCACTAAGTTCTAAGATATTAAGTAGCCTGCAAACACAAAGCTTACTGTTTTATGTTAAACACTTCCTGCATTCTCACACTTTGAACCACAAGTGTCCAACTAGGCAATGGTCTCGCAGGGGCGGATCTAGGAACTTCGACCGAAAGAGGAGGGTGGCCTTCATCGAAAATGTCTCTTCGCAAATAAAGTAAACATATTTGTTTATTTTTATGTTTTTCTTTCTTTTTTATTTTAATTTTTCATGATTATATTTTTCCAATGGTAAGCGCCTAGAACGCGGCTATATGCAGTATATAAATGTATTATTATTATTATAGCAAATGGCTGATCGCATTTTTTACCATTTGAAGACCCCCTCCCCTTGAATTTCCAGAGGTCGTCAACACCTCCCTCCCCTGGAATTTCCAGGGGTGCTGAACACCCCCCTACCCTGGAATTTGAACACCCCATCCCTTGGAATTTCCAGGTTGCCTAAACACCCCCTTCTCTACAGCTTGGGAAAGATCCCCAACCCCGTGGAATTTCCAGGATTCTCAGGGGTCCTCGACCCCACCCCCTAGGAATTTCCAGGGTTCAGCTAGACTCCCTCCCCTTGGAATTTCCAGGACTTAGATAGATCCCCCCCTCCTTTAGGGTCCTCAACCCCACCGGTGCGGAAAGAATATGCAATCATGCAGCCAATGTAAGGGAAAAGCTCTCGAAACAGCCCTCCCCATCAGATCCACCCCTATAGGCGCGCGTCAACTATTTTCAAAAGACGCCACAGGAAACCCATTACCTAGATGGACTCTTCTAGTTATGTAGTTCCAACACTTATGTTTTCAACATATTCTAAATTTCCTACTTAACTTCCTTGTTAGGCTCATTTCTTAATTTTGTCATTCATCTCTGCCAAAGTGCTTCATACTGTCCGTTATAGCCATTAATACAAACAAAAATGCTCTCCTCAATTACTTTATACTCTAAGAGTTAAAGGGTTCTAGGTAACTTGCCGGTGCCCAGCCTTCCTGTTTTGTGTTCGTATTGCGTACGAACCACCAGCCTCCTTGTCCTTCACGTACCACCTCGATCGCATCCCCCTCTTTCATGGAGATCTCCCCAGGCTCCACCGCGTTATACTCGGCCAGGCAGACTTGAGGAGAAACCGGAATCGAGTCTGCTTGCTGCTGAGAGATGAACCAAAATGATCTAGGTCAAGGTCTGACCGCAAGTTTCGATGACTCCATAACCTACTGATTACTTTTCTTTGAATTTGTCGCAGTGGCGGATCCATTGACGCTCGTGCCGCGATGATTGGCTCATCTATAGAATTTGGAATTGTTTTTACACGGATAAGATTATCCGCCTCGTTCCTAGATAGTTTTAGTCCTCTACTTTCTTGCGCGAGACGCGTGAAGCGCGCACGAGATCACCCGGAACGGGAATTGGGATAAAACATAGAACCCATCTTCTACCCATCTTCAATTGCACATTGGGAGCAGCCCTGCCTTGTGTTCACCTCTCTGAGTATCGGCGCTGAATGTGGGAGCGAAATCGCAAAGAAACGTAAGCTTTGCCCCGTTCAATCTTACCAACGTTTTTTTTTTCAAAGGGTGTATGCTTTACTACCAGTCCTTCGTTCTCTTATTTAATATAAAGGAATTAAGATTTATCCCTACCTTCTAGAGAGAGAAGAGAAGAGACAGCAAGTGTTATGTCGCAGATTTTCCATTGGAAGAGAATGCAGAAGAAGTCTGACAGATAGACAGTACTAAGTCGTCAAAATGCACTACTAAAAGGATATCGCTACACGAAGGTCATGACGTGAGAGATGGATAACTGAACGAGAGTGAATAGAATGGACGTTGACTGGATGAAAGATGAGTGAAAGAAAGGACGTCAATGAAAGAAGTAGCCAAGAGTGGATCATTCATGCAATTACAAATGCGATGAAGAAGCATATCTTGGACTGCAAAACATATACAAGACTGGAATGTGTGATCATCAGAGATCTTTTGATACTAAAGGCCATGATACACGGTGCAATGTATTCTGCAATTTGCACGCGGAGCATGTAACACCGTCGGCAACGTCGTGGGAAAGGTTGTTGTAACCGTTGCAGCAAGTAGGATACGATTCTACTTCTCGTAACGGATTGCACAACTTGTAACAGCGAATCTTGCAACTTGTCTCGTAATGGATTGCGAAACAAGTTGCAAAAAACGTTGCACTGTGTAACTCCACCTTAAAGGCCACGTTACACGAAGCAATGTTTCTTGCAACTGGGAACGCAACGATGCCGAATAAAAGAAATTGCTATTTGCAGCGGGGATGTCACATGCCCGCAATTTGTCTCGCAACTTGCAGCGCGTCCACTGTAAAACACCTAGAACAAGAAGCTGGGGAAGCATCCTCATCGGCTCACTTCAGAAACCATTGCATTTCAAGTTGCAGAAACATGTCACACGCAGCAACTTGTCTCGCAACGTTGCTGCAACTTGCAATGCAATAATTTGTCGCGCGCAAATCTCACTGAAACTTGCCTCGCAACAAATATTCCGTTGTGACTTGCAAAAACCCGTTGCCTTGTGCAACATAGCCGCCTTAAATTAATGAAAATCAGGAGTGACGAAGCTTCCCCAGACACTGAAGGACTGTATATCGTCCAAAGACCATAACACGTTTGTTATGTTTTAGTTTCTTTAGTACGTAATTTATTGCTTGCAAACTAACAATGTTTTGCAGCCCTACATTTTATGCTCGTGCGGGATAAAAGTGTTTCATTGATGGTTCTTTTTGTCACCACGGGATTCGTACCTGCCCCTTCGAGGGTAAGGAGGATTCCTCGTCGAATTCGTCGCTATCGTCCGACCACTCATCACTATCAAAATCATCATCGTCGTCATATTCGTCTTCTACTCCCTTCTCCGTGATATCTGAACACCTGAACAACAAAACGAATAATAACATCACACATTATTTTCCAGTCTGAATTTCTATTACACCGTAAAGTATAGGGCAAGTTTCAAATGACTGTATTTAGTCTAAATGCACCTTGCAAATCATAAACGAGATACATTAAAAGTTGCTGCTGAATGGTTTCCCCGAGAGCCAATCACAAACCAAGTAAAACCGCTCATTGAACACATGAGTGGTTTCTTTGCAAGCCAAGTCAAGTACAATTACTGTCACACAGTGAGCACGTGATCACTAAATACACAGCTGCGTCTAGACACTGGTTGATAGAGATAAGCGATTAATGAGAATGCAAATACAAATAATTTCCGACACTCATTTGAAACTCATTTGAAACTCGCACGAGACACCGAAACTCTCATTCTACAGTTTAGGAATCCACCGTTTTACACAGGAAATTTCTGCAGAAACCCATCCATGGGAAAAATTGCATTTCCCACGGCACACGCATGGGAAGTGTTCGGAATTCACAGGGAAAGCCATGGGAAATCCGAACAATTCCCATTCTTCTACCATGGGATGGGGGATGAAATTCCATGTTATCTACCCACCTGCTGGCAAAGGCTTCAGGTTCTAGTGACAGGTTTGTCTGACTCTTAGCGCGCGGCCTGTTTGTACTAGGGTCGTGGTTATTCAGTGTTGGTGTAGACTTCCACTTGGCAGAGTCTGGAAAAGATAAAAAGAACATATGAAGAACATTGTTGCCGGAGAAACCTAGATGACCGTTAATTGTATTTAAGCATGTGCTGCAAAGCAAGCTGATACGAGAGGTTAGTAGGTTAGTACATAAGGTTTAGTGGATTACAACAAGTAGGGGTATAGAATAGTCAAATCCGAATTTTACGAACATGCGAACACAATGTTTTAGAACCCGAACGCGAACTTTTGCACAGCGAATCTGGGTCCAAAGCCTTTATCCAAAGCCTTTATGACGAGAATTCGAACATGGAAACATCGACTAAAAGAGACCACTCTATACCACTACAAGTAGCTTGGGTAATAAGGGAACTTTTCCCAATTTTCGGAGGAGATTTCTCGTGTGTTTTTCTTGCTTGCCACGCTAGTTTAGTTTTATCGTCAATTGTTACTGTTGCGACGAATGGACTCATCGATCAGAGAGAAAAGAAATACACCCAGTTGTAAGATGGGCGAGGTACTTGCCTGGGCTTAATAGTCTAAACGTCTGCAGGTCTGCCGTACAGAAAACAAAAACATGGCGAATGCGTAAGTATGGATGGATGGATCTGAGAGATAAAATGATTTATTGCTGTTGTTTGTTTACAACAAACAAAAGTGATCAAAGAGGTCGTGATCTACAATAGTAGAAATTAACAAAAACTAGAACTATCCCCATGATGCTAACGAATCTTGGTATAGCTGATAAATATACGTTGTAATGATCGTTGGAAAGGGTTTTTATCCCGGTGTACAACACGATAAACAATGTAGAGAAGAAAGAAAGCGTAATGGATACAGTCAATGCATCTTTACTAATCATTGTATCACACATCAATGGTAATGCTAACCTTTTACTTCGTCAAACTGATGTAGTAAAACCCGACGGATTTCTGATATCCATCTCTCTTTTATTTCTTCAGTGTTCGCCTGAAAGAAAATAAAATTACCTGTCACTTATCGTTCCGCTGATAAACTTAGGAAGGTAGGGGAATGTAATCATGATGTAATACGTGGCATTAGGATATGCATTTTGCACCTTTTCAATTTCCAGACATGACAAGATTAGGGAGATTACACAAGCTTGCCAAGCCAATTCCCTACACTAGAGAGATAATGACACATGCGACAAAAATCGTACCTCCCAATAACCGAGTCAATGATTGTCAGGATCTGCGATAAACATACACTACGTCCCCAGTGAACATTCTACGACATGTGCATACCTGAAGAAGAAACACTTCGGTTCTTCCTGGGAGCCATAGTTCGAACCTTAGTGGTGCACCCTTAATCTTCTCGGTGATACCAACATCACAAGTCTGTATCAAAAGAACATCAAATTAATGATCAACTTTACCTGTCATAGTTTGCACAGGAAGGTATTTAGATCGGTCTCTGCACTATTTTGAATACTGTCCCTTGAGCTAGTATGACAGAGGCTAAAAGGTGCGCTTCTCCGGCATAATAACCTGTGTATTATTCACGTGATGCGTCAGAAAGCTTCTTTTGTTTGGAAAAACAAGGCATGATGAAATCAGAACTGAATACAAAGGTATCCTCTGGAATTTTAGTTAGATACCCAATGAGTTTTTGTCTTTATCCATACCGATAATATGTGCCTTTACTCGTGTAAACAATTGTAGTACCTTGAGGCTGTTCTTGAAGTGGTACGTGACAGAGTCCTTACTATTCTGATCCTCTTCTCTCTTGCTGAATATAAGCATCTTCTCATAAAGGAAAACCTGACGCTGGCTACCCTTGAGGGGAGGGAGTTTTCGCCGGGAACTCGTGTGCCATACAAGGAATGGGTCCTGGAGCAGGAGCTTCCCTAAATCGGCTTGGTTACCATGGAAACCTTTGAGCCCGCTGGAATGCATGACGTCATTCAAGTGACGCAATACACTTTGCATGGCATGGAACGCTTCCTGTAAGATAGAATGGGACACATTGTTTTATGAAAGAAACATGTCGGTAATAGTGTCGTCTACTTTGACACGGATTCTGGTGATTTTTATGTCGAACTTCTAAGGCACGTCGTTGCTGGTTTTCTTGCGAAGAAGCACAACGAAAATCAAGTATGACAGCGTCCTAGGACGAAATTGGAAAACAAATTTATGTGTAACATCAACTCAGGTAAAATTCTTATTGAGCGCTCCAGGGTTTGCTACATTTTAGGGCACAACGTTTTAACCGATACCACTCACACTTTTCGTAAAAAAAAAAAAACAGTAGAAAGGGGTACGGAGATTGGATAACCGTGTTCAAAAAATCAGATCAAATGTAAAAAACATATTTAAGAGTGCCATAATTATAGATAAAAACTCGTGCTGACCACGAGTGATATGATAAAAACGGACTGAATGAAAAGCACCCTTTCTCGACTTCTCTGACATACGAATAACAGAGAAAAGTTTTTAATTTGACTCTACCGACTTACCAGCAGGTCCATGTACGAAAGTCGATCATTCTTGTGTTCTTCATCATCTCCCTTAGCAGCAGTTGATACTTAGTGATTCTCTGCACGGGTTTTAGTAAGTATGCTGTCAAAGGGAGCTTGTGGCCCAGCTTGGTTTGACAATCCTAGGTCGGTGGAACACAACACTAAGTTGACTGCTCGTTTCTGATAGCAAATCATTCAGCTTTGTTTGTTCATCCGCGTGTTTGTTTGTTGTACTGCGGTTCTCATAATTCTGCGAACTCACCACCGACTAAGTAAATTGTGTTTTCAAAGCGTTCTCTGAACCAAATATCTAAGGCCTACGGCAGTCGTCGAACTTCAGACATTATAATATAAAACTTTTTTATTGTTTTGGATTGGAATGGCGCGACTCTGGTACGACGTTTGCCGTAAGCCCAAGACAACCGGGGCCGGTGGCTTTTGTAACACCTCTGAGTGATGTTACTGCGGTTTTCATAATTCTGCGAACTCTCGCTATCAATTTCCAACCTTAAAACCGCCTTCTGGCTTCCGTCAATCAAGCTCCGGAGTCATTTCTCGTTACTCTCTGTGCTTTTTGATTTACCAGCGCCTAAGCAGTGCTAAATATGGCTTCCTGTCACGCCAGCAACGGTTTCGTGCTGGCCAATGAAAAAGCACTAAGAGTAACGACGAAAAGACTCGGGAGTTTGATTGGCGGAAACCAGAAGGCGGTTTGACGGTTGGAAATCGTTAGCGAGAGTTCGCAGAATTACGAAAACCGCAGTAAGTGTTACTAAAGGCTAGTTGTGTGCTCGACGGAAGCTGCTAAAACACGGTTCCACAGTTGCTTCAGAGTTCGCAGAATTATTAAAACCGAAGTAACAGAGACATTAACAATAACACAGTAACATTAATCGGAGAGACTTCCCAGCTTGTTCTATTAAGTCGAATACTACATAATGAGATTGAAATTGAACTGATTGAGGTAAACAAACAACCTTCCGGTGGTTCCAAGTGCTTACCTTGATAAAAGGTAGATTAATGAGCTGTTGTTGAAGCGTCTCGGATGAGGGTTTATTCTTACAATAAAGTGCATATTTCTCGAATTGTTCCCTCTTTTCTGTGAACACTTTCCCAATCGATTGCGGCTTCTTGGAACATTTCTGTAACTCCTCTAGAAAGTCTTTTCTATGAAACTCAAGAATTTCTTCAATGTTACCGAAGATGATGTCCTTTTTCTCAAAGAGTTCGATGGGTATTTTCCCCGCTGCTTTGTCGAATTCCCGCACATAACCTTTGATGACGTCCTCAAGGTCGGCAACATAGTCCTTTTCGGTCGCCAGTAGCTCTGCCATCACTTGACTGCGTTTCTTCTGGATCTCTGGGGTGTCGACACCATCGGTGACATCCTGTGACAGATTTATGTAGTTAGCGACAGGTTATGTAGTTCCTAACGGAAATGCGGCTACTCCGGGTCCTAAGATCGCTAGCCTGCTTGCAGGCGGTACTGGGTGTTTTTATCGCGGAAAACCGGTCCGTTCGATCCCCGGGACCCGCGCGCCTCAAAATTCCAAGATGGCGCTCGCTCATCGAACGGACCGGGTTTTCCGCGATAAAAACACCCAGTACCGTCTTTTTCCGCGATAAAAACATCCAGTTCCGCCTGCAAGCAGGCTATAAGATCGCCGTACTCTTGGACGATATTAGGCGATCTTGGGACCCGGAGCATAGGCGGCGGACATTAACTGTATTTTGTGTTTTTACTCTTCCCATACATCCTTACTAATGAGCACCCCCACTTTCTAAGGTCGTGCGCCTTGAAACCAGGCGCAATCTTGGGCGATCGTAGGCGATCTTGGGCTATCTTAGGCAATCTTAAGTGATCTTAGGACCCGGAATAGGCTTCGTTTTGTAACAGGGGGTGACCAAATTTCCTGCCCATAGAGCGGTTTTCGTATGGCTGTCGTGAGTAATTAGTAATCTCTAATCTAAAGGTTTTATTCAGAATTGATGCAATCACTTTGGACTGGTTTCACTGAAATCATGTGTACATATGGAAATCGCTCTAACCCATATCATAAACACACAACCATCGTAAGCCTCCTTCTGGCTGTATAGCCTTCATAATAGTGAAATCGCAATAACAATTAACAGAACATATAAGTGAGTTGAAACGTGTAACAAACATACATTGCTTTAGTGCCAAGCTGCGGAATATTCGCAGAATAAACAATTGAACAGATTTTGAAAATAATGTTGTTGCAAGACTTCAAGATGTTAAATGTTAGCATATTATCACTTACCACTGTTGCTTAACTTTATTTGAGCGAAAATGAAATATTATGAAGAGAAAACCTGCTTGGGTTAGCAGTCGAGAGTTCATATATATATTATCAAATATGGTCATAAACTGGCCACGAATAATCCACAGCTTGGTTCGCCGTTACATGTTTCGACTAAGTTATATGTTTCTGCAATTAATCATGGTTAGAAGCTGGGCAGTTGCCTTTCCTATAGCATATGTAAATTGGACCTATGAATGTGCTAGAATGGTTGTTTTAGAGCAGATTTCCTATGACTGTGGTAAACGTCACGGCCGTGCAGTGTCCACATCGTAACGTGTGTTGTACCGTGCCGTGTCGAGCATTCTGATTGGTTGATCAGTGATTTGGCGTGACGTGAGGGGCTGAACGAGAAGGCAAAGTTCCGTGCGGTGCCGTGTCGTGTTCCCTGCCTTTTCAAGTGCTTCCTAAGTAAATTATGCGGCATACAAAGCCTACGTGAAAAAGCCTTTACACAGGAAATAACTAAATAAATTTGATGGCCAAATTTTCCCGAGAAAATCCGTCTCCCTCCAACTTGCAACACACAGACCCCTAAGCAGTATTCCTAGATTTGTTTGCCTAAAAGCAACACTTACCAGCAAATCAGGTACAGAGATTGACTTTAGCGGATGCTCCTTGCGAGTGAAGTCCGGCGAGGGAATTTCATCTCGATTAAGGACGATCGATATGGGACGACTGGTTTTGGGACTATATTAGATTTCTTCTCTTCTGTGGAAAAAATCACGGAACAACAAATCAGCAGTTTGTTACAAATCATGATCAATGTGGCTGTCTATTTCACAAAATTGGTGAGAGTATAAGTTCTAGAGAGGTTATTATATCAAATAAAACAACCAGATGCATGGTGAATGTTTTCAAAATAAGTCGCCAAAGAAGTCTTGTCGAAGTCTTGTCGCATTGGTGACTGTATCGGTCGCAATTTGGCGCCTTTATATGCCAGAGCTCTTTGCCTAATATATATATCATCAGGAAAAAGTGATACCACACACTCCAGGCCTGCCGTCGAACAACTCACTCTTCATGGGCAATAGCGCATTTCTGACAGAAGTCAAACAGAGGCTCTTCTAAAAGGAATTTATGCGCAGGGACGGACACAGTATTTCGTATAGACCCTTTTAATAAGTCCAGTCATGCATGTTTTCCGCGATTGACGTCAAATGTATTCTTGAAATGTGTTCAATGGACCAGAAATTGAAAAGAATAAATTTGACGTCATCTGCGGAATCATGCGTGACTGGACTTATTTAAAGGGTCTATAGGGAAATCCCAAGAATCGTGAACCGTATTAGAATGTACAGAAAGGGCAGGCGTGGACCTAGCCAGGGCATGCGCAGGATTGCAGTCAAAGCCAAAGCCAAGGGCATACGTAGGATTTTGCAAAGTACAAGCCAGGCTCATAATGCAGTGTAGTACTTGTGCAGTAATTCCAGCCCCGTGGTCACTGCTAGCCTGATTTTTAGTCGTCTTTTCATACTCAAAAAATGAGAAGACGGCTGAAGTTCAGGCTAAGCAAGGCGTAAAAGGAAACTGTGAAAAAGATGAGCCTACAGACGTCATCCTACCGATAGATGTGGTGCTGACTTTTCGCTTGCTGTCTTCTTTAGTGGGAGGTGTTGTAGGTAACGCTGCTACTGGCTGGACAGGGCGCTTAACAACAAGACGCTTCAAACTGCGGATTTAGTAAATATAAATTGGGTGATTTCGGAACCAACAACTCAGTTTACAATCATGAGTGGGGTTTATATAATTGTGTAGTACGTTATGTCACTTGGGATACCCCTCGAACCACGCAGTAGTTCTTTAACGTCCCCCATATGCAGATGTGTAGTGGAATGAGAGACGAGACCTCGGTTTATTGTCTCACCCGAAAGACGTGGAACACAGAAGAAATGACGAATCATTTCAACCCCGACAATAGTTGGTTTACCGGATTCAAACGAAATATTGCATCATATGAGGACAGCTTTTGCCTTTCTTGTGGTTACAAAATACCAAAATAGAGCACTGTGAATCAGTGTATATACACTCTTTTTTTTATAAGAACCTTTTTTATAAAAACGTTCAGCCTGAAATTTACCCAAATTTTAAGAACATGCTAGAACATGCCTGAGCCTCAGATAGGAGCAAAATAGATTATTTTCAGTGATGCGTTCTAAAATCCAGAATCAAATGTGTTAATAATAACGACCTTCAATATTGTAATTTATAAACTCTCTTAAATACTTCATTGGTATGTATCCTGCTATAAGATCTAGGCATATTTCAGTTCCGAAGTCACTGAAATGTAAGAACATCCGTAAGAACATTTCCAGCCTCACACTGCTCAAAAATAAGAACGGCCCAGCCTCAACTGAAATTAGACGTTTCTTATATAAAAAAAGAGTGTATAGAGGATATTACATGGCCGCGCGGAGATACTGCGCTCACTCGGAGATAAATTTTCGATAAATTTTTAACACGAGAAGATAAAATCCGTATCTCCAAGCGGTCATGTAATGTTCTGTTTATTATATAAACATCAATGAAATACCAATTCTAATTTTTTTGAGTTAAGCCTTAAAATCGAGCATTGAGCAAAGGCAAGTGTAATATTTTCACATACGTTTGAAGATATCAAGTTTTCGCGCGGGAGATCACCCGGTATTTCATTGGTGTTTATATAATAAAATAATATCTGCGTGTCGTTCGCGCAGTGTTTCTTACCTGCTTTCTCTCTTCGCCATCATGTCGTTCACCTCGCCAATCCTCTTCAAGCAGTCCTTGACCTTGTATACCAGATACTTGTTCCCTAAGTCTTTACTCATCTGCTCTAGTCTGTTCAGCTTCTTGAGGCTGATGCCTTGTCGATCCTTTAAAAAGTTGTCAATCTCTTTCAATGAATTTTCGGCACCTTCACTAGACTGGAATTTCTCCACGGGTTGGGAAGCTAAGAGGTCTACTCCTTTTGTGCACCATTTGCTCACCTAGGAAAAGAGATAAAGTATTCGCTGTTAGACAAACTCGCATGGCCTAAGTCTCTGACGCACAACAGAACTCGCGAACTCTACAAATAACCGCGAGTGATTTATTTCTAAATGAAAATCTCGAGAGGGCGCTATTTCTTCCCTAGGAAAAGAGAGAAAGCAATTGTTTCGCATGCATTAACTACTAAAAAGGGCAACTTTACTGGCGTTTATACGGTGGCCCACAAGGGACACGCTGAAAATATAAAATGTTGCTGTAAGTTTTTATTTGTTGCTGCAAGTTTTTTATTTGTTGCTGTAAGTTTTTATTTGTTGCTGCAAGTTTTTATTTGTTGCTGTAAGTTTTTATTTGTTGCTGCAAATTTTTATTTGTTGCTGCAAATTTTAATTTGTTGCTGCAAGTTTTTTGTTGCTAAGAACGTGCGCGCGCAGCTGGGAATCGGCCATGAGGGACTGGCTCTAGCACGTTGTCGGCCATGTTTTTTGTTTGGTTTGTTTCATGTGGAGGAAGACGTACAACCGAGAAAACCGGCCATCATGTTTTGCACGGATTGTGGCCATGAATTAGAATAAAGGCTAGGTTTTGCCCCCTCTGTGGCGAAAATGTTGCGAACAAATAAAACTTGCAGCAACAAATAAAAACTTGCAGCAACAAATAAAAACTCGCAGCAAGAATAATAATTTGCAGCAACAAATAAAAACTTGCAGCAACAAATAAAAACTTGCAGCAACATCTTATATTTTCAGCGTGTCCCTTGTGGGCCACCGTACGTTTATTACTATAAACGCGACACCTGTGATAAAATAACAGCGAGTGGTTTTATCTTAATCGAATGTTTTTATCCTCCTCCACATAATCTCTTGGGCGCGATATTTTTTCATAAAAATTTCTAGATTTCTAGTCAAAACTCGGCTTCTTAAATGTCTAATGGACGGGAAAGGCTCAGATACTGTGCTCGTTTGACAATCTTACTAAATGTGGAAGCATCAAACACAATCCCGTGATAACATGTTTCGGATTACGTTAGGAAGGCGTAGTGTGGTATGCACAAGTAGTATGTCTTCTATCTTTAACAGTTAAAAGTGCAGAAGACATGATGTAAAATCTTCTTAGAAAGTTGTATTATTTTCTTTCCGAAAAGTGTCATACCACAGAAAATCTTGTAACAAGGCCCAAATCAATCTCATGTGCAAAAAACGTTGACAACTACACAGGGTTACCGACCTGCTCCAGACACTCGTGAATATCCATAGCACTTTCAACTGTTCTTCGCGCAGGCGCACTTGCTTGTTGAAGTCAGTACACAGCTGCTGTAACTCGTCGCAGCGAAGACAAATGGTGTCACGTGAGTAGTGCCCATTCTCCACCATCTCTTTTCCTCGGGCGGCCAGGTTCTCGGCTCGAGTCATTGGATCCTGGGGAAGATTTGTTGACCTTCTGGTAAGTCATTTGTGTTTTAATGCATGGCAGAAATCGTATGCATCATTGTTTATTGCCTTTCACATTTGAAGAAACAGGCGACTTTGACTGTTGTTGCATTAGAACGTCCGCGAACTAGGCACAGACAGATTCTGCTCAAAAATTCTTTAAAAGTTGCCGCAAAATACCCTCAAAAGTTGCTCAAATTCGAAAAGTTGCTCACAGAATCAAAAAGTTGCTCCCCAAAAAAGAGCATTTCTTCACGCTTGTCGCCTGATTTATTTAAAAAATGATAAAGAATCACTCAACTCAACATCTCCATAAGATCAGGCAATTATATTCTAAACACCATATGACATAATTATACTAATCAATACGGTTGTTTAAAAAGAGACTCACTTGCCGCCATTCTGTTGGCTTAGTAAACAAAATGGGGAGTTTGTAGTATCAAACTCATACATAATAGCTGCTGCTACTATTTTTGAAAGAAACTATAAGGGAGCCCTTTTAGGTTATGTCACCTCAGCCCCATTTTCTCTAGCAATTTGAATAGGGTCTTCCGCCATTTTGCTTCTGCTCTATATTTGGAATGTGATACCCAACGAGACATCCATATCTTGAAGATACCTCTGAGCAGTGAGCACCCAAGGTGAAGAAAGTACTTTTTTATTACCTTTTTAGCAAGATTTTTCATTCTGTGTTTGATTTGAAATGGCAAATGTATCACAAATTGCCATTTTGTTGTAAAAATTCAATAGGAAATAGCGGAAATGCGAAGAAGTTGCTCATAGTTGAAAAAAGTTGCTCAGAATGGAAAAAGTTGCTCAAAATTGAAAAAGTTGCTCAAAAGTTGCCGAGCAGAATCTGTCTGTGCCTACCGCGAACGTATCATCGCCAAATAGATTACATTTGAGTCTAAGTAATAATTTTTAATAGTAATCTCCTTCTTATTAGTCTGCCTCGAGGCGAAAATGCAATGAGGGTTCGCTCTAACTATAATGACAGAAATAACGAGTGCGAACTGCATGCAGTCTGACTAGCAGGGCTTCAAAAGATGCGCACTTAAAGGGGCTCTCGCACGCTTGATGGCCACTTCTCTGACAAGATCAAAATAGCTCAAATGGCAATCCAATTCCATCCTCTTGATAACAGGTCAAAACAACCTAGAATTGCATTTGTCTAACACTTGAAAGGTTTTTCTATTATCTGGAGGTTATTTTGATTACTACGCGCAAATGTACATGTGTTTTCACGGTTACAATTTTACTTATTTTTGTCCACGGTGGACAAATATTGAGCGTGCGAGAACCCCTTTAACAAGAAATCGACATAATTTTACAACAGGCCCAAAAATGATGTTACCGTCGAGATATACTTCAATGATGACAAAGAATGGATCATATGGTCCTTCCAAGGTTTTTTCCTCGCATTTTTTAGAGTTGTACGACCCACTGCGAATGCTAAACCTTCAGTGTGACCATAACGTGTTCAGTTGTGACAAGTGAGTACATATTCACGCGTCGAATGCAATGAGCCGTGTGTCATTAGGTGGAGAGTTGAACGACCCACTACGAAGCTAATTTTTCAGTGTGACCATAACGTTTCATTGTGACAAGTGAGTACATATTCACGCGTCGAATGCAATGAGCCGTGCCATTAGGTGACTGGACAAACTGGATCGGATCCAATGGACTATACCTGTGATTTCTGCGCGAACTGTTTGAGCTCCTCTATCAAGAGCTCTGCTGCGGCTCTACTGTCTCCCACGTCAGTCATGCCAGCCACGTGACCCGAGGCGGCCAAAACCAGACCCGTCACCTGAAGGGAGAGGCACGAGATTGTCGTGAATACAGCTGTCCGCGATTTTAGCATGATCAAATCAGGCATAGCGCCAAAACTGTAACGACGCTCAGACGAAAAATACAAGGACAATTTATAATAATGACAATATGGATTATAATTTCTTTGATAAAGTTTCTTTTTCATGGTGTCTGAAAGATGGAGTTAGGGTAGCTTGACAGCCAAATCATTGTCCTTAGAGAAGATTTAGTTCTGCAGAAACATATTTACCTGAAGAAATACCTACCTGCAAGCAAAACAAACCCTTTTAACGGTTCTCAATCAAGTTTATTCAAACTTCATTTCGGACGTTCCGGATTCCTGTCGCGAACGGGAGCCGAAAGGAAGGGAGAAGAAGGGTTTTCGTTTCCGTTTTCGTGCCACAGGAATCCCAAAAACTCCGAATACAAGCTTTGCATAGGGAAGTCCCTTATTAGGAAGAATAAGATCGGCTTCAATTTTGATTGCTAACTACCTGACCAATTTCCTGTTCAAACAATGATAACTCCAAACCCTGGCGTATTCGTCTCTCGTGACCAACCCAGAATCTCCCAAACTCCTCTTCGGACACTCTCAGTCGCGCGAGTAGGGCTTCTAGTTCAGCGGCATTCGCCTTGACATCTGGGTTGACAGGGGGGTTCTCATTCTCGTCTCCTAGCCCCAGGGGGTGAATACAACGCAACAGGGTGCTACCTAATGAGGATAAATAGGGGGGGATTATAGTGAGAAGTCTGTGATTTGATAAACAAACATGACTGAGCAACAAGACGTTGTTCACAATGGACAATTCCAGATATAATTTATGCGCGCATACATGTAGGTCAATGAGGGACATTTGGGGAAAAAATCGTATGTATGAGTGTAAGCGCACGTGTCGCGTCCTGGTAGTTGTGTCTAAAGAATGGAACGACACAGGAGAAAGGTCCATTATACGGGGCGCAGTCCATCTAACAGAAATCCCTCCATTGGTGGAGAGTGATCACGTGACATGCAAAGCGCCACTTTTTCGGCGCCTATCAGTAAATAACACAATAGGGCTCTTCTGTCTCAGCTACTCTCTCGAGCTAATATTCGTTGAGAACATAAAAATTCCTCAGGCAAATTATCCTACAATAGTGCCTTTGGCGGCAGAACCTTATTACTAAAATATAAGCTACGTCTTTCTTTGCATTTTAGTGGTCCAAATCCAGGGTCCTCCCTACCCGTGATCCTCGCACTAGCTATGTCCTCCTTGACGTCCTTCCACATCTCCTGTTGAGAGTCCAGCGTGTATTCCATGTCCTCGATACTCGAGATGATCTCTGTCCTCTTAAACAGACTCTGTAGCTTGCCCAGTCTTGTGCCAATCTGATCAAGCGTCTTCTCTAGTCTTTCGATTGCCTACAAAGGACAAAGGATAGGCTTTATCTAAAAGATGACCCGCAGCTACACATACTTCAACCAAACACCATGCTGACTTCAGATTGCTTTTTGAACAAGAATTTGCGCCATTCTCGAACCCAGATCTCCCCCGCCTCATCACCTCGCTGGGGAGGCTCTGGTGACAGCCACTGGCGCATGCGCAAGATTTGACACAGAGCCGTTGAAAGAAAGAGCTTCCTGTACACGCTCGAACGTGTAAAATCAGCCAGTCAGCGAAAGTCCTCAAATTGAAGTCACCTAGAGATTACATGCATGACATTTGATGGTAGCTTGAGTAAGTCGAGCCTGTTCCAGAGTGCGCATCAACAACATTTCGTGAAGTGAGCCATACAGTAAGCATTACATACTCAAAGAATTGCTCACCGTTCTGTGCTGTATCCATTCCTCGTGATTATAACTCAACTCTCCTCCAAGGTCGCTTGTTAACTGGTCCTTACACGCGTACTTTAGCAGGTCATTTGCTCCACCGAGCACAACAATCTGACAGACAAAGACAATAAGACAAAAATCACGCAAATATACTAGGAGCCTCCATTACCTAGTGGTGGGCTTCCCAACCATGGAGTAGATGAATCTAGTTCTAGATTGTAGATTTTGAATCTCGCGGGATAGTTGTCATTGTTACAAATGTCCCCTCTCAAAAGAAAGATGGCGCCGCCATAGCACTGCACGCGTTGAACCAACATTTTCACTCTCAAAGTAACTCCTGTGCATATATTACATGGCTTGATGGACTCCTGCCGCCTTTACTTTGAATGAAGTTGCTGTTGACACCAAGAGATCCATTTTTCCGCATTTCTGGCGCATCAAAAATCATCGACTTCTTTTGGAATTGTCTTTGTGTTTTTGAGAGACGACGTGCGCCCACTTACTTTGAATGCTGCCTGCGCCTCCTCGCTCGCCAGACCACCTCCAATGAACTTTTGAAGAAAACCTTGAGGTTTCAGTACATACACACAGTTGACGCGGTATTGGAACACTTTCTGCACACAGAATACAAAATCATGTTTAGCAAGAACTCATTAGTCTTACATGGGAATTAGGTCTAAGGCAATACGAAGAAGCGGTTGCACTTTTAATTCCATACTAAGGCCCAAATCAATTCCGACATTAACCTTTTTTGAGAGGTGCCGTCGCCAAATATTGAGGTTGGTCGCCAGAACAGAAATCTGGTCCCCATTTTCCACCAGAAATCATGCTGTTGACAGCTAATTTTGAGAAGGGCATTTTTTAAAATCCTACAGACTGAAAAGCTAAGTCGCCATTTGGTGACTAGGCTGAAATTGTTGCTCGTCAAACCCTAAATCTAGTCGCCATTGGCAACCATATGGTCACAATGTCGTGCTCTGTTCATACGTAGCGCCAACGTCGTAACTCAATAGATTGCATTTTCACATAAAGAGTGCCACGTCTGAATCCGATTAAGTTCGGTGCAGCAAATTAGGTTCGACGTGAAGTTGGCTCGACAGCGTCAGTCATGCCGCACGGCACAAGCTCGACGCTGTTGCACATGTTTCAAACGTCGAGTTCTAGATTTGCTGTGCCAAACTGATGCATTAAATACATACATTAAACTGCACGCCAAAGGAAGGGTCACGTTTCAATTATTGGGATCGGCACATTAAGATTGACGTCCGAATCAAAGTCGATCCTATTGCATTGAAGTCGACCTAAATAGGCAATTAGATTCGACACGACATTTGCGTGACGTCTGAATTGGGTCTCAGGCCCAGTTCGTACGTCGCGCTTCTGCCGTGTCGAACCTATTACTTTGTATTTTGCACATGAGAAGCTCGACGACTGAAACAAGTTCAGCACTGAGCACGGTCACGCCAGTCGTGCCGCACGGCAAAAGCTCGACTCTGATTCAAACGTCGAGCCTGTGTTGTGCCGAACCAAATGCATAAATTAAAATTTGTTTGAAAGAGGCTGCAAAACGATGCGCGCGCTCTTCGTAAAGCACGACGTATGAACCGGCCTAAGATTTCAACTCAACAATAAAGGGCTCGTCCAAGTGTCATTTTATACCTGGAGTTTGAATAGGGTGCTGTTGACGCCAGTCCACTTCCCTTTCCGCTTGTCCAACACAAACGTGAAGCCTTTTTCTGTCAACTCTGAACTAATAAAGAACAACATACCGTATAGTGGTAAAGCACAAAGTCTTGGCAAAATAAAAAACACGAGCTTTTGAGCGGCTTTAGAAACCGTTTACTCTATCTTAAACGAGGAGTTCATCACACAAATGCATTATAATGTCCAATTCAAGACAAACGATTCATTTCGGGAGCCACGCTATATAGATCTGAAAGGAGTGTCGTTTACGACTATTAATTAGCGAGTCTCAACAAAAAAAAGAGAGTACAGTGTAACATAATAATCATAACAAGATTCAGTATCATCTGGTCACCACACTTGGATGGGCTTCCAATGAAAAAAATAGTCGATTGACATGAAATTCAGTGATTCTAACAAAGGTCGAACGAGGTTGCTTTTCTCATTTTGTTTACGTTTTCAAGCGTTTCTAAAAGCGCTTTTCATTGATAAATGGAAACGCTTGGATAGCAGTATCATACAACAAACATGATAAACCTAAATTACCTAAAACAGTCTTCAAACAATAAGATAGGAAAGCACTTTCAAAGTGAAATTTGTATATCTTATCTTGAAATTTACCCTCATTTACAAAGGGATAAATTTCACCACCAAATAATACCTTTAAAAAGCACGAAAAAAAACCACATAGTCGAAAAGGAAAAGCACAATTATTTCAGCTAAAATAGAAGCGAACATCTTATTAATGTATTAAGGAGAAATAATCTATATATTTAAGAATAATTGTACCTTAAACAAGTCATTTATATTAATGCATTAACCTAAGTATATCTACGCAATTCATTAAGTAACAAAATTCACTGTGTTACCTTAACTGACTATACGTTACGCCTCTTTGCTTATTTACGTTTGAAACATAGACGCGAATTTCTGGTTCGAATACTTATTTACGATCGCAACCACAACAAGTCAGAAGACACACGTGAGTTCTTGTTCTGATCTCGCGTGACTGAACGCAATGAAGCGTCCGGATATCTACGATAACTCCGAGGAAGAATATGAGATATGGCACCGCACATTTATTTTTTGAGTGACAGCAATTGTTGAATCTTGGGAAAAGTCCATTTACAAAATAGTGGAAATGTGCAAATAGGGACATTAAAATGATACAAGACTCTTTATAGAGGCATCGAGAAAATGGAGAGAGAAACTGTAACAGTTTCAAACCACGGTCCAACAACTAATAGACATTCTACAATAGCCGGAGAAAAGTGCTGATCATTTCACTTTTGCGCCGTAACAATTTCTCCAATTATTTCCTTTGAAAAAAAAAAAAAAAGATGAAGTTATATCCGGCACAAAGGAAGTGCATTTAACCAGGACGTGCGTAACTGATAATTTTTATTGTAAAGCTTATCTCACATAGTGAATTACGTTACGCCAATGACGGGCCTGCTTACTAATTTTGATTATTTTATCATTCCAGAGTTTTTTCGTTCGCACTATTTTAGAGTGTTCATTTATACACATTGCCTCGTTCTATTCATATAACTGTAATAAGGATAATTCTTAAATAAGCGCATTTACCAAATTAAGGATAATCCTTAATCTAATCTTGAGAACCTGTTGGGAGAATGGACTTCAATCGTTGTCGTTCCCAGAGCTCCCCGGCTCGTCTCCTCGCGGGGGAGCTCTGGTGATAGCCACTGACGCATGCGCGAGATTTAATACAGAGTCGATGACAGAAACACCATTCTGCGCATGCCCAAACGTTCAAAATCAGCCAATCAGCGAAGGCCCTCAAATGGATGTCCCCAGAGCCTCCCCTGCGAGCACACGAGCTGGGGAGCTATACCCCCCCCTACGTCTACGAATGTCTGCAAAGGCCCTCAATGACTGTAAACAGAGACTGCCGCGCGAGGTGGCGAAATATTTTTTCGGCTGCTCTGATTGGCTAATAGACCGCAAAGGCTCTCGGTGATGATGGTCCTTTAAGTACGAGAATGGATATTTCCCTATGAGCATGCCGAATCTAACCTTGTCAAACTGACGATGTATCTGAACACCTTGGTTATTTCCTGATCGGAAAGACTGCTCATTTTTGCTTCCGCTGGTACAGTTAGTATAGCACATCCTTGCTTATCTACGCCTCCTACAAAACAAGCACAGCAAAATGGACTTTTATCCATACAGATCTAAGAATTTACAGCAGAAATTCGAGCATATTTTAAAATACTTGCGCCTATTTATGGAAGGCTATTTCATGGGAGGAAAGGTAGATAATCCTTTGACAAGCTGTCACAGAATCCCTTTTAGTTTGGGACACAAGCGCATAACACTTACCATTTTCGTTAAACCCTGAAGCGTGACGAGTTTTCGCGTAGGTTTTATGTTTCAAACGTGCATGTTTTGTCGAGAAGTTGTCGCGTTTCTCGCTCGCTTATTGGCTCAAAAATAACGGTCAAAACAGCAGTCAATCAATGGGCGAGAACGCGACAACTTCTCGACAAATCGTGGACGCTTGAAACGTAAACCTACGCGAAAACGGTTCAACGAAACTCTTCCATAAAGATTTTTGCGCACATTTTACTATTTTTGCTTTTAAAATGAGGTTCGCTCACGCCGTAGAAGTGCAGTGAATAAAACTTGTTTGTAATTAATACAACACTGCAGCTTTTCAAAATCACAAATAAAAGTCACATCGTAAGAACGTTTTTCGCATCGCTCGCATGTCGTTCGTTAAGGTGTAGCTGTCGCAGTTGTCGTGGACAAACTTGTTCTGCAACAGCTATTGTGAACAAAGTTGTTCTGCGACAGCTACAACATAAGGAAACCGGGTGTCGTAGCAGTCGCCAAACTCCAGTTGCAGCTGTCACAGAGATAGAACACGGATGATTCCTGCAACATGAGTTGCAGCAGTCGCAAGTGTCGCAGCGTGTTACGGAAGTTGCAAACGCTGCCAGTTTCCATATTTTGCAGCTGTCGCAGAACAACTTTGTTCACAATAGCTTTTGCAGAACAAGTTTGTCCACGACAACTGCGACAGCTGGAACATATGGAAGCCAGGCTTTAGAAATAAGTGAATCGAGCGACACAGCACGAGGCTGCGTAGGAGGAGAGGTTAGTATCAAACGTACCAGATAAGAACACAAACTTGGTTTGTAGCAGTCCCGCTATATCGTATGCTTTTAGCTTCCCTGCCTTTTCGAGCTCTAAACAAAGGGACAAATAAAAACGTTAGTTTTTAGTAACGCAGTGAATACACCCACTCACACAACGATAAAGGTAGCATGATTATCATCCGCTATGGTAGAGTTCGTTGACACTTCCTACCACCTCTTAAGATCAACGTCACGCTTATCGTGGCCTAAGCAAGGTTAGGCTGGTACCCTGTGGTTGTAGCCTGATTCTCATCCGCTACGGTAGAGTACGTTAGCACTTCCTACCTCCCGTCTGATCAACGTCACGCTTATCATGGCTAAGCAAGGTTAGTCGGGTATCCTGTGGAGTGTAGCCTGATTCTCATCCGCTACGGTAGAGTACGTTAGCACTTCCTACCTCCGCGTCTGATAAACGTCACGCTTATCATGGCCTAAGCAAGGTTAGTCGGGGTACCCTGTGGAGCCGAGGTAGCCCGATTCTCATCCGCTACGGTAGAGTTCGTTGTCAGTTCTATCTCCGCGTCTGATCAGCGTCACGGGTTGAAATGTTCCGGATTAGAATCACGTGGGAATAGGACCAATCACAACTGAATCTTTATATTCCTCCACGACTATCAGCCAATCAGAGCTTATTCTTTGGTTTTTTTTTTCGAAAGAAAATCACTCAGCAAGCTTTAAGAATATATGGGTATGTGTCTTCATCTTGTCGTGTGGACAAAGTGTACATTTTCAGATTTGAACAGATTAAAGGTACGACTCCTCCGGGAAGTCGACCCTGGCAGAACGAACGTGAGCAGATCAGACGCGGAGTTAGAAAGTGCAACGTACTCTACTGTAGCGGAGCTACGTACAAATTAACACGAAATAACGACTTATACGAGTGCAGCTACAACTGTGCATCCCCCGCAGTCATTCTTGGGCCTAGCACTGTGTTGAACACAGGAACTGCAAAGGGAAGCTAGGAGTACAGCAGATACCAATGACTTCCTCTGCAAATAACGCTCTTTATTATTCAGCACATCGATGCACTGCCCAAATATGGTCATTGGAACGCCAATAGCTGTCTTCTGTACATGACAGCTATCCTGCGATATCCGTCTCTGAGGAAAATATGATGTTTTGAGCTCGTAAATAATACACAAAAGTCATTTTTTCGGGGGGTTTTGTGCTATCGATGTGCTGAATAATAAAACCATTATCCTGCTCGATTTTGCAGAATATCGTCTGATTTTAGTCAACTCGGGACTTCGTCCTCGTCGGCTAAGTATCAGACGATATTCTGCAAAATCGAGCAGGATAATGGTTAAATGTGGTGCGCAAACGTTGCTCTCAATGTCTTAAATTTTTTGCAGCTTTTGTCAATGGTGATAAAATGAGCACCTCGAGCAAATAACAATCCTCCTAGAGCCCATGAAGCTGCATTTCTATAGCCCATGGAGCAAGATAAAATCGGGCAACAACACCCGGATATAATAACCTCCCGGCTTTGGACAATTTCTGTGTCTTCCAAACTTAATTCCAGTGCATAATTATAGTACACTGCGTTTCGGCTGCAGTAAAACTAAAGAACTCCCTAGTGCAGCGAGATGGAGCAATGTATTTCGTCGGTTTTCAGGAAGATCTTTTAATTGAAATGATATAGTTTTCACAAACATAATTTTCCAACGCTTTCCGTGTTGAAGCACTTTGCCCATCAAATTATCTTTCTATGTTTAGAAAAAAGGAATCTGAATTTAAAAAACAAGAACAAAGGCCACACCACTTCATAGATGATTATGATTGTATCTTTAGAAAACTCGCTCATTTATTGGATAAATTTACTGATGGCTTGTTGAGACGAACAACAAATAAGATGAATATGGCAATTTGTGAATTAAAATTCACAAAAACATATAAAACAGTTTTACAAAATGGACTTCCTCGACTTTCTTGTAAAATCACGGAAACATAGTACCACATTTATTCATTTTTACATAAAATACCTCGAAAATATTTTCATTTTAGAAACATGGAATACAAAATCATGCCCGCGGGCTGCAACATGACATAGCGTCCACGTCTGTATTGACTTTTGTTTATTTATCTCAATAGGTGATTTTATATTTTGAAAAACCTTGCCAATATGTAACATAGGCTGGAGTCACAGTCAGAATCTCTCAAATTACTGTGCATTTTTGTTCTGTGAATAGTCTAAGTGAGAAAGCATTAAAATTGCATGAATTTTTAAAAGGTCTTCAATTGACCGTACATGGAAACCTAGTCGAAAATATTAATGAGTTCTACTGGAATAAATATGAGACTGAGAAATCTCAGATATGATTGATAGCATGACTTTTTAGCTTGCTGTGAAAGATGAAGATAATATTCTTTTCGAAAATTCAGTTATGTTGCTATCTTCGAATCTATTTAAAGCACATTTTGTTGTATTAATTTTAATACAAGTGAGTCGTACCGGTTTTTATCAGGGTGAAGTTAAGAGACGAATTGTTGATGGGTTATCGCGATAAAATAGAACCTTACATGATTTTAAATTGATGACCTATCGCAGAGCCTCTGAAAAAAACATTTTTTACGCCAGGTTAGTTCAGTCTTGCGTTGTAATATATTCCCTTCCAGCGCGAATATAATTGACTTTTAATCCAAAAGAATTTTGCAATTTTACATGTTCTATCCTTGTATAAACACAGAAGAATCGTGCCCGGCACTGAGTCCCATTTTATAAAGCACTTTAGGCACAACCACAACTGAAGCAATCGATAGAATTATCAAGTATTTTTTGTGTCCAACCTATAATAGCGGAAGAAATGGAAATATATATACAAAGAAAGGAGAAAATACTTTTATAAAATATTGTTATAAAATCCACCGTGGTTAAGGATTAATGGTTAACTAATTCAGTACAGAAACAGTTCTATAAACTCATCACACATTCGACACATTACACGTAAAATACAGGGTTTTTAAGCCATAACAGTTGATTGAAGTAAAGAAGAGTAATAGCTTAAATTACAACACCAATTATCTTACCTTCTTCCTTAGAGCTATCCGTGGTTGCCATTTATATAGAGAATCCCAGTTGATATTGATTTTGAACGGGCGATGCGACTCGTATATCTTGCTCACGATATTCTAGCCAGTCTAGCTCCTTAACTTGCAAAATTACTTAGATTCAAATCGCTTTTCAAATCTTTAAGCTCCATTTTCAATAATCTAAAACCTGTGGCTTCGGTTTCCCGGTTTAAAATCAAGCGGAATAACTTGCAAGGAAGCATATCAATGCCCCTGCTAAGATTTTGATCAAAATACAATGACCGTGGGATCGTATTGCGTTACACGAGAGTGCTCATTTCAAAAGCGAGGAGCGTGAATCTTATGTCCAATCAGCAATGCGCCTTATTAGAGAAAAATAGCGTGACAGGACTAATTTTATCCGTGACTAAACAATATGATGACACTGTTTCGGTACATGAGAAGACATGATCTGTCATGATTTTCCTCCTTTTCCGGAAAATTCACTTTGAGATGCGATTAGCGGCGAACATATTGGCGCCACAGAAATGATTGCAAGAGCGTCGGTTGTCATGTTTAACTTGATGAATGATCCATCGCCTCTCAAGATTTTTTATCCCATTAGTTCACGCACTTTCGGTCCATTTTGCCATTAACCTGCTAGCCGCTCTCCAGTGGTTTTTTTTCGGATATTTGATTTTTGTTTTTTTGTTGGCGCGGGATTTCTGTGTCGCGGCAACCTAGCGACACAATATTATTATTAGAGTTAATATGTTTCTGATACAGGGCAAACAAGGGGTGATGGCCATATGGGCGTGTCCTGCTGTTCTTGGGGCATGGGACCACTGATTTTTGGGTAGGGGTGTGCTGCCAAGATCTTCAAAACCTGACTCTTTTTATACCCTACCGCTACTGGAGACCTACGGTCAAAGCTGTAAACCCTACCGCAGACCTGAAGTTAGTCTCCAGGGTGGTCCAATTGGTCGGCAATCAGCGGAATTTTGTTAATCACGAAAAGGGGCTTTCCACTAATTGCGACACATCTTTGATCGAAATGTGTTTGCACTTGGGTAGCCATACTGAAATACATACCCTATCAGCGACTAAACAAGCGAAACACGATACCCTACCCGACCTCAGGGCCGGGAACCCGACCTCATTAATGTAGCTTAATCACGCCCAAAAACCACACCCTACAGGGCGGGGCATATTATAATAATAATAATGTCTAATGTCTATGCGATCGATTTTCGTGTTGATTTTGAAGGGTTGATTATGCCATGAAGCTGATATGGACTTTTTTCCCAGATGGGAAAATCTCCCGAAAATGGGGGGCCAAAATAACCTAACCACTGCTCCGTTATTTGAGATTACACTAATAACTTTCCGCGATGCCTTCAACTCGCGATACGCTTCCGTGTGCAGGGCGTGGATTTTACGTAATCTGAGAAAACGGGAAGGATGCAAATAATCTCGCTTTCCTTTCGTGACAAGAATACAAAGAGGAGTCGGCAAACATCCTGTATCGGCATGCGCATGATAGGAAGGAAGAAGTGCGCTTTTTAATTTCGACACGCGCGCGCTAGTCCGCGAAACATATTTCCAGTCAAGGGAAAGAGGCGAGCGAGGAGCGCGGGAGAATGGTGCGATTGTTTCTAGCGAGCATTTTATGTAGGTTGGAGCTCTGTTGGACTAGAGAGATCATTCTCGAACCAGAGCTCCCCGCCTCGCAGGGGAGGCTCTGGTGACATCCATTTGAGGGCCTTCGCCGATTGGCTGAAATGGCGCGCACGCATACATAAAAGTAGCTTAATCTCGCTTTGTAAAAACGTGTCAAAATAACACTGGCATTCGTTCCCTAGTCGTCTTTTCAACCTATGCCTCCGACTTGAACGCTCCAAAAGTAATTATGAGGCATAAAACCACCATTTTCTTATACGCATGCGTCGGTGGCTGTCACCAGAGCCTCCCCCGCGAGGTGAAGAGCCGGGGAGCTCTGGGTACGAGAATGACTAGAGATCTGCCTTTGTTGCTAATCACTGCTTTTGGCAATAAGTGGCGAACACACAATAATTAGAAAAAAAGATGACTGCGGAAATAAAGGATGTAAAATGCCCCTTGCGCAAAATTTTAACAAAGTGCATTTGTGGACATGACATCATTCAAGCGCATTTCGAACAGGTCAACAACGATTTTCAGGACTATCAAGCTAATGAAATTAGCCAACTTCACTGTGGAATTTATAAATGATACTATCTGGCCAACATTTTAAGACGTTGGGCCCGATAAAACAAGAACACAAATAGTAAAATGGTATTTACATTTATTCCCACACTTAAACAGTTCATTGAATGAAAATAGTGGAACAGCCGGTAATGAATGATTGTTCTTAACGCACAATTTGGCTGTAACAATTCATGGTGTCTATTTGCCAGTGATACAGTGTCTATGAAAGATAACTGGCAAGGATTGGTCAAGGAAAGCCTGCTTCCTTCAGCTTAGCTACCAAGTCGTCTACTGTGTCAACCTTGATTCCAGCCTCGCGTACAGGGGGGTCTTCCACATTTAAAACCTGGATCCGGGGGGTCACGTCTACTCCAAGATCCTCTGGCGTCTTCTTGTCAATCTTTTTCTTTTTTGCTTTCTGAAAGAAATGAAGGAAAGAGCTGTTGGCGCGAGCAGGCGAATCTGGGGAATTCCAAATAAACAAAATCAACCAAAACCCCCTAACAAGGGGTTAGCAGCGAGGTATCAGCAAGGTAGCAATATGGGGGTGGTTCACACATAAAAATAGAAAAGAGAATAGCATTGGTCTAATTTAGCATGATGGAGACATTGTAGTAGTGTCCTCTGGAAGAATGTTAAAAGAACAAGAAGAAAATCACCAAATTCCACACATCAAGTACTTTGAGCATGATGCAAAATTAGGTGAATATGCAATCTTGGTGGAAAATGTGGCTTGGTATTAGACGTTTCTTGTAAATAAAATAGGATTTTCAGGATCCTTGAGTAGTCTTTTTTGGCTGGAAAATGTGGCTTGGTATTAGAAGACGTTTCTGGTAAATAAAATAGGATTTGCAGGATCCTTGAGTAGTCTTTTTTGGCTGGAAAATGTGGCTTGGTATTAGAAGACGTTTCTGGTAAATAAAATAGGATTTGCAGGATCCTTGAGTAGTCTTTTTTGGCTGGAAAATGTGGCTTGGTATTAGAAGACGTTTCTGGTAAATAAAATAGGATTTGCAGTACTACATGTACACATACCATGATATTTGGAAGAGTTGCATAACGAGGCTCATTTAACCTGAAACAACAACACAGTTACATGTAAAACATCTGCAATTTCAGGGGGCAAGATGTCATGTTCTTATCTGGAGACTTCTTGAGACTGTCATAGGTATCAAAGTGTCCAAGAGCACATGTTCATGGTAATATTGGGCAGTTTCCCAACCTCTGGGAAATTCCAAAGTGGGTCCTCTTAGAGCATCATGGAATTCTGTGGCAGGTACCTTATTACAGGGTTAAATTCCAGTGGGGTATCCACAAAATGGAATTCCAGGGTGGTAACCATTATGTAATTAAAGAATTCACCAGAATTCCAGGGTGGGTATATGAAATGAAATAAAATGAAATATTTTAGTAAATATTCTAACATCAGTAAATTCATACCTCAGATCTGAAGTAACAACACAGGGTAATTGAACATTAATTGTCTCTAGACCTCCATCAACTTCTCGAACAACTTCTAGTCTACCATCTTTAGGTTCTATCTTGGAAGCAAACATGGCCTGTTGAGAAATACCACATTGTAATCAATTATAATATAATTACAGTAATGCAGCTAAGGAGCCTGTTATTGATATTTTTGCCCCATTTAACCCCAAACAGCTGTTTGGATTCTGGATTCCAGTCACTGGATTCGAGATTCTATCCCCTGGATTCTGGATTCAAAACTGTCTTGGAATCTGGATTCCAATAAAAAAGAATACACTGGATTTCGATTCTGGATTCCAATAGCTGAATTTCGGATTCCCAAGGTCACGAAAAGTTTTATTCCAGATGTCCTTACTTACATCGGGCAATCATTTTATTGTTCTGATGTTTCATTGTTCTTACCTGTGGCCAATTAAGCAGTGCTGAGAGTATTTGACCTGTTTGATTGCAATCATCATCTATTGCCTGTGAGAAAAACAAGAACAAATAAAAAACAAATATTTACAAGTGTATCACTGCATAGGAATCGTCAGTTCTGCTAATGACTAAAGGTACTGTTTTCTTATGTGAAACAATGGGATTCAAAGGTTGAGAAAATTCCAAGAAAGAAAGCCAGGAGAATACAGTAAATACATGGCAATTCAGGGAAATTTTGTTGGAAAACAGGAGTGAAAAATCTTGAGATTCCCAGCAAAACTGCCTGAGAGAGTTGATGTCCCTGAGGATATGTGACATTATTATTCTGTCCAATAAAATGTCAAGTATGGCTTGGCATAATATAAGAATTGTTGGCCCTCCAATACATGAAAATCGTTTTCAGATTACAACAGGAATACAATTGGAAAATTAATGAAGATCTCCCTGAATGAATGAAGAATTTGGAAAAAATTGAAAACACAAATGAAATTAATCCCAAATTTTACAAGGAACCCATGCATGTTATAAAAGGGCAAAATTCAGCGCACATGGTGAATGCAAAGCCAAAAAGATTGAAGAAACACTGTCAATGAAATTGAACCAATCTGAAGGCACTTTTTATTCCTTCATTCATTACAATTTCACCATTGTTGACAGCTCTGAACTGTTGAAAAGAAAAAAGAAACGTTCCAGCATCCAATCACAGCCATAATTTTGCCCTCACTTAAGAAAAATGCCCTCCTTTTCAGCCAATCAATATTGAGTAATTTTGCCCTGTATATTTTAAGGTCTGGTTACCTGTTTTCCTAAGATGACAAGCCCAGGCTGTTCTTGTTCAACAACCTTAGCAATGAGCTTTGCCACTGCCAGTGGTTGTAGTCCCTCATAGTCTTTATCACTCAGTACCACATGGACACCTCTATCAGCTCCCATAGCTAGGGCAGTCCTCAAGGTTTCCTTCAAATGATGGGTTATGCCGAATGGTTAGAAAACAATGTTATTCCCATTCTTAATGTTACATGACCCAACTGGTAGGACACTAGAGGGACTCAATAAACACTCCAAGGTTGCCCAGAAGAACTCAATAATATATTTCACTCCAATGGTATCTGACTCCAAGATACAATTCTCAGCGTATTTCAAACTCTAACAACTATAGGGTCTAGATCCTCTAACACACACGGTCTCCTAGTACTCTGTCTCTCAACTAGGGCTGTCACCCCTATATATTATGCTAACACGTGATGTCAATAGTGTGTCAGATTACATATGTCACACCGTTATTGCACAAAACTGCAACTGATAAAAGACAGCAATGTGACAAATAGTAAAAATGCAAAACTAGCCATCACCTAGGCAGGCTTTCAACACAAGCTGGATTCCTGAACTGGTTAAATTAAAGCTTGGCAACCCATTTTCTTCAGTTGGTAATGACTTTATGAAAATTAGGTGCCAATTCTGGAAACTGAACTGAAATTGGGAACTTGAAGATCTATAGCTAAGATAGGAGTAAAGACACTGTTTGCAAGGGTGATTAGGACTGTCTTATTGATAAAAGAATGTATTGGGCTGTTCCATTTTATATTTTTTACCTCCTATTAAGGAAAATGGAATTTCCACAAGGTTTGTTGTGTTCAGCCCTGGAATTTCCACAGGGCCTTTCTTTTCACCACTACAGCATTTCCATAGGGTATTCATTTGCAATGTTGGAATTTCTACAGGGGTAGAGCAATTTTGAAAATTTGGAGTTCCTTGATATGGGGATATGGCCATTGTTTGACGTGCATGCTCTGTATGGAAAAATGACTTCTGGTCAGAGTATACCAACCTCACTCTTAGCAGGTCCACAGCTTACAGCAACAATCTCTGAAGCAATCTTTTTCTCCTTCAGCCTTACAGCCTTTGATGACAAAACAAAAATCATTTTTACATGTCAGGTTTTATGTGTTATATATTGCAACTTAACTAACTGATATTTTCTGGTCCTTTTTGTGACTAATGCTGTCCTAATTTAGAGCCCTGGTAACGGAATTCCACATAGGCATTGTTGATTGTCAATAAACCCTGTGGGACCCCTATTTTGGGGGGTCGAGGATGCGTCATCTTAGATTTTGGGCTGTGCTTGGACCAGGTTTCTAGTCATAACTAGGCAATATTGCATGTTTATGATGATAAATGTTCCATAATTAAAGCTATAAGCACATGCACACTCTGCAGTTTAGAAATGGCCAATGCCTGGTACAGTGCATGTGTTCTTTACACATTGCTGCCCAAATGTCCCTCATGGGCAATCTCATACCCAGAGCCTGTAATCTTTTGGCCAGCAGCAAGATGTGGGGTTCTGTGGTAATCGGATTTGTGAGCATGCGTGGTAGGTCAAGATCGTACAGAAAACATAACAAACTTTCAAACCGGAAACCAGAATCTGGGTTTAAAAAAATCGATTCCCCCAGAGCCCTGAATCTTGCCGCTGGCCAAAAGATGATGGGCTCTGGGTACGAGATTGCCCTCAATGACTGATGTGCAGCATATGTACATTGCAGATGAAATCATTCATTAATCATTGGAATTGCTAAAAAGAAAATTAGATTATCTTGTATCACACAAAAATATTATTATTTTTAGTCATTTTTATGTTTGAAACAAGATAATCTAATTTAAAAACTATTATTAAGGTTTCTCGACTACGTTCTCTGGACTAGAAACTTTGAATGCGACATCCAAGAGGCAGGTTGGCATTAAACATGGTCAATATTTTCGCCACATGAAAATAATCCTTTTTTAGCAGCACAACCAAACCGGTTTTGATCACGCGCGGCTAGAATCATCTACAACCCTAGACAACTTTTGTTACACTAATCTTTTCTTGTAAACACTTTGAATATCCAGAAATAGTAGTTCGGTATTCACGGTATATTTTGCTAAATATAAATCAAATAAAATCTTTACAAACCAACCTCTTCAACAGCAATCTCGTCAAACGGGTTCATGCTATGTTTCACGCCATCAGTTACGACGCCAGTTTTATCAGGTTTAACGCGAATCTGGAAACGAAGAATAAAAAATAAACATGCTGGGAATTAGAACAACTCTAGATGCATCGTGAATCACACAAAAATAATTTAGAAAGCCACGAACCTTAACAGCATAGTCTATGACACGTTTACAGCCAACGAGAACCCGCATGGACGCCATCTTGGATTTCACGTAAGAGAACGAGGACGTTACTGCGCATGCCCCTGTCGGGTTGCAATTACCACAGGAAGCCCATGCATTCTAGTAAATTTAGAAAAGCTCTAAACTAAAATGTCCGAAATGTCCATACTTGATACCAAAAACAAATTGTTTTCTTACCATTTTCATACTATGTATTTTGTATTGACTAACTTTTCAAGCATGTTTATTTTTGCTAGTTGACGTTGAAATGCGCACGTTGGGTTTCCTGTGGTGGCTGTGTTCTTGACGACCAAGAAGAAGATCGAAGGCAACAACAAAGTCCCGAGGAGAAAAGGGTGAAAACTTCGGCAAAATGCCGCCTAAAAAGAAGAAGGGGAAGGGAAAAGGCAAGAAGAAAAAGAAGAAGGGAGATGGTGAGAGCTTTTTATCATGCTTTGTCGGCAATCAAGGCTAATAATTAATTGTTTTGTGAAATGTTTCTTGACCACAGAAAAGACAGAGCTAACAGTGGAAGACAAATACAAGCGAACTTTGCAAGAGATCGAGTGTCTGAAGGATGAACTCTGTAAGTTATATTCGAGAACCCAAAAGTAAAATGACTTGCCTTTCACAAAGGGTTAAATTGGAGTTGTTAGTGCTTTACATGGTCTGTATTTACCGAGCTAAAAATTCAGGCTAAACAAATGACAACAGCCAAATATGAAATTGTTTCACTTTATCCAACGACACTTATCCCATCCTTTGGTCTCTACTAAAGCCCGAATTCACAAATCTGAGATCAGATCTGCGATCAGCTTCGAAGGTAAACAGGAAAGCATTGTAAAAGACTAGTAATGTATCAGTCAATTCCAGCGGTGACCATGCCCCCCCCCCCCCCCCCCCGGGCATTTGGTCATTTCTAAAAATAAAACTGAAAATTCCCCGCCCCCGGGCTAGCAAAAAATGCAGAATACCCCACGGCGGGGAACACAAAAAGCGGAAAAATGCCCCACCCCCGGAACGAGAAAAAGACGGTAACTCGTGACAAAGCTTCACAACAAAAACTTCAACTCCATTTATACTGTCTGAGCATTTGCATTCGTTTTTAAATGTACTTTAGTTTTCTCGTCTATGAACGAGTTCTCATTTCACTGAAAGTGAGACAAAATATAAATAAAGAAGTGACATTCCTAGGCCATTCGCGGTTGTAGCCATTTAGCTGCATCTTTCAATGCGAAATTTACCTTTATTCTATTTGCAGAGCAACTATTTCGCAGTTATGTTACTTGACTTTTTGCGAAATTGGAACTCTGTTTATAGTGTTAATTCATTTTTATGTTTTCCACTGAGACGAAATTGCGAAATCTGTTTCTTCTCTATAGAAGACGTTAACTGTGAAATGTGCAAATGTGTCAGTCTCCAAACGTGGTGTATACGGGCCATGCTCTGCATTATATTTTATGTGGCGTTATTTTCTGTAACTGGGTTGTAGTTCGCAAAACCCGACGCGCTTGAGATTAGAAAATCAAAATTCCCCACCCCCCTCCCCCAGGGAAAAACAATTCCCGACCCCGGGGCCAGCAAAATTTTCAAAATTCCCCACCCCAGGGAAGGCACTGGTGTGCAAATGCCCCACGGTGTCCGGGGGGGGGATGGTCATCGCTGGAATTGACTGATACATAATTCTAAGATGTCTGTCTCTGTTTTACCTGTACATAACTTATACAGGACAGCTCAAACACTACTGGATGTTTAAGTAGACTTCTAGTGGGAGCATATCAGATGTATTAGATAGCTTACCTGCCAACCCCTGAGGTCCAAAAGCTGGGAGATGAACCAAAATTATCATGCACCATTCCATACTAACTTTTTCGAATCATCGCTGACAATAAGTCAAGGAGAGACATCCCAAATGGTCTCTGATGTACAATGAACAATACTTATGTCTTAAAGCTTCATTCACCCAGATTGATCAGTTAATGATAATCAATGAAAGGAAATGCAATTGAACATCAAAACCAATAAAAATATAATTATTACAGTATCAAACATCTTGAGCCTGGAAGATTGATGCAAAACTTGGAGTCCCCTGTGAAATCCTGGAGAATTGGCAGACACATGTATAATTATTACACAGTTTTACAATAATGTGTTGTTATGCTTGATGTATACAGCCAACCGTACAGAGTTGACAAGAAGAGCAAGAGACAATGCCGACAGGATGAAGAACAGGATGTTGGAGGCCAAGGAAGAAGTGGTGTCTGAACAACAAAACAAGCTGGACATCTCATCAGGTAGAGGCAGAGGTCACACTTGGCAAACTTTTCTGACTTTGTGGTCAGAATTTGCCAGAAAAGTTAATTCCCTAATGCATCTATCACTCATCACTTTGCCAGTGAACTAAAACTTTGTCAGCTGACCAAAACAAAGACGTCGTCGAGCAGCTTTTGACAAAGTTTTTAGAACAATAGCATATTTGCTGTTAATGAAATAAAAACCTTAGACAGATGCATTAACTAGACCAAGTTTTCGTTAATAATTTATCAGCAGCATTCTAATCCAACTGTTTTTCATTTTATTAACAGATTTAACAAGGCAATACAAGACCATGCAATCAGAGATGGCACTAAGAATTCATATGCTGGAGCAAACTGTCACCAAGCTACGAGGACAACTTGGTAATGTGTAATTCCAGAAAAAATCCATACCCCCACCATGGAGGGAATTGCTTGCTTTCCATTGGTCCATGACAATGACCTTGAAATGGATAAATTTCCTGCAATTCTCCTGGGAGAAATACCATAAATTTATGACAGTCATCTGAAATTTTTCCTGGGAGACAAAGCAAAAAATCTTGAGACTCCCGGCAATACCGGGAGAGTTGACATCCCTGCCATGATCTTTTGCAAGCTGCTTGCTTTCCACTGGTCCATTATCCATTGCAAGCTGCTTGTTTTCCACCAGTCCATGTTTTTTTGCAAGCTGGCATGTGACTGTTGATGACTGACTAGGCAGATATTTAATAGTTGTTCCTTTCATTTCACAGCAAACACAGAAGAGGAGTTACGGAAAACAAAGAAGGAAAGAGATGACATGAGGAGGGAGAAAGACCAGATCATTTCTGAGCTGAAGTTTAAGATTGAACACATGGAGTCTGTATATGAGAGTATACTACATGTAAGTATTCCATTTGAGATGCATACTATGTGGAATAAATTTTTTTTAAATTTAATTTAGTTGATGGTCTTAATTCTGATGTCTGTGTCCTGGTACGGTATATTTAAGTCAATAAAACACAAGGAAATTTTAACTTCCTAATATTGAAAATTATGGAGAAACATATTTAAATGTCCTTCCCAAATGGAAGGAATTTGGAAATTCCAGAGGGGTGGGGGTCATGTCAGAATGAGTGTCCCAGTAGAGTATAATTTGTCCAAAATATTTCTAGTGCAATAAGGCGCAAGTTTTCTTTTTCATTCATTTTCATTTTTTCAAATTCCATTTCAGGATGCATTTGATAAGATGTCTCAGAAAGTAGAGGAAGCTCGTGGAAAATGGGAAACAGAAGCTTCAGAAATTCAGGAGAGAAATAAACAGCTATTGCTAGAGTTTGGATTAAACCCTCTGGAAATCTAGTGTTGTACAGTACTAACCAGAGTAATATAGGCCGCTTTTCCTATTGCACCTTCTGACTTTGGCAGCCTTGCTCGGGTACTTGGATTCACTAGTTGTCAAACCCCTGAAGATAAGAATTCTGGGGATTTTGTGAGAAATGTAAGAAATATACGGTACTGGTAGATGTAAAAGAAACATTGAAGGATTCTATGAGAGGGAAATACAGTGAGAGCATGGGAATTAAGCAATATTTTAACTTGAGACAAGACTCAAATTCGTTAGAAGGGGTGGCAAAAGCTCGTTCTGAAAATCCAGAATCTACCGGTAGTGAGAAATTATTTTAAGAAAATTCTCGAAATCTCAGATTTTTAGAGTTGTCTCACATTCTTGTTTTCTTACATATTAAGATATTATTTTTAAGTCTTGATCTTGCTGTCTCAGAAAATCTCTCAATTTTACCTGTCTAATGCAGGAGAGTTGACAGTTATGTCCTACCTTCAGGGGCGGATCCAGGAAATTCTGAAAGGGGGGGCCGGATAGTGAAAGCATGGGACAAAAATGTTCAAATTTCCTCAAGCAAATACAGTAAATGTTTGGGAAAATCTCCCGAGAAAGGGGGGGCTACGGCCCCCTCAGCCCACCCCTAAATCCGCCCCTGACCTTGGTTAGGATAGGAAAATCCTTCCCTGCTAACAGAGGTCTCTCAAGGCGAGAGAAAATGAGGGGAGAGAGAGTCTTGCAGAGACCTCTGATAGCAGGGAAGGAAAATCCTGATATTGTATACACCTAGTCAATAAACATTGCTTTGGGATTTGGTCGATGAAGTGTGGATTACAATGGGATGCTTGAGTGACCATAAAACAATGGCACTTGATGACCAAAGACCAATTTCAAAAGTGACCTTTTTTAAATAGGTGTTTAATGGAATGCATGGAATTCGGAAATTTACAGTAATACAGTAAATGTAAAAGAAAAAGGTGAGGGGGAGGGGGGCGGCCCCCTTGGTCCCGCTCTAAATCCGCCCATGCTTGGTTCCTCAAACCAGCCAGGACCAGGTCTGTAGCCAGCATGAGGCAAGTGAGGCACTCACCTTCCAACTTTTTTACTGAAAGAACCAGAACCAAATTTAAAATGATAAATTTTAAACCAGCCTTAACCTCACTCTCCCTCGTTAACGATTTTTGCCTCGGTAACGATTTTTTTTTTGTCTACGGGCCTGAGGACCAACACAGTTTCGAGTCAACTGCATGTTTGCAAACAACCTTATTAAAAACTGATTGACTTACAACCTTTTTACAGTAGTGATTGCAATAACATAGCAGGTGGGAAGTTCCCTGAGGATATATTTATTTATTTTAAAATAACTTTCCCCGTAATAATAAAAATAAAGAACTAGAATAAAACTAACTATATGGTAGAACGCCAAAGTAAGCCAGACTTGCGTTTTACTCAGCGTTTCTATTGGTCAAAAGCAAAGTATTTCGTCTTTCAGCCAATCAAATTGCGAACGTTTCAAATTGAAAACGCGCCATTGCTCTGACCTTACTTCGTCTCTGGTTTGTTGTTGAATGGTTTCCATTCCTAATTGACTAGTGGTTTTGTATTCGCTGTTCACGCTGACCTCATCCATTGTTATTCAACCTGAGATCGATTGGTTCAGAGAACAAAGGACGCTATTCAATCTACTGTTGGCACATTAGAATGGCAATGCTGATAAACAGTGAATAGCGCTATCAAGATTTTAAAAGATTATAGGTACAAAACGGCGCGGTGTACACAACAGAGCGAGGTTTAAATAAGGTGCGCCCATAGATTGGGGATATTTCAAGCTTTTTTGGAGTATGATGAAAACGCGCCATTTCATAGTTTGGTGAATGTAGATATGTATGTAAGTAATTTTTTTTTTCTTGTGCCTCGAACCTCGCAGTTTGAAACTGCAAGCGCGATCTTCGCGAGTTTCTGGAAGGTTGGTTCCCAGCCTCGTACCAAGCGCGCAAGGATTTGTGGTACAAATCCGGGAAAATCTTACTACGAGTGCGCATGCGTTGAGCAATTTGTTATGTCATTCTCCATTTCTCGTACCAAGAATTCCCGGGCTCGTCTGCTCGCAGGGGAGGCTCTGGGGACATCCATTTGAGGTCCTTCGCTGATTGGCTGATTTTGAACTAGGAGCATGCGCAGAAAGTTGTTTCTCTAGCTAGCAGACGCTAGCCGGGGAGCTCTGGGTACGAGAATGGGTGTGAGGGATTTCTTTCGATTTAGATGATGCCGGCCCACTTAAAGAAACGCGCCTTATATGAGTACCAGGATGCTCTATTGGCAGACAAACCATAAAGACTTACTTAACCCTTTTAAAATAGCGAGTGGCGTCGTGGCATATTGCACTTATATACCACGCAACCTTCCCTTCCCTCACGTAAAAATTTGTCTGTAATTTTCTGTAGCGTGGTTTAAAATAGTTATACCACTGAATTCTCGTGGGAAACTGCAGAATATCCCACTTGTCATGTTTTCTTAGCATGCACACTCGCCTGAAGGCTCGTGTGTATACCAGAAAATACAAGTGACGCGTGCGATATTCTGCAGTATGTCACTCGGAAGCATTGTATAACTAGTATAGTCACTCGCCTGAAGGCTCGTGTGTATACCAGAAAATACAAGTGACGCGTGGGATATTCTGCAGTATGTCACTCGGAAGCATTGTATAACTAGTATAGTCACTCGCCTGAAGGCTCGTGTGTATACCAGAAAATACAAGTGACGCGTGGGATATTCTGCAGTATGTCACTCGAAAGCATTGTATAACTAGTATAGTCACTCGCCTGAAGGCTCGTGTGTATACCAGAAAATACAAGTGACGCGTGGGATATTCTGCAGTATGTCACTCGGAAGCATTGTATAACTAGTATAGTCACTCGCCTGAAGGCTCGTGTGTATACCAGAAAATACAAGTGACACGTGCGATATTCTGCAGTATGTCACTCGGAAGCATTGTATAACTAGTATAGTCACTCACCTGAAGGCTCGTGTGTATACCAGAAAATACAAGTGACGTGTGGGATATTCTGCAGTATGTCACTCGAAAGCATTGTATAACTAGTATAGTCACTCACCTGAAGGCTCGTGTGTATACCAGAAAATACAAGTGACACGTGGGATATTCTGCAGTATGTCACTCGGAAGCATTGTATAACTAGTATAGTCACTCGCCTGAAGGCTCGTGTGTATACCAGAAAATACAAGTGACGCGTGGGATATTCTGCAGTATGCCACTCGGAAGCATTGTATAACTAGTATAGTCACTCGCCTGAAGGCTCGGTGTATACCAGAAAATACAAGTGACACGTGGGATATTCTGCAGTATGCCACTCGAAAGCATTGTTTAACTAGTATAGTCACTCACCTGAAGGCTCGTGTGTATACCAGAAAATACAAGTGACACGTGGGATATTCTGCAGTATGCCACTCGAAAGCATTGTATAACTAGTATAGTCACTCACCTGAAGGCTCGTGTGTATACCAGAAAATACAAGTGACGTGTGGGATATTCTGCAGTATGCCACTCGGAAGCATTGTATAACTAGTATAGTCACTCACCTGAAGGCTCGTGTGTATACCAGAAAATACAAGTGACACGTGGGATATTCTGCAGTATGTCACTCGAAAGCATTGTATAACTAGTATGTACGAAATGACTTGCGTACGACAATTTTCAACACGAGAAATGAGAAACTGTCCCAAACTATTACCGAGTTGTTTGGTAGAAGGAGAAGGGAATACTAGATTCGGCATGGGTTCCATATCAAGAATAAAAGCTTTTTTAGGTAAATGCGCTAATAGTTTGCTGCCAGATATTTGCGCACACAGATTTCCATAAATTCTAAATTGTGTACTTCGAGAGTTCGTATTCGGACCTACGATTTCTTGATATAGACCCCCCCCCCCCCCCCCCTTAAATTATTTAAGCACCTATTTTAAACACGGCACTTCGCGAACAAATTTCTAACAAATTATTGGCATGTATCCGCCTCCCAACCGCGTCACTGCCCCTCCTATAAAGGTTAAACTAGTATCTAAACCATGCTTATGCAAAACTTCCTACCTAAGTTACTGCGACTGCGTCTTGTCGTGTATGTGGTGACGTCATATATGCATATAATCATTTAATCAAGATTTAAGAGAAGTATTTTTAAATCCAAACTGTCACCTAGCCTCCTCTACAGGCGTCTTGGGACTGCATGGCTATTTTCGGTTCGATTCGCGAAATTGGGCTTCCTGTACTATCATTTAACACGGAGTAGGAGTCTAGGGACAAGCGGAAGGAAATTTGTATCCCCAGCCTCCCGCGTCCTTGTTTCTCCCACCACAGGAAAACCAATTCATTTAAATTCAAAATATGTCAAGAGAGATGTCCGCGGAGGAGGCTAAATGTCACCAAAAAGGTAGTCGGAGCGTCAGTTGCATTGCGCATGCGTAAAATAATTAAAATTCCGTCATCATGACGTCACCATCCTTGTGGTCCATGATCATGGGAGTCGTTGATGAGAATGCCGGCGACACCCCGCGGTGATCCATGGGATTCATCTCGCCTTCTTCTGCAGACTGCATGTCCATCAAGGCGAGGTCGTCACGTGACAGATGATTGACAACCCCAGCACCCACGGAATCTCCCCAAACATTGACTGTGGTGCGGAATCGGTCTCTTTAGAGAGACAATTATGATGTATTAAGAAACGGTGATGAGAGTTGATGAGAGCTAATGAGAGGTGATGAGAGTTTGATCGCGAACTCTCATCGACTCTCATTCACTCTCATCCGCTTTCATGCACTTTGAACACTTTGAGTTGTTTACCGTTTGATCGCGCGGATGAGAGATTTTCAGTCAGCAGCTGCCGCCAAAAGAACTGCAGGTTCATTTGGTTCCTGAACTACAGGCTTTCCTCTGCGGACAGGAACTGGGTGCTAGTGCTCACGCTGACTCTCATCAACTCTCATCACCGTTTGATCGCTTCTCGTGAGAGTTTGATGAGAGTGGATGATAGTTTTGGAACTTTCATTAGCTCTCATCAATTCTCATCACCATTTGATCCCTGCTTTAGGTACGAGAATTTGTCAGGTCATAGCTCCATTCGTATCCGATTGAACGGTGGAAACACAAAAACATTAAAAACAATCAGCAAAACGGTGAGGACGTCTAGTTTCCCTTAACACGTCAAATTTTACACGCCCTGTAACTTCAATGCAAGCAAAACGCAAAGGAGACTCCATTAATCAAGAATTCTTTCAGTTTGTACTTACAACAGCCACTCGACTGGTAGGATAAGCGCGAGGTCCTCCACAGGAAGACCAACCGACTGTAACACGATCACAGGATAGATAAACCCAGCTGACGGGATCCCTGCGGCTCCAACCGATATTGCTGCAGCCATCAAGCTAAAGAGTGACAGAACGTCGTCAAACAAAGCCATGAATATCACAGAAGATCTCACTTTTGTAGACATTTAGATACTATATGGACACGTTTATGCTACCCTTAGGCAACTCTATTGGCAAAACGAGGGAGAGGGTATTGGCTTCCTGTGTTTCGGGGTCAATGGACGTGAAAGAGTGAGGAGGAGACTATGAACACGTGTGTGCAGGGGCGTGAGCAGGATTGAAAACGTCACAGTCTCGGGCGTACGCAGGATTTTGCAAATCTACAGGCCAAGCTCATGAATGCAGTACAGTACCCCGGGCGGGGGGGGGGGGGGGGGGGACTCCAATATTATTTTGTCGGGGATGATCGTCGGAAATTTTCAGTTTCACCCCTAAAAGATACCAAACATGGCGGGCCATGGCGTGGCTAAAAAAAAATTATTACCCTAAAAGATACCCTAAAAGATGAGGTCTTATGTACCAAGTAGGCGCGAAGGACACAGGTAACGGGTAAAAGATACCCATCAAGAAATTTCCGTGTTTGTTTCTAATTTATCGTCTTCTCATCGAAAAATCTCTCTTTCTTACACGGGTTTTAGAAGCACCATCATAAGAAAAAACAATTTGGACACAGTTTCGGCCCTAAAAGATACCAATCTACCTAAAATTTATTGAAGATCAAGATCACCCCTAAAAGAGACCAAACCACGTGATTTTAACCCCTAAAAGATACGACGATCATCCCCGACAAAAAAATATGGGAGTCCCCCCCCCCCGGGTACAGTACTTACTTCTACCAAAGTATTCCCAAAATTTCAGTCCCTTGCTGCAGGCTTATAGGCTGCGTACGCCACTAGTAGATAAAGACCTAAACACGGCACATTTATTTTGCATTTACGGACGCGTTTACCCGTGTGTTTTCGGAGACGCTCCGCTGGGTGATTCGGTATGCGCGGCATCGTAAATTTCGGAAATCTTGGATAGATCATATTAGAAGATCATATATTAACGAATCAACGGGATATTCGAACTATCGTGCAGTCGACCCCTCTTAAAGGGTTGGACCCTTCCTAAAGGGTTGGACGCCTCCTGAAGGGTTGGACCCCTCCCTAAAGGGTTGGACCCCTCCCTAAAGGGCTGGTCCCCTACTGGGGGTTGGTCCCCTCCTAAAGGGTTGGTCACATCGTACTCACACTGTTGTGACGAGAAAGGCAGCCTCCATAGGAACCCCGTTAATCTGAGCGATGAAGATCACCACGCATGACTCGAAGATAGCACCGCCGTCCATATTGACCGTGGCCCCAAGTGGAAGTACGAATTTGGCGATTCGCTCGTCGACGCCATTGTTTTCTTCGGCGCAGCGAATGGTGGTCGGGAGAGTTGCAGAGCTGCAAGTACGGATTTATTCATATATCATGGACCAACCTTAATTCCTACAAATTCATGCGGCGCGCGCAGATCAGGCTAATTTTGAGTACACACCCACGTGTTTATTTGATGACGGGCTTATGAGCGCGGAGCTCAGCTTTGCGATTTCAGCTGCGATTTCTGTGGTGATCCCGCGGCGATCACTTGCGGTGTCACCGCGACGTCGCAGGCGTTTTGAACATGTTCAAATTCCACTACGATATAGGTGCGATTTCTTCAGATCACCTACAAACTGACAAATATCGCAAAGCCAAAACGCCGGTCGTTCACACAGCGAGATATGACGTCGACGATCGCCGCAAAAATTGCACCTCAAATCGCAGCTGAAATCGCGCCGTGTGTGAACGGGCCTTATTAACGATGGTTATAAATGTTTACGGGAATCAAACCCGCTACCAACTTAGCTATAAAGCCAAATATGGTGGATAAGGTCAAATACTAAATAGAAGCATTATTCCACCATCGTGAATCAGGACTCGCTGTGGTGGCGGCACCACAGGCAGCAAAAAACCACGAAGGAAAATCAGGAACTGGACGAGATGGGATCTCACCTGGAGCTGATTCCGAAAGCAGTGACAAGAGCGTCTCCCATTCCTAACATGTATAGGAAAGGATTCTTTCGCGTGACGGCGAAATACATCAGCGGCAAAACCACAAATCCGTGGAGGAAAATCGTGCTGATCACAGTGGCGATGAAGAGGCCGACCATCTGTAGGGTGCCAAGTATGTCACCCGCCTCACCCACTTTAGCGGCAACGATACTACAGATGCCAATAGGTGACATCCTAGGCAAGGTAAATGATGGCATGCGTCATATCGTTTCGCGATGTGCGCGGATAGACAGACCGTTATAGTGCGTTCATATTCGCCAAGTAAACATGTTTCGTGTTAAATATTCAGAAATAGCTTTAAAAATCAGGTGCAATGGCTGATTGCCTTTTCTTTCCGCACGGGGGGGAGGACGTCGACGACGACGAGGACCCTGGAAAATTCCAGGGGGAGGGGTCTATCTAAGCCCTTGAAATTCCAAGGGGAGAGAGTCTAGCTGAACCCTGAAAATTTCTAGGGGGAGGGGGTGTTTAAATTGCAGGGGGAGGGGGTGTTCAGGACCCAAGGAAATTCCAGGGAGGGGGGTGTTGACGGCCATTTGGAAATTCCAGGGGACACTCCGGTGGAAAACAAATGCGATCAACCAATTTGGTACAAACGTCACCACAGTAGATATTATTAGAGGCAAACAACACATTCGCAGTTGTGATGTTTCACAGGAAGTGCAAGAATTGGACGCGATAAATTTTGAAACATGTTAAGCCTGAACATGGTTCATCCCTAGAGTGTAGACGCACTATTAGACATACAAACAGACGGATTACATATGACAAGAGAGAAAATCAGACAGACAAAACAAACAGGCAGACAGATACGTAGAGCCACGCCTGAAGAGACGGACAGACCTAATGAGGAAATGGAAACGAGGAAACATTATTGTCCTAGTTCATTTGCATATCATGTTAGATGAGACAATGTTTTCATGCTACTCCAATGGTGGATCTAGGGGAGGGGCCAGGGGGCCTGTGCTCCTCCCTCCTAAGAGTAAATTTATAGGAAATGCATGAGCATTTCAGATGTCAACTTTTTCGTTTGTCGCATGTTTTATGTACAACGGTACCCCCTCCTTCGCTCGGGTGCCCCTCCCTTGCAAAATTTCTGGATCCGCCACTGTACTCATAACGCAACGGTGGCGAATGGTAGACATTGCAAGTTACAGCGGGGATGATGCAATGGGCGATTCCAGCTAAAAACGCGCGAACTGCATGTCGATAGATGGGCATAATTTGTCGAGCAAAGTGTTTTTTAAAAAACGCGCGCACATTCTGGTAGTTGTGCTCAGGTGTGTGTTAAGGCCTGACTTGGGGCTTATACGCGGGCAGAAAATAGTATTGCAAATATCTCTACTACGAAAATAGCTACAGCAATGAAACTTTGTTAATTCTTGTACTAGCAAAATTTTGACAGTTTATGTTTCCATGACAACCAATTTAAAGGGACGTGCGCCATATTTGTCCTTTTTTGGGAAATAACTTAAAATGGGGAACAGAAAACCTCATCCTATATTGAAAATACGATGGAATTTTCCTTTACTGCATCGATTCCTTCAATATATCGCCTTTTAAGGCAGTCCACCTTGAATATTAGCGGAGATTGGAGAAAAACTTTGTTGCTAGGGCAACAGTTCTCACGATCACGTGACCCTGGACACGATTAAAAGGCGTTATCAACTGCAGAAGTTCATGAAGATTACGAATTTAGGGTCAAAAAGTAGGAAAATTGGTGGTAAGTTTTCCCCGTTTTTGATTGAAAGTAAATTTTAAACGGTACTTACAGATACTCTAAAATTGTGTCTCCATAGCAACTAAATGCATGGAACAGTTAAGGTCGGGGGGCGTGTTACTCACACCAAGTTCCATCTCGGTAGCTATTTTGCGAATGTAGTTATTTGCAAAAACTGCTTTTTGCCTTAAGAATCCGCGTATAAGCCCCACCTCCTTTCAAGTCAGGCCTTAACACACCTGAGGGGAGACAGCTTTGGCATTTCTGAGTAAACCAAGAGCGCGCGGGAAGTGCTCTGATTGGCTCATTTCGGCAAAATCAAAATTTATACTACAACTGGACTTTTTGGATAGTATTAAAATTTACCATCGTCGTTTCGGTCGAAACCATCGACGTTTATCAAGAACAACGCTGTCAAATTGACAGCGTTGCAAGTTGCAGAATCATGTCACACGCAGCAACTTGTCTCGCAACTTAGAGATCGCAAAAATTAGAGATCCAATCTGCTTGTTCTGCAACTTGCAATTGCGGCAATATTTGTTGCGTTGCCGGGCAACATAGATAGCCGTCACATAGATAGCCGTCACATAGATAGCCGTATGTACTAGGCCTTAAACAACTGATCACGTGTCCACTCACCACATGATCACAGCGACAAGTTTCATCACCGCATCGTTGAGTGACGTGAAGAATGCCCGCAGGGGGTCCGCCTTCTCCTTCATACGACTCAGAATGATTCCAAACAAAATACAAAACATCGCGACGCCAATCACGTTGGTGCCCGAGGCGGCCTGGGTACCAGACGGAATCAGATGGCTTGGTGGGTAAATCTCCTTGGTTACTATGGTAACGTTATGCGTGCCATTGTAGAAGGACTCGGTTTTTATGTTCACTTGTGACGTCACGTTGGCGGTGGTATTGTAACTTTCAAATTTTCCAGGATCATTGGAATACTTGGTCTTGTACTGGAAACATGAAGGAGAGCAAGAGCCATTACCTAGGAGCGTCAATCTAGGGGTAGGAAGGTGTAACAGCGAATTGGAAAATGAAGCAGGTCTGAAGATAGATTAACCGCTTGAATAAACTTCTCTGAACAAAGCATACGCTAGCTGCATTTCAAATGGCTGAGCGAATGTGTGACGCGTAAGCTTTGCGTGAAAATTTCTAAAAACTAAAAAACTTCAAAGAGGTTTCATTTTCCAATACGCTGTTACAATGTGAAAGATGGACGCCCCTAGATAATGGGCTCCAGATGAGATAGTTGGCGAACATCCATAACTACTTACTAACCGAGAGTGAGGGCATTACGTGAAATATCAAACTGAGGTTTTGGCGTATCGACCGAGCGATAGCGAGGTTGATACGCCAAAACCGAGGTTTGATATTTCACGTAATGCCCGAACGGTCGAGGTCAGTAAGTTGTTTATTATATGGCACTTTTTCTACAAACTTTTTACGAACCGGAAGTCGCCACATTCATTTTCCCGCCGAAATAACTCAGACACGCGCCCGCGTCGCGCTCGAGTTTTTTTTTCGGAGTCAAATTGATAGAACAAACCCGTGGGTGAAAACCACGCCAGGCTTGCTCTAAAGTAATCAATCTCTTATGGATATCAAATACTTCGGAATCCTTTCTTTTACAGATATTTTATAATGTTGTTTAGTCATTTGTGAGAAACTTTTGAGGGAGTTACAGAAGTTTCAAACGGCAAGCAACTGGGAAGCAAGTCTTCAACGTCAGCTCAACTTTTTTTAGCACCATTGGGGAAAACATTGCTCCTAAATTTGCACTAGGAAACGGCCTTTAATAAATATGGAAGAAGAGTTAAACCTGAAGAAGATATTTCACAAGCTATCCTCCAGAAAATTGCAATGGTTATTTTATTTGTGCAAAAGCAAACGTAAAAATCAGGATGAATTTAACTCGAGGAGATGGAGAGAGAAAAGAGATCAACGACTTCACTATCAGTTTATCGGTAAGCACAAAGTTTGAACTCGCTTTCTGTTATTATTCTCAGCTCTCAAGTTTCTTGAATTCCCAATAAATTTTGACTTTACATGTAGCTTTTACCTTTTGCTGCTATTTTGACTCCCTTAAGTTAGCATTTTCTCCGGATAGACTCGTATTTCTTAGTAGAGTAACTTTTTGGCTCTGCTTTTGCTTTTGTAAACAGGTCATTTCTGCTATTCAAGCCTTTATTTTCCTGTTGTCACTACAAGTTAGATTTGTGTTATACTGTGTCAAGTATTCCTTGTTGTGAATTTCGCTGAAAATCTTTTTGAATTTGTGTTATTTCAAGGAGATGATTTTTTATCAGTCTTGAACTGCGAGCGGGCATTAAGAATTTCCATAATGCCCGTGGGCATTACGGAAAGTTACGCCCGCTCGTTAGCCAATCAGAGCCCGCGTACTATCGTTGCCATATAATAAAAGATAAATAATAACTGCTGCTTTTTTTCGCCATATCGCAAGAAATTGCGCTTCAAGTTTCAACTCAGTCCTAGGGACGCAATCAGGAACGGAAGGTTTGAAAACTGAAGGTTCATCATTGTAGCTACTTAAACAGGCGAAAACGCATAATCGCTAGTCTCCATCCTCGCAGCCGCCCGGCGCCCGGATCGGAGTCACGCAACGCTCCCCGCCCTGTTATTCCGATCCGGGACGACTGCGAGGAGACAAGCGATCCCTGTGAAGTCTACCGGGACATGTTTTGACTGCTGCAGGCAAGATGCCACTCCACTGGCCTTGTATTTTGATATCTAGCTGGACCTCACGGGTAGGTTTTTAAATCAAAATACACAGGCATGCTAAAACTTAAAGAAATAAATTAGTAAAATAACATTAGGGTTACAGCTAAAACCGTTACATCCCGACCCACATTTTCGAAACCTCAAATAATTTTTGGATTTTTTACTTTACTGTTCCGCCAATCAAACTATCTGAGCCAATGAAACTCTTGCCCTGTTTCGCCTAGTGCAGTCAACGGGCTTCCCTCCTGAACTAAAACCAGACAACGTCGCGACGGAAAGCCAGGCGACTGCACTAGGCGAAACAGGGCAAGAATCTAATTGGCTCATAAGATTTGACTGGCGGATAGACGGTGAAATCTGAACCAGCTGATCTCTCCTCACGCTGCGCGTTTGTCAAAACCAAACGTTCCTAGGTCCAGCGAGAGATTTCGCAGTTTTGGGTGTGATACGGGGTTCCTGAAATCGAGAAATGTCGCAGGAAAATCGCCGGGTCATTCGCATCAGTTGATTTAAAAGTCACTTTCGAAATCGCAGCAAAACTTGCAATCTATCAACTCAAAACTTAGTACAAAAGTGGACTCACCTGCGAGAAGCACGCTGCGACGAGATTATTTGGAAACAGACTCCTGTAAAAAAGATTGTGATCCTGTTTAGCTTTCGCTTTAGCCTGCCTGCAAGCTCACTTTTTCTATCCTGTACCGGAGTCTTTTCGCCGGAGTCTTTTCGCCATACGCAGATCGCGCGCGCTTGTTGTTGTTTGTCATCCGCTAGTCGATCGTGCGCACTCTGGTTTATATGGGACTCCTGTGTGGAAAATCTACGCTGACATGTCATCCTCGTGCGCAAGTGTCCTTCCCCTACCCTCCCCTGGCGCGAGAGGATGCTGACCAGTTGCCTTCCACGAGTCTCGAGGATGACAAACAACAGAAAAAAGCAGTGCACGCGACCGAGCGCCACAGGAAACCCGCGTATTTTCAAAAGGTCGTTCGCAAAACACTTAACATAGGACTTTCTCAACAAATTAGTATAAGAAAACCAGCAAACGGTTCTGCGCTCTCTGGAAGTTGTTAGATCGATTCTTAAATATGTCGTTTTTGCCAACATGCCCAACTACCCAACTACGAGTTACGTCACAAAAGCTTCCTTTCTCTTAGTAGAACGAATGATGATGAAAGGAGAGCTGATACAAAAGTGTCCTACAAGGTTCGTACATGGAGGTGTAGCGCGTCCCGTGAGAACAAATAGACCGTGTGAATTTGTATCTGTAAAGTATTTGAAAACGCACTTCTATTCCTGTAATTCGGTTCGCTGCGCTCGCTCGTGATATATCAAAATTTGAACACTCGAAGATAAATTCTATATCTCCACGCGCCCACATACAGTATATATTGATCATATATACTGTATGTGCTATTTATAGAATTTCCTACTCAAATCTAGGCTCGATTCCCAGCCCTCCATGTGGGCCCGTGCGGTCCGTGGAGGATCGCAGACCGACACAAACAGCGGCTGGAACTAATCAATGTAATCAAGGCAATAATTTGAATAATTGGTCAACATAAAACGTGGTCTTTTGTCTGTTGAAAACAATCTATTTCGAGAACAATTCAACCATCTCGTAACTACGATTTTGTTGAAAAGAACCAATAATTCTGATGCTAAAAATACCGTAGCATATCTTCTCTTTTCACATTGCGCCACTAATGCAGTGACATTGTGTTGACACGTTACTGAAGATTGAGCACGTGTAACGCGACGTGCCTTGATAGTACGTGACGGACCTTTTTTTAAAACAAAAAGTCAAGTAGTTGTGGTCAGAAACATATAAGTGAGTTATATGTTTCTGATGTGGTGAAGTGGAATCTTTGATCTTTTATTAAAATTTCTGATAGATTTCGTGTTTGCTCGTACTAATCCCAAGTACTAATCCCAGTTCATTCTCTACCCCTTCCTGTATTATAAAATGCTCGTCATGGCGGACAAATCCTTGCAGATTTATTGAGACTGATCGACGAAGCCACGAATGAGTTTTGTGACATGAGTCGGAACTTGAGGGCAGGAAACACTGACTGAATTTTTGTAACGCGACATTTGTAAGAGTTGAAGCTACTTGCTCAACGAAGCGATGAGAGGTAGGTATTATGCACGCCAAGCGGAACACACTATCAACAACTAAGAACAAAATGCAAACATTACTTTGCTTGCTATGTGAATCAGTAACAATTTTCCCTTACCTTAGCAGGTCAAGAAACGAATCCAAGGTTCGATAACTGACTCGTTCACCCTGCTTCTCCACAGGCTTGACTACCCTCCCAGGACGAATTACCACGACAAGTATAAGTCCGAGGATGGCAGCACTCACAGTTGTAAGAAAGTAGAAAATAAGAACTCGCCGCCCGATCTTCCCGGTTGCTTTAGGATCCAGGGATGCTAAGGCGCTAATAAGACTGGCCACGATTAAAGGGAGGATGATTAACTTTAGCATATTCATAAAGAGTTCCCCAGGAAATCCGATAAGCATTATTGCTGTTCTCCGTTCTTCGGGTTTTACTATGGCTTCGATGGGACCATTGATGATAGCACCGATCATGAATCCCAGCACAGCGCCCAGAATGATAAACACAAGTAGTAAATCGTTCTTGATCCGACGGCATATGATTCGCAACAAGAACGGCAACTAATACAACATTTGCAGCCTCCTACTCCCATGTCTGCCGATTGGTGAATGCCTGCTGAGAGTTGTGCTAGATTTCTGGTTCGCGGCACCAGTGTTACTGGTGTAGCCTGTTGTGACAGCGTTACTGCTGTATATGGCGTTACGCACCATAGGGTGACCGTAGCAACAGGGCCAGAACCAACAAGGGCTTTAGGAACAATACATGTTTGTAGTTTTAGCAAAACTCTATCTAGCCTGTTGTGTAGAGGCTCTGAAGGGGAGAGGAGTTGCGGACAGATTCACAATTTATAGTCCAGTAACGTTACGGGTTGACCTAAACAAAATAAGTGCAACAGAACCTCTTTTTTCATGATGCAATTCTTATTGCCATCAGATGTAACACTAAAAAGGTAGTCTGGCGTTATGTATCAGTCAATTCAAATTAATAAAATGGCGACATGATCGCGACGATGTCATATAACTGCCTGGTTATTAAAGTCTCTTTTGTAGACGTTTTTTTATTTATTTACAATGCATGTTCACGAATTTCCAGTCAAACCCTGTATTGACTTTGAAAATTAAAAAAAAGATCGGACCACTTTCGCACGATACGGCTTTCGCTGGCGACTAAAACGCTTCTTTCTTATTGGAAAAATCATTCTCGCCGCACTACAGGGGAATAAACAAATCTTGCACGGAACAAATCGCCTCCCCCCAAAAAAATAAATAAATAAATAAAATAAAATGGTTCGACCGGACCCAAAAACGCTCGTATAAAAAGTCGAAAAATCGTGACATCACGTTGCGCCCGCCTATAGACCCAAGTATTACGAACGGTTAAAAACTGACCAGACAAGCTTTCGTTGTTTATTTGAATTATAATTTTAAATAAACAACTAAACAATTTTAACATACTTTTTTAAGCAAAACATTTTTTAAAAGTGGATAAACAATGTAGAATAAATATGTGAGTGGGTGTACTGAGAGACTAGCCAGCCAGGGCGGGCCTGAGGCTGAAATATGACAGACTGAGCTGTTTTTATGCTGAGCGTGTTTTGTGCTGAACTGAATCGCAGCCACTGCCATTTTTTTTGACATAGACGTAGATACTTGGAAGCGTGTTTTGAGAGGGAGGTGGAGGAGGGGGTGGGGGGGGGGGGGGGGGTTGAGGCGGCTTCGATCGCGTTGTGAAACAGCATTTTCGCATGGAAACAGCTCTCTAACGCCTAACCCCTCTAAATGGTTTTTCATGCACCACTGAATTAACTCTAATTCTTGCTAACAAATAACCCTCGAATAGTCCATAGTTTACGAGGCGAAAATACTGTGATCCCCGTGTCTACGAATCATGCAACGCAATCTGAATTGTAAATTGCGAAGTTATCATAAAAGCCTTCCAGTAATGGGAAATTTAATATCCGCACTTCCCCTGTGGAGATCGACCTCGGAATTCTAGCTTGGGTGTTCATCAAAAAGCACTGGAATTCCAAGGTGTACCCTGGTACTGGAGCAAAATTCCAGGGTGTGGGTACCCCTAGAATATGGAATTCCAGGGTGGGTTAACATAATTTCCAGGGTCAGGTCATGAGAAAATTCACTGGAATTCCAGGGTGGGTAGGGACAACCAGAAATTTCCAGGATGCTGAACATAGGGTCCTCAACAGTTAACAGTGGGTGCGGATTATTTTTACGACTGCCCAATGTACATCGTAACCCTCTCTCACTGGTCTTATTGTGCTCACCTAAGTTATGTTAAGGAGACCTGGCGAGCCCAGTGATTGCGTGACTAACGAAGCTGGGGCAGGGTGGGTGGGAACAGCGAAAAAGGTGCCACCAGGCCCCAGGCGCACAAAGAGACGAAAAACATAACCAGAGAAAGTAGCAGGACGGTAGAAGCGCCCCGCCTGCTTGAGTAGTAAGTGAATACTAATGAGTAGTGCCTTATATTCGCACTAGTGAGGACCAGTGAGAATAGTGAAGTGCGACCAATATAGGATTTTAAGGCTCGTCACAGCCATTCGTAATTCCTTATATATTTGATTTTTTTATTGCTTATTATGAAATTATATATCTTTCTATATATATATTAAACAGGGGCGGGGGGGGGGGGGGGATAACCAGAAACGAGTTGGTTTACTTGCAAAAATATATACTTCATATTCCCAGATCAACTGGAAAATTGTTGTTAGGACTGGATTCTTGTTTAGATAAAATAGCAGCTCAAAACAAACATAATTGCACGAAAACTTATAGACGAAGATAGACTAACGCTTTCAGCGCTAATTTCATCTACGCCCAGTCAGTTCAGTCTTGTACACAGACGTTATTTTTGTTTGCGTCTCTTGCGGTATTAGAGCAGATTTCGTGAGCAGACTGTGAAAAGTACCGCCACAAAGTTGCTCCGCGCCGCGACCGTGCCGCGACTACGCGATTTCATTGGCGATTTCATTCCATCTACAGCAGGCCAGGTTCGGTACCGCCACCGCGACATTACCGCGCCACTTTTCACAGTCATACGAAATCTGCTCTATTTCTCTTCTCTATGAAAATTGTTTTGGATCCATAGGGACTGGGAATGAGTACTAAACACGGCGTGCAATGAATTGTGGGACATTATGCGCTAAACGTAACTCTTCATGCACGCCCTGTCAAAACTATCCCACAAACCATTGCGCACCCTAAAAAAAAAAACAGAAAGCGTCCGCGCGTCTGTGGTACGAGACTGTGGTACGAGACTTTCTTACAAAATACCTACAATTGATTTAAAAAAATTCCAACGTGTGTTGCCTATATATTAGATTGAATTTGAATATTTTCTAAATCGGTATCGATATAATTTTAATACGTCCTGCATAAATGAAGAATATTCAATAAAATGTTGTCGCTTTTCTAGGAATACGCAAGGACTGCCTTTGGCATTGTTTCCGAGAAAAACAAAACAAAATGGCGACCAGTGCGATATTTCTCGGACACCTGACAGTTTCATGTACTGGATTTTTTCCTTTTTTTTCGCTACGAAACGAGGAAAACTACTTATAGAACTCCCATAAATAAGAGGGATGTTGTTATAAGATTTCGCAACGATAGGAATCCAACAGAATTTGGCAAAATTTTTTCACATCAAGAAAAGTCCGCCAAAAACTGTACCTCGACTTACCGACGTTGCGAAACGCCCTTAAAAAGAAACATCATACCCTTGGTCGCCATTTTGTTATTTATTTTCTTGGCCAAAGGGCCTGAGACTAGATTTAAAAGCCACAGGCAAACGCGTGGATTCGTTAAACACGACTATGCTAATATGCTAAATCAGAGAGTTGATTATAAATTTGTATAAACAGCATAAACAAACTTAGCGCTAACGCAATGCTACCTTACAAACGGAACTAAATCATTTGTACACTCAACTGTAATGAACACAATGCCACCTTACTCCCTAACAAACGGAACCAAATTATTTGTCAAGCAACTGCAAACTCATCCATCTCTGTGAATTCACTATCTAATTACTCACAATCGTGTCGTGGCCAACGTATTGTCGTCGTCATTACAAACTACCCCTCCCTTGAAGGGCGCATTATCCTCGTGGTCAAACGACAAGAGATCATTACGTGACAGATGGGCTACTATACCTGCCCCGAGGGAGTCTCCTAAAACATTGATAGTTGTGCGAAAACGATCTCTGAAATTAATGAAAAAAAGAATATGGTGAAGTGATGTCATATACCAAACACGAGACAGCGTGTTTCATCAGGATTTCCGAACATCGAGAAGTTGGTTGGAAAAACTAAGAAACGCCGAGTTTCTTAACCGACTCCGAGGTGTTTGAATTAAGCAATAAAAGTACTTTCCGCGTGCTCTCTGCTTTCTTACAAACACGAGGGGGATGTTGGTCGAACTGATCAAAACTTGAAAGACACGAGCCGAAGGCGAGTGTCTTTCAAGTTTTATCAGTTCGACCAACATTCCCCGAGTGTTTGTAAGAAACCAGAGAGCACGCAGAAAGTATTTTTATTGCTTTTAGAAAATAACATACACACGCGCGACAGCGTTGCGTGACAATCGTGTTTCTCAGGTCTCTTACAAACACGCTTTTTAACCAATCAGAATGCGCACATTCACAATACAACATAGGTGTTATTTTCTAAATCCTGATGAAACACATTAAGATCGCGTATGCAAACCTCCTTCACGCTTATGATTTTATTTGCTTGATGAATTATTAATGAGTTTGAGAACTGAATATCGAACCCTGCGACAGATTCCATAGCCTGATCTGGAAGGTTAGCGTGTTTAAAGGGGCTCTCGCACGCTTGCTGGTAACATCTCTGACAAGAAAATAGCTCCAATCGCAATCCAATTCCATCCGCTCGAGAACAGGTCAAAACAATCTAGAATTGCACTTGTCTAACACTTGAAAGGTTTTTCTATTAATCTGGAGGATTATTTTGATTATTACGGGCAATTGTACATGTGTTTTTATGGTTACAATTTTACTTATTTTATGTCCACGGTGGACGAATATTAAGCGTGCGAGTGCCCCTTTAAATAAAGCTGATCTCCTCTCATCTCATCCGTGATTTTCATCCAAACTGACTCCCCACCACCCCGTGACAATGCGGTTAACTTTCTAACTCTTTCGTCTGATCATTGTCGCGGGGTGGTGGGGAGTCAGTTTGGATGAAAATCACGGGCCAATCAAAACGAACCTATCATTTTCCTCCAACTATGATTAGGCCAATCAGAATCTCACCAGCTACAAGAATCACGCCGATGAGGCAGCGATGGCTCGCGGGTTTTTTCTCGAAACAAATCACTTAGCAAACTGTTAGGATATGGATATATCTGGGGGCACCGGCCAAGGAAAAATAGCGGCGGCGATCGCTGGGTTTCTTGCGCCCCTGCTAGCCCCACCCGGAATACTTACAAGAACCAATCTATGGCCATTAGCAATCCTATATCCTCCAGGGGGAGGTTCACGGCCTGTAGGACGATAATAGTTGTAACCGAGCCCGCTGACGGGATTCCAGCGGCTCCTATAGACACAGCAGTCGCGGTGATACTGCGGAAACGGAACACGTGGTTATTTTGTTGCTACATTTTCAAAACGTTGCAGAAATTCTAGATGGATTCACACAATTGGGTACGTACAATGGTGGTACGGCTATGTGTACGGTTCTCAGACCCCGTTCACACGAGACCGGTACAAAACCGGACTTGTACAATTCTGGTACGGTACCGCTTGTTCATACGGTATCGGTACAATTCTGGCACGTTTTGCAACAGTGTTCACACGGGACCGTTCACGCCTTACCGTGCCAAAATCAGTCCGGTACCGCAGGTCCCGTGTGAACGCGCGACGGTACCGTACCAGAATTGTACCGGTCCGGTTTTGTACCAGTCTTGTGTGAACGGGGTCTGAGTTCGGACCGACCAACCGTATCGACCGTGTTCTCTGTTCCTAGTAGCTTGCTTTAAGTTTAAGAATTCCTTTCACCTGTAGCACTGATAGAGAATAGGGGTAAAGTGGTGCACCGTCGACCACCAGTTTGTCAGCCGAAGGCTGCTCCGAGTTATGGCGACGTTAAATAAGACGTTTTACTTTTTCTTCTACTTTACCACTCAGCTCTATTTTCGTTTTTACTCCAGCGATTACAGCAGAGGAGGCTACATCCTTACCAAGTAGCTACGAATGTGGCGGCTGACATGGAGATGTTGCTAATCTGGGCTATGAAGATGGCCGAGATTGCCTCGTACAAGGCTCCCCCGTCCATGTTCACCGTCGCGCCCAGCGGTAGCACGAACTTGCTGATGCGCGAGTCGATCTTATTATTTTCCTCCAGACATCGCATCGTTGTGGGTAAAGTGGCTGAACTGAAATGGTACAGTAGAAGTGAGGTAACGGAATACGTTGTCAGGTAACATGACATGATATTTTATGAGAGCGGGAAACACAACAGATTGAAATAAGATTCATGGGGAAGACATGTTCGAGGCTTCGGGGCGCCTCTTCGTGAGTTAAGGGGCATAACTGCACACTGCTTAATGTCACGCACAGTGCATGTCACGCTCGGTGTCATGTCACACTCGGTTTAATGAAAGCAGTGCGATTGCGCCAAACGTTATTCAAACATTGTTTTAGGATAAATAGCTTATCACCCTGCTTATAGAGCAGATTTCAGATGACCGTCGTGAAAGTAAACGCAGTTGTGTAATCACTAGCCAATCAGAAACAAGAGTAATTACAACTTGCTGTTGAATGGTTTCCAGCCCAGCCAATCAGGAGTCGAACCAATTCAGGATTACTTAGTAGTGACACAATTGCTCTCGAATTTGATTGGTTGATAGAGCGGATTTCACATGACTGTCAAGACGTGTTATGTAATTGCCATTGCTTTGCGTTCTCATTGGCTACTCGTTTTTCTCAGCCAATCAAATTCTGTAGTAAATACAATTGTGTAATTACTTAGTAATTGGTTCGGCTTGCAATTGGCTGAGAAAAAAGCCATTTAGGAGCAAGTCGTGATTTCTCTCGATTGTGATTGGCTAGTGATTGCTCAATTGCAATTGTTTTCACGACAGTCATATGAAAACCGCTCTAGAAATAAGCAGCCAATGAGAAAGCAAAGCAATTGCAAACGCAGTTTAATCGTGACAGTCATCTGAAATCTGCTCTATCGAATGATTCTACAACACATTGCTCCCAAGAAATGTTGTACTGTATTAACAAGAGAGTTGCGTTCTTCTTAGTTTCTCACATGACGCACCGCAGGCTACAGCTGTGATGGTGCAACCTTTTCAAAAATAGGTGAATACACATCACAAGAGATCTTACCTTGAGCTTATACCAAATGCAGTGAACAGTGCGTCACGCATTCCAACAATAAAGACGTAAGGATTTTTGCGCACGACAGCATAATACATGAGCGGTAGTACAATCATGCCGTGTATGAAAAGTCCACAGAGTACGGTAAGTATAAACAGACCAAGCATGCTAAGCTGTTCGGGGATGTCCTCCATGTCTGCTACACGAGTAGCTATCAGGCTACAGATTCCAACAGGCGAGTACCTGAAAACAAGGATTGGCAGAAATATTTTTGACTCGGCATGGCATAATCAGTTGCGCGCAACCATATCAAGGAAACATAAGGTCAGAACAGGAGCTTGCACGTTCCAATTCCCATCCCTAGTGTCCAGTACTTTAGTTTTAGGTTACAGCGTGTCCAAATGGTTTTTCGGCTCCGTTTTCGCGAGAAGCGTGCGATTTTCATAATTCTGCGAACTCCTTCTTTAGATTTTCGAACGCCATTTATTTATTTATTTACCGATAAGTCCTCGCTCAAATTAGAGCATTTAGACTGCGTTAAAAGTATAAAAAAAATTACACAATAATCGCAACAACAAAAAATTTCGAAATAAGTACAACATTAGTTACTAAATTGAATAAATTGTTCAGCGGCAGTGCCTGATGGCCTCCTTGAATTTAGATAAGGAACTAGCTGAAGCTATCTTCAATCTTGGCTGGTAGCTTATTCCACTGGAGAATTGTTTTCAGAAAGCCAAACTACCAGGGGCGTAGCCAGGGGGTCCAGGGGGGCCGCCCCCCCCCCCCTTTCTCGGAAATTTTCCCATACATTTACTGTATTTGCTGGAGAAAATTTGAGCATTTTCGTCCCATGTTTTCACTATCCGGCCCACCGCTTCAGAAATTCCTGGCTACGCCGCTGACTACGTTTAGGCTTCCGTCAATCAAACCTTTTATGCACTAGTCATTTGTTTCCACCGACCCCCAACCCCCGCGACATAGCAGGGGAATATGAAACAGATGTTGTTAAAGTTGAAATAATTCCACCGCCTACCAGGGGAGAACGCCTTGGCAAATTCCCTACACCCGGGGGAAACATTTCCTACACCCAAGGGACAAATTCCACCCTCCACAAGATGGATACAAGAAACTTTCCTAATACTATCAAAACCAGTAGAGTGTCTTTTCCGAAATGAAAAAGACAGATGTTTTGTTTCCCCCGCCATTCCTCCGGCCGGTTATCTGAGCCATAGCAAATTTGAAGTAAACTCTCTGGGGATCGGGGCACAAATACAAGACAAACCACTTATATTTTCCCCACTATTGCCTGGCAAATTCCACGCATGTCGCGGGGTTGGGGGTCGGTGGAAGCAAATGACTAGTGCATTACGACAGGCGCCTTGATTTTTTCGTTTGCATTTTATGGTGGAAAATTGGGTTTTGAGACCTAGCTAGTATAACATTGTAATGATTGGGAGTGCGCGCGAGTTTTTGTATTTAAGCAATAAAAAGCGGATTTCCGTTGTTTATAATGTATGAAACGCAGGAAGGACACTTTTCAAGTGTTTTCCCAGCATCCCAAGTGCGTTTATCACATTATAAATCACAGAAATCCTCTTTTTATTGCTTTTATAAAATATCTTTGCATCTGCCATGTGTTTATAATGTGGGAATGCACAGCTCTCAACCAATCAGAGCGCGAGTACTATCTTAGCTATTCTTATCTTAGCTTACTATTTAAAGCAGTACGTACCACATAATAAGTGAAACTATTCTCATAATGATCTCATTAATGACCTCAAAGAACTCCTTCACAACTCTTCCCTTCTCTTTCAGCTGTCCCAGGATGATACCAAACACAATAGAAAACACAGCTAGCCCAAGGATATTCATTCCATCAGTCATACGAGTACCTGCAGGAACTGTGCTGGATGCAGGATAGATGATGCGGGTGATGGTGGTGATGTTGTGGGTGCCATTGTTGAATATGGTGATTGTTTCATTAATGCCGATGGAAGAAGCATCTATTGTAGCATTGAGAGACTCTATCTTTGCTGGTACAGATATGTAGTTTGTCTTTTTCTGTTGAAAATAAAATAGAAGTGCCTCATTTTAAACTTAGATACTTAAATACAGGCTGGTAACATTGTATATTAGGGTTGCACAAATCCTTTTTTTTTGTAGTAATTTTGATCCCTAAGGCCCCGCCCCGGGGACGGCTTGCCTCAAAATTCTGATGGCACCCGATAATCGAATGGACCAGGTTTCCCACGATAAAAAAACACCCAGTACCATCTGTACTTCATGTGTGGTTCCAGAAAATACCCTTTAGAAATTCCAGAGGGGTGGGGGTTACTTTTCAACACCCTTTGGTGGGAGGGGGAGGATATTTTCTGGAACCACACAATTTTTTATCCTTCTTGTTAAAAATACTGATCCCGCCTGATCCAACTCATCATAAATAAAAAGAAATGACCAAACAGAAGCAGGACTAATTTGGACAATTTATTCTGTGCTTCATCACGGCAGTTTAAACTGACAAACACTTTTCTTGGCATGGTGCAATCCAGATTGAGGTCACTGGCTGAATCAATTTTATATCATACACTGTATGACTGTGAAGAAAGAAACGCAAAGATTGTACAAGTCGTTTACTCTCTGCTTGATGCCTGTTTCAAAGGACTGATACAACTTGGACAACTGATATAACATTACAGAAACCAGCATTAAGGCTGCAGGCTTCCTGTAGTGTGACCAAACAGTCTCTCCTTGTTTCACCACGGGGATCCCAATCAGCCTTTGTTTGGCTGATGACTAAACACTTAATGCGACTTTTATCAAAAACAAAAAGTGGGCGAGTGATAGCATTCATTACCTGTCGTATAGTTGCCTCTACCAGGTTGCTAGGGAATAAGCTCCTGAAATCAAAAGTGCCATTGTCTGTCATACAAATGTGAAGTACAAAACCTCATATAGACAGCTAACATAAGTAACTCAATTTGACGCCAACAATGACAAACTTTCACATGACAGGCGGGCTGGTTTTTCTCGTGTAAAGAAAATTCAGCTCCCTAACTGGGTTAGCCAGCCTCATGCAAACAGGCCCTTAGATTTGTCAACCACAATCTGACAGACACAGCTGTTTCATCTCAAGATTTTGATCCTTAGCAGCAGTATCTCAGTTAAAAGAATAATTGTTTCGTTCTCATACAATTGTCTTCTGCTAACATCCTTTGGATGTTTCTTATATATTTGGTTTTTTAAAATCAAATCTCAACAACTCTATATGACAGGAGCAGTGGCGGATAGTAAATGCAAGACTTTCTGTGGCTTACAGATGGAAAGATTAAAAATCTGAAATTTTGAGAATTCCTAAGAATTTTGCAAGATTCTGCATGACGGATCTAAGCAAACACACTTGGAACCTACAGATTCTTTAAGAACTGTGTGTTTCCAAAAATATCCATACCCCCCCCCCCCCCCCCCCCCCCACGGAAGGGTGTTGAGAAATGACCCCCCCCCCCCCCCCCCCCCCCCCCCCCCCTCGAAAATACAGCGTTTGTATGGAAAAGATCAGGTAAATTGACCCCCCCACCCCTCTGGAATTTCCAATCCCTTCCGTAGGGGGGGTATGGATATTTTTTGGAAACACACATTGCTGAATCTGTAGGTTCTGCGCACAATGCATTATTTCTTTGAGTAGTTCAATGGTTTGCTCATGGGATTTACTCATACATTTTTCTTTGTGAAACACAAAATAAACTTTGTTCAGTGCACATTGCTGTCCCCTTGATTATCTGATAAACAATGTAAAACAATTAATAAATTTGTTTTTTGTGATATCCAGAATAATCAATGTTTCACCAGAACCTGATTCCACTTGGCTCAACATTGATTATTCCGGATATCACAAAATTGCTTATCATTAAAATTGTAATTAATTCAAAAAATTTAGTTTGGTTCTGAGAATGCCCTTCTACTGCTCCGTGACAAATGTCAAATGAACAAGCTTTCATGTTTAATTAGCATGTTTGCATGGTTTTGAATGAAGATCACTTGTGTCACCAGCCAAAAATACAATATTTGTGAATGCAAACGCTTTGGCAATGAACGTACAATTTAAGTATTCTAACCTAAGTTTTGTTTTTCAACCTATTTTTGCTGCAGAGGATTTTTCCATTAACTTTTCCGAAAACTAATTATGCAAGAAAATAACACACGTGTAGCTGTTATTACATTATGTAACCAGTTATGTCTATTCCGGAAGTGGCTGATTACTTTTGGACGAGCATAATTTCACTGCATACCTGATTAGATCTAAAAACGAATCCAGAATCCTGTAAGGCGGAGACTTGCTGAGTTCACCCTCTGGTCTCCCTGCTCGGCCTGGTCTGATTAGAGCGACTAAAATCATACCTAACACGGCGGCGCTCAGGGTAGTACACAGGTAGAACAACAATGCACGACGACCAACTTTCCCAGACGCTTTGGCGTCTAACCCGGCGAGAGCTGTGATCAAGCTAGCAATAATTAGCGGAAGGATGACCATTTGTAGCATACTCATAAGCATCTCGCCTGGGAAACCAATCAGCATTATAGCTGTACGTTTTTCTTCTGGATTCACTATCGAGCCAACTGCTCCATTAACTATGGCGCCAACGGCAAAACCGATTACCGCTCCAGAAATAATCAAAACAAGAAGGAGATCCTTCTTGAGCCGGCTGCAGCAGGAGCGAGGGATACAGGACCCACAGTGACATCGATCCCTGCACATTCGCGCCATATCGTAGCAGAATACAATCGTAACACCTCTTCGTCGTAGCTACAGCATGACTGACTCCCGCTGACTCGACTATAGAAGGGCGCTCATATCACAAACCAGCTCGACCAATCAGAGTACATTCTTCGGGCATCATTTGCACGTCAATGAGGCGTGACGGCATATTCATAATTTATTGGTGCCCCCAAAGTCAAGGCTTAGTCCTGCATATTATAGACACGACAGATATTTTTATTTGGCATCGTATGCATGAGTGTACATTGATGAACAGGTCCAAATAATGTATCAGTCAATTCACCGATCCCACATTCATTGTTATACCCCTAGTTACTGTTGCTACGTCGGACAAGCCAAATTTTATATTTGGCATAGAGCATAGTTTGTAGAGGAGAAAAAGACACCGATTGCAGAGAGGTTAGAAGTTGTTGCATGCAATTTGGATTTTATATTTTTATTTTGAAAAGCTGAATAATTATTGAAAAATCTTCATATATTCAAGTATATTCAAGTTTGTTGCCTGAACATTTTGAATTCCGTAGGGAAAAACTTTCTATTGTTTGCTATGAGTGGGCGGAGCTATCGCCAAAAAAAGGATTGGGTGACCATGGCAGGACTGCATGAAGACTTACAAAACTGGAGATCAAGCCTTTTCGATGATGATATAATCGACAAGGAAGAGGAAATACTAAACATTTCGCAAATTTTGAAAACAGAGATTACAAATTGAAAGAGGGCGTTATAGCAAGAATTTTATAATGCTGAATATGAGGGTTTGCTCACATTGTCAATATATGGATAATGAAGAGCATTTCTTGATCCAATGCCCACTTTATGACACACTTCGAAATTATCTTTCTTTAAAAGTTAATAGAAGAATTAGAAGTTATAAAACCCTTATCAATCCCCAAAAACATAAAAAGAAATCGCTAAATATACTCAATCAGTATCACGAATCCTGCAATCTGATTGGCTCCGCTACTCACTAATCTATCACCGTAATGACGAGTAGCGAAAAACGCTACGAAAAACTTTCTAAAACCATGAAAGAAAATACGTTTTAGCAACAAGTCGAAGGTTGTATGCTGGTGGGTCGTCTGTCTACGTCATGTCTTACTCTACGTCTATGTGTAACACGCCAGGGATCGGTTTGTAAGAGTAGATTTTAAATTTAGATTAGTATAGAGGGCCATTGGTTAGAAAACTATGATGTATGGTTACAATGCTACCTTCTTTAAATAAAGATTATTGTATTGTATTGTATTGTATAGAGAAGTATCACACTCATAAATACTCCTTTAATTAAGTTTCTTACAAACACTCGGGGAATGTTGGTCGAACTGATAAAACTTTTGATCAGTTCTCCCAACATCCCTTCGTGTTTGTAAGAAACCAGAGAGCAAGCGGAAAGTACTTTTATTGCTTTTAGAAAATAACATACACACGCGCGACAGCGTTGCGTGACAATCGTGTTTATCAGGTCTCTTACAAACACGCCTTTTAACCAATCAGAATGCGCACATTCACCATATAAAATAGGTGTTATTTTCTAATTCACGCTTACAGGTTCCCATGGGAGATCTGCATGATAAAAGATGTTTCTACTGCAAAATGTAGGAATGTCCGGCCAATGTCTAGAATTTGGGCAAACAACATACACTTAAACCAAGACTGTGATCAGAGCATGTGCACTAACCGTGGGAAAGGGGTTATCTTAAAAGGGAGAGAGTACCTTTAGACTCCAATGGGAAGTTCCGAGCACCACATCGGCCACACCTTTACAAATATCGTAATCTACAAAAGTGTACTAATGATGTAGACGTAGGGAAAGCTACAAAAAAGGAGAAATATACAAATGAACCAGTATGAATACACTAAAATCGCCTCAGTCTATGTCTAGGCGAGTTCCTCTCGTTGTAAATAAAACGAAATCAAAGTAATAATAATAATAATATTAATAATAATAATATTTATTCCAAGCCACCATTACTGATACATAGGAGTAATACATACGAATACAGAATATAGATGAGTAAATATAAAATCAATCAATCAAATTACAATAATAATTCAATACATCATAGATATATTTTGCTGTTAGTCTGATAATTGATTCGTCGGTCATTGAAATACAATACATAAGTATATAAGTATGATGGTGACTCCAACAGTAAATGCGTCCTTTTTTTTCAGGATTTTTTTTAACTCGCTCGCGCCGCGTCAAAATGACGGATATTTTTGAAGCCTGTTATGTAAAACCAATGGCGCTTTTAACTATTTGTTCAAATTTATTTTTACCACTGTATGCATTGCTACGCGACCTCAAAATTCAATGTTGCGATGGGCGATTGGCGATTTTTAGCCGTCAATCAAACCAAAACGCTGGATTCGGCTGCTTTACTGGATCGATATTGATTGCAAAATCAACCAAAATGGTTTTAAGCTATCCTTTGGCTTCCCTTGCCTAGAATGTTTAACTCTCTGTTCAAGAAACTTGATATTAAAATTTTCTTGCGTAAAATCGCCCATCGCAACAGTGAATTTTGAAGGTCGCGTAGCAATGCATACAGTGGTAACTAGAGACGCACTTGCTTATGCGAGCCGATATTCCGACAGTGGTATTTTTGCAAACGAATCTCCTGTGCGCGAAAGCTTCGCGTAATTTTTCTGAAACTTCTGAATTGGGGTCACTACTTTCACAGCTTTGTCATTTAAGTTTGAAGAGAATTCTACGAGCGACAATTGCAGAACGGAACAGAGCCGAATAAATGACAATCGCGCATCTGTAGAGCTACGGCCATGAAACTTTGAACTAGCTGAGTTCTTAAAATAGAAAATGGTTAGAAATAGATACTGCTCCGTTGTCTATGGCAGAGCAATGGACAAACAGGCTTCCCTCGCAACAGTTCCAGTACTTGAAACCAAGCTTCCCTGCGCCTCCACCTGGCGGCTTTTGTATTTACATCCTTGCCTTCCAAGTGTCTAATTAGTCTATCAAAAAATACAAAATTATCCAACGCAAAACATAGGGGCATAGAGGTTTGTAAAAAAAGACTTGAATTTTAAATATGGAAATGCGAAATCAAACGTTCTTATTTCCCGCCAAGAAGTCATCTGCCCCTGCCTCGACACATGCGCGGTAGCCTTCTCTGTGATAAGCACTGAACTGTCTGGGAGTGTAAAGCTGATGCAGCGTGGAGTGCACAGGGAAAATCCCGCAAGGACCGTCACAAATATGGAAACACGACAAGTCGTGGCAACAATCACAGCAGCAGCCCGACAACCGATCAGCTTCGTGTGGGCTCAGCACAGGGCCATCTCCCCAAGAGGGCTCGTCTAGGGTGACCTTAACATCGCTAAGGCACTCGGTCCACTTCGAGCTTCCTTCCTTCGTAGGTGGTAACCCATCATTAGGGTGACGGGGTGACAACACGACTATTACTCCCTCCCCAACTTTTACCTCCCCGCCATAAGGACCCCCCTGCCTCTCGTAGTACTCAACACGGAACTTATAACTCCGAGGCCGTCTTCCAGGGGGTTGCTCTATGTAATTTACCCTGATGTCTTCATTTATGTCTCTGTAGTTCATCCCTGTGAAGGAACATCTTAGAAGTTCTCTAGCCCTGCTGAGTGTTTGGAGAAGGTTATGATCAAATCTGTCCCCGTCCTGGGGGAGGCAAGCGTTCACGACTACGATGCGCGATAGGCGGAGCTTGAGCAGCGCCAGCAGGCCCAGGTTATCACGGTGACCTCCGTCCGAGAGAGTCACAACGGGAGGGGGCCTAGTTCCGAGGCTTGCGATGCCCATGATCTCTCTTATAAATCGCACATGGTAGATATGTACAATACACCACCTGAGATCAAAAATGACAACGATACGCACGTTAGGCCGACGGCAAACGTTTTGCCAGAGTCGCTCCGTACCAGTCCAAAACAATAGAAGGTTTTTTTATTTTAAAGTACAATGAAGCGGCATCCTTAGTCCATGATCTCGTCCCCAGGGAAGGGGGGTTGGGAACACATCCCAGCTGTCCCCTTCGCCTAAGAGAGCTCTCGGGACTTGTTTAACTCCTCCCCAGAGCCTCTCGGCCATGCTCACTGTACGGGAGGCTCGTAACATTAAAGAAAACTGATTGAAGACCTACTGAGCATAGCTGAAAATAGAGTGTAGGGAAAAGCAAAGGAAATGTTGAATGGAAGCACTGAATGAACGATTCCAGCTTTGACGCACGCGAGCGCTGCATGTCAGGAGATGTGGGGCATTTGTCGAGCGAACTGTTAAAAAGCGCACACTGCATTCTGGTAGTTGTTGTGCATTTCTGAACAAAGAAGAGTGCGCGCGCATATAGCTGTAATCGTCCATTGGTTTGGCTTATTAATAACACCGAGGGCTTTGAGGCAGCATCTGTCGAAAGGTTGCGCTAATAAAGCAAAGTGAAGTGAAGTGAGGGCCGCGCGCAGCCCTTTGGAAGAAGAAGTCTACAAATATACTGTTATTTTTACCTGACGAAAATTGATAAAGCATTATGTCCTCCGGTGGGACAAACAGCGATGAGAGTCAGCAGGCCTAGAAAGACGAGGAACACAGCTACGGCAACTTGGTCATAAATTTCTCCGCCCTCTAGAATCTGGAACGCCGGCAGTACAACAATCGGGAGGGCCAGCAAGAACTGGATTACTGATGGCAGGATCTAGGAAATGTTGACAGAGTAAGGCGACGGGATACTGGGTGTTTTTTTTTTTGTTTTTAGGGGGGGGGGGGGGGGGGGGGGGTACCTCGTCTCTTGCGTCCTGTGCGGGCTTCCTGTGTTAGGAAATTAGCAGAGTGGAAGCGTGAGAACTGGGTCGAACTCCGAACTCACCCCAAGAATGAGGGACGTTTTCTGTGCCGCATCAATTCAATTAGCAATATGGGACTTAAGTGCTTTCCAACACGGAAAGCAGTGTGGCTTTTTCATTTCGGCTTGTAGCTATTCGTGATGGGAAGACAAAATAAAGCCATGTAAAAGGTATAGGAAAGGATCCCCCCCCACCCACATTTTCCAGCTACAGAAATTACAAAGAACGCTAACGTCACCATAATAAAAAACATAGGTACGCAATGCGTACGGGAAGCTATTTGCAAGGGTCTTGTTCGTCCAAGGTGTACAGATGCATGGGCGTTGGCAGAATTGGGACGTACGGAAGGGCTGAGACACGAATTTAAAGAGCACAGGGAAAACTTTTCGCTGTCGATGTTGCATCATGCTGTTGTTGTTGACATTACAACTAAATGTTTGTTATTACTATCATGCTGATCCTCAAGAAATATGGAGCCCAAGCTTTTAAAGAGCATATGACCCCAATCCAGTTTTAATACTTGAGAAAGCCCATGGGAAAATACAAATAATATTAAGAACATAATAATGAGGTTTTCCTGATTCGGAATGATGATGTCATCATGTTATGAAATACCTAATATCTAATATTTTGTATTTCAGCCCCTAGTTAAGTCAACATGATGATGCCATCACTCAGAATCAGGAACACCTCAATATCTTGGGAACCAAAAAACATATCAAGGAGCTGTAAATGGCATTCATTATATTTCGAAAGGGCTATTCGCTAGGTATTATAACTGGTCATATGCTCTTTTAGTTGTAAAGAATAAAATCTTAATTTTTTAAGGGTTTATGTGGCTGAAGTGATTGAAAAATTGCTGGATTTTTTTGTACTTGAGAATCAAGTCATGTTTTATCTAATATTTTTATTTCTGCTAGCCTGAGTTAACCGACTCGCCTATCTCCAGTCGAAAAGTTCCATCTGCAAAATAGAGGTGTGAGCAACATAGCCCCAGATAAGTCTCATACAGGTTGCATGTAACCAGATCTGGTTAGTGATTCTGGTTGGTCTTTGGGATGTGAAAAATGTTCAATAAACCCCTGGAATGTTAAATACATTACCAGATCTGGGTAGTGTCAAACAAGTGTTATATGACATCTGGCTCTCATTGAGGATACGTTTGGACCAGAGCAAAGGAGACTTATGTTAATTTAGGGTACATTTTCCCAGTTATGTTTTAGAGAAATCACAATTTTAGCAAGTTTTAGTAATTATTTTAAAACACTACAAGCTATAGGTATACTGTTTCAAAGCAGTGGCTCACATTTTCTTGAACAATATTGTTTCTTACAAATTAACATTTTATTAGCTTGGGCTCTGATGGTCTTCAAGGGTCAAAATGCTGTTGAAGAAATACCCGTTGAGTGGTCATGGAAAAACTAAGACCCGGCTGAGACACAGGAAAACTGCAGACCCCTGGTGCCTGTGAGCCAAACTATCTGTTATTTTCCAGGGGTTCTGCATTTTTCCTGGCTCCCAGCAGGTCTAATGGGTCTTTATTTTTAGGTCTTCATTTTCCATACATCCCTCCTGTTGAGTTTGTAATATGGCAGGACTCGAAATTAAATTTTATGCATAGTTTGACAATTTTAGACAATGTATCCCCCAAATTTAGGCGCGTTAGGACTAAAACGAAAAAAAATCTAAGCATATTTACATTCATATATTGGGTACAATTTTGAGCCCTGCCTCAAAGGTGGCAAGATCCAGTTTTCATTAGGGGGAGTTTACATGTGGAGCGATGTCACTCCTATGAGGGATAACTTAGTTTGTTTTGTTATCCTCCCTATGAGGCATATCCCTTCCCATGTAAAGGCCCTTAGATGGCAAATAAACCATATTGTGATCTTATGGGTGTAAGTAAAAATAAAGTTACTATGTTGGAAATTCACCCAATTTCCCCTCCCCCCCCCCCCCCCCCTGTATCTGCCCCTGGTCAACTTCTCAGTCAAACTATAAACTTCCAAGTATAAAATTTAGTTTTTATTTAGCCCCCACCCCCAAAAGGTAATTGTATGGAAGAGATAGAGGGAAAATCAGCTAACAGTGTTTACATCCCAAATGGGGCATAATTATTAGATGGCAACAGGATCATTTGATGATTCATTAGGCAAGTTACAATTGTTATGCATCCTAAAAAAATAATTGTAACCTCCCTAACGAATCACCGTTGCCCCCAGGGGGATACTTGGATATAAAATGACAGGGGGTCCGACGGCGCTCCAAATTTCATACCCCAAAAATACCTGAGCCATAACTTTTATACCCAAAAAAATACTTGCTCCCAAAATTTTATACCCAAAAAAATACCCAACTTTTTTGGCCTAAAACAGCTATTTAATACCAGCATACACATGATGCTGAGCTGCTTATGTTGCCTGGAAATAGCCTAATATCTTGATGATCAACTGCTAGCCTGTCAGAAGTTTCAACCGCAAAAAAATACCCGTGGATTTTTCAACCGCAAAAAAATACCTGGTAGAAAGTTAAACCCCAAAAAATACTTTTCCTACAAATTTCATACCCAAAAAAATACGTCGGACCTCCCTGTCATTTTTATATCCGAGTACCCCCCTGGGCCGTTGCCCCTTTGTCTAATAGGGTTTTGTTAGGGACAAAAAAGACCTGATCATGTGTGCACATTGGTACACCCCCTGAAATTGTTTTGTACAACCCAAGTAACAATTGGGCCAAGTTTAGTACCATACCCAAATAGTGCACAATAAAACAGCTAACAGACCCTACTATAAAGGGTAAGAGCTATTATGTTATTGGTGAACTACTCGGTATAAACAATTTTGCCAAGTTTAGTACCATTGCCCCAAAAGTGCACGATAAAATCGCTAAAAGACCCTACTATAAAGGGTAAGAGATATTCTGTTATTGGTGAACTACTTGGTATTCAGTTACTAAACAGCAATAAATCAGTTTGTGTTTTGTATTGTTAATTCTTAATTATTCTTTTGTAACATTACATATTATGGAAATTGGTTAGCGATTTTCATTTTGGACTCCGTGTTGTGGCACCATACAGTTGTTATCACTTCAGTGTTCTCTTGAATTAACTGAGTCGATGTACCAATGTAAAGAGGGCACGAGTGTGGCCCCCAGCGCAGCGTGGGTCTTGATCAGTTTTTCTTTGCAGCCTGCTAATCTTTTTGAGCAGCCGCCTACTTCAAACATTATCGGGATATGAAAATCTATCGGGGATGTAAAAATCCATCGGGCCAGTGACTATATTTGCATTTTCTGGTCTGCATTCTCTGGTATGCATTTTGGGCCTGGCCGGTTTATTTATCGAGTAAGCTAAAGGCTAAGCATAAAACCCACCATTTTTACGTGCTTCTCGGAACGAACGAACTTGGATATCCATGTCAGAATCTTCACACAACTCTCCTTCGTCTATCTGTCAGAAATCCTGCTTTGAAGAGTGAGTTTAAAGCTAAGATATAGGCTAATTTGCTTCACATTTTGTAAATTCAAGATGGCGTCTCTGGATACGTCTAAACCATAGCTGAGTTGGACAAAATTGCCCCTCCCTCCCCCTGTTGCAGGAACAAGACCCCGCTTGTGCAGAGTCAACATGGAGAGGTCCCAATACAAGTTGCATTGTAAATGGGTTGCGAGATCGAGTAACATGAAGTACCGTCCGCCAAAAAAGAAAGTCCATTGTTCGCCATGACAAACACCGCAGAAAGGCAGATAGGCAGATAGGCAGATAGAAACACATTCACAGTAGCGCCGACTAAGGAAGCATATTTGTAAACAAATAGCTTCAAAAATAAAAGACTGTTGCCAGATTACCTTCACAAAACAGCTTGCATTTTTCTGAGAATACGTGGTGAGTTGACTCCCAAATCCTAGTCCTAGAAGTACTTGCAAATCACGGAAATATAGATTGATATTTCCAAAGCTGCCAAAGTCATAAGCTACTGCCGCAGCGGAGAGCGCTACTGCGGTAGAGAGTTTGATGTCATCGGGATTGATATAGTACGCCGAGCCAAACTCCTCTTCTTCTGGTACGTGGTCAATGCGCTCAATCGTTGTCGGTGATATTGTAAGCAGCTCGTACTCTCTCATTAATGGCTTCCTGTGGAATTACGAGCAATCTGATTACCTTTTGCTTTAGGCTGCACGCATGCGATATTTACTGTTTTTTTTATCGCGAAAAACCCCGTGTCGCGACCGCCATTTGTGCGATGGATTTGTGTGAGACTAGACAACGGGAACGAAAGTAGCTAGTATAGTCTGATATGGCAATTTGGTATCTGATGACTCTTTGTAATATATAGATTTAGCCACTGGCTAAAAGCGGAGCTCCCGGTTACATTTTTCTGTGTTGGGGTCTTGGTTTACCTGTGTGGGGGCGCGCAGACACGGACGCGCCAGCGATACCCAAATGGGAATACCGCTGAACCATGAAAAATGAAGTCGATCGTTATACCCGAGTTCTACTTTGAGCTATTGTATTCTTCCTGCGATACCTATGGTGCTCCGCTCTAAGGAGCTCCGCTACTAACTTTTCCAATGGTGAGCTGTCACATTACAAATGTACTGTGGTGTGATGTCAGCCAGGTCGCCCATGGTGACAGGCTTGTTAAGAGGGTCGCCATCGGGTCGACAACACCAGGGGATGATATCGTAGCACGAGATACCCGCGCAACCAGCCACGCCGGCGCTTTCAGGAGAATAAAAGTTCTGCTGAATCTTCCACCTGAAAGGAAATTACGCTTTTTGCTAGTACTCGACCCAGAACTGTCTGTCACCACAGCCTCCCCGACAGACTCCCCCGCGAGGTGACGAGGCGGGGAGCCCTGGGTACGAGTATGTACTCGAACTGACATCGACGGGTGCTATGTTATTTTCAAATGTATAACGAGATTGGTGCTGTAGCATTTTTAGATCTTTCTTGGAGTATGCCATACCTGCATGGTCCAGATTATCTCGGAACTTAGCTGAGCTCCTAGCATTGGTGCAGAAAGGGGTATTGCGCAATATATGTCCTTGCCTTGGGCCTTTATAACATATTTTGTTCTTGGATGTGCAGCCTCATTATGATTACGAGTTTCCACGGGGAAACAAAGAATTTTAACCAAGTTGGTTGCCGTGTGATCAAGGCCCATACTCGCAAACGCTACCAAGCTCTCACCACTTTCCACCGGGGAGGAAAAATGTAAACGCTTTGTGACCAAAGCAAAGTTAAACTATAGATCGCTTTCCACTTGTGAGCCAAAATCAAGGCAAGACAAAACTTTCCTGCATCGAGTCCTATCGTTCACGGTCCACCTAAGTCATGATCAATAGATTTGAAACTGAAATAAAGAATCAGATGGCAGGGATTTGATCGAAACCCGCGTAGTTGAGAGTTGTTACAGTTTGCTATGTGGATCGCCGTCACAATAAAAGGCCGCAAACAGCTCTCTGAAACCTTTAAAATTACTCTAGAGCAAGTATGGTTCCCTTTGCCGTCGATCAGTGCCAAAAGATTTAAAAAAAGTCATATTCGGCCATAATTCTTCCAACGCAAGCATGAACATCAACTTTGGCTAGCTGAGCGCCTGACCGAGTTTGATTGACAGTTCCGCAACCGGGAACGATCATTAAACACGAAAAGGCGGCAAGATCAAAGGCCGTTGCCATCCCCCCTGCCGATGGGTAATGCTAGTTCCATTATAATTACCATAAATTGCGACCATGCGACATTAGCATCCTGGCGGCTGAAAGCAAACCTTGTCGCCAACTTTATACGACATTCTATGGCGACTTAATATCAAACGACAAAACTAAGTCTGGACATTCTGAAGACTGTATACAATGAATGCAGGTGGTACTTTTATGAATTAAGGCAAGAAGATAGCAATGTCACTTACCGAGCCATTAGATGGTAGAAGTTCTGCTGCAAAACCCCCAGAAATGGACTCAGCCAGAGGAGTACCCCAGAGATCCACATTAGGACCCAAAATCTCATGAACGTGAACTCGATCCCTAGAACTGGTGTCTGGTAGACACGCCACTTAACCGTATACGCAAAAACGTAAACGACAACAGCCAATGAGGCTTTGCTTCGCAACGGGGGAAAACCAATCCAAAGGAAAATGCTAACAAAAAATACGAGAAAGCCGGCCCAGGTAGGGATAACTACAATGTACTGCTCTATAAACCAAGGTAAAAGCGTCATCGCCAATAAAAACCCTGAAAGGTTACAGAGAAATTTCACGAGATCTTTAAAACGCCTGTTCACTGCAGACGAGAGGAAGTACAAAACTACAAAGATGCTAAACAAAGTGATATAAAGAATAAGAGAACTGTACATGTGGGGCCCAAAATAGGGAACGCACTCCGAACTACGGGTGGAATTGACAAGTTTCTGTAGCTTGAAAGTATTTGGATTCTCTTTATCTTGAGCTCGAGTGAAATTATGCCTCGAGGGATTCGGGCACGTAAAAGGCGCGCGCAAGATATCCCTAAAGAAGAAATTTATAATGTAAGCGATTGGGATTGCGCACATTAGGAAATTAGTCCAGGGCAGTAAAATAACAGATACTACATACATAAACGCGAGACTTATGGTATCTAGGATTGCACTTAAAGGGTTCGAGCAATCGCACATGAGATTTGGGCGTCTACGCATGTGGTCGAAGAACTGAGCGTGCCAGACTGGGTCATCTTTCTGTTCATTGCGGTACTTCCAGTCGAGGTATGCGCTGCCTGTGTAGCCACCCCCGGAAACACAAGACAGGTACTCCACGGGGACGGACTTCTGAAGCATTCTGCGCAAGACGCCCGAACAGAAAGCCGTAGAGCGCAACCCACCGCCAGAAAACGCCATGCCAGTTTTGCGATTTTGACTCATTGTGTACTGTCTTGGAAGAACAATGGAAGAATGAAATTTGAGTCATCCAGATGGAAACTAAGGGAGGGAGGAGTAAGTCCCCCAGGGGATATTAGCGGTTGTTTGCTGGGTGTATCGCAGAAAACCCCTAGATCCTTCATATATGGTACACTATAGTGTCCTTCTATCTTCGTTCTATAAGACATTGATACGGAGGACACTATAGTGTACCATATATGAAGGATCTGCCATACAGAAAACCCGATCATTTTGCTGATCAGACGCATCCAGGAAATTAGAAGTGCGTGGGGACCAGCGCAAAAATCGAGCGATCCCCCCCCCCCCCCCCCCCCATTACGTTAATACATACATACATACTTTATTTTTCACCTTTTTTCCCCTTGATTTTTACAATTTTTACAAATAGACTGGCCATTACTTTGCAATGGAACAATCCATTGCATGTTTACTTGTCTTTCTGTACATTACCACTTGAGATACAGACCATCGAAGTTCACGGGGTGTGAACATGAAAAAACGTCTATGTATTGCAAACACGAAAACTTCACCGTGTCTTCGAAACAAGCAATACCCCTAGTCCCACGTCACATGTATGCCAATTTGAATATCCATTTTGATGCGGTTTATATTTTCGATGTCGTATTATTGTTTTATTATATAGACACGAGTGTTTTACTGTGAAATACGCCACTCGTAGATTTTATACGAATTTACATCCGGGACCTGAGTGACATATTTTCCATATCCTCACAAGTGAGGATATCGGTCAAAACAAAAGTGCTTGGAAATCGATTTAGAATATTTTTTCTAGTTTGTCTATATAATAAAAAGAAAATTACACAGTGGCTTGAAGGTATGAGTTTTATTTTCTCGTGTCAAAAACAATATTTTACTCATTCGCTGCGCTGATTCGTAAAATATTGGTCTTGCCACTCGAAAATAAAACTCATATCTTCGCACCACCGTGTAATATCCTCTATGTATTCGCCGCCTGCGATTTTTGGATGGCGTATTAAATTGGTCATCCCTAAAAAATATGCAAAACAAGAGATGACATTGTTTAAAAGAGCACAGAAAACGATTTGTTTTTACAATTACCTGAAGTTTGAGAAAGAATTTAACAAGTTTTCGCCAACGTCGCTAAGAAATAGCATACCCGATGCCAAAAGAAATTAGGCACTTTTCGTGACACTCAAACTTCAAGTCATCTTGACAGATACAAGACAACGCGAGATGCAGACAACATGAGTATCTGTGCGCCAATACGCCAATGCCGGCGTACCTCGTGAAGCCCCGAAAATACAATAAATATACAGCACTAAATGGGAGCTATAAAAACAATGCGGTGTACCTCATAAAAACGTCTGGCTACGATCTTGACGAGGAGTACTGCTTCTTAAGTGAAGTGATGCATGGGTTTCCACTTTTCTCAAAATCATGGTTGCAGGCGAACTAGACTTCTATGACGTATGCTATACACTGTGATTTTTGGCCGATAAGAGCGACTGATTTGATTTATCCTTAGACTAGTGTTTATTTGGCCAAAATGTAGGCTTGAAATAGTTTTGAAAACACTAACAGCGATGGATGTGCAATGTCCCAATAAAATCGACGACAATAGAGAGAAAGGACAAAACAGACAAGATTTGTGCCGACGTTTCGGACTCTTTACTTTCAGTCCTTCATCAGGGCGGTCAAAATTTAATAACACTCTAAAGCACAGCCCAGCCCATGTCTGTCTGCTTAGACGCAATGTTACCTAAACAAGGAAAAAGGCTGATACTTTCATTTGAAAATAAATAAATAAACAGTACAAAAAAGCGTAAACATGAAGATGAGCATTATACCCGATTATACTACTTTTACTTGCAAAGTTTTCTTTCCATTCTACCCCTTTCTAACACAGCAATTGGGACTCCCCGATGAGCGGTTATCATTGTATAGCATAGGATCTCACCTTTTTGCATAAACACGTTGAAGGATTTCGCGAGCAGCTCATGAGATGCTTAACTAAGAAAAATCTGCAAACATTTAAAGTTATAAATAGACATTAGAAAATAACACCTATGTTGTATTGTGAATGTGCGCATTCTGATTGGTTAAAAAGCGTGTTTGTAAGAGACCTGAGAAACACGATTGTCACGCAACGCTGTCGCGCGTGTGTATGTTATTTTCTAAAAGCAATAAAAATACTTTCTGCGTGCTCTCTGGTTTCTTACAAACACTCGGGGAATGTTGGTCGAACTGATAAAACTTGAAAGACACTCGCCTTCGGCTCGTGTCTTTCAAGTTTTGATCAGTTCTCCCAACATCCCCCTCGTGTTTGTAAGAAAGCAGAGAGCACGCGGAAAGTACTTTTATTGCTTAATTAAAGGACGCTATACCTCTGTCCGCGTGACTTGATTTCAACAAGGCGTAACATAGTTCAAGTGTATTCCAAACAATAACACTTAAAACCCTTTATCAGGACTGTTAAAACAGTAATCATATTAGCCTTTTTGCCGGGTACCTGTGTGTTTTTCAACAAGCAGGTTTGTGTGACCCTTTGAAAATGGCGAAATTAAATTTTTCCACTTGCTGAAAAACGCATTTTCCCTTTACTAAGGTTTGAGAGAACACTTCACTTCGCATTCCATTGGAACGAGGCATATATAGTTTATGCACTTAAGCCCTTTCATCAGGACTGTTAAAACAGTAATAATATTAGCCTTTTTGCCGGGTACCTGTGCGTTTTTCGACAAGCAGGTTTGTGTGACCCTTTGAAAATGGCGAAATAAATTTTTCCACTTGCTGAAAAACGCATTTTCCCTTTACTGAGGTTTGAGAGAACACTTCACTTCGCATTCCATTGGAACGAGGCATATATAGTTTATGCACTTAACACTTAAGCCCTTTCATCAGGACTGTTAAAACAGTAATCATATTAGCCTTTTTGCCGGGTACCTGTGCGTTTTTCGACAAGCAGGTTTGTGTGACCCTTTGAAAATGGCGAAATTAAATTTTCCACTAGCTGAAAAACGCATTTTCCCTTTACTAAGGTTTGAGAGAACACTCCACTTCGCATTCCATTGGAACGAGGCATATAATTTATGCACTGTACGGAAATCGAGCCCACTCAGGGGTGACTTGCGATGGGAGGATGAAAACCAAGATTCATTATTTCTATCTTCTTCATCCCAATAAGTTTTGCTGTGTTCAGTTTTGCTGAACTGAACTGAACTTTTGTGCTTCCCGTCAGACGTTGGCAGGCACTTGGTAACATGTTCCAATCCACGCTTTTTGACAAGGTTGAATAATGATTCTGAGTGACATACAGTGACACATGACACACTTGTTTGTCTTATAGTGTGTTTGTATTATACCTACGCACGCACGCCTTTACAAGTTGTATATGCAAAGAAAATAAAAGAAAAAGTGCATGCGAGATAATATTGTCTTATTGCAACGAGTAAGCATTTGATAGTTGATAGTTATTTTTAAATCGTGGATATGCATTAGCGTATTCACGAGTTATTGTGGTGGGCCAGATGTCACTCGCTCGCTCGCTCACTCATAACTCAAGTGTTAGCTCATGACGTCATCTAAACTAAGACAAATTAATAGCGAAGGCGCCCGCGAGCAGAGCCCCATAGCTACATGCAGGAGAAAAAGGAACAAAACAAAATATATGTATATGCATCCAACGATTCTGTCATGGACTTCCGGTTTGTGTGTTCGTTCGTTCGGAATGACGTCTTCAAAACTAGAAAAGTCAATATCTCAAGAAGGCAACATCGCTAGGTGACCAAACTTGGGTAAAGTTATTTTGGAGGTAAGGGGGGTGCACCACCAAAGTCATGTGACATGACGTCATCGATGACATCATCAAAACTTGAAAAGTCAATATCTCAAGAAGGCAACATCGCTAGGTGACCAAACTTGGGTAAAGCTATTTTGGAGGCAAGGGAGTTCACTTCCAAGGTCACGTGACATGACATCATCGATGACGTCATCAAAACTAGAAAAGTCAATATCTCTAGCCTGCTTGCAGGCGGTACTGGGTGTTTTTATCGCGGAAAACCCGGTCCGTTCGATGATCGGGCGCCATCTTGGAATTTTGAGGCGCGCGGTCCCGGGGGGCGAGCGCAAAAATCGAGACTCTCCTTTCCTCCTTTCCTCCTCCCCCCCTCCCCTCCGCCCGATTTTTGCGCCCGCCCCCGGGACCGCGCGCCTCAAAATTCCAAGATGGCGCCCGATCATCGAACGGACCGGGTTTTCCGCGATAAAAACACCCAGTACCGCCTGCAAGCAGGCTACAATATCTCAAGAAGGCAACATCGCTAGGTGACCAAACTTCGGTAAAGTTATTTTGGAGGCAAGGGGGATGCACCACCAAGGTCACGTGACATGACGGGATCGAGGACGTCATCCGATTAGAAAAGTCAATATTTCAAGAAGGCAATATCGCTAGGTGACCAAACTTGGGTAAAAATATTTTGAAGGTAAGGAGAGTGCACCACCAAGGTCACGTGACATGACGTCATCGATGACATCATCAAAATTTGAAAAGTCAATATCTCAAGAAGGCAACATCGCTAGGTGACCAAACTTGGGTAAAGTTATTTTGGAGGCAAGGGAGTTCACTTCCAAGGTCACGTGACATGACATCATCGATGACGTCATCAAAACTAGAAAAGTCAATATCTCAAGAAGGCAACATCGCCAGGTGACCAAACTTCGGTAAAGTTATTTTGGAGGCAAGGAGAGTGCACCACCAAGGTCACGTGACATGACGTCATCGATGACGTCATCAAATCTAGAAAAGTCAATATCTCAAGAAGGCAACATCTCTAGGTGACCAAACTTGGGTAAAGTTATTTTGGAGGCAAGGGGAGTTCACTTCCAAGGTCACGTGACATAACGTCATCGATGACGTCATCAAAACTAGAAAAGTCTATCTCGAGAACGCAACATTGCTAGGTGACCAAACTTGTGTAAAGTTATTTTGGACGCAAGGGGGGTGCACTACAAAGGTCACGTGACATGACGTCATCAAAACTAGAAATGTCAATATCTCAAGAAGGTAACATCGCTAGGTGACCAAACTTGGGTAAAGTTATTTTGGAGGCAAGGGGGTGCACAATCAAGGTCAGGTGACATGACGTCATCAAAACTAGAAAAGTGAATATCTCAGGAAGGCAACATCGCTAGGTGACCAAACTTGGGTAAACTTATTTTGGAGGCAAGGGGGGTGCACTACCAAGGTCACGTGACATGACGTCATCGATGACGTTATTAAATCTAGAAAAGTCTATATCTCGAGAAGGCAACATCGCTAGGCGAAAAAACTCGGGTACAGTCGAGAATGACATCCGGAGTATGTGGGTATGGAGCTCTTTGAAATGCAACATAAAAAAATCTGAATTTGCAAGTATGGCAATGGAGAACAAGAAAAATGTTTTCTGTTATTATTAATCTTTTGCAGGACTTATAATTTTCCCTAGCAACGGCCCAACAAGATAGGTAAACGCACCCTTTTATAAAAATATGTAGCCGGGAGCTCCGCTTTTAGCCAGTGGCTAAATCTATATATTATATATACCTTGCTTAGGTCATGATATTTGGGTTTGGGGTTTGGCTTGCTTGGCGTATTCGTCCTCCTATTCTCACGAGGCCTTTGTTATCAATAAAGGGATCTAGGCGATGGAGGACGCTGATTGTTTTCGGGACACGCTCACGTTCTTTCCTTTCTCTCTGGTTCCAACGAATCTCTTTGATTTCTTTTTGGAAGGCAGACCTTTGTGTTTCCCGAATAATTATTTGCTCCGCTTCTTTCATTTCCTCAACGGATATTGACTGGCGAACCGACTGGGTTGACTGTTTCTGCGTTCTTGCTCGAAGCTTGCGTATATATCGGACGCAGATGGCTACGGCTCTTTTTGCGCGAAACCAATCCGAGAAAAACTCCAATCTCTCCAGTAGGTTGGGGAATTGTTCTCTTGCGGCAGTGGCTAGGACGGCTGTCTTCTTAACTTCCTTGTCGTCCTTACCTAGTGTGGGTGTTTCTGAGTCCTTCCAGACGTCCTGATGTTCCCATAGGAAGTTGGGACCCTTTACCCACCTGGAGGTCTTGTTCAGGTTTGTTGGGCTCAGGCTACGAGAGGCGTCGTCTGCGGGATTGTCGCCACTCTCAACGTACTTCCATTGCTCGGGACGTGATCGTTCGCGTATCTGCTGGACTCTGTTGGCGACATACGTATGGAATCTACGTGCGTCGTTGTAGATGTAGGCTTGGACGACTTTGCTATCTGTCCAATAAACTTCCTCTATCTCTTTATATCTTAACTCTCTTCTTATATTTTCACTGACCTTGACCGACAGTACAGCAGCGGCTAGCTCGAGACGGGGGATGGTGACCGGTTTAAGGGGGCGGGGAATCGAACCCCGGTCTCCCGCGTGACAGGCGGTGACAGGCAGTTTCGAAGATAATTCACGCCTGTGTCACCTGCAGGAGACTCCGAGCAAGAGTGCAAAATCAGAAGATGTCCGACTTGCCCCCAGACAGGGTGGAGCCAGCCCCGCCCTTCAGCTTCTGTGCGGTAGACTATTTCGGGCCTTTCTACGCGAAGGAGGCTCGAAAAAATCTAAAGAGGTATGGAGTCCTCTTCACATGTCTGGCAACAAGAGCAGTCCACCTCGAAGTCGCCCATACCCTAGAGACGGATTCCTACCTGAATGCCGTAAGACGCTTTATGTGTAGACGAGGACCAGTGCGCCAGATGCGGAGTGACAATGGCTCGAACTTCGTAGGTGCACGGAGAGAATTGAGAGATGCACTACCTGAGATGGATAAAGATCGCGTGAAATCGGAGATGTTGAAACAGAATTGCGACTGGTTTGAAACCAAGTTCAACGTCCCCTCCGCAAGCCACATGGGCGGCGTTTGGGATCCGATCAGTGAGGAGCGTTATCTCGGCTATACTAGAAGAGAAAGGCACTCATCTTAACGACGAGGCTATAAGAACCTTCATGTGTGAAGCCGAAAACGTGGTCAACGGACGACCGCTGACAACAGAAACCCTTTGTTCATCAGAGTCAACAGAACCGCTGACACCAAACCACTTTCTAACAATGAAGACAAAGATAGTGCTTCCACCACCGGGAGTTTTCCAGTCTGCCGACTTGTATGCCAGGAAGTGGTAGCGTCGTGTGCAGCACCTCACTAATGAATTTTGGTGTAGGTGGAAGAAGGAGTCCCTACACACCCTCCAAGAGCGACAAAAGTGGACACGCCCCAGAAAGAATCTCAAAGTTGGTGATATCGTCATTGTAAAGGATGACGATGTAGTGAGAAACCAATGGAAGTTGGGCAGAGTAACGGAGGTTGAGCAAAGAGACGACGGACTAGTGCGCAAGGTGAAGCTGAACATCGGCAGCCGCGACCTAACAACGTCCGGAACAAGGGATCAGCCCTTGTCAACTCTATGGAGACCGATCCACAAGCTGGTGTTGCTGATGTCAAACGTAGACGAGTGAGACCGGGAATCCCCGACGAGGAGCCAAGTAGAGAGATAAGTAAACAGTTTATGGACTTCCTAATGAACAATGAACAATGATTATTTTTCTTTATAATTGATACGAGATTTAAATGGATCGCTACAATTTAGGGGAGCCATGTAACTGCCGTTATATAACTTTAGTTACGTTAAGCGTGACTATTATTATCATCGCTTAGATAATTACGTGTTGTGTGATTGATAGATAATTAGCTGGCTTGACACGCTATGGCAGTGCCTCGCCCATGCCAATCAGTTCCTATGTCGATTTGTTGTGAGCACATGGAAAGTGATTTGTCGTGAAACAGTGAATTGTGAATAGAATATTGTGAATTGATTAACTCCCGAGAAACCCGCAAACGTTGGTAAGTGACATTTTATACTCTTTATTTAGCCATAATTATTGTAATTACTTTAGAATGAAGAGTTCGCTGTAAAGCATGATTTATATCGCTGAATGATTGTCCGAAGAACTAACTGTAAACATAGTATTTGTACTTAGAACACTTTATTGTAACTTTAATGTTTTCAGTCGACCGTAACGTATACTGCATCCTGGTAAATAAATCAAGTAAAATACCGCCTTGGTGCTCCTTGCGTCCGCGTAGTCAACACGGGACAGAGTTTTTCAATGTGACCAAAAGAGAAATTTCTTGAGAACAAAGAAACCCACTCACACACCCCCTGAAATAAATAATGAATGCTCACTGTTGCTACACGTCGGACACGATAGAGCGCGGAAAAGATTGCAGGGAGGTGTTAGAAGTTGTTGCATGCAATTTGGATTTTATATTTTTATCTTGAAAAGCTGAATAATTATTGAAAAATCTTCGATATTCAAGTTTGTTGCTCGGACATTTTGAATTCCGTAGGGAAAACGTTTCTATTGTTTGCTATGAGTGGGCGGAGCTATCGTCAAAAAAGGGACCGGTTTATTCCGGGTGACCATGGCAGGACTGCATGAAGACTTACAAAACTGGAGATCAAGCCTTTTCGATGATGATGACAAAGAGGAGGAAATACTAAACATTTCGCAAATTTTGAAAACAGAGATTACAAATTGAAAGAGGGCGTTATAGCAAGAATTTTATAATGCTGAATATGAGGGTTTGCTCACATTGTCAATATATGGATATGCCCACTTTATGACACACTTCGAAATTATCTTTCTTTAAAACTTAATAGAAGAATTAGAAGTTATAACACCCTTATCAATCACCAAAAACATAAAAAGAAATCGCTAAATAGCATACTATCAGTATCACGAATCCTGCAATCTGATTGGCTCCGCTACTCACTAATCTATGAAAATGCCAGGTCGAAGATTACAAAGCACTATCGAAAGAATGGACGTTATCAGTAGATAAACGCTTATCCAACGGATAAATCCTGAACAAATCCTATACAGCAGATAACTTTTATCCATGGATACCTTTATCCAACCTTTCAGGAACTGGGCCCTGATCTCCAATTTATTTACAGTACAATGAAAATAAATATATCGCGTTCTGGGTGAACATTTAGGAAGACATACAAGCAGTTTAACTTGTCACACTAACGAAGAATTCAAAACACTGCATGTCGCGGTCATTGACGCGTGAGTTTTCTTCGCTTGTTTTAAAAATCCAGTCAACCCAAACGTTTGATCGAATAAAATCACTACTTTCACAGCTTTGTCGTTAAAGTTTGAAGAGAATTCTACGAGCGAAAATTGCAGAACGGAACAGAGCCGAATAAATGACAATCGCGCATCTGTAGTAGAGCTACGGCCATGAAACTTTGAACTGGCTGAGTTCTTAAAAATAGAAAATGGTTTAATTTCGGAAGTCCTTACTAGAGCATTTGATACTGCTCCGTTGTCTATGGCAGAGCAATGGGCAAACAGGCTCTTCTCGCAACAGTTCCAGTACTTGAAACCAAGCTTCCCTGCGCCTCCACCTGGCGGCTTTTGTATTTACATCCTTGCCTTCCAAGTGTCTAATTAGTCTATCAAAAAATACAAAATTATCCAACGCAAAACATAGGGGCATAGAGGTTTGTAAAAAAGGCTTGAATTTTAAATATGGCAATGCGAAATCAAACGTTCTTATTTCCCGCCAAGAAGTCATCTGCCCCTGCCTCGACGCATGCGCGGTAGCCTTCTCTGTGATAAGCACTGAACTGTCTGGGAGTGTAAAGCTGATGCAGCGTGGAGTGCACAGGGAAAACCCCGCAAGGACCGTCACAAATATGGAAACACGACAAGTCGTGGCAACAATCACAGCAGCAGCCCGACAACCGATCAGCTTCGTGTGGGCTCAGCACAGGGCCATCTCCCCACGAGGGCTCATCTAGGATGACCTTAACATCGCTAAGGCACTCGGTCCACTTCGAGCTTCCTTCCTTCGTAGGTGGTAACCCATCATTAGGGTGACGGGGTGACAACACGACTATTACTCCCTCCCCAACTTTTACCTCCTCGCCATAAGGACCCCCCTGCCTCTCGTAGTACTCAACACGGAACTTATAACTCCGAGGCCGTCTTCCAGGGGGTTGCTCTATGTAATTTACCCTGATGTCTTCATTTATGTCTCTGTAGTTCATCCCTGTGAAGGAACATCTTAGAAGTTCTCTAGCCCTGCTGAGTGTTTGGAGAAGGTTATGATCAAATCTGTCCCCGTCCTGGGGGAGGCAAGCGTTCACGACCACGATGCGCGTTAGGCGGAGCTTGAGCAGCGCTAGTAGACCCAGGTTATCACGGTGACCTCCGTCCGAGAGAGTCACAACGGGAGGGGGCCTAGTTCCGAGGCTTGCGATGCCCATGATCTCTCTTATAAATCGCACATGGTAGATATGTACAATACACCACCTGAGATCAAAAATGACAACGATACGCACGTTAGGCCGACGGCAAACGTTTTGCCAGAGTCGCTCCGTACCAGTCCAAAACAATATAGTTTTTTTTTATTTTAAAGTACAATGATAAGCGGCATCCTTAGTCCATGATCTCATCCCCAGGGAAGGGGGGTTGGGAACACATCCCAGCTGTCCCCTTCGCCTAAGAGAGCTCTCGGGACTTGTTTAACTCCTCCCCAGAGCCTCTCGGCCATGCTCACTGTACGGGAGGCTCTCGTAACATCAAAGGAAACTGATTGAAGACCTACTGAGCATAGCTGAAAATAGAGTGTAGGGAAAAGCAAAGGAAATGTTGAATGGAAGCACTGAATGAACGATTCCAGCTTTTTGACGCACGCGAGCGCTGCATGTCAGGAGATGTGGGGCATTTGTCGAGCGAACTGTTAAAAAGCGCACACTGCATTCTGGTAGTTGTTGTGCATTTCTGAACAAAGAAGAGTGCGCGCTCATATAGCTGTAATCGTCCATTGGTTTGGCTTATTAATAACACCGAGGGCTTTGAGGCAGTATCTGTTGAAAGGTTGCGCTAATAAAGCAAAGTGAAGTGAAGTGAGGGCCGCAGCTTTAGCAAATCCTTTGGAAGAAGTCTAGAAATATACGGTTTATTTTTACCTGACGAAAATTGATAAAGCATTATGTCCTCCGGTTGGACAAACAGCGATGAGAGTCAGCAGGCCTAGAAAGGCGAGGAACACAGCTACGGCAACTTGGTCATAAATTTCTCCGCCCTCTAGAATCTGGAACGCCGGCAGTACAACAATCGGGAGGGCCAGCAGGAACTGGATTACTGATGGCAGGATCTAGAAAATGTTGAGAGAGTAAGGCGACGGGATACTGGGACAGGGGCGTAGCCAGCACTTATGAGAGGGGGGGTTCCAAAATTCAAAAAATAAAAAACTCCACATAGATCTCGGGGAAAAACTAGCGTTTGAAGAAATTTGCTACATTTTATTGGAGCTTTTATTTGTTGTCTATTAAATATTTACAATTTTAGTAGTAAGTCGGTCCAGAACAGAGGCGAGGGGGTTCCGCTGCGGGAGAGGGGGGGTTCCGGAACCCCTGGAACGGGAGGGAGGGAGGGAGGGGGGGGGGGGGGGGTACCTCGTCTCTTGCGTCCTGTTGCGGGTTTCCTGTGCTAGGAAATGAGCAGAGTGGAAGCGTGAGATCTGGGTCGAACTCCGAACTCACCCCAAGCATCAATTCAATTAGCAATATGGGACTTTAGTGCTTCCCAACACGGAAAGCAGTGTGGCTTTTTCATTTCGGCTTGTAGCTATTCGTGATGAGAATACAAAATAAAGCCAAGTAAAAGGTATAAGAAAGGATCCCCCTCCCACATTTTCCAGCTACAGAAATTACAAAGAACGCTAACGTTACCATAATAAAAGACTGTTGCCAGATTACCTTCACAAAACAGCTTGCATTTTTCTGAGAATACGTGGTGAGTTGACTCCCAAATCCTAGTCCAAGAAGTACTTGCAAATCACGGAAATATAGATTGATATTTCCAACGCTGCCAAAGTCATAAGCCACTACCGCAGCGGAGGCCGCTACTGCGGTAGAGTGTTTGATGTCATCGGGATTGATATAGTACGCCGAGCCAAACTCCTCTTCTTCTGGTACGTGGTCAATGCGCTCAATCGTTGTTGGTGATATTGTAAGCAGTTCGTACTCTCTCATTAATGGCTTCCTGTGGAATTACGAGCAATCTGATTACCCTTTGCTTTAGCCTGCACGCATGCGATATTTACTGTTTTTTTTTATCGCGAAAAACCCCGTGTCGCGACCGCCATTTGTGTGATGGATTTGTGTGAAAGACTAGACAACGGGAACGAAAGTAGCTAGTAGTCTGATATGGCAATTTGGTATCTGATGACTCTTTGTACTAACTTTTTCCAATGGTGAGCTGTCACATTACAAATGTACTGTGGTGTGATGTCAGCCAGGTCGCCCATGGTGACGGGTTTGTTAAGGGGGTCGCCATCGTGTCGACAACACCAGGGGATGAAATCGTAGCACGAGATACCCGCGCAACCAGCCACGCCGGCGCTTTCAGGAGAAAAAAAGTTCTTCTGAATCTTCCACCTGAAAGGAAATGACGCTTTTTGCTAGAACTCGACCCAGAACTGTCTGTCACCACAGCCTCCCCGACAGCCTCCCCCGCGAGGTGACGAGGCGAGGAGCCCTGGGTACGAGTATGGTGCTCGAACTAACATCGACGGGTGCTATGTTATTTGCAAAGTGTACGAGCTCGATGCTGTAGCATTTTTGATCTTTCTTGGAGTATGCCATACCTGCATGGTCCATATTATCTCGCAACCTTAACTGAGCTCTTAGCATCGGTGCAGAAAGGGGTATTGCGCAATATATTTTCTTGCCAAGAATGGGCTTTTATCACACGGCGGCCATATTGGATAAATATTTTGTTCTTGTATGTGCAGCCTCATCATGATTACGAGTTTCCACGGGGAAACAAAGAATTTTAACCAAGATGGTTGCCGTGTGATTAAGGCCCACACTCGCAAACGCTACAGGGCTTTCGCCACTTTCCACCGGGGAGGAAAAATGTAAACGCTTTGTGGCCAAAGCAAAGTTATCTGTACCGTTAGGCCACATTCCCGATGGGTAATGCTAATTCCATTATAATTGCCATAAATTGCGACCATGCGACATTAACATCCTGGCGACTGAAAACAACCTTGTCGCCAACTTTATAAGACTTTCTATGGCGACTTAATATCAAATGACAAAACTAAGTCTGACATTCTGAAGACCGTATACAATGAATGCTGGTGGCACTTTTATAAATTAAGGCAAGAAGATAGCAATGTCACTTACCGAGTCATTAGATGGTAGAAGTTCTGCTGCAAAACCCCCAGAAATGGACTCAGCCAGAGGAGTACCCCAGAGATCCACATTAGGACCCAAAATCTCATGAACGTGAACTCGATCCCTAGAACTGGTGTCTGGTAGACACGCCACTTAACCGTATACGCAAAAACGTAAACGACAACAGCCAATGAGGCTTTGCTCCGCAACGGAGGAAATCCAATCCAAAGGAAAATGCTAACAAAAAATACGAGAAAGCCGGCCCATGTAGGGATAACTACGATGTACTGTTCTATAAACCAAGGTAAAAGCGTCATCGCCAATAAAATCCCTGAAAGGTTACAGAGAAATTTCACGAGATCTTTAAAACGCCTGTTCACTGCAGACGAGAGGAAGTACAAAACTACAAAGATGCTAAACAAAGTAATATAAAGAATAAGAGAACTGTACATGTGGGGCCCAAAATAGGGGACGCATTCCGAACTACGTGTGGAATTGACAAGTTTCTGTAGCTTGAAAGTATTTGGATTCTCTTTATCTTGAGCTCGAGTGAAATTATGCCTCGAGGGATTCGGGCACGTAAAAGGCGCGCGCAAGATTTCCCTAAAGAAGAAATTTATAATGTAAGCGATTGGGATTGCGCACATAAGGAAATTAGTCCAGGGCAGTAAAATAACAGATACTACATACATAAACGCGAGACTTATGGTATCTAGGATTGCACTTAAAGGGTTCGAGCAATCGCACATGAGATTTGGGCGTCTACGCATGTGGTCGAAGAGCTGAGCGTGCCAGACTGGGTCATCTTTCTGTTCATTGCGGTACTTCCAGTCGAGGTATGCGCTGCCTGCGTAGCCACCCCCGGAAACACAAGACAGGTACTCCACGGGGACGGACTTCTGAAGCATTCTGCGCAAGACGCCCGAACAGAAAGCCGTAGAGCGCAACCCACCGCCAGAAAACGCCATGCCAGTTTTGCGATTTTGACTCATTGTGTACTGTCTTGGAAGAACAATGGAAGAATGAAATTTGAGTCATCCAGATGGAAACTAAGGGAGGGAGGAGTAAGTCCCCCAGGGGATATTAGCGGTTGTTTGCTGGGTGTATCGCAGAAAACCCCTAGATCCTTCATATATGGTACACTATAGTGTCCTTCTATCTTCGTTCTATAAGACATTGATACGGAGGACACTATAGTGTACCATATATGAAGGATCTGCCATACAGAAAACCCGATCATTTTGCTGATCAGACGCATCCAGGAAATTAGAAGTGCGTGGGGACCAGCGCAAAAATCGAGCGATCCCCCCCCCCCCCCCCCATTACGTTAATACATACATACATACTTTATTTTTCACCTTTTTTCCCCTTGATTTTTACAATTATTACAAATAGACTGGCCATTACTTTGCAATGGAATAATCCATTGCATGTTTACTTGTCTTTCTGTACATTACCACTTGAGATACAGACCATCGAAGTTCACGGGGTGTGAACATGAAAAAACGTCTATGTATTGCAAACACGAAAACTTCACCGTGTCTTCGAAACAAGCAATACCCCTAGTCCCACGTCACATGTATGCCAATTTGAATATCCATTTTGATGCGGTTTATATTTTCGATGTCGTATTATTGTTTTATTATATAGACACGAGTGTTTTACTGTGAAATACGCCACTCGTAGATTTTATACGAATTTACATCCGGGACCTGAGTGACATATTTTCCATATCCTCACTAGTGAGGATATCGGTCAAAACAAAAGTGCTTGGAAATCGATTTAGAATATTTTTTTCTAGTTTGTCTATATAATAAAAAGAAAATATCACAGTGGCTTGAAGGTATGAGTTTTATTTTCTCGTGTCAAAAACAATATTTTACTCATTCGCTGCGCTGATTCGTAAAATATTGGTCTTGCCACTCGAAAATAAAACTCATATCTTCGCACCACCGTGTAATATCCTCTATGTATTCGCCGCCGGCGATTTTTGGATGGCGTATTAAATTGGTCATCCCTAAAAAATATGCAAAACAAGAGATGACATTGTTTAAAAGAGCACAGAAAACGATTTGTTTTTACAATTACCTGAAGTTTGAGAAAGAATTTAACAAGTTTTCGCCAACGTCGCTAAGAAATAGCATACCCGATGCCAAAAGAAATTAGGCACTTTTCGTGACACTCAAACTTCAAGTCATCTTGACAGATACAAGACAACGCGAGATGCAGACAACATGAGTATCTGTGCGCCAATACGCCAATGCGGGCGTACCTCGTGAAGCCCCGAAAATACAATAAATATACAGCACTAAATGGGAGCTATAAAAACAATGCGGTGTACCTCATAAAAACGTCTGGCTACGATCTTGACGAGGAGTACTGCTTCTTAAGTGAAGTGATGCATGGGTTTCCACTTTTCTCAAAATCATGGTTGCAGGCGAACTAGACTTCTATGACGTATGCTATACACTGTGATTTTTGGCCGATAAGAGCGACTGATTTGATTTATCCTTAGACTAGTGTTTATTTGGCCAAAATGTAGGCTTGAAATAGTTTTGAAAACACTAACAGCGATAAATGTGCAATGTCCCAATAAAATCGACGACAATAGAGAGAAAGGACAAAACAGACAAGATTTGTGCCGACGTTTCGGACTCTTTACTTTCAGTCCTTCATCAGGGCGGTCAAAATTTAATAACACTCTAAAGCACAGCCCAGCCCATGTCTGTCTGCTTAGACGCAATGTTACCTAAACAAGGAAAAAGGCTGATATTTTCATTTGAAAATAAATAAATAAACAGTACAAAAAAGCGTAAACATGAAGATGAGCATTATACCCGATTATACTACTTTTACTTGCAAAGTTTTCTTTCCATTCTATCCCTTTCTAACACAGCAATTGGGACTCCCCGATGAGCGGTTATCATTGTATAGCATAGGATCTCACCTTTTTGCATAAACACGTTGAAGGATTTCGCGAGCAGCTCATGAGATGCTTAACTAAGAAAAATCTGCAAACATTTAAAGTTATAAATAGACATTAGAAAATAACACCTATGTTGTATTGTGAATGTGCGCATTCTGATTGGTTAAAAAGCGTGTTTGTAAGAGACCTGAGAAACACGATTGTCACGCAACGCTGTCGCGCGTGTGTATGTTATTTTCTAAAAGCAATAAAAATACTTTCTGCGTGCTCTCTGGTTTCTTACAAACACTCGGGGAATGTTGGTCGAACTGATAAAACTTGAAAGACACTCGCCTTCGGCTCGTGTCTTTCAAGTTTTGATCAGTTCTCCCAACATCCCCTCGTGTTTGTAAGAAAGCAGAGAGCACGCGGAAAGTACTTTTATTGCTTAATTAAAGGACGCTATACCTCTGTCCGCGTGACTTGATTTCAACAAGGCGTAACATAGTTCAAGTGTATTCCAAACAATAACACTTAAAACCCTTTATCAGGACTGTTAAAACAGTAATCATATTAGCCTTTTTGCCGGGTACCTGTGCGTTTTTCAACAAGCAGGTTTGTGTGACCCTTTGAAAATGGCGAAATTAAATTTTTCCACTTGCTGAAAAACGCATTTTCCCTTTACTAAGGTTTGAGAGAACACTTCACTTCGCATTCCATTGGAACGAGGCATATATAGTTTATGCACTTAACACTTAAAGCCCTTTCATCAGGACTGTTAAAACAGTAATCATATTATCCTTTTTGCCGGGTACCTGTGCGTTTTTCGACAAGCAGGTTTGTGTGACCCTTTGAAAATGGCGGAATTAAATTTTCCACTAGCTGAAAAACGCATTTTCCCTTTACTAAGGTTTGAGAGAACACTCCACTTCGCATTCCATAGGCCTTTATCACGCAATATTGATTAATAATATATAATAGTTATCAGAAAATGAAACCGAGTATTCAATTGTACACATCCATATTAGCAACATTGCAAAGTTTGGTGAAGATTGCTTGAATACTGACTGAGATATGAATTTTCAAAACTTCGTATTCTGGCTTATTTTTTTACAAGAAATGTATGGAAAAATAAATCGAAACGAGGCTGGACGGGCATCGATGCCCGTCCAGCCTCGACTTGACGTATTTGCCCATACATTTCTTTGTAAAAAGTAAGTCAGAATAGGAAGTTTTGAAAATTCATATCTCAGTCAGTTTTCAAGTAGGGGTGACTTGCGATGGGAGGATGAAAACCAAGATTCATTATTTCTATCTTCTTCATCCCAATAAGTTTTGCTGTGTTCAGTTTTGCTGAACTGAACTGAACTTTTGTGCTTCCCGTCAGACGTTGGCAGGCACTTGGTAACATGTTCCAATCCACGCTTTTTGACAAGGTTGAATAATGATTCTGAGTGACATACAGTGACACATGACACACTTGTTTGTCTTATAGTGTGTTTGTATTATACCTACGCACGCACGCCTTTACAAGTTGTATATGCAAAGAAAATAAAAGAAAAAGTGCATGCGAGATAATATTGTCTTATTGCAACGAGTAAGCATTTGATAGTTATTTTTAAATCGTGGATATGCATTAGCGTATTCACGAGTTATTGTGGTGGGCCAGATGTCACTCGTTCGCTCGCTCACTCATAACTCAAGTGTTAGCTCATGACGTCATCTAAACTAAGACAAATTAATAGCGAAGGCGCCCGCGAGCGGAGCCCCATAGCTACATGCAGGAGAAAAAGGAACAAAACAAAATATATGTATATGCATCCAACGATTCTGTCATGGACTTCCGGTTTGTGTGTTCGTTCGTTCGTTCGTTCGGAATGACGTCATCAAAACTAGAAAAGTCAATATCTCAAGAAGGCAACATCGCTAGGTGACCAAACTTGGGTAAAATTATTTTGGAGGTAATGGGGGTGCACCACCAAAGTCATGTGACATGACGTCATCGATGACATCATCAAAACTTGAAAAGTCAATATCTCTACCCTGCTTGCAGGCGGTACTGGGTGTTTTTATCGCGGAAAACCCGATCCGTCCGATGATCGGGCGCCATCTTGGAATTTTGAGGCGCGCGGTCCCGGGGGGCGAGCGCAAAAATCGAGACTCTCCTTTCCTCCTCCCCCCTCCCCTCCGCCCGATTTTTGCGCCCGCCCCCGGGACCGCGCGCCTCAAAATTCCAAGATGGCGCCCGATCATCGAACGGACCGGGTTTTCCGCGATAAAAACACCCAGTACGAGTACCGCCTGCAAGCAGGCTACAATATCTCAAGAAGGCAACATCGCTAGGTGACCAAACTTCGGTAAAGTTATTTTGGAGGCAAGGGGGATGCACCACCAAGGTCACGTGACATGACGTCATCGAGGACGTCATCCGATTAGAAAAGTCAATATTTCAAGAAGGCAATATCGCTAGGTGACCAAACTTGGGTAAAAATATTTTGAAGGTAAGGGGAGTGCACCACCAAGGTCACGTGACATGACGTCATCGATGACATCATCAAAACTTGAAAAGTCAATATCTCAAGAAGGCAACATCGCTAGGTGACCAAACTTGGGTAAAGTTATTTTGGAGGCAAGGGGAGTTCACTTCCAAGGTCACGTGACATAACGTCATCGATGACGTCATCAAAACTAGAAAAGTCTATCTCGAGAACGCAACATTGCTAGGTGACCAAACTTGGGTAAACTTATTTTGGAGGTAAGGGGGGTGCACTACCAAGGTCACGTGACATGACGTCATCGATGACGTTATTAAATCTAGAAAAGTCTATATCTCGAGAAGGCAACATCGCTAGGCGAAAAAACTTGGGTACAGTCGAGAAAACATCCGGAGTATGTGGGTATGGAGCTCTTTGAAATGCAACATAAAAAAATCTGAATTTGCAAGTATGGCAATGGAGAACAAGAAAAATGTTTTCTGTTATTATTAATCTTTTGCAGGACTTATAATTTTCCCTAGCAACGGCCCAACAAGATAGGTAAACGCACCCTTTTATAAAAATATGTAGCCGGGAGCTCCGCTTTTAGCCAGTGGCTAAATCTATATATTATATATACCTTGCTTAGGTCATGATATTTGGGTTTTGGGTTTGGCTTGCTTGGCGTATTCGTCCTCCTATTCTCACGAGGCCTTTGTTATCAATAAAGGGATCTAGGCGATGGAGGACGCTGATTGTTTTCGGGACACGCTCACGTTCTTTCCTTTCTCTCTGGTTCCAATGAATCTCTTTGATTTCTTTTTGGAAGGCAGACCTTTGTGTTTCGCGAAGAATTATTTGCTCCGCTTCTTTCATTTCCTCAACGGATATTGACTGGCGAACCGACTGGGTTGACTGTTTCTGCGTTCTTGCTCGAAGCTTGCGTATATATCGGACGCAGATGGCTACGGCTCTTTTTGCGCGAAACCAGTCCGAGAAAAACTCCAATCTCTCCAGTAGGTTGGGGAATTGTTCTCTTGCGGCAGTGGCTAGGACGGCTGTCTTCTTGACTTCCTTGTCGTCCTTACCTAGTGTGGGTGTTTCTGAGTCCTTCCAGACGTCCTGATGTTCCCATAGGAAGTTGGGACCCTTTACCCACCTGGAGGTCTTGTTCAGGTTTGTTGGGCTCAGGCTACGAGAGGCGTCGTCTGCGGGATTGTCGCCACTCTCAACGTACTTCCATTGCTCGGGACGTGATCGTTCGCGTATCTGCTGGACTCTGTTGGCGACATACGTATGGAATCTACGTGCGTCGTTGTAGATGTAGGCTTGGACGACTTTGCTATCTGTCCAATAAACTTCCTCTATCTCTTCATATCTTAACTCTCTTCTTATATTTTCACTGACCTTGACCGACAGTACAGCAGCGGCTAGCTCGAGACGGGGGATGGTGACCGGTTTAAGGGGGCGGGGAATCGAACCCCGGTCTCCCGCGTGACAGGCGGTGACAGGCAGTTTCGAAGATAATTCACGCCTGTGTCACCTGCAGGAGACTCCGAGCAAGAGTGCAAAATCAGAAGATGTCTGACTTGCCCCCAGACAGGGTGGAGCCAGCCCCGCCCTTCAGCTTCTGTGCGGTAGACTATTTCGGACCTTTCTACGCGAAGGAGGCTCGAAAAAATCTAAAGAGGTATGGAGTCCTCTTCACATGTCTGGCAACAAGAGCAGTCCACCTCGAAGTCGCCCATACCCTAGAGACGGATTCCTACCTGAATGCCGTAAGACGCTTTATGTGTAGACGAGGACCAGTGCGCCAGATGCGGAGTGACAATGGCTCGAACTTCGTAGGTGCACGGAGAGAATTGAGAGATGCACTAGCTGAGATGGATAAAGATCGCGTGAAATCGGAGATGTTGAAACAGAATTGCGACTGGTTTGAAACCAAGTTCAACGTCCCCTCCGCAAGCCACATGGGCGGCGTTTGGGAACGACAAATCCGATCAGTGAGGAGCGTTATCTCGGCTCTACTAGAAGAGAAAGGCACTCATCTTAACGACGAGGCTCTAAGAACCTTCATGTGTGAAGCCGAAAACGTGGTCAACGGACGACCGCTGACAACAGAAACCCTTTGTTCATCAGACTCCCCAGAACCGCTGACACCAAACCACTTTCTCACAATGAAGACAAAGATAGTGCTTCCACCACCGGGAGTTTTCCAGTCTGCCGATTTGTATGCCAGGAAGTGGTAGCGTCGTGTGCAGCACCTCACTAATGAATTTTGGTGTAGGTGGAAGAAGGAGTCCCTACACACCCTCCAAGAGCGACAAAAGTGGACACGCCCCAGAAAGAATCTCAAAGTTGGTGATATCGTCATTGTAAAGGATGACGATGTAGTGAGAAACCAATGGAAGTTGGGCAGAGTAACGGAGGTTGAGCAAAGAGACGACGGACTAGTGCGCAAGGTGAAGCTGAACATCGGCAGCCGCGACCTAACAACGTCCGGAACAAGGGATCAGCCCTTGTCAACTCTATGGAGACCGATCCACAAGCTGGTGTTGCTGATGTCAAACGTAGACGAGTGAGACCGGGAATCCCCGACGAGGAGCCAAGTAGAGAGATAAGTAAACAGTTTATGGACTTCCTAATGAACAATGAACAATGATTATTTTTCTTTATAATTGATACGAGATTTAAATTGATCGCTACAATTTAGGGGAGCCATGTAACTGCCGTTATATAACTTTAGTTACGTTAAGCGTGACTATTATTATCATCGCTTAGATAATTACGTGTTGTGTGATTGATAGATAATTAGCTGGCTTGACACGCTATGGCAGTGCCTCGCCCATGCCAATCAGTTCCTATGTCGATTTGTTGTGAGCACATCGAAAGTGATTTGTCGTGAAACAGTGAATTGTGAATAGAATATTGTGAATTGATTAACTCCCGAGAAATCCGCAAACGTTGGTAAGTGACATTTTATACTCTTTATTTAGCCATAATTATTGTAATTACTTTAGAATGAAGAGTTCGCTGTAAAGCATGATTTATATCGCTGAATGATTGTCCGAAGAACTAACTGTAAACATAGTATTTGTACTTAGAACACTTTATTGTAACTTTAATGTTTTCAGTCGACCGTAACGTATACTGCATCCTGGTAAATAAATCAAGTAAAATACCGCCTTGGTGCTCCTTGCGTCCGCGTAGTCAACACGGGACAGAGTTTTTCAATGTGACCAAAAGAGAAATTTCTTGAGAACAAAGAACCCACTCACACACCCCCTGAAATAAATATTGAATGCTCACTGTTGCTACACGTCGGACAAGCCAAATTTTATCTTTGGCATAGAGCGCGGAAAAGATTACAGGGAGGTGTTAGAAGTTGTTGCATGCAATTTGGATTTTATATTTTTATCTTGAAAAGCTGAATAGTTATTGAAAAATGTTCGATATTCAAGTTTGTTGCTCGGACATTTTGAATTCCGTAGGGAAAACGTTTCTATTGTTTGCTATGAGTGGGCGGAGCTATCGTCAAAAAAGGGACCGGTTTATTCCGGGTGACCATGGCAGGACTGCATGAAGACTTACAAAACTGGAGATCAAGCCTTTTCGATGATGATGACAAAGAGGAGGAAATACTAAACATTTCGCAAATTTTGAAAACAGAGATTACAAATTGAAAGAGGGCGTTATAGCAAGAATTTATAATGCTGAATATGAGGGTTTGCTCACATTGTCAATATATGGATATGCCCACTTTATGACACACTTCGAAATTATCTTTCTTTAAAAGTTAATAGAAGAATTAGAAGTTATAACACCCTTATCAATCACCAAAAACATAAAAAGAAATCGCTAAATAGCATACTATCAGTATCACGAATCCTGCAATCTGATTGGCTCCGCTACTCACTAATCTATGAAAATGCCAGGTCGAAGATTACAAAGCACTATCGAAAGTTTTGGACGTTATCAGTAGATAAACGCTTATCCAACGGATAAATCCTGAACAAATCCTATACAGCAGATAACTTTTATCCATTGATACCTTTATCCAACCTTTCAGGAACTGGGCCCTGATCTCCAATTTATTTACAGTACAATGAAAATAAATATATCGCGTTCTGGGTGAACATTTAGGAAGACATACAAGCAGTTTAACTTGTCACACTAACGAAGAATTCAAAACACTGCATGTCGCGGTCATTGACGCGTGAGTTTTCTTCGCTTGTTTTAAAAATCCAGTCAACCGAAACGTTTGATCGAATAAAATCACTACTTTCACAGCTTTGTCATTAAAGTTTGAAGAGAATTCTACGAGCGAAAATTGCAGAACGGAACAGAGCCGAATAAATGACATCTGTAGTAGAGCTACGGCCATGAAACTTTGAACTGGCTGAGTTCTTAAAAATAGAAAATGGTTTAATTTCGGAAGTCCTTACTAGAGCATTTGATACTGCTCCGTTGTCTATGGCAGAGCAATGGGCAAACAGGCTCTTCTCGCAACAGTTCCAGTACTTGAAACCAAGCTTCCCTGCGCCTCCACCTGGCGGCTTTTGTATTTACATCCTTGCCTTCCAAGTGTCTAATTAGTCTATCAAAAAATACAAAATTATCCAACGCAAAACATAGGGGCATAGAGGTTTGTAAAAAAGACTTGAATTTTAAATATGGCAATGCGAAATCAAACGTTCTTATTTCCCGCCAAGAAGTCATCTGCCCCTGCCTCGACGCATGCGCGGTAGCCTTCTCTGTGATAAGCACTGAACTGTCTGGGAGTGTAAAGCTGATGCAGCGTGGAGTGCACAGGGAAAACCCCGCAAGGACCGTCACAAATATGGAAACACGACAAGTCGTGGCAACAATCACAGCAGCAGCCCGACAACCGATCAGCTTCGTGTGAACTCAGCACAGGGCCATCTCCCCAAGAGGGCTCGTCTAGGGTGACCTTAACATCGCTAAGGCACTCGGTCCACTTCGAGCTTCCTTCCTTCGTAGGTGGTAACCCATCATTAGGGTGACGGGGTGACAACACGACTATTACTCCCTCCCCAACTTTTACCTCCTCGCCATAAGGACCCCCCTGCCTCTCGTAGTACTCAACACGGAACTTATAACTCCGAGGCCGTCTTCCAGGGGGTTGCTCTATGTAATTTACCCTGATGTCTTCATTTATGTCTCTGTAGTTCATCCCTGTGAAGGAACATCTTAGAAGTTCTCTAGCCCTGCTGAGTGTTTGGAGAAGGTTATGATCAAATCTGTCCCCGTCCTGGGGGAGGCAAGCGTTCACGACTACGATGCGCGATAGGCGGAGCTTGAGCAGCGCCAGCAGGCCCAGGTTATCACGGTGACCTCCGTCCGAGAGAGTCACAACGGGAGGGGGCCTAGTTCCGAGGCTTGCGATGCCCATGATCTCTCTTATAAATCGCACATGGTAGATATGTACAATACACCACCTGAGATCAAAAATGACAACGATACGCACGTTAGGCCGACGGCAAACGTTTTGCCAGAGTCGCTCCGTACCAGTCCAAAACAATAGAAGGTTTTTTCTATTTTAAGGTACAATGAAGCGGCATCCTTAGTCCATGATCTCGTCCCCAGGGAAGGGGGGTTGGGAACACATCCCAGCTGTCCCCTTCGCCTAAAGAGAGCTCTCGGGACTTGTTTAACTCCTCTCCAGAGCCTCTCGGCCATGCTCACTGTAAGGGAGGCTCGTAACATTATAAAAAAAACAGCTGAAAATGGTTGAAGACCTACTGAGCATAGCTGAAAATGAAGAGTCGGGAAAAGCAAAGGAAATGTTCAATGGAAGCACTGAATGAACGACTCCAGCTTTGACGCACGCGAGCGCTGCATGTCAGTAGATGTGGGACATTTGTCGAGCGAACTGTTAAAAAGCGCACACTGCATTCTGGTAGTTGTTGTGCATTTCTGAATAAAGAAGAGTGCGCGCGCATTTAGCTGGAATCGTCCATTGGTTTCGCTTAGGCCTAATTCATACGTCGATCTTTTGCCGCGTCAATTCTAATTGGGATTAAGGTCGACTTGAATTTAATAGAAATCGTCTCCGATTCAGACGTCGATCGTAATCTGCCGATCTCAATAAACAAAATTGAGCCTACAAGCAGTCGATCTGCGGCGACCGCACAGATAAACATTGGGTGAGCAATTAGAATTGACGCATGAAGAAGAGCGGTGTTTGAATCAACGCCGATCTTTAGTCGTTTCGAGCGACACAAGCGGTCGTTTTCATCTTGGCGTTGCTCTTAATTCAGTGGCTGATTCATACGTCGATCTCCTCATGCGCTCATTACAAATAATTAGAATTGACGCGACAAAAGATCGACGTATGAATTAGGCCTAATTAATAACACCGAGGGCTTTGAGGCAGTCTGTTGAAAGGTTGCGCTAATAAAGCAAAGTGAAGTGAAGTGAGGGCCGCAGCTTTAGCAAATCCTTTGGAGGAGAAGTCTAGAAATATACGGTTTATTTTTACCTGACGAAAATTGATAAAGCATTACGTCCTCCGGTCGGACAAACAGCGATGAGAGTCAGCAGGCCTAGAAAGGCGAGGAACACAGCTACGGCAACTTGGTCATAAATTTCTCCGCCCTCTAGAATCTGGAACGCCGGCAGTACAACAATCGGGAGGGCCAGCAGGAACTGGATTACTGATGGCAGAATCTACGAAAAGTTGACAGAGTAAGGCGACGGGATACTGGGGGGTTGGGGGGGGGGGGGGTACCTCTTCTCTTGCGTCCTGTGCGGGATTCCTGTGTTAGGAAATTAGCTGAGTGGAAGCGTGAGAACTGGGTCGAACTCCGAACTCACCCCAGAGAATGAGGGACTTTTTTTGTGATGCATCAATTCAATTAGCTCTATGGGACTTTAGTGCTTCCCAACACGGAAAGCAGTGTGGCTTTTTCATTTCGGCTTGTAACTATTCGTATAGGAAAGGACCCCCCCCCCCATATTTTTCAGCTACAGAAATTACAAAGAACGCTAACGTTACCATAATAAAAAAAAAATAAAAGACTGTTGCCAGATTACCTTCACAAAACAGCTTGCATTTTTCTGAGAATACGTAGTGAGTTGACTCCCAAATCCTAGTCCAAGAAGTACTTGCAAATCACGGAAATATAGATTGATATTTCCAACGCTGCCAAAGTCATAAGCCACTACCGCGGCGGAGGCCGCTACTGCGGTAGAGAGTTTGATGTCATCGGGATTGATATAGTACGCCGAGCCAAACTCCTCTTCTTCTGGTACGTGGTCAATGCGCTCAATCGTTGTTGGTGATATTGTAAGCAGTTCGTACTCTCTCATTAATGGCTTCCTGTGGAATTACGAGCAATCTGATTACCCTTTGCTTTAGCCTGCACGCATGCGATATTTACTGTGTTTTTTTTTATCGCGAAAAACCCCGTGTCGCGACCGCCATTTGTGTGATGGATTTGTGTGAAAGACTAGACAACGGGAACGAAAGTAGCTAGTAGTCTGATATGGCAATTTGGTATCTGATGACTCTTTGTACTAACTTTTTCCAATGGTGAGCTGTCACATTACAAATGTACTGTGGTGTGATGTCAGCCAGGTCGCCCATGGTGACGGGTTTGTTAAGGGGGTCGCCATCGTGTCGACAACACCAGGGGATGAAATCGTAGCACGAGATACCCGCGCAACCAGCCACGCCGGCGCTTTCAGGAGAAAAAAAGTTCTTTTGAATCTTCCACCTGAAAGGAAATGACGCTTTTTGTTAGTACTCGACCCAGAACTGTCTGTCACCAGAGCCCCCCCCCCCCCCCCCCCCGAGAGGTGACGAGGCGGGGAGCTTTGAGTATGGTGCTCGAACTAACATTGACGGGTGCTATGTTATTTTCAAGTGTACGTGCTCGATGCTGTAGCATGTTTACATCTTTCTTGGAGTATGCCATACCTGCATGGTCCATATTATCTCGCAACCTTAACTGAGCTCTTAGCATCGGTGCAGAAAGGGGTATTGCGCAATATATTTTCTTGCCAAGAATGGGCTTTTATCACACGGCGGCCATATTGGATAAATATTTTGTTCTTGTATGTGCAGCCTCGTCATGATTACGAGTTTTCACGGGAAAACAAAGAATTTTAACCAAGATGGTTGCCGTGTGATTAAGGCCCATACTCGCAAACGCTACCGGGCTTTCGCCACTTTCCACCGGGGAGGAAAAATGTAAATGCTTTGTGACCAAAGCAAAGTTATCTGTACCGTTAGGCCACATTCCCGATGGGTAATGCTAATTCCATTATAATTGCCATAAATTGCGACCATGCGACATTAACATCCTGGCGACTGAAAACAACCTTGTCGCCAACTTTATAAGACTTTCTATGGCGACTTAATATCAAACGACAAAACTAAGTCTGACATTCTGAAGACTGTATACAATGAATGCAGGTGGTACTTTTATAAATTAAGGCAAGAAGATAGCAATGTCACTTACCGAGTCATTAGATGGTAGAAGTTCTGCTGCAAAACCCCCAGAAATGGACTCAGCCAGAGGAGTACCCCAGAGATCCACATTAGGACCCAAAATCTCATGAACGTGAACTCGATCCCTAGAACTGGTGTCTGGTAGACACGCCACTTAACCGTATACGCAAAAACGTAAACGACAACAGCCAATGAGGCTTTGCTCCGCAACGGGGGAAATCCAATCCAAAGGAAAATGCTAACAAAAAATACGAGAAAGCCGGCCCATGTAGGGATAACTACGATGTACTGCTCTATAAACCAAGGTAAAAGCGTCATCGCCAATAAAAACCCTGAAAGGTTACAGAGAAATTTCACGAGATCTTTAAAACGCCTGTTCACTGCAGACGAGAGGAAGTACAAAACTACAAAGATGCTAAACAAAGTGATATAAAGAATAAGAGAACTGTACATGTGGGGCCCAAAATAGGGAACGCATTCCGAACTACGTGTGGAATTGACAAGTTTCTGTAGCTTGAAAGTATTTGGATTCTCTTTATCTTGAGCTCGAGTGAAATTATGCCTCGAGGGATTCGGGCACGTAAAAGGCGCGCGCAAGATATCCCTAAAGAAGAAATTTATAATGTAAGCGATTGGGATTGCGCACATTAGGAAACTAGTCCAGGGCAGTAAAATAACAGATACTACATACATAAACATGAGACTTATGGTATCTAGGATTGCACTTAAAGGGTTCGAGCAATCGCACATGAGATTTGGGCGTCTACGCATGTGGTCGAAGAACTGAGCGTGCCAGACTGGGTCATCTTTCTGTTCATTGCGGTACTTCCAGTCGAGGTATGCGCTGCCTGTGTAGCCACCCCCGGAAACACAAGACAGGTACTCCACGGGGACGGACTTCTGAAGCATTCTGCGCAAGACGCCCGAACAGAAAGCCGTAGAGCGCAACCCACCGCCGGAAAACGCCATGCCAGTTTTGCGCGGATTTTGACTCATTGTGTACTGTCTTGGAAGAACAATGGAAGAATGAAATTTGAGTCATCCAGTTGATGGAAACTAAGGGAAGGAGGAGTAAGTCCCCCCAGGGGATATCAGCGGTTGCTGGGTGTATCGCAGAAAACCCCTAAATCCTTCATATATGGTACACTATAGTGTCCTTCTATCGTCGTTCTATAAGACATTGATACGGAGGACACTATAGTGTACCATATATGAAGGAGCTGCCATACAGAAAACCCGATCTGTTTGCTGATCAGACGCCATCCAGGAAATAAGAAGTGCGTGGGGACCAGCGCAAAAATCGAGCGACCCCCCCCCCCCCCTCCCCACTACGTTAAACAAATAGACGCCCCCCCCCCCTCCCCACTACGTTAAACAAATAGACGGGGCCCCCCCTCCCCACTACGTTAAACAAATAGACGGGCCATTACTTTGCAATGGAACAATCCATTGCATGTTTACTTGTCTTTCTGTACATTACCACTTGAGATACAGACCATCGAAGTTCACGGGGTGTGAACATGAAAAAACGTCTATGTATTGCAAACACGAAAACTTCACAGTGTCTCCGAAACAAGCAATGCCCCTGGTCCCACGACATATGTATGCCAATTTGAATATCCATTTTGATGCGGTTTATATTTTCGATGTCGTATTATTGTTTTATTATATAGCGCTGTTCACGCTGACGTCATCCATTGTTATTAATGTGCCAACCAGAGATCGATTGGTTCACATAACAAAGGGCGCTATTCAATCTACGGTTGGCACATTAGCATTACAATGGCAATGTTGATAAACAGTGAATAGCGCTATAAACACGAGTGTTTTACTGTGAAATACGCCACTCGTAGATTTTATACAAATTTACATCCGGGACCTGAGTGACATATTTTCCATGTCCTCACTAGTGAGGATATCGGTCAAAACAAAAGTGCTTGGAAATCGATTTAGAATATTTTTTTTCTGGTTTGTCTATATAATAAAAAGAAAATTACACAGTAGCTTGAAGGCATGAGTTTTATTTTCTCGTGTCAAAAACAATATTTTACGCATTCGCTGCGCGCTCAATCGTAAAATATTGTTCTTGCCATTCGAAAATAAAACTCATATCTTCGCGCCACCGTGTAATATCCTCTATATATTCGCCGCCGGCGATTTTTGGTCATCCCTAAAAAATATGCAAAACAAGCACAGAAACGATTTGTTTTTACAATTACCTGCTTTAATAATTGGAAGTTTGAGAAAGAATTTAAACAAGTTTTCGCCGACGTCGCTAAGAAATAGCATACCCGATGCCAAAAGAAGTTATGCACTTTTCGTGACACTCAAACTTCAAGTCATCTTGACAGATACAAGACAACGCGAGATGCAGACAACATGAGTATCTGTGCGCCAATACGCCAATGCCGGCGTACCTCGTGAAGCCCCGAAAATACAATAAATATATAGCACTAAATGGGAGCTATAAAAACAATGCGGTGTACCTCGTAAAAACGTCTGGCTACGATCTTGACGAGGAGTACTGCTTCTTCAGGGAAGTCATGCATGGGTTTCCACTTTTCTCAAAATCATGTTTTCAGGCGAACTAGACTTCTATGACGTATGCTATACACTGTGATTTTTGGCCGATAAGAGCGACTGATTTGATTTATCCTTAGACTAGTGTTTATTTGGCCAAAATGTAGGCTTGAAATAGTTTTAAAAACACTAACAGCGATGGATGTGCAATGTCCCAATAAAATCGACGACAAATAGAGAGAAAGGACAAAACAGACAAGATTTGTGCCGACGTTTCGGACTCTTTACTTTCAGTCCTTCATCAGGGCGGTCAAAATTTAATAACACTCTAAAGCACAGCCCAGCCCAGAAACCTAGATTAAGTCATGTCTGTCTGCTTAGACGCAATGTTACCTAAACAAGGAAAAAGGCTGACATTTGAAAATAAATAAAACAACAAAACAAAATAGCGTAAACATGAAGATGAGCATTAAACCCGATTATACTACCTTTTTTACCGGCAAAGTTTTCTTTCCATTCTATCCCTTTCTTACACAGCAATTGGGACTCCCCGATGAGCGGTTATCATTGTATAGCATAGGATCTCACCTTTTTGCATAAACACGTTGAAGGATTTCGCGAGCTGCTCATGAGATGCTTAACTAAGAAAAATCTGCAAACATTTAAAGTTATAAATAGACATTAAAGGACGCTATACCTCTGTCCGCGTGACTTGATTTCAACAAGGCGTAACATAGTTCAAGTGTATTCCAAACAATAACACCTAAAGCCCTTTCATCAAGACTGTTAAAACAGTAATCATATTAGCCTTTTTGCCGGGTACCTGTGCGTTTTTCGACAAGCAGGTTTGTGTGACCCTTTGAAAATGGCGAAATTAAATTTTCCACTTGCTCAAAAACGCATTTTCCCTTTACTAAGGTTTGAGAGAACACTCCACTTCGCATTCCATTGGAACGAGGCATATAATTTATGCACTTTACGGAAATCGAGCCCACTCAGGGGTGACTTGCGATGGGAGGATGAAAACCAAGATTCAATATTTCTATCTTCTTCATCCCAAGAAGTTTTGCTGTCTTCATTTTGTGCTTCCCGTCAGACGTTGGCAGGCACTTAGTAACATGTTCCAATCCACGCTTTTTGACAAGGTTGAATAATGATTCTGAGTGACATACAGTGGAACACATGACACACTTGTTTGTCTTATAGTGTTTTTGTATATTCCTACGCACGCACGCCTTTACAAGTTGTATATGCAAAGAAAATAAAAGAAAAAGTGCATGCGAGATAATTTTGTCTTATTGCAACGAGTAAGTATTTGATAATTATTTTTAAATCGTGGATACGCGTTAGCGTATTCACGAGTTATTGTGGTGGGCCAGATGTCACTCGCTCGCTCGCTCACTCATAACTCTCAAGTGTTAGCTCATGACGTCATCTAAACTAAGACAAATTAATATATCGAGAACGATACATCGCTAGGTGACCAAACTTGGACAAAGTTATCTGAGTGACAAGGGGGGTCCAGCAACAAAGTCACATGACATCACGTCATCGATGACGTCATCAAAACTAGAAAAATTAATATCTCGATAACGAAACATCGCTTGGTGACCAAACTTGCACAAAGTTATCTTAGTGACAAGGGGGGTCTAGCAACAAAGACACATGACATTACGTCATCGATGACGTCATAAAAACTAGAAAAATTAAAATATCGACAACAAAACATAGCTTGGTGACCAAACTTGCACAAAGTTATCTTAGTGACAAGGGGGGTCTAGCAACAAAGTCACATGACATAACGTCATCGATGACGTCATCAAAACTAGAAAAAATTATATCTCGAGAGCAAAACATCGCGTCACAAAGTTATCTTAGTGATAAGGGGGGACCAAACGTCATGTGTTTGTATATATTTCTCGCGCTGTTATTATTACACAATCATTACTATCACAGTGATTTAGCTTTGTTCATATGCTCATGGAAATGCAACCTTTACATGTATGAAATTTAGAGGTAGATATTTGTCCCTAAAGTGCCCTATAGTCACTTTACAGTCCGCGTGATGCTAACGCTTTGTGGATCAATGAATATAAAATAGTAGGCCAAATGAAATTAGGGCAGCAGTGTGTCAGAGGAACTCATATTTTCCGAAGGGCAAAACATGATTCACTTATAAATTGCTCGTTGGCACTTTTAGCGAGAGCTACAACTAGTATTATATTTATTATTGTATTGTTTTTATGTGTGGAAAATAAAAATTGAATTGAAATAAAGTCGGTTTGAATCGAGTCACGTGAGTCACCACAGGGTTCCCAGATACAAATATTGAGGACTGTTTTGACGCCGTCATATATTAAGACTCTAATTCACCGATCCCACATTCATTGTTCTACTCCCTAGTTACTGTTGCTATGTCGGACAAGCCAAAAGGTTTGAATCGAGTCACGTGAGTCACCACAAGGTTCCCAGATACAAATATTGAGGACTGTTTTGACGCCGTCATATATTAAGACTCTAATTCACGATCCCACATTCATTGTTCTACTCCCTAGTTACTGTTGCTACGTCGGACAAGCCAAAAGGTTTGAATCGAGTCACGTGAGTCACCACAGGGTTCCCAGATACAAATATTGAGGACTGTTTTGACGCCGTCATATATTAAGACTCTAATTCACCGATCCCACATTTATTGTTGTTCCTCCCTTGTTACTGTTGCTACGTCGGACAAGCCAAAAGGTTTGAATCGAGTCACGTGAGTCACCACAGGGTTCCCAGATACAAATATTGAGGACTGTTTTGACGCCGTCATATATTAAGACTCTAATTCACCGATCCCACATTCATTGTTCTACTCCCTAGTTACTGTTGCTATGTCGGACAAGCCAAAAGGTTTGAATCGAGTCACGTGAGTCACCACAGGGTTCCCAGATACAAATATTGAGGACTGTTTTGACGCCGTCATATATTAAGACTCCAATTCACCGATCCCACATTCATTGTTCTACTCCCTAGTTACTGTTGCTATGTCGGACAAGCCAAAAGGTTTGAATCGAGTCACGTGAGTCACCACAGGGTTCCCAGATACAAATATTGAGGACTGTTTTGACGCCGTCATATATTAAGACTCCAATTCACCGATCCCACATTCATTGTTCTACTCCCTAGTTACTGTTGCTACGTCGGACAAGCCAAAAGGTTTCTTTGGCACAGGGCAGTGAAAAGACACCGATATTGCAGGAAGGTGTTGCTTCTTAATGCCCCTTCCTGCAGATTGCATTAGTTAAGGGGACACTGCAAGACACAGCAGCCAAACTTTTAATAAGTTGCCTGCACATTAAGATCATGTTCAGATTTTAATAATTTTAAGAAAGAATGCTTTAATATTTTTAAAAACAAGGCTTCACATCGCGTACTTAATACGAATTAAAGGATAAATTCGTTTACATAGAAAGATATTCATTATTAATATTCTTAGCTTTTAATTAATTATATTGTACATATTTTAACTTTTATTTTGTTTACATAGTAGTTATTTATTTTATATGCAGATGTAAAGCTACCATGTAGAGAAACTGCAATAAAATCATTATCATTATCAATTATCATTATCATTATCATTATCATTATCATTATCATTATCATTATCATTATTATTATTAATAGTTGGGTTTTATATTTTCACCAGGAAAAGCTGAAGAATTCATTAGAAATTTTCGAGTTTGGAGTTCGGAAATTTTTATTCCACAGGGAAAAACTTCAAGCGAAGACGGGATCGGTCTATTGCCGGATTAGTGCACAACGCTGCGCCTCCTGGACAGTGGTGTCCCATGGTACGATAGGCTGCACCGTGCCCGATCCATCCCACACTCCTATTGGTCCGTATAAGTCATGTGACCTCGACCACTCGACGTTGTCACAAACCACAGAGACTTTAGGGTGCTTGAAAATAATCGAGTAAAAATACTGTACAAAGCTACCTCGCATAGCGCAGTTTAGTATCAACAAAAATGCGTCTATGTGATTAAAGGTAGTAGGGCGTTTGATCTTACGTGCCAAGACGGTAGTATCGTAAATAAACAGGGCTAAGTTTCGCCCGAGGTGGGCCCACAAAGTAGCAAGATAAGTGTAATAGAAGAACCGTGCATATGTCTGGGGTAACAATTCCGCTAGTGATCGCTTTACTGTGACCTTTTCAATAAACTTCAGCGCACAGCAGAACACAGTTACAGATAAAACCTCAAGAATAAGGCTCACCCCCAGAGCTGTCCGTCCTTTGGTGAGATCCAAAGAATCCACCGATATCACCGTCACAATAACCATACCAAGCCAAAACCAGAAGTTCGCGAGTTTGAAGAGAACCCGTAGAAATGTCTTTGTAGAGAATCGAGTCCAAGCGAATATAATAACAAGAGCCATAACAGTGCTGCAGACCTCCAACAAAGTGCCGCTCAGGTCTAATGCGTTTTGAATCTCCTGAGAAAATGTCGCGTTGCCGCATTGGTCAATAGTGAGTTGGCGATCGAGGCAAAATATGGACGGCACGAAAAATAAGAAAATAAATATAATACGGGTGATAAATAAAACAAAATACAAGAGCCCAGTGGCTTTGACTACGACCTTCATGGTGCTACACTTCAATTACACTTCACTTTCCGTTTTCCAATAGCTGCGCAATAGGATACTTCTTTGAAATGGTAATTTTCGAGTCTGTTTCGAGTAATTAATGCATGGTCAGCGTCTTTATTCAAAGGAAAAGCCAAACGGAGATGTGATCTTTATGAAAACAGAATCACTAATATTATAAACAAATAAATTAGTTTGCACATCAATTGATGTTGGCGTTCATTTTGGAGCTCGCGGAGCAAGCGCCATCTTTCGAAATCGACATTACCGGAAGTAGACGTATTTCCTAGAAACGAACCCGGAAGCTACTCGAAAACTTGTTACTGAGGACGGTCAACAGACCTTAGAAAAGTTCATGTTTGTCAAGCTGAGGCTCGCAGAGCCATATGTAGCGCCAGCTTTCGAAATCGCCCTTATCGGAAGTAGACGTATTTCCTAGGAAGCTTCTCGACAACTTGTAATACTGAGGACGGTCGATAGACCTTAGAAATGTTCATCCAGGTACTGGGTGTTTGTCAAGTCGTTGTCGCAGTTGTAAGGATTATTCTGGATGGCTTTAACTACATACCCGCTGGAGTATGTGTTTACAAGTCTCGGCCAGTTGAAAAATGTGGCGAATACAACCTCCTGCCTCAAGCCGTCAGCTCAAGATTAAACACCATCAGCGCGATTCTAGAGGGTGCAAACTCGATTGTCCTTCTCGCTGCTATATTTCTATGGAAGCGTTTCCATACCCGAACCTTTTTCCTGGCGATTCTACGCGTGGGCCATTTCTGGGTTTGGTTCTTCTTGTGTTTTATCTACGTGGTTTCCGTCTTCTTTGTCAATCTGGCACAAACCCAAGGCAGCGACAAGGGAGAGTTGTCTATTCTTGGAATATGGCTTGTGGTGGAAGCGTTTTTCATAACTTTCTTGGCTTCAGCAATTAACTTTATCGCAAGGAGACTTACGTTCATTGGATAGCAGAGCGACTTGGCACTCCCGCATGGCAAAGGCTTTTCATGATTTTGTACCCGCTGGTACTGTTTGCCTATTTGGTCAGGAATTTTGGTATGTTTATGTATGATACTGCTCTGGTAGCGCTGAGTATCTCAGTTGTTAAGGGTGGCAGCACGGATAACCGCGGTTGGGACAGTCTCTTACTGGTGCTCAACGTCGCCTTCCGAGGCAGCTTTGTCAAGTTCTTTTTCGCCAAAATGTTTCAAGGCCAACAACTACCTGAGGTAACTAGCTCTAACGGAACTAAACAAACCATACAAACACAATACAACCCAACTAAAATACAAACCAAGCCACATCAAAAGGTAATCAAGTCTGGAAAACAAACAAACTAGCAAAATCCGCCAAACCAATAGTGGTTTTTATCGGACTGGGAAATAGATACTAGACAAGTACACAATGCTATTTTTAAATCTTCTTGTGTTTTATGACTAGTACTGACACTAATAAACAAGACACTAAACACAGCGAACCAAACCAAATCAGCCAAACCAAGCCAATTAAATCAAATCAAACCAAACAGCCTATACCAGCCGACACACGAACGAACCAATCAAATCAAACCAGATCCAACTAAACCAAACAGCCCACCAACCGACAAACAAATCAAATCAAACCAAACCAAACAGCCCACCAACCGACAAACAAATTAAACCAAACCAAACAGCCCACCAACCGACAAATGAACGAACCAATCAAGTCAAACCACATCAAACTTAGCCAACCAGCCAACCAACCGACCGACTAACGAACCAAACACGTAGGCAGCAAGACAACCAAGAAGGCAGCTAGAGACACCGAGCTTTTGGCTTATACAGCAGATTTCAGATGGCTTTCGAAAGTAAATCACACTTGCGTTTTCTACACGTTCCTATTGGTCAAGGTCTTAAGTCTTTGTCTATTCAGCCAATCAGAATGCGAAGAAAATCCCAAAGCGCATTAAGACACTAGTTTTCTTGGGTCACGATTAAATGCAAGTCGTACGTACTTCGCTCCCTGATTGGTCAGTTCTTGAATTTGTCTCGCTCCTGATTGGTCAGTTACTCGTCCACTGTGGGGTAGGTTGTTGAATGTCTCGCTCCTGATTGGTCAGTTACTCGTCCACTGAGGGGTAGGTTGTTGAATGTCTCGCTCTTGATTGGCCAGTTACTCTCGTCCACTGAGTAATCAGTTGTTGAATATCTCGCTCCTGATTGGTCAGTTACTCGTCCACTGATTGGTCAGTTATTGAACGTCTCACTTCTGATTGGCTAAGTGTATTTACTTTGCGTATTGAACACTCATCTGAAATCTGCTCTATCAGTATTACATCCTGAACTCAAGCCCAAATCAAGTGGTCACACTTTAAGGTTCCGTTATCCATTCGCTAAGCACTAATTGTATCGCATTTTCTTATTTTGCTTACAATGAAGGTCTGTGAGAATGTTACCGATCGGCGTCTCCAGCGAATGGAAGAGGGTGGTGGAGCGCGAGCAAGTAGGAGTCAGGGATATGGCACTGTATCGGAACTAGACTCACCTTGTACCACCGAGAGCACAGAATGTTCCATACAGCAGCATTCGTCGTACCAGCGGAACCAAAGAATGTACCACACAGTACCATCCAACATGTGGGAGCCACATCAGGACTACAGAATCTACCACACAGTACCAGCAGACTTGAGACACGCATCGAGACCCGACAATGTACCACACAGAACCAATATACCACACAGTACCATCTAACATGTGGGAGCCACATCAGGAATACAGAATCTACCACACAGTACCAGCAGACTTGAGGCACGCATCGAGACCCGACAATGTACCACACAGAACCAACGGACCATACAGAACCAACGGACTGGAGGGAGCCACATCGGAAGAGTATCTACCACGCAGTAGCATCCAACATGAGGGAGGTACCAAGGCCGCACGTACACAATATGACTAAGCTCGAGGGAATCATCGAGACCAGACAATCTAACTCATAGTGCCATAAGACTTGAGGGAACCACGAAGATCAGACAATAGAGCAAATTTCTTATGACTGTATACTGAAACCAATCGCAGTCATAACACCTATAGGAGTGATTGCAAAGTAATTGCGAATTACTCACGTGAGACATCTGAAATTCGCTATATACCACACAGTACCAACACGTAAATAATTTCAATCAGAGGTTGCAACTTACGTTTCAACGCCGCGTGAAAATGCCTCTGTATTTCACTGGGCTGAGCATAGCGAGGAAAAGAGACCTCAGGGCGAGTCGAAACTCGGTCTCATTCAACCGATTCCTCACCTCCAGAACGCATGCTCCGTCAATTGATTACTGATCGCCTTCAGTCTTCTTTACGTGTACTTCCGCTGCCTGTTTCTGAGTCCGCACCACAGTTGAAAAGGAGTGACAGCTGTAATGCAGGACTGGCTTTTCAAGCTGAAGGTTTTCACAAAATGACCTTCTCAAAATTAGCAATTAACCGCATTAAGATTCGGGGGAAAAATAGGGACTAGATTTCTATAATGGCGATGAAACTTCACTATTTAGCGACTAGATGTTTTTTATTTAGGCATCAATGGCACCTCAAGTTAATGTCAGACCTTATGTGTCGTCTTTAGTACATTCAGGTGTTAAACCATATTAGTTAAGCTACCGAGAATTCTCGTGCTTGTATTGTAATGTGAATTCAGAAAAGAGCCCTAGTCAGCCACCTCCTGGTATTGTTTTTCTTCGACAAATTACGTGTATCAATATATCAAAATGAGAATTTACACATACAATTTATACTTGATTTACCGAATTCAATCGAATATATCGCTCTACATTATCTAAATCAGCCGATGGATATGGCGATTCTTTCTCAGACTCGGTATGTTGCTAGGTGACAAAATAGCGGCTGATCGAGGCACTTTCGAAGTGCCCTTTCCAGCTGTGGTGATGGAGTTTCTTTCCGTGGCCTAATTTGAAAATACGAAAAACCTTGAAAAGGTCCAGAGGCGGATCCATAGGTTTTTGAAAAGGGGGGTGCGTTTCTGGTTTGAAGAGCCAGATTTGTCAGGGCTACTAGAATCTAGTCATTTTTTTCGTTTTAAACCATTTTTGTATTGCAAAGGAGGGATCCGCACCCAACGCATCCCTGGATCTAGTGCCACTGTATTCTTTTGACAAAGTATGCTTGCCTTCACTGCGCTTGTTTTACTAAGAACCTGTCTTGGCCTCTACGCTATGGCTCCGGATTTTTTAATCCTTTTGCTAAATCTGTGTGTAAGTGGGGAGGAGAGTTTCGGCTCCTTGGTCTTGTAGTGCTCGTTAAAGTCGAGTCTAAAACTCAAGAATCTAAGGCTGACGTCTTGATGACTCGTAAGCATCATAAGGAACTTTTGAACCATATCCTGTTAAGAGGGAAACAGCATTGGGTTGGTGGTTGAACTAAGGATGATGGGCTGGATCATGCCGGGGTTTGCTGCCGTATACACCTATAAGGAACTTTTGAACCATATCCTGTTAAGAGGGAAACAGCATTGGGTTGGTGGTGGAACTAAGGATGATGGGCTGGATCATGCCGGGGTTTGCTGCCGTATACACCTATAAGGAACTTTTGAACCATATCCTGTTAAGAGGGAAACAGCATTGGGTTGGTGGTGGAACTAAGGATGATGGGCTGGATCATGCGGGGTTTGCTGCCGTATACACCTATAAGGAACTTTTGAACCATATCCTGTTAAAAGGGAAACAGCATTGGGTTGGTGGTTGAACTAAGGATGATGGGCTGGATCATGCCGGGGTTTGCTGCCGTATACACCTATAAGGAACTTTTGAACCATATCCTGTTAAAAGGGAAACAGCATTGGGTTGGTGGTGGAACTAAGGATGATGGCTGGATCATGCGGGGTTTGCTGCCGTATACACCTATTTCAGAAAGGGTTGCACTGTCACAACTGTCTGTTTTAGCTCGCAGATTAGGTATACAAAAACAGGATCATGGACACTGGTTTTTAGGATAAACTAGACGCATAACTGCGTGAACTCGGCCTTCTCTCTATATCTTTATATAGAATTGAGTGAAACATTGACAAGGCAGTAGTTATTGTAGTTATTTGGTGGTTTATCTAGGCGGTCTTTGTTTGTCACGCAATCCATGGAGGATTCAATACCAGAGACACGTGAATCAAACGGCTTCGAGTTCACGCACAGATCATGCCGGGGTTTGCTGCCGTATACACCTATTTCAGAAAGGGTTGCACTGTCACAACTGTGTTTTAGCTCGCAGATTACGTATACCAAAACAGGATCATGGACACTGTTTTTAGGATAAATAACCATACTTATTACATGGATGCCAATGTTTTACCGGAAACTCACACTCCCGTGTTTTCCATATCTTCAATAGTGAAAATATGAAAAGTTATGTACCGAATGTCCCGGATGTGTACGCGCGCTTACACTATTTCCCGCCAATCTTGCAGTGCTGTTTTCTTCACTTCGTCTGCAGTGAAATCTCGCTCGCGGTCACTGAGTTTTAAGCCACAAAACTAAGTTCCGTTCTAGTTCTTAAGAGAAAAACCTGAGTTCAACTCAATGGCAGAGAAAGCTTCAGCAACACAAAGGGAAATATATATTAACAACACTGGGAATCAGAAAGTTGGAGGGAGCATTTCACAAAGACGCACATTCGAAGTACCAAGTGAGTTTTCAATTTATCAATTCTTATCCATATAGTAAAACGAACATTACACGGTGGCTTGAAGATATGGACTTTATTTTCTCACTCACCTGCGCTCGTTCGTAAAATATTGTCCTTGCCACTCGAAAATAAAATCCATATCTTCGCGCCACCGTGTAATATTTATCACCCTGCTGATGCAAAATGACTCTACAATACTTCACTCGCAGGACATTTTGTATTGGGTAAACACCACACGTTCCTGGGTAACACGAGGATTTCATTATTCTTAGTTTCTCCCATGATGCACTGCGGGCTACAACAGACAGTTGTGGCGGTGCAACCTTTCTGAAAAAGATGTATAACAACAACTGCCAACAACAAATGCTGCGGGTTGTTGGACGATGTTGATTTTAGTACCGGTAGCACGCAGGCTATTTTTATAATTCATTCACGTTTCTGTCTATTCACCTGGTAAGATTGGTAAAGAACTCGTATTTGCGCCTTGGCATCGGGGAGGATGTTATCCACAAAATGCACCGAGCGCTTCCTGGCTTCGTCCTCCTCCGTACCCGTCATACCCCACTCACCCTAAGAGAAAGACATATGAAGGAAGAGAACTGAACAGAGGCTCTTAAATAGGGGCGTTCCTCTTTGGTATTGCCCTATTTATAAGGCATTTTGACAGACTTAGCTATTTTAAGAAATGGCCACAGGAATCCCGCCCAAACACCAGGGACTAGCCCATACCTTTTCCCAGTCTTGTCCCTGGCGTTCCCTGAGTGGGCTTCCTGTGGCCAGAGATGGACCCGGATGACGTCACATCTCCTATCTAACCACAGGAATCCCACCCAAATGCCAGGGACTAGGCTGACCTTTCCCAATACCTAACTACACACGTGCTACCTTGTCAGTTTTCTTGATGACAGCAGCTTTTAGTCTGTTCCTTGACTCGAGTTCCTCCGCGGAGGCCAAGTACAGGGCGTCTTGCGCGTGCTGGAACTGCACTATAGATCGAATATCGTGCGCAGCTGAGTCAGCATACTCTGGAAAGAAACAGACAGAAAATGGTACAATCGTGAGTGTAATTAACAAAAGTCCTTTTCACAGTTCCTCGCTTCTCTGTGATTCGAATTGGAATTCTAGACTGAAGTCGAGTCTAACGTTGACCAAACACTCGATTATCTATTTTAAAACCAATTTTCAACACTTTTCTGAAATATGTATTGGGTGTTATTGAAGTTTATACCACAACGCGCGCGTTTCTCGAATTCTGATTGGCTCTCAGCCGTGGGCACATAAAATTATATACCACGGAACGCGCCATCATCAGCGCGCGCGTTTAAAAGAACCAACGAAAACACCGTTTGGCCGAGCGCGCGCGCTCGTTTTCTATTTATTTTTGCCTTTTTGTTGTGGTATAAAACAAATGTCCTCTTATTAACCACGGAATGACGTAATAAAGTGTTCAAAATGTACTGCGCCACAATATTTTGAGCACTTTATTACGTCATTCCGTGGTATACCACGGAAAACCAGAGGACATTTGTTAAATTCAAAAGGAAACTTCATGGAATGTGGGAACAGCATCAATTTTGAAGAAATATTTTATGAAAAACGCTTACTTAGACGTCATCAACACGTCATTATCTTGTTAACATGCGTGGGTACCCTATTTCTTTGCGGAGTTTAATTACCTCAAACAAGTTATACATTTCACTTATAGTCAAAGATGCGAATTTATAGTTCTTATTAGTGGGCACCGTCCAATTGACATAAATATGCAGTTCAATTGACATAAATATCAGCAAAATAAACGTCTATGTTTGTTAACTAACCTTTCAGCTGCTAGATTAGTACAAATTTGGAGTATTTTCGTGTGTTATCGAGCGGATGGAATTGGATTGCGGATTGGCATTTATGATTTCTTACCAGGCTAAACTGTTTTCAAACTTGGAAATTTGATAGCGAAAGCTCCATTAAATCTATGTGAGAATCCCTAATTAAAGTTTCTTTTTTTTTCTAAGACTAATTTGAAGCATAATATTAGCCTGTGTAGCGGCTCTAAGACCCCGTCCACACTACACCGTTTTCATGTACTACAAGTAATATTTAAAAGCCGACTATGAGGACTTGACGGGATTTCAAAGTCCGCGCAATTAGTTCCAGTCCGAGGCGAAGAAGAGGACTGGAACTAATTGCGTGGGCTTTGAAATCCCGTCAAGTCCGAATAGGAGGCTTTTGAATTACTTCAAATACTCAATAATTATTCATGACCTAATTAGCCAACACAGAGGGAAAACGATCAATGTTGAAACATCTCCATTTATTTATTTTTAATTCCTTGGTCATTTGAAATACTCAGCCTGTGACATAACCTTCAATCACCAACCCCTCTGTAACCTACCCAAACAGGATTTATCAATATAATCATATTTTTTACTTGTGAAACTTGAATTACGTCACAAGTCATGCGCACAAATGAAAAGGTCAAGATTGTTTCCACAAAGCCTGTCCCACATGAAAGTTGGCGGCGCACATGCATATAGTCTGGAACAAGATCCTTTCTATTATATAGATTTCCGAGAGAGGAGACCTGTGTCTTCTCACGGAACGTTCCTACAGTCTGCCTTTGTACGGCGTAGACTGACTAGTACAAAAAATTCGACGGGGAGAGGACCTTGAAATTATGAACTTGGATTGCGTCACTAGTCATGCGCAGAAGTGAAAAGATAAAGAGTGTTTCCAAAAAGCCTGTCCCACATGGAGGTTGGCGGCGCACATTCATATAGTCTGGAACAAGATCCTTTGTATTTTACTTCTCCGATAGAGGAGACGCGTGTCTTCTCACGGAACAGTTTCTACAGTCTGTTATTGTACGGCGCAAAGATTGACTAGTACAGGGCCTTGAAATTATGAATTATGAACTTGGATTGCGTCACTAGTCATGCGCAGAAGTGAAAAGATCAAGAGTGTTTCCATAAAGCCTGTCCCACATGGAGTGGCGGTGCACAAGCATATAGTCTCGAACCAAAATTCTTTGTAATGACTTCTTCGAGAGAGGAGACTTTTGTCTTCTCGCGGAGTGGTTCCTATTGTCTGCCTTTGCACGGCGCAAAGACTGACTAGTAGAAAAACGTTTCGAGGGTGAGAACCTTGAAACTATGAATATTCATAGTTCAAAGGTCCTTGGATCAAAAAAATTTCTAGATCCAAGGACCTTTGAACTATGAATATTCATAGTTCAAAGGTCCTTGGACCTTGAAAAGTTTTCAAGTCCCACTTGCAGTATCTTCCTGGGATTTCAAGGTACTGCACGTGGTACAAAATGAGAGCTCTGGTTGGCTGATTAGGTCATGAATAATTAATGAGTATTTGAAGGGTGATTTAACACCTCTCTTGTGCGATAGCAAAGGTTCAAAACTAAGGGAACAGCTTGGCTTCGGAAATAGAGAAAGATTGGCTAAAATTATTCCTGGCAACACAGCTGGAACACACAACATAAATATTTTGCTAAGCAACCAACTCAAAAGTTGCGAAATCCACTCTGATTTCTTTCTGCGTGAGGATACGACACCTCTCTTGTGCGATAGCAAAGGATCAAAACCAAGGGAACAACTTGGCTTCGGAATTAGAGAGAGAATCGGGTAATTTTTTCCTGTGTGAAAATGCGAGAAATTTGAAAAGGTTCAACCGTTATTGAAATAATTAGGTGAGTGGTATGACTACCCTTAGAACTCAGTAGAATGGTAGGCAGTTGGGGACCGTTCATTGTTTATGGGGAGTACCGGGCAGGATACATTTTTTCCCCGATTTTTTTTCATACCCCGGTGCCTAGTGTCTTCTAGGGCGCCTCCTTGCACAAGCCCGGTTGTTTTTGTGGCGCTCTCGCTATTGCCTTCTACCTGACTGTAATGTCCTCTCTGAGCTTTTATGTCCAATATAAAGTTTGTTTGAATTTACGTACCCCGGTATGCTTGACTTGCAATAGATTCTATTTATACCCCAGTAGATTTGTCCGAAAAAAATGCCCCGGGATTCTATATTTATCGAGCCCGGTACTCCCCATAATTAAAGAGCCTGTGTCAGCCAGCACTCCTTTGTTGTTTTCGCGTGACGAATTACGTGTAGAAATCTCTATTTGATTTACCAAATCTATTGCCTTTGTATCTTCCAAGCCAATGGCAGAGTGGTGCGCAAACGTTTCTGATTGGCTAAATCGTCCGCACTCACTCCGCTTGGCCCTGAAGCTGTGTCGCCAAACAAAGTTCACAAACCTGAAGAGAAAGTGGATATCTCCACAGTGGGCGTGTTTTGGTTGGAAAAGATTCGCCCTGGGCTAAGTTCTAATTCAAGCGATTTCTTAAGCGAGGGACAAAGCTGCCATCGCCGCCATTTTGAAATCTCCCACAGAAACTAAAAAAGAACTCAGTTCGCACAGCCGAAATCACCCTAGTCATCTAAACCTAAATGGTTCTGTCACAGATTACTTGCTGGAATGTGCAGGGATAATTATTATTCGAGAGCTTTAAGCTGAGAAAAATTTTCATTCAAGTTTGAACAAACGTACACCGCCGTACACCGCCTTGCTTTCTGGAAGCACGCTAAGGCGAAATGCCACAAAGCCATGAATAATATTTTCTAAGTATAAACCCTGACGCTGTATCGCAAAACGAAGGACACAAACCAGAAGAGAAGGAGGAAATCTCTCCAGTGGGCATGTTTTTGTTGGAAAAGATTCACCTTTGGCTAAGTTCTAAGTTCTTTGGCTAAGATTTTTTCAGCGAGGGACAAAGCCGCCATCGCGGCCATGTTGAAATCTCCCACATAAACTAAAAAAGAACACAGTTCCCTTTGCCGATAGCACCATAGACATTCAAACCTAAATGGTCTATTACAGATTACTTACATTTGTGTGTAGGGATAATTCTAATTCGAGAAAGATTTGAGCTGAGAAAAATTTCATTCAAGTTTGAACAAACTTACACCTGGCACTGCCTACAGAGCGCGCGCTAAGTCATGAATGATATTCTCTAAATATTCCTATGATAAACTAAGTAATTTCTTAGAGCAGTTTAACTTTACCTGTTTCTTCTCTCGTGCCTTACTGATAAGCATTATACAAACAATTCCGAAGTCAAATGTTTTTCTGTAATAGGCTGCGTTTTCAATTTTAGCGCGGGTTCTTAGACAGATTTGAGAACCGGACTGACTCACCAAGACACACACACGTGCGCCATTTTCTCCACCAAAAACAGGGAGACCAGTGCAAAACAAACACACAAAAAGGGAGGTCATTAGTAATGTAAATCACCAGTTTATGGAAGGGGGAACTTAGGTTGGGTCTTCTAGCGTCACGAAGTGACGGGCTGTTTTCTTGTATTTCAAATAGTAAGGTCGGGTTAACTCAGTTAAACTTGATTTTTTGCATAGAGACTCCTTATCTGATGAAAAAAAAAATATCAAAATGACTCTTTTCTAATGGATTCGTCTTTGCGATATTAGGCTTTAAACTTAGGTTTCTGCGCCATTTTATGGAGAATTAGTACTTTCACCATGAAATAAGCCAACTTTGTTCAATCATATCTCTTTGTTCAATTGTTCAAGTTTCAGTCATAGAAGCTCCTAGTATACGGAATCTTGAGCTTATAATATAGAATATGGCGAAGTTAGACATTCCATTTTTGGTCATTTCCGCTCTCTCAAGCCAATCACATAAGAGGCGCCTAATTTAACGCCAGTTACTCCTTTCTTGATATCCAGTAAACGTTGTCAACAAGACGAGGTAGAGAAAACCCTTTTCTCCTCGGCGATGTGCAGATCTTTACGTTCAGATTTGTAACCTGGATGGTGGTATTGACTCTAAGGTTGGTATAATAATGATTCGCTGGGGCGCGCGAACATTAGCCGAGCGAAACACAGCCAGCAAGGTATACTTCTTTTGTTACTTTACGTGATCAGTTTTCGGATGATTTATTTTTGATTAATAGTGCATTTGCAAAGTTTGTCAAATTTTAGAAATGTATAACTCCCGTGTAAGTTAGTATAGGTTCTTTATCTATTTGTAATAATTCCCTGACTATTTGTGCGAGGGAGTAAAGCTTCCTCCTTTATTCGGTCCTGATACAATCGGTAGTACATCGGTCATATTCCGAATATGTATTATCTTTTTAAAGTTATAAGGGCCTCTCCCTCAGGAGAAAATAATCATAAACAAATTGAGCGGCTTTTGTTATTTTTGTTTTCCGATTGGGGTTGAAGGCTGTATTAGTTTTACTACATATTTGCCAGTCTTAAAAAGTAGCATCAGTAGAAGCACTCACTTCTTAATTTGTAATATTTTTGTAAACTACTATGAAGTGTTCCTCATCTTTGTGGCAAACAGAATGGCCATAATCGCTCACTTGCTACTTTATAGGGCCTCTTTCTATCTCTAGTTCAATACAGGACGAGCCTCCCCCTTCAACCTTCCCCTCTCCCTGGCCCTTAGTGTTGGCCTAGCCAAAATTTGAACCCACGACCTGCCGCTTAGTTCAGTATAAATTGCATCCTACCTGCAAAAATTGCATTAAGACATAACATATCCAAAATTCACCAATCGGAAAGTACAGATAGGAAGCTATAGGAGGCTCGCGCTCTCCTGTAATGTCTTAAATTAAACTCACGCATATGTATAGCTCACTCCCCCTCCCCCCTCGGGCCCGCCAACGTAGGTTCACATAATGCATACCCCAACGTTCTGTAAACACTAATGTGTGCATTATATACAGTGTTTTTGCAAAAACAGGAAGCCTTTAAAGTGGCGCAGCTGGATAAGGCACTTCTCTTAAAGGGGCACTCGCACGCTTGCCTGGCAAGCAAATAATTCAAATCGCAATCCAATTCCATCCTCTTGATAATAGATAAAAACACTATAGATTTGTAATGATTGAACAGTTAAAAGGATAGCGAACAAACCTGGACTGTTATTTTGGTTATTCCCTGTAAACTTAAATGTATTTTGGTGATTAGAATTCGACTTGTTTTCTGACAGGTTGTACAAAATTAAGCGTGCGAGTGCCCCTTTAAGGAATTCGGATTCGAGGTTCCGCGGTGGTTTCCTGCTCACTTTGAGTAGATCCTTCATATATGGTACACTATAGTGTCCTCCGTATAAATTTCTCCCATGTCTTATAGAACGAGAATATACAATGAATGCTGAAAATGACAATAAACCTTGGTGCCAAATTTTCGGCTTTATGCTTTATTTAAAGGCCTTGAAGTTTACAGAAACCGTTAAATATAAACGCGTGAAGATATTCGCGCGCATAACAACTAGGAACAAAGGAGCGCGCATTGCAACAATGACATGTTTGAGAAATCACCTACATTAAAGGGGCACTCGCACGCTTAATATTCGTCCACCGTGGACATAAAATAAGGTAAATTGTAGCCATAAAAACATATGTACAATTGCCCGTAGTAATCAAAATAATCCTCCAGATTAATATAAAAACCTTTCAAGTCTTAGACAAATGCAATTCTAGGTTGTTTTGACCTGTTATCGAGCGGATGGAAATGGATTGCGATTTGAGCTATTATAGCCTTCAGACGGTACGCCCATTGGGCTTCCCTGTCTATCTCTTATAGAACGAGGATATACAGAAGGGCACTATAGTGTACCATATATGAAGGATCTAGGTCACTTTGCCCGCTAGCTGCTGGCCGAAGAGCGGAGGACACCTCTGCTCGGCGCAGGGTTTCTAAAGAAGCCTATTCGTTACTACCATTTTATTATTCTGCGAACTCTACGCCAACTAACAAACCGCGGTTTGGCTTCCTTCAATCAAACGAGTGAACAGCTTTGGATGATTTAACGCAGGCTTTCAAGTGCCACCAGTACCTTATTTGTCACTTAGTACCTGAAATTCCACCGGCACACAATCATGATAGCACAACAACACACTGCGTTTTTGTTTGCGACCCCAAATCTTGAGCTTGGCAATAAATTTCACTAAATAGTTTATATGACCTCAAAAACTTCACTCTTTTAGCATTAAAAAGCACCTTTGTTAGCTTTTTTATAGCTTTAATTGCGGCGCGACACGATTTTGTTTTCGTGGACACATCCCCAACGTATATCTATACTTTATGTCGTCGATTCTGCATTTTATCTCTTTTTAAAGGGGCTCTCGCGTGGACATAAAATAAGTAAAATTGCAACCGTGAAAACACATGTACATTTGCCCGTAGTAATCAAAATACTCCTCCAGATTAATAGAAAAAACCTTTCAATTGTTAGACAAATGCAATTCTAGGTTGTTTTGTCCTGTTATTTGAGCTATTTTCTTGTCAGAGAAGAGGCCGCAGCTAAACAGAAGATGTCAAGCCTCAGCTTCCTACCCTTTTGTTGTCATGTTAGAGGTGATATGCACTTTAAGTTGAATGGCGATTTTAAAAACTTCCTTACTGTGTTAATGAGATCGGAACGCACATTCAATGGCCTGGTTTCCTGCCACGACCTGTATCAATATTGTAAAGTGCATGCATCACCCATGAAAACTGAGCTTGGGTAAATGTGAATGACGTTTATTTTGGTTCGATGTCATAATTCGTTCAAGAGATATGGCTCTCTATAATTGTATGCAAATGAGATGACGTCGTCAGGCAAAAACGTCTAAGTCTAATATGTGATGTCTGCTTTTGATGATTCAAAGACTTTATGAAAGTATCGAGCAGTTACAAGAACCCCACCCCTGCGGGCTCGGAAAAATACGTCCGACCCGACCCGTATTACTTGAAGAGTATGTAATAAGATATATTTATTCTACATCAAACGACACAATAAAGAGACGCGCGAGTCAGTTACGCCAGCTAGTAAAGCAGATGAAGCAGTGTCCTAAGTTTACTCAAATTCTACAAACCCGCAAGCCTTATAAGTGGAGCACAAAGACATAGAGGGTCGAGGGTGAAAATGACGGTGTAGCTTGTAGTGCTATGATTGGTCAAATTAGCTAAATTCAAATAATTGAAAGGCAGAAACTTCATGAAGTGAGATGACTGTCGTTTCAATATGTCCCGACGTACAATGGACAGAGTACATGGAGTGCAAGCCGAGCGTTTGGCGGGAGTGCCACCCAGACAGATCGCCAAAAAAACACATGAGTCCGACTTAGAAGCTACTTCGCTATAATACAGCAAATAGCTTCAAAAGAACTCAGTTCGTACAGCCGAAAGCGCCATACATCCAGAACCAAATGGTTCTGTTATAAATTGCTTACAGTTTTGTGTAGGGATAGAGCGGATTTCAGATGACTGTCGTGAGTAATTCGCAATTACTTTGCAATTACTCCTATACGTTTTATTCAGAATTGGTGTAATTACTTTGCGATTCGTTTCACTACAGTCATATGAAAACCGTTCTAATTCTAATTCGAAAGCTTTGACCTGAGAATAAATTTCATTCAAGTTTGAACAAACGTACACCACTGCTTTTCTTCGCAGAGCGCGCGCTAAATGGAGATGACACCAGAAAGCAATCATGTCCGACCAAATTTCCCCCTTGCACTCCGTGAATTGTTCACGGGCATCAACTAGCATCATAATGGCAATGTTTGTAAACAGTGAATAGCGCTATAGAAATTCTGTCGACCACGTTCCCGACTGCAGCTGCATATTGGCCCCTCCATCTTCCTCCTAGCAGAAAACCCCGTTTGCAAGATAATCATCCAAAAACGATTCCATCTTTCCCTTCATGCAGGATAACCCTTTTGCAACATAATTATCAAAAAACGATTCCATCTTTTCCTTCATGCAGGATAAACCCATTTGCAACATAATTATCAAAAAACGATTCCATATTTCCCTTCATTCAGGATAAACCCTTTTGCAACATAATTATCCAAAAACGATTCCATCTTTCCCTTCATGCAGGATAAACCCATTTGCAACATAATTATCAAAAAAACGATTCCATCTTTTCCTTCATGCAGGATAAACCCTTTTGCAACATAACTATTCAAAAATGATTCCAACGTACAGTCTAGGATTACAATACGTTTGGGTTGCAATTTTCGGTGACTTGGCCATAGGCTTATACTTCACATGAAATATCTTCAATGGCGGCCAAAAGTGTCTCAGCACTTACCCTCTCTCCCCCTCCCTTTGCTAATCATACTTTAACTCCAGGCGACTTCAACATTGTAAATGGGGGAGCGGGAATTGGAAAAGTGAATTTCAGCCTCTAAAGACTCTAAAAGCTGATGGTGTCTCAGCCATTGTAGATACTTCTCAACTAATCCGCTTTGCTTTCTTAATATTGCAACAGTGCTGGGATATTTAACTATACCACAGCCAGCCGCACGCCAACAACTCATCAAGCATCATCTCCCGATGGAACACTACAGAAACCATAAGAAGATTCGTCCCTTTTTACAAGCCTGTTAGTATCACCGTGAGATCAGCTCTCAGTTGCCTTGCCATCATTTTGATGATTCTCTCATCACTGGAAATGCATTTGTACTTTACTACGAGCGAAAAAGATGCAAAGAAAAACCCCTACTAATCCCTATGGATCGCAGCGTGCCATACCGGATTATTTCTTCTGGAGTTTGGCCTTGTCGGATCTGTTGGCTGGTATTATCTGCTGCCCGTTGACAATCGCATGCTTGCATACTAATCTTCTCTCTGATAACACCGGCTGCAAGTCGATCACCCCATTTTTCCAGGCCCTCCAAGGCATCACAGTGTACAACCTGATCGTAATCGGAGTTGAACGCTATCTTGCAGCCTTTCATCCCCTTACATCGTTCCCTCGTTCTTTCACAAAGAGACTTCTTGCAGGTCTTGGGCCTTGGGCTGTGCCCGTGCAATAATCTTAGCCTTAGATATGAAAGCACAAGAGGAAGAAATCGACTCCGAGCAGTTCACCCTCGTCTGTCGATACGAGCATGTTTATCTTTATCAGAAAGTCATACAAGCCCTAGATATCACTGTCACTATTATCGTTCCCAATATCACGCTCCTCTACACACCGCTGTCTCGCTCTACAGATTTCTGAACAAACGGCGAAGGAAGATTCAATGCAGCGAATTATCCTTCTGTGACAAAGCCTTCGCTTGGCGGTTTCGATCAACTGGTCTGTTTATAAATGTTATATTCGCATTCTCAATTCCATATTCCACATACTGTTTGTATGTCGCGTTAATAAAACTAGGCGGGTTCCACATAAACTATCGGACAGACTTTGTAGTAAGATTTCTAACAGCGTTGCTTTCGCTCTCTAACAGTGCAGTGAACCCATTCCTGTATTGTTTGCTATCGAAAAAACTCAGACGGCATTTCAGAGGGGTCGTGAGCAGCATAAAATCACGTCTGACTAATTGGTAACGACTGTTTCAGCAAAGGTTCCGTTAGCGCACATCTGTGCAGAGCTGTAAAAAAAATTTCTTACTTGACCGGACATCATCACCATTATCATTGTTCCCCTTGATAGCCTTGAGGTGCTCCTGCTAGCCTCGAGCAGGCGTTGGAGAGTAATTTTAGGTCGAGATTTTGCACATTTTGAATCCAAGATGGCGGCCACGCGAAAGCAACGTCATTCCTAAATGGAGGAATGCTCACCATGAATAATGTAACGATATTTTTGATAATATTACTTCAAATTGACCTAAAAACATTCAAAATATCTGAACTATCAAGACTACTAGTCAGGATAAGGTTAATACATCGCTTTAGTATATTTTTATAGTATATGCCTCGTTCTATTAAAGATTAATACTATTAAGGTACGTAATCAATAAAACGAGCTGTCCGAACCAGCGAATTCACTCATAGCGTAGTGGTTAGGGTTAGGGCATAGTACTGGAAAGTTACAGGTTCGAACCCTGGTGGTTTTCATAATTCTTTTTTTCATTTCTGTAGGTGAGCGCTGTTTAGAAAAAAATTGAGCCAGTGAGCATTCCTCGATTTAGGCGTGTGTCGAAAGCAAACTCGCGTTTCTCGACCTAAAACTACTCTCCAACACCTGCGAGCAGGCTATGCTCCTGCTGGAAGCGTACATCCAGAAGTCACAAGAAGTCAGTCTGACCATCGTCATTCTTCTCGCCTGCTGTACGTCGACAGCTGGTAGTTTCTCCACCTTCCTTGGAGCCAGAACATCACATAGCACCTGCTTCTCAAGGTTGTTATTATCCAGTCTACACACGTGTGCAAGATATTTCAACTGCTGCATTACACAGAACTCACGGATAGGAAGAGTGACACGTAATATCGCATTTGATGTTCTACAACTCCAATCAACTGCTGTTCTTTCACGTTTCTGCCCGATCCGTGCGTTTCTTCGTTCATATCCTCACCGAACCATCTTTCTCGAGAAACTGTGCAAGATAACTTGTTTAACTCATCCTCTGTCAGTTCCCATGCTTGAACATAAGTCCATTAAAACTTTAATCTTGGTTTTTTACTGGACAGTTGGCCGGACATAATATCTGAAATTAGTTGGACATAGCTTGCGATTTTGATCGGACAATCTCCGATGACCGGCAGTAAAAAGTAAAAGTAAAAGTACGGGAGATTTTGGAGCCCTTTGCATCCCAGGGGCGCACAAAAATTATAAATGGACGTTCTACTTTAGTATAAAACAGCTAAACAATACTTCTCGTGAGATACTAGGCAGTATCCTACATATCTCCTGTATTTTCTTTCCACAAACACTGACACTAAACTTTCGTACAACGTTGCTTTGTGATTTGGTCATTGAAGTTCGGGAAACATTTCGATTCTTCTAACCAAGATTAGAAGACCAACTCCCAAAGCAAACATTTTTGAAATAGGTTTATACTAGAATATACAACTTATCCATTGGATATTAGAGCACCACTTTCTATAAATTTATCGGCGAAAGCGTGTTGCTGAGAGACACGAGAACGTTGTATAAACCACGAACCACAGGCGAGTGTTTTACAACGGTCCGCGTGTCTCTCCCAACATCACAAGTGCCATATTTCGCCCATATTGTACCCTAATACTTTTATGATATGGCTATTACTTTATTGGCGAAATAGAGCATAGTGTTTAGAAATCAGTGCGCGTTATACCTAGCTAAAGACACATGCTAACTGATCTAGGAAGGCTTACTGAGCTGGACTCACCTTAGATTCGGCATCCAGTAGCGATCTAGAAATTACTTGGTCTAGGAACGTCTCGTGTGCTGCGATGATGTGATCCAAATCACTTGCTTCTGTCACACGTTTTTTCAAATCCGCCCAGCAACATTCTAAAACCTGCACATGGCGTAAATAAAACAGGTGATGAGTTGAGATATCGTGGGAAATATATTTTTCCGTGCTTAGCTGACTAAACATTTTGGGGCGAATGTAGCTTAATTCTCATCCACTACGGTAGAGTTCGTTGTCACTTCCTACCTCCGCGTCTGATCAACGTCACGGAGTCAAGTGTCTTGTCAGGTCGATTTGCCAAGGAATCTTGTCTTTCATCTGTTTAAATCGCTGAAAATCTTACTCTCCTTTGCCCAGACTACAAAGACATCATATCCATATTCTAACAGTTTGCTGAGTGCTGAGTGAGGGACAATTCCCACTAGCAAGTTGAATCTGCGAGACTCTGGTAGCTGATGAAGTATAAGCTTAACTCTCATTGACCGAGAGTAGTCGTAGGAAATGAACGCTTCGTTGTGATTGGTCCATATTGTCCACGTGATTCTAATCCGGAACTTTTCACACCCCGTGACATTGATCAGACGTGAAGGTAGGAAGTGGCAACGTACTCTACCGTAGCGGATGAAAATCAGGCTACTCTCCACAGGGTACCCGACTAACTTTCCTTAGACCATGATAAGCGTGACGTTGATCAGACGCGGCGGTAGGAAGTGGCAACGTACTCTACCGTAGCGGATGAGAACCAGGCTAGGGGGACTCCCAGTGTGCCAGAAAGACGACCCTCATTTTAACATACAAGCAAGGTTAGGGACCGGTCATTTTTTTATATTGGAGAGGTGGGTGGAGGAGAAAAGGTCAACGACGCAAATACAATTTCGAGACCCCCCATTGTAATCGTTCAGATTTTTCAGAGCCCTCCTTACAATTTAGAGAAAAAACTCAAGACCCCCTGCCAAATAATGGAACGAAAGAACAGGTTGAAAAAGGCTATGCTAGTGATTGAATCGTGGCGGCGACGCGAAATAAGTGTTTTAGATTCTTGATCTTTTTTCACTGGCGAAACAAACGTGTAAGATATAAATTATAACTTAGAGCAATAGTAACAGGTGTAGGTGTAGGGAAATTCTGAAATTTCAGGCTTGTGAAATGGTTGGAAATGCAGTTTTTTTCTCTCTCAGTGAGTGCTATGATATTATAGTCTGAAGGCCCCCTACACTCTTTTTTGATAATTCAGATAATTCAGCCCCCCTCCTTAGAAAAAATTAAGGACCCCCAATTTTCTCGTCCTGCACCCTACCATCCCCCCCCCCCCCCCCCCCCCCCCCCACACACACACACACACACACCACCCCTCTCCCTCCTCCGACTTAAATAAAGACCGGCGGAGAGAAGAGCTATTCTCTCTCGGGTTTGCGCCGCTATCTGCTCCTGCGCTGACACTTCAACACTGGACTACTAATTACCTCGAACGCGATGTAGTACTGCATTTGATGTATAAAGTGAACCATCTCTGAGCCTAGAGTGTGGCACTGGTGAAGTATTGGAAATAGTTCTGAAAGGTAAGGACATTAATGAAGAAAACTATTCCATCAGGAGAACTCATCTCTCAAAGCAAAACGTCGTATTGCACTGTATACGCAGTTTTGCTATGAAGGCTGTTTGTGGGAGAGCCCTAGCCTCCTCACCTGTCTTTGTGGGGTGTTTTCGGCTTTTTCGCGTTTTGCAAAGATTTGGGCTTCCTGCGGCAAGCCCAAGTGACAACACCTCTCGCGCGTTTTCGTCCCAAAAAAGCAAACCCGCGCTTTGTACTTAGAGATTTGATTCGCCCAGGCACAGCAATCCCGCGCTTTGTTCTTTGAGATTTGATTCGCCCAGGTACAGCAATCCCGCGCTTTGAACTTTGAGATTTGATTCGCCCAGGCACAGCAATCCCGCGCTTTGAACTTTGAGATTTGATTCGCCTCAACCCACAACAAAACGTTCCAGTTATGACCAGAATTTTGCTAGTAATGATAAGACAGTCTTTGGACATTCTTTTTTCCCGAAATTCAATTCCAAGGTTTCGCCGATTTGAGAAGTAATATTCCTAAAGGTGTGGAAAAAAAAACAGCCCTCTACTTCCGAAATGCACGTTAAAATTAGTGCCTGTGCTACTACCGGCTGTGCGCAGGCTACAGCAACTAGGAAGTGAGATTTAAGAGCTTGACCGACCTGGTATGGTCTCTACAAGTCTGCTGTATTCCATTTGATCCTTCCAGATGGCCGTTAATGAGTACTCCATGCGCTTGGCCCGCCACAGGAAGTTAAAGATCCTCAGGTAATGGATCATGCATTCCGAAGTGAACACCTACAAGTCATAAGAAAAGACATGAAATACAATACATCAAATTCAATACATCAAAATTATAACTTGAATCCGAGGCCAAAGGGAATAAAGCAAAAGAGAGATTTTTTTCGTTTAGCAATGCCTGAGGGATTTGTATTATTTCCCTAAGCCTCGCCCTTAAAGTATCTCTTGGCTTGGATTCGAACGAAGATTTAGGAAGGCTGTCCAGTCCTCGTCGACTTCATGCCCGCTCAATCCGAAACAGGCATGTTCTGGTACAGTGACGGCACTGGTGTCGGCTGGAAATGCGGTGCAATGGAGTAGAAGCACATCTGGCGTTCCTCTTGTAGAGCTTCCCGCCGGGCGCATTCAAATAGATGCAAGGCTTCGTAGACTGAGTGGCGCCAGCCATCACGCTCTAGTCTATTAAAAATACAGTGCTGATAACGCAACCGGCACCATCCCAAGTTAATATGCAAGCAGACTAACAGAGCCATTTGTACACCACGTATGAGCGTGAGCGCTTACAAGGCTGACAACCTTTATTGAAATAGCTGTATACTTTTATCGCACGATAAAGAGAAACACTCACAGTGCTTATTGGTCCGTCTACATGATAATCGAGGCTAAACACATCCCAACCTGTGTCACCTGGAGAGACCTGCGTGCAAAGAGAATGATAATCAAGGTTAGCTATGTGAAGAAAATATCAGGGAGTCCTGCAAAGAGCAGATGTCATGACTGAGAAAAAGTCGTCTGATAATTTTGTTAATAAATTATTTTGCGCGTGGCTTATCTAGACTTAGATTAGATTACTGTATTGATACTTGGCTACATCAGATACAGTCGTTTGCATCTAAGCGTGAACACGTGACACTAAAACGTTTGGCAATTGGCTGTTCAAACGTTAGAGTTAGTCAGCCAGAACGGTGATATTTGCATAACGATGGTAAACTTGGAGTGCTTTAGTGCGCAATTGGCAATTGGCTGTTCAAACGTTAGAGTTAGTCAGCCAGAACGGTGATATTTGCATAACGATGGTAAACTTGGAGTGCTTTAGTGCGCCAAAATGTTTTCCGTTAACCGTTCTGGCTGACTAACTCTGACGTTTGAACAGCCAATTAGCAAACGTTTTAGTGTCATGTGTTCACGCTTAGATACAAACGACTGTAAGAATAGACTACACGAGACCAAGGAAGAGACTAGACTAGACTAGACCAGACGAGACCAGACAAGGACGAGACTAGACTAGATTAGACTACACTAGTCCAGACGAGACCAGGCCAGACTAGAACAGACCAAGACCAGACGAGACCAAGGAAGAGACTAGACTAGATTAGACTACATTAGACTACACGAGACCAGACGAGACCAAGGAAGAGAATAGACTTCACTAGACCAGACGAGACCAGACCAAGGACGAGACTAGATTAGATTACACTAGTCCATACGAGACCAGACCAAGGACAAGACTAGGCTAGAGTAAACTACACTAGACCAGACGAGACCCAGGAAGAAACTAGTTTCAGACCAGACCAGACCAAGCAAGAGACTAGACTAGATTAGACTACACTAGACCAGACGAGACCAGACCAGACCAGACTAGATCAGACCAGACCAGAACAGACCAAGCAAGAGACTAGACTAGACTACACTACACTAGACCAGACGAGACCAGACCAAGGACAAGACTAGACTAGATTAGACTACACTAGACCAGACGAGACCCAGGAAGAAACTAGATCAGACCAGACCAGACCAAGCAAGAGACTAGACTAGATTAGACTACACTAGACAAGACGAGACCAGACCAGACTAGATCAGACCAGACCAGAACAGACCAAACAAGAGACTAGACTAGATTAGACTACACTAGACCAGACGAGACCAGACCAGACTAGATCAGACCAGACCAGAACAGACCAAGCAAGAGACTAGACTAGATTAGACTACACTAGACCAGACGAGACCAGACCAGACTAGATCAGACCAGACCAGAACAGACCAAGCAAGAGGCTAGACTAGATTAGACTACACTAGACCAGACGAGACCAGACCAGACTAGAACAGACCAAGACCAGACGAGACCAAGGTAGAGGCTAGACTAGATTAGACTACACTAGACCAGACGAGACCAAGGAAGAGGCTAGACTAGATATGACTACACTAGACCAGACGAGACCAGACCAAGGACCAGACTAGATTAGATTACACTAGTCCATACGAGACCAGACCAAGCAAGAGACTAGGCTAGAGTAAACTACACTAGACCAGACGAGACCCAGGAAGAAACTAGATCAGACCAGAACAGACCAAGCAAGAGACTAGACTAGATTAGACTACACTAGACCAGACGAGACCAGACCAGACTAGATCAGACCAGACCAGAACAGACCAAGCAAGAGACTAGACTAGATTAGACTACACTAGACCAGACGAGACCAGACCAAGGACAAGACTAGACTAGATTAGACTACACTAGACCAGACGAGACCAGACCAGACTAGATCAGACCAGACCAGAACAGACCAAGCAAGAGACTAGACTAGATTAGACTACACTAGACCAGACGAGACCAGACCAAGGACAAGACTAGACTAGATTAGACTACACTAGTCCAGACGAGACCAGACCAGACTAGATCAGACCAGACCAGAACAGACCAAGCAAGAGACTAGACTAGATTAGACTACACTAGACCAGACGAGACCAGACCAAGGACAAGACTAGACTAGATTAGACTACACTAGTCCAGACGAGACCAGACCAGACTAGAACAGACCAAGACCAGACGAGACCAAGGAAGAGGCTAGACTAGATAAGACTACACTAGACCAGACGAGACCAAGGAAGAGACTAGACTAGATAAGACTACACTAGACCAGACGAGACCAAGGAAGAGGCTAGACTAGATAAGACTACACTAGACCAGGAGAGACCAGGCCAGACTAGAACAGACCAAGGACGACACTAGACTAGATAAGACTACACTAGACCAGACGAGACCAAGGAAGAGGCTAGACTAGATTAGACTACACTAGACCAGACGAGACCAAGGAAGAGGCTAGACTAGATAAGACTACACTAGACCAGGAGAGACCAAGGAAGAGACTAGACTAGATTAGAATACACTAGACCAGACGAGACCAAGGAAGAGGCTAGACTAGATAAGACTACACTAGACCAGACGAGACCAAGGAAGAGACTAGACTAGATAAGACTACAATAGACCAGACGAGACCAAGGACGACACTAGACTGGATATGACTACACTAAACCAGACGAGACCAAGGACGACCCTAGACTAGATTAGACTACACTAGACCAGACGAGACCAAGGACGACACTAGACTAGATTAGAATACACTAAACCAGACGAGACCAAGGAAGAGGCTAGGCTAGATATGACTACAATAGACCAGACGAGACCAAGGAAGAGACTAGACTAGATAAGACTACACTAGACCAGACGAGACCAAGGAAGAGGCTAGACTAGATAAGACTACACTAGACCAGGCGAGACCAAGGAAGAGACTAGACTAGATACGATTACACTAAACCAGACGAGACCAAGGAAGAGACTAGACTAGATAAGACTACACTAGACCAGACGAGACCAAGGAAGAGGCTAGACTAGATAAGAATACACTAGACCAGACGAGACCAAGGAAGAGGCTATACTAGATAAGACTACAATAGACCAGGCGAGACCAGGCCAGACTAGAACAGACTACAATAATAATACTACGACAGTACCTCCAGGAGCCTGCAGTCAAGTCTCTTGAGGATCTCTGGGTCTGCGTATTGGGCATTAGTAGCTCTTATGGCGGCCTCCATCACCCCCGTTAGGTTGTGCATGTACAGAGTACTGGCAGGCTTAGCTAGATCCGGCCTATAAATGAAAAACAATTAATTTCTTCATTGAAATCTCATTCATGTAGAGTGAATGGATTAGGGTTAGAGGGCTACAGCAGGGTGGAAAAGATGGAGAGAGAAGTACTGCATTTTGCTATGACACAATATGAGACATACCGATGTTGATAATACCATACTTACTCCAGTAAATCCATCAAGTGACGAATGAAATCTCCCTGGCCCAGAAGCATATAGAGCCGCAAAGCCTGAATCAAACATAAACAACATGACAATATATCATGATGGTAGTTTTTACATGGACCCTGTGTCCCGGACGCTGTGTCCCGGACCCTGTGTCCGATGGGTGTGGCAGTGTCCAGCTCGAAAGCAATTCGCTCCTTTGGACACTGCTCACACATAAAAACGTTTATTCTTCAACTTTGTTCTCTCTCCTATTTCTTTTTTGTCATGTTCTACAGTTTTTAAAAATATGTATTCTGTAAATAATATTTATTAGTGTGAGAAATAAAAATTGAATTGAATTGAAATGGCAATGTTATGATCCGCACATGACGGGGTTTTCTATGTGTCGCAACATTTACACAAATCCTATAACATTTATAACAAATCCTGCATTTCTATTGGCCACGCTACTAATGGTGTATTAGTGATAGACCTTGTTTAGGAAATTGGCGATTTTGCTGCTGTTTTCCCGGTCAAGAAACAATGGCGGCTGAGACTCGTCTCTCCGATGTCTCAGAATCATTTCAGGATTATCCAGTCCCAGAAAAGATATGGCACGAGGATTTTTAATGGTGAATTACAATGTATTGCAACGACGCCGTTGAAACAACAAAAATGTAACAACAACATTATATTTGATTTTTGCATGCTTGTTTTTTTTCAAGTTCACCACTGAAATAGAAGAAATACCAAAGGTAGAGCTAGCGCAATGTTTTATGCAGCTTTTCGGCAAAAGAAGCTACCTTAACCGCCGTTGACCTGTATTTGAAACAACCGCAACAAACCATTTTCAATTGACCGTTTTCAAGATGTTGTGAGAACAATAACCTTGAGCCGTTCCGACTCGTTCTGGCGAATACGGCTTTTGTTATTCAAAACAGACAAGCATTATTCTCATCCCACTTATGTTGCGTGCGCAACATCTTGAAAACTGTCTATTATCGTCGACCCTGCATTTGAAAGGGCAAACAAAAAACGTAATGGCAATTGCAAGAAAACAATGGATCCATTCAGCGCTCAAATTTCATAACAAAAAAGCAACTGCAGCAACTTTACGCAACTGGTCACCTCGGAGAGTGGGACACCACAGACCCCTCACAACTTCTTCACACAGTTTGGCTGTTTGTGACCTATCATTTTGATGAGAGGGGAAGAGAAAGGAAGAGAGAACCATAGAAAACGTACCAAGGATATGCTGGTTCTTCGAACGAAGGTAGATGGGAAAAGGTGTAAGTGCGAAAGCGAGAGTGCGCTTTCGTATCTAAGAATTTCAAAACAATTCTAAGAATTTCCAAGCATTTTTAAGAATTTCAAAGCATTTCTAAGAATTTCAAAGCATTTTTAAGAATTTCAAAGCATTTCTAAGAAGTGCGCTTTCATTTCTAAGAATTTCAAAGCATTTCTAAGAATTTCTAAGGCTGACCACAAGATGATGGAATTTCCGCACTCTCTGGGCTGCCCATTAAAACACTGATAAACTACCTGAGTCATCTAAATCACAATTTGAATGCTTTCTTCCAGCGCTTCTTCCAACTTTCAGCCTCTTGATGAACAACTTTTTGGTACCGTAATTCCCCCGTCGGTGACAGAAGTGTATATTGTCTAACATAATGCCGGAATTGAGCCCAACCTGATAAATCACTTTGTCAGTGCCACCTCAGTTACAGTTCTCTCGGATAATAATGTGGCCGACGTCGGATACAAGCAAGGAGTCCTACATTCACGAGCCTCTTTTCGAAACAAAGTGATCATTTCCAATATTTTGACTCGCATTGTTTCTGGAGAGGAAAACACAACATAGTCCAAGTTAGCCATCGAATATCCGCGTAATCAGCAACTTGTCCCGGCTGCATCGTTGGTCCTGTTGTCCCACAAGTAAACCAACAAAATTCTTTGACGAGAACCAACTAAATCCAAGAGTCATTAAACTTGGCTGCATAGTGTCGATTGTAAATACAATTATCAATACAGTTGCAACATGTGTTGCAGGCACTAAAACGGAACTTGGTGGAGTAATTTCTCCTTGTTGGAACTCATACATACATACATAAAGTTTTATTTACCCACGCTAGCCACAAACAACAAAATCACAAGTTTACAAAAAAGTGGATTTGCTGATTTCCGTGTGGGGCGTGCCAGCCAGATGGAGAGGTCTGTACAAAATCATCAGTGATTTCCAATCACTTTTTCTTTTTCATGAGCAATTTGTACAGCTTTTGAGTGATCATGTCTTCTCATGAGTGATCTTGTAAAAACTATAAATTTGCGAAAAACACTTTTTGTTCTTTTCTTATTTGGAAGTGTTGCGCGCGCCTTCTACACTTGCTCGTGAAATTTTGAATATTTTTGAAAAAATCTAATTAATAAAGCACTATTTCACTTTCTGTGATCAACAATCTACGATTTATACTAACGGAATTCCTGGGCTATGACCGATAACAGACCAATCGGCCTGTGATCTCAACATGTATCTATTCTATTGGTCTATTGTTCTTTTGTTTAACTAAAGTCTCGTCGTCGTAGTTTCAACAGCATTATTTACGTAAGAATCTGCATGATCTGGCCTTTCAGTTTTCCGATTTTCTACAGATCCCGAATTGTTGCAATAAATTACAGAACAAAGAGCACATCGAAACTCTTTGATAAAAACGAAATAAATAATTGGACTCAAGGCATTGTTCACATAGAGAAGAGAAACAGCGAAAAAGTAGATTACGTCAAGGTAAAACAATTGTTCTGGTTGATTAGTGAATAACCTAGCAAAACTCGAAGCCCTGTCAACAAATACAGACTATAAAGTGGAGTATGGCAAATCGTGTAGAGTAGCAAAGAAGCCAACACCATTCGAACGGCAGATGTGAACGTCTTCGATCTCTTTTGCTGTTGTTCTGGAGTTAGGCGAAGGGCGGATAGAGAGCTTTGAAGCTTCCTTATAGTCATCAATCCGATGACTAAGATCCCAAAGACGAAGGAAACTAATATTGCGTTCTGACAAATGAAGTATATAGACACCCATCGTACGTCTGGCAGAAAACAGAAATAGTACTCTCCAAAATCTACAACAGTATAGTAAAAAATCATAGGAATATTGATTAATAGTGCCAGTATCCAGGGCATCGCTGCCAAAAATCTTATTTTTCTTTGAGAAGCAGACTTGATATTTAATGGCTTGGAAACTGCTCTGTATTTTTCAGCGGAAATTATCAACAATGTCAGTAAAGAAACCCACGGCACGGAATTTGAAAAAAGGACAAAGATTTTACAAAGACATATTCCAAGCGCAGAGTTTTCTAGCATCCAATGATAATTTCCCTGAAATACCGCGTTAAGAATTAAGACAGGTTCGACGAGAAGTTTGAGAAGATCCGCAAAAGCCATATTTGCGACGAGAATGTTGGTGCTGGACGTTAAGACTTTCTTTTTCCAAACCAAGAAAATGACAAAAGCGTTCCATAACACGCCAAATAACACGATAACAACCGCGAACACCACCTTGGTCACACGTACCACTTGAGGTTCTAAAGCACAACCATTACCGCTACTTTGAGAGCTGTTAAAACTAACGGAACCGTTTTTGAAAACTTCCATTGTCAATCATGTTGATATCTGTTTAATCAACAAAAAATATGGAAGCCGAAGATATTGAATTTTTTTCAGGAGTTATCGAGGTGAAGAAGCAGTAAGTTGCACTATATGACAGAAGGAGAGTTTCTAATAGAATGTGCATCTGGTACTTTCCCTAAATAGCACTGGACTGGCAGCGGATTTCCATTAACCAAAACCTTTTGAATGTTTGAACGTCCTATTAAGGCACCAGACTTCAATAGGGAGAATGATTTCATACGACTGTAGAGAAACCTATCGCAATGATTACACCAATTCTGAATATTTTATTGAACCGTTAAAGATATTGTCCTTGTCAATAACCTTACACATCTGTTCGCAATTATACGCTGCAATCTCATACAGAACGAAATAGAATTATGGAAAAAGGACGGAAACACAAAAGAGATTTTTATTTTGACACGGTATACAGGTAAAAATATTTATAAAGATAAATTCATTCATAAAATATCATACCCGGGCACCATAGTCTCCATGCTTCACCCAAGGAAAGAATATTATAACCTATACTGCTTTCCGTGATTACTGCGTATAAAACCAATAATAAAAGTAATGTGTTTACCCGTTTCAATTTACGAAGTGTGCTAGAACGATCGTACATATTGCGGCAGTTCGTTCAACAATTTGGCGTCAGGTTATCGTTTGTGCTTTTAGAAGAGCCAACTTGTTGTTTTGGTTGAGCTCGTGCTGCGAGGAGTGAAATGGGTTTGGTAATACGGAGTGGGGTGGGGGAGGGACTGCAAGGGTGTCCAAGGACAGCTTATTTCGGACTGATGGGAATCCGACTTGCGTATTGACGTACAAGTTCTTCTAGTGGACCTCTTGGGTCTTTCATTATTCAGCCAATGAGAATGCGGAGTAGAACCAGACACGCAATGACTCTCGCGTGCTTGGGTCACGACAAAACTTCTACTCAGATGCATACTTTGACTCTGATTGGTTTGTTGTCGAGCGGAATTCCTTCTAATTATGCAAGTATACGTAGATCAGTTTTCGACACTTACTGGAAATCTCCTCTAATAGGGTTGCAGAATACAGAGCAGAGAAAACGTACATACAAATTATTTTAAAAATGCCTAACTGGTCACATAACTGAGCATTTGTACAAATATCAAGGGATTTTATTCCAGTCAATAACTGCTCTTGGATAGAACGACTGTCTCAAAGATTTAATCTTGCAGATGATATGCAAAATGAAGTGCGGTTGAGTGTTCCTGGTTTACCCTCCTTGGCCTCTATTGCAGCACATGGGCAGAAGTAACAGATACTAATCCATACACGATCTTCTACAACAATGTTTAGCGACTGTCAATCCTTTTCTGCTGTAGGCACCTCGCTAGCTTCTGTAGCATAGTTTAAACACTCTCAAGAAGGTTATGTAGATCGAGACAGAACCCAGTGAGAAATCCTTCAGTGTTCCCTATAACATTTGAAGGCGATACTCTATCTTAGGTTGTTGCCTCTACCTAAAAAATATTCAATATTTGACAAGAGCTTCGCATGGATCCGTGGGCTTGTTGAGCTTGGGCAGTCGTCTACGTATAATTTTACAAACTGGGCTAGGCCAATGACAAAGCCCTGTGCTACGCCAGATTGAAATACATAGAGGATATTACACGGTGGCGCGAAGATCTGAGTCTTACTTTCGAGTGGCAAGAACAATATTTTACGAATGAGCGCAGCGAATGAGTAAAATATTGTTTTTGACACGAGAAAATAAACGCACATCTTCTCTCTACTCTGCGACCGTGTAATTTTCTTTTTATTATATAGACCGATATCCTCACTAGTGAGGATATGGAAAATATGTCACTCAGGTCCCGGATGTAGCTTCGTATGAGATCTACGAGTGGCGTATTTCCCGGGCTTGTTGGGCTTGTTGAGCTCGGGCAGTCGTTTATGTATATTAGAAACAGGGCTTGGGCCAATGACAAAGCCCGATGCAACGCCAAATAGAAATATAAGAACATATACATATTGTTTGCTGCCGCAGAGGGAGCCCTCAATCTAGAAACAGGTAATTGCCCCCCAACTCAACAGTATTCAATATTTGACCAGAGTTTCACATGAGACACTTTAGCAAATGCATTTGCGAAATCGATTATCATATAATCATGTCGGTTTGCTAGCTATCTTCAAGGTTAGAGTAGAGAGTAGAGACCAATGAAGTACAGGGGCGGATCCACGATCACCAGATGCGGGGTTGGGGGCCAATGAAGTAGTTGGGTCTCATGTCCTGTTGATCTAAAATCTGTGCCGCAGCGTGCGCAAGCTATAAAGATATTCTACAATAGATTCCATCAAACTTCCGGTAAGGATGTACTCCACTAATATCCTGCAGACACAGCTCAGTCAAATAGAGCAATGGTTGATCTGTTAGGAGGGACTGTTATAGTCAAAACCGTTGCAACGCCACACGCGTTTCCAAACCATCAATCTATTTCGAAGTTATGTTCTGAACCAGTGTAGTAACCAGTCAAGTCCTGGCTTCTCTTGCAAAGGAACAAGACAATCATCGCGTCAACAAACCGATGACAAGGATCGAAAAAAGGAACGAAACCAATATTGCGTACTGGCAAATGAGGTAGATAGTAATCCATCGTACGCCTGGTAGAAAACAGATATAATGTTCTTCAACATTTATGACAGAAAAGTAAAAAACCATCGGAATATTAATTGCAGCTGCCAGTGTCCAGGGCGTTGATGCCAATAGTCTTACTTTTCTTTGAGAAGTAGTCCTGATATTTAGTGGCCGGGAAACTGCTCTGTATTTTTCTGCTGAGATTATCAGCAATGTCAGTAAAGAAACCCATGGCATGGAATGCGTTAAAAGACGAAAGATTTTACAGATACATATCCCAAGCGGAGAGCTTTGCATCGCCCAAGGTATTTTAGGGTAATTTTCTTGAAATAACCCATAAAAAACAATAGCAGGTTCGAAGAGAAGTTTGAGAAGATCCGCAAAAGCCATATTTGCGACGAGAAGGTTGGTGCTGGACGTTAAGACTTTCTTTTTCAAAACAAGGGCAATGACAAAGCGTTCCATAACACGCCAAACAACACGATCACAAGCATGACCACCGACTTGGTCACTCGTAAAACAGTTTCAGTTTCTAAAGCACATTCATTACTGCTACTTTGAGAGCTGTTAAAACTCACGGATCCGTTTTGAACACTTCCATTGTCAATCATGTTGATATCTGTTTAATCAACAGAAAATATGGAAACCGAAGATATTGAATTTTTTTCAGGAGTTATCGAGGTGAAGAAAACACTAATTTGCGTTGCGCATGACAGAAGGAGAGTTTCTAATAGAATGTGTATCTGGTACTTTCCCTAAATAGCACTGGACTGGCAGCGGATTTCCATTAACCAAAAACCTTTGGAATGTTTGAACGTCCTATTAAGGCACCAGACTTCAATAGGGAGAATGATTACACCAATTCTGAATATTTTATTGAACCGTTAAAGATATTGTCGTTGTCAACAACCTGACACATCTGGTCGCAATTATACGCTGCAATCTCATACAGAACGAAATAGAATTATGGAAAAAGGACGGAAAGACAAAAGAGATTTTTATTTTGAAACGGTATACAGGTAAAAAGATTTCTAAAGATAAATTCATCCATAAAATATTATACCGGGGCACCATAGTCTCCATGCTTCACCCAAGGAAAGAATATTATAACCTATACTGTTTTCCGTGATTACTGCGTATAAAACCAATAATAAAAGTAATGTGTTGCTAGTGTGCTAGAACGATCGTACATATTGCGGCAGTTTGGAGCATATATTATAGCAAATTTATAGCATATATATGTGACAAACAGGAAGTGCCCGGCCATATAGGCTGGATGTTGGGGAATACACTTTGTGTATTTGGTGGGGTGAAGTGTTCCTCTAGAGAACACTTTCTGCCCCATAGACTCGCATGGGTTTTTTTCGAATAGGTAATTTTCCTTGTGGCCCGGTTGCCATGGCAATTTAACAGGATTCTTGCCTCCTCGCGGTTGAGAGAATGATCACCTCTCATGGTCCAGGGGGATGGTTTCCTCACTTAGGAGGCTTGAAAAGGGATTATTACTTCCTTGCGGTTGAGAGGACTCTTGCCTCTCATGGTCCGGGGGGATGTTTTCTCCACTTAGGAAGGGTGCCCTTAACAATGTTTTGCTGCCATGGTTGCTGCACTTAGCCACTTAAACTAAATTTACAACATTTTTATAGGAGCACTTTTCCCCCTTCCCACTTTCCCACAACTCTGTCTCCTTGTCTCTTCATGGGTTGGGAACATTAACTTGAGGTTATCGTTTGAGGTTTTAGAAGAGCCAACTTGTTGTTTTGGTTGAGATCGAGCTGCAAGGAGTGAATGGGTTTAGTAATACGGAGTGGGGTGGGGGAGGGACTGCAAGGGTGTCCAAGGACAGCTTATTTCGGACTGATGGGAATCCAGTCAATAACAGCTTTTGGATAGAACGACTGTCTGAAAGATTTAATCTTGCAAAATGAAGTGCGGTTGAGTGTTCCTGGTTTACGTCCTTGGCCTTGGTATTGCAGCACATCGCCAGAAGTAACAGATACTAATCCATACACGATCTTCTACAACAATGTTTAGCGACTGTCAATCCTTTTCTGCAGTCGGCACCTCTGGATAGATCTTTCAGCAAGGTTTTGACACTCTCAAGAAGGTTTTGTGACACAGAGAACAGCGAGAAATCCTTCCCTATAACATTTGAAGGCGATACTCTATCTTAGGTTGTTGCCTCTACCTAAAAAGTAATTCAATATTTGACAAGAGCTTCGCATGGATCCGTGGGCGTGTTGAGCTTGGGCAGTCGTTTACGTATATTTTTACAAACTGGGCTAGGCCAATGACAAAGCCCTGTGCTACGCCAGATTGAAATATATAGCGGATATTAAACGGTGGCTTGAAGATATGAATTCGAGAAAATTCATATCTTCAAGCCACCCTGTAATTTTCTTTTTATTATGTAGACAAACCAGAAAAAGCAATTCCAAATTGATTTCCAAGCACTTTTGTTTTGACCGATATCCTCATTAGTGAGGATATGGAAAATATGTCACTCAGGTCCCGGATGTAGCTTCATATGAATTCTACGATTGGCGTATTTTCCAGTAAAACACTCGTGTCTATATAAGAAAATAACATATTGTTTGGTTCCCCAGAGAGAAGCCTCAATCCCGAAATAGGTTATTGCAACCAACTCAACAGTATTCAATATTTGACCAGAGTTTCGCATGTGACACTTCAACAAAAGCATTTGAGAAATCGAGTATCATATAATCATGTCGGTATGCTAGCTATCTTCAAGGTTAGTGTAGAGAGTAGCGACCAATGAAGTACAAGGGCGGATCCACAATCTCCAGATGGGGGTTGGGGGGCCAATGAAGTAGTTTGGTCTCATGTCCTGTTGATCGAAAATCTGTGCTGCAGCGTGCGCAAGCTATAAAGATATTCTACAATAGATTCCATCAAGCTTCCGGTAAGGATGTACTTCAGTAATATCCTACAGACACAGCTCAGTCAAATAGAGCAATGGTTGATCTGTTAGGAGGGACTGTTACAGTCAAACCGTTGCAACGCCACACGCGTTTCCAAACCATCAATTTCGGAGTTATGTTCTGAACCAGTGAAGTAACCAGGGCAAGTCCTGGCTTCTCTTGCATTTTAATTTTCCTATTATCTGCCTATTCAGAATTAGTGCAATAGCTACAATAAGGCCACAATGAAGCGCTTCGAAAGCAATGCGTTTGACTGTTCGGTTTCTCTAGAGTCTGGTCGTTACGGCTTCAACAGCATTATTTACATAAGAGTCTGCATGATCTTCCCTTTCATTTTCATTTCTCCTGTTTCCTACAGTTCTCCAGTTCTTGCAGTAAAGGACAGAACGAAGAGCACACCGAAACTCTTTGATAAATACGAAATAAATAATCGGACTCAAGGCATTGTTCACATAGAGAACAAAAACAGCAAAATAGAACACGTCAATGTAAAAACAACCGCTCTGTTCGAATATTGAATAACCTAGCAAAACCCGAAGCCAATTGAACACATAAAAAGTATAAAGAGGAGTATGACATGTCGTGTAGAGTAGCAAAGAAGCCAACACCATTCGAACGGCAGATGTGAACATCTTCGATCTCCGTTGCTGTTGTTCTGGAGTTAGGCGAAGGGCCGATAGAGAGCTTTGAAGCTTCCTTATAGTCAACAAACCGATGACAAGGATCGAAAAAAGGAACGAAACCAATATTGCATACTGGCAAATGAGGTAGATAGTAATCCATCGTACGTCTGGTAGAAAACAGACATAATGTTCTCCAACAATTATGACAGAAAAGTAAAAAACCATCGGAATATTTATTGCAATTGCCAGTATCCAGGGCGTTGATGCCAATAGTCTTAATTTCCTTTGAGAAGTAGTGTTGATATTTAATGGCCAGGCAATTGCTCTGTATTTTTCAGCTGAGATTATCAGCAAAGTCAGCAAAGAAACCCATTGCATCGAACTTGAGAAAAGCGCATAGATTTTGCAAAGACATATTCCAAGCGCAGAGTTTTCTAGCATCCAATGGTAACTTCCCTGAAATACCTCGCGGGCAACTACGGCAGGTTCGAAGAGAAGTTTAAGAAAATCCGCAAAAGCCATATTTGCTACGAGAAAGTTGGTGCTGGACGTTAAGACTTTCTTTTTTAAAACAAGAGCAATGACAAAAGCGTTCCATAACACGCCAAACAACACGATCACAAGCATAACCACCACCTTGGTCACTCGTATCACTTGAGGTTCTGAAGCACAACCATTACCACTACTTTGTGAGCTGTTAAAACGCACGGAACCGTTTTGAAAACTTCCATTGTGGATCATGTTGATATATGTTTAATCAACAAGAAAATATGGAAGCCGAAGATATCGAATTCTTTTCAGGAATTATGGAGGTGAAGAAAACACTAAGCTTGCGTTGCTATATGGCAGAAGAGTTTCTAATAGAATATGCATCTGGTACTTCCCCTAGATAGCACTGGACTGGCAGCGGATTTCCATTAACCAAAAACCTTTTGAATGTTTTAACGTCCTATTAAGGCACCAGACTTCAATAGGGAGAATGATTTCATATGACTGCACAGTAGTGAAACCTATCGCAGTGATTACACCGATTATACAACCTATAGAAGTGATCACAAAGTGGTTACCTTCTCACGAAATTCATCTGAAATCCGCTCTATATGATATTTCATTTATTGAACAGGAAAAAATAAAGTCACTGACAATAACCTGCCACATCTGGTCGCAATTATACGCTGCAATCTCATAAAGAACGAAATAGAATTATGGAAAAAGGACGGAAAGACAAAACAGATTTTATTTTGACATGGTAAAATAATCAGTGTCACAGGTAAAAATATTTCTATATTTTCTAAAGATAAATTCATCCATAAAATATTATACCCGTTGCACCAGAGTCTCCTTGCTTCTGCCAAGGAAAAAATATTATAATCTATACTGTTTTCCGTGATTACTGCGTATAAAACCAATAATAAAAGTAATGTGTTTACCCGTTTCAATTTACGAAGCGTGCTAGAACGATCGTACATATTGCGGCAGTTCGTTCAACAATTTGGCTCGAGGTTATCGAGCTTTATCGTTTGAGGTTTTAGAAGAGCTAACTTGTTGTTTTGGTTGAGCTCGTGCTGCGAGGAGTGAAATGGTTTTGGTAATACGGAGTGGGGTGGGGAGAGGGACTGCAAGGGTGTCCAAGGACAGCTTGTTTAGGACCACTAGTTCAACAATATTCAATATTTGACAAGAGAAAAATACTATTTGACAAGAGCTTCGCATGGACATTGGGCTTTATGTACTTGGGCAGTCGTTTACGTAAATTAGAAATAGGCTGGGCGAATGAAGAAGCCTGCGGTACGTCAGTCGGAAAAATAAGAAAATATATATCCTCCCTTCCCCGAGGGAGGCTTCGATCCGAAAATAACTTCATTGCCTTCACCTCTGTGGGTGATTTTCCATACATTTACTGTATTTGCTGGAGGAAATTTGAATATTTTCGTCCCATGTTTTCACTGTCCGGCCCCCCCTTCACAAATTCCTGGCTACGCCGCTGGGATGGCACAAAGTGCTGCACCTCCGAGAGCCAGGCCATAGTGCACCGGGAGACACTATCCCGTGACGTGAAACTCGTCTTTAAAACACCGACGAGAATTCCCTCTGGCTTCCCTATGAACTAAAACCAAACAAGGTCGCAACAGAATGCCAGGAGATTGCACTAGGCGAAACATGGCAAAATTCTGATTGGCTCATAAGCAAAGTCGAAAACAAATATGTGTTTTGAAAATGCGGGTCGCGATGCTTTACAGTGCGTTTCTGTTTAGCGTGACTAATTAATCTGTCGATAGATTTCCAGTCATGGTTTTAATGGCATTTTCAATGCTAGTAAAATCCACAAAGCTCAGTGAGACACTTGGCGCGCCGAGCTAGACCAAGAAACTCAGACTGATTGAAACCGGTAACAGTAGCAAACCTACCTGGAAACCAGAGGCTCGAGGCCTCTGGTCCCCAGGGTATAGCAAACCATGATAAAGCCGCACAATACCTTAAGATGGTCCAGGAACTTGTACTTGGTAAAAACAATTTCTAGCAGCCTCTTACTGGTAGTTTTGTATGCCGTATCTATCGTCTCTTGCAAGGCGGGGCCACTAAACTCCTCGTCTGCCGTCAGCTGTGCTGCAGCTAAAACAATTGGAAAATAATCAGTCAACTGTAGTTTTGGCATCGTAGAAAAATACCGAGTTAGAGACAGCATCTATTTCCATCGGCTGTTTTAGAGAATATTATGATTTATTATATAGACACGAGTGTTTTACTGGGAAATACGCCACTCGTAGATCTCATACGAAGCTACATCCGGGTCCTGAGTGACATATTTTCCATATCCTCACTAGTGAGGATATCGGTCAAAACAAAAGTGCTTGGAAATCAATTTTGAATATTTTTTTCTGGTTTGTCTATATAATAAAACGTGTTATTACCAGCTAGTGGACGAGCGGATTGGTCAGTATATTCCACGGTATTTCACGATCCGGGCCGACCCCAAGCGGGTAAATAATATATTGTTTTTTTTCCTTGCACTGAAACAGCATAAAATTGCACAGGGAAATTAAAGCGCGCACCACAAAATACAGCCCGCACGCGACTCATCCGGATACGGAGTCCAGATCGTAGGATTACGGACCCATTGCGAGCCAATCAGAGCGCGCGATTCCGGACCGCTAAAAAAATCAAGTGAAATATTTGAGATTTACTTTATAAACATTTAAATTCAGTTCGTGGATGCTTATTTTGAGATTTCAACATGTGATTCACTTTATCTAAATTCCTCGCTATTAAATGCATTGTATGCTATAATTGTCAAACTGGACACGTAATTCTTTCGATCAGATCTGGGTCAAAATACGCCATTGGTATGAAATTTTTGGCTTGAGCACGGAGACCCCTCCTTCGGCAAGTGCTAAGTGGAGTTGGCTTTCGCATGGTAAGAACCGTCTCAGATTATACCTGCATTTTCCTCAGACTTGTTCCTGTGTTCAAGAGCCCTTTCATTACTGGTCATAATCGGACTGCTGTCTTGACACACGTGTCTAATGAAGTTGATGGACTTGCCGATGTTCAGGATCTTTGTTGCCATCTCTGTTGGGATGAAGGACGGGAGCATTTGCTTGCGGACTGAATACTTGTCGTACCACAAACGCTCGTCTCGCACTGTGTAATCCACGTCTATAAAGAACTGAAATCGAGAGATTGGACAATAATTATTGCGAAAATGGGAAAGCGTTTATTATTAATGACATTCTAAGCAATAACCATAGCTAACTGGGAATAATGTCTTACTGCTTCAACTCCCAAATTATGGCTACATACTGATATGTACACAAGTTTGGTAGGCCAATTAACAATTAGTCGCTGAAGGCGACGTGATTATCGGCCAATAGTCACTAACCAAGAGCAACACCCTAAACGATACCATATTATTTTTTAAAAATCAAGCTTTTTGCCTTAATACCCATACAAGATGTGACAAGCACCCTCTCCTCTCCTGTAACCCATGTCAGAAACATTTCTGCGGACGTTTTTGAGCACAAAAACCCTGTGAGATTTTAGTCACATGAAAAATGGATTGCTGCAAAAAAAACTTGCTTATTGAGCTTTTCTCGTTTTTTTTTCCCTTGGAAGACTTGCTATTCAGGCAACCTCTCACAGGCAGTAGCTACTGTACTTCTTGATATTGGTACTCAAGGTCCCTCTCAGCCTCCCCTTGGGCGACTAGCAGCTATTCAGACTACCTCTCCCAGACAGTAGCTACCTCTTGACACTGGTCTTCAAGGTTCCCCTCAGGGCCCCCCCCCCCCCCCCCTGGAAGCCTTGCTAGTCAGGGTACCTCTCCCGGACAGTAGCTACTGTACCTCTTGATACTGGTCCTCAAGGTCTCCCTCGTAGATCCATCTGTCCAGGATAGTTCTGATTGGACGAGCAACCTGTAAGCACACCATCAAGAATATCCAGTTAGTTACGGCGTGTCAAATGTTGGCAGTCTAGAGTAAATAGGGGTAGCGATGCGCAAATCCGAGACTTGCCGAAACGGCAAGATGCGCGTTTCAGAATCTGAGCCCAAGGCTTTTGACAACTTTCAAAATCTGAGTCCGAGCCTTTTCGCTTCCTCTCCCAGGAAAAATCCAAGATGATGTGCCAAAAAAACGCCCAGATTCCGAGATTTTACTAATAGGCTGCCACGCCCATTACCCATGATAAAGTAAAATAATGACCAAGAATAGTTTTGCTGAAAACACCAAAATCACACCAGGTCCTCAGTCAATGTATTGGCAGAGAAGGGTCACTATTGGCTGTTACATAGGGTACATGTATAGCTATTAACGAGCCTGTGTCAGCCGCCATTCCAAGTCGGAGAAAGCATCCATTTCCATTGGCTGATTTAGAGATTATAGAGCAATGTTCTTGATTGAATTTGGTAAATCAAATCTGAAATTTGCTTTTAATATTTATTTATTTACGCAATTTGTCTTCTAATATCAACCGAAAACAATAACAGAGGAGTGGATGACACAGGCTCTTTAAGGCCAGGTCATTCAAGAGGGCTGCTGTGTAGAGAATTTTTACAATCTAATCTAATGTACCATACCAAGTTAAGCATGTGCTTGACTAGAGTTCTGACAAATGGATCTCCATGTTGCATGTAGGTATGAATTGAAGACAGCAAGGCTCCACCCTTTTTACCTAAAAATGTAAAAAGATTTGTTATAATAGACAACTAATAAATAAAATGGCAATTTACAGACCCAGTGCATTTAAAACAGCATCGCAATTCACCCTGCCACTCTGTGTTGTTGTGAACTGTCAATATTTTGTGATATTGACGGCTCAAAAACAGCTAGCGAAATTCAACGTTTTTCACACAAATTTGTGTTTCATTTCATTGTCAATAGTTAGAAATAACGTTTAGCTATATTTTTAGTAACAACTAATGGCAGAAAGATACTTTTTTGCCAACAAAGATGGAAAAAGTAAACAGAAAAATTGAGCTTGTGCGAAAAGCTGTTGTGATTGCTTGAGTGCACGCTTGTAAGGACAACTGAGATTTCAATAGACAAAAATAAGTAATATTTCATTCCTCTAGAAAAACATCAAGAATCGCAATACAAAAGAAATGACAATTTTGGGATGGCAATACCACAAAATATGGACGACATAAGAAAAAAATATTTTCACATATTGGGTTCTGTTGCTACGTGACTCCGCCAAATATGGAAAATTTTTCTCCCAACTAGCCATCAATATTTTGCGGTATTGCCGTCTCAAAATCGTAACTAATTTATAATATTGTTTTTTTTCTTCAATCAAACAACGTGAGCCAATAAGATACTTGAATAACATGTCTCAAAAGGGAAGCCAATCAAATGCACTGGACAAGGAACTGATTGGCTCACAGTACATGGATTGCATCAGGGGCGGATCCAGGAATTTAAGAAGGGGGAGGGGGGGGGGGGGGTTGGATAGTGAAAACATGGGACGAAAATTGGCAAATTTCCTGCAGTAAATGTATGGGAAAATCTGCCAAGAATCTCCCTTGACCCCCTAAATCCACCTCTGTGCATTGATTGACAACAGAAAAACTCAACTTCCAAACTCCACAAAGCTGACAAACATTTTTTAATGACACCTCCAGGCATTGAAAAGTGTTGTGCTTTACACCATGAGCAGAAAATAATACCTAGGGCTGTCACCACATTCATTTCTACAAATGGGCGGCCTCGAAAGCCAAGTCTTCCTGTGTGTCAGTCTTAATCAAACTTATTTTCATATAAATTTCAAATAAACATTTCAAATAAACTTCACCTTTGCAAGTATCAACTAAGGCAGCCAATGTCCGTAGTCTGACCAGTGGATCATACGTCCACACAACAAGTCTGCGGAGGGTAAGACTGCCGCTTGCACCCTCTCCTACCACACCCTGGTCACTAAATTGCTGCTGGCCCTCCAACACTGCCATTAACCTGCGCCAAGAAGATTATTACTTATCACACATGTGAACAACTATAGCACAGGTGTGGTTTAAGACATACATGTACACATGTGATTACCGTTAATGTAAAAAATACACATAATTCTTTGAAAATGCAGCAGCAGGGACTGACAAACTTGGTACTGTAATTTTCATAATTCTGTGGAGTCAAGCACCAGCTGACAGTTTATCGCTTTGCACTACCAAAAATCACTACCATGATAGATTATGTGCACTTATGCTAACTGTCAACTCAGTTATTTAAAAAAGACCCTGAGTTTTGGTCCAGCTAGGGATTAAACTCCCAACCTCTGTGCTAACCCGTCAGCGGTTTAATTAATTTGTATATGAATTTGTTGGCGCAGTGGTTGGGGTTCAAAGAATGATAATAAACAGAAATGTAGTGAGATCCTTACCTATAGTACTCTGTCAATTCTTGCTGTAACGCAGCACAAAAACTCTGACCAGCCAGCCCAAGAGCCCTGTCTCCTGTACGGGCATCAAGATACTTGCGCACTTTACGATAAAGCCATCCTAACTCTGCTAGCTTATTGATCAAATCTCTAACAGACTTGGGGACGCCAACTTTGCTGTCAATACGATATGCGTCACTGCCAGGGTCAAGCTTGATTATTTTGCCTTCAATACCCTGAAAAACGTAGATGATTTCTCGTAGAAGAACTGCTTCAGATATTTCATAAGATGCTGGAATATAAAAAAGACCAAAATAGATTGAAAAAACAAACTGTTGTGTAGCTTTGGAGTACAAATGTATGACAATCATAAAACTTTAGGGCATGCTGGATGGCCATTCTCCATTTTCTACTCCCAAGCAGGCTTAGAAGCTCACATACATATTTTATGACACCATGTAAGTTCTCAATCTGTACAACTCTTTTGCACAAAAATTGCCGCATTTTCACATCTACTAATATTGTGCATAATTTGATACAGTATTTTATAACTGCCAATAATTAATGCCCAATAAAAACATTTTTATTGCACATCTTACTTTTTCTATATTCCTTGTCATAATTTTGAAACTTGATGATAGCCTCTCTCCCAGGTAGTCGCCCCTCATCATAGGCAACCTGTTGTCTTGACAACGTCAATGATTGGGCAACCATGGATGCCAGTTGGGAGCCACCATCTTCTGTTCGGACAGTCACCTGATCAGCAAACCTTACAGACTGGGCTGTATGCTCGTATCCATGTGACGAGGGCATGGGTGTGGTACTTGAGAATGCACCACTTGATGGTATGCTGCTGATGCCACTGCTACTTTGACTAGAGTGGATAAGGGAAATGCCACGTGGGTCTGGAGGGGCCATGTTTGTTGAAGGAGTAGAGGTGGAAGCCAACTGTAGGCCACGCCCAAAGAAATGCTGGCCAGCTGTGACCTGGAAAACAATAGCAGAAATTAATGTTACTGCAGTTTTCATAATATGCAAGTATTTGAATAATTCTATCACACCATTGGTAGAAAATATCTTCATGTACTGGGCTTGCTGCAGGAATCCGGCCAATATGGAAGATATTTTCTCCAAACTAGCCATCAATATTTTGTGGTATTACCATCTCAAAATCGTAATTAGTTTATAGTGTTTTCAAAGCTTCCCTTTATCAATGTCTCAGCAACCCAGAAGCTTTTGCAAAACCTATGAGTGGTGTTGGTGGCTGCCAAGTGTTAGTTGTGAGATCAAAGGAAGCTGCTAAAACAAGGTTTGACAGTTGCTTCAGGGTTCATAGAATCATGAAAAACACAGTAATAACATCTAGGCCTAGGGTTAACACCATTTCTTTCCAAAGGCTACTTCTTGTGAAGTTTACAAAAACAACAACACAGAAAAGTAAAAGAAAATGCTGGGAGATAAAAAGGCAGTAAACTCTGAGTTGCCAGACAGTGCAAAGTAAGTAGTCATGTTATTGTTTGCTGATAGTTGACTTTTTAATATCAGACTCTACTACCACAAGCTTACTTTTCCTTGCTTGTTTTCATCTTGCTTGTTTTTACTAATATTCAGGAGCAAGTGAAGTATACCCCATCTGTTTTCAAGAACAGGCTGGAACAACAAAAAAAACAGGCAATAAATTAATTTGTTGTTGAAAACCGCCCACAGAGGGAGATGGACAGGGTAGTCAGCTCCCCATTTTAGTGAAACATTCTTTCTTATAATCCCCCCCCCCCCCCCCCCCAGTGAGATCCACGGGCCATGCTGAACTATTGAAAGTGTCTAACACTAAACTGCATCACTCACTCAACAAACCTACCTGAGATGCCAGCTTTCTGTACAGCTCAGAAAATACAGCAGCATCGACTTCTCTATTTTCTTTTACCACTAAAGTAAAAAGTAAAGTAAGAATCCTTTGTTTTTCTGACATTTCTTCATCGTTTTCACATGGATAAAACAAAAATATTAAAAAATGATTTGAAATTGAGAAATTTGCATATGGAGGTAAAGAGATCTATTGGTTTGACATATTATTTGTATGTATTCTCATTTGCAAAATCCTGCTTTAAAGGTCAGAATATCTTTAATAATGCAGCAGGCATTTCTTTTGTTTTTGCTACATCCTGATATAGCACAAGGGGAACATTTTAAATTGTGTCCCCAAACATTAGCATTATGTCACATTAAAAATAATATTTTATTGAAGTGCAAAGTATCACTTACATTTTCTTTTAATTCTCTCCACTACTTGAAACTCGTCAGTAGCAAATGAGGATTCAATGCGACTGAAAAAAAAGAAGTGTGCTTCAAGACCTGGATGGCATGCAATTCAGATGGAATATCTACAGCACTTGATCTTTGTGGTAGTCCACTAGTCCTTGATAAGCAACAATTGCTTGTACAAGTACAAAATTCTACTTGTTTCAATACTACAATGATTTTGATCTGTTAGATGGATAAATGAAGCCTTTATAATGGTATTTTTGCAGTTCTGCAGTTCACTGTCTAATTGTACTGGACAACTACAATGGTGGACAAAAGTGGCTGAGACACACAAATAAAATTGGTCGGCTATGTCCAAAAGACCTCTCCCCGGTAAACCTCCGGACCCCTGCACAACTTTTGCCACCCATGACCAACTTTGAATGGGTGGGAGGAGGGGAGGAAGACTCAACCATTTCGGGTTTTAGTAGAATTTAAGAGTAATGGGTGCAAGTGTCTCAACACTTTTGTGCGCCATAGTAGAACGTTGCCCAGGATAAGTACATTTTCCTGTTACTAGTTCTGAGACAGTCACTAATCCTGCAACCAGTGGTCGAGCACTGATCAAACTATTGAAAACAACATAAAACACGCTTCACGTATCAGTGCAGCAGAACAGAGCCAATACAACATTACAACACACGTAGGAGAAAACAAAAAGTAGAAGCAAAATGTGCGAAGATAAAAGTAGCCTCTGTTCACAGAGAAGTGTCTGTGTCGTATGACACGAATGTGTGTCAGTAAGGGCCTCTTCACATGATTCTGGAATGAGTTTCATTCCAGAATCAGTTTCATTCTAGAATGAAGTTCGTACTGTATTCACATGACGTGATCAATCAGTTTCAGATTTCGGTACCAAATAAGAAAACAAATATTCACGCATGCGCCACTCGCTCCAGACTTCACTGTTTGTGATTTTTGTCCGAGAACGAAGTTCAATTTCAGTTCACATGATTCCAGAATGAAACTTCATACCGGAACGAAATTTTCACTCCGATTGAAAACCGGAGTGAACTCATTCCGGAATGACCTGCACGGGAGCAAAATTTCATTCCGGTATCATGTGAACAATCATATAGAAAATATATAGAAAACTTACGGGGATGGAATGAACTCATTCCAGAATGAAAGTCATTCCGGAATCATGTGAAGAGGCCCTAATTTGCAAAATGCAAGAGGAGAGAATCAAATGAATTTCGTGTTCACAGCTCACCTTCCAACCACCCTGAGTGCATACTGAAAGTGCTCCGCAACTTGCGCATCTGAGTATAAAGCACACGATGGAATATAAACTATCTAAATAAAATCAACACTTTGCATTTCCCTTATGTAAAACACCAATTATTTATATCAAAACGAACAAACAAGTGCCGTGCACGTCAACGCCACTGGACCTGGATGCCACCTTCTAAGTTTTACCTTTTGTTTTGGAGTCTTTTCCCAGTAATTTACAGCACAAAGTGTAAAGAAGTTGTGGTGGGGAGTTCGGATCACCGTCTGTCGAGACTACCATTTCGTGATCAATAAAACGCTCGTAATTTGGGCATTATCCAAAGTGTTTTGGTAAAGTTCCGCTCCGTTCAGCAGCCGCCATATTTGATGCGCGCCAAAACTCAAATCTTCGCGCATAATTTTTGCGGATGACTGCTGTGCCTCGTTCCAAGGGCCTGCTCGGTAATTTCCAATGGCGGATCGATACCGCGCGCACGGTGTGACTGTCTTTGTTTGTTTGCTTGCTTTTTTGTTCTTTCTCTCTCTCTTTGTCTTTCACTTTTTCGTTTTGGTTTAAGGTGTCTGCAGTCTAGAATCTCGGCTGTGGATCCCAGCCAGATACGGTAGGGGCTGCGAAACAAAGCGAACCAGCAGCAAAACGCCGCGGGGTCAAGGAGTCCGTTGTGTGCCCGCGGACTTTTCATCTTGCTTGGTCTCGCCTTTATATCAGCACCCCTAATGGTTTCGAGATTCTCTATCTTTAGACATAAGGTTTCTGATTTGCATGCCCACTCTTCTAGAGACCAAAAAGAAATATCGCAATTTTGAGGAAAATTGGTACCAAGATATTTTAGTTTGATGACTATGAACGCAAATATATGAGCCCATTTCATTAAAATAATTAATGATGTTTTAAGCTACTTATGTATCGTATTTTGGGGGTAGGAAATCTGTAGCCAGAGAGGTGATACTTTCGGATCAGCAAAAGTTTTTTTTTTGCAAAATGAAAATGTTCTCGTCAAAACGTAAATATTCTAATTCTATTCAAGCAACAGAAAGAGGAATTACTGGGCAGAAAAACTACGAGAAGGCTCAAAACAGAGGAAACTACTTATAGCGCGGCTCGATCTTTGTATGATAATTTTAAGTGCGACAGTGTAAATATACTGGCAAAGTGCTTTCCCCTCGCGACGTTTTAAGGTGTTCACTAATATAATGCCCGTTATCTATGTAACCCCATCCCCTTTCATTGTCAAATGGCTACAATAAATATTACATGTTTTTATTTTCATTTCTGTTCCTTTTTCAACTATTTAGGACAATTAAGTGGGCCTTATGACTGGACTCCTGGACCCAATAAGCAAACGTAAGAGCATCTTTGTTTCTATGTAAAGGCGATTTTCCTTCGAAATTACAATGAAATCAGTCTATTTTCTAGTAATTCCACTGCATTTGTATGGCGGAAGCGGAAGAACCGAAGGCGATCGTTGAGTGTTGGCAAGCACTCAATTAAATCCATTATGTCAATTATGAAATGGTGACTTAATTTTGATGCTCCAATTTAACTATAACTTTTGGAAAATAGACAAAACCAATTGCTGGGAGCTAAGAGACAGAGTTTTTGCTTTGAGAAATAGCAACGTCTATTTGAAGAAAGTCAGTCTCTTTTTATTAATGATTGAGGTTTTCGATTTGTTTCTTGACACAGTCGAACAAATTCTACCCTTTTTCTGCCATTCGAATAAAAAATCAGTCATATCAAATATTGTCTTTCGTGCACTGTCATTCAAATGAATGGTGCCTTCGAGATGTCCTGATTGGACGTGGTGGTTGAATTTTAGCCCACTAGATGAATACTGTTTTTTTTTTTCTACCTAATAGGCGTGACTTCAAGCCTAATGGGCCCTCAAAACGACGTATTATTGATGGTTACAAAAATGTAAATAACGTGATATTTTCCAAGTAAGTGCACTAGACCTTTCTGGTGCGTTTCGCATCAAGGCCTTTTCCATCTTTCTCGAAGCCTAAAATTTAAAAATGTTGCTCGTGCGCCTACAAATTTAAGAACAACAAGCTAATTTATCTTCGGCAGTGCCTAACACGCTAACTTTGATCCACCGCCCCTTTCTCTGACCTGAATGAGAATTCAGCCAAAAGAAACATATTTTTGTGAATTAGAGTTTATAAAAAAAACATAAATTAACACTTCTTCTCCGTAGCCCCGGAGACGTAAAGAAATAATATTTTTTAACTGTCTAGCTATAGGGTACCATAACAGTGTGGAAACCCAGCAAGGAAAGCCCGAAAAGCGGTGGGTGGGATGGATAAATGGCTTCATATCTTATTTTACCCTGTAGTTCGTATATTATCTCTTGTCATGGGAAAACGTTTCTCTTAGATAGATTGCAGTAAATGTTGCTGTCACTGTCAAAATTTTATCACAAAAATCCATTATGTTTTCTATTTCCATGTCGCAAGATTTGCTGACAAATCCCATCAATGACAGGTGTCTTGCGTTGCAATTACACTTCGCGAGCTAAATGAGTTTCGTCGCTTAGGCTTATATTACTTTCATCCAAAAACTAAGCAGGCTCAGCTGGAGCTGGAAACATAAAGGGCTATCGCGGGTACTCACTAAATCTCCTTCAGTTTTTGGCCTTTTCAATAGGGACGGATTCTCAACCAGACAAGTGAGAGTAAACTTGTGTTAACAACTCATCTGAACTGTAAGTACCTTTGAAAATTGTAAAAAAGTTACAAAATTCAGGAGATTTTAATCTTGGGGAAATTGTTATCAATTAATATATCAATTATGCGGATTTGTAGGAATTTTCTGGTCCACCATATTAAAAATAAAAAACAAACAAATAAATTAAAGAGGACCAAAATAGAATCAAGTATCCTCGTAGCTCACATATCGGGGAGAAACCGTTTCTATTTCCAGATCGCGGATCCCAGTCAAGCTGACGTTCCCACCAACTTGGGTTCCCTCGTTCCCGAAATATGAAACAATCTTTAGTCCTAAAGAATAGTCGTTTATTTATAACGCTTGTGCCGGACGTCAATTTTTCAGGGTTCCAATGCGAAGTTTGGATTTGTTGAATTGAGGAATTTGGCAAATCAGACTGCACTTAAAACACTCAGTGGCATTCTATTTACTACTTTGGGATGTTATTTCACATGAAATTCCATGCTGCGATTTAGGTACGAATTCATTATTTCCAACTATGAAGCATGGTTTATGATACACGGTTTTAGGAGCAACGTTAAGCCATATGTAAAAGTGCACAACAGCCTGTGGCCGCGTAGCACCCCACAAGTGCAGAAATGGAATTTTACTCAACCTTTTATGTGTAGGGTCACAACTAAACGCAAGTTGTATACTTTATTCGCCTCCTGTCATTCGTTTGTTGTTGCATGGGTTTCGTTTCTGATTGGTTGGTTGTTGAATTTGCTCGTTTCTGATTGGCTAAGTGTATTTACTTTGCGTTAGTTTTCGACACTCATCTAAAATCCGCTCTAATATAAAGTGCGTTTATAAAGAACGCTGAAGCCCCACCACCACCAGAAAAAGAAGGGGGGAAAGAAGAAAAATCCCTCAATATTGTCGGCTTCATTTTAGTCCAGACTCTGCGAACTCCAGCTTGCGATGGCCAGTTCTATTAATCAAAGCGCCGCAATGGCGAACTCGTGGATGGTGAGCCATAGACTATATACTATATTGTACTCTTTTTGCAGTCAACATGAGTCAATGCACAAAGTTAAAACTGATAATCAGTGATGTACACATATCTTGAATTAAATACTAAGAAGATTTGGTTGCCCTTTGGCTAGTTTAGTCTACCTTAATATAGGAAATTAACAATGCACTTTATTAACGCGATTTTACAAAATTCGCGTTAGTTTAATGTACGGTAACTTTAATGTCTAAAAATTTACATCGACATTAATTAACGTACATTAAACAAACGCGAATTTTGTAAAATCGCGTTAATAAAGTGCATTGTTGATTTCCTATATTATAGTCCAGTCAATCTACGAGATTTTGTAGGTCCGGTTGGAACTAATTGCAATAGAATTTTTCTCAACGGCATATGAACCAGTTTAGTGAGCTAGTTAACAGAAAAAAAGTCCTCAAAATCCCTTTAGCGGAACATGCCGAAAACGAGGAATTAAAATTCGGCCGAAAACCACAGGGTACCCGCGTCAAAATAAATTCCATTATTTAAAAGAACGCTACAATTATAGGTATATTTTTGCATTTCAAGTACCGTAATTATTTACAGGCAATTTCTAATATATTCTCTATATGTTTTGACATTTAAAACGATTTGAAAATCGATACTGTACTCCGGCCCGTGTGCTGTGTGGGCCAGCAACCGAAACCCTCCCCCTTGCGGATTTTAAGAGACATATACCATTTTGAAGCTTAGATCGAGAACATTCCAAATGAGTTTGTTTACATAAAAACCGGCGGGTGTGACCGTGAGGCGGCATTGTTTATTTCATGTCAAAAACCACAGGGTACCCAATTAATGTTTTTCCAAAATTCACGCGGAAATTGTGATTGCGACACAACAAAAGCCAAATTGTCAAGTTTATCACTCGTATTAAGCAAATGAATATGATAAATAGTCTTCTTTTTCGCTTATTTTCAACTTTTTAGATATCGTGGCTTTCACTTTGAAAAGTGTAAGCCTTTGACACTTCTATCCCTGTATTTTTCTTTATACACCACAACGCGCGCGTTTCTCGAATTCTGATTGGCTTTCAGCCATGGTACATATAGGCAATAAAGAGCGGATTTCAGTGGTTTATGTGATAAACGCACGAGGGATGCTGCCAAAACAAGAGAAATGTCTGAAACTCACAAGCCGTAGGCGAGTGAATTTCAAACTTTTCAAGTGTTTTTGCAGCACCTCAAGTGCGTTTATCACATTATAAACCGCAGAAATCCGCTTTTTATTGCTTTTATAAAATAGCATTGCATCTGCTGTGCGTTGATAATGTGAGGATGGACAGTTCGCAACCAATCAGAGCGCGCGTACTATCTTAGCTATTTTATAAAAAAAGTTTATAATATAGCTACGATTTAATGCGTGCTCTGATTGGTCCAAATCTATGCTCTCGTACACCGATAAAGCAATGGGTCTCCCCCACTATATCATAAAAGCATTAGAGAGCACAGCTTTCTATGACTTTATCGGCAAATAGAGCACTTGTGATGTTGGGAGAGAAGCTCTAAAAGTTTCTAAATCACGAGCCACGCTCTCGTGTCTCTTCCAACATCACGCGAAAGTTGTGCTCTAATGCTCTAATGCTTAAAATACCACGGAACGCGCCATTATCAGTGCGCGCGCTAAAAGAACCAATGAAAACACCTTTTGGCTGCTCGCGCGTGCTGTTTTTGTTTGTATTTTTTCGTTTTTGTTGTGGTATAAAACCCGCTGACATACAACAATATCTGCTCGTGACTTCCAGTCACCCTGCGGACTGCAAGTCGAGTATCCCCTACCCCTTAGCACTCCGTCTACTAAGAATCAGTTCCGAGAAGACGTGTCGAAGGTGATAAGGGGAGCTTATACCACCCACCTTACAGTGAGAGGCTACAAACAAGACAAACAAACAAGCGCTGCAATCCAGAGCAGACACTCTGATGACCCGCCAACGAGGAACGAAGAGCAACAGAGTAGTTGTAGTGCTTACATACCCCCCTCGGCTACAAAACGCACCCAAAATCCTTAAACAAGCGTTCCCCATCATTTGTGTCTCAGAACGATTGAAGAAAATAATATCAGAACCCCCTATAGTGGCTTTCCTAACCTGAGAGATATCTTAGTGAGAGCCCGAGTTCCATCTTCTTAGACAACTGCAAGTGGTGGGATAAACTTGAATATGACTTGTGGGAACCGCAGGTGTAAGTTCGTAGACGTAAACGACACTTTCGTCAGCTCTCGTACAACAGCACGCTGGACTGTAAGAGTAGCAATGTTATCTACCTTATATCGTGTACTAAGTGTCGCATGCAGTACGTAGGCCAAACCAGCTGTCCTCTACATGAACAATTTGGAACGCACAAGTGCACTATCAACCATTACAGAAGTTATGCTGAGACATCAGCAGTGGCGGCCCATTTCAATCCCACCAACGCAGGACATATCCTAGAAGATCTGGTGATAAAATGCACCAAGAAAGTTTCGAAGGCGGAAGATCTGTTGTCAGTTGAGGGTTACTGGATATAGAAGCTCAAGACAATGGCCCCTGATGGCCTCAACCTGCGAGAAGAACTTTAATTATACGCGCGCGTTCATCTTCCATATCTTGCGCGCCTCATAGTTTATACGCGTGACATGTAACTTGTTTTTGTAACCGTCCTGATGAAGGACAGAATTAAATGTCTGAAACGTTGGCTTTAATCTTGCTTCTGCTTGGTGAAATACTTTGTCTAATTATCAGTTGTTTTCATAAATCAAACGTTGCGGATTCGGATTGAGGCGAAACTTTGTGCAGATCCGTGCGATTCCGTGCGCTACATTCTGCAGAAAAGTAGCTACGAAAATTATAAGCGTGCAGTCGGAAACTCTTCCCCCTACTCCTGCAGCAGCGTCATACCCCCCGGGGGGGGGGGGGACTCTAAGGTTAAAATGCTAGGGGTGACCGTCGGGAAACTCGAATTTTGACCCTAAAAAATACCTGGTCGGAAAAAATTTCCACCCTAAAAAATACCCCTCAGTCTGAAAATACCCTAAAAAATACCAACAATTTTGACAGATTAAATTTTATTCTGGCCGTTTATTTAATATACATCAAATGTATCCTCTCGACTTTCAAAAACACTACCTAATTTGCGTGAGAGCCCCCTAAAAAATACCTATTTTTGTCACTTTACCGTTTTTTATTTTCGAACCCCTAAAAAATACCAGATCGCCGATTTCAACCCCTAAAAATACGACGGTCACCCCTAGCATTCAAATATAGGGAGTCCCCCCCCCGGGTCATACCACAGTTGACAACCCGGCACATGACTCTCCCTGCTTGAAATGGTAAGGTGTAAGTGAAAGAGTGACTGCAGTACCCATAGATACACATGTAACAAGAACGGACTGCTGTAACCCAGCCTGCACTGAGTGCAAAACAGGGATTCGCCCCCCTCCTGATCTAGACATTGAAATGCAAGATGATGATCTTTATCTGCAAATATAATTCTAGTTTCTGATAAACAAGGTTTTATCTGCTAGCTGTACCATTTGTTGTAGTTCACATTTCATACACTCACTCAATTCGATTCAAATCCTGCAAAACGCAGTAAAACGATATTGCATTGTCACTGTGTTTTTGACATTGGCCAGAATTAGGGATTTTTGAGTACTTGCAGTATTTTATTAGCGTTCTTTATTTTCCTTCGTCATATACTACCACCAGCTAAAACTTTTTGTTTGTTTGTTTCTTTTTAAGTTGTCGCATGAGCACAAACAAAATAGTTTATTTCTAGACTTCGGTCACCAGTAGTTTTCGGACTCAATCAAAATTGCTCGATTTTGGGTCCTACATTGGCCCAATCGCGACTCTTCTGAAAATGAGTTCGGTCAATGAAAAAACTTTTTAATCATCAAAACAGATAAGAATTATTAGACATTGCTTGCAAATAATTATGGATCTCTAAATACAAAAGATACCAAGAATTTGAGCGGTTATTTAAAAAATATAACTTTTTGTGACGCGGGTACCCTGTGGTTTTCGGCCAAATTTTAATTCCTTGTTTTCGGGATGTTCCGCTAAAGGGATTTTTGAGGACTTTTTTTCTGTTAACTAGCTCACTAAACTAGTTCATATGCCGTTGAGAAAAATTCTATTGCAATTAGTTCCAACTGGAACTACAATATCACTGGACTATTAAGGTATGGCTTGTCATCATTCCGGGTCTTGGTGAGTTTCCTATGGTAAGAGATCGCGGGCGCGGCCGTAATCTAGTTCCCAGATCCTTTTGGCCATGCTAATGACAACGCCATTTTCGCCTCCTAAGTATAACTCGTTCCCGTCCTTCGGACATCCACGAGTTAAAAAAAGGCATCAGCACAAATGATAAGCAAAACACATCGGCAACCAAAACCCTAGACCTTCATCACGTTAATATTGCTTACTTTGCGACAGTTAACCGGGCCATCTCGCAGAAAGTTTGTCATTCAGAGATTCAAACCATTTTAATTCATCATTTTCATGAGATCTCAAGAAATTCAAGATCCTTTGTTCTCTACTCGCTTTCTGATTGGTTAACTTCTTGCAAAATGGCCCGGTTGACGTTGTCGCACGGTAAATATGCCTAAGTTATCAAGAAACGAAGTCCAGTATGCAAATGAAAAAATCTTCTCGAAAATTGGCTGAGATATGAATTTTCAAAATTTAGCTTTCTTGCTTATTTTTTTTTTACAAAGAAATGGAGTATAGGCAAAACCACCAAAACGAGGCCCGAGCGCTCTCAGTTAAAACATATTATATCAGCTCGGTCAGTATTCAACCAATCTTCACCAAACTTTGCAAGTTTACTACAGTGTTATATGAATGTGCTGAATTGCACACCGGACTTCGTTGCCTGATAGCTATAAGATATTTACGTTAAAAGGTCTATCAATTATTTCATACCTCGCTGCACCAGCTGCAACACACTCGTGCACAAAATTTCGCCACCAAGTTTACGATTTTCCAGGTGCTCTTTTCAAAGGTGTGGTTGGATTTTCGCAAATTTGATGCATGATTTCAAAAGATCAAGAAACCATGGAAGGATCTATTTAAATCCGGATTCATGGATCATGCACGGTATTCTTTCACTACACAGCTAGAAGTTTGCACCTTTCACGAATCAATCACGAAAATCCTCATCCCCCAACCCGTATACACCTCTATTTCAATCACCGTTTCTCCTTGAAACCATGCATCAAGGGAGCTTGTCACGCAACTGCGCAGCTGTTCTGCGCATTTCTCAAATCAGAGAAGTATCGTCCCTAATGATGGCCAGGCCAGCGAAGGTTAAAAACATTGAAAATAATCGTATTTATTATATAGACACGAGTGTTTTACTGGGAAATACGCCACTCGTAGATCTCATACGAAGCTACATCCGGGATCTCAGTGATATATTTTCCATATCCTCACTAGTGAGGATATCGGTCAAAACAAAAGTGCTTGGAAATCAATTTGGAATATTTTTTTCTGGTTTGTCTATATAATAAAAAGAAAATTACACGGTGGCTTGAAGATATGAGTTTTATTTTCTCGTGTCAAAAACAATATTTTACTCATTCGCGCCACCGTGTAATATCCTCTATATAATTCGAGATCCATCGGACATTGTGTTAGCTTTACATATTTTTTAATAGTTATCTGATAGGATGGTCTTATTAGTTTTACTGACGAATCAATGATCGCTCCTGGAGCATGCGCGTACAATGCCAGGCATCCTTTAACCCAAGACTTCTCAATGGCATTGCGTTTACTACTCTGAGGCGTTGCCTTTGACATGAACATGAACTGCTTCGTTATAGGCGAGAATTATCATTGAGACGTATGAAGCATGGTTCATGATACATGGTTTCACGAGCAACGTTAATTGAAACAGGTGTATAGGCAAAAAAAAACCAAATAACATTAATGGAAACTGCGTGTTAGCTGGCTAGATAGCCTGAGTATCAGGATCTCTCCCCCTCATTTTCTCACGGAAAAATAAAATTCCACCTGATACTCAGGCAACGTGTTAGAAAATATTTTGCTTCACCTGATCTCTGTGCTTGCAAGAAGATGAAAAATAGAAACAGTATGCGTAGGTGGTCTCGCCGTTAGTGGTTAGGGAGCAGTACAAATTGGCAATTAAGGGATTAAACATTATTTGACAGACAAAACAAATATCAATATATGGGCCCCATGTTGGTCACGCGAACACTGCGAAGGCAAGTAAAAAAAAGTGAAGACAATTTGCTACAACAAGAGGTGCGGTGGTGGACCAGAGAGCGTGTTTTTTGTTTTGTTTTAACAACTAGACTTCAAGTTTGCTTTTAGAAAAATACGGTTTTCCATCAAAGCACTGTCGTGGGATGGTTTGCCTGAAAGAAAAAAAAATGATGTTCGTGACGAATATTTGCTCGAGAGCGTAGCTCAAGAGCTTACATGAAGTTTGAACATCAAATTTCCGAGGGAGGCTATCTGAGGCAGGCCCTATTGTATTTATTGTACAACGCTAAATTCTGACGAAACATGCACCATTTGCTGATACAAAAGTAGGTACTTGTCACGTGATCACTCGACCAATGAAAATGCGCCGAAATTTGGCGTTGTATAAGAGCCAATAGATTTTCATCAAGACGCGCAGGTGTAACAATTTTAATCAGAGCGTTTCGTTCGTGCAAGATAAAATTCAAGCCAAGAGCGCCCTGTAGCTTATTTGATACTGGCAAAAGAGCCAAACGCATCCCAAAAGGGCGGCGCGTCTCTCAATTTTTACGACTGCAAAACTTGAGATAGACACACAGGTTCGGCAACCGACAAACAAGATTGGACTTGTCTTGCAACGAACAACTCAGACGACTCAGACTGTTGGTAAGAGGTAGCGAATAAAGACGCGGACTCTTGACAAGGAGATAACGCGCTCGAAGCCGAGTCATTCACGGTCATTGCGTACCCAAATGACGACCAATTTTACTTGCCCATTTTAGGTTTGCAAGAGAAAACGTTCAACCAAGATGAACAACAGCTCTACGCAAGGAGAAAACATCGACAACTTGCATGACTTGTGTCCTGAAGGCGTCATGTCGCAGCCATCCCTGATTGCCATGATAACCCTACACGCCATTAGCTGCGTAGTTGCAGTTGTGGGAAATGGGCTCGTCATAACTGCTGTCATACGCACTTGCGCGCTACGAAAAGTCTCTATGTTTTTCATCGCATCTCTTTCCGCTGCTGATCTTGTGCTTGCGTTTAACATGAATGCACTCTACATCATCAATCTTGGGACGTATGAGATACCATTTGAGGACTTGCCGATCGGGTTTTGGGACACGTACACCAAGGTGGAAAACTACTTTTGGATTCAGACACTAACGGCGACCACGTTCAGTTTGTGCGCAGTGAGTGTGGACAGATTTGTCGCCGTTGTCCGGCCGCTTCACTATCACCAACTCATCACAGAAACACGATGTTACTGCGCAATATCATCTGTCTGGTTATTCTCGTTTGGTCTTCCCGTCGTCCGATTTTTTATTTCTGATTTTTACGAGCGCCGATACATGTGGTTAGCTTGCTCGATTGTAGCAATAGCTGTACCTTTTATTCTCGTTGTGATCTGCTATGCGCAAATCTATCGCATCACAAGGCGACAAGTCAGGTCAAATCGAGAGAACTCGACAATCGACTCGCAGACGACTAGTCGAAAAGATGTCGTGTCGAATCGAAAGACAGTTGTTACGGCAACTATAGTCACTGGAATGTTTTTCGCGCTACTGTTTCCCGTGGTTATCGTGTTCATAATGCTTTTGTTGGTGCAGGATTATTGTCTCGATCTCGTGTTGAACAGCGCCTGGATGTGGGTTGCGCTTATCTCATTCTCGCACTCCGCCTTCAATCCCTGGGTGTACTGTTATCGCAGCAAACAGTTCAGAAGAGCTTTCAAACAGATTGTCTGCCACACTTAGTGGCTGTGTGTAGACAGTGCAGGGACGCAGCCAGCACTTATGAGAGGGGGGGTTCCAAAATTCAAAAAATAAAAAACTCCACATAGATCGGACGTGTTTTTTTGCATTCTCGCCACAGGAAACCCAGCCAAAAATATTGATCTCGGGGGAAAACTAGCGTTTGAAGAAATTTGCTACATTTTATTGGAGCTTTTATTTGTTGTCTATTAAATATTTACCGAACTTTAGTAATAAGTCGGTCCAGAACAGAGGCGAGGGGGGTTCCGCTGCGGGAGAGGGGAACCCCTGGAACCCCCCCCCCCCCCCCCCTGGCTACGCCCCTGAGTGGTTTGGACAACAACTCTGTACAATAGAGCATAGTTTATAGAGGGGAATGGTTAGGAAACCTGACACCCTGTTATTGTACGATCTCTTTGTTCATCTTTTCAAAGGAATCCTTTTGTTTGTGCAGGGTCACGGTGCATAAGTACCAAAATTCAATAAGATTCAGTGTACAACCATGCATGCATATTAGAAGAGCATGAAACAAAAGATTGTGCAGGGTCAATATCACGTGATATCCCCTCTCAACATCCAGGCCTCGCTATTGTATTGACCCTTTGAAGTTTGCCGGGCTTCCGAACCATTCACTTAATAACCAAACAATATGGGCACTATGGAATTAAAAATGTCCGAGCAACAAACTCGAATCTCGAATATTTTTAATGATTTCGTCAGCTTTTCCTGATGAAAATACACAAACGCATATATCATGAGGCAACTTTGAACACCTTCCTGTAATCGGCTTGTCCGACATAGCAACAGTAACTAGGGAGGAACACTGTAGAACGAGATGAATGCGGGATCGGTGAATTACTAGGCGTAAACACGATATGAAATTTATGTCTTCTCCCCGCGTTATGTTTGTACATAGTCAATGGCTTGTATATATTTCTTTTTTCCAAGAAGTGTTACAGACATGGAACAATCCTCTCTCCTTTATCGTCAATACTGAAATATCAATTGTTTCAAGGTGTCAAATTGTTTTAGCTTCTCCACGAGATATAAAACAGTGGATTTGATGTAATATAGACAGGGTGTTTCATCAGGATTTCCGAACACTGAGAATCGGGTTAAATTGAAATCCAATCTCGTTCCCAGAGCCTACTCCGCTGTTGTTGTTTGTCGTAGGCTCTGACGGCAGACAATCGTAGCCGATTCTGATTGGCCGATATTCACGCTCGCCATTTTGAAATTCGTCTAACCGACAAAGACGGTCACCATATATGGAAAACCGGATGTGCTAGATTCTAGGACATCCGGTTTCGTCTGCGTCCAGAGCCTCCGAGTCAGCATGACCGAGAGGCTCTGGGAACGAGATTGAAATCCTGAAGTGTTTTATTTAAGCAATAAAAGTACTTTCCGCGTGCTGTCTGCTTTCTTACAAACACGAGGGGGGTGTTGGGAGAACTGATCAAAACTTGAAATACACGAGCCGAAGGCGAGTGTCTTTCAAGTTTCATAAGTTCGACCAACATTCCCCGAGTGTTTGTAAGAAACCAGAGAGCACGCAGAAAGTATTTTTATTGCTTTAGAAAATAACATACACACGCGCGACAGCGTTGCGTGACAATCGTGTTTCTCAGGTCTCTTACAAACACGCTTTTTAACCAATCAGAATGCGCACATTCACCATACAACATAGGTGTTATTTTCTAAAAGCTTCTCAAACGAGTCATTTGATGTAGAGAAAAAGGATGGAAATCTTAAAAATCTGTGCAAATTAAGACTGCGTATCCAAACCTCCTTCACGCTTTACGTTTAAGCTTGGTGAATTATTGCTGAGTTTGAAAGGTAAATGTCTGTTAAAAAAGATACAACTCCAAAGCTGAGACAAGAGACGCAGCATACAGGGCCAGCGACGGGAAGTAAAACTAAAACCTGAGAAGTGCGCATACAGGGTACTGAACAGCATATTCACACGCGCTGTCAATAGTGACCTCACACGAGCTGTCAATAGTGACCTGCACGATAGATACCTCGTAGCACTTTCGTGGGGAGAAAACTAAGAACTAATAGATATTTTGAAATATCTATCACTTCTTAGTGTTTTCCCACGAAAGATATTTAGCCTCGTCAGGGCGACGAGCTCTTTCGTTGCGTTTTCTATCCGATCCATGTGAATATTTTGAAACGACATTTTGAATTTTTTCTGATTTCCTGGAAAGTGCATTCAGTGACACTAAAAAAACTGGCAGTGCTCATTGATACGTAAACAAAAGATAAACGTATGACCTCATTGTTTGCAAATGTATTTGTCCTTTGTTTTCATGCTGACCGTATTACAGGTATTAGGGTCAGCGGCGTAGCCAAGGGATGGGGATGGGGGGGGGGGGGGGGGGGGGGGGGGGGAGGGGGGCACACCTTTCTCGGGATATATTCCCCATATATTTACTGTATTTGCTGGAGGAAATTTGAATATTTTCGTCCCATGTTTTCACTATCCGCCCCCAACCAAAATTCCTGGCTAAGCCCCTGAGGGTCTGGTAGCAAACTAAAGGCACGTTCACACGTCGCAATTTCAGCTGCGATTTCTGCGGCGATTGGCGACGCCATATCACGCGGTGTGAACGGATTGGCGATTTGGCTCACAGTGCTATATATTTGTCAGGTTGTTTGTGTTCTGAACAACATCGCATTCGCATGATCGCAATGGAATTAAACATTTTCAAAATTCCCATGCCACGTCGCCATAAGATCGCCAACTGTTCACATACACCACGTTTTTTGTGACAACATTTTCAAGGCCCTTGAAGAAGGAATTTGCTAGGAGCCGTAACCTAGTAAGTTTGAAAACAAACAAATATTTATGCTCGTTTTACCAGCTCCATTTTACACAGTTTATAATTTGCGGGAACGCTTAAAACCACCACTGAGTCTAGCAAACTGATTTAATTCAAAATCATTGAGGGTTGTCCAATACACTGACAAATTTATGCATAAATTTGTCAGAGTATTGGACTAGTATGAAATCATTTCCACGGGGATGGAATTCAACTGTGATTCCTTCGCTTGTCTGATGTTTTAAAGGTTTTGTTTCATTTGCGCATTTGAAGTTGTCTGTCCCCCGTCGTGATACAGGATGGTAAAAATTAGCCAATCAAATGAAAGAACAACCGATAGTATAAAACAAACATCTCGTGTAACTGCACTGCCATAAGATAAGAATAATCTTGACTGTTCGGGAATATATATTTGCCTCGGTGGCGAAATTTGTGGCAATTCGAATTGGCATCGAATTTTGGTAACTTGTTTGTGGACAAGGTATGTCATATTACTCTGTACTAAAACACTTTCGCTTCGCTTGATAAGGGTGCGGTTACCTTGGATGAATTTATCGATATAAGAAGCATTTTAAATCCACTGAGATTATTTCTTGTTTAATTCTAATTCGTTTTAGATGCGGGAGAGAAAAGCTGTGATAAAAAATGAAGATATGTGTGAGGAAATGCAACACGACGCCATTGAATGTGCCACTCAAGCGATGGACAAATTTGACATCGAGAACGACATTGCTGAATTATCAAGAAGGAATTCGATAGGAAATACAACGTGAAGTGGTGTTGCATTATTGGCAAGAACTTTGGATACAAGGTTTCTCATGATGACAGCCAGTTCGTCTATTTCTACATCGGTGAAATGGCTATTTTGCTGTTCAAATCTGGATAGAAATAACTGGGATTGAACTGAGTTTTTGAGGACAAGTCGAACATTTTCATAATTTAGTCTCTCATTGCCCCTCAAAGAACTTATGTTGTACTTCATAAAAATACAATATCGACTGTAAGATATGCGCTGCATGAAGGAATAGACCTTTTTCCAAAATGGCCGCCGCAAATTCACGTTTTAAAATTAAACTGACTGAAAATCAAATACTGACACAAGAAAGAGTATCCTCACATTAGTAATACTTTAAATTTTCGCTGTGCCAAATGCCATGTCGGCTGAGAAAACAGAGTCTGAAAATTGAAAATTTTACAGAGATTTGTATGACTGGTGGTATGACGCATGCCCCCAGTCATACAAACGTCTGTAAATTTTCAAATTTTCAACGTTCGTTTTCTCAGAAGATATTGGATAAAATGCAGCGAAATTTTGTAGTTTTACTAAAGTGACGATGTGTGTTCTAGTGCTGGTGTTCATTTTTTAACAAAAATTTATTTCAACTTTCGGCGGCCATTTTGGAAAAAGGTCGATTCGACATGCACTGTTATGTATTGTTTGCAGGAACTTTGTATCTACGAGACCTCGGTCAAGTTACTATTTTGATGTACAAATCTGGATATAGAAAAAGTCCAGCAAGCGCATTTCTGTAAATATAAATTCGGTCATAACTTATATAGTTTCACTTAGAGTGTTGTATTTATGAAACTATTTTAAGACCTGCAAGGCGAATAATGTAAATGTTCATGAATACTGTTATTTCGACTGGATTCCTACCCTACAGACAGTCCTTTTGGAATTTTTAAACCAAGAAAGGAGGTTTTAACTTTGTGAATTTGAGTGAATTATGTTCTTCTCGAATGCAAACATCTAATATTTCAAGGAAAACAAAAATCATTTCTTCCTACTTTAAATTTATTGCTTAAAAAGCTAAAGAGGACATATGTAACGGGAACAACATTTAGCGAGCGAAAAAGGCCTTCTAGATTTACATCATAAAAAATGGAAGCACTTGAAAGATATTCTGTGTTAGTTAAAAAATGGGAGTTTTGCTAAGGAAGGTAACCGTCTGCTATGTGTTTTTTTTCTCTTGTACTGATGTTTTTATGTCCCTTTTTTGTTTCTATGTGGAATATTGTATATTATTGTTGTATATAAAATATATAATAAAAACCTATTTAGAAAAAAATGTAGTGTTTGCCATTGCAAATGTGAATATAGGCAAACACTGGACCTGCCGACAGTTAGAGAGGAAATAAGCTTCCTACGGATTTTCAAAGCGCCAAGGAAGGACGCAAGAATTCCTTTTTATAACCTACCATCCGGGCCTTCCCAATATAGGCGAACTACTACAAAGGTTCCATCCAGTTTTTCTCTCTTCGAGGCGATGCGCGGATGCTATCCGCGATGTTCCAATGGTAGCATAAAGGAAGCCTAACTGGGAAGCCTAAATATTCACATTTGCGTTTTGAGCGTCCTCTTGCGACGCAAGCACAAACACAAGCACAAGAAGAACGCAAGTCTTGTTCTTCTTGCGTCGCCCCTGCGCTTGTTCTTATACTTGCGTCGTGAATGTCCTCGCCTGTCCTTATCTTATGTGTATGCTTGCGTCCTAGTAAGGACCACTTTAAAAACTCCTTTGTTTTTTGTAATATAAGCAAACAAACAAAATTATTGAGTTCGTTTCCCAGGAGAATGAAGCAATTTTTTGTAAACGAAGTGATTCATCATCGTTTAAACAGTAGGTATTAAACAATAAGGATTTAACTGCGTTACCCAGACCGCGCGCAGGGTATCTACATAATATCGTATTGTTGAATCTTGCGAAAAGTGAAAAAACGGAACTCCCCGTGGAAACATCCTGGATCCGCCACTGTCTAATGTTAAATAAGGTCAATATTTTGTACAGGTAGAGTTCATAGCCAAAGGCAACAATCCAAATTTTGACATGCAATTTGAAGGATATCAAGGCCTAAACTTAGGGAGAGGTGATACTTAGATGAACATTTTCTTGAATATTTTTTTTACCAGCTTCGTGCAGACCGTGTAAAAATGTGGTAACTTATGTAAGGGAAGAGGTAGCAAATGTTCACGTGAATGTTTAGTAAAAAAACCTTTTAGAAATTACTAAAGCCGAAAAAATATAAAATGTATGCTTTCTTTTGAGAAAGTGCACAGCAGGTGGTAAATATATCCGATAGGAATTGATCAGCGTTGTCTGAGCCAGGCCTAGACTTTTACAAAGAAAACAAACAAACAGTTCCCGTTGCAGTCCTGAAATTGTTCTTGTTTTGTATGCCAGTTCCCCGAGATTAAGCTACTGTATTTTCGGCCAATACTACCGCAGTTCAATTATTCACTGCATTTATTTGCTCCTCGCTTATAGTTAATCCTCCAAGTAAAAGTGTTGATTCAGATACTTAGATGCAGACTTTATAATTACTTTATATAATTATCAATCCGTTATTAATTTTATTGTCTCATTTCTATGCTTGTAACTTCGAACTCGTGCTTACCTACTAAATTAGTAGGAAACAATATAATCAGAATCCAGAAAAGAGTGCTTTGCAAAAACGTTGAAACCTTTCCCTGTGATGCGGGTCACACCCATCTTGATCCTTGGGCAAGATTTGTTGTTCGGTTAGATGGCCTGGCAGATTTTTTAGATCAATTTTGAAGGAACGATTTTCATTTTCCTGCTTTTACCCCATCCCCCCATCACATTTCTAATGGTCCATCCCTTATACCTACTACCTCGTTATTACAAATGATACGAATCGATCTCCAAGAGCCTTTATTTTTACCGATATCCTCACCCATAGTATGGAGATATGGAAAAGGCCACACAAATCCCAGATGTAGTTTCGTATGAGATGTACGAATGACCTATTTCCCAGTAAAACACCATGTCTATATAATAAGATGCATTGTAGTCGATTTAATTCTCCAAGGAGGACAAGCGATATTTTCCCTGTTTTCGGATACTTTTCGCATTCTGTTAAGAAAATCCGCAGCAGGAGGTAAATACATCCGGTAGAAGATGGACTTCCTTAACACATCCAAAAGATGAGAGCGTTGTAGGCCTTACCTCTTCCAAAGAACAGCTGCCTTGCAGTCCTGAAAATGTTCTTGTTATTTATTAACTTCCCTTTGAAGCTGACCATTGAGCTATTTTGGGTGAATCTACCGCATTCCATTTGTGCACTACTTGTTTGCCATAACCACCGCCTCTATAAAAGAGCATCACATACAGAGAGAAAGTCAGTGTAAAGTTCACTTAACAAAACAGACCAGAAGATACAAGAGCCCCCTACTGCTCACGCTGAACGAATATAATCTTCGTCACCATGATTTTCTACTTGGCCACCCTGGTAGTCATTCTGGCGACATTCTCTGGTAAGTAAGCTTCCTTCCAATTAATGCACAGTAGACCTGTTGCTCGGGGGAGGGATGAGCTGCTAGTGCTGCTGGGAAGGGTTATCCCGTCTTCACTCCCGGAATAAAATGACGATGACGAAACCAGTTAGTAGTCGATATCCTCTGATATCCACCCCATCACATGCTATAATTTAATTTCTTTTTTGTATATCATAGCGCGGGTCACCTAGACCGCCGCTCAGGCTCGCCCTTTAGCAGTGCCGTAGCTAGGGGGGAGGGGGGAGGGGGGGGGGGGGGGCAGAGGGGTAGTTACCCCCCAGCGACGTAAATTTCATAGTGCCAACATGTGGGGAAAAATCTGTTTGCCCCTCCACCAAAAACAAAGGATGACCAAGGCTTGCCCCCCAGACAACAATAGCTACGGCCTTGCCTTTAGACTCTAGGACCTTTGCTTCCCTTTTCAGTTGGCTTGTACCTGGAATGTCAGTTAGCGACAAATACAACATACTGCATCACGAGCTAGATCTTGTATAATAATGAATTTATTTTATTTAGAAAAATAAATCCTTACAGAATGAATTTTCAAAAACCAATGATTCTGACACAGGTATTTTCATTTCTTGGCGAAATATTTGATACGAGTCTGATGATCTATATCCTGTGCTTTCTTCTCCAGAGGCAAAAGTGCAGGAGAGAATCACCTTTCGCGTATACAACAGAGATTACAAGAGCAGCGACACACAGATGATGAAACTCCTGAAGCAGGCAAACTTGGAAAGCCATGGATTCAAGAAGGAGTTTGTCACCCAGCTGGCGAGTACTCCAGGCAGCAAGGTCCCGAGTTACCAAAAGAAGTACTTTTTCTACAAGACAGTGACCTGTGACAAAGTGATGGAGGTGGGGCAGGAACTGGACACACTTCTACGAGGTAAGGGCAAAGTGACATCTTCGTGTCGTACAATGAACTATCTTGCTTTGGGTTGTTCCGAGAATCCTTGTTTTATTCTTGTGAGTTAAATGAGCCATGAGTCAGGTTATGAGTCAGGTCAGCAGATTCTCGCCTGAAGGTTCCAAGATGGGAATGAGATGCCGTGTGAGAGGAACCAGTGAGTCTTAGAGCCGATTTCGTATGACTGTGAAAACTGCTGCGATACGGCGCGCCACTGACGCGGTCGCGGGAAGGAACTTGAGTCGCGGCACGGCACAACTTTATCGCGGCACTTTTCACAATCATACGAAAACTGCTCTATCTTCTCACATCCTTGAAACGTTTGACGATGCACAAACAAACGGATGGTACAATAGAGCGGATTTCCGATAAGTGTCGTAAACTAAACCAATTACAATTAGCCAATCAGGAGAAAGCCAAACTCAACAACCAACCAATCAGGAATAGAGTTAAGTCAGCCCAAACAGAATACTGCAGTCCCTTTGGCATACAGCCAGTTTCGTATTATTTGCTTTTTCTTGTGAATTTTGACTAGCGGTAAATAAATTCATATCACGTTGGTCCGCTTTTTCTAGATAAGCACCCCCCACAAAAATCTCTGGCTACGGGCCTGAGGCGCCCGTTTCTCGAAACGCCCGATAATTCTCGGGCCAGAGAAGTTTGTTTTGAAATTTTTATGGATTTATCAAAACGTTTTTCGCTTCCTTTTCTACCCTGCTGATTTGAATAGTCTAAACTCCCTTTTAGTGGTTATTTCTATTCTATAGTCTTTATAGAATGACGTTAGTCTACTCAACCGAACTTTTCGGGCACCCGAAAAACTCGGGTGAAAAACAATGGAAACTTTTCGGGAGCAACTGACCTCCCGAGACTTTTCGGGTGACTTTTCGTCGATTTGAGGGGTTTGAATGAAATCAAAATTTCGTTTTTGAGACGTAAACAGTATACATATTCACGGATAGGAAGTTGTAGACCATTTAAATCACTGTCAGAGTAGAAAAGAGAACGAAAAAATTGGGGATCAATCTATTAAAATTTCAAAACAATCTTTTCGGGCCCGAGAATTCTCGGACGTTTCGAGAAACGGCCCCCCTGGCAGTGAGAAGGTTCCTTGTGACGTCGCGCTTCCACCACAGGAAGCCCGCCCAGAACGCCGTGGCTGGAGTTAGTACGACCTTTTAGTCACGACCAAAAAAAAAACAAGAGAAACTTTGTTTTGTTTATTTTCGTCACAATCTCATTGGCTCATGACTAAACAAAGACCCTAGACTTCAACCAATAGGAACATTGATTTACTTTCGACGGTTTATATGCAGTGGCGGATCAAGAAATATGGGCAACACGGCCAAAGTGGGCGCACCGTTATTTAAAACATACGTCAAAAGAAAATGCTAACATCTGAAATGCTCATACATTTCCTATAGGTTTACTCTTGAAAGGGGGGAGCACCGGCCCCCCTGGCCGCCCCCTAGATCCGCCAGTGATGTTAAATCCGCTCTAACATGGCGTTACGTTTCATAACCATCCCACTCTACTGACTATGCTGTTTCAACACAGGGATGATCGGTGCAGATGTTCTCAAACGAGGGTACCTGGACATGAAAAAGAACCACCTCGCACGAGCCAGTATGTGCAAAGCAGGGGTTGAAATTCACTTTCACGGTCAAGAGTCGTGTGGCGGAAAATCAGGCCGACCCAAGCGCAGCCGAGGCCAGGCTGCTTTATTTGCTTTGGTTGTAGCCGCATTGACGCTTCTTTTTGATCTAGCAACATAACTAGCGACATAACATTATGTCACAACAGCAAAAAAGCGGGAAAATGACAGAAATGCTCAGGATTTTTTAAATTTCGCGTTCAAATGGGAGTTTTGTTCGCGTGACGTCGTGCTTATGTTACTAGTGTGAACCAGGCTTGAGCCAAAACCACAGGTGGCCCAGTCTTCAAAAAATGTAAACGGCTCCTCGTCAAGGCAAATAAAAGCGACCATTGTCGATGCAGTTTTCTCATGGTCTTCAATAAAAGAATAAGGGAAAAGGAGAATATAGATCTTTTACGAATCCCACCATGCCTCTTTCAGCAAATGGCGTCAATTATTTTTTACTCTTGAGAAAATGGGCATGGCGAGACTATAAAGCGAACAATCCTTTTTCCTTGCACATTTTTAACATCGCCCGAGTCCCAATCCTTAGCGTCTCTCGGGAAAACGTTTGTGATTGGCTGAAAGAGACCACCAACACATGAATGGATTCCCTGTTCTTTTCAGAGAAAAAAAAATGGCAGAATAAAAATTGAAAAAGTCCTTTACTGAAAACCTTTTGCAAGATAATTCTACCACATCAACCCAATTTATACTTCAAGTGGAAGAAATGCTTTCGCTCTATCGTTTGGCTATATTAAAAGAAAAACAAGTGACAATAGAAAAACAACGAAGGGGTATTCCTTGAACATGCAAAGTAACAAGACAAGAGTAGTGTACATAAATTCCATCATAATTTTAATGGTCTTTACTGCTAAACTCTCAATAGTTCACAACTACAAAGCTTCTAGATATAAGGGTACAACAGTTTCCAGTCGCATGGTAGGAGAATCGTTATGGAAAAATTGATTAGGCACGCGGGGGTTTGTGGGAGGAACTCAGGGCTCAACATGATCTCGGACTCATATTTTTCTTCAGTAGATAGAAACCCATCACCAATCTGATTGCTCCTCCACTCATTTTTTGTTATATAATACCTAAACCATTTTAGTAATAGCTTTAAAATAAGCTGAAATAGTTAAAGGCCCATCACCAACCGAGAGCCTTTGCAGACTCTTAGCCAATCAGAGCAGCTGAAAAAAACAATGGATCAATTTGAAAACAAAAACGGGGCGCAAAGGCTCACTGTTGGTGATGGGCCTTTAAGGTTATAAAACAGCAACAAACAACAAATCAAGAGAACATGATCCCCAGAGAACCCCACCTTTTCTAAGTCAGCCGATGGAAATGGATGCTTTCTCTGACTCGGTATGTTGCTAGGCTGACAAAATGGCGGCTGACTAAGGCTCTTCAGTCAGTAACGCGATTTGATCACAATCGTCACTCAATTAATGAGCTCGAGACCATGCTGCAAAATCCGCTTCTTTAGTTCCTTGTTCTCGTTACCAAAATCGGCCTTCGTGTTCAACTTCCTCTCATATGCACCTATTTCAATTAACGTTGCTCTGTAAAACGTAAAATCATGAACCATGCATCACAATGAAGACGCTATTTCTCGTGTTTTCCTCAAATTTGGCAAACCAAACTAAACTCAAAACCACCCAATGACCCCTTGTTTACTACTTTGAAACACAATTTGACATGAACTGTTTCGTTATAGGCGAGAATTATCATTGCGACTTATGAAGCACGGTTCATGATACATGGTTTCACGAGCAACGTTAACTGAAATAGGTGTATAGAATTCCTACCTGGCGACAGGGTCTGAGAGTACAGTGTATAACCTTACAGTATATAAACTACAATAGATAGGTGATACAAGTTTTAGCATCTCATGATTGAAAACAGCTACTAATCAGTTTTGTTTTCATCTTCTATATCAGTCACACTTCTCTTAGTCTCCTCGCAGTCGCCCGGAGCGTAGCGTGACACCGGACCGGGTCCGTAGCGTGAGCGTGACACCGGACCGGGTCTGTAGCGTGACACCGGACCGGTCCGTAGCGTGACACCGGACCGGTCCGTAGCGTGACACCGGACGGGTCCGTAGCGTGACACCGGACCGGGTCCGTAGCGTGACACCGGACCGGGCGGCTGCGAGGAGACTACACTTGCTAATACGGCAACAAGTTGACAAACTCTGCTATCAGAGTGGACCAGATATTTCTGAGAAATAAATTAGTCCAAGTTCTAAGTATACTAGTGGACCTAATAATCAACTCTTCCATGGTCATAATTAAAGACCCTGTGACCGATGGGCGTGACGAATAGTTTTGTAGCCCATAAAACTCTATGTTATTTTGAAAGTTTCTTACCGCATTAGATAAACACAACAAACCAATCATAACATTGTCACACCCATCGGACACAGGGTCTTTAAACGGACAGTCACACAAAAGCGCACCTCCTGTTGATGAGCCCAGACTCAGCCTGCTCACCCACCCTGGAATTCCGAGTTGCTAGTACACACCCTGCAATAACAGTCATATCAATCAATGCCCTGAAGGACCTGTCGGTTTTCGAAACTCTCACATTCTTTATGAATCGCACAGGGCTTCCTGTGCTTTTTTAACAATCTCGACTCAGGCCCTTTGGCTGAGAAAAAAAAAATGGCGACCAAGCCAGCTGTGACGGCTGGTCAACACCGCGGCAAAACGCATTTGCAATGCGCTAAAGATTCACGTCCTGTGAAAAGGAAACAAAAGAAATCATCTACACAACAAAAATATCTCGTGCTGTCTTGGGAATTAACGTTAGCTCCAAACACAAAACGTAAGGCCAAAAATTGCAGAGCAACTAGAATATGATCATATCTTTCTCTGAACTTTTGCTCCTCTCACTTTAAAGCTTGCACCTGAGGCGAAAATTATGGTTTAAAGTCAAGATTTATTGTTCGCTGTTAAGTAGATTTTTCCAATTGTTTTTATTTCACAGGCCAGTGAATCTTTAGCGCATGTGAACTGTGTTTTGCCGCGGTGTCCAGCTGGTCTCATCTCACGGTGCGCAAAGGATTGTTTATCAAAAATGAAACGTTACAGCGAGAGATTTTCGCAGTTTTGTGGAAACATAACTACAATAAATCATCGTACAAGTCACACCCAGTTTACATTTGACACAAAGCAATATTTTCTGAGGAAAATATTATTTTTAGTAAGAGCACTAAGAGGTCACTTGGCCCGCTCACCCTTAAAATGAGCAGCTTCACTCAAATGACACGCTTGACGATGCAAAATGAATCAAGACAAAGCTACGGATACATTTCTCGAGGTTTGACTCTGGAAGGACCCAACCTGAAAATCGACATTTCCTGGCGTTTCACCTTGGTAAAGGGTACCCACGCTGGAGCTCTAGACGTGCAGATTTGTCTGTGATCCTGCCCAATACAAGACCTGGGGCATACGCAAAATATAGCCCATTGGCTATGATACAGGTAATACATTGGCAATGCAAATTTACAGCATAGCTATCAGATACCCATTCTTTAACGTAGAGCTCCCCGGCTCGTCACCTCGCGGGGAAGGCTCTGGTGGCAGCCATTGGGAAACCTTCGTTGATTGGCTGAAACGGCGCGCATGCGAACATAAAACCAGCTTTATCTCGCTTTTGAAAAACGTATCTGGCTAAATAACACAAACATTCTTTTCAACTCACGCCTTCGAATCTATGCTCTTTTCCTGATACGCCAGACTGCTTGCAGCCCCTTCTTTGGCGAACGTCCGTGAATCGAGAGAAAATCCGAGAGCGCGCTACTTGTTATCCGAAGACTCGCGTGAGCTGGAAATACGAGCGCGCAAACAAACTACAATGTAGGACATAGGACTTTACTCTCGGTTTACGGACGTTCGCCAAAGAAGGGGCTGCAAGCAGTCTAGATACGCATGCGTCAGCGGCTGTCACCATACCCTACCCCTCGCGGTGATAAGCCGGGGAGCTCTGGATAAGAGAATGACAGATACTTTCACGGTACACAGTACCTAATAACTCTGAAAATCCTATTTTTTAAAGTGAGATATCAAATTAACGTATCTATATTGCTATCTACACAGAAATATAAAAATACCCTAGCTAACGGTAAGACACCGAAGTTACGGCATCTCTGGTCTCCAGTCTGGTATCTGGTAATTGCTCAATCAAAGCAACACAAACACAAGGATTACAAAAAACGTTTGCTCCTTCCTTATGATCCACACACTCAGGAAAAATAATCTCGTGAATGACACTACAAGTCTCTGTCAATCTGACCTGCACTGTTTCCCTGATTGGGCAATTCCCCCCTACGGGCGGCATTTGGAAATTCCGATGGGATGGGGGGGTTTAAGAGCTCGGAATTCTGATTGGGGGGGGGGGGGGGGGGGAAGGTAAACCATTTTGGAAATTCTGGATGCATGGGGGGGTCAAAAACTAGTGCCGCCCGTGGGGAGGGTACCTTTATTTTCTGGAATTGTCCATTCCTAAAACGATCATCATTTGATGAGGCACACCAGTAATATCTTGTTGCGAACAAGAAAGGTTTTGTTGTACTGGCGACTTTATCAGTCTCAATAGACCTCTTTATCTACGTATGAAAATGTGCCCATTTCAGGTAACACTGAAATCAGTGTATTGCACTACAGCAGCATAATTAGACAGCAATTATTAGGAGGATAAAATAGGCCACGTGACCCCAGCTACCTCTTAACGAGATGTTATGTCAAAATCGATTCCAGAAATACAAAGAACCAATTAATATTAGTCAGACACTGACGTTTCAGCATAAAATATCTAACCTGGAGCAAATGGTAGCGAGTTGAATTTTCACGATTTTACTCAGAATACGTTGCATTTGGGCCCACGTGACCCACTTAGTGCAAGTGGCCTGTTCCGCCTATTCCAAGGAAATACACGTCCTTGCCTTTCTGAATTTGTTTTTCGCCATTTTCAGGTGGATATGAAACCATTTCAAGAGATGAAAATATCACATGATTTGAAATGGGCAATTTGCATACGGAGGTAAAGAGGTAGCTGTTTTGGCCTTTCATTGGATAATGTGAAGCTAACTAATGCACAATAAAGAGCCCCACCAAGCCACTCCTTTGTTATTGTTACATCTGATATAGTTGTTGTTTACATATGATAGATAGTATTCACCAAATCAGTTGGATAAAATATGAAAGTATTGTCAATATTGCTGACAAATATCTGTGATTGACACCAAAGCTTGTGCGCCATGCAAAACAGTGAATATCCTCGGATATTCCGAGCTTCAGGAGCGCACACAATAAGATATCCAATGATTTTGTGGATACTAATTTGACTTATCTTGACAGAGACTGTTCATCATGGTGCAGATGGTGGCTTTTCTGATAATGGCTCTCCTGCTCCAATAGGTTTGTCACTAACAGGTTGGGAGCCTTTATGGGTCTGCAATAAACAGGAAATGAAGACACTTAACAAACAGGAAATGAAGACACTTAACAATTATTCCTTTTGCCGAATACCAAATGGGCTATTGACTCAGAGGCATGAGGGCAAGAGGAAGAATGTCAAATCACACTAGTAGGTCAATTTGTATAGCCAATAACGTTTTCTGGTCTGGTCATTTTCCATTTTCTGGCTTTCAAATCCGACACATTTTGCTACTAGTAGACTATAACTAGTAGCTCAACCAACCAGAACACAGCATTGACAATAGACAACCAGTGCGATTTTACTAAAATGTAATATCACATTTACATTGGCACTAAAACTAGTTAAAAGGTAGTTTAATTAAACAGGTTTAAATCCTTATCTCCAAGAAATGACTGTTCCAAGGACAAAACTGAATAGACAGTACTGTACATGTTACTAAGTGATCATTTAGCTAGTAAGAGTTTATCACAGTAAACTAAAGATGGCGTTTTGGTGAAGGGGCACCCCACAACCCCCTACTTTTTCAGCAGATTCTGTGTTTACTCAGACCCCCCCCCCCCCACTTTGCCATACATTGTCTCTTATGAGCCCCCCTCACTTCAAAATCTGTTCCGCCGCCCATGTATACAGCAGCAATATAGTGTATCAGCAACAGATAAATGCTACAGACGATACAGTATAAGCTACAGTAGTGTACATTAAGGGTAGCTATGGGTAAATCCGAGACTTGCCGAGACGCCGAGACTGCCAGTTTAAAATCCGAGCCCGAGACGGAGAGAAAATTTCAGCTCATATATTTACTGTATTAGAAGTTTGAGAGTGGAAATCCGAGGTTCCGAGACGCACGTTAAAAATTCCGAGATTCCGAGACTCTGCTAAAATTTGGCGAGACTCTTGTTATTTTAGGGACCCATTGCTACCCCTACATTATGGTCTTAGTAAGGGGTTATTCAAAGGGGGTTGGTCCTGGGGTTGGTTTCCAGTATCATAGTCATGTACCATCTGGCATGAGTCTTCAGTGGCCCCAAACAGTTCCAAAAACATGCCTGGGTATACTTTTCACGCTTTACGGTGTATGAAGTAAAAGTAAATGTTACATAAATGTAAACTGTATTTTTTGTAATTATTGGTAATTTATTTGATACACCTGCAGACTCCCTTCTGGTGGTGCCTGAGCAAGTTTCAGGGTATCAAGGAAAGAGTTATTGTCTTTGCAAAACAGATTTAGTTATTCACATCTGAATTACAACTGATTGCAGCAACACATTCATTTATGGATTTATCTTTAATTAATGATCACATGTTGCTTAGTACGCCATAATCAACATTTCAATTACTTAAAAATGCCCACCTTTCATTAGCTTCCCATTATGCAAGAGGCTTAGCTTAATGTCTCTGAAAACAGGAAATCACATGATTACTTTAAGAATGCATGAGAGTTTAGAAAAGAGGCTGATACATTACATGCCAATGCATTAAAAAGGACAAACAATCATGTACATCTACAATTTATCCAAGAGATATACAATGGAAAGAAAGAGATGCCATAGCTTATTTAGATGTCTTTTTGATGCAATAGGGCAGATACAGTGTAGATAGATATACATACTTTGTTTATTTATACATGGTAGTTCTATCAGCGATGAGCCTGTTCTTATCATTATCATTATTGCTATTGTGTGTTTCCCAAAAATACCCATACCCCCCCTACGGAAGGGATTTGAAATTCCAGAGGGGTGGGGGGGGGGGGGGTCAATTTACCTGATCTTTTCCATACAACACTGTATTTTTCCCAGAGGGGAGGGGGGTCATTTCTCAACATCCTTCCTTGGGGGGGGGGGGGGGGGGTATGGATATTTTTGAACCACACATTATAATTATTATTCAAAAGAAGCTAAATACAGTAAATAATGCTGGTTACATATTGCACAGTATCATTTTTTCGGTGCAACATAAGAAAAGCTTATTCTAAGCTGATTTTTGGAGCATAAAAGTCAAGACAAGCACCAGTGCCTCAAAAATAGGGGAGTCCCAGTCCCAGCAATATGACTGATTTCCAAAAGTTGAACACTTAGGCCAGGGTTGGGACAATACTAAAACCCCATCCTTATGGCCCAATTACATGGTATGATTTCAGCTGCCATGTGATTCACGATTCCTATGCTGAGGCTATATCACAATTTCACTTGCGATGTTGCAGCAACATCCTAGGTATTGTGGACATTTGGTAGCATTTTCCATCAATGTGTGAAATATGTTAAACCGAGCGTTCGTTTCTTAGCAACATTGGAACATTGTCGCGCCGTATTGGAAATTTGATTGGCAGATTGTCTGAGCAAGTTGCAACACGCGCGAGCAGTTTGCAAACACAAATCTTGACATCGCTCTGCTACTTGTATTTCCCCTTGAAACGAGTTACAAATGAGTTTCTTAAACCGATCTTCGATCACTTCAGTTCAGAAACGTGAAGAAATAGTCGCATTGTGGTCTTTAGGCTGTTCTGCTAGCCAAATAGCGGAAAGAGTGACTGTGACTGAGAGAACGACATCAAACATAATCAACCGGTTTTGCAAAACAGGGACGTATTCCCCGGAAAACCAGGTTGGAGCGAACGGCAAGTTTCTACGCCAGAAGTTGTGGAGTTTATTGAATACACTAAGACAAGCAAGCCAAGTACAAGCGCATACGAGATCAGAGAGGCTCTCATAGACAACGGTATTTGTCATGCGGGAAACCTACCCTTGCGCTCGACTGTTGGCGATATTATCCGAAGAGATTTGAATTTCACTTGGAAAAAGCTAACTGTTTGTCCACAAGAATCACAGACGGATGAAAATATAGCGAACACTCTGGATTATATAATGTTCATGTCAGGGGTTGAGCCTTTCAAAGTTCACTTCTTTGATGAAGCATCAGTCATTCGAACAACTGGCAATCGAACGTATGGTCACAGCAAGAAAGGCGAACCCGCCATTGAAATCAAGCGCTACGCTTCCGACCGCAATTACACAGTAAACCTATTGCATAGTCAATTTGGAATAGACAATTTTAACATCCTGGAGGGACCATCAAACGGGTTTGAGATGCTAGACTTTTTTCAAGATAGCATGAACATTGTTGATCCAGTTTATGGCAATCCTGTTTTGGCGGATGGCGATCAGCGGCGTAGCCAGGAATTTCTGGGGGGGGGGGGGGGGGGGGGGGGGGCGGATAGTGAAAACAAGGGACGAAAATGCTCAAATTTCCTCCAGCGAATACAGTAAATGTATGGGAAAATTTCCGAGAAAGGGGGGGCCGGGCCCCCCTGGACCCCCTGGCTACGCCCCTGGCGATATCGTAGTCATGGACAATTGTGGCTTCCACCATGGGCGATTTGCCGAAGCAGAACTCAGGAGAATTCTAAGAACTCGGAATGTTAGTCTAATATTTCAACCTCCCTACAGCCCAGACTTTAATACGTGTGAATTTGTTTCAGAGTACTGAAATCCTTCATGCAGAGACATGAGCAGTTTTCTGTCAACAATACGGAGCTTGCTATAATTTTAGGTTTGCAAGAAATACGCCCGCTATGTCACAGAAGTTCTTCTCGCACTGTGGCTTTGTAATTTGAACTCGATGGGAAATCTTGTTAGTCTAGGGTTTTATACACAAACGTAACTGAGGCGATAAACCTATTTGAACTACTGAGACTATGAGTTTGTGATATTCATCGTAAGAATGTGAATGTGAAACTCATATGAGTTGAGGAAACAAATTTGTTTATTTACATTGTAACCCCCGCACTTCAGTGTTGTGTTTTATAGTATTCTTTTGAAATCCATTTGAACTCAACAGACTCGCAAATAAATTCATTGACTCAATTTTGTCCAGTAAATATCCATGATTACCTACCGATTAAACCACCGGGAGTTTGTGATATTAATCGCAAGAATTTGAACTCTGTTTTATATCGAAACTTAGAACACCCTTATATCAGGAGTTTTGAAGCACTGCATTGGCAAGAGAAACAGCAGAATCATGAGTTCAGAAAGTCAACTTTGTTTATTTATAACACAATTTCATTGTTCAGTTTAGTCTTAGTAGTTCTTTTTTACTTGAAAAGAACACTTCGTTAGAATATAAAAACACAACTGCCGGCATGATTTTTCAAGAATCTAGCGAGGTTGTTGTTCATCGTGAATAGCGACAGCGACGGTCGCAAGTTCATCTAATGAGCATGTAGCTGTTGGCTTTAGATGTAGTGGACTTCACTAGTATGCATGGAAGATTGTTCCTGTTCATCAGACTCAGAATCGCTACTAGAACTAGTTGAAGAGCTGCTAGAGACGAGTAATAATAATGTTGCTTCTTTGACTTTTTTCGTCTTTTCTTTTTCTCGTGATGACGATCTTTCCTTTTCCTGTGCTTTCTTTTACCTTTACTTGTAAAATCTTCTGATTCAAAATCTGATTTGGAAGTTTTTATAGGGGAAATTGGGGACGCAAATGTTGATGTGCTTGGTACTGCAGCAACAGACAGTACAGAGTGGCTCCTATCCATCTAAACTCAAGTATGCTAAAGTGATTCCAGTTTTTAAGAATGATGATGATCCCTTCTATCAATTTTTAATCGTATTTTCGAAAAACTTATCTATAATCGGCTAAAATTATTTCTGGATAAGCATGACATTTTGTTTCGTTCGCAGTATGGTTTCCGGGAAAAGTGTTCTACTCAACATGCTCTTATTGACATTGTCAATAGGATACAATCCAATATCAATAAAAAACTTTATTCGTGTGGAATTTTTATAGACTTGAAAAAAGCATTTGATACCGTAAATCATGATATTTTACTTATAAACTGAACATTATGGTATAAGAGGCATTGTTAAAGACTGGTTTTGCGCATATCTTAGAGATAGATGCCAAACTACACAAGTCGGTTCACATATCTCTGAGAAGGCAATGAGCCCCTGTGGTGGTTCCTGAAGGTTCGGTATTAGGACCGCTGTTATTTCTAATATATATTAATTATATTTATCGATCTTCTGATAAGTTAATTTTTCATTTATTTGCTGATGACACAAATATTCTATTGCCCACAAAAATCTACGAATGTTAGAAAAAGTTGTAAACTCTGAGCTAATAATAATATATGTCACTGGCTTATGGCAAATAAGTTATCATTGAATACTAAAAAGTCAAATTTTGTTATTTTCGAGCATACCAAAACAACTTAATTACGATGTGAACTAGGGGCCGACCATTTAACTTTTGAGGGGGGGTGGGCTTTTTGAAAAAAAATATCCTGCACGGCCCGAAGGGCCGAAAAAAATTTCCTGCACAGCAAAATGATGACTAAAACCCTTCTTTTTTATTGGAAAAAAAATTTCCACCGCTTAACAGAGGAAGAAAAAAAATCTTGCACCGACAAAAAAGCCCACCCCCCCCCCCAAGTTAAATGGTCGGCCCCTTTAATAAAGTTTTTGATCATAAATTAAATAAATATGTTTCCTTAGAAAAGAAAGATTATGTTAAATACTTGGGGGTAATGATTGATAGTACTCTTTCATGGAAACAACACATTGACCTTCATTGCATTCTCTCTAGACTTAGGCATTTTGTTCCTACCTCTACTTTGATGAAAATTTATCAGTCTTTGATTCAGCCCTATATTTCGTATGGAATTACTGTTTGGGGACAAGCAGCAAAGACTATTCTGAAAAACTTTTAATTTTGCAAAAGTGTGCATTGTGCCTTATTATTTCGCCCCTTATAGATCACATGCAATACCATTATTTATCCATTATAATATTCTTCCTCTACACTTTCACTACTTTAAATCTGTTTGTATACTAATGCACGATATTGTCAATAATGCAGCACCGGTAAACATATCTAATCTATTCACCCAGACGTCTCAAATACATAGCTACAATACGAGATCCTCAGTGATGGGGAAATTATATATTAAGCATTCTAGAACCAATCATCTAAAAAATTCATTTTCACGCATTGGCGCTAGAATGTGGAACAATATTCCCAATTTTATTCAGATTTCATCAAAATATAAATTCTCATCTATTCTTCAAGAATATTTATTGAATATCTTTCGTTCTGAGGATACTTATCTTGATGTATCAAGTTTAATTGATAAATTATCAAAAAAGTAAACAAACAAAAATATATTAGCTTTACAAAAATAATACTAAGTAGCCATACTTCCTTTTTCTTATCTTTCTTTGCTTTGCTTTGTAATTTTTGCAATTCATTGTCCTATATTGTAACTTTATGTTAACCCTCTGCCCGCCTCGTTAGCTAAGCTATTTGCGGGCACTGGCTATTTATTTTTGTTATATGTACAAAATAGAATAATAAACCTAAACCTAAAACGGCAATTTATTTTGTTCTTGCTCTAGCTTCGCGCCAAAGAGCTGGCGGTCACCAGATGGATCACCACCGGTGGGATTTTATTGTCGAATGCTTGTCGTAACATTGAGATGTCCTTTTGCAGTGCTATCTTGCCTGCACCCGTTTTGTGATATATTTTTCAGGAAAGGCGCGCAACAGCCTTGGAGTAGCGGCTGTTGAAAACGCGGATATACTTCTCGACTGAAATGTTTTGATATTTTTTGCTCCATTGTCACAGTTTCAATTTCCTTATTTAAGTCCTTAATTCTTTCCGTACTTTCCTTATTTCTTCAGTGTGTTCTGGGTGTTTCTTTTTTTGTCCACATGTAAAATATGACATACATGGAGCGGCTTCACAATTTCTTTTGCCCCGATTTCCTTCGGTTCTGTGGCCACGCATATGGCATCTCCCGCATATCGAAGTGAAGTTTCCCACGCGTGGCGGTTCTACCACTTCTAGCTCTAATTCTCGACATGGGTTTCAAGAGCAAGCCTTTTGTCGTTTAAACATTGTAGTTTGTCTTTCAATTGATCTTTTTCGATTCTTTCCAGTCCAATGCCTTCATAAAACCACCTTCTCACTGCTCAAAGAACTTCGGTTCTAGGTTTCTTGGCACCATTGAAGTCTGTTGCGTCGTCGGCTCCTGTTCTTCGCTTTCACATTGATTTGGCCGCTTTTTAAGGAAATGTGGAGAGTCTTTTTCCCTAACCCTCAATACTACACGGCGGTACAGTTCCGATCCTAACTCTGTGGCATTCCTAAATGCTTCTGCAAGGAGAAGTCTTTCGTTCGGGTCTATGTTTATATCTCTGCCGAGCGCGTTATCTTTGTACGCAATTCTTAAATTATCTTCAGGTATAGTTCTCAGGAATGGAATAGATTGCCGAATTCGCCTGCTCAGTTCTTTATAATCACTTATTGCTTCTTCTGAAAAGAAACTTGCATATCTGTCGTTTAAATACTGAATTACTACTTGGAACATGTGAACAGCTACTCAAGCTACGCAAACTGAAACACGATTTTTGCAAACTGCTCACAGGTGTTGCAACTTGCTCAAACAATCTGCCAATCAAATTTCCCATACGGCGCGACAATATTCCAATGTTGCTAAGAAACGAACGCTCGTTTGACTGTAATGGAAGATCACATTTTCCTATAATGTTGTCTGTACATTGTATGTATGTACATTAACTCAGAGAGATTACACAAATGACAGTGATTAATGGCAAATAGCTACCAAAACCATTAATGTTTTTTACACAATTTTTTCCTGTGGTGGATTTTTTTTATTCCTGTGATTGACTATATTGTCAGGTTATTTTCTCATACATTAATTGCACTGTAAGTGACACTAGTACATACCTTCTTGCAGTACCATACCAATCCCACAATTATGACAATGGCTGCTACACCCCCTATCACACCCCCAACAATAGCACCTGTATTGCTGGTTCCTGCTGACGAACAAAAAAGTTAAACACTCCATCAGAAATGGTAGGATTGTGGGAAGTTCCAAAAGAATGGATAGAACTTATTATGCTGTTAATGTTTTTTATCTGATGGGTTCTGTCAAGGTTTGTCTTGCCGGGACCTCCGCATCTGTTAGCAACCCCTTTGCCAGACTTTTTTAGGTGTTGTCCTATTGTTGTATAACAGTATCTATGGAAGTCTCTATGCATATTAAATAAAATAAATTAATAACTCATAGAATGTCAACTTTAGAGTGTTTTATTTGGGAAAAATCTAAATCTGCATTTTGGAATCCAAAAGTGGATTCTTTGTTCTTTCTCCCTTTCTGAAATTCCTGGATCTGCCCCGGGGGCCAGATAGTGAAAACATGGGCGAAAATTTGCAAATATCCTTCATCAAATACAGTAAATGTATGGGAAAATCGCCCGAGAAAGGGGGGCCATGGCCCCTTGGCCAACCCCTAAATCCCAAGCCCCTGTTCCCAAGGCAGGATTCGAAGGATTCAAACTTAATCCAGATTTTACGGATTAATAATCTTACTTGGAGAGGGTGTTGGTTTTGAAGTTAAAGTAGTTGTTTCACCAGGATCCGGGTCTTCGGAGGGAGTTGGAGTTGATGTCGATGAGGATGCAGTTGAAGGTTGCTCTGTGTAGGAAAGAAAAGAAAACGGTTTCTTTTTTTTTTTTTTCTTTTGTTTATTTATGTTTTATCATCCAAGTTTATTTTGGTTTATTTATTTTTTATCATCCAAGTACCGGTAAGCACTTTTAGGCAAGGTTTATACGTCACATTTAATAGAATCCTTTGGGGATTCTCAATCAGATTTAAATCAATTCCTTTCTACCAGTATTGTATACACTTGACATCGCACTTTCTCTGACACAGTGGGCCAAGCGAAAAATAATAGAATTGACTAATTTAATTCGTCCAAATGACATCAAATACAACATCCTGGACAAATTCACTTTTCAAGTTTGCATTTTAAATGTTGCATTTTCAACAAATTTAATTGATGTGATGTAGAAACTGTGCCTTAGTATCCACCATATCAGCGCAAATCCAATCCTACATGTACATGCTGTGATTGGCTCCCGAAACTTGTAATAATAGATACTGTAGAAAATAACTTTTTTTACACTCAAACTCGAATAACTGATAGATAGCCAAAATACTAGTCTAGGTTTGTGAAATAGCCCTTTTAGTACAATAGCGATCATAATTGTAGGCTCCATGGACCTCGTAGCTGGAAGCTAGTTTAACCTCTCAGGAATTCTATATGCATGGGGGGTAGGCCATTGTGGAAATTCGGGATACATGGGGGTCAAAAACTTGTAGTGCCCATCCCTGAGGTACATATAATATTTCTGGAATTGCCCAATCTCGATCAATTACCCACACCTGAAGGCTATTAGCTCACAGTGACTTTTCACCTTTCATTGATCACGCAGTGTTCTGAAAGAACACTTATTAGGTGGATAAACTTTAAAGATCCTTTGGGAAATAACATTTTTGGAGGGGGTTTCCTTTGCCTTGACAACATACCGGTACTGGTGGTTCTTATGCAGGTAATTATAATTGCACTAAACATTTCTTTGTGCGTTTCTCCATAACCAGTTCTGGATGTTCTCTTTCATCATTTTCTTTAACGCGAACAGGGAGCTATTTGCGATTACAATGAGACATTCTAATCTGCCCCCCCCCCCCAACCAAAATTCCTGGCTTTGGCCTATTTTCCTTTATTTCTCGGTGGGTGCTGGAATTGTAATATTATTACCATCGCATGTAGCTCAATCTGCAGAGCGCCGGGTAGAAAACAAATCAAACCCGGTCGACCGAGGTTCGACTCCCAGTATCGGCCATTTTCTTTCCTTCAATTTTTTTCTAGCATTATTGAATCAACATAAGAAAGTAAGCCACTTAGAACTGCAAAATAAATAAAATAAATTTGCAATCACAAAGACTGAATCGATCAATTGTCTTAGGTTAGCGATTGCACAGCAAATAGCTTCAAAAATAGGGCTAAAAATAGACATTTTTCAAAAAGTTATAGGCCAATATAGGGCAAATAGAGAGGAAATAATTATAGGGATGTAGGACATTGGTAAAACTTGTGTCAATTAAACTATATCATTGAGACTCTGATCGGAGGACCACTGCTTTCCATTAACAAAGAGCTTATCCGGCATTGATTTACTGAAGGAAGCAGCCATATCTCTCTTCTTTGCCTCTTTCAGAATTGGAACAAGCAAGCGACGCCTCTGAATAATTTCATTCGGCAGATCCAGGAACATTTGAAAACTTGTTCCTTTCAGAGATTTACTTTCGACATACGCTGAACATCCTTGTACCTTAGGAGTCTTGCGAGAATTGGTCTTGTAGTGCCTTCCGCTTTTTTGCCCAGCCTATGTACCCGTTGGATTTCTATAGTTTTAGCGTCCGCCAGTTTAAGAGTGGAGCTAAGAAAATTGTGTAAAGCCACTCTGTAACTTCCGACTCATGTTCTGGAATCTTCATAAACTTTATATTTTCTCTCCGAGAATAAGCTTCTAGATACATATCCTTCGTATTTAAATTTTCCAACTTGCCTTGACACTCCTCCTGCGCTTTAGCCAGGCCCTCCATTTCCCCATTACCTCCTCGTATTTTGTGTCAATAAAATTCATACTTTCGACCACACTATACTCCTTTGCAGTTTTAACTTCGGATAACTCCAGTTTCTCCACTCTGCCTTCTATTTTCCTTACCCAGCTCTCAATTGAGGAAATTGATGTCTATGATTGAGCTTCACATGAATCGCGTCCAGCTTAGCTTCCATATCGCACGTGGAAAGATTGTCTTCTACCTCTTTTGACTCCTCAACTATTCGGAACTTCTTTTGCTCCGGCGAAATAGAACTAGTAGAGCTATCTGAGGATCTAGTTTGCCATTTTCCACTTGTCAGAACCCCATCCATTTAATAGATAGAAATTTTTCGGAGCGAGTGAGCACACGTCCGCACTCTACAAACTCATGCCCAGACCCCACTTTTTGATGCTTTATTGAGCAGTTACTCTCCGATTTCTTTGACCTCAAACATGTCAAAAAACAAAATACTCCCTCTTTGCTCCTAGCGAGGCCTCCCAAGCACGGAATATCACTAATCGCGAGATGCAGAGTCAAGAAAATGTATTCCTTCGATCGCTGAGGAGACACTCGTTAGGTTACATGATTGAAAATACTGTCACGTGGTACATCAAAACAATGATCATGTGGTACATAAAACCGTTGGCCTGGGACTGGGGTGCTTACCATTAATTGGTCAAGGAAAAACCGGTTGGTTTGATCAGCGTCCAATGGTACAAAATATAATGGCGCTTACCATTCGCTTATTTGCATTTCGGTTCGGATCGGCTACCTTATTTGGTCATAAAACCGTTTGGAGTGCCAATGGTACAAACCATTCCGATCGGTTTCGTTCCAACTGGAATGGCGAGACAACCTCTGAAGCTGAACCTCTCGTACCAACCGGAATGACCGAAACATTGACTGTACCATTGGAATCCCAACCGAAACTACCGGTTTTTTGTGACCAATGGTAAGCACCCTGGATCTCGAGGGGCCGTTTTACCACTCTACTGGTTTTTCATAATAACTTAGTAGTTACAGGCTTGTAGAAGCTTCATTATTTTTTAGGGAAAGTTGGGAAACTCTTTTGCGTGCCAAAAATTTAGAGCCCAGCATGTGAAATTACCACATGTTTAAGGAACTTTGATATAAAGGGTGCAAATTGCATTGCCAACATTCCACTTTCAAGAAAGGGTTCAAGATGCAAAAACAAGTTTTGGTGCAAAATATCCAAAATATAGGGCATTTCAAGACAATATAGGGAAATATAGGAGAATCTAAAAAAAAGGCTGATTGAAGGCCTGAATTTGTAATGTTTCATGCTCTTGACATACAACTGTCATCAAATCTAAATACTCCCAGAGCCAGTCAAACTTTTCTTCTTCATATAATAATAATGATGTTTGTCTGTCTCATGGTGTTCCTGTAGGCCTTAGAAAACCAGCTAGTACTTGTACAGTAGTGTGTTGTCATTTCAAATTTCAATTGGCCCCCCCAAAAAATTCATGCACATTCAAAATAATAACCCCATAAGAGCTCTTAGAAAAGCTACTTACAGCATTATTTTTCAATACACACTGTCCTTCAAAGAAACATGTTTCTAATTGTGCTATTATCAATGTCAATAATGTCAATAACATGTGCCTGCATGTTTTCAAATTACATTCCTGAGCATTCCTACTTATAGTGAAGAATTGTTTCAAATTTAGAATTCAACGCATGACAAAAATAAATCACCATAAAAAAGCACAGTAATTTGATCTTAAGATAATACAGTTATCATACATGTATCTCTTCAAGCATTTCATGTTCTGACTAGAAAAACGTTTACTGGCTAATGCAATTTTGTATGCCACAAAACACAGTGCCCGACATTACCTTTTTTTGTAATGTGCCAATGGCGCCTTAACTAAAATAATTTAAGCGCCATAGGGCAGAATCTTGTCGCCCAATTATGAGTTAAATATTCTATGGAAAGTCAAGCCCTAAAAGGAGAATCTCCATTTGGCGACAAGGTTGAATTTTCTGGTCGCTAAACCCTCAAATCCAGTTGCCATTGGCGACCTATTAGTCGCAATGTTGGGCCCTGAACATTATTCATGTTTTTGATGCTGAGTTAGTAACAGTCATTAGTTTACAGTTGACACGGTTTCCATTGTTATTCGTAGGGAATTAACTCGGATAATGGCTCTCAACAAACTAAAAGTCGGGGAGGGATTTGAATTCTCCAGGGAAGGTTGGGGTTGATCAATAGAATTGAATTGAATTTCTAGGTAAATATATTGCTCATTATGGATTCATAGGTAAGTTTATGGCTCATTATGATTCATAGGTAAATATCTAGTTATTTACCTATGAATCCATAATAAGCCATATACTTACCTGTAAATCAATAATGTGTGGTTCCAGAAAATATCCCCCCCCCGGAAGAGTGTTGAAAAGTGACCCCCCCCCCCCCCCCCCCCCCCCCCCCCACACCTCTCTGGAATTCCCAAAGAAAAATACAGTATTTGTATGGAAAATATATCCTTTCCTTTTATCCTTTCTATGGATAATTTCTGGAACCACACAATAAGCCATTTTTACCAAGACTTCAAGGTGCACTGTCACGTTTGTTTCATCAAAATGTCTTAAAATAAGACAAGTGTTCTACAGAAACAACTCCGAACCTATATTCTGTTTCAAATTAGTCTTAAAAAGAAACTTGTTCAGCCTGTTTGAAAATCAAAAATGCCAATTAGTAATCCAATTCCATCTGCTCGATTATACACGAAAATACTCTAAATTTGTATTGATCTAGCAGCTGAAAGGTTAGTTAAAAAACATAGACCATTATTTTGTTGATTTGTTGAGTTTGACTGCATTTAAGCTACTTAAAATGACCCCAAGTTAGACCAAATTCATGATAGACCATGACAGTTGCCCCTTTCACAATGACTAATTCAATTATCAACCCAAACATTTAACTAGTGAATTCAAATCCATACACTTACCCCGAGAAAAAAACATCCAATAATCTCAGTTTATGCATCTATGCTGACTGTCTGTCTATAACCAATATTTGCTCCTGATTATCCTTTATGTGAATCCCGTTGAACGCCACAAAACACGATTTCCGAGAACGCCTTCACTTGAACCATATTGAGAAGCGTTTGTCCAGTCTACTTGCTTGGTCTCATTGCCCATAGAGTGTGTTTAAGACATAAACCTGAAAATACAGATAAAATCATGCCCAGGTTAATTGCATATCTAATCGTAGAGAGCAACCAACAAGCGCAAAATACCTGAAACTTGCCTTCAGTTTCTCCATCTTGAATCAGTTCCATCCGTTTTGCTAGACACAACGTTATGCAAATTGAGCTGTAGTAGCTGTAGCTGTCAGGGCGTGGTACAAATGAAAATAACCAGTAAGGACGTAGTTGCTTTTGTCTCTATTATTTTCGTTCTACAAAGGAGTTCTTTTGTCTGTAGTCTATTATCCTCGTTCTTTGTGTTGAGGTATAGGGTATTGTTGTATTATCCAACCAGAGAGGAGCTTTAAGCAGCTACGTACCGAACAAAATAACAGCGCTTTAATGAGTTGCGCTTTTACAAAAGGCCGCTTGATTGATTGGACTGGCTGTTGTACAAAAAACAAAAGACGTTATTCATGTTTGGAAACCTTTGTCAATCATGGTTGAATAAGAGTTGTCATTCATTTTCTTCAGCATCACAACTTTATTGTGCATGGTAAAAATTAATTGCAATAAGTTTCTCTGGGGAACGCACTTCTATGAAAGCAGCTAAATAACTAACAATAGTTCCTATTGGAATCCGCTATCTTTCTCAATTGTAAACTGTTTTCCTTTTCAAAACTGTTCAATTCAATGAGAAGAATGCATTTCATTTGTTCCTGTTTTCTGAAAACCTTGTCAACTGTAAACTAAGTCCGTTAATTACCTCGATTCTCGGCAATAACCCCAATACATCCCTCGGGCGGCCTACGGCCCTTGGGAAGTATTGGGGTTATTGCCTTGAATCTCGGTAATTAACTCTAACTTAAAAGAATGTGCTGCAAATACTAAACTCTGGTTTGAACTCCCAGATGGTCCAACATTCAGGGTATAGTAGCTATGTAGTCATGGCCAAAATTGTTAAGACCACAGGGATTATTCCATCTTCCCTTGTACGGTGACTCTTTAGAGCTCGCTGCACTTGGTGCAAATGTAGGGGAAGTTTGTAACTTTGTTCAGAATCTATTTAGGTTCATGACGGAACAATTTCATTTAGGACAAAACAGGGCAGAAAGGTCTTTATGAGTACAAGGATTTCATCCTGAATAATGCTGCTTCATGTTTTTGTAGTTTTAGCAGCTCTAGTTGAGTACTAGCCTGTGTAAGCTGACACCACTAACACTCACTGAAGGTGCCTACATGTACGAACTATATTGCTGGTAGCATTTAGGGGCGGGCCGACCATTTAACTCTTGGGGAGGGGCTTTTTTGAAACAAAATTCCTGTACGGGCCAAAGGGCCGAAAAAATTTTCAGCACAGCAAAATGGTGACTAAAACCCTTCTTTTTTATTGGAAAAAAATTCTCACCGCATAACGGAGGTACAAAAAAAATCTTGCACTGACAAAAAAGCCCCCCCCCGCCCTCAAAAGTTAAATGGTCGGCCCCTTACAAGGGTTCTGCATGTGTAATTGTCAGTTGGCGGGCTAGGTCAAAACCAAATGAAAAATCTGTAATTAGTAAGTTCTTGAACGCAGTAGTCCCTAAACTTTTTATACAGTACTAATACAGATCAATGCCTTATTTGTCAGGGCATATATGCATGCAAGTATTTCTACAAAGCATCCTTCAAATGATTAAACTTACATGTATACATACTGACATTAAAAAGTGAGATTGAAAGAGCAAGAGAAGCACACTATCAACATTGCTCCTTTGTTTGAGTCCAAACAACGTGCTTAGTATATTGCTTAAAAAAATAAACCTCAAACAAAAGGTTCGTTTATAGGAACTGGCATGACCAATAACTTACCTGTTACTTGAAGCTCTATGAATTCCTCTAAGTCTGTCGCTGAACTTGTGGCTATCACACAACTGTAGTTCCCCGTGTCTAGCAACTGCACATTCTGTATAATGAGTGTTGCTTTCCCTTCTTTGCTAATCCGTCCTTGATACATAGGCAAGTGTGTCGGATTAGGTGTAAAATCCCATGAATTGGTGGTGCCATTGTGCTTATCGTACGCGAGAGTAATTGTGCTACCATTTGCTAAGTGCCTGTACCACGTTGGAGTTTTCCCGCTGCCAAAATCAAGGGCCTTGTTTGCAGTTACATTATAGTCCCAGGAAGTTTTGGATTTGCTCCAACTAGTGCATGAACTCTACTTTCAAGCGCTCTTAAGTTGACATCACCTACAACGGCAAAAGACGGAAGTGAGAAATTGTTACAAGAAGGCGACGAATTTAAGTACAGTATGTAAAAGTAAATGCAGAAGACATTGTCCACAATGTACTTACCTGAAATTTGTGTTACAATGCTTAAAAAATTAAGAAAAACAGCCAAAACTCCGGGAGGAAACAGCGACATTTTCGGGTTTGGTTCCCTAGAAATGTAAACATGTCTTCCTAAAGCGCATTCAACCTCGCCCGGTGCCAAGTCCCAAAAGGAGCATGGGATAGTGTCCCCACAGGTGTACCGTCGTAGTTGTAAAAATACGTTTATTCAACATGGTCGATACTACAGGAAGGAAAAAGGCGGTTCTAGTTATTTTTCTTTGTTATTCATGTCCAATTCACTGGTAAGAATTTGATAGGTTTTTATTTTGCAGTCAATGTATACGAGGTTCCCCGTTGGTCCCCCTGTGTTATTCCACCCAGGAAGCCCTAAGTTCTAGTTCCGCTCTTCTGTGCTGAGACGACAAGATGATCAAACCTTCTAACAATCCTTCGTAGCTTCTTCCGGCACGTTTGCACTTCCAAAATACTTATTCACCAAATGCTGCCCTTAAAATGGCACATCCAATTGTGCCTTAGTGTCTTACAATTACTGCTAGCAAGTTCAACAGGTGGGTTGATTAATTATTTAGAACATTTTGTTGCATCTTGTCACTTGTGGTTTTGATTGCCCATTTCAAGATGTTGTGATTGTTCGGCATTAGCTTTTTATGCGGAAGTTATTTTGATCTGAATCATAACTTCAGAACTCTTCTCCAATACTTTCTTCGATCGTTCTTAGTGAGCTTAACGCATAAGTTATTTCATGAAAGGCATTAAATGATAAAATTTAATATGCATTGCGTAGCACTCATTTTGGTGTAAGCTAAGGTACTCCCGGCATAACTAATCGAACAAAATTTCAATCGAACCTAATCGAACACCAATCGTTCGATTGGTTTTGATTGGGTTCGGTAATCGAACATAATCGAACAAAACTTTTTGGTGAGTATGATTACCGAACTCAATCGAACATAAATCAAAATGATTGGTTTGATTAAGTTCGAATTTGTTCGGAAATTTTGCATGACTTTAGAAATTGGGTAAGACTCATCAGTGACACGCAATAGGGTAATACACAGCAAATAGACGGCCATGAACAGTTAACATAACTATTAGCTTTATTCAAATTTCATTGTCACTTAGCCTTCTAAATAACAACAAAACCTGAAAAAAACAGTTTTATAAGAAAATCCCAGTAAAATCACTCAATAAACCCATAGTTCAATCATGACTGGTGCCCGAGTCTTTATTACTGTTACAGACCTATGAGGGATATGATAAGAAAAAAACATTCAACTTCAACAAAACTATTCGGGACTATTGGATTAACGTCTCAATAACACCTGCAGTTCATGTGCGGTGCAGTTCCCAGTATGCGCCGGGCGAGCCGAACTGAGGTGCTAATCTTGGTTAGTGATTGATTCCGATTTAGAAAAATGCCTGTGTTAAATTTGAAGTTCAATTGGGTTTGATTGAGCACAATTTTCGGTAATCGAACGTCCGATTATGTTCGATTGAAAAATTTTTTGGTGAGTTCGATTATGTTCGATTACCAAACTCAATCAAAATCAATCGAACGATTGGTGTTCGATTACCGAACGTTCGATTAGTTATGCAGCAGGCTCCCGAGGGTACAATTTGAAAAATTATATCTCGCTTTATATTATTTCGTTTTACCCAATCAGCATTTCAGCATGTTTCTATTGCAAATTTAGCTTTGTTTTGATGTAATGCGCATACGGAAACCATGCCCTGTTTCGCAAGTATCGGTCTCCACAGTAACCACTACATTTTCACTAAAAATCTAAAAACTCACACGTTTTTAACAACAGACCCAAACTTAGTGCACCTGGTTAATTTGCATTAAGAAAGGGACAAAATTGACCATGCCCATAGCAAAAAATTAATAAGTTAATAGGTTACTGATTAATAAAGTCAAAACGCAACAGAATTAATAATATTATTAGTTTCCACATGGGCATGGTCAAAATCCTTCTAAATGAACTATCTTTATGTTTTAGAAAGTTTCAGGGACTGAAAATCTACACTTATTCATCATTTTCGGTGTTCAAGTGCCTTAATAACAGTGAAATAACTTCTTACTTCACAAATTTCGATTCTATGGCTTTGTTCACTTCAGTTGGCAAGATGCGTCTGTGTAGGTTATTTTCAACCAGTCAGCGGTCTTTTGTATTCAATATTTCCCCCCAAATAAGGATCTTTTGCCCTTGTACAGCAATGTTTTTCACGTGAAAATAAGTACACGCTACTAAGCAAAGTAAATTGGATTAAAAAAAGCTCAGAACAAACCGCATAGCTGCGAAATTTTGGTTTTACAACATTGGCTTTTTAAAACAAGAAAGAATCTGTTTTGTAAGCTGCCAAAAGCATGTTTTATGTCTCAGGAATGATTCATCAATCAATGCACACGGCATGACTCCACCAGGGATTAAATACTGGAAATGAAATGCGATCCGGCTTGACCAACACAACAACTGATAATATTTCATTGTTTTTAACATTAGGAGAGGAAAAGAAGCAACCTCTGGAAATTATTTTGTTGCTACAAATGATTAAAACCTCTATGAACAAAAATAAAGTACTTTCTCGCATATAAAAGCCGAATTCTGTGTCCAGTTAATGACCAACAGTAGGTCAAGGGTCACTGCAACAATACCAGATAAATACTCGGGCAGGATAAAAACAAAGTATAACATTACAATATTTGGTGCGAAAAACGTTGCATTTCTCTATCGATTTTTGTAGGAATTCGTGAAATTTCAAAGTTTTAAACTACCCTATATGATAAATAGTATCACCAGCATCAGGTTGGGTGATTCTGGGGAGAATTGAAATTTCGATCATGAGGACACAAGATAAGGATAGCTTAAATTAATTGTCAAAGCTTACTTTTTCCCTTGAAGATGAATTTTTACCATGAAATGTTTACTTGTTTATTAGCCCTTTGTGATCTCCTCTGGGAAGTCTAAGGCCATTCGGATCACTTTTTCGAGAGATGGCCTCACATTGCGGCCATGTTTCCTACCTTCTCTTTCTCTTAGGTGGGGGAGGTTGTGAATGATATCTCTTGAAAAAAGTGATCTGAATGGCCTTAGACTTCCCAGAGGAGATCACAAAGGGCTAATAAACAAGTAAGTACAACATGATTGAACAATTCTTTTATTTTCATTATTTTACAAATTTCGACTTCGAAATAGCTAATAAGATGCAAGCTATGCAGAGTGCTAAAACAGGCTAAGGCTAAATTCATTCACATTTATTTAATATGAAACACTAACACAGAGCTTGGGCGACCTGTGGCATATGCTTCGACTGTCGCAGCTGGCGCTTTTGTGTGTTTGCATCTCGTATTTCTAACACATGTTTGTCCCTATTAACGAACCTTGTAAACATGCGCAAAAATTACAGGACTGCGCTAAAGTCCTCAGTTCCATGACATATTTATTAAGATTTTCTTCATCCTTTTGATCTCAGGTGTGAACACGTATCTCTCATATGTCTTGTTTGTTTCCCCAACTGCATACTTGTCAAACCGCTTCATGATTTCGTCGAGCTTCACTTGATCTTCTTCTGTCATGTCAAAGCTGTTAAAAATCTTCATTGCTTCGCTCCTGATTGAGTATAGAAACAGCGCTACGTGATACTCCTCTGTCTGCTCGTCCAGTTTCGTAACAATCGCCGTTCCTGCGTCCTCAGTGTCCTGCATGATGTTCTGTAGAATGCTTCTCTCTACATTCGTTTAGGAATTTCGCTATGATTTAACCACTTGCCACAATGTAATGTGCAGAGTATAAAAAGTACATGCACCTAGAAAAATGAATAGTAATGATTTCAACGTATGGCACTGAAGAAAGCAAAATTCAATTTTATTGAAATATATCCATCCGAAGGAAATTTAAGATGTGAAAACTCAGAATCATCCTAGTTTCAATCAACACTTTTTGTTATTTTGTTGAAAAATTCACATTAGATATGTTTACTTCTTCTAGGCAACGTTTAAGCGCTGCTACCCGGGGGGGGACTCCCCATATTTTCAGACGGGGGTGCTCGTCCTATCCCTTAGGGTATAAAATTGACAGACGTGCTATCTCTTAGGGGTGTTTAAAATCAGACCTATCCCTAAGGGGAGTCTCAGACCAATCCTTGCCCAGAAATATATTGGTACTGACACCAGAACCGATATTACAAAGGAAACTTGGTTGAAAACCCTAAAAGACCTAAAATTTCGCTTTTTTTTGTTTTGACCTGCCAAATTTGCTATCTTTTAGGGGTAAATTCGGCGGTCGCCACGCCAAATTTGCTTTCTTTTAGGGGTAAATTTGCTGTTTGCCACACCCATTTTGCTATCCCTTAGGGTCAAAATCAATTATCTGGTACAGTGTTTTTCCAGGATATATCAGCTTCCTTCTTTTCCTGTAACCTCTTGCAGGAATTTTCCCACCCAGAAATTGAGTGATTCTGGCGTCATCCAGGGTGTTATCCATAACACCCCCTCGATCTGAATAATTATTTGCCAAATAACCAAAACAACAACTGCCAACATGCAATACTTAACAAATAGATCTCGTTTTGTGCGTTTTTCCAGGATATCAGCTTCCTTCTTTTCCTGTAACCTCTTGCAAGAATTTTCCCACCCAGAAATTGAGTGATTCTGGCGTCATCTCTGCAATATCTACAGAAATGCTTTCAATGGATGCTAAATGGTGTTATCCATAACACCCCCTCGATCTGAATAATTATTTGCTAAATAACCAAAACAGCTACTGCCAACATGCAATACTTAACAAATAGATCTCGTTTTGCGCGCGTGTGTACTGTAATAGTTACACAGATGAAGTCACAGAATGTCATGAACAAAAAAGTACGAGATCTATTTGTTTGGCCTGACCATCTGGTCAGCGCTTTCTGTGCTTCTTTAGATAACATAAGGCCTACTCCATACAAAGGCATTCTCCTTTGTATGGCCAGAATATAGAATTAAATCACGTTTAACGATAATCTCGTTTTGCCCGCTTTCGTCCATCGTGTCTCGAACAAACCAAGTACCTGTAGATTGTAACTCTTCATTTCCTTAGCGATTGTAAAAGCTTTACCTCCTTCATACATTAACCTTACATTCCACGTCCCTATTCTTGTGATCGTTTTTGGTGATAGAAGACTCGGCAGTGTAGATTCCTTTCGGCTTTGTCTACCCTGTGGCATACTTGCCCTTCCAATTGAAGGTTCCTCCATCCCAACATCGATCCGATTTCTTCTTCTTCTTAACGTTTCTGTAATCCGCGATAAACCACTGAGTGGGGGGATTGGCCCGCACAGCTTCACCAGAGCCCCTTTGGCCAGCACGTTTCAGGGTTATTCCAAGCAGGCCTTCATGGTAACCGTAACGGCCCGAGTGGAAAAAACACCCACCATACTTCACCCTGCTTGGCGATCCCAAACTTTGCCTGTTTCCACCTCCCGCGGCGTGGACGAGGGTTGAACTTTAGAGGCTGTCAACATCTATAGATGTAAATTATTTCGTATTTTGAATGTTTGAAATGTTTTTTTTTTCTCGACACTATAAGAGAACAATACCTCTCGCCACGTCATTTGACCCAGGCCCTTTTTAGCGCGGCCGTCTTCGTCGAAGGAAATAATTCAAAAATCTGTAAAATATTCATTTTTCAAAGAAATCGAAAACAGTTTTCGGTAAGTTACTTCTAATGTCTTATACTATTTGTCCCATTTCGCTCTTTTCAGGGGTGATATGCACTTCAAGGGTAAAAAATCTGGTCCTACCGTCTGGAAAACACAAACTAAAACGTAAATACTGGCGAGATTCTTTGTGTATATCTACATGATGATAGCCTGATTCTAGATCGAAAGTAAAAAAATGCAAATCTGATTTGAACATGTTGGACAAAGTATGCAAATCTTCGTATTTAAACTTGTACTTTGGCAAACACAAATTAACTGAACGGCTCAAATCTAACACAAGCCTGGGGAGGGGGGGGGGGGGGGGGGTTCTTCACATGTCGGCCTGATAGGGGTGCTCGTCGTATTTGGTATCTTTTAGGGGTACGCAAATGAATGAAAGGGTCACAAACCCAGTAAAGCGCTTTCTTTCTTTCTTCTTTCATTTATAGCTCTAAAATAAGCTTGTTTTGAGATGAGAAACAATAAACAATAACAAAAAGGTTTATTGTTGGTATTTTTTAGGGGTCATTTTGTTTTATAAGGTATTTTTAGGGGTTGGATTTTTTATGTCCTGGTATTTTTTAGGGTATATTTTCCGATGTCCCGACGAGCACCCCTATCACTCTTACATGGGAGAACCCCCCCCCCCCCCCCCCCCGGGCCTGAGCTTCTTTCCTTCTACCACTGACAGTGGATTACAACAATATGGCACTTCATAAACGTCTGAAATGCAATTTTATCTAATAATTCTTGAATAGCTTGACAAACAAAACCTTGGTGTGAGACTGAACTCTTGTTATTTCTTAGCCAAACTCTCTCTTGCAGAACAATGAAAGGCAGTTTATAGCCATTGTTCAACACGTCCATTATCAAATGAGTTAAATTCAAATTGGCAAACCACCAGTGTCTATTTGTCGCCCCATGTAAGGGCATCCAGAGCACTAGTGGATGCCGGATGCCTAACCCCTGGATGCCGGATGCCTAACCCTTGGATGCCTGATGCCTAGCCCCTGGATGCCGGATGCCTAACCCTTGGATGCCTGATGCCTAGCCCCTGGATGCCGGATGCCTAACCCTTGGATGCCTGATGCCTAGCCCCTGGATGCCGGATGCCTTTTTAAAGGACGTGTCATTATTTAGCGGGGGAGGGGTACCATTTTGAAAGCAAGTCTCCAAAAAAGGCTTCTCTTGAACATAACAAAAAAATGTGACCCTCCCTCAGTCGTAGGTCCAAAAAATTAGGACCCTTCCCCTTCCCCTATTTGACCTAGTAGAAGACATTTTACAAAATTTTCACAAACGCATTTATAAAGCCTCAGGGAGAACGGGTAAATGAACATTACGTTTTTCGTGTATAGTAAACAAACCCTTTCAGCAGCCCAGGAGATACGCTATCTCAACTACATAGGTTAGATGAAAGCGTCTATTGATGAGCCTGTAGGTTATATTCTTCATGCGCGCACTGCACGCCCCAAATGACGAAAAATAGTGACTGCAAAGTGAACTGCGCGGCAGGCCTATCACTGCAAGGTATTTTTGGGAGAGTTTATTTTTTACTCGTCAAGATACACTTGTTCTTATAAACGGCGCGAGGGTTCTTCGTTACGCGAGGTCTGAAAGAGTATATTGAATGTCATACTTTATGCGCTCGAAGCGCGCCGAAATGTTTATTATGTATTGAGTAGAAAAATGCAAATGATAGAGGAGTTGCTACAAAAAAAGTCTCCCCCGCTAAATAATGACACGTCCCTGACGCATTCGGTGGATGCCGGATGCCGCTGAGGCTGGATGCCGGATGCCGCATGGTGGCTTGATGCTGGATGCCTTATCGTTGGATGCTGGGATGCCTAGTCGACGGATGCCGGATGCCAAGCCAAAAAATGCCGGATGCCCTTATACGGGGCAATATTTCCATGAATTCTGCCATGTACTGATTCGGTCTGATTCTCAATAAAGTCGGCACATTCAAAATTGAGAGGTCCACTTATCTCTTTGCAATCAGCATAAAGTCCCGATTCCATATCATTTTGTAGAAGTGCTGGATCCAGAAGCTGCTGACAGTGTTGGAATTGACACCAATTGTCGGGCACCTGCTGACTGGTTACCATAGGTTCTGAGAGGACAAGATCTCCATAGGTGGCCAGCATTTCCACAATAGTTGCATGTGTATGGAACAGAAATAGGCATAACGTTAGGTTTATTTGCAAAACCAGTATTTGTCAAAGAGACATTCGATTGAGCTGTAAATCGTGCATGTTTTGCCTGAAACTTTTTAGCCCGCTGTTTAGATTTATGTTCTCTCTTGGAAGCTACTTCTTTCATGGCTTTTTTCATTCTCTTTTCGTCTTGTGGATTTTCTACCATATCTACTTTTCGGTAAGAATCTACAAAATCCCATCCGTGCATATCGGCCAATATTATCTCATTATTTCTCTCATCTATTAGCTTCTTACCTTCCTTAAGTGCGGCAGCCGCATCCGTTAACTTATTCCTTCGGCAGTCTCTGCAGTATCAATCGAATCTTCGAGAGCAACTTCATGCTTAAATTGCATTTCATTAGCTGAAGACATGAAAGGGTGATGCGAGTCCGTCTTGAGACGCTTAACTGCGGATTCTATAGCGGCATCAGTCTCTTTCTTTATAGACGTCTTCAAATCATCGATCTTTCTTGACAAAATTTTTTGAATCGCCTGAATCCGTAGATTCTTCTGAATGTTCACCCGTGGTTTAGAGAGTCTGTCACTGACTTGGCGCGAATGACGTTCAACAAGTAGCTCAACCGTTTTATTCAATATTTTGTCATTGAACATACAACACACATCAGCGTGCACAACATCGAACCGAAATGAAAGCGCTTCTCAATTACACGCATTCCATTGAGAAACACGAATTATTAACGCCTTAAATAATGGGAATAAATTCTACAACACTATCTACAATTTTGATTTTCTCACAGTGAAGTTGATGGGCATATTGCCTTAAAGTAATGGTAACAAATTCTACAACACTATCTACAATTTTGATTTTCTCACAGTGAAGTTGATGGGTATATTGTGAAATGACAACCTTTTTTATTGAAACATATTTTGAGTTTGTCCCAGGAGCTGTCATCAAGAAGGCTTACAGCTCAATGGTTCTTTTATCATCTTGAATACAATTAATTTGCTTTTTCTTTTTGCAGTTTTCTCAGCAGTCTCTGGTCCTGTTCACCTTAGTAAATATGTTGGAGAAGATGCCAGGTTTAGGTGGTCACTAACAGGGTATACAGCTCTGAAATTCCCTAGGTTTGGTATATATGATGCTGGTAAAGATGATATCAAAGTAGGAGGAACATTGTTTGCTGGTAATCTCATGGGTCAGGTGTCATCTATTATGAACATCACAGACCCTTTCTACAAGGGCAGGTTGTACTTTTATGGAGGTCTGTCAGCAGGTTATATTACATTTGAGATAAGGAACATTTCCACTCGGGATGATCATACCTACATGGTGGGGATGAATGTGGTGGAGCAAGGGAACCAGAAGGATATAACAGAGAAAGGAACACTATTTGTCAGAGGTACAAATAAAGAAAATATTCATCTACAATATTAATAAATTACTAATGATATTATGCTTAAAAGTGCACAGGTTTGGGACCACTTACCATACATGAGACAGACTACCCAGGCAAGCTAGAATAAATGCTGTCTTACAGCCGGTTGCGTTTGACTGTTTAACCCTAACAGTTCGTACGTTATGTTTGAACGTTGGAACGTTGCGTTTCTAGGATGGAACGTTCTGCCCTCTCTGATTGGTCAGTGAAAAATAAACATGGCGGTTGCCCTTGGAAACGTCTCACTTCATTTTCTCACAACGCAACTTTCAAACGTTCAAACGTAACTTGCGAACTGTTAGGGTTAAACAGTCAAACGCAATCGGCGTATGATTAGCCCAAACATTTGTTTACTAGCCAATTACAAGATGAGATTCATACCAAAAGTCAACCTAAGCCACCTTGTATACACCTAAAGCAACATTTGATCAATTACCACCGTATGCATTGCTATGCGACCTTGCAAGAAATTTGAATGCCAATTTTGAACAGAAACAGGACAGAAAGTTAAACAGGCACTAGGAAACCAAAGGATAATTAATGTGCCCCTCAAGGCTGAAATGTCAATGGCTTATTTGATCGCCCATTCAGAATAAAGAAGAATGCTGTTTACTTGACGTTGATAGCACTCTTGGTTCAAGAGATATTCAAGGATTTTTACTTATTCAAATAAGCAAAAGCCAGAAAAGGACCCGTCACTCTGTGACGGCGGGAAACGGAAAGATAAAAGACGTATGCATTTAAATTTACGGGTTGTTGATGGTGTTGGATAATGGCTAGGAAATCGCCTTCCCATGCCGAAATAAATCAGTATTGTTTGGAAACAAAACTTCATGCGCATCATTCGCCGTTGTTTGCTCTCTGTGGATTTGCTTGTCAACGTTTTGGAGTTGGTTGATCTTTGGTCTCTGGAGGCCATCAGTTTGGTGATACTCAAGCTAAGAGTTCCATTGTATTACATCAATAGTTTCAATGCATGATTCCAACATCTTACTGAAAGCTGCACAGCTCATAAAAACAATGTCAATACCAGGGACATTACTTCTAGCGCACATAGATCAAAAAAGTTACATACATGTGTAACATTTTTAGAATGGATCCAGCACCTACCTATTTTGAAGTTTGTCTACATGTACATTGTTATGTAAACTAATTACAATTTTGGGAGAAAATATTTTCCGTATTTGACAGAGTCGTGCAGCGACGAAAGGTTTTGAGGATTTTATTTGCAAAATAGATACTAAATAAATTATATAAAAGGGTAGCAAATTTCACGAATATAAAAGGGTAGCAATTTGCGAATTTCACAATATAAAAGTGTAGCAAATCACTAGATTCTGCTTAAAAAAAAGTAGGGGCTTTTGTTGTTTACCGTGAAAAGGGTTTCAATATTGCGCTACGTTTTGGAGCTTTTACCACCGTATGCATTGCTACGCGACCTCTGGCGATTTTACGCAAGAAAATTTTAATTTCAATTTTTTTTAACAGAAAGTTAAACATTCAAGGGAAGGATAGGTTAGATTTTGCAATCAATATCGACCCACTGAAGCAGCCGAATCCAGCGTTTTGATTTGATTGACGGCTAAAAATCGCCTATCGCAACATTGAATTTTGAGGTCGCATAGCAATGCATACAGTGGTAACGCGTATTTAGTACATGCATTTTTTCAAGAAAGGGGTGCCTTTTTCTCCCCCACGTTTTGAGTGTCTCTCTTGACATCACAATTGCTCTTTTTTACCGATAAAGTCATAGCAAGTTGTGCTCCTGCTTTTATGATATAGCATGAGAGAACCAATACTTTACCGTTGAAATAGAGCACAATTGGCCCAATCAGAGCGCGCATTACATGTAGCTTATCATAATGTAGCTTAAAATGACAGACAGACAGACAGACAACTTTATTTCAGGAACCGTATACAGAGATACATGTATATAGGTTCCAGAAATTGTGTGGTTCCAGAATTTATCCATCCCCCTCCCCCCCTCCCCCACGGAAGGGTTTGGAAATTCCAGCAGGGGCGGGGGGGGGGGGGGGGGGGGGGGGTCAAAGGCCTAGGAAATTCCAGATGGTTTGCAAACCGTATTTCTCGTACCGAGACGGAAACGCTCTCAGTTTTGCGTAAATGTTTGTTTTTCGTTGAAAAGACGTTCACGCTTTCTACAATAAATTAATCACATATTTCCACAGGCTCCCCAGGATCCTTGGGCGAACTCCGAGTTCAAACTGCAAACTGCAAAATTCCGAACGCTCAGCGATCCACAAATTTCCCTCGATTTTTGTCCAAAAATCATTGTCGCTTGCTCAAACAAACCACACAGAATAAAAGTACAACTATTCAGCTTTCTTGTTTATCTTTTTCGTGGATAACAACCCTCTCTGAATGATATAAATGCGAATCTTTTCAGCCTCGTCGATTCGGCCTGAAATCCACGGCAGGTACGCTCCCACGACTCCGTGGTAAAAACAAACCGTTGTGACGTTTTTGCTCCCGTCTAGGGGAGGGCCAGACATTTTCGCAGATTAGAAGGACAATTGGTAAGAGCCTGAGACTTCCAGAACATATAGTAAGAGTAAGAGGTGACAATAAATTGGCTAAAACTGCAATTAAACGCGGTTTCGTTTGAATCCGTATACTTTTTGATACGGTTAGGGCTTCCGTCGACACGAACACGCTGATCGTTTCATCGAATCCGTATAACTTTGGAAACGCTCTCGAAAGTGTATCAAAACGAATCCGTATACAGATCTCTATGGGACTCCCATATTTTTTAGTCGGGGATGATCGTCGGAAATTTTCAGTTTCACCCCTAAAAGATACCAAACATGGCGGGCCATGGCGTGGGTCAAAAAATTTATTACCCTAAAAGATATCCCTAAGGGGCCGGTCATTATTTAGCGCCTGGGTGGGGGGGGGGGGGGGGGGGGGCGGGGGGTCAGAGGATTTTGGGTAATACAAGGTCAAAATGCAGTGATCCTCCCTCTATAAGTACAATGATTAACGTGATCCCCCTCAGAGCATTTAAACGTTTTCGTGATCCCCCCCCCACCCTTGTAGAAGACAGTATTCAGATAAAGGGGATCACATTTTTTTCCTTGCGCCGCGAAGCGCGCCCAAATTTTGATGTGTATAGTAAACAAATCCTGTAGTTTTTATTATTCATGCGCGCCGCGCCGAAACTATTATTATTCATTTGCGTGAAGCGCGGCCCAAATGACGAATTTCTATGCCTGTAACGTCGAACACACGCTTACTCTTCTTTCGAACAAAGTGACTGCCCGCCAGGCCTATCACTGCAGGGCATTTTTTGTAGAGTTTGGTAGAACAGTTGTTCTTGTGGACGTTGCGAAGGTAGTGTCTTCGTTGCGCGAGTTGCAAAAGACTATATTAGATGATATTGTTTCTGCGCGCGAAGCGCGCCGAAATTTTTATTATGTATTGAGTGCAGTGAGGTAGAAAAATGCAAATGTTAGAGAAGTTGCTGGAATAACTACTTAGAAAATTTCTTGTGGTCCCCCCTTTCAGGGCTTCAGGTTTTGAGAGATCCCCCCTATCGCTCGCCCCAAATGGAGTGATCCCCCCAAAAATCATCTGCCCCCCCCCTCCCCCCAGGCGATAAATAATGACCGGTCCCTAAAAGGTGAGGCTTTATGTGCCAAGTAGGCGCGAAGAACACAGGTAACGGGTAAAAAGATACCCATCAAGAAATTTCCGTGTTTGTTTCTAATTTATCGTCTTCTCATCGAATAATCTCTCTTTCTTACAGTGTTTTTAGAAGCACCATCATGGGAAAAAACAATTTGGACACAGTTTCGGCTCTTAAAGATACCAATCTCCCTAAAATTTATTGAAGATCAAAATCACTCCTAAAAGAGACCAAACCACCGTGATTTTAACCCCTAAAAGATACGACGATCATCCCCGACCAAAAAATATGGGAGTCCCCCCCCCCCCCCCCCCCCTCCCGGGTCGGAACACGTTAAAGTCTAAGGTCAACTTCGCTCATCGCGGGGGTCACAAACAAGTAACCAAATCGGAAATTCATGGGGGGAAGGGGGGGGGGGGTAATTCGAACACCCTTCCGTGGGGCGGGATGGATCATGTAAAATCACGTAGGATTCTGCTTAGTGTTTCACCAAGGAATGCAGTTATTGAAATTACAGTATTTTGTTTGAACTTTCAGTTGCTCCTACCTTCATTTCCTCATTCAGTAGCCCATATGATATAGCAGAGGGTAAAACCTTGAAGGTTCCATGTGCAGCGACAGGACGTCCAGAACCTCACATCACATGGATATGGAAAACAGATGGACGTATAATGGTGAAAGGGAAATCAAATGTTACACTAAACATTCCATCCATTACAAGGGTACAGAGAGGGACCTACGAATGTCAAGTCATCAATGATCCTCAAAAGCAACCAATAAGCAAAGAGATCATAGTCAATGTCCAGTGTAAGTACGCTATTTTTTGTGTTTGCTTTCTGTTGTTTTTCTTTACACCGCATCCAAACAAAGTTGTGCTGAATATAATTTAAAATATAATAAACATGATATTGGATATTGGATGTCAGAGCTCGAAATCGCAACCGTGTCATTCGCAAAAGCGACCAGAATTTTCCACTTTCAGCGGCGGATCCAGGAGTTTCAGAAAGGGGAGGTAAAAACATGGGACGAAAATTCGCCAATTTCCTTCAGCAAATACAGTAAATGTATTGGAAAATCTCCCGCAAAAGGGGGGCCTCTGCCCCCTAAATCTGCCCCTGACTTTGCGCCAAAAATAAATCAGTTAGTCACAAAATATCGACTAGTTTTGAAGGTAAACAAATTTGCCCTCAATTGTGCGACGAAAATCTTTCTTTTTGCGTTTTAAACTCACGAATAAGTGCAACCTTTCATTTATTAATTCGAGCCCTGGATTGGATATTATAAAAACTTGGTATTATTGGTATTTTGTTATAAATATATAATAATTGTTGTACTATGGTAATTTTGATCACTCTGTATTTAGGTAGGGCCCAACACTCAGAACGTTGTAAAGTATATATTTTTTTTTTGTGGTTTTGGAAGTGAAATACTTAAACAAAATGTTGCTAAATAGTCCAGTTTCGAATTCTCTAATCTACCGCTGAATAGGCATCAAAGGCGCATAAATACAGTGGGAGCCTCGATTTGAACCCGAATGTTGTGAATACAAACGAGTCCAAAACGTTTTGTCTATTGTCTCCATTCAAGCTTAATCAGTTCTCGTCGGTATTCACTACGTTTTCTACTTCAAACTGAGGCTCCCACTGTATTCATGCGCCGTCGATGCCTATTCAACGGTAGAGTAGAGAATTCGAAACTGGACTATTGAATACTTAACCAGGGCGGATTTAGGAAAAAATCTGACCGTAGCGCAATCATTGATAACTATGAAAAATTTTTTTTTGGTCGGGATACAGTTGGCATGGAAGTATACAACAGACAGGTTAATCTACTTTTTAGATCATCGAACGGACCGGGTTTTCCGCGATAAAACACTCAGTACAGCCTGCAAGCACGCTAAGCGTATACATGTTGGAGTTTTAGAAAATACCTCCAACAAACGCGTTTGCCCGCGCGTGGTTTTCGATAGTGCACTGGGTTACTAGTTGTCAACAAATATCTCCCTAGCCTGTAGTACGAGCATCTATAGAAATCTATGTTTCATTGCATGCAAATTTCTAACAATCAAGGTCGTCGTGAGTTCCAAACTCACTCAGGGATTTTTAGTGGATTCAATGATATGAATCATGCATTCACTGTTGACTGCACTTTTTTTTCGCAGACGCCCTACATTTCAACCAATCAATTTGTAACTTCACCGCGCAAAGGATAAAAATGCAATCCCGGCAATCCTAAATCGGCTAAACGATCATTTATTGGAATACAGCGGAAAGCGCAAATTTACATTATGCTGTCTAAAATTGATTATTCAATGATATGAGAATAATTGTGGTTGCATGCTTCTATTACTTGAAGGAAAAAGGCCAGAACATGAATAGCTTATAATCTCCAGTCATGTCAAGCTGTGTTCAAACAATTTAACTGAAATAAATTAAACTTCATAGTCATACTCAGCCGGATTTGATATTAGGAAAAGATGCTCTGTAACTCACCTCACGCAGAAATGCTTTTCTAGGCGCCTTTTTGGCTTTGGAAACTGTAACTCTTCTACCTGCGAGCAGAGGAAATCACTGCTCGCAGGGAATAACTCTTCAAACTCATCGCACGAATGTATTGTGTGACTACACAGTGCATTTGTGTTGTATTTTCATCAAAGAATGTTGAGATTTTCTTTCAACATCACCGAGCAGAGAAAATTCGCGGAGAAGATCCATGACTCTTTCCCGCGTTAGAATCCATTTTCACAGGCGACGCAAACAGTAGCTAGCTAGGCACGATCGCTAGGCCAGTGTGTGCTCCATTCTGATTGGTTAACTGTTTCAATACGTCTGGCAAAAAGTTATTTTTAGTCGCCTGACAGGAGTGTACAGGAGCCGTTTCACCAAAAATAGTAACAAGACCCCCAGCAACGGGTGCTTGAATTACTATTTTTAGCATGCAATAGGAGCAACAAAGTCGCTAAATATAGTATCATCTCTCGGCGGCAACGAACGCCGTCGTTGGCTTGTCGAAGATCAATCGATGAAATTCGGCGCTCGCTCGCAACGGAGATTATGCAAAACGACAGACAGTCTACGGAACAGTTCCATATTTGGCAATACCTTGTTCTGAGCCTCTATTTCATGCAGCCCATTTTCCATGACAACGGCCGACGCTTTGATAAAATCACAGAAGCGGAGATTGTTTAGAAAAATACATCAACAACAACATGGGCTCGTACGCTCATCTATGTTGATTTGCGAAAATAATTTTGCATGGTAATTAACTACAAGGGTCTAGTTATCTCGTGCTCGTGAATTGAATTCCTGAAAACTATGTTGAGCTGTTAAACTTTACCGTTATATCGAGACAACGATTTGCCGGATACCCGCTTTGGCTTACTTAACTTCAACATTTTTGTACATGTCGTCATAAAAGGAGTTAGACGCTGAAATTCAGAGCATAGCTAGACTGACTAGTTTGGTTTCGCTAAGAGAAATTTGAAAGAACAACTTTGCCGCTCTGGGAAATTGTTAGTGCATAATCAACATGCACCGTATTTAGCATCTGCGAGTGAATGAGGTCTGTGAACTTTTGGTCTGAATATCACATGAACTAGTTTAAATCGACAGAAATTCATATTAGCTATTTGTTATATATTGCTTGGGTACTATGTTACATGTATGTGATTATCATAACTCCACAAATATGACGAAATATTATTCAAAATATGAAAGACATTCTGAAACCGCAAAATTCATGCTCGCGCCAAAAGCCGATTTTTGTACACCTTGTCATAAACGCGCAACATAAACATCGTACGTCCCATGCGAATCCCCTATCATTGAACTATTTGTATACGAGATGGGAACTCATGAAGGTTTCGCGTTTTGAAATAAAGAGCAATATTCTAAACCACGTCGTTCTGTAGCTTTTTGTTGTGTGTGCGAACGGTGGTGCACATTTCAAAGGCACGGATGAAACATTCAAACATTCCGGCATGCATGCTGCAAAAACAACGCTAAACCATGCATAACTCTTTTAGTTTTTCCTTTGTTTCAAATAAAGTAAACAGATAATTTGTAAAAAGGGGGTTAAAATTGATTTTCTCTAACCCAACCCGCCCAAATATAAGTTTTAGAATAAATGATTCACTAGGAATAATATTATTACGCTGCGTGTTTTATTATGCAAATTAAGTAAGAATAATTAATTCAAAGTCAAACATCGGCGGTCTTCGTACACTGCTTTAAAACGGCCACCGGCGTCTTGAGGAAACGCAAAGCAGATGTTCCTCCTTCACCAAAAACTTAAAAGGCCGCCCATCAAGCGCTGCAAAACATAGATGCAAAGAATGTTGTGTCTGGGAGGCGACCGGCCGACTACATAGTACTGCAGACGACCATCATGTGTTGGGATCTATGAGGCTATAAGGCACTGTTCCTGTAGGAGAAGCAGAACAATTCAATCAATACATTCGTAGGCTACCCAGGCTACTGATTTGTGAGAAGAATTAACGGCAAAATACAGAGAATGTATGCACACGTAAATCACGAGAAAAATATACGATGGAAATTTTAAAATCACGAATAAAAAACTGTTCTACAATAATATCTAGTTGTACTGCGAAAATTATGGGGCTTTGAGCATGAGTTGGCATCTTTGCTGACCCTATTTTTATTTTATTTTTATTTGTTAAACCCTAGATCCAGCCCTTATATCTAAGAATGATTTCTATAGATGAGCAGCTCATTTTATATGTGGCACAAAGAAAGAACAGAAACAACGAAAATGTTTTACACGGCAAGATTTTAGATTCACAAAGCTTACAAAACAAAACGAGTGAAATTTAGAAAACAAATGTCATGCCTTCGATGCTTCGACGCCCTTGTTCGTTGAAACCTCCGTTTCGATGTGTTTTCAAGTCCGTTAAAACATTGTACACAAGTAGCAAAAGTATTCAGCGGAGTATTCTGAGTATTCAGCACTAATGAGTAAACAAATAGCTAACCAGGCCTCGCGAAAGAGTACAAGAAGAGCATGAACCTGAGGTAGTGGCCATGACGTGTCGTGAATACTTCAAATCCCGAGAAATATTAATGGAAGGAGACGAATGCATAGGGTCGATCGCCTACATATCGAAGTACTAAGACCCTTAATGTAAATGGCTTACCTGATTTGGAGATCGGTGAAGAAACCCTGATAAAAACAGGTCTTTTCCTTCAGCTCTCGAACGTCTTGTTGTGTACGGAATTGGCGCCAATGCCGAAATTCAACACCGAAGTCACTTCGACTACGATTTGTTCCGAAATTATGAATATAATCGAAAACAGAACCAGTTAAGGCTGGCCTCTGACATCACTTGCAGGCTACTAGACAGATAAGTTGGCCAGTTGTTGCAATCTGACCATGAAATAGGCGCAAGAAAGTTGGAAAATAGAAAGCTCCTGCTTCAAAAATGGCACTGCATGAGATGGAGGCTCAGAACAAGGTATTGCCAAATATGGAACTGTTCCGTAGACTGAGATGATTCTGGAAAGTCTAATAGACTAGACGAAATATCAGAAAATTGCAATATTTAAGGCGCATGAGGTATTTTTTAGTAAAAGCTGGCAACAAGAGTTTTCTTATGTAATTTTTCACGCTGAATCCGAATTTTCTTGTTGCCATCCCTGATTTTGCATTTTAATGGTTGAAAATGACGTCATCATGATTGACAGCTGTTCGCGAACCCCTTAAAATAGTTTTGTCGCTATATTTCAAATTCGAACGAATATTTAACTTGAACAGGATAGTTTAGAATGTTCTATACGAAAAATTGTCGCATTATTCGGATATGGCGCTGCTGTGATATTCAAAATGGCGGATCCAAGATGGCCGCCATATCGTCAAATTTGTTTTTTAGAAACTATCCGTCTGGTAGTCAAAAAGACACGGAAATAAATACCTGACAATGAATTCAAGGTATCACATTATGAAATGCAGTGCTGCTGGTCGAATGAAGCCATATTAAATATATAAAATCCAAATCAATATGAAAAGGTGAATCAGATTCACCGCCGCTTGATTTTACGATCTAAACGATATCACCATTTTTCGATGATCATCCTTAGTCCCGGCAACAAAACTGTGCCTTTGAAGTCCTTATATCAAAAGTTCGTTCACAACGATCATGCAATCTGCTGCCTCGTGGCATAATCGAAAAATAGCGGAAACCTCGGGACCAGCAAAAACATCAAAAGGAAACCTCAGACAAGAAAGGGGTTGGAATAGGAAAGGGCTTTCAAGCATAGAGAGGAAAGCTACTCCGAGGACAAATTCAAGTCTTACATTCGCTACTTTTGCTTATAAGTTCAAAGCTGCTACCACCAGGCTATAAAAAAAATTCGGAAAAAGCTGGAGCAACGCCTAAATTGCCATAGAATGATTTCCCCCTTTATCCCTGCTTTTCTTATCATTATATTCCTGTGTGTGAAAGAGGAATATTCTGCATGCATTTAAAACAATAGTCGTAGATGTATTTGACTCAGTGATAGGCTTTGAAATCAATAGTCATAGTGAGAACTTTTACAGTAGGGACGACTAAGTTGCTATAATTTTGTGGATTGCGCTTCCTACCTAAATTCACTAACAACAATCATATATTTGCCTATATGTTATTCTCTTTCCACCATATTCGTCAGTTGCTACTTTTTATGTATTGCAAAATCGTTTAAGTTTTGTCTTTCATTTTTTAAGTTTAGCCTTTGAACGTGATGGCCTCAAAAAATCAACAGATATCCAAAATGGCGGCACGGCGGCCATCTTGGATCCGCCATTTTGGATGACGTTCTACGCCCATCAATCACCCTATCCCATAATATAGATACATTTTTTGAATATCACATTGCCACTTATACATTTGAATTTCACTGGCCGTTAAAATTTGAAAAGAAAAATCGGCGAAAAATTCATTGTAGAGGTTTGTGTGACAGCTGTCAATCATGACGTCATTTCACCTCTTAAAATGCAAAATCTGCGTTGGCAACAAAAAATTCGGATTCAGCGTAAAATTTCGCATAAGATGGCACTTGTTGCCAGCTTTTACTAAAAAATGCCTCATGAAGTACTATTTTCCGAAAGTTCGTCTAGTCTATAACTGAGAGCGGCAAACATAACGTCGAAAATTATGTTTAGCGTATAGGATAAATAAATGTAGAAGACAAGAATAAAATAAATTAGAAGCTATCAAAGCGACTAAGAAGGAACAATTAAAAATAAATGTAGAAGACAAGAATAAAATAAATTAGAAGCTATCAAAGCGACTAAGAAGGAACAATTAAAAAAGTCGGTTGCACTGGTCTAAATCCGCCCCTGTAAACCTTGGTAAAAGAGTGATTTTTTTAGGCTTACTCTTCTGAACCAAGCTAATAAGATCAATGACAAATTCAAACTAAGTTCACGGCCCACTGAGAGGTCAAGGAGTGGGAGGGCGGTCCCCATACAGACACACACACTCTTTCCATTGATTGTGTCTGCTGAAAGTTACTGTGACAGGATCAAACCAAACTCAAACTTTAACAATACCCTGTGAATTCACTTACTACAACCATATGATACATATGTACATCTCTTAGTTACTAGACTTACGCCAAGTCGTCATCTGTGTTTTTCCTACGAGTGAAGCGAACTTTGAAATCCTGTGTTAAGGGCGCGCGGGCGGGTGGTATCCGAGCTTAAGTAAACCAAATTCGATAGCTTGTTGGAAATTCATGTTTGGAGGAAAGAGCACGAAACAAGATGGCGTACATAGCGACGTTGACGTAGAAATGTGATGCCATTTTTCTCACTCGGATTGGATGTTTATATTATCAGACACACCTCCAACACACCTCCGACCTGAATTAGTTCGGTAAAAAATTGCTTAAAGCGAGCGGGAAAAGGTTGTTGTACAAAAAAAGCCAAATAAAAAAAAGCAGAACGTTTTTCCCATGCGGTTCGTTTTCGCGCCTTCGGTGGATCCACTGGCTTTTCACGCGCTCGTTTTCACGGACGTTCGCCAAAGTAGGGACTGTAAGCTGTCTACAATTGTGTACGAAAACCTCACAACTAGTCTGGCAGCCAAGAGTCACCACATGATAAACTAGTATAACTTTATTTCTCCAACCAAACAATTTTGGAAATTTTACTTGTACGTAATTTTCTGCACAAGAAGGTTCAATGATAAAAAAAATTCGAAAACGTAAAAATGCAAAGAAAAAAATCCTAGGTGGCTGTACTATTAGCAGTAACTTTCTACCTAGTCAGTGGCCTGACAATCAAGCTACGTGATTAACTAAAGTCAAAAGGCGTTTTTGTCTGGTAGACAAAAGTCACTGAAGAGGACCTCGAGGAAGTACATCGTAGCATCTTCTTTATGCGTGGTTTTCAGCATACCAGTTGAAAGAGGGTACATGTAAGAGAATAGTGGTGCAAGTGATATTTCTTCATTAGCTTAAAACTTGGCGTACAACAATTACACCTTCCTTCATTTACCATTTTCTGATAGTAACTTAACTTATTAAAACTTTAAATACGTATTGTAAATGACGAGTATGTAGCGCGAGCCGACCCATGTATCACTATTTATAAAGGCATCAGTATTTGATGACAACATGTTCCGTTTCTCAGTAATATTTTCATTCTTGTCTGTCTCGAAGGGAATCTCCTTAAAGGTTCACGTTGTTAGCTAGACCATGGGCCTTATCACACCCATGCTCGAATATAAATTACCTGCCAAACTTGCCCAGAATGCACCTAGCGCACAGAAAACAATGCGGGTAAGGACCTACAAGGTTATGTTTCGGTGGATTTCCCCCTGAAAAATTTCGAAATCTTTGGCCCTTAGATTGCTGGAAATGCTTTGAAAAGTCCTGTCTAAAAGTGCAACCCTCCTCTAAATAGTCTGTTAAAAAGCGAGGCCCTCCCTGAATTCAGAGTTCAAGAAATGAAAACGCTTCCTCAAACATCGCAGCCCTACCCCGAGCCCCACCCCCGATAAATAATGACTGCTCCCTCTTATAATAATTACTCGTTCACTAGTATGCAGTATTGTAATGATATGAAACTTTTTTTATCTTTTTTCTTACGAAACTCTTGCGCCACCATAATCCTTTCACGTATACTGAATACTGGAACTGTTGTAGTAAAAATATCATGGTTAAAATGCATGGGCTGTATTCATGTCCTGTTATTTCGATCTAAAAAGCAGTAGAAAAGCCTATGTTATTTAAACTAGCCATCTAGTTACATGGTTAAATGCCTTGCTATTAAATTAATACATAATGTATAATACTGATGCCTTATGTAGCTCAGCAAACTCTTATAAGCCATAATCTATTTAAAGCTATAATATGCAGCATCTCTTTGTAGCTTATTTTCAGCTCTAACGATAATGTGCTTTTTATGCAGCAGTAATACATGTACATGCCCTATTTTAACAGCTGGCTTGGAAGTTAGGTTTTATTTTCGACCAAGAAAATCACCGTCCTTGTCTTGAAGAAGTCTGTGAAGCTTTGGCGTGCTTTTTTGCCGAAACCTTAAATAGGAAGGTATGAAAACCGGCAGAGTGCAGTCTATGACCTATGAAGTACATACTAAAAATACTAAGGACAATGAATGGCAAATGAAATGTAGATAGTCTTTCTTCTCCCTTTTACTTGGAAATGTTTATACAAATACCTTCTCAACTAATTTACTTCACGAATGTGAACGAGGTACCATTCAAAGTTTTTAAATACAGCAAAACAAAAGAGAGCTTTACAGGGATTTCAGATTTTTTTAACGCAATATTTTGGCCTGTAAAAACTGGTATACTGTTTCGAGTGCGCTGGTGCATCTTCACAGATTTCTCAACTTGACCATGCACCCGTAACAGAGTGTCCAATCATCCCGTTTTCGTCGGGATTACCCTGATTACCTTGAAATTCCCGAATACCGACGCAACCTCGATCGGGATGCGAAAATCCCGATTTTTGAAATTTTGATGGTTTAACTCCCGATTTTTGAGATGTTGATGTTTTTTCCACTGAGTACCAAGCTCAGAAATATTTCCCCCTCGATTTCTGATTATTCTTTTACGAACAGAACATGATAAAATCATTAAAATAAACAAATGATTCATTTCTAGGCTTTACTTGAAAGTCGCGAACAGCAAATCAGTCCCTCTCTTTTTTTTTTGGGGGGGGGGGGGGGGGGGGAAGTAAAAAACTCGCGCGTCTCGCCAAAAATCCCGATTCTCAAGTCTCTAGGTTGGATACTCTGCCGTAACAACGCCTGTAAGATCGACGTCTTTCGTAGCAAATAAATGGGAAGGTCATAGATTACATATCTATACTGGCCAGCTGAAAGGATAGCGGACAATAGGATCCACCCAAATTTATTTCAATTCTGCCATGCCTTCTTCCTGTCCGGCCATATTACGCACAAGAGATGAAGACTTGTATTAAACGTGGCCGGTCAAAATCTCCAGCTAGAATCGAAGCTAGAAAAACGATTTTCCCAGTCTGCTTTTAATTTTGGATAGATAGTGTCGATGACTGGCTCTTATTTTCAGCCCTTCTATACCTCAAATATTCAAGTTGACAACACTATGCTTGTATTGTTGGAAAACAAATCAGAACTTGGCTTCCTTTAAAAAACTGGCCAAGAACGCGCTTCTGAGTGAAACGTTGGCTACCCGGCATTTTCATTTCAGTTATCTTCATGTGAAAAATTTATGAATTTGGTTTCATTAGAATTTACTGATGTCTTTTCATTTTTGTGCAGTATATTGAAACATGAGAAAGCCCAAATGAAATAGCTGATAGTTGATTTATGATTTGCTATACAAACTGGCAGCGCCTTCTCCTAACCTTTGTGCTTGTCTAATCAGTAGTGTTTCATAGGTCTTGACTGCACTCTGCATTTGATTTTACATTTTTGACAAGGTATGAATTGAATGAGAGTGCGGATTCTCTGTTAATTTTTTCAGATCAACCAATCATCAGTCCATTACAGAACGTGACAGTCAATGAAAAACAGTCCATAACATTGACATGTGACGCATCAATTGGTAATCCCACTCCTACAGTGTTTTGGAAGAAAGTCGGCGGGGGTCCAACAACGAAACCAGAATACAGCAAGACGAGCCTGAGTATTACTGGTGCAAGCAAAGATGATGCCGGAGAATATGTGTGTGTGGCGACAAATAATTTTGATGGAAAAGATCACCAAGTGATGGCGTCTGTATTAGTTATTGTGAAATGTAAGTATAAATAGATATATTGAGGCAGCTACTCAAAGCTTGATTGGACAAAATGGGCGAGTCATCTGTTTCAAGTCCATAGTTGCGGGTTTTATTTTCTACATATTTTCTGCATTTTAGATGCATTCTGCATTCTAGATTAACAAGGATTGTATGAAAAATGGTTCTTTGAAAACAAATCGCCAGAAGCAATTTTGGACCCGAAATTGATAGCACCACTTCTTTACACACTAGCTTTTGAAGTGAAAAGATCAGTATTTGTGGATTCTAGTGAGGATGCCTGAGCCCCAGGCAGGGCTGCCTTTTCTCTACATCCGTGAATTATTTCCGTCATCTTGACCTGATTATCGATAATACAACAGAGATCGTGAATTGGGAAAAGTCTGTTTGTGGTGTTGCAGGCCTCAAAGGTCCAATCAAATATGGACATTGGACCTTGAATTTTCATACCATTTAACGAAAATACTTAGTATAGTATGTCATTTAACAGCATAATATTTTTGTTTCAGACAAACCAACAATAACGGATGCAACACCCCCTCTATCAGTCAATCAAAGTGCTCCTATGTCCCTGTACTGCACTGCAGATGGCTATCCTGCACCTACTATCACATGGTCCAGATCACAAACACCATTTCCAGGAAATGGCAAATATTACAATGACTCTTCAGTGTCTAGATCTGAGGCTGGGACATACAAATGTACAGCCAAGAATAACATGGGGAATGATAATCGTGACATAGAAGTGATTGTGAATTGTAAGTGGATAGATACAGTTCAGTTGTCGGTAGAATGTCCAATGCTACAGCCACGAAAATGTCTCGAAATTTGTCAGTATTGAGTAGCAAACAGGGCAAATTTATGTTTTGCACATAGAGAGCTTTTGCAGCTCTATGTGAAATATTTGCATTTGCTTTTACTTTCTATTATCAATGGTCGTTAATTTCTGTCAACCAATAATGGAATTTCGAACGAATGTGACCGTGTATTAATCACCTGAGAAAACTGTCACGTGTTCGACGAGTGATTGTGGTTTTCATCGGCTTGTGATTGGTTGACGGGGAAGCCATTCAATAGCAACTTGTAATTTCTTTCGTTATGATTGGCTTGTTGTTGCAAACATTTTCCTTTGGAATCCGTAAGCTGATATGCTTTGCTAACATAATTTCATTTTGGTTTGTCCTAATTTAACACACTTTCAGTTTGTAAAAACGGGATTAGAGGAAGTAACTTTAGTTATGTAAAAATGGTTTTATGGTTAAATGACTATGTAGAATGCTGTGTTAATATGCATGGTTTGGTGACCAGCCAAAGTTATATTGGTAAACTAACGCTACAATGTAAGATGGTTACTTGCATAGAACAAAAGAAATACAACCTGTAATTTCTGCCAATGAAAAATAATTAATAAATAAGCGCTCTAGACTAACATAACTTTACGATGAGTAGTTTTTGGTCAGAAATGATTTGCGAAAACCATAACAACGCAGATACATATTACATTATGCTTCGTGCGAACGAAACAACATCAAATTTCAGGAGCTGTTTCTTCACCATTTTATAACCTTTCGCCAGGAAACGATAAAAAATTTACTAGTTTTCAGGTGTTTTTTTCGGGGATGTGGGTGGAGTTTCGTCAATTTGCTGGTTTCAAAATATCAAGAAACCGTGAAAGGGTCTAGTGTTCTCCGTAGTTTCATTGCCTTTCATTTTAGCCTGACGTCATCATCCCATGGGCAATGTGCAGATAGCCATGTTTACTGCTCATTTTGAATTTCAGCCGAAGTGGGCCATTTTAGTTCCATTTTAGTATCCAATTTTTGAAAATTTGGAGTTCCTCGATAGGGGGGGCGTTTTTTTGGAACAGCCCAATCCATGGCAGCCGCTCTGTCCCCCTATTCTAGCATTGCTCCCGTATTCGTGCACATGATTATTTAACATAGTAGTGTTTATTATCTACAGACAAACCGGAGATAGATGTGTCATCCTCGACATCTGCTGTTCCCTCTTGGGAAGGACATGAAGTGACCCTAAAGTGCGTTGCTCATGGAGTGCCTACCCCTCGGTTCACCTGGTACAATCCAAATGGTGAGCTTGTATCTGCAGGAGTCACGGCAATCAGTGGTGGAAGTCAGCTCAAATTGAGAACAACACAACACAGTGGGGACTATGGACAGTACAAATGTCGTGCATCGAACCTTCTGGGCGATGCTGATCACTTCATCAATATAACACAATGGTGTAAGTAATAATGATTGTATGCAGAAACTTATAGCCACAACCGTTGTTTCGCGTGAGGATCTTTTGGATTTTTCTGTTCCGCCTGTCAAACTATCTAAGCCAATTAGATCCCATCCTCGCGCGCCAGGGTCCTTCCCTCACCTCCCCCCAGGGGACAGAGGAAAAGGACCCTGGAATGGTCTGGTCACGTGTCACCCATATTTCAAAAATCAAAACTTGGGGTGGGGTCCCAACGGAAAATTTCTGACAAAAAGAGACTGAAGACATTTTGTCAGATTTCTTCATTTTGCCCAAAACTATTAGTCACGAAAATAAAAAATATGGAAAATTAACTTTCCGTTGTTTTTCCAAGAACTTTTGAACTAATTCCCAGGCTGACTGACCCATTATTTCCCAGTTGAGAAATATAAACTTTAAGTCAAAGCAACAACACGAGCAGAAACGACAAGGATATTGAGCAATTTATTTTAGCGTGCTAGTTTATTTTACTGATTGTCTTATGTACATTCATTCAAGTCAACTTACCTAAGAAGCAATCTATACTTTTAGCTACTACATACAGTATTTCTTGTCAGGATTTGAAACTGTGTTACTGTTTGTTTCGCCAGGAAAACGAGTCTTTTCCTCAAATGTGAGTATTTGCCAGCTTTCGGCGACAAGCGGGTTTTTGCTATCTAGTTTTTTCCACTTGCTTTCAAGAGTTTGCGAGTTTACTGTCTTTACCGAAAATATCTCTTGACTCAAGCTTGTAGCCGAACAACCATGCAGACGAGCAGGGTAGTTTTCCCAGCTTGCTAGGGCAGCAAAAGTAAACATTTCCACCTTGCGAAGAACAATCAAGACGAAACCGGTCAACTCTGCACTGAAAATCTGGGCCAGAGACGAATGTTCTCGGGTTTGCAACCATCTTTTCCACTTGTTTTTGTGTGTTCACGAGTTAATCAATTGTCTTTATTGGTACATCTTAGTCTTCAAGCTTGCTGCCGGACAAGCTGATTAACGTTTCAACTTGTTGTCTCGTGACGAGCAACCGACGCAATGAACCCTCGAAGGACTGCCAGCAGAAAGAAACACGAAACTGAAGCCACTCATGTACTTTTCCATAGCAGGATATAAAAGCTCTCCATCCAGAAAATCCTCAGCAGAAACACTAAGTTGTTTAGCTTTGGAGGAAAAGTAAACTGTTTCTCAAAGTTACTTGTTTCGCAGTGTTTTTTAGTCGCTGTTGCTAGTCACAGTCACGAGCCGCCATTTTTAGAAAACGCAAGGAGCAACGTGCGCGTATCCTACCCCCGCTTGGGAATTTTTGTTATCACCCGAAATCTGGGTGACACGTGACCAGACCATTCCAGGGTCCTTTTCCTCTGTCCCCTGGGGGGAGGTGAGGGAAGGACCCTGGCGCGCGAGGATGATTAGATCCTTGCCCTTTTTCGCCTAGTGCAGTTGACTAGGCTTTTCGTCGCGATGACACAAGAATGTGAAGTGTCATCAATTGACAAGTTTTCCATGGGAAAGTCGAACACTTGTGTCAAGGGAAATTCAGCTTTTCACAAGATTTAGTTCTGCAGAAATTCCCTGTGTTTCGGTCATTTTTCCTTATAAATGTTTTCATCCCTTCAGTCCCACCTGGTCCTCCTGTGGTAACCATACGCGATATCGAGGCCTCTTCCTTCAAAGTGCTTTGGAACCCTCCGTCTCACAATGGCGGTAGCGATGTTATTGACTACAAGGTGGAGGTCGGTAGCAAGACAGTACGTGACCGGTTTACTGGCACAGAACTCCTCGCCTCAGATCTGGAAAAAGATACCGAGTATTTGGTTAAAGTCTTTGCCAGGAATGTTGTGGGATTTGGAAAAGCAGGAGCAAATATCGCCACAACAAAGAAGCAAGGTTTGTCATCCTTCAACCGATTTTTTACCTATTCTTGGCTTTCACCCAATTTATTTCCCTGTATTTCCTTTTAAATACTGAATGCTCCATATAACGTAAAAACAACACGAAGTTATGTTTCTTGGCTAAATTTGAATCGTATTAGGTGTTTCCTGACTGAAATACAAGCAATTGAATGTGCGCCATTTTGTGCACTAATTGTATGTAGCCGCCATGCTGGTGTTCAAGCCATGGCCCCAAAAATACCGGTACACGAAAAAGCGATTATTTCGACCAAAAACGTATTGTAATGGTATGGCATAAGCTTTCATAAAACATTTTCACATGTCCAGAATGTTAGAGTTGAGCAAATTGATCGAATGACGGCTTCCCAGAGTATGCATGACTGATGTTGTGCGAGAAATAAATTCCAGGACAATACAAGTACATTAACGTTTCGTGGTTTCGTTTCAATAATGTTTAGGTCCTCCATCCTTGCCGTTAATCGAACCAGGGAAAAATGAAAGCACAGAGACTGAGATTATGATAAGGTGGAACAAACCTGATGAAAACGGTGGTACAATCACGAGATATACAGTGTACTCTAAAGTCATCTTCTCTGATGGCAAGCAGTCTGGCTGGAGGAAGAGACAGGATGTAACAGTACTGGAGTACAAAGTACAGGACCTGAAAGTGGAGCTCACATACAATTTCCTTGTGACCGCAACAAATAAATACGGAGAGAGCGCCATGGATGAGTCAAAAGCTAGAGCTATACGCATTGTGAAACCAAAAGGTAAGGAAGTGGCATTTAAGAGGCGGCGTGTTGGGCAAATATCTCCAATCGCAAACAAGGTCTGCGATTCAGACCTTGTGAAAGTCTTCGCAACACGAGTTGTAGTATAATGACTTCTCTGGAGAGTGCAGTGAATAACTTTAACTATGCAAAATAGTCGTAATCGTAGTCGTATAATTTGTGCAACTCATGGCTGACATGATTTTAATGGCTTATTTGATATCGCCCGTTCAAAATAAGGAAGAATGCCGCTTCTTTCGCGTTGATAGCTCTCTTGGTTCAAGAGATATTCAAGATTTTCTCTTTATGCTAAGCAACAAAAATGACGTCACAAAAATGGAGCACAAGAAGCCAACAATGTTTTGAGTATAATTTTGTTTGGGATAGTTGGATCCACTTTAAACTTGGTAATAACAAAGAAGGACTAAAACCACAACCTCTGATATGTTTATGTTCATATGCCGAGCTATCAACGTCAAATAGACAGCATTCTTCCTTGTTTGGTATGGGCGATCAAATAGACCATAAAAAATTTCATCCTTGAGTGGCATTTTAAGGTATAAAGTATAAAGGTATAAAGTAATAACTTGGCTTTTATTGCTTTCTCAGAACCCAGTGGAGGCAAAGAAAGTAAAGACAAAGACAACAATACACCAGTTATAGCGGGTGCTGCTGTTGGCGGTATTGTGTTTCTGGTTGTAGTTGTTGCCATCTTTGCTGTTATACTGAGGAAAAAACGCCTACAAGGTATACACGTCTGCGACTCGGGATGAACGAAGTTGTTGACGGCTTTAGGCCCCACCCACACATATCCGGATATTTTCGAAAGCGGATATTTTTTCTCCGTATTCTAAAATTCCACACGAATACACAAGACTTCACCTATCGGGCATGCGCGGGATGCGAGCGCATACGCCCTTGAAAAGCAACTGCACTGGACCCTAACTTTGACGTCATCGTACTTGAAAACCTCCGTTTTTGACCGTCCACTCGAATACAATAAATCTTCGCTTTTAAAAATCTACAGTCTGGAGAGCGTTTCCGAAAACCTCCGTTTTTGTGGCAGAAAATGCCGCATTCGTGTGGACGGGAGGTACACGCGGAGAAAAAATATACGTATGAACGGTGCCTGAAAGTGTCACTAGTACGAAGTTCGAATGCTTCCTTTCTGTGAAAATTTCATTCCATATATTCCATTAAACATTGAAAAGTATACGTTTTAGCTGTAGGAAAATTTTAGTTGAGAATTTTCAGCCTTAGAAAGACGAGTTTTGCCCTGGCCGACATTATTGTTCCAGATCTGCTTAACCACAAGCGCGAGACAAAAGATAGATCTTGACTATCGGCCGTCAGGTGGCATTGTAAGGAAGAAAATAATCCAGGGACTTCGCAGAAAAAGGTCTCGCGATCATTGTGGGTATCACGACTGGAGCCAAATTCTGGAAAACGAGCGATTAATGGTTGAATGATTTGCATGGATTTGAGCTGCTTAAATACCCAAAACTTGTGTGATCTAGGCCAAGAGTATGGAATAAAACAGTAAGGCAAGGATTTCGCACTAGAACCACTTAAAACCACGGGCCACCTTTCATTAACTTGAGCCTCTTTGTTGTGTCAACGAAATATGTCACTTTTAAATTTCTATTTAAACTACTGTGAACTTGCGTTCCGCCCCCCCCCCCCCCCAAAGCAATTCTGAATGTGATATTATATATTCATATTTTTCCTTTGGTTTCCCTACAGGATCAAAGAGAGGAAGAAGGTAATATATTTTTGTTATGTTTTTAATTGCTAAAACGTCGGGTTGTCTGTCAACCTCTTATTTATATTTTCCAAAATGGTCTAGAAAGGAAGAAAATACATTAACTTACCGAGTGAGGAGTGGGACGCATTTTCTTAACAAAGCATTGGTCACGAAGAACCGGGCAAGTACCCTGGTCCCAGGGTGAACTTTCCGTGTTTTCGAGTCAAGTTCAGTCGTATTTTGGTTATTTCAATGGTAGTTCGTTTTGCCTCAATGATTCCCGTCTTGCTCTGTTTCTTTCTGAAACTTCACCCTGGGACACTCACTAGGATTCTCAGTTCTATCAATCAAAAACGTCAGTCCCAAAGGCGGAGCTTCTGGGCCTCCTATCATTGGATGATGAATTTAGCGCCTTCTCATTGGCAGCAGGATTAGTTCCGGAACGAAATCGTGTCAATCGTCTCCCCTTGAATAATATGAATTGAGAATCCTAGTGAGTGTCCCCAGGGTGAGGTTTCAGCAAGAAACAGAGCAAGACTAGAATCACTGAGGCAAAACGAACTACCAGTGAAATAACCCAAATACGACTTCAAACTTGGTTCGAAAACACAGAAACGTCACCCTGGGACCAGGGTAATGTTACAGTCAAGTTCTCGGTCATTCCTGTTGGGACGAGTGGACAAGCTTCAGAAGTTGTCCCGCCGTTTCGGTTTTAACGAACCGATCAAAATGGTTTGTACCATTGGCAACCGTTCCAAAATAAAATGCGAGTTAGCAAAATGGTAAGCGCCATTACACTCGGGATTTCCAAACCGGAACGTTTTGTACTATTTGATGCCGATAGTCCAACCAACCCGTTTTTCTTGACCAATGGTAAGCACCCTAGTCAGCCTTTTAAGAGGCGTTTATAGAGTACTCAAGTGATGACGTCACAAAAAGCAAATTTTCGATTTAGCAAGTTTTCGATATTTGTCCATTGATTAAGGAAGGGCACATCGAACGAAAGCTATACACCAAAAATGAGGCAAATCGGTTGCAACGCGACCGAGATATGGCCCGCTGAATACACAATCACTGTATTTTTGGTTTAGTTCATCAAGTTTTTGAACTGTGTTTAAAATACGGTGATTTCTTAAATGTATGCAGCGAGCCATATCTCGGTCGCGTTTCAACCGATTCATCTCATTTTTTGCATGCAACGTTCTTTGGAGTTGGTCGTGGACTAAAATCTGAAATTCGAAAATTTTCAAATTAGTGACGTCACACTTGAGTACTCTATTGGCCGTTTGTTTCACATTACCGTTCTTCGGCGGAAAAAGGTGATCACAGTTCTTATGGTATTTCTTTTGGTTGTTAGGTCTGGCGATGAAAGCCCGTATGACACCATGGATCACAACAATGCCAACGGTGGCCTGGACGGAGACAGTGGGCCGACATATGCACAAGTCAACAAGGCTAGTAAGAAGAAAAATAGACATGAAGTTGACCCCACATATGCTGAAGTTGACAAACCAAGGAAGAAAAAGGTAAGTTCTTATGTTGTCGCTGTTGGTATTGTCGCTGTTGCTGTTTGTACTGGTTGGCAGCGTCCCTCTCATGCTATGTTGTTATTGTCTCTTTTATTGCCGGTTGTCATCGCTGCGCTTGTTATCACTGCTTCTCTTGTTGTTGTCGTTACTCTTGTTGTTGTCGATGTTGATGATGTAGTTGTCGCTGTTGTTGTTACTGGTTGTTGCTGCTGCTGCTGTTATTGTCGCCGTTGCTGCTGCTTTTGTCACTTGTCGTTGTCGTTTCTGTTCTTGTTATTGTTGCTGTTGTTGTTGCTGCTGCTGTTGTTACTGGTTATTGTCGCTGCTGCTGTTATTGTTGCAGTCGTCACTGGTCGTTGTCGTCTCTGTTCTTGTTCATGTTGCTGATGGCTGTTGTCGTCGCTGCTCTTGTTATTGTCGCTGTTGATGATGTTGTTGCTGCTGCTGTTGTTACTGGTTGTTGTTGTCGCTGCTGTTATTGTTGCTGCTGTTAACACTGGTCGTTGTCATCTCCGCTCTTATTATTGTCGCTGTTGCTGCTGGTGTTACTGGTTATTGTCATTGCTTTTGTTATTGTCGATGTTGCTGCTGTTGTTGCTCAAGTGGTAAAATTGTATCTATTTCGTATTATAGCGTGGCCTTCTACAATTTGTCAAATTTCTTCATCTTTTGTAGCCTGGCGAGATAGTATACGCCGAGCTTGCGGACTTTTCTGCACCAGGAGAGGGTGGCTATCAACTAGCCGCGCTGCCAGCTCCTTACCAAGAAACAGCGTACGCCGACATCAGTCAGTTCCAGCCACAAGAGCCTGAGCCAACATACGCAAACGTGTCAGGCCGTGGGGAAGCCACGTATGACAACGTGCAGAGCATGTAGATTGTGTCACGAAGGAAGCAGGGACGATTTTTAAAGGGTCAGGGGAGGGGATATTTTGTTTTGGAGTAGGGATGATTTTTGTGGGCTCAGGGGCGGGGATATTTGTTATGGGAAGGGTTGATTTTTATGGGGTCAGGGGTGGATATAGCATGATTTTCATTCGCTACGGTAGAGTTCGCTGCCACTTCCTACCTTCACGTCTGACAAACGTCACGGGGTGAAAAAGTGAAACGTTCTGGATGCGAACGATGTACAGTAAATCACAATGAAGCTTTAATTACTTTTACTAACCGCCAATCTGAGTTATGTACAGCTTAGATCCAGCTACACAAGTTTCGCGTATTCAACTTGCAACTCAGCAAACTGTTAGAATATGATTAAAATATCTTCATCTTGTCGTCTGGGCAAAGGTAACAAATTTCCATCTTGCAGAGCACTTGACCCCGTAACTTTGATCAGACGCCGAAGGTAGGAAGTGCCAGCGAACTCTACCGTAGCGGATGACAATCTAATAGATTCCTCGGGGTAGGGATGATTTTAGTGCCAGGGAAAGGAATATTCTGGTAAGGAAATTTGGTAGGAGCAGATGTTAGGTTTTTGTAGTGACTTTTTAGTAAGATTGACTTTTGTATTTCCCGCCATTTCGTTTAGAATTTATACCCTGCTAATGTTTGTAAGATTCATATTATTGACAATGTTCTTGTTGTGCATAAAATCCTTTGGACTGTTCGATCTTATTGCAATCTATCATGTATGATGTATTAAATAGAAATATTTTTGATAAATCATCTTTGTATGGGGAACGTGAACGCAGTTATATGCTTTCTAATAGACTTGAGCTTACGGATATATTAGATGCACAGACAGACCTTTTTGGATTCTATTTTTCATGATCGGCAAACTTTTGGACTTATGCGGAATATTTTTAGACCATTTAAAGATTTTTATTTGTTGATAGATTTATATATTTTTGTGTATAGAATTTGTACTGTATGAATAGTATTTTTGCGCAAAATTTAGTTTTATAAATTAAAAGGATTGTAAGCATTTCTTAAAGAATCAGACAATTATGTAAAATAAGTTAAGGGGTGATTTTAATATAATTGATAGCTTGGATAATAATAAAAAAATGTTCATAATGATAATAATAAAATGTAACGATTTGATGTCCTTTTCTTGTTGATATTCTCTTCATTCACTTGCACCTGACCATCCAACTAAAATTTGTAAAATCCCACTTATAGTTGTCTGTTTTCAATGCTGCATTCTGATTGGTGGAGAGCAACTAGAAGGCTATTGATAATAGTCTTCAAGTAGTCGGAGTTACTGTCTTCACCAATGCGTTTTCGTTTGGCGTTGATCAAAACGCCCTTAGATCGAAGGCAGCACCACTGAAATATTAAGAAAAGACAATTAGATGGAGTTCGATCAGTGCGCACCGGGAATTTCTACAGAAACACATCCATGGGAAAAGCTGAATTTCCCATGGTAGAAGAAAGAGAAGTGTTCGAATTTCCCATGGCTATGCTTGTGAATTCCGCACATCCCACGTGTTTGCCTTGGGAAATTCAGCTTTTCCCATGGATGTGTTTCTGCCGAAATCCGTGCTCTTACAAAATCGAGAGCTGGTAAGGGGTCGCAATAAAGCTCAATACAGTGTTTATTTCGCGTGGTTTGGCACAAAACAAAGCAATCACTCTAAATACCTACGCGGAAACGTATTTGCTAGATGATAGACTGACGTTCCAAATTTAATGTAAATATTTACTTTTGCTGAAATAAACCCGCTTTTTTGCCAGGAGGCAAACCAGTTTGCTACATCGCATATATAGGGAAAATACCCCAAAATTGAATTCATAGGAGGGGTAGCCAAAAAAGTGACTTTCGCTCTCCCCCCAGGGGCGGATCCAGGATGTTCCGATACGGCGTGTTTTTCCCAGAATTCATCGAATCTATCAATCAATTGATAGATTATTCAATGACATTCTCATAAATTGATATTGTAAGAACCCATAGGTGCTGAAAAGAAAAACCTATGGGGGGGGGGGGGGTGTTGTAATCCCCACAACCCCTCCCCTAGATCCGCCCCTGCCCCCGGTCGACGCCAATGGCGGGGCTTTGGCAGGCGATTGCAATTTTCACGTTGTACCGAAAGCTTAGGGGAAAGCTGAAAAAAGAAACACTAAACATTTTTCTAATTCCGATTCTTGCATTTTCAGATAATGTATCAATAGATACCTCCAAGTCCTCCCAACGTGTGCCGGGCTGGATCGGTCGTGAAGTAACGCTAAAATGTACCACTGATGGGTACCCTGTGCCGACTGTCAAGTGGTTCAACGAAACAGGTCATTTGGTGCACGAAGAAAAGAAGCTCGAAAGCGAATTCGTTTTTACGGTCAAGGAAAGTGATTTTGGCAATTACACTTGCAAGGCGAAAAATAAAATGGGTGCAGAAGTGTCCTTGGTTATATCTCTTTATAGAAGTGGTATGTAAAGCAATTCTTTTTTTCTCGAGCTTGATTGTATCAGCATGATCAGTGATCGTGGGAAAGTTCATGATTTGGCGATTGCCTTCTTGTTGGGTGTACACGACAAATTTCATGTTATCTCGCCTTATACTGCGCTTGTTGTTTTCGTGCTGTCTCGTACCCATATGCTTTCCGGATGGGCGCAAAGATTTGTGGGATAGTTTTTGCAGGGCGCGCAGTGTAATACTCATTCCCAGTCCCTACGCCTCCAAAACAATTTTCATATACGAAAAAAAATGATTTCATTATTCAATCCAAAAATGCTTTTTTCAATTCAATATTTAAAATGTTAAATGTTCAAATTTTGATTTCAGAATAAGCAATTGTTGACCCAGAGTAATTATTTAGATTACAAAATATCTAATATTAAATTGAAACTTGCATTTTGGATTGAATAATGAAATCAATAATAGAATAATAAATTGAATATTCAACTCTAGGGGGGCACGTTTCATGTCTTATGACTGTAAGTTCTAAGTGGCTGGAGTAATCTTATGTGAGAATACAGCGACAAACTTTGGACACTGCAAACAACTTCTACAAACTCACATCGTAAACAATTCTAGCAGCAGTCGCGCAGGGTTTTACTTATTATTATTTTTATGTTGTTATATTTATATATCTATTTATTTCAGATAAACCTCCACCAACAACAACAACAACAGGTGCGATATTTCAATTTTTGTTTTACACTTCTCAAGTTATTTTATATATTTAAAATCCTCCCTGGGAAGCGACAGGGAAGGTTCGACAGAAGTGAGATTTTTACCCAACCATTTTTAAAAAGGACTTTGAGAAAGTCTAATTTTTTTATGGTGTCCGAAAAATTCGGGTAAAACCTAACTTAATTCTGTAAAGGAGACGTGGTTTCTTGGGCGTTGGAGAAACGAGCTCTTATACATGGGTGCTTATACATGTTGTTTTACTTTTGCTCATCAGTTTTGCCTCCAACTCCAAGCCCCACCGGAACACACCCTGGGATCATAGCGGGCGCGGTCATTGCTGGGATACTAGCAATCGTTCTTGTAATTGTTGCTATCGTCTACTGCTGCCGCAAGAAACAACGCGCGAATGCAGGTATAAAACCGATGCTGTATTTTGTTATTCATTACACTGATCATTGAACCTCTGGTGCCGGTTGTTCAAAGGTGGATTAAATTTAAACCAGGTTTAGTTCTGAACAAAACCATCGAGTCACCATGGTAATTAATCCTGGATTAGTGCTAAACCACTTTCGAGCAACCGGACCCTGGTATCTAAAAGAGAATTTTTGTGTTGAGCTCTTTTCTGGGACGTTTCAGTGCTATCGTCTGATTTGATTTATCGTCTGATTTGATCAGACGTTACAATCTCGAACCCAGAGCTCCCCGGCTCTGCTGATATGTTTGAGATTTGATACAGAGCCCAACGTCAGCCAATCAGCGAAGGCCGTCGAATGGTTGTCCCCAGATTGTTGATTTGGCTATTGTATGTACTATGTACTTGGGTCAGACGATATTCTGTGCAATCTCGATGGATAATGTTAAAATAGTTTGACTGGTGGGGGGAATGGAGAAATGGGCCTCACATTCCCGTTTTGATTTGGCTATTGTATGTACTTGGGTGTGCATTCTCGAACCCAGAGTTATCCCGCTCCTTAGACCCTACGAGGGAGGCTCTGGTACAACGTACGTGAGCTTTGAGTGATGGATCATCCATAAGTATTTAATCCTTCTCCCATTATCTGCAACATATATTATTCAATGCGACTATGACTTTGCTGATTGTACCGTTCTGTTTCCCCTGATAGGCCCAGGAAAGCGAAAGCACGATGAGTAAGTAGTACATGACTATGAAATGTGTGAGTCCCAGTCTGAATCTGTGTTAAGTCACTAGTTGCGCCTGATTGCCTCCTAGCCCCCGTACCCTGCGAGGAGACGTTTTTTGTTTCTGTCTGAATCTTTAAACATTAAACGAAGTGCACAAGGGGGTACTCAGGAAAAAAAATGACGGGGGGGGGGGGGGTCCTACCAATTTTTAGGGGGTTGAAAATCACTTAATGCTCCTTCCGTTTTTGGGAGGTCAAGAAATCTGCCGCTTATTTTTTAGCTATTTATGTATCGTATTTTGGGGGTACGAAAGCTGTAGCCAGGTCTTTTTGGGGTATGAAATTTAGGGCTCAGATGACGTCACACTTATTAAAAACTCAGACAAACAAATATACTTTTCTCCCATTTTCTCAGTTTTCTATCTAAAGAACTATGCAAAATGAATTGGTAAACTGGTAGTTCCACTCATTATAACAGAGCGTGTATGTACTCCTACCCTGGCTCGTATTTTGAGCGCGATCCTTCTGAATGGGATTTGAATTGGGTTGTTTGTCTGAGTCTCGTGATCTAATTTTAGAATCTGTGCGCAGCGCTATTCGCACTTTCCTTGCGCTTTAACCCATTCTCGTACCCAGAGCTCCACGGCTCGTCACCTCACGGGGAAGGCTCTGGTGACAGCCACCAACGCATGCTCAAAAGAAAATGGTGGTTTATGCCTCTCAATTACTTTTAGAGCGTTCAAGTCGAAGGCATAGGTTGAAAAGACGACTAGGAAACGAATGCCAGTGTTATTTTGACAGATACGTTTTTATAAAGCGAGATTAAGCTACTTTTATGTACGCATGCGCGCCATTTCAGCCAATCAGCGAAGGCCCTCAAATGGATGTCACCAGAACCTCGTCGGGGAGCTCTGGGTTCGAGAATGGCGCTTAACCCCTATACGTTTTGTTCAGAGTTGGTGTACTTACTTTGCGTTTGGTTTACCCACGGTCATGTGAAATTTGCTTTATTCAATACAAATACTATTTTTCATTCAACTGAAACCAGTCGCATTGTTTAACAGACATATGGAGTTTGACGTTCAGTACGCAACGCCACAACGTGGTGAGCATGACAACAGAGACTCGACCGCTGATCAGTCCCCATCATATACAGCAGTCGACAAGTCCAAGAAAACAAAGAAACCGGTGAGTAATACCAGTAATAGAAAGAGGAATTCCTGAAGATTTTATTTCTAGTCTAGCTCTTATTTCAACGCTAAAATATCCTCACAACTTGAAGATCCTGGAGAGAAACGTTGCTCGTGTAGACTCTACATAGGTAGACCGCGTTGCGCACGAGATGGTATTGGCGAAAACTATATCTCCTTCTTGGTATGTCAAACGCCAAGTCGACTGAGAAAACTCGTGAAGAAAGTTGAAAAGATACCGAGTCATACGAGTTTCATACGTTTGGACATTGGCCTCACATTTGCTATACACATCTCACTTCCAGCCACCTGGTGGTCTAATCTACGCGGATCTCGACTTTAATGACCAAAACCCACAGGAATCCCGCCCGCCATCCCAGCGCCAGTCGGCGAGCCCGCAGCATACTGATTATGCAGTTGTCACCGGAAGCCAGTATAACCCTGAGCCCCAGTATGGTAACATTGGCTATGCTGCAGAAGTTTGAAAGCATGTACCTCGGTACTCAGGCTTCGGATCTGGATTTTGTGCGCTTTTTTTTAAAGGAAGCCTGGTAGCATTCTTGTTCCCAGTGTCCTCCGTTTTGGCAGTTGATCGGAGGCTCTGGTGGTAGATGAACTACCGGTCCAAGAATCTGAGTTTCCATGGTACCCATTTTTCTGGGAACCAATTAGATTCGATTCTTGATCGTGTCCTACCAGAGCCTAGTTACGGCTAAAAACCGCGAGGCCCTGGGAACGAGATAAACCCGAGATAAATAATGTGTGTTAATAAAAGAGCTCGCACGCGTTCACACGGCGCGGTCTCTGCTGCGACTATACGTCGCGTGGTGTGAACGACCGATGATTTGGCCCTGCGATATTTGTCAGTCTTGGCGATCCGGAAGAAGTCGCACCGTCATCGCGGTGAAATTTGAAGATGTTCAAAACGCCAGCGACGTCGCGGTGACATCGCAAGTGAAATAAGATCGCCGGCCGTTCACACCGCAAGATATGGCCGCCGCAGAAATCGCACCTGAACTCGCGCCGTGTGAACGGGCCGTAAGAGCTAGCACAAAGGGCATACAGATATGCTGCCCCATGTTCCAATAGGTTTTATGCATTAGATAGTGTTTTATACTACTTTTACAATTTGAATAGCTTTAGCAGGACTAAAACACTTTGTAGCTTTACGATACGACAAATAATCTTGTATTTTTATATTGCAATTTTAATATTTAGATAATTCTAGGTATTTTAAATTAGGAATTGTACAAGTATTTTATATTGCCTTTGTTTTATAGCGAGATGGCACGCACCATTCTCGTACCCAGAGCTCCCCGGCTCGTCACCTCGCGGGTGAGGCTCTGGTGACAGCCACCGACGCATGCGTAAAAGGAAATGGTGGTTTTATGCCTCAAAATCTCTTTTCGAGCGTTCAAGTCGAAGGCATAGGTTAAAAAGAAGAATAAGAAACGAATGCCAGTGTTATTTTGACAGATACGTTTTTATAAAACGAGATTAAGCTACTTTTATGTACGCGTGCGCGCCAGTTCAGCCAATCAGCGAAGGCCCTCAAATGGATGTCACCAGAGCCTCCCCTGCGAGGCGACGAGCCGGGGAGCTCTGGGTTCGAGAATGCAAATGCAAATGGAATAGTCATCATTTAAATGTAACCTTAATTATAAAGGACATAAACAGATCATTTTAATTAGTGGCTTTTATTGTTTTCCTAGGCATGAGATATGGCGATCCGCAGCAGGACCGCGTCATGTAAAATGCACCGATTCCTAATGGACAGTTGCAAAAAAATAAAAAAATCCACACCCCCCTGTTGATCTCGGAATTTCAGGATGGGTGTCATCAAAGACACTGGAATTCCAGAGTGGGTAGCAATTTCCAGGGTGGTCATGAAAACAATCACTGGAATTCAAGGGTGGGTAGGGAAACCCTAAAATTTACAGGGTGGGTAGCTGAACCTGGGGTTCTAAACAGGGGGGTGCAGATTTGTTTTGCGACTGTCCAATGCCGCGCTTTACGAACAGTGCGCGCGGATTATTGTTTTGACGGACGTTGTCGAACCAATTCTTGTAGCTCTATGAAAGGGTAGTACATTTTGGCTATAGAAACTCTTCAAGCCATTCTCAATTTGCAAAAGTTTCACCTTGGTGCTGAACTTACTTCATTATGCAGTTTCTTGACCTCCATAATCCGTAACGAGTGAAACCGGACAAGACGTCATATTCATCAATTAGAACGAGGCTACGAAATGTCGGTTTACAAAATATTGTGTGAAAGTAAGTTAAAAATTCATTCAGAGGAGGGTAAAGGGGTGGGGTGGGCACTAAAACAAGACTTGCTTTACTAAAATCAAGGTATTTTATCAATGAGCTTCCCCATGGAGAAACGAGAGATTTCATTATCAATTCAAAACCAGAGGATGAATGTCGTAACTTTAGAATTTTGTTCTATACCGTATAACCTTCGCAATAATATCGAGTCAGACCTCGCACTGCAAAAGCCTAAAAAAAAGGCAGTTTTACTCATTTTAAACGGGAACTCTTTACAAGTGCTGAGTTTGAGCTTACTATTTGGCATCTTTAGACGCGTGATATTTGCGCGCCCCGCCGATATGGACGCACGTTTTGTGTATATATCCTGTGTGCAATCCATGCTTAATGGCATGCTTATTACAATTGATGTCGTGGCATGTAAATCACTTGTTGATTTCCTACCTCCCGTATGATTAATGGTTTTTAAACCACAAACCGTAATTACAACTTAAAAAACATCCTCGCGCGCCAGTGCCCCCCCCCCCCCCCCCCCTTAGGAAGAGATTAGTAACCTGGCGCACGAACATGTCCTTCGTCGAAGAGAAATATCGGCATGCAGTTGAAAATCCGTTTTTTAGGAAAATTGAAAGGTGCTCTCGGGTACCTACTCCCTAAACTGGATACTTAAAGTATTGATGTTTGATCTCTTCCCTTACAATGCTTCGTTTCCTGATTAATTATGTTGCAAAGCAGCGTACTTTAAACTTCTATTCAATTTCATTATGTTCTTCATTTCAAATCTCCCAACTCCCGTTGCTTTTGTGGATGCGCAATCTTGTCCTCCTGAATTTTGCGAGACTTAAAAAGTCTGGGGTGATAATCTGGGGTGTGCAGCGAAACGACTTTAACACTTTTCGTTCATGGAGTCAATGGATACCTCTAGGCATTTGATTTTAAACAGCCCGTTTCAGCCACCTCCTTGGTTATTGTTTTTCGTTCGATATACGTGTAGAAATGTGTAAATCAACATCTGATCAGATTTGGGGGATAGGGGGATAGCAGCACTAAGTCGGACTGGTTATAATCCATACTGAGTTAAAAACTTTTTAATAACTACAGAGTTCATCGAATCTATCACTCTCATAGAGGGGGGGGGGGGGGGGAACTATATCTCTGAAACAGTCCTAACAGACTATGTTAGGGTTGCAACTATATCTCTGAAACAGTCCTAACAGACTATGTTGAATTTCACATTTCCATAATATATATAACACACACATATTTAAGCAATAAAAAGCCGATTTCCGTGGTTTATGCGAGAAACGCACGAGGGATGCTGGAAAAACACGAGAAAAGTTTGAAACTCACGAGCCGTAGGCGCTTTTTATTGCTTTTATAAAATAGCTTTGCATCTGCCGTGCGTTTATAATGTGAGAATGCACAGCTCTCAACCAATCAGAGCGCGCGTACTATCTTAGCTATTTTATAAATATGCATAGTTGCATGGATTGATTAGGTGAGAGCGCCCATTTTCAAGCCCTTAACTTTGAGGCGCCATCTTGTCTTTTGTCTTTGTCTCTTCTAGAAGGAATAGACCTCCTCGGCTTGGGCGTAATGTTCCATTTCAGATCACGTGGCATTCATTTGAATAATTTTTCTTTGTTTGGGTTGCTTTTTTGCAAAAATCGAGCAGGATAATGGTTTTATATGAGTTAAATTGTTCAATAAAACTGCTGAAACCAGCGAATCGTGGAGAGTACATTTGGCGATTTTTACGCTATTATCGTAATGAAAGTGTGTCCGCACTGAATCTCCCTCCCTCTATGCAACGCAGGAATTTGCTGAGTAATGGCTATCAAGGCTATGGGCATGCAACCTACACTGGCTTCGTGCAGGAGCTCACGCTTTCTTGGACGGAAACTCGGTCGAGAGATTAATACCGTCAGCAGATTAAAATATCAATGTTTGTGAGAAGCAGATAAGACGAAGTAAAACATGGAAACATCATCCAGGGAAGAAAAAAGCCGGCAATTTCGAGGACCACGCATAATGCAGTTTCGACTATGGATTTAGACAGCCTGTACATCTGAAGTTCTTCAATTGTTAGTTACATCCTTTCTGTGATTTATTTTATCTTTCAATAACAAGTCCTGAGGAGCAATTAAAGTGATACTGAATCACTAGCCATAGTGAAAGCCAATGCTGTGTGATATTTTAAGAAGCCAAGGTCTTTTAACTGCAATATTGGAACACCTGTATGTTAAAGCTTAATATATAATTTCTGCTTTACATGTATTGGATATAACAAACCTCAAACAAAAACACTTGAGATCTGGTAAACTTGATGAAGTAAAAAACGAGAAGTAATAATCATCGTGCTCATTTTAAACGACGTTTTCGTAAATGCACTCTTTTGCAAGTTAAAGGAAAGCTAAAGACAATTAAACATCGCACTGTATGAAAGCATAGCCGTCCTTTTTAGTGCCTTTAAGAAGATAATACACCAAGTTCTCGAACGTGAAAAAGCTTCATTCAACATGGCAAGAAATTAACAGAAATCAATGGTCGCAATTTTGCGACTTGTTTGATGAGTTGTAGTCGCAAAAAGAGAGGTTTTAGTAACACAATTGAAGGCAAACCTTAAGGATTATCTACAAAACTAGCCGATATTTTGCCACTATATAACTGGTATTTTTATGTACGATACTTTTAAGTTTGAGTCCCGCATTCAGCTCACCATTTTAGAAAAGGCACAACTATAGCACAAAAGAAAAGGGTTTATCGAATTTTGAAAGGCAGTTTCGAAGCAATAAAATCACTCGAGAAAGAGAAATTGGTTGTTGATCTGTTCTGCGCACATCGGAATGCCAAAGCACTTGAAAACGCACTGGCCTTGCAGTAATGCAAGGTCGCCTCTTACGTTTAAGAAATCAAGGAGCCCGAAACACAATACACATGATTAAATCAAATAAATTAAATTGAAGATTGGCTAGCTCTAAAAATAGAAAGGCAGAGTATAAAAGAAAAGGTTCAAAAACTCTTTTGAGGTTAGATCAAGATGGGTTCCAAGACGCTGATCTTATTGCTGCTAGTGGGGTTCGCCGCGGCAGCCTTAGCTGCTCCAGCAGAGGACACCGAATCTGTGGAAGCTGAACAGAGTCATGAGGACCCTCAAGAAGAAGAGGAACCACAGAGTAAGTCTGAGAAGGATAGGAAAGGATAAATTCATGTTAAGCACTCTATTTTGCAGAAAATCGTACAAAATAACTTGGAAGGTATGCGCAAGCCATTTGGAGGTAGTTATAAACTAATTGAGCTCAGATGATACGACATATACACCACCATATACACCAATACAAACATTGTAGGAAAAAGAATTCAGGCTAACAAAAAATGAACAAAATAAACGTAACACCACAGACCAAAAGGCGAGTTGAAGGAAATATCAATTACTATATCCGAAAGGAGGCAGAAGGTTCAGCTCTCGGAATACTTCCTAAAATTGATTGTACTAGAAGACAGTTAAACGAAGTGCGAGGAATGCCTTTGAAGTCTTCCTGAATGGAATTACATATTTCAGAGCTTAAAAACCGCCGTTATTGGTTCTAATGTTTGAAGGATAAGTAGGGCTTCTTGCTGTAAGGCCTGCTGTTGTATGTGAATTATTATTGTAGAGGTTCTTATTCTTGAACGCATCTTCACGCGCACGTTAAAGAACAGTCCATTTCCTTTGACTTTGTCGTGCAAGTTTGGTTACACGAGATTCTCAATGTCATAAAAAACCTTGTTGAGCAGGAAGAAAAAGTGGAGAATCGATATAAGCCGCCTAGTAAATGGCTGGCGCGCTCCTAAAAAATTCGCAATAGTAGTCGGAAAGATTGTGGTGAAAACCTTCACCATTATTGCACTCGCTTTTCCTTCGATCTGCGAGAGGTTATACTATCTGCCCATGAAACTTTTCTTTGCTTAAACGGGGTTTTGAGTTTTTTGTACCTATTCATTTCAATAAGACAAAAGTCTGTAAATGGATGTGACAAAGTTGGATGGCAGCCACAGTTTCTGTAGTGACTATAGCATGAAACTTGCATTGCGGCATGATTTAACAAGAAAACACGTGTTACTGTTTCCTTTGCAATCTCTCAATTCAATTCAATTGTCATTTCACACAAATACATATATACACGAGTAGAATTATTTATAGTACACTAAAAGCATAAACAAAAATAGAAGGAAAAATTGTCTTGTTTGTGTGCGGACCGCTTGCAATGTTGAAGTGATGTTGAAGTGAGGTGGCGGAGGTTTGTAACTGGATTTAAAATTGTGACTTGAATTTGACAGTTTTATATTTGAGTCTTTCGTTTTTTCAATATTCTGAAGACGAAAAAGGGAAAGCATGTTTACCATAGTTTGCTTTTGATTTCTCTATTATTGTTCTGGATAACAAATGAATTTTTTTTCTTTTTTTGTAGATGACGAGGAGGCAGAGCAGGCCGAGGTAGAGGAAACCGACGACAGCAATACTGAAAACGAAGGTAAATTAGCTGTCAAACCGACTCGAAATGTTCAACCCATAGGCTACGAGGACCAAACCAATTCAACATTTGTGAACATCTTATTCAACAATTTCTTCATGAACAATTTCTTCATGAAACCGACGAACTCTGGAAATTTTTTAAAAAGCGTTTTCAGCGATGTTGAACGTTGTTCGATGCATGTTTATCATTTACTAAATTACTGAAAACGCAACTTCGGGAAAAGTCGAATCAATTTGAACACCGTTGAATCATCTTCAATGATGCTGAAACTTTCACCATTGGTGAAAATGATCAGTAGAAATCAAGGTCTCCGTCGTGTAAAATGATTCAAATCGTCACAAGTGCTATTTTTTAACCATCGCTTTCAACTGATTTAAAATTGCTGAGTATCTACTGAGCATCGCTGAACATTTTGCACTTAGAAGAACAATAGAAAAGTTGAACAATAGAAAAGTTGAATGGGTAGTTGACGTGAAGACCAGTACAGTTTACCACATTCAGCTTTAATCCTCAAATCTCAGTATAGGTAACATAATGCGCGGGCAAAAAGACTCTCTAAACGATTTTACTTTTCAGACGAGGATAACGACGAGGATAACGATGAAAAGGTTGATGAAGAGGAGACCGATGAGCTGGAAAAACGTACGTACTATAGCGATGTTGAAAAACCTGTGGCATTATAAACATACTGAAGCATACGCACGGTTAGCAATGTCGTAAATTGTCGTTCAGAAATGGCTTCTAGCAAATCAGCAGTCGCTTACGGCATTTCACGTGTGACGAAAACGATACGTCCAATCAGAAGTTGATCACATGCCAGCAGCAGCAAAAGAAACTGCCATTGATAAAGAGGGTAATTGATAATGACAATCTGCTGTCAGGGAACTCCTCTGTGCTCATAGAAGTTGCATTAACGCAGGGCCAAACACCCATCAACATGGATATTCTCGATATTTCATCCCAAAAGGCTTCACATAAAAAAATTGTTTTGAGTGTACAATTTCGATGAACCCCCTAACCGCCACAAATTCTGTTCTCCAGTGGAAGATCCTCGTGGCAAGCGTTGTCGCGCGACAGCACGCGTTTGTGGCTATTCCAGTAAATGTTGCCAATACTGCAATAAAGTTGGAAGCCGCAACGTCTGCAGTAAAAAGACCTGCGGCAGGGTCTATCGCTGCAACCTTGCACACCACTGGGGATGGTGTAAAACTACCACCAAGAAGTGTACTCTGAAACGACGAAGCTGCCGGCGTACTCGCAAGTGCAATCGTGTCTGTACCGGTGGCCGCTGCCGTAACGTCTGCCGCTGGGTCAACCTCTGTTCCAATACGACCTTTAAGTCAACCTGCCGCTACACCAGCAAGCCCTGTCGAAAGGCCAAAAGAGTGTGTAAAAACGTCCGCTACTGCCGCAAAGTCCTCGGAAAAAATGTGTGCCGCACCTACAAGCGCTGTTCCAATCAGTACTACTGGGGCGTCTGCACCAAGACCGAGTACCGCTGCCAGAAACGCAAGCGCGTGTGCCGCAAATATTTCCGCTGCTATAAGTCATGTAGGCATGTCCGTGGCCGCGGCCGCCGCTGCACCAATAGATGTCGTTGGACCAGCAGGTGTACCAACAGCGGCGCGTACTATTGGGATTGGTGTCCCTATTATGCACCGCGCGGCTAGATTAGCCATCTTAATCTTAAATCTAACTTGGCAGTAAAATGTAATATGTAATTTCAACGAAGCAATATGAGTATTTTTCTCAATGCAACCATTATTTTTGTAATAGTAATTGTAAAATTAACACACGTGACCAATAAATTTGACTAAAGTTACTTTGCGTTGAAGTATTAATTTGCGTTGAAGTATTACTTTGCGTTGAAGTAGACAGCGAGTTGTTAATAAACGCATTTTTTGCAGTTTGTATGCACATGGCATGCTTTTGTCATCCCAAATCTAAAAAACTATAACTTCGCTTGATTAAAACCTATACACCTGAAAATTGGCGTTTTTATTAATTTCTAGGCGCTCTTTCCCGAGGTGTGATTTTATCTAGCTTACCATTTTAAAACTTTAGAATATAATTCGTTTTCGTAAAACCGATTAGATTTTGTGTCGCCAAGCTTTAACCTTTCTCCCCCAAACTTCGTAAATAAAACTTCGCCCAAATTGCTTGTATTTAGCACATTCAACGTCTTTTTTGGTTTTTAGCTAAGAAAGAGACAGTTAAGATTTTAATTAGACTTTTCTTGCTTCAACTCTACCACTTCTTTTCGCAAGTACACTTTTCTATAGGAGAATGTTCTTTTATATAACTTTTCGAACGGTTTTCCACACAATGCAAGACCTCACCAACTATGAGCACCCCACTAGCCCGCCAGCTAGCGTAGAAGAAAAAGGTTGCCTAAAAAATAAACCGTTGTTATGTACTGCTTTCTAGCAATTCAATGTCCTTTTTGGTAAGATGTTGCTTTTGAAGCATGTTTGTCTGCTATCAGGCGAAGGGAGGCGAGGGGTGAACTGAAATGTACAATCCACTAAATAACTGTATCTCCGTGTATCTAAAAATCATTTCACATTCTTTCTTCTGAAAGCAAACGTTTCTCAACGAGAATGCAAATCATCTAAAGCTAAATACTATACTCGCAAAGTGTCAGCTCTGACGTTACCCATTGGTACAAAGAGGTATCCTTGAGTGGCAGCACTGACTCATGTGATTAGTGGAAACAGATGGTTGACGATGATGTTCCTTCCATCCAGGAATTATGCGAGAGCTCACTTCAATGTGTTCTTGTATGACCAGACATCAAGCATCGTCAGTTCTACTAACTGAAATTCGGAGCCAGTCCCCCAAGAGCTCCTAGTCATCCCTGGTAGGGCTCACAGCTCTAAAGCATCAAAGGGAAAAAATCCTCTGGCCCTAGGACCCATCCCCAAACATCGATGCAAGGAGTAAGCCCTTGAGTGGCAAGGGTGGACATGTTTCCCAGAAGACCAAAGATGGATGTGATACCTACTGGGGAGATGTCTCCCATAGCCATCAGAGTTGGGATGGCGAAAAAGCCATCCTGTAATTATTGCTGAACCAACAATCTAGACCGTACTCCCCGAGATCTATACAACGTGTCAGCTACTCGTGCAATGCGGCTGTCAACCTGATAATGGGTGTCGAGGGCGCTGTAAATGTGTCAAAGCACGCCCTCAATGCACTGCCATTTGCAAGTACAGAAGAGATTACGAACGACAGTAAGACTAAATTACTTTTCATTGTTGGTTTAGGGCTTTATAATATTTAGACTTTTCAGACAGGAACAAAATATGGAATTTTTGTTGATGCAGGAGGCCAAGCTAATCGTGGCAGCTCAGTCAAATTTAAAATACTTTTGCTTTAAATAATTTTATTTCATAACTTTCAACACTGGAAGTACCTGAAATAGGGTGTGGTTTAAGAATTGGTTTAAGAATAATGCGGCATAAAACATGTTATCAATACTTGTAATTTGGAGAAAAAGGAAACTCCAGAAATAGATTTTGCCAAATAGTGAAGTGTACATCTATCAAGGCTGAAGTAAGCAATATAGGGCGTGACTCAATATGTATAGTAATGCAGGACATCTATTTGTGATTAAAGCAACATATTAAGACTTTTGTGTAACGTTAAGACGTTCTTAAATTTTTTAATAGCGATAAATCAACCATCTTTATGCTATCTGGAAGTATTTACTTTTTGGCGTGGTTTTTATTTAGAATTGCTCAGGGCATCAAGCTCTACCACTCTGCCAAATTTCATGCTTGTAACATCGATTTGCACAATTTTCCACCAATCTGCTGTACTATTACATCGGAAAATATGGACAGCTTACAGATCCGAAAGCTACGGTTTCAGAATAGCACTATTTTTACGCGAACGAGGTAGTGGAAACATTGCGTCAAAATTGAACCAGAACTGGTCGACGACGGGAATAAGATATGTGATGTATCACTATTATGTATGTATGTCCATTGCAATCCCATCGTACAAAAACATAAATCATCACCTGAGTTAGGATGCCAGACTACAAATCTTATGTCTATAGACCATTTGGCTAAAAAGCCGAATCGTACAAAGTTGCTTTTAGTAACTTAAAAGTGACAGGGAAGAGGAGCGCGTTGTGTGACGAATTTATTCGAAACGCAATGGATTATGGGGAGGGTGCCTACCGAATCCTTCCCACAACCACTTGCGTTCGCAACTGGCTACGAGTTTGACTAAAAAGTATAGGCACGCGGAAAGTGTGCTTCTTTTGTGGCCGTTGTAGCAGCTTATGCTTAGGCTAAACTGTGACCAACACTGGGGAAAGACACTCGTGTGGTTTGGAAGCAAACGAAAATAAGGACGTCAAGGAAACATGCTTCGCGCATTGTATGCTAGTTTAGCTTCGTCAAAATGAACAATTTCCTGCGAGATTGCGTCTTTCCTGGTGCTTGACACAAGAGGGCGAGACATTGCGACAATATGTTCGCCAATGGCGACTAAATTTGGTGGCTTGCCGACCAACATTTTAGAGTCAATCGCCAAATGGCGCCCATTGTAATTTCAAATAAGATTCACGTTTATGTGGCGACTAAATCTTGCTTTTTTGCGGCAACATTTTTTGAATTGGTCGCCAATGGCACCTAGCGAAAAAAGTTAATGTCGGGTCGTGCACACAAGGTTTTTTCTTGACTGTTAGCACTAAAGTCAAGTTAATGCCAACACAAGTCCTTAATCAGTGGTTTAATAAATATATTTTAGTGTATAATTATTTCGCTATCTACTCTAGTAAAATGCTATACTCGAGAAGGAATCGTCATCCTCTATTGTAACTTGCCCTCTACGAGAGGCCACTGACCCGTTACGAAGTTTGTTCAAAAGCGCCGTCCTCGTATTTAACTCATCTTCGTCATCTGAGTTATCAGATATAGACATCACGCCTTTACCACCGTAGAAATCTGCCCTTCGGTAAAGAGGCGACAGCTTTTTGAGTTCTAGTTCAGCGTTATGTGTAGCTCTTGAGGATATGCTACTGGTGTTAAGTTTCACTTTCCCTCGGTGACGCACGCAGCAAAACCGCGTAATTAATGTAGCAATACCAAATATGGTAAGAACTCCAAATAAGGAAACAAAAAGAACGTATACAAGCAGGACCGTTCGTCTCCCTTTGTCTCTGTTTGCAAGAAGTTTGATAGTAGTTTGTTTTGTTGGAGTTGACGTTCTACCAGTATCAGGGACTACAGAAACTGATGTTGTAGATATCTGTTTGATACTTCTTGCCTTTAAGACGTGGCCGCTGATGCTTAGCTTAAATTTCCTCCTCTCTACAGACCGCATAAGAATTTCATGAGATTTGAAGATGTTAATTCCACTGATTGAAAACACGACTTTTACAGAACCACAAATTACTCTGTCCACCTCCACAGCAAGGTCATCTCGGTCAAGAAGGTCGATAACCTTCGCCTTAAACTCTTTGGCCAGGGAATCTATGGATTTCACAGAACAGTTGCCCTCGAAAATAACTAAGTAAGTCGCTGTTTGCAATAATTTTGTTGAAACTGAAAAGTTGGGCGAATGTGCAATTGTAGTTTGGTGAACATGAACACTTGGTTTTATTGTAGACGATGGGAATATTGTAAATGAGAGTGGCAAATTTTCACTTGTTTTCTGTCGAACTTCTTTCATTACTGATGATGATGATGATGGCGATGGCGATGATAATGGCAAAGATGAAGATAGCGGTCGAGGTAATAACGTTGGTGCCGATGTTGCTATCGGCAAAGAAAATAATTTGAAAATTCTGGAGCCTCCTTTAACCGAAGACGCTGTTGACAACGATAAATCACTGTCAAAAGAGCGCAAAGGCCGATGAATACTGCTTTGGAGGAAATCTGAAGTGGATACTTTCCTCGTCTGTGTTGATAACATGAGAACATCAGTTGTTCTTTCATGGAGAAACGATGATATTGATGTTGTTGTGGAAGATTTTGTCAAAAATAATATTGAAGCAAATGAGATGCTTTTATATGATGGTAAAGGTTGGGGAATACTTCTTCGCGTCTTTAGAGATAATGCTGTTCTTGTTGATAACAAGAGTTCGGATGAAATGACTGCTTGAAGCTTTGATGATGATGAGGCCGATGGCAATAATGACGGTTGCAAAGATGAAGAGAGCGCAAACGAAGAGTTTGCTAAGGAGCTTGCTGAAGAAGAGGCCTTAGTTATACCAGCAAGGGACGTTGATAAGTATCTCGTCTCAGATAATACAGACGTTGGGATGCCTGAAACTCTCCTGGTTGGCACAAATGTCGATGTAAATTTGACCGAGGAAATATCTGATGACAACCTAATGCTGGCGGAAATAGTAGACGGGAGCGCTTGTTTTGAAACGTTAAATTCTTGCTCTGGAGCAGATGGAGTCGTAAGTGGCCGTGTTGGTGTAGCTGACGAACTGTGGTTGTTTCTAACGGAAGTAGGAGATGTCACAAAGCCAGACAATGGAGTAAATTTGATTGGAGGAGGTTGTGATGATGAAGATGAAATTTGTTGACTGAGAGAACTTCTAGTAAAATTTGACAAGGCAGTACTTCTTGAAGAATAGGGAGTGAAAGTATAAAGCGATGTCATAATTGAGGACATTCCCGGAAGGTGAGTCACCTTTGTGGAGTCCGTTGAAGAAAATATATTTTCTGTAGATGATTCTTGCACATATGATAATGGCATCAGATAAGTGGACGCCGTGATTAAACCCGGAAATGTTGATAACGGTGAAGAAGAAATCGTTAGGTCTGATGAAGACGGCATGTTGCCTACTGATGATTCATTTACAGATGATGACAGAGATAAGAGCACCCTGGGCAAAAGGTTTAGATAATTGGACGCCGTAACTGAACTCGAAAATCTTGAAGCTACCAAAGCTGGTGTTGATAACGGTGAAGACGAAATCGTTAGGTCTGAAGACAATGAGCTCCAATCGGCGCTTATAGTAGGAGAAGATTGCTTTTCTGGAATGTAAGAAGGCGTCGGCGCAAGGGAAACAACAAGGAACTTTGAGGAGCTTGTACCTAACATCATTGTGGACCCGTTGTCTTTCTTTGTTGCCGAATGCTTTGCTCCAAACCCATTACCAACTGAAGACATTAGGTTGTCCAAAGTGGACTGCACTGATAGATTCGTAGGTGACGGGCTCAAGGGAATAAGAACATTGTGATAGAATGAAGATTTTACAGAAGGCTTGGTAACGTCGTCTTTCTTTATTACCGAGTGTTTTGCTCCAAACTCAATAGAAACTGAAGACATTACGTTGTCCAAGGTGGACTGCACAGATAGATTCTTAGGTGAGCTCAAGGAAATATGTACATGATGATCTTTTGAGAGAGAGTTCATAGTAGGCGTGGACACCTCGTCTTTCTTTGTTACTGAGGGTTTTGCTGCAAACTCATTAGAAACTGAAGACATCACGTTGTCCAAGGTAGACTGTACTAATAGCCTCTTAGATGACGAGCGCAAGGAAATATGAACTTGATAATCAATGGAAGATTCCACAGTGGACACGTAGTTTCTCTTTGTTATCGAGGGTTTTGCTCCAAACTCTGAAAACATTAGGCTAACTGAAGGCGACAATGAAGAAATCTGTAATGACGACATTAGAGTCAGCAACAAAGGAGTAGCGGATGTCGCTGAGTACGATGCAGAAATTGCTATTTTCTGAGATGAACGTGCCGCATAAACATCAGATACTTTAACCATACGTTTAACTAGTGGAGTACTCATTTCCACTGATCTCACATCCGCCACAACTTGGACTTCCCCAGCAGTTGTTAGAAATCCCTGCTGTCCTGTTGTAGTTATTGAAGTTCGCGACGTCTTTATCGCTTGCCGAGCTCTTGCTGTGGTATAGACAGGAAGTACACTGACTCTACTTGAGGTATCGCTACCTGTAGTTGTCTCAAGCTGAGCACATGTCAGGTTACAAGCAGGACTTGTGTATGTTGAAGAAACACTATCAATAGGCCGGCTGGTCGTGCTGGGACTATCTTTTCTCATAATAGTATGACTTTCTTTAACCATAATCTCCGTAGGTTCTACAGCGGATTCTGTAAGCTTGGAGGGGCTGATAACCCAATTAGACATCACTGATGGCTTGTTTATAGATACTTTTGTGTGGTTTTGTTCAAGTTTGATATTTTCTCTAATTGACATTAACGGTAAACGAGGCGTCGGTATGATTGATTGGCTTTCTGTGGGGCCGCTTGGCCGATAAATAGTGGACGCTCCCACAAATTCTGAAGACTCCACTGTTGTTCCCAAGTGTGCTTTAGAATTCCTAAATGAGTCTCCATCAATCTTAGTTTCAAATGTAGATAGCAGTAAAAATTTCCGAGATACAGAAATTTCCTTTGACTCGAATTTTGAGTTTTTTTGTATTTCCATTGTTAAAATAGGAATCGGGAGAACGCTTATTGAAGGCTGAATAAGTTGATGAGTATTGGACGCCTTTGTTCCACCTGGTATAGTTGACCACATTTTCTCTCTATTAATATCTTGAGCTGTGCTTTTAGCTCCTGTATTAGTAGTGTCTACGACTTGACCAGTTTCGGCTGCCGATGACATGATTTTGTCTGTAATATGGAAAGAAACATGAATTATTAGAAAGTGTCTGGAGGCTTTGCATAACGCATGAACTAGGCGCCCTGCTGATCGAGCGCGCGAGCAAACTAAAATAATTAACAAGAAACCACTCCCGGCTGTACAAAGCACTTTTTAAATTAAACTTGGATAGTTTCATTACTGCAGTTTTCATAATTCTGCGAACTCCCACTTCACATTTCCCTACGCCAAACTGCGTTTTGGCTTCCGTCAATTAAACTTTTAAATACAGACCCATGGATTTTTTCTAAGTTTCGTTTTACATTTTATTGTGGAATATTTGCTTATGAAGCCTATCGAGTCCTTATTAGTTCAAAAAACCTCTCCAAGCCGCGTGAAATCACTCAGAGCTGCTCACTAGTTTGATTGACGGAAACCAAACCGCGGTTTGTTAGTTGGCGTAGAGCACGCATTATTATGAAAATTGCAGTAAACTCAGCACAAAATCATATATTTTCTTCAGCATCGTTGGTACATGCATATCATCCAAGCCAACTCAAAATCTGTCAACATGCTTTCTCGAAAAGGTTCATTATCTTGGTAGCAACTCGATTTGAATTACCTTACAGTGCACAAAAGTGTAAATATTTTGATCAGCTTTTAAATGGAAGTACAATTTTTACAAGCCACAAAACCACATCAACAACTTTTCCCTTTGTCACTGAGGTGGAATTAATCTATATGATTTTCTCCTGTTTTGGGGATAATGCTAGAATCAAAATGTTTCACACTAAGTAAATTCAGATGAAAAACATAGCAATCTTATAAAAGGACCGAGTCAATAAGTGAAAGTAATCTCCCTAATGACTTTCAAAGAAACCTCATAGAGATTAGTCAAGCAAATGTGTGTCGTGTTTTGTCTTGTTTTTGCAGATGTTTCTACTTAAAAGATTTCGGATATTCAGATATACATTTATTACAATAAAATACGCTATACTTGTTTACGATGTTTTTCCCGAATCTAACATCACCTACACGCTTAAAAATAAATTACTGGCTACAGGTGGATAAAATCTAGGTCACATAAAAGTGGAGCCACAGTTCCCAGACCAGAGGTTTTGAGGTCAAAACAGATACAAGAGGCATTTCAACTCATCAGTCAAACTCAACGCAAATAGAAAGACGGTTGTTATTACTCTATTGTTCATACACTAATACAACCTTGAGTAAATGTAATTCTCTTGTTATGCTAGCATTCCAGCCGATAAGTCGAAATTGCTAAGACCAATCAATAGAAATTAGGGGTATAAATCATCTTAGTTTCTATTCGAAGATAAGATTTCAAACAAAATGGTTTTAATAGGCTGTCAAATTATATCTCCCTATGACCTATATGAAAAAGATTTCAAATTGAAGAAAATTAGGTTTCATAAATTAATCAGTTTGGGACTCTTGCGCTGAGACGCATTTGGCGGGAAAACGTCGACTGCACTTGAAAAACTACGTACCAAAAGTGAAAATAAAATTCTCCCAAACTTAAAAATATTTTTATTTAAGGGGTTAATGAGGGAATATGGTATTTCTCACTCAATTTTGAGTGCTCATCGAAGTGTCAGTTTATATTAAGTTACAGTGCATAAAACGATGTAGTTGCCAATTACTGTTTGCTTGTAATAACTTCGTGTGATGTGGGCATCATTTCAAGATGCCTTCAATAGACATGCTATTCTAAATAATGGCTACTTTCATTTTGACCAATACTGACATCGTCAACGAAGAGCACAATGCAGGAGTGTAATATTAAGTTTTTGCACCACATAATTATCTGCATGTTTTCAAACTGTTTAACTAAAGCTGCCTCTTTGTTAACAAAACAATGTACACATATTTCCAATAAAGAGAGTACTCAGTTTTCATGTGCAAGAGTGGTCATGTACAAAAGCAAAGATCCCATTGAAGGATGTTCAAATATTTTTGTTCATACCTGTCAACGAGCAATTTTCGCCGGAAACGCAACCATTAACGCCTGTTGAAGTCTCGATATTCCTTTTCCTCCTCCTTGTCAATGAGCCACCCAAACATCCCCTCTTCAAAGAAAACACAACTCCAGAACACCGGCTTGGATCTCTGGAACAGACTGTTGACATTCTCACTCGATTAGATAATTCTTGTAATTCTAGCGTCTTGGTTCTAATTATATTCAAAACCCTGTGAAATTCAATCCAGGCGAGTTTGAGTCGTAGTTTGGCAAATTCTACTTGCACTTCGCAGCAAAAGCGACGAATGTTGGGAAAATAATTTTGAATTTCTTTCAGCGCTTGCTGAACACACAGTGTAGACAGCACCCGTAGCTGGTCCTCGGTCAGACACGGCCTTGTATTAAAACATTCACAGGTTTGGTGCTCAAAAATAGCAGGGCCACTATTTAATTTTTCTAAATCTAATCCAGCAGGGAGTAAAGCTTTTCTAGTGACTTTACTTCGCAGCAGAAATCCGTCTGCAATTCGCTTGCGTCCCATGGTATCCACAAACACACATCTCCCTTTGCCAAACGCACTTCCTCGAAAGTCAACGAGTGAATTCACGTCGCATCTTCTCCAAAATGCCATAGTCTGAGCGAAAACATGTGCCAACAGGAAAAATAAAGTCTTAAAATCCATGACTAGGTTGCTTCTCAGAGTTCTTGAGCAGTTCTCTTGTAGCTATAGACCAGAATCGCCTGTGCTCCGTTCCGCCACATGGCCCATCATTTGGGAACCACTATGTAAACTCCAAACTGTCATGTCAGAGTTATTGTTGGCATTGGTAATCTGAGAGGCACATCCTAATGCCAAACGAGAATTAATAACAGCAATCTTTCCCTTGTAATCCCTACACCGTCTTGTCTGCTCGAGAAAGCGAAAACCATCTGTCAGTCGGAAATTTGCAGCAGGATATTTTTCAGTGGCTACTGAGAGGAACTCGAGCAAATTAGCATCCAATAGTTGGCCAGAGAAGGTCAATACCGTATCGGTTATGTACGGATTTTCAACTGGTAGTAGCGTTTTGCCCAGACGCACAGCCAATACAACATTACTACGGATCCCGGAATTAAATCTTCATCTCTGAAAATAGCAAACACAGAGGTGGTCGTATCCTCTGACAAAGAACAGCATGAGAGTGTACTTCCCTTTAGAACCGAGCGCGTTATGTTTACAGCCTTTGAAATTCCGAAAAGACAATACCCGTAGCTTGATAGCGGCTGCAGGGCATATCCTTAGCCCCTCCCTGACCAGTTCCCAATCAATCTTTGATGGGAGTTTATTTCGAGTATTTGCACTCGAAAGGTAAAGCAAATATTTTAACAGTGGCTAAAAGTAACCTTGAAAGATCGTACGATTATCACAGGTTATAGGAAAGTCAAAGTGATGTATATTTGTTTGGCACAGGTGCGGTATAGAAATTAAACATGAAATGCACATTGAAGTGGCAAATCCGATTATCTTTGAAAGGATGTTTTAACATTTACAGATTAATTAATCTGAAAGATGAAGGTATATTTAACAGATTTGTAACTAAAAGTAAACAGTACATATAAATATATCCGTCACTTTTGTAGGGTACAAAACGAGCCCAAGGCGGCTATCGTGTTATCACGGCTGGTGATTTCTGTTTTATTGTTTCATTTAGAAATGTTTCAAAGCTCACTTCAATTGCTGATTTCGATTTCAGATTCTAATCGTAAAAATTTGAAATGCAAATGAACAAAAGTACAACCTGTTATGACAAGAAAGAAATCATACTGCATATGGAATATTCAAATCCTAGTGTAATTCCAGAAGCGAACAATGTGTGTCTGAATGTGTCAATACATTTTAAAGAAAGAATTACATTTTATGAGTATTAAGCAGATAATCACCGCAGCGAGAAGTAATGTAATGCTAAATTCATCCTTCAAATGCGATGGGAACTGTAGTGAGTTCTCAAAATGGTAATGATCGAACATAAAACTTTCTTTTCTAACGCAGTGGGAACTACTGACTGACTCACTAAGTTATACTTTTTATGTGCTATCTGTTTCGCCAATAAATCAGGGCACAGATTTCTATGATTTCATTGGCGAGCACCAAGCTCATGGTCCTACAAAATTATCATGTCCTTCCCAATAGCACAAGTGCTCTTTTTCCGCCGATAAAATCAAAGACAATGGCGCCCTAATGCGTTTATGATATAGCTATTACTTTATCGGTAAAATAGAGCATAAGTTGTAGTCAATCAGAGCGCGCGTTATATCGTAACTATGTTTATTACTATTGATAAATATGGCATTTTATATTCAGCAGTAGCAGGCTTTGAACATACGTTTTCCATAAAGTAAACGATTTTATGTATTAGGTGGATTACCAAGAGCACCTATTTAGAAAAAAATCTGAAGTCGGGGCGCGCAATTTACATTAAAACATCTTTACTGAAATAAGGTGAGCCAGGCTAGGCTGTCTGTGAAGTGAAGTAGGCACATAGAGGGAAGACTAAACCTTGTCACAAATGTTTCCATGTATGTGGGATATTTACCAAATAATTCAAAATCTAACATAAACAGAATAGTAGGACAATAAATATTTTTATAAGGCCCAAGCAGAGCGAAATGAATTTAGTTTTTACATGTATCTGTATCTCTTCCGTTATGGATAACAATCCTTCCGCTACTCGTGTATATATGTTTACACAATATAATTCCATTTTTTTTAGAAAACCCGACATAAAATTTCACCCTTCATCGACACCCTAGGAATATTGGGGATCGGAAAGGGGAGGGGGATTTCACCCTTCATCGACACCCTAGGTATTGGGGATCGGGAAGGGGAGGGGGAATTGGTGGGGAAATTGGTTGGGAAATGGAGCTGTAAGTTTGGACTATCAATACACACCACACTCATAAAGCTACAAGAAGTGGAATGAAGTGTTCATACGGATCAAAATTGGAACAAAAATTGAAATAATATAATGCATCTTAATATCAAAACAACACTTTCGTTCATTAAAACAACTACAATATGAAACTGTTATCAGTAAAGTAGTGCTTCAACTTGATTTTTAGTAACTGCTTCCGCATTTTTATTATATTTAGAAAGCCATCAGACTTACTATTTACATTGTGAAGTCCCATTGCACTGATCTTTCTACAATGTTATACTGTTGCCCATAGATATATGGTTATTGTCTGAGTAGCATTCTGTATATAATACAGCAATGCTAATATTTAGCAACTTTTCCTGAAGCCTGAATGGGCTGAGCTAATAACCCATTAGGTCGCAGACAGGAATAATTGATTTAGTCAAATGAAACCGGTAGATCATTTTTCTAGCCGAAGACAACTTTTTCATAGCAGATCACTTGCCATCATGGAGGCTTCAAACCCGGTTCTTTTCGCTGGGCAATATCCGCACTCCCCCAGTTGAGAACCTCGGAATTCCAGGGTGGGTGGTCATAAAAAACAGCGGAATTCCAGAGTGGGTGCTCTGGAACTGGAGCAAATTTCCAGGGTGGGTAAACATAATTTTCACAGGGATCGTACGCTTTTGTAAAGAAAAAAATCCAAAATTTCCAAGGACTTTTCCAATTTGCTGCCAACATCACATATCCAACGATTTTATACCCACGATTTTTGTGTGTGTGATCCATTTCCAGGACGTTCCAGGAGTTCAATAAAGCGGATCTCAGATGACTGTCGTGAGTAATTCGCAATTACTTTGTAATTACTCCTATAGGTTTTGTTCAGAATTGGTGTAATTACTTTGCGATTGGTTTCACGACAGTCATGTGAAAACCGCTCTAACGATTACAGGACTTTCCAGCCCTGGAATTCAAAATTGTCAAATTCAAGCATTTTCCAGGTTTTCCAGGACTCGTAGGATCCCTGTTTCAGAGTGGTCATGAGTAAATTCACTGGAATTCGAGAGTGGGTAGGGAATTACTAAGGAAGGTATGGGGTCCTCAACTGGGATACGCGGATTATTTTTGCGACTGCGCACGCGTAGTAGGCTATAACTTCCTACTAGTGGCTCAACCAATCAGAATGTAGCATTGATAATAGACCACTATTTGGATTTGACTGATTCCTGATAGTCTGGCTACAGCTTACCAGGCAAGGGCTTTATGGGAATACGTGAAACTTAAAGCAGACTCCCACGTTGTTCTCTTTCAGCTCTCTTTCAATATATTCTAATTATTAAAAATGAACAAATTAATTTTGAAATACCGTCGATTTCATCTAAGCGAATACACTTGAAAAGAAAACCGCAACTAATTAGGGGCGGTTCTCAAAGTTTTTGCACGTGAAACTTTGACGTTTGCCACGCCAACTTTGTGGTTTTGGCATGTAAACATTACGGTAAATTTACCAAACCGTTAGAATTTGAGGAAGATTCGGCGGGGAAAACATGATAATTCGCAGAAATGCTTTTGGACGTAATTATAAACCGAAGTTTGAATCACTTGAAGCTTTTAACCTGGCAAATGTCAAAGTTTGATGCGCCAAACGCCAAAGTTGGAAGCGCCAAACTGTCTAATTTTAGACATCAAAACTTTGAGGTACCGCCCCTAATTAGTGGCGTTTTTCTTTTCAAGTGTTTTCGCTTAGATGAAATCGACGGTAATAACGCCAGAAATAACAAACTGCAATGTTTAGTTGTACTATGCCTTTTTCAATTACCTTAAAAAATTATGCTATTTATGCAAATAAATATCTTAGCAAAAGAAAAACTTTCAAAAATAGGCTATTTTATCAAAAGTAGTTCACATCTTATAAATGGTGTGAAGCACAACAATATTTCCTAGACTTGGCAATTCCAGGAAATATCTATAACCGTACTACTTCAAAGAAGATCAAGTTTCAAGGTATAGGAGGGTCGCGTATCTCAGAAGAGCACAATATTTTCGAACAAGGCAAAAGAGGGCGTGCACCTCAGAAAGCTTTTCCTATCGTTCGTTCGATTTGTCCTTCTGATGCCGCCTTTCCAGTGTTCCTTTGATACTTGTCATTACGAAGCACTTCAACCCTAAACGGTTTCCCTTGGCATTACGTCGCATTTTATCATTATATAATTTACACAAGCTAGTTAATTCTCTAGGTAAAATCAATGTTATATAATCAATCTATTACTACACTGTTTCTACTAAATACCAGTTGTATGTTTGTGCTGGTGTTAGAGTTCTTCGCTTATTGACATGGAGCGTCTGGGGCGAACATCGATATCCATGAAGGAGGCGTCCTGCGACATGACGAACATTGGTAAGTGATTATTTGCAAAACAGAAGAGCAGGAGCAGAAGAGAAACAGAAGAGGAGCAGAAGAGAAGCAGATATGGAGCAGAAGAGGAGCAGAAGAGGGACAGAAGAGGAGAAGAAGAGGAGACTATGAGAAGCAGAAAAGAAGCAGAAGAGGAGAAGAAGAGGAGTAGAAGAGGAGCAGAAGAGAAGCAGAACAGGAGCAGAAGAGAAGCAGAAGAGGAGCAGATGAGGAGCAGAAAAGAAGCAGAAGAGGAGAAGAAGAGGAGCAGAAGAGAAGTAGAAGAAGAGCAGAAGAGAAGCAGAAGAGGAGCAGAAGAGAAGCAGAAGAGGAGCAGATGAGAAGCAGAAGAGAGTAGAAGAGGAGCAGAAGAGAAACAGAAGAGAAGCAGAAGAGGAGCAGAAAAGGAGCAGAAGAGAAGCAGAAGAGGAGCAGATGAGAAGCAGAAGAGGAGCAGAAGAGAAGCAGAAGAGAGTAGAAGAGGAGCAGAAGAGAAGAAGAGGAGCAGAAGAGGAGGAGCAGATGAGAAGCAGAAGAGAGTAGAAGAGGAGCAGAAGAGCAGGGCAGTGCAGAGCCAAGATTTACTAATGCCTTCGCAGACGTAGATGTACTTACAATGCCTTCGCAGACGCGACATGACGAAATGATCATTTTCGAAAATTAGTAAGGGACCATTTGCAAAACAAAAGAGGAGCTTAGCAGAGCAGAGTCAAGAATTACTAACAATGCCTTCGCAGACGTAAAGATGTACTTACAATGCCTTCGCAGACGCTTGCCGCTCGTCCGCGGACTCCCATCGGTGGGTTCATGTTGTGTACATTTGAAGTTACAAGGGGGCTCGCACCGACACTACCATTACGACTCGGGGTTACGCTATGGGAAAACCAATAAACAATTAGCACGCAGTTTTATGTAGTGGATTCTAGAAATATTGCAATTGAGCATAGAAACTTTTCCATCCTAACAGAAAACCTTGCCATGTTATACTTGTACGATGATTAAATCCAGTTTTTGCTTTAATAAGAATAATTTCATAATTTATTGATTTATAGTGCGCTTTTTAACATATAATGTTCAAAAGCGCATTACATGGTATCTAACTATTAATACAAAATAAACTTATTTCTAACTTGCATAATATGTACAATTTAAAATATATATACAATAAAATATAGGGATAATGGTAGATACAAAGATAAAGAATAGTATAAAATACATAAATATATAAATAATAATAATGAATGAATAAATAAATACAACTGAGTATGTCTAAAAAGTGTTTAAAGCTAGTCTAAACAAATGTGTCTTATAGTGCAGCCGCTTGGTGCAGAAAAATTGCTGAATTGTTCAATTTTATGGCAAAGCTACCAAATTTGGCACAAATAATGCTAACCACCCATAGATTAATATTACATATGGCCCCACCCGGGGTCCGCCCTTGATCCATCCCATAATTTCAGTTTTAGACGCTTGTAAGGTTGCTGAATTGAAAAATGTAGATATATGTCTATTTCAAAACATTTATGTGTATAACCTTCCAAGGAAGCTCCGAGGAATATGGTTGTTACAAAATATCCCATAATTTTTACTTTTAAGGTGGCTCGGGAGAAAAAATAAAATAACCATTAATAAATTCTCGCAAGGGTATTATCTACGTGCTAGAACCACCAAAATTCCCACAAAGAACAATAACTATCCAAAGATTAAATCGACACATGGCTCCACCTGTGATCTGCCCTGCATCCCATAATGTCAGTTTCAGCTGTCGGTAAGGTTGCTTATTAAAAATGTACTTATCTGTTTATTTTACAAGTTATATGCTTGCATCCTTTCATTAGCTACAAGGAATGTGGTTATTAAAGAAATCCCATAATAGTTACTTTTAAGGTGGCTCGGGAGAAAAACACAATAATGATAAATAAAGTCATTAAAAAATGTACGTATCTGTTTTTTATGCAATTTTAAGTCGTATATCCTTTCATTAGCATCCAGGAATGTGGTTGTTACAGAATATCCCATACTTTTTACTTCATATCAAGATAATTTCGCCAAAAACTGTCGTTTTGCCGACGTTGCAAAACTTCCTTATTAGGAAATTCCCCCTTACCTTTTTTGGAAGGTCTGTAAGTACTTTTCCTCATATCTTAGCGAAAAAGGCAGGAAAATTTACCAAAACTTGCAGATACTCGAGAAACATCGATCTCTTGGTCGCCATTTTGTTTTTACCCCCCGCCGAGGGGCCTGTGACACGTTTTAAACACCACAGGCAACCCGCGCGGATTTGCTATAAAAAACGACAACACTTGTGGCTCGGGAGAAAATATAGTAGTACAATAGTCATCAAAGTCTCGCAAGGGTTTTATCGAACAAAGAATAGCAAATTTTCTGGCGAGGTTGTAACTCTAAAAAGTTGAACTGATGCATCGAAAAGGAAACTCCATAAAAAAGTTTGATAAACAAATTATATACCATAGTTTAGCCCAGGATATAAGCTTTAAAATGAGGTATCACTTGTAAAGATACGACCATTTTGTGTGAAATTATGCCATTTTAACCAAAAAAGTACCCCGAAGCTAGTCCGTAAACGTAAGGTGTCTAAATGAAAAAAAAAACTTTGCTATCATACTGCAATTTCAATGCTTTAGATTAACGTAAATGCAGCTGCTAATCACTATTCTAAAACACAAAAAAGACAAAAACAGATATGGAAACAGATAGATTCTCCATCTCCGTAACCTCTAGATTTATAAACGTTTACTAGACAAATGAAGTGTGGAAACTAAATTGTTGTCTTGAGCTAAACAATTGCCCACCTGTTTTGAAATTAATGAATATACCATTTCAGGAGGGTAGGAAAAGAAATAATATTTGGTATACTTTCTTGTAGTATTAGAAGAGCGAAGTGGTACCCAAATAGATCAAAGGAGGATGGCTGAAAATGTTCATTACAATCATGGTTTTTGCTGGTTTGTTATTTGACGCTTCATCTCAAAATCAGAATTGTTTGGACATTCCTTCATTTGAATTGTCATGAATTGTATTTTACACCCGTTAGTCAACATAAAAAACCACGGCCAAACTGATTTTACCCTACACCCTGCCTTTGTCACGCTCTGCCATGTAAAGCAATCGGCTACCATGGTTACAAAATATTTCAAACGAACTGTTCCAAGTTGGGGGGCAACCTTAACGAATAACTGTCTGGATATTTTCTCTTGTGAGAACATATTTTTTGCTGTTAGTGTGAAATACAAGACAGTTTAACTCAATTTTTTTGTGAATATTGAAGTTTTTACTCTTGGTACTTATTGACTAATCTAAAAACAAAGCAATTGTCGTCATGTTATCTCGAAGGTTTAATCTATCGTTAACTTTACAAATTATGGGATGTTTTTAATCCCTTAAACCTTTTATCGCACAAGTAATGACATCAACATTACATTTGTATAATTAACACACATATCCACTTATTTTTCTTATTAGCCACCTTAACAATTTAAAATCAAATTATAGCATGGAACCAGGGCGGATCCCGGGCGAGCCATGTGTCGATTTAATTTTGTATAGTTATTCTTGCTCGTGCGAATTTTGGTGGCTCTAGCATGTAAAAAATACCCATGCAAGACTTTATCAATAATTATTTAATATTTTTCCCGAGCCACCTTAAAAGTTAAAATTATGGGATATTTTGTAACAACCACATTCCTTGGAGCTAATGAAAGGATGTAAGCACAAAATTTGCGAAATAGACAGATCAATACATTTTTATGAGTACCTAACCGACAGCTAAAACTGAAATTATGGGATGCAGGGCAGATCCCTGGTGGAGCCATGCGTCGATTAAATCTTTGAATAGTTAGTGGTTTTTGTGGGAATTTTGGTGGCTCTAGCACGTAGATAAGACCCTTCCAAGACTTTGTTAATAATTATTTTATTTTTTTTCTCCCGAGCCACCTTAAAAGTAAAAATTATGGGATATTTTGTAACAACCACATTTTTTGGAGTTAATGGAAGGATATACACATAAAATCTTTAAAATAGACAGATACATACATTTTTCAATGAGCAACCTTACCAGCGTCTAAAACTGAAATTATGGGATGGATCCAGGGCGGACCCCGGGTGGGGCCATATGTAATATTAATCTATGGATGGTTAGCATTATTTGTGCCAAATTTGGTAGCTTTGCCATAAAACTGAACAATTTTGCACCAAGCGGCTGCACTATAAGAAGACCTTTGAAACTTGAAATGTTAGACATGTTGCGGAGGGTAGGAGGAAGATCATTCCATAAAGTAGGTGCAGCCACGCTAAATGATCTGTCCCCAAAAGTCTTCTTCATCCTGCCTGGGGATGCATTAAACAGACACCCTCATTTGAACGCAATGAATAGCGTGTATTATTTTTGACCTTGACTAAATCAGTAATGTAAGAAGGTGCGATCCCATGAAGAGCCTTGAAAGTTAATAATAAAATTTTAAAATTGATTCGATATTTTACCGGTCTTTACAAGACTGCGACCAATTTCTCGCTGTAACCAGGAACGCTTTGACAAACATTCCTTTTCGCACCGCGAGGAAAGATCAGCTGGCAAGAATACACAAACAATCACGATACGGCTTATCTCCGGTGTAATAACCTGTGAGTGCGCACGAACTGCGTCACAAAGCTTCCTTTGTTTGGTAGAACGAATCAGGATGAAATAAGAACTGAACACAAAGGTGTCCTCTGGGAATGGTTATTACACCGGAGTTAACCCCACGATACTCACTTTGACGAGGACCTTCTCAATATGCTTATTTTCTTTCCCGGTGTTCTGTTCATCGATAACGCTCGGCTCACTTTCCTCGTGGTTCGCTTGGCAACCCTATGCAGCAGAGAAAATTTTCTCAGCAACGGTAGACTTCCCTCGATATTAGATCTAAATCTCTTTCAGCAATGATAGGTCGTGAACATATCATGGCCAACTATGAAAGGGGCTGTGTCATAGGGCTGAGTAAAATGTTCTAAAACAATACCGGTAAACTAATGAAACAACCCATAGTATACCTTCAGCTGAGCATTAGTACGTAAGATTTTATACCACAACGCGCGCGTTTCTCGAATTCTGATTGGCTCTCAGCCGTGGGTACATAAAAGTATATACCACGGAACGCGCCATCATCAGCGCGCGCGTTAAAAAGAACCAACGAAAACACCGTTTGGCTGCGCGCGCGCTGCTTTTGTTTTGTATTTTTTCCTTTTTGTTGTGGTATAAAACAAATGTCCTCTGTTTTACCGTGGTATGCCCTCTTATATACCACGGAATGACGTAATAAAGTGGTCAAAATGTACTGCGGACCCACTCGGCTGCGCCTCGTGAGTCCACAACATTTTGACCACTTTATTACGTCATTCCGTGGTATATAAGAGGACATACCACGGAAGATCAGAGGAAATTTGTTAAACATAACTTTGTTTTCTTTATATAACAGGTTTTGAAGATTTTAATAAAAATCAAATCTAATCGAAATCCAGGTAGCCCCGCTCGATACAGCTAAGACAATTTTATATTTCGTGTGAATGGGACTGTTGACAAGGTTAAACTTGTGATACACTGCCTTTAAATTTCGATAATATGTGCGCTACATTGTACCTTACAGCTCTGCTAAGTGTCCCAGTTGACAAATCACTCTTGCTCAGCATAAGCTCCTGAGGATCCACCGTCGTAATGAAGTTTTCCTGTGAAAGATGGCAGAGGATTATATAATAATAATAATAATAATAAGAACGTGCTTATATAGCGCTTTATCCTCGCGGCTCAAAGCGCTTTACATTAATGGATAACTCATCCTATAAGAACCAGCTTTATAAACATGAGTGTGTGTTAGTATTGTGAGTTCTGTGACACTGAGGTTGGGCAACTTCCGACGGTCCTAGTGGTTCTTTAACGTCCCTCTGGTTCCGGTTAGTGTAGTGTATGTGAGAGACGGGGCCTACGGTTTAACGTCCTTATCCGAGAAGAAATTATAAAGCATCATCCGGATTGCGTTTCTTTAAAAAGAGGCATGGCATCTCCTTTAATATTATTTTTACAAAAATACTTCCAATATAACAAAACAAACTGTAAATATAAAACAAAAACTGTAAGCAGAGACTGTAAGCAGAAGATTATATTATTATTATATCATAGTTTTTTGAGATATCATTTCTTTTTTTTCTCGACATTAAATGAATGAATGAATGTTAGTTTAATAACCCTTTTGCAGAATAGTCTGAATTACAGGGCAGTCAGTATACAAAGTACAAAAGAGTATCTAGATATATTATTAAGCCTATTGGTTTCATTGCCAGATGGCGCGACTGTTGTTTGGCTCCCCGAGCGGAGATTATATCCATGTAAACTAATTGTTGACGCGGGAAGCAAGGGCATCAGGGGTCCACCCGCTCTGGCTCTTCGAATGAGCCTCGCGCACGCGTCCTCTCGACGCTGGCACAATGTATCAAGGCCAGAGCGATCCAAAGCCTCCCGATAAGATAATACGGGGAAAATGATGCGCATTGCCTTCTTCTCGCTTGAGAAGCTATATCAAACACTTGTCATTGTTTTTCATCAGGATTTCCAAACTCCTCGTTGCTTGGAAATCCTGATGAAACACGCTGTCTCGTGTTTGATATATCACTTGAAATGTACCCTCACCATGTCCGTCGTACATGTAGTGTTTGCGAGAGCCGTGGTCAGTTTCGACAACCATTCCTCCTTTGTAAGATCATCATTAATTAGCCGGAACATCAAGAGTTTCTCCTTCATGTCATTCGGACATCGGTAGATCAGTCCAAAAAGGTTTTGACAATCTGCAAACAGCATGTAAAACCAACGCGATGCAGTCAGGAAGAAAAATGGCCGCGCATAATTTTTCATGCCAATGACTTTACTTTAAACAATGAAGTAAAGCATGCTTTCAAAATGACGCGATTTGTTTGGTGGAGGCTAGCGTTTTGGCACGTTTGAACTAAAAAATCGCAGCAATATCCCGTTTCATAGATAGAAAAGTATCGTTCGGAACACAACTTTGTCAGGGCTGGAAATTAAGAAAAAAGGTCGCATTTTGGACAATAGTTTCAATTTTTAGTCGCATTTTACAGACTGTGGGTGACAAAATTGCTTAAATTTTAGTCGCAAATTAGAAACGTTTAGTTGCAAAAGCGACTCATACAGGCGCAATTTCCAGTCCCGTTTGGAGCGCCCAGAAGAACAACAAAAATATTTAGCGTCCACGCAAAGCAAAAAGCAGTATCATCCTCAGCATCGTCATTAACACATTCATTTATTATCGTCATAATCACCGTGCCATTTTCAATTTCACCATCGTGCTCCGACAAACATTGAATTTAAAGGAAGTACATGTAAATGAATGTGCATTGTCAATGAGGCTGTGGAGTATGACTTGTACCACACGGCAGGAATACAACGCACTTTGATCTACCATGCCTCAAAAACGGGAAGGACATGACTGAGTCCTCCTGCTCTGATTACATGGATTCGTGCAAGAGAGTCTATTTATCATGTGTAGCAATAATTACTTACCTTCATTGTCTCGTATGTCCACGATTCTCCTGACTTGTGAGAGCGAGATAAACACGACGTGTTTGTAAGCCTTTTGAGGCGTACGCGCGGCTGGGCTCTTCATCGGCAGGTTCATCTTCAAACCACGGCGCTTGGTCATCTAGAACGGGAACAATTACATTTAGAAAATAACGCCTATGTTGTATTGTGAATGTGCGCATTCTGATTGGTTAAAAAGCGTGTTTGTAAGAGACCTGATAAACACGATTGTCACGCAACGCTGCCGCGCGTGTGTATGTTATTTTCTAAAAGCAATAAAAATACTTTCTGCGTGCTCTCTGGTTTCTTACAAACACTCGGGGAATGTTGGTCGAACTGATAAAACTTGAAACACACTCGCCTTCGGCTCGTGTCTTTCAAGTTTTGATCAGTTCTCCCAACATCCCCCTCGTGTTTGTAAGAAAGCAGAGAGCACGCGGAAAGTATTTTTATTGCTTAAGTAAACTGCATGCTGGGATTTACAGAACATGCAAATACGGGTCCATAAATGACTCTGCACAGAAGCCGCTTTAGAAACCTAATAAATTGATTGCATAAAATGGATCTGTTGATAGCTCATTCGTTTCGCTGCAGGGTCCACGGCGACTTAGAAATGTATCGTTTTCTTGCTCGATAATTATTGTAGACGTATTCGTTCACCAGAATATGATATCTTTTATCCTTTATTACAAATGAGTTAACATTACACCAGAAAATAGCCCATCACCTAGTGATGAAAAAGTTTTAAATTATTTACTTCCTGAAATTTTCTCACTGAAAACAAATGGAGCGCCGACTTCGAAATCTTCGAATTCGGAGCTCAGCAAAATATTTCCGGCTTCCTGTGTTGCACGTACGCGCACCAAAAGTGGCGGGAAAAAAATCAGCCAATTACAAACGTTTCCCTAACAGACGCTAATGATTTCAATATATAAGATTCATATGGTATGTTACAATAGAACACAGAACACCACAATCACCAGTGTTACCTCTAAGCTGTCATTGAACATGAATATCGTGACAGGTTCTCCCTTGCCGACGAGTCCATCTCCAAGCTCGAACGTGTCTGCCTTGGTCACGTAACGTCGGTGAGACGACAGAATGTAAGCCTGAAGGTACAAACAGACAATGGTTACAATGTATATTAGAAAATAACACCTATGTTGTATTGTGAATGTGCGCATTCTGATTGGTTAAAAAGCGTGTTTGTAAGAGACCTGAGAAACACGATTGTCACGCAACGCTGTCGCGCGTGTGTATGTTATTTTCTAAAAGCAATAAAAATACTTTCTGCGTGCTCTCTGGTTTCTTACAAACACTCGGGGAATGTTGGTCGAACTGATAAAACTTGAAAGACACTCGCCTTCGGCTCGTGTCTTTCAAGTTTTGATCAGTTCTCCCAACATCCCCCTCGTGTTTGTAAGAAAGCAGAGAGCACGCGGAAAGTACTTTTATTGCTTAAGTATAACATACATAAATATATAAATAGTAATATTGATGAATGAATAAATAAATAAATAAAACTAAGTATGTCTAAAAAGTGTTTAAAGCTAGTAGTCCAGTACATTTACGGATAGACCTAGAACTAATTGCAACAGAAGCTCTCTCTTCACAATTCAATAGTAATTACCATCATAAACAACATACTAAAAGTCCTACTGCATCCGTGCGGTGGAACGCCTCCAAATTTAACAGTTTAGAATATGACTCTTTTCCTTTAGCATGGAAACGAGGCTGTAACCGGAAGTTGAGCTATTTCGCTGGAAACCGAGCAATTATTTTATCTGATCTCAAAGAAATATATATTTTGTGTCTTCTTTAACATTCTTCTAATATATGTGACTCTTTTTGAGTATTTTATTCTTGAGACTAGTAGTTTTCTTAGGAAGATTTAAGGGGCGATATACGCGCATTAGGTCAAAATCGTAAGGGAAATACGCATATAAAATAGGAGTTTTTATTTTCGTTGATATTGGTCGTCCTTAACAATAATTTGAAAGTGACAGATGCAATTCTCGCCTTTTGGTAATCATAAGAGTAATAAACTGGCATTTTCTGAATTCGTAAGATCGTCTTTATCATCTGATGCTCATCTTTTGGCTACCCAGATGCAAACAAATTTCGATCAAAGTTGTGCCGCAATTAGTGGAACAGTGGTTAATTTTGAAACTTTTCATGATTATCAAAATGCCGTTTTGATTGCGACCAATTTGACCACCCTATACAATTTTGACCGTAGGTCTACGGTAGGGTATAAAAAACGATAATTTTTGGTATCTGATAGGGTCAAGTTTTTGAGACCTTGGCGGCACACCCCTACACAACTGATGATAGAGCAGATTTCGTATGGTGAAAAGTACCGCGAAAGAGTTGTACCACGCCGCGACCGTGTCCGTATCGCGACTACGCGGTTGCGTTCGGTATCTACAGCAGGCCAGGTTCCGTATCGCCACCGTGACAGTGCCGCGCCGTGTCAAGGTACTTTTCACAGTCATACGAAATCTGCTCTATACACCACGGCTGGCTAGTCTTGCACTTGCAGCAACCTCGCCCTCACTACCACCACCCATGAATCCCCCCTCACAACACCTATCCACATAACAGTATCAGATTCGAGAGAACCTTGATAGCATTTTAGCGCTTCTTTCTCAAGCAATATCGAAATTAACTCTGTATCAAAACTGTAAGTGCTTTCAATATTGCGGGCCAGCGACCGACGCCTGACTTTGGGACTAGGGATGTCCTTTTCGACTTGCGTGATATTTTGCGGTCGGCAGAAAAAAACGGTACTCACTGGAACGCAAGCACATGACGCAAGCGCAGGACGCAAGTGCAGGAAGCCTCAGCAGTCAGCACAGGACGCAAGCACAGGACGCAAGTAAAGGACGCAAGCGCAGGACGCAAGTACAGGACGCAAGCACAGGACGCAAGCATGGGACGCAAGCACAGGACGCAAGCACAGGACGCAAGCGCAGGACGCAAGTACAGGACCCAAGCACAGGACGCAAGCACAGGACGCAAGGACAGGACGCAAGCACAGGACGCAAGTACAGGACGTAAGCACAAGACGCAAGCACAGGACGCAAGCACAGGACGCAAGCACAGGACGCAAGCACAGGACGCAAGCACAGGACGCAAGTACAGAACGCAAGCACAAGATGCAAGCACAGGACGCAAGCACACGACGTAAGCGCAGTACGCAAGCACAGCACACAAGCACAGGACGCAAGCACAGGACGCATGTACAGGACGCAAGCACAGGACGCAAGCGCATGACGCAAGTACAGGACGTAAGCGCAAGGCAAGCGTGAATCATAGCGACGTAAGCGCAGGCCTAAAATCAGCGCTTGTGTTCACCTGATTCACACTAGAAGCAAGCCCATGTTCAAGGGAACGCGACAACTTGATGCTCATATGCTTGCGTCTGCACTTGCGTTCTAGTGTAAACCACAAAAGGGAAATGTATGAGTTTGAAGTCCTTGCACTTGGGTTCCAGGAACATATTGTGCCGGGCATGTTTAAACGGTTCTATTTCATTCCTTGCTGCATCTATTGATTCCCGCCCTGTCTGGTAAAGTTGCACTTAAGGCTCATTTACGCGGAAGGGATTTTTTAGCACGGCTCGGATAAAAAGTGGTACGGGTACCAAATTTAATGGCACGGCTCGGGTGTATATGCGCTTTATTACGTGGTGAGGCATTCCCAGAACCATAAACTTTATCAACATCCCTATCTGATAAGTTGGTGAAGCAAATGGATAGATTTTTGCATTATAGTAGTAGTAGCAGTATATTTATTTACGTAATGCACAGTGCACACTAGCGATTTTTTGAAACCACTAAATTTTATTCGCGTGATGTTTTTCTTATGTCCTTATGTCGCAAGTGTACATCAAGCTTAAAGCCGGGATTAATACGAGGCACGAAATCCCTCAACTTGTCGCGCAAAATTAGTGCGTTGCAAGTTGATGATCGATGTTGCGCGTCTTTCATCTCGCATCACAAGTTGTCCCGCAACCAAAACATTTGTTGCAAATTGTAGAAGCTTATTGCGCGAAATAGAGTGCGGGTCTTATACTTTGAGCCACAAATTCTGACATTGTTGCTCGTTTTTCATGAAAACACACAACTTGTGATGACAAACGTAGCGCGACAAGTTTTGTGCCTCGTATTTCCCTGGCTGAAGGCACAATGTTCGTCCTCATTGAAATGTTCAATAAGGTAAGAGAAAGTAAGAGAGTTTCATTTTCTATAGGTAAATCCATTACCCGACTCAGGAATTCCACACTAAATCTCACGCGAAAAATCGATATCGCCGACTCGGGTAGCGACGACAAGGGTGATATCGATTTTTCAAGTGAGATTTAGTGTGGAATTCCAGAGTCGGGTAATGTATTTTCTTTGAATCCCATGCCGTAGGTTTTATTGATTTTAATTTACAAAAAAGGGTTTACGCGCGCCAAGGAAGTCATTGCCAAACTGTTTCAATTTCAGGAAAATGTAACTTAAAAATCTCGCTAGCGAAGCGTCTTCGTTGACGAAAAGACGTTTCATACAGTGTTTGACAGAGTTTTAAACTTTAGAAAGTAATTGTTCTTGCCTTCTCGCTTGATAAATTGTAAGTCGTGTTGAACTTTAATTTCGCGGGTCTCCTGTGTTTTCATTGAATTCTACTTTTTGCAGCCATGTAATTCCACAAAAAATCTCTCGGGCAACCAAAGAAAGTTATCTTCAATTAGTTTGGAATGCACTGTTCAAATGAACTGAAATACGTACCTATGTATATAATATTTTGTTGTTATTAGGTGGTTTCTCTTCGAAAAATATTTTATTTCGCTTTACTAAAATATAATCTTCTTCTGTGATAAACAAATAGCATATTTCGAAAAAATATTTTATAGATCGCGCGCGCAGCATTTTAAACTGTTGCGTGTAATCTAATTAGAATTAGTTTTCGAAATGTGCAAAACATGAGATATACCAAATATGAGATAAAAATATACTCAAACACCTATAGCTGGAAAAATATGTAGTTCGCTGCTATCAGAAATAGGAGCTGGCGGATCGTAATCAGATCTTAGGGTGATCCCACTTTTCCTAAAGATGCGCCTTTCCATGAGACTGCCTAAATCTGATTGCTGATTCATTCAAGTGTAAATTTACGACCCAGGTGAAGTCACAGTAGCTTGATAAAGAGTCGAATTATAGGAAAACTACTCTAAATAACGCAAATAAAGTAAAGAAATCCCGAATTTCACCTGTTCTCATAAATAAGTGAAAAATTCTGTTGACTTCTTGATTAAGCGATGTGAGTTCATCGGCTTAGATTGCATACGCTTTCTGTCGAACTCCATTTTTTGCTCAAAATATAAAGAAATACAATGTTAGGTTGTTAAACAGGTTTCAAATATTCATACTAAGATATTTAGACCTGAAATAGATCAATATGGAAGTGTTCTAATAGTGTTAATTTTCTACTTTTGTTACCACGCGGGCTTTACCCTGTGACACAAGATGGCGGCCATTCAAGATTTCGAGCACTGTCTCTAAAATCTAAATTTCACCACTTTCCACCACTAGGACTAAATAGGACTTTTGATATGTTATTCAGCATAGAATTCTGTGTCGAAAACCATTGAGAGACCTTCTGTTGCAATTAGTTCTAGGTTCACCCTATTTTTTCGATAGATGTACTGGACTATAGTCTAAACAAATGTGTCTTAAGAAGACCTTTGAAACTTGAAATGTTAGACATGTTGCGGAGGGTAGGAGGAAGATCATTCCATAAAGTAGGTGCAGCCACGCTAAATGATCTGTCCCCAAAAGACTTCTTCATCCTGCCTGGGGGATGCATTAAACAGACACCCTCATTTGAACGCAATGAATAGCGTGTATTATGTTTGACCTTGACTAAATCAGTAATGTAAGAAGGTGCGATCCCATGAAGAACCTTGAAAGTTAATAAAATTTTAAAATTGATTCGATATTTTACCGGTCTTTACAAGACTGCGACCAATTTCTCGCTGTAACCAGGAGTTTTGATCAGTTCTCCCAACATCCCCTCGTGTTTGTAAGAAACCAGAGAGCACGCGGAAAGTACTTTTATTGCTTAAATCAAAGCAATGCCATTGGCCACTAGTCTGGCCACCACTCTGATGACGTCATCGACGTCACTGTAATCTTCTTGTTACTGTGTTTGTTGTGTAAGTGTTAGCAACACAAAAATGAAATTTTCTATGACTAGTGTCTAACACGAAAACGTCATTGTTAATTTAGGCACTAGGCATCTCCTTTAACTTCATATTTACAACATTATTCTCAAATAAAGAAATGTAAACTATAAAACAAAACGAAAAAAACACCTGTAAAAAAGAGATGCAAATTATTATCACTATTATTATTATCACGTGATAAAATTATCCCAACCCTCGCTTCAAAAACTACTGTCGAAACAAGTCACCATATACGCCTGAAGATGCATTCAGATAAAATACCAAACTCAACCAAAAGTACAGCCTGCGAGCCGGCTCTCCAGTACAGTTTTTTTCTCTCGGATATTTCACTTTTTGGGCGCGCGGGATTCCTGTGTCGCGGCAGGACAGGAATCCCGCGCACCCGAAAACCTCACTGAAGAGCCGGCTCGCAGGCTACCAAAAGCTAACATGAAAACGTGCGAAAAACGGGCCAGCAACCCATTTTGGGTGGCAACCCGATTTGCGATCTGATCCTTCCTGAGGGCGTTTAGAATACTTGGTTGCCAGGGCAACACAGATCCTGGACATCAGATATGCGACAAGTGGCATCATGGGTAATCAAGGCAAGATGGCGATTACCCATGATACACCTCGGCAGGCGCGAACTTGTCTATCCCAAGTAACGCCCCCAGATCTTACCGGGCATCCGTCTACATCTCTCAAGATTTCGAACATCTGTACTTGGCCGTCAGTTTTTCGTTTGTTCTCGTTTATGTGCCTGTAAAAAGATCAATACAACACGCATGGGTTATAATGTGGGCCTCTCAAGGGCAACCGGCTCTTTCTGTGTCAACTGAGGGCCATGGTTAGTCATGTATAACCCTCGTTAAATAAAGAATATTGTTTTGTATTGTATTACAACTCCAGACTACATAATTCAATAGGAACAAGGCAGAACTCCGGATCTCACAATAGAAAAACTAACAAAGAATACAATAGATTTTGTGGTACACATAGAAGCAACCAACAAATCAAAGAACACTAACGTCATGACGTTCTTTAACGCATCGATGGCTTTCTCCAGAGCTTGTTTGTCTGCGTTTTTCTTGTCTGTTCTCTTTAAAACATCTGCAAGAGAAAGATGGGTACGGTACTAGTGTGGGGTAATAAATGCTCTATAGGAATAATATTTTAGCAACCACCTTTCGCTTTTCGGCGACTAACTTGCCCATTTTTCGAACACATCAATAAAATAGCCGTCATATTGCAGCGGAAATATGAACGCTTATCCAAGGTACATCCTACTGTTTTTTGCATATCCTCATTCTATAAGACATCGAGGATTTAGGGGGGGATTTTTCGGGAGATTTTTCGGGAGATTTTTCCATACATTTACTGTATTTGCTGATGGAAATGTGCAATTTTTGGGCCCTATATTATTTATCACTATCCGGCCCCCTCCCCTTTCTGAAATTACAGGATCCGCCCTTGAGAGAGTATACAGAATACATCAGGAGGTACTATTCAAGAAGTACGCACCAAGCTGATTTCGCCCAAGATCTCAGTTCAGCCTGTTTTGCCCTAGGGTGAGGGAGGGGGGAGGTTCGTGTACGATCCCTGGGTCCCATAGTCCAGTCCCTGAACTCTCCATCGCGGCTTCGTTGTTGCCTGTGATCGCCGAAAGGAGAGTCCAGAAAGAGAGTCCAGTTCTTGGTCTATCGCATGCGCATGCAAAGGTTTCTGGACTCTTCTTTCGGCGACCACTGGCAACAACGGATCCGCGATGGAGAGTTCAGGGACTGGACTATGGGTCCCGAGGATGAGCTAAAAGGTGCCATCGCTGCGCTAACGGTAATATCTGGGACTCTACTACATGAAACGTGGATGTACTCATAGATCGCTTCAGGTGAAGAACTATTCACGGTACAAAGTCACGTACCCAATAGAGGAAACACCGTTGCGAATTAAAATATTTGGAAGCAGTTTTTTTTTTACTGTGAATAGTTCGACGCTTGACTGAAGCCGCTACACGTTGCAATGTTTTCTGTAACTTGTCTCGTAATGCAATTGCGAAAACGTTGCAAGAGCCATTGCAGCGTGTACCACCCTCTGCAACGTTGCGAGACAGGTTGCTGCAACCGTTGCAGCAAGTAGGACACGATTCTACATCTCGCAACTGATTGCAGCAACTTGTCTCGCATTGCAGCTTGTCTCATTTCATTCCCAGAAGCACTCTCGGGATTTGCGCATGTGTTATCTGTATCAAAATGGTTGACAAATAGTAAAATGTTGGATACGTTGCGAGCGACCATTACGAGCCAATATCAGCTGCAGTGGCTCTTGCAACTTGTCTCGCGGCAATGGATTGCGAGACAAGTTGCAGAAAACATTGCACCGTGTAACTCCGCCTTGAGTCCTTGATGTTTCAAATAGATGTTTCTAGCTTCGATCATTTACCTGCGAGCAAAAGATTAACGCTTGGTAATCTTTGCACCGGTCTGATCAACAGTTCAGCTAGCGTCTGACGCCCACACTCAGGTCTGCTGAGGCAAGCCTAATGGTATAAAACAGGAGTTAGTGAAAATAGCCTATTCCGCAAGCAAGTACTCGGGTGGTTTCGTTTTCCTTTTTTGGTCATGGTCCCCTGTGGCACTACTAGAAAAGATCCGGGACGTGGGATTCTGATTCCTGTCATCCTCAAACTCTTTCTTTCGCCCCGCTCTCTCTTTCAAGACCCTACGAGCACCTGAGAGGTTTCTTTCTGTTAGCGTGTCGGTATTTCGCGCAGCTCTTTTTTGGGAGCACAAAACGACGCGACATACCGGTCATGCCAACAACTTTGCCGTCTAAACTTTGCCGTCTAATAAAAGACGGAAGCCTGATAATATTGTTAGGAGTCCCATGTAGCTTGCTAGCAGGCGTTGGTTGGCCTTTTTAGGTAAAAAAGGCCAACCAACGCCTGCTAGCAGGCTAGAGTCCCATGCTTTTTCTTGGATTTAGTACGAAACTTACATCTGATTTTAACCTGAGGAAGAGGATTCTTTCTTGCGCTTTCCAATTTGTGGCGTTGGGCGATGAAAAGGACTCTTACCCTAAGAAAGGCGTGGAATCTAGGACTTTCCCTGTCGCATTTTGTTACGGTCTCCTTGCTCATCTCGAAGTAGTTTACAAACGGAGGGTACACCTTGCACAGGACGTCCGCCTGTTGTGGAGACAAAGGAATTTTTAAAATAAAGCACGCCCCTTCTCCGCTTAATAAGGGCTAACTAATACACACATGGGATATTTCATTGGCACTTTAGCTTACACATATAATAATAATGCTTTAATTCTTTATTTAGAGCGGATTTCGTATGACTGTGAAAAGTAAAGTATTCGTTTCGTGCTACGACCATGCACTCTTGTGTTTTACAGTCATATGGAATCAAATGAGGCTTATTCTGCGAACATTCCTTTTCGACTTACGTGATGTAAGATGACGTCTCCGATGCATTTGTCTTCAGACCAGTTGGTGAGAATAATCTCCAGTTCGCCCTAGAGAACGAACAAACGTTTTCTTATGTAACAGAATTAGGAGAACCCATCTGCACTCGCTCAAAAACAGACAAACACCATCCCATAGTAACCACGTGCTTTCCCCCTAACAACGCAAAGCCCTGGCTAAACTAGGGCACATGTAGCGCGTAACGTACAGTCTGTAGTCTGGCACATGTTCGCTTCATGTTTCCCAATTTAACCACGTGAAAACATTGCGCGCGACAAATTTTGTAGCCGTCACAAAAAAATATTTCTTCGCCAGACAAGAAACATTTTGTGTTTCCGAGACACACGCGTGCGATGTTTCCTAGTTTAGCCACTCGGGGAAACATGCAGGACACAAATGTTGCGCGCTATATTTGTCCTAGTTTAGCTAGAGCTTAAAGTGCTACTAATGCTTTTCGAGAGACTTTTTGAGCAAAATCCTCTAATCAAGTAATGAGCTTCTATGAAATATTTTTTCGATTCGGTTAAATCCTGATTTTTTAGGAATCATTTCATGTTGCAAATTTCCCGCCATCTTTGAAACACTTAACTCCGCTGACTGCATTTGTTTCTTTTGAGATCGCAGGCTCATTACAAGATAACCGGTGCGCGTGAGTGCGCGCGCTATCTGTCACAACAAGCGGAGGAATCTTTTATTCTTTTTAATGAGTTTTTAAAGCGAGAACAGTTTATTGTGAGTACAACCTCGGGTTTGCACAAAATTTCTTCGCAGTAGTCGCTAAAATACCCGACATTTACTGTGTTTCTTTCCGGTAGGACCGCTCAAGAAGACCATTTTCAAAATGGCTTTGCTGTTCTAGACGTGGGTCCTTTATCATCCCACTATTATAAATAACGGGGTATGACATTGAAATTTAATATTAGCTATTTCACACCATAAAGGACCCTCATAGAAGACAGATAGAGGCTATTTTATTCGACGGAAATAATACGTGACAAACGGTAATGGCGGCAACCGTTGTCACTGAAATCTAAAATCTCCACTCGCATTCAATGTTCTGACGTTAAAAACTTTAAAGATCAATAATTTAAGCAACAAAGAAATACATATCAATAAATGGCCTACATTCCACTAATACCAACATCGCAAAAGAACGATAAAACTAGGGAATTCTTGCCAAGAATATGCTGTAAACTGAGAAGACGACTTGAACCTTGAACGTCCTTATTTGGGCATTGCTTTGATCTTGGCCGCGCGAAGACGATCCGTGAGGGAGACTGGTAAGTGTTTCAAAGATGGCGGGAAAATTCCAATATGAAATGATTCGTAAAAAATTCAGGATTTAACCGAATCGAAATTTTTTTTCACAGAAGTTCACTACTTGATTAGAGGATTTTGCTCAAAAAGTCTCTCAAAAAGCATTAGTAGCACTTTAACTTTCGAGACATCAAAACGCTCCTTCACAACGTGCGCTGTTTTACAGGGCCGAACAGAATATCTGTCCATTCGTCGGACAAACGTGCTTGAGACCTTCGAGAGCGACAAAGGCGCCGGATGCCAGAACATGATTCAGTATAGCCTCCATAGCAAGGGTTTCCATGGAGATTTACTTTTAGAGTCAGAGAAAAGCCTGAAAGTACGAGAGATTTCAATGATTTGGCAGCTCGAAATATGGGGCGAGGCTCGCACGTTACTCGGACCTCTGAACCCCATGAAACGCGTGCTACGCAGACTAGACTAGTAATTTTTTGGCCTTTCTAGACGATGTAGTTGCTGTGGTATTCAGACAGTGGAGCGTGGAATGACTATAGTTTGATCGATACGTTTTAAAGCAGGACTGTCACGGTACGCGCATGCTCGAGCAAAGACCGCCGATCCCATAACTATCATTCAAAACGGGGATTCCATGTTTAAATAAACCAATCACGGGACACTTCGTTTACATGGGAAAGTACCCACGCCCCGCGCGACGTCGCCTCAGGGAAAACATAATTTGGAGTTCATTCGTCAGGAGGCGACATTATGGTAAGTTTTTAGGGGTTTTTAGGCAAATGAGCTGCAAAATCGTTGTCTGAGGTGAAGATACCGTAGCCCTTGAACAATTTCCATGTCTCGTGGACCCTTTTCGATATCCAGATCATGTTTTTGTGTGTTCCAAGCCATTTTGGCGTAATGACGACCTCGATTAGGCCTTTCTTGTTGGGCAGCCATCAGTGAAAATGACGCTCGAGTCTCATTCAATTTAAAACGACAAACAATATTGCATCGACTCCAAAATTTGGTCACGATACTAAGGAGATCTCAGGAGAGAATACCCGTTAAGAATTAAGGGAAGATGGACCCCGAAACAACAAGATTTAAAAGGATTCTACCAGCGTAATTTCTCCCTCTCACAGCCATCGTTCCGGCCCGGACCAAAGTGATCAAAATTCGCACATGCGCGTACCGTGACAGTCCCGCTTTAACGTTTCGTTTTGATATTTTTGCGTTTGAAACGGCAAGTTGTCGAGGCGAGTTCCTAATGTTGTCAAGGAATATCGCGACAAACTTTCAAAATCCCGAGCTTTTCCTTGACCACATTGCGAACTCAACTTGACAACACGCTTTCTAGACACTAAAAAACAAACGTGAAAACTTATTGACAAAACTTCAGGGTCACACAAGCAAGCACTGATGAAATTCCATGTTGTCAAGGCCTTGGCTTTTTCAGAATTCCAGGACTTTCAAGGACGTTCCAGGAACGTGTGCACCCTGTTTGTGCATACCACTGAATAGAGCAGATTTCGTATGATTGTGAAAAGTGCCGCGAAAGAGTTGTGCCGCGCCGTGACCGTACCGCGACTACGCGATTTCGTTCCGTATCTACAGCAGGCCTGGGGGCCGTTTCTCAAAACGCCCGGTAACTTATCGGACCCGTAAACCTACCCGTTAACACCTCCCGATATATTTTGACTGTTTCTCAAAACTCCCGTTATTTGCGAAATCGTAAAAGTTCCCGTTAAATCGGCCGATTTTTTACGGGAGCTCTTGACCTCCCGTTAATTACCGGGTAGCATTTTGAAGTCTTAAAATAAGGTCGAAAATTGATTTGTTTTCCTGAAATTTTTCACTCTAGGTAAAGCTTAGTTATTCAACTAGACTCTGCCAAGTTAAAATTACGGAAAACTTAACTATTTTCCTTCAAAACTAACCATTTTCTGGCCTGTCTCGTTTTGCCTCGAAAAGTTCTCGCTTCGCAGTGCCATGGTTTCCCGTAAACTTACCGGGATTGTTTTTCCCGCCATACTCGATATACTGGGAGAGTTTTAGCCAATCAGATGCGGCCATCTCGCTTCTCGACCAATCAAAACGATTCGTTTGACAGCTTAGCTGTCAATCAGTTTGACGTGTTGATTGCAAGAATGTAAACAAATGTTCAATCTCAGTTCACAAATTCACTACAAATTGCTCTTGTTTTCGCACATTTTAGCTGATTTCTTTACTTTTTTCGCTGGAAATACAACTTAGCGGTACACTTTGTAATCTAGTGCCGACAAATTGCTGAGTTTTTCGTTAATTCATTGATTTTTTGGGTAAGTTATTTGTAATATCCGGAAATTATAAATTTTATTTCCGGGGCCCCGATAACTATCGGGAGGTTACCGGGAGCTTTGAGAAACGCTCGCTCGTACCCGATAAACTTCCCCGTAAACTCTCCCGATAAGTCTTACGGGCCCGTTAATTACCGGGCGTTTTGAGAAACGGGCCCCAGGTTCCGTACCGCCACCGCGACAGTACCGCGCCGCAATTTTCCCTTTCGTAAACCATCGTTGCCTTTTGGATGGCACTTTCACGTTTAGTTTCGTTGTCTCAGTAAAGGTAAAAGGAAAAAAATCGTATATAAATTCTACCCAGTTTTAGAACCCTAACCCTAACCGGTAAACCGATTACTAACCCAAACCCTAACCAGTGCGCTACGAGTGAATTCGCTGGGTTGGGGGTGCTTTTGAAGTGGATTTGTACTATCTTTCATTAGCATCTATAGAACGAAGCTATATGAATAAAAATTACTAATTATCCCAAGGGATCAGAAATGGCAACGACCTTTCTGAAAAGGCATCGACCGTTCAAAGAAATGGCAACGACCGTTCTAAAAGGCAACGATGGTTTACGAAAGGGAAACTAGCTACCGCGCCGTGTCACGGTACTTTTCAGTCATACGAAATCTGCTCTAGTGCAGTTACAGTAGTGGCAAGATTAGAGAGTTTTTTCTACTTTTTTCGTACCATGATTTTGGTATGCACGTCGAGAATGTCAGGAAGACTGCCAAATATGGTCTTGATGTCCTCTTGAGGGATGATGGGACCACGAGGGTCATTTTCTAAGGGTTCCTTGAAAACCTGAGAAACAAACAAATCAAGCATTGGACAGGGGGCAATTGTACTATCTAATTCTCGACCTTCGCATCGTTTCGCATCCTCGTGTTGAAAAACACGGGTTGCATGTGGCATTTTCCACACACAAGAATGCGACGCGCGTTCCGATTTAACTGCATGCTGGTAAGTGTTGCATGCTGGTAAGTGTGGGACAAGTTTGCTTGTTCTGATATACCTGCAAATTATATTTATTATATACTGTATACAACTAAAACCGTTGCATCGCGATCCACTTTTCAAAAACATCAATTTTGGTTTTGCTGTTCCGCCTATCAAACTATCTGAGCCAATGAAATTCCTTCCTTTTTTCACCTAGTGCAGTCAACTGGTTTCCCTCTGAACTAAAACCAGACAACGTAGCAACGGAAAGCCAGGCGAGTCCACTAGACGAAACAGGGCAAGTATATGATTGGCTCATAAGATTTGATTGGCGGAACAGTAAAGCCAAAAACAGATACGCGGACCCTGATGCAATGGCAATTTTTCACACCTGGCGGGCAAATCTTCTGACGATTTGTTCGTTTAATTAATGTGAATTTAAGTCGAGCTTTGGTCGATTTGTTCGCCTACACAAAAAAATCGTCTTTGACTTTGAAAAAGTCTTCCTAAACAAATTTAGACGACTTGTTCGTCTTGAGACGATTTGTTCGTCTCTAGTGTGAAAACGGCCTCATACAGGTCCCCCCAATGCTTTTAGCTGAAATAAGACGCTAAGATCTTAGGTAGGTACCTTCAGTATAGTAGTAAGAATCGCGACATAGTTTCTCTCGGTCTGTAGCAACTCCAGTACTACTTGCTGTCTGGCAGTGACTTTTGCTGGTACAGGTATAGGGGTGCTTAAGGGGCTTATTGTGCCACTAGGTGTTTCACCTGGAATATGAACAAATGGTGGTAAGTTAAACTTGACATGCGGCAATCACCCAAACCAGTTGACTGGGCTCATACTTTTCCCCTATTTTCACTCAGGATTACTCACACACGGTCAAATTTTGCGGCAAATTCCTGAGTGAAAATAGTACAGCCCTTCCAAACACAAAAATTAACTTCACCTCTTGTACCAGGTGTGGCTGGTGAAGCCAATGAGTAATCAAGAAGTGAGCCAGACACCGACAGCAAGTCACCACTTTTCCTCTTGTTCTTGAACAAAGGCGAGTCCGGGGACAGCAGATCACTGAGATCAGACTCTTTGAGTTTCCTGCGCTTGCGTTTTCTCCCTGAGTTAGCGAGAGGAGTCCTTTGAGCAGATGCCTGTTCTGGAAGCTGTGAAGGAATTTTACCGTAGATTCATGGTGACAAGAACTGCAAACTCAGCTTATAACCAACCAATCAAAGCTACCATACTGTACTGAAATTAAAATGTAAGCGTACTCTTCAAACTTCAATGTGCTATACATCCTTGTAACTTCAAGGGCATTTTACATGGGATTTGGCAAATTTTGGGTGTTCCACCATGTAAGAACCATTCCCAGAGGACACCTTTGTGTTCAGCTCTCCTTTCATCATGATTAAGCAAAGGGAACTTTTGTAACACAGCTTGTGAGTTGTTTTAAATTCATACATGGGAGAACAGCCCAAATTTCATTAGAAGTCCAGGAGGGAAATTTCCTGTGATGGGAGCCCAAGTGGATGACCAGGACTACTGTAGTCTGGGTTATTTGACAACATCAGACATGTCAATCTTACCACAGATGTAAAAGTATAGAGTGATTCATCAGCACATCCATCCATGTGAATACTGGCCCAGAACCACTACAATAATACAAGATGTGTTAGAATATGTAGGCATTAATTAATCATGTAAACAACTTTTACCTGGCAAGGAGAAGTCTACAAGGTGAGCTTTGATCATGAGATCAAATTGTACCAGGTGCAAGTAAGCTATCAATTAACACATTGCTCAGACATACACACATTACCGTTGATTGTATCTACCCGTCCACACGCTTGACAAAAACATGTCTGTCGGCACGTGAAACTTTACGTTTTCATCACAATTCTCAGGTCTGGCATTTCTTTTCAATAATAATCATTGAAAAAAGTTCATAATCTAGTAGCTTCATGGTTTTTCTGGTCAGGAAGAAATAAAGCAACTTAAGGTTACTGAGAACCTTCGCGCACGTTGTTCGAAAAAAAAAATCATACACGTCCTTAGTTTAACCAAAATATGTCAACCTATATATGGTTGGAAAGCTTATAGAATGGACTAGCGGGCTATGGCAAAAAGAAATCACTTATTGATACCTTTTATTTTTTTTAAAGCATTGATTAAATATTTTGGTGTGCTATTTTCACGAGCTAACGCTGTCGAACTGCTGGACCATGACTCCCAAGTAACACATTGTTTTAATCCTTAAAGGTGTTTCTCAAAAACCGTGTCTGCGATTTTTTAAATTTTGTTTAGTTCAGCAGTTATGAATTTTTAAAATTTTTAGAGCGTGAAAATTCCACAAAATTTGACCTTCGAAATTTAAAAGTTCGATAACTTTTGAGCAAAGCAAAATTTTAAAAAACGCAGACACGGTTTTTGAGAAACACCTTTAAGGATTAAAACAATGTGTTACTTGGGAGTCAAGGTCTAGCAGCTCGTCAGCGTTATCTCTTGAAACTCTCACAGCCGAATTTTTAATAAAACCTTAAAAAAATTTGTAATTATGAAAAAAAAAATATTTTTGCCATAGTTCGCTAGTCCATTCTATAAGCTTTCCAACGATATATAGGTTGATATGTTTTTGATAAACTAAGGACGTGTATGATTTTTTTTTCGAACACGTGCGCGAATGTTCTCAGTAACCTTAACTTTTTATGTTTTCCACTCACAAGCATCACCAAGCCTCACGCAAAATTTTGAAGTTTCATATGCTGACAGAACATGTTTTTGTTAAGCGTGTGGATGGGTAGGTGCAATCAACAGTACCCTAGCTCATTGTTGTTGTGTTGTAGCTGTAGTGATTTAAAGTGAGTATCAAATATACATCATGAATCCCCTAGATGAGCTACTAGCTCTTGGGATAAATGCTAATATAAATATGGTTTAAATAAAAAAAATATATATATATATACCTCTTGTTTGACAACAAAGCAGCACTTATCATCAACAAGTCCCTCAGGCAGCTCTTTCACACCATCTTCCACTACTACATGGGTGCCGTTCTCATTTCCAACTTCCGTAAAATGGCCACCTGAAAAAAAAAACATTTCAAATTTCAAATAAGTCAAATCATATTTGCATGAAAGGTCCAGAATTACGAACCTTGCTGTTCAGTTGATTCTTCCATGTGTTTCCTTTCTTCATCAGAAAATCCAAAGAAACTCAGCACCAGGCCATGAAATGGAGCCATTCGAAACTTGACCTAACAGCCAATTAAAAAAAACACTTTTCATTAGTCAGGTGCAAAATAAACACAGATCCTCTTCTTCTTTTGTAAGTAGACCCAAATTCAAGATGGAGAAAGTTTTTGTTTTCATGTGGATTAAATTCAATCAAAATTGGAAAGGCACTGGAATTCAATACAAACCATATCTTCATCAGCTGCAGTAGCATTACTGAAAGATAAATACAACAGAATACACATTAAAAATCATGATCCTGAAATCAGAGATTTTAATCTTGGCTAGTGAATTTCAATGATTGGCTAGCCATATTTGGCAACTAGACATTTGCTTAATTTGTTTAATTAATCTCTTGTTCCTGTAGAATAATTGACTAGTAGAAAGCAGCTTATGGCGAGTGAATCATGCAATTGAGTCGCCACTAGGCTATTGAGAACAAAAGTTAAGGTCAAGTCCTGTGAAATACTTTGCATTATAATTGTATAATAATAATGCTTTGAATTTTATTGAAAGAGGGTCTGATATTAACTTTTTTTCTAGAGGTGCCTTTAGCACATAGTAAATAAAAAATTCTAGTTGCCAAATAGTGAAGTTTGGTTACCATAAATAGAAATGTGGTTGTCATCAATGTGTTGCAGAGCTGTCAGAATGTTTTCAAGTATGTGGCTGCCCCCAAAAAATAGCCAGATCAAAAAGAAAAACTGGCGGCCAACATGCAAATTTTGTAGCTTCAAAGCAATGCCAAAAGTTGGTTTCCTTGCCAAGCCAATTCTGACACAGGGGAGATTTGTAAGAGGAACTACAAGTTAAAAGGATTATAGTTTTTATTTTATTTTCGCAAACAATGAGGTGAGCTTCAGGCTGCATTTAATAAAGTTCGGTCATTCAAACTTTTTGCATCTCACATTCAGCAAAAAGTATGTAGCTGGCAATTAAAGGCCAAGTAGTCATTGGAGATATGGCGGCCGCTGGCTTGTGCTGACAGGTAAATTTGAGAAGGGCATTATTCTACAGACTGGAAAGATACATTGCCATTTGATTGCGACTGTGTGTTTGCAATGTTGGGCCCTGTGGCAGAATATTCCTTTTAGAATATTTACTTACATGTCATGCCGCCGTGCCCAGCATTCATTTATCCAATCAACTGTCATTATTGGTTTTCCTAAACTTACAGCAGCCTAAAATTAAACAAAATTACACTTACACTACTGTAAATGGAAAAACTTATTCAGCTACTAATTTCATCTAGTTATAACAAATCAGGACATACAGTCTACTCTTCCCAGTAGACCGTTACACCTCTCGGTTTTTCAGCCCGCTGGCGGCAGTCTAAAATTGATCGCGTGATCACTTTTTCTGTACCACATGATGAGTTGCTTATGTACCACGTGATCAATGTTTGTCGGCGTAAACTTTGAGAGTTCATTGTTTTTCTGCATTCCAACGAAGTCTATGCCCAAAACGGTTGATCATGTGGTACACAAGCAACCCATCACGTAGTACAAAAAAGTTGATCACACAATCAATTTTAGACTGCCACCGGCAGGCAGAAAAATCGACAGGTGTAACGGTCTACTGGGAAGAGTAGTACCAGTATCAGTATTTGTACACTGTATTCAGGAAATAGCCCAAAATTTATTTTGAGTAAATAGGAATGACTCCATTTCAGATGATATTCGACAAGGATTTTATCACAAACGAACTATATGTATACTTACCCCGTATTTATGCCCATGCACTGTGCTTGCAACAAGATGTGTGACACGCCCACTCAGCTCACACCTTATGCTGCCACCCATGTGGTGAACTAAGTTACAAAGATTACTCAAGTCCTCTTTCCTTTTAAATCCAGTGAAACAAATGATGTGATTTGACATAACGGTACAATATAATGGTCTTGAACTGCACGGCAAAGGTTGATTGTTCTTGGCACAGGCAAATACCACAGGGGGCCCAATAACCCTCTGATCTTCTTTTCGTAACTTTGTGAAGTCCTCTCCCTCAAAAGGGTCACACACGAATATGGTCTCTGAGTCATCACTGATGGAAGGTAAAATGTCACATCCATGCTCGGATGTTATAACTTCATGGTTTAAGGACTGAAAGGAAAGTAACATAATATTAGAGTATAGCAGGGTATTTGTGTTGAGGCATATCTTAGAACAGAATGCAGGACACTAGGGCCTGTTTCTTGAAACCCCCAATAATTCTTGAGCCTGAAAACTTTGTTTTGCTATTTTCATGAATTGATTCCCACGTTGAATGGCATTCCAACCCAAATATTCACACACACAAAAACACCTAAAAAATCCTGGCAGAGATTCTCCAGAAAACTTTCTGGATTGTTGGATTGATTCGAGAAATTGTTGGGTAAACTTATGTAATTCTGTCAAGGAAGTTTTTTAGGGGCACGTAAATTCACAGACCCCTAGTGCTATCACTGGGATTACAAAATCTATTACTCACCTTAACAGCTTCCATAAGTGCTGCATTCTTAAGGTTTTGACTTCCCACAATACACACTCTTGTCTCCATACTCACAGAACAAACGTCTAAAGAATAAAACAAAATAAATTCAGCAAAGAATCATCCATTTTTAGGATGGAGTGCAAGAAAACCAGGAAGAAAATGATCCACTTTTAGGATGGAGTGCAAGTAAACCAGGAAAAAAAAAGACGTTTAGTAGAATATATCTTATGCCAGCTTCTATTCTTTCACCAATTGCCTGGCTCCAATGTTAGATATGGTTTAGCTAGGTGTGCCATTTACTTTGTACCTTTTATCATTTTTTAATGAAGACAGATATCTTCATTTTTTAAGAGTTGAACTGATTCCATGCATTTTCCATACCTCGCTTATCATGCTTAAATATCAGGAAACGTATTCCGAAAATTCAGGAATCTATACTTTGTCTATTCTGTTTCAAAAATGTTTTGAAGTCGTTATTTACCTATTGAACGATTAAACGTTTCTACAATGCAGTATTCACTCTAGGCAAACAAATAGAAACAAGACCGTGATATATTGAAAACAAAGGGACATACATCGCCAAATATCAAACAAACCGATTTATACGCAAATAAGACTCCGAAAAATCGGGCCATAATAATAATATGCTGATTGAGGATCGTTTTTCAGTTTCGAGGGCAAACACAAGACTTATAAAAGAGCGATTGTCTGGACTTCGCTTACCTCCACGTGAAGAATTTGGAACTTCGGAATCCAGCGAACTGTCGCGGCTCATTTTGGCCCAATTTGCGATCGTTTCCTCTGCTTTCCCGCAAGTTCTTGTAGTCAAAGTACTTCAATCTCCCACAAAAGCATTAATGTTCACTGAGATTCAGAATTTGAAAGGGTTTTCGATGACAAAAGTAGAGTTTTCGATTTCGAAGGCAAAACTTGATTCAAAAATGGCGGTTGTTGAACCGTTTGAAAGGCTCACTACCAAATAAGGAGGTTGGTCAGCGGAGATTATTATTGTTACCAGTTCACTCTCGATCCACTTACCACAGGGGACCGCATAGTAATAATAAAAATGGCGGGCGATTCGGAAGGAAAACGTTGAACTATAAGATATCCAAAAGGTTTCAGTGAAAATCTGCGGGGCTACAGCAGTATTCAATTTCAGTGACAGTTTCTTCTACTATTTCAGAACGAAGTATGAGTGGCTGAATGCTGACAAGAGAAGATCATTTTCTCTTGATGCTGATGTAAGAATGTGCCGCTGAGAATTCTGCATCTGTTTGCAGAATAATCTACAAAAAACCGGTAGGACTCAGTCCTAAACTTGGTCAATGAATACACAAAGACCTGGAGGACCCTGGACTTCAGAGGTGGTATAAGTGTACACAAACCCTGGATTTAATGATATTAATTTTCTTATTAGCCTCCTGTGTTTAGCTTATTCTAGCTATTTAGGAGTGAAATAAACCAAGAATTTCCAGGTGGAGGCAAGTTTTGTGCTCAGGGACCTTGGGGGTTTGAAGGTTCATTTCCATTTTGGAAATTCTAGATGCATGGGGGTGGTCAAACACTAGTGCCGCCTGGTTGGGGGTACATTCTGGAATTGCCCAATCATGACACCCATTGAAACATATTGTCCTTATAGTACAACACTAAATTTTGGCACATTTTCTTTGGTCGAGTTTGTTCATGTGGCATGGAAAGGTAGTGCCTGCTTCCTGCTTTTGAGAGTGTTTTGCAATAAAAACAATAGAGGGCTCTTCCATCTCAGGCACTAAGTATAGGTAATCACATGGGGCCAAGTAAAATTTGGGATTAATTTCACAAGTGTTTTCAATGTTTTCCAAAATTGCCCAAGCCTTCTGTGGCGAGTGAAATTAATCCCACATTTTATGAGGAGCACATGCGATGATTACATGTTTATGACATAAAAGGGCAAAATTCAGTGCATGTCTTGGCTGCAAATCTAACAACCAAACCCAATCACAGCAAGTAATATTGCCCTCAATTAAGAAAAATGCCATCGCTCTTAGCCAATCAGCATTGGGTAATTTTGCCATGTATATTATAAGTGGTGGTTGTTCATACTTTATATAATATTCCTTTCCTCAGCATTACCTCCTCTTTTTCGTTGTTTTTTTACAGCCAGGAAAGAAAGAACAAGGACATCTTATGGAGTATTTAGCAGTGTATTTAGTGGCAGGGACATATATTTGGGGAAAAGCTAAAGCCAGTAAGTGCACAGGACAGAAAAAAGGGCAGAGTATGATAAAAAGGTTGTGTGAGTTTAGTGATGAATTGTGTGTGAGTACACTATGCATGGTGTGAGTATAAGAAACAACGTGTCCCACGTTTAATGATTACTCCAAACTATCCCAGTGCATTCTCGTACCCAGAGCTCCCCACCTCATAACCTTGTGGGGAAGGCTCTGTTGACAGCCACCAACGCATGCTCAAATGAAAATGGCGAATTTATGGCCTCACAACAACTTTTAGAGCATTCAAGTCGATAGCATAGGTTGAAAAGATGACTAGGAAACGAATGCCAGTGTTATTTCGACAGATACGTTTTTATAAAGTGTGATTAAGCTACTAGGTATACGTGCGTGCTATTTCAGCCAATCAGCGAAGGCCCTCAAATGGATGTCTGCAGAGCCTCCCCTGCGAGGCGACGAGCCAGGGAGCTCTGGGTTCGAGAATGATTCCCAGCGCGGATTTATTTAAGTTTGCACATGTGAATTGCTGGATTTGGTGACATCGATGACACAGAATAAAAAACGGGGCACAGATATCTTTCGCCAAAACCCGCGTATAGGAATTGCCTAGGCTAGTATTTTATTATTTTCCATATAATAGATGAACCCGAATATAAGAATCTTTATTTTTTTAGCTGTTAGTCTAAACTATAGGTTCTAGCAACCGCCGCGCCTAATTTGCTATCCTTTAGATTTGTTTTTTTTTTTTACGCTAATATGGCACTCTCGATTACCTGGAGATTGCATTTGATTATCCCCAGGCTTCGATTGCACGTCTATGAGGTGGCGCTATGTATTAATACTAGGGATTTTTATTTGCTCTGATAGATAATAATCTAAAACAGTCATATACAAGGCAGATGACTACCCCCCTGTGGCGGATCCAGGATTTAACAAAGGGGGTTCCAAACCGCAAATATAATATTAAAAAGGGGTTTCAGTTTCTAGCTCTCGGGTTCCGTCCGCGAGACCGGATCCGCGCGCGCAAAGCGCGGTCGAGCTGAACCAAGAGTGCGCAAAGTGAGCCTCGATTTCGTGCCGCGTTCTCACTCGAACGAACAAACATTAGAGCCGGCTAAGCAGACTAAAAACTTTGAGCAAAGACGGTTATTTCGAGATTTCTAGATATCACATGTAAACAATTACAAAGGAGCGGTTGACTTAGACACAGAAAGTAGACAACATGCAGTTAAAAATTTCACCATGGAAAACGTGGCCAAGAACTTTATAAACGTGACTTTTATACTATATCTAATGGGCGACGACCAGGGAAAACAACCCCTGCTGTTTTCTATTACCTTATATCTCCTGCCCCCTGTCGTGTATCTAAAATGTCACGAAAGGAAGGGCGCACAAAATAAGGCATGGGCATTTCACAGAAGCAGCTTGTATCTTTAGCACTAGATAATTTTATGATTTATCAAGTTTCCTGAAGGTTTGATAGCATCTGACTGCATTAATCTTTGTTCAGAATCGAGAAGGGCGCGTTTATTTGACAGCTATTGTACTGATGAAAAGCGAAGTTTGACCTTTGTCTTTTACAGACTTTGCCTCTGTCCTCGATCTGTTTTTTTCTTATTTACCGCTTGCTGTTTTGCCTCCCATATGTAACAAATATCTATCAACTAGACTTAAAAGAAACGTTATGACTGTGGCGTTAGTTTTCTAAAGCAACATAACATGCAGTTTCTGGGCCTGGGGAAAGGTTTTTTTTTCAAAGTCCACCATATTTTGATTTCTCGACTTTCGGAAATTTGACGTTAGGATTTTTAGTTTAAGACCTGGTGGTAAAGCTGCCTTTTGCAGTTTGATCCCTCTATCTGAAACAAAGTGAGTGCACGGGTGGCCGTGAGCCAATAATCCTTTAAGAATTTTTTTTAGATTTCCAGCGACCATTTTTGTTCTTTTGTTTGCTTGCTTGTTTTGTTTTGTTTTGGTGGCGTCGGACGTATAACGCATAGGAGCTCACCGTATAAATAAAAACATTTTTTCATTTTCAGCATTGAAGTAAATATACATCGAGGAGTGCAGATGAAAACCCAGTAACGAAAGAAATTATTACAAAGGATTCAAGATGGCGCAGCTCATCTTCTAACTACAAGTGGTCAGCGGTAGGCTTTCCGAGTAACTCGTCCCTTTTTCATACTCTCCCTTCGACGCTGGAAGCCCGGGGGGGGGGGGGGGGGGGGGGGGGGGGGGGGGGGTAGTCCACTGATTTTTGGGTAGGGGTGCTTCGCCAAGGTCTCCAAAACCTGACCCTATCAGATACCCAAAAACCTCGTTTTTTATACCCTACCGTAGACCACGGTCAAAATTGTATACCCTACCGCGGACCTGAAGTTAGTCACCAGGTTGGTCAAATTGGTCGCAATCAAAGCAGTATTTCGCTAATCATGAAAAAGGTTTCAAAATAAACCACCTTTCCACTAATTTCGGCACAACTTTAATTTGCTTGCACTCGCGTATCCATACTGAAATACATACCCTCAGTGACCAAACAAGCGAAAAACGATACCCTACCGTAGACCTCAGGAGCCCAAAAACCATACCCTATAGGACGGCGCATACCCGTATACTATATATGGGGGGGGGGGGGGGGGGGGGCTGGAAGCCGGGCCCCCAGAAATGCAAACCAAGCTGCGTTCCTCGAATTTATAGGCTGATTTTGTCTTGCAGTTTGTTTTATAAGGACACGTATTGGTAAAATACCGGGAACATAAGCTTGCCATCCATCTACTGCATTGCAAAAACAAACAAAAAGGAAGCAAACAAATAACGACCGAAGAAACCGGACGCGAAACCAGATTGTACAGTTTTCAGGTTTTCTATATTTTACACCTTGTCCTGCAGAATCAAAAGTGATTTGCTATAGTCGCTCATCATCGCCGCGATTCATATTTTCGGCATATGCTTCAAGCTGTGAAAATTGATAAGGCATATCACCTTGTTTATGGCGCTGAAAATTTGTAAACAAGCGACAGGGAAACAAAGGGATCTTTGTTTTTGAGTGGGCTCTTCCGGGCTCTTCTTCTCAACACCTAATCGATGAAAGACTTATACGCCTCGTACGGAAAGTGAACATTACGAATTTAAGATCCAGTTGAACTTATTGGGTGTAACAGTTAGTTGACGCGATGAAAAACGTGGCAGATGAGTGCTCCATTTATGAAAAAAAGAGTTGGAGTTCTTAGTATTATCATAGTGAAAAAAAGATTAGAGGAAGATTGCCGCATACTCTTCCCGGAATTCTTGAAAACTTGATTATCGTTTTTTATTGAAAGTGTATAAAAGGCTTAACAGGACTAACAGTGGTCAAGCTTTTAAGCTAAGGGTTATAAGGGGAAAGTGATACACTTTTTATCGATCAGTCATCGACGTCCAGTGGTGAGAGTTATGGGAGGTCTACGGACTACAACAGAAGTATACTTTATTCAAGTCACGTTCGCCTCAACTATTCGTTCGTAAACACGAAGATAACATTTAATTCTGTGTTAGACTTATAGGATTAAGAAAATAAACAGCAGGTTGTTTTTTACCATTAAACTTAATTGCAATAATATACATGCACCCCAAGCTCATGGAGAGTCACAAAATACAGCTTTGAAGCCAAGCTCAATTCCAAACATTGTATCTACAGTTATAAGGTTTTAGTGTGGGCAATATTCAAAAGCGTGGTATAGTTTAATCCATACATCATTTTAAAGACTTCCCTGTTTTAAATGATGAAAATCAAAAATCTTGTAAAAAATCTGTTACTGAGTGTAGTATTCACGGGATGGGCAAAGTGTCGACTAAGTTTCTGCATATCTTATCGTTTTCGTTGTATTATCTTTAATACCCTGACTTCCCTTAGCTCTTATATCTACACAGCAAAACTCACGGTAAAAATTCGGAGAAAGAGACTTCAATGAAAGTAATCTTATCTGGGTATCCGAGTTAGAGATTCACATCACAGGAGATCTGAGAAGTGTCAAATGAATTTTCCTTTTATGTCAATCGTGCATTGAGATGAATCACGCTTTTTCTTCAGTTGTTGCTCAAACATTTTCGAAAAAGAAAGAGAGGCGTCGTTTTGGGAGTCTAAACAACTATTTTTTGTAAATTCATTTTACAAATCTCACAGCTACATCTGCCTTTAATTTGGGATCCCCTCTCTTGGGCAGTCTAGGTCAATCCAGTCTGGTTGTATTCATGTCAATCACCAACAGATGATAATGGGCATCAGATGGGAAGCCTGTCTTATCTGTGTTACAGGGATTTTTCAAAAAGGCGGGAAAATCGGAAGCACGCACGCGCGCGCGCGACATGTGAGAAGCGCCGGAAACTAACGTGACTGACTAAAACCTGGATAAAAACTGTTATCCAAGAAATTTAATTAAAAGCTGTTTCTTTGAATTTCTTTTTGCCATGATTCTACTGACGGCGAACTATCAGTTGGCCTGATAGCCCCTAGCTAGCAAGTCTTTCCAATTCTTCGCGCATTTGTAAACCTTTTGCTAATCGTGCATGCACCTCTGCTAGCAGGGGGAAACCCGATAAGTTCGTTATCAATGTGTCCATGTTTTTTTATCAAAGAAAAAAGAAGTTTGAAAATCAGCAGTGTACACTGAAACTGTTATCATTTTACAAAAATATCATTTATTTGTCGTTTCTATCTTTGATAGCGTTTTTCACGAACCCAGAACAAAGATAACACTGGAAAAAAGTCGAGTACAGGTTATCTGACCTGTTAGTGTCAGTTTTGTTGCGTTGCATTTGATATTTCGTGGTTTGTTTGACAAAACCAAGGCGTCCTTTAACAAAATTTTGCATTGTGGGCCAGCTTGCTTAGACAGGAGCAAATATTGATTCACTTCAATTCCATTTTGCACAGTCATGAATAAAAGCAAAGGAGACCTTTCGAAAATAGCTTGTTTAATAAAGGATTTTAGTTTTCTTTTTATATTGCTCCAACTGCCGGCATTTTTTAAGTCATTGTCTCAAGACCTTTTCACTGTTGATTCTATTTTATCCATAAACAAATAGAGTAATCCACTTTGAATAGCCATTGAACTCTAGTGTGGGAAAAAGTTCGCGCGATGTTTTTTGCATTGTTTATCGCCCAGGATTAGCCAAGAGGTTTGCCAGCGATATTTTCAAAACGTTTAAAAGAACATTTAAAACTTGGAAAGGGTTGTATTTATTGCAGAAGCGTTTGCGTGCAAGGACAATGAGCTGCAAACAATGAGAAACATGACAAACTCTCTGCAAGCGTGACCTAACAGTTCGACGTTCGCGGCCGCCGATAAATATTATGAAAAGCACGTTGAAATTTCCTTTTTACTGTTCGAAAAATATCCCTTTTGTGTCAGCTTTCGAGTTGTTGCAATCGCTTCTGATTTCCCTCAGCTCAATCTAATAAAGTGCTGACAAAGTTCTGTCAAATGCTGTCAAAATATCACTGTTCAACATGGCGCCAGCGCGGAGTGACGTTTGTGACAGTTTTGCGCGCCTATTAGAAAGGCTCAGACAAGAAGATCTTTGCAAACTAAATGGAAGACCCTTGTTTGATAGGAGTGGCATTTTAACTTGAATGGCAAACAAAGCTAAAGACATGCATTATTGCAGTTTAACTATTGTCATGTCGATCTTGATGTAGGCCTTTCCGGTACCTGTTTAAACGCTCCAATGAGGGAATCGTATTTCTGACAGCGGTTGTTTGTGTATTTTGTTACCCGAGATTCAGTTGCGGTTTATTTCTAGTGGGATCTAGTTTCGAATGGCCCAAAAGGTAGGCATAAAAAAACTCCCCAAATTTTGAAAGCGTAGTCCCTGCGGCAGCAATATCGTCTTTTACAGGAAATCCGAACGAAAACGTGCAAACCGCATTGACTTTTAGCGTTCCCGTTTCCGCTTTCACTTCAGTCACCGGAGTTCAACCTCGAATGAACCGCAACCTGGGTTCAGACTTTTCAACCGCGATATCTATATATACAAACTTGTTCAAGTGCTACAAGATATTTTCTTGCAAATATCAATTTTGTAAGATTGATTGTGATTATCTTTCCTTGCAAGAAAGATTTTGTCAAGGCCATCTGTGTTTTCTCGATAACTTGACTTGTTAAGCCAATTTAAAGGAAACGCTACTACTCAGGTAGCTTTGTGTTGCGTGTGAACACTAAATCAAACATACTATACGACACGCATGAAAGCTGTCCCCCCTTAGTCATTGAAGAAAAGCAAATAAAATTTTCTCAAATGCAAGTCATGGTCGTCAACGATTTGTCACAAAGCTACTGTGTGACTCACACCGAAGCACACATCCCACGCTGTATGAAGCTACAGGTTCTACCGGTTATTACGTGGGTCGTCCAAATAGACTGAGCATAATCAGCCGCATTATCATCCTCGCAGCACGCTCCCTGATTGGCGGATGTTCCTAGTTACCATGACAACCAATCCCCGCGAGATAGAAATGACGTCACGACCAAGCCCGCACTAGCCCCCTGCGTTGTGAAGTACAGAGACTGTTCGGCTATATCTGTGTGACATTTGACGAGTTGAGATCAATTACGGCCAACCCGAGACGCAGGCGAAAGGACTTTACATGCGAATCTAGAAAGGCAAATCACAAGCCTCATAGTAATTGTGGTCTCATAGTGACTTGATTCCAGACGTCAGCGATGGAGCGAAAGAACAGCAACGTTGTTGTTCACGTACGGAGTGATTCGGGAAAGGATCTGGATGCTTTATTTCACGTTATCCAGAGCGCTAGCGCTGCCGTTGAACAACAACCAAGTTCGAATTCATTGCCTATGAAATTGCGTAAATTGCCACCGTCATTTTTTAAGCAACCTACGATACTAGATCCTTCTAAACTATCCCCGGATGACAACAGTGGCTTGACTATCTCGCACTCTCGGGCACACAGCTCGCCAGCTTCGTTGACCGTGCCTACAAGTTCAGCTGGGCCTCCAAATTATACCCTGCACCCTGTACACAGCCGTACACAGTCGTACGACAGCTCGGCCTTCGAGGAAAACTCACAACTACCGCCAGGCTGGGAAATGCGCACGTCGCCTTCCGGTCAGCCTTATTTCATGAAGTAAGTTTCGAGCACAACTGCTAAGTATCAAACTTCTAACCACTGTTAACTGATCTTAAATTAGCTCTTTTAAATATTAAAACACAATTCTGCACTGCTTTGTAAAGCTAATTTCACTTAAATTAGCGGAACAGTTCTCTCTTGTCTTCATCTAGCGGCAGATTGTGGATCTGGCCGATGTAGGGCAGTTGTTGATATCGCTGTATACTATTATAACTTCCCAATTAACTCCCCGTTTTACGATGGTGTTGTATTGTTGTTAGGATTTAAAACACTTCGAAACCTGTTCGCGTCTCTACGTGTACCTTTCAAAATGGCGGGTAGCTGGCTGTTTAGGTCTCGAGTCAAGCTAGAGTATCAATTAAGACCGGAGTATTTGCCCGCAGTGTTAGAGTCCTATCAAAACCACTAATTGTTGTTTTTGTCTTATTCTCTTCAGTCACTTCGAGCAAATTACTACATGGCAGGACCCGAGGAAGTCACAGTCAACTTCAAATTTGAATAATTCGAACGGGTTGCCCGACGGCTGGGAGCAGGCTATAACTCCTGAGGGTGAGGTTTACTACATTAATCACATCACTCGAACAACAAGCTGGATAGATCCGCGTTTAGCCATGGCGCAATGTCGAACGACCAATCAACAACAGACGGGTCTCCGCGGCGGTCAACAACAAACGACCGATCATAGGCAGAAAGCCATGTTAGAAAGGCTGCAAATGGAGAAGGAGAAACTTAAGAAGAGGCAGGAACAGTTGCTACAGCAGGAAATTTTGCTCAAGCACGGTATCCTTGAGGAGGGGGGAAGCAAAAGTTTGCTCGGAAATCTTGCGCGGGAGGCCGCTCTCGCGCAAATGCCTACACAGCCTGATACAACGACATCTGTGCACATGAGGGATGAGTCCTTTGACTCGGGTCTGGGTATGAGCAACTCTGGTGGGTTTGGCTACAATGCAGATGTTGAACTCAATAACGGGACAAACTCGGATACGCAAATGTTCGACGCAAACTACAATTCCAAAGAGCTTCCCTCGCGATCAAACGAAGGGCGCTCGGGGTCTGGCCGACTGCCAGATTTCTTCGATAGTATACCCGGGACTAATGTGGATTTTGGCACAATCGAAGGCAGCGAAAACAATCCTTCGAGTATGGAGACTGACGACCTTGGGGTTGGATTAGGAGATATCAATACAGACATTTTAAATGACGTCGAGTCAGTACTCACTCCTAACATGTCTAAGATCCCCGATCCGAATTTTTTAACTTGGCTCTAGTGAAGTGGTATAGCTGTTCTCTCGCACGCCATCTTGAGTTGATATCAATTTTAGAGTACCTAGGGATGCATTTTCTATTGTATATACGCTTGTCTATATTTTAGCCATATATAGCGCGCAAATGACAAAGGCATTTAGTTTAATCAAAGTTTAACTCCTAGAAAACTCATCTGCGTGTGAAATAATTCGACGCGATGCTTTGATACTTAGTTATACAGAATAAACGAAATCAGATTTCCTAAAACAATGCGGGAGTTGATGGGGTTTTATTGAACAATAACGCATCAGAGCTATGAAAAGGCAAAGAACTAAAAGAACATTGTTTCGTAGCGAAACGGCAGAGTTGGCGTTCGAATCGCCTTTAATTTAGTAGTATACATTTAATTTTAGAGAGGGTAGGAAAATTTGGAGTTAGAGTAAAGTGATTATTAGAGTGAATGAATAGTGTAGTAATAATAGTATCGTATTTGGTTTCGTGTGTCATATTTCGATTAGACGAATCGCTTAATGCTGGGATTCATAGATCAAGTATCCAAAGACCTAGAGCTTGGTTGTGTAAAATATAATCCTTAATTTGCTCCACCCACAGGGAATAATTTCCTGAGTTTAAAAGCAAACCGAATTTGTTTGCCAGCAGATCAGCTTAATGACACGCCTCAAGAAACCAAACCGAGAAAGGAAACCATACACCATAGTACTGTATTTTATAGACAGAAAAAAAAGAGAAGTATATTTTTGTACGCAAACGCATTTTCGCTTATTGAAGAGTCAAGTCAAGTGAAGCTTTACTTTCTGCTTCATTGAATGTACACGAATAGGCAGACTCTACCGGTAGTCTTTGTGCAATTATCTTCCTAAGATTCAGCGGTGTGTTAAGCCATGTCACTGAATCGGAACTAGGGTTCACTGACAGGGACAAATCAAAACAAAAATATTAATTTACACCAATTTTGTCGGTCACCGAGATCAGTAAAACTTAACTTTTATTTTTAATCGGACCACTTTCTTAAGTACTGTATATTGAATCAAAAAAGAACTAAAAGTTTAGATACAAGGGGTCAGTCTCTTCAGCTTTGTAATAGCAAATTCAATGACTTCAAAACTTCACTTGATATTGACAACTGTAGATTGTTTTTACATATGCAGTAATAAACATAGGGAGCTTTTTGTCTGGTAAAAAGCTAAAGTTGCTAAAACAGTTTCGCAACCTGTTTAGCTTCTATATTTAACTTAATGCAATTATCAATCTTTGACGTTTACACAGCTTATAATAAGGCCAATATTCTTGACTGACACTGTATATAAGAGAAGCCTATATTTTTCTTGCATGAAGAAACATTAATTGTATGGGTGTTTATAACCAGACTTTAAAGTCCCTTATATTTTTCACCTCTTGAAAATCAAAGTAAAAAAAGAACTTTATTTTTTGATAATAATGAGTAAGAGCTCGAAAATTTTCACACAAAAATAATATTGTCAGCTAACTTCCCGGAGAAGGAGGTTGATAACAATGGTGAAATAAAAACTTTGAACAAAAACGCCAGCCGCTATGAATTTGTTCTTAATTGGGGGTTTAGACCGTTTCACAAGCTCATGATAAATGCAACGTTCAGATAGAATTGTAATTAAACTGAAAAACAAATATTAAGCCCAAGGAGAAAAGGCCTCGCAAATTTATTCTTTGGTTTTACAGAAAACCTTCCCTGCTAGTAGAATGCAGAGAAAAGAGGCCTCTGCTAGCAGGGAACAGAAAACCCAAAAAGAGTAACAGTAGAAAACTACGCGTTTCACCGACCACTGATTCCATTATGACGTCACCTTCATGACGTCATGCAACTCCCGTTCGAGAAACTTCGCCGATGGTCTTTTGGGTTCTCTTCTTTGTTATATTTTTTCCAGAGGATTAGCGGAAAAGTGGAACAACGTGTAGCTATTTTATTGTAGGAGCGTATCGACTCCGATTGATATGATGTATCGTTCAGTATTCAGAATTGATGTTAGAACCGCTTCATCTCCAACAAAGAGTGCTTGAACGTTTTGTTTGCGCGCCGTTGGAAATGTAATTGCATTTGTCAACACAAAGTATTCGGCAATTAAACATTTAGTAGGAAAATAATAGCTAAAGAGTTTCTACCTGAAAAACTTAAAGAAACCAAAAGGCAATAACAGTTTGCACCAAAGGTAACGCCGAATTAGGCCTCCCTTGCAAATTAAACTTTAATTAATTCTCGTCCAATTTTGCCAGCTTTGTTCTTTACCTGCGCGCCGTTAAATGAAAATTAATCTTGGCTTTGCGCTGCTTTTTTCATTCCTAACGCTTTTATAATCCCCTAATGGGAATATCTGTCTATTGGTGTACCCCCAAGAAACAGCGATACTGTCAAAGAATAGCGGGACAACAGCGACAAAACGCGTAAGAAACATAATATACCAACGTGAATCAAACTTGTCCGTTTAGAGTGGGTAGCGTTTCATAGCCTTGCCTCGCGTTAGTCTACGTGATGCGGAAAACGATGACAATGTTGTGCTTCCGCTGAATTATTAAGGCTTGTCTCCTCGATGCTGGATATTTTTAACTGACTAACGGTTTTGTTTTGTTAGACTCAAGTAGCATATTCTATTTAGGACCTTTTGTTGAAAATGGGAAGTCGTTCAACTAAAGCAGATCCGCACATGCGCACTGGCCACTGCCGTCACAAAACTAACTGCATTTTGAAAATCCTTGAGGGATATGCGAATTACTTGCAATTTTCATAATTCTGCGAACTTTTCGCCAACTATTAATAAACCGCAGTTTGGCTTCCGTCAAACAAACGAGTGAACAGCTCTGGGTGATTTCATATACAGGCTTGTTTCTTTTAACAAATGACAGGAGCCTAATGAGAACTGGCTAGGCTACAAAACCAAATTTTCCACTATAAAATGCAAACGAAACTTAGGAAAAAAGTGTTTCACCAATGTCAGAAACAATCCCCCGTCGTTTTTCATTTTTCTACGGTAGCCCACACCAACCTACTTTAAGTGCGGACAATACACGTGCAAACTGGGGTGCCCTGCCAAACTTGCACGTTTCAGGTCAACTCCTAAACGTGAAAGATCGACTATAACTTGATCTGATACGAAAATGGTGAATCGGAGATGGGAAAGTTGTATAACAGTATCTTACACAGCTCAAATAAAATAACAAAACAAAGACAAAACTGAACTGATAGCTGATACATCAGGCTGAAGAATTGCCAAGCGTAATTTAAAATCCTATTTTCGTAATAAATAATTTACTCGAATTTAATTGTTCCTGAGGGGTGCCTCAGAAAATAGTGTGTCGATATTCCTGCTGTCAAATGAGATTAGCGTGTGCGCGTCATCTTTTTGCGTTAATGACCCATGGCCGGAGTAAATAACTAGTCCACGATGGAGCTACTGGGCCCTAAACCGAATGATTATTTGGCATAGTAAATAATCATATATTCCAGGGGCGGTGGCACATTTTGTCCTTGCAATTTATCTAGGGGTACGGGGGCATGCTCCCCCAAGGAAATTGTCGATATTTCTACCCATAAGTCGCCTTCTATTATCGAAATGAAAACAATAACCAAGGAGTGGCGGCTGACAAAGGCTTTTTAAATTAATTATTTTTGTTGAAGCGATTGCAATGTCACATTGAAAACAATATAACGCCTGCCCTGGGATTTGACTGTTCAAGAAAAACTGAAACATTCTGAATAAATATCAAGCGGTTAGGCTGTCGAATCTATAACAAGGGAATGGCTCTATATGTATTCTCTGTATATGATATATATCTTTATATTTCTTAATATATATCTTCGGCCAACCGACTGTCCAGCTATGCAGATCAAAATTTGATTCTGAGAAGTTTTGTCAGAAAGTTGAATAAACTAGAGTTAGAAAATTGACAAAACTACCAATGCACTAACTGTTAGAAATTTAATCATAGAATGTTTTGGCCTTTTTCGGCCTTCTTCAGCTAATACTTAACAAAATGTGGTTAAAAAAGTTTTAAAGTACTCCGCTAATATTATAGCGGAAATCCCCGCACCTTAGGCGGCCGAAGTGTTCGGTTGGACGCGGTGTTCGGTTTGGACTCCAAACTGCAAAAAGTTGTTGCATTTTGACGCCAAAACTCCTCCAAAATACATTGATAATCACAGAGATTGATCTGGAATCTTTAAAGAGGTAAACAGTTAGAGATGCAAGGAGACAAAAGGGGAGGAGAGGAAAAAGACCGCCTGGCTGAAGGCTATTGTTTTTCCGAGTCGCTGCCAACTGCCGGCCACACGTCGGTTACATGATACGAACTTCAAAATTAGGCGGGTTTTCCCTCCTCTTCCCTCGCCCCCTCCCCCCTCGATACTCACCTAACCAATCAGAAACGAAACAAATTAAACAACGAACCAATCAGGGGACGAAGAAAGTACGACTTGCGTTTAGTTGTGACCCTAGAAAACAAGACTCGCTGTGTTTTGTTTCTCATCGCATTCTGATTGGCTGGCAAGTCTGTTTTACTTTCAACAGTCATTTGAAATCTGCTCTATCCAAACACCTGGCCAATTAAAAACGAGAGAAATTACAAGTTGCTGCTGTATGGTTTCCCTGCCCAGCCAATCGTGAGCCACGTAAAATCACTTTGAACACGTGACTGGTTTCTTTGCGCCATCGCCAAATAGAATCACTATCACGCGACAGGCACGTGATCACTAAATACACAGCTGCATTTTGGACAAAATATGATTGGTTGATAGAATTGAGCGGCCAATACGAGATTGCCAAGAAAGCGCAAATACAAATAATCTTCTAAAATTGTGGAGTCTTTTGAATTGTTGTATCACAAAATTTTGGCACTTTAGGAATAAGGTAACATGCTCTTTCTTTATGTGGGTCTACTCTTGATATGACGATATTATATGAATCTCGTTAATGAAAGGAAACAAAACTCGGTTTCCGAAGATGGTGTGTTTTATATGGTTTTGCTTTTCGTGTGTTGATAATACGACCTCTCCTTTTCAAATAGAAAATGCACATATCACGAGAACAAATAGAAACGATTTGATTTGCGGTCGGAAAAGAGTTTGGAACCATTGTAAAATCCTAAATCCGCATGCGAGGTGATTTTGTTGTTTGTCTCAAATTTTTAACCATGCCTTCGTACCACTATCACCTCCGGGCCTAGAGCTACTAAACGTACATATGCATTTAATTTTCGAGTTCACCGCGGGATTCACCTACCACGCTTGTCAACACACTCCAGAAAGTTCTACGCGTAAACGATATATTTTGGGAAGATTTTCCCCGTCATATCAGAGTTTAAACAAAAACCGCATGTGTTGAGCTTTCCTGTGCGGGTAAAACAGGGTTTCCTCTGAATTTGTTATACAATTTTAGGATTTTTAGTGGTTTCTGGTGATGAACCGAATTGTTGTTAATGCTGATTTTTCCTCTGTGTAAATTACTACATATTACTACAGTTTTTAGACATTACTTTTTAGGGACGACACTTCAGCTCTTCATCAGGGCGGTTTACAACAGGGTCGTCTGTTAAGTCCCTCTCTGTCATCTCTCATTATTCACTCTGGGACCTTCTATATCCATCCGGATGCAGATGCGTCGTTGTATGTGCGTTTTTATTTTTACCTTTTTCCACGTAGCCATTTCTAACGTTTTATGATATTGTTGAATTATTGAAAACCACAAGGCTTGCTCTAGGTTGCACGTTGAAGTTATAAGCGCAGTGATACGGAACCGCCTACGAAAAAGGAAAACATCCTTTACCTTCCGGAAATAGGTCGATGCAGCAAGATCAATCGCTCGGTTGAGTTATACAAAAACAAGAGTCCAAAACAACAAAACGGAAGGATGAAGGTTGTCGTGTTTATTCGTGGCCTAGACATTTTGGAATCAGCGGGGGCAGAGTCTTGAAACTAGAAAAGTTTTCGTTTCTAAACATGAAGTGTAGCGAGGCGCCATGGCGTCTGGCATTGAGGCACTCCCGTGTTTTCATAGTTATTGACAAAATGGAAATCCGGTGGACAAAATTTTGACAAAAGGTCGTAATAACAATGTGTTTTTCTCTGAAACATTTTGTCAGTTTAAACTTAACAAATAATTTTGCCATGTTTCCAGGGAGTTATCTTTGATCTTTGATACGATATAAAACCGAAAATGCATTCAGGCGAAACATACTCATGCGAGATTCACGGACGTTCGCCAAACTAAGGAACTGCAAGCAGTCCTACGTTTTACGAGCTCAAAAGCTTCAAATTTTGCTCAGATGACAGATATTCCTGAGTACTCCCTGGGGCTTAAATGCATTATGTGTAGTGTAGAAATATCGACAAAAGAAATTAGCAAAATAAATCATCTAGGTAAGTTCAAATTTGGAGCATATGGAATTGGATCTTTTTTTATTTCTTACAAGGGCTGAACTGTTTTAAAACTTGACATTTCCTAGCGAAAGCAAATCTTACATAAAGCTGAAGTACAATATAGGATTCTGTGCTGTTTATGCAACAGACAGCCCTAGTTTCAGAGAAATTTGTTAAAACAACCTTGACATAGCACCTTTAATCTGACGGCCCAAATAACAACTAAACTGAGTATTAAGAGTCTATTGTAAGGTCGCTCCAGATGTCTCCACGCTTGTACCTGCTGTACACGTCTAACTTCGTCACTTGATTGTGTACCTAAAATGACGTAATATAATTTCCTCTTTTGTTGAGCTGTCGGAAATATCCGGGATTTCCGGAATAATTGGGATATTCTAGTACTGCGTAATGTCACTGAGTATTTAAAGAATTCTTATATCCTGTTTCATTTACTTCGTACTTTTTCATTACAATGTGGTAACATCACCTCGGTGGGATTTCAGGATTTCGGTTCTTATTCAATAGCCGTATTTGCACTCGAGACCAGTTCCTGCTTTATGTCAATTCTGCTCAGCAACACTTGCTTGTTATCTGCCTAAACTTTCACGTGATCACAGAAGAACAGGGAACCATATTCAAGGCGAGAAACTCGTCTCAGACGGGAAACTCGTCTCTAGTGTGAATACAGCTAATATATTGGTTTGCTTTTTTCTCGAACCGTCCAAGTTCATAGACCGATTCAATTTTTGATTTCACACAAATACATATATCGCATACGTGTAGAGTTATTTAGTACACAGTACACTTCTATTGAAACAATTTGTAATATTGTTTGTGTGCGGTGGCCAGAGAAGCCATACTTTCGACCGCTTAAAATGTTGACAAACATAAGAGTGTTGAAGCCCGAAAATGAAAAAGCCTCAAAGACAAATGCAAGGTGAATTAGGTGGTACCGGAATCTATTTCTGGTGAACAAGGAAGTTTGTACATGGTTTAAATGTGCAAGTTGAAATTCGATAGTTTATATTTAGGCTTATGGTTTACCATATTTATGAAAACGAAAAAAGAAAAGAACGACGTAACCCTTTGTCTTTGATATGATGAAGTCATGAGCGCTAATACAATGAAATACAAAGAAGCATAACATGAACTCATTTTTAAATTGAAAGACGTTTCTGGACGATGTACGGCAACCGGAAGTTCAATGTTTCTCTTCTTGGTAAAGTTTTACTCAACCCAATAAAAGATAGACGTATCTGCTTTATTACGCGAATTAAACTCACAAACCTGTTAGAGTAGAAGTCTTTCGAAAGAAAAACCTCGGTTTCCGGGTGCCGTCCTTCGTCTAGAAACGCTTTTGTTGAAGTACGCCAATGAGGTGTGTACCATTTGTGATTGTGGATGCCTAATCTCCTGACAGGTGGCGGTACAGTGTGTTTCAAGGTGTGGTCCCCTTTTCAATTCTGCGCAACGCCCCTCCCAGTGAACTAATCCGAGGAGGCCATGCCCAACCCGTCTTGTTTACGAAATGTTTCTGGCAAATCGACGTTGCCTTTCACTACTTAATGCAAACCTTTTACTTAAAAGGAACTTCCAGCAAATTCAAACTGACTGGCAAACATAAATACAATTCTGTGCTATGTCACTGCGTTCCGCCGCACAGAAAATGTTTATATTGTATATTCTACATGAACGTACACGGGTGTAGGAGAGACACTTTCCAGTTACGTTTATTGAAGACGAGGTTAATTACAATAATCAAAGAAGCAAAGCAAAGTAGCCATAAAGGACAAAGTGACTTAGTATTTACAATGGAAAACAGAGTATTGAATAATAGATAATGTAATTAAGTTCAATGAAATTAAATAAGTAAAAACTTGCCCGGTCTACAAACGTGGTGATTTCAAGCGAGTAACTGGAAGGTCAAGTGCAATTTGCATGAAAACTACAAGATTTAAAGGTGCATACAATTCCCAAGAGGATGCGCAAAGCGCTAAATTCCGAATGCCCAACATAAACACATTTCTGTGCTATGTCACTGCGTTCCGCCGCACAGAAAATGTTTATATTGTATATTCTACATGAACGTACACGGGTGTAGGAGAGACACTTTCCAGTTACGTCAAGAATACAAAGGAGGTATAAAAAGGAGAGAGTAATTAGAGACCCACGGAAGAAGAAGCTAACAGCTGATTGTCCAAATTTAGACGACAATAGAGATCTTTGGCGGAATCAGAGCTCCACCTCCCATGAAATTTGATGATATTTCGGAAACACCGTTATTGATAGCAGCAGATGCGCCGCCGATTCTAAGTGAGTGCAAACCAACAATATCAGAAAGGCCAATAGCCTTAAATTTGGTGATAATAGCTTCCCTTGCGCTGGTATAAGAAAACTGTGTACCAGGACGCAGTGTATGACCCTTAATTTTTCCATATGAAATTTTTGATAAACAAAATCGTTTGAAGAAAAAGTCTTATTGACCATATTAGCGTATCTAAGCAGCATATTACAGGGACAAGTAACATTGCCTGTTTTGGAAATTAACCGAACATTTCCTTTTTAAGCTGATCAGTTTTACCGCTAATAATATTAAGCGAGAAAAAAGACTCATGCGGCGAAATGTCGCACCACCTGAGACGACTGGTCTCGTCGAAACGCAGGAAACCTGCAAAAGAGATAAGACAAAAACAAACATCTCGAACGTCGCGTAATGTTGCGTTTTCAGAAGCAAACATACAAACTAACTTATGTAAATGAATGGGCAAAATAGGTTGCCTCGTACGAGCTTTAGGCTTTGCTGCGAGCCGTTTGCATCCTTCAAAAATTGACCTCAAAAAAGTACTGTCACAAGGATTACTAACGGAACATGCATTATGGAAAAAATTGATACTATAAAAGCATTGCTGAATAATTGACAAAGAAGAACCTGACTGCAATAAAGAAATCAAAAATAAGGCAACGTGGAAATCACTGGCAGGAAAATAACATATTTCAGGGAAATTGCTAGACCATCGTTTCCATCTATTAAAATATCCATGGTAGCCTTTAAGAGTATTAGAAGCCCTAGAATGTCCAAGGATGCCAGGGATGCTTGATGACAGACTTCTCAATATTGTGCTCTGTAAAAGTGGGACGTCAGCAAACCTGAGAGAAGTAAAGATAAAGAAAAAACAACAAATTACCACGAAGCTAGCTCAAATACAATTTATTACTGATCACAATGAATTATATAAAATATAACTAACCAATGCAGCGTAAAAGGAATTCGCAATGAGCGTAAAATATACATGACATACCCTATGCAGGGTGACGATACATTTATTTTATGCCCTATGCAGGGTGATACATTAATACCCTATGCAGGGTGATACATTAATACCCTATGAAGGGTGATACATTAATACCCTATGCAGGGTGATATATTAATACCCTTTCTATCCATAAAGGGATACACTCTAATACCCTAGTATGAATGAACCATTCATACCCTTCAGAAATTGAGGCATCAAAAAATTTCATAGCCGGACACAGACTGTGAAATATATATTAAATCAACCAAAAGACTGTGCGTTGAGACAGATAACCAGCACTGGAGATAAAAAAGACTGGGCGCCAAAAATTGTAGAAAAACTAAGATGAGAAGAATCAAAAATACCAGACGGATCCGAAAACTCCATGACCCGTACAACAGAGGACCTAGGAGCACCGAGAGGGAAAAGAAAAGGCCAAAAACATGCTGATTGCCACTTAGGAACAACAAGAACTCCCGTGCGTGACAAGCTTCCAAATGGCTGATGGCGCGCGCGACAAGATTTATAGGTGGAACAAGGAGATTGTTCACACCTGCCCAAGAAGCAGAAAACGCATCAACGCCTTCGCATCCAGGATTCCAAAACTTAGAATAAAACCTAGGACACTTAGCCGTACGCGAGGATGAAAAACGGTCCACATGAAAGGGTCCGAAAAGTGAGCTAATATGCAAAAAGAACGCTCTGGAAAGAGCCCAATCATCAAAATCGACAATACGACTCACTGAGTCCGCGTATTCATTTAGTGAACGAGGAATCCATTCAATCTCAAGAGAAATATTATGAAGTGAGCAAAACCGAAAAATATCAAGCGCCAAAACATGCAAACGAAGGGAATTACTACCTCTGGCGGTAATGATAGACGCATTTTTGTTATCCGTGAAAATTTTGACAGTCTTTCCCGAGATAAGGGATTTAAAGGACTTCAAACCATACAAAATAGCTAAAAGCTCTCTAGCATTGCTGTCCATATCAATCTCCAATGAGGAAAAAGCTTGGTAAAACAACTCAAATTCACCGGAATCTACACTAAGTGTATACCCTCCACAAGACTTAGCACTAGCATCTGAGTAAATGAGAATATAAGGTAGCGCATATTGCGTGAGAGATCTACCATTAAGGCCATTGCAATTATTCAGCCAAAAATCAATCTCAGAAATGCATTCCTTAACGTACTGATAAGACAGAAAATCTAAAGGATAATCCCAGTCATCAGAAAGCTTAATAAAGGATTGCAAAAATTTGGACATGAGATAGACTATATTACCGACACCAGGTTCAAGGGGAGTTATTTTACCAACAACAGAAGCTACCTGGCGAGGAGAAACAAAGGGAAATTGTTGCTTAAGAGAGCGAAGTGAATTGACTAAACTGTAAATTCGTCTAGAAGGGATAGACACACGGTTTGTGCATAAATCCCAGTGTAAACCAAGCCACTCTAGAGACTGCTGTGGGCACCAAACGGACTTAGCAAAATTAACAACCACACCAGCACTAGCTAAGTCTTGCTTAACAATACTAGCTGCGCGTTCCGCCTGATCAAGAGTGGGAAGACAGACGATACCATCGTCAAGATATAAAACCAAGGGGATGCCTTGTGAACGCCAATGTCTCACAAGAGGACGAAAAAGTTTAGTAAACAAAAAAGGAGCGGAAGCCAAGCCGAAGGCTAAAACCGAAAAAACAAAATATCTGGGGAAAGGAGAATTATTAAGAGGCCAAGAGAAACCTAGAAATTTGTAATGATCAGGAGAAATGCTAATATGATGATAACCGGACTTCATATCAAACTTAAACATATAACCAGAAGGGTGTAAATAATTAAGAAAAACACGAGCATCCTCTAATCTAAACTTACTCTTAGGGATAAATTTATTGACATGCCTTAAATCCAAAATAAGTCGACACTTTCCTTCAGAATTAACAGACACGGTGAGAGGATTAACAACTAACGGAGGCGAAGAAACTTCCAAGACTGAATGCGCTTTAAGCAAATCCGAAACAGCTTCATCTACAAACTCAGAATGATCAAGGGCCGACTTATTATTGGATAAAAGAACACTAGGCGGAATTTCAATAAACGGTATTCTATACCCATTATAGATAACATCCAGAATCCAATCAGGAGAGCCAATCTTAGCCCAAAATGGAACACACATTTTAAGTCTATCTTTCAAGATTAAAGTAGAAACACCTTGTTCAAATTCATGTAAATTCTGAGTCAAAAATTGCTGACAGTCTACATCAATATTAGTATTTAAAACACAATCGTACTTATCTTGTGACAACAACTCACTAAACTCCATGTCCAAGGCACAGCGATTTTCAGATGAACTGTGAAAACTATATGGAACTTTTGAATCTGCTTCGAAAACACTAACGACATCAGACTTGAGAGACTTCCAAGTGGAGAATTCAGGAACGACTGTTGGTTGCGGTGGACAAGGTTGAAGTGGAAGCGCCAACTTGGAACTTCCCAAGACGGACGGGGCACTCCCTCCACCAGTGTGTCCCAGAGCCACAGTAACGGCACGGCCCTCGGTTGAAGCTGTTGAAGGATTGCTGTGAAGGATCCCTGTTGAAGTTACCAGATCCGAAGGGCTGAGCTTGGGAATAGTGCTGTTGGCTACGGTTCCTGTAGTTGTTGAAGCCGCCGGGGAAGAATTGAGGAGGGCGGCCACTTCTAGACTGAGGTTTTTCAGCATTTCTTCTGCGGCGCTGTCTTTCCTGATCACGAATAGCTTCTTTCTCCGCGGCTCTAATCTTTTTGTCGTCTTCCTCCCCCAAGGCAACTGGGCTCGACTCGTAATGCTTCACAGTTAACCAGCCGGCTTCAGAGGTATCGGCAATTCTTATTTTTCTGTTTCTATCCTCCAGAAGATCGACAGCCTCATGTAAAAGCTGTAACGAATCCTCGTCCACTCGCTGGGAAACCAGGGATTGGCGAAGGGTGGACAGTTTTTCAATCACTTGGCGGTTAAATTTAAAATTTTTCTCGTTTCCAGGTCTTTTAAAAGATAGCTCGTTGAATTCCTTATCTGTCTTGAAGTAGCCAAAGCTTCTTCTGCAGCTTGCTGAATTTTACCACACTCAGATGTTAGACTACTATTATGCGACTTGAGCTGGTCAATCACAAAAGCCCTGAAATCCGTTAGATCTTGTTTGGTAACAGGTTGTTCCTCGTCTCCCATAATCCGAAGTTTACAAACGTGGTGATTTCAAGCGAGTAACTGGAAGGTCAAGTGCAATTTGCATGAAAACTACAAGATTTAAAGGTGCATACAATTCCCAAGAGGATGCGCAAAGCGCTAAATTCCGAATGCCCAACATAAACACATCATTCGCCACTAATTTTAAGATCAAAGTAAAATGAGTATATTAAACTGCGGGTATGACTATATTAGTTATTACGACCAGTGATAGGATCCAAGTCACAGGGTTAGAAGAATGGTAGAAGAATGGGAAGTGTTCAGATTTCCTATGGCTATCCATTTGAATTCCGAACCCTTCCCATTGGGAAATTCAGCTTCTCCCATGGATTGGTTTCTGCAGAAATTCCTGTGAGTAGATAATACTGTGTCTGTATGTGAACACTTGTTTATTTGTTCTGTATGAACCTTGTTTATTTGTTTGTTAACATTCTTACTTCATTCATTGCATGTACATATGAGCATTTTACAGCAAATTGTATTTTTTTACGTATTTGTTTACAATTATTAATTAAGAGACAAAATAAATATTCAAATATACATCACTGCCTCTTCGACGTAATACGTATTTTTTTCTGTCCAGAGACCTGATACAAGATAAGGTCAGTCCTACTCTGTCATTTCAAGTTACTTGTGCACGATGGATGCACGATAGAGAATACAAGACAGTTTCTTTTTCCCGCCATTTTAGGCGCGCGTGCGCGCGCGTATACGACACAGGGAGCCCACAAACGTGAATGATTTGTTGCGTGACAAGTTGCGGCGCGAGGGAAAAACGAGCAAAATCGATCCAAAACATGCAACGCAACAATGTTGCGCGACAAGTTGAGGGATTTTGTTTCTCGTATTTCCCCGGCTCAACTATAAAAAAAAGAGCAAAATAAACTGTGGCTCCTAGAGAGTGTCGATGTGAGGTATTTGAATGTTCAATTGCAAAAAAAAAGCGTTTGGAAATAAAAATCTGTTGAAAGGTAATTCAATTTAAATGTATTGTACACTCGTGACATTATTTAATTACATTAATTTGAAGTGCAGATATAAGTAAAAAGAAGAAATCAGATTAGGAAGTAGAAGAAAAAATCACTATGGAATTGTGCGTGGTCGCCAAAGTCTGCTGTGTTGACCTCCTCGCGTAACGAGGCCTCGTGGACCATTAAATTCCACTCAAGGCAGAAATTAACCACATTTCATCAAAAAGATCCATTATCCAAGGGAACAGTAGCGAAAGAAAAATGTTTTTTTGCGCGCGCCGTGAATATTTTATTGATTTTTTAAGATATCCGATTGGCGCTTTTTTTCGTTCAACTGTGCGCGATGCATCTTGAGGGAGAAGCTCTTCAGACAGGTCTTTGTTCATCTTTCTTTGTCTTGTTGTTACGTCACAATAACCATTGTTCATTCCACAAGATGCAGCGCGCATAGTTGAACGAAAAAAAAACGCCAATCGGAAATATTGAAAAATCAATAAAATATTCACGGCGCGCGCAAAACAATACTGTTTCTATTGGAAAATGGATCTTTTTGACGAAATGTGATTGATTTCTGCCTTTAGTGGCACTTTAAGTAATTCAAAGTCCTCCAAGTGTAGTCCTTACCCAGTAACTGTCCTGCCCATAGAGATTGTACCACGGGTTTCATCTCCAGACTCAACATTTCACGTTTTTAGCAAACTGGCCTGGGTAGTTTCCGTGGGGTGTGTATCGTACCACAAGATAATGACCCGATACCGCCGCACCCATCTTGGTAGTCTTCTTCCAGACAATCTGAGTGAAGTGCATGAGCCAGCTATCCACATACCGCGTTGGACGCTTGCAGTATCCCATGTCTTTGTAGTCGATAAATTCGTCCATCCTGGCAAGAAAAGGTTGAAACAATGAAGGTGTACAAAATGTAAATGTGTACATTTAAAGTGTAAATGACTTGCAGCTCGTAAACTGTATAACGCTACGGCGCCTCTGGCAGCCAAACAACCATTCGCACACAGCGACCGAGGGTGGTCACAGCCAGAGGTTTTATAATGTCCTTTAAAGTCCCCCTGAAACTTGGTACCAGTGAAGGTGAAGCGGTACCTCGGTTTTGTCTCACCCGACTAGACGTGAAACAGAGAAGAACAAAATTCAACTCGCACTTTGGGGTCCACCGTCGCCTTATCGAGCGGCGACAATGAACGATTTTAAGCGACTTTGGCTTAGACAATCGGGAATATGAGCACGCTATAAGCTAGTATAGATCTACAACTTATCCAAGCTCTGAACATGCTGACCGTGGCCGTAAAACTTCGTGTTGTCCATTTTTCAGGGCGAGGTCATGTTGGTTCGACCAAGTAGCACGCAATGGCTTGTGGGGCGAGCAGCGAGGCGCGCAAAGGATTATGGATCCTTCCCAGACTCCTTTGCGCGCCTGCCAGTAACGCCAAAAAAAAAGAATACAATGCCTTCGAGTGACATACTGGTGAATATCCCCCACGCGTCACTTGTATTTTCTTGTATACACACAAGCCTTCAGGCAAGGATATTCTGCAGTATGCCACGAGAATTCATTGTATAACTATTTTATACCACAGTAAAGAAAATTAGAGGCAAAGTTTTACGTAAATAAGATGCACGATAGGAAATTCGAGTTGAATATCGCCGAATATACAACGCCATTCCTCCATTCTGATTGGCAGTATTTTTTTGTGGCGTGAAATATTCTTACCGAGAGTCGTGGAAAAAATAAATATAATTTCTTACCAGTATTTCACAGCCTCCTTGCAAGTGGGATTTTCTAGATAAGCGATGTTTTCCCCTTCTTTGAGTTTGGAGTGAATGCTGAAAATCGGGAGAGCGCCTCTGTTAAGTTTGTCCGCCCATTGTTTTGCATGTTTAGCGAGGGTCGCATCCCACACCATAGGCGACGCACCGTGTTTCTTGCGTGCTGCGTTGTGCGCGGCGAGACATTTCTTCGCGAATCGCGATACTGAAAAAATAAGGTTGATTTGTTACATCTTTACTTGGGAACCATCACTAGTAAAACTTGCCACTATTTGGCAGTCGCAAAATGTGTGGGGCTAGTGTTCTACTGTATATCACCAGTATTATGCTTGGCCAACTTAAAAATAGATACCGTTTGATCTACACACGTTCACAGTATCTGATTTACAATAGGGGACTTGGGCTAAGAGATCACGTGACCTCTTAGCGCAAGTCCCCTGTTGCCTTAGCCTAAATGCTTATTCGATTAGTTATTAAGATATATCATTTTAAAATATGGAGGGGAAAAAAGAAATTTAAACTGAGCTTTCGGGCTTCAACTGGAGCCTTGATCACCAGCGAAAGAGATTTAATCGGAGCGGATAGATCAGGTTAGTTTTTTCTTTTCTCCGGGTATTCTTCGCCTTTAAAATTCTGACATCATTTCAAAAACTCTTTTCCTTGTTCAAGTCAGAATTAACGAATCGCATACTTTTTGCTTTCATTTCCTGTGGGGCCTTCTTATGTTACCGGTGCAGTTGACATCAAACGATTCCTGCCAGATTTTTCTTAATACTGAACTTATGAAAGGGTTTTTTTGATTAGACATTGTCCTGATTTATGGTTTCTTTCACAATAACAGGCTTGCTTTCAAGTATAATGTAGCTTTCGATTAGTAGCCCTGCTATATACATGCATATATGTATTAATGTCATGTTGGTGATAATGGGGTACCCGGTTTATTCTACCATTATAAGGCTTCCATCTGCGCGTGTAAGCGCGCGCAATGTTTGGATTCGGTGTTTAGCGGCGCAAGCAGAATTAGAATTCTTCGCTGAAAAGTTTTCTTTGTCTGTGTGTTTGTCTGGGGGAAGGGGGTCAATACAATGGTACTCTAAAGGTAACCAGTTCATTTATCAAATATGTGATGGGTCCGGGTGGTAACCCTCTCCCGTTTTGCAAGTTTAATTTTTCTTGTATGTGCGACTTCTCGAAACTAGCGAGCGACAAAACACGAAACAAGCACGTCGCAGGCAGGCTTTGTCCCCATGTTGACACCAAGAGCTTATTAACACTAAATATTTTACTTCGATGGGGGGCAACTACCCCCTCCCCCCCCCCCCCCCAGCTAGCTACGGCACAGGGTGTGGTCGCAATTTAGGCCAGGGTCTTCAACGTGAAGTAGGAATGATTGAGTGATAAAAGGCTCTTCCTCTGATGAGTATTCCCACCAGTAGTCACGCAGGCACGTGAAATGGCATAATGACACAATTTATAATCGCGGCTTTCCCAACCGTTAGCGCTAATTCTTGATAGGATCAGAGATTCACACTTTAATAATCGGAAATAAGAACAAAAATAATTAGTGCTATAAATCTTCCCTGAAGCATTTTAGGCAGCTGAAGGTTGCCACACTTTTTCGGTTTCCGGCGACCACGAAAATTGGAAACGACCACGTCTACTGAATTATTTTCCATTTCAAAAAACAGGAACTTGGAAACAGTGTCAGTAGCTATATTAATTGGTCTAGACAGAGAAAGGGAAGTGTTACAGATGGCTGCACCGATTGCTAGCTTTGTCTAAATTAACTGTCAATTTACAAATCGCCGATTGCCCCTAGAAATCCCGTTCCATTTTGAGTACAATGATTATTACAATTAACAGAAACTCAGTCAGCCGTCACATTGTCAGCCTAGCAATATGCACAGGGAATTAATTTCTGCAGAAACTCATCCATGGGAAAAGCTGAATTTTCCAAGGTACACGCATAGGAAGTGTTTGGAATTCACAAGGATAACCATGGGAAATCCGAACACTTCGAATTCTTCTACCATGGGAAATCCAGCTTTTCCTATGGAGTGCCAATCAGGAGTGGAAGCCATTCAACAACAATCCAATCAGAAGGCGAAGTCAGACATACTTGCGTTTAGTCATGACGTGAGCAACGCTGTGTTTTGATTTAGTTCGCAATTTGATTGGCTGAAAGGCGAAAGACTTTGCTCTCGACCAATAGAATCGCTGACTTAACGCATGTCTGGCTTACTTTCGGCGGTCAACTGAAATCCGCTCTATCTGTTTTAAGTCTTCATTTTGAACAATGAGGTGGTTTTTACGATCACTTTATCACTCTTGGTATTTTTCAGGTTATTTTTTTCTAATTTGCCGACGAGCATCCCTATCACTTTTTTCCCTCGTGGGTAAATCATTCTCTGTGTACTTTAACAAATGCAAAATTTATTGGGACGATTGGCGATCGCCAAATTGGCAATAAGTAATTATTGTGTTTAGGAAAGTAATAGCCTGTAGACATCCATCTTAATCGATTTTGCGGTTAGAAGGCATTTCGTCCAAGAATCTGTGTTTCAAGATTGTTTTGTCGGAATATGTGTGAGTAATTATGATCGTTGTCCAATGTAAACGTTATAACGACTACATGATAGCCTTCACTGCAATTTTCATAATTCTGCGACCCTCTACGCCAACTAACAAACCGCGGTTTGGCTTCCGTCAGTCAAACGAGGGAATAGCTCTGGGTGATTTCGCGCCCGCTTGGAGAGGTTTTTTGAACTAATAAGAAAAAGCTAGGCTTCAAAACGAAATTTCCACCATAAAATGCAAACGAAACATATAACAAATCCAGGTGACTGTCTTAAAAGGTTTATGGACGGAAGGTTTGGCGTTCGGGAATGTAAAGTGGGAGTTCTCAGAATTGTGAAAATCGTAGTAATCCCATCTCACTCCTGACTGACCAATAATACCAATACATCGCCATTAGAAAACAGTAAATGAAAATTTAGTAAATCATCACGTCGTACAGGATTTGTCGGTCGGATTGAATTCAATTTCTCCTGTCTATCATACAGGAAATATATTGATTCCGCTCGGGAGAATTGCTATATTCATCAGGTGAAAAGAGCGAACACTGCCCTGCAGGTGCAACTGCAGCTGTATTTTTGAACAGCAGAGATTTAATGAATGCCGGTGAAATTACGAAACAGAACCCTAGATACCCAGGCCCGCAGCTAGATATTTTTCCTGTCAAGCTCGCTATAGAAAAATGTCAAAAATAAATATACCTTTTAGCTTAAACATAAAGGAAATTGTCAAAATTCCTGGAATAAGCCCGGGCGTTATTGTTTTTAAGGTAGCCACACCACTATTACCGATACGCTTGACAATTCTACAGTTCCACAATTAAGAAAACTACGATAAGCTGTATTATATTGGCGTTTCAAATGCGTGTCGTCTTATTTGATTTCCCTGCAAGCGTTTAGTTATGAGCATTATGTCTTGTAAACAATATGGGCGTTACCATTCGGTGTAACAAAAGCGCCCTGCGTTTTACTGCTTGATACAAGCAACTTTAAAACTTTCAAAATATGGTGAATATGCGTTGTTTTTGCTCGCCAAGCAGCAATATATATCAAACCTACAATATATGAGCGCTTCCCGGAGGGGGGTTACAAGTTTGAATGCTTTGGGGATGCGCCAAGTTGATGGACGTGTTATATAATTTCGAAACGATCACCCAGTGGGTGACAAATACTCTCGCTGATATCTAATAACTAGAAATGAAAATAAGATAAACTGCCTACTTACACCATACTATATCATACCATACGAATATATACCATAACAGATATTTTCAGACTATACTGCTTATTACTGCGTACATCTAAAAATAAAATAAATTTCTGTACTGGAGGGCTGTATCGGAACATCTCAATGTTTTAAACACAAAATCATTTAAATGATGTCTAGTAACTTACGTCTGCATTCGGCTTGCCAACAGCAAAGTGTAAAGACAACTGCCGCAACGATAAAAACTATATACTTTCCCATGTTCTCGTTGACTTGATAAGTGTCCCGTAACCTACATGTAACTGACAAGTATACAATGAAATGTACAGTGCTCAGTTAACCTTAAATAGACTGCGCTCTCGCACACCTTGCTTCACTTGTAATTATGCCTTCATTAGATCAGCGTTTCGTGATTGGGGAAGACTATCTTAACCTTCAACCGCTTCAAGGCAGTTGGCAAATCAGTACTGCAACTGCGCCGGAAGGCTTTAACGCGTCCGTTTGTCGTTTTGTTACGAGAGATGAGAGGTGACATCAAAATTCATTTGGCGACTCACGTCGTTGCCTTGAGCGCGTATTTCGCACGCTGCTAGTTCCCAAATTAAGCGGAACTTTTAATTTTCTCAACACCAAAGAAATGAAAACCTATTAACAGAAAACGAAATTTAGTAAAATATTTATGAAGGATAATCAAGGTACCGGACCTTTTACGATTTCCGCGACCTTGTGTTTCCGTGTTCCTCTTCCTGGCGCCTCGTGTTTCAATGATTTAATGAAATCCCCGTGGAAACTAACCGGAGCGACAGCGTAAAACATCGACATCTTCGTATCCGTTTACATTGCCTTTGACCTCATATATATTATGCTCAGTACCTTGGCCCAGTGCCATTCATAACATTGACATTAATAAGGGTGGGGACTGTACGTGACGTTTTCCACTTTGAAAACACTGACCCTGTGTCGTCGACTCGTATTTGTTTCTCTGTACAAGCGGAATTGATTGCCATATGTCCGATATCGTCGACTCGTATTTCTTTTTATTATATAGAGACGAGTGTTTTACTGGGAAATACGCCACTCGTAGATCTCGTACGACCGGGACCCGAGTGACATATTTTCCATATCCTCACTAGTGAGGATATCGGTCAAAACAAAAGTGCTTGGAAATCAATTTGTAATGATTTTTTCTGGTTTGTCCATATAATAAAAAGAAAATTACGTACACGGTGGCTTGAAGATATGAGTTTTATTTTCTCGTGTCAAAAACAATATTTTACTCATTCGCTGCGCTCATTCGTAAAATATTGTTCTTGCCACCGTGTAATATCTTCTATTTATTATATAGCTCGTGTTTATTCGATCAAAGCGCGCGCTCTGATTGGTTCTATCATAGTCACGTGGCGGGCTACAAATTCAATGTAGCCCGCGCGGGCTACAATTAAAAAATTATTGCCCGCGCGGGCGACATCGCTAGAGCGAGAAATTTCGGCGGACTATTTTTACCCATGTTTACCGTATTTTCTTTTTGCTATATAATAAAACACTTAATGACTGCACCCTCGGGAAACAGCGAGTTTTGTTTTCCCTCGAATCTCGATGTTTCCCTCGACTTCGTCTCGGGAAACATCGAGATTCTCGGGGAAACAAAACTCCCTGTTTCCCTCGGAAGCAGTCATTAAGTGTATAATATGTACAATGCGGAATTGGTTCCCACAGTATGTTTTTTCCTGTGCCATGTACATCTTTAATTGTGAAGTGAATATAGCTTCCTGAAGAAGAAGCTTCAGTAGAAGGAAATCGGAAGGACTGGGACAAGGTTTTCGAGGACTGCTATTTTGTAAGCAAAATTAATCCGAAGTTACAGTTAGGGCAGCAAGCAATTGAAGTTCATACTTCAAAAAGATAAACTCGGCGAAGATGTGTTGCCGTTTTTCGACGCTTATAAGTTTGTAAGTCCTGTCGAGGGAGATATTTTAGCTACGATGAATAGCAGTCTAGCTCCAATCTAACCAGCTCTTCCTAAGGAGCTAATTAAGGGATCTGCTCTCTTCTCATGAGCAGATTTCAGGGGAGGTTTTTTATCTGCACGGCCTGAGGGTTGAAAAAAATATTCCTGCAGACCAAAAAATTATTTGTGAAATCAACCGTGACCGAGAGACTGATGACAAAAATACCCCCCTCTCCCCCAGAATGAAAAGTTAGATTGTCGGCCCTTTACTAGCAAGATTATCGGCGGCTACTTGATATTCTAGCGTCTTAGCAGCACGAACATTATTAGGGGCGCCCTTGGTATTTTCCCCTTAATTTTAACTGAGATCGCCTACAGTCTGCTAGCTCATTTTACCTTGTGTGCTTTGAAGAGGCAGATGTGCATTTCAGTTCAAATCCGATAGGAAAGAATATATGTGATTTCCAAACCTGTCACCACACAAATGAAATGTCTTAGATGGCGCTGCACTGATCATTACTAACAGAAGCCGATTGAAAGTTTTTTGCATCATCCGCAAACAAACGTAAATATGGTCATATTTACTTTACTATGGCAAGTCGACTTTTCAAGGACTAATTTATCCGTTTATCTGATTTATTTATTGTATTCTAAGGGAATTCCAAAATAAAACCTGCACACAACGCTCGATACTTGATCAGCAAAGCGTGGGTTCCCTGAATATTGCCGACTGGAAATGAAGCAAAAGACAAATACTCGCACTACAGCTTTTTTAGTCGTCATAGGCTTTTCGGCTACTATAGAGCCCTTGTCACTGACTTACAAGCAGTAAGATACTAAGCAATTATTGGATGAGGTTTTTGTGATCTCCAGAATAAACAATGTCGAGACAGGTGGAATCAGGCGAGGCCGTGTGATCACAAAAACCGAATTCAATAATTGTTTTATTATACATTGATTCAGTAGAAATACTTTTCTTTCTGTCAAGCAATTTATTTTGCACAAGCGCCTTGTTAAAATAGGGAAAGCGCTCTAGTCCCATGATGCACTGCGCGCGTATCAAGAATCAGCTAGCTGATTCTTGAAGAATCAGCATGCTGATTCTTGGAGACCCTCAAAGTGCGTGATTCCCAAAGTAAAGCGCGCGCCTTAGCCAATCAGAATCGATATAGTGAGTACAATGTATAATAAAATGCATAAGCAACCCTATATATAGGTGCATACTAGGAACCCTGTGGATGTATTATGGTATCCTTGTGCATAGTGCACGAGGTTTTCTGGTTCTTAATTTACTAATCCATATGTTCTCGGTGTCCATATAAGCCTTGAGGGTACAGTTTGGAGGAAATAGTAAACTTGAAACAACTTGATGTACGGAACAGTGAAAATGAAGGGCGGATATCGCCAGAGATCCTTTGTCTTGTCAGTTCCTGGGTTAATCTTTGATATTGTTTTTGGTCTAACGTAGAGTCCTTATGGCTTAGTGAGTGAGTCAATCCTCTTCAAACTTACTATTAATGAATCTTGTTATAGCATTGCTCTTTAATACTCCTCTAATACCTTTATTCACCTGTCGCAAAAGTCGCAAACTCTTTCCTTCTTTTTCGTCCTCATTAAGCAGATTGTGGCTCAAATCACCAAGAAGATCCTGGCACGCAAGAACGGTGAGTCTTTTATCACGACCACTGCTTTCCAAGAATTTCGAGATTCTGTGAACTTTCCGAAGATCGAGCGCGTTTTTCTCGGAACGCGCGAGCTCGTCCTCGTCGAAAAGCCAGCAGTCCGGTGCATCTGGTATTGTTGTGTTAGCGTGTGGGAACAATAAATGCGATTCCACGAAATCGCGGTCGAGCTCTTTGCCGCATATGTAGCAAAAACACTCATCGCATTTTTGGCACTTGATCACGTTACATGTACCGCTTTCTTTGACGATGGAAGAGAGCTTGCATTCAGTGTTAGGACAGGCAAGAGTCGTTGCCTCTGTTAAAATCTCCTCTATCGCTCTTCTGGTTTTTATTTCCTCCACGGATGAGGCGCATACGTGTTCTGTATGCCCATATGGCCCGAGGGCGTGGCCACAAGTAATGCAGATTCCTGTAAAGCAATGTGGACACGAAATAAACAGATCTTCGAAGCTTTGATCGTGATTTTTGTTCTCGAACGTTTGATCATCAGCGTGATTGAAAATTTGATTAGTGTAGGTGTCCATGATCAAGATTGTCGAGCATTTTGGACACTGCGTTTTTGGGTCTTCCTTCGTCGCAGCGCTTAGCGCTACCTTATCAATGTCTGTCGCTATGCCATCACGGCCTGTGGCGCGTAGAATGTCTCGTATCAGGTCAGGGTCCAAGTCCGAGTTACAGTCAGTGACTCCAGGACAGCTATATGTGAAGGACACAGGGCTGGAGCATTTTACTCTGAAGCAGTTGATGATGCACTGAAGGCAAAACTTGTGTTGATTACTTGAGCAAAGGAGTATCTGCGGATATGTTAGAAATAAGAACTGTTGTTAGTTAATTATGAGCGTGGAAAACTAAACGCAAAATAAATACACTTATTATATAAACTATAGCCACTGAGAAATATCGTATGACAAATTACGATAGAGCGGATTTCAGATGAACAGTCATGTGGAAACCACTCTAATATGCCCACTTCGCGAAATCGAAAAAAAATCACAAAAAAGTTTATATAATAAACAAAATTGGAAATATAAAATGTATCTTCTCGTGTCTCGTGTTCAAATTTGAACACTTGAATATAAATTCCATATCCCCGCGCGCCAATGTATTATTCTCTATTTAGCCAATCAGACGTTCCTGAATTTTCCGCCATCTTGCCCTAATTACCCATGATGCACCCTGATAGCACGAACTCGTCTGATTCCTGTGAGTTTCATAATTCTGTGGTTTCCCACTTCACATTTCCGAACGCGGTTACGGCTACAGCTTCCGTTCATCAAATCTTTTATGACAGGCGCACGGATTTTTTCTAGTTTTGTTTGCATTTTATGGTGGAAAATTTGGTTTTGAAGCCTGACTAGTCCTGCTAACGGTATTTACATCTTGTTGCCACCCAATTCAGATCATGTGATGATTCAATTGTAATCGATTTGGTCTAAAAAACCTCTCAAAGCCTGCATGAAATCGCTGTTCACTCGTTTGATTGACGGAAGCCCAAACCGCGGTTTGTAAGTTGAGTTGCGTTGAGTTCGCAGAATTATGAAAAGTGCAGTAAGGAACAAATACTCTGAGAAATAAGGAATGCCACTTACAATATCTTCACTCCCGCAAAATGAGCACTCGTCTCTTGGGGACGCCAGCTTTACGACCTCCTCCATATAACTTAGACTGAAGACACTCGAATCCTCGCGTAGGCTCGGGAGCATCACTTTAATACTACACGAATCTTTTCCTATGCCGGAGTATTTATGGTACTTTTAATCTCTAAGATTAGAAGTTACGTGACAATGGCTTTTACGACTTGATTCGTCTGATGATTCATGCATTTTTTTTTTTGGCATTCTAGTACTTTTCGGTTTCAAAAATAATATACGTCAAAGCAAGTTTGCAATAAATAACACAGCCTCTTCGAAATATTTCGCTTTCAGGACCAGACCAGTGATCTCAGCCGTTGTTGAGAGGACGGACCGTGGGCTCACAACAAGGGCTGGGAATAGTTAGGGTATGTGTTTTCTAAGGTTTCACAGATTTTACCATCCAGTCAAAGCCATGACTCAATAAGCCATAAGGACTCTAGCTAGCCAAGATCATGTCCTGCGAGCCGCCAATCAAACTTTTCATTATGTCGAATAGGTTGCATTTCCCAAGGGACTTACAGTATAAATCTATTATTTAGATTTAGATTTATTTAGATTACTAGAAGTTTCTAATAGAAAGTGAAGTGCTCGCAGCAACAGACTGTGGCTCTGTGGCCAGTATATCGGGGCCACGTAACTGTAAGACACGAGCAAATAAACAACTTTCCTTTTACTATAACCAAGATGGTGGATTCCCCCGAGCACACCTCTTGTGCCCAGGCTTAAATACAGGAATCCTGCGGCCACAGCTCCTCAGTATGGTATGCTAATCAACCAATAGAAATCATCAGAAGAGCAATATCCAAGGCAAAGGATTTTTTTCGTCATCATTTTATTTAACACACTTGCCTGTGATCCATGCTGGTGTTTTAGGCTTTACTCAAATAAACTTACAATTTGTTTATATAACAAACAGAATAATACATGACCACTGGGAGATACAAATTTTATCTTCTTGTATTTCCGCATGGCCATGTAATATCCTCTGTATGCAGCTGAGGTTTAGATTGAATATGAGATAAATATTTAAAAGACAATACAAATTTGCCAGAAATTTAGACAATCAAAAATGGGGATGCATTGTAAGAATACAATAGAAAAAGAAACATTTATATAATTTCAGAAATAGCTTTTAATTAAAGTTTCCATGCCCCAGATTAATACAGATCACCACCAGCAATATTGGATATATATATCCATCAGATTTTCTTGTTTATTATTCCCGAATAATGTGGTTGCAATTGTAATCGCTTAGCAGTTTTTTTTTAGGATGGCTAGTTAAACATCACTGGAATTATTCTTGGGTAAAGTCTACAAAAAGAAATATAAAAAAATCCAAATGTGAGCACACATAAAAATACCACTCAATCATTCAAGTTTATTTACCATCACACTGTTTGCAGGAAATGGATACTATTGAATACTGATTGGGTTAGAAGTCCCCCTTTTTCTTGATATAAATTTATAACTTTATAACTTAACAGCCATGTTTTGGAGAAATTTCACCATTGAAACATTATTCAACTACTTGTAAGATTCACATTAGCTATAAAGCTTATTCCCTGCAAGCAAAGGCCACTACTTTTGCGCCACTACTTTATTTGTAAAAACCAAGAAAACATTTAAGTTAAGTAAAAGAAAACGCAGCGAAATGAAAAGTAGCCTCTGCTCACAGGGAACTAAAACTCAATAAAAGCTAAATAATAATAAAAGCTAAATAAGTTAATAATTAAGTTAAAGTTTCTTCTGGAGAATTCTCCCCTCTATGACCGAGCAGCTTAAGTTGAGGAAATTTTGAAATTTTCGGCAAATCTTTCGTGAAATGGTTGTCAAAATACACTTTAAAAACATCTACAAATGCAATTAAGACTGACAAAAGCAATTAATGACTGTTACTTACCGAAACTAAACATCATTTCTTTAAACCGATCGACAAATGGTGAATCCATCTTGACGTGAATAGCTTGCTAACTCACCGGGCAAATAAAAGGACTGTGGGGGGTGGGGTAATGGGCCACGGAACCCAAAATCACTTCGCCTAGAAAATTATCGTGCACCACAGGTAACCCACGTCACAATTGCAAGGTGTCGAGATTAGTATGCTCGCTCGCAACAGGGGACTTTTTTGTTTATGCCATGCGCAATAACCGCTGCTCTCCAAGTTTACATTGCAGACTCAACTCACGGAAAAGCACTGTTGAGTATCACGAATTTGTAATCAAATAGCGCTCTATTTCTCGTTTGTTTTGTTTTTATTCTGAAAGCGGGAAAGATAAAATAAAACGTTTATTCAGCTGCCTGTATAATGCAAATAAAAATTGTTTGATTTTAGGATCTGTGGACCTTCATCTGCGACTGTTTAAACTGGGTCAGACTGAAATTCAGACTGCAGGTGCAAGAAAAATGACGTTGTTTTTGTTTAGCAATCGTAACGATTTCCTTTTTATCCTATCAGTTTACCCTGATATTTCGGGGCCTTCCAGTGGAATTAGATCAAGTGGAAAGATGTCATAGTTTTGGGTTGAGAAATAAAAGTTCTGCACCATGTAGATACATAAATTTTGCTTGAAAAACCTGGTCACACTGTTTTAGTATAATGAAAAAAAATGTCATGGTGACCAAACAAACATGTTGATTAGTTTGTGTGATAACCTTATTAGAAAATGTCTGGACAAGTTTCACCATAACCTATCCTGGAATTCAATCGAATTGACTACTGATGATTTACAACCCCAGATTTTGTATCTAACCAAGCTGGGATTTTGTCAAACAATGTGTGAATACCCAGACTGAAGGGTACCCACCCTGGAAATACAAGCTCAGTTTTCACCACCCTTCCCTGGGATTAAATGGTGGATTATGTCCATGAAAAGGATGAGACTCCAAATTGGTGAACTTTTTATTGTGCTTTTTATAACTAACAGAGTATTCTGACAAGTTCTGTAATAGTGGAACCTTGGCAGTTGACAAAATTACACCTGTTGACAACATTGGGTTTTGAGGTGGCAACATAATTTTCACAAGAAAAATTGAATCAAAGAGGATTTTGATACAGCACTGTGATGTTCTTCTGACCAGTAAACTATCTGTAGTGAAAACTCTTAAAAGTAGCCCCTGCTATAGTTCTACTTCTGAAAATCAATCGATGAAATGCTCTCGTAATACTGTAACATCTAACATGTTGCATCCCTGAACCACCAGCACTTGTGATAGAAATTGCTATTTGGTTGCAGGATGCAGTTGTTTTGTGTCATCCAGACAAGAATGGCATTATGTTCCTTTTGTGAATTGGGCATATACATGTACACCTACACCTTCAGAACCTGCAACAAACAATGCACAACAAGTTACTTCTGAATGTCCTACCCTCAATTATATCTTTTATCAGGTGCTTCTAAAAAAACTTTCCTTTTTAATGCATAGTAACTAGGAGAAGTGAAATGAAATTTGTATTATTACAGTCACACATGTTGTTCTCTTTGCTCTTAACACTGATGGACAGCACTGATGGACAACTTTGGTATCAAATTGCAAGTTCTCCTGAGCAACTTTAATTCGTCACATGTCTGAGCACTGGAGGGGCAGACCATAATTGAACGATTTTGGAAACAACATATTTCAAGTTCTGGTACAATATCGTAAAGACAGATACAAAAGATTTTTTGGAATTTGATTCAAGCAAGTTGTCCAGTCAATGTTGCTAGGCAATACTGCAAATTTGTAGGGAAGAGAACATCTCGTTTCACTGTAACATGATCTACAATTTCCACTCACAAGTCAAATAATCAAAAAATCCAATTTCTCACAAAATTTATTTTTAAATTCAGTAAGTATACACAACTAGCAAACAATCTGAGCACTTCAGTTCTTGCAACAGCTATTTCAGTGAAAATATTTCTAAGGAGCATGTCCAAGCATAGGTGTCCTGTAGTGAACACACCAAAAAATCCTTAACTTCCCCCATTATTTCCAAAAAATTAGCACCACACAATGAAGACATATAGAATGTAGTTTTGTTTTCGAGAGATACTTCAGTGGCACAACGAGCAGTTTTCGAAAAATGTTCAATTAATTAATATTCATGAGACAACATTTTCAAGCAGATTTTAGAACTCGAGTGAAGACCCGATTTTGCTGCCGATCTCAAGGAAATCAAATGGTTTCATTTAAACTTGGTCCTAGAAACTGCGTGTGACTTATTTCCAGATCTAATATTCCCCGTGAGGAAAGTGGGAGTCCAAGAACAACAACCACTGAAACTCATGTGCGTAACTGTCGAACCAAAAACACATAACTTCCCCCATTTTCTGTTTCATCCCCGTTAGATAACCGAATTTCAAAATGATAGTACTTCCATTTTTCACTGACAACTCTGTGGCACAACGACTAGATTTTGAAAGCACAGTCTGGCAAGACGATAAGAAATCGGCTTTTTGCATTACAGCAAGGAAGCTCAACGAAAGATTCCACAAAACCTCTTGGTGCGATTTCTCAAAGAGAGACCTACATAAGCCAACAGTAATTAAAAGCTTACCTTGGCGGATAATTTGACACTTCACCTTTCAGCTGCTGGCAGAAAGTTAACTTGGGAATTCCACCACAGATCACAGACATCCGCCATATTAAATCGAAATCCTTGAATAGAGCTGCTTTGCCGAAGCGAATAGCGTAGCAATCTCAAGCTCAAACTGCTCAAAATTAATTCCCCAAGTACAAGTATTGTTTCTGTTGAACTCCGTTTGTGGTTTACATTACTTATTCCCGCATAAAAATGGAGAAATTAACTCGGTCGACACGACAACAAACCAGCATTTGCTCAGCTGAAGACAAATCAGGCCGTGCATCTGCGCATGCGTCACATAAAGGTCCCCTGCTCTCGCTCGCTAGCGCTCGCTCGCAAAAACTGGTCATGGGTTGCCTGTGCGACGACGGACGGACACACAACCGGAAGTCCATAACAGAATTGGTTGATGCATATACACTTTTGTTTTGTTCCTTGGCGCCCGCGGGAGCTCCGCTAATACTATCAAAACCAGTAGAGTGTCTTTTCCGAAATGAAAAAGACATGTTTTGTTTCCCCCGCCATTCCACCGGCCGGTTATCTGAGCCATAGCAAATTTGAAGTAAACTCCCTGGGGATCGGGGCACGAATACAAGACAAACCACTGATATTTCCCCCACTATTGCCTGGCAAAATCCCCGCATGTCGCGGGGGGTGGGGGTCGGTGGAAGCAAATGACTAGTGCTTTACAAGAAATCCACCAAAGAATATTAGTCCCTCTGCAGTCGGCAAATTGTTCGTGAAATTGTTGTCAAAATACGCTTTAGAAACACTCTACAAATATCCAATCACGACAGACAAAGGCACATGACTGTTACTTACCGATAACCTCCGAATTTAAACAACAATTTCTGTAAACCGATCGACAAATCGTGAATGTTTTCCATCTTGAATCTTGACAAGAATGGCGTCGCTAACTCTCCGAGCAAAGGACTCTGGGGGAATGTGCCACCGACGGAACCCAAAATCGCTGCCTCAGCCGAGAAAATGATCGTACTGCGCATGCGCCACATTCCAAGGGCGTTAGGACTAAGGGCGTTAGGAGAAAGGGCGTTATGACTTGTCCAGATTTCCGTCCAGATTAGATATGCTCGCTAGCGCTCGCAATAAAGACAACAAAAAGAAGCTGTGTCATGCAAATTTAACTTTTTGCTGGTAATCATAACCAACAAGGTTCCAACAATTAAGCATCCTGGTCATAAACGTAAAAGAAAAGATAAAATTGATTCAATGTGAATTGAAGATTTAACGTTCGGTGCAGGTTTTGAGGGGGTATTCATAAATATATATCATGGAGGATCAAAGTAAGTGACTTTTTGCACATGTTGTTAGTCGCGTTTCTAGTACGCATTTCTAGTGTTGTCTGCGCATAGTTAGAGGAGCTTTTGAGAACAAATACATACTTCATATACTATCACATGAAATCACAGGAAAGTCAGTAAAAACAATCCAGTAAAGAAGAGGTAATTTTTGGTCTTCATTGATTTTGCTGCGGTCTTCGAATTTCTTGAGACTTTAAAAGTTAAATCAAGTAAGCGAAAACAAAGTTTTGAACTTCCTATGTTTGTTATCACAACAAGCTCACTTCACAACATTGGGTTATCTGAAATTGTTTCTTATTGTTTGGCAAGAAAACAACGACAACAACAATCTTTATTTGTACTTCTATTTACATTTGAAATTGAAAAAGGATTTAGGTTAAGGTAAGGGCAGGCAGGTAGTTTATAAGTGCAAAATCTGACATAAAATAATTTGTACAGGCAACCTAGAGTAGCACTAGATAATCGAGCTAGGGTGCGCTTAGGTTTGGAAAATTGCATTGTATCGAGAGAAAAGGAAACACTGATGGTACTAGATTGTGTGTTGCAGAGGGGAAAAGCACAGGAAAGACTTCACGACGAGTATACGAACAAAGCAAAATAAAAATACAAGAAAACACGAAAAAAAAAGCGAGATAGGATGCAGAGATGGTGCATAATTAATACTAAGGGAAAGTAAATTTAGTAATTTGCAATTGTAATTATAATTATTTCGTGGAAAAAAATCTTCATAGACACATTTTAGTGAGCGATTTATTTCGTATTCATAACACCTAAAGCTACGGGCCTGAAGGCAGTAGAAGGCAAAGACCGATGGTAAAGCTATAATATTGGAGGTAATAGTTCGTTCTTTCGTGATCAATTTTAAAATATTCTATCTATTGATCCACAACGCAGTTATCAAGGGATGATCAGTTATGAAAGGATCTCTTCTCCGTGTTTTAATGATGCTATAGGACTTAAAAATAAGTATGAGTGGAAATAAAACTTTTTTCAAAAGATAAAGATACACTATCATTACACTATCAAATTATCTATTATTTGTTTTAATGTATTCGATGCGACTTTAATTGCGATAAAATATCAATTTTAGTTCGCCGAATTGGCCCAATTGGCTTTCTAAATATCTGAGGCAATTAAATGAAATTGAACACCAATTTTCTAGAGATGTCTAAAGAGGAAGAAGGGGGTCCACTGGGATATTATTAAACGTATTAACGCAAATAAAGATCGAAGTATGTTAAAGTATTGCTAAATGATACATCCTACTGTCCTCCAAGTTTGATATCCGTCACACGAATATTATAAAAGTTATGACCGAATTTATCTTTACAGAAAATGCGCTTGGACGTTTCGTGGAGTCACCTTGAATGATTTTGTCATTACAAGGCGCACTGAATTTTCATTGTATCAGTTCCAGCGCCGCGGGCACCAAGTTGAATAAGTTGGAAATCCTCATTAGAAACCCTTTCAAGTGTTTGGTATAGTTTCTCAAGCAATAGCGGATCAATAAATGTCGAGAAAAGGAAAGAATATAATCTCAAAAATCTATGCAAATTAAAAGGGGCTCCCCTCGATTTCTCCTCGCCCAGACCGTGCGCACTCCAAAATTCAAGACAGCGGTAGCTCCAGGAGCGTAGCTGGGGGGAGGGGGGTCCTGGGGTGCCTGTGACCCCCTTTTTAGAAGAAAAATACAGTAAATATTAAGAAAAAATCGGAATGCTGAAAAGGGCCACCACACATTTGTACAGATGTGCCCCCCTCTCAAATCCTGGCTACACACCTGAGCTCCCGGTTTCGCTTTCTCGCTGCAAAAATACCGCTCCAACGGCTTCAAGCAGGCTAATTAAGATCTCATATCCAAACCTACTTCAAATTTATGATTTTCTTCTGAGTACTAACAAGATGCACAACATTCTCTTTCAGGTGATAACATGTATCTATTAGAGCTATTTGAAGTACCCAAGGAGGTCATTTCACTCATACAGCAAATCTCTGAGACCAAAGCTACAGTCCTCACCGAAGCCCGCAATATCTACCAGCAGCTACAAACGTGGATGAGGAAATACCCCATTCTCCTGTTTTTGATTGGCTTTTGGATTGGCTCATCCATGTTTATATTTTCTGTCCTGGCCTGCACGATACTCATTATTGCTTCACCTTTTGTTATGTTCCTGCTTGTTGTTGCATCACTATTTATTGCTCTTGGAGTACTCCTATTTTTCATCACATCTTCTGTTGCCATGGTAACATTTGTCACATGCTACATGACCCGCCGGATTTATTCCTTTCTTCGAATCCATGCTTTTCTACCATTAAAGGAAAACTTATTCCAATGCACAATGGGTACCATTCAGGGAACTCCTTTGCTAACATGGTTGGTAACCCTGTGGTACCAGCACCAATGTGATGGACTGGTGACCACTTTGATGGCTCAGTCGTCAGAACTCACCAACAACATACGGGGCATCATTGCTTATCATTTACACAATATGCCTGATGAACCATTTACTGCAGCTGTTAAAGCAACTGACCCACCCTGCCCATAATGCATTGTTTTGTACTCTAAAGCACAGGAGTAGAATCTATTTTTAGATTGAACATTTTAGATCCTGAGATAATTAGCTGCCATGGTTACAAATTGTCACCTCTCAAAAAAAAATGAAATCAGCACCTCAATCACACTGCAAGTGTTGGACTCTAACATTCTCACTCTCAAAGTACCAATTTACTGTTTAAATTTAAAATCCATCGTGTCTAAACTTCTACTACACTGTGGAATATGGCCATACCTGTGAGTAGTTAATAAGATTGTACCTTCTCATTCACCATGTAAGCTGCAAGGTGTTTAGTGTTTTTCAGCTCACTATAATCAGAAGAATTACTGGTGGAGTGGAGTTTCATAGAACGGATTTCAGATGACTGTTGTTAGCCTGCTTGCAGGCGGTACTGGGTGTTTTTATCGCGGAAAACCCGGTCCGTTCGATGATCGGGCGCCATCTTGGAATTTTGAGGCGCGCGGTCCCGGGGGCGAGCGCAAAATTCCTCCTCCCCCCTCCCCTTCGCCTGATTTTTGCGCTCGCCCCGGGACCGCGCGCCTCAAAATTCCAAGATGGCGCCCCATCATCGAACGGACCACGGGTTTTCCGCGATAAAAACACCCAGTACCGCGAAAAACACCCAGTACCGCCTGCAAGCAGGCTAGACTGTTGTGGACTTACTTTGCTAATTTCTGATCTGGAATCCAGCTATTGGAATCTAATCTGGAATCCAAAGTCCAACTTTTTGTGAGCTTTAGAATCTGGAATCTAACTATTGGAATCCAGAATGGACAGTCTCTGGAATCTGGAACATGGAATCCAAAAATAATAATAATAATAATGTGCTTATATAGCGCTTTTATCCTCGCGGCTCAAAGCGCTTTACATTAATGGATAACTCATCCTATAAGAACCAGCTTTATAAACATGAGTGTGTGTTAGTAGTGTGAGTTCTGTGACAGTGAGGTTGGGCAACTTCCGACGGTCCTAGTGGTTCTTTAACGTCCCTCTGGTTCTTGTTAGTGTAGTGTATGTGAGAGACGGGGCCTACGGTTTAACGTCCTTATCCGAGAAGACGCGAAGGTCTAACCATTTGCAGATGTTAGAGCAAAGGCAGCACCTTCTCCTCAATTATTAGAAAAAGACCCTGAGTGTTGGCCCGGCCAGGGTTTGAACTCCCAACCTCCCGAACATAAGCCCGGCGCTCTACCACTGCGCTAACCGGTCCTCGGAATCCAAGGACTTCTGGAATCCAAAATCCAGAGGCCAGAATCTGGAATTCAAATAGCTCTTGGATTCCCTTACTTAGTATACTGTTAGTATTAATGTATGACCTATTCCTGTAATTCAGTCCTAACTGCAAGAGGAATAATAAACGATTATTATTATTATTACTTATTTTACATATACAGTAAGGTACAAAAAGGGTATATAAAAATCAAATTATTTTATAAATACATTTGTTTGTTTGTGTTCATCTGGTGAGATCCACAGAACATGCCTGTAAAATACCGTAGGGTTGGCTATTAGTTCTACCAACCCTTGTCTTCAGCAACCCCACTCTATCACAGGGTTTTTATGAATGAAATTCATGGATTGCCATATTCTGGAAAACACAAGGACTACTCCAGTAAATAAATACTTTTTACATCCACCCTTGCTAGCCTCCTCCATTTACTCTTTCTTGTATGGGTTGGGTTTCCTGTGTGGCACAGGTATGAAATAATTGAGGCCTGGGGGCAAGAGTAGGGGTTAGGAGGAGGGACAAAAGAGATGCCTGCTAAAACCACAGGAGGACTGGGCAAAAATATAGATTAAGTACTTGCCCTACTCCCCTTCTGTAGTAGACCTGCCAACTTAAAATTTTTTTTAGGCAGGGTACTTTTGATTCATGCAAAAAAATTTCAATGTAAGCCTACAGCATTGCAACCAAGCCCTAAGACCGTCCTGAAGTACATTCCAAATCCAAAGGAAATTAACATATCTCCTTGAAAACACCAACAAAATGTACTCTTATCAAATTAAAATAAGCAATGAATATTGAAAAATGACAATAAACCTTAGTGCCATATTATCAGCCTTATTTAAAAGCCTTCATCAGGGCAACTGATGAAGTTTCCAGAAACTGTTCAATATACATGCCTAAAGATGCCATGCATGCTAAACACGCACAATAGCAACTAGGAACAAAAGGAGCGTGCATAGCAACAATGACATTGCATGTTTGAGAAATCATCTCCATTAAGACCATGTGGTGTAATGTGTGGTTCCAGAAATTATCCATACCCCCCGTCCCCCCTACGGAAGGGCAATGGAAATTCCGGAGGGGTAGGGGGGGTCAATTTACCTGATCATTTCCATACAAATACTGTATTTTTCCTTGGAAATTCCAGAGGGGTGGGGGGGTCACTTTTCAACACCCTTCCGTGGAGGGGGTATGGATATTTTCTGGAACCACACAATAGCCTTCAGACGGTATGCCAATTGGGCATCCCTATCTCTAAGAGTAACCTTCAAAAATAACATCCAAATCTCAAACACATACCTGCCAATTTGAGGGAGACTCCAAGTTTTACCCTTGGTCTCCTGGAGAAAAATGGATACTTTCTATATATTTACTGTGTGAGCAAATGAACAAAGAAGTCTGGTTGTTATTAAGCTGCAATTGCATAGAACGTAATTAGGTAAGTCTGGTTGTAATTAAGCTCTATTTGTAACAAATGTAATTAGGTCTGGTTTTAATTAAGCTGTAATGGTATAGAACGTAATTAGTTTCTGAAATCTTTTGAATTGAAGGTGTAAAACTTTCACACTTGTTCAGCATAAAAGCTGACCAAAGCTTGTTCTTGACAGTCTACTCCAGAGTTCAATAAAGCCTCGTAAAATATACCGCGTCTAAAGAGCAATTGGCGACTACGCCAGGATAGAAGACAGCGGGAAAAAGGAAAATTTGGACGCTGGAAGGCTCAATTTGTTTCTTTCAGAATTCTTGAAGATGAGACGGGAACCCTGTGCTGCTGGAAGAGCCATGCGTGACAGACCCCTGCGTGACGTGTGCTGCCAGACGAGAGACGGGAATCCTGTGCCGACGGAAGGGCCTTTCTTTGACATACTGTTATCTCTCCTGGGTAAATTTCTTGTGATTTTCTCACACAGTTGTTGATTGTATTTCAAATGACACATTCTCCCAAATTTGGAGCTTTTGGGAGTTGGCAAGTATGCAAACACCACAAACGACCACTCAGGCAATATTCTAAGCTTGGGAATTATAGTTTACCGCACCCCCTCACTCCACTTTGCCCTATGGGATTTTCAACCCCCCTAGCCCTCGAATAGGATTTTCAAATCTTTGCCCCTCGTCCCGATTGGATTTTTCTATATCAAAAGGGCCCCCTTCCTTGGATTCCGGTGTTCCTCCATAGTTAGTGCCCCATGGGCAACAAGATGATTACACAAGCTTTGTGGATACGTTTTCTGAAGAAAAAATTCGTGGTGGCGTTTGGACAAAATGTCACGTGCGATACATTCTGTCACAACAAATACAACATAAAGGAGCTCACCTTTCTACTCGTAGACAACACACAGCGAGTGTAAGAAGCTAAAGATACCCCAGCCTGTCCTCTGCACTTGATCTTTTTTTCGTTGTCTGTGATTTCTGGGTATTTCCAAAAGGAAAAGAAATAGACCAACGTCTTGCCCGAATTTGCGCGCCGCCACAAGCCTTACCATGATGCTTTGCGCACGATTTCTAGGCCAGGCTACCTAGCCCTGAATCCAAAATGGCGACTCCAATGGAGGTTGGTAAAAGTGAAGAAGAGAAAGGCTCGGTTTTAGCGAGTTCTGGGGCTGCTGGCAGTGTTTCAGTTGCTCTGCATCCGCTTGTTATTATGAACATATCGGATCATTACACCAGAATTCGTGCCCAAGAGGGAAAACCAAATCCACAAGGTAAGTTTGGTTTGGCGAGATCGTTCAACTTGCGTTGCACTTTGCCGGCACTTTGTCTGACAGACATTGAGATTTTTCTTCTAGAGGATTTCTAGGGAGCCCCAACAAGCTTTAAATGTTGCTATTCTTATTCACATTCAGACCATTATTGTAATGTAGGGGGGTTACAGGCAAAAGGATAATTCTTGAGAAGATGTTGGGTGACCCAGCATTTTCTTGTTTTCATCCGTTTCATGGTCCCGTTTCAATCAACGTGCAGGCTCGGTTTATTTCTGATGAAGCTCTCCCCAACACGGCTGGAAGCCAAGCCTAGTCAATGTGATACATGCAACATGTTAACATGGCATTTGGCTATCATCAACTATATTTATTAACAATTTAAATAAAAATAGAAAAATACACCATCTGAAAGTGTTTTTAACTGTATACAGTTGTTGGTGCACTTCTTGGGACTCAGGAAGGACGCAAGATGGAAATATTCAACTCATTTGAGCTCCAGTTTGACTCCTTTGATGATGGGCATATAGTTATAAACATGGAATACTATAAGATCAAAGAAGAGCAATGTAAGTACTGTGGTAGTTCTAAAATATATATATATATATGTTATTTACCGGCTGGGAGGTCCGGATCGTGAAATACTGTGACCGAGGTCTTGAAAATACTGACCGAGACCGTGCGCGCGATTCATCCGGACCCGGGGTCCGGATCGTAGGATTCCGGCCCGCTCGTGATCCAATCAGAGCGCGTGATTTGATGGATACTGGACCGCTGAAAAAAATAAATAAACTAAGAAAATATTTGGCTGCTGTCCTTCATCGGAGAATGCTCAACACGGGGAGCTAAATATATGTAATGTAGAAAAGACTCAAACTCAGAGTTTCATATTCACGTTTACTACAGGCCTGTTTCAATAGGGCACCTCATGCCCTCGCTTGTCAGGTATACATATGTGAATTAATGGAACTAGGTGTTATGTAAAACAAACTTCCGCGCATGGCAGCATGCAGTTGCTAGATTTATATTTTCTTACTTTATTGTTGTCATGTTTTGTGTAATTCTAGTAATTTTGATATTCTAGTGTTAAAAAGTAACTGAATCTAGTCTGCCCACGCACTGCATGCCTTGATTAGCCTTGCTATTTTATCCTGCTTATTCGAAATAATTATGTGGTGTTATTTCTCAGTTCGGCAGGTTTTTAAAAATCTTGATTTCCTGGGATGGTATACAACTGGAGGGGCAGCTGAAGGAAATGATATTGGAATACACAAACAGGTATACTAATTTTTTTGAGCTTTGCAACAACTCAGGCCTACAATATATTGTACTCTCCATACAACAGAGGAGTATTCAGCATTTGATCAATATTGTTTCATGTATTATTGTTCCTGTAAAAAGAAATGGCAAATAAATTGAAATTGAATTGAATTGTTTGAAAGAAGTAATGTACTGGGATCATATCAATTACTAATACTGAGAGTACAGGATTTTCCATTAATTGCATTCCAGAAGGGAATGTATCCTAATTGTGTAGCATTTAGCATTTCTGACTCATTTACATGCCTTTGCTAGATGAGCAGGCATACAGTTTTCACTAACCAGTTTGCCATAGACCTTTTTGAGATACACCGGAAGTCGCGGATCGTAATACATTGTGGTCTAGCTTTGGTACAAACAAGTCACCAAACAATGGACGGTTTTTCCCAGTGGAATTCATTTTGGAACTCCACTGGGAAAACTGTCCATTGTTTGTTGATTTGTTTGTACCGAAGCTAGACCACAATGCATTACGATCCGCGACTTCTGGTGTATCTCAAAAAAGGCCTATGACTTGGTAGTGTAAGCTGAAACCAGCACACCACACAAGAATGGCAGGGAACAGACTTTACAAATCCTTGATTATTTCTAGTTTTATATTGAAATGTCTCCTTTAGTTACTTTGTTCGACATTCTGTTTCTCATTAGGAGAGCCAGGAAGGCTCCTTTTACTTTGTCAAATGTTTTGTACAGTAAATGTTATTATTACTGCTATACTGCTGCTGCTGTTACTGGTATTGTTATAATTCTATTGTTAATTTTATATGTATGACTGACTATAGGGTCTGAATATACATTGTACCAATGTAAACTACTGGCGGATCTAGGGGAGGGGGTCACCGTTCCCATCCACCAAGAGTAAATGTTTAGGAAATGCTTTTCTTTTGTCATATTATGTTTTATATAAGGGTGCCCCCTCCTTCGGTCATGTGCCCCTCCCTTCCTAGCCTGAGTATCAGGACCTTCCCCCTCCACAAAAACAAAATGAAAGAAGGAGGGCTGGGAGAGGGCCTGACACAAATGCATCTGAATAGGACAATAACATGACTTTTGTCGGGCATATAGTTTATTTGTGTCCCTCGTAGCATCATTTGCACCCTCGCGCATATCATTATTATCACTACACAAGGCCAAATAATACAAGTATGATAGTGTTCGTCCAACCAAATTGAATACTGTAAGCTTAGATAAAGGCAAAAATCGTATCGTTCACAATTATATTTCGCCCGTTGAGATTACAAACTTAGGTTAATACATGAAACAAAAAGAATCACAACTTTTAAAAGCACATAAAAATCTACTCTGCTAGCAGGGTATTAAGAATCCCAAAAGGCAATACAAATGAAAACATGGCAAATGTTTTTTAACTGTTTTTTTTGTAGGCTTACTTCTAGTCAGCTCTCGCCATCCCTCCCGTCCTCGACTCGCGAAACGAAAGCACACCAAATCCAGATAAATTCAACCAATATCTCCGGAGCCCTCCATTTTTCGTCGGTGTTCTGTCCGTGGCTGTCGAATTAACTACTGTTTCCCAGACTGAATGGCGAGTTTATGTTTCGGTTCCACATTATTTTCTTTTTCTAGTAAACAACTTGTTCGCCTTCGCTTCGAACATGAGACTTAAAGCTTGTTGTTGTTGAGGTTTCGGCTCACCAGTGTGATTTGGCGATGAATCGCTGCTTAATTCCTGTCAGAGTACTCGGCGTCAAGGCTTCCCTTTCTCTGTTTTAACTTCGGCGTAGAATTTCCGTAGAATTTCACTTATGACTTGTCTTGTTTTACGATGGTAAAATCGACAACAACGTTTCGCTTGTGCCTTGTGGCACCATTTCTCAGACTTCCTTATTTCCCACTCGGTCGCTTTCTTTGTGTTTTTTTGCTTGTTCATTTAGCTAACTGATCAACGTTCAAGTCTGAGTTTTGGCTACTGAGAGTGAAATACGGAGTTTCTTCCAATTCCATGGCGATAAAGAAACGCCGAAAAATTTTCACCGAGTGAATTCCCGCCACAAACTCGCACTAAAATGGTATCCGCGTGATCTGATTGGTCTAGCGTGGCAGCAGAGCGCCACCACGGCCAATCAGAATGAGGGCGGTAAATGTATTTGCGGCCCGCTGTTTGCCATTTGGCCTGCAAAAATAGAGCGTTTTAGAGAGGGCGGTTTACAATTTGGCCGCGCGTAGTGATAATAATGCTGCGCTGATTGGCCAAAAGACAAAGGGGCGCATCATGTGGGTTAAACCGGAAGTGAAACTGGAAGCATTTGCTCATTTGAGTACAAGCCGCGATGCGAGAGAGCAATCTTTCGGGAACACGAACGCAAATAATTATTTTAATAAATTTGTCATTTCAAATTCGGAATATGGATGAAAGAGAGTTTAAAGATGATGTAGAATCTGGAATACAGTTTTTTCTCAATGCTAATTTATCAACACCAATGCTGTGCACTAGCTTCTGGCTTCAGAAAGATGGAGAGAGAAGACCCTTGCGAGTATCGTTACTAGGCCCGAAAGTCATGCTAAAAGCGAAGGGAATTTCAAAGGCATCCCTCGAAGATGCCTTGAAATTCCTGCTCAGTGACGCAAAATTTTCTTCCAGCTCAGGCTAGATTGTTCCCGCAGTATTCGGCAGCTTTTGCTAGAGAAAACGGTCCTTTGATCGAGCTCGTGATATGCAGTTATAAATTTCCTTGGAGAATTCCTGCACACATCGAGACCCGCTCGCGCTCGCCCACTGGGCAGTCCACACTTTCAAGCAGGTTTCCCAAAATAACCGACCGAGCTCCAAGCTTTCCAGATACTTTTGTTGGAGAAAATAAAGGTACTGCTCCAGATTTGAGCCATATTTAATAAGCTGTTGATCTTTTACAAATGAAAGAAACAAGCAAGCTCAACTGTTTTGGTTTTGGTTCAGGGAAACATACTTGAGCGAGACAATAGGCGATGACAGCTGACAACATTTTTGATATGATTTTGACAGCCGCCTTGAAAGGGGGCGGCAGGCGCCGCAACAAGTGATTGTGTCAGGCATAATTCTATTTTTCCTCTCTCATTTTCTCACAGAAAAATAAAATTCCACCTGATACTCACCCTTCCCAAATTTCTGGTTCCACCACTGTGTAAAATGTGTTCTGAAGGTACTGGTAGACATTACTCACCATGTTAACTGACTGCAGTGCTGCCCATCATAGTGAACTGTTTGTCCTTTATAACATCAGTCTTTTTTAACAGTCTTTTTTCCATTGCAGATGTGTCAGATAAATGAAAGCCCCATATTCCTGAAGCTGAATCCTCTGGCCAGAACCAATGATGTAAGCACAGCTTCACAAACAATAATATTGGGCTGTTCCAAAAAAATATTTTTACCCCATTTATTGAGGAACTCCAAATTTTCAAAAATTATTTTATGGCTGTGGCAATTCCAGGCTCCTGCACAACCCTGTGGAAAGTTGAAGTGACCCCTGGAGATTCAACATTCTTTTGTGGAAATTCCAAAGTTGCAAACTACGGTAATAACCTGTGGAAATTCTAGGGTACAAAGAAATGCCCTGTGGAAATTCCAGTGTCAAAAACAACATCCCCTTTGGAAATTCCAGGTCAAATACCTAGACCCCTGTGAGAATTCCTGGGTCTTTGATAGGGGTAATGGATATAAAATGGAATAGTTGCTGCTTGTACCATGGTCTATTGTGCTGGAAAATGGTGCAAAAACCTTGAATGACTTACCTGTAAAACTACCTAGCAATTAAATTATTTCATATATCCTACCTATGTTATTATCCATGTTAGTAACAATATTGCTGCATTAAACAACAATATCTATTTATAATAATATATGAATTTTCTATCCTTTTTTTCACCAGTTACCAATCAACATGTACGAGTCCATAATTGATCTCATTAATGGCCAGGTAAGAAGTTATAGTACAAAATGCATTCTAGGCCCACATTATATTGGATCCAATATCTGTGTGTGCTGCTGGTTTAGAGAGTAGGATACAAAATGTCATATTTTCCATCCTGATGAGTTACCATCAAAAACGTTTCACATTGTGATCTGTCATCTATTCATCAGGCCATAGGTATTGACAAGTGTAATATTAATATGTTTATGGTAAGATTACTCTTGTCTTGTTTTCAGACCTAAGAATTCACTGGTGCTTTGAGAAATGGGTCCTTGGTCACGGTTGTTTCCACAAAATGTTGTAAAATGACCAGTGTTCTACATAAACAACTCAGAATCCTATATTATGTTTTAAGGTTACTGAGAACCTTCGCGCACGTGTTCTAAAAAAAATCATACACGTCCTTAGTTTAACCAAAACATATCAACCTATATATCGTTGAAAAGCTTATGGAATGGACTAGCTAACTATGGCGAAAAGAAATAATTTTCTCATAATTAGAATTTTGTTAAGGTTTTATTAAAAATTCAGGTGTGAGATTTTCAAGAGCTAACGCTGTCGAACTGCTCGACCTCGACTCCCAAGTAACACATTGTTTTAATCCTTAAAGGTGTTTCTCAAAAACCGTGTCTGCGTTTTTTAAAATTTTGCTTTGTTCAAAACTCATCAAACTTTTAAATTTGAAGGTCAAATTTTGTAGAATTTTCACGCTCTAAGAATTTAAAAAATTCATAACTTTTGAAGTAAACAAAATTTAACAAATCGCAGACACGGATTTTGAGAAACACCTTTAAGGATTAAAACAATATGTTACTTGGGAGTCATGGTCCAGCAGTTCGACAGCGTTAGCTCGTGAAAATAGCACACCAAAACATTTAATCAATGCTTTAAAAAAATGTACAGGTATCGATAAGTGATTTCTTTTTGCCATAGCCCACTAGTCAATTCTATAAGCTTTCCAACGATATATAGGTTGCCATATTTTGGTTAAACTACGGACGTGTATGATTTTTTTTTTCAAACAACGTGTGCGGTTCTCAGTAACCTTAACTAAGCCTTAGAGAGAAAAAGGAACTTTCGCGAAGGTTCTCAGTAACCTTAACTAAGCCTTAGAGAGAAAAAGGAACTTAAATTTGCATTTATGGGCTTTCTTATGTAAGCTTTAATGGGCAATTCCAGAAAATAAAGGTACCCTCCCCACGGGCGGCACTAGTTTTTGACCCCCCCATGCATCCAGAATTTCCAAAATGGTTTACCCCCCCATGCATATAGAATTCCGGGCAAGTTAAAGAAATCCAGCTTCGAACACCCCCCCTTGCAATCAGAATTCCGAGCTCTTAAACCCCCCCATCCCATCGGAATTTCCAAATGCCGCCCGTAGGGGGGGTACCTTTATTTTCTGGAATTGCCCAATAGCTTTCGCTATCAAAATGTTTGAAAGTTGTTCAGCCTGATTGGAAATCGAAAATGCCAATTCACAATCCAATTCCACCCGCTTGATAATACACAAAAATACTCCAAATTTGTATTGATCTAGCAGCTGAAAGGTTATTTTAACAAACATAGACGATTATTTGCTGATTTCTTGCGAATTTGACTCTATTTAAACTACTTAAAAGAATCACAAATTTCGACCGAATTCTTGACAGACCATGACAGTGCCCCTTTGAGACACCCATGCTTTCCTCAGCAAATTTCCGTTTTTTAGACAACCATGCTGTTTGTAGAGATCCCATACACTCTAGCAACAGAGGAAGCTGAGAGGATAGGTGTGGACCATGTGGCTAGGCTTTCATCTTCAGGGACAATAGATGGAGCTACAGGTATGCACAAATTTCCCTGTTAATGGGCTGGAAATCAAAAACTGTTTAAGTCGAAATTTTCAACTAGTTGTAAAGCAAAATCAACCGGTAAAAAATTAAACTTTTTAAATATGCTAGAAGAATCATAAGGGTCCTCAATATATTATACTTAAAAGTACCTGTGTCATAATAGCATTGTCATTTTTTTGTTATCTATCATATAGGAGACAGAGTTTTTAAAAACGATGTGGCGATGAAGGACTTTGTGAAAGTCTAAGTTTTGACACATCATCTAGGCTTTGGCCCAGGATATTTTGATTCAAGTCTTTTGACCAGCACTTCTGACTGACATTTTCATATTAGTTTCAGATCATCTCTTAGCTCAGTACAATGCCATCAAAATGCTACACTCCAGAGTCAAGATGATCATGGAATATGTCAAAGCTGTCAAATCAGGTAAGAATCCCTTTAGTGTAGAAATACACAGTAAATTCTTATAAGCGCCCTGGGATGATAAGGCCCTCCAGGAACCCATCAACAGGAGCCTCCATCTACTTCACTAGGTCTAGTCAGGAGGCCATGAACTGGAGTCCCCATCTACTCTACTAGGTCTAGCCAGGAGCCCATCAACAGGAGTTTCCATCTACTACACTAGGTCTAGTCAGGAGCTCATCAACAGGAGCCTCCATCTACTCCACTAGGTCTAGCCAGGAGCCGATCAACAGGAGCCTCCATCTACTCCACTAGGTCTAGCCAGGAGCCCATCAACAGGAGCCTCCATCTACTCCACTAGGTCTAGTCAGGAGCACATCAACAGGAGCCTCCATCTACTCCACTAGGTCTAGTCAGGAGCCCATCAACAGGAGTCCCCATCTACTCCGCAAGGTCTAGTTAGGAGCACATCAACAGGGACCTCCATTTACCCCACTAGGTCTAGTCAGGAGCACATCAACAGGAGCCTCCATCTACTCCACTAGGTCTTGCCAGGAGCCCATCAACAGGAGCCTCCATCTTCTCCACTAGGTCTAGTCAGGAGCATATCAACAGGAGCCTCCATCTACTCCACTAGGTCTAGTCAGGAGCACATCAACAGGAGCCTCCATCTACTCCACTGGGTCTACTCCACTAGGTCTAGCCAGAAGCTCATCAACAGGAGCCTCCATCTACTCCACTAGGTCTAGTCAGGAGCCCGTCAACAGGAGCCTTCATCTACTCCACTAGGTCTAGTCAGGAGCCCATCAACTGGAGCCTCCATCTACTCCACTAGGTCTAGCCATGAGGCCATCAACGGGAGCCTCCATCTACTCCACTAGGTCTAGCCATGAGGCCATCAACATCAACTCCTGTTTTAGCTCCTGTTTTAGCCATTTGCACAGGAGTAGAAGAGTCGATTTTTAGATTGGATTTTGAGTTTAAAGGGGAATCGGCATTTTGAGAGTGGGGATGCACCTGATGACGGCGATGATTTCAGCTATCATTCTTTTGAGATAGGAGTAATAATCTATAAACATTACAACTAATTATTGTGGGATTCAAAATGTACAATCTTAAAATAGATTCATCTACTCTAGGACAGAGCGGAAATGACCAAAAATGAAATGTCTAACTTTGCCATATTTCAATATATAAGCTCAAGAATCTGTATACAAAGAGTTTCTATGGCTAAAAGCTTAATTCCAAATTTTTAAGAAAATTGAAGAATATGAATTTTAGATATGATTGAGCAAAGTTTGCATAATTCCTGATCAAAGTACTAATTCTCCCATAAAATGGTACAGAAACTAAAGTTTAAAGCCCAATATCTCAAAGACGGATCCATTAGAAAAAAGTCATATTTGATATTTTGGTTTTAATCAAACAAGGAGTCTGTATGCCAAAAATCAAGCTTATCTGAGTTAACCTGACCTTACTATTTGACATTTTGTGGACTAAGCAGGTCATTTCCGCTCTGCCTCTACTCTAGTGCTTTGGACGCCCCTCTAATAGGTGATTGAGACTCCCGTTGATGGGCTCCTGAATCCTCTAAACTTTGCTTGTTTGAGGATAATACACAGTAGTTTTAGCATTGTTCTTTGCTTGTGTGAGTCAAATGAGAAGAGCCCCTAAAATCAAGAATGCATTACCTGTACAGGGACATGGTCACCTACAAAACACGAAAATAACTATTGTTACAAAAATATAAAATATTTTGGAGAAGCAAGTATTGAGCTTTTCCGATTAAGCATTTCGAGAGTTGGGCAAGTGATGATTGCAAATTTAGTGTGTTTGAAAAAGTTCCCCACAGGCTGATTTAAATGTGATAAAATTTCCTAATTTTCCTAATTGGAATCCACTAATATCTTTGCAATCCTACATCAATATGATCTCGAATTTTCACCCTATCATGTTGAAAGCATTCTTTACTTCATTGAGTTTTATTTTTGTAATTGGTGATTTGAAAATTTTGATGTTTTCGATGACCATGCCCCTGGTGTTTACCAAGTCGATCATTTCCACAAAATTGCTCTTTTTGCTGTAAAACTATCGAATCCCTTGAACATTTATTATTTCATTGTCGTGTAGTTTAGGAGTTTTGGAGTAGTCTGAGTATCAGGACCCTCCTAGGGTATAGGCTAGTTTTGGAGAAGCTGGGAATTGTTTTTGATTGATTACGGGTTGCATGTGGACCACTTGGGGAAAGATGATGTCATCTCAGGGGCGTAGCCAGGAATTTTGTTGTGTGTGTGTGTGTGGGGGGGGGGGGGAATAGTGAAAACATGGGATGAAAATGTTAATGTTTCCTCTAGCAAATACAGTAAATGTATGGGAAAAAACCCCGAGAAAGGGGGGGGGGGGCCCTGTGCCCCCCCCCCCCCCCCACTGGCTACGCCCCTCCATCTTAGGAGTGTTTTACCCTGTTTAAAACTGGACTCTAATTAATCACTTGATTTTATTAGCAAAGCGTTTTATATATAAATCAAAGGTCTCAAGCCCAATTTTAAGCTTTTTCTCAAATTTGTTCAGGAAATTTACAATATTGAAACCTCAATTGCCCATGAAAGAGAAAAACTAGATTTCCATGGGCAGATTTGCTTCCAATTTTTTTAAGGGGGGTTGTGAGAGGGCTGCACAATTGACGATCTTTGTTGTTGTTTGTTCGTTCTAAATGTTGCTTTCAGATGTGCGTTTGGGTGTTGCTTCCAGATGTGCGTTTGGGGGGTGGGGTACTAAAAATCTAAGATCGAAACAATAACCTGAGATAACCCACGCCTAGATATATATGTTAAAAAAAATAATAAAAAAGCATGTAAATAATACGAATGATGAATGAAGGAATAAAGCTTTTAATGTTAAAAAAGTCGATCATTATTTTTCAGGAGAATTACCATGTAACCATGAGATCTTGCGGGACACTCTGAGTCTTATCCAGAGGTTACCAGTCATGAGAACAGATATGTTCAAGGAGGACTTTTATGATGTAAGTAAGGGCCTAGTGATAACAGTTTTATAGATTACCGGTAAGTACACTTGTATTAACGAGCCTCAGTCACCCACCATTTTATCAGCTTAGCAACATACCGAATCAGAGAAAGCATCCATTTCCATCGGCTGATTTAGGGAATGTAGTGCTGCATTTTCCATTGAATTTAAAAGTAGACCAAGTATAAACCTTTGTTTGTAGATGGTTATTTGGAGATTTTTACTCAAATGTATTCCTAATATCAAACGAAAACAATAAGAAAGGAGTGGCGTTTGGATGGTGCAGTCTTTTCTGAAATAGGTGTATATTGAAATACGGCGAATAAGACGTTTCATTTTTGGTCATTTCCGCTCTCTCGATTTAGCCTGGACTGTTGAACGATTGAAAACTAAAATAATAATAATAATATCAAATCTTTGCTATGGGATTCAAGAAAAAATTAACAACCACCACTCGTGAATTCCGCGAGTTTTTCAAGTGAAACTAAACGTGTAATTCACTCGTCGTGTGATTAATTTATCAATAAAAGTTTCATTTTACGCTTAACTTTTTTCACCTAAATAAAATAACGACAGTGTTCTTGCAGTGTTCTAACTGATTTACACTTGATGTTTGAAGATTACGCCTATAAAGTTGGTGGATAGCGTATAGTTACGACTATATTATTTCTTAATTTCGAGCCCAGTGCAGTGCTAGGCTGACAAAATAGGCTGAGGCTCTTTCCATTGGTGATCAGGAATTTGATTTTGATTCACTTTACATGGCAGCTGTTATCTTCTGCTTGAGTTCGTCTTGTTATGAATAACAAGAGCCGTAAGCAGATGGCTTTTGACTTGTAATGACGAAACGGTAAAAGCTTGCCCGAGACTGACAGCGAAACTATGCTCGTTATGTTGTAATTATCGAACCAGGGGCCCGTTTCTCAAAACGCCCGGTAACTTATCGGACCCGTAAACCTACCCGTTAACGCCTCCCGATATATTTTGACTGTTTCTCAAAATTCCCGTTATTTGCGAAATCGTAAAAGTTCCCGTTAAATCGGCCGATTTTTTACGGGAGCATTTTGAAGTCTGAAAATAAGGTCGAAAATTGATTTGTTTTCCTGAAAATTTTCACTCTAGGTAAAGCTTAGTTATTTAACTAGACTCTGCCAAGTTAAAATTACAGAAAACTTACCTCTTTTTCCTTCAAAACTAACCATTTTCTGGCCTGTCTCGTTTTGCCTCGAAAAGTTCTCGCTTTGCAGTTCCAAGGTTTCCCGTAAACTTACCGGGATTGTGTTTCCCGCCATTCCGATAAACCGGGAGAGTTTTAGCCAATCAGATGCGACCATCTCGCTTCTCAACCAATCAAAACGATTCGTTTGACAGCTTAGCTGTCAATCAGTTTGACGTGTTGATTGCAAGAATGTAAACAAATGTTCAATCTCAGTGCACAATTTCACGACAAATTGCTCTTGTTTTCGTACATTTTAGCTGGTTTCTTTACGTTTTTCGCTGGAAATACAAACTTAGCGGTACATTTTGTAATCTAGTGTCGACAAATTGCTGAGTTTTTCGTTAATTCATTGATCTTTTGGGTAAGTTATTTGTAATATCCGGAAATTATAAATTTGATTCCGGGGACCCGATAACTATCGGGAGGTTACCGGGAGCTTTGAGAAACGCTCGCTCGTACCCGATAAACTTTCCCGTAAACTCTCCTGATAAGTTTTACGGGCCCGTTAATTACCGGGCGTTTTGAGAAACGGGCCCCAGGCCTGTTCAATTCCTATATTCCAACTGCATCTGCTATTTTCACCCACTCCTAGACAGTTGCCTTTGGGGGCTGTCAAGGACCCCCTGCACATTGTGTATCCAGCTGATTTCACCTCGCGTTGCGCAAAGGATTGTTCGTAATATATAGACTTAGCCACTGGCTAAAAGCGGAGCTCCCGGTTACATATTTTTCTGTGTTGGGGTCTTGGTTTACCTGTGTGGAGGCGCGCAGACACGGACGCGCCAGCGATACCCAAATGGGAATACCGCTGAACCATGGAAAATGAAGTCGATCGTTATACCTGAGTTCTACTTTGAGCTATTGTATTCTTCCTGCGATACCTATGGTGCTCCGCTCTAAGGAGCTCCGCTAAAAACAAAACGTTCCCAGGCCCAGTGACCCGAATTTGTCGCAGTTTTGTGAAGCAAAAACTAGATTTAATCATTGTACAAGTCAAAACCCGTTTTCATTTGTCATAAGGCAATAACTTTTATTACCCAATTGCAAGATTTTAATGCATCCATTGTACAAGTCAAAACCACTGCCAGTAGTCAGAAATCAGTATGTTTTAGTTACTGCGATTTTCATAATTCTGCGAACTCCCACATTTTCCGAACGCCAAACTGCGTTTTGGGGCTTCCGTCAATCAAACCTTTCAAGACAGGCGAGTGGATTTTATATCAGTTTAACTTTATGGTGAAACTAATGGTGGGCGTTTTGACGCCTTGCTAGTCCTAAATAGTTAAAAAAAACTCTCAAAGCCTGGGCGAAATCACCCAGAGCTATTTACTCATCTGATTGACGGAAGCCAAACCGCGGTTTGTTTGATTGACGGAAGCCAAACCGCGGTTTGTTAGTTGGCGTAGAGTTCACAGAATTATGAAAATTGCAGTAAATTTGTTTCAAAATGTCCATTTCAAGCAAAAACTACAACTTCCCAAATCACAGCATTAGTTTCTTTCACTTCGAAAGCAGCTCATTCCATTTCCCTGTATTTTCATTTGAAAGGAACCATGTGAAAACAACCTTCGGAAATTGGTTTTGGTCTTTGAATTGGTCCTCTCATAGGATTTGGCGAACCAGATAGTTGTATATTGTTATGACTTTTTTATAATTTTTATTCCTTGCGCAAATTGTAATCTAAAAATTGTAATCTAAAAGCCGGGAAGCCCTAACAGCTGGCAGTATAACTGGTTGTGACAGCTAGGAGTGGCAATTTCTTACTAGGTAGTCTCGAAATCTCGGATTTTTTTAAAGGGGCACTGTCACCGAGTCACCGGGCTGTTTCAACAAAATATTATAAAATAAGACCAGTGATCTAACATAAACAACTCAGAATCCTATGTATACTGTTATTATGTCCTTAGTAGAAAGAAAAGGAAACTGAAACTTGCATTATATACGCATTCTTACGTAAGATTTAATAGCTTTCGCTATCAAATGTCCAAGTTTGAAAACTGTTCAGCCTGATACGAAATAAAAAATGTCATTTTGCATCCAATTCCATCCGCTCGATAACACACGAAAATACTCCAAATTTGTACTCATCTTGTAGCTGAAAGGTTATTTAACAAACCTAGAGGATTATTTTGTTCAATTCTTGTGAATTTGACTGCGTTTAAGCTACCTAAATTAACCCTAAAATCGTGTAAAACGGCGACAGAGCCCCTTAAAGACTAATTACAGAGAATGTATGAGAAGCAGTCTTTGATCGTCTCGATCTCAATTTTTTAAGCCTTGATTTCGCTGTCATGGAAAATCTCGGATTTATTCGCCATCCGTGACAGCTGTTAATAAACAATGAATTAGTTTTGAGTTTGGCTCGATATCATTAGAATTATCCTATACCTTTTTCGTATCTGCATTATATTTTTTAATTCTCATTAACACAAATATTTCTGTAGAACATTTATGAAAAAATGTTCTGCCAGATTGATTTTTTTATTAATTTTTTTTAAATATTGGATTTTTTACTTTTACAAAAAAATAAAATAGTAGTGGCAGGCATTTGAGATGTTGTCATGTGCCTTGTCACCAATAATAAAATAATGTTAATGAATAATAAGAACTGTTTTTTTATATTTTATTAAAAGATTCAATTTTCAATTTTATTACATAGGATCATGCCCTGCAAATTGCAAAGCTATAATAATGATATTAATAGTAATAATTAACAACTATCCCCCGAAGGGGAGGTGAATAGTGGTGGATATATACCGAGACGCGAAGCGTAGGCACCGACCTGAGGGGGATAGTTGTTTTAGTATTACCAAACCAGTAGGATAAAATACGGTGGATTAAAAGATACAAAACAATAAATCGTGTTGGGTATCTACTATTTCAGGAACCAATCGCGGAAATTACTATTCACTGATTTGGTATTTACTAATAGCAGTTACCTGTGTTTTCTCATCGAGTGTTTTATCGTTCACAGCAATGTAATGATGTCATGCTTATGTGTTACCTGGCAACTGTAACTAAAGGATGTAACAGTCTAAACGAGGTAAGCCTTGACTGAAAACGGGAAACTATTATAGTAAAGGCTGGTTTTCATATGTCGGGAATGATCGGCGATGGCCCGTTTGCCGTCCATCCCAGTCAGTTCCCGACATATGAAAACACGGCTTCACGGACGATTGCCGACGTCGGCGATCGTCTGGGATGTGATCGGGAAAATAGAAACCGTTTCTATTTTCCTGATCTTATCCCAGTCAATCGGCGATGTCTCCGACAATTCCCGATATGTGTTTTCATAAGACTGGGATTGACGGGGATGGCCGGGAAACCACGGATCCCCGATCGTTCCCTGACGGGTACCGACATATGAAAACCAGTCTTAAACGTATTATTAACATAGTGTTTTACTTGGCTTGTGATTGGCTGACGAGGAAGCCATTCAGCAGTAACTTGTATTTTCACTCTTTCATGATTAGCTATGTGTATCTGATCTTACTGCAGTCATGTGAAATTTCCTCTATTCCCTTCTTTTTTGCAGTTTATTAACAAATTCAACGTCGTGCATGATCGCCATGGTATGGGCCGCCGGATGCGTGGTTTGCTGTTTTGATAGATGGAATCCCGTGTCTTTAAAAGTTTGTTGTCATTCTCCGTCTCGCTGATGATAATATACTGACGCCATGATATCGTCACTGTTGAGTAGCAATCGATGACGTCATGACTTGCGTCACGATGATGATATACTGACGTCATGATATCGTCACTGATGAGTAGCAAACGGTGACGTCATGACTTGCGTCACGATGATGATATACTGACGTCATGATATCGTCACTGATGAGTAGCAAACGGTGACGTCATGACTTGCGTCACGATGATGATATACTGACGTCATGATATCGTCACTGATGAGTAGCAAACGGTGACGTCATGGCTTGCGTCACGATGAAGATTATATAATGACGTCATGATATCTTCACTGATGAGTAGCAATCGATGACGTCATGGCTTGCGTCACGATGAAGATGATATACTGACGTCATGATATCGTCACTGTTGAGTAGCAATCGGTGACGTCATGGCTTGCGTCACGATGAAGATGATATACTGACGTCATGATATCTTCACTGATGAGTAGTAAACGGAGACGTCACGATGAAGATGATATACTGACGTCATGATATCTTCACTGATGAGTAGTAAACGGTGACGTCATGGCTTGCGTCACGATGATGATATACTGACGTCATGATATCGTCACTGATGAGTAGCAAACGGTGACGTCATGACTTGCGTGACGATGATGATATACTGGCGTCATGATGTCGTCACTGATGAGTAGTAATCGGTGACGTCATGGCTTGCGATAATGATATAATGACGTCATGATATCGTCACTGTTGAGTAGCAATCGGTGACGTCATGGCTTGCGTCACGATGACGATGATATCATGACGTCATGATATCGTCATTGATGGGTAGTAATCGGTGACGTTATAGTTTGCGTCACGATGATGATGATATAATGACGTCATGATATCGTCACTGATGCGTAGTAATCGGTGACGTCATAGCTTGCGTCACGATGATGCGACAGCTGATGTCATGGCGATGTCTAACAGTGTCACTTAGATGACGTGGTAGTTGCCCAGGTGCCCGTGCAAAAATCGTCCAGTTCCGCCGGTCCCGTGTAAACGAAAGCCTAAGTAAGGCAGAATTATGCCACTTGTGATGGTGTTATGTCTGATATGTGACGTGACGTCTAATGTGTCTCGACATCGTACGATTATCGTGGCTCAGTTATGAATAATCCTTGTACAGTAGCGTTTATTTGCAAGAGGCAGCGGATATATAATAAGAAGTCAAGATTTGTTTGGCAATGCACAGATGCATCGTCCAATATTTTGGGTTGGTTTAAGAGGTGTAATCCTGTACATATTCCTGTGAAAAGATATTAAATAGTATACTGACCGCACTTTGGGATGCCAAATGCCTGTTTTTTTCTATTTTCTATTTTCTATTTTATTTCTATTTTAATTTTATATTCTGGATTGGTGTAATCGCTTTGCGACTGGTTTCACTACGGTTGTCTGAAACTACAAGTGTCTTTTCTAGCTTTCAACCTATCACCTGTAAATTTGGCAATTATACTCAATGTTAGACGCTCTTTTGAATGATATTTATGTTATTTACCGGCTGGTCGGCCTGGGTCAACATTTTCGAGCCCTCGGTCACAGTTTTTTCCCTACACGGACCGACCTAAAGCCGGTAGATAACTTATTGATTTTTTTCCAACTCAAAAAATTGAAAAAAAGTGCGCGAAATGGTCAGAGATAGGAAAATATTGCCCCCCCGCGCGCGCTCTAAGAACCAATCAGAATGCAGAATTCGTTACCGTGACCTTGAGGAAAAAATAACCAAAAAAAATAGCACACGGCGCACAGGAGCGAGGAGTCCATATAAAAGCACATGTAATCAAATTTTAAAAAGTAACTGTCCCTTGTTTATCTGGTGATTGTGTCTAGAGCCCTTTTTGAGCGAGAAATCTCGTAACCGAACTACACTCTTAAAATGAGCAGCTTTACCCAAATGATGCCCAGAAATGAATAGAACATGATTTTAGTACTGCCATATCAAGAAAATTTCGCCAAAAGCTGTCGTTTTGCCGACGTTGCAAAACTTCCTTATTAGGAAATCCCCCCTTACCTTATTTGGAAGGTCTGCAAGTACTTTTCCTCAAATCTTAGCGAAAAAAGCAGGAAAATTGACCAAAACTTGCAGATACTCGAGAAACATCCTTCTCTTGGTCGCCATTTTGTTTTTACCCCCGCCGAGGGGCCTGAGTCACGTTTTGAACACCACAGGCAACCCGCGCGGACTTGCCATAAAAACGACAGCACTTGTATATGGTTCAAACTAGAGAGAAACATCGAGGTTCGCCGCAGCTAGTTTCCCTTTCGTAAACCATCGTTGCCTTTTAGAACGGTCGTTGCCATTTCTCTGAACGGTCGATGCCTTTTCAGAAAGGTCGTTGCCATTTCTGATCCTTTGGGATAGTTAGTCATTATTATACATATAGCTTCGTTCTATAGATGCTATGAAAGATAGTACAAATCAATTAAAAAGCACCTCCAACCCAGCGAATTCACTCGTAGCGCACTGGTTAGGGTTTGGGTTAGTAATCGGGTTGCCGATTAGGGTTAGGGGTCTAAACAGGCTAGAATTAATATACGATTTTTTTCCTTTTACTGGACAACAAAACTAAACGGAAAATTTGAAAGTGCCGTCCAAAAGGCAACGATGGTTTACGAAAGGGAAAAATTGTTCGCCGCATGAGCTGTTCATAAAAAGATGCGAGCAATAACATGTTTTCCGATAGAACGAGCGAATTAAATCATGTGAACACGCCGCATAAATCATTTCTCTCCACTGCGCTGTGTCGCCTGACAGTCACCAAGCATTGTGTTTAACAATTATTCCTCGAGCCCGATTGGGCTCTGAGTCAATAGCCCATGAGGCCGAAGGCCGAATGGGCTATTGACTTAGAGGCCATGAGGGCGAGAGGAATAATTGTTTTAGTCAAATCACACTAGTAGGTCAATTTGTATAGCCAAAAACGTTTTTTGTTCTGGTCATTTGCCATTTTCTGGCTTTCAAATCCCACACTTTTCGCTACTAGTAGGCTATAACTTATAGCCTACTAGTAGCTCAACCAATCAGAACGCAGCATTGACAATAGACCACTAGTGTGATTTGACTAATACTTGTTATTCCCTTGTTTACTTTTGTATTTAGCACTAGCAGTGCCCGGCTTTCAACATGCAGTGGGTTCGGCAGGTGACGGGGAGAGGATGCGCAGATAAATTGCGCATCTTTTCGCTTGGTGTTTATGCCGTCTGCCTTGTCGTTTTGGTTCTAGTATTGTTTAGAAGACCCAAAGACCTGGGGCCGGTTCCTAGAAGGCCAGTTAAGAGTTATCAGTGGATAAACGCTTATCCAACGGATAAATCCTGAAGAAAACCTTTACAAGGATTCGGAACTGATCCTTGTAAGGAACTGATTATGTGTAAAAAAGGACACACTGCAGAAGGCTACAATAGTATTTTAGGTATACCACAGACTAGCGAAGGTCTCACATTCCAGCCTAACTGCAAATTTAGTACTCATATCAAAGAAAAATTGTGTAAAGCTAACAAATGTTTATACGTCATTAGATGCCTGCGCAAAGAGGGCTGTAGTCAAGCAGAGGTTGATCATTTATTTTTATCTGTAGTTTTACCCAACATAACATATGCATTATCTGTGTATGGGGCCTCTGAATCAGACGTTACTATGGTCCAGCAGTTTTTACATCGATGTTTCAAACGAAGATATATATATATCTAAGAACTTAGAGATAGGGGAGCTACTTAAGGCTCAAGACAAGAGTATTTATAACAAGGCTAAACGTATTGTGAGTCATCCCCTCAAAACGTATCCCCTCAAAACTTATATCCCAACTTTTAAGAATATTTGTTACAACTTAAGGAAGAAATCGCCTGCAATGCCCGCCATCAACACGGATCGTTTTAAGGATACATTTTTCAATATAATCATTTTTAAGTATAATATTTTGTAAATAGTGTACATTTTATATTTATGCCCTTTTTAATAATATCATATATTTATATGTAACATAAGATATGTAATTTTATCTTCTGAATTAATAAAGACATTATTATTATTATTAATCAAAAGTTCCATTGATCGTCTCCAGCTCCAGAAGGGTATCTCCTCACTCTGAATTTGGGAAACCACATGGCAAATGAATGCACATGTTCCATGTAAAGGCCTGAAATGCCATGAGTAACTTCGTATGACATGTCAGTTTTGGCACTGTAATAATAATGGTTTACTCAACACCATTGCAGCAAAATGCTGAATTACAGTGAGGGTCAGCAAATAAATAAATACAATACATAAATATAAATACAACACTTTCTATACATACATGTAATTATTTTTTCAGTGGCCCGGAATCCATCAAATCGCAAGCTCTGGCTCGCGAGCGGTCCGCGCCGTCAGCGCAATTTCTGAGAAGTTTTATGCTGTTTCAGAGTAAACCAAAAAATAAATATATTATTCACCGGCTTGGGGTTGGTACAGATCGTGAAATACCGAGTAACACACATACTACCCATAGACCAAAATACATGCCAGTACAAAAGTCAGTTTGAGAGATCGGTCAGTTAGTATCACGTGCAAATGGGTCACGCCTATTTTTACTCTCACTCAAGTTTCAGACTCTACCGACATTTTGTCGATAAATGCTTGGGACCAAAGTATGAGGAAGAGATCGCGCTTTTTCCAAGGAAAGAGAAAACGCGCCTAAAACTCCAGGCTATGTCGAGCTAACTTCATCTCTTGGCTGTACTGAAACCCACTGCTTTACCTAGCGAATCTCAAAACCATGAAGATCTTTCTGTATTTTTCTAAAACGTTCCTTTGAATATCTCTTGTGACACACATTCCAGCTCCACCGATCTAGCGTTTTAGGGTTAACACTCATAATTTTAGCGTGTACCTGATGAATATTTGCACCATTCAGTTGTGCCCAATGCAAACCAGAGTCGCCCATTCACAGTTAGGAACGAGATGCAATGTTTGTGGAATCCACTCATAAAGAATTGACAAATGGGTGTACGTAGGTTCAATTTCCATGTGTCTTAATAAAATGCCAAAGTACGCATCCTCGATGTGAAATGGTGTGTATGTGTTTGTCAAGTTAATGAACTCCGGGATTAAGTTCGCAGAAAAGGCGTAATACCCGGCACAGTAAGGCGGAAAAAACTTCTCGTCAAAGTACTTTCTACTAATTCCATGCTTGTGTTTAAACTCACGTATAACGGGGGCTCCCTTCCAAACCAATCCGCCATAAAAGCGTGGTGGGGCTTTGTCTAGATATCTTGTCAATCGTGGTAAATGTAAATACATATCGTCATCCGCCTTGAGGACAAATTCACAGTTTATATTCTCTTGAATCCACTTGAGTCCCATGTAGACTTTGATAATTATGTTGATATATGTGTCTGGAAAGTTGCCCACCATTATATCATTAAACTTTTCAGCTTCCCTCGCGATTTCTTGGTTAACACCTTCGTTGTCATTTTTCCCAATTAAAAACACTAGTTTGAAAGGTCGGTCAAATGCTTTGTTCCTGAAAGTATTACCCATAGAAGCTGTTTCTTTGTCACTGTGTACCGAATCCTTCGCCCATGTTCCCCTTATCGCATTTCTTCTCCCAACATGCGGTTCTAAGTTGGTACCAGAGTGAACCATAACAAGTAAAAACAACTTTCTGTTGTCCATCAGTGGAGATATAATGGGTGTCTCGAATCTAAAATTCACCGGCGGCCAAAACCCATTTAACATTTGATCACGCGCTGATAAAGGTTTTGGAGTTCCAGTAGTTTTCCGTTCACCTTTTTTGCTGGTTTCTGGTTCGGTCGTGGTATTTTCTCTCACTTTTGACATAGATGAACCGTTGCTGTGTTTCTCGTGTCGAGACGTCTTATTTTGCATGGTTTGCTCTGCTTTCGCTCTTCTGTACTCTCCTTTGCTTCTTGAAACCAAGATTGTACTCAAGCTGACAAGGTAGAAGATGTACGTACAAAGACACATGATGCAAAGTTTCTCTGCGCAACGTCTCACAGTTAACTGTTTAAACATGTTGAATGCAAACAAGAAGATAGAACGACACGCTTAAACTATGCTTAGTAACTGTGAGGCCGCCACAGCAAAGTGGAGTAAATTTTTGCTTGCTTAAACATCCGTCAATATCAGCTTAATTACCCTCAGGCGTAAGCTTCAACAAGCAGAAATATTGCTAGGTAGTAAGCTAATTCTGAATTTTACTGCAATTTGCACTGTCGATTTAGTATCTCGCAATCCGATTGGTCAACAACTCTCGCGTCACTTTGAACTTGAACTTGAACCGAGCTCGAAACTCATATTTTTTTGTCTTTATTTCTTTGTTTAATCTATTTATCTCTTTTTTGCCATTTCATTTATTTTATTACTATTTATACATGTATTTAGCAGCATTTCGAGCCAAAAATCCACGAGTATCATTATTAATATTATCATCATTATCATTATTAATCTTGTTCTTGTTATTATTATTTGTATATAGTACGTGTATATACGCCTAGTCTACGTAAATTCGTATTCTCCTATATTAATTCTTGCACGAGGAGGATCCCGATGAAAACCGACAAAAAATGATTTTTTTAAATACGGGAATCGAGAAACCGGCTCGAGTTCAAAGTTGAAGTTCAAATGATGTCAGCAGTTGTTTACCAAGGCATATTATTGACCAATAGGATTACGAGATGATCGGGCAACATGCGGTAATAAAATAGAAAACGTAAAGATATCTACCTCCCTGTGGCGGCATTACAGGTACCAAGCATAGCCAAGCGTTTCGTTCCTTCTTCATGCGCCTTAGCATTCGACATGCTTAAGCAGTTAACTGTGAGACGCTGCGCAGAGAGACTTTGCATCTTGTGTCTTTGTGTATATATCTTATACATTGTCAGCTTGGGTACAATCTTGTCAAGAACAAGAGAGTACAGAAGAGCGAAATCAGACCAAATCAATGAAAAGGAAACGGAGTCAAATGCGAGTACAAAAGGTGAATGGAAAACGGGAACTGAAAATCGCGTGCGAACACGTAACGGGGTTTTAGATGAGTACTGGCCGCCGGTGAATTTTAGATTCGAGACACCCATTATATCTCCCAAGATGGACAACAGAAAGTTGTTTTTGCTTGTTATGGTGCACTCTGGTGCCAACTTAGAACCGCATGTTGGGAGAAGAAATGCGATAAGGGGAACATGGGCGAAGGACTCTGTGCAGATTGGCAACCAAACAGACTCGATAGGTAACAGTACTTTCAATATCACAACACCTAACCGACCTTACAAACTCATTTTTCTAACTGGGAGAAGTGACAATGTAACTTTTAACCAAGAAATCGCTAGGGAAGCTGAAAAGTTCAATGATATATTGGTTGGCGAATTTTCAGACACGTATATCAACATAATTATCAAAGTCTACATGGGACTTCAGTGGATTCATGAGAATGTAAACTGCGAATTTGTAATCAAGGCGGATGACGATATGTATTTACATTTACCACGATCAATGAAATATCTAGACAAAGCACCACCACGCTTTTATGGCGGATTGGTTTGGAAGGGATCTAAAGTAATACGCGACGTTAAACATAAGCACGGAATTAGTAGAAAGTACTTTGACGAGAAGTTTTATCCCCCCTTCTGTGGCGGGTATTACGCCTTTTCGAAGAAACTGATCGCCCAGCTCATTGATTTGACTTACAGATACAAACCATTTCACATCGAGGATGCTTACTTTGGTATTTTATTACGGTACATGAGGGTTAAACCTAAGAGTATGCATGTGATAATACTGGACGACTGGCTACTACCACGCGGAATTAATCGCATTCCCCAGTGTGAATGGGCGACCACCCTTTGCATTGGGCACAAGCTGAATGCCTCACACATTCGTGAGGTTCACCGTAAAATGTTAAGCGTCAACCATAAAACGATAGATCGATCCAGCTGGAACGTGTGTCGCAAACGATTTTCTACGGCAGTTTTTAAAGAAGTAGAGGAAACCCTTTACGGCTATGAGCATCGCTAGACATAGCTCTGGTTGTTCGCCTTTGTCACACAAGCGCCATCTTGAATTTTCCCACCGATTTATTCAGCATGGAAACGAGGCCAAGCAGCGTGCGGATTTTTGCTCATGTTGTTGAAAAGCGAAGCCTGATGCTGGGATTTTTGGTACAAAAGTTGACCAAGCTACCAAAAAGTACTCTTATTTGTCTAAGAACCGAAGAGTTGATTGGCTCATTGCATTTTTTTTTTTTTTGCTTTGTCGGGTCATTCTGGAAACAAAATGGCTGCGCAATTTGAATTGTAATAAGTATATTTATTTGCTCCACTTTTTTTGCGATTAAATTTTTTCCCCATATTATTTGTAATATCATATTAGTGCATTTTTCAGTATTATTTATAGCTTTATTCGCATCTTTTCTTATGTAATTTTTTTTTTGTTTTCTCGAAGACACTAGCTTGCAAATGCTACTCTTAAATTCGAGTGTAAATTGAGTTCCAATCTGTCAGTACCAATTTTTCCCAACCAGGGTGAAGACATCGTAGATAAAAACACGGGATATATACCGTGTCTTTGCCTACGATATAGATACTCATTAATAAACATAAGTGTCCATGAAATGAAAAATGAAATGTATGCACTTTTTTTTTCGCAAATTATTATACGACTGTGGCGTCATTTTACCATAAAAGGTAAAAATTGAGTGCAGATATATAGAGGATATTACACGGTGGCGCGAAGATATGAATTTTATTTTCGAGTGGCAAAAGCAATATTTTACGAACGAGCGCAGCGAGTGAGTAAAATATTGCTTTTGACACGAGAAAATGAAATTCATATCTTCAAGCCACCGTGTAATTTTCTTTTTATTATATAGACAAACCAGAAAAAAATCTTCCAAATTGATTTTCAAGCACTTCGTTTTGACCGATATCCTCACTAGTGAGGATATGGAAAATATGTCACTCAGGACCCGGATGTAGCTTCGTATGAGATTTACGAGTGGCGTATTTCCCAGTAAAACACTCGTGTCTATATAATAAGGCTCCTTATTATATAGACACGAGTGTTTTACTGGGAAATACGCCACTCGTAGATCTCATACGAAGCTACATCCGGGTCCTCAGTGACATATTTTCCATATCCTCACTAGTGAGGATATCGGTCAAAACAAAAGTGCTTGGAAATCAATTGGGAATAATTTTTCTGGTTTGTCTATATAATAAAAAGAAAATTACACGGTGGTGCAAAGATATGAGTTTTATTTTCTCGTGTCAAAAACAATATTTTACTCATTCGCTGCGCTCATTCGTAAAATATTGTTCTTGCCACTCGAAAATAAAACTCATATGTTTGCACCACCGTGTAATATCCTCTATGTATTACACGGTCGAAAGCCGTATTAATCCCTGGCCAAACGAAACGCAAGTTCACGCAAGTCGACGCAAGTTTTGCTACTTGCGTCGACTTGCACTCGTTTGGCCACCAACTTGCGATGACTTGCACGGAGTTGCGATGACTTGCGTCCACTTTGAACATGTTCAAATTTCCACGCAACTTGCGACAACTTGCGTCTCGTTTGGCCACCACATCGCAAGTGTACGCAAGTTGATGCAAGTTTTTCAATTTTCCTCTTTTTCAACATTAACGAAATATAATGACCAAAATAAATCATGAAAATCTTGCTCTTATATTTCTAGCTGTTATTTACGAGAAACTGGATGATATTTCTTTATTTTTCTTGTCTTTTTTAGCAAGAAAAACCCCAGCTTGAGCGCGCGCTCTGTGTTCGAAAGTGGCGTGATCATGTCGTCATTAGCGGGCGCAAAGCACCAAAACACTCAGCTTGCATCAAAACTTGCATCTCGTTTGGCCACCTCAACGCAAGTCAGTGCAAGTCACAACTTGCGTCGACTTGCGTGAACTTGCGTTTCGTTTGGCCAGGGCTTTACACTGTAGGAAGCCGGTTACGAACCGGTTTTGCGCGCGCGCACTTGAATGGCTTCCCGATCAGGTGCTAGTCAAATCACGTACGTTTTCTAGTGAATCTTGAAAAGAAAAGAAAAAAGGTTTGTTTGTCGTATGATAAATAACTCATTAGATGTTTTTTCATGTAATACTGGCGGACATTTACTCGTTGCTCGCATTTTTCCTCACCCTGCGGGGCTCGGAAAAATACGTCAGCAACTCGTGAAATATCCGCTCGTATTACATAAAAAAACATCTAATAAAATTTATCATATGGATGTGTTCAAATGCGGTTTACAGATGCGGACTGCGATTTATACAAAACCGAGGTCCTGTCTCGCCTTTCTACCCTTCCCAGTTCCAGGGGGAACGTTAAAGAACCACTGGGGACGTAATAAACCCTCTGGCAGTGAGCACCCTCAGTGTCTGTGCTTATGACCGCTTGGCAGCCAGTGGCGCCCTTGGGACCCAACGCAATTCAGCTTACGAGCTGCGAGTTTGGGGAGTCGGTCGCACATACGGTACGGTACGGTACGGTAGTTTACAATCATGAGTACTGGTTGTTATAGATATGTGGCGAGTATTGTGGTTGTTTAACGCCCTTCGCGTTCTGGTCATGTTATGTGTAGTGGACTGAGAGATGGGGCCTCGGTTTATTGTCTCATTAGAAAGACATGAAGAGACAGGAGAAATGACGAATCAATTCAACCATTGGCTTCATCCATTGGTCACGGAACTTATGAATACGCCAAGGGCGTAGCCTGCAGGATGTATGGATAAAATTATATTACAATTGTCAATGTAAATAAATATATTTAAAAAGGAAAAGAAAATTGAAACTAATAAAAATCTAATAATAAAACAGAGTTCATCTGAGTTTAACATTACTTTTCTAATATTACTTCCTATGAGTTCTAATATTTTATTATTATTATCATATTATTATTATTATTATTATATCATTATTAGAAGCCATGAATATAATGCGCAAGAGGTGGATCGCTAGACAGCCCATACGCAAGAGAAGAATTTCGTTATTATCTCTAATAAACACTAGTTGACAAAATCCCGAGGGCGCGTAATATCACTCTAGTGCTTATAACCAATTTACTACGGAAATCACTAAACTGTTGCCACCCGGGGTACAAACGATCGATCGCAGTTGTGAAAGCGATCGACCGCTTTTTGATTTCGGTTAACTCACGTGACCGTTTTGGTTGATCGAAATTGTCACGTGACATCGCTCAAAGCATCGTTTGCAAAAAAACGGCGCGGTAGTTTTGTTCTTCAAAATGTCGAAAACAAATATACACGGAAGAACGTATAACCAAGGAAAATCAATAGGAAAAGACTTGAGATCGCTAATTTTAGATGACATGTTAAGCAGTGGTGGAGATGCGGCAATCGGATATTTTCCCGGCAGTATTCGAGCTCTGAGCGCGAAATACAAAGTGAGTCGACCTACAATTTCCAAAAGTTGGCAGACTTTGTGTCAAACCGGAACGTATCTCCCTAGCCACACAGCTAGAGGTCAACCGAAAAAACTAGAGGAACCAGAATTGGATTTGGTGCAGCTCCTGGTAAAGCAAAGACCCTCCATTACATATAAAGAGATAAAAGAGAATGTCGACGCACACTCCAATGTAGCCTGCGAACATCCGGTACACGCGAGCTTAACCTTTAGGGTTAGTACCGTCTGCGCATTAACGGTCGGCCGCTTGTGTTACATCCCCTGCGGCGTAGGAGATTAACAAACTTCCGGTTAAACTTGGCCTGGGATCATAAACAACATGACTCTTGGAGGAAAACCTCTTCCGTAGGGGGGGGTGCGGATAAAAAATGGAATGGCCCTAAGTAAAATACAGTGAGCTTCTCGATCTGGGCCTTTGAGTCGGTACGAACCCAATTCTAAATCGAGAATCTCTTTCCAGAACAATAGGAGAGAATAAAAGCCTTCTTTATACTTGTAAACTTGCCAACAGGACTGACAGGATACAGTAAATCGCTGATTTATCAGTGCTTGCCGCGATGCTGAAATCAACTTCGAAGGGTACTTCGAAGGGTACGTGGAATTAACGAAGGATAAAGTTCGCAACTCCGAAGGAATATCAAAACCAAATTTTTAGTTTTGCGTCGACAGGTACCGTTCGTTTTGCGTGAAACAATTGCTTTTGAATAGCCTATAGTTGAAAGAAATTAGAAGTCGTTCGTCCCGCCGTCAAAACTCAGGTAACGCAATCAAAACATTGCACCTAGCGAGCACCGGAAAATACTGGCCCGAGTGTGTTTCACCAATCAGTGACTCCGATAGAACGAGAGCCAATGACAGCGTGTTATAGATATTCCCACTAGCATGCAGGGGGTCTAACACAAGCGATTGACCGTTAATTCGCAGACGGTACTAACCCTAAAGGTTAAGCTCGTGTGTACCGGATGCGCGCAGGCTAACTCCAATGCACAGCCGTCTATTTCTGCTATCGGAAGGGCCGTTAGAGATCGTTTACCCGATGGACAAATGACTTGGAAAAAAATGATTAGGCCAGCAGCTGAGAAGTTTACGCCTGAAAATATCGCTTACTGTCAAAGCTTTATTGATTTTATGAGCACACTTGACCCGTATCGCGTCAAGTTTTTCGACGAAGCTGGATTCAAACTCCCTGACTGTGCGAACCCCAAGTACGGACATTCGGTGAAAGGAACACCTTGTGTGGAGATAATGAGAAATACACAAACTCCAAACGTCACATTAAATTTACTGTGTGGACTTAGCGGAGTAATGTATGCGAACACTATCGGTGGAGCAAGCAACACACTTGAATTTTTGAATTTCTTTCACGAAGCCAGCCAACACACGCAACCAGGCGGTCAGCCCATGACAATGTTGCGTTCCATCGTTTCGAGGGAGGACAGATATTGGCCTAATGGTTTGACACATTTGGCGTCACTCTGTTGTACCTACCGGTGTACTCACCGGAGCTCAACCCAGTGGAACTTGTTTTCAATAAACTTAAAACCGTGCTACATAGGTACGAGTATCGATACCTTCTAAGGTACAACCTTGACGTTGGTATTTATCGCGCGCTACGGGAGGTTTCTCCTAGCGATTTACGTGGTTTTTATAACCATGTTGAATACTTTGGAAGGCTTTAAGATCAGCTTTTCTCAGAGAAGACGCATTGATTTGCTGGTGTCTATTTTGGTTTAAAGCCAGGAGTTGAGCTACAATGCATAAAAAGATAAACATCTGCCACTGAAAACTTTAAATGCTAGATAGAAGTCCACAGTAAATGCTATGATACAGAACTCAACTTTATATCTGTTTAAGTGTTTTTTTTTTTACATTTCTCAGTGTTTATGTCAAATCCAACACAAGCTACCCAAACAAAAAGAGTTCTAAAATTAGACTGCCACACAAATGTTCACAAGCTAGAAATCGCAATGAAATATTTATAAGTCTTATACGTTTTATAAGTCTAGTAAAAGCAAACACAAAGACAAAGCACAACCATTTTCTCGATTGTTGAACACTCATCCGAGACGCAAAATGTTTCTGTCAAATCCAACACAAGCTACCCAAACAATAACAGTTTTACACGTAATATCAGTTTCTAGTAAAATAAGCGTACCGCACAATGTTCACAAGCTAGAAATGCAATGGAATATCGTTTATATTTTCTGGACTGCTGTGTTGAATACTCATCCGAGGGCGAGAGGCAAAATTTCGCGCGTTCACTCTCTTGATAAGAAATTTGCCGCGCTCGCCAGAACATTGAGAGAATTTTCTTCTGATTTTTCTTCTGCTACTTCGACTTCATTTGGCACTGGAGTCATTTCGCTTTGCGTATATTCTGAGCCATTTCCAAGGTTATTATGAGGAGGAAAAACTTGCGTTGTAGCAGTGTGGGAATACTCCCCGTAGCGATTGTAAACAAAAGGATTGCCAGTGGGAAAATTATAAACTATCGGCGCCGTAGGCCCTGCACCAGCGAAGTACGGATAGTCATAAGGACGGGGCAATGATGGATATGAGCACTCATTTCTCAAAACATTCGTAGCCATAGTCTGCGAACGATCCTGTGGAGTTGTAGTTTTCAGGGCGCCATCGCTACAATGATCTGTTAGAGTTTGAGTGTTATCCACTCTCTCGCTTTCCCGAATAGCTAGTTCTATTTGATACATTTCCTCTGCAGGATTACTAGGCGCTGGTATATGTGAATATTTTTCCGAGGTCGATGAATAAATTGGGCCGCTACCTGGAAATTTCAGTCCTTTCTTCGCCCACAACCCCTTCACTGCAGAGCTCGTCGCACTTCTACACACTGGAATACAAGCCTGCTCTTGTAAGTCATGTTTTTCAATTGCCGCTTGCAAATCTTCGTTTTGCCCAGGAATTTTTCCATGAAAAAATTTCTCGACTTTTTTAGAATCGGTATTTAACGTCATCCAATCAATAATTCCATCTGGAGACATGTATTTAGCTTTGTTGCTGTTGACTAAGTTTGAATGTATTTGTTGTGAAAATGATCTTTTCGAAGACTGCACACTCTCTTTTAAACTGTGTAATTCGTCTTTCATTCTGCGTAGTTGTGTATTGTGATGACTCAGATCCGATTTCAACTCTCTAATTTCTTTCTTGTCTTCAGGGTGTCTTTTGAGATCCCCACAGAATCGAGCTGAAGTGCATTGTTCATTCGTGCAGTTTGTTCTAATATGACCTGAGCGCAAGTGACACTTGCTGCAGGCTGGCCGTGTCGCATGGAAAGGCTTTGTAGAAAATAGCTCTTCGAGAGAAATCAGTGACCTCTTTTTGCCTGATACTAATTGTTCCTGTTTCTTGAGTTCACTTTCCTTTGATCTGATGAGCCTTTCAACTGGTGTGAAATAGCGATCTCCAAGTAGTTCTCGTGTTTGGCTTTCATTCCGACTGTTGTCGCTTGTTGCTTCGCAGCTATCACTATCAGTATCGTGCAATTCTTGCTTCTGCCTTTTCGACGGTTTTGGAGCTGGAGAATTCCATACCTCAGCTTGTACAGTTATTCGCTTCCAATCCACACCGTTAACATTTCTGGCGCATCGAAACAATTCCTCCATCAGTTGTTCTTCGAGGTTGACAAAGCAGCTTTCATCATCCAAGTAGCGGAGCCTGATTTGACTGGGCGCCACTGTCTCAAATACTTTGGTCACATCCTTCACTCTCATTAGAAATTTATCCATAGAAAAGTCAACATATTCGGTAAAATTAATAAAAAATGTTCCACATCTCTTAAAATCTTCTCCGTAAAATACTTTTACTTGGAAAGCTGCCATTTCAAGTTATTCACCATTCGCACTCTTCGCAACAACAGTCGGCGCCGCGCCACACACAGCGTGCAATATCACGTGACAATTTCGATCAATCGAAATGGTCACGTGAGTTAACCGAAATCAAAAAGCGGTCGATCGCTTTCACAACTGCGAGGCGATCGTTTGTACCCCGGGTGGCAACAGTTTAGTGATTTCCGTAGTAAAAGACAAACGTTTTACGCATAGTATCATTATTGTTGAAATCCATTCAATCGGGTTCTTTCCCTGCTGACTGAGGCCAGCCTCTGCACACAAATGTCACACAGGATCGTTGACGTACTTGACTGGTTTGGCTCCCCTGCGAGCAGACGTGCCGGGAAGCTCTAGGTACGAAAATGCTCTCACCTATCTTTCCGGAACCATTTGTCAGAAAGTGATAAAATTTTGTGTGCAGACTCCCTCTGCGGAGTTAAAATCAACATTTAAAGTGCATCTCCGTAGAGGCTTTAGTTTAGAAGTTAGCATTTTGATGACACCAGCGGGCGTTCTCCGTGGGGAGTCTGGGGCATTCTTCTCGGGCGCTTTTACGATGTTATCGCAACGATCGCAAAAACATGCCCCAGTCGGCGCTCTGCAAAACGGCAGCCATATATACGCGTTGATGAAAATACAATTACATTTTACTGTGCGGCTACGTCAACCGGGCCATTTTGTAAGAAGTTAGCCAATCAGAAAGCGAGTACAGAACAAAGGATCTCGACTTTCTTGAGATCTGAGACACCGAAATATCGCTTTTCTCGTAAAAATTGTGGAAATTATGAGCAGAAATAACTTAAAAACACTTAATTACTCATCGTCAGATGTATTGCAGGTATCAAATTTGCTTAGAATGGTTTGAATCTCTAAATGACAAACTTTTTACGGGATGGCCCGGTTGACGTAGTCGCACAGTAATCAATCGCTTGTAAAACCTACACTCATGCAAAGCCGAGGCCATATCAAGAAAATTTCGCCAAAAACTGTCGATTTGCCGACGTTGCAAAACGTCCTTATTAGGAATTTCCCCCTTACCTTATTTGGAAGGTCTGTGAGTATTTTTGTTCACATCTTAGCGAAAATATAAGCAGGTAAATTTACCAAAACTTGCAGATACTCGAGAAACATATATATCGATGCAGATGAAATATCTGTATTGATTTCAAAGAAGACATAGATTATGCTCACTTTCTCATTTCTTCTTTTTCCTCACTTAATTCGTTACCTTATTGAAATCTCTTTTTTGAATTTAAATTTACCGACGACCGGTTAGCGCAGTGGTTAGAGCGCCGGGCTTATGTGCGGGAGGTTGGGAGTTCAAACCCCGGCCGGACCAACACTCAGGGTCTTTTTCTAATAATTGAGTAGAAGGTGCCTTTGCCCCAATATCTGCAAATGGTTAGACCTTCGCGTCTTCTCGGACAAGGAGGTTACCGTGCTACTACGTCAACCGGGCCATCCCGTAAAAAGTTTGTCATTCAGAGATTCCAACCATTTTAAACAAATTTAATACCTGCAATACATCTGACGATGAGTAATTAAGTGTTTTGAAGTTATTTCTGCCCATAATTTCTAGGAGAAAAGCAATATTTCGGTGTCTCAGATCTCAAGAAAGTCGAGATCCTTTGTTCTGTACCCGCTTTCTGATTGGCTAACTTCTTACAGAATGGCCCGGTTGACGTAGTCGCACAGTAAACCATAGGTCCCGTCTCTCACATACACTACACTAACCGGAACCAGAGGGACGTTAAAGAACCACGGGGACGCGGGAGTGACCATCCCGGCCCAGTGTATAGGACTCACACTCATACTAACATGGTCGAGCGTTTCATACATGAGCTTCTAGCTCGGAAGATTGGGTGACTACTCCCCACGTTATCGACTTAAAATAAATCATTTACATTTACATCATTTACAAATTTTAAAGCTATATGAAATATAAATCTGTTGATCACAATTAATTACTCTGAGAAATCTGTAAGACTGGCCCGCCTCGATTAGTTTGTACTACCTGCGGGTCAGTCCGTTTATTTATTTTATACTTAAAAATATCTCAAAAAAAATATCTCAAAACATCGTTCTCTTGGTCGCCATTTTATTTTTGTTTCCCGACGAGGGGGGCTGGGACGACATTTCAACCACCACAGGCAACCCGCGCGGATTTGCCATAAAAACGACAGCACTTTCTTTGTACCTCGTGCAGGGTCTTGAACGGGGGTCTTGAATGCTGGGGGTGTCTCAATACCATTTCCTAGACAACGTTTGTTTTAAATAGCCCCGCGTAGCAAGCGTTCCCCGCTCTCCTCTGTTTCTCCGGGTTTCTTTTCGTCCCTGGAAAACACGCGGGAACGCTTGCTGCGCAGGCTAGACAAGAACACGGCTGTAACAGCGCCATAAAATTTTCATTAATTTGAAATTTGTATCACTTTGGAAGAAATAATAACATTTCGAGTAAATCATTCATATTTTAATGTTGTATTCAATGTTACTGTAGTAACAAAATAGGAGGGTGCTGTTTCCGATTGACATAAACATTGTTTCATTGATCTGAACTTTGAAAAGGACACATATAGCGCTTATCCTGTTTATCCTGTTATCCTTGAGCAATCGAGATTAAAAACTTGAGATTCTTCAAGCCGATTTTCAGCTACTAGGTGACATTTTCAATCACGTTTTCGCTCAGTCTCATTGTCCTCAATAGTATCATTGTTGTTAGTCTAACAACTCAGTTGTACGACCGCCAACCTCAAGAATGAGGAGACGCCGAGAGGCTCCTCAACAGCGTTTTCAAATGATGAACAGTTAGCCTCAAATTTGCCAAAGCGGTACATTCATCTTATTCTCCTCAATGGTATCACTGTTTGTGATAGTCTAAACAACTCAGTTATACGACCGCAGTCTGAGGACAGGTACAAGTCTGAGAGAGAGAGAGAGAGCTCTCTGTGGCTGTTCAAGTCTGAAAGAGAGAGGGCGTGCCTTAAAAATTGACAAAGGAACTACATGAAATATTTTGACTGATAAGCTAAGGCATAAAAACAATAAAGATAACTTCTCGATTCTTCGTCAGCAAAAAACTACAGGGGGTGTAGAAGAGGACCGCTAGCTATGTACCGGTGAATATTTGAGAGTATCACATCGAATAAAAAAAAACAATGCATCAGGTCATGAAAATAGCGGTCAAGCATCATCCCTCAAGTCATTACCACTCCGCACAAGATCTTGAGTTGAGTAAATATCTCGAGGTGAGTAAATATGACTAACTGCACAAACAAACACGGTTTTTTTCCTTCAAGATTTAAGCTTGCTGGAAATCGCTATAATTTCAACATGCTGCCACGGATCGGCAAAGTCACTGTACATGGTTGCAGAAAGCAACTGTTCTTTTTAAGCCTTGTTTGCATTTTAATATTGTGCTATGTCAGCATGGATTTGCAAGTGGGCTCTGCAAGACCCGCACAAGTGCAAACCGAAACCAAAAAAGTAGAAAACATCCAAAGACAAACGTTTCAAATGGCAACACAAGAGGTCAAGAAAACTGGAAGGGCTACGCCATCTACGACAAAGGTGAGCAAAAATGAAAAGATGGAGTTGAAAATAAAAACTGGATGGAAAAATAGTAGTCAAGAACCACTTCCAACAACAAGTGATAAAATGTTAGCAAAACAAACGCTTAAAATGGCAAGACAAGAGATCTTGGAACAAGAACAGTATGATGAGAAAATTGGAAGGGCTACGCCAGCTACGACAAGGCCGAGCAAAAATGTAAAGAAGATAGAAATGAAAACTGAATGGAAAAATACTAGAACTCAAGAACCTCTTCCAACAAAACGCGATAAAATGGTACATGAGTTTTGGCCGCCTGTGAATTTTAGATTCGAGACACCGATTATCGCACCTAAGATGGAGAAGACAGAATTGTTTTTGCTCGTGATGATTCACTCTGGTGCCAACTTAGAACCGCATGTCGGGAGAAGAAATGCGATCAGAGAAACATGGGCGAAGGACTCACTGCTCAATAATAATACTACATCGCTACAAGCTCATCGTCGACCTTACATAGTAGTGTTTCTGCTTGGGAAAAATGAAAACGAAACGGTGAATCGAGCAAACGCAAGAGAAGCTGAAGTGTTCAACGACATAGTTATTGGAAACTTCAGCGACACTTACATAAACATAATTATCAAAGTCTACATGGGACTCAAGTGGATTCAAGAGAATAAAAACTGTGAATTTGTACTCAAGGCGGATGACGATATGTATTTACATTTACCACGATTGATGAAATCTCTAGACAAAGCCCCACCACGCTTCTATGGCGGATTGGTTTGGAGAGACGGTTTTGTGGAACGTGATTTTAAACACAAGCACGGAATTAGTAGAAAGTACTTTGACGAGAAGGTTTATCCACCTTACTGTGGCGGGTATTACGCCTTTTCTGCAAACATAATCCGCGAGCTCATTAACTTGACAAACACATACACACCATTTCACATCGAGGATGCGTACTTTGGTATATTACTGCGGCACATGAAAATTGTACCTACGTACATGCATTTGATTTTTCTTGACCAGTCCATGCCAAAAGAAATAAAGGAAATTTTCCCCTGCGAATTAGCAACCGCCCTTTGTATTGGGCACAAGCTAAATGGCACACACATTCATCAGGTGCATAGAAGAATGCTGAGTGTTTATCCTAAAACGCTGGATACGTCGAGCTGGAATGTGTGTCGCAGTAGATACTCAGGGGACGTTTTTAAAGAAATACAGACTCGTGCCCTTCTTGGTTGATGCAGAATCTGAAGAATTTAATTTGATGTAATTCAAGATAATGTTATGTTAATGTGTTAGGTTATGTTTATGTAATGTTATTTAATGTCATGTAATGTAATGTCATACTCATGTAATGAATGTTATGTAAGGTAATTTAATAAGGTAATACTAATTCCCTGAAGGGGGAGATGAATATTTAACCATTATCCTGCGAAATTGCGCAGAATATCGTCTGATACTTAGCCGACGAGGGACGAAGTCCCGAGTTGGCTAAAATCAGACGATATTCTGCAAAATCGAGCAGGATAATGGTTTTATTATTCAGCACATCGATAGCACAAAAACCCCCGAAAAACATGACTTTTGTGTATTATTTACGAGCTCAAAACATCATATTTCCCTCAGAAACGGATATCGCAGGATAGCTGTCATTTACAGAAGACAGCTATTGGCGTTCCAATGACCATATTTGGGCAGTGCATCGATGTGCTGAATAATAATGGCGGATATTCCGAGTTTTAGACGCCAATCAGAGCGCGTGGAATTGAATATTCACTGATTTGCTGACTGAAATACACTTTAGATGCCCCAATTATCCTTTGCGCTTCATAAGCTTATTAGGCTTTTTGGGTGACAACGTTTCTCGGAAACGGTATATACCCCGACGCTTCACGTCTCGGTATATATCTACCACTATTTGCCTCCCCTTCCGGGGATAGTTGTTTTAAATATTGAAATGCACAAAGATTTTTAAAAAAACATCAAGTAATGCTTTATTTATTTTATTTATATGATTTGCCAATTACGAGGTTCCCTTGTCGGTGTAGTGGGTTAGTAAGTCCTGCACTGAGGATGGGCAACTTCCGACGTCCCCGTGGTTCTTTAACGTCCCTCTGGTTCAGGTTAATGTAGTGCATGTGAGAGACGGGACCTACGGTTTAACGTCCTTATCCGAGAAGACGCATAACATAACATAACATTTTTAACAACATTTTCGACAACACGGTTATAAAATTATTATCCGATGTACTCTTGTTACAAAATATTGCATTGCATTGCTTTGCACTGCGTCAGAAACACTTAGTTTTGAGCATGGAAGTAAAACAGTGAACTAAACTCATTTTGTGCTTCTGTTCTGTTGTGAGGAGTTCGCGCGCGTTATTTTTAGAAAATATGACGAATCAAATCTCCCGTTGCTGATTGGCTAAACGAAGAACGTGATGCTTTCCAAATATGGTGTTTATTGATCGCGAGTCGTTCGCGCGTTGTCGCACTGTTACACGTTTCAACTCACTTATATACCGTTTCCGGGATACGTTGTCACCCAAAAAGCCTATAAGCTTGGTGCGCTAGGGAGTATGGGTAAAGATTTATTTAAATTTCTGTAAAATATTAGAAACAAACATGCTTGGAAATGTGCTGAAATTTAATCATTTCACCTGTGTTTGCGATAACTGTCTGAATTCAGATCAAACAGTAGCAGTTTAAATGCCCAGATCATCCTTTGCGCTTCAAGCTTATAGGCTTTTTGGGTGACAACGTTTCCCGGAAACGGTATATGTTTCTGACTGCATTGCATAACATTTACATAGAGTTAACATAACATAACATAACATTTTTAACAACATTTTTGACAACACGGTTATAAAATTATTAATCGTAATCACGAAGACAGAGTAATTGGCTTATGGCTGTTGTGGTTTCTCTACATATCAAAAATAAGCAGTCGTTTTTGCAAAATGCCTATAAGGAGACTGGGGCGAGCCGCGCGGGTTCCCTGTGGAGTCTCAAAATAGATCTTGCCTGGCTGCTAAGCTAGATGCAACATGGAGGATGCTTTGAAATATCGAGTCGCTGAAATGCCTGGAAGTTCTCGCTCAAAATGCAGAGTTTTTCTGGCAAATGTCGCCGAAATTCGTATCAGAAGGGGATCTACCAAATAAGGTAAATACTTCCAAATTTTGGTTTTGGCCGTGAGTGTTTCAAAAACGACGGTTTTGATCAGGGTATTTTTGATATGTCTTTTTACTTGCTTGTTTATAGCGTATTCTGTTATTGTAATCTATGCGCGAAGCTAATAAAATAATAGAATATTTTTTCCGTTCAAAAATACTGTTTGAAAGAGAGGAAGTTTCAACGAATGACTGACTACTGTTAATTATCACGCGCATTATAGGTCACGGCATGGTAGAACTTTATACGACGGTAACCCCGCCATGAAAACTTTCATTAGTTTCTAATTTGGACTGCTTAGGAAGAAATATTACAATTTTGATTAAATTCATATTTCACACTATTCAACGTTACTGTAGTAACCAAACAAGGAGGGCGCTGATTCCGATTGACAGACACCGACTCGTTTCATTGATCTAAACATTAAAAAGGTTACATTTGGCGCTTATTCTAGCTTACTCTTGTCTTTGTCTAAACCTGAAATTCTTCAAGCCTTGTTCCAGCTACTGAAGGTAAAATTGTCGACCACATTTTTATAATTGTCCTCAATGTTTCCGTTGTTTGTAATAGTCTAAACAACTTAGTTGTACGACGGCGGCCAACAACAAATCTGAGGACAAGCTGAAAGAGCTGAAATTTGCCAAAGTGGCACATGGAATATTTTGCTTGAAAAGACACGCACATCAAAACATTTCCGTCCCACAAAGTGGACTTCTTGACTCCTTTGCAGCAAGCAGGTGGCGTGGAGCAGGTTTCCCGGGGAAGAGGACCACTATTTGTAACGGTGAATGTTCGACAGTTTTACTCTCAGCGCCTTAATACAAAACCGCACCAGGTCACGCGAATAGCAGTCAAATATCCCTCAAGTCATTATCACTCTGCCCAAGATCTCGATGGCCAATCAGCTTATGTGTTAGGGTAAATATAAATAGTTGGTGGTTAACCAGTCCTTGTAATCTTTTGCAAGTATTACCATAAGGCTATTTATTCATGAAACTCACTTTGAATGAAAATATCATTTAACGTTTGTACCTGTACGTGGGTGCAGAAAGCAACTGTACTTTTATGTCTTGTTTGTATTTATCTGCTTTGGACTCTGCAAGACCCGCACAAGGGCTAACCGAAACGCAAACGGTCGAAAACATCCAAAGACAAACGTTTCAAAAGGCAACACAAGAGATCTCGGGAGTAGTGCAGTATGAAGAGAAAATTGGAAGGGCTACTCTATCTACGACAAGGGTGAGCAAAAATGAAAAGAAGAAGGAGTTGAAAGTGAAAAGTGGATGGAAATATACTAGAACTCAAGAACCTCTTCCAACAACACGCGATAAAATGATACGCGAGTTTTGGCCGCCTGTGAATTTTAGATTCGAGACACCGATTATCGCACCTAACTAAGACAGAATTGTTTTTGCTCGTGATGATACACTCTGGTGCCAACTTAGAACCGCATGTCGGGAGAAGAAATGCGATCAGAGAAACAATAGGCAGTCTTCGTATATTCGAACGGTCAGACTGGGACGAACACTCACGTGTGGCACATGCGGGGGATTAGTTTTGTTTCGCCTTTTTCAAGTGCACTAAACTGGAAATAGTGAAACAAAATAATTACCCGCATTAGCCTCACACGAATGTCGGACCGTTTGAATACGAATATTGCCTATATTCGTATTCTCTGAGAGCTGAAATTTCCTAGTGGCACATGAAATATTGTGCATGAAAAGTCAAGACATAAAGACATTTTAGTCCCAGAAAGAGGACTTCTTGACTCCTTGTCAGCAAGCCGAGCCACAGGTGGTGTGGAACAGGATTCCCGGGGAAAAGGACCGCTATGTGTAACGGTGAATGTATGACACGGGGTGTGACAGTTTTACTTCAGCGCCTGAATGCAAAAACTGGACACGCGAATAGCAGTCAAATATCCCCTCGGGGGGTTATCCCATATTTTTTGGTCGGGGATGATCGTCGTATCTAATTTAGGGGTTAAAATCACGGGGTTTGGTATCTTTTAGGGTGATCGTGATCTTCGATAAATTTAGGGAGATTGGTATCTTTTAGGGCAGAAATATGAGTCCAAATTGTTTTCTCTCATGATGGTGTTTCTAAAAACTGTGATAACTCGACGAGAATACGATAAATTAGAAGGCTGCAGCATTTTAGTCAAACGCGGAAATTTCATGATGGGTATCTTTTACCTGTTACCTGTCTCCTACGCGCCTACTTGGCACATAACGCCTCATCTTTTGGGCTTCTAGGGTAACAAATTATTTGAGCCACGCCATGTTTGGTATCTTTTAGGGGTGAAACTGAAAATTTCCGACGATCATCCCGACCAAAAAATATGGGAGTCCCCCCGGGTCAAATATCCCTCAAGTCATTACCTCTCTACTCAAGATCTCGATGGCCAATCAGCTTACGTGTTATGGTAAATATAACTGTCAATATTTGTCTAAACAAACAGATGTAATCTTATTTATGAAGCTTACTTATTATTATTATGAAAGTATCATTAAACGTTTTTCGAATTAGTTTTCGCGGATTTCCAACATGATGCCGCGGATTGGCAAAGTTACTGTACGTGGTTGCAGAAAGCAGCTGTACTTCTTATGCCTTGTTTGTATTTATCTTGTCTGTTATGTCAGCATGGATTTGCTTATGGGCTCTGCAAGACCCGCACGAGGGCAAACCAAAACGAAAACGGTCGAAAACATCCAAAAACAAACGCTTGAAAAGGCAACACAAAAGACCATGGAAGAAAAGACCACGCAGTATGACGAGAAAAATATAACGGCTACTCCATCTAAGACAAAGGGGAGTAAAAATGAAAAGAGGATGGAGTTGAAAATGGAAACTGGATGGAAAAATACTCAAGAACCACTTCCAACAACATGTGATAAAATGTTAAAAAAACAAACGTTTAAAAAGGCAAGACAAGAGATCTTGGAACAAGTACAGTATGACGAGAAAATTGGAAGGGCTACTCCATCTACGACAAGGGCGAGCAAAAATGAAAAGAGGATGGAGTTGAAAATGAAAACTGGATGGAAAAATACTAGAACTCAAGAACCTCTTCCAACAACACGCGATAAAATGTTACACGAGTATTGGCCACCTGTGAATTTTAGATTCGAGACACCGATTATCGCACCTAAGATGGAGAAGACAGAATTGTTTTTGCTCGTGATGATACACTCTGGTGCCAACTTAGAACCGCATGTCGGGAGAAGAAATGCGATCAGAGAAACATGGGGGGCGAAGGAATTGATGCTCAATACTTTCTCTCAAAGGAATAATACTACAGCGAAAATGCTAGCTCATCGACCTTACAAAGTAGTGTTTTTGCTTGGGAAAAGTTTAAACGAAACTGTAAACCAAGGAAACGCTAGAGAAGCTGAAATATTTAACGACATAGTTATTGGAAACTTCCGCGACACATATATCAACATAATTATCAAAGTCTACATGGGACTCAAGTGGATTCAAGAGAATATAAACTGTGAATTTGTCCTCAAGGCGGATGACGATATGTATTTACATTTACCACGGATGATAAAACATTTAGACAAAGCCCCACCACGCTTCTATGGCGGATTGGTTTGGAAGGGAGCTCCTGTTGTACGTGATTTGAAACACAAGCACGCAATCAGTAAGAAGTACTTTAAGGAGAAGTTTTATCCTCCTTACTGTGCCGGGTATTACGCATTTTCTAATAATTTAACTCCAGAATTGATAAATTTGACTAACACATACACACCATTTCACGTCGAAGATGCGTACCTGGGAATCTTATTACGACACATGAAAGTTAAACCTACATACATGTATGTAACGATTATACACGACCGCATGCCGAAAGCAATCAATCATATCTTCCCCTGTGAGTTGGCGACCGCCCTTTGTATTGGGCACAAGCTAAATGGTACGCAAATCTATCAGGTGCACAGAAGAATACTGAGGGTTATCCCTAAGAGAGTGAATTGGAGAAAGTGTCGCAGAAGATATTCAGTGAAAGTTTTTAGAGAAGTAGAGAAAATCCTCTATGGCTCCTCCTTCAGTTATCCGACGTAGTCCTCGAGGGGACCCATTGTCTTTCTGAGTAAATTCAGCACGGTTTGGAAGTGCAGAAAAGGACTTAATACAACATGAACATTTAGAACAGCAATAAGAACATAAATGAGGCGCTAATTATTTCCCGTGAGCGGCTATAGATTGCTCAGTTTTCAATGAGAACCACGTCAAACTAGGGAAAAGACCCTAGGCCGAGAAGTTAAATTTTTAAAACTCAAACTTAGTGACACTCCTATACCAGTGTCAGAAAGAATAGGTTCACTTTAAAACCGTTTGTCACGCGCGCGGCTATTTGCATTTCTGTTGATGTGGGTACAAGTAGATCTCATTTTTCGTTCGTTGGTCATAACGTGTCAACTCGTACCTTTTTGTTCACGGCAAGCTATGGCGTCGCGCGCTCTGATTGGCCGAGAGTTGTGGTTTACTTTGTTACAGTCATAGAAATAAAGCAATAAAACACAGATTTATTTTGGGAGAACCCTCGAAAAGCTTGAAACTCACTCTCAAGCTTTCCAAACTCGAGACCTTGACAAAGTCGCAGTCGAGACTCGAGGCCTTACATGGAAACTTTTTTTTAAATAGCCATAGTTATAGATGTTTAGAAAGCCTGAAAAAGGCTCTCTCGGTACAAGTCATAATAGATTAAACGCGAATGCTGGTAATATTGGTTTCCGTTTGCGAAATGAAAACCAACATGGCGCCTGAATCAATCCTGTATTTCGACAATAAATGATTTGTTTGACAAGCTATATCAAACACTCGACAGGTGTTTTTAGGATTTCCAGACACTTCGAAGTGGGTTAATAAAAAAAAAAATCTTTGACTCGTTTTTTTTTCAACCTACTTCAAGAAGTTAAAAAAAAGAAGCAAAACCGAGCTTTTTAATCCACTTCGATGGTATTTGGACATCTGTCGCGTGTTTGATATAGTACTACATTTATTTGAATTTTTATTGAATTTATTTTGAATTTATTTGAATTTATTTGAATTTCTGTAAAATATTACAAACAAACATACTTAGAAATGTGCTGAAATTTAATAATTTTTACCTGTGGTTGCGATAACTGTCTGAATTCAGATCAAACAGTATCATTTTAGATGCACCCATTATCCTTTGCGCCTCAAGCTTATAGGCTTTTTGGGTGACAACGCTTCCCGGAAACGGTATATATTTTTTCTACTTTCTTGCATCGTTCATTTTATACTTCGCCCGTGCTGCAAAGTAATGACATTAAATGTTCATTTCTAAGATCTTCAAGTACCACTGCCGGATATAAGTGCCGTTTGCAGGAATATGTGTTATTTACCGCCTGGGGAGAGAAAAACTGTGACTGAGGGCTGGAAAATGTTGACCGAGGCCGGAGAAACAAATTACTTTTTGGAAAACCACTCGACAACTTCCCCTGCTTATGTACGTTTTGAACAGTCGAGTTCTATTCGACAGTAAGTCAGATAACTTAACACAAATATTAGGGGTTGCACTATTATTTTATTATGTTATTATTATTACTTTAAGGTCTCGATCAGGGTAAATAATTAAAAATCCATAATACGACTTTTTTCCTGAAATTCAGTTAATAGAGTCCTAAAGTACATCTCTAAATCCCAAAATGACGCGTCAACTGTTTTCCCTTGGTTTCAATAGCCCATTCATTTGTATTGCCCGCCACTCATTTTCTGTATTTTAATTTAACTTTACTCGCTTTTTCTAGCACTTAAATTTTAGGTCAAATTTTCACCTTCGCGAAGCTCCTGACCTCGCACGATTTAAGATATCGGCGTCAAATTTTCTGTGCCGTTAGAAGATGATAACACCTAAAAAACCGTGTGAGGAAATTTTTATTTTTACTTGAAAACGTTTTTATGATAAATTTTGCGGCAGCAAATTGAAAAAAATGCGACTTTCAACTTTGCGACCTAATTTTTTCGTAAATATCGAAAATTGCTCACACGGTTTTCTTGTTCATTTCTCCAAGATTAAAATCCGACAAAGTTTGAAATGTGCAACAAATAGCTAATGGTCTGGAGCTTCTCAAGTAAACAAGGTAGTTTTAGTTCGGGGTCGATTCGGGGTTTGATTCGGCAAAATATCAGGCGAGCTTGGTCGAGCCGTGGTTCGTATTTTGGCGAGAATTTTATAGATTTCACGCTCTAAAAATTTAAAAGTTTCATAACTTTGGAACTAAACGAAATTAAAAAAAAACCGGATAAGGTTTTCGAGAAATACCTTCAAGGATTTAAATAATGTGTTACTTGAGAGTCAAGGTCCAGCAGTTCGGATGCGATCGCTCGTAAAGTTGGCACACCTTTAACAAAATTATATTTATTAATAAAAAAAAATTTTTGCCATAGCCTGCTAGTCCATTTCATAAGCTTTCCAATATAGGTTGACATGTTTTGGTTAAACTAAGGACGTGTATCATTTTTTTTTCGAGGACGTGCGCGAAGGTTCTCAGTTACCTTACAGTCAAACCGTTTCCTCACCACTTTGTAACATTGCTGAACAACATTGCAATATTGATTATCAACTTGCTCGATCAATTTGCAAGTGTGTCGAGCAAGTTGCTAATAGCGCCGAACAATTTCCTAGAAGAAAATCCACCAAGGTGCTGAGTTTTGATTAAACATATGGCAGAAGCTACATAAGTTCCCTCCATCTAATATTTATCAATCGTCCAAAGGTGATAACCATAGAGGTTTTCAATTGCTATGAAACGTTGGAGACAAGCTTTACATTGATCAATTTGATGTAAAAAAAACTATCAGACCATATTTCGTGAAAGGTGATGCGTGAGGCAATTATGTTGATACTTTTAAGTTGTATCCTTTTCGAAATCAAAAAGAAATATTTAATACAAATAGAATGAGCTATAAAAACCTTCAATTTATAACCATAAGTACCAACTTCATAAATTATAACCCTGATTAAGAAATCCTAAAATATCTTCAGATTGGTCGCGCTTTAGAAATCAACCTGTTTTTATGAGAGGTTCAAAATTGGTTGGCATGGGTGCCGTGAAAATTACTGGGTCGATCCACCTCAAAGAGCCTGTGTCAGCCGCCATTTTGACAGCATAGCAACACACCAAAGTCAGAGAAAGCATCCATTTTCATCAGCTGATTTAGAGATGATATAGAGCAATTTAGTCTCGATTGAATCTGGTTTATCAAATCTGAAATGTTGTTTTTAGATGTTTATTAAGAAATTTCTACACGAAATTCGTCTTCTAATATCGAACAAAAACAACAACAAAGGATGGCTGACACGATCACTTTAAGTTCGGATGCAATCGCGACTCGACTTCGTAACTCATTCGGTACAACGTCGGCGACACATTCGGACGCGCTTAGATTAATTTGGTGAGTCAATCAATAGTAGTTTTCCCAGCTATAAATATATTTTGGAGATTCTAGAATAAGAATTGTATCAATATCCTAACATAATCAAAGGGCTCTTGAGCAAACTCTTTCATGCTTGAGTGTGTTTTGTGGCGTTAAAAGGTGGAGCACGAACGTCTGATACTCTGGGGGTTTGAAGGGCAGTGAATACTTGAAACGTTGGGGAAACTGGGATAGAACATAATAAGCAATTTTGTTTATTAAAATTGCACTTCTGACATCTTCTAGCTTAGCCTTCCGCCGGCTAATAGGGGAGACAGGGCCTAGGTTTATTGTCTCGCCCGAAAGAAGGTAAAGTACAGGAGAAATGATAGGAGTCATTTCTACCAACGATAAACAACTAGGACCGAAACACAACCCAGGCAGCGTATTATAATAAATAATAAGTTAGAGTTAATTACCGAGATTCAAGGCAATAACCCCAATACATCCCAAGGGCCGTAGGCCCGAGGGATGTATTGGGGTTATTGCCGAGAATCGAGGTAATTAACGGACTTAGTTTACAGTTGACAAGGTTTTAAAAAAAAAGGGACAAATGAAATACATTCTTCTCATTGAAATTAACAGTTTTGAAAAGGAGTACAGTTTACAATTGAAAAAGATAGCGGATTCCAATAGGAACTATTGTTAGTTATTTAGCTGCTTTCACAGAAGTGGGTTCCCCAGAGAAACTTATTGCAATTAATTTTTACCATGCACAATAAAGTTGTGATGCTGAAGAAAATGAATGACAACTTTTATTCAACTATGATTGACAAAGGTTTCCAAACACGAATTACGTCTTTTGTTTTCGTACAACAGCCAGTCCAATCAATCAAGCGGCTTTTTGTAAAAGCGCAACTCATTTAAGCGCTGTTATTTTGGTCGGTACGTAGCTGCGTAAAGCTCCTCTCTGGTTGGATAATACAACAATACCCTATACCTCAACACAAAGAACGAGGATAATAGACTAGAGACAAAAGAACTCCTTTGTAGAACGAAAATAATAGAGACAAAAGCAACTACGTCCTTACTGGTTATTTTCATTTGTACCACGCCCTGACAGCTACAGCTCAATTTGCATAACGTTGTGTCCAGCAAAACGGATGGAACTGATTCAAGATGGAGAAACTGAAGGCAAGTTTCAGGTATTTTGCGCTCGTTGGTTGCTCTCTACGATTAGATATGCAATTAACCTGGGCATGATTTTATCTGTATTTTCAGGTTTACGTCTTAAACACACTCTATGGGCAATGAGACCAAGCAAGTAGACTGGACAAACGCTTCTCAATATGGTTCAAGTGAAGGCGTTCTCGGAAATCGTGTTTTGTGGCGTTCAACGGGATTCGCATAAAGGCTAATCAGGAGCAAATATTGGTTATAGACAGACAGTCAGCATAGATGCATAAACTGAGATTATTGGATGTTTTTTTCTCGGGGTAAGTGTATGGATTTGAATTCACTAGTAAAATGTTTGGGTTGATAATTGAATTTAGTCATTGTGAAAGGGGCAACTGTCATGGTCTATCATAAATTTGGTCTAACTTGGGGTCATTTTAAGTAGCTTAAATGCAGTCAAACTCCCTACAAATCAACAAAATAATGGTCTACGTTTTTTAACCAACCTTTCAGCTGCTAGATCAATATAAATTTGGAGTATTTTCGTGTATAATCGAGCGGATGGAATTGGATTGCTAATTGGCATTTTTGATTTTCGAACAGGCTGAACAAGCCTCTTTTTCTTTTTAAGACTAATTTGAAACAGAATATAGGCTCGGAGTTGTTTCTGTAGAACACTTGTCTTATTTTAAAACATTTTGATGAAACAAACGTGACAGTGCCCCTTGAAGTCTTGGTAAAAATGGCTTATTGTGTGGTTCCAGAAATTATCCCTAGGAAGGATAATAGGAAAGGATATATTTTCCATACAAATACTGTATTTTTCTTCTGGAATTCCAGAGAGGTGGGGGGGTCACTTTTCAACACTCTTCCGGGAGGGGGGGGGGGGGGGGGGGTATTTTCTGGAACCACACATTATTGATTTACAGGTAAGTATATGGCTTATTATGGATTAATAGGTAAATAACTAGATATTTACCTATTAATCCATAATGAGCCATATATTTACCTATTAATCCATAATGAGCAATATATTTACCTAGAAATTCAATTCAATTCTATTGATCAACCCCAACCTTTCCCTGGAGAATTCAAATCCCTCCCCGACTTTTAGTTTGTTGAGATTCATTATCCGAGTTAATTCCCTACGAATAACAATGGAAACCGCGTCAACTGTAAACTAATAAACTTTATTTACCCACGGTAATCTCATCAGGTGTATATACATATGAAAACAAAAACAATTATTATAAATACTAATACGCTATACTGATGCTTTTAGGCTAAAAAGTATAGTATAGGTAATCGCATGGGGCCGAGTAAAATTAGGGATTAATTTCACGAGTGTTTTCAATTTTTTTCCAAAATTTGAAAAAACTGAAAACACAAGTGAAATCCCTAATTTTACGAGGAACCCATGTGATTACATGTTTATGATATAAAAGGGCAAACTTCAGCGCGCGAGTTGACTGTACGTGTACGTATTCAGACGTGTGCAAAGTAGTTTTGCCCTCAATAAAGAAAAAATGCCCTCGCTCTTAGCCAATCAGCATCGAGTAATTTTGCCCTGTATATTATAAGCAGGGTAATAAGTATCGGGCTATGTATCCTAAAAAAAACTGTGTCCATGATTTGTTTTTGGTGGGCTACAAACTGACAGTTGTGACGGTGCAACCTTTTCTGTAATAGGTGTATATTGCACATGGATTTTGCCGAAATCCTTCTTTAAGGTTACTGAGAACCTTCGCGCACGTGTTCGAAAAAAAAAATGATACACGTCCTTAGTTTAACCAAACATATCAACCTATATATCGTTGGAAAGCTTATAGAATGGACTACCGAACTACGGCAAAAAGAAATACTTTTTTCATAATTAGAAATTTTTTTAAGGTTTTAATTTTTTTTTTTTATCATCACAAGGAAACAGGTTTATCTGATGACAATTATTTCTGGGACAACAAACTGCGAAGTCTGTTTGTGATTATTCTGTCACAGACTATCGCTTGGGAGCTTTTCTTCGGTAAAGAATTAACCACTTAATACATAAATTTAGATCATTACTCTTTCATTTGCATTTTTCACCGCAAAGAATGAATTATTCAAAAGCTGTACTTGATTACGCACAACTCGCAATATGATTTTTACCAAAACATGGCGGCTGTTATTAAGCGACTTCTTCGGAAAATCAGCATATTTACGTCCTTACGAGGATTCAAGAAAAAGCAGTTCGCCATTCTGTTGATTCTATCCATAGTCATCTTCTGCCAAGTTGTGATCATCAACAAACACGTTTTAATGGTTGATCCGGCAAGTCGCTTACGATCACGCGATACGATAACTAACTCAAGCTCTTCGTCGGTTTCTGAGGCTCTAAATGATACATCAAGTCAACGACCTCTGCTAGCAGGGAAACATCTTGATAATGACATTACAGGAGTGTCTTTAAAATCGATAAAACTACGGAAAATGAGGAAAAAAAGGACGAAACCTGTACTTAAAACTACTACTGTTAGTACTTTTCTAAGCACATGGAACAGAAGTGAAGTAAAAAATCAAACAGTTAGGACAACAAGTGCACGGCCAACTCTAGATTACAGAATCTTACATGAGTTGTGGCCTCCAGTGAATTTTAGAATCGAGACACCAGTGATAGCACCGCGGATTGACGACAGAGAGTTATTTCTTTTAGTCATGATACATTCGGGTGTTCACTCAGACGTGCATTTATTAAGGCGAAACGCTATCAGAAAAACGTGGGCAACGGACTCCGTTAATGTGAGAAATGTAAGCTCCAGTGCGGTGAACTCGACTCGTTTTTCCTCACGGAATCCCGGTGGACATTCGTTCAAAGTAGTTTTCTTATTGGGGAGAAGCGATAACGAGACGATAAACCAAAATATAGCGCGGGAGGCAGCAGTACACAATGATTTAGTTGTTGGGGATTTTTTTGATAACTACACTAATCTGGTTATAAAGGTCTACATGGGGTTCAAATGGGTTGCGGAAAATATCAAATGCAAGTATGTTCTAAAGGGAGATGACGATTTATACGTTTATCTGCCGCGGTTGACCAAACACCTTGAGACGGCGCCGTCGCGGTTTTTTGGCGGTTTGGTATGGAGGGACGCACCAGTTTCTCGCGACATCATGAGCAAACACGCGATCAGCAAGTTATACTTCAGTGAAGATCGCTATCCCCCATACTGCGGTGGGGGCTTTTATGCCTTCACAAAGAACCTGCTTCCTGACTTCATAGACCTGACCTCAAAATTTCGCCCTTTCCACGTGGAGGATGCGTATTTGGGGATATTACTGCGTCATATGAAAGTTAGACCTTCGCTGATGTTTGGTATAATTCTCAATGGATGGATGCCCTCGAACATACACAACGTTCCCGCTTGCGAGTGGGCGATAGCCATTTGTGTAGGACACAGCTTAAATGGTTCACACATTCACAAAGTGCACAATAAACTGACTAGTATTGACCCAGAAAAGTTATCGCATTCCGATTGGATGGTTTGTCGAAGACGAAAGCCTGTTGAAAAGAATGAAAATATTGTGGCTGCAATAATGGGTATCTTTATTTCGATAACCTTAATATTTGTGTACATAATAGTTGCCTTTCTGCCTAGTCAATTTGATGAGGAGGACTATGGATTTCTGCAAAACCGAAGGAATTATTACCCATATTTACACAGGGGTAGGTATAATAGATAGGGCATAAAAATTATAACATGTCTGTTCGCGGAGGCGCGAATTTGATTTTCAAGTGTTGAAAACGGAGATATTTTCCAGTGAGAGGGGATAGTCCCGGACCCGTAAGCTTGTTCGAGATATTTTTTCGACAAAAAAATAAATGCTTCCAGCGGCCATGTAATGTTTTGTTTTATAACCAGCCAGTAAAATGACATAAGAGAAATTACATGTTTTTTCACGTTTCACGATATCAATTTCCGGCGCGAGACCTTGCTTGATATTTCCAGTATTGAATGGGCATATGCTATATATTTCATATGTTATATAATTTCGCCCTGATACAATAATTGAAAACAACACATAACCCACTTTGCATATATATAATGCAAGAGTAAATATTATATCTAAATTATTTATACATTATTTATACTATACTGCGTGTCCTGCGTTTTGAAGGCAGACCACCTTGTCTAAAAGTAAAAGTATATTGGGGGAACGAACTCTTATAACAGGGGAGTCTTCTGAGATCAAGAGCTACATGCTAGTTTACAGCTCTTGTGTTACTAGAAAACAGCCACATAATTAATTTCATGCCAAAGTTCTCACGCGAGTGAAGGCTTTGCCGATTTAATATTTCCGAGCGCTCATTTATCTCAAAACGAAACACTTCCGATTGGACAATCCTCTCGCGCGAGAGGTTGCGAAGCGACCGGCTGTCATTCTCTTCACGTTTATGGAAATAAATAATCGAAGCGTTTTTTTTTTATTTCATTTTACTCTAAGCTCGATTTTCGGCCATAGCTGTGAACCCCACGGCTTGTTCTATGATCGAAGCCTGCTATTAAATAGCAGAGATGCCAACGTTCGACCTTTAAAACGCGGGAGATCAAGGGGTATAGTTCTTATACCCCTAAATAGTGTCCTTGGTTTATGAAGAAATATATCAACAAAACCTATAGTCTTTCTATCAAATGTGGGAGATTTCCGGAGCTCAACAGCGCAGCACACTTGAGTTGAGAAAACCGACTGTCTCGCACTGTCACTCGTGGGAATGTCATAAAAGGTTAAAAATACGTGAGTCTCTCGCAAAATGCGGTAGAGCTGTCTCAGCTGTGGAGTCGCTTTTTCTTGGCTAGGCTTTCTGTCAATATTTTGGAGTTGACTTTTGCTTCAATTATAACAGGAATTTTTTTTTTTTACTTTTTTAACTGCGGTTGGTCAAGGCCCAATGTCATTTTTATTTTTTAACACGACCAAAATCTAACTGGCTCCTATCATGAAATATTATTGACAGTTATTATTAAAGGTATAGTATATGCTGTTGCTTTGATCCGAGTTTTTTATCCAGCCACATCGTATCAGAAACAACAAACAGAAGTTCATAAAATATAGTGCCTTCCCATAGCATTTTCCTTGTCCAAAAACGTCAAATTACCATCTACATGCATATTTTTCAAATCTTCAGTTCCAGACAGAAATGTCCTCATTTTTTAAAATCTTTACCTGATGCAAAAAAATATAATCATAACAACAGTCTCGCCCGATCAACCTGAATCATTTTCGCTGCAGTGCCCGAACGACATCACATAGATATTGAAAATTTTCGAACTTCTGTTTGAAAAGCGTACAGAAAGGTGTGAGTGAAATCATGAAATGGCCATGCAAAGGCTTAAAATATACAGGCCCGTAGTCAGGAGGGGGGGGGGGACCACGTTGGTCCGCGCCTTTTCTAGATTAGCACCCCACAAGAAAAATCCCTGGCTCGGGGCCTGATACACTTGCGCTTCTGTAACTTACGGGATCGCCTTTAGGGTCATTCATCAAATTTCTGCTTTTTTCAACAAGCTTTTTAAATCATCCATAGGAAATTTATAATTTATTGTTGTTTCAAATTTATGCAATAGTTCAAGACAAATATACATTGACGTGATCAGTAGCTTGAGGCGTCGCTTGTCAGCACGCACTAAAAATCTTCGCATTGTAGCGGAGCTCCTTAGCGGCCGAAGGCCGCAGAGCGGAGCACCATACCTAAGGAAAAAGGTCAAAATGCACGCACTAAAAATCTTCGCATTGTAGCCTCCTTTCTATAGACATTTAAGGAAAATGATGAGAAAATTTACTGCCGAATTCGTAGTATCGTGATGATCCGAAGTCAAGATTCAGATTTCGTTTGGGTGAATCTGTGCCGTCAATCAAAATATTCGTACTCCTGCACGCCATTTCGTACGGTTCAAAAAAGTCAAAAAAAGAACATCAGAATTCAAGACTTTGGAAGTTGTTTTGAATACATAATATGTCTTGAATTCTGATGTTCATATTTTGACTTTTTGACGGACAGCGCAGAATCGCCCAACCGAAATCGTAATCTTCACGTGATCGTCGCGATACTACGAATTCGGCAGTAAGTGTGCTAAAATGAAGCATGAATAATAGATGTAAAAGGAATGATATAAAAATAATGGTTACCTTTTCTAATTGCTATGTTTCGTAGTTCGACCATCAACATTCCACATTTGCATATCACTCCATAGACAATATCTGTATTCGTGATTACTTAACAATGACTTCTCCAGCAGAGAAAAGGGATCTGCCGTGGATTATCTCTGCAAAGTAAAGGGATATGTAGCATTAAAACAAAATAATTATCAAGAAGATGTATGGGGAAAATATGTGGGTAAAAATATTGTAGAAATAATGTTAATCAAAATATTAAAATAAAATAGAAACACACTGTGCTTATATGGAGACGTGCGCATACATCCAGGGGCATTCCTACTTTTGTATACTACAGAATTCAAGTAGGTAATAGAAAAGTTGTGAAGTATAAATGGAAAGACGCACTTCTACAGTAATTATATATAGTGGTTAAGTTTGCTGCGAATTATTTGCAGGATTTCTACAATGTTTTTACATAATTGCCGCCAAATGGGTAAATCCTTTCAGGAACTATATTACTATGGGAGCGTATTATTTTAACGCTGAGATAAAATACATATTATTTATATAAAAGGATATGTACTAAAATTACTTAGAATTTAGGTAAGATATAAATAATGTAAATGTATCCAAGTGGACAGTTGATCATCTTTAATACAAATAAATTTTGTAAGAGGAACAGCTGTTATCGATTTTTTTTTCCTTCACTCTCAACCTCTTCGCCGGTTGAACTTACAGTCTCAATGTGGATTTCGATGAATTCGTGTGTTTGTTATATGAACAAATAATACATTGCGTACTTCCCCCTCCCCCCACCCTATCCGCTGACAAAAAACTAACCCAGAGGCAACAACAACCATCCAACACTAAGTAGCAAAAACATCCCAAAACCAATTAACAAAACGCCATATTTAGGGAAATGTCTCACTTCCCATGCAGAAGGGATGAAATATTATACACTTAATGACTGCTCTCAAGGGAAACAGGGAGTTTTGTTTTCCCGAGAATCTCGATGTTTCCCGGAGACGAAGTGGAGCCAATCAGAGCGCGCGCTTTGATCGAATAAACAAGAGCTATATAATAAATGCAACTTGTTATATAGCGAGTGCTCACTCCAACCGAGCGCGCGCTCTTATTGGCTAAATCAAGGTCACGTGGTGAAGTACAAATCAAATATTCCCCGATCAGTCAATATTTCGAAAAATTATTGACTGGTCGGGGAATATTGCTTTCGCGCGTCGCGTTTGATAGCGGGAAAAAAGAGAAAGTTTATTGTAAACACGCGTCGAGTCTTTTTTAAAAACCTTTGCTAATTTTGATAAGTTTTTGCTAATGCAAGAAAATTGTGTTGTTTATGAGTGTTTTCCCTTTACATGATGCAGTCGCGCGCAAACTTTGTAACTTGTCTTTTCATTCTTGAAATACATTTGTTTTGACTTAATAATTCAGTATATTTTCTGCTATATAACAAAACACTTAATGACTACTCCCTCGGGAAACACCAGTTTTGTTTCCCTCGGGAACAGTCATTAAGTGTATATTATTATATAAGCAACAAAGAATCGGGTGATTCCTCCCTCTAGCGAGAACTTGATATTTTCACGTGAAAATAACACACATGCCTGTGCTCAATGGGCGATTTTTAGGTTTTACTCAAATAAAATTAACATTTAGTATTTCATTGATGTTTATATAATAATCAGAGCATTACATGGCCGCTTTCGTGAGATCAATTTTCAACACTTGAAGATATAAAATTCGTATCTCCGCGCGCCTTTGTAATACCCTCTATTTGTTATATAGCGAGTGCTCACTCCAACCGAGCGCGCGCTCTCATTGGCTAAATCAAGGTCACGTGGTGAAGTACAAATCAAATATTCCCCGATCAGTCAATTCGAACAATTATTGACCGGTTGGGGAATATTGCTTTAGCGCGTCGCGTTTGAGAGCGGGAAAAAAAAGTTTATTGTGAACAAGCGAGTTTTTTTTTTAAAACCTTTGCTAATTTTGATAAGTTTTTGCTAATGCAAGAAAATTGTGTTATTTAGGAGTGTTGGCTGATCACGAAATATGACTACCATTTGAGATTGTTATATAGCGAGTGCTCACTCCAACCGAGCGCGCGCTCTTATTGGCTTAATCAAGGTCACGTGGTGAAGTACAAATCAAATATTCCCCGATCAGTCAATATTTCGAAAAAATTGTTGACTGGTCGGGGAATATTGCTTTCGCGCGTCGCGTTTGAGAGCGGAAAAAATAGAAGTTTATTGTAAACACGCGTGTCTCTTTAAAAACCTTTGCTAATTTTGATAAGTTTTTGCTAATGCAAGAAAATTGTGGGATTTTAGGAGTGTTTTTATTTTACACGATGCAGTCGCGCACAGACTTTGTGACGTCTCTTTCATTCTTGAAATACATTTGTTTTGATTTAATAATTACAGTTTATTTTTTGCTATATAACAAAACACTTAATGACTGCTCCCTCGGGAAACACCAGTTTTGTTTCCCTCGAATCTCGATGTTTCCCTCGACTTCGTCTCGGGAAACATCGAGATTCTCGGGAAACAAAACTGATGTTTCCCTCGGGAGCAGTCATTAAGTGTATAATATTTATCAAAGGAGTTGCTGACTACGAAATATGACTATCATTTGAGAATATACATTCTTCTGATGAACAAGCAATGAGCAATTGCAAGATTTATATAACAAAAAATGTCTAATGAAACTCCGAGTTGGTCCAAATCACCACTGACTGCACTACACAGTATATCGTTTTCATCCCCATTAAATTATTGATATTTCTCATTTCATAACATTATACATGTATGTCGTTCCATCAAAATCCAAAAGTAAAACATTTTCTCTATTTTTCGATCCGGGGGTCAGGATTAGTGCGAAAACCACGTTCCGGGGAATACTCGGTCTGGTTTGAATTTAATAAGTAATTTAGTAACAATCGATGAATTATGCAGATCACCTTTTAGTTTGCTATCTGAAAATATAACATCGCGGTACAAATAATATGTTACGAGGAAGAGGAGCGTTCACGCGTCTGTTCCACAGGATAACCCAAATGGCTTTATTTAATGGGCTTCACAGACGAAAATTCGCTTTATTGGTTTTCCTAACGATTGTGATATTCTTCCAAGTCGTGATCGTTTCTAGAGTATTATTCGTGCGAACTGGAAGTCGCTTGCGGAGTGTCGAATCTACAGTAGCTTTGAACGGTACGCCACCTGCCTCAGAATGGTCCGGGAATATACAGAAAAATCAAGACATTACCGGAGTAGATAACTCTCCAAGTTCAAGGAAACACGGATCTTGGAAATTTCGCAAAAGATTTATGCGACTTCGTTCTAAAAAGGTCATCGCGACTACTCGTAAAATAGAAAGTGTCACTCGATCTACGAGCACGATACTTCCTAGCGTCGTAGATAGCGTGAAAAATATAGGTGGAAATATCAGTAGAAATGCAAATGTCACTGAGCGGCCAACGCTAGATTATAGAATTTTACACGAATACTGGCCACCTGTGAATTTTAGTCTAGTGACTCCGCATATTGCGCCGAAAATAGAAGACAATTTATATCTCCTGGTGATGATCAACTCGGGTGTGCAATCGAAATCGCACACAGAGCGCCGTCATGCAATCCGTAGGACGTGGGCTCATAAAAAAATACAGCTCGAAAATTTCGGCGCGGGAGTTAAACACGGTTTTCCGTTTAAAACCCCGCTTGTAAGGCCTTTAGGCTGGTCTTCTTGCTTGGGAAGAGCTACAATGAAACGATTGATACGGAAATCGAAAACGAAGCGAAAGAGCATAACGATCTCGTGATTGGGGAGTTCCCTGATAATTACGTAAATTTGATCATCAAGGTATATATGGGATTCAAATGGGCACAAGACAATGTGAAAAGTAAATTTATTCTCAAAGCCGATGATGATACATATGTTTACATTCCAAGGTTAACTACTTTACTAGAGTCCGCCCCAGATCGCTTCTTCGGAGGTTACCCTATCGTCAACGCACAGGTATTCCGTGATGTGAATAACAAGCATGGCATTAGCAAATTGTTTTTCAATGAAAATGTCTATCCGCCATACTGCGAGGGGGCATTTTATGTCTTCACGAAGAATTTATTACCGGATTTTATTCGCCTAACGAGCCACATTCGACCGTTCCACATAGAGGATGTTTACATGGGTGTATTGCTAAGATATATGGGCATGCGACCGGTCTTTATACCCGGGTTTTATATTAATAATTGGATGCCAGGTTTGATTCGGAACTTCAAGCCCTGTGAATGGGCAACTGCTGTTGCTATAGGTCATAGGCTAGAAGGTTCTACAATAGAATATGTCCATAGCAAATTACCTATGATTGACCCCTCAAGGTTGTCCTCTAAGGACTGGCAGGCTTGTCATAGAAGGAACATACCTAGAAATGATAATATCCTGTCTGCTGTCTATGGAATATTAATATCCTTATCAATGATTCTGGTTTACGTAACCGTGGCTTTTCTACCAAATAATTATGAAGCTTTCGACGAACAGCCGTTCGTTTATAGGAGACAGAATCATTATCCCTATATACATCGGGTAGGGAGGTGATGTAGGGAGAAAGAGTGGAGGGCGTGAGCACCTGCCTAATGCGGACAGTGGGACACGTCAACACAATCGATATCAAATGGTGGAGCAATACATATCATGAAGCTTTCGATGAACAGCCGTTAGTTTGTCGGAGACTGAATCATTAACCCTATATACATCGGGCAGGGAGGTGATGTAGGGAGAAAGAGTGGAGGGAGTTACTATGTGAACACCTGTCTAATACGTACAGTGAGTTGCAGTCAACACAATTGGCATCAAATGATGGAGCAATAATTATGAAGCGTTCGACGATGAACAGCCGTTGGTTCATCGAGACAGAATCATTATCCCTATGTACATCGGGCAGGGAGGTGATGTAGGGATATGAGTGCAGGGAGCTACTATCTGATGAGCACCTGCCTAATGTGCGGACAGTGAAGTGCAGTCAACACAACTGGCATATGGTAGAGCTAGCTTCTTCCAAAACAAGCCAGTCTTTGAAAACTAGAAGCGAACATGACACTGTGAAGTACATGAAGGAAAATTAAGTGTTGATGTTTGGAGCCTGATTTGTCGTTTTGCATTCTCGTTGCGTGACCTCCTCCGTTTGAATGTTATTCGGTTGCTCTGGTGGCTGTAGATCAGGAGTGACATATGATTGGCCCCTTTGCTCAATGATTGCATTGGGGTAACAATGGAACATATTCCTAGATTATTCCCACATTGTGTGGCACTAGAGCCTCAGATAAACAGTCCAAATAACGAATAATTCTGGCGACGAATCCTCCGATAAATGATGTCGATTTGCGGGCACTGAGAGGGGAATTCGGTAACAAAGTGCTGCAAGTGTGTGTTTTATAAGGGGGGGGGGGGGGGGGGGGGGGAGCGTCACCACTAGTACACAGGCTAGTGTTTTACAAGTTATTGTCGAAACAATAGGCCATGTTCGAATTACGCTCCAATGCATACCAACAATAACCTCAAGTCGAGGCTCACTTCAAAATTACTGTAAATGTATTAGTAAATGTATTATTAATGCCTCGATTTGAAGCTTTTGTCTTGTGATCATTAGAGCGTAATTCGAACCTGGGCTGTCAATGGCCGAATGCGACATGAAAATCGGTGAATAGTCACCGACAAAAGGACGAGGTGGCTATTCGACGATATTCTCGGAGCCTGATATGACTTTTGTATTAGTATACTTAAGTGACATACTAAGGCCTAGGGCAAACAAAGTCGCGTCGATTACATTATTTTGAAAACATACCGACTCATTACACTTTCAAATAATAAATTATCTATTGTTTTAATATACGCGCGACTCTAGTTCGACACTTGCCCCAGGGCTAAGATTTTTTTTCGTGATCGAAATCAAACTCCCGCGCGCACTCTATATGCTTTCAATCAAAGTTATGGTCACCAATCATCGCGCAGAACTTATTTCATTAACTTGAGTAATTGTATTAAAAAGATGAGACGTGGGAGAGGGCCGCACCAGATCACACCTTTTTAAATTTAACATAAAATGTTACTGTAACACACGTGTATAGGCTCTATGCAGCTGAACTGTCATGTGTTTGTTATTTCGCTACCAACCTGTAAAGCCTGGTGCACACTTTCGACATAACGACATAAGGAAAATATCACGCGATCAAAACTTAGTGGTTTCAAAACGTTGAAGTCCAAAAAAATAACATAAGATTGCTTTGGTGAAGCAATCTAATGATGTTCCGTGGAAAATATTGATTATTTCAATTATTTTCCCATGCTTTTATCGTTGCAACATAACGTCCTTATGTCGTTATGTCGCTAGTGTGCACCGGGACTAAAGCCTGGTGCACACTTGCGACATAACGACATAAGGACGTTATGTTGCAACGAAAAAAGCACGGGAAAATAATTGAAACAATCAATATTTTCCATGGATCTTCATTAGATTACTTCACCAAAGCAATCTTATGTTATTTTTTGACGACTTCAACTTCTTGAAACCACTAAATTTTGTTCGCGTGACATGTTTCTTATGTCGTTATGTCGCAAGTGTGCACTAGGCTTTACAGATTGGTAGCGGTTGGTAGCTCCATTCATACTTCCTAGCGGTTGGTAGCGAGTATGAATGGAGAGCAAACAAACTTTATAGTTGACTGTGCTAGATGACTCACTTTCTAGTGAGTCCGAATAGTCGAATTGATTTGACAAGTATTTTTTACCAGCAGGTTAAAGAGCCTGTGTCAGCCGCCATTTTGACAGCATAGCAACATACCAAGTCGGCGAAAGCATCCATTTCGATCCATTGATTTACAGAATATAGAGCAATTTAGAGAATATAAAGCAATGTTCTCGATTGAATTGGGTAAATCAAATCTGAAACTTTGTTTTTAGATGTTTATTAAGAGATTTCTACACGTAATTCCACAGGTGACCCAGGACAATTGTTTGTGTACTACAACATCGAAGTATTGACAGTAATATAGGGTTTATATGGGGATTGTGGTAAGAGATGTTTGGACCTGGAATTTTTTAGGAAATTATCAATAAAAGTTACTGAAACTTACCATGTTGTTAGTTGTGGTTGTCCTTGATGCTCATGTGAAGTTTCACGGATTTATCTTGCGAATTGAAGATAAATCCGTGAAACTTCACACGAGCATCAAGGACAACCACAACTAACAACATGGTAAGTTTCAGTAACTTTTATTGATAATTTCCTAAAAAATTCCAGATCCAAACATCTCTTACCACAATCCCCATATAAACCCTATATTACTGTCAATACTTCGATGTTGTAGTACACAAACAATTGTCCTGGGTCACCTGTGGTAATTCGTCCTCTTATATCGAACGAAAACAATAAAGGAGTGGCTGATTACAGTCAATTGTTTTGCTCTCCAGTACAACATGTGGCAGACGCCTTCGGCTTGTGTCTTTCAAGTTTTGATCAGTTCTCCCAACATCCCCCTCGTGTTTGTAAGAAAGCAGAGAGCACGCGGAAAGTTCTTTTATTGCTTAAATAATATGATTAAAAACATTTTTGAGAGAACACGTATAAGTCGAGAACTTATGGCCATATTTTGCGCAATTTTTTGTAAAAATACGTATCCGCACTCGTCAAATTGTTTTGTGGTTGCTCTGAGTGCAGGGAAAACCTTTGATAACCATCATAGTTTTTGAACAGTCGTCGCAATCTAGGCGCATAATTCGGGTTTTCTTATCAGGTATTACTTGAAACGTTTGTCAAAGAAAATGTAGCTACAAAAAAAACAAAGCCATTACAAATTTCAATGAATGCAACAATTCTGTGCATAAAATATATAGCAAAACTATTTTGGTATTTAGTTACCTTGAAAAATACAAAAACAAATGCGGGCAAAAAAACACTACGGTTTTCTCAGTTATATTTATTGTATTACAGGAATTTCAAAGTATTTGTAAATGGGAAAACGATGCAATACAATTTCTGTGAAAATCCATAGATAAATTGTATCTTAAAGATATATCAAATATATTAGAAATGTGATTTTTAAGATGTTGCTGTTCATGGCAAGCAAAACATATCAAAAAGATCAAATCAAAATATATCTAGCTTGTAAAACAATACCTTAGGAAGTTGAGATAAATAGTGAAGATTTATGCGTGAAACAAAACGTTCTGGTATTCTAACAAAGACTCGGTACAAAGACTCGGTTACAGACATGACAGGGGGAATGACTCGAGCGCTGACATGACAGGGGGATGACTCAAAGTATAGACATGAAAAGGGGGTTGACCCGGGCATAGACACGACAAGGGGGGATGACTTAAGCATAGACATGACAGGGGGGATGACTTGGGTATAGACAAGACAGGGGGATGACTCGGGCATATACAGGACAGGGGGGATGAATCAGGTATAGACATGACAGGGGCGATTGACTTGGGCATAGACATGACAGGGGGGATGACTTGGGCATAGACATGACAGGGGGGATGATTTGGGTATAGACATGACAGGGGGGATGACTTGGGTATAGACATGACAGGGGGATGACTTGGGTATAGACATGACAGGGGGGATGACTTGGGTATAGACATGACAGGGGGGTGACTTGGGTATAGACATGACAGGGGGGGGTGACTTGGGTATAGACATGACAGGGGGATGACTTGGGTATAGACATGACAGGGGGGATGACTTGGGTATAGACAAGACAGGGGGGATGACTTGGGTATAGACAAGACAGGGGGGATGACTCAGGTATAGACATGACAGGGGGGATGACTTGGGTATAGACAAGACAGGGGGGATGACTTTGGTATAGACATGACAGGGGGGATGACTCAGGCATAGACATGACAGGGGGGATGACTGGCATAGACAAGACAGGGGGGATGACTCAGGCTTAGACATGACGGGGTATAACTTGGGCATAGACATGAAATGAAAATGAAATGTATGTATTTGTATACCGCAAATTATCATATGAATATGTTCAAATGCGGTTTCAAATACAACAACTGTATGAGAAAATCCTGAGAAATTTACCCGGGAGACATACAGTAAATATATGGAAAGTTTAACTTTTTTTCCCGGGAGATCAAGAAAACCTGGAGAGTTGGAAAACCTGGAGAGTTGGCAGGTATGCAAGAGGGGGATGACTCGGATAACTTTCTCAGAAGACTTGCATCTGGAAAAGCACTAAAAGAGTTTGTCGCACGTGCCATTGTTGGTGGGAAAAAACAGGGAACCCAACCGTGCGTTTCTTCATAGGTTCCGCACAGATGACGTCACACTAATTAAAAACTCATACAAGCAAATATACCTTTCTCCCATTTTCTGTTTTCTCTCTAAAGAACGGCAAATCAGCCAATCATTTTGCGAATAGCCCGGGTTCGAATTACGCTCCAATGCCCAAATCGGCTCTCTCCAAGTTCTAATACATTTACAGAGTAATTTTAGAAGAGAGCCTCGACTTGAGGTTATTGTTTGTAGGCATTGGAGCGTAATTCGAACATGGCCTGTTTAAGCTAACTGTTATTGCCGGATTTCATACCGTGAGTGCCTGGGGCGAATCTCTTAATATTACCATTATCGAAACGAGATACACATAAAGAGGACGATCATATTCATACTATAGAAAAATTATCCTAAAGTTTGGCGTTGATTTGTAAATTCCGATCGAGATACAGTCATTCCAAGATGCCGGAATTTCAATAAGCGGTTTGACGCCCGCGTCCGGCTTTCACACAAACCTTGTAAACTTTTAGACTTTTTGAATGTCTGTTTCTCGATCAATATTTGCTCTATTAATACCAAGCTTGGGGATATTTTGTACAGTTCAGCACGCCCTTTCTCCTTATGTGGGTCTTGAACGGATAATCGTCAAATTAACCGATTCGCCCCAGGCACTCGCGGTATGAAATCCAGCAATGGTAAAATTAACAAATTTTCAGGGTTCAGTTACAGTGGTATGTACTCTTATTTCCCACGCTTTACGTCATTAAAATGTTTCAGACTCACGAGCCGCAGGCGAGGATATCTCAAGAAATACTACAACCGCATCGAAGAGGAAAATATTTGATTCCAATTCCTCGAAATTCAAAAGTTTCCTTTTCAGTTTTCGCAAGTCATTGTGAAAATAGCCAAAGTAGGAAGCAGTTATATAAGATTTAACGATTTTCCTTAAAATTATAATTGAGCCTTTAAATATGAAATATTTTACAGGTCAAAACTGTATTTCGCCAATCCTTGGAATTCTAGCTCTCGCACAAGTTTCTTTTTGTAAACCAAACCTTAGTTGGGTGGGTACCTATAAAGACTGAGGAAAACAGATATTTGCTCATAACTTTTGAAAGAAATGCATGAAAAATATCAAACTTAATGAACGTTCAAGGCAACCCTTTGGCGATAGTTTGGCCTAAATATTTTAATAATATATGTATCTTGACCAAAACGGACCCCCTTTTCAACGTCAACGCGCGCGATAAGAAAACATAGCTGTTCTTTTCCCTTGTGAAATTGCACATCCTTTTCTCGGATTTTATAGGAACCACACGAGCCCGTGTCAGCGACTCCTTTGTAATATTGTTTTCGCTCGATACCAGAAGACAAATTACGTGTAGAAATCTCTAAATCAATATCTAAAAACAAAGTTTCAAATTTGATTTGACAAATTCAATCGAGAAAATTGCTCTGTATTCTCGAAATCAGCGAAGTGGACTGCGGAAATGGATGCTTTCTCCGACTTGGTGTGTTGCTATGGTGTCAAAATGGCGGCTGACACAGGCTCCTTAATTAAACACTACGGCCACCTGTTGATATGCCACCTCTGTTCTATCGCACAACAAAATCGAAAAGTTCATCATGAAACAGCTAAATTCCAACAGTGTTTACCTCGAGTGTTTACCTCGAATAACATAGTTCCTCCACAGCAAGAAAGAAAGCCATTTAACGGTAACGTAGCGAAACAAATGTTTTAACTATTATTTTTTATATTTATTAATGATAATCATAACATTTTTAAAATGGTGTTTATACATTCAGTTAAATAAGGGGAGATGTAATTCCTCGCGGAAGGTTTTAACGAGGTTGCATAACTGTGTTTAAATGTTTTCTCCCTAGTTAAAAAAACATTGCTCTGACGATTTTGTTTTCTGCAGTTTCTTGTATTAGGATTACTATTAATCTAGGGCGCGTTTGTTTGTGTTCGTGTTCATCCGGAGAAATTGTCGATCACATTAGTATTTTACGCATAGAACACTATAAACTGCGACGACATATTATGTTTCATTCCTGAAAACAATTCAATTGCCTCAAAGCTGACTTACAATCCAATTAAGGCTAGTTTTAGACGTCGAACTTAATTCTTGTCGCACTAAATGTCAATTTCCTATTGTTTGGTTAGTTAGAGCTATTGTCTTGAGCTCATTTGCATTAGGAACGGCACTATCTGCCGTGCCAACGCCGTGCTACTGCCGTGCTAAATTAAAATTTTGAATCCTTCCAGCGCTTTTAAAATCAGGGCTGAGATCTTCTCAATTCGCCAGACATGCTATACTAACCTCATAAAATCACTCCTATCGAAATTACTTGTTTTTACTGGCTAATGAACCTAATCTATTTAGCGCGACAGAATTACGTTCGACGTCTAAAACTGGCCTAACAAAACACGGTTTGGCTTCTATTCTGTCAAACAAACAAGTTAACAGATCTGGGTGATTTTACGCAGGCTTTGGGAGTTTTTGAACAAGGACGAGGTAGGCCTTAAAACCAATTTTTCTTCTATAAAATGCAAACGAAATTTGGAAAACAAATCCATACGACTCTCTTAAAAGGTTTGATGAACGGAAGCCAAAACGCAGTTTTACGTTCGGAATGTTAAAGTACGTGTGAGTTCGCATATTTTAAAAATCACAGTAATCAGATTAGTAACAGGTCTAAGTGCTTTTTGATTTACCGAACGGGTAATCTAGAAATTTGTGGGAAATTATTGAAATTTAGGGTTGGCAAAAGACAAACACAAAATGATAAATTAGCGTGAAGACATCATTCATTTGGTTTTGACTTTATATGATGACATGACGTCACAGTCGTATAATAAATTTGAATATCTCAAATTTTCACAAAGAAAAGAAATAGAAAGTAGACTTCGTAATTTTCAAATTCGTAGATTCCGTAAAAAAATGTTACGTCAAATTAAAGAAAGACATGTTAAGAAGCGAACAAATCCTGTCTTCCAAAGCGGTAGTACCCACAAAAATGAGAGTGCGACTTACACTATTTTTTTTTTTATTTTAGTGTAGAAAAGACGTTACAATGGGATTCCTTGTGCTCATTCTGTGTGTACTTCTATATGCAGTCGCTCCATCAGAGGCTGCCTTCTTCGGAGTTCAAGGTAATCGCATTCGACCTGCGTAAATTCAGGGTGGTGAAGGGGTTCTCCGTGATCCGTGATTCACCCCAAATTTGCTCCGTGACTCGTGAAAACAGGAAAATTATTGCCGTGATCCGTGAAATCGCATGCCCTCGTGACCCGTGATTTTACGAATTTCTCTCACGTGACTCGTGATTACAGGCCTAGAGATTCGTGAAATGCGAAAGCTGGTCATTAGAGACGGACCATTTGGACCAATATCGAGCAGGCTCATTCTCTCCTGACTACTTTTTAGGGAACCTGACGTCCTTATAAATAGATTGTTTTTTTGGTCGGCTCGTGCTGCGCGCTCGCTATCTACAACATTAAAATGTCCTTTTAAATTGGGTAAATTTACTATCAGCTTAAACGCATACGGGACCTCCTTCTTCCCAAGAACGATCAGATCATGGAATCTGTTGCCTGAAGAAGTGAGGTCCTGTCGCACCATCGAAGCGTTCAAGTTGACCGCCGCGCCTGCAAAAACATCAATGCAGGCGCCTGCCCACCTGCGCCGCCTTTGAAGCGTGCGCCCCAAAATATCTTGCATTAGCGTCACGCTATAAAGAACTTTAGAACTTTAGAATCAGCAAACAGTAAAAGGTTTAGCATAGGAAGCGCAATTCGTGAAACACCAAGTTCTCATTTACTCCTGGACTTTTCCAAAATTTGCCACGCGCTTTGCGCGCACAAAGAGGATACTTTGGTGTAGCATTTAGAAACTAAAACATCGTACTGGGCTATGTTTAATTTCGGAAAATATCTATTGTTTTCTTCCGTGACTCCATTTCTTCACCGTGACTTTCGTGTCCCAGAAATAATAATTTCATTAACGGCGTAGTTTGATTTTCAAAATTGCAGCGCGCTTCGCGCGCATCCAGAAACATACAAGCAAGCTCGGTACTGAACCGAACATCTTCATAATAGCGAAAATCCTAAATCCGGTGATCAAAAACCTGAACTAATCTGGATGCTATGAGGAAACCAATTTCGCGAAATGATAAAATAACAGGAGAGCTTGAAATCGTACTTTATTGAATTGTGATCAATTGTCGTTTTGATGGCGAATAATTTAAGTGATATCTCAAACCATCAAAAGAATTATCAGGAAAAAAATCGAGCACAGACGTCACGTTCTAGGGAAAAAACATCGAGCAGCAAAACTGGACGCGAAAAAAATTTCGAACCAAAATGGTCTCAAATATTAACTTTTACTGCGCCATTTCAGTAAACGCGACCTTGAACGCCCTCTTACTCCGCTCAGTACGCGCCCTCTTATTTTGGAGTATCTGTTCTGCTTTTCTACTTTTATCACTATATTTATTTAAAACACAACTTGCATAATCGTTTTTAAGATTTTACTTCCGTGATTCATGAAAACCGTAATCCGTGAAATAACGAAAAATCGGTTCGTGATTCGTGATCGCAACCCCCCCTTCACCCCCCTGTAAATTCGGGTCCGCGCATTTCCCTTTCGTAAACGGTCGATGCCTTTTAGAACGGTCGTTGCCATTTCTGTGAACGGTCGATGCCTTTTCAGAATGGTCGTTTTTATCATTCATATAGCTTCGTTCTATCATGGAGTTATTATTATTATGGAGTTATGGTTCTATAGATGCTAATGAAACCATCTTTGTTTTGGGCCACAGCCCGGAAATACCTACACGGGTAGCCCGCGTTACGCACGGGTTGGCATTGACAAAAACGCCCACATATATCTAACCACGTTTCAAAAATTAAATGGAATAGTGGGCCAAAAATCCCTAAACTTGGAAATAATTTTATTTTTCAGGAAAAATAACTCCTTGCATACCTCCATGCACAGAATACGCCTTGTTGATCACACCTCAGGGGCAGCAAAGTTGTCTGAAACTCTTTGTCTATAAATTCAAGCGGAAAAAGAACACCATTCTGAAGCCTCGAGATGTCACTCAGATTGAAACGAATCCAAGTGAAATTACCTACGACGTCGAAAAACTGCTCCGAAACAGTGTCACAATTAACAACCTCGTCTTGGAGCTTGTAAGAGCTGCTGAAAAAGTCATTCCGAGAGAAAATCAGATAAGCAGTCCAATATTTTTTTCACTTCCACCGGAGGTGAAAGCAGAATATCCAATAGGTTGGTTAAAGGTCTTGAATAAAGTGAATGCTCTATTCACAAACAAGACGGTACCGTTTATGGCGAATTCGTTCAGCGTGCTATCAGATACACCGTATACCAAAGGTCTTTCGCAATGGATCACGGTGAATTTTCTACTCGGAAAATTCGCGAAAAAAGGAGTCAAGAAAACAGTGGGCGTTTTGAGCTTTGACGGGAACTTGAAATCCGAGCTCTCGTTTGAGCAGAATATTTTTGATGGTGAAGTCAGTAGTTTAACAACGATAAAGCACTTCACTCATTTCATAAAAACGTCCAGTTTTATCGAAGGAACTGAAAGTTTGAACCTCAAAAATACTTCGATGAAATTTCGAAGCCGAAACAAACCGAGACTAGAAGTCCGTGCGGACCTAAAGGACTGAGAGAAAAATTCGTTAGGAAAAATATGGAACACGGATACATTGTTGGAACTGGCGATGTCGCAGAGTGCAGGAGATTAGTGCATAAAGTGTATCTTAAATTATGTAGTAAACTCAGAGGTTGTCCTTTTTTGAAAACTCCTTTTAAGGGGCGATTCGTGGCTTTCGACAATATCGCGATGCTTATGGATTCACTAGGATGTTATGACTGTGATCACGTGCTGACTCCGTCAAAACTCGACGCTCTGACGAGACGTTCATGTGGCGCAGATGAAGAAGATTTTCTTGCTGAAGCGGATGAACGCACACGAAACTCTGTCACCGAAACAATTCCCGCCAAAAAGTATGAGATTCACGCTAAAAACTCTCAGATTCCCGCCAAAAATTCTCAGACTCCCGCCAAATTCTCCGATGAGGAAAAGGACATTTCGCCTGGGGTGATCGATTGCCTCAATGCGAATTATTTGTACGTGCTGATGACAGAGGCGTACCACATGGACAAGAACCAGGAAATAAAAATAATTAGGGAAATCAACGGTAGAAAGATGAATCCTGCTTTGGGTGGAATCCTGACGAATATGAATCTTCTGGCGGTAGATTAAAAGTTGAAAGTTGCTTTCAAATTGGAAGAATTGCTGATGGTGGGAACTGTAGGCGAGTGGTTGGGATAAATGTTAAACCTGCTATGTTAAAATTCAGGTAATACATGCATGTCTTCCGAGACAAGACGACTAAGGACACTAAGGAGGGAGGGGGGGCACTAATGTTTCTTTCGTTTTCCATGCTGTCCACTGAGGTCACAAAGGAGATCCTTGCATTGCCATCCAACAAATCTCATGGTTAAGTATTCCTGTCAAGTTCTTTTAAAGTGTGCAAGAAATATTTTAACAGTTCCATTAGTTAATGAATATTTAAGAGGAAATCCATTTAAATATAGAGCAATTTTACATTTTGGAGGACAAAATCTTGTACCAGAGTATGGTAAGCTATCCAGTGTACTAAAAGTTCAATTTCAATCCATTCTTAGTAATATTAAAGATATTCAGATTCTGTTCAAGCATTATCGAGAAGCTATAGGTGTTAGTCATTAACTGTAGTAACAACAACAAAAAAATGCCCATTGGAGCCTGTAAAAATCTAAAAAAGTGCAAGAAAACAAACGTTGTCAATTTCATTCCACTACCATTTCCCAGTGTTTTGTAAGAACTCTGAATTTCGTTTTCAGTGTTTGGTGTTATTAGAAAAGGATTCTTTTCACAAGATATTGAAAACAGACTCAAAGAAGTTTACAATTCAATGCAAATGATCTTGGTACAAGATTTTTGTTCCGCACTGCTTACTCGAACTGCTGGCGGATTTCTTCTTAATACTTCTTTCAATTGTGGAACTTTTCCTGAGAAACCCAAAATTGCAAAAGTAATCCCAATTGGCTGATTGCATTTTTAAACCGCAACGGGGGGGGGGGGGGGGGGGGAGCACCTACTGAAAAGTTTCCAGGGGGTCTGGAGACTGGAAATTCCAAGGGGGAGGGGTAAAAAAGTTGACTTTCCAGGGACATTTTATCCCAAAATAGATTTTCCAGGGTTTTGTGCCAGAATGAAATGGAAATTCCAAGGGAGGGGATCCTTTATGAGGTTGGAAATTCCAGGGGAGGGGGTCCGTTTCATGAGTGGAAATCCAGGGGAGGGGGTCTTTATAAGGGAATTTCTCTCCCCCCCCCCCCCCCCCCCCGTGCAGTTTAAAAATGCAATCAGCCATTTTACTGAAGACGAAACAGACCCCAATTTTTATCATCCGATAGTGTTGCACCCATTCCAATACAAATACTATTTACCAAATCAGCCCTTTTGAGTCACAAGGGGACTGGCTATTTTTTGATACTATTTAAAAGCCAGATGAGCCATGAGCGAGAAGTGATCCGAAGGGTAGATATTGCTTGGCATTACTCCTTGGGGCCGAAGGCTGTCCGGGCTGGGCATCTCTAGAACGGAGACTGGGTTTAGTGAATCAGAAGAGTACCAAATGTAGTCGAGGGTTGAACCTTTCTTGAGATTGTATGAAGTGAAAGCTGAATCCGCTTCCTGCAAACAAAGTGATCAGGATCAAAGAAATATTGCAGGGGAAATTTTGCGAGAGTGTGAAAAGCCAAATTTACATCGTCTAGACGGCCGCATCATTTAGATATTGTTGAACACATAAATCGCCCCATGTAAGGTAATCCAAGCAGATCTTGTATTCCGGATTCCATAACTCTCAAAGAATCCGGATTCCAGTATTTCTTTATCTGAATAAATGTTTGAATTCCAGTATTTGTTTATCTGAATAAAATGTTTGAATATCTGAGATAACAAAAGTAGATTATAAGTCATCCCCTTTGGTATGGATGCATCCATGTAATTGATCGATCCCACATTCATTGTTCTACTTCCTAGTTACTGATGCTACGTTGGACAAGCCAACATTTTACTTTGGCATAAGGCGTGGAAAATACACCAATTGCAGGAAAGTGTTAGAAGTTTGATAATAGTATATGAGTTTTAATATTTTCGTCACAAAAAGCTGAAGAATTCATTAAAAATCTTCGAATTTCGAGTTTTTTGCTCATACAGAAAGATTTCCAGGACTTTCTGCTCATCTCCAGTGTAAGAACTCACCAGCTGCGTCACAAAGCTTTCTTTGTTTGGTAGAACGAAGGTTGGACCAATCATGATTAAATAGTAACTAAACTAAGGCGTCCTCAGCGAATGGTTCACAGGTCCTCAACAGGGTTTTTTTTACTTCCCTATTCAAAATTTTGGTCCTGGCAAAAAACTAATTCTGTTTTAGATGTACATGTACATGTAGGCTACGTTATGGATGTAAACTCTGGCTTTTCCATTCTATATGGACGACAGGCTGTAAGTAGGGTAACTATATTGAAAGACTTCAGTATTCCTAGAATGAAAGAAAAATATCTTCCTTACCATTACTTGTTTGTAGGCACTTTTCAGAGTGTTCAAGGGGCTGTAGAAATGGTCTTTCAGCCCATCGAGCAATTCTGCTTCTTCCTTGCATATCTTAAATCAGAAAAAAAAAACATGATCACTTTTAGATAGCAGATCAGAAAAATTGAAATGCCTTGATCCCTGGTAAAAAACTTTTAAATTTGAGGAAGTCCCCAAAATGAGCCATAAACTCTTGGGACAAATGTACAAAGCGAGAGGCACGCAGCCCCTAAACTTTCTACAAAATAGAATTCAACTGTCCATCATGGCTACTGCCTGAGGTCTGGCCCCAGTAGGTCTGAGAAACAAAGTACACATACACGTCTTGGGGACTTCGTATCCATAAAATATTTGTAATGTTTGTTCACACTTATTGCCTTGTCCGCTCTGACTCGCACTGTAATTCAGTCTTGACTGCTAGAGTGTCGAATAAACACATCTACAACACATCTACATCTACATGTGACCTCTCACGCGAAAACGTACATGTGTTTTTTACAAGCGTTAGCTTTTCTAACGCCACCTTGCGCCTAGAAACACTTTAATCGCGCCTGGCTAACGCCATCTCCCGCTTTTCTAACACTTGACTTAAAAAAAAACATTTAATAGTAAGCTGTTTGAAAATTCTAATTTTGATAGCAGCAAATTACTGGGCCATGTTTTTGCTCTGAGCTCCAAGACACAACTTTGGCTGTGTCTGGCTGTCTGAGACAACATTATTTCTTAGATGATTGAAACAGCGAATGGAACAGCATGACATTCCTAGGATAAGATTTTTAAATTTAGACCTCAGACATAAAATATGTACCTTGTCTGGAAATGCAGACATTCCAGGATCAGGCACCACATACTCGAACCCTCTGAGCTCCTCTAAGCCTTCAGATTCAGCCAGCTTCCCTTGCTCAATCAACTTAAACACAGGGAACTGTGGCTCTATGTTAAAATCCCCACAAAATATATGTGGTATGGGTTCATCTGCATTAGATATTGATGTTATAAACCTCTTAAGAGCCTGGCAAGCACACGCAATTTGCAAGGTTGGAAGGTTATTGTCACTGTCATCTTCCATTCACCCCAAAGAGCATGAATGTTACCTGAAAAGAAAAAATTCCCCTGAAATAAGACTTGTCGTAGAATTTTTTCAATATAATAATATATTAAGTGGAATAAGAATGCTTTCCATATTATTTTCTGTTCATTTTATCCAAAATGTTTTGTACTATTGTAAGTCAGCTGAGGCAATTGTTTTCAGGAATGAAACAGAAATATGTTGTCACAGTTTATTGTGTTCTAGGCGTAAAATACTACAGGGGAATAACCTAAAGGGCCCAACATTGTGCGGCAAGCAACCATTTCAAAAGTCACCAAAATATGGCAACTTACCTTTCTAGTCTGTAGTTTAAAAAACAGGTTTTGTCACTTATTAAATTTTCATTAATTAATCATCTAAATTAATTTTGTACTAATTTAGGAGAAACATATGGCAACCTAATGTTTAGGTAACTGATGGTACATCTTCAAAAATATAGGGCCCTACACCTTGTAGAAAGTTGCTCAAATGAAGAAATTTCTATAATCAGGAGTAACTTTTTGCATAGTGTGAAGGGTGTGAATTCAGCATTTTCTCTTTTCAATGATAGAAACCTATTTATCTATTGTGTATCTATGATAGATGAATCGATAATTCCTTTGATGGCTAGATTTATATGTGATTTAAAGTGTCAATTTGAGTTATTAGAAGTATGTCTGTGCTTCCCATGTACCTAGTAAGGTTCACATTTAAGTGGAATAAAGGATTATTATTATAATTACCATTGAGCATGAACTAGTATGTGAAATATTATTGCTGCGAGCGTAGCGAGCAGCATACTATTTCGAACGGTATCCCTGTGGCGCACGATATTAGTGAATGCAAAGTCGATTTCGTGGGCTAGAGATGGATGATTTTGACGCCTGCAGTATCGTCCTTACGTAATCAGCGGCTATCGCCCAATGATAAATGCGCCCTAAAGCAATGCCGACGCCTGCAGTATCGTCCTTACGTAATCAGCGGCTATCGGCCAATGATGAATGCGCCGGATAAACCACATGGTCGATCCCTGGAAAGTTCCTTTTTGCTTTCAGTGCTTTCAGTGTGAAGGTAAGTTTGAAAGTTTATCATGTCAGATGCTATTTTATTTGTTCGTGGAAGTATTCATCAAGGCGATAGTCGTTTTAGCGATAGTTCTAGAGGAAGGCAATGTGCTTTCATGAGTCTTTCAGCTTTGTTATGTGCAAATTCGTGTGACATTTCGACATGGACAACAGAGACCATCGATCGTGTTTTAATAGAAAGGGATGAAATGTACTTAAAAGCGTTTGAAGAACGCTCTATACTTATGGAAGAGACGATTTCCCTGAACAGTTTACCGGATCGATTCCTTTCGTCTACGATAAAAACATCTTCTGTTATTCAGCTGTCTGACGAAACAAATCATGAACAAAATCAATCGCCCGACGAGGCAAATCGAATTCAATCGCCCGACGTTGCAAACAATCGAAATATATCGCCCGACGTGGCAAATAAATCGCCCGACGCGGCAAACAATCGAAAGAAATCGCCCAACGTGGCAAACAATCCAAATCAATCACCTGATATGGTGGATAATACTGATCTACCTGGCATGGTAGAGCTCAATGAGGCACAATCGTTGACAATTATAAATTATAAAGACTTTTACCAGGGATCAATCTTTCCTGTTGATCATCAAAACATGGAGTCTCCACATCTTGATTTACATTCAGCCTTGATGGATACTTTCTCGAATAATAGTTATGCACTTATAACATTGGATGGCTATGTGATGGCTTTGATTAAACATGTAGATAATTGTATTTATGTTGTTGATTCTCATGCTGGTAAATTAGATGAAAATGGCCCTGCTGTTGTTATGAAATGCTGTGATGTAACCAGATTAGAACAATATCTAAAATCACTTTCTATTGAATTAAACAGTGAATTCTTTGAAATTATGCCTGTTCAATTTGACCAGCTAGGGAAATATAGTGTTTATAGGAATGGGTACAGAAGAAAACTTGCTAAATGTTCAAAGAAAAGACAACACAGATGCCGTGCCCCATCTAGGCTTCCTGTGAAGAGAATAATGCAACTTTTATGCAAAAGAAAAATGCGAAAGCAGCTTAAGTTACATCTAAAGAAATCTGTTCCAAAGTCTTCAAGAATCTATGCAATTATTAATAATTACAAAAACTTCTTTGTTGTTTTCAATAAAAGAAAAAATAGTTTTTTCAGTAATTGTTTCTTGTTTGCAAAACTACACAAGCAGAATATTCACTTCATAAGGTATAAGAGAAAGAACACTTTCTTGAATGTATCTGCTTCAAACCGCATGATGGGTGGCATACTACCGAAACAGGTAGAGCGTTTATTCGGCTCGAGAAAAAACACTCGTTTCCAGACAAAAACATTCACCATGTAGTTTGAATTCCTTTACTGAGGTCAGCGATGCGTGCAACTCAAATATTTTAATTTGGAAAATTTTCAAACTTTAAACACAAAAAAGCCATCTGCTCGTGTTTTCTACTAATTTTATGAGGTAAGAAATGCAAATGAGTGTGTTATTTCCCAAATTTTTAACGATTTTCTGTGGCAGCGACAACGCATGATTGATTTTGTGCGAAGGAATGCAATCAGACTCGCCAACGTTTATGTCTGGAAACGAGCGTTTTTTCTCGAGCCGAAAAAACGCTCTACCTGTTTCGGTAGTAAATTGCAGTGTTGGAAGTGAACAAAATGTTTTGCCATGGAATATTTTGGTTAATAAGTTATCGTCAATTGGCTTGGTACCTCATGACTGTGGAGGAGATGGATCATGTTTTTTTAAAGCTTTTGCATTTCAGTTGTATGGTAAACCTGAATAACATCACAAAGTCCGTATGGCTGCAGTGAATCACTTAAATAATTTCCCAGAGCTTTATGTAGAAAACTTCCTTGGAAATTCTTGGGAAAGATATGTCATGCAAATGTCTAATCCACAGACTTGGGTAGATAATATAGCAATTCAGTCCATCTCGAACACTTTTGATAGTGTAATTCATATTACTGACTCCATAGAAGGATCACCAGCCACTGTGATATCTCCTGCTCTTGATACTTGTAATGGTAATACGGGTAGAAGGACAGTGTTCTTAGGATATATAAGTGGATTACATTATGTTGCCGCAGTTCAAAATAAAACTAAGAATTCAAGAGAATTGAAGAGAAAGATCACAATGACAGACAACGCTAAAGAACAATCACCAGCAAAAAAGAGAAACTATATGGAATTACAAACAACTCTTGAATCAATCAATGACCAAACATTATTGCAATGTTGTACCAATCAAATGTCAAGTGAACAAAATCAATCACCAGCGAAAGCAAACGAAATTAAATTGCCTGATGCTGCAAACAATCCCAGTCAATCACCAACTGCAATGTCAGTTGCTCGTGACAGTAATTTACGTAAGAGAAAAGTTGATGTATTCCCTGATAGCATAAAAGCAAGTCACCTTGAGAAAGCAAGAATGTACAAAAAAAGGAAGTTGTTAGAGGAAACACCAGCTGAAAGAGAAACTAGGCTAGAAAAGATGAGAACATATAGAAAAAATAGAAAGCTAACAGAGACTGCAACTGAAAAACAGAAAAGATTGGATGCACAAAAAGAATATTTTAGGAATAGAATCAATGAAGAAACTGATTTTCAAAAACAATCCAGACTGGATAGGAAAAGGCAGAATTATAACAAAAGAAACTTGGAGAAAGTGTCTGTGATAAGTGACAGAGACGCTCAAAAACAATATTTGAATAATTTTGAGAGCACTGAAAATGGCAAGCTACATAAACAGGGCTGGGCTAAGCAAAACATTTCAAGCTTTCATAAATCTATTTCTTACTTTGTTTTTAAATGCACTGTATGCCATGAAGCTTGGCCTTTGAAATCTAAACCGAGAATTCCAGATGCTTATTTATGCTCAAGATGCTTACGAGATAAAAAGTCTCCAAAAAAGTTTTCCGTTGAAAATGAAATGATTCCATCACCAGTACCACCTCAATTACAGGGTCTTTCTCAAGTAGAAGAAATGCTTATTGCTCGTGCTCTTCCAATTATGAGAGTGTACATCAAACCCGGGGGGCAGAGGGGTTACTCTGGACATTGTATTAATTTACCCCAAAATGTAAAAGAGCTAGCATTTTCTTTGCCTCGATATCCTAAAGGCTTATCTGTAATTATTGTTAAGGTAAAAGGTAGAAATGATACTTTCAAAGATGTAAATGTAAGGCGACAAAAAAATAAATGATGCATTGACGTGGTTGGTACAAAATAATCCACACTATTCAGATGTACATATTGATTATGAGGCATTAAATGCATTACCAGACAATGGTGTGCCTTCTGACATATTAACAGTTGAGACAAATGAGAGCATTGTCTCAAATGATAATGAACCTGATTTAGGTCCACCGACTGATAACCCTGTGAGGATATAGTATACAATGAATCGACTGATATGAGTAGTTTTCTTCCAGTTAGTCCACAACAGGAACAAGAAATAGATGCTGTTAGACAACAGCTGTCTGGTGATGATCCAATGTCATGGCCTACTGTGGAGGATCAGCCACTGAATGAATACCAGACACCTTTTTTAGCAACTATGGCATTCCCTACATTATTCCCTGATGGTAAAGGAGATCCCACTAATCAAGCATTGATGAGAGATGTTCCTCTTCTAGATAGAGTTAGACACTTGATAAAGTTTGCTGAAAAAGTTAATGGAAAATGGGTTTATCGTTTTGCTAGCCATCCTAGATTTTCTTACTGGGCTTTCAATATGATCCAGAGGAAAAGAGCCCTTCAACAAACTGGAATCTTTCTAAAGCAGAACCCTAGTGAAGCGCATCTTACGATCGATGAACTTCGTGAAATGGCTTTAAGTAATAATTCTGTCTCATTCATGTCGAAAGTGTCTAGATATGTTGCAAATATTGCAGGCACAAATGCTTACTGGCATAAAGTAAAAGAAGATTTAAAAGCCATTGTAACTACTGTCGGAAGCCCAACATTCTTTTTCACCTTTTCAGCAGTTGATATGCATTGGCATGAACTGCATTCTCTGTTTTATGATAACTCTGAATCAGAATTACATTGTTCAAGTCAAGAGAGACGGCAAAATGTTATTAACAATCCACATATTGTGGACTGTTTTTTTACCCAGCGATTAGAGAGTTTTGTGAAGTATTGGTTGTATGATACACTAGATGCTAAGTGGCACTGGTATAGATTTGAGTACCAAGGTAGAGGTAGTATTCATTGTCATGGTACTGCTAAACTAAACAATGACCCTGGGTTGTGTGATTTAACCAAGATCGCATTAAAGGGATTCTTAGCTCAAAAATTTAAGGATGAGAATACTGTTGAAGATTCATCTGAATTAGATCATGATATCGAAGCTGGTAATAACGCTGCTCAAACTGCATGTAAATATGTTGACTGGCTCTTATCAACTATTAATCCAAACCCGAGAGATGATGACATGTGGATAAGACCACAACTACATCCTTGTCAAAGACAATATAAAGACATCCCAGAATGGGATATTGATTCTGATTATGTTGACCTTCTTAACACAGTTCAACGGCACACACGTTGTAGTACAAGTTATTGTTTACACAAGAAAACCAATGAGAAAGAAGCTAAATGCAGATTTCATTTTCCATTTGATCACTGTACCCAGACTAAACTAGAATTTGAAAAGGTCCATAGCAAAAATGGAAATGAAGAACACTACAGAGCAAAAATCGTTACCAAAAGAAATGATTCTAGATTGAATAACAACCAGCAACTTCAACTGCAAGGCTGGAGAGCTAATTGTGACATACAAGTTGTCATTGATCACTATGCTTGTGTTGAATATCTCACTAAATATAAGGGTGAACCAAGGTCACCTATGTTGAAACAAGCATTTAATTCTATTGTGCAAAAGGCTAACACTGCAACTAATCCACATAAAGCTATTAAGAAAGTTGTAATGAAAACTCTGGGAGAAAGAGATTATGCAGCTCAAGAAACAATGCATCACTTACTTTCACTTAAGCTTCACAGCTCATCATTCAATGTTATTCCTATCAGTCTGAATGGTTCACGTCAAGTAAGACCTAACATTTCAGAGAATGATACTGATGCTTCATGTACCACCAACTCACTACTTGACGTTTTTGCCAATCGTGATCAGTATGACAACTCCAAGGAAGTTCTGGATATGAACTTTGCACAGTTTGCTACAACATTTAAAGTTGCCAACGGTAAATTGGTAAAATTACCAGATAATGTCATTCCCCGTATTTTTCCAACATACTCTTGTAATCCAAAGGGGCAAAATTTTTCATTATATTGTAAGTATCAGCTTCTAAGGTACAAGCCTTGGAAAATAAGTGAAAATAATGTTTGGGCTAATGAAGAGCCAACTGATAACACATTCATCAGTTCATGGCATGCATTTTTGCAAACTCAGTATGCACAAGCCAATGTCCCTGATTGGTTTGATAAACTCCAAAATGTTATTCAAAATCAAGAGATTGAAGAACAAGAGCCTACCAATGCAGAACCCAACAATCGTGAAGAGTGGATGTTAATAGCGGATAGACATACACCTTTTCAAAATGATGGTAAATCGTCAACAGAGTCGTATGATTGGCATCATGATAGTCTCAGATACACTGAACAACAAATCGGTGAAATACCTAGTTTGATAAAAACTTGCAAGGAACAGTCTTTGAATTGTCAACTTGAAAATTGTGAAGCAGTAGATACAAATAGCTTCAGTGAAATGCAGAGACTTGCATATGATATTGTCAATTCTTATCATCAAGATAAGTCTCGTGACAAAGAACCATTATGTCTCATAATCATAGGTGTAGCTGGTACAGGCAAAAGCTACCTCATTAATGCACTGCGTAACCTTTTGCAGAATAAGTGTGCAGTCACTGCCACTACTGGTAAGGCATCATATAACATTAAAGGTGTTACTATACATTCATTACTTAAACTACCGGCAGGTCCTAGAGGTAATAAGGACTTGTCTGGCCAAACCTTAACAAGACTTCAAGAGAATCTCAAAGAAATTGAATATATACTTATTGACGAATATTCAATGCTTGGACAGACAACATTTGGCTGGATTGATAAGCGTTGCAAGCAAGCTAAAGCCTGTTATGATAAAGTAAATGGTGGAATTTCATTGATTTTAATTGGTGATCCTGGTCAGCTGCCGCCAGTTGCTGATAAGCCATTGTACCATGCTCAGCCCTCCAACTCTATTGGAGAACAAGGCTATTTAACATATAGAATGTTTGACCAAGTTGTAAAACTGGCAGTAAACCAGAGGGTTCAGGGATCCTCTTCAACCCAACAGCAATTCAGGGATTTACTGCTGAGGCTAAGGAAGGGTCAATCGACCATTGAAGATTGGCAGTTATTGTTGACTCGCCAACCATCTTGTGTTGAAAATATTTGTGAATTTGATGACGCTACTAGATTATATTACAGCAATGAAGAAGTGTCTGCATATAACGATGAGCAAGTAAATAAACTTCAGCACCCATGTGCTAATATAAATGCACGTCATTCATCAGCTACAGCAAAGAGTCTGCCTTCTGATGAAATGTCAGGCCTACAACCAACAATACGTCTAGCTAAAGGAACTAAAGTAATGTTAACAATGAATCTGTGGGCAAGTGTTGGTCTCTGTAATGGAGCAACAGGAACAGTTGTTGATATCATTTATGCAAACCACCACCAACCACCTGATTTACCTATAGCTGTTATAGTGAAGTTTGATGACTACAGAGGTCCTTCATTTAGTGCAGCTTTACCATCATGTGTGCCTATTTGTCCAATAACTGTATCTTCTCAATCACTAGAAGGGAGTCATGAAAGACAACAGCTTCCTCTAAGACTTGCATATGCTTTGACTATTCACAAAAGTCAAGGGCTTACTTTAGCAAAAACATGGATAGATATTGGTAAATCAGAAAAAACATCTGGTATATCATATGTAGCTATAAGCAGAGTAAAAACCCTGTCATCTTTAGTTATTGAACCAATGACGTTCGAGAGATTGACAAGTATGAAATCATCTCCAACATTGCAATTCCGAATTGAGGAAGAATCTAGGCTGCAAAAAATGGCGCAATCAACATGCAGTGCATTTCATCAAATGTAAAACTTGTCCAAAATTTAGACAGCATCACCTCAATCAGTTCTACCTTGATTAAACATTTTTCATTTTATTTTAATATCAAATTATAAAATTATAATCATAATTGTTCTACTACCAATTCATACTTTTTGAATTTAAACCAATTTTAGCATTTCATGATATGAAATTTTTCAGATTTTATCAGAATTGTTTCTTATTTCATAAACATTCAACATGTTATTAAATCTATCATTTGTTTTAGATTACTCAAGGGAAAGTCATGGAAAGTAAGTTGTTATGTTTTGTATTTTTGTTTCTCTTTCTCCTTTTCCAACAACTCACACCATCAACTCACATCATTACACACAAAAAAATGAAAGTATATCACTATTATAATTTTAGATTAAATTCCCTATCCTTGACAACTTTCTTATCTTTTATAATAATTATAATTTATTTCATATAGTTATATTGTATTGGCTCTGTCTTCTGGCATTGAGCTCTCCTTGACTCAAGGTCAAGTATTTGCTTAGGGATTGTGTATTTTTTTTTACTTTTGAATATTTATGAATTTATTATTTCTTTTAGAACCTTCACTGACTGATGAAGACCTCAAAACGGGACTGGAATGCTTCATACATAATGTGTCACCTGTAAAATCCAATGATAGCAGGAAGAAATGGTTTGAATGTCAACTACAAACTTTAAAAGGAAACATAAGGGGAGTTTGTTTCGATCCAACCTCGACTGATGTCCAAAAATTTGAATCAGCTGCAACATCGAAGTCACCAGTTTTAATTAAACAAAGTACGACTTGGTAACAAAAGGGCTGGCTATCCAGTTGATGTCATAATTGAAAAGAAAGCCATGCTAGAAGATGTTGAGCCAAGTACTTCCTTTCAAAAGGAAGAATTACCACCCACTTCAGCACGTTGTACAGTTGGTTCCTTGCAAAACTTAAAAGCTGGTCAACTTATTAACATCACTGGATATATCAACTGTCTATCTCCACCTAAGACTGTAACTCAACATGCCACCCAGCAAAAAGTAGATGTTGCTGAATGCCAGCTGACAGATGCCACAGGATCCATAAAACTTGTTTTATGGGGTCGATTGACAACTAAGGTTGCCAATGGACAGACTTATGAATTTAAAAACCTTCGCCTGAAAATGCAATCTGGTAAGATCAGCCTTTCAACTACCCAAACTGGCTGTGCGTAACACCAACCTTACCTATGGAAAATATTCAACCACCAGCAGAATTACCTAGCACCTTCCAAACAGGCGTGTTCACACTGGCATGTGTTCTGAATTTGTCCTGCTATAACATGTGTGTCAACTGCACCAAAAAAGTTGAAATTCCAGCAACAGGCAAACTTGTTCATTGCCAGAACCCCCAATGCAAAGCCACAATGGGGAAGAAAAAATGCGGAAAGGCTTACTACTGCAGAGTAGTTTTGGAAAACGAACATAAGAGCAAACTGCATTTTACACTATTTGATAGCTCTTTAACTCAAGTTGTCAATGTATACAATGTCACTGAAAAACCAGACCCCCCACTTGTCTACAAAGATCTCACAGAAGAACAGCTACAGGAGGTCTTGGCAGAAATCGACGAGATCAAACTAACCTATGATGGCTCTAGAGTGATAAATATTGAACCTGTTATTTAGAACCAGACAAACAAACATTCTTATATAAATTGCCTTAACGTTGCGTTGGATTGTGGTGTTTGATGTTCAGTGCTTCTTTAAAAAGAAATAAATTCCACTGATCTACATTTATGTTTTGAAACGGCCTAAAACAATAACAAGTGATCGACCGTGTGGACCGATGGAATTTACTTTTCAAAGAAGCCTTGGTCATCAAACAGATGCATTTTTTCGGCTTGCTCTTTATCCGGCTGAATTGCTTTTTGTATGTTATCAAGCTACTTATCATTGTTTTCGTAATTTAACGAAACAACTATGTTATCATGTTTTTTCACTTGTTAGTTGAATTGTTGAGTTGATAAGTTGTTAATCATTGAAATAAGTCGTTAAAAACGTTATTGGAAGATAAGGGATACAACGAAGTATTTTACCTATGCATGTTGAATTGTTCCAGTTCCAGGAAATCATAAACGTTTTTTTTTAAACAAAACCCAACACTTTCTTTCAAAGCAACTATATTGTTTTATTTCAACTGTTTTAAGTTATGATTTTTTCACATTGTACATGTAATATTCTTGAATTACTCTATTAAACGATTTCTTGTTTTCGTTTTGTCGTTTACTTCTATCGCCTTTACATTGATCGCAGCACTTTACTTTCAATAGAAACCGCTAGTACGATTACCTATATTCAGTTCCTCTTAGTATTATATTGTCACTGCACATTAAGTGCATGAATTCAGAAACCTCTTTTTAACAGTGTGTGTCAGGGTACATTTTGGGAAAGGGTGGAAGACTGAAGACTGAAAAGTAGGGTCCTTGAATTTTCAGTCCAGTGATTGGAGGGAAAGGGGCTGATTCCCCAGTGACTGGATATCCCCCTTGCAAAAGTAGAAAAGTCCATGCTGAATTGGCAACAGTGGCGCATAAATACAGTGGGAGCCTCAGTTTGAAGTTGAAAAAGTTGTGAATACCGACAAGAAACTGATGAAGCTCATATTGTATTGAGACAATTGCGGACAAACTTGTGAAAACGTTTTGGACTCGTTGGTATTCACAACTTTTTCAACTTCAAACTGAGGCTACCACTGTATTTAGCGCATAAATAGAATTCGAAAAACTGGACTATTGTTCATACCAACAGCAAGTTGAAGTCCATTCTCAATGCATTCTAGAGCACTCAGCAGCAGCACATGGCCTGTTTTGTAATGCTCCCCTGTGTTCAACTTTTCTGTCAGGCAAATATCATCTATACAGTCACTCAATAAGACAGATTCTGTCTTTATAAACTTGAATTTATTCCTCTTAAAAAAGGTAGCTAGTCCTTCTTGTGTTGGATCAGCTTTCTTTGTAAATGTTCCATCATATCCTAAAGCACTGAGTTGATTTTCCAACTCCCTTGCATACCATTTGTCAATTTCTTGAAAACAGTATATATCTGCATCAAGCCACTTTATCTGTAACGTCAAAAAGATTAGGCAATGGATTGAGCCTTGAGGTATAAAGCAGACATTTGATTTTTTTTATTGATTTGATATCATAATGTGTCCACTAGCATAGCCTGATTTCCTGTTCTTACAATTTGTAAAAAATATTCCTAATGATTGCGCAGAATATCATCTGATACTTAGCCGATGAGGGACAAAGTCCTGAGTTGGCTAAAATCAGACGATATTCTGCAAAATCGAGCAGGATAATGGTTTTATTATTCAGCACATCGATAGCACAAAAAAAACCCGAAAAAAATGACTTTTGTGTATTATTTACGAGCTCAAAACATCACATTTTCCTCAGAGAGGGATATCGCAGGAAGAAGACAGCAGAAGACAGCTATTGGCATTCCAATGACCATATTTGGGCAGTGCATCGATGTGCTGAATAATAACATCATTGATACAGGCATCAAAGGTTAATATTTGGCTATCTCGTTTCCCGATCCCGACTTAGGGAAACAAAATGGTGTGAAGTGAATTAATATTTAGTTGAGTAGTAATTTCAATTGCAAGTTCACACATTGAAGTTTCACCATGCAATATTGAGTTCAGTTTTTGCACGATAGTGAGATTTGTCAACGCCTCAAGTTAGTGTTATCCGCATTATCCTTGGCAGATAACAAATAATAAATTATTATAACACAAACCTCAGCATTGACAAATCTCACTATCATGCTCAACCTCATCCAATAATTGTTAATTACTAGCGGTCAGCGGTATTTCATGTATTCAAAATGGCGGCTAAATAGAGAAAAGAAGATTGGACGATTATTTTTGTTGGTAGGGAGGTCAGCCGGGGGTGGGTTGCTTCGGAACGGTCGATCGGCCCAAGCGAAAACCCATGCGTAAGGCAAATTGAGAAGCCCAGAAATCAAATATTTTACTCTGTAGAGAAATAAAAAGCTGGATAATTAAAGAGGAGGTATGTTTCTGTCCCTACCTGAATTTTGAAGGCATTCGGTGATTATTTTACCATGTTTTTCACTCACCGAATTGAGCGTCGCGCGCTCAAATTCTCATCCAAGATGGCCGTGGCACCGAAAATTTTCCCAACCCCTCCCTAGAAAGTGGCCGAGGGGCACTTGAGCGTCACTTCCGATCGGATTGGCATAGCAACCAGTAGACAAAGGAGAAAACAAGCTTCCGTTTGCCGCCTTGACCTAAGATCCTGGCTTCCGGTAAGTTGACTTTTGATCGAGTTGAAGTCTTGAGTGTTGGATTATTCATACAAAATGCAAATTAGATGTAATATTTCAAAAACGAGTTCAAGTGTTTCATTGGGTTTGCAAACAACGAGAAAACCACTGAAACACGAGCGGCGTAGCCGCGAGTGTTTTATTGTTTTCGAGTTGTTTGTAATCCCAATGAAACACGCAGAACGAGTTTTTGGAATTACTTCTCACACAAATAAAATACACAGTTTATATCATGTTATGCTATCACGCTTAGCATGTTAAAGAACAAAAACGTGATTACATAAGCCCAAAGACGCCAAATTAGCTGATTACATCAGCCCTTTTGTTCAGGCAAAGAACATGCCATCTAATCAATTGCTAGATTGTACAACCTTGTATATGCTAATTGAATCGCCATTTCACCTTGAACATGACGCAGTCAAGGTTTCGTCCGCCTAAGACTGCGGAAGAAAAAGAAAGTATTTGCGGGCAAGGATAGCGGTATCCGCCCAAAACTCTCTACCAAATCGTGTGCGAGATACGTCGGTACGTACCGGAACGAAAGCCCAACCTGGATTTCAATTTGCTGAAAATATGTTTGGGTCTTTTGGGCAAAACAAGATTCGAGTGCAACAACGAACTGGTGTTTGCATGTTCTGATAACACTAGTCTTATATATAACATTTTTGTTTTGTTAGATTTGCTCACAATCAGACGTTTGCTGGACGCAGAAGGGAAGGACGGGACGAGCGGGCAGGATTGGCGCTAAAGAACAAGAAAGAGAAGAAGCTGCCGATCAAGACAATTAAACATATTGAATTGTGTTTGACTAGTCTATGAATATGCTAATTAAGAACTCATATCACTAGTGTTGGAAATCGTTTCCAAACACTAGTGATTTTCAACTGGTGTTTCATTGGGTTTCCAAAGTCATACACCTGACCAAATGCAAGAACCCCATTGGTCTACGCCCTCGTGAATAATTAATGAGTTTGAGAAGCTTAGGTCAAATCGAATAACGAAATTTAAACTATCAAAGAACATTTTTGTCTACTTTTTACAATGGAAAAACGATCGCTCAAGTGCCCATTTTGAATTTACTTTTGGAGATCGCACGATTTGAATAAATATGACTGCTTTGAAGAAGAAGAAGAAGAAGAAGAAGAAGACGTTTATTCTACTTATACCGTTATCGATACATGAGAATACATACAATAAATCATACAAACATTAAGAGAAATGGAAAACTGTATTAAAAATCATAGTAGATCATACTGGTACATTAAATCATTGATAAATTTAGCTGTCCGATTAATGATCGATTCGTCATTCATTGAGATACAATACAGAAAAAGATCGTTACAACTAAAAAAATTAAAAGTTGGATTGATCTCTTTCACATCATGTAGAAATTGACAGAAGGAAAAATAGTGTTGTTCATCACCAATCTCATTTCGGTTACACAGTGTACATATTCGCGAGTCATGGTCAAGTCCTGAATATCTCCCAGATTCAACCGGAAATCGATGGGCTGAAAGCCTAAATCTCGCCACCGCCTTTCTGTATTGAACATTTGCAATTTTAAACAGATAACAGGAAAATTCTAAACGCGGTTTTACAAGATTCAGAGTTTTAAGCTTTCTAGACAGTTGGATCTGGCACTTCCATTCATGATCATAACATTTATTCAAGGAATCATTTACCCTATTCGAGATTGAATTAATTCTTTCAAACGGAATCGCAAGGTCATTTAAACTCCCAAAACCTCCTAATTTCAATAGATAATCTGTAATAATACTTCCCTGAGAATCAGACTGGATACACCCCCTTGCCGCCTTTCCAACTAGTGTGTCCTTATATATACTATTAGAAACTCGCAACCAATATTTAACAACCCTGGTCATAATTGTAATGATTAGGGGTCTTCTACCCAGCTCTGCATACACGCCTATGTTTACGGATTTGTTGTGCACGCCAAGCAACCTCTTACAAAATTTGAGATGAAGTCTCTCTATGTCACCTATATTCTTAAAGAGTTTATCTTTAAACAAATCAAAATTTGGCGTTCGACCTAATTCATATACACCCCAGATCTCGCAATTATACAATAAAACCGGAAGCACTAGTGACGATAAAAGTTTTAACATCACTCTTATTGGTACTCTCTCAAGATTTGTAAACTTAGCAAATAAACTATGATAAGGCCTTATTAAAGAGACGTTTTCGGGCCCGTTTAAAGTTACCTGAGACGTGTAAAGTTATCCCTAAGTATACATACTCATCCACACATCCTAAATATTCTTCACCAAGAGTCCAGCGAGAAAGCAAGAATGGACGCCGTATCGCTGGAGTGCCAAATACCATAACTTTGGATTTCTTCATATTGACCGACAGTTTCCATTTTTTCGTATAAACACTCAACCGGTGTAGACAACACTGTAGGCCCGCCTCTGTCTCAGAGAATATCACCAAGTCATCAGCATATAACAAACAGTTACAAGGGAAGCCGTTCAAAGAAACTGGCCGGCACGAATCACCACTAAAGATATGTGAGTAGTATACAAAGTAAGAGTTTTAGGACGGGCGGATCAGGGCGGATCTGCGGATCTGCCCTAGGTACACGTGATCATGTCATACGTATCATGTGATACGTACATCTAGACCGGAAGTGACGTCATTAGTGAAAACAATAGGTTGCCCATACTTGTCCGTTTTTCAGATGGACTTGCCCAGACATGCTCAAACCAGAGATTGGGACGATAATTATTTAAGAGGGTTCGGACTTTTAGCTTATTTAAGGTTTTATGGGATAATTTTTAGTTAAAAATTATAGTATACTTTTTAATACCAATAGCTAGATAAGAGGAAAACATGAATTATATATAAGTTATATATAGTATAGTTATAGTTAATAATATCATATACCTATAATAGGGATAGCGCGCATATGCTTCAAGATCACAAAACAACGATAGATGGATAATATATTTATTAGTAATACAAATAGGTCTAGGTTACAAATAGGAATACAACACTAATATAGATTTTATATACACGAGTATACTGTAATACATATAAACTATACGGAAGTCCTATAATGTCCATAAGCTAGAGGGGATATAGGAATGCACAACTATAAATTTTTCCATACAAGAGTAGGATCTAAACTATAACCTCATATTTCTATCAGTCTGATCTTTCCTCTCATATTTTTTTAGATCCTTTTTTTCAAGCATTTGTATAGAGGTTAAACGTCTTCCATGTAAAATTAATTTATTTTATTAAGGTTTTCGAAAGCTGCCTGTCAAATCCTTTTGTGTCGTGACTGACCCTTTCTTTAAACATAATCCGACAACCCGTATTTTTAATGACACGGGGCTTTATAATTCTTGCGTGATACGCTGAACTCTTGATGTTTTCCTCACATTCGCTTGGTATTCTTGCCTCTAGCAGCCCACAAACGATAAAAGTCTTTAAGAATAAATTTATAATAGCGTTTTTTTGCTGTTCCTTGCTAGTATTTCGATGATTCTTAGAGGTATAACTCATCTTGAGTTTGTTTGTCACTGTGATTATGGTAATCGTATCTATTTCTGCTGTTCACTAGCGTTTTCGATTCTTGCACACTATTTTGTAAAAGGTTTTATCCAGCAACACCATACTATACTGTCTTAAACTTGTCTTCGGCTTGATCTGGATACTAGCCTGATGCGATGTTTGAGCTTTTCCGTCTTGATTGAGATATTTGAAAACGTTTTATTGCTTACAGATCTGACGGCGAAGTTGTCGGTCAAACCATACATATAACATTCGATTGTTTCGCTTCTTGTCTTTTCGCGTTGTAGTGATCACACTGTTGTGTATGATAACCATTTGAGACTCCCTCTTTGTGGTTTAGCCCTCCGTTTTTGACCCGATGCGATGTTTGATCTTTTCCGTCTTGGTTGCGATATTTCAACTTGTTGTCTTGATTTATTACAAGCTTCATCTGACGGTGTATTGTTGTCGGCTTGGTAAACCATATATTTCACTTTCGGTTGTAGTTTCGCTTCTTGTAAGTACTTTCTTCGTTCGATACAATCCAACATATGAACATCAGCGAGATGATTCGCTAAACGAACAAGATATTTAGCCCCGCATCCTGGGATTGGACAATCACGACAGACGCGTTTGTAAACCATGTTTACTCCTCGAAGACTTGATTGAAATGAGTTATATCTACCGAATTTCGCTTTATATAGAATGCCAACAAGGCCTAAATGAGGCCAAACAAGCCAGAAAAGGGCCAAGAAAGCCTAACCCAGGCCAAACGTGCGGAACAGGCGAATCGGGACAAAACTGCTGAGTCATGTTCACTTTGCCTCCGCATTAAACATGTTTAGGCTTGCCCGGTGACGTCACAATAGATGTTTAGGCTCCACCAATCAAACTTCGACCTCTTGTCTCTTTGCGTATAAATAGAGGTCGCTCGCCTCAAACCACTCATTCTGTGGTTGGCCTTCGAAGTGTGCGGATCAATATAGAAGAGCTCTCCAGAAGTAAGGAGTAAGAAGGATGGTCTTGGTCTGCGATATTTGTGAGAAAGAATTCACACACGAGATTAATCTTGCGCGACACAAGAAAGCTCTTCACGGGAACCGCTCATTTAAATGTGAGAAATGTCAAAAATCATTCAACCGAAAAGATATTCTAAAGCGGCACACGAAAAAACACGCTCAAGAGAAAGACCACAACTGTCAACATTGTAATCGCGCCTTTTACCGTAAAGACAAGCTTCTTGAACACCAGAAATTATGTGAGTTTGAGAAGGAGGAGCGTGGTGTCAAGAGAAAACAAGTGACTAACACAGAAGACGATGGAGTTCAGCGACCTAAAAAACAAGCGAAATCTGAAGAAATAACTACCTAAGCGGGAACTGGAGTAAATGCTGCCGACTCCGAGGGAAAATCTGCTGACTCCAAGGCGGAAAAATCTGTTGAGGCAAATACTGACGTGGATCCTTGTGACTTCACATCGGCCATGAAAGAGTCTCTAAAAACGTTCAAGTACAAGCCACGCATCCGAGAAAAACATGATCTCCGTGTGTTTCTTGCCAGCAAGAAGACCTTTCTTCTTCGTCGTCTCGATCAAGAGTTAGCCGCCAAGAAAGGGGGCGTGTCTCGTCGGGACCTCCGTGTCCGTTTACTCGCCCCCTTCACGTGACATTATTTATTTATTTATTCCTTCCAGTCACGTGTAGAGTCTCTAAAATAAAAATAAAATAAAAAGGTCTCAAGTGGTCTGTGAGTGTGCAAGTCAAGTTTATCAAACCAAAAGCCGACGGATTGCATGTGTACTCCGAACCTCATTTTCGTAGTTTGTGCATGATGACTGTCAATTCCCATGACATAGAGCAACAACTAAACGACGTGAACCAGAAGATTTTAGCCGCGTTTGCCACCTACCAGAGGGAAGGGAGTGGTTGGTCACTCTCTGAAATTCTACATCTGGATTTGAATATCGCCCTTTACAAACCCCTGAAAGGCTCCAGTTATCTTCCTCTACCGACAAAGTTAAAGAACAGAAAAGTTGTGGTTAATATAAAAAACAATGACAACAAATGCTTTATGTGGAGTGTCCTGGCGGCTCTGCATCCTGCCGGGTGGCATTCCGAACGAGTACAACACTATCAAAACTATGTTGAAGAGTTGAACTTTGACGGCATTGATTTCCCTGTGGCTATCGACAAGATCCCAAAGTTTGAGAAGCAGAACCAGATCGCCGTGAATGTGTTTGGTTATGAGCAAGGAACTCCTTTCCCCGTTCACATAAGCAAGGAACGATTTCCCGTACATATCAACCTACTACTATACTCTATGGGAGAGAAGCGGCACTACTGTCTCGTTAGAAATCTGAACCGATTTCTTTCCAGTCAGACGCGAAATCATAACCAGATGTTTTACTGCCCGTTCTGTCTACATGGCTTCGTGCGACAAGATCTCCTGGAAGACCATCAACCTCTGTGCAGTCAACACGGCGCCCAGAGGATCGAGCTGCCTAACGAAGAGAACATGTTTCTGCAGTACAAAGATTATCACAAGCAGTTGCGAGCTCCCTTTATAATTTATGCAGATTTCGAAAGCTTAACAACAAAGATACAGTCCACCTCTCCTGACCCTAAGAAATCATCGACAGAGAAATTCCAGCACCACCAGGCTTGTGGCTTCTCCTATGTTGTGGTATCTGAACGAGACGATTACTGTCAACCCCCTGTAGTCCACCGCGGCGAGGACACCGTTGACAAATTTCTTGAATATTTACAACTAGAAGAAGAGCGCATAAAGGTTCTACTTGAAGACATCATCCCCATGGATCTCAGCTCTGAAGAAGAAGAACAATTCCAGAATGTCACCCTGTGTCATATTTGCCGGGAGGAACTGGGAGCTGACAGAGTGAGAGATCACTGTCACGTGACTGGCAAATTCCGAGGAGCTGCTCACAATGCTTGTAATCTAAACTTCCAGTTCACTGGCCGCATTCCTGTTGTTCTCCATAATCTACGCGGCTACGACTCGCATCTCATTATGCAGGGGCTTGGCAAGATCAAGAACAAACCTATCAATTGCATCCCCAACAACAGCGAAAAGTACATTTCTTTCTCGCTAGGGAAATTGGATTTCATCGATTCTTTGCAATTTATGAATGCTTCGCTGGAAAAGTTGGTCTCTAATCTAGCCAAAGAAGGCGATACCAAGTTTGAAGTTCTCAAGAAATACACTGCGGCAGTCAAAGTCCCGCTACTGCTGAGGAAAGGGGTCTACCCCTACGATTATATGGATGATGTGTGTAAGTTTCAGGAAACACAACTTCCTCCGAAAGAGGCCTTCTACAGCAAACTCACAAACCAACATATCAGTGATGAGGACTACGAGCATGCACAAACAGTGTTTACCACATTTGAGCTTCAGAATCTTGGAGACTACCATGACCTGTACCTTCTCTCCGACGTCCTGCTTTTGGCTGATGTGTTTGAAAACTTCCGAAGTATCTGCCTCAACTACTATCAGTTGGACCCCGCCCATTTCTTCACTTCTCCTTCCCTGGCTTGGGCTGCTTGTCTCAAGATGACCGAGGTGGAGCTCGAACTCTTAACCGACCCTGACATGTATCTGTTTATGGAAAAGGGAATTCGAGGCGGTATTTCTATGATCAGTAACCGCTACAGTAAAGCTAACAACCCGTATGTGCCTGACTATGATGCTGGAATGGAGAAGAACTACATATCATACCTGGACGCTAACAATCTGTACGGTTGGGCTATGAGCCAACCCCTACCAACCCATGACTTTGTATGGTTGTCGGAGCAGGAGGTCCGTGATTTTGATGTGATGGAGGTATCAGATGATAGCGAGGATGGGTTCATACTCGAAGTGGATCTCGAATATCCTATAGAGCTACATGACCGGCATTCCGACTATCCTTTAGCGCCAGAGAAAATGAAGGTGACCGCTGACATGCTATCCCCTTACTGCCAACAACTCAATGACGAGCTTCACCTTGGTGGTGCACCCGTCCCGAAACTCGTGCCCAGTCTCCAGGACAAAACGCAGTATATCCTCCATTACCGGAATTTGAAGCTATACCTCAGACTTGGTATGATACTAACCAAGATTCACCGCATCTTGGGGTTCGCACAGAGTACGTGGTTGAAGAGCTACATCGACTTCAATACGGAAAAGAGAAAGCAAGCCTCAAATGACTTTGAGAAGGATTTCTTCAAGCTGATGAACAATGCCGTCTTCGGAAAGACCATGGAGAATGTTCGCCTTAGAGTCAACGTTAAGCTTATCACCAACCAAGAGAAACTCACCAAGCTGAGTGCATCCCCCGCATTTGACTCTTTCCGGATCTTCTCTGAAGATCTTGCCGCCATCAACATGAGAAAAACCAAGTTGTACCTGAATCTCCCTATTTATGTAGGATTTTCTATTCTCGATTTGTCCAAAGTCTTGATGTATGATTTCCATTACAACTACATGGTTCCTAAGTACGAGTCCCGCTGCAAACTCCTCTTCACAGACACAGATTCCCTCTGCTATGACGTCAAGACAGAAGACCTGTACCGTGACTTCCTACAGGACCTGGATCTTTTCGACACGTCAGAGTACCCCACCGATCACTTCCTATACAGTTCAAGGAACAAGAAAGTCCTTGGAAAGATGAAGGATGAAACCCATGGAATCCCGATTGAAGAGTTTATTGGTCTCCGATCCAAGATGTACTCCATCCTTTACACCGAAAACAGCAAGCCTGTAGAAAAGAAAACTGCCAAAGGCATCTCCAAGAATGTCACCAAGAGGATGATACGTCATCACGATTATAAAACATGTCTCTTTGACAAGCAAGTGCAAATGGCTCGGATGAATCAGATCCGAAGTGAGAATCATCAACTCTACACCATCACTTTAAACAAGATCAGTCTGTCACCTTATGATGACACACGCTACATTCTTCCTAATGGATGCGATACTCTAGCCTATGGACACTATAAAATGAACATTTCTTGAGAACACTACAAATATTGTGAATATCATTATAAACACCATGATTGTGTTTATAGTAATATATAGAAGTATTTTTTAAACGCATGTGTACATTAGCCTACAACCTGTATCATCTTTATATTCAATATATAGCAAAACTAAGAGAAGAAGAAAGATCGGACTGATATAGAATATAACCGCATAAAGCTGTGATGTTGTATATATCTTTTGTAGTTAAGATCTTGCTCTTGTATCAAAACATTTATAGTTTTGCGTTCCTATATCCCCTCTAGCTTATGGACATTATATATTTTCCATATAGTTTATATGTATATAGTCTAGAACATACTCGTGTATATAAAATCTATATTAGTGTTTATGCCTATTTGTAACCTAGACCTATTTGTATTACTAATAAATATATTATCCATCTATCGTTGTTTTGTGATCTTGGAGCATATGCGCGCTATCCCTATAATAGGTATATGATATTATTAACTATAACTATGCTATATATAACTTATATATAATTCATGTTTTCCTCTTATCTAGCTATTGGTATTAAAAAGTATACTATAATTTTTAACTAAAAATTATCCCATAAAACCTTAAATTAGCTAAAAGTCCGAACCCTCTTAAATAATTATCGTCCCAATCTCTGGTTTGAGCATGTCTGGGCAAGTCCATCTGATAAACGGACAAGTCTGGGCAACCTATTGTTTTCACTAATGACGTCACTTCCGGTCTAGATGTACGTATCACATGATACGTATGACATGATCACGTGTACCTAGGGCAGATCCGCAGATCCGCCCTGATCCGCCCGTCCTAAAACTCTTACTTTGTATACTACTTATGTGGTAAATCATTGAGGAACATATTAAACAATGTTGGACTAAGATTGCAGCCCTGTTTAACCCCTATATCTGAACGGAAAAAAGGCGTGAGTCCCTCCTTTAGTTTCACGGAGGACTGGACTGACGAATACATATTTAAAAGAATCCGAACAAAATTCTTGCTGCACCCAGATCGAATAACCTTATAAAAGAGACCTTCGCGCCATACACTATCGTAAGCCTTCCTAAAATCCACAAAACACGCAAATAACGGCTTTTTCTTCACCTTGTAATACTCAAGAAGGGATTTGAGAACCAATACATGGTCTGTAGTCCTAAAGCCCTTCCTAAAACCTATCTGATTGACATTCATAAGCCCATTTTCCTCTAAGAACCTCGTCAACCGATTGTTCAAAATTAGCGTAAAGAACTTCCCCAAACAGCTACTGACACAAATGCCTCTATAATTACCAGGATCCAATTTATCTCCAGACTTATGAATTGGCACTATGAGCCCTTCTGACCAGACCCTCGGGAAAAACCTCGAGAAAGTATTATATTGAATAATCGTGCAAAATATGGCGATAAAGGACCGACACACTGCTTAATCATCTCATTGTTTAGAACATCACGTGCACTCGCTTTTCTGTTTTTCAGTTTTTTCGCAACACGACAAACTTCTTCAACGGATACCGGAGCATCTAAAATCTCATTTCCATTGGCAGCCCAGGTCTCAAAATCACTAACAAAACTAGCTTCAACGCTTCTACCGACATCCGGAAAGGAAACAGTATTGAGCCCTTTGAAATAGTTAAACCATTCATCCGCAGGGACATCCGTTGACACACCTTTATCACTTTGACCTTTTACTAAATTGACCAACTTCCAGTATTCCTGTGGGTTATTCTCTTGAAGAGATTCGATTTTATCTAATCACTCATTCTCAAAACGGCGCTTCGTGCGTTTTACTAACTTTTTATAATCCTTCTTAGCACCAAAAAACTTGTGTCTCAAGTAGGGGTCACTTGGGTACTTGGACAACAAATAACCTAAATTGCGTAACTCTTTTCGAACAACATAGCAATTCCTATCAAACCACTTTTGCCTTTGAACCGTAGTACGACGAGATCTTTTAGGGCACCGCGTTCTCCGTTTTGCAGACATCACGTTTTCCGTCGTATCCACTAAAACTCTAGTAAATTCACTCGCTAGAGCATCTACTGCAATCTGGCTATTCGACTCATCACACGATACAAAAACTCTTTCTTCAGTTTCTATAAACTCTTCAGATTCACACAGATCTTTAAAATCACTCGAAAAGGCCTCACTCCAGCGTAGAGAAACCGGTAAAGATGCTAGGTTGACCGAATCCCTAGACTGAACTCTACGTGTCCCCATTGCTATAGAAAATGAGAGATAGCAATGATGGGACAACTCACTGATACTGGACACCGTGAAATGACAAATTTCTGAGTATAATCCAAGAGAGGCAATCGCATAATCCACAACACTGGCCCCATTATACGTTTGACAAATATACTGGCCCATATAATCTCCTTTTGTCCGACCATTCATGATCAACAGACCATTTCCACAACAAAGTTCTGCTAAAGATCTTCCATAAGGATTGACAAAAGAATCCATACTCACTCGTTGACTGATCCCCTCTACCGTTTTTTCCAGCACCTCCATCGGATTACCCGAGTGATCCATCAAGGAGCCCAACCTAGCATTAAAATCTCCACATAACAAAATTTCACCTTTTTGAATGAATTTATAGAGACTTTCCTGTAAAATTTCGAAATGCTCAACATTTAATCTCTTTTCCCGAGTAGAGTGCTGCGGTGGAAAGTATACGGAACAAACAAACACGTCATGTTTTAAGTGAAAGAAGTTCTTATCAAATTTGTACCACACAAAATCTTCAGTACTTTCGTGATCCAAGAATTTAACGCCTTTACGTAAACATGACCTAACTAACACAGTAAGCCCCCCTGAATTCCTGCGGGCGTTATCAGGTATACGTCTACATTTCGAGAAAGCGTAGAAACCCTTAATATTCAAATTCGCCTGGTATTGGGGTAACCAGGTCTCAACCAAAGAAACAAAATCAAAGTTATCGAGAGTCTGTAAGAAATCTACATCATCTAATTTTGGTGCTATTCCTTCGATGTTCCAGCTGCAAAATCGCAAAAAAGCTTTATCCATTATTGCAATATTTCCTACACTGTATGACCCTACAACCTATTCCTAGAGAAAATAAGATAAAATAATAAAAGAAAATAATAATAATAATAAAATAAAATAAAAAGTAATAATAGATAAAATAAAATAAATAACAGTTAAACAACACCGTATTATGAATAAATGGGAAACCTGTGCACTGAATTCCCAGCGACATTTCCTATATTAGGAACAGACGGAGAAAAACCTGGGGGAGGGAAAGGCGGCGGGGCAAAAACTACCTTCGGTTGCGCTTGGGTATTACGCAACACCTGTGTCATTAACTCAGTTAACCCATGTAACTGGCTACTAAGGGCAGACATATCTCCTACTTGGCGCTGCTGAGGACTCTGGTCGCCCTGTGTTGGTGCCGGTACTAGCCTTGTCGGAAAAATAGGTCTTTGACCATCACCCACTGGCTTTGACCGTCTCGGTCTTGCTCCTGACATACCCCTTTTCAAGTTGGCCGCAAACGCACCGACCCCATATCGTCTGCCGAGATGTTTGTTATCTCTATAATAGTGGCGCTTACGAAGACCACTGTTGTCTATATATATTACATTCCGTAGGTCGTCAATAAGTTCTGGTACCTTTGCATTAACCTCCTTGACTGATGCGTCTAAATCGTCATCCCGCGGTGTGATGCCTGAGATTATCACCTTTTTCGTAGACCAGAGACGCGACGCTACCGTTGCCACCTCCACTTGTTGCCGCACTACTTCGTGTACTGATGCATGTTCGACATCATTCACTCCGGCGTGAATAATAACCCCGTTCCCAACAGAGAATCTGGGAGTTTGAATTATCTCCAGTGCTTTGTCCAGAGTTGGACATGAGATTATTTTCATGCTTCCATCGCGACAGAGTAACTTCCGGTCCAGAAACCTCCCATTGGAATCACACAACATGACCCAGTCATAGTGATTGACTTGTGGGTCGTCCCTTTCAACATTATTATTTTGATCTGGATCATTAGGAGGGCATTCGAGGTGATGCTCACTTATACTAGACAAACTCTCAATAGGACACTCATCCAAAGTCACATCACGCTGAGAGCCCGCTCGATTTGTAGTGGCGCTTTCAGCAGAGTCACGCACCGTGGTGATCTCTGAAGATGTTTCCGCTTGTTGTCTAAACCGCGTTTCGAGCGCCGTAATCTTTTCAGTCAGCTGCACATTTATGTGTTCTAGTGATTTCACTCTCTTTATTAAGTTCGCTTTCTCCTCTACTAGCGACCCGACACGGCCTTGTAGTTTATTTAGCTCACTTTGGAATTTTGCAAGCCGCTCTTCTGATTCTAGAGCAATCGTGTCTTTAGCCTGTGTAATAATGGCTATCTCATGTTTCATACGACTAGAAATAGATTCAGTCAGAGATTCCTTCTGTAATGCGCATTCGTGCTGTAATACTCTGACTTTTAATTCCGTTTCGCTACCCGATCGATCCATTTTCGATAGCACATCTTCTATTCTTGTAAGTCTCTGGTCGAACGACCTCACGAGATCTAACAACGGCTGAGAATCCTCTCTTCCACTAGGATCAAGCGGTTTCGGACTGGTCTTTGCTACTTTCCGACGGCGCTTCTTTATTGGAGACTTAGATTTAGGCCGTTTGGATTTCATATCTGTTACTTGGGGGCAGATCTCCTCCCCCTGCTGGACAATATCAGCATCCGCAAGATCGCTTTCCTGGTCTGAATTCGCGTCTGAATCACTATAAATGTCCAATGACAGTCCTTCGTGTAATATGTCCGAGATATTCTCTCCAAAAACCTGCGTGTAGACTGCACTGATCTTCGGAAAACTTAGTGGATCAATGACCTCCCCAAGGGAGTTTACTAATTTGATCAGCTTCGGAAATTCCGTACTCTTCCAAAAGTCTCTGTCGATTCCCTGGATCATGACCTTCCGCTTGGTCAGATAAACCGTTAAGGTAAATAGTAGAGCTTCATCTTCGCCGCCGTCGATCACTTTATACAATTGAACCCTCACCTCCACTAGTTCGTCCGAATCATTTGTCCTTCGGTACCAGTCAACTTTAAACTTACTTGAGCTGCCAAGATGGATCCAGTATCTTAGCTTGATCGCCTTTAACCATAAATTAAATCGTGACTCGCATGAAACAGTGAAGAGGTGTACGGCTTTGAATGATGGCGCGTGTTTGTTTGAAAGTGGCGAGTTTGGTGCCGCTCTCTCAGTTTTAATCATACAAGCCTTTGAACCGAAAATTCGCGCAAAATTCGAACATTTAAAAATTCATAACATTTTTGTTTGTGGACCGATTTTGAAAATATTTTCACCTAATTGCTCATCTCGTTGAGATCTAATTTCTTACCGCAAGCTGACCTTCTCAAGAACTAAGCATTTCAATGCCAGTTTTTTTACTGTATTATTGAGATCGCATGAACATCAGGGAAAAGAAGTAAAGCAGAACGTACCTCTTCGATTAATAACTTGCTTCTCTTGGACGTGAAACTGTCTCTGTATAGGAAATCACGGTCGGTAAATGGGTACATCTCTGGTCCAGAAATGTGGCAATCGGCGAGAGCATTATATGTAACAACCGAGAACTGAACACCATTATGCTTGTCAATGCCAGTCTGACCTACATATTTCAGTGACCTGTCTTTTTCCCAGCAAAGCATTTTGCCGATGTTCTCTGCTTTCTAGTTTCTCGCGCAAGACTCATTTCTCGTTCCAGCTCCCGACTTGTGGCCCTCAAGTGCAACCACAGGCGACCCAAGCATTGAACTATTTAGGCAGGATTTCAGATTGTGGCATGGCCCCACATTTATAACATTAACAGAAAGTGAAATAAGCTTAGTTATAATAGAGAAGAAAAAGAGAGAAGAAGGGGATATTTTTGATGGGCTATTAAAATGTAAAAACAGTCGGTTTTTTTTTTCAGCCATGAAACATCATGCCTCTGAAGCATGATGTTTCACTCGATTTTTATTCTATTTGAGTTTGCTATATATATATTTGATTTTTTGCAAGCAAATTCACGTTTCCAGAGGTCCCCGCTCGTCACTTCGCGGGGAAGGCTCTGGTTGCAGCCATCTGCGATTTTTCGCTGATTGGCCGATTTTGAACGTCGGGGCATGCGCGGAAGTTTTTTTTTTCTCAACTGCATTCTCAACCCAGAGCTCCCCGGCTCGTCTCCTCGCGCGCGAGGGGGGGGGGGGGGGGGGGGAGGGGCGCCCTGGTGGCAGCCACTGACGCATGCGCGAGATTTAATACAGAGCCGTTGAGAGAAAGACCTGTCTGTGCATGCGCCAACGCTCAAAATCAGCGAAGGCCCTCAAATGGATGTCCCCGGGGCTCTCACCTATGTTTCCGAGGATCCGGGTGGTGGAAACGACATGATCGCACGGTATGCATTTTCTAGTGCACTTAGGCCGTCAAGAGAATTGCGCAAGTTTCTGTCACGCTTAAAAGAAAACAAAGGCGGCTTAGGGAAAATGGCGGCTGTTTCCGGGTCGTTTTGTAAATATAGATCTTAAAGTTTCTGGATACGAACTGCTCTCCGGCTTGTCACCTCGCGGGGGACGACCTGGGGACATCCATTTGAATGGCAGTTTGTAGGCAGGAAATTAGACAAGCGTCACAAGCCAAGTTACCATGACAACTGTTGCGTAGACAGCAACTAAGCAACATTATCGTTATGGCAATTCGTAAATAAGAAAAACGCGATAACTTTCATTCCTAAGAGCGGTGGACGAAGGAGCAAGTTCTGTTTTTTGCGACTATATTTTTTTGATATTGGTTTTTAGAAATTATCGCCCAAGATTTCAACATCGATTTGTGGGCGATGAAGAAATTGCTACAAAGTGAAAAGCAGTATTTCCGTGCAGAGGAAAATAAGGTTAGTAGATTTTTATTGCGTTTTACTGTAGAGAACCTATTTAAATACTGAACATACTGAAATGATCGTTCTATATATTTCAAAATATTCCTATTCAATTGGTGCCTGAACGAAAACATTAGAAAACACGGCGGTGCTGCAACCCGCTACAACATGTTAAAATCTTAGAAAATATTTTTTTTAGAGGGCAATCTATTATTCTCCTGTACAAAAAACGAGCGAAAATAAGGTTAGATTTGGTTTAAGTCACGACTTACGTTTGATAGAAAGGAAAGCAACAGAAATAGAGGTACAAGCGCAATGTTAATTTTGATGTTTTCAAAAAATCATTATTTTACATTGGGTGTTAACTGAGCGAGGACAGACGCTAGCTCTATTGATATTTGAATTTTTTGTTTCACAAATTGTTACAGTATATAGCTTGAACAATAGCGTTTGGTCATAGATATTCATAATGGTTGTAAAAATAATGAATGCAAAGCCTAAACTATTTTGGGAAAAAGAATCGCAAATCAGAGCTTTGAACTACCGAAGAGTACGTTACCAAGGCAACATGACAAGGTTGCCATAACAGAATAAACCTGGGTACGGGGCTACCTGGAATGACTGATATTTTGCCATAAAGGTGTGGGATATTTCTCCTATATGAGACTTACAGCGACAAAGCCTCTATATATTGCAAGACTTTCGGCCGTGATATTTGCCGGCCAAAATGCGTTAGATTTTGGATATCATTTTCCATTTTTATTAAATCGATAGATAAAATTCTCATGTTTCCTGAAGTTTTATATTACTCCAGGGCTCGTCGAGACAGAAGTGCAAAAATCGGTTCAATTTTCTAAAAATCTTAGGTCGGCTTAATTGAGTTTGAGTAGATTTTTTACCTCTTTAAAATACAGAGCGCCGAATTAGAGTCGCGTTGAATACTACTAAACAAATAATTTGCTATTTGTATATATAATAGGACTCCATGCTGTCCAATTAAGAAAAAATTGGATGAGAAATTCAGAAGAACTCCAAAATTGGACAAGGCCGCAGGCCGAGTCCAATTTGGAGTTCCGAGGAATTTTCTCATCCATTTTTTTCTTAATTGGACAAGCATGGAGTCCTCTTATTGATTAATTATATAGCATCCATGTTCAAATCCAAACTTTCCAATTTTAACGTGCGAACTGTCCAATTAGAGCGCGCGCGATCCAATTTAAAAATAATTGGACAATTCAATTATTAAAATCAATCTGCCGGCACAATGGAATTTTGAGCTGGCTATATAATTAGAAAGTGTAATGAGTCGGTATCTTTTGAAAATATGTAAACGATGCGACTTTAATTCGACGTATGCCCTAGGCCTAACTCTCTCTTTCTTGCCAAAGCAATTACAATGGATAGCAAGTGAGTGTCGAGACTCGCGAACGATGTAAATGTGTGGTTCCAGAAAAAAAAATTCCCCCCCCCCCCCCCCTCCAGGAAGGGATTGGAAATTCCAGAGGGGTGGGGGAGTCAATTTACCAATTTACCTGATTTCTTCCAGGTGGGTTCCAAGCTGTGACACAGGGAATTTCTGCAAAAACCCATACATAATGAAAATTCCGGACACTTCCTAGCATGTGCCTTGGGAAAATTCGCTTTTCCCACGGATGGGCTTCTGCAGAAATTCCGTGACCTGCCGTTCCAAAATGCCCGAACTCGCCTTCGCTATGCAGACATATATGCCGAGTGTTCGATGGAGGTTAGAGGTCGAGTCGAACTCTTTACAAGCTTTTGTCACCCCAAATATAAAGACAGCTACATATCTTCCTTAGGGACCGGTCATTATTTATCGCCAGATGGGGGGGGGGAGGGGGGTCAGAGGATTTTGGGTAATACAAGGTCAAAATGCAGTGATCCTCCCTCTATAAGTAAAGTGATTAGCGTGATCCCCCCCCCCGCCCCCTATTTCACCTAGTAGAAAACAATTTACAGATAGGGGGATCGCATTTTTCTTTTGTTGCCCGAATTTTGATAAACGCATTTCATCAAGCCTCAGAGAAAGTGTAGATGAGCATTCCGTTTTTTATGTATAGTAAACAAATCCTCTAGGTTTTATTATGACGAAATTATTATTATTCATTTGCGTGAAGCGCGGCCCAAATGACGAATTTCTATGCCTGTAACGTCGAACCCACGCTTACTCTTCTTTCAAACATAGTGACTGCCCGCCAGGCCTATCACTGCAGGGCATTTTTGGTAGAGTTTTTTTTCCTCGCCAAGATACACTTGTTCTTGTGAACGGTGCGAAGGTAGTGTCTTCGTTGCACGAGTTCCCAAAGACTACATTAAATGATATGCGCGCCGAAATTTTTATGTATTTTTATGTATCTCAGTCTCCAGTTTTTCCTTATATCTTAGCGAAAAAAACACTAAATGCAGAAAAATTCAACAGAACTTGCAGATACTCAAGAATCGTCGTACCATGGTGGCCATTTTGTTTTTGTCCTCGGCCGAGGGGCCTGAAACGAGTTTTAAAAACCACAGGCATCGCTTATGGATTAAAAAATCACAGACGATCGTTTAAACAATTGTATACCTAATGAGAATTAATAGAACGTGCAGATTATTCAGAGTTATGTAGTTTTAAAATATTTAAAACCATATTTAATGGTGTCAACAATTAATTGTGCTAGTTGTCACAAAATGACCGATTCCATTCACCTGGAACGGCTGTGAAATTCTCAAAGGTGATAGAAAACCTGAAAACGTAAAGATTTGCTCGTGTTTAGAAATGCAAACAATGGAAAATATAAATACAGAAAGAATTTCGCCGATTCCCACGCTTCTATCTGAGGGCACTAGTCATAACTGCAAGATGACGCTTCGGCATGGGAGGTCATGAATAGTTGCCCGTGGTAACTGGTTACCATGGTGTCAAAGTGTACCCTAGAGGGACGAGAATCTTTACATTACTCAGGAACAATTACGTCTAGGTGTTCATGTTTCTGTGTGAAATTGTCTCGTCTTAAAGAGCCTGTGTCAGCCGCCATTTTGACAGCATAGCAACATACCAAGTCGGAGAGAGCATCCACTTCCATCAGTGATCAGCTGATTTAGAGGATATAGAGCAATTGCTCTAGATTGAATTTGGTAAATCAAATCTAAAACTTTGTTTTTAGATGTTTATCAAGAGATGTGTACACATAGTTCGTCTTCTAATTTCGAACGAGAACAATAACAAAGGAGTGGCTGACACGGGCTCTTTAAGGAGAAGCTGCAGCCTAGCTCTTCAAAGACAGTTGTCAGTTCCTACTGGAAAATCAAAGAGCCTGTGTCAGCCACTCCTTTGTAATTGTTTTCGATGATATTAGAAGACGAATTACGTGTATTCTTAAGAAACATCTAAAAAGAAAGTTTCAGATTTGATTTACCAAATTCAATCGAGAACATCGCTCTTTATTTTCTAAATAAGCCGATGGAGATGGATGCTTTCTCCGACTTGGTTTGTTGCTGTGCTGTCAAAATGGCGGCTCTTAAAAAACATTAACAGAAAGCAACGATTTGTTTGGTTCAAATTTACTATTTCGAATTTACTATTGCTAGGAAATTCATAGGTACCAGGCAATTTATATTTTGAATCTTTATGAACTAAAATATAATTGATATCCTTTACTAATGAACATGATCTTTCTGCATGCTAGCTTAATCATGGATTGCTTCGCGCATGTCATAGTTCGTCCGCAAGTCTGTTAAACACGTTCAGGCTAAACATTTTTCAAAATTTATCTCGTCAATTCTTGCACATCCTGTGAAACATCACAACTGCCAATGTGTTATGTGCCTCTAATAATATCTACTGTGGTGACTTTGTACCAAATTGCACCCGAGTAATCAAGTTCTGTTTCAGGTAACACGCGACTTCGCCGTTGTCAGATTCTTGGAGTTTGGCAGTTGGGGTTTTTCTGCGCTGTCCATCAATGCAATCGTGTGAGCCAATCAGATCCTTCCCCAGTGCATTTGTTTGGCTTCCCTTGCGAGACATGTCGCGACAGAAAGTCAATTCACTGCACTAGGCGAAACTGAGCAACGACCTGATTGGCTCACGTTGTTAGTTGTGGTTTGATTGACTTCACAGAAAAACCCAACTGCCAAAAAGTGTTAACGGTGCTGGGTCGCGTGTTACCTGAAACAGCTGTAATCATGTTTACTTGATAAATGTGCACGCACTACCAGATTCACTCTCGTGAGCCAAAGCAACAGTCATCATCACTTTGAATCCATTAAGAATTTCAATTATCGTAAGTAGTTGCTCGAGTTCGTTAAGCCGTTCTGTTCTTTTGAATAATATTTGTTTCTAAATGTAGGTGTCCATAATTCTTCCTGGGCTTTACCCCTAAGCTTTACCCCTACTGACTGCATTAGTTTCGTTATGCCTTCTCGCGTGCGCTTGCTTTTCTTCTTCTGGCTGCCAGGATGTCGCCTAGTACAGTGAGCCCCCACCCCCTCCCCAACCCCCACCCCCTTCGCTTCATGGTTGTCACCAAAAACGGCCACACCCAAACTGCGGCGCTTATTCGTGGGCCGCGCTTATTCGAACAAATACGGTGAGCGTTTATCTGGAGAAAAGTTGTCAGTCTCGGGTAAGAGGTATATCCCTGTATTCACTATATTTGGATGGTATTTTTACTCGGGCTTCCTGTGGGAAAAGCCCGAGTCATAATTTCGGCGGTGTTTTTTAGGGGTTAAAATCGGCGATCCGGTATTTTTTTAGGGTTTTCTGGACGAAAACGGTATTTTTTAGAGGTTCTTTGTCAATTAAAATGGTACGCTGAAGAAGGTATTTTAGGACCGAGGTGGAGGAGTATTTGGGGTGTGAATTTTATCTGAACAGGTATTTTTAGGGTGGAAATGCCAGCTTCCCGACGGTCTTCCTTACCATTTTCACCTTCAAGTACCCCCTCCCCCCCCCCCCCCCCCCCCCCCCGCCCTCACCGGGGATATCCCTCGTATGTCCGTATGAAATCGTCCACTATGGCGGACCTCAAGCCTTGCAGAGCTTTTATTGACAGTATCGCCGCTTTCACGTCTTTTAAAGTCTTCAATAGCATAGCCGTTTGTTTTCCAACCCATATCGTTTATTCTAATCCGTTTCGAAGACAACAAGACATCCTAGTAACCAACACGCAAAAATGCCCTGTATGAGTTGTACCGGGAGGAAGAAGTAAAGTGTTTATATGGAAAGGAAGGAATAATAAGGCCTAGTACATACGCCGCTCTTATCATGAGCCGATCCAACCTGTTGCCTTGAAATACGCGAACATCGGGGCATTTAAATGGATTCTACATTACCGGTATGATTTAGAATAGTCTAGGTGACAGGCAGACCAGAGATGGACGAACAATATTGTTTTATCGAGAATTTGCAATTGGATCGGCTCATGATAAGAGCGGCGTATGTACTAGGCATATCTCGCCTCGGCTACGTGAGCTATCCCTGGCACCCGAGACAACTCTCGTCCCGGGGACAAGTCCCACGAATCAAACGAGTTTGATTTCTGGGACTTGTCCCTGGGACAAAATATTTAGTCCCCGCGACTGAAATTTCAACGTAAAAACAGGAGTACACACTCGGGACTAGTCCCGGGGACTTGTCACCTAGTCTGTGCCGCCCTTAAGAACTTCAAAATTCATTTTCGATGTTTGTTGTTCTTTTCACTGGTAATATTGAAAACAGTCTCACAGAAGTTTGCACTACAAGATTCAAATTATCTTGGTCCACTTGGTCCATTATTTTTGTCCACTGCTTACTCGAACTGCTAGTGATTACTTGGGGCCCGATTATACGGAAAAAATGGCCAGGAAAGGAGGCTGAATAACCCGCCTATCGAGGCAAGGTACTTTTTCATGATCGCTTCACATGACCCCCGGGACAAATTGCGCATGTTTTCTAGTGTGTATAGGCCGTGGCACAGACTAGGTGACAAGTCCCCGGGGACTTGTCCCCGAAGCAGGTTCGTGGCACAAGTCCCTGGGACTTCTTGTCCCCTAGTCTGTGCCGGCCTTTACAAAACACTGAAAAATGGTAGTGGACTGAAAATGACAACAGATGATTCCTTGTCTCTGCGCTCTATTTGTTTTATTTTAGAAATTTATTTTTACAACCTTCAATGGGAATTTGTTTTTGGTGTTATTAATTACAGTTGATAAGTAACATCTATAGTTAAAATGCAAACAGAATTTGAATATCCTGATATTACTCTTTGTACACTTATTTTTGTCCATCAAAGTCTGAAATTCCTCGATCTCCAAGCGGATTTTCCTCTTAATTACAAACTTAATTTCACATTATCAACTAACTAGGATATACCAGTTGCTTTTTCCCCACTCAAAATCTAGTTTCAAACATCCATACTAAAGGCGTGAATTAAAAATTTAAGTTTAGAACGAAATAGTATAAAAATGTTGAAATGTATTTTGCATACGATCATATAAACTGTTGACGTTTTTCTGAGGTTTAAAAACAATTGTTGTTTAAACAATACAAATTTCCTTCCAAGCTACTTTTAGATTTACAAACAACTGTTGTGTAAATATCTTTAAAGGTTATTTTTATCGTTGCTTTTAAAGCTATTAATTTTATTTGTCACTTTCATGACATGCGTAAATGTGACGCGAGTGTACCTAAATAACTTTGAGGTTTTTCAAACATAATAATAATAATAATAAATTGCTTATATAGCGCTTTTATCATCGCTCAAAGCGCTTTACATTAACGGATAACTCATCCTATAAGAACCAGCTTTATAAACATGAGTGTGCGTTAGTATTGTGAGTTCTGTGACACTGAGGTTGGGCAACTTCCGACGGTCCTAGTGGTTCTTTAACGTCCCTCTGGTTCCGGTTAGTGTAGTGTATGTGAGAGACGGGGCCTACGGTTTAACGTCCTTATCCGAGAAGACGCGAAGGTCTAACCATTTGCAGATGTTAGAGCAAAGGCAGCACCTTCTCCTCAATTATTAGAAAAGACCCTGAGTGTTGGCCCGGCCAGGGTTTGAACTCCCAACCTCCCGAACATAAGCCCGGCGCTCTACCACTGCGCTAACCGGTCGTTAAACAAAACATGTTGTTTTATAATGTTAGCCACTATTGAATTATACAGTTCGCGTTTCTTTTCTCTTTAATCCTAGAAATCTGCTGCTTTGTGTAGGAGGATTGGAGAATCCTTACAGGTTTTCAAACAGTATGTGCATTAGTGGATACTACTTTTTAATGAAAAGTGGCTTCTCAGCTCTTTCTATACTTTCGTTTCTTGCTTTTCAAGAAAAAATAGGTGCGTCTTTAAGTCTTTACGCGATGATAAAAATTAGAGAAATACAAATCAAATAAATGCTCTTTTAATGAGGTTCTTGTTTATAAAGACGCCGAGCACATATGATACCACAAAGGACATAGATTAGGCATAATAAAAGATGTCTTTTTAAACTCGTATTTTTAGTTCGATTTCAATAAATGTTATTTTATTTGAAGCGGAATCTTCATGCTATTTTTCGCCATATATAAATCCATCACCTAAAAGAAACAATTAGTTTTTCGTGGCTATAACGTGGCTATAACTGAGGAAAATATGAAAGGGTCCAAAACAAAATCCGCAGTATATACTGTGTGAGGGCTATGACAACAGTCACAAAATTAGGATGTACAACATGCACTACCATGTACTTCCATGGCCTACACGTATGTTCACCATATTGACCATCCAATTTTCACGACGCTTCTCTTACTAACAAATGCTCTCATCAAGCTCTGAAGAAGCTAAGGGAAACTGAAAATGTGAATATCTTCATTCCAGCGTATTATAGATCAATCTTAAACCAACATGAAATACTTCGTCTTTCGTCCTCTTCAGAAACATGGTTTTAAGATTATTATCTCAAAACACAAATTACGCACCAAGCTAACTTTCTCGCTTCACATATTCGGCTCGCTGGAAGAGCAACTTTTTATTGAAGTGATACCGAAATAAAGCTTTATTAAATTTTTTGTATTATTTTATATTACACTAGTAGAAACTTGCTCGCATACACTCTCGAATCCTGCAATCTGATTGGTCCCGCTACTCACTATCTATCACGTATTATTATATCGTCTGATTTAGCCAACTCGGGACTGCGTCCCTCGTCGGCTAAGTATAAGTATATTCTGCGCAATCTCGCTGGATAATGGTTAAAGTGAGTGGCAAAAAGGCTACCGTAAAACCATTACAATTAATACGTTTAAGCAAGAAACCGAAAGTAGCATGCTAGTGGGTTTCTACTAAAACAATTTAGACTTCGTTCTCGTTTTCTGAGTCAAATAGTAAACTCGGCGCTACGCACCTCGTTAACTACCTATTGACTCATAGAAAACTCGAACTAGTAGTCTAATTGTTAAATAGTAAATGCGTGCATAAATTAGTCTTAAAATATCAAATAGTGAAATAATACACGAACAATAGCTCCAAGGACTTTACATTGCTACACCTTTTAAAGAATTCGCCAATTTTTGTCTTTTGTTCTCGTGAAATTGAGGTATTAATTAGCGTGTCGTTTTACGACATGGTTAGAAAGGCGGAAAACCCTTGAAAGTCGTTCTATGGGTGATTTCTTCTTTGAACCACAGAAAAAAAAATCGAAGACTGAAAAAATAGAAAAGAAATTAGAACTGCAGACCCCTGTTGCGCCGAGCTCTACGTTTCATATGTAGCGAACAACTTCAACGAGTGAAGATTTCCCGCATAAAGTTTACAAAAAAATAAACAATTGTTAGAAGTTCACTAAAGTTAGTCTTTCAGTTCCGTATACAAAGCTTTTAATAAGGATTACAGCCTAGACTAGTACAATGGGTTCCCCCACCTCGCACGTGTTGAGCATAGAGACACACTGAAGCTGAGAAGCTGAAGGAAATCTGTTTAGTTATAAACTGATGGCGGGAGGGAGAATAATTGTCGTGTAAAAACGAAACCTTTCCTACGATCAACCTTGGGCATTTCCCCTAAACGGAAGCCAAAAACAATTGACGGTAACTTGGGGTCAGTTAATGTCTATTTCAAATCTGAGACGAAATTCTGAGAGCTCGCCATGAAAACAACTGCTCAGAAGCAATTAACAGAATCGAGTTAAAAATTCGCGTGAATGGTTTTCTGGGAAGTATGAAAAGAATCTGTGGGAGGCCCTAAACTCTACAAAAACGGGAGCAAACAAAGTAATCTTAAATGACAAAAACAGAAATAAATTGCCAACATAAAACTGGTGGCCGAATTCTTTTTAAACAGAATGTTACAAGATTCCTTTTTTCTCGCGTCATTGTGGAATTAATGGCCAGTATAAAATGTGTTGACTTTGACAAGGTCTCCGTGTATATTTATTTTTCCCAATTGCGCGCATCATCCCGTCACTGCATGCTTTCCACTGATCACTAAAAACCATGGTATTCACCTAAGAAACTTGAAGTTTCTCGAAACCACGCGACGTGTACTAATTACTAAATAAATCTCAACTTTCTGACACCCTGGAAAACTTTTTTCCTGTTTAATTAGAGACCTTCTAAATAGCGCGCGCTTTGGCTTCTAACGTTGACTGGCCGACGAAATTCTTGTTTTCTTTTACCTCTGTGAGTTTTCCCACACGTTTCCGAGTTCAACTCCTGAGTTAATTGTTAAGAGGCAGTGAGTGAACAGAAAGAAAAGAGCTTTCTTTCTCTTCTCGTAGCTAAAATTTCAATTGTCTCGCTGAATGAGCGCTTCTTCAACACATGCTGATCTTTTCGTAGTGCTACGCATGCGCGTAGATGGCGCATTAAAAATAACACCAAAAAGGTAGAAAAAATTAAAATTTTAAGTTACCTTTTTGAACCAAATGCGGAAGATGAGTTTTGAAACTTTCGCCTACTCTGTCATTTTTAAATTCGCTACATTTAGTACCTCTCTCTCAGCATGATTCAACATTAGACGAGTATCTAAGCCTACGGGGAATTCCTCTGACGCTACATCCACTTGAGTTTTATTGTGTTTTTCCCTTTTAATCAGTGCAGAGTCAGTAGAACACGAACACGGCGGAATTAAGGGCGATTGTCAAGTTTTTTCCTACCACATGGCTACAGAACAAAAGGACCTCAAAAATTCCCACAATTCTTATACGTTGCAGTAATCGTAATTTAGTTGGGGTTGAGTGTGTTCTGTCAGGGAAGAAAGATCGAAGGGATCGAGTACAAATTAACCATGTGAAAAATAACCATGGATATATGGTTTTGCTCGCTGGCATCCCTGTCATTGAAAAACTGGGCGGTAGCTTTGAGCGCAAGTCTTCTCAGAAGGCAGAGTATTGTGATCAAGCTAGGGGTGTCAATCAAAGGCTTGAATGACAAATAAGTAATAGAAAACTCATCAGTGTCTTCAGAGTGTCAAGGTAACTAGCCTAACCACTGGATAATTCGATTATACGAGAACTCGAATAAAAGATTCGCTATTCTTTAGATTTAGCCATTTTACCACGAAGGCAAGAAAGTATACGCTAACTTGGATTCTCCAAAATTGGTTTTCAACTCTTGGTGCACCAAAAGGGAGTGGATTAGTTCCGAAGGTGAGCCGATTTAGTTTGAATAATTTGCGCACACTTTCCTTGGTAGCAGACGACTTTTCTAGCAGTATTTGGGGATTTGCCCGTATCGCATGAGCTGTCTTCTAGCAACGGGGAAATCCTGATAGCATTTGCTTGGCGGAACAACAGGTTACTTAGAAATATCAGCAAATGAAATAGTTTCTGGGAGTGTCATAGATTTTTGCTGGTGAACGGGGTTCTTGTATAAGTGTATTCGAAAATGAGACTTTCATAAAATATGGAATGATACCCAACACAAATTAAACGCATGCAACTTTTTCTGAAAAATTTGACTTCTAACGTGGTGCGAAAATTTGAGTGGAGACCATCATAGAGCCGTGAGGTATCTAGAGAAAATACATAAGTTGAGAAATAGGGAAGAAGGAAGTGTTTTGCCTTCTTTTTCAGATGACGTTAGAGATCTTTTTTCTCAAAAATTAGTCCCAAAATAATTCAAAGCAAGCGATGGAAGAGCAAGTTAACATATTTAGATGTCCAAGATTATTATTTCAGAGATAACAACCTATTGCATCATTTTATCTACTGGAACCATACCTCTTTAGTTCTATTCTACAAGTCATTGATCTAAAATTGTTATTAAATTACTCCAAAACGACTTTAAAGTTCAATGCAAGTATATTTTTTGTTTGCTTTGTATCACCGCTTATCTTTACGCCCAAACCACTCATTTATTACCCTATGTGTAACTTGTGATCTGCTGAAAAAGGTGGGAAACTGTTTCTGAAAAGGTAACGCACTCTAGAAGCGTACATCATACGAACACAGACAATACGATAGAGGAATAGTGTAATTTGTGAGGAGCTATAATTACAAAAGCTGAAAACAAAACGCCAATAATCAAATTGGCTAGAATTTTAGCTCAGTTATTTGCACAACTCAATGGTCGTTTTTTCTGGGAAGTAAAATAAAGGTAAAATGAAAATTTAAAGAGAAATTAAAGACATGAGCGGGCAGAGCGTTGCCACATTCGACACGAGAAATCATGCACTGTTGGCATTTTTCGCGCATATCAAGATAGAACCCACTGTCAAAAACGTCTTAGTTCGATCTGATAAGAGATTAGATGGATGCAATTGTCATGGAGCAAGAACAGAACGGTATGAGGCAACAGGGGGACGAGTATTCCGCACGAACCTCGGCCACAGACGAACGTCCATGCATCCCCCCAACAACAAAGGCGGCTGAATGGACAAATGTGCCCCGTGAGAAAAAACGTGTTGGGAATTTTCAAATCAGTTCTAATCAATTGACTTTCTTGATAAGAGATGGGTACAAATACTGGGTCCATTTTAATTTCTCCTCACAATATAGAGGATGATGAGAATAAGCTTGGAGATACCTAAAGTTCTATGAAAGCTCCCTCTTATTATAGGATGGTGACTTATCCTAGGAGGCATTTTAGAACTTGCTAATAAAAAGGCCCGTTGCTGTCCTAAGTGGCTATTCGCACTCTATTCTAACACTATTTTCACCGCTGACAAAGGAAAATGTGCCAAAGAGGAAGAGCCCATTTATATTTGCTTTTGCGATCTGTAAGTAATTGCTCGAATGGGTTGAATGTTTCTATACAGACACGTGCAGGCCTAGCAAGATTGGCGATTGCTAAGAGACCTCATCCACTGCCATATTGAGCTACAATAGTGGCCAACCAAATTATCTCGAAACGATCGAGATATTAATATGATAATCCCGCACATGTTCGTCGTTCTGATTGGTCCAAAGCGTTGTAAAACACCCAAAACTATTCAGCTCTGCCTGATTTTAACTTTGGGAACAAAACCACAATTGTCAGGGTTATTCAACTTATGTAAAGTAGTCAACGCCCTAGCATCAATACCATGAGCTATGGACGCGGCAGTGTTAGGAATTAGGCACAGAAAATTGTGATGTTACCTATGTAAACAAATTATACTTAGAACCCATCGGCTATGCGTTAGCACATACTCTCGAAAAATGCCCTACATTCCTTTTTTGTGTGCTCGGTAAATGTATAAGATTCCTATCAGATAGAATTTCCCACACGTGGATCACAATTCTCGATGTTTCCACTTCTAGGTTTCAATGGGCCCTTTCTATTTCTACCTCGTCTCACTTAATTCATTAACAAAAAATGTCACCTCAATTAGCAGATATGATCATCGACAGCCGCGTCATCCAGGCCTGATTCTGATTGGCTACTGAGCATGTTATACGCATGCGCAACAGACATATCTTTTTAGTGTACTTGTAACTATAACTCTTTTGATGGAGCGCTATGATTGGCCGAGAACCGACACCTGGTTTCGGGCGAGCATCCCGAATCTTTTGCACAGACCACTCCATGCCAAGGAAGCGAAAACAAAAGGAATTTTTTGAACAGATGCTAACAATGAATAAAAAATTACCAAAATAACCGTCATTTGGGAGTCATTTGGAGAGTTATTTAGGCTTTAGGACAGTAGGGGCGTGAACTGAAGTTTAAAAAGTCACGAGACATTTGAACCATCCGACGGGTTGGACTCAACTACAGTACGAGTGTAGTGATTGAATTTGTTCGTTTTAAGGGCCGTTAGTTGTTCAATAGCATATCATGTGTACATGTCACAACATAGTGTTACCAGTGGCACGTGGCAGTGACCGGGATAATTGTAGACGCGTGCCGTCTTCAAAGATTGTATACATAGGAAGCAAAGAGCAATTAAATTCGAAGACAATACACAATACCAGTGGCACACGCGTTATCGCTTATACCACGCTTCGGTGGAAACAATGCTACCCTTTGTTTACTTAGCCCGGGTAACTAGGACACAGAACACTGTTGTTTTATTGAAATTTATGTCAGACACAAAGCCCGAGCGTCAAGCCGCAAAATGCTCGAGACGTTTGGTAGATTGACAGACGAAAATGGTAATTTTGTTCGCCGGTAGTGTCACAGCAAACCCGCGTTCAGTAGGAAGGGCTCGTGCGCGCGAAGTAAAACAGGGATTGGACGGTGACGGTTCCATCAAGGTACCTGGCGCCTCATTAATTCCCGCCTAGGATATGCATCCATCTCAATGAAACTAGAAAATCTTTTTCGCATTCATTCTTCAGGGCTCTATAATCAAATTTGCTGCAAAGACTGAAGGTTACAGTGACAAGGAAGCATTCGGTATGCCACGCTTAAGCGGTAAGTATACTAAGTATTAGGAATAGTCAAAACAATTTACGAGCGTAAATTACTTCCAGCCCTTTCTTACCCTTCTTAGCCACCAGACTCTTGAAATCGACTTTTACTTGGCCTTTTTGAAATGGGGCGGAAATTCTTTTGGTAACTGGTAGCTATAGCAGTGACTCACACTTAACAAAACTAAATAAGTGTATTTAACATAGCGGCTTGCTGTCATGGCTGTATCTATGGTATTTCTATTTAACGGAGAGGTTTTTTATCGCTTCCAGGGAATTTAGTTGTATATGTTGCCGTCACGCATCGACTAGCAAGTTCTTGTACGAAATTATACAAACACTTTTTGCTCTTATAAAAACTTTAAATACTCTTGATTGGTGTCTGTGAGTTTTTTTCACCTCTACACCCGATTATAGTGTCTCATTTCAAATCAGTCCTCAAAACAAGAATGTAGTTCGTTTATCTCGGCTTTCAGAGTAAAGTGGATGATAGGATATTATACCAGGACGAGCTTGCAAAATATACTTTTCGGATAATAAGTTTTATCCATTGGAGTCAATTATAATCAAGGATAGGGTACGTTTTGATTTGCTTTCCATTAAAAGTCAGTTGAGCTAATTTATAAGACAGTCATATAGTTTGAATTTGATTTGTTCACCCGCTGAAACCAAACGTCCCAGGCATCAAGCCTGATAAGTATTATACAGCGTTTCAATAGATTGCATACAGTGTTTCGTGGCTTGCTCAAACAACAAGGGGAACCGATGAATAGGGTCTTGCTGGGGATATAAGTACTCAAACAACACAAATGTAAATTTGCCACACTTTTAGAAAGAGGAGCGCGTGCCGTCAATTATCAAACGGGCCGTGATTGGTGGCAAGCGATGCGAGACGGGAGAACAATGGATTTTAGAAAAACTATTTGTCACATTCGAGGATCAAGCTTGGGCATGTGGCATTGTATAGTTTCGCCTACAAAAACACACCAATTTTGATGAAAAATAACACATTTTATTGGAAAGAAAACCGGAATGCTCTTCACACTTTATCGAATCGGATCTTGCAAAGAATTTGGTTCCTCAACGATTTGCTAAGTGATCTCTTTTTAGGACCCTAAATTTTCTGCTTCTTGAATCTGTATTGTAATTTGTAAGTGTGAGATAATATTGTGTTGAATAACTTCACAATGGGAAAACTGAGACAAGAACGCATTGAAAGCTTTATTATTATTCGTGCTTTATCAAATAGTTCTAGTTAATTCGCTATACACCGGTAGTAAACCCGTATTTAGGGCGACATTTGATTCAAATAATCCATTGTTTTCGATACTTAGCAAAAAGATTTTGATTATAGTGGGTTATAAACTGCACTGAAATTCCACTTCATTTCCATTTCCAAAATACCATTGCCAAAATTTCTAAGACAAAAAACACTGAACTCAGTCTTGCACAATGCAATGCTGATAAACGTGGCTGAGTTAAATAAGTGTTTGTATGACTTCCTGTCAAAATGTAAGTTAATGAGCATTTTCTAATAATATTTTTATGAACTTTACATGAAGGCAGAGGGCCAACATTGCTAGTTTTCAGTCTATGCGCTAATTAACTGCTAACCCAGTTTTTCTTTCACTTGGAAATTGACATGAAAAATAGCATTGAGTTTTGATAGATGATTTATGTGCAGAATGTGAATTTATTACGCCTGACCTTCAAATAATTTGATGAGAAAACTACTTTCTAGATCCTAGCAACAAATACAAAAATCCCCGACAGAAAGCAATTGAAATGCCATACGATTAAAGTCTCTAAAATGCACTTATTTGAAGAAAACAAACTCTAATGAGCATTCAATACAGACCATCCCAGACCAGACAGTTAATAAGGCGACTTGAGTCTTTTCTTCAAAAAGATAATTTCCTTCTGGTGGTTTTACTGTTCTTGACAAACAAAAGGTCGTTGTGCTTTTTAACTACAACGACATATCAAATACTCGCTGTTATTCTCTTTAGAGCTCATTTGCAGTTATGTGCATCTAAATCAACAGGCCACCAACATATGTATTCGCCAGGCGGAGCATACATGTCCCACAGCAAACTGCAATCGCCGTTGACAATTCAGTGGTACGTAAAACTTGAATTAACTTAACTTATTTTAATAACTAGGTTATAATATGAGCCCTGGAATCGTTTATGGTTGAAGGCGGTTCCAGACACCTTTAACAAAACGTTTCGTAAATTATAAAACCTGTTGTTGAAATAAACAAAAAGCAAGGAGTCACAGAGCCGCGCAATATGGTTTGTGATTGAAAGGACCATATTTCGGTAGGCGGAACTATATATATATACCGAAAAGGTTAAACCGTATGCTGTGTCGCCTTTTTTAAAGGGTTGTTTCTATTGGAGAATCCTTTATTACACAGTAAACATAAAACAATTCATATAAATACAACAGTATCTCTTGCGGTCTACAGAAATATTTTGCTGTATAATTCAAGGGTTTCCTTTTTTAACACAAACGAAGGGAAACGATTTCCAAATATAAACGTTCGAAGAACACGTTTCGTCTTAAAACGAGAAAGCTTGTTTATCAAACACTTGGCTGAGTTTTCTTTTTTTTTTCTGTACTATTGTTTATTACCGGTTTTAATTTTCATAACAAACACAACAGTCATTCAACTTAGATGGATAATATTGCTAAGCACCTAATTGGCAAACTCAATGAACATGCTGATACTTTTTCCCGACAGAAACTAATAAAAAGTTTACCCTATTCAAGGACATTTGACATTTTAACAGTCTTTTTGGAATAGCTGAAATTATTCAGCGAGTCAACTGAATTCCACTTCGGTTCGGTTTTAAGCTCACTCGATCCTCAAATCGGTTCTTCAGTTTTATGGGGAACAATGAATAAAGTATTGGCAACTAATTTGTTAAATAATTTGGCCAACGTGGTCAAGTTACGACCTTAACTTTGTTAACATCATTAATAATTAAAAGTTAGTACAATTGCAATTGTGAAATAAGGTTTATGTAAAATGTCAACTCAAAAAATATGGAAGATTAAATCTTGATTATCAAAAGTGTTTTATCTGTTAATGAGAGATAAAATATAAAAATGTTTTTCAATACAATCTCTTCATACGTCTGACTGTTTTATAGATGAAACCGTTTTTTTTTTTTCGCGCTGCACATTTTGGGTTTCGCCAAAACGTTTCTTTGGGTTAGGGTTTTCGGGTTTTTCTGTTCCGCCAGTGAAACAGGTCCTGTCCTGTTTCGCCTAGTGCAGTCAACTGGCTTTCTGTCGGGATGAAAAGCCAGTCGACTGTACCAAGCAAAACAGGGCAAGGATCTGATTGGCTTTGTTGATTTTTCTGCCGGAACGGCCGAAAAACTCAAAACAAACCAAGTTTGGATTTTCCCAACGCGAGAGAGCCGGTAAAAAAAAGTTGCCAAATACCTCACGGATATCTAACAAAAGAGTTTAAAAAATAAAAAGAATATCTTAACGCTTAGTTGCCAAAAAGATTTTTCAGATGGCAATGCGTAATGACAAGTTGTATTTACCTCTCCGTGCGCGCTCTTTTTCCCCACTTTTTAGGTTGAACGAAAACTACGAAGTTGCCGATGGTGTTAGTTTGCCACGGAGTGCACTTTACTCTCATTATCTCGACTTCTGCGAGAAAAATAACTTATCTCCAGTAAATGCTGCAAGTTTTGGAAAGGTAAGAAGTTATTGTACAATATATCTGGTCTGAAAACAAATTCCTTTATTTCTTGGAGTTAGTGCACCTGACAGATCGCAAAGTCTCCAACATGCAATTTCAGCGACATCAAATTTTACTTGGTATCTATTCAAAAGACATTTAGGGAGAGATTACCAGGATGTCGAGCAATTTTGACACAAAGTTTTCCAAAAATCCAGTTACTCAAAAGTTTAGAACTTCTTGGCTTGATTTTGGTTTGTTTTGAAAGAACTACCACGTAAAAAGGTTTTTGTCCCGCTATGAACAATACGCATGGAAAGCGCAGAAATTAAATTTCAAAGTTCACCACCTTGGAGTAGTTTCAATAGAAAAATCACATGTGAACCGTTTAATTCTATACAGATCCCCATATATTGTATATAAACTTCGAAATGTATTTTCCTTGGTTGTCTTCTACGAGGTACTGTACTACTTGCATGCAAACCTTTCAAAAGATGCTTTAAAATTTTCATGGTGCTCTTGAGGAGAATACGAGCAAACAACAGAGTCGCGGCAGCGGCAGCTACTTTTGTCAGCCCTTGTTTATGAAGTTAATTAAGTAGCGCTCCGTCCAAGAACGATAGCATGAACGGCTATGGGGAATTTGAGTTATGCTTTGTGTAAAATTTTAAATTATTAAATTTCTAAAAAACTAATTGGCTTAGTCAACAAATCCTGGCCTTCTGATTGGTTGAAATTTCTTTTTGACCGATTTTGTAGCGAAATACTTCGTTTGCAGAGCTGAATTCTTTCCGAACAGGTCTTCCGGATATTTCATAGCATTTCGTTGGTTCAAGAAGAAAATCGAGTGTGAGCATGACTAGACGACCACTGTTTCCGCGGCCCTATTGTTTCCGCTATAGTTCTAAGACGGAGCGCTACTTAAACCAGTGTACTTAATAATATAAAAGTTTACTTGCAAAAACTTTTGCTTTCTCAAATGAGCGCTTTAAAAAAAAGATGTTCGTTAATTTAATACAAATTTTACTTTTGTCGTTCTGATTTGCCAAATCTTTTTAGAAAATAACACCTATGTTGTATTGTGAATGTGCGCATTCTGATTGGTTAAAAAGCGTGTTTGTAAGAGACCTGAGAAACACGATTGTCACGCAACGCTGTCGCGCGTGTGTATGTTATTTTCTAAAAGCAATAAAAATACTTTCTGCGTGCTCTCTGGTTTCTTACAAACACTCGGGGAATGTTGGTCGAACTGATAAAACTTGAAAGACACTCGCCTTCGGCTCGTGTCTTTCAAGTTTTGATCAGTTCTCCCAACATCTCCCTCGTGTTTGTAAGAAAGCAGAGAGCACGCGGAAAGTACTTTTATTGCTTAAAAAAGAGCATTGACACGGGCAAGTGTAACGAGAAGATGTTTTTACATCTGGTTTACAAGGGGAGATTACGTACCTATTTCCTTGGTGTTTATGTACTAAATTCACTTATTTATTTTGTAGATAATTCGACACACGTTTCCTAATCTGAAAACAAGGCGACTTGGAACACGCGGACAATCGAAGTAAGTAGAACGCACTCAAAGAAATAAAAAGAAAAAACAAGAGAAAACAAAACTTTCGCCACAACATTTGTAGGCAAAATAGGTGTACTGTGCAAGGACAGAAACACTAATATTAAAACAGAAAAAACAATAACACATTACTAAACGTTTGGACGAGGTTCTATCAGCGAAAAATCACGAAACACTTTGAAAGGAACTCTAAAACTATAGAGAATAAATTAAATGGAGTTAAAGGAAAAAACACGACACTTGAAGTGGTGTTTAATATTGTTCTAAATCGATTAAGCAGGAATTGAAAGCGGACAGACATGTTTCACGCAATCTCAACGAATTCCAGAACATTTATGAGAACGACAGAGAAACATGATATCTTTCTCTTTGTGAAAAATGAAATGCAAACAATAAAGAAATAAAGAAAACAGGGCACTTGAATCCACTAATGTCTACATTTAGTGCAACGCGGAGAGGCTTGTGTAATCATAATTGTGAGGTTGGACGAATCACGAAAACTCTTTTCATCGGCGCAAAACGAATCTTGAGCCCTTGAACTATGACAAAAAGAATGCAGAAAACTCGAGAGCTGTCCTGCGAGCTTTTGAGTATTTTTCTAGGTCATGAGGTTTGATTGATCTTTACAGTATTAGCTCAGTGTCCTTTGCATTTACAATGAAATGGAAAGGAAGAAAAGAGTTTAGAATCTTTACAAAGCCTTACAAGGTCTGATAACATGACTTTTTTTCAAGCTGGGGTTCTGGAATGGAACCCCATTCAGTGTTCCGTGATTTGAAATTGCGTGCTCTCACATAATTGTTTTGGATAGCTCATAACAAGCTTAGAAGTAAACAAAGCGAAGGCGACGTGGAGGCAAATAAAAGAATTAACAAAAGAAAATATCAAAGAGGTGAATGAACGTTTACAATCCAAAACACGGGGATTATAACGAAATGAATTTTTTCAGGATGAAAGCCTCTTTTTAACAACACTTTTCACATAGGACAATTTTGAGTTACTGCAATTTTCATAAGTTGGTGAACTCTACGCCAAGTAACAAACCGCAGTTTGGCTTCCGTCAATCAAGAGTGTACAGCTCTGGGTGATTTCACGCAGGCTTTGATAGGTTGTTTGAAATAATAAGGACTAGATAGACTTCAAAACCAATTTTTCCAAAATAAAATGCAAACGAAATTTAGAAACAATTCCATGCGCGTGTCTTCAAAGGTTTGATGGACGGATGCCAAAACGGAGTTTGGCGTTCGGAAATTCGCAGAATGAAAACAACCCGATAGGTGATTTCGTGACACTAGCGTGCTGTCGAATTAACTTTGTTATCATACTAACTATCTACGTAAAGCGTAACATACCAGTAAAATCTAAAGTAGTTTTGTTAACTTCGTGAAAAAAATGCATTAGCCCTGGCAATATTGGCTTATCTATCAAGGTCGTGGGTGGTGTTATGATCTCGGCACTTTCAGCGATGTCTTTTGTGTATTGACTTTTATCACTATTACTGAATGCCATCTGTTGAGCCTCCCTGGTTTAGCAAATGACAATTCTAGCTGTGCCAACCTATGGCTACTACACATTTTTGCGGGTTTTGAAAACAGTATGGAAGTTAAAAAAATATAGGAAAAAACTTGCTGGAAGATAATAGTAAGGTCAAACGAAAATAGTAAGGTCAGGTTAACTCAGATAAGCTTGATTTCTTGCATAGAGACTCCTTATCTGACTAAAAACAAAATACCAAAATGACTTTTTTCTAATGGATCCGTCTTTGAGATATTAGGCTTTAAACTTTGGTTTTTGTACCATTTTATCGGGAGAATTAATACTTTGATCAGGAATTATGCAAACTTTGATCAATCATATCTAAAATTCATATTCTTCAAATGTCTTAAAAATTTGGAATTAAGCTTTTGGTCATAGACACTCCTTGTATGCGGAATCTTGAGCTTACATATTGAAATATGGCGAAGTTAGATTTTCATTTTTGGCCATTTCCGCTCTGTCTCGCGCAACATTACTATTATTATAACTTTGAAGAGCAGAGAGTACAAAATCAATAATTATGGTGACCATCACAGAAGCGACTTCAGAGCTCTAAATATATTATAGCCCGCCAAAATGTTCATAGAGCCCGGATAATACGCCACAATGCTCGCACAAAATTATTATAACAGATATTTGACTCGACTCATAGAACACGAGAACGAGTGGTCTGATTGTTTGAGTAGAAGCCCACTTGCACGCTACCTTCGATTTATTGCTAAAACATATAGTTTCTGTTATTAAAAATACTTATTCAAGTTCTCCACGGCTTTTGATGAAATATAACAACTTTTAGTCTATATGGATCATTGGGTTTCTTAACAACATCCTTTTGGCAAAATATTTCTATTGAGGTTGTAATAGGATTGTTTAAATCAAGTAGGGCCAGCCAAATTGGATGTTAAAGAGTTCACCACTCAGGACATACACCCCCCATGGAGAAACCACCTGCTTTTCAGTTCCGTTTCTTTAGCAAACTAATTAGAGCCAATGCCACGACGATTTCTGGGTTAATTTAGTTACCTTAAGGTATGAGTATACCTTTGCGCGAGAGACGTCAATTTTTCGCGAAAAAAATCACTGTCGCGTCATTATTTACACTACAAGGGCCATTTATATATCGTTTTAAAGCTTGTGAAACGGCCTTACTTGCTAAGTGGTATATTTATATGCAACGTTAATTTGATGGAACGTTTTCGTCGTTTTGTGCTTCAAAGGAAAAGTACCAATTTTTGCTTTTTAAGAGTTCCTGCCACTTCCAGTTAATGTTAAAAGCTCCAGATTTCCCCAAAATGTATTCCTTAGAGGGCGATCTGAAAAAAGGTGTGCGGGATTTTTGATATTTTACGTATTTTCGGAAATATTATGTAAAACAGATTGAAAATCGATATTTTTGGCAATTCTAACACAAAAATTAGCATAAAATATGTTTTGAAAGGAAAATCAAAAATCCCGCACACCTTTTTTTAGATCGCCTTCTAAAGAATAGATTTTGCTCAAATTTGGATCTGTGCAATTTAATTGGAAGAAGCTGGAACTTTTTCAAGAAAGTCGGTACTTTTTTTTAGAGCTAAACAAATATATGTTAATGTACAATATAATGAAAACAAAGTTATTCATCACATAGCCCAACCTTTTAGCTTTAAAATGATATATGAACGACGTTTGTGGTGTAAATTGTGACGCGATACGAAATTTTTTCCCGCGACACCCTTCAAAGGTATACTCATACCTTAAATAAAGCTCAATTCATAAGAAATAAGCAATAACCATCCAGGTTTGTTAAGCAACCTTTCAACTCATGCCTCGATAAGTATAAATTTGGAATATTTTGGTTTGTTGTCGAGCGGATGGAAATGGTTGCAAATTGCCCTTTTTGATATCTTACCGGGCGGAACTGTTTTTAAAGAGGGTTTAAATTCTTCTTGTTTACAAAAACATTTGACGGCTGATAGTCGAGATCATTTTTTGGATTGACTGTGGTTAGTAGAACCGAATACCATAATGGCGGCTAGCATAAGTAGTCTTTTGAAGGCTGAAAAATCTCGAAAATTTCGATCTTCAGCTAAAACGTACTTCCCGATGTTTAAATAAACTTTATTGAATGTCATTTTCACAGAAAGCACGCATTCGAATTTCGCACTAGTGCCACTTGTGAACATCCTTACTACTGGAGTCTATTTTTGTTATCATATATGTATATTTGTTATACGTATCACTCATATCTACTATATAGCCCGTAACGATAGTACTTTACATTTGTTTCATATTTTGTTGCAGATATCATTACTATGGAATAACCATAAAATCCACATCACCCTACCACGATGCAGTTTGCAACGCTGCCAGACAGAGTAGCTCTGGGTAAGTAGAACGGATTGATCAATTTTAAGGAGCGGGTTTAGATCAGTGCCGAAAATAATTTGTATTTGCACTGACTTTGCGTTCTCATTGGCCCCTCATTTCTTATGTGAAGCAACTTGATTGGTTAATGTCAAGTAGTTAGAAGCAGTTCTTGAGACACCTCGTCTTGATATAACTTACTAGAAAAAACTTACTAGAAAAAAAAACTTACTAGAACTTACTAGAAAAAAACGTGTTTTTTTCCTGGTGGGCAATGTTTGACGTCAGTGCAAACAGAACGACCCAGCTGGATGCTTTGCTAAATTGTATGCATCGTTTTTCAGTATAAAGGCGCTTGGAAAATAAGGTACACACCCCTGAGATGTCATAGCAGGGAGTACGGTTTGACTGTGCAGAAACTGATGGCATAAAACAAACGATATTTGAAAGGCTTTTCTTAGACTCAGGTTTTGACCGTGAAAGAACTTGAACATATCAAACATACCGTGAACAAAGCTGTTGCTTTTGAAACGGTCGATCCTCTTTTGGTAAGAATTTCGGCGACTTGCCAAAAAACACTGAACTTTGAGCGAGAACTTCTAGACATTTTCGATGCATCCTCCATGTTGGATCTACGGTAGCTTAGGGGCCGACCATTTAACTTTTGAGGGGGGGGGGGCTTTTTTGTCAGTGCAAGATTTTTTTTTTATGCCTCTGTTATGCGGTGAGAATTTTTTTCCAATAAGAAAAGAGGGTTTTAGTCACCATTTTGCTGTGCAGGAAATTTTTTTCGGCCCTTCGGGCAGGAATTTTTTTTTCAAAAAAGCCCACCCCCCCCCCCCCCCCCCCCTCAAGAGTTAAATGGTCGGCCCCTTAGTAGCCCGGCAAGGTCTAATTTCAGCGGGGTGGGCTTTTTTGTCAGTGCAAGATTTTTTTTTATGCCTCTGTTATGCGGTGCGAATTTTTTTTCCAATAAGAAAAGAGGGTTTTAGTCACCATTTTGCTGTGCAGGAAATTTTTTTCGGCCCTTCGGGCCGTGCAGGAATTTTTTTTTCAAAAAAGCCCCCCCCCCCCCCTCAAGAGTTAAATGGTCGGCCCCTTAGTAGCCCGGCAAGGTCTAATTTCAGCATCCACAGGAAACCCGCGCGGCTCGCCGCAGTCCCCTTATAGACATTTGGCAAAAACGACAACCTTTTTGATATGATTGCTATAAAAAGACAACACGATATGTTTAGTTTCAGTCAAACATACAGCAAAGTGGAAGCAGATGACAGGACGCCAAATCATACGGTGACAAAGAGTTCTCACGGTTCAAGCTCGAGCCTGATGATGAATCCTGGGGGTACTCTGCTACCTAACTTCCCGAGTGTCAGCCCACTAACACTGCCTACTACAGTCTCCAAAGAAAAGGTAAGCAAATACTGATAAAATAACATGATAGCTTCCTACAATAGCGATCGCAAAAACGTCTGCCCTGCTAGCCCTGGCAAATTCTCATAAACCCTGAGCAAGGACCACCAAGTGGTCTGACCAAAAACATAAAATAGACGAGTTTTGTCTCCCATTTTAAGGTGGCTCATGGCTATTTCTACACAAAAAATTAAATCATCTATGTTCTCATAAAACCAAAATTCTTCAGTTATTTTCATGCTGAGGTGACAGGGAACTCTTCAGGCATGGTATCTAGCATCAAGAATTCCCGAGAAGCACCGATTTTATTGGCGCGCACTTTTATGCATGAAACTATGGCCAATATATGCCTTATTTGTCCTCAATGTCCTTATTTGTCCTTGAAATGGAAACCCAAGCAGAGGTGGTCAAGTAGTTGTGTTGTCGCTCGATTCTAACGAAACGGCATCTTCGCTTATTATTTACAACAGGTGAAGACGTTTCTTATCATGTATCGAGCACACTGCCAGAGAATTCTTGACACGATCCTCAGAGCTAACTTTGGCGAGGTAAGTTGTAGTGGTCTATTATCAATGCTGTATTCTGTTTGGTTACGCTAGAAGTGGGCTACACGTTATAGCAGGCATTAACCTAGAATAATTGACCCATTGAAAGAAGTATTCCTATCGACCTCATGGCCTCTGAGTTACTTCCCAGGCTAGCCCAGGTCCCATCGAACTAAAGTGACGGTTTTGTTCGTCGTTCGCAGGTTCAAAACTTCTTGGTACATTTCTGGCAAGGCATGCCCAGTCATATGCTAGAAGTCCTAGGATGCAGTGAGGTTGTCGATCTAATTGGTGTTTGCGATAGCATTCTATACAAGGTAAGATACTTAAAAAAATAGAGCAGATTTCTTATGACTGTGAAAAGTGCACTGAACCTGGCCTCCTGTAGATACCGAATGAAATCGCATGGAGATACCGAATGAAATCGCATGGTCGCGGTCGCGGTCGCGGTCGCCGTTACGGTCGCAGTGCGGCAAAACTTTGTTGCGGCACTTCATCCGCTCTAAAAAATCTTTACAACTTTACAATTTCTCTCTGACAAAGTTATTCAAGGGTCCGAGTACCAAGTTCTAGGAGAAAAATGATAGCTTATATTTATACCTTATGTCTTCTTTCTTTCTCGTCCCAGGCCATCAGCGGTGTCCTAATTCCCGGCACACTTCAGCCGTTACCTGCAAGGTGAGTGAGAACAAATGTGTTCACCTTTTCGACTTTGCCGAAAAAGAAATCGAAAAACTATAAAAGTAATTTCTAAACTAACGTCCCTTTCTTTTTGTAGCCTTACTCAAGCTATTCGTCATTTTGCCAAGCAATTGGGACAATGGCTGGAAGAGTCCCTTGCACATTTGCCAACTCCTTTGCAACAACGAAAACTTTCAGGTAACTATAGAGCGGTTTTCACATGACTGTCGTGAAAACAATTGCAATTGAGCAATCACTAGCCAATCAGAATCGAGAGAAATCACCACTTGCTCCTAAATGGCTTTTTTCTCAGCCAATTGCAAGCCGAACCAATTACTAAGTAATTACACAATTGTATTTACTACAGAATTTGATTGGCTGAGAAAAACGAGTAGCCAATGAGAACGCAAAGGAATCGCAATTACATAACAAGTCTTGACAGTCATGTGAAATCCGCTCTATGGGAACAAAGTGAAGAGGTAGTTGTCACGGGACGTACGTTTCGGGGTTTTTTTATTGCAGCTTTTACGGCTAAATGTAACATTGCTCCGGGTCCTAAGATCGCCGTAATCTTGGGCGATCTTAGGCGATCTTGGGAATTTTTCTATATTATTTCATGTTGCGATCTTGGGCGATCTTAGGACCCGGAGTTGGCCTGAATTTGCATACGAAAAGAGATTTTTGTTTTCATGGGAACATGCATAATTTCTGACTCAACATCTTCAGTAGAATTTGATTGTACAAGGCCGTATGCACCCTAAAGATCTAAAATACTTTTCTTCATAACGCTTGCTTTCAAAATTTTCAAGGAAGGTTAGCGACAAAAAAAGTCATTTGATTCAACGCGCTGCCATGTTTGGAGGAGATTTAGACTTAAAACGCGAACTAAGTCAAGGAACTAGAAAGTTTATTGAAAACAAAGCAGTGAGGCAGCCCCATATTGCACTATATAATAATATACATAAGGTTTAAACAGTTCTTTTGTATTCTTTTTTTCAGTTGCGAAGAGCTTTGCACATTCCTTGCGTCGACAAACATCTCTGACTCATTTGGCACAGGTAATTTTTACTTTTAAGGTGGCTCGGGAGAAAAAATAAAATAACCATTAATAAAACACAAATATAAAAAAGAGAAGCAAACAAAATTACAAGCAGAAACGAAAACTATCATGACGAAAACTAACACTTACTGTATTCCACAGGCAGCCCGCACAGTGCTCCACAGCGCGGAACCCGTCACGCAAATGTTGGCGGATTGGAAACAGATTGATTTCGAGGGAATCGCTCGACAGGCCATGTGGACGTTCAGCGAAGAGGTTGACGATGACTACAGTCTGATAAAAGAAAGTAAGAACCACTAAACTGTAATAATCGAAATCGAGTTAAGGTGGCTCCGTGGGGTGGCGTTTAATTAGCGAAAATAGGGTCCAAGGTGGCTCCTATATTATTAAAAAATTCTCAAATGTTCAATTATATTACCTCCTTAGTTCATACGGAGTTCACTCAGTTACTGGATCAGCAAGCCACCATTGACCAGTACGCAGAATGGGCCTCCTCTCTTGTGCAAAGATTTGTCACCAAGGTAAGGAACCTTCTTTTCGTGAGCTCTTGGGAAATGACGGCGTCATTCGAGCCGACGCTTTCCTGTCTGACAGAACCCCTCCATGCTGAGCAATATGGAAGCATTTATCCGCAACAATCAGCGGTCAGACGCACTCCAGCATGCGCTCCAGTTAATCGCTATGTTTCACATTCGCCACTCGGACGATGACCATGACGTCTGCGAAATTACACAACAGAATAGGATCGGAACGGACTCTGGAATGGACTTTAACAACTCCGCCCCTTTGCAAAAGGCTTGAGATCGATCACCCTGTACTAACAATTGTTAGTTATTTGGACCCGACGCCGTGTCATTAATCCGCTTCTTTTCCCATTAATTGATATACCACTGTCCATTTCAAATCCGGTAACTCAGTTGAGCCATGGCAACTCTCGCTCCCCTTTGCAAAAGGCTTGAGATCGATCTTCCTGTAGAGTTGTTGTCGGACTCCATTGCTGTTGCTTAACGCCATGTCATTTATCTGCTTCGTTCCCGTTAATTGCAGAGAGTGGAGAAAGAAGGGAAGACCTTCCAGAAATGCGCACAAGACTTTCTTCTAAAGTGGTCTTTCTTCAGCATCAGAATCGTACGGGAGCTGACTCTACATAGCGCACACAGTTTTGGTAAGCAGACGGCCCTCTATAGACTGACCAACACAGGGATCCCAACCACAGGGATCCCGCACAGGGATTCCAACCTATCTTGGTCGCACTTAGTCTCTAGGGAATCAGTAGTTGTTACTGAAGAGAGCCGTTGGCCGAAATATATTTAACATAAAAAATGTAGCTGTTCATAGTTGCATTTCAAGTTTGTATTTTTACTACCGTGTTCCCGGTATTGTCACTGCCTATATACTTTTTTTTATTTTGCACCAGATAATGACTAATTCATTTTTTTTTCTAAAGGCTCATTCCACTTACTGCACATGCTGCTAGAAGACTACATTTTATACATCGTCGAAAATCAAAGTTCTCAAGATGATGTGTCAAATGTTCCCTTCAAAACCTCAGTTCCAGATGGTAAGCGCACTCAACTATAGCCCATGAGCGAATTCCAAAACCAGGGGCGGATTTAGGGGTGGGCCGAGGGGACCGCAGCCCCCCTTTCTCGGGAGATTTTCCCATACATTTACTGTATTTACTGGAGGAAATTTGAAAATTTCCGTCCCATGTTTTCACTATCCGGCCCCCCTTTCGGAAATTCCTGGATCCGCCCCTGAAAAAACCTAGCCAATCATGAACGATAAAATAAAAGTTGCTGCTGAATGGGTTCCTCGTCAGCCAATCACAAGCCAAGTAAACCACTATCGCGCAATGAGCGCGTGACTTTCTTTGTATGCCATGCCACATAAAACACCATCGCGTGGTAAGCACGTGATTACTAATAAATACACAGCTGCATCTATACTTTAAAATTTGATTGGACACTCCAAGGTATTCACGATTCATATCATGTTCTCTTTTAGTTTCCCTGTTCGACTCTGAGGAACCAATGGATGTTGGTAGAAATCAAGACACAAGCGAGAGCAAAACAAAGAGACGCAGCTCGTCCAGCTCTTCATCCGGGGTACTACTGAGCCCGCGTGACGTCATACCACGCTCCTCGATCCAGGCCCCTTCACTGCGTTCCCCATATCGCGACGTTTCTCCGCATACAATGGGCTCCCCGACAAATAACAATAACATCAACAAGATTGGATCCTCTGAACAGGGACACTTCATTTACCCGCCTACTCCTGAAGTGAGCCCACGGTACTCGTACGCCTCTGCCCAGGCCTCCAATAATCAGCTCTCGCCACATGGTCAGACATCGAGCACGTACACTCCACTTCATTCCTCATCCGGGACTTCAGAAAGTGGACTGATGCAAAGCAATTATGACATCCCTAGAGGATACTCTGGAATTGACCGCTTCCCTACCCCTGACAGTGGGAGTTATTTGTCCTCGCGCTCTAAAAGCGCTATAAGTAGCACTGGATACAGCTCGAATGTATCAAGCGGGATTCCATACGAGTATCGCAGCTTTTCACCAATGGTAGTCGACCATATGAAACACTATTCCCAGTATTCACTTCCTGAAAGGAATTACCCTTCTAGCTATATGTTCAGTCCCAGTGTGGTAAGCACGTCAAATTCTGTGTATCCGATACAATCGGTCAGCGGTACAAATGAGCGCTATTACCCGGATGTTCTGGAGGAGTTTGTTGATATGCAGGCCGCGATGCATCATGGACTTCCTAGTCGACCAGTTCGCGGGGATTACAATTACACCCCGGCTATTCTTACAAATTAGATGCTCATTAATTAGGAAAGTCATTTGAAACCGTCCAAATGCGTTTAGTTGTGGGACATTTTCGTGCTTTATTAAAGGGGCACTGTCACCATTTTACACGATTTTAGGGTTAATTTAGGTAGCTTAAATACAGTCAGATTCACATGAATTGAACAAAATAATCGTCTAGGTTTGTTAAATAACCTTTCAGCTACAAGATGAGTACAAATTTGGAGTATTTTCGTGTCTTATCGAGCGGATGGAATTGGATGCAAAATGACATTTTTTATTTCGTATCAGGCTGAACAGTTTTCAAACTTGGACATTTGATAGCGAAAGATATTAAATCTTACGTAAGAATGCGTATATAATGCAAGTTTCAGTTTCTTTTTCTTTCTAGGTCATAATAACAGTATACATAGGATTCTGAGTTGTGCTATGTGTGTTCAGCCTGATTCGAAATAAAAAATGTCACATTTTGTTGAAACAGCCCGGTGACATAGCCCCTTTAATGGACGATTCCAGCTATAGAGCGGTTTTCACATGACTGTCGTGAAAACAATTGCAATTGAGCAATCACTAGCCAATCAGAATCGAGAGAAATCTCGACTTGCTCCTAAATGGCTTTTTTCTCGGCCAATCGCAAGCCGAACCAATTTACTAAGTAATTACACAATTGTATTAACTACAGAATTTGATTGGCTGAGAAAAAACGAGTAGCCAATGAGAACGCAAAGCAATCGCAATTACATAACAAATCTTGACAGTCATGTGAAATCCGCTCTAATGAACGCGAGCGTTGCATGTCGGTAGTTGTGTTACATTTCACGGAAAAAGTAGCTTGTGTGCGCGTTGTATCCTGGTTAATGTGTTACATCCCAAAAGAAAACGCGCGCGCGTTTATAGACGGAATCGTCCATTTAGCTGCAATGACTAATCCAAATTATTATTCAGCACATCGATGCACTGCCCAAATATGGTCATTGGAACGCCAATAGCTGTCTTCTGTACATGACAGCTATCCTGCGATATCCGTCTCTGAGGAAAATATGATGTTTTGAGCTCGTAAATAATACACAAAAGTAATTTTTTTCGGGGGATTTTGTGCTATCGATGTGCTGAATAATAAAACCATTATCCTGCTCGATTTTGCAGAATATCGTCTGATTTTAGCCAACTCGGGACTTCGTCCCTCGTCGGCTAAGTATCAGACGATATTCTGCGCAATCTCGCAGGATAATGGTTAAATGTCCGCCCTCATGTAGTGGAATGTTTCTACCGAAGAATTACTAAAATCGTGTTTGATTTGTATTTTCTATTCCAGGAATCCTAGGACAACCTTTTCTTTCTTTTTCCTTTTAAAAGTTATCTGTTAAATAACAACATAATTTGATGAAACTAAACTCAGACTTTATATATTTAGTCTACGAAAAAAGGACAAAAAGTGAATATATTTAGTGTAGATAGTTTTATTTATGGGATATTATTTACTATTGGTGGGTAAGATGGGAGCTTTCCAGTATTATTATCTTGTATATTTATAATATAGGGGAAAATATAGATATCTTTGAAAGTATTTATATTTTAAATACAATTATATGCATAAATAGCTTGAATTAGCTAAGTTATGATTGGACAGGGAAAATAATTATTTACAAAGGTGGAAATTATGTTACCGCCCCAGAACTGTCGCTACATTTCGAGCGCATGTAAGTTTATTGTGAATTTCGAAGAAATAGGGGAAATTTAAGATAATACATCGACTCCAGGCAGGCGTGAAGGAAGTATGCAGAAGAGTCAGTAAAACTGATTAATTTGCGATCTAGAATTCCAGAGTTTGTGGCCGTAGAACAGCCTGGAATTTCAGGAGGCTAGTCCACAAGAGGAATAATACAGTCTAAATCCAGCGTGGGTGTTTAATATGGAATCCCAGAGTTGTAATTCACTACAATTCCAGAGGCAACTCAAAATTTTCAGGGTAGCTAGCTGAAACTAAGTTTGTTATTGTGGGTTGGGGGGGGGGGGACTTTCTACTGCATTCTATTGTGGAATATCTAAACTAAAAACCAACAGTAACTGCTGATGTCAAAATCATAATTTTCTTCTTGTTCAACATATATTATTTATAAATTAAGCTGCATTGTATAGCGTATGTACAATATAATTGTTATCATGGATGTTTCATAAGAAATAAAAAGTACTTAAGTATTACATGCCGATGTCTCCACCGATGCTCTTTTTTAAACAGTATTTATTTACATTTGTCCCTAGCCTCCTCCGCAGGCGCCTCTCGAAGAAAGAAAAGCAGAAAAACCGAAAAAAAAAAACGTAATAGTGTGGGTTTCCTGTGGCGAGGCCCCCTACCTCCTCTCCCAAGTCCCTCTCCCTTTCTTCTCCGTGAGTTTCTCCACAGGAAACCCGGTTGTTCTTTTGTTTTGAGTTGCCTGCTGATGAGGCTAATTTGTCCCAAGGGTTCTCGGACTCCTTTCCACAGGAAGCCCGCAAAAATATATTGCTGAGCTACGAATTTGAAGATTACGGGGTCTTCTCTCCATTTCCATTTCATTTAAGGGTTCGGTTTGAACCCTTAAATTTTCAGTAAATATCTAAAACTCTTCCGTTACAAATAGTCCGGCGGACTAGCGAAAAAATTCCTCTCTTTTGGCTAAAGGCACCAAAATTTGAATGTTAATAGTTTCCAGTAGTTTATTGAAGATGAGCTATGGTAGAGAGAAGTTTTAATGTGAACCTTTGTTTTGCCTTTGGCAGCACTCCTTGAATTGTTATGGCCTTATGGCGTGCAGTCTAGAGAACAACTCGACAGTTCGCTCAGCTAAGAGTTCTCAACCTCATGAATAACAAAACATTATAGCTGCTATTGAGCAAATCAATAGTCCAGTTTCGAATTCTCTAATCTACCGCTGAATAGGCATCAACGGCTCATAAATACAGTGGGAGCCTCGGTTTGAACCCGAAAGTTGCGAATACCAACCAGTCCAAAAAGTTTTGTCTATTGTCCCCATTCAAGCTTCATCAGTTTCTCGTTGGTATTCACGACTTTTTTTACTTCAAACCGAGGCTCCCACTGTATTTATGCGCCGCCGATGCCTATTCAGCGGTAGATTAGAGAATTCGAAACTGGACTATCGTTCACTTAGCCTGCTTGCAGGCGGTACTGGGTATTTTTATCGCGGAAAACCCGGTCCCGTCCTTGTTCACTCTAAAACTTCTCCAACTTTCGCTACGTATGAACTCTAGCGTGGCTCCATATCTAAGATGTAAAAATACATTGAAAACTATTACCAGGCAAAATATCTTTAAAAGCGCAATTTTCTCGAAAATGTGCTCTAACCCGCCGCACTAATTTCTGGTCTGAATACGGGGGACAAAACGCGGGGCAGGGGGGAGGGGTTTTGTCGCACTTTGTGCTCGTCCCCGGGACCGCGCGTCTCAAAATCCAAGATGGCGCCCGATCATCGAACGGACCGCCTGCAAGCAGGCTACCTTTGCTCGGGGGATCTAATGCTATTGGCTTGATGCACTTATTGGTATATTGTTTACTCACTCTATTCTTGTGTTTCCATTGTTTTGTTGTGAGGTGCAACAATCCAATAGGGTTGTATGTCTTCCGAAAGCTGCTTCACAACCCACCACTTGCACAGGGGAATCGGGTTTGGAGCCGCGTCACTCAGACAAGAATTTCTCGAAGTTTACTTTTTAATATGCAATGACCAATATTCCATGTATGATTGTGAGTGAGACCTATCAGGTAGTATAAAGATATGAGCACTTGCATAGCAATGTTATGACTTTAGTTTACAGAGGTTGAAATAAAGAAGGAAACATTCAGATTTATATTAAGCGCTGGTTAAACGTGGCAAAAATGTTGCGGCAACATTTCAAGCGCGCATATTTCAACGATGTTTTGCCGTTGAGGGACGCCAGGCAACAATGTTTAAGGACTCCGTCAGAAACATCTCGTTTCGCGCAACAGTGTCTCCTCGTCTAGGCAATTCAGGCAACATCACTGCCTTCATCATTTGCCAGAAAATACAGGGTAGGCCATCGGGTTAGGTTTTGTACCGACCAAGAAATCAAAGACACAGTGCAATTTTTGGACTGTTGGTAACGATTTTCAAATAATATCGAATTTGGAGAGTCATGTTTCCAAAAATACCTTGGAAAATTTACAGCTGTTTATCTACTCGGGAAACACTACAGGACACATTGTTGCCTTAACCGCAACAGTTGCCTTGTTCGAGCAACATTACGGGCATTATTGTTGCCGCAACTTTGTAACCTCGTTTAGCGAGCCTTTTACTCGGACAGCATTACGAGCATAATTATTATTCATACCCTTCAGACTTCAGACAAGGGACACATTCCAGCGAAATTCCCGTGCGTAAAAAGATTTGTGTAGCGCTAGTCGCGGTAATAACATGAGCGTTTAGGGAGCGTTCATTATCTAGAGTCAGGGAGGGGTGGATGATTTTAAGGAGGGGTTATTGATTTTGGTAGGCGCCCAAGGAGGGGTTATGAAAAATCCAGACTGAAAAAAGGAGGGGTAATGGAAAGTAAAGATGATTCTTTATTTGACCAAACTACGTTTTTTTTTATTAAAGTCAGAGAGAGATTTTGTTTAGTTTTAGACACTTTCTATATAATGAAAATCGGCTCCGCCATGTGGTCGCCAGGCGACCAGATAATTATCGTTTAAGCTGTTCGTTGACCTTTCATTGTATATATTTCTCTCAATTCAAAGTGCTGTTTTTTGAAAGGAGGGGTTATCAGATATTGTGCAACAGTAGAGGAGGGGTCACAGAAAGCTGCCACCTGGAGAAGAGGGGGTTATGCTACAAAATCATCCACCCCAACCCTGCCTCTAAATAATGAACGCTCCCAAGCATCTCAAAGTCATTTATAATCCATCAAGCTTAAAGAAGGGAAATCATAAGCGGGAAGGTTTGGATACGAGGTCTAATTTGCATAGATTGTTTTAAAGATCTTATTCCTTCTTTTTCTCGACATTACAGTTTTCGTTTGAGAAGCTATATCAAAAACTCAAAGTTCGTTGATAAAACTCAGTTTTGCCTTGTTTTATTTTTCAACCTACTTTTCAGTCAAACAAAAAGGAAAAGGCAAAAAAAAAACTTCACGCGCCGGAGACCCAGGAGAGTGACCCGACTGGTAGAAGTTACATATTTCCTTTGTGCTCCCAAGTTTTGTCTTCCATTTGTTTTGTTTTTTTGTTTTCTAGGGGTGGATATCAAGAAATTCACTGGTCTAGAATTCAAAGGTGGGCAAATGTGAATGTTGAATCCATGACATGGCCAAGTAGAAATTCACTGGAAGATAATTTAACATGAATATTGAATCCGTTACCATGGTCATGAGGAAATTCTATGGAATTCCAGGATGGGTACCAAGAACAGTTGTAAGCAAGTAACAGGTGTGTGAATATAAATATTAAATCCATGACATGGTCATGAAGAAATGCACTGGAAGATAATTAATATGAATATTGAATCCGTGACCATGGTCATGAGTGAATTCTCTGGAATTCCAGGATGGGTACCAAAGTACAGTTGTAAGCAACAGGTATGTGAATATAAATATTAAATCCAAAGAAATGCACTGGAATTCCGGTTGCGAGGCCTATAATAGGAATGTGTGTTTCCCAAAAATATCCATCCCCCCCCCCCCCCCCACGGAAGGAATTGGAAATTCCAGAGGGGTGGGGGGTCAATTTACCTGATCTTTTCCATACAAACACTGTATTTTTCTTCGGAAATTCCAGAGGGGAGGGGGGTCATTTCTCAACACCCTACCGTGGGGGGGGGGGGGGGGGTATGGATATTTTTTGGAAACACACATTAGAATTCCAAATGAGTAAATATAAACATTCAATCCCTGACCATATTTCACCTCGATTAAGAGGTCCCCTAGTCTAGATTCACTTTTTAGCAGAACGAAACAATTCAATGTCCGAAAGGTAAGGCGCACTAGCTTCGCCTCATTATTTCACTTAACCATGCAGGTCACTTTTCACAAATCTTCTTTCCTTGTGGAAAGTGGTAAACTCTCTTTGAAGGGATCTGCCGCAATTTTGACCGCGGTCGGGAAGATCTCATTGACTGAACAATGCAAGCGAATCCAGGCTGCTATCTTTTCTTCCAAATAGACTCATCGGAGGCTTTCAAAGACAACGTAGAGCCTGTCTTCTCGTCAAGTCCCTTATTTCTCAACAGCTCTGACAACGCAGTCTCCAGCGTGTTCAATCTCTCGTCGTATTCAACTTTCTGTCTCTGTAATTCCTTATTAAGCTCTTCCTTTTCGTCCTCAAGAGCTTTTATTTTCTCTTCAAACTTGGAAGAAATTTCCTCGTCAATTGAACCTTCCGTGTTGGCTTTCCTCCTGCCGGAGTTATTTCTAAATGACGCAGTTCTACTAAACGACATACTAGTTCTTCGTTTGTCATTATCAAGTTTTTCCTTTGCAATTTTCTCGATTTTTTCTTTAATTTGCGGGTATTCGTCCAACACTTCCATAAGATCGTTTTTCGCAAGGCAGAATAATTCCGTGTAGCCTACGGATCGTACAGATGCTGTGCGCCTGTTACCCGCGCTACTCATACATAGTACGCTTATTTCTCCAAAGTAGCTTCCGGCCTCTAACACTGCGTAAATTTTGTACCTCGCTCGGAAACGACTTCAAGTTTTCCTCGGTTTACTATGTACATCTCTCTGCCGACTTCCCCTTTCCGGCACACATAGTCTCCTATAAGGTAGAAGGCATTGGAGTAAGACGGGCGCGTATTTAGGGAGAGTGCTGAAAAAACATGCATTCATATTGCAGAAAAAAAAAACAGACAAGCAAACAGACGATTAGACAGAGAAGAGTGGAAATAAAGGGAAAACACTGCCAAGAAAGTCGGACAGAGGAATCAGTAGCCTGGAAAAGCAACCGTTGCGCAACGTTCGCCGAAACAGACTCGCGCAAAGTAACGCCTTCAGGCGGACAGCAAAAATTCCATACTGATGACGTAGTTGGACATGAATCTGGTTAGGGGCAGACCATTTGACTTCTGAGGGGGGGGGATGATTTTGAAAATAAATATCCTGCACGGCCTGAAGGGCCGAAAAAAAATTCCTGTACAACATATTTGTTATAATCCTCAACTAATTTTACGAAATAAATATCCTACAATATCTTAGAGGTGAAAAAAAAATCATCCACCCCTCCCCTCAAAAGTCAAATGGTCGGCCCCTTAAAAGATCTGAATGTGTTACAAGCGCGTGTAAACACATTTTCTCGGAGAAATATGAATCACTGCAATGCAAAGGTCACACAGAGAAGTATTTCTGTGGGAACACAGTGGTTTGCTTGGTCACAATCAGATACTGATCGATCACAATCAGATACTTATCGACCACAATCACATACTGATCGATCACAATCAGATACTGATCGACCACAATCAGATACTGATCGACCACAATCAGATACTGATCGACCACAATCAGATACTGATCGACCACAATCAGATACTGATCGACCACAATCAGATACTGATCGACCACAATCAGATACTGATCGCCCACAATCAGATACTGATCGACCACAATCAGATACTGATCGACCACAATCAGATACTGATCGACCACAATCAGATACTGATCGACCACAATCAGATACTGATCGACCACAATCAGATACTGATCTATTCTTTCACTGATATTTTTGCTGTCGGCACGCAGACGTTTTTACGTGCGCCTCGCTCGCCGAGCGGTATCGGCGGTGTAAGCTTTGGAGGTCAACAGACTCTAGGAATTATAGCATGCGTAGCTGCTGTAAAGGGAAGGAGAGAAGAAGGGACCCGAGCCGTCACGTCCCCTCGTTCGATTTTCTCTCGTCTTCAACTACCCTCCCCTTCCCTCTAGAGCCGCTTCGCGGGCTAACGAATAAAGGTTTCCACTAGCAGTTCGAGTAAGCAGGTGACGAAACGCTTGTACCAAGATCATTCACATTACATTGCAAACTTCTGAGGGACTGTTTTCAATATCTTGTGAAAAGAAACCATTTCTATTAAAAGCAAACACTGAAAACGAATTTTGACGTTCTTACAAAACACTGGGAAATGGCAGAGGACTGAAATTGACAACAAATGTTTTCCTGTGTTTCCATTATTTGTTTCAGCTTTGAAATATATTTTTACAGGCTCCAATACGAATTTGTAATTGGTGTTACTACAATTAATGAGTAACAACTTAAGCTTTTTAGAAAATGCAAACAGAATTTGAATATCCCTTATATTACTCTGGTACAAGACTTTTGTCCACCAAAGCCTGAAATTGCTCGATCTCCAAATGGATTACCTCTTAAAGTTATATCGCAAACAACAATTCATTAGTGGATTTTTGACATCCAAAATAATTCCTACCTACCTGGTGAAAATAGCTGTGAACGTAACCGCAATACCAATTCACATAGAAACCCTGCCTCGCAATCTTGAAATATGGCAACCTTTCTGAGCGAATCAAGATGGACGTTAATAGCAATCTCGGCGCGTAGCTTATCCGGAAGCGACAGCAAGATGTCCTCCTCGCAAGGGTGCTTTTTATAAGTCCAGAGGTAGTCGAACCACTTTATCACCCGCCGCTGAAGATGTGTAGGGATTTTATGAAAGCGCATGTAAGCCTTAATGCCGTCCATTTTATTTTGGAAATCAAGTCGTGTGGCATTAAGATTAGAGATGATGTTACCGACATTACCCACGATGGTAGCAAACAGAAGAACACCTGAAAGGAATGAGAAACGAAATCAAAGTACAGCTATAGTCACCTCGTGGATATAAGTTCATGTGATCATTCATGACGTTGCACCAAGTGACAACCTTGTGGCACCATAGTTAAAATTATCCCCACTGGAGGGGTGATTTTAAGTTTTGATGACATCGTCGACTCCACATAACGCGCGACTATCTTATGCACTCCCTTAAGGCCAGTTTACACTTGCGATTTTTGTTGCACTTGTCGCGGCGATTTTTCTCGCGCGGAGTTGCAATTCCAACTCTTTAGTGTAAACTAAATGCAAATCCGCTGCGATTTATGTGCTCTCTTTTCTTGAAATCGCATCAAGTTGCAAAGAGTTTCGAACATGTTTGAAATCTCCGCGACATCACGCGACAAAAATTGAGGCAGATCGCGCCGAGTTGCACATAGTTTACATTAGTGATTTTGAGTTGACGCGTACGTGCGAGAAAAATCGCCGCGACTCGCGCGACAAAAATTGCAGGAAAAATTGCTAGTGTAAACGGGCCTTTAGACGCTGTCCGAACTGAAGATATAACAGAATTTTTATCGAGTTGCCCGTGGTCTTGCGGGTCGGCTCTGGTAACAGCCACAGGCGCATGCGCGAGATTTGATACAGAGCCATATTATAGAGAATAAACTTTCTGCGCATGCACCAACATTAAAAAATCTATTTGCCGTTACCATAGCCTACTCCACAAGCTCTGGGTACGAGAATATGCTAATGCTAAATTGATGGGACGGTAAACGCGAATATAGCGGAGCACAACGCGATGGAGACGTAGCAGCGAAGCCCCATGCTTATTAAAATGGACATTGTTCAAGATGTTAGCGATTTTGCCATGGATTTGTCGGCCTCCAACATTGTCACGTGGTAGAATGTCATTGATCAGGCTAGACATGAAGATAAACGCGTAGTAAACTTACCTATTAAATAATCCATGGTAACAATGATGTACTCTACTTCTAATTGAGGTGGCGGTACCTCTCCAATAGTTGTCAGCGTCAACGTAGACCAATAAAAAGAGTAGATATACATACGGGATATTGTATCCTCACTGGTGTTTAAAATTTCCGTGCGAATTCCCGGATAAACCCACTTGTCCTCGCCGAATCCAATTTCACGCGAAACTAAAAAATATATGCACGCATTCCAGTGGATTATCAGAAGAATAAACTGTACTAGAGAGGCGAGGCGCACGACATTTGGATAGGTTGTCCTACTTTCTGTTCTATCTAAGAAGTGCCAGAAGCGGTGGAATTTTAGAATCCGGTTTATCCTAATCGCTGGTTCGTAGTCTATGAAAATATTAACAATATCCAAAGGAACTAATGCGCTGGCATCCAAATAAAAAGCGTAGGTGTGGAGGTAGTGTCGCCGCATTTTTGATGAACACGTTTGAAGTATGCCTTCTTCTAGAAACCCAGTACGCATGCTCACGACGATATCCGCAATGTAGATAAGATCGCATAGATAGTCCAGTGTCAGCCAGATAGAAAATAGTTTGGTGTTTATGACGGGGAACGCTGTGCGTAGGATTATAGCCCAACAATTGTAGAGAACAGCTACAGATACAACTACGAGCCAGAAGTATAGACGATCACCTACAACGGATTGTAACACACACGTATTGTTTATTTCTGTTTGGGATAAACCAACTAGATTTCTATAACAAATCTTGCCTTTCTATTGGCCACTTTACTAATGATCTATTAGTAGTGATAGACCTATAGGAAATTGGCGATTTTGCTGTACTGCTAACAAGGCGGAGGTTTTAGTTGATTTATAGTAAAACAATTAGACCTCTCAGCTTCATGGGCCATGACTTCTAATAATAGATCATCTTCTATAATGGCCCATGAGGCCTTGAGGTAGTTTTTAATTAGGAGATGCATATTTAGATATTTAGGATAGTAACCATCATTGCTACATAAATTAGAAATTTAGTGGGATTATTTTATACTTTTAGTTCATTACCACAATACATTTGCATATATGTAAAGACATCCATTGTTATTATACATTGACCTCCTCGCTATATGTTTTTAGTATAAACCAGCTAATGGTCTAATTCAAATCCTGCATCCTGATTGGCTGAGCTACTAATGGTCTATTAGTGATAGACCGCACCTGGCAAAACCGCCACCTTTCTTTGCAAGAAAACTTTATTTTTTCATCATGAAATAATGTAATTCATTGCCAAAACCGACCAACTAGTTGGTTTATACTAAAACAATTAGACCTCTCGTCCTCATGTGCTATGATGTCAATAGACCATTCGACCTTCTGCCTCATGGTCTGTTCATCATAGCACATTCGGCCTCCACGATAGACTATGATGATCATCATTAACAACGCCATAATCATCACCATCAACAGCAGCAGCATTACAAGATCACCTCTTCTAGTCTTTCTGATGAAACAATACACCGAGGACCCGTCTGTCTTCCCTTCTACCCCTGTTCAAGGCTAAAAAACCCATTGCACTCTTCGTAAGAATAGGGGATTGCCTCCCGGTGCAATGGCCTGGCTCTCGGAGGCATGCATATGCTGTAAAATAGCTCTCATATGAATGTAAGCTGCGCGGTAGCAATTTGCGTCATCTAATGCAGCCCGTTACAGCTGTTTCAGGTAACACGCGACCCAGCGCGTTCAAAACATCGAGAGGGCTTTTGGCAGTTGGCTTTTCCTGTGTAGTCAATCAAACCATGTGACCCAATCAGATCCTTGCCTAGTTTCGCCTAGTGCAGTGAATTGGCTTCTGTCGCGACATGTCTCGCAAGGGAAGCCAATCGAATGCACTGAGTAAGGATATGATTGGCTCACACGGACACGGATTGCATTGATGGACAGCACAGAAAATCCAACTGCCAAACTCTGGCGGCAACGGCGAAGTCGCGTGTTACCTGAAACAGCTGTAAGTCCTTCAACCTCTCCTTCTCTAGCGGTCGTGTACTTTCGCTTTGAGTTCCCTCACGATGAGGAGAAGACACTTTCCTTTATTGTTCTTCCTCCTTTCATCCTCCTCAAAACATCATCGACCTTCCCGTCTCCTCACTCATCATCAAGAAGCAACATCATTCAAAATCATTCATTTGTTTGTGTATGTTTGAAGTGTGGTTTGTCGAAATGTGGTAAATTAAAAAAAAAAATAGCAAACGCACCTCCCGGGTCGAAATATTTTAGCCAGAAGAACTTCTCGTGTCTCCCTTCCCTTCTCACTACCGAACGTATCCGCGCCCTGCTCAGGAACGCTTTCTCCGCTTCGCTGTACCTTCTGTCGCCCTTGTTAGGCCAGTAGCGGGTCCGCTTCTTGTTACGTTCTCGTATCGCTGCATCTTCCTCCTCGCTGATGGTATCCGAGAATCGAACCCTGGAGGAGCGCTTCTCCCCGCTGAGCTCACTCATCTCGGTGCCTACCGAAAGAGTGTTCCTGCAAGCAACATAAAAGTACATTAAAGAGCCTGTGTCAGCCGCCATTTTGACAGCATAGCAACATGTCAAGTTGGAGAATGCATCCATTTCCATCGGCTGATTTAGAGATTATAGAATAATGTTCTCGATTGAATTTGGTAAATCAAATCTGAAACTTTGTTTTTAGATGTTTATTACGAGATTTCTACACGTACTTCGTCTTCGAACGAAAACAATAACAAAGGAGTGGCTCACACAGGTCTGTATAAAGTCATCATAATTATAAAATACCCTTGATCGTAGAAACGCGAACGCCGTCCTCTTTATTGTTAAAGATTGGTTTACAGATTAGTAGATTTTCGGATTTTGGGAACGCGATTTTTGTACGGAACACATTCCTGCTCTAGGTTCGGTCACACCGGGAAGCACCTTTAATTTGACAAGTTTGTGTCCCCCTTTTAGTCATGCGTTACTGCACTTTTTGTCCCTAACGTACTATAACCCTACTAATAGAGATCACCCCAAGCCAGAGCATGCAGCCGCATATGCTCTAGTTGTGAATTTTAAAATTATAAGATTACTGAGCTATAAAAATTTTGTTTATAATTATTGAACTATAGAATATTTTGGTCGGTCATTATCGACATAACTAGAAAGAATGGTTTTGCAACAACTTTGGCAACACTGTCAGTGCCAGCTGGCGACAAAGTGTTGACAAAATTGTCGCTTATTAATTATTTTTAATCACCCCACTGAATTCCAGCCGTCATTACTTACACACAACCAATGCACACTTAACTACGACAATTTTTTTCGAGCAAGAACAAACAGAAATTCTCGCTATTTTATACCTCATAGAATAGGTTCATTAGGTCGTTTGGTAAGAGGTCTCTTTTGTCATGTTTCCATGGTTATTTAACAATACAGCTCTTGAAACGTAGAATACAACTAACACTAATTGATTATATTTGAATTTTTCTTTAAAACAGGGTGATCTAGGAAATAAAGAACAAATGCTGACTAGACGCACTTTTGAGGTCTTCTTTAACATTTTAAAGAATGATCCTAAAATCTGGAATTCTATTGCGAGTTGAGAATATTTTCCATTGAAAATCTTTTAGGGAAACACTAAATAAAACTGAAAAGCTTTGAACCGATAAATAACGCACCTATATAGCAGAAAACACGAGAAAATATCAACAATTTTCCAGAATTACGTGTCGAACGTATCATACCTTTAACCTTGTTAAGATACTGGCAGAAGGTGAATGAATAGGGTATACACGTCTATTAAACATATATCATTAAGACCCAGTTAAAACCCAACTGATCGCCTTTCCGATGAATATCGATTTAGATTCAATTGTTTTTAGACTGACTTGTATCCCCGGGGCTTGCCTGTTAGATGCAGAAATCAGATATCATACAAAAGTGAACCTACATTTTGATTTGCTCTGCTTGTTTTTTGTTGTTTCTTTTTTTTTGCCTTGTTACAGTAACGAAATTTAGTTTTGTTCTCGACAGAATACGGCTCATGCAGCGTGGTTCCAGATTTACTACCACAAAAAATTCTCAATGTGCATTTATAGTACAAAAACATCTCAGAAAAGCTTTACTTTTGCGTATTTTTTATAAGCTCAACACATTACAGATTTCGCTCAGATGACAGATTATCGCAGAATATGTGTCATGTGCACAAGACAGATATTGGAGTTTCAATGACTATGATATTTGGACAGTGCACCGATGTGATGTATAGTTAATGGTAGTCACTACCTAGAGTGCAAACAGTCTAAGCATGAAAAAAACGAAATTTTACTATTTTCTACTATTTACTTAATAGTGAATAGTCACTTTCGCTAACAAAATAGCAAAAAAAAACTGCTATAGCCAGAAAGAAGGAGACAAGTGAAAGTCAAAGATACACGTCAACTATTTCACTAAATTTGATTGTGGTTCATTTCAACAATTTTTTCACTAAATTGTACCAAAATAGTGCTATGTAGTAAATAGTTTTCATCCCCTGTTTGCACTCTAAAAGCTGACAATTCTACATTTTGTCGAACGACACTATAAATGCGCACTCAAGACTCAAGATTAGTTTGATACAATTTACTGAGTTCAATTAAATAAAATTGACTTCTTTAAAAATTAAAACCCATTCGGAAATGACACAATAAATAACCAGGAAAACGTGCTTTAACAAGGAGTTCTAAATTCTACTTAAATCAACTTTTATAACTGTTCAGGGAAATAAAAACTTGCTATTGCTTTCTTTAAAACACAAGGCTTCCACTTCATGTTTTTTAACCGCAAAAGGAGAAAATTATTCTTTGCCTTTTTGGGAAATAACTAATAAGCCGCCCCCGAAACCAGCCGCATTCAATAAAGATATACCGAGCTGAGATAAATCATTTGTAAAAAAATCTCCTCCCGGCTACATTACAGGTAACGTCTAGGATCATAAATGCATTAGGAAGAGTCACAAACCTCTTGATAACACAGGAAGCAAAGTAAAGATAGATTATCTACAGTCTGCGGACTCCCTTTGCTTTGTCTCGTTGTCTAAGTGCTGTTTACTATTATAGAAGTTAATACTATTTGAAAAAAAAAACCCTTCTAGGGCTTTAAACTAGTTTCACTTTTTTAATACTTCATTGCATTATCTCATAAAAAATAATTTAAACTCTACTTTCTCATTAATTTACTATGTAACGAAGGTGAGGGAGGATATACATAGAGGAAAGAGAAAGGGCAGACCAATCGCTAAGCAACCAAGATTTGTGACGTAAATTATATGGATTTTGTTATATGAAAAAAATATGCAAATACTTAAATGTAAATACTTAATGCCTCAAAAACGAAAAGTGCTGAAATTTAGATACAAGAATCACTAAACTGTACAGTTTATCCAATGTACCTTTTAACATTAGTCTACGAGTTCCAGTTTTCTATGAGTTAATGAATAGTGAACGTGGCTCGTAGCGCCGAATTGACTTTTTGTCTCATAGAAAACGAGTGGTCTAATTATCTTAGTAGAAACCCACTAACATACTTACCTTCGATTTGTTGCTATAATATATTTATTTTAATGGTTTTAGAAATTTTATCACTGGCATTTTCGCTACTCTATCGACTATTACGTGATAGACTACTATTAATAGTACGTGATTGATCAAATTGCAGCAGGATCGGTGATAGTATGCGAGTAAGTTCTTTATAATAATAATAAATACTATTTACAATCTGAGTGCTATGTTGTATCGGCAGATACAAACACGAGCGCGTAGCGCGAGTGTTTGTATCTGCCGATACAACATAGACACGAATATTGTAAAGTACTTATGATATTCTAACTTTTGTACTCATATTAAATTGAATGTGTATTGAAAATGAAAGAATTTTCGGGTGTTTACAAAAACGCCAATCATTTTGCAGAAAGCATGCGCAGAAGGCATGATTCATGTCCCACATGGAACTAGCCGGACTAAAACAACATATAGTCTCTCAGGTGAAGCTCTTTTTAGGTACTGATCTACAAGAGAAGACCATACTTGGACTTCACTAGTAGAGTGGTCCCCCTCAGCCTTTGGACAGTAGGGGATATGTGTTATTTGAAACAAATTGTTTCAACTGTTTAAAGACTGAGGGCTGCACTGGAAGGTGTCCTATACAGAATACTTATTGGTCTAATTAGTATTCTGTATCAGATACAGAACACTAATTAGATCAATTAGTATTCTGTATCAGACACCTAGCCATGTGGTATCGGGGGTTACAAGTAGTGTCACCTGATCCGAATCCAGTGCAGAGATTGGATGAGCATCCTATGAATAATGGATGAATATTATAACAACAACAACAATTTTTTTCAATTTTTATTATCCCGCAATCCCTTAAGTGTTGGCAGGACTAACACCAAAATATATATCTAGAAATTGTAAAGATCTCATTTTTAACATTAGTATTATTAGTATTATTATTAGAGCGAATTTCAGATGACTGTCATGAGTAATTCGCAATTACTTTGTAATTACTCCTGTAGGTTTTGTTCAGAATTCGTGTAATTACTTTGCGATTGGTTTCACTACAGTCATATGAAAACCGCTCTATTATTAAAATTATATTGTTATATTGTCGGAAATCTATATTCATTATAATTGTTATTGCTGAAATATTACTATAGAAGAACAAGTGTAAAAAATAGTTTTTTATGTGCTATTGGATTTTTAATAAAGGATTGTTATTATTATTATTTTAGGTTGTGTTTTCCAGGGAATAAGACATGACATGAGTCACCTTGCCACGTGATCTAAAATGGGAAAACTTTACGCCCAAGCCGAGGAGGTCTATTCCATATGCTCCAAGCACTTTGCAAATTGCGAGATGTCTAATCTCTAAGATGCAGACTACAGCTTATTTTTCTTATTTATATTAGTAACGGCACTACAATCTAAAGCCGTGCTAAAATAAAAATTCAATGTCCTCACCTCACTTTCAAAATCAGAGTTGACAACTTCTCCTTTGGAAGACATACCATTACCCTAAAAGTACCCCATCCCTCAAAATTATTAGTCTTTACTCTTATAAAGCCTAACAATTGAGAGCGCTTGAACCAGGGAAATCTCACATTTCTCTGCTTGAACTAAGGTCTAGTTTGGACTGAATCTAAGAATCTTGGGAACAGGAGGATTCTCAAGACTTGGGAAGGAAACCATTCAACTGCATGGATACCATTTAACTGTATGGAAACCCACAAATCCATGTAACTCAATGATACATACTTTTTCGGATAAATTTCGCCATAAGCAAGGCATAAGACGAATTATATGTTATTTATACTTCCCTTTGTGAAATCCTGGTCTAAATTTAGATTGACCGATCTAAACGGTGACGTAAAACCTCATTGCAGATGACGACATAGCCGATGCAGCGACGTCATCGCGTTTGAAATGAAATATTGGGAAAGAAAGTGTATATCCATTGAGTTTAAAACCCAAACAGAGAATTCGATTTCTAATGTTTATTTGCATCAAACGTACGGATTAAGGAATATCTAATAGCATTTAATAATTAGATTTCAATCACGCTAAGTGGAAAATAGAATTGTGCATTGTTATGGTAAAGACGAAGAGCACTAGTTTTGTTTATTCCGATTTTGGATGGTATGATACAAAAGGAACCGGAAAAAAATTCATATCTAGACCAAGAACTCGACTGTTAGGGAATTTTGTGGTTTATTCAACAATTAGCTTAAGAGGAAATTATCTTAAACCCCCCGAGAATTCGCAAGATAAGAATTCCATGCATAAAAATTTATTTCAATTTTACATTTCCTCAAAGAGAATTAAAAACAGAATAAGCCGTAGAAGCGAGATTGATTATTACGGTAAAATGCTAAAAGAAGTTACACTGTTTTGATTGAAATTCTTCTTACCTGTTCTAGTTGCGTTTCAATAGTCATAATATTCATGGGGGACTCGAATATTGATTTACTCAAAAATCACTTCCCATAACCGCCGCATGTTGTCATACCTGTATATACTAAACTTAGGAGATGGATACAAGAATGTCAATTGTCACCAGCTCGCAGAAATAGGTGCCAAAAGGCGAAGAGTATTTCAAAGCTACGGATTAGCTATTTTGTAGATAAGAACTTTATTAAACTAGCAATTACCAAGCCGAGTTATTCTGACGTTTTGGGGATGCTTGGTAGAGCTTGCCGTTTGACAATTGGGTTAAAAAGCTAATTGTGTTAGTTTTGTCATCACGGATTTAGGTTTATCTGACTTCTGATTTTAAATGCGAAATACCAGCCGAGAATTTTGATACAAAAACAGACACTGCGAAAGAAAGCGAGGCCCCAATATCAAGGTAAATTTAGGCATAAAAATATTATTGATATTGTAGACGATCAAATGTTCGTTTCGTGCAGGGCTTTTTACCTTGCACCATGAGCTAACCAATCAAAACGTGTCTTTCAAAAGTAAGATTTCAATTTGACATATTACGACATCAAAGTCAGGCCTTGGTGACTCGGCATTAGTAAATTCACATATTTCGAGCCTTGAAAATTACCTTTTTTCATCATGTCTTGGGCAAAATATTTTAAGAGTCTCCGAGGTCAAAACGATTAAGACAAAAACAGCATGTTGACCAGTGAAAGTGGTAGTGATCTTCCATTAAGAAATAAGCTCGCTACATGCTCTTTGATCAAATGATAATAAGCGGAGTCTCACTACCATAGGTCATAAAGTATATTGAATGTTTTTCTTTCGTTTTCGAAAATAACGAAATACATTCTTCCTTGCGGAAAATCTCTTGAGCAAATAAAAATCAGGCCATATCTACAAAATATACTTGCTCTACCTAAGAGACATCAATGTAATTTCAATGTTAAAGTAATCTGTATTTTTATGTTCTTTGAGAAATCTAAAAGGAGTTGGAGGAAATTGCCGCGAAATGCGACTAAACCCGATTAGGGTCATTTTTCAGAGGATAATTCATTTTTCCAGATGGGTGGTGCCTCTCGAATTTCACATGTAAAAAACGTTTTGATATTATTTGTGCGTTAAAGTAAAGAAAGCACTGATAAACAATTATGGTGAGGTCCCCGAGGTTAATATATCCTTATTTTGCCGTTGACTACCAGCCGACGCAATAACATGTCAGAAGCAGAGAGCAAAAATCAAATAAATTCGAAATCGAACGAAATTAAAAAACGAATGAAACCCAGCCGTTTATCTGATCTGTGATAAGGAAATGCAAAAAGTCAAAATTACACTACAAATCACGCGGAATATCAGATAAACCGAGTTTTACCTTGTTTTGAAGATATTTGAGTCTAGATTGTCCATGATCGTTTCACCAAGCTTCTGTGGTGTCGCTGTCGATTCAAATCGTGACCAATTTTCCACCGATTAAAAAGTCAAATTTTTTATCCCCCCTTGCGCACAATCGCCGCTTGACAGCTTTGCTTGTTGGAAAGGCTCCTTCAAAAATCCAGGATTGACATTATATCCTCGTTATCCTCGAAATTGCTTTGTAAAATCAAACATTTTGGCGAGGATGGGGCTCCATTGGACTACTCCACTCGCCAACAAGGTTAATATTTACTATCAGTAAGTGAGCCCCGCAAGACCCACACACTAAACTTCCGGTATGCGGAAAAAAAAATATGCGTCTTTTGGCCAAACCGACCGAGGTATATTACTAGTACCTTTAAAAAGACATGTTTACTTTTCATTTGAGAAAACAGAGGCATAAAGCACAAATTAATAATAACTTTGTTATTAGCAAGAAAGTGAAAGTTCGCCCAGAGAATGCGATTTTCATCTCGCGATGGAGTGGTCTGAATTTTGCCTCCGGTTCTTTTCAGGTTTCATAAATTCTGTCTCACCAACTGCGAAATGCAAATCTGGTCAAGAACAAGGATTGTTCTAGGTAAGGGAAATGGCAGCATATTTTTGAAATGGCAGATGTGTGGAAAAGAGAGAAAAAGGTAAGGGGACTTTTAAAGAACAGTGCACCATTTGGTAAGTGCACTATTTTCTGATATTATCTTAACATTTAGTTTCACATTTAAGTAATGTAACAAACATTTTTCAGAGATGTTACGTCTACCCTTTTACTGCATTTTGTATCTTAAATTGTCATATCGTCAAACCTCGTTTGAAGATTGGTTTAGAAAAAGTGCAAGTCGTGAGGGCTCTAAATTGATCATAAGTCTTAAAGTCTACAGGAAATAAATCGAACGTTTATAGAGCTTATTTTAATCTAGTATTGATTTTATCTAAATTTTTCTCGCTTGGCAGTATTCTAACTTATCGATCTTTTATAATAATTTCATGTTAATTCTCAACATCTACATTAGAATTATTTTGCTTTCACGGTATTAAAACCCCTAGTATAATACAATTCCGTGATTGTTATTTCAATTTTTCTATATTGTCTAGGAGCATGTATTTATTTTAACACGGATTGTTCATTCTATCAAGTTTAATTATAAAAAAGAACTCGCAATTCAATAAAACGAGCCTGTCTACTAATTGAAAAAAGTGTTGTTAGAGCGGAGAACGAGTAGCATTTTCCGAGGTAAGCCCTCTTCACTTCTGTCAGTATGATTTTCCCACGAGGAAGTAACTAAGCACAAATGGCAAGGTTTTTGTTCTTAGAACTGTCACGTTTTTTCTGCCAAAAAGTAGGAAGTGTAAATACAATTTGTCACCGGCGAATTTGCTTGCCAACAGCTTCCAGTGATTTCCTTTAAAGGTAAACTTCAATTTATTCAGTGTAATCCACACTAACCTGCTACAAGCCGGGTTTGATGAGAATCCCTTTGGCGCATTCTTTTGCGTTTCAACACATCACATCTTTGTAGAAACAGACTTTATCTAATTTCTTCGGCGAGCCTTCACTTCAAACAAATGCGGGTAGCAGCTAAATCACACTCTTATTGCGCTCCCCGTAAACTTAATTCGATTACTGTAAATATTCACATAATGATTTAAAACCTTATTTCTCTCTCGACTCCCTTGCTAGTTCCAATATCACGCCAGCTCGCGCTCAGTGCGATACGGATTTCCCGAGCGTGCAACAAAAATGCTATTTCCCTCGTAAACTGATCCGCGACATCAATCGTATTCTACGCGCTAAACATTGAAGCATTTTGTTGATAAAAATACGTGCGTTATGATCCAAAACAAGAGTACTACGATAGGAGGAACCGAACTAAATGTTTTAGGATGCAAGAGACAGGATAATTCTAGAAATAGGTAAGCAAAAACTGACTAGAACTTCATGGCACCTTTTTAGCTGACCCTGATGTTTTTTCATATTTTCTTGTGTTTTAAAGAATAACACATGAAAAATATTAATCGTTTAAATTTGTTAATTTTCATAGATGAACTTGTTAAAGGAGTTGGCGCAGGCACGAATTTAGGTAAGAAAAAGATATATGTTTATCTGATTTGATTAAAAATCTGTTAAATGCTCATTGAAAATTATAATTTTTGGTTACGAATTAATATACTGTAAAGTGACATTGCCTTTATTTAAAATGCGCGCTAAATCGCGCAAAAAAAACCACAAAATACAGCTGACGATGCATGCACGTGAGTCAGTCCATTATGTCAATCCTTACAATTTCAAAGGAAAAAAAAACGAAATTATACTTCGACTTTGCTCGATTATATTAAAAAATGCGTTCCTCTAACAGTTCCATTTCGATCGTTTGCCGCGTAGAAAATATATTTGAAATTTCGTACACATTTAAGCAAACACCAAACTCAATCTTATCTAATCAAGCACACAAATATGAATAACGCGTAACAGCTCATGCTGCAATTTAGGCTATGCAAATGCGTCCCTCTAACCGTTCGATTTCGATATTTGCCGCGCATAACTAAATATCTGAAATTTCGTACACGTTTAAGAGAATACCAATCCCGTCTTCTCTAATCAAGCACACAAATATTGAATAAGAGATAGTAGCTCGTACATTGTTGATTATGAAACATTATAACATTAAAAAAACGTCATGAATTATTCATCAGTCAACTGACCAGTAGAAGAGCGTAAAATTGATCACGTGAATAGGTTTCATACCCGATAAAGCCATGCTCATTAGTTTGCTTTATATAAAGCACAACAATGTCCATGCACATGGCAGGCCCTTCTACTTATCAGTCTTTGAGCAGAGCAAAGACAGACTGTAGGGACTACTCTTGAGAATTTGGAGACTACGGAGAAATAATGGGTTACTCAGACAATCAAAATCGACCGAAATTTCTGCCACCAGTTAAACGGGTTCGATGTCAGCAAATTAAAGCCGAAAACGGACTTTTTGCAGTTGTTTGAATGGATTCCCAGTGAGTCAAACACCTAAGGGTCTTACATTAGAAATACAGACTCCTCGATAGACAATCAACGACCGTTTTGTACGAAACAGGGTCGGATTGACTTTGAATTAGAAATTAGAAACACCCAGACCTTGGCTTTTTGCAATGACTTCATTTTGGAATTATTATTACTGTGGGAATTATTAAGAGAAGTCTCAAGAAGCACGACGCAAGAGCCTTCTGGGTAATTTTCAAGATGGCAGCTCTGACAAGACCCTGGTAAAATCTAAACCTTTTTCACGGTTTTTTGCGACCCGATCTGATCCTGAGAAAAAGGTTCAGCCTTAACCAGGGTCTTGTCAGAGCCGTCATCTTGACCTGCCATTTTGACCGGCCATCTTGACCGGCTATCTTAAAAAAATTCTCACAAAACCAACGAGGTTCGATACAATCTCGTGCCCAGAGCCTTCAGTCGTCTGGCCAGCGGAACGAGCCAAAGACTCTGGAGGAATTACTTGAGCATGCGTAGTACAGTAGTAGATAATAGGACGCATGCTCAAAAGAAAATGGTGGTTTTATGGCCTCACAATTACTTTTAGAGCGTTCATGTCGAAAACATAGGTTGAAAAGACGACTAAGAAACGAATGCAAGTGTTATTTCGATAGATACGTTTCTATAAAGCGAGATTATACTACTTTTATGTACGCGTGCGCGCCATTTCAGCCAATCAGCGAAGACCCTCAAATGGATGTCACCAGAGCCTCCCCTGGCGAGGCGACGAGCCGGGGAGCTTTGGGTTCGAGAATGCGGGAAAGTCTTCTAGTCAAAAACTACGCATGCGCATATTTCATTTTTCTGCAATCAATCGTACACATAGATGCTTTTTATTTTGAATTTCTATTACCGGGGGATACATTTTTACGTATAATAAGAAAACGTGAGAGTAATTCTAAAAAAATCAACGTATTTCCAGAAATCAATAATCATTTTCACTGAAACAGCAAAGGTAGCCGGACACGAAACTAAACTTGAATAAAAAAATCCACTTGAATATATTTCACATATATGTTTTAATACATGAAATGCCAAATACCCTTTGACTATCTATCTGACGAAAAGACGATGGTTTTTCCGTGCTATCGTTTCCTATTTTTTATCATTTATGATATATAAATGTCTCATATCACCAGCTGGCGGAAAGAATAAAGGAGATATGCCAACCAAGTTTGACCTTCCTTTCTTGTCTCGACATGGCAGTCACTAAAGACAGCACCATTGCCATTAAAAGCCTTTTCTTTGTTTAGAAAAATTAGAAGAGAGAAAACATAAACTTACCCTGCGTTATGTACGATGCTTTTACATCAACAGCTCATCCTGGCCCCAAGTCAAAGCGCGAATTTAATTTCCGTTCACCGGAATACGATTTCCTTTTACTGTTGCGAGTTCAAAAATTCCCAAGGAATCAAAATCTGAGCGGTGAAATTTATTATTTGAGCTTATAATTATGTGAAAGCTCTAATTGGTTTGTGGGGCCATTTGCGCTGCTTTCCAAGCCTAGTTCCTGTCGTTTTACATTCTAAATCTTTGTTTTGCCTGAATAACGCATCTCGTTGGTTCGCACAACGTAAATACCCAACCATATTTTGCCCGGAGTTCACTTCGGGATTATTTAATGAGACGAATTTAAATATCAGCAACTTCTATAAGCCAATGTTAGAGATTTCCTGCTATTTCGTGTTGTTTACAGGCTCGTGTAACTATAAGAGTCGGCGAGGAAATAGGTCACATTCTTCCCACCACAAATCACCGTTGCTAAGAATTTCAAAACGGCAAATAAATGAACAGGGAAATAAAACACAGGGTAATAAATCTTTCTTAAATGGATTAAACTCTCTATTAGAATGAGAAGGAGTTCATAAAACTGTATTCCATAAGCGGTTTTCGACGATGCAATAAATGCAATTTCAGACAACAAATCACAGGGAAGCTAACAGGCACAAAGTTGCCGCTAAAAGGGTTCCCAGTCGACAGCGGCCAGTAGAGAATTGTAAAAAATTATTCAGCTTTAGGGAAAGAATTCGCTCCACGCCAACCAGCTACTCTATAACAGCAAAGCGTTACAGAAAATGGCAACCTTGTGTGAAACCTATTTTTATTTTTTGCAGATTGCCTACGAAAGGAAAAAACACAGTAAAAATAAGAAAAACAACAATAAAAAAGTGATAGAACAACAAAATAATAATAATGAAAATAATAATGATGAAAAAATTATAATAATGATTTTTAAAATAATAATAATACTATATTAACAATTCTATAATCCGGCCATATTACTTTCTATTTACACTCTGATTATGAGTAATAATAATTAACATACATATTATATAATAACAAGGGTCGATAATAATAATAATGATAATGATAATAATAAGTGAAAAGTGTCCACAGCGAGAAGGGGCAATTAGCCTAACCATGGAATACGTGTGTAATTTGTCGATCATTTCTGCCAACCAATCAAATATTGACTAAACACAACTGTGCCTTCAGCAATCACGTGCACACCACGTGATACACGTGCACACCACGTGATACTGCTTTTACTTCGCTTGGCTAACAAAGAAACGAGTCACGTGTTCAATGTTTTTTAGTACTTAGTAGTGACTATCTTTATCAGCTATGTTTTATTTCTACTGTAGTCTAGATCACCTTCGACTTATTGTACACTAGCACTAAGTAGTAAATGTTTTTTTCGCTCATCAGCGTTGAATAATAGTACACGCATTAGATTTGACCACTTCGAGTTCCCACACGATATGGGAAGGACCCAATTTTTTTTTTACTTTCTTTCGTTTTACTTGTGCTTTCACCGTACGTACCTCAAATTCACCAATTAGTGTTTTTAGTAACAGTAAAGCTCGGTGCACACTAGCGACATAAAGACATAAGGACGTTATGTTGCAACGAACAAAGCATGAGAAAATAATTGAAATTAGTATACATTGTACTCACTATCTCGATTTTGATTGGCTAAAAGCGCGCGCTTTACTTTGGGAATCACGCACTTTGAGGGTCTCCAAGAATCAGCATGCTGGTTCTTGAAGAATCAGCTAGCTGATTCTTGATCCTACGCGCGCAATGTATCATGGGACTACAGCCCTTGAATGTTTCCCCTATTTAACAAGGCGCTTGTGTAAAGAAATTGCTTGACAGAATTTTTTTTTTTTTTTTTACTCAAACAATGTATAATAAAACAATTATTGAATTCGGTTTTTGTGATTTCCAGAATAAACAATGTCTCGCCAAGTGGCCTCACGGCCTCGCCTGATTCCACTTGCCTCGACATTGTTTATTCTGGAAATCACAAAAACCTCATCCAATAATTGCTTATAATCAGTATTTTCCATGGATCATCATTAGATTACTTCACCAAAGCAATCCTTTTTTATTTTTGTGGGCTTCAACGCTTTGAAACAACTAAATTTGGTTCGCGTGATATTTTTCTTATGTCGTTATGTCGCAAGTGTGCACCGGGCTTAACAATAATGCAACATAAGAACAAAAGTATTCAATTTACTTTTACATACCCGCGAGACGCAAAGCAGAAATACCGTCGTCGTTTCCCCATGAAAAATGTGGCAGATTCCCTTTTAGAAAAATAATTCTAAGGAGATCCCTGAAATGAGAAAGAAAGAAAAAATAAAGTAACATAACTCAATATTCTCATTCTAATAATTCTACGTACGGGAGGGGGACACAGGAGTCATTGAGTAGGAGTTCCTTTCTTATACTAGGATATGGATTGGGCATTTTAACAGACCGAGCTATTTATAGAAACAATGCGTTCTTTGTTTTCACATCCCTTACTGCCCCATAGCTTACGAAAAAAATCATCATGGCAGGATTGTTCTCCTCTTGCAACTTTTAAGTTGCTTCCAATCAACAAATTTCCAGAGGTTTTGAGTGATGAGGACTCTTATTTACCAAGCTTTACGTCATCATCGTGGTCAAAATGTTGTGGATTCGCGAGCCGCAGGCGAGTGACTCCACAACAAATTTTGACCACGATGATGGCGTAAAAAGTGGTAAATAAGAGTCCACAACACTCAAAACCTCTGGAAACTTATTTTTTACCATAACAAAATCCCAAATGTTATGATTATGATCATTTTCCGTTGCAAATAGCGCGCGCATTCGAGCAATTTACCTTTGTTTTTGAGCCGCGCGCGCAAGCTGATGCGAGCAGAGTGGTATGGAACTCTTATTTCCCACGGCAAATCAGCGAGAAAGCTAACTGTTATGGTAAAACGGATATTTGAGGGAATAATTCTTTTTTGTCAACATCATATCAACCTAAACTATGAGAAACTGCTTCTAGAAAAACTCGTCATGGGTAGGATTTTTTTCCTCCTCTTGCTACATAGATGCTATTTCATTGCTTTTTTTTGGATATTTTGGGCGAATATTCTTTCTTTTGTCACAATCTTTTAAAATAACCTTAACAATGGGAAACTGTTTCTAAACATAGCTCGGTCTGTCAAAATAGCCAATCACGAATATAGCTCATTGGAAAGCTCCTAAAACTTCTAAGTCCTTCCTGCTCTTGTCAGGTACCGAAAACATACGCTTATTCAAAATCGTCTCGAAAATATCACGAAAGAAAATGAAAAAGTTTCTTTTGGTGAAATTTTCAAGAGGATTTTTTCCCCAACATTTTGTTATCGCGCGACATGTCGTTCCCATGGTAACGTGTTACGACGTCAAAAGTTCAAAGCTTTGTTTGCTAGTTTGGAAAGACCAATTCCCAAAGCAACCTATTTCAATGAACATTGCTCGTTAAACCACATGAATCATGAACCTACTTCATGTTGCCAATGATGATTCTAGCCTTAAATCGCAGCAGTTCACATCAAATTATGCCTCACATGTAGTAAAAAAAATGTCACTGAGCGTTCTTAATGTGATTTGGTTAATCAATTCGATAAAATGCAGGATTCATGATACATGGTTTCACGAAGCAGTGTTAATTGAAATAGTGTATACACGCTGGTTTACACTATTTTTGTTGCATTTGTCGCGGCGATTTTTCTCGCGCGAGTTGCAATTCCAACTCTCTTGTGTAAACGAGATGCAAATCCGGAGCGAATTCTGCGCTCACTTTTCTTCAAATCGCATCAAGTTGCAAAGAGTTTCGAACATGATTGAAATCTCCGCGACATCACGCGACAAAAATCGCGGCAGATCGTGCCGAGTTGTAGTGATTTTGAGTTGATGAGTACATGCGAGAAAAATCGCCGCGACTCACGCGACAAAAATTGCAACAAAAAGTGTAAACTGGCTTTTAGCGTCCTCGCCGACTACTGAGACATTCAGTTTTCTGGTAAAACAAGCTGTACCTACGCCGTGCTGAGTCTCTTTAAAGCAGTTATCAGGTTGAATATGTGTGTGCATTAAAACATTTTGAAATTGACTGCAACACAGGGGAAATACAGGGAAAAACTGCATTACCTTTTTCAAGCCAAAATTTATCTCCTCTTACAACTCAAAAGAATATTTTCCCAAAGCTATTTTTTCTATCTTCCCAAACGTGACTTCAACATATAGCTTACTCATCGATTAGCTAATCTATTTATCAAATTTGATTGCTTAGCAGAGCAATTTATCAAACAAAAATGGCATACAGGAAATAGCAATTACTTTGTCAAACCACAAAGTACGGTAAATGGTTCGGTAACGAGGCCGCTTCAGGAAAAACATGACATTGGAAAGAGCACAACCGCTATTATACAGAAGAAACAAATAACGTATGGTTACACGTATTTCCAAATAGGTTGCTTTGGGAATGACCATTCTCTTACCCTAGGGTTCTTCTCAATTCCGCCCTTATATCTGGGCGGGAATCTCGTGACAGATTTTCCTAACTTGTATTTTACTACACACCTGTTCCGTATGTTATGTCTACTTTCTAGCCGTTGTTTCGGTCTGTGAATTTTTAAACCCTTGTTTGATTTTTCTTTCCCGCCAGTCAAACCATCTAAGCCAATCACGTCCTTGCCTTGTTTCGCCTAGTGCAGTCGAATGGGTTTTCGTCGCGACAGAAAGCCAGTCGACTGCACTCAGCGAAACAAGGCAAGGATCTGATTGGCTTAAATGGTTTACTCGTAAAGCTGACGGAAAATAAATAGCTGTAAATTCCCTACTTTCTACCCTCCTGTATCTCTACGTTTGGGAATAATCATACATATCTACATATCATACATATCTACCGACATGCATCTCTCTTAACTACTTCCCTTGCCACTTTCTTCTAGAGGATTATTTTTTTACTTTCCTTATAGCTCGGGAGCCACACAAAGGGGATTAAATAGAAATGGTTTACACGCAAAGCTGACGGAAAATAAACAGTGCATGGATATTCACAGTCATCGAGAAGTTGTTTGACACGCGAGTTAGCGTAAGGGTGAGAAGTGGTGTAAGGGCGACAAGTGGCTGACCTCTTCTGGGCCTTTTTAGTCTGTTAGCTCTTGTGTTATTACAGAGCCTCAGGCGATAGGAGTAGAGTTACGAGTAGAAATCTGTAAACAACCTTCTACAAACAAAGTATTATGCTTGATCTACTGCATTCAATGGAAAGTACTGCACCACTTTCCCTAAATCAGCCGATGGAAATGGATGCTTTCTCTGACTCGGTATGTTACTAGACTGATGGCGCGGGTAATTATTTCGGAATTATTACTTTGTCAAACGACACCTCCTTCTATCGGCTGAAAACACATACCCGTATAGTTCGTGTAAGGGAGTACCCCCCCCCCCCCCCCCCCCCCCCCCCAGGGTTGCCAGGTCTAAACGTTTTGTTTACGTTACCTCTTCATCTTTACCCTTCGACTCCCTCTTTCAGCTTCAACCTCTTTAAGACCCTGTGTCCGATGGGTGTGACGATGTTATGATCTGTGTGTTGTGTTGGTCGTATACGGTAAACAACTTTTAAAACAACACCATAACGTTGTTGTTCTATGACTACATATCACTTAAACCAGTTTTAGACCAAAGGATGGGTCGAAATTTCAGGAGATTTAAACGGATTGAGTTCACTTCATAACGTTGTTGTTCTATGACTACATATCACTTAAACCAGTTTTAGACCAAAGGATGGGTCGAAATTTCACGACATTTAAACGGATTGAGTTCACATTTTACCATAACCTCACATTAGCCTAGACTACAAAACTCCAATAAAGGGCTAACGAAACGGCAAACCCGTGGGTGCTAGAACTAAAGGAGCTGTGACACGGTTGTTTCGACAGAACGCTATAAAACGAGACATACGGTAATAATAACAAGCATCAGCCTTCGTTCGAACTTTCTAACGTTTCCTCTATTTCTACGGAAAAATGAAATGAACACTTAATTATACGCACAAACTGAAGTCAAACAAGACAGTTTAGAGCATTTCAAGAGCCTGTCGCGACCATTTTGTGACGTCAACGTCCACGTCTACATCGGGGGTTTAGTGACGTCACCAGCAAACGTCGAGCGACATATATGTTATTTACCGGCTGCGAGGTCCGTATAGGGAAAAACTGTGACCGAGGGCTGGAAAATGTTGATCGATTTAAAGCATCCTTTCTTAATAGATTACATTTTCAACACCAACTAGCATATAGGTAATTAGTATATTTTTACTTCTTTAAGACTTGATATATATTTTTTATTAATCTCCCACTTCTGACACCATAGCTTTCAAATCAAGAAAGTTCCCGTTGAAAAGTGTCGTTATCTAAAATTTCCTTATATGTAAGTTTCTTATTATTATATTTAGAATTCCTGAAGCTTTCCTAGCATATTTCCTACGCCAGATTGCAGAAAAAATAATTAAAACTTGCAGATTTTGGGGAGAAGCGTTGCTCGTGTAGGTCGTCATCTGTCTTTTGGCCGCCGAAAGCCTGGAATTCTTACACAGGTAACCCGCGTTATGTACGAATAGGCCTTGGTATTTTTCTTCTTCTTCTTATACAACGCAATGCCTGGGGGGGGGGGGGGATTGTGCACTCACAGAAAACGAACAAACGCCACATCGAATGAAAGCTACACACCAAAAATGAGGCAAATCGGTTGGAACGCGACCGAGATATGGCCCGCTGAATGCATACGTACTTTTCTTCAGCAAATCACTGTATTTTTGGTTCAGTTCCAAACAGTTTGGAACTGAGCCCAAAAAGTAATTTGTTTCTCAAAATACAGTGATTTGTTAAAGAAAATTATGTATCAAGCTGGCCATATCTCGGTCGCGTTGCAACCGATTTGCCTCATTTTTTGCATGCAACGTTCTTTGGAGGTGGTCTTTCATTATTCGTGGACAAAAATCTGACATTCGAAGTTTTTCAAATTGGTGACGTCACACTTTAGGACTCTATAGGCGAGTTTAAGTCCAATAACAGGCCTCTTGGCTGACCGCTGGGCTGCCAGCCGCCGTTGGGACTCAGCGTAATTCAGTATACGAGCTGCAAGTTCTTAGGAGTCGATTGCAAGATTTTTTTTTCTCCCTAGCTTTTTTATAACTAACACATATTTCATAAATTGTTCATTATATCCCAATTTGCCTTTATCCCGTCTGCTACCATCACTGTCTAAGTAACCTCGTATTACACACAGTAAAAACCCACGAGAAGGAACCTACATTTTCCCAAGTTAGCCTAAACAGGTCCTTATATAAATGGTGCCTAGTGCAAATTTAGGCATTTTTTTGGGGGGGGGGAGGGGGGAGGGGGAGGGGGGGGGGGGGGGGGTTCGGACTATTTTGGATGATGTTTATTTACATACATTGCTTCGTTCTATTTATGTTTTTAATAGAATGAAGATAATAGTAATATAGTCATGCCCCCTAAATGATGATAATCCTTATTTCAAGGCCATTTAACAATTGATGATAATCCTAGATCATGTTGTATTAGTTACAGTAAAAATCCGCGGTAAGAACCTACATTTTCCCAAGAGTTAGCCTAAACAGGTTCTTAAATAAATGGTACTTTTAGTGCAAATTTAGGCTATTCAGGTTCTTCAATATGTTCTTAATTTTTATGGAACAATAATAATGTCATGACTTCAGCAAAGTTGTATATATCACATTTCTCTTTTATTCCTAAAATGATTAAAGTAATTCTCAATTGAATTTCTGAACTGAACAGCCCTGGACATCATGGGCTTATATACTGTATATAAATTGTAAAGCATTTTTCGCACTGATATTAAGAAATGTTCCAATTAATTTCTTTTTTTTAATATAGATTCCTGAATGTTTCAATTGACAGAACCCAAAAATGGCAAGATTTCTACCCTAAGGTCAGGTAAAGTCAGATAGGCTTGATTCTTTGCAGTGTATCCTTATACAATAAGAAACATAATAGAAATGAGTATTTTGTTCTTATTGATCCGTCTTTAAGATATGAGGAGTTACACTTTGGTTGCTGCAGCACTTTTTGACATTTTTTGTTAGAATTGTACAAATTTTGCCATAAAACGATGCAGTAACCAAAGTTTAGCAGCTGATATCTTAAAGACGGGTCAATTAGAAAAAAATACTCATTTCTATTTTGTTTCTTATTGTATAAGGATACTCTATGCAAAGAATCGAGCCTATCTGACTTTACCTGACCTTAGGGTAGAAATCTTGCCATTTTTGGGTTCTGTCGTTTCAATTAGTTCTTTTTTCTATATTTTTTGCTGTTGGAAAATTAAGAACCTATTACAAACATTAGGCTAAACAGGTTCTTCTACACCTATTTCAGAAAAGTTTGCAACGTCACAACTGTCTGTTGTAGCCCGCGGTGCATCATGGGAGCAAATAGATGTAAAAAACAAAATCATGGACCTGGTAATTTTTAGGACAAATAGCCATAGTTATGGTTTATGCCAAAAAATTTTACAATACATCGCTCGCAAGAAATTTTGCACTGGATTAACACGAGAAATTCGTTCTTCTTAGTTTCTCCCATGACGCACCGCGGGCTACTACAGACAATTGACATGGTGCAACCTTGTCTGAAATGCATGGGTGTATAACAGGGAAATGTTAGCGTAACAGGTTCTTAAATTCTAGGTTCTTACTTGCAGGTTTTTACTGTATATAAGGCCCAGAAAAATCCTCTTAATTTTCATCAGTCTTTCCCCGTACTTGTTGTTACATAATACTCCTACATCCTAATTCATTATCCTCAATGACCTACCGCCCCTCTCCATATATATCGGCTAAACGTACGTCATGTATCTGACGACAATTCTCAAAAAGAGGGCAATTGCCAGTTTTTATCGTTTTTTATGGGACACCAACGCAACATTTGACACTTATAAAGCATTATGTATATTTCTCTGCAGAAACAAATATTCTGGCGGAAAATGAGCGAATTCGTTGATTTGACCTAAGCAAATAACTTGGCAACGTCATACGAAGATTTGATGCAATCATAAAAGCAATTCATTAAAATAAAAAAGGTAAAATTGACGCACAATAGTTAAATAGACCACGAATATCTCCAATTTAAATTGCCTTTCAGAGGTAATTTCTTGTCTTTCTTTTTTCATCATGCAAATCTAAACAAAAAAAAGCAGACACTTCCAACTAAATACAACCTCATTAGGAAACGGAATCGAAGATGCCTGCCAACATAAAACAGATGGAAATAGGGCAGCTTTAGTAATTTCAAAGCCACTGCGTAACGTCCTGTATGTTTGTTTAAACACCTCTCTTCGTCATTAAAAAGGTTATCTAAAGTCTCGGGATTGCAGATGAAACTCTTCTACAAAATAACAGAACTATTACTGGTATCGCAGTAAAACCAATATTAATCTTTACAATGTTTACCCAGAAGTAATAGTTAATTGTGTTAGGTATATAGCGTTTTTTTAAATTGCACTGAGTCGGTTTCTGGACTGGGAGAAAGCTTTGGACGTCTAAAGAGTAGTAAATTACAAATATATAGGTAATAAAAGAATACATTAAATATCTAATTTAGACCCTGAAAGATTATTAAATCAAAAGCGAGGAATATACGTGAAAATAACTACATTTAGAATTTGGCATTTCTGAACAGAAACGGAAAACAAGGCATCATATTGTTTGGACACGAAATAAAAGTACATTTTCAACAACTATTTGCTCAGTTTTTTGAAATAGCGATTTTGGCAAGTTGCTGTTAATATTGAGATTTAGATTTAATCATATTCTGAAATAAAGTGGGGTCTCGAGATATTTACAAGAAACGTAACACTTTGAATTTAGTGCTAAAAATAAAATATAGATTCGAATGATTATCAACAAAAGTCGAAGGTATATATACCTGATGGCAGTGATCCCAACAGACTATCGTTTTAATAATTTCATATTTGATATAGCATGATACTGATGTTACGAGGATTATAGTAGAAAATAATTTTGTCGAAAAGAACAATATGTATAGGGAAGGCATAGAGATGCCACGTGAAAAGCATGTATTACTTATGAGAGCGAACAAGGAAGAGAGCTCAGTTACATCTTACCTTGCAAAGTGAGAAATTCGGTCTCCCCAGACGAAAACATCAACGATTTTATCAAACTTCTGGTGAAAATTCAGTGTTGCCAAGTAGCAGGTCTCTCTATTGTTTAGAGTTACCCTCAGCATCGGCGCAATGTTTTCATGCCATCAATAATATCATCGTTGACACAAAAACACCTCAAAAACATCCAGACATGATGGTATTTCTTGATAACTCCATCCTTATCCGTGTCGATTTGCGAAGAAATTCTAAAAAGAAGTCCTCAATCTACTAAGCCGAAGATGATCCTAGCTCTGTCTTTAAATGTTGCTCAAAATATGAATTTCAGATTTTACTAATTATCTATTGGAGGGGGGTTCAGTGTAATTAAGTTTTGTGTACCATAGCTACTATACTAAAGTACTAGACCCTGAATTAAGTAAATCTAATTTCAGCGAAAACTGTTCCATTTATTAGCCGATGATCGGTTTGAAAAACAGAAAAGCAAAACCTCTCTAAAAAAAGGTAAGGCATCAGACTTAGGCCAATGATAGCACTCTATAGCTGTTACTCGTGATACAAATAACAATATTAATACTCTCTAAATCATTATTGACCAGGAAAAAAGACATTCTAGTTTGATAGTGTAAAACAATTGAACACGATTTATCACAAAGAAAACTTAGACGCGGTTTTTAAAAATAAAAAGAAACAGCATCGATCAAATTGGCTCACTGTAGAGCACTAGATAACAACAATGTGTGGTACTTGAATGCTTTTACGGATTCTCCTAGTGTGTTTTTCACTTTCAAAAAAAGTGCCGGCGAGATTTTGAAGAAAGGAAAAAAACACTTAGAGAACAGAATAAAAGGGTTTTAATGCACGAAGAGTAATTGAGGTATGGTCTATAAATACAACAAAAGTGAAACTGAAGAGGAATTTGATTTCAGTCCACCCACATGACATTATTCTGATTGTACGGATATTTTGTGTTTTGACAAGGAAATTATTATGTTAGTGAATGAATAAATGAGAAGCCATGGCTCCTACTGTGAATTGGGTCAACTATACAAGCATGTCTATCATATCTAGAGACCCGAGAACAATTTTGCCGAATCAGCGATGCAAAAGTCGACAGTCAGGTAGGTCAGGACGAAATATTAACTCAAAACTGGATTACAAGAGTAACACGAATTGTCCTAAGTTGGCTTAAGCTGTAAATCCTCATCTAGATACTTAGATTAGAGAACTTTATGTTTTTCACTTTTTCCATAGTTAATTAGAACTCTTACTGAAGTGCAAGATATTGACTGACACGAAAAAGACGCCATACCTGTGAATTCCCAAACGCATCCTTGAAAAATTGCCTCCATTTATCCTTTCATTGTTTTTCTACAACTCTCAAAAGCTGTTTCCATTTCCCAGATAAAGATCAACTGCAATATAAAGGCACTACATAAAGATAAAATGTGGCTGACAGCGCTTTGGTGGACTTAAAACGCACAAAAATTTCCCAGCACATATGAATATGTAGTAGTAGCGAGAGATTAAGCAGACAGGTGCGCCAAGAATTTGGTGGTTACAGCAAATTAGCGAAATATTCGATTCAAATAATTGTGTTCGTCTTTATTTATGCAAGAGCGTTAGATCCTGGAAAATCTTTTGGCGCAATCGTATTTATAAAACAAAGTCCAAATGACTCTCTAATAGGAGTATTTACTTTAAGTACAACTTTATTTATTATCTCAACGCTAGTTCTTCTTGTGCTTCGGTAAATCATGATTTGCAAGAAACTCGAAGTGAATGATCGAAATGATCGAAGAGCAGGCCATTAAATGCGCACATGAGAATTTCAAATTATGTGAAAATAAAATAACTACCCTTAACAATAAGGGTTCTAAAAACCTGTGAAAATACCAGAAGGACCCTTTAATTCATATGCTACTTTACTATTTATTTACACTCGCTCGGACCCACGAAATCCATGTTTGAATTTCTTCTGTTTTGACAACAAAGAGTATTTTTCTTTCATACACATGCGATGCGCTCACTTTGACAGCAAATTTAGCCATTCTGCGCTTTTGCTAATTACAGTACTTTTAGAGCCACAGTAGCTAATTGAGTATTCAAATTAATCGAAATATAATGAATTGCTACCGAGAAGAACAGCAATAACTGGAAATACTGTTAGAAGAAATGTGCTGGGCGACAGAAACATTGACTTACTCAAACACAACAAGAACGAGATCCTGGAATTATGAATAAACACTCTAGAAGAATAGAAGCGTAAATGAAAATATTGTCTGGAGCATATGGAGTCGGCGTCTTAGAAGGCTTCTGTTTTATTGCTTATTATGCATTCCTTTTTTATCATCACATAGATACAAATCCCCAGGTTTGGCGAAATCAAGGAACAATTAACATTACACCGATGACTTTGATTGGTTTGCAACAATTAATGATATAGCCACTTTCATTCTGAACTCTCATTATAATAAATCAGGTAATAAAAATATCAATTATTTCACTTTGGAAATAAGCTTGCCGCTTGTTTTTTCCGCGACCTACATAAGATTTTGTTCTCTTCAATCAAAACTTCAGAGTATAAGAAGGCGCGAAATTCATGTGACCTCCCGCGTTGACTAATGATGAAAAAGAACTTGTGTCTGCACAAAAGTAAAAAAGAATATTACACGAATATACCCGACGTGACGTTAACAACCGTTTCCTCTCAGAAAAGACAAATTTAGCTACGATTTTTTAGTAACGAAAATAATAGTAAGAATAACTTGTGGTCAATACAGTTAATAACCTATAACCGGACATTGAGGAGCCTGTAGCAATCAAAGGATATCATTTATAACCGACGCGAATACCATTACAAATAGAACGGTTCCGAGTTTACTGAGCAATTTAAAATGAAGGACGACTCAATTTTGAAAGCTGTTTGAGTGCTTATAGCGAGATATTTTGAAGTGATCTGTGGAAAAAGATTATCACTAAAAAGCTTTCTGTGGAAGCAGAAAATAGCATTTGTGGAATGGGCAGGTAAGCTCAATATTCTCTCGTCTTAATTTTGAAACCTTTTTCCTATCTTTAACGATATATATGTGGAAAAAGATTAACATAAAAAAATCTATGGAAGCAGAAAACAGCATTTGAGGAATGGGTATACTCAATGTTTTCTTGTCTCAATCTTGAAACCAGTTCCTACCTATAACGAGACATTTCAAAGTAATATGTGGAAAAAGATTAATTCTATGGAAGCAGAAAATAGCGTTTGTGGAATGGGAAGGAAATCTCGCGTTGGGAATTATAGGGGCAGGTATAAGCTCAATATTTTCTCGTTTCATTAGCCTAGACATGTTTTTGTCTAGACGTCACCGTTAGGTATTAAACTATGAAGAAGGAATCTTGTTTTGCGAGGTAAATATATTGACAAGCCTTTATTACATTCCGCGGCAGATTCTATGAGTTCCAGGTAACAGACGATGGAGCGATACACAGTAGAATGGATTTCAGCCGAGTCTGTCTAATGGTCGCGAGTCGCGAGTAAAAGGTGCGGGTGCGTCAAAAAGGTGCGGGTGCGGGTCTTGAAAATAGTGTATAAATTGCCAAATCTGACACTGGTTACTTCGGACACTTAGTAAAGTTGTATTTAGGCGTTATTATTTGTAACAGGAATTCATAATTCGTAAGCCCCTGTTAGCAGCCTAAAACGTTATCGCTTATCTGGGATACACTTTCCCTTATTGTATATGGTGCCACAGAAAATAACAAAAGTTGACGTTGAAGCCAGTTGAAGCAGTCTTACGGAGCATTCATTATTTAGAATTATTTGGAGCTCCATTACACGACAACCTACACAACGTTCATTTATCAAGAACCAGCGGTGCAAGAGGAAACCGTAACGTCTTCATTTTTTCACTTGTTGAGAATGAACTACGAACTTAAGTGCCCGAAGTAGCCAGTGCCTGATTTGGTATTTTTAGAGCCGCACCTTCTACCCGCACCCGCACCCGCACCTTTTACTCGCGACCCGCGACCATTAGGCAGACTCATTTCAGACAAGTGTCGAAATCGAAACGTATTTAAATTAACGTTGCTCCATGCTCATGAGCCGTGTATCATTCGTGTATCATACCTAAATCGCAGGTAGCTGATGTCAATTTATGTCTCAAAGAAGTTAACAAAATGCCATTGAGAGTTTTTACTGTAGTTTGGTTTTACCAGATTTGTGGAAATTCGAGAAAAAAGCGTCTTCATTAAGATGCACGATTCACGGTTTTACGCTTTGCGAAACAACGTCGTTGTATCAAGAAAGATATGTCGTGTTTGTCAATGTCTACCGGTGCGTGACGTGGGTAACCTGTGTCTCTTGGGCTCTTTGGGGCTAAATAAAGATGGCGACCTACACGAACGACGTTTCTCTCCAAAATCTGCAAGTTTTGACGAACTTTTAGGCAATCTGGAGTAAAAAAAATAAGCTAGGAAAACTTCTGGAATTCCAAATATGGTAAGTAGAAACTTCCAGAAGTGCCAGAATTGTACCGGTACCGTACCAGAATTGTATTGGTCCGGTTTTTGTACCGGTCTCGTGTGAACGGGGTCTAAGATTATTGGTTTTCACCCTCTCTGCGTTCTCCATCTCATGCCGCTTCACACGATAGGCTCGATCTGCGATAAATGCGTACGTTTGCGTTTCCAATGAGCTTGGCATTGTTCCATTAATGGTAACGTGCCCAACATCGAATGTTTGCGGCGCGGGCAACAATAGACCGATCCCGTCTTCGCGTTAATTAATCACCAAACAATGGGCAGTATTCCCTATGGAATTTAAAATGTCCGAGCAACTCGAAATTCGAAGATTTTTAATGAATTCTTGAGCTTTTCGTGAGGAAAATATAAAACCCATATACTAAGAGCAAACTCCTAACACTTTCCTGCAATCGGTGTATTTTCCATGCTCTATGCCAAAGTAAAATTTTGGCTTGTCCGACGTAGCAACAGTAACTAGGGAGTAGAACAATAAAGCTGGATAGGTCAATTCAGCCTGGACGCGCCATTTAGACAGAAGGAAACAAATCATTGCCACATTTTCACTTTCTAAAGACAGGAACAGCAAAATGCAATTTCACCACAAAAAAAAGGATACAGTCAGTAACTCTCTACATTGAAAAGATTCGGCAGATGGTTAGAAAGCAGGCCAAAATTTCCTCAGACGTTCTTCAGCAAAAAAGGAAAACTTGATATGACTTAAGCCATTCGAAGACAACGTCTGAATTATTGGAAGATTACAATGTTATTGTGATAAAACTCGAGCCCTGTACTATGAATATTATAAATTCTGTTTGTGAAGTTTGCAGCGGGAATAGGAGAGTTTTGGTCCAATAACAGGCCTATAGAGTCCTAAAGTGATGACGTCACAAAAAACATTTTCGATTTAGCAATTTTTTGTCCCTTGATTTCGAAAGGGCACATCGAATAAAAGCTACACTACACACCAAAAATGAGGCAAATCGGTTGCAACGCGACCGAGATATGGCCCACTGAATGCAATGATTTCTTAAAGAAAATTATGTAGTCAGCGGGACATATCTCGGTCACGTTTCAACAGATTCACCTCATTTTTTGCATGCAACGTTCTTTGGAGTTGGTCTTTCATTATTCGTGGACAGGAATCTGACATTCGAAATTTTTCAAAGTTGTGACGTCACACTTTAGGACTCTATATATGTACTATTTACTTTACAACCGAGCCATCCCGTAAAAAGTTTGTCATTCAGAGAAAATTATTTTAAGGAAATTTAATACCTGAAATACGTTTGGCGATAAGTAATTAAGTGTTTTGAAGTGAATTCTGCTCATAATTTTCACAATTTTTAGAGAAAACCGAATCTTTCGATGTCTGAGATCTCAAGAAAGTCAAGATCCTTTGTTCTGTATTCGCTTTCTGATTGGCTAACTTCTTACAAGATGGCCCGGTTGAGGTATTCGCACATTAAGGTGGATCGACCCAGTAATTTTACTGGTTGATTTCTATCGCGCAGCCAATATAACACACATACTACCAAAGAGTACATAAATAAGAGTGATCAACACCGATATGGTATTCGTGAGATCGTTTGCACAGACCTAGTTATTTCTAGAACTGTTTTTCTCGCTAAATTGTAAAGCTATTGTTTTTGTAGCCAATCAAATTCATTTCATCAGGAGATCATTAAAACGTCGGTATTTACAACCGCTCAGCCGATACGCACGCTCTTGCAATGGCTTTATTAATAATAAAGCCTATTGTTGTCTGTCTTTGTTGTTCTCTGTGCGTGACCTTAGGAATATATAAAGAAGAGTAAGTACCAATCTAAAAATAACTAGGTCTGGCGAAAGGACCTCTCACACCCTATTATCATGTTGTACACTCTTATTTATGTACTCTTGATACTACCCATAGACTGAATACTTTTGTACTGACATGTATTTCAGTCTATGCAGTATGGGTAGTATGTGTGAGAGGTTCAAAATCGGTTGGCATGGGAGTAAAATTACTGGGTTGATCCACCTTAAATAAGGAGCAGCAGTGTTTTATCAGGTGATGCGAGTGTTTTCAATGGCTTTATTTATTTATTTATTTATTTATTTATTTATTTATTCAATATTTTATTTATTTATTCAATAGGTTCTTTATCAATCGAGATACAAAAACGATTTCCACCTCATTAGGAGTTTGCGGAGGGTTTCAACTTGGAAGATGTTTTTTGTTCTATAGAAAGGCGATGGGATATTTGAATTTTAGATAGATGTCTGCGGAATAGTCGATGGCCGACGATATTTGCTAATGGACGTACAGCATCGTTTGTGGCATATTGCAATTCAAACGGAGGCAGTGCCGGTTCTCTCCTGACCATAGGATGAATGAAGAAAGGTCAATATATTGTTTTCAACTGAGGTGCATTTTTGCATAATTTTAGTTGCTGTATAGTCAAGAAAGCTGGCGTACATGATTGAATCGTAGCATAATATTTCTCGCTCTTTATTTTACTTTGGCTTTTAGCTCAAAAAGTAGCTCATAAATTGTACAAATCTTTTCCCTTGAATGGAAAAAGCTGAATTTCCCATGACACATGAATGAGAAGTGTTTAGATTTCCCACGCACAAACGTGTGAAATTCTAACACTTCACATGTCTTTGCCATGGTATATCAAGCCTTTTCCATGAATTTCCCACGGGTTTCTGCAGAAATTCCCTGTGATATAAAAATGACTTTCTTAGAATCTATTCCAAAGCTGTGAAACATCCCAAGGCATAAAGATCTGGTGATTCGAACAGCTTAAAAACTGACTCCTTTATGCGAAACAAGTAATTTTCAAAATCTCGCGCTATCTGTTAACCAACTAATGGGTTTTTTTTTCCCGCCGGTCAAAAAAGTTAAATCCGATCACCATCGCAGACGCAAATAAAGGGGAATATAGCTAGAAAGTCATTTAGTGACGATGTTCATGATATAAAATCAGCAGGAGACACTCCTCCTTGAAGATTTTCGATTTGTTTTTATAATAGCTCCGCTGCAGGCGATGTAACAAATGTTATACATAATGCCTCGCTCGTCTGTCATAAGAAAAATGTTCTCTGACAAAAAAAATAAGCAACTTTAGCTTACACCCATAACAAAACTAATCTGTATTTTGTTACTTTTTTCATATCTTTATTTATGAAGTGAAGGCCTGGGGAAAATGCATTATAAAAGTCGTTGCGATACATCAATTTCCACATCCCCATCCCTGTTGGAAGCTAATAGCTGACAGTAAGACAGCAAACAGACCTCCTCGGCTTGGGCGAAATGTTTTCCTATTTCAGATCACGTCGCATTCCCATTAATATTATTTCTTTCATATTCGGCTTTGTACCGAATGATATATGAACAACGAATGATAACTGAAATGAATGGCACATCATCTGAAATGAAAAAACATTATGTCCAAAATGAAGAGTAGGTCTATATCCGTGTGACTTGAAAAGGAAAGTCTTGAACTAGGCTATTGCCTTTTGTACACTTTTTGTTCTGCCTAAGTACTAACGCTTCTAAATATTTAACAATTAGTCGCCGAAGGCGACGTAAATATCGGCGAATAGTCACCGAGACGAAGTCGAGGTGACTATTCGTCGATATTTACGGAGCCTGAGGCGACTAACTGTTTTAGTATAATTACTCAAGCGACTTTAAGATTATTGACAAAAAAAATCTTAGTTTCTCGTAATAAAGTGCGCGCGCGATCCCCAATGCTTTAATGTTATATTCACCTTTAGTATAAACCAACTAATGGTCTATTACAAATCCTGCATTCTGATTGGCTGAGCTACTAATGGTCTATTAGTGATAGACCGTGCCTGGCAAAACCACCACCTTTCTTTGCAAGAAAACTTGATTTTTTCAACATAAAATAATGGGATTCATTGCCAAAACTGATCAACTAGTTGGTTTATACTAAAACAATTAGACCTCTCGTCCTCATGTGCTATGATATCAATAGACCATTCGGCCTTCGGCCTCATGGTCTATTCATCATAGCACATTCGGCCTCGGGGTCTAATTGTTAAATAGGTGAATATAACAAAATAATAGGTGATTAGGTGAATATAGCAAAATATTCCGAACGTCTCGACCAATCAGCGCGCGGAATCGCTTGAGTAATTATACTAACACCATTTATACCACGCCACAGAAAATACAGCCAATCAGAATGCAGGAATGGCGTTGTATATTCGGCGGTATTCCACTCAGCCTTCCCATCGTGCACTGCATTTACGTAAAACGTTGCCTTTAATTTTCTGTAGCGTGGTATAAAATAGTTATACAATGAATTCTCGTGGCATACTTTCAGAATATCCAACTTGTCTCTCTTATATTTTCTTCGCATGAAGGCTGACGTGTGTATATAAGAAAATACAAGTGACGCGTGGTAAAGTCTGCAGTATGCCACTCGAGGCATTGTATAACTAGTATATCTCTCCTTCACTGAATTCATTTTCAAAGCACGTATAGTACCTAGCACGTGGGATCCTAGTCTCATCCGCTACGGTAGAGTTCGCTGCCACTGCCTACCTACGTGTCTGATCATCGGCACGGGGTGAAAAGGACGAAAATCACTTGGGGAATATATGGACCAATCACAACGAAGCTTTAGTTTCCCTCCAATGATCCCTGATCAGTTTTAGTGTTTTTCGAAAGAAATCACTCAGCGGACTGTTAGAATATGGATATATTTTCAACCTTGTCGTCTAGGCTCAGGAAAGTTAAATATTCAGCGATAGTGAACAGACAGATGAAAGACGAGATTCCGTGGCTCGTCGAACAGAACACTTAAATGACCCCATGACGTTGATCGTTGAAATACACGATATCGCAGAATGGGAAATTTGTAAATAACCATCTACACTTCTATTAGAGCTACACATTTCTAAGTTTAGCAATACTTAATTCGGCTGTTTTTCATCAAAGAGAAGTTCACATAATGAGAAATCATTATCGCAGTTACGTTCAGAAACAGGAAATTGCGATCTTAACTTCGTTGCAAAATCAAGGACAAAATAATCGTGCTTTTTTCAGCTGATTCTTGGATTTTCATCAGTGCTGCTGAGACAGCAGTTGAACTGTATTTTCCGACATGATAACCAAGGTCGATAGAAAGACTAGACGTTAACAGCTCCCATTTTTTTAGTAACCATGCCCCCTAAGACGCTACGTTTAAACCAGGCAAATTAATCTGAATCAATTAGCTAACTCGTAATAAAATAAACATCCCCTCTTGACCAATCACAGTACTCGTTCAACTACTCATCTAGCCCGCCATTTTTGTGTTTACAGAAAGTTCAATTACTTTTTTCGAAGTAACCTTCAGGCATAATTTGTGTTTTTGCCACGGGGAACTACATGTAAATATTCTGATATTTGAATATCTCGCAATTTGATCGCGACGAAATTAATGCGCTCGCCACAGAAGAAGATAAATGGTACCCGTGCGAAACTTACACCTCTGTCAGAAGGAATCAAGATATGTACTTTAACACCAAGTGTAATTGTTCAAGGGGGAAAAACTTTCTTAAGGCCGACCGCTTATTTGCATGTTTTAATCAAACCACAAATCGTTTAAGCTCGAAGTAGCGAATCAGAGAGACTGAAAGTGCAATAGGATATTGAGCCATCATAGAGACGCTCTTGTAGCAAAGTAATCAAGGCCTAAGAGGAGGAATATTATTTTCAAGCGGAACTTTCTTCCGTTCAGAAAAATGGGGAAAGGAACTAAAAAGGTGAGTCTGTTTTTATAATTCTAGTTGATACCAGTTTAATAACTTAGGAAACTGCTTCTGTAGAACAGAATGTTTAAATTTCTCATAACACAACTTATAGATGCATATCATTGCAAAATGTCCTAAGTTTTTTGTCGTTTTAATTTCTTTTTCAACGGAAACTCCTACAATTTAGCAATACAAGTTAGTCATTTGTTCCCAATAAAAGCAAATCACGATTTTCTTTTGTGGATAAGAGAAATCGTCAATACAAAATAAGAAATTAATGTTCCATTTCAAAATCCATTTACAAATAGACGACGAAATTTGATCGAGATTGTTAGATAATCAATTATAACGACAAAGAAAAGATATACTGAGTTGAGATAAGCAAAAGATACGAGCGATACATTACCCATGTTTTGAAGATTTCACTAAAACATCATTCCTATTAATAATAGAAAACAATAAAACATCGAATGATAGTCTGAATTTCAGCATATGAATTTCAACTTGAATTAAACTTATATTCGAATAACTCTTTGGAAGAAAAGCTGGTCTGAGTCATTACAGTATAATTAAAGAAACAGAAATTAAAATGCGCCGTTGAGACTCACATAATTTCATGACCACTTGGGCACCTCTAGCAAGTGCTTACTCATTAGATAGGGTTTTACACAAAAATCATAATGGCAAATTAATTTTTATCGAAAAAGCAATATCTTATTACGTACCGACGAAATTGAATCCTGTCCATGGGCGAAAGTGGTTAAAACTCAGAAACTAAGCGTATGAAAGCAACTTTCAAACTCCGCCGTTTTCCCTCATGCCACTCCTTAACTTCAGCCGAATGATTTTACGTCAGTAAATCCGATCCACTTTAACACGAGCGGTTTCTTTTTGTGTTCGCTTCCTCTGGAAAATAGTTTACTCTATTGCCACACCAACGGGGGTCTGTTTTAATAAAAGAAAACTGACGATAAACCGCTAGAGGTTTACATTACTTGATCTGATGACGAGAAAGTTTTTGACTCAAAACAGGCAAATAACACGAATTTTATTTTTATTTTTAACGAGAGCTTTTAAAAAAGTCACCTTCGCTAAATTTGTAAGGGTTTCCCTTCTTCCGGAAACCATTTAATTCCTGTTGTGAAGAAACGCACCAACTGTAGCAAAGAGTGGCTTCTTCACTGCGCGCAATTTTTTTACACAAAAGGAACTTATTGGTCACATGTCGTGACAAGAAAAAATGGCTGCGTTCGGTGAACGATGGTTGAATAAAAAGAAAAACACTAAAGCCAAAAAATAGACGGTTCTCTAAGGCGCCAATTTTTTCTGATAAGTACAATACTAGGAAAAGGAATCGATTCTTATTGCTTGATACAATGAAGGCCGTACTGTAAGCTGTAATGGTGTTGGTTGTTGCTCTTATACATACCATGCTTTGCTAACTTGCAAATGCAAAACTCCCACTCAATAGATAGACGATAACTTTCTCTGATATGCGCAATTCTCGAATCATATGGTCTTTCATAACAAATCGTCAAAGGTGCTTTTCTAAAGAGCAATACTGAATATCAAACTATTTTAATACTAGTGTGCTTGATTGTGCGGCTGACATTCTCAACTTCGACTTGTTATAGTGCGCCAGCTTTCTCGTGACAAATGGGCAGTCGCAAAAACAATTCGCACCCCCCCCCCCCCCCCCCCCTGCTGAGGACCTCTGGATTTCCAGGGTGGGTGGTCAGAACGGAGCTCGGAATTCCAGGGTGGGCACCCGTAAAATACGAAATTCAAGGGTGGGTATGCGCAATTTCCAGGGTGGTTATGAGAAAATCACTGGAATTCCAGGGTGGGTGGTTCAAATTAAAAAAATCCAGGGTGGGTAGCTGTGACTGGGGTCCTCAACAGGGGGGTGCGATTTTTTTTTTTTGCTACTGCCCAATGTGGATCCATATGGACCATACCACAATAATACAACTATTCCTTGAAGGGAAGATGAATAGAGCGAGGAACTGTGAAAAGGGCTATTCTATTCGCATATGCTTTTCGAAGTCATATGGCGCCAAGGAAGGGTGTTAGAGAGTCATATAGTGTTATGTTAGAGACCTCGATGACACGCGTCAAGTGGAGTGAAGCCATATGGCATCAAAGAGGGTTGTAAGAAATTCATGCGCGGTCAGGCAGGAGAGAAATTTTAATGACATCAAGTGGAGTGACGGGCTAGAATTTCAATTTGAATCACAATTCTTGGATTGCATGTGACGTCACTGGTGGCACAGAACAAAAGAAAGTTCATTTGCCTCATTGTTCAGGGCACCAACATGGCCGCCGCGCTTTTGTTATTTTATTCCCAAAGGAATGATTGAAATCCAAGAATAGGGCGAGGAACTGTGAAAATGACTATTCTATTTGCATGTGTGCTTTTCGAAGTCATATGGTGCCAAGGAAGGGTGTTAGGCAGTCATATAGTGTTATGTTAGAGACCTCGATGATGCGGTCAGAGTGGAAAGAAATTTTACAGGCGTCAAGTCGAGTGAAGCCATATAGCATCGAGGAGGGTTGTAAGAAATTCATACGGCGTTAGGGGCAGAAAGAAACCACGACGGCGCGGTCAGGAAGGAAAAAACAATTTGAATACGTCAAGTTGAGTGAAGTTATGTGGAGGGTTGTAAGAAATTCGTATGGCGTTATGGTAAAGACCTTGATGGCGCGGTCCGGATGGAAAGAACTTTTAATGACATCAGATCAAGTGAAGTCATATGGTGTCAAGGAGGGTTGTAAGAAACTCATACGGCGTTAAGAATGACTAAATTTATACACGATACCAAAGCGGCGCATAAGAATTAGGTGAAAAGTTTCTATTAAAGCGGGACTGTCACGGTACGCGCATGTGCGAACTTTGATCACTTTGGTCCGGGCCGGAACGATGGCTGTGAAAGGGAGGAATTACGCTGGTAGAATCCGTTCAAATCTTGTTGTTTCGGGGTCCATCTACCCTTAATTCTTAACGGGTATTCTCTCCTGAGATATCCTTAGTATCGTGACCAAATTTTGGAGTCGATGCAATATTGTTTGTCGTTTTAAATTGAATGAGACTCGAGTGTCATTTTCACTGATGGCTGCCGAACAAGAAAGGCCTAATCGAGGTCGTCCTTACGCCAAAATGGCTTGGGAACACAATAAAAGCAGGATCTGGATATCGAAAAGGGTCCACGAGACATGGAAATTCTTCAAGGGCTACGGTATCTTCACCTCAGACAACGATTTTGCAGCTCATTTGCCTAAAAAACCCTAAAAACTTACCATAATATCGCCTCCTGACGAATGAACTCCAAATTATGTTTTCCCTGAGGCGACGTCGCGCGGGGCGTGGGCACTTTCCCGCGAAAACGAAGTGTCCCGGGGTTGGTTTATTTAAACAGGGAATCCCCGTTTTGAATGATAGTTATGGGATCGGCGGTCTTTGCTCGAGCATGCGCGTACCGTGACAGTCCCGCTTTAAGTTAAACAGCCACTTACAAACCTTTTTGTCCATCTTGCCCTTAGAATCATCCCGGTGATCGCCGGCTCCCCATCAGCCATGGCGAGCGCTACGGGCGCTGCCTCTTTGTCTGAAGAGGAAGAAGAAGAACCAGTCTTACTGAACGGGGAGGCGAACAAGGAAAGGGTAGAGCTACCAAAAGTCATAGTTGAGAATGCTGAAGATTCAAGCCGATTTGCGAGTTCGGTACTAAAAGTGTTGTCTATGCAGCGGTTTTACTCTAAATCCAGAAGGAAGCCTCGTGACACTTGGCTCGAAAAATACACCTATCGAAGGTATGTGGTCACGTAAGCTAGTCTCGTCACGTAATACATGGGTATCGTGACGTTATGAAACTTTCAAGGGCAAGCTAGCCAAAACCTAACTTGACTGCAAAAGGCACCATAAAATTAGCGACAATATCAAGTTTAGGGAAGAAATCGATTGAAAGTTGACATCCGAAGATAATAGCAATAGTTGTTTACTTTGTGCAAGAGAAAAATTGCTTTGTTCGCGGACAAGCGATACGACGAAACGTTGAAAGCTAGCATAAGATACGATATGATACGATACGAATCTCTAAATAATGTCTTTATTTATCACATCGTAAAATAACTCATTTACCTTCAGGGCGGCCGACGAGTGGGACTGGCGTCGCCCTTTAATGCGCATGTCACCATCACCCACGTCCTTACCAACAAGTCCAGCTTCCGAGAAACCAGGCACTCCTAACGACGCGGAAGACTTTGAGGTAGAACCTTCCGACCTGCCGCGCACATGCTGCTTCCCCTTCATCTTGGACCCTTCCGGGCGATGCTACTTCCTGTGGCTCATGACCGTATCTCTCGGGGTCATTTACAACTACTGGGCCATTATCCTCTACCTTGCCTTCCCAACTCTGCTCACGCAAAGCCTCAAGACATGCATCGTTATTGATTATACTTTTGACTCCATATTCCTGCTCGATGTGTTGGTTCAGTTTCGCACGGGGTTTATTGAAGAGGGCGTCATGGAAGTCCGATGTCTGAAGCTTGCGAAGCACTACGCGTGCTCGTATGGGTTTCTCTTGGATTTGATTTCCATTCTGCCATTCGACGCGCTGTACTTCTACCTGGGAGTTAAGCCAATACTAAGATTCAACAGGCTGTTTAAGGTAAATTATAGTCCTCTCGTAGCCTTTTTGTTTCTAGCGCAACGGTCCCTACTGAATGTGCAAGCAATGCGTGAGACACAGATCAGTTGTAACAGCTCACAACGTTAATATTTAAGGAATAGAGTTTTGAATGAGTATACGGAAACAGACAGCCGAGGATTAGAAGAAAACCGTCTATCACAATAAATATGCGGGGTTTTTTTCCTAACCAATCATGCAGCGCAAAGTAAAACCATAATTTATATATATTAGGCCACTATAGTTGATTGTCAACCATCTGGAAGTAGTAACACGTAAAGATAAAGCCCAAAGGAATGTCCAGTTAGTTCTCACACATTCCACACAAAGGTTTGGTTATCTTCAACTGATGACTCAGGCCTAGGACATACGCCGATCTAAACGCGAGCCGTTCCAATGCAAATGAGAAAACTCTATTGTCTACGATCATTTGCATCAGGAAAGGCGGCTCTTTCTTGGTGTTGCAAGGCACCAGAGGCATAAAGACAATAGAAGACAAAAGACAGTAGAACGCAACAATAAGATGGAATACAATAGCTCCAATCAAAAATACAATACATCTTGCAACACCAAGAAAGACCCGGAAAGGCTCATGATTACAACGACAATCATACGAAGTCACGTCGCTACTGATAACCATTAGAGCAGATTTCGTAGGACTGTGAAAAGCGCCGCGATAAAGTTGTGCCGCGCCGCGAACGTGCCGCGACTACGCGATTTCATTCCGTATCTACAGCAGGCCAGGTTCCGTGCCTCGACCACGCCCGTGCCGTGTCGCGGCACTTTTCAGAGTCATACGAAATCTTTTCTCTGCCTTATGTAGTACCTAACCCATATTTTCGATCCTTCTCAGCTTCACCGTTTTCTACTCTTCTGTGATCGAGGCGAGATCTACAGCGGTCGTCCCAAGCTGTTCAACCTCTTCAAGCTTATCCATTACCTGTTTCTTATTATTCACTGGGTAGCCTGTGTGTATTTTATCCTGTCGAGGTACGAGGGGTTTGGAACTGATGAATGGCTACACCCGAAGCTGGAAAACGAGCTGTCATCGGTACGTATCTGAGGAGCAAAATGTGCGTGTTAATATTTCAACCTTTAAATTGTCCGTCGTTTAAAAACCGCCAATTAGTCCATTTCATTGCACGACAGTGCCGGACGTTGCAAATACCCAGCCGTGGTAAACGGCTACAAGCCTTATTGCACAGTAGAGAGCCGTATCATTACACTATTGCACTGTAGCAAACCGGTTACGGACAAGTTTTGCGCGTGTATTTGAATGACTGCCATTGTGTACGTGAGACTGTAAAAATGTGCGTTTTCTAATGAATCTTGAAAACAGTTATGTTCCGTCGTATCATATGTTTACTCTTTGCCCCTACTAAAAATATCAATGAAAAAGGTTGAGCATTGCTCTTATTGATCGGGGACCACGAGCACGACTTCTGCTTGTGATTTTACTACGTTCTCGCCCCGTGTCATTCCCAAAATCACGCATGGCCGATAAAGTCATAGCAAGTTGTGCTCTAATGCGTTTGTGTTTTTGAGTGCGGGGGGAATAGTGAAAACATGGGACGAAAATTTCAAATTTCCTCCAGCAAATACAGTGAATATATGGGAAAATCTCCCCCCCCCCCCCTGGATACGCCCCTAGGGTGAGAACGATTACTTTATCGTTGAAATAGAGGATAGATTTGGACCAATCAAAGCGCGCGTTATATCACACCTACAATATAATTGTGAATAGTATCTATAAAACTTTATTTATACACGAACAAAACACTCAGTATACATGTAATTATATATAAAAAATAGACATATATAGAACTACTACTGATTTACAGGTTTGCCGTGTGTGAAACTGGTTTAGAAATCAGTTTTCCAAACCATTCTTAAATTAACGTAAGGGTGGTGATTGAACGTAATTTCCTTTGAAGATTGTTCCAGAGTAACGCCCCACTGTAGCCAAAGGATCTCTTCATATAGTTTGTCCGCGGCCTCGGTATAGCTATAAATATAGAGTGGTTTTCGTATGACTGTCGTGAGCAATTGGTAATAAGTTTGTAATCACTCCTATAGGTTTTATTCAGAATTGGAGTGTAAATTAATTACTTCGCGAATTTTCACTACACTCATATGAAATCCGCTCTGACTATTCGAAAGTGAATTTAACACTTTCTTATCACTCCTCTTAGCTGGGCATGCAGTACCTATACAGTCTATACCGGTCCAGTGTCAGTATGACGACAGTAGGTGCAGGCGTGATAGGGACCATAGCCACGCCCCGTACCATTCTCACACTGTTCTTTGTGATCGTCACCTATCTGACCGGGGTGCTTATATTCGCGACCATAGTGGGGAACGCTGGAGATATGATAGTGGACATGAGAAGATCAAGGGAACGATATCTCAGGAAGGTATGATACTTTTTCTTAGAATTTTAGAATTATCCTTACTCGATGGAATAAAAACACGCATCCCACATGGGCACCAATAAGAAGCACCAATTCAGAAGCGCGATCCTGGTTAAACAGACTGCTCTGTTCCTGCTCTGTTCTTGCTCTGTTCCTGCTCTGTTCCTGCTCTGTTCCTGCTCTGTTCCTGCTCTGTTCCTACTCTGTTCCTGCTCTGTTCCTGCTCTGTTCCTGCTCTGTTCCTGCTCTGTTCCTGCTCTGTTCCTGCTCTGTTCCTGCTCTGTTTCTGTTCTGTTTCTGTTTCTGTTTCTGTTTCTGTTTCTGTTTCTGTTTCTGTTTCTGTTTCTGTTTCTGTTTCTGTTCTGTTCCTGCTCTGTTTCTGTTCTGTTTCTGTTTCTGTTTCTGTTTCTGTTTCTGTTTCTGTTTCTGTTTCTGTTCCTGCTCTGTTCCTGCTCTGTTTCTGTTCTGTTTCTGTTTCTGTTTCTGTTTCTGTTTCTGTTTCTGTTCCTGCTCTGTTCCTGCTCTGTTTCTGTTCTGTTTCTGTTTCTGTTTCTGTTTCTGTTCCTGCTCTGTTCCTGCTCTGTTCCTGCTCTGTTTCTGTTCTGTTTCTGTTTCTGTTCTGTTTCTGTTTCTGTTTCTGTTTCTGTTTCTGTTCCTGTTCTGTTCCTGCTCTGTTCCTGCTCTGTTCCTGTTTCTGTTTCTGTTTCTGTTCCTGTTCTGTTCCTGTTCTGTTCCTGTTCTGTTCCTGTTCTGTTCCTGTTCTGTTCCTGCTCTGTTCCTGCTCTGTTCCTGCTCTGTTCCTGCTCTGTTTCTGTTCTGTTTCTGTTTCTGTTTCTGTTTCTGTTTCTGTTTCTGTTTCTGTTTCTGTTTCTGTTTCTGTTCCTGTTCTGTTCCTGTTCTGTTCCTGTTCTGTTCCTGTTCTGTTCCTGTTCTGTTCTAGGGGTTGAACCTAATCTGAGAGTCGAACCTAGGAAGACAGGCGATGACATGAATAAACTGTTACGGCGAGCATTGTACCTCCTTTACATCCAAAAGCTCTTTCTAACAAATTTCTAACATTTTCGTTTCTACAGATTAATGGCATGAAGGAATATATCGAAGCCCATCAACTCCCTGCCCACATAAAGAAGCGCGTCATTCAGTGGTTTGACTATCTTTGGACACACAAAAGAGATATGGATGAACAAGAGCTGTTCCACAAGCTTAACGACAACTTTAAGGCCGAGATCGCTATACATGTCAACCTTGAGACACTTATCCGAGTTGAAATGTTCCATGACTGCGACCCGGGATTTCTCCACGAGCTGGTCTTGAAGCTACGTCCGGTGATCTGCTCGCCCGGTGATTTCATATGCAGGCAGGGAGAAAAGGGAAGGGAAATGTATATTGTAAATAAAGGTACGCTTGAAGTATTGGACGAAAAGGAGACAGTTTTGGCGGCCCTGTCCGCCGGAAGCCATTTTGGAGAGATCAGCTTGTTGAACATGAAAGGGATCGGAAACTGTAGAACGGCATCGGTGCGGTCGTTGGGATTTTCTGACCTTTTTCAGTTGTCTAAGACCGACTTGGAAGAGGTGCTGGAGTTTTATCCTGAACAAAAGGCGAACATGGAGAATATTGCGATGAAGACGTATGAGAAACAGCGACGGGAACGCCTTGGTCAGCTCGCGGCGAGTGAAAACGAGGACAACGGAGTAGAAGGTTGGTATTTTGATTTTGTCATTTTTTTTATAACATACACCAGAAACATATAAGTGAGTTGAAACGTAACAAACATACATTACTTTAGTGCCAAGCTGCGGAATATTCGCAGAATAAACAATTGAACAGATTTTGAAAAATGTTGTTGCAAGACTTCAAGATGTTAAATGTTAGCATATTATCACTTACCACTGTTGCTCTACTTTATATCAGGGGGTGAAGGGGGAGTTGCGATCACGAATCACGGACCGATTTTTCGTTATTTCACGGATTACGGTTTTCACGAATCACGGAAGTAAAATTTTAAAAACGATTATGCAAGTTGTGTTTTAAATAAATATAGTGATAAAAGTAGAAAAGCAGAACAGATACGCCAAAATATAAGAGGGCGCGTACTGAGCGGAGTAAGAGGGCGTTCAAGGTCGCGTTTACTGAAATGGCGCAGTAAAAGTTTGAGACCATTTTGGTTCGATATTTTTTTCGCGTCCAGTTTTGCTGCTCGATGTTTTTTCCCTAGAACGTGACGTCTGTGCTCGATTTTTTTCCTGATATTTCTTTTGATTGTTGAGATATCACTTAAATTATGTCGCCATCAAAACGACAATTGATCACAATTCAATAAAGTACGATTTCAAGCTCTCCTGTTATTTTATCATTTCGCGAAATTGGTTTCCTCATAGCATCCAGATCAGTTCAGGTTTTTGATCACCGGATTTAGGATTTTCGCTACTATGAAGATGTTCGGTTCAGTACCGAGCTTGCTTGTATGTTTCTGGATGCGCGCGAAGCGCGCTGCAATTTTGAAAATCAAACTACGCCGTTAATGAAATTATTATTTCTGGGACACGAAAATCACCGTGAAGAAATGGAGTCACGGAAGAAAACAATAGATATTTTCCGAAATTAAACATAGCCCAGTACGATGTTTTAGTTTCTAAATGCTACACCAAAGTATCCTCTTTGTGCGCGCGAAGCGCGTGGCAAATTTTGGAAAAGTCCAGGAGTAAATGAGAACTTGGTGTTTCACGAGTTGCGCTTCCTATGCTAAACCTTTTACTGTTTGCTGATAGTAAATTTACATTTTAATGTTGTAGATAGCGAGCGCGCAGCGCGAGCAGATCAAAAAACCAATCTATTTATAAGGACGTCAGGTTCCCTAAAAAGCAGTCAGGAGAGAATGAGTCTGCTCGATATTGAACCAAATGGTCCGTCTCTAATGACCAGCTTTCACATTTCACGAATCTCTAGGCCTGTAATCACGAGTCACTTGAGAGAAATTCGTAAAATCACGGGTCACGAGGGCATGCGATTTCACGGATCACGGAAATAATTTTGCTGTTTTCACGAATCACGGAGCAAATTTGGGGTGAATCACGGATCACGGAGAACCCCTTCACCACCCTGTTATATGAGCGAAAAATGAAATATTATGAAGAGAAAGCCTGCTTGGGTTAGCAGTCGAGAGTTCATTGTTGACCAAATATGGTCATACATTCATCTCGAATAATCCACAGCTTGGTTCGCCGTTACATGTTTCAACTAAATTATATGTTTCTGCATACATCGAATTCAAAATTCACTTTTTCCAGATAAAGATGAAAGAGACTTTTATTTCAGTCAAAATCATGCTCTTCAAGAGATAAATTCAGACTACAAATGTTTTGAAAACGTACCATTTGATTAATATTGACAGAATTAAAGGAGCTTAAACATACAGAGATTTGTATGGAACATGCACATGAACGTGTTCAAAACGCCCGCAAGTGAAATCTCCATAAGATCGCCGACCGTTCACACCGCGCGATATGACATCGCCATGAGATCGCCGCAGAAATCGCACCTCAAATCGCAGCTGAAATCGCGCCGTGTGAACGGGCCTTAACGAGGAAGGGGAACGAAAGTGAATCAAACCGCAATTTTTCTGCAAATTCGTAGAACTTAGTTAGAAAAAACATTAATTTGATCGTATTATACCGTGCGAACAAGTCCCCTTTGCAAACGTTATGAACAACAAGAGCCAATATGGCTTTATGCTCTGGCGTGTTTGCGTTTTGGTATATCCGAATTCTAACAGTCGTCTGATTTCCAACTTGACAAACGCTTTTATCATAATAATGATAAAAACACGGTGAACTCCTCAAGATTTTAAAAAACTATAAATGTAAACTATTATAATAATACTAACTACCTTATCTGAATAATAATATATAATTATCTATAGATATAATAATTTTAATAATCTATATTAAGTATAATAGTTTTAATATTAGATAATAAATATTATAGTTTTAATATGAAAACTCACACAAATAAAACAACTGCAGAGGGTTTTTCATACGTACAAAGCTAATCATACATTTAGTACATTATCAATAATTTCACTTGGTTATTGATGACAAATGGGCAAAGCAAGCACGTACAGAGATGAATTCATCCATAAAATCTCAAAATCGAAACCTCGCTCAAGGTCAAAAAAAATCTCGATTCTCGAGACTTGATGATATTATGAACAAGCTCGGAAATATTTTCTCGTCATTTCTCATAACAACAATAGATAAAAGAACCTAGTGTGACAGAGTGACATATTCCTCGCAGTCACGCATCAGTGGATGTCACGCATGTCACTCCCAGGTAATTTAGGCAATTTGTATCACACGGTGCCAGACAGTGTTAAAGATACAATGGAGAACTTCAAAGTACGCTTAGCCCGTGAAAGTGACTATGAACAAGTAGTAGATTTATCAAAAGGCATTTACAACGGCGCAGACTACCTGCCCTTGGAATTTCACGAGTGGATTCGCATGCCAAATCGTTATATAGTGGTGGTAGAGTCAAATGGCAAGCTCGTCGGTTTACAATCCATTTGGGTCGTCGATAACGGGAGGGCATATTTTGGTGAAGCGGCTCGTATGCGTCCTGAATATCGCGGGAAAGGAGTATCGAAGTTGTTGACCCAAGAAGAAATAAGAATTCTACGAGAAAAGCATCCTGATTTAAAGCTTGGGAGATCGATTACGGCAGAAGAGAACGACATCGGGCTCGCGATATCGATGAAAACGGGACGACGGATTCTAAGTATTTACCGATTGTCCTTACACATTAAAGACAAAGCTACAATAAGGAATCGATTGAGTAACCAATACCCAGCAGAAACATTTGTCCCTCTTTATTCCTATTCTAAGAAGGAAGTCCAAGATGTGATCCTTTCCAACCAAGATGCAGTAGATGCTTTATTTTGGAAAGGTCTTGCTTGGATCGACCTCTGGGTTCTCCGGGCGCGAGCACGATCAAATTTCGAATACTTATTCAGAGACGGCGACCGCATGTTCGCTGACCGAAGTCCTTCCGAATGCAGTGACGACTACTTCCCGACGTCTTTCAGCCACGGTCGGCGGAGTGACCGCGTGAAAGTGACGTACTGGACTTGTACGATCTACACTGAAGATCCAGATTATTTCTTTGCCCACATGATTCGACAGCTAAAGGCTGGCATGGAAGAAATTCAAGGCCCTTTTGTTTTCAATGCTTACCAGAGCAGAAACCTCATTAAAGAGTGCCACAAGTTTGCGGATGATTTAAAAATCCCTTCTGGTGATCCTCTAAATTTCGTGTCCTTCGAATTTGACATGCCTACGAAAGAAGTACCACGCGGTGCAAAGCGCGCCTCAAGCAAACTCTGAGATGGTTTCTTTAGACATTTTAACCATTTCTTTAGAGATGGTTTCTTTAGAAGAGAACTTCTCTTCTCTGAATAAATTGCTACCTTGTTTACTTACCAACGTATGCATTGCTACGCGACCTCAAAATTCACTGTTGCGATTAGAGTGATTGTACGCAAGAAAATTGCAGTGTGAATTTTCTTATGAGCAGAAAGTTAAACATTCTTAACAAAGAAGCCAAAGATGGGTCAAACCATTTTGCTTGATTTTGCAATCAATATCGACCCACTGAAGCAGCCGAATCCAGCATTTGGTTTGATTGACAGCTAAAAATCGGCTCTTTCTTGGTGTTGCAAGGCACGAGAGGCATAAAGACAGTAGAAGACAAAATACCGTAGAACGAACCAATAAGATATGGAATACAATAGCTCCAATCCAAAATACAATACATCTTGCAAGACCAAGAAAGACCATAAAAATCGCCCATCGCAACATTGAATTTTGAGATCGCGTAGCAATGCATACAGTGGTAACATAGTTGTGACTGCTGGACCTTTTACTGCAAGGCTCTTTCAGCTTGCTAGTCCAGCGAGTTAGCATGAAATGAGGACAGTTGGGTCATTCCATGTGTTATAAATTACCGAAGACAGTTCTACATTTTGCCAGGATAAGATTGATTGATTTCAAAGTGATCAGTGTGATTTCAAAGTGATCAGTGTGATTACAATCAGTATGATTTCAAAGTGATCAATGCATGTGATTTCAATGTGGTCAGTGTGGTTTCGATGTCAGTAAACGTCTATGTCTCACATATTCAAAATATTTTATGAATTGGGATGGGTGTATGGGAAGTGGAATGAATATAATATTTTGATACATTTACTTATATTTAGCTTAATTATTATTTTATTGTTTATTAACTTAGTGTCCCTTTGTGGTTTTATTATTGTATTTCATGTGACACTTAAATAAAGATATTTGTACTTGTTTTAGCAGTCCGGAATCCATCAAATCGCGCGCTGTGATTGGCACGCGAGCGGTCCAGAATGTACGACCTTCTCGAGAAACATCCGAGAGAAACACCGGCTAGAAACTTTCCAATTCGGTTTAAAACTTCTATAGCTGGTTTCTGGTGAGTCATTTCTACAAACGCATTTTTCTGTACTTTTACAACGGCTAAATTAACAAGCATTGTATGAAGCAAATAATTATTTCAAAATATTCGTCAGCTATTTATGGCCGGATTCCAGGCGCTTTTCACGCTGACGTCCTTTGTGTCCGTCACGCAACGTGGGACCAATACAAAGGACGGGCTGCGCGCACGGGAGGCGCCAGGAGACTACGAATCTGGATTGTTAGCTTGTCATCATAAGTGATGTAACAGAGAACGTAGTCATAATCCTTTTAGTTTTTATAGTTTTTTATTGTTATTGTTTGTTTTGTCGTTTTTTATTATTTTCACTTTTTATATAGCTTTTAAAGTTTGTATTGTAAATAGTATATATCATAGTTAACGATTGTAAAGCGCTTAGAACATTCCTGTATAAGCGTTATATAAATGCATTATTATTATTATTAGAGAACGCGAACTCGTTCTATGAAATCCTTTATTCATATGACTCTTATTAGAATAATAGTTATACATACAGTAGCCGTGGAAATTACAAAACTATACTATGTTTTTTTTTGGTTAAAAAGAAATTGTTATAAAAATGTGTCTTTAAAAGTGTAGAAAAAATATGATAATAATAGCGACCCCGAGAATAATAATAAGAAAAAATAAATAATAAAAATATTCGACCTAAATTGCTGTAAGGGAATTCTCTACTTGAAAGTCCACGTCATAAATATTAATGTTCCTCTTCACAGTTCTTGATCCCCTTAGACATATTAAGGCGGATCGGAGGATCGCAAACGAGACTCTTGATCTGATCCATGACACCGTAGTTGCGTAATCCTCCCCTTTCTTTGCTGCGATTAATTCTGCCAGCCTACTATGGAACCTTTTACATTCCTCGCCCATTCCCCGGTGGATGTAAATACTAATGGAGTGAAAGTTCCCTGTTCCACCTCCAGAACCCTGTCTGCGTAAGCCCTCTTCTTCTCGTTCTCGTGGTTACGGTAGATCTGCTTGGGGGTTTGGTCCTTGTAGGAATCCGCGTTGGGGTGACACACCCTTACATCGAAGAACGCGGACCTCTGCTTCTCCCAAAACCCCCGAGCATGTATATCTAGACGAGCATCTGGCGCTGTGTTAGCGCCCCTTGGTAGCCTCTCGCCAGACAGTTTTTGAAGGACGGGCTCTATTTCGACGTCACTGCAGACCATCTTTAGCAACTCAGCCTCAAGGTCACGGAGCTCATTATGGCGCTGAATTATGAACCCGCCTCTCCTGCAGATCATTGCGTGATCGATTGTAAAGGCGTCACCGCACACGCACACTGTCGGCTTATCGTGAATGTCCCAATCGTACCTGAGCTTTACAGCATCCCGGAACTCGCCTTTATTCAGATTGTAGCCCAAGTCCTTTAACGGGAGGACCGTGAGCCAGTTAGAGGCACCTTTTTCAGTTGCGAGATCAACAGCTCGTTGAGTCTTCGGGGGTAGAGACTCCCTGACATTGCCGAGCCTAGTCTGAAGCGCTTCGCTGGTATCTCTTCGCACGCACTGCTGGAGTGTCTTGACAGCAGTATCATCCGGTGTTTTCATGATCTTGTGCGGTTATTTTCTCGACTAGGGGCGCCGTGGTCTTGACCGACGCCTCAAACTGGGACGCTGCATCCTGGCTTGGATTAATAAGTCCAAGCCCCCCTAGTCGCACTGGAAGTGCCACTAGGTCCCTCTCATCCTTCGTGCAACGATGGTCTGTTATTGACGGTATTAGTACATCCGAAATGGCACGCTCCAGTGGCTCTAATAGATCTTCTATATCTGGGAGTGTTCTGAGATAGTATGTCCAGCGATGGCGTAGACCGAAGGTGAATGCCGCATAGCATGCCTGTGGATGTGATGTGGCATACTCGGCCAGCTTTATCACCTGGCTCAACCACTCCTCTACCTTTCCATCCACGTACTCTTCTAGATAGGCTCGAGAACCCAGAGCAGCGCCTAGATGCTTTTGACCCTGCGTAGAGATGTTAATCGCAGTCCCCTCGAAAATAGCTTTAGCATGCTCCTCCTTGTCAGGTTTTGTAATAAGCCAGCACTTTTTGGTAGTACCCAGGCCGGGCCCCGCCTCAGTCAGCACATCCCACCATCGCTTAATATCTTCCAATGAACCTGCACCGCTTGCATCATCGGCAAACCAACACTGCTTCAAGTCGTTTGAATTCCCCAAACGAGTGATTAGAGGTTGAAGACTGATGGCGTAGATCCCCATCGCTAGGGGATCTCCTTGCGTTGTTCCCTCTGCAGACTTGATCTCTTTTCCTCCGATTATGAATAGTCTCGCTGGTTCTCGATAAGTATTGATAGCGTACGTTGCAATAAGCGGGCAGAGTACTCTAACGTTGTGGAGGGAAGCAGCTCTGTTAAGTGCATTGAATGCATTTGAGGCGTCAATCAGGAGTACAGCATCCGTCTCATCGGCTTCGAATATATAATGCATGGCGTGGACTGCGGCTTCGCTTCCACTCTTGAGGCCTGCGCAGACTTGTAGCGAACCACTAGCCTCGATCACATCTTGTTTGGTAACCTTCATGACGCACTTCCCAATCACTCTCCTGATGACTTCACCAACGCCGATCGGGCGGACCGCGCCTTCGCCCTTGTCTAGAGGGATAAGCCTGTTGGCTAGAATTGGCTCGATGGTTCGAGGGTCGACAAACTCTGTATTGAGCCTCCTTGCCATTGTTGCTAGGGCGTTGCACAGGTTTGCACTCGATTTCTTGAATGACTTGCAAGCGAGAATTCGCTTGAAACCGTTTGCATCGACACCTGAGGGACCACCGGACCCTTTTGTTCTCAGCGCCGCCTCGCGAATCATATCGCCGTCGATTTGATGGTAGAGCGAGTCATGCACTTCTTCAACCGGTCCGAAGAGTAACGAGCCGAGCTTTGCTTCTTGTGCCTCCGGGTGTTTATCCTGCAAATACTTCAAAGTTTATCTTTGAGTTGGCTCATGACGTCATCGGTCAGCGGTAACACGCCGCCGCACTCGTTCTCGCTGAGGTATCTCAATACTGAATTAATCTGGCCTTCCATGACTAGCTTGGCGAATATCTTCGCTTTATTTGGCGGTTCTGTCCTCTTGGTCTTAACCAGGCGCTTTTGGATAGACCTCCCCTCTCGAAGGACACTATCGATTTCACCTTCTTTCCATAGCGCTAAGCGCTTAGCCAGACACTCTTGATGAATTTTTGCTTTCGACTTCATGCTTGGCTTTTGTAGCGCCGTTGCTAGGAGAACAATGGCAGCTTTGAGCGCTATGTGTTGCATTTGCGTAGCATTGTTCCAGTCGGTTATATGCGTCGTAAGCTGATCAATAAACTCTCGCCCGACTTTCCCATAAGGGACTAGGAAGGTGTTTTTACGCCATTGCGTGATCTCATCATAGGCTTTTGTTATGACTGATGAATAGACTGTTATTGTACTCCCATCCGCTCTTCGCCCCCAATTAACAGTTAATGGAGTGTCGACAGCGTTGTAGTCAGGCAACCGTCCTGGTAAGTGCACGCCCGCACGGGCTTCGCTCAAGTCATTAATCATCTCATTCAACTCGTTCTATAGACATAATTATATTGATCACGTGACTTGCGTCTCACTCAGGGGACATATCAAACTATTCTGTACCACTTCATGCAAGCTCCAATGGAAAAGGAAGGCTTCACAGCACGCTTAGCTCGCGCGAGTGACTACAAGCAAGTTGTAGATTTGTCAAAAGGTATATACGATGGTGGAGATTACCTTCCTCTAGTATTTCACGAGTGGATTCGCATGCCAAATCGCTACATAGTCGTAGTCGAATCCAATAACAAGCTCATAGGGTTGCAGTCCGTTTGGGTCGTTGACGACGAGAAGACTTATTACAGTGAGGCCGTCCGAGTACGTCCGGAATTTCGAGGGAAGGGGATATCAAAACTGTTAAGCCAAGAAGCGATGAGAATTCTACATGAAAGGCATCCAAATTTAAAGCTTGGGAGATCAATTACAGTGAACTCAGTGAACGATACTGCGTTCGCGATATTGATGAAAACGGGACGGCTCATTCTGAATTCATACCGGTCCAACTTGAATATCAAAGACAAAATTACACTAAAGAATAGATTGGCTGACCTATATCGAGAAGATGAATTTGTCCCTCTTTATTGCTATTCTAAGAAGGAAGTCCAAGATGTGATCCTTTCCAACCAAGATGCAGTAGAGGCTGTATTCTGGAAAGGTCTTGCTTGGATTGACCTCTGGGTTCTCCGAGCGCGAGCACGAACAAATGTCGATTATTTGTTCAGAGATGGCGACCGCATGTTCTCTGACCGAAGCCCTTCCGAATGCAGTGACGACTACTATCCGACGTCTTTCAGCCACGGGCGGCGATCTGATGTCGTGGCGGGACCGCGTTGGGCTTGCACTGTTTATTCTGAAGATCCGGATTTTTTTCTCGCCCATGTGATTCAACAATTGAAAGTTGGTATGGAAGAAATTCGAGAGCCTTTCCAGTTCTCTGTCATGCACAGCATAAACCTGATCGAAGAGTGTCACAAGTTTGCGGATGATTTAAAAGTCCAAACTGTTGTTCCTTTTACTTTCGCGACCTTCGAGTTTGACATTCCTTCAAAAGTGGTGCCGCGTCCTTCTCGGCACGGTAGACGTCAGCGGCAAACTCTGCAGTGACCTAGATACTTCATATATGGTTCATCCTACTCTTGTTTATCCTCGTTCTATAACCTTTAGGCGCTGTGGTATGTTGATACTGGACTGTCGACGCACAGGGAATTTCTGCAGAAACACCCATCCGTGGGAAAAAGTGAATTTCCCATGTTAGAAGAATGGGAAGTGTTGGTTTTCCTCTTCTGTAATGGTCCGCCCACGTTTAAGATTTGGCAATTTTGTTGGGTCCACTTTACTTGCTCACGATACAGGGGCGTAGCCAGGAATTTTGGTTGGGGGCAAATAGTGAAAACATGGGACGAAAATTTTCAAATTTCCTTCAGCAAATACAGTAAATGTATGGGAAAATCTCCCGAGAAAGGGGGGGGGGGGGGGCGCGGCCCCGCCCCCCTCCCCCTGGCTACGCCCCTGCGATATCCTGCTCGTGAACGGCCGGCCTCGCCGAAGTGGTACGTGACACTCGCCATATCAACAAGCTACAGAGATGATAGTCCTACGATTTGTCCATGTAGCTCCGCCACGAAAATGTGGCGATGTGGCGAATAGGTATTCGAATCCACGTCTTGTAAACTAAGGGAAGATAATCGTTGCCATTGTAGAGCCCACGGGACATTTCTACCACAGCCTTGTAATCTCCTTCGCAAGGTAAACGCACTTTGATATCCGCCATATTGTAGCTGCTTCTCGTCGCCTTGCCATGAGTGAATGCGTGATGTAACGCTATGAAGTCACGCAACCAACTTTACCATAACAAATCGTGCTTCGACGTGGCAATACAAACGCAGGATTTTGAGGTAATTACCGGTATCTATTGTCGGATTTAGTTTTACTAAACAAATTTATTTAGCATGAGGGGCAAATGTTTGTCGCCAATCAACGCTTTAAGAGCATTTTTGCAAACAAGATTTTCTCTCTTTTTATGCACAAGTTGCAACACCGGAACCGGAAATAGGTCTATTCAAGTGACCCTGCAAATCGAGACACCCAATGACTTTGCAATTGTTCGAGATTTATTCGTAAGCTAAAAATGATCCCAAAATGTCCTTGTTTTGTGAAATCTTAAAGTGCTACTCAAGGCTGAAATTTTAATGGCTTATTTTATTGCACATTCAAAATAAGGAAGAATGCCGTTTATTTCGCGTTCATAGCTCTTTTGGTTTCAAAGACATTGAAGATTTTTACTTATGCAAATTAGCAAAAAATGACGTCACAACAAGACAAGGGCAAAAGAGGCCAACAATGTTTTACGTATAATTCTGTTTGGGATAGTTAGATTCACTTAAAACTTGGTAATAACAAAGAAGGACCAAAACCGCAACCTCTGACATGTTTATTACTGTTTCCATGGTAACGCTATTGACACTAGGGCTGTCTGTTTAAAAAATAGGAAAAATCTGAAACTTATTCACCTACAAGTGAAGTACTACAACACTTTGCCAAAATACTCTGGGTTGTGTTGACAAACAAATCAGGAAGTTTCGAAGACTTTCACAACTTAGGGAATATTTCACAGATTTTACCTAGTTTTCCAGGAATCACTTCTATAGCCAAACGTGTTACCATGGAAACACTAATTAGCATATGGATGTATGAGGTCTTGGTTCTTCTTTGTTATTACCAAGTTTGAAGTGAATCTAATTATCCCAAACAGAATTATACATCAAACATTGTTGGCCTCTTTTGCCCTTGTTTTGTTATGACGTCATTTTTTGCTAATTTGCATAAGTAAAAATCTTGAATAACTCTGTAACCAAAAGAGCTATGAACACAAAATAAGCAACATTCTTCCTTATTTTGAATGTGCCATCAAATAAGTCATCAAAAGTTCAGCCTTGAGTAGCACTTTAACAAAACTATAGTCTGTCTATCAAATGCGGGAGATTTCAACTAGATCAAGCTGAAATGTGAGAGAGTTTGCATCTCTGTAATTTGCAGCATACTAGACTACTGCGTGCAGTCCCGGGGGGAGTTTCTTCACACGTCAACCTGATAGGGGTGCTCATCGTATTTTTTTAGGGGTCAGAATTGACTGTCTGGTATTTTTTAGGGGGTATTGGAGAAATTTTGTGGCTTTCACTAATAAATGGTATTTTTTAGGGGTACGCAAATGAATGAAAGGGTCACAAACCAAGCAAAACGTTTCCTGGATTTCTTCATTCATTCATAGCTCTAAAAAAGGCAAGGGATATGCTAGAAGAGAAACAATAAACAATAACAAATAAGGTTTATTATTTTTTAGGGTCATTTTGTTTTAAAATGTATTTTTTAGGGGGTGGATTATTTTTGTCCTGCTGTTTTTTAGGGTGTATTTTCCGATGTCCCGACGAGCACCCCTATCACTCTCACTTGGGAGAACCCCCCCCCCCCCCCCCCCGGGTGAAGTCACTTCTTTTGCAAACGTCTGTAAATTGAGAGAAAGTCCTAATTCATGAGAGAAACAGTGCCACAAACAAACAACAATGTGGGACTAGGACTTTCTCTTGATTTACATGTTTGCCAAAGAAGGGACTGCAAGCAGTCTAGATAGGTATGTAGCTATGTAGCTTGTATGTAATTTGTTCTCTTTCTCTCTGCATAATAAATAGAGGATATTACATGGCCGCGCGGAGATACGAATTTTTATCTTCGAGTGTTGAAAATTTATCTCACGAGTGAGCGCAGCGAACGAGTGAGATGAATTTTTAACACGAGAAGATAAAATTCCTATCTCCAAGCGGTCATGTAATGTTCTGTTTATTATATAAACATCAATGAAATACCAAATTCAAATTTTATTTGAGTTAAGCTTAAAAATCGAGCATTGAGCAAAGGCAAGTGTGATATTTTCACATGTGAAAATAACATGTTATTTTCACGTGTGAAGATATCAAGTTTTCGCGCGGGAGATCACCCGGTATTTTATTGGTGTTTATATAATAAAACCAGTTACCTGATGAGTGCAGCAGAGACGCTGTACAAAGCAGGCCTGTAGTAAAAATGTGTCTGTAGTGCCGTTTCTCCCGAACATGAATATATTTGCTCTACTAATAGTATTGAGCACTCTAATCGGGTCCAAGCGTGTACTCCCACTACCATATTTTACATACAAGTACATATATTATTATTTCTATTATTACTACTCCATTGAGTCTGCTTCCATTGATAATTTCATTCCACTGGGAACCATTCAAACATACCAGTAAAAGAATCACTTTGTTCACATGTTTAATAGGCCATTAGCACTAACTGGAGACAGCGTCTCTGCTGCACTCATCAGGTAACTAGGTCACGTGACCCAAATCCCATACATTCTGAATAAAATCTTGAAATTGAATTTGCTGCCATTTGCTACAGGTTAGAGATTTTAAGCTGAAACTTGAGTTGGAATTGATTTTGACAAAACATCTCATTAAAAGGTAGTTGGGGTCATGTGACACGGTTAGTGCAAATGGCCTATTGATTGCAAGACAGGAACATAGCAAGCCCTCAAAAACTGGAGGTTACAACTCAGATTTTTTTTCACACCATAGCACAGACATCTCTTTCCTGCGATTGTGAGGGAGGAGAGGATGTACATAGGCAATATATAAATAAAATGGGGTTTGATGTCTCTTTCCGTTTACAATAGTGTCCGTTAGTTACTGTTATTAGAGAGTTAACTGCAGTATCAAAAAAAATGGGGGAGGGGGGGCATGGGCCCCCAGACCCTAAGGGTGATACGGCCCTGCAAGATTACACAATCACTGCATTTTCTGGCTAAGCAACATTATCATAAAATGTGTTTCATGTTATCATATCATGACTTCTTGACAAAAGTATATTGGACAGTCGCAAAAATAATCCTCACCCCTACCCCCCCCCCCCCCCCCCTGTTGAGGACCCCAGGTTCAGCTACCCTTGCTGAATGGTAGGTTGTCCCTACTCACCCTGGAATTCCAGTTTATTTTTTCATGCCACCTTTGAAATTGGTTGAAAACCCATATCAGAAACTTCATAGTGTTTTCATTAGAATTTCCGAACACCTCAAAGTCAGTTTAAAAATTTGGCTTTGCCTAGTTTTTTCAAGAAACAGCTGTTGGGTGATTGATATATTGCTTGAAACATCAGGGCCATACCTAAAAACATTTTGTGCGGTGGGGTAAACTGCAGCGTGTAACACCCTATTTATACTAGAGTATAAATAGAGTAGGTAAAGAGGTATTTTATTATCTATAAAACCAGCTGAGCCAAACACGAGCTTTCAATGTCGGAGTGATGTTTTACATTATGTCGTCTGCACATCTTGAGACCAAGCCCATTTTTTTTTCAAGACACCTGTCTGGAAGCTTGCACAAATCGACATTTTTTTACAATGTTTATTTTTATTGCTTGTTCAATTTCAAAGGTTCCTAGCTTTGACAGTGCGATATGAGAAAAAAAATAAATCAGTTTGTGCATGATGACAGCTTTTTCATCTCGATTCTATGGGGGCAACTGCCCCCACTGCATGTCCACATTCAAACATGTCACTTAAAATGTTTCTGCTTTTAGTTAGGCGGTGAATACATGAGACCTGTACGAACTCAGAGCGATCTGAGTTGGTATCGGCTCTCATACATTTCTTTACATGCGTTTACATGAGGCCAGCCTGCTGACCCGACATGAACGACTTTCCAGTCCGTACCGGTCTCACGCAAACACAATCAAAAAGGTTGTGATTACATGAGACCGGTATGAACTCAGATCGCTCTGAGTTCGTACCGGTCTCATATAATCACCGCCTTAGTTAGCAGCTTAATTTGAGCTCACTTACCAGTACAGTATACGATAAGTTTCTGTTGAGTTACAGGACGAGGTACCGGATAAGCTTTTGTCAAACAGCCCTAAAAATATGAATAGCATTATTCCTATTGATTGAGGAGAAGAATTTATTATTAGACTATCCATTGATCTTCCCTGCGAGCAGAGGCTACTTTTTATCTCCCTGCACTTTCTTTTACTTTTAATGTTTTCTTGTGTACTTAGAACTTAGATGTAGTACTTCTATGGTAGCTTCTATGTGTATTTCAACTACGCAAAAGTAGCCAGGCCATTTCAAAACACAGAACAAGAAAGAAGTGGCCTCTGCAACTCCAAGCAGTTTTTGTGTGATTCACGAACGGCTGTAGAAGTTTCAGGCAATTTTACAATAAAACAACACTACAGAAATGCATTATAATACACTGAGCCAAACACGGAATATCTATTTGAATTCTGCAATGAAACAATAAGATTTGGGCTTCTTTTGGGGAAATGTGCGAACTTAGCCGTATGCGAAAGTGTCGGCCATTCTTTCAAGATTTTCAAGCACAGTTGACCTTAAAAACGAACTCCTACCCTCGAAATACTTTTTCTGCTTTATTGTGACACATTGAGCAGGCATTTGGGATGTCTTACTTGAGATTATTTGAAGAAATTGCCATATTTAGATGGACAAACGGCAACAATCCACGAAAATCTCCTTCCCGCGTTTCGCTTGCCCGTTTTGATCCATGTGACAGAGCATGCCGGGATAGCAAAACTGTACGCGCAAAGGAGTATGGGACGCGCACGAAGAATCGATTTCCCTTCTCGATTTTCGAGATTTTAAAGCAATTTCAGTCAATTAATTGACATAGTGATTACACCAATTCTGAATACAATCTATAGGAGTGATTACAAAGTAATCACCAGTGGTACGAAATCTACTCTATGACACCGACATTTGCACTATTACCTAAATTTCTGTGAGTTGTAATTTTTTTTAAAAACTACAGCGGGTTACATTTCGCTCATTCAGTCACTTGGCTTCACTTGACTAACTCAATTCAAACAAGCCTATCAGATGGCTTTATTTGGCATCTGAGATTCGCTGAGAAAATATGACCAGTAATTGAAAACATATTTCTCATTGCCCTATAGCGTTGTGAGCCCATATAGAGGATATTACATGGCCGCGCGGAGATACGAATTTTTATCTTCGAGTGTTGAAAATTTATCTCACGAGTGAGCGCAGCGAACGAGTGAGATGAATTTTAACACGAGAAGATAAAATTCGTATCTCCAAGCGGTCATGTAATGTTCTGTTTATTATATAAACATCAATGAAATACCAAATTCAAATTTTATTTGAGTTAAGCTTAAAAATCGAGCATTGAGCAAAGGCAAGTGTGATATTTTCACATGTGAAAATAACATGTTATTTTCACGTGTGAAGATATCAAGTTTTCGCGCGGGAGATCACCCGGTATTTTATTGGTGTTTATATAATAAATAATGTTTATCGTGTTCTAAGTGACCGAAGATTTTACGGGGTACCCAGTTGAACTAAATGTAGTCGCGCACTTCATTAAATCAATTATTTATCGTTACTATTTTTCAGAAACATTCCTCAAAGAAAGTGACCCACGTAAGTGGCTTGCAGCAGACACAAAGACTCTCAGAAGACGCCTTTCAACCATCGAGTCCATAAACAACTTGCGCAAATTCGCCAGCAAAGTCAGACGCGAGCAAGAGACCGCTGAGCCCCCTCAAGAAAGCGCGCGCGACGTGCTCAAGCGATTCGCCGAAAAAGCGCGGGAAAAACGCACTGACTCCGAGTCCAAGCGTATTGTGGATGAATTTGTGGCGGGCATACGGGAACGTGAAAAGGAGGAGTTGGAGACCAGCTGTGCGACGGTGGCCTCCTCGTTCGAAAGTGCATGGCGAACAAGTGATGTGAGAGCGCGACTGATGCAGCTCAGAAAGAAACGGCACTCGTATAGCGCCTCAGATGAAGCAGAAACAAGTGATCCTTTGGATTCCGATGGTTCTTTGTCTCCTCTTTCGCGTCCTCGTTCTCTAACAGGACCAAGGAAACAACCAACACCCTACAAATTTCAAACTCTTGCTGTACCACAGCGTCTTTCGCTTGCAAAGTTATCTTCCCTTGGAATTAACGGTGGCGTCAAGGCTAAGACAGTCGAGACTTCTAAACAATCTACTGAACCTACCTCCGAAACAAAGCGTCAGCTCAAAGCTTCAAAACCATCGAGCTTCCTAGGGCCAAGCTCCATTCCACCATCGAGTACGCCTCCAAGCTACAGGTTGCGTGACAATACCGCATCAAGACTTTGTGAAGAGAAACAACGCCAGAAAATGGAGCGAAAGAGAAGATGGTTTGAAGCTGCGATAAAAGCAACTGGTGATTCGGGAAAAGATGGAATGGTCGAGGAAGCCAGAAATGAATTGCAAAAACATAACAGCAACAACGAGGGGAGAAATCTTCAAGGACAGAACACAGGAGACGGAAACGTTTCACATGTTTCTAAGAACGATGCAAACGGGATAGAGCGTGCTACGCATAACCATGGCAACCTTGAAAGTATGGAAACGAAGGGGCAAGCGCAAAACGTTGGCTCATTGATAGATAATAACAGTAGCAGCAACTCTGAAACTGAAAGCTCGATTTCAGGACAAATAATTCAAGATTCCAAAGCAATTGGTTACCCGAACACAAACGACGCGACTACGATGCATGGTGATGACCAGAAGCTGAATGCGGAGGGGAAAGAATGCAAGCCACTCGATGACGAAAGTATTGAAAGCGGTTTTTCGGCCACTGGTGCTAAAAATAAAGATCATGGAAAGTCTCGCGAGCCGAAAACGCATAATGTATCATCTCCAAAAAGAAACTTGGAAAGAGATGGAAGAAAAGGTTTCACTTCGCCCGGGAAAGAATCCCTAGCCCAATCGCTTCCCGAAGAGGGAAGCCCGACAACAATCAAAATATTTTGAAGGGCGACTCTAAAGGGCCGACGCTCTCCTTCGAGAAGTCTAAAAACAAGCACGGTACCTCAGCTTTGGTTAATGATATGCATTGCGCATGCTCATGCTCATTGCCACCAAGCAGCACTGATGATTTCCAGTGCGCATGCTCTGTGCCAGTTGGACCGCAAGGACAAATTCAGCAAGATGACGTCGTAGATATTGAGGATGAAGCTGCAAGTGCTTTGAATGCCCCAGCCGACGCCTCGGCGCCAAAGATAGAAGTCATACAAACAGAAACTGTTTGCTGAGTTGGTGTCAAAACCTCTATAGATAGCGCATTCTCGTACTTAGAGCTCCCCGGCTCATCACCTTGCGGGGAGGCTTCGTTGACAGCCACTGACGCATGCGCGAGATTTAATACAATTCCGTTGAGGGAAATAAATTTCTGCGCATGTCCCAGCGCCCAACGTTCAAAATCAGCCAGCCCCATTCTCGAACCCAGAGCTCCCCGACTCGTGGCTTTGCGCGCAGGGGAGGCTCTGGTGACATCCATTTGAAGGCCTCCACTGATTGGCTGAAATGGCGCGCACGCGTACATAAAAGTAACTTAATCTCACTTTATAAAAACGTATCTGTCAAAATAACACTAGCATTCGTTTCCTAGTCGTCTTTTCAACCCATGCCTCCGACTTGAACGCTCCAACAATAACTATGAGGCATAAACCACCATTTTCTTATACGCATTCCTCGGTGGCTATCACCAGAGCCACCTCGCAGGGAGCTCTATGGGTACGAGAATGGCCAGCCCTCGACTGCCAACAGAACCTGGGTATGTACGAGAATGCATAGCGCGCCTGACTGTGAAGTGGATGACTTCCGCTCTGCACGTTGTCGAAACGTCAGTCACATCAAACGTCCTTCTAGGAGTACCCCGGGGGGGGGGGGGGGACTCCCCTATTTTTGGGGCGGGGGTGCTCGTCGGGAACTTACGATTTTACCCCTAAAAGGTACCTAAAATGGCGTCGCTTAGTTGATTTTGACCCCCAAAAGGTACCAACAAGACGTATTTTCCCTCGTAAGTTTCTCTTGTATTTTTTCCGAGCGAAAATACGTCTGAAATTCAGGCTTCAAACAAGGTGATTTGCTAGAACGGACCCCTAACTGGTACCCGATCTGGAAAAAAAATGCAAGTTTTCAAATTTTACCCCTAAAAGGTACCAGAGGCCGATCACCCCCGCCCCAAAAATATGGGAGTCCCCCCCCCCCCCCCCCCCCGGGAGGAGTACATCACCCGGATGATCATGTTACTTCGACAAAAATACAAAAACAAAATACAAATTATGTTTATAGTGGTAGTGCACTTAGCTATACCCAGCTATTTTACAGGCACTCCACTCAAGCGGAAACCAAATATATTTAATATTGTTACTTCGATAAACGATCAGTTATTTACTTGTTATAATCGCTGAGCCTATGAATGGACGTCCTAGATTACCAAGGGTATAAATCAACAGAATAAAAAAAATGAAAGGTTGACTTATGAGAATGATTCATATTTACGATATTTCGATATCGGCGGGGCCATACCGATCTTCTTCAATGCATGACTGGACGCAAACAAACATTTTAGTTGACTTTTTTTGCGAAATTACAAAGAACTTTCTGAGATTTGCCTGGAAGAAGTGGCATTTTCCAAGTGTTTGACCAAGTTCTTGGTAAAAAATATTACAGACCAGTAACATTTTAGACACTTTCTAATTTATTTGCGTCCCAACAGCCAAGGTGAATAATTAAGTCATTGTCCTGCAAGATTGCTGCAAAACCGAGCAGGATATGGTTTTATTATTTCAGCATATCCATAGCACAAAACCGGCCCTGAAAAACATTTCTTTTGTGTATTTTTTTTACGAGCTCAGCTAGCACATATTATATTTCCCTCAGATGACGGATGGCGCAGGATATATGTCATGTACGTACAGAAGACAGTTATTGGCATTCCAATGACCATGTTTGGGCAGTGCATGTTGTGCTGAATGCTAACAATGCTTATTTGAAAAGCCATAAATGCTTTCCTTTCATTTTGTCCTTTACCAGAGAAAGTAAAAATCTCTCTCAATCAACAAATTCAGTAGGTAGTTATAATATCATTAGCCATACATTGGCCCCACATTGGCGTACACAGCCCATAGGCCTGCAAATTATTGGGGAGATTGAGACTTTAGTACTTAGTACGCTGTAATAAACTTGCCATAGGCCCGTATCTGGTATCTTTTGAAGGCGCTTCGTTTTCTTTTCTTTTTCAGGGGGAGGTTCGTGTTTGCTCGTTTTCCTGCTTTTTGTCGCGATATTTTATGATAGTTGTGGTTAGTTTGTGGTAAGTGCCCGCTATAACTTTTGGTTTCAGGAGATTCGTTCGAATCTATCGAACCTCCCTTTCTATGTATTCTTGCGGGCCTGAGTTGGCCTGTAGATTTATTTTGCAAACTGCGCCTGTCTGAGAAGTGCCTAGAACTTTTCATTCTCGTACCCAGAGCTCCCCGGCTCGTTCTCACCTCGCAGGGGAGGCTCTGGTGACATCCATTTGAGGACCTTTGCTGATTGGCTGGTTTTGAACGTTGGTGCATGCGCAGAAAGATCTTTCTCTCAACGGCTCTGTATAAAATCTTGCGCATGCGTCAGTGGCTGTCACCAGAGCCTCCCCCGCGAGGAGACGAGCCGGGAGCTCTGGGTAAGAGAATGAGAACTTTTTACTTGCGTACGCCCTTCCCGTGGTAAGTAGAAACTTCCATATAAGGAAATCTTAGAAAACGACACATTTCAAGGGGAACTTTCTTGATAAGTGAAAATGTGACAGGGCAAATGGTGGCAGGGCAAATAAAAATTACATATTAAGATAGTTCCCATTGAAATTTGTCGTTTCCTAATTTCCTTAATATATGGAAGTTTCTACTTATCATTATATTTCTTACCGTAAATTGTCAAAAAGTTTGTCAAAACTTGCAGATTTTGGAGAGAAACGCTGTTCGTGTATTTTTGGTCCCAGAGCCCGAAAATACCTACACAGGTAGCCCGCGTCACGCACGGGTTGGCATTGTCAAAACGACACATTTATCTTGATTGCGTTACAGTATTTTGCTGTTTACCATTGTGCTCTATGAAGAGAACAACACATTTCTTGCAATATATCGGGTATTAGTATATCCCTTAGGGAAGACAACGGTACTCGATACACAGGCGATCCAAGCTCTAGTCATGTGGGGTACTGTGAAAGAAAATATGCAACGTTGTCGCTGAAATTATACGTAAATGCATGAGCTCTTGGTAAATGTCAATATTGAAATAAAATCATGTGACATCTCCTCGGAATGTTGTAGTTGTCAAATAAAGTGCTCCTGGAGCGATTTTTTGCATTTTGGTTTTTTTTTTGTGCCTTTTTCGTAATTGACCCCTACCGTATGTTATAATAGATTGACAATCTATTATAACATACGGTAGGACCCCTACCGTATGTTATAATACAATCTATTATAACATACGGTAGGGGTTAAGAAAAAGGCACAAAAAACACCCAAAATGCAATAAAATCGCTCCAGGAGCACTATATTTGACAACTACAACATTCCGAGGAGATGTCACATGATTTTATTTCAATATTACATTTACGTATAATTTTTACAGCGACAACGTTGCATGTTTCTTTCACAATACCCCAGGACTAGAGCTTGGATCGCCTGTGCTCAATTTAAGCAATAAAAGTACTTTCCGCGTGCTCTCTGCTTTCCTTCAAACACGAGGGGGATGTTGGGAGAACTAAAAGCCTTCGGCTCGTGTCTTTCAAGTTTTGATCAGTTCTCCCAACATCCCCCTCGTGTTTGTAAGAAAGCAGAGAGCATGCGGAAAGTACTTTTATTGCTTTTAGAAAATAACATACACACGCGCGACAGCGTTGCGTGACATTCGTGTTTCTCAGGTCTCTTCAAACACGCTTTTTAACCAATCAGAATGCGCACATTCACAATACAACATAGGTGTCGTTATTTTCTTTAAGCAATAAAAGTACTTTCCGCGTGCTCTCTGCTTTCTTACAAACACGCAGGGGGATGTTGGGAGAACTGATCAAAACTTGAAAGACACGAGCCGAAGCCGAGTGTCTTTCAAGTTTTATCAGTTCGACCAACATTCCCCGAGTGTTTGTAAGAAACCAGAGAGCACGCAGAAAGTATTTTTATTGCTTTTAGAAAATAACATACACACGCGCGACAGCGTTGCGTGACAATCGTGTTTCTCAGGTCTCTTACAAACACGCTTTTTAACCAATCAGAATGCGCACATTCACAAAACAACATAGGTGTTATTTTCTAAAAATAGGTATCAAGGGGTAGTGGTACCCAGGCTCCTTAGTCATCGCGTTACCTGCAAAAGAAGGAACGCCTGACTATATTCATGAATGAGCGAGATGAAGGCGGGAAGAAACACTCTCATAATATTTTGCTTGAACTTGTGGCCGCTTTAAAAGTATCGAGTTGTTTGCCTTTACAAAGCAAAGGGAGGCCTCTTGCAGCAGGTGTTTAACTGTGGGTGTATTTTCCATAATTATGGAGCATTTTTTTCTGAAACGGCGCAGGTGACAAGTCGATCGCTTCAGCCCAAGGGAACTTGATTCTTGTTGAATGGAAACAGGAAACTACAGGAAACAAGTGTTAATGCTGTTATAATTGTTTTCTAACAGTTAGCTATTGTATATGAGGGCACCGCCAATGTATTTTTATGCTTCATTGATCTTCGTGTGACGGACATAAGGATTTCAAGGATCAATTAATGCGCGGACTAATATTCAATTTGAATGAATCTTTACCGCGTCACTACAATCAGCAATTTATAGGCGGCTGTCAACAAACGAGTAAACGAGTCTTCCATTCATTGGCCAGAAATTGTTCTTCTTTCTAAGGAATTATTTGCTTAGTATCCGAATATAAATGGTATCGCGCATCAATATACGATAGAATAGTAAGAGGACATCCATAGTTCAAAATGGCCAAGTTGTTACTTTCAAGCATCTTTCTAGTTGTTTTCATAACATTATGTGCGGCGAAAAGTTTGCGAGACCTGAGCGCCGAGGAATTTCATAGCTTGAAGAAATCAACTGTACAGAATTTTGTTGCCGTTTATTTTGATAAAAAAGGTAGGTTGACTTATCTTGAGTTTTGCATGAGATGTAATAATGAATTGATTTGTAAGCGATCTGTTTGATAAGTTCGCCCGCTATCTTTTCGACATCTGTTTGTCCATGATGTACGTATCATAACTTGCAAATTGTCTTTTGCCCTCACAGTTGCAAGACAAAAGCATCCAAATTTTCTCAAGGAATATCGTAAAGCCGCATCATACCTAGAAGCTCATGGGATAGAGCTAGCCAAAGTAAGTCAATTTGCCTTATAAACATAATTATATTTAATCAGCACTATATAAGTTACTAGTAACTTGTTTTCAAACCTGTCGCCTAGCTACTCTGGAACATCTATCTTTATATCTAAAGGTTTCATGTAACTTAAGTTATCTGAAAACGTTTACGAAGCGAACAATTTATGGTTCCAGTCATTAGAATATTTTTATTGTTGTCATTAAACTTCCTCTTTGTATGTGACAAAGATAAAATCGAAGTCACTTCCTGTGTCATGTCTGACACTCACTTGCTATGTTTGAGAAGTCAAAGATAGTCTTGTACTTGATCTAACACGAAACTTTGAAAATCTTGATGTAAGTTGAGGAAAAAAACTCTTCATAATTTGAATAGTTTTCCAAATCTGTTATGCAATATTGGCTTTCAAATTGGCCCTGTAAGAGCTTTTAGTCCCCTAAGGGATTTTGAATTATTCACTAGGATGTTTTGTTCAAAGCTGTTGAAACAGGTGTTTTCAAAGCATAAAAGTGCGATATTGTAATTTATAATTGGTATGAAATGCATCCAAATGGTTCTAGCTTTTTATAAGAATTAGGGTTACAATTGAATTCCCTGCAATTATAGAATTCCCTCTAATGCCTCTAATTCACAAACCACTCTGTTTCTAATAGAAAGAAGGGCAATAATAACATGGGAATCTATTTTTGTTTTCAAGTTTTCTATAATCTAGTGGAATAATAATTATGAAAGTAAAAAGCAGTTTACCATGCCCTGTACTTGAGTGAATAAATCAATCTGTCTCCCAACTATTTCACACTGAATTTGTAGCAAAACATAAGGATATACAGGGTATTTTAAAATTTAGGGGAATTCAGTAATTTAAAAAAGTAGCTTCAATTAATTTACTAAGGATCCCCTATAAAATGTGTGGAGTCACAATAAATCCCATTAAATCAGTTTTTACCTGAACGAATGAATTTATTTTTAGGAGTTGTCACAGAGATCAATAATTTTAAAGACAAAGATTTGCAAGAGTTGGTTCAGTCTGTAGGCTTATTTCTATTCTATTCTAATTTCTATTCCATTGTATAAGATTATTCAAAGCTTCAGAGGGCTACATTCCACTAAGACAATAGCACAAAAAAGCGATATCGCACAAGTCATGCAGCTACAAGGGCGATATCGCCTTTTTGAATGTTATTCCACAGAATCTATCAACACTGAAAATTTAAATATACTGGTATCATGTGACATCTCGTCCTCAATTTCAACACATGCCAGTAAATCAGCTAAATCAGGGTCAATTAACAACTGATGTAAGCTAATATAATTAGGGTTGGTTTACTAACTGACTCATTTCCTTGTGCAGGTTGATTGTGATTCAGTTCTATTAAAAGAGGAGTGTGATGGGCTTGCTATTTATACTTATAGGTACAGTTACAAGCTTTTTGATTAAAATGTATTTCCAGTCAAAGGTTGAATGCCCGGGGGAACTCCCCTACTTTTTGGGCAGGGGTGTAAAATTCGAAAACAAGCAAATCACACTTGTTGGTAGCCTGATTTTCAGACATATTTTCCCTCGTAAAAAATACGAGAGAAAATTACAAGGGAAATACGTCTTGTTGGCACCTTTTAGGGGTCAAAGGTACCTTTTAGGGGTCAAAAACAATTAAGTGGCGCCATTTTAGGTAACTTTTAGGGGTAAAATCGAAAGTTCCCGACAAGCACCCCCACCCCAAAACTAGGGAGGGTTGAATGGGGATACTTCCAATTTAATATCAAGTATATTGTGGGAATGGCACTATGATGGCCTGTTTTTCAAATTTTATTTGGCTGTAGTTATCTCTCAGAATTTTTTTTAAGGAAAGCATTTGTTACCTTCTCTACATAGTTTACCAAACTTTTACCCACAGGGGTGTAGCCAGGATTTTTTATAAGGGGCCCTAGGATCTCATTGTAAGACATTTTCTCCACCTGTTTTCAAATACTTTCCCATACATTTACTGTATTTATGGTTGCTCAAAGGACCCAGAGTCCTCCCCCTGGCTACAACCCTGACCCTGTCTGGCTGAATCTTGTTAAAATTATAGAAAATGTTCTTTTTTGTGCTGTATCACCCTCCCTAATTTAGGCTGTCATAACATCTAGTAAATGTCATATTATATTCTATTATTATGTGTGGTTCCAGAAAATATCCCCACATGGAAGGGCAATGGAAATTCCAGAGGGGTGGGCAGTCAATTTACCTGATCTTTTCCATGTGTATGTGTGTGTGTGTGTGTGTGTGTGTGGGGGGGGGAGGGGGGGGGGGGGGGTATGGATGTTTTTTTGGAACCACATTATTATCAAAATTGTGTTGAATTTCCAATGAACAATACAGGGATTGTATAGGAATTAAGATGTGAATATGATGCCTTGGATGGTGGATGATGGCTAAATCTACTTTATTTTTCACAGGGATGGAATATTTGAAGAATCTGTCGACTTGGCAGCATTATTCAGTGTGGATTCCATTGTAGCTAACTTTCTTCAGTAAGTAAAATGTCATTTTCTTCTCTTGATCCTTATCTTTTCCCCAGTGATTAGGTGGCTCCAAATAGTTTTTCCTGATTACCATACAATATACTCTCATACTGGGTCTTGTTGCTCAAAACGTTAGTGGAAACATTTATCCAGGATGTAATTTATTCAGAACTAAACCTGGTCAAAATTTAACCCACCTTTGAACAGGGTCTGGAGAGGTGGCTGATCCCACATTCCCGCAACTTTTTCTTGAAAATCTTGCACCCTGCGCTTTTGGGAATGTTGAAATCTAAAATACAGAAAACATACTTCGCAGCAATGTGCAATGCATCACATTTTCCAGAATGACAGGCATAAGAATCCTGCAATCCAGTCAAAATATTTTGTGTATTCCCAGATCCTGCACCACAATTTCGTCAAATCCTGGATCCTGCAGATAGCCTTCCAGACACTGAACAACCCACATCTTGATTGCAAATAATTTCTATCCAGTTTCTTTGCTTCATCTGATAATCCATCCCAGAAATACAGACTGATGGGTAGGAAGTGTGAATTCACCCCAATCTATGATGATAGTGGGTGGCCTTGAAAGTAGATAAAAATAACCATCTGCTTTAATGCAATCATGCTGCTATGAAACTTCAAAGCTAACACATGCTTTTGAAACTAATTTTACAAAAGTCAATCCCTCCTCCCCCAGGGAAAACCTTGCAAATCCAAACATAAATCGCCCTTCACTCAGGGGAAACCCTGATTCATAACATGTCTGATGCAAACTGGATTCATTGCCAGACATTAATATTAAATTTTCTTTTTTTCAGGATCCTTCTAAAAGATGAAATTGGCTACATATATGATGCAACATATGCAGAGGATACCCTTCAAGCAAATAGGGGAAAGAAAAATGTTATTTTTGTATATATCAAAGGTTTTGGTACTAAAGGTATGTATGCAGCATTGGACAGTCACAAAAACTCTGCACCCCCTGTTGAGAGCCGCAGTAGCAGCCTGGGGGGGGGGGGGGGGACTGCAATATTTTATTGTTGGGGATGATCATCTGAAATTTTCAGTTTCACCCCTAATAGATACCAAACATGGCGGGCCATGGCGTGGCTCAAAAAATTATTACCCTAAAAGATGAGCTCTTATGTACCAAGTAGGCGCGAAGGCCACAGGTAACAGTAGGTGAAAGATACCCATCAAGAAATTTCCGTGTTTGTTTTTAATTTGTCGTCTTCTCGAATCGAATAATCTCTCTTTCTTACACGGTTTTTGGAAGCACCATCATAAGAAAAAACAATTTGGACACAGTTTCGGTCCTTAAGATACCAATCTCCCTAAAATTTGTTGAAGATCATGCCCCCCCCCCCCCCCCCCCCCAGGAGTAGCAGTTACCCAACCCAGAATTTTTTAGTTTGGGCAACCCACCTTGGAAATGCTGATGGTTTCTGATGCAATGAATCATGAAAGCAAAAACAAAGCAATGCATTATCAGCAGGATCAGATGGCCCCTTATATGTGAAATAAGAGGATGTTTGCTTTTAAAAGTAATTCATGTTGCACAGCAAAACAATAATGTATAGTGTATATTTTTGTTGTAAAATATTGTGTGGTTCCAGAAAATATCCATACCCCTTCAACGGAAGGGTGTTGAAAAGTGACCCCCCCCTCCCACCCCCCACCCCTCTGAAATTTCCAAGGAAAAATACAGTATTTGTATGTAAATGATCAGGTAAATTGACCCCCCACCCCTCCGGAATTTCCAATGCCCTTCCGTAGGGGGGTATGGATAATTTCTGGAACCACACATTGTGTTTTCTATTAACAGGCCACAGAATTGTCACTGAGCTTGCTTTTGTGTATGGAGCAAATGCGACATTTGCTTTGACAACAGATAAAGATGTTGCAAAACAACAAATAGATGGGTAAGTTTGATTTTATTTAATAACATTTTGTGCATCCTGGTGAATAAGCCAAATCAGGGTTTAAGAAAAACCGCGAGAGTCCTGGGTCGAGGGGAAATAAACTTCACCGGAAGTAATTTTCTTCCATATGTTTTACTGTAAAATAGCTCGGTTTTAGGCTCGATCAGTTGTGCTCTGGCGTTGTAATTCGCAGCTTTATACGGAAATATCGAGCACAGGATATTAGATTAATCCTTTCTTCGCTAGAATCAAGGCAGTTTTGATCCAGAAATTATTTCCTGTTCCAGAAAACGGAAAAACGAGACTCGAGGTAAGTCGCTTCTCCGTCGGTCGGTTTTCTACGGAATGACAACATCAGTTGATATGTTCTTGTTTCCTTCAAAAGGACTATTAAAAGTCTTTTTATTTTTATAGATAAATCCGTTCTTTTTAAGCAATTTCTTCTCTATGCAGCTGTAAATGGCTTATTCATGAAATCCTATTGACTTGAAATCAAGGAGTCGGCCAAGTAAAACTCCGCGCACGTGAAAAGCTTAAACAAATCGAATCTTTCAGGGTTTCGCCATAAGTTTCGGCGGAGGGGAAGGGGAAAAGCTCAAATGGCGGATCACAGCCACACTGCTGATGAAGAACTGACTGGTGAACATCGCACAGATGTGCTTTCAGCTTCTTTCCACCCAACGAGGGAGTTCTGTCACAACTCCCGCGCCGTGAATTATTGAGGCGACAGGTAGAATTGCTACAATGCGTAAAAGCATAAAACCTTGTCTGACGGAAGGATAATAAATGTATTTACGTATTTGAATATGAACAAATATCAAGAACATGTCATCAATAGTGCTTCTTGCTCAAGTTATATAATATGTCACTTGATAGAGAAACGAATGGGAAGCGACTTACTTCGAGTTTCGTTTCCTTGAGAAAACAAACAATTTCACGATCAAAACCTCCTTGATTCTAGCGAAGTTTGGTTGCCATAGGTTGTTCCCTTCTTGAGATATGATTTTTTTTGTTTCTTCCTGGTATTAAAGGTATAGCGTACGTCCGTCCGTCCGTCCGCCGTACGCGGAAACTCATGGGAACACTGTGGTATACTAAGAAAATTAACAAATCTCGGGAAGGGATGGACCTCAGACAACCAAACTTGGGTGAAGTTATCTAAGTGGCAAGGGGGTGCAACTGCATGGTCACGTGGTATGACGTCATTGATGACGTCATCATAGCAGAAAAATGATATATCTCAAGAAGGGATGAACTTCAGACAACCAAACTTGGGTGAAGTTATCTAAGTGGCAAGGGGGGTGCAACTGCATGGTCACGTGGTATGACGTCATTGATGACGTCATCATAGGAGAAACATGATATATCTCAAGAAGGGATGAACCTCAGACAACCAAACTTGGGTGAAGTTGTCTAAGTGGCAAGGGGTGCAACTACATGGTCACGTGCTATGACGTCATTGATGACGTCATCATAGCAGAAAAATGATATATCTCAAGAAAGGATGAACTTCAGACAACCAAACCTGGGTGAAGTTATCTAAGTGGCAGACGGGTGCAACTGCATGGTCACGTAGTATGACGTCATTGATGACGTCATCATAGGAGAAACATGATATATCTCAAGAAGGGAAAAACCTCAGACAACCAAACTTGGGTGAAGTTGTCTAAGTGGCAAGGGGGTACAACTGCATGGTCACGTGGTATGATGTCATTGATGACGTCATCAAACGTGAAAAGGTTTACATCGTTGAAGGGATGAACCTTAGATAACCAAACTTGGATGAACAAGTGCTTAGTCACGTGGTATAACGGTGCAAGGCTATCTATTCATGTACAATGGCAACCTTTTTGTCTCGTTAAAAAAAATATGTAACCGGGAGCTCCGCTTTTAGCCAGTGGCTAAATCTATATATTAGTCCTTTTGAAGGAAACAGGAGCATATCAACTCATGTTTGTCATTCGGTAGAGAACACTGACGGAGAAGTGACTTACCTCTCGAGTTTCGTTTCTCTGTTTTCTTGAACAGAAAATAATTTCAGGATCAAAAGCGCCTTGATTCTAGCGAAGAAAGGATTAATCTAAAATCCTGTGCTCGATATTTCCGTATAAAGCTGCGAATCACAACGCCAGAACACATCTAATCGAGCCTAAATCGCGCTATTTTACAGTAAAACATATGGAAGAAAATTACTTCCGGTGGGTTTTTTCCCCCTCGACCCAGGACTCTCGCGATTTTTCTTAAACCCTGATTTGGCTTATTGTAGGAGAATCCCATTGTTGTAGCCTACATGTGTATGTGTGTCATAGATTACTTCCATGTCTTTCAGTTCTCTTGGGAGAGTGGACTGAGGTTTTTTTTCCAGATGACATTAACTTCCCCTTCCTGGGAGAGTCAAGTGATTCCCATAGTACTGTCTGTTTGTCTTCTTAACTGCCGTACATTTATTGTAGTTTCCCGTCTTCAGAGATGCAAACCCCTGAATTTCAAAAAGCAGCAGATTTTTTTCAAAACTAGAAAGGGGCATTGAATTAGTTAGTGTCATCGCTATGGATGCTATCCGACACGAGCCTTTGAAAAAAAAGCCCTCTCTATAAGAAAAAGTGGAAGATTCTAACAACTATCTGTACATCTTCAACTTGAATACCATGTTTGATACAAGAAATGATGCACATAGATGGTAAAATTGGGAGAGCTCGAGGGGAACCCTTTATTTTCCCCAATTCCCTTATTTTCTTTCCCCTTTCTTATTTTTTCTCTCGTTAAAGTTACATCGTGTGATTCCAGAAAGTATCAAGTAATGGACTCCAAGGATCCCACTGCTGTAGTGTGTGTTCTTGACAGTATCCATTTCAATTTTTGTTGTTTAAGGTTTGCAGATGACAGGAAAGTAGCTCTGATAGCCCATCTATGTAAGAAAGCTGATCCAAATACAAAAGAACCATGCGAGATAATACCATATTCAAATAAGTTCAGGATCATTCAGATTGCTCAATTTATTGAGTTAATTAACCATCCAAGAATGGTGAGTACATACAGACCACTCATTCTAACTTGTGGATAACATAGTCCTTATCAAAGTGAAGTTGTTGCAAAAATATCATTAAGCTATTTGGAGCCCAGTTCGTTGGAATCTACGAATTGATGCTTTTCATCCTGAGAAATGGCATATTGTAAATCGAACGGTATCAAAGACCTACGTATTTCGTGAAGCCTTGTGTTTCGTATAACAGTTCGTGAACTACTCTTTTTATGGAAGAAATTTTCGAGTTTGAAAAGGAAAGTTTTCCTACAAATTTCGTAGTTTCCTATAATTATCTGAAGAATGCCTATTTTTTCAATGATGTTTTCGACAGTGCCAACATTTTCGGATGACTTACGCACTTCCTACACTTTTCGGTTAAGAGAGATGTTAAACAGCAAAAAAAAACTCGTGAGAACAATTTGACTCCTAGAAAACCAAACTAAAACCCAACAGATTAAATTTGTATAGCTGTAAATGATGCAATTCAAAGTTTTCCCTAGCATTAACTTTAATTTATTGCATTCAAGGTTAAGCTTCCCAAAGATGGCAAAACACCGTTTGACAACACAACAATGGCTGTAAACAAACTGTACGTGTTTGTTGATACATCGCTAAAACATTCATGGACACCAAAAGATGTTGACAACAAATTGGCCAAGTACCTGTGGGGTACAGTAGGAGTGGTGTTCGTGGATGTGTAAGTGGTATAATCAGCACGTTATTCTTTGATCAAGGCAGCGGCGTAGCCAGGAATTTCTGAAGGGGGGGCCGGATAGTGGAAACATGGGACGAAAATGCTCAAATTTCCTCCAGCAAATACAGTAAATGTATGGGAAAATTTCCGAGGAAGGGGGGGCCCGGGCCCCCCTGGACCCCCCTGGCTACGCCCCTGCAAGGGATGTCTCTATTATAAGCCTTTGGAAAATATTGAGAACGACATTAACGTTTTTTGTAATGTGCCAATGACGCCTACTCTAAAAATGTTTAGGCGCCATAGGGCAGAGTCTTGTCGCCGAATTGTTTTTTTCTCTGAATGCACCGCTGAAAATGGCACCCTTGTTTTGAAATGCGATCGTCTCAAACATAGCCTGCTCGCAGGCGTTGGAGCGTAGTTTTAGGTCGAGAAACGCGAGTTTGCTTTCGCTTGGCCGCCATCTTGGATTTGTGACAAAATCACATTTTGTCACAAATCCAAGATGGCGGCCAAGCGAAAGCAAACTCGCGTTTCTCGACCTAAAACTACGCTCCAACGCCTGCGAGCAGGCTATCTCAAACAAAGCTCAAACGCCCACATTTTTGCCAAGTTAACCGAAATTTTCTACCCATTATGAGTTAAATATTCTTTGGAAAGTCAAGCCCTAAAAGAGGGATCACCATTTGGCGACTAGGTTGAATTTTCTGGTCGCCAAACCCTCAAATCCAGTCGCTATTGGCGACCTATTGGTCGCAAAGTCGGGCCCTGCCTACGATGCAGTATAATTCCCTACTCAACCAGTTTTCAGTAGCTCTTAACTAATTTGGCTCTCCAGGAGAGAAACGCAACACCGCCCAGAGTTTCCCTTAAATAAAATAAAAATGAAAAATAAAATAAATAGAGGACGCACACTTGTATTGGAAGCCTTGTGAATCCCGGGGATGCATCCCGGGGATGCACAGAAATTCATGGTCAGAAAACATCGGCATGCATTTGTTGTTGATGCAACTATGTGAATCAAAAAACATTGGGGGTCAAAATGGAACGGCGATAAGATGAAAAGAAATCTATTCGATCTTTCAATCTCTTTACGTAAAATCTATTTGTTTTCACAGTATTGCACACGCAAACAAGCTGGCGCGGTTCGGTTTGTCAAGATCCACCTTATACCCAACTGGAGCTTTTATACCGTACACAAGCAGAATTAATATGAAGGACGTAAGTGAGAAGCGATCTTCAAAAATGTGTTCTGTTACCTCTTAATTCCACAACACTAGTAAAACGCGCGCTCTGATTGATCAGCAGACCGTGTGTGATTGCAGCCCGGAAGAAGGGGTTCTCTCCTCTTTTGGGGCAGGGATGCTTGTCGTACCTTTTAGGGGTAAAATTCAAAAACTGGAATTTGTTTCCCAGATAGGTACCTCTTTATTGGGGTCTGTTCTAGCAAACCAAGCAACAGTGGTTTTATCAAACAAAAATTACGCCTTTTTTGGTACCGTTTACTAAGGGGTAAAATCATAAGTTCTCGATGAGCATCCCCACCCCCAAAATAGGGGAGTGCAACCCCCGGGGATAACAGTACACATACACGATGGGCACCAAAACGCGGCACCAAAACCGTGCACGCGGCACCAAAACCGTGTTTGAAATGCTTGAACATGACCAATCCGGGTAGAGCTAGTATGGTATATTGTGAAGAATACTCGAACCATGTTTATAGTATTAATCGTGTGAATCGTGGCTGATTCGAAACCGAGAGTGTATTCTTTTGTAAAGAATGGTTCGAACTACGGTACATGTATGGGAAGTAAATGATTATCGTAGATAAGAAAGCGATCTAAGCGATCGCTATAGATTAGAAGACCTGAAAAAAAGTTACGCTTGGAGCGCCTATAGTTTTATCGTTAAGTTTCACGTTTGTTTGAGTGTCTAGAAAGTACGTTGCCAAGTGGGGTTCGCAACGTTGTCAAGGAAAAGCTCGTGATTTTGAAACTTTGTCGCGACATTCCTTGACAACATCATGAACTCGCCTTGACAACGCGCCGTTTCAAACGCAAAACTATCGAAACGAACCGTTAAAACTTGTCGACAAAACTATGGGCGCTCCAAGCTTAACTGATCATCTACGTTCCAGTGTAGTCCGTCTCGGTTTCGACACTGCATTATGTTAGAAGCCAATTAAATAGCAGATTCGAAAAAAACGAAAGTTTCGAAATGACTCAATTAAACACTGAACGAGTTCTGTATCAATAACAGACACTGCAGCTATCGGTCCATTACAGGGCGCATGGTCCGATGGAGTGTTTGACATTATGTTCAATTTTAGTCAAGAAAACCTCCTAGAACACGCCCTTGAGGATGAAGCCTTCTCAATCCAGCGGCACGATAGAAACCGTTTGTCCAAGGCTCCTTTCATTTGCGATGCCAGCGAGATCTCAGGCGAGAGCGTTCCTCAGGTTCCAGCAGACAAAAGCAATCACTTTGAGAAACCATGTCCATGCATCTGCTTTCTTTGCCGTCGATGCACCGCAGAACGATCCGCCGCAGAACAATCCGCTTTACATTCCTTCATGGAATTGCCTATAAAGATGGTTTCGCTTTTAACTGGTCTATGGCCTTTAAGATGGAAATACATCTCTTTTATATTCGCATTTATCGGAGTGACCATCAACGCATACGTCTTACTTGGAAACATCTTCGCGTGGCAGGTCTGTGGTCACTATCCAACCAAACGATCGATGCACTCAGCCCTTGGCTTTGCTATGACCACGTCGCGTACGACACGTCAAAACTAAAATGGGCAGGGCTCATCCGCCCCGTCACCCTTTCCCGATATCTGTTTTCCTTTCCCAGTTTTTGGGTTACGTTTTGATGATCTATTCGCTACGAGAATTAAGAAAAGTTCAGCACGCTGTGAATTTGAAACTTGCCACTGAATTTCTAACCACACGTCAGTTGCTCAACGTGGACCTGCAAATGTTGTTGTACCTTTGCATCTGGTTGACATATCTGCTAATCGCCATTGCTTTCTCACCCGGTAAATACATTCCTTCTGAAACGAGTGTAAAGTGGTTGCTCCTCGAAAACGTCGTTATGTGGCTGTACATTGGCACCCCTTGTTGGATCTTTGCTGTTATTACGCATGCGTTGGAGTCCGTCACCATGGCAACCTTCAACGAAATCCAGAACCTTCGTGCGGGGTCACTTTATGACGTCATCGAAATTCACAAGAAGCTTTGTAACCACGTCTTCACCACTGTCCGCGCCTTGAGATTCTGGTTCGTAGTGCACTGGGCCTCGTTTGGAATGACGTTTGTCATGGATATTGTTCTTGGATTCAAAGTTGTTGGCCGCTTTAAGGACACGCCGGAATTCGTTCCTTGGTTGTTCAGCATCGTCTTCCTGCTCGTTTCAATTTATCCCTTTCTCTACCCATGCATACGCGCAGCCGCACTTACAGACACGTGCGAAAACGTTCTAGAACGGCTCAACTATTTCTCGCAATCTGATTGGCCCAGAGAGCACCCGTTGCGTGACAGGCGTGTCATGAATGAATTCCTGGTCTACGCCAATCAAGTGCGGTGTGGGTTCCGCATCGGAGGACTTAGATTTGACAACGGACTTGCATGCGTTTCGCTGTTTTTTGGACTGTGCGGATTTTGTTTCAAATTGTTTTGATGCACGCTGGATCCTGTAAATTTGTTATGAACCACAGTGACAAGGGAAAGCTGTCTTAAAGTTTAGGCAACAGCGTGTGTGGTAGTGCGTTTCAGATACACCCGCCTATTGTGTAGAAATGGTACAGCACGGATGCGAATGTTTAGATGTCATTATTCTTTACTTCTAGTGTTTACTTTGCATTCGCATTTGTCGCTCGTTAACGCAGCTTTGTATATGGTGATCACGTGCTCATCGCGTGATAATGATTCTGCTTGGCTTGAGTTACGAAGTAACCAGTCACGTGTAATAATAAAGATAATAATAACTTCATATAGCGCTAATTCCATATACATAAAAAGTGAATCGTGTAATAATAAAGATAATAATAACTTCATATAGCGCTAATTCCATATACATAAAAAGTGAATCAAATATTGTACCAGAAAATAACACGTGATCTTGTGACGAAAAAGTTCAAAATTATTTACTTCCTGAAAATTCTCACTGAAACGAATGGAGAGAAGACCCCGAAATCTTCAAATTCGTAGCTCTGCAAAATATTCGTTGCGGGCTTTCTGTGCGCCAAAAATGGGGGGGGGGGGGGGGAACAGCCAATCTCAGACGTTTCTCCAACAGACGCTGAGGATTTAAATATATAAGATCAGGAGCCCATGATAAGATATAAAAATCTAATAATGGGTTTATTGGCTTGTGATTAGCTGACGGCAAAAGTATTCATCATCTTCCGTTTACGATTGGCTAGAGGTGAAATTGGCCACTACGGCCTCAGTTTTACTAAGTTCTACTAATTTATTCCTTGTTATCACTAATTAATCACACCCTACTTAGTACTAAAGACGCCAGGACGGAATCTTGGATTATTTCATGAGACTGAAACATTAGATATTGATTCAGTGTCTATTTGTTATATTTTCAGGAAGCCGTGGAACTCTTTCCCGAGAACACCTTGGAGTGTAGCCTATCAAGTCTGAAGAACTTTGCCCTGGACATACTGCAAAATCCACGAGAGGAATACAAGACCATCGGTAAAAAAAAGTGAATCCAATTTCTTTGCGTTGCCAGCTGCCATAGGTGAACACCAAAAAAAAACATGAAGTACCACATGAACTTGTTTAACTAAAGCCGGGGAAATACGAGGCACAAAATCCCTCAACTTGTCGCGCAACATTGCTGCGTTACAAGTCTAATGTTTGTTGCTCGTTTTTCATCAAATTCACAACTTGTCGCGCAACATTTTGTTTTGATGATCACACATGCGAGACCAAGGCGAATTTGGCTCCTTAGCACTTCATTTCTATTGACTAATCAACTTGAATTGTAGGCAAAATGTTGCGCGACAAGGTGTGTGTTTGATGAAAAACGAGCAACAAAGCCAGAATTTGTGTCTCAAAGTAGACCCACGTTCTACTTCGCGCAACAAGTTTTCACAACCTGCAACAAATGTTTTTGTTGCGCGACAAGTTGTGGCGCGAGATGAAAAACGCGCAACATCATCATCAACTTGCAACGCAACAATGTTGCGCGACAAGTTGAGGGATTTTGTGCCTCGTATTTCCCCGGCTTAAGATACTCTTGCTGTTTGGTGATTGTTGGAATGCTTGAGGGCAGTTCCGTTCGCTGATCGGGCGCCATGATCGGGCGCACGGGCGAGGGAAGTTGATTGTTGATTTCTTTTTTTTTTGTTTTGTTTTCAGCTGAGTCGCTAGCATTGCGAGTCTTACTGCTCAATGAGTTCAAAAGGGGCATTGTTGACGAGCTGGCACCATATTCAACAGATTACGTCATAGTAGGCCAGTGTGAACATGGTGAGTCCTGAATTAGACTTTGGTCATGCGGCTCGCTCATTTTAAAAAGTCAGAGCAATGAAGTCGCTAGCATTGCGAGTCTTACTGCTCAATGAGTTCAAAAGGGGCGTTGTTGACGAGCTGGCACCATATTCAACAGATTACGTCATAGTAGGCCAGTGTGAACATGGTGAGTCCTGAATTAGACTTTGGTCATGCGGCTCGCTCATTTTCAAAAGTCAGAGCAATGAAGTGCAAGTATGGTTTGGCTGTCCTTCTTAGAGCAACCGACAGAGTCGCCATTAGTGCACGCGACTAAGTGTTTTTGTTGGCGACTAGATTTTAAGATTTCGTCACCCAAGTGGCGACCAGATGCATGTGAACGAACTACATGCCAGCTTAAGGAATCCTTAGCGCCACAAGCTAGGACCTCGAGCTAAAATCGCGACATCGCTCTTTTAAAAGGGGATTTCCGATTGCCAGTCCTTTTTCATCCTAGAGTGGAAAACCCCCTGTGATATCGAGTTTAGACATTAACTAAACCCATTTCTTTCAGGTAATCCTGATGCAAAATGTCCTGGGTTTGCCAAGAACATCCGTCGTCTAGCGAGGACGATTCATCGACAAGTCATGGACCTTCTGACGCTCGTCTACGTCCAAGTCACAGGAGAGGAGATCAAATCTGAATTTGTAAGTCGTTAGATTTTCTTCATTCGACGATGAACGTCGTGAAAGCAATTGCAATTGAGCAATCACTAGCCAATCAGAATCGAGAGAAATTACGACTTGCCTCTAAATGGCTTTTTTCTCAGCCAATCGCAAGCCGAACCAATTACTAAGTAATTACACAATTGTAGTTACTGCAGAATTTGATTGGCTGAGAAAAACGCAAAGCAATCGCAATTACATAACACGTCTTGACAGTCATGTGAAATCTGCTCTATATAGACCCTTTTATTAAGTCCAGTCACGCATGTTTTCCGCGTTTGACGTCAAATTTATTCTTTTGAAATGTGTACAATAGACCAGAAATTGAAAAGAATAAATTTGACGTCATCTGCGGAAAACATGCGTGACTGGACTTATTAAAACGGTCTATAATAAACAGAACATTACATGGCCGCTTGAAGATATGAGCACGGCCTATCCTCTATTTACCATATCTTGAAGGACTGTAAGTATTAACATTATCAATATCTTGGTAACCGTCATCATGGCAGAAAGCGACGACACCCATAGACGCGGTGATTTTCTGTTTTTACCCGATCCTCACTAGCTATTTTTTCTATAGCATGATAATAAATCTTAGTAAAATATCTTTATTTCTAGGACGGCGTCCTTCCGACTCTTCGTCTGTACTCCAGGAAGGGAGATCTATACAAGCATACCGCCGATCATACAGAACCCTTACCCAGCTATGATGAGATGCTCAAGTTCGTCAGGCATCATACGAAGTGAGGCTCTCGTGGTTTCAGGCCGTGAAAATGAATATCAAAAGCGTTCTGCGCGAATATTTATGATTAGTAGAAACCCACTCGCATACTATCACGAATCCTGCAATCCGATTGGCTCTTGCATGCACACCTTTCAAAAGATGCTAAAATAAAGCCAATACGTTTTGTACTTTCTAGGAACCTGATTTTTGCTCGAATCACTAAAACAATCTGTCTAATACTTTGCTCACTGCTAGTTGCCCTTCTGTGTTCTACCTCTGTCCCCAAGGGCTCGTCATAGAACGTATAATTACTAGGTCTTTTCGGGCCATGCAAATTTTGGCTATAGGCCGCCCAAGCATTTCCCAGAAGCTAGTACAAAATTATTGCCTACCATCATATCTGTTTGGCAGCTTATCATTATTTATGTCATCTCTGAAGTCTATGGGAATTGAGATCACGTATCCAAACCTCCTTTATGCTTGTGATTCTCGATCACTGTTGTTTGAATCGTTTGAGGTAAACTATGGATCTTTATGTTTCCAGAGACAATACCATAATTGGAGTACCGCCCAGCAATTCAGATCAACTCCCAATCGCCGTGCGTAGTGCGTCCAAGGGCTCTAAAAGAGAGAAGGACGCGGAAGATAGTGAGAAGGCAGAGGATGAACTAGATGGGGAAGACGAAAAGGATGGAGAAGACGAAGAACAAGATGCAAACTCAATTCCACGTAAGTAGCGTTATGATATCACTGGCAAAACGCAACGATGGGCAGTAGTGATTTAGATTTTTAATTTGGTAAGCAGTTCAAACGTTATACTAGGAATTTCTGGAAATGAGGGTATTAGAGACCATCAGGGACGCGGTCATTCTTCCGCACCTCCACTGGGTTGCCCATCTGTTCAGAGATCAAAACACGAGACTCACGAAAAAGATACTGTTTGCCCTTCCCTCAAGAAAGTATCTTAGAGACCCGTGGCTTTTAGAAAGCAAACTTGTTGAGGGCAACTGTGTACCAGGCAAAGAGAGCTACGCAGTCCAAAGGAGAGTTCAGCCGGCTAACTGGCCTGCCTCCTGGGTGACTAGGGTCACTTAAAGAGAGCCGAACTGTACTGTACTGTAGGGTAGGGTCAGACATTTTAAAATTATTTCATGAAGTGGCCAGTTGGGTCATGATAATCATGATAAAAATGGCCGCAAATTTGAAAACCTTGTTCAATAGAGATTATTCTACAAAGATGGAACGTTGTCGCCAGAGATAAACGTCAAGTCGTGCTGGCGACTAAATTGGTCGCAACTTCAGGCCATGGCGTTGTATTTAGGATAGGGGGATGGTTTTAAACTTGTTGGACTTAAACTTGTTCTTTGCCGTTGTCGTTCTCGTTGCCGTTTAGAATACCTCGCTGTTAGTGTGTAGCAGGAAGAAACCTCTTGACTCTGTATTTTAGCCGAGGAAATTGAAGATGACGAAGTTGCTGGCGCTGTTTGGTACTCCAACCCTATAAAAGTACCGGAGGACAAAGTACCTTCGCTCACGGACAAGACGTTTACGCCATCACAAAGTCAGCATGACTTACTGATGGTGAATTTCTTCCAGCCATGTACGTATCTATAAAAATAGACTTCTGTCTATCTGTGAGTCTGTCTGTCTGTCTGTGATTCTGTCTGTCTGTCTATCTGTGAGTCTGTCTGTCTGTGAGTCTGTCTGTCTGTGAGTTTGTCTGCATGCGAGTCTGTCTGTGAGTCTGCCTGCCTGTGAGTCTGTCTGTCTGTGAGTGTGTCTGCATGCGAGTCTGTCTGCATGTGAGTCTCTCTGCCTGTGGGTCTGTCTGTCTGTGAGTATGTTTGTCTGTGAGTCTGTCTGTCTGCCTGTGTCTGTCAGTTCTTTTGTCTGGCCCTTTGTCTAAGAGTATGTTTGTCTGTCTGTGAGTCCGTCTGACTGCATGTGAGTCTGTCTGTCTGTGAGTCTGTCTGTCTGTCTGTCTGTGAGTATGTCTGTGTCAGTCAGTTCCTTTGTCTGATCCTCTGTCTGTGAGTGTTTTTCTGTCTGTGAGTCTGTCTATCTGCTGTCTGTGAGTCTATATGCCTGTCTGTCTGTGAGTCTGTCTGTCTGTCTGTCATTTCGACGGATTTCGGTGTTTGGATTTCTTTCATGAAATAAGAGTCATGATGTTTAGAGTGACTTTAAATTTAAGTAAGGATTTCATGTCTTTGATTTGCGTGTTCAGTAATATTTAAAAAAATATTTTTCAGGGGATCCACGATCTAAAGCTATTGTTGAACCCTACCTCGATGCAGCACTGAATTTAGGTAAGAACCATTCCCGGTGACCAAGAATCCACTAAGTTGCCAGATGACAAGGTTTTGTTCTATTCTATCCATACAAGTATGAAAATGGCGACAAAAAGTGACTTTTTGGCGACAAAGTAAGTACATAGTCAACATAGTCAGTTCCAGCGGCTAATGTTCTAGGCTACGCTACCCAGTATGAAAATGGCGACAAAAGTGACGGTTTGGCGTCAAGTGCAGCACACAATTGCCAAGCTAATGTTCTAGGCTTCCTGCTTCAAAATGTCGAAAGAAAATGTTGCTTAGGCGACAGGCTAAGCAAACATTCGCCTGTTGTTGCTTAAAATAATAATCAACTTACAGTCAATGTAAGCTAATATTCTAGGCTTCCCACCTGTCTGTTAACCGCATTTGAACATATCCATACAGGGCCCGACCAATAGGTCGCCAATAGCGACTGGATTTGAGGGTTTGGCGACAAGAAAATTCAACCTAGTCGCCAAATGGTGATCCCTCTTTTAGGGCTTGACTTTCCAAAGAATATTTAACTCATAATGGGTAGAACATTTCGGTTAACTTGGCAAAAAATGTGGGCGTTTGAGCTTTGTTGGAGACGATCGCATTTCAAAACAAGGGTGCCATTTTCAGCGGTGCATTCAGAGAAAAAATTGGGCGACAAGACTCTGTCCTATGGCGCCTAAAATGTTTAGTTAGGCGCCATTGGCACATTACAAAAAACGTTTATGTCGGGCCCTGTCATATGATACTTTGCGGAATACAAGTGCATATTTTTGTATTATTTCTTAGCACACAGTCGCCAGTGATTGTTTAACATAAAAAGTTGACTTTGTTTGCGGTTTTAGGAAAAATTGACATCGGTAACTTTGATGTTCAGCTGGCACGAGTGAACTGTTTTGATTGGACGGACGTCTGTCAGAAGAATAACATCACTATCTATCCTACTATCAAGTTATATCGGTACGCCTCTTGTGCTAACATCTAGACTAGCCTGCGCAGCAATCGTTCTCGTGTGTTCAGGTAGACTGCTTGTAGTCCCTTCTTTGGCGAACGTCCTTGAAAACGCGAGCGCGTGAAAAAACGAGCGCGTGAAAAAACGAGCGCGTGAGAACGAGCGCGTGAAAAAACGAGCGCGTGTAAAAACGAGCGCGTGAAAAAACGAGCGCGTGTAAAACGAGCGCGTGAAAAAACGAGCGCGTGAAAACGAGCGCGTGAAAAAACGAGCGCGTGTAAAAACGAGCGCGTGTAAAAACCAGCGCGTGAAAAAACAAGCGCATGAAAAAGCGAGCGCGTGAAAAAACGAGCGCGTAAAAACGAGCGCGTGAAAAAACGAGCGCGTGTAAAAACGAGCGCGTGAAAAACGAGCGCGTGAAAAAACAAGCGCGTGAAAAAAACCAGCGCGTGAAAAAACCAGCGCGTGAAAAAACCAGCGCGTGAAAAAACCAGCGCGTGAAAAAACCAGCGCGTGAAAAAACAAGCGCGTGAAAAAACAAGCGCGTGAAAAAACAAGCGCGTGAAAAAACGAGCGCGTGAAAAAACAAGCGCGTGAAAAAACGAGCGCGAGAAAAAACGAGCGCTGATGGCTTGAAGTACCGAAAGCACGAGCGCGGGAAAGCGGCGAGAAGTTCGACCAGCGAGAGTTTGGTCTGGCGTGGTGCCTCCGTCCTTTTTCCGCGCTGCAAAAATCTCGCCTGACGAACTTCTCGCCACTTTCTCTGTGTTTCCTTTCCCTTAAAACACCGGGACAGCTTGCTACACAGGCTACTTCTAGTTTATCTGATGAAGTCTTGCGACAATAAATCCAAACAATAAATGTACAATGGGCTTGCATTTCTAATTTTTCATTTACGACACTTTCAGGAAAGGTCTTCATGAGCAAATCTACAATGGGCCATTGGATGCTGACCACTTTGTAAAGGCAGTGCTCTTGTGAGTTCAATACACGACAAAAAATTCGCCAAATTGGGGAGAATCTTAGCTCCAACTTTTCCCAACCAGTAAGGGGATTAGAAACCAATTAAGAGAACAAAATCTGTCAAGGATGCTTTTGTGCTATCGATGTACCGAATAATTATTATTCAAATAAAACCATTATCCTGCTCGATTTTGCAGAATATCGTCTGATTTAGCCAACTCGGGACTGCGTCCCTCGTCGGTTAAGTCAGACGATATTAAAAAGCCTGAAATATCCGAAACAACCCCTGTGTCTGTATATTTCCTCTTGAGACATCCTCCACGAATTTCTGTATCTCAACACTCCCTTCGTGAAATCATGGAGTTATTTACTGGACGTATGATAATAATTCCATCGGGTGAAATCATGCATTGGGAGATCCTCTGAACGTGAAATTGTGTGAGGAAACATCAACTTGGCGAACGCTTAGCTCCGCTCCCGCTATGTACAGATCTGTGGGTGTGAACATTAAGTCTTGTGTTCAGATTATTTTAGAAGTATTTGTACAACGCCTTTCTGTTCACTTTTGTTGTTTTTAGACTCCAGCAACCTTCTCCGCTCAAACTGGCATCCTCTGAGGAGATCCATTCATTCCTGAAGGGTGAGCTACCTAAGAATGCAGCACAAGCGAGTCCCGTCTCCGTATTGGGATTGTTCGCAAATGAAGACACCCCTGGTAAGCCATTGACTTGCTATATGTCCGTGCAAGGAGCGTTTCTGATTGGCTAATTTTCTCGCTAAAATTTTCGCTGCCTGCAGGCTCTCTTTGTTTCTGATCTGAGAGACGCGCTGAATATTGGTTTGCCTGTGGCTCACGCGCGCGCGTTTGTATAGGTTTCCTGCGTTCTCTCGTTTGTATGGGGTTCCTGTGGACTCTGCTCTCATATGAACAAGTTGGTACGAAAGCTCTCAGCATCCCCCATCCCCCCCCCCCCCCCCAAAAAAAAAGCCTCTAAACAACATGCGCGCTCTTGACACAGGAAGCCCGCCGCGTGCAGATCTAGATATAGAAAACGAAAACTTTATTTTGGAAAACAAACAACATAAATTATTAGCACAGAGAAGAACATAGCGCCTGTAGGCAGGCTATACTAACCATTACTTCAGAGCTTGTGTCCTTTTGTGTTTTATCCGCTGTTTTTTTTTTTTTTTTTTTTTGTAGAATTCAAGCTATTCCAGGCGATCGGGGAGAAACTTCGTGGACACTACCTTCTAGGGTCCATGGCTGGCGAATCGGCGAAAGTAGAGTAAGTTCCTACAGCATACACACTTCATGGCGTTTGCCCTGTCGATAACGAATACCAGATTTGTCATCTTAGTGCCGAATCTCAATATTGTCATTATTTAACATTTTCTGTAAATAGAAACGATCCAGCTGATCTCCCACACAGTTTCTAAAAAATGTTGCAATTGAGCATAAAAACTTTTTCATCTGCTCAGAAATTCTTGCCTTCCACGATGATTGGGGGGAGGGGGGCTGAGGGAGCTGTAGCCCCTTCCCTCTCCCCCACCCTTTCTGAAATTTCTGGATCCGTGCCTGCAAATGTCCTGCTAGAGGTACACCATACAAGTCTAAAAGCCATAGAAAGTTTTCGATTTTATAAATATAATTACACCTATTTAAAAAGGTTTCTTTGGAAAACTAGGTGTTAGGTGTATATCAATTAGGCGTATATCAAGGGACAACCAAACTTGTTTCTGTTGGTCTTTTTCGCCATCATAACAAAACTAGCGCGCACTCCCATAATGCTTTCAATGTTATAGTCACCGCTAGGTGACTATAGCAAGAGAGAGAAAAGCACCGCGACCGTGCCACGCCGGGCCGCGACTTCATTCAGTATCTACAGCAGGCCAGGTTCCGTGACGCGGCACTTTTCACATTCATACGAAATCTGCTCTAATGAGATCTACCATCATTAATGTGTGTTCCAGAGCTCAGAGTCATGGTCTTCAAATACCCGCCATCGTGGCCATGAAGAGGAACGACCCCTTGTCACAACGTGTTGTGTTCAATCGTCCCTACACAGAAGCGAACCTCCTGCAGTTTGTGCGCCTCTCTGGGTTGCAGTCTTTCGTAAGTCTATTTGGATTATCATACCAGCGCGCCCTCTGTCCGACTCCAAATAATGATACTCACTTTATTCAAAATCACTATTTGGCGACGCTTGCGCAGAAAACAGGGCACTGGGAACGAGATTCTATTTCGAATCCACGAAGTCACGTTTCCAAGATGGCGGCGTCCGCGAAATTCAAATTAGAATCTCGTCAAAGCGAAATGAGTCGCGTCGGCTAAATTAGGTTTCTTTTCGATCCTAAAGCCTCATGGATTGATAAAGTGTCGCTTGAGTCTAAAAGGCTAAACAGCCAGCGTTCCCTTAAAGTATTTTGTCAAAATCATTTCCAAAATGGCCAAAACATGCCATTTCTCTGATTTCTCGAAAAAGAAGAAGTACCGAAAATAAAAGGTTTTTTTTCGGAGATTATTTTTCTTACTTGCAGGGAGAACTGAAGCCCATTAACTTACCGCTGTACTATGAACATCGTCGTCCACTTCTGATCGAGTTCCGAGCTTCTGAGGCTGCCTACGCGCCTGTCATGCAGCAGATAGCCGCTGACTACTCACTGCCAATGTATTCCTGTGCTGGATGCCAATGTATGTGTTGGTCGCAATGTCTGCCAGTGAATTTTATGGGAAAATGTTTTTTTTAATAGCCACTTTTTGCATCTCCAAGTGTACGAAACAGATTCTAACAAATATTGTAATTGAGCATAAAAACGTTTCCATCTCCTCGGGAAATATTGCCTTATGTAAACTGGATTTGACTTGTACGATGATTAAATCTAGTTTTTTTCGAAGTTTTTGCTTCCCGAAACTTAAACCCGAGTTAAAGGAAACATTTAATACAAAGAACTTACCTTATATTTTCAGTTCAAATAATGACGTGAATAGTGCAATACTGGAATCTTATACAGGAGAAAAGCAGGGCCCCGTTCTTGTATTGGTAGACCATAGCAAGGTATTTATATAACTTCCATATAAAATATTCACCAGTTAGCAGACAACATGTTATAGAATAGTCGACCTATCTCTTAGGGATAAAATCGTCAGCGCTGCTATCACTTAGGGCGTCTCCTTTCACGGCCAAAAATAGCAAAAGCGCCGAATGGCAATGTCTTTAAAAAATCTTCTGATGAGTTCACACAATTTTTCGTGTATTTTAGTGTTGGGAGTAAAATTCTTGGGCTTATAAGGGTGCACCTCATTTTTTCCCGACGAGCATCTTTGATAGTCTAGCTGGTATTCTGATCGGGATCCCTGTGGTAGGAGCCGAGTGAAGGACTGGGTCGGGTGACGTCACATCTCGTACCCACCACAGGAAGCCCACCTAGATTTCCCGACGGTATCTGATTGGGAAGTGTTTTTGCTGTTACGTACAGATCGGATAACATCTTGATAATTCCTCGTCTCTTTACCTAGGCTGCTGTGTATGTGTATAAAGGCACTGTTGGAGACAAAAAGGCCATAGTTGAATGGGTCAACAGCTGTATCACAGATGACCAATTGCCATCGAGTAAGTTATTCAGAACTGAGTTTACAGTAGACTAGTGGTGGTGCTTCCGGAAGGGGTCTCTCCCTAGTGGCAGTAATAGGTTACCCTAGACTGGAGTTTCTAGCCTGTTTCTCGTCCGCTACGGTAGAGTACGTTAGCACTTCCTATCTCCGCGTCTGATCAACGTTACGGTTATCATGGCCTAAGCAAGGTTAGTCGGGTACCCTGTGGGGAGTAGCCTGATTCTCATCCGCTACGGTAGAGCACGTTGCACTTCCTACCTCTGCGTCTGATCAACGTTACGCTTATCATGGCCTAAGGAAAGTTAGTCGGGTACCCTGTGGAGAGTAGCCTGATTTTCATCCGCTTAGTGCACGTTGCACCTTAGCGTCTGATCAACGTCACGCTTATCATGGCCTAAGCAAGGTTAGTCGGGTACCCTGTGGAGAGTAGCCTGATTCTCATCCGCTACGGTAGAGTACGTTAAGGTGACTCGCTCGAAATGGTTTGGGCGCTCATCTGTGTCCAGAGCTGGATTACCAGGTTATACATATCGGGTTATAAATTTTGCGCTTTTTTGCCGATTCCAGTAATTCTTTTTGTAAATCAAGCACAGATGACCCTAGATTTGCTGCGAATTCTCCGATCTTTGCAATCTTTTTCATCTAAGTAACAATTCTTAAATACAAATAAGACCCCATAGTTTTTATGCCCTCTCATAAAAGAATTCAATTGAAAGTGGGGTAATGACCATCATATTCGTGTTGGTATTGAAGTGATTTTATTATTACAACAATGATGTTATTAACATTGAGGTCGCAAATTAGAAGCGAGCAAAGCAATTAAATTGTGACTCACCCTAGGGAACATACTGTTGGCAGATAACGTATTCCTCTGAGACATGGTAGTGTTGTTGTTACAATAGATCAAACGAAGCATTACTCCTCTTATTGTCATTTTCAAGGTAACATTACCCCCCCTTTCCACTGAGTGCCCTGATCATTAGCATTTCACAACAACAGGTTTGAAACCTGCGGCCATGGAGAGAGCGCAGTTAGCTCGCAGAAGAAAATTAGAATTCGCGGCAATGAAACATTCAACTTTAAGTTAAACCTGCATAATAGCTTTCAAAAACATTCAGTTTAATTCCGTGATATCTCTTTTGATACAAAACATCCAATTTTAAGGTTAAATTTACCAAGTGCGGGATGCCATAAATTTCTGTGTTTTTCTGGTTTTATGCCCCAAAGAAACGGTGCTTCTAAAGTTAAGTGGTTTGGATTTAAAGCAATTGCTCTTAACATATAGTTTGACATGCATCTAGGTAACTTGTCCCAAAAATTGATAGGTTGAAATGCTTTTATTAGTGCATAGGAAATTTTTACATTCATGCCTTAGTGAAAGGCTTAATTTGTGGTGCGTCTACGACATCGACCTCGCTAATACATTTCTGACCTACGAATTTTCTGAAACTTGGCCAGATGAAAGTTCAAGTCTTCTAATGAGCATCGCCAAGATTTAAGCCGAAAATATCTGCAAGATTTTTTTATGAGAGGGCATTAAAAACTATGGGGTCTTCTTTGTATTTATGAATTGCGACTTAGATGAAAAAGATTGCAAAGATCGGAGAATTCGCAGCTAATCTAGGGTCATTTGTGCTTGATTTACAAAAAGAATTACTGGAATCCGCAAAAAAACGCAAAAGTTATAGCCCGATATGTATAACCTGGTAGTTCAGCTCTGGACACAGATGAGCGCCCAAACCATTTCGAGCGAGTCACCTTAACACGTCCTACCTCTGCGTCTGATCAAGGCACACAAGCACATGACTGTCCAGCTGCACAAAGCCAATTTAGTGTCCGTCTGTGCTGTGCAGTCCTGGCGGTACGTGTCAACTGATTTGGGGTTTCTTTCTCTTGCACAAGGTAAACTGAAGGAGAAAAAATGGGAACCTCTTCTCGAGGGTTATGACTACCTGAAAATGATAGACGAGGAGGAAAAAAAGAAGAAGGAGAAGAAGAAGAAAGAGGAGGAGGAGGAAGAGGACGGTAAATCAGAGGAACATCATGTTCCTGAACACAAGAGGGACAGGTAAATTATCATTCCTGACCGCCCATCGTCTGGCCGGTCGTCCTGTCTGTCTGTCTGCCTGTACATATGACTTTCTGTCTCCATTGTTTTTGCCTGTCTGCTTGTCTGTCTGTCTGCTTGTCTGTCTCCATTGTTTTACTGTTTGTCTGTCTCTCCGTCTCCGTTGTCTGTCTTTCCGTCTGTCTGCCCGGTTGCCTTCCTATCTGTCTATTTGCCCTTTTTGTCTGTCTGTCTGTCTTTTTCTATCTGTACAGCAGACTAGGTAAACAATAGATTCGTCCATTGGACGTTCAGAATTCTAGGAGCGTCGCCGTTAATATAGTTAATATGATATCTCCATGATCAGGGTTTATCGACTTATTCCATCCTTTATGTTACAGATTGAGACAAAGATTACCGGAGGACTTTAGGAAGAAGGAGGAGGAAGACGACGACCACCCCCATGACGAGCTCTGAGACCTTTTATACTTTAACAAACTAGTCCCATTATTAAGGATTATTATTGGTGTTAAGCGTCAAGGTACCCGCATTTCAAGAAGCGAAGAAACGGATTCCATAATACCCTAAATGATAAACCTCTTGGAACGTCTAAAACATTTTGTTGGTTCCTGGGAAACCATATTTAAAAATGCCCCTGGACCTCTCCTTGGTACTTTTCACAAGTCGGTGGTCTTAAAAGGACGGACCAATAGAAAAGTGATGGGGGGGGGGCTTTTCTGACTCGCTCGAAATTTCTTTGGGGGTGTCCCAGCTCTGCAGGAATTTTTTCACCCATTTATGACTCTGCAGGTGTATTTGTTTAGCCTGCTCGAATTTATTTCCTTCTGTTCATGTTTCTAGTGGTCCGTCCCTTATGCCTTCTGGGAAGCATCTAGGGGTTTAATACGAGTAATCACCGTTTAATCATTTTCAAACTTATCAATTATTACAACATATTTCACATGACGGTTGTGGACAATTATACATTTTAGTTGCGATTTCTTCGCTTGATGATTGATCCAGAACAGCCATTTGCTCAACCAGCCAATCAAAGCGTAAGGAAAACAATTACTGTACATATTCGCATCTGCTCAAGATGTAATCACTTTGTAACCTGCTGTTTTTGGTTTGATAATTCCATCAAACCATAGTTTATAGAGGAGAATGGTTAGGAAACCTGACACCATGTTATTGTACTATGTCTTTGTTCACTTTTTCTGAGGAATCCTTTTGTTTGTGCAGGGTCACGGTACATAAGTACCGAAATCCAGCCAGTAAGATTCAGTGTACAACCAGACACTGGAAAGATTGTGCAGGGTCAATATCACGTGTTAGTATCACCCAACTAGTGGACTATTGCCAATGCTGCATTCTGATTGGCTACGCTACTAGGGGACTATTATCAATATACCTCTAGTAGCAAAAGTGCCGATTTTGAACATGAAAACAATGGCGGCCGCTTCTCGTTTTGTCGAGGTTTCTGGTGATTTTTTAACACAATTTTTCACTTTTTTTGTCCAACTAGTTGGGTGATACTAAAACAATTAGACCTCTCGCCCTCAAGGGCCACGGGTCAATTGCCCATTCGGCCTGCGGCCTCATGAGCTATTGGCCCGTAGCCCTTTCGGGCTCGAGGTCTAATTGTTAAATAGCCCCTTTCAACATCCAGCCCACGCTATTGTGTTGGTCCTTTGAAGTTTGCCGGCCTACCTAACCATTCACTCAATTAACTATGATCAAACGCACTCATATAACAATTTAGCTCTCTCCGGCCTACGGCAAACGCCGTCCCAATCCCAAACAATAGAACGTTTTCTATTATAAAGTATAATGAAGCGGCATCCTTTGAAAAAGGAAAGGTTCCACAGAAGAGGTTCGACTGAAGTTCAACGTTTGCCGTAGGCCTTATTTTCCTATAAAATCATTAAAATGTTATTAACAGTGAACAATTTGCTTGGGCTTCCTGCGTGTCTCCACCGTGCGAAGCGTTACGCGATGCGTTAAAGTGTCCGACTCACCCTTCCCATAATGCATTGCTTTGTTTTTGTTTGCATGATTCCTTGCATCAGAAATTCTGACTTAATGCGAAGGAATTCTACTATTACGAGTTTTCTCGCGTTTGAACGGTAAAATGCACTAAACTCACAAAAATAACGCTTTTTTGTCGAGTCTCTGAATTTTGATGGTATCGAAAATGGCAGTGAAGCAGTGTATTATGGGAAGGATACGTCCGTTCTTTCAAGCATCTTCATTTCTAATCTCTGGGCACGCGCATTATCAACATTATGATCATGCATGTGCCTCGTCGTGCGCCAGAAAATAGCCGCAGTGCATTATGGGAAGGATACGACCGCTCGATCCATCCCGCCAAGCATCTTCTGTCTGCTAGATACGATATTCCCATAATACGAATATTATTATAACTTTGAAGTGTCTTAGCCTGCTAGCCGACTCTCCAGTGGGTTTTTTCGGATATTAGATTTTTTGGGCGCGCGGGATTATCAAATATCCGAAAAAATCCACTGGAGAGCCGGCTCTAGCAGGGGGCTAGCAGGCTAGAAGTGTTTTTGCAGAGTAAAAGTTCGTAAGTTAACTGTACATGTTGGATTCTTCATTCAACGTACATTCTAATAGCACAAATTGTGCTGTGATGGGGGCAAACGTGAGAGCAGATCAACTCTCCTAGAATCAACCCCGCTTTTCTTTTTGGCTAGTCGATAAACAGGAATATGTATACCGCCTAATCCCTCGCTCAAGTACTCCACCACCACTCTACCTCACTCCCGAATAGGGAAGCAGTTGCAAAAACGTGCATGCTGTTTATTGGTAGCGTGAAAAGGGCGGCACAGAGCTCGTCACCGCGGGGGATGCTCTGGTGACAGCCATTTCAGCTGCACTGATTGGCTAAAAGGGCGCGCATGCGTACATAGCTCTATCTCGCTTCTGGCTAAATAACACCACAATTCGTTTGCTAGCCGCCTTACCCATGTCCTCCACTTCTACGCTCTACAAGTCATTTTTCTTACACCCATACGTCAGTGGCTGCCACGGATCATGTAACAAAGTTTTTCGTTCATTGTCGTGCATGCGGGTTTCAGAGCAGCTTCACGCTAAAACCACATAGTCCAAAAAACATAGAAACCCATGCAAGTCCGTTGTCAAATCTAAGTCGCCCGATGCGGAACCCACACCGCACTTGATTGGCGTAGACCAGGAATTCATTCATGACTCGCCTGTCACGCAACGGGTGTTCTCTGGGCCAATCAGATTGCGAGAAATAGTTGAGCCGTTCTAGAATGTCCTCGCACGTGTTTGTAAGTGCGGCTGCGCGTATGCATGGGTAGAGAAAGGGATAAACTGAAAGGAGCAGGAAGACGATGCTGAACAACCAAGGCGTGAATTCCGGCGTGTCTTTAAAGCGACCAACAACTTTGAATCCAAGAACAATATCCATGACAAACGTCATTCCAAACGAGGCCCAGTGCATTACGAACCAGAATCTCAAGGCGTGGACAGTGGTGAAGACGTGGTTACAAAGCTGCTGGTGAATTTCGATGACGTCATTGAGTGTCCCAACGGAAAGAGATTTGATTTCGTGAAGCGTTTCCATGGTGACTGACTCTAGCGCATGCGTTATAACGGCGAAGATCCAACAAGGGGTGCCAATGTAGAGCCACAAAACGGCGTTTTCGACCACCAACCACGTGACCTTTCTCTCAGTGGGAAGGTATTTACCGGGCGAGAAAATGATAGCGAAGAGCTGAAATGTCATCCAAATACAAAAGTACAAGAGCATTTGGCCATTGACGCTGATCCATTGGCGTGTAGTCAAAAATGTCGCCGCTGCTTTTAAATTCAGAGGGTGCTTGTCTTTCCTGAGGACCTTGTTGCAGTAGAACATCAAAAGATAGCCAGTAAATTGGGAAAAGCTGAATAAAGATCGCGTAAATGCGACAGGGAAAGAAGCCCTGCCCATTTAACTTTCGACTTGTCGTAGGCGACGTGTCCATAGCAAAGCCAAGGGCTGAGTGCGGTGCTCGTTTGGTTGGATATGTGACCACAGACCTGCCATGCAAAGATGTTCCCTAGAAAGACGTATGCGTTGATGGCCAACCCGGTAATTGCGAACATTAGAGAGGTCCATTTCCATCTCAAAGGCCATAAACCAGACAAAATTGAAACCGTCTGTACGGGCAGTCGCAGGGCAAAATGTAAGCTAGATCTCGTGTAGCACCGTTGGCAAAGAAAACAGGTGCACTGATCTTCAACGCCCGTGGTTTGATCTGCTGGAACTTGAGTACTTTCTCTTGTGACTTCGCCCGCATCGCGAATTTTACGGAACGGAGCTCCTGGTCGATTCTCTTTAAGCCACGGCACGGTGTTCGCCCTTTCCGATAAGTTATTTCCTTCGTTTATATGCTCTTCTTGGAGGAAATCTTGACTAAAATTGAGCATAGTAATAATTTGCTGCTCCTGAGTCCTTAGTGTAATAGAATTACGAGATCAACAAAATCCGGTATTATATGACATATATAGTAAGTTTTTGTCTCGAAACTTACTATTGTTTTTGCTGGAACGACACATCGCAGTGTTTCGGTTTCGAGGTATCAATCGCTCGGGGCCTGCTGACCAACTTGGTTTTGTGAAATAAACTGCGACTGCGAGAAACAAGAAACACTAACAACAACAAAAATCACCCACACGCCCTCAAAAGCCATATGGTAGGCCCTTTAAGGCCGTTTCTACGCTGCAGTTTGTCGGGGATTGGACTTACTTTATTTGTCCGAAAGAAATGGCGGGTCTGACAGGGAAAACTCTGACGCGATGCCACATCTGATGCTCAGGATAGAAACCTATCTCAGCTCTTGAACTAAAACGCGTCAAACGTCGCCCTAAAAGCATGTGCTGAAAAGTTGTCTTTAATCAAATAATCAAATGATTATCAAAACAGGCAAGGGCGGATCCAGGGGGGAGCAAAGGAGGGCTTCAGTTTTCCCGTGTTGATGGACGAAACCCAATAATTAGCCCCCCCCCCCAAAAAAAAAAAAAAGATTGTTGACACTCCTACGATTGTTGACAGATAGACAGACAGACTTTATTGGCACTTTGTAAAAACAAATATACCCCCCCCCCCCCCCCCCCATCCCCTAAATTTTTGGCTGGGTCCGCCCTTGACAGGACTGACAAACAAACCCCAAACCGAACTTTTTTTGTCAAATCAATAGGTTCCGTTGAAGCGAACCGACAAAATTCAAAGTAAAACGAAACTCTGCCTCGTGTCTATCCTGCTGATATGCGAAAGGTAAAAAAAGACCTTTGTTTCAAAATAAAATGCAAATTTGAAGTATTTCTGAAACGATGATTCAGTGTAAATTTACTGGATCTTTTAGCCTATCGGTTGTTTGATTGGCAGAGCACTGGTCTGACGTGTGGGAGGACCTCGGTCGGACCAACACTCGTCAGGCCAGAAACTTTTTCTATAATTCAGCTTGCGGGTTGCAAGTCTGGAGAGTCGGTCTCTGTACATTAACATTTATTCAAAAAGTCAGTGTAAAGTACAGGGATTTCAATAAGTTTTGAAGTAGCAGGCTAAAATTTTGGAAGTAGGCGATTAGATGGGTTTGGGGTTCCATGCGAAGGCCGTAAGACAGACAAACAGGCAGTGCGCGCAGAAGGAGAAGCATGTCTTCGCCATGTCAGCATGATAGACATGATAGATTTTTCTGAGTAAATTGCCATTGGGACTCGGGAACTCTTTTGCATATCAACAAACAATTCCCGACACAAATTGCGAAATTGTCGTTTTCTCAAAAGCTCAAAGTCAACCCATATTTGGAATCATTTACCTTATGGTAGGACGAGATCCTCTTTTGACGAAAGGCGAAATTTGCATAAACGTGCAGGGAACTCGAGTTTTAGCTTGGCAACCACGCTAGAAAAGCCCACAGCTAGCCCACGGCGACTTCGTTCCCCGCCATCTTGAAAATTGCCCAGAAGACCCTGCGAACGAGGTTGGTAGATTCATTGATCATTTTAGGCCGGTTCATTTTGAACAGTAACTTACTTTTTCATAGAAGGTTATTGCAGCTTAGGCTCGGTTTCCAGCCTCGGTTTCCTAGGTTGAAGGTGATCCCGCGCTTTCGTTAGAAAACGCGACACAAACTACGGCTGGAAACCGAGCCTAATTGCAGCTTTGCCTATAGTTTTTTTTAGGCGGATTTTCCCGACAAGCATCCCTATCACAGTTCAGAAGAACACGAGCGTCAGTACAAGACCCGAAAAGGAGTAACATGGAGTAACTATGCCATTCGCCATATATACTCACGGCTACGCGTAATGCGTGACAAGACTCGAGTGTGACATGCGTGACTTGCGCCTACCAAAGCCAACACGATCACGAAGGGAGAATTTTAGGAGTAAAAGAACAGACTAAAACTAACTCAAAGTTGCAAGTCAGACGGCAGAAAACGACCGAAGCGAGGCGAAATGAGGCCCTGAAACCCGCACGAGCCACTTCCTTCAGTTTTAAACTAATAGCGACGAGCGGGGAAATCAGAGGGACTGGCTAGAATTACCCGTGGTAGATTACAGTGAATTGTTCCACAATTTTGCGAACTGGTCGCCCAGTCGCCGTTTGACAAAAGACTGCGGGAGGTAAAAGTTGCATGACTTTTTTCAGCGCACGGAGGGGTCCCTGTGTCTTATAACCATCGCTTCTTTGTCTATTGTTCATATTAATTGCTAACTAGCCAATCAGTGATGCGTATTCAGACATGCCCGGACATGTAACACATCACGCAACTCGGCCGTGTATTTCGAACTCTCCAGCCGGCAAATCAAACGTAAAAATCAAGATTTCAGGAAGCAAAATCATGGATTTTCTTCTAATTGCGGTAAGTATTGTCTTATGTTTGACATCAGATTGGTTTCCTGAATCACCACCTAATTTATAGAAAAAACTTATGCAGTGTTGTATCGTGGTTTTCAGACACTAGACTGTCAAATGTGAAATCAAAACGTTGACCAAACGTCGTAGAATCGGCTTCAGTAGTACACGAGAGGTCTGTTTCATCATCTTATTCGAGGTCATTCTATTTCAAATTGTTTTGGTGCCTCCATCTATTTGTTCCAAAAGCAAAATTAGAATGTTTAGAGATCGTATAAAACCCCTTTGTTCTGATCTTGCTAATTTTGATAAACTTCTGCTAAATTTTGCAGCACACAGTGAGCACAGTTCTAGAAAGAAAGGCTCTTCTAATATTACTGTGCACTTTTTGCAGACATCATACAACGAAATGTGTTGTTTTATCACTTACCTAAATCGAGAACCATTTACGAGACACTAGAAAAACCCAGACAATTAGAACGTGTTGTTTTCATGTGGTTATAACAGATCTGTTTTCGTCTTTGCTAAAAACTCTTGACTCAGCACATTTTTTGAAATCAAAAACCGCGAACTCAGTCAAATGCTACAGCGTTTTTATCCAAAACAAAAGATTCCTAAAGTTCCTAAGCCGTGTCGTAATAATTGCTTTTGGAAGCCGTATTTACTGCTTTGATTTATGGCAAGTTTATAGTGACTTTTATTGAAATTGCTGCACAGGGTTTTGTGTTGGTTTTAAATTAACCCTTAGTGCTTTAGCTATCCGGTCTGCAGTCGTATTTAACTATTTCCGCCACTGGCACTTCTAATGTTTCCCAGACCTTAAACTCTGTAAGCAAATAAGTTTCTTTTTAATTTATTTTATCTCGCGTACGAAAGTTACTGTAAGGTTTGCTTGTAAAAATAAAAAAAAACTTTGCAATATGAACAGACAGTCCGTCAAAGTTACACTCAGGTTATTGGAGATTGATTACTCTTCCTTGAAAATTCACTTGAAAAGGAGTTTGCGACAAGGCTCAGTCAAGTTTTTCTTTTATTTTTGGTTGTTCTATTACGACTTTGAACGTTTAAAAAATGATTAAAGCACACTTTAATCGTCGAGCATCTAGAGCATTGACTAGACACACTATAAAAATTCAGATAGAACGATACTTTGCTGTAAGTCGGAAACTACCATATTTGTGCATTTAGAGATTCAAAAATATCAATTCTATATTAATTTGAGGTATTTTGCAGCCTTATAATTCGGACCTTTGGGCTCAAAGTCCCTCCGACGAGTGACTTAAAAAGCCGTGCAAGTTTGCTTGCATAGAAAGGGCTTTCCTCGAAACCTCAAAAAGGTTTACTTTTACAAGTGTCGCGTCAAAAATGTTGATACTGTAGCACAGGGAGGATAGGCCCAGGCAGTGTAGAAATATCGAAGTATTTGCTTACCATCAGCTGTCTACAGATCGTGGAAATTTTAGGTCGCTTGAGTAGGTAGAAGTACTGAAGTAGTGGCTGTACGAATGCTATTGAATTTTCTGCACATTATTTTTGCTCTTTCTTTAGTACGGGTATACCTAGCAAATTGTATACGTAGCAAATACTACAAATGATTACTATATGTCACTATTCTAAGCTTCAATATTATTTTATTGTAATTTACAGCAAAAAATCGCAGAAATAGCCTTTTACCCACTCAAACGACCCCTGCACCTGGCCCCGGTGACTGTCATATGCACATACGGAAAATCGATTTTTGTGTGTCTGCAGTACACCAGGACTTCATTTCCTACATCGCAGTTTGAAAACAGTGAAAGAAAGTGACCGAGAAGATTTCCAGCTGTTCAGAAGCATGCCCTCCTCAAAGTCTGTCTTTAGGGACGTGTCATTATTTACCGGGGGGGAGGGCTCCCTCCCCTAGTCCTAGGTAAAAAAAATTGTGACCCTCCCCATGTAATTGATATTTTCTGAAAAACCTGTTAGTTAGGCTCTTGTCCGAATGTCTTTTTCTTTTCTTAAAGTACAAATACTTTTTTCTTACTTCTGTCAAAGCTAAGGAACCGCGGTCATTATTTATCGCCTCGATTATTTACGTGAGAGGATTTTTGGGTAAACGGTAAAAATGAAGTGATCCTCCCTCTATAAGTACAATGATTAACGTGATCCCACCTCTCCCGTCCCCTATTTGACCTAGTACTGATTCAGAAGACATTTTACAGAAAAAGGGGCTTGCACTTTTCTTTCGTTGCGCGCGAAGCGCCCCCGAATTTCGATAACGCATTTCATCAAGCCTAAGAGAAAGCCTAAGAGCACATGTTTTGTGTACGGTATAGTAAACAAAGCCTGCCAGGAGCCCAGGAAGAACGCTACCTCAACTATATAGGTTAGATGAAAGCTTCTCCCTATTGATGGGTTTCTGAGCCAACAACGTTATATTATTCATGCGCACAACTGCGCGCCGCAAATGACGAAGTTATTATGATTCATGCGTGAAGCGCGGCCCAAATGACGAATTTCTATATGCTTGTAACGTCGAACTCACGCTAATACCTATATGGGGTCCTCTTTCAAACATAGTGACTTCCCGTCAGGCCTATCATTGCAGGGCATTTGGCAGAGTTTGCTTTCCTCATCAAGATACACTTGTTCTTAAAACGGCGTGAGGGTAGCGTCTTCGTTACTGAAAGAGCATATAATATGTCATTCTTTATGCGCGCGAAGCGCGCCGAAATTTTTATTAAGTAAAAACGCAGATGATATAGAAGTTGCATCTGTTTCACTCTCTTCATCGTCCAAATGTTGTTGAAAAAATTATGACCCTCCCCCAAACAGGAGTGAAAAAAATGTGGACCCTCCCTTTAGACACGCGAAAAAAATTAGGACCCTCCCCACAAAAATAGGAGCCCTCCCCCCGCTAAATAATGACACGTCCCTTACAACAAAGATTCGGATTCAGATTTATTATTACTCAGTTTAGAGTATATGAAATGACAGAATAAAGGCAAAGCTAAAGGCGGATTAGGAAAGGTTTTCAAAAAATATTAGAAAATAACACCTATGTTGTATTGTGAATGTGCGCATTCTGATTGGTTAAAAAGCGTGTTTGTAAGAGACCTGAGAAACACGATTGTCACGCAACGCAGTCACGCGTGTGTATGTTATTTTCTAAAAGCAATAAAAATACTTATAAAATAATTTAGATAGTACGCGCGCTCTGATGGCTTAGAGCCATGTTTGCATTTCCCTGTGCAAACATGGTTGTGACGTAACACTTGAGTGACTGGCGAGCCGTAATTTCACAAGTTTACTTTTAGAAAAAAGTAACATGTTTTAGGCAAAAACATTTATTGAGAAGTTAATATTACTTGGGTAGGCATTTGACAAAGCACATTGAATTCACATAAAGCACGAGACTCGTAAAATAACCTTGTTTTCGCTTCTTTACTTGAGCTGTCAGAGTTCGACAGTCACAAGTCTGACAGTTCGGCAGTCTCGTTTTGTAAATCTTAACTAATTCTGCCTCTGGATCCTCGAGTATTAAATGTTTGACAAGCCCAGAAGGTGCAAATAGGTGGATTCCTTTCTTCTTTGCCATGTTTGCCGTAAATAAAGCGTTCAAATTCGCTCTTCGCTGCTAAAGCATCAACAGTTCCGCTGCCAAATATGCAAGTTCTTGCTCGGGAGAGATTTTGTTTCGGCTTCATAAACGAAGAAACTCGGCCAACACACATATGTAAAGCAACGGCTTCTGTACTCAAGTCTTCTGTTCGCCTTCTGTCATAATTATTTTGTATTTTGAATGGAAGATAGGCTCCATTTTAAGCCACAAATGTCATTTTAAAACCACTTCGCTTGCCGCCATCTCGGAAAACTTGCAGTCCGATCAGAGATTGACAAATCGTGCGATAGAAGAAGCGCTCTGATTGGCTGATGCAGCCTTTCATCTGTATGGAGAATTTAGAGTCTCATCCGCTTCAAAACCTTACTATATATATTCTACGCGCATTTTATTTTTGTAGATAATTATTTTATAAAACAAATAAAACACAGTTCCCGTGACTGCACATGCTTATGCAAACCTCGATGTGGTTTGGAGAATTCTCGAGCAGGTGCAAACACTCGCCTGCGGCTCGTGTTTCCACTGATCTGCTCTCGAATTCTCCCAACCACATCTCGGTTTGCATAAGCCTGTGCAGTCACGGGAACTGTGTTTTATTTGTTAATTTCTGCGTGCTCTCTGCTTTCTTACAAACACTCGGGGAATGTTGGTCGAACTGATGAAACTTGAAAGACACTCGCCTTCGGCTCGTGTCTTTCAAGTTTTGATCAGTTCTCCCAACATCCCCCTCGTGTTTGTAAGAAAGCAGAAGCACGCGGAAAGTACTTTTATTGCTTAATTAAAGTGGTAGCTGCCAAAGGAGCAAAGGCTCCCTTGACCCAATTGAAGAAAAGTTTGCAAGACCAAAATTGGGTCTGGAAACTGGTCGATGTAAATTTCCTTGTGACGCGAATCTAGTATGACTATGTACTACACATGATGCTTATGGCAAAATCAGATTTTGTAGAGCTACGGGAGTATTGCAAACTCGTTAGCTAAGAGCACCCTGCCCGACGAAACCTGACCCGACCGAAATTTTGACCCAACCCAGTCAATTTTTAGTCTCCCCGAGTTGACCCGGACATTTTTTTTTTCCTTCTCCGGTGCAAAATTTGAGTGTGTTTTGCAAGCTTACGTACTATAGACATTACGTACTTTAGAAATCGATATAAAAATATAGAAAGAAAGGCTGATAAATGCATTACATATAAAGGGCTGCATTCATACAGAAGAACTCTTGGGAATTTTGGAAAATGTCGATAATGACGCACAAGAAATTGTTCTCCGTGAAAAATTGAGCTGACCCGACGAAAATTTGTTTTCCACCCGATAAATTTTCCTGAAAACCCGTTAGGAATCTACATTTCGTTACGGAAGTGTGTCTAAGAGCTTCCTGCTGACAGAGGACGTAGTTTTGGACACATTTCATAACAGGGGACTGTTTTAGCAGGAAAGATTGAGCTTTAAAAGCTTGCAAAAGCGATTTAAGAAAATAAGAACTGTTATTTTTGTGTGGAGTTTGGCCGGGAGTTTACAAATACCTGACCAGTAAAAAGGCAATAATTCATAATTTTGGAGTAACTTCGGAATAAAATTTATTTGACATCTGATTTTTAAATAAAAAAAGGCCTAATGTGCAGAGGTCGATTTTAAAATCAGACCTCAAGACCGAATGGGCCATTATTAAATAATCTATTAGAAATCATGGCCCGTGTGGCCGAGAGTAACTGTTTGATTATATATCACTAGTTGGTCGATGACAGACATTAAAATACCTCCGCCTTTTTTCTTCACCGGAAAAGCATCAGCAAAATCGCCAATAGACCATTAGTGACTTGGCCAATAGAAATGCAGGATTTGCTATAGACATTTAGTTGATTTATAATAACTCATATTTTACCGTAGCAACAATCTCAAGCCGCGGGATACTCGAGCGTGCTTCAGGGACCAACATTACTTTTTTCGGAGAGGTGCCATATTGGCGCCTAAACACTAAAAATTATCGTCGCCAAATTGTGAAATTTGGCCACCATGATAGAAAACTGGTCGCCATTATGTTCACCCGAATCAATGCTGTAAGGGATTTTTTTAAAAACCTACAGACTGGAATAAGTCGCCATTTGGTGACTAGGTTGAAATTGTTGCTCACCAAACCCTAAATCTAGTCAATGTCGGCGACCATATAGTCGCAATGTCGGCGACCATATAGTCACAATATCGGCGACCATATAGTCGCAATGTCGGCGACCATATAGTCGCAATGTCGGCGACCATATAGTCGCAATGTCGGCGACCATATAGTCACAATGTCGGCGGCCATATAGTCGCAATATCGATCGAGCCCTGTGTTAGATTGTCCTAATGTTGTCAATTTTGTTTGTCTCTTTCAGGCGTTGCTCATTTTCAGCTCCTCTAAGCTTGTAGCTGCTGCTAGTCAGTGTCCTGTGGGGACATTTAATGAAAATGGCAAATGCTGCAAGTTGTGTCCTGCTGGGACCTACCTAGTGTCTCCCTGCTTAAGCAACAATAGTGAATCTGTCTGCGACACATGCAAGGTAATAGACGATCCCGGTGGGGAGGGAGATGTGTCGCTGAGTCTCCGAGAACATGACCTTGTTCAAGTTGAGAGAGAACGCAAATTTCGCGACCCTGTTGTAGAGAATCTGCGAAAATTCGCAGAAATTTATACCATACTCTAGAGGTGATGAAGGCTCCTGTTGATGGGCTCCTGTTGATCTTAAACTATTTAATTTTTCTTCCAAGAACGGTACTTTTAGGGACACGCCCTCAAATGAGAGAGCCTGTGAAAAGTGTAAAAGATGCCAACCGTCACAAATAGTAACGAGTGCGTGTCGCAGTACCAAAAATACAGAATGCCGGTGCAGGCCTGGGAAGTACTTTGACGCTGGGTTACTGTACTGCATGGACTGCAGGGTGTGCAAGAAAGGCTATGGAGCATGGAAGGCGTGCAGTACAGACGGCAATACGGACTGTAGACCGTGTGCAAAGGTAAGCGTCTATTCTATTTTCAGCGGCAGATTTAGACCTCGTCCACACTACACCGTTTTCAAACGAAAACGGATACTTTTTGCTCCGGATACGGCTATCGCCCACACTACAACGCCGAAAACGATCACCGAAAACGGCAAAAACAATACGAAAACGATAAGTGTGGACGCAAATCTTTTTGAAAACGGAGCAAAAAGTATCCGTTTTCGTTTGAAAACGGTGTAGTGTGGACGGGGCCTTAGGAAGGGGGCAATCTCGTACCCAGACGTTATTCTTTGCGTCTTTTGCGGTGTTTTTTTCCAATCGATTTCTCTATGAAAATTGTTTTGGAGCCGTAGGGACTGGGAATGAGTACTAGACACGGTGCGCAGTGAATTGTGGGTCCCATAACTCTCTGCGCGCCCTGTTAAAACTATCCCACAAACCATTGCGCACCCTAAGCGTCAGGGTACGTGACTGGGGAGGAGTGGGAGGGGCTGCGTCAAGCATATATACCATGGATAATGGCGGCGCTGAATCTCGATAGCAAGCGCGCGCGATCAAAACGATCATTTTTTATAATTCTGGGAACTCCCATTTTACATTTCCGAACGCGCTTTGACTTTCTTCTTTTAAACATTTTAAGACGGGTGCAAGTTTCGCATGGATTTCATTGTGGAAAATGTGGTTTTGGAGCGTAACTAGTCCTTATTAGGGACAGACCATTTGATACTTGATGGGGGGGTGGCTGATTCCAAAAAAAAAAATTCGAGCAAGCCTCTGACCTAGAAAAAAAATAACGCGCAAGCAAAGCTGGTGGCGAAAAAATATCGAGCAAGCTCACTTTAAAACTCTCTCCTGATTTACCGTTTTTAGGGAACCTGATGTCTTTATAAATAGAGGGATTTTTTGGTCGGTTCGCGCTGCGCGCTCGCCATCAACAACAATTAGAAAGCTTATATTTGTTTTCAAATTTAAATAATTAAAAAAAATGATAAGTAAAGGTTTGGTTACTTTCAACTGATATGTCCAAAATTGCAGCAGCGTCGCACTCATAAAAAGCGTAAGCTGTGGTGTAGTATTTACAAACTATAACATCCTACTAGGCATGCATAATTAATTTGTGAAAAGTTTTATGATGTTTTTATTCAGTGACTCCATTTCTTCAGCGTGATTCTCATCTCCCAGAAAGAAGAACATCATTAACCTCGTAGATTTTCAAAATCGCGGCGCGCATTGATAAACATGCAAACTTATCAGTTGTCAGCCCTCGTTCGTAAACCCGAACTGATCCAGATGCTTAGCATACCGATTTCGCGAAATGCTAACATAACAGGAGTGTATGAAATCAAACATTATTGAAGTGATCAATTGTCGTTTTGGGAGCGAAATAATTTAAGTAAAGTCTCCAACCCAAAAAAGAAATATCAGGAAAAAAATATCGAGCAAAGACACGTTCTAGGGAAAAAAATTCGAGCAGCAAAACTGGACGCGAAAAAAGTATCGAGCACAAAACAATTAGCCACTCCCCCCCCCCCCCCCCCCCCATCAAATATCAAATGGTCCGTCCCTTAGTTAAAAAAATCCAAAGCCTGCTGTTCACTTATCTGTTTGACGTTATACGGGACAATACACGTGACAATAAATGTAAATTAAATATAAATAGGTCGAGTTCTAGAGGAAGACTAAACTTGACGAGATGTGAGCGAAGAAACTAATTGGATGCTAGTTGGCGTAGAGTTTGCAGAATTACGGAAATCGCAGTAACTACGGTAATTACGGAAATCGCAGTCAGAACGTGGCGTTACAAAAGTGCTCTTCACATTCCACCTTCTAGGGTACGTTTTCCGATTCAGAATCCATGAAAGAGTCCTGCAAAACATGCAGCGTGTGCGGACCGGGTCATGACCAAGTCGCCCCGTGTACAGCCTTCAACAACACAGAATGCGTCAAAATGAATCAGACAGGGACATCGACCACCAAGAGCTCTCCGGGTTAGTAACGTGCGTAAATAGATACAACAGGGGCTCATACAGCTATTTCAAAAACGTTGTCAAGCCGTACGCGCCCATATACCGCAAGGTGTCTGGTTAGGAAGTCTTGTATCGGCCCACTGTTTAGCTCGCGAGACACTAAATGGTCAATCTAAAATCGTTGCATCGCGACCCGCGTTTGTTTTGTTTAATTTGGCATTGCTGTTTCGCCATTCAAATCTTATGAGCCAATCAGATTCTTGCCCTGTTTAGCCTAGTGCAGTCGACTGGCTTTCCGACGCGACTTTGTCTGGTTTCAGTTCAGAGGGAAGCCATTTGATTGTACTTGGCGGAACAGGGCAAGAGTTTCATTGGCTCAGATAGTATGATTGGCGAAACAGCAAAGCCAAAAATCCAAAAAGTAATTTGATGTTTTTGAAAACGTATACACTAAACTACTCGTGACGTTACTGGCATTACCAAAAGAGATGCAAATAAAGATTATTACTAGAAGTAATCGAAGATTAGTAAGTGCGCTCGTGGTTAAATCTTTTTCCGCTAACCTGATCTACAGCAAGCAACTTGCATATATACACTGTAAGGTTCTTATGAAACAGCTATCAAATTTCAGCCTGACTTTCTCGTGTTCTTACAATTGTTCTTACAATGTGGGTGCTTACTTGTTTACTGTATCAATCTACAGAAACATTGATTACCTCTATGTCCAATATTCTTGAGTTGTTAGAGTAAATTCAGTAAATTCTATAGCAAGAACCTTAGGTTGTTTCTATTCTGAAATGTTCGTCAGAAATCAAATCGCTGTAATGAGACATAGTCAACCATTCGTATTATTTATGTTCAAAGTCAAACAGATTCCAGTAATCTGTGCTGAAGCAGTCGGTGTCTAGTTTTCGTAGGCAATATATTGGTCAAGTATCACACTGTAGACTGAGAGAAGTTTCGATCAACGATTCTGAAAGCAGTCAACAGAACACACGTGGGTTGTACAGTTCTGTCTCGCGTAAATTTCATCGTTTGTTTACTAGAAAATACAGCACTAAACAGCCTCCTGACGTCCAGATAAGTAGCTTCGTCCATTTTTTTCTTTTTGTATATTGTCAACAAGTCACCAGATCTAAAACTCCAGCCACGGTGGAGATCGAGAAAGCACGAAACAAACATGAACTCGTTTTATTTGTCCGCACACGTGAGCGGGAAATTACATTACGTCATAAAACAACTCACAAACCAGTTTATCTGGTAGTTCGCAACATCAAGTCGAGGCTATTTCAGTCCCCGACATCTCGGCTCAAAACGCTACAGCATCCAGCCCACACGACGAGATTAGAATGCGCTCGTAGAACTCGCGCAATTATCAAGGTCTATTTCGTAGAATTTAGCAGTCAGACCAGTGAGGTATCATCAAAATAAAATATTTAGTTTCTATCCATACTGTCTTTCAGTCTGGGCGCGTAGGCTTGAACGCTCACAAGGCCGACAACCTCTATTGAAATAGCTGTAAACATTCCTTCGATGGGGTTCCTGTATTATACGCGCACGCGTCAAAAATGGCGGGAATTTCGGCGGAAACATCGGCCAATCAGAAGCATTCTATTATTATTAGCGTCGTAATAATTCACCGCTAGCCAATTAGAGCACTGCTTTTAAACTAAGCCACCCAATCAGAGCACAGCTTCGTAATAGCTGCAACACCAAGCATCAATACCATAATTATCATATTTACTTGTCACTGACGTGCATAAAATGAAAAGGAATTCAATCGAAAATATTGCACACAATAGATGCTTTCCTCTGACTTGGTATTTTGCTAGGCTGACAAAATGGCGGCTGACAGAGGCTCTTTAGCCCTCGAGCATGTCTAAGTCGTTTGCGGAAATTACAGAAAACGTTATCAAGTTGAGTTAAGTTTCTTTTAATTGCCTTTTTAACTTTTCGCGCCTGAGGGTTGCTCTCCGAAAAAGAAGCTCATTTTCGCTCATTTAAAATGGTGCTTCCATTGCATTGCATGGGGATTTTGCGCCTGAATAATTACCGATAACAATTTTCTAAGAATATTTGGAGATTCTCTGTCTTTATATGAAAGGTTTCTGATTTGCTTGTCCACTGTTCTAGTGACCCAAAAAGAAATATCGAAAATTGAAAGATAGGGCTTTTTTGCAATAGCTTTGCATAACGAAAATTTTCCTCGTCCAAACATAAATATTTTATTCAAGCAACAGAGGGAGAAGTCATAGTCTATAGAACAGAAAAAATACGACAACGCTATAAACGAGTGGAAATAATACGAGAACACACTGCGATGATTTTAAATCCCACCCGTTGGTTGCTGAATTTTATGAAGCGCTGTCTAGACGATGTTATACTCCCACGACAGACGATCTTATTTATACGCTCCCGGGAGCCTGATAGCCGCTGGCTTGATTTGACTCTCGTAAGACATGACACAAATATTAATAGGTTCATAAAGGTTCTAGTATTGCGAAAATGCCTCGCGGTGTTTGTAATTCTGTCGTTAGCACCTTCAGGAAACCTGGTGCCCGTTTCTCGAACAGCCGATATTTGTCAGGCCAGAAAGCTAGTGTAGTCCAAAGTGTTCGAGCATTCGAAAAACTCGGGTAAAAAAAGAATCGGAAGTTTTCGGAAGAGGCTGCTCCCCCGAGATTTTTTTCAGGTGATTTTTTTACTGATCTTGGTGTTGAATGAAATTGAAAATGTCTTCATCATTTTCATTGACCTTTACTGGTGATTTTAACTTTGAAGTTTTCGGTGTGACCATGCCCCTTTAAACTAACCAAACATGCCAGCTGAAACTTAATGGACGCACCTGTTACATTGGGTTCATCGCGGCAAACAAACGACGTTTGAAATGGTTTTATCACTTACATTAAGCAAAAATTATTGGCATGGCGTGAGTTATCAAAACCGAGGCCTTTGTTATCTGTTGAAGCCGAAGGCTGAGGCAGATAACACAGACACGAGGTTTTGCTAACTCACGATGTCATGTGAAAACCGAATTCAATAATTGTTTATTGTACATTTTAAAGACGACAAATTGATACGATGCCAAATGACTTTATTCAAAATCTAAAATGCGACACGGACGAGGGGCTTGGGAACGAACGACTTTCAACTTGACATGCTAACTGCAATATCTGCTGCATCAAGAGTGGATAAACAAGAGTTAGAATCTTTCCCTACTGTATTTGTCCACATCACAGTCAGAAAAGTGTCTATTTTTAGATTTGAGTTTCGCGCGCGAAAGTATTCGAATGCTCAGGCTCGAATGCTCGTATACCCAATACACAACAAAATAGAGAATATCCGACCTTATCTTTGCGATTTTAACGGTTTTTTCCATTGATCTGCGATTTAATTTTAGGCTGGATCTCACAACTGTTCGCGTGGCGAGAAAGTGGGAACCCTGTGGATGACGAATTTTCTCGGGCATCCTAGTTCTAAAAATAGACACTTTTCTGACTGTGATTCGGGCGTACATAGTAAATATGGAAACTCTTATTGCATTTAGCATGTCAAATTCACGCGACATTGAGAATTGATTGTTTGCTCTCGACCAATCAGACTTGCGATAGTGAGTTCGATGTATATCAAAAGCTTTTCGAAAATGCCAAAAACACACTAGTTGATTTAAAATTCTCTGAGATTTAAAAAACTCTTCTATAATTATTGGATTTCTTAATGGATTCTCTCTCATATTTCAAACTTTCAAGCTGGTGAAAGCTTTCCAGGTATAATCTCGTTGATTCCTATCATACGAATTCCGGAATCTAGTCTATGGTCGGTTTCTAAGGAGCGATTTCGTTTGATAAGGTATCTTACAATGTATATTATATACATTGTACTCACTATCTCACTACCTCGATTCTCATTGGCTAGGCTCGCGCTTTACTTGGGAATCACGCAATTTGAGCAATACATCATGGGCCTAGAGCACTTGAACGGCTTCCCTCTTTAACACGTGTAAAAGAAATTGCTTGAAATTCGCCTTGAGAGAAAAACAAACTTTGTTAATCGCGAAAGTAGTTTTTACTGAATCAATGTCAAAAGCTCATGATGTATTACATCATGAGCTTTTGTCAATGTATAATAAAACATCATCCAATAATTGCTTATAAAGTTATAAGGCAGTAACATAGAAGTTTGTAATGCGATTGATTTCCCTGAAGCTGCTGTACTAAATTAGTATATAGCTCGTGTTTATTCGATCAAAGTGCGCGCTCTGATTGGTTCTATCATGGTCACGTGGTAAAGTACAAACTCAATGTAGCACGCGCGGGCTGTATTGAAAGTTGTTGCCCGCGCAACATTCAGGCGGCGGACTATTTTTACACGGAATTTTCTTTCGAGGGAAAGCAAAACTCGCAAGTTTCCCTCGGGAGCAGTCATTAAGTGTATAATACCGCCTTTATTTCCTTTTGCAATTTTTTTAAGAGAAAAGTAAACTTACTCACGTGTTTTGCAAACTACGTTGGCTGAAGTGATTAAATCATATCTCTTGATGTGACGCAAGTAGTAGATCTATAAAAATCAGCAATATATTTTCAAGTAGTAGAGTGGATATTGCGATAAAACTAAGAGGCGGTGAGCCCTTTAAAAAAAACACAATGATCTGTCGTAGAAATTGTAACTGTAAATAAACGGAGCTGTTCGTTCGGGATTACTGTGCAAACTGTTTCAAATTTGTCATCTGTTCTTTTTCGCAAGCCTTCAAAACTACTATTCAGAGAGTGAACAAAAAACAACACACTTTTTTATATTTTTATTTTTTATTAAAAAAATGAATATCTACAATACTATACAAAGTCGTGTTCAAGTAATGATGCCGGAGAATTTACTTGCAGACCTTTTGAGAATAATAGCCTTTTTTTCTCACACAGACGTGTGGTTATATATGATCTAGGTCTATAAAAATACCCAATAATTAGTAACTATGCTTACAAAAATACCTAAATTTATCACAATATTGAGAAAATGTCTGGAAACCATAAAATAGTCAATACTTTGATCCTCGAGCTCTGTCTGCGAACCTGCGGTCAGACGATCGTTTTTTTTCTCTGTAATAAGCTCCTTTATTCAGTTTCTTCTAACTATTCAGTCAGTAGTTCCTCTCATCTTCCCGTATTCTCGTCCGCGCTCTTTCACCTCATTTGTGATTACTTATGGCTTTGTACAATAGCTGTGCACAGTTCTTTCACGTCTTCTTTTAAAAAACGTGGACCGTATGCTGACTGTCTTTCTCTGCATCATCACCCAAAAAATCTAAGCCATTTTTCCAGTATCTCACAGTCCCGTTTTCTGTCAGTTTTGTGTCCACGACAAATGTGAACGCTGTTTGATTTGGAGAGACGCTCCGGTGACTTGGCGTCACCGAAAAAATGCACCATTTTCGAAGTTGGAGAAAAGTCAGGGAGATCCTCAAAGTCAAAAATCAGCTTGATGCCTTGAATTTGATTGTCAGAGTTTGATTTAGCTCGCTTCGTTTCCATGTCTGGAGTTGTTTCAGCACTAATAAAGTCCTCAGTTCTTTTTCTTTGCCTTTGCTGTCAGTGTAATTTACAGTCTCTCTTGGAAAATTTCTTCTTGGACAAAACAGCAGAGATATGCCAGACGAAGTTATGCCTCTCTTGGGATTTTGTTCGACTTGATTTGAAAACGGGAACGGGCTGTTAAATATGACCTTGCACGAAGCCCTGGAGCTATATAAAACTTCGCGGCAAAGCGGCTGTTATCAGACAATTGATTTATAGTCCGGCTATAAAGATTAGATTTCGCAGCTCGAGACACGCGTATGGACTCGGGTTCGCCCATTTTGAAAACGTGAAAACGTTTTAAACCTATCGGTTATAATTACGAAACGTGATTTTTGCATCGTCGACAGAAAACGTGCGGGCGTTAGTTAACTAAACTAGATCGTGAACTGGAATCGGCTCTGTTCGTAGCGCTAAGGGCGTTTCACTGAAGATTGTTCGTCAAATTTTCAAACGAAGAATGTTTTCGCTATGAAGTTGTGTGATTCCTTAGTTGCCCACATACAAACGTGGGAAACACTTTATAGTGTATATCTATAACCACAAATTTCCCGCCGATTTGATATCAAAGGCGTCTGCGTAAAACTGGAGAATGCGATAGAAGGCATTAACGTTCGAATTAGTATATGATCCCAAGAAGGATGTAAATGTAACTAATCAAGGCCAGATTTTTAAATCAAAACATAGCTTCAGATACTACGATTATTGAGCTGGAAATTATGAAGATTTATAGGATTTTGGTTCATAGTTTGAAGCAATCCTCTCAGTCCGGTGTTTTAAATGAATGGAATTTTTTATTTAAACATTTTTTTCTTGAGTTTGCCCCAAGAGCACGCCTGGCTCATCTAGGGGGCTTACTCATTATCATTGGAAATTTGGAAAATTTTACCGGATTGGATATGAAATGTTTCCTTTCTTGTAGGGCCCTGCTGAAAGCTGCAGAAAGCAGCATTGACAATAGACCACTGGTGTGATATGAATGATTGGTTGAGCTACTAGTAGGCTTTAAGTTATAGCCTACTAGTAGCAAAAAGTGTCGGAATTGAAAGCCAGAAAATGAAAAATGACCAGATCAGAAATAAAGCGTTTTTGGCTATACAATTTGACCTACTAGTGTGATTTCACAAGGAACAATCGTTTATTTCAGTAAACATACGTTATTAAAACAAAGATTCGTATTTATTAATCAGGGCGTACCTTATCCTTAGTACAATACTCCCCACTGCTATATTAAGGTGCAACGTGACTTTTTCTTAAGTACAATATTGAAATAAAGGCTATTAATTTTGAGCACAAGACCTGTTTTTTTTAATCCGTGAAATACGCTATCAACTAATTACTATATACCATACAAATATGATGCTTGGATTGGAGAAAATATAACTATGTATTATGTTTGGAGTGGAGCCTTTTAACCAGCCCTCGACGTTATGTTGATTGCCGTGATAAAGTCTCCATGGTTTTGAAAAACCAGAAGTTATATCAGTCATTTGTGTTTTTAAACACAAATGTTAAAACTTCACTCGCTCGAGCTAAATTGCTGTGGATCAGTCATTTTTTTCTCAAACAGCTTTCTTTCCTTGGAATACTGCTAACAAGATGGCAAAATGTCATTTACTGTTGATTTGTTAAATGAAACGAGAAATATTTTTTATTTTACTGCGATTTTCATAATTCTGCGAACTCTTACTCTTACTTCACATTTCCGAGCGCCAAACTGGGTTTTGGTTTCTGTCCATCAAACCTTATTTTATGAAAGGCGCATGGATTTTTTTTTTTAAAGTTAAGTTTGCATTTATGGCAGAAAATTTGGTTTTGAAGCCTAGTATAGCCAGTCCTTATTAGTCCGAAAAAAACTTCAAATAAACTAGAGCTGTTCGCCGTGTTCGCTCGTTTGGCTTGACGAAAGCCAAGCCGCAGTTTGTTAGTTGGCGTAGAGATCGCAGAATTATGAAAATTCAGTGCCCTCAACACCACTAAATCGATCATTGAGAGGTAGAAATTGAATGAAGTGAAAGAGCCAACGCTCGAATCTCGTTACTTTCGTATATTCCCTATTATTTACCTACTTCTCTCTTCCTACGCGTTTTATTTCACGTGTTAGCCAAAGACGTTCAATATATTCGTCAGACTATTTTGACGGGGAGAAGCAGCCAGAAACGAGAACGTAAAAAAAATTCCGTAAGGACACGTGAGTTTTTCCTTTTTTCGAGGTAAACACTTCTTAGCCTTTAATCGTTTCAAATGTTCTCGCTCTCTGATTGCTGTGTCGGCCTCTTAATTTCTAATTTAGAAGGGGAAATATGAAAGACTGTTTTCTGCTACGTACATAACATGAAATTGATCTCCAACTGTTTTTCAAACTTAGTATGGTCATTGGTGTGGAGCCTTTTAACCAGCCCTCGACGTTATGTTGATTGCTGTGATAAAGTCGCCATGGTTTTGAAAAACGAGAAGTTATATCAGTAATTTGTGTTCAACTTCACTCGCTCAAGCTAAATTACTGTGGATCAGTCATTTTTTACCAACAGCTTTCTTTCCTTGGAATACTGCTAACAAAATGGAAAAATGTCATTTACTGTTGATTTGTCGGATTTGTTAAATGAAACGAGAAATATTTTTTTTGAAAATTATTTAGATTTCTTTTACTGCGATTTTCATAATTCTGCGAACTCTTACTTCACATTTCCGAACGCCAAACTGGGTTTTGGTTTCTGTCCATCAAACCTTATTTTATGGAAAGGCGCATGGATTTTATTTTCAAAGTTTAGTTTGCATTTTTGGCAGAAAATTTGGTTTTGAAGCCTAGTATAGCTAGTCCTTATTAGTCCGAAAAAACTTCAAATAAACTAGAGCTGTTCGCTCGTTTGGCTTGACAAAAGCCAAGCCGCAGTTTGTTAGTTGGCGTAGAGATCGCAGAATTATGAAAATTAACCTTAACACCACTAAATTGAGAGGTAGAAATTGAATGAAGTGAAAGAGCCAAACGAGACGCTATGCTTTTATAATCTCGAATTTCGTTACTTTCGTACATTCCCTATTATCTACCTACTTCTCTCTTCCTACGCGTTTTATTTCACGTGTTAGCCAAAGACGTTCAATATTCGTCAGACTATTTTGACGAGGAGAAGCAGCCAGAAACGAGAACGTAAAAAAAATTCCGTAAGGACACGTGAGTTTTTCCTTTTTTCGAGGTAAACACTTCTTAGCCTTTTTATTAAAATCGTTTCAAATGTTCTCGCTCTCTGATTGCTGTGTCGGCCTCTTAATTTCTAATTTAGAAGGGGAAACATGAAAGACTGTTTTCTGCTACGTACATAACATGAAATTGATCTCCAACTGTTTTTCAAACTTAGTATGGTCATTGGTCATATCTCGAGGTCAATAAAAATGGATTAAATTGAGTGCGTCAAAGTGCACGTTTACTCGCCATCAGGCAGTTAATTTCTGTTTATAATACTGGCGAGCATTGTGCCATTGTTACCACCCAATTCAGATCATGTGATGATTCCTTTTGGTGGATACTTCTGTTAGTTCTGCACATACAGCTGTGCACTCGGTCGAGTGAGAAAAAATTGACAATTGTAAACACCCAAATAAACCATCACATGATCTGAATTGGGTGGCAACAAGATGTCAACACCGTTAGCCGATTTGGTCTATTATCCGGGCTCTAATGAACATTTTGGCGGGCTCTAATATATTAGAGTCCGCTGCTCTGATCAATGCTATGATGGTCGCGATAAATTCTCGTTTTTGATGTTCGCGGGCGTAAATATGTTTTGGGCCCGACTCAGGCTCATTTTAGCCCGAGAGTAATAATGCAATGGGGAAGCCCGCGTATTTTATGTTGTTATCCTACAAGACATTGTTTGTGCGCTTGCACCGCGCCCGACCTCGTTTTTATTTATTTAAGAAAAAATTCAGAAATACAATTGCCTGATCCGCAGCAGGAGCCCATTACCTACAATCTTTGTCAAAACGCTTGGACCGGTAAAACGGATGCCCATTTTTACAAGCTATTTTAGACGAGCACTACACAGTATTCGCCCCCTCCCCTTTCAATGTTGATATCAGTGAGATGAATTGTCTCGGCATTTTGAAGCCCGCGATCTGAACGTTCAAAATAAGTACCAACATTGAGTGGGGGAGGGGAGGGGGTAACACAATTTGAGAACATTCCCTAAACCGACGGGAAAATACAAATTTCTCAAAAACGGTCCAAACCTTTTGGCAAAGATTGTAGGAGCGCCCATCTAGGGGGAGGAAGGTGTAACAGCGAATTGGAAAATGAAGCAGGTCTGAAGCTATTTTTGGAACAATAAATTTGACGCTCGAGCAATTAAGGTGGATCGACCCAGTAATTTTGTACCCATGCCAACCAATTTTGAACCTCTCATATAAAAACAGGTTGATTTCTATCGCGCAGCCAATATAACACACATACTACCAATAGACTGAAATACATGTCAATACAAAAGTTGGGGAGATCGGAGTTAGTATCACGTGACAATCGGGCTACGCCTATTTCTACTCTCAGCCCAGTTTCAAGCTGTAACGACATTTTTTCGAAAAATGCTCTACGGTACCTCGAGATGGAGTAGTTGCCTCCTTGTAACCGACGTTTGATTAAATTCTACAAGACCGATTTGAAGATAATTTAGGATTTATAAATAATGGCTATAATTTATGTAAAATTCAGTGAAGTGAATAAATATGTCAGAGTTTGGTACTTCATGGTTATTAATTGCAGGCTTTTATAGCCAAATCTATTTGTAATTGTTCAAGGAAGGTCATGCTTTTGATAAAAATTTAATATTATTTTGCGATTTCGAAAAATATAGAAATGTACGTATCAACATAATTCCTCCACGCATCGGCTCAAAGCGAAATTTGGGCCTACTTCCACGAAACTTGGTCTGATTTTAAAAATCGTAGTTTTTTTCGCTCGGAAATTTTGGACGACTCCAATCGATCAATGTAAAGTTTGTCTCTAACGTTTCATAGCAATTGAAATCCTCTAAGGCTGTCAACTGGGGACGCAAAGATCGGTAAATATTGGATTAATTTCTATAGTTTTCTCTTCTGGGATTTGCTTCTGTTCCCCATTCGGCACAAAATCGAATTCCAATGGAGCGCACGTGGGCTTGTCCTTGCTTGGCTAGTCTCCGATGTATGATAATTTTCTAAGGTTCTTTGGTCTTTTGTTATGCGTTAATTACCATATGTCGGGGACGATTCGGTGAGCAGTCAACCGCGAATATCAACGTGTGCCGCATTGGAAGAACAAAAGCAAGTCCCTGAGCGGAAACTGCACGAATCCATCCAATATTTACTGATCTTTGCGTCCACAGTTGATGCCCATAGAACATTTCAATTGATATGAAACGGCGGAGATAAACTTTACATTGATCGGTTGGAATCGTCCAAAATTTTGGAGCGAAAAAAACTACGATTTTTTAATTCAGACCAAATTTCATGAAAGAAGGTCCAAATTTCGCGCTGAGCCGATTCGTGGAGGAATTATGTTGATACGTACATTTCTATATTTTTCAAACTGCTTTTGTATGAGAGGTTCAAAATTGGTTGGCATGGGTGCAGAATTACTTGGTCGATCCACCTTAACTTCTCTGAACAAAGCATACGCTATCTGCATTCTAATTGCCTGAGCATGTTTGGCGTAGGCGTTGCATGGGGCGTGGTCGAAGTTTGAATTTTAGTGGGGACATGTGGGGGAAGAACCTTGGGGGTGACCCCTGGGGGGTGACTAAGACAAAACGTTTTAGCTACGGCAATACCTTGTGTGAAAAATTTGAAACTAAAAATAACTTAATAGAGGCCTCATTTTCAAATACGCTGTCTAATCGAGGCGAGTAGTGTTAATAACATATCATTCTACAATTATAGTGATATTCTTAACAAAACTGGTACTTATAAGCGAAAGGGAAGAAATGCCCTTTCCTTTCATGAATTTAACATCAGGAAATGAAAGAGCATGACATATCATTCTTGTACCTAGAGCTCTACAGCTTGTAACCTCGCGGGTAGGCTGTGGCGGCAGCCATTTGAGGGCTTTTGCTGATTGGCTGATTTTGAACGCGCATAAAGTTCAACGGCCGTTAATTTCGACTCTGTGTCAAAATTGACGCATGTGCCAATAGCTGTCACCAGAACCTCGCCCGCGACGTTACGAGCCAGGAAGCTCTGGGTACGAGAATCGATTATATATCGTACAAACATAAGAGTCCTTATCCGCCTGATCGGGGGTCCTGTGGTTTGGCTTCCGCGCGAGCAAGAAATTGTTTCACATAACTTCAAGCCACAGCTTCCCGCGCAAGCGCAAAAGGCCTATTCGATGCTAATGGTTTCATTTCTCTCCAGCCCCATCCCGCGGGACTTCCCATCGACCCTCGAGTGACCGAGAGTGGATCATTCCGCTTATCTCGGTCATGTTTGTGGTCCTCTTCCTCTTGTTGGTCGTTGGAGGCTGGCACTACCGCCGGACCCTCGTGAACCCGTGTCGAAGAGACTCGGAGTCCTGCGGGTCACATGATATTGATGAAGACACGGACCTCACTGATCAAGGTGAGGAGAAGAGAGCGATTTTAAATAAAAAAGCGTTTTAGATGAAATCACCGAGACAACCTTCTCGTACTTAGAGCTCCCCGGCTCGTCACCTCGCGGGGGAGGCTCTGGTGACAGCTATTTAACGACCTTTGCTGATTGGCTGATTTGAACGTTGGGGCATCATGCGCAGAAAGTTATTTCTCTTAACGCATTCTCGAACCCAGTTTTCCCCGGCTCGTCACCTCGCGAGGGGGTTGGCTCTGGTGACAGACGACCGGTTAGCGCAGTGGTAGAGCGCCGGGCTTATGTGCGGGAGGTTGGGAGTTCAAACCCCGGCCGGGCCAACACTCAGGGTCTTTTCTATAATTGAGGAGAAGGTGCTGCCTTTGCTCTAATATCTGCAAATGGTTAGACCTTCGCGTCTTCTCGGATAAGGACGTTAAACCGTAGGTCCCGTCTCTCACATGCACTACACTAACCTGAACCAGAGGGACGTTAAAGAACCACGGGGACGTCGGAAGTTGCCCATCCTCAGTGCAGGGCTTACAACTAACTAACCCATCACACTGACCCAGGGAACCTCGTAATTGGAGCCTCGCTCTGTGAGGATTTCCCGGCCCTCGGGCAAATCTAATAAACTAGCATTGACGAGAGATTTGAGCAGTTGAGAGAAACAACTTTTTGCGCATGCCTCAACGTCCAAAACTAGCAAAGTTCCTTAAATGGATGTCAGCAGATGAGCTGGGGAAGCTCTGGTCACGAGAATGTAACAGCTATGTATACAAAGTCGCGCATGCGTCAGTGACTGTCTCGAGAACCTCCCCCGTGAGGTGGCGATCGATTTCGATACATCATAATTTTAACTTGAGTCCGAGGCTCAGGGGAATAAAATAAAAGAAATAGCATCAGCATCGAAACATGAATAATTTATTTCTTTTCTTTTATTCCCCTGAGCCTCACATATTCAAGTTAAAATTTTAATATATCGAAATTGGTCTATTGCACTTGCACAAACTTGGAGACGAGATTTAGGGTTTGGGGAGCAAAAATTTGAACCAGTTGCCATACATTTCCAGTCTGTCGGTTGTTAGGTAAAAATGCCCTTCTCAAAATTAGCTGTCAACAGCATTAATTCGGGACAAGAGCCCATGAGTAGGAGCTTTCATCTCTTATATAGGGTCCACGAGGCAGCGTTTCTCTATGTCCGGTCTATTTTTAGAACACTTCATGGCACATTAAAATGTACATGACAATACCTCCCATTGTTCTAATTACATCTTAATCTTTGTATGCTCTCTAGCGTAACCAGCAAACAAGAATTATCCTAGAAACTGTTTTCTAAAAATAGATAGGTCAGGAACAACGGTAATAATAATAACGTGCTTATATAGCGCTTTATCCTCGCGGCTCAAAGCGCTTTACATTAATGGATAACTCATCCTATAAGAACCAGCTTTATAAACATGAGTGTACGGTACCTCAATTTTATATTGAGCCAGTTGGAGGCTCCTAGTTATGGTCTCCTGGGAGAAAAAGGCGACCAGATTTCCATTATGGCGACCAAACTTCACTATTTGGCGACGAGAATTTTTTTTATTTAGACGCCAATGGCACCTTTCAAAAAGAGTTAAAGACCATCATCAACCGACAGCCTTTGCGGGCTATTAGCCAATCAAAGCAGCCGAAAAACAATGGACCAATTTGAAAAACAAAAGAAAAAAACGCTACCGGTTGATGATTGGTCTTTAATGTTGGTAGAACTCCCAAGGTTAGATATGGATTTTATTTCATGTTAACAGAATTTGCAATCCCTGTGAATTCAGTCGAAGAACAAACTCCTCATGCATCGCGAGGGATACAACATGGTGGGTTGCGAGGGCGACACAAGAGCAATGGACCCCGGCGTACTAATCGAGACTCAAACGACAGTCAGGGCAGTACCGGGTCACTTCAGGGCGATAGAGCACGCACGGGAAAAGGTATTATATGATTCGCACTCACGTTAATTTTGTTTGTCAAATGTAGTCAGGAAAAATAGCGCGAAGAATCAAATGCATATATGTATTTTTTCAAATCCAGGTGAGTTTTCTCTGGTTGGCATACATAGTTCTAAGTCCTTGAAGATGAGTTATCTATAGATAGCATTTTTGTTTTGAAAATATGCGCATGGAGCCAAGGGTAACTAGGTACGCAAAGGAGCATGGGATTCCTTTTTCTGCTCCAAGGGGATCCTGGACTCAGATAAATTCGAGGTTTGGGACTCGGGATCCAGAGTATGGGATCCGGGATCCAGAGTATGGGACTCGGGATCCAGAGTATGGGATCCGGGATCCAGAGTATGGGATTCAGGATCCAGAGTATGGGACTCGGGATCCAGAGTATGGGACTCGGGATCCAGAGTATGGGACTCGGGATCCAGAGTATGGGACTCGGGATCCAGAGTATGGGATCCGGGATCCAGAGTATGGAACTCGGGATCCAGAGTATGGGATCCGGGATCCAGAGTATGGGACTCGGGATCCAGAGTATGGGATCCGGGATCCAGAGTATGGGACTCGGGATCCAGAGTATGGGATCCGGGATCCAAAGCGAGGGATCCGGGTTCCAGAGGTGTGGAATCGGGGATCCAGAGCATGGAATCCAGGATCCATGGGTCGGGATTCGGGATCCAAGGACTGGGATGCGGGATCGACCACGGGTCCAAAACGTCCGTGCTTGGAAATCGCTTGACACCTTCCAACACACAGTTTCCCGTTCATATAGCACGCATTTTATCCGTTGTCTGATGTCGTCCCTGAACAAATCTTAAATTGTTTTCTAATTCGAACCGATTTTTAATTAATTTGTCCCTCTCTCTTTTTTCAGTTACACTTGTGCGAGAACTGCCTGCCACGGTCATAGAATCCATTGCCATGTTACTTAATCCTTCAAGTAAAAACGACTGGGCAAAACTGGCTGCCGCGCTCGGTTATTCTTCTCTAGAGATTTCAAACTGGCGACTAGTACCGCTTGAAAGCACACAAAGACTATTACAAGACTGGCAGACTCGCGATACCAGCACGACAGAGAAACTTTATAGAACACTAACAAACATCAAAAGGGACGATGCGGCGGTTGTGCTGAGCAGTTACAGATAATGACATATCTTTGATATCGTCTGGACAACTGTACCCTGGGTACCAGAGTATCCAGGCTTCACTCGTTTACTAAACGCTGGCATGGTTTGCCTATTTCAGTCCTTTTAAAGGAGTTTTAATACCAAAGAAGCTGCCTGTACGGCCATGGAGACCAGAGGCTCAACATGCTCAAGGGTCACTTCAGGTCGAGGTCATGGTCGAGCGCCACGAGGAGCGAAGCGGCGAGCCCCTGGGGGACTTCTTTATAGCCAAAACCGTTGTTAAATTTCTCGCTGTGAATTTTCAAAACGTGGCTTGATCTTGCTTCTCCTGTTCCGCCAGTCAAACCATCTTAGCCAATCAGGTTTTTTCTTGTTTCGCCAAGTGCAGTCGACTGGCTTTTACGTCGCGACGGAAAGCCAGTCGACTGCACTGGACAAAACAAGGCAAATATCTGATTGGCTTTTTGGGTGGACCATTAGAAAGTGGAGGAGGGGGAGTAGCAATTCCCAAAAAGAATTCGAGCAAGGCTAATCCTTCCCAAAAAAAAATCTTGCAGAGATCCAAGGTAGTAAAAAACATCATACAAATTCCGGAAAAAAATTCTTGCAAAACCTGATCCCGGAAATCATGGGCAAAAAACTCCCCCCGCCCCAATTTCTAATGGTCCACCCCTTAGATTGTTTGACTTGCGGAACAAAAAAAAAACAAAATCCCAAACCAAAAGCGACGTTTCGGAAATGCGCAATGCGAGACAACGGACTTGGCAGCGTCTGGTCCCCAGGGTAGCTTCCTTGCCGCGTGCCACAACTGAAATCAATTTCAGTTGTTTTACGACACTTTTGCGGGCAGACATGTTTGACGACCCTTTGCCTGATGGCTAAAGGTGATATTATTATGGACATATTTGGATATAAACTTACCACAAGACCACGCGACACGTGCATGAGTTCGAGGTCATATCAACCTGGCTCCTGGACTCTTCATGAGGTCGAGGTCATATCAACCTGGTTCCTGGACTCTTCATGATGGTGGCACTGCGTCTCATAGACCGGGCTGCTCGTGTCATGTTAAAGGGGCTCTCGCACGCTTAATATTCGTCCACTGTGGACATAAAATAAATAAACTTGTGACCGTGAAAACACATGTACATTTTGCTGTAGTAATCAAAATAATCCTCCAGATTAATAGAAAAACCTTTCAAGTGTTAGACAAATGCAATTCTGGGTTGTTTTGACCTGTTATCAAGAGGATGGAATTGGATTGCGATTTGAGAGAAGTGTCCAGCAAGCGTGCAAGAGCCCCTTTAAAGTGACATGACACTTTCCAGTCTGTGGCCCCCACGATGCACTGCCCAGTGCATAGCCAGTATTGTATACTCTGCACCCCCTCTCACACAACTACAGATACACACTTACAGACTCACACACAGACACAACGAAAGTTGGTTTATCATTATTCATTAATGATAGTGTGTAGAGGTCAGTGTTTAATGACTGGCAGAACCCCCTCCCTACCCCCACCTCTAACACTCACTTTCAACACTTTCACACACATGCAGACAGAAAGAGAATCAAACTCTGCAACGGATCTGGAGTCCAATTACTATCAGATGCGCATGCGTTAGGTGACGTTGCGCCCCTTCTACGTGGGAAGTGAAATCTACCAGGAACTCCAGTAACAAATGGAAAGAACAACAACATTTGTTTGTCACTATTCAATTTTAAGTTACTGTTTCAGCAGATATTTTATCAAAGGAAATTTATATGAATCACCTAATAAGAGCAGTCCATTCCTAAGAGTGTTGATCTGCTACTAAGTTTGCCGCCAACGCAGTAGAATAAGTTCTATTTATAGAATCTCGTTTCCTACTAAAATGTGTTCTCTAATCCATGCTCTAATCAAGGAAATAGTTTGTCAACCTAAAAACTAGTCTTTGTCTATAGAAATCAAGTATTTCGAGAAAAATTATTTAAGTGGCTAATTCTCTGGCTTATGAAAATAACTGAGCATAGTAATTCAGATTGATTAAAAAGAACAAAGACTTTTGATGCTAAACATAGCACAATCTACAGTGATGGCGGACAGTCCTAATGAGAAAGGTTGACACTCCTAGTGAAGGACTCCTTGGTACGACAGGATAACAACACACGAAAGATTTCGATCATAATTTTTGTTGCATGCTATTACAATTTTTATTTTATCAAAATTACTCACTTTCTAGCCTGCTAGCAGGCGTTGGAGGCTGTTTTATCGGCGAAAACCTGGAGTTCGTAGTCGCGAGCGCCATCTTGGATTTTTTGGCCGAGTGACAATGGGGCGAGTGACAAAACGAGGGGGTGGGGGGGCGGGAAAGAGGCGGCACTCGGCCAAAAATCCAAGATGGCGCTCGCGACTACGAACTCACTTTCCAGCCTGATTCACCTACCGGTACTGTGGGTAAAATGTAAACTTAATGTTGAGTTTCGTCAAAAATCTACTTCAAATGATAAATAATTTATATGCATGGTAACATATTACGCCAAGAGAATATTTTCTTCGTTTCGCCTAAAAAAATACATTCTCAGTTTGAAAATTCTCGTTTTACTGGAGCAGTTATTTTCAAAGAAAAAAAAAATCATATCAAGAATATGATAAGTAAAATTATCAAAGGTACAAAAAGAGATAGGGATTAATTCCACTGTTGTTATTTGAATAAAATTTTAAGTTAATAAAGTAAGTCGTAACAAGTGCAGACGCTGCCTTACAAAGATCGTTAGTAAGCAGTAACACAGGGTTCCCGCGATTCCTTGCAGGCGCTGCGGAAGTCTTGTGGGCGCTACGGGCGTCTTTTTTTAGACTTACTGTACCTGTCTTCAATGATGTCATTTGGACCTTTGACTTCCACCGAAAAATTAGCTCATTATGTATTTCGCCTCAAAATTAGATTCCGCCTCAAAAAAGGGCTAATTCAACCCCTCCTATACTACTCATAGTAGTAAAAGAAAAGATAGTAGTAATAGAGTCAGCAGCCCTAATATAAAACAATTGCTGTTGATGAGGGTAAAAGTCCCAAAGCAAAACGGCGACTAATTCCCGCAAGTTTTCGGTCAAACTAATCCCACCGTATTTCTGCAAAATTCGCATCGTGAAGAATCGCGCGTCATTGAGCATAACTTGCATCTCATTACGCGGCGGTAAAATTCAAATTTGATTCATTATACAGACCATATTACAAAGAAATCGGCCAAATCACGCAAACTAGCCTCTACATTTATCAAGTTTTCGAGAAATGAGGAGCCCTTGTAAGAATTCGACATATCTAGGTAGCTAGTTTAAGGAACACATAAGGCAAACCTCTAAAGAAATAGAATATCCGCGCTTCAGAAGTGGTCGCATTTTGAAGGTATTCACAGGCCATTTTCATCTGATTTTATATGGCATTTCAAGTTCGTCTAGAAGTTCGAGAAAATATTTTGGAAACAAAACTACCTACAACAATTCGACAGGTTCCAGCATACTGATACACGTTATAAGAACACATATGCCAAGTTTGAGGGATAAACAACTCTTTAAAGTGGTCGCATTTTATACTTTAAATTTAACCCGCCTCAGGATTAAGGCATGGGTCTCGTCTTCTTTATCAAAAATGTGAGGGGGTGGTCAAATTGTTGTTAATGATGTGTCTTGCTTCATGAAAATTTGTATGTTTGTTACTTTACATAAAGTGATGACATCAGAACTGACCTTGCGTGTGTGACATTTAACCTTCTGGTGTCACGCAAGTATCCCTTCCATAATGTTTGGCTTAAAAGTCCGAGTTGAAAACCCCAATGAAACTAAACACCTTTTAACTTTTAACGTGCCTTATGGCAATGTCCTCACAACTGCATCTGGATAATAAGGACTTAATCTATTTTTACCGAGAAATTAAAGAATTACTTACTCGACCCAGTCCCCTCAAAAATATAATCGTGAATATTTAACGTATTTTAGAGATTTCTTCAAATGTCCAGATGACAAGTTGTACATGTTGATGGCCTTAATCTATTCATACGAAAAGGTTTCAAGAAAACTTGCGTTTAGCGCTCAGACTTTTGACAAATACGTTGGCGATTCGAATTTTGGTCTTAAGAAATGTGATAGGTCACGTGATGAGTTGATGAAGAATGTACATGATTGTTATTGGAGAGTTTATCCATACCGATCTTATGGACAAGTTATTCCCTTGATTTGTGCATTTCAAAGTGAGTTGACCACCCCCCTTAGTTTTAGGTCAAAATCAAGCATTGACCCATGCCTTAATCTACCTGAGGCCGTAAAGCTCTCTACACCAACTCAACAAGGTGATTTAAATAATCGCGCTCAGCCGAGTTATCCACGAGAGCACATGAACAAAATAATTCTCGCACATTTTATAGTTCGTTCAAAACTCGGCGGAGCATGACATCATTTTTCTTGATTTTTGCATCTGATTAACGCACACAAAAGAGAGACGTCAAACACAATGGGATTCTTCCCGATGGTGTCTTATATACGCCCTTATACTGATAAAATTATCAGTTACGCAGCATAAAAGGAACTGTACAGCAGAGCAGACAACAATCTTCTTTATTTAGTTATCTTTTTTAGGAAGAAAAACATAGTATTGATTCCAATCTAGCGCTATACAATCCTTAATATTTAAATTCAATTTCGACTGTTGTTCGCCTTGCAACGAGACTGATTCACAAATATTGAAGCACTGAGTGCTCAGTAGTAGCGTCACACATAAATTTATGATATGATTCAACATTGATTATTCTCAATCGCATTCTAGGCCACTTTAAGCGCCTTAGTTATCACATTTCTCATTCCAATCGTCAGCTGCAAATCTCCCTTGATTTCTTCCCAGCAGCTTTTGAGCGCATCTACAGTGTTGATCTCATTGTTGGTGATGACGTCAATGGCACGTGACGTTCTTTCAGGGTCAAGGTCATTCTCCGTCTGGAGCCTCTTGAAAAAGTGCTTCACCGTTTCGCCTCCCGAGGGTGCGCCTGCCAAAACAATAAATAACATTTCAACTTGGAAACGTATATTTGAACTGCGGGTTGAAAATTTCAACTGATCTAGTCGCCACGTCGACTTACTTAACCAGAGTGTAAAGTTAAAAAGATGGCGACAGAATATTATGGCGACCAAACATTAATATTTGGCGAGTAGATGTGTTTATTTAGGCGCCAAATAATAATAATAAATTTTAATTCAACCTCTTGCATGAGAGTCATCAGTACATATGCATAGATTTAAGGTGGATCGACCCAGTAATGTACTGGGTCGATCCACCTTAAGCAATCAGCGAACTTTACAGTAACAAACTCTCTGAATCAATTTGTGTTGACGGGCCTTTGATAGAAGCTTCTTTTGACATGAGGTTGTAACCTGACTCATGGCGAACTAGGCGATCTTTGATAATGGGATATACAGGTGATATACAGGGTTCCCCAGTTTAATGCGGGAGACGAACCGCTGGACACTACGCATGCAAAAGAGCTGCTTCGGAACGCTCTCTAAAGCGTCAGACAAATAGAGGGGGAAGCTGACGCAGGCAGCAGACGCATACTCAATAACAGATCTAAAAGAGTGAGCAATACAGCAATAAACTCGTCTGCAAAATGGCACCTCTCTCATTCAGTACCCACCTTGAGAATCCACGTCCATCGCACTACTCCCATGATGCTCTTCGCGCAGCTTCTGAATCTTGACAAACCTCTCCGCAGACAGCAGCACCGTGTCCATGATGTTCAATGCAGCCTTTTCTGTAGCTATCGACTCATTTTTGTGCTCGTGAGTGTAGTTTGTTATAAAGTACGTCCTGTCTTGTGGGCTCCCTGTGGCGGCGGAGGCCTCGTGGAAAGCAGTTTCTCGATCTTGTTTAGTCTTCAGTTTGTCTTCGCACGTGATCACAGTCACAGGGCTGTGTCCTGCACAACAGAGGAGAGTCACATTGTTGAAAAACAGATCAACAGGTTTGGGGTTTGACAAGCCAAGAGAAAACTAGAGACAAATTTAGAAATTCGCGAATTGGCCTTACCTTCAAACCGGAAGTGATCTCGGATCTTCTTCATTCTTGTCAGGTAGGTCTTGTCCTTCAAACGCGTGTCATTCGCCCGCACTACAAAGATCACGGCGTGCACGCGGTCTCCAAACTTTGCGCATGCTCTTTTAGATGCCATCTGTGGCTCCGCCTCTTCCTCCATGTCATAGTCTCGCTGGATTTCGGATCCGATATTGATCCTATCGCGAGATAAGAGAACTTTTATTAATTTGTTTCTTTGCGCGCGCCATCGCATGCAAGCAGGCAAGAGCCACACCCACGTGACCCCTTTGCAGCCATTTTACAAAAACAGTATTCTGCTTGCAGGCGGTGGCGCGCGCACGGTTTTGGTGTGAGGAGAAAAATCGACGGGAGGCCACCAAAGTCCAAGGTGGCAGCAACGGGTTTCTCGCCATAAAAACAACGCTCCACCGCTTTCAAGCAGGCTAATGGGGCTCGTACGAAACTGTCTGCGTAGCGCCCACAGAAGTATAATTACGCATAAGCGATTCCTCGCGCTGATTGGTCGAGACGTTCGTCATATTTTGTTATAGAGCAGATTTCGTATGACTGTGAAAAGTCGGTCGCACCACGGAACATGCAAAAAAAGTTTTGAATTCCCATACAAACACTTATTGACAATTTTGATTGCCAAATCTCTGCTTTGACGAGGGAAAATTAGATGAACAATGTGCTAAGTGCTTAGATACATCAAGTATACCTAACCTTCTTGAAAACAGAAATTTGTCAAAATACCACCCTTTTCGATGCTTGTAGAAATTAAATTCACAATAACACAAGATTTGAACTCGCTTTCGGATATTTTTTTAGCAATTGTAAGATATTTCTGGAGCGAAGAAAGTCTAAGATATAAATTTTTGAGTGATGATTTCCAGCCTTCATTTCCCCTACGAATCTGATTTGTTTCCGCCATCTTGCCTGCTAACCCATGATGCATCAGCGGCGTAGCCAGGAATTTCTGAAGAGGGGGGGGGGGGGGGGGGGGGGATAGTGAAAACATGGGACGAAAATGCTCAAATTTTCTCCAGCAAATACAGTAAATGTATGGGAAGATTTCCGAGAAAGGGCCCCCCTGGACCCCCCCACCCATCCCTGGCTACGCCCCTGTGCACCGTCCAGGGACTACAAATTCGTCTAGTCTCACCTTCCTGTCATAATCTTCAGGCATTCATCCGCAGTGCTGTCATCGATGTTCCAGAACCCTCGCGTATCCACCAGATTGAACCTGAGTTGGCTGAGATATTCTTCCAGAACCACCGTACCCTCAGCTCCAGCCCCCTGCTCAAACGCTGTCTGTTTTTTGGCACCTAGAAGGGATCTCTCGAGTGTCCCTGATAAAGAATGTGAAACGAAACTTCCAGGTTAGAAATTATTGGAATTTTTATACACAATAAGTTTTTATTTTACAAATTTATTTGACCGTGTAGATGTGCAGCAAATAATTTACAGGGAGTTGCCTGTTTTATTATTAAGTGCCAAAGATGAGTTTGGACAGCAGACAATCTTTATTTTTAGTTGAAGGGCAAAATAATGCCATCTTTTCTGACACCAAATAGTGCCACCCATACCTCTCCCCTCCACCCTCACCCTTATTTGCACCCCCTTACATATTTATAAAGCTTGTCTTCTCTGACCCTATGCAGCGCCATATATTTAATACCACCCAGATCCTCTCCCACCCCCACCCCGGGGGGGCTACTCCACTAATCTTGGGTAGGGGTGCGCCGCTAAGGTCTCCAAAACCTGACCCTATCAGATACCAAAAATCCTCGTTTTTTATACCCTACCGTACACCTACGGTCAAAATTATATACTCTACCGCATACCTGAAGTTAGTCACCAGGGTGGTCCAATTGGTCACAATCAAAGCGGAATTTTGATAATCATGAAAAGCTTTCAAAATAAACCACCTTTCCACTAATTGCGGCACAACTTTGATCGAAATTTGTCTGCACTTGGGTAGCCATACTGAAATACATACCCTATCAGCGACCAAACAAGCGAAAAATGGTACCCTACCATAGACCTCAGGAGCCCAAAAACCATACCCTATAGGGCGGCGCATACCCGTATACCATATATGAGGGAGTACCCCCCCACCCACCCTCCCACATATTTTTACCCTGCTTATTTGCATATGAAGCTTGTCTTTTCTGACCCTGCAGGGCCAAATAATGCCACCTAGACCCTCTGTAGCCTGCTTACTTACCTATGAAGCTTGTCTTTCCTGACCCTGCGGGGCCAAAATAATGCCACCCGCACCCTCTTCATGTCATTCACGTCCAACCCCTCCCCATGAAACGTTGCCATAGTAAGCTTTTTCCCAAATTCGTAAGCCAATAAAAACTCCTTCATCTTTAACACTGCTAGCTTCTCCTTTCTCTTGTGCTCCTCTTGCTGTCGCTTTGCTTCTTCTTGTTCTCGTTTTTGCTTGTTTTCAGCGGCTCTTCTGGCATCTCGTTCATTTTGCTGTTGAACCTTTGGAAAAATTAAAAGTAGAGTACTTTGTGTTTGTAAAAGGCTCAAAGTCAAACTCCCATATTGTAACGTTAGTTTTTTTGTTGAAAAAGAAACCAAATTTTACCCCTTAAAGATACCAAAGATGGTGTGGTGAAATACACACACACTGCCCCACTATTGTATACAGTATTGTATTAAAGAAATCAGGTAAATTGACTACCCCACCCAAATCCCTGCTATGGCGGGGGGGGGGGGGGGGTATTTTCTGGAACCACAAGTGAGTTCCTAGCAAGATTTTTTGCTCATTCTGCGAGTGAGTTCAGATGAGTGTCAAACACTATAAACGCAAAGTAACCACCCCTCCCCTCCCCTCCAGATGCACCCCTGCCAGGAGAGAGAGAGAGAGAGAGACATGGATCGATGTTAACGAAAGACAGATAGATACTGATCAACACAAAGTGACATTAAAACACACAAGTGATAGCAAGACAGACAGAAATATAGACACTGACGCACAGAGCAACAGGCAATAGAAATGAAGACATACAGAGACATAGACACAAATGCACAGGCAGACATTCAATAGATAGGAAGACAGACCAGACACAAAATCTGTATATGTTCAGGCAAGCCGGAGGTCGTGGGTTCGAATCCCTCTCGGGGTCAGAGATTTTTCTCTTTCTCCGCTTACTAGGGCTAACGATCATAAGCACACATTGGACCATTTCATTAGCACGTTAGCTTTCACACAAGGTTAATTCCTTATCTCCACTCTGTTGAACTTAGTGTTATGCGGCCACAGGCTTGCCTGAACATGTACATATAATATTCACTTCATTACCGCAACCATAACATCTAATATTCCCCGACCTGCTCCCAGTCTGGCCTGATAGCTCAGCTGGTAGAGCATCAGATGTACAATTCCGGAGGTCGTGGGTTCGAATCCCTCTCGGGGTCAGAGATTTTTTCTCTTTCTCCACTTACTAGGGCTAACGATCATAAGCACACATGGGACCATTTCATTAGCATGTTTTAAAAGCTTTCACACAAGGTTAATTCCTTATCTCCACTCAGACACAAAATCTGACACACAAAGCAACAGACAGGCAGACAATAGATAGACAGGAGACACCAATGTACCAAGTGACAGACAGACAGGCAATAGATAGGAAAACAGACACAGGCACATGTGCGCTGATGCCAAAAGCAATTAACAATACATAGGATGACAGACAGACACATAAACACAGATGGCAAAGCAACAAACTGATGACATCCCACCTGTGCCATAGCTGCATTCATTTGTTCTTGCTCCCTTTGTCGCATCTGCTGCATCATCTCTGCGACCAGACGGTTATTCTCTTCCATTGCTGCTTGACGACCTCGTTCCTGTGCCTGTGGATCTGTCTTGTCCACGGTCTCATAGGTCTGAAAAAGGATGACAAAATAAGAAAACTTCAGGCCCACAGCAATTGGTGTGCCAAGCACTGTTGTGGTAGCCCTGTAAATATAATTGCATTTAATAGTTGTTCTTTTGTCTTCAGGCAAAGCAAATAAATATATAGACAAATAAATAACCAAACTTGTTACTTCTAACTTGTATCTTTTTATCCCGGGAGGGGGACTCCCCTATATTTGGAGCAGGGGTGCTCATCAGGAACTTTCAATTTTACCCCTAAAAGGTACTTTTCATAAATGCCCTGAAAAGAAAATTAGTTTTCTAATTCTGATTTGTTATAATTTTTCTTCCTTTTTCAGAAAGTAAACGATAGCTGCCCAAAAGCTTCATATAGCTCTGGTTACTTCGTTGCGTGACGTGATGTGGTTTAGCCACTTTGGCGTGACGAGATGTCGTGAGAAACGTCGTCTGTATGTCACGCATAGTACCCAGCCTAGGCAATTTTTAATATTATACTAAGGTTTAAAATCTCACATCAAGTTTCCTCATTCACATAGAAGGATCTATAACCTTTTTACCCAAATATGAGGACGAATTTTATGATAAATAACGCGCGCCATTTAACCCAGTCGCAGTCAGGAAGTTGGTCTATGTTTCAACTTTCTGTTCTGAACTAGCTGCTCTGAAGATATCCTAGGGTGGCAATTTAACCATGATTGTATCTAAAGCTGAAAATTAAGTGCTCTTTACGGGTCTTTATACTCAGCTAGTATTCGACAGGAAAAAAATGGCATAAACTCACAAAAGCACAACTTGATATTCAATACTTACAATTTTAGTCGACTTTCCTCCCATTTTGGTTGTGTTGATGTTATGTTGAAGCTTTTACACTGTCCTCGGACAATTTTATGAAATTGCTCAGCAGAAACTCTTGATGGAAACTGAAGGCGAAATACTTGGAAGCGGCGACTTCCTTCAGTTATATGAACCCGAATGGGGTTTCCCCGAATTAACGTGGAGGCGTATAGTTTCTCGGAAAGCGATGGGTATGAAGTCATATTTTAAATAAGAGTTTCAAATTAATTTGCTTTGGTTTACATTTCGCCGAAATGTGAATCAAAACAACTCGGGGAAAGTTCCCTGGGGAGATTCCCTGTCACGCAACAACCGTGACGATAATTTACAAAGATGTGAAGATAGCCATAGATGAAAGCTTTACAATGCAGCTATTTTTAAATATATATTTGTCCGAACAGAAACTCGAAAAGAGGGCAAATTATTTTTCAGATTTTTGTCTTGCATGTCACGCAACGTCTCCTGGGGGTTGTGTAATAAACACGGTTCCCATAATGGAATAGTCGATTTTTATATCTATATTATATACTCTCCTGATAAACACCCTGAATTTGACACAATGAAAATTCTTTTTTCTCATAAATTTTTTTATATGAAATATTACATATTAACTTTTGAGTTTTCGTCCTTCCTTGACGTATAAAAGGGTCGTTTTCGCCTTTGCTAGACGTCACCACAAGAGCTTTTTTCTTGAAGACTTCAGGCGTTGGTTCACCTGCAGTTTCGGGTAGGGTACAGCACAAGATAGCGGCGGTGAACACAATGGCAGCCATGATAGAATAGGGTAACAAAACATGGATACGAACCTGACAGGAAAAAACGCAAAAGGGGGATAATAATTGGTGTTTGGTAATCTGGTAATATGAATCAATTGAGGGAGGCAGCAATATTGCTTTGGCTTGATCAGTAAAAATACTCACCAGCCACACAATAAATGGCGCACACAGCGATCCAATCTTGCCGCAAGCGGATGACGTCGCCATGGCTACATTCCTGGTAAAAATAAATCAATCAGGTTACATTATTATAATTACTACAAAGATGAAGGGAGCGGCTAGGCCTTAATGGTTTCCGAGAATGAGAAAAAGACAGACATAATCTTTGACGCAGTGTTGGATAAACACCGTTCTCCGTACCCAGAGTTCTGGTAACAGCAATTTGAAAGTCTTCGCTGATTGGCCGATTTTGAACGTTGGGGCATGCGCAGAAAGTTATTTCACTAAACGGCCCTGTGTCATATCTTGCACATGCGTGAGTGGCCGTTGTCATCGTCCCGGTATCCTTAAAATTGCTACCTTTAAGGGTTAAACAGTTGTATGATCAAACCCAATCCCCATCTCTTAAGGCTGGTTTCCATATAATCTCTTCGGTCTCATCAGTCTCGCCGATCGCATGAAATAGTGCACACGGGATCCACGAGATTCATGCGATTCGATGCGATCGTATGTTTCCATATAATCTCACCGATCGCATAGAATATGAATGTTTTGTGCGCCATTTTGAAAGTGTACGCAACCGAGATGACTGCTGGTCTCGAAACAATGAATTCTGGGATACATTCAGTCGCTGAATGTCTCCATATGATCTCATTCAATCTCATTCAATCGCATGCGATCGCCTGGATAGAACAGTGTTCTATACGCGCGATCGCGATCGCCCCGATCGTTTCAGTCTCTTCCGATCGCGAGAGAAGTGTTTCCATATAATCGCATGGATCGCGTGTGCACTATTTCATGCTACTGGCGAGACTGAAGAGATCGGCGCGATTATATGGAAACCAGCCTTTAGGGGTAAACTTGCTGTGGACCGCAGGCCCTGGTTTGCTACCCTTGAGGGTTGGATGCAAATTTTTCCGCCCATCATTGCCGTAATTTTAGTGGGTCCCTCCCCCTAGGACATTATGTTACTTACCTTATCACTGTCGGAAATATCTCTCCGGTAAAAACATAGTTACCCGCGAACACCATTGATATAAAGAACTTGGCCATCAAGCTCATTATGATGCGGCCTGCAAGGAATCCTGTTTATAGGAAAAGAGAAACACGAGTAGTCAATCCAATCAACTATTTATGAGTTAGAGACATTCGCGTACCCAGAGTTCTCCGACTCGTCACGTCGCGGGGGAGGCTCTGGTGGCACAGACCAGAGGCTCCTTATTCTTCTACTCCTGTGCATGTGGCTATAGACCTAGTGAAGTAGATGGAGACTCCTGCTGATGGGTTCCTGATTCTTCTACTCCTGTGCACATTGCTAGATCTAGTGGAGTAGATGGAGGATCCTGTTGTTGATGGGTTCTCATTCATCTACTTCTGCGCTTGTGGCTAGACCTAGTGGAGTAGTTGGAGGCTCCAGCTGATGGCCGGCTCATCATTCTTACTCCTATGCATATGGCTAGATCTAGTGGAGCAGATGGAGGCTCCTGGTGATGATTCTTCTACTCTTGTGCATATGGCTAGACCTAGTGGTGTAGATGGAGGCTCCTGTTGATGGGCTCCTGATTCTTCTACTCCTGTGCACATGGCTAGACCTAGTGGAGTAGATGGAGACTCCTTGGGCTCCTGATTCTTCTACTCCTGTGCACATGGCTAGACCTAGTGGAGTAGATGGAGGCTCCTGTTGATGGGCTCCTGATTCTTCTACTCTTGTGCATATGGCTAGACCTAGTGGAGTAGATGGAGGCTCCTGTTGATGGGCTTCTCATTCTTCTACTACTGTGCATATGACTAGACCTAGTGGAGTAGATGGAGGCTCCTGTTGATGGGCTTCTCATTCTTCTACTCCTGTGCATATGGCTAGATTTAGTGGAGTAGATGGAGGCTCCTGTTGATGGGCTCCTGATTCGTCTACTCCTATGCATATGACTAGACCTAGTGGAGTAGATAGAGGCTCCTGTTGATGGGCTCCTGGTTCGTCTGCTCCTGTGTATATGGCTAGACCTAGTGGAGTAGATGGAGGCTCCTGTTGATGGGCTCCTGATTCTTCTACTCCTATGCATATGGGTAGACCTAGTGGAGTAGATGGAGACTCCTGTTGATGGGCTCCTGATTCTTCTACTCCTATGCATATGGGTAGACCTAGTGGAGTAGATGGAGACTCCTGTTGATGGGCTCCTGGTTCTTCTACTCCTGTGCATATGGGTAGACCTAGTGGAGTAGATGGAGGCTCCTGTTGATGGGCTCCTGATTCTTCTGCTCCTATGCATATGGGTAGACCTAGTGGAGTAGATGGAGACTCCTGTTGATGGGCTCCTGATTCTTCTACTCCTATGCATATGGGTAGACCTAGTGGAGTAGATGGAGGCTCTGTTGATGGGCTCCTGGTTCTTCTACTCCTGTTCATATGGCTAGACCTAGTGGAGTAGATGGAGACTCCTGTTGATGGGCTCCTGATTCTTCTACTCCTGTGCATATGGCTAGACCTAGTGGAGTAGATGGAGGCTCTGTGATGGGCTCCTGGTTCTTCTACTCCTGTTCATATGGCTAGACCTTAGTGGAGTAGATGGAGACTCCTGTTGTTGGGCTCCTGATTATTCTGCTCCTGTGCATATGGCTAGACCTAGTGGAGTAGATGGAGGCTCCTGTTGATGGGCTCCTGGTTCTTCTACTCCTGTTCATATGGCTAGACCTAGTGGAGTAGATGGAGGCTCCTGTTGATGGGCTCCTGATTCTTCTACTCCTGTGCACATTGCTAGATCTAGTGGAGTAGATGGAGGATCCTGTTGTTGATGGGCTTCTCATTCATCTACTTCTGCGCTTGTGGCTAGACCTAGTGGAGTAGTTGGAGGCTCCAGCTGATGGCCGGCTCATCATTCTTACTCCTATGCATATGGCTAGATCTAGTGGAGCAGATGGAGGCTCCTGGTGATGATTCTTCTACTCTTGTGCATATGGCTAGACCTAGTGGTGTAGATGGAGGCTCCTGTGATGGGCTCCTGATTCTTCTACTCCTGTGCACATGGCTAGACCTAGTGGAGTAGATGGAGACTCCTTGGGCTCCTGATTCTTCTACTCCTGTGCACATGGCTAGACCTAGTGGAGTAGATGGAGGCTCCTGTTGATGGGCTCCTGATTCTTCTACTCTTGTGCATATGGCTAGACCTAGTGGAGTAGATGGAGGCTCCTGTTGATGGGCTTCTCATTCTTCTACTACTGTGCATATGACTAGACCTAGTGGAGTAGATGGAGGCTCCTGTTGATGGGCTTCTCATTCTTCTACTCCTGTGCATATGGCTAGATTTAGTGGAGTAGATGGAGGCTCCTGTTGATGGGCTCCTGATTCGTCTACTCCTATGCATATGACTAGACCTAGTGGAGTAGATAGAGGCTCCTGTTGATGGGCTCCTGGTTCGTCTGCTCCTGTGTATATGGCTAGACCTAGTGGAGTAGATGGAGGCTCCTGTTGATGGGCTCCTGATTCTTCTACTCCTATGCATATGGGTAGACCTAGTGGAGTAGATGGAGACTCCTGTTGATGGGCTCCTGATTCTTCTACTCCTATGCATATGGGTAGACCTAGTGGAGTAGATGGAGACTCCTGTTGATGGGCTCCTGGTTCTTCTACTCCTGTGCATATGGGTAGACCTAGTGGAGTAGATGGAGGCTCCTGTTGATGGGCTCCTGATTCTTCTGCTCCTATGCATATGGGTAGACCTAGTGGAGTAGATGGAGACTCCTGTTGATGGGCTCCTGATTCTTCTACTCCTATGCATATGGGTAGACCTAGTGGAGTAGATGGAGGCTCCTGTTGATGGGCTCCTGGTTCTTCTACTCCTGTTCATATGGCTAGACCTAGTGGAGTAGATGGAGACTCCTGTTGATGGGCTCCTGATTCTTCTACTCCTGTGCATATGGCTAGACCTAGTGGAGTAGATGGAGGCTCCTGTTGATGGGCTCCTGGTTCTTCTACTCCTGTTCATATGGCTAGACCTTAGTGGAGTAGATGGAGACTCCTGTTGTTGGGCTCCTGATTATTCTACTCCTGTGCATATGGCTAGACCTAGTGGAGTAGATGGAGGCTCCTGTTGATGGGCTCCTGGTTCTTCTACTCCTGTTCATATGGCTAGACCTAGTGGAGTAGATGGAGGCTCCTGTTGATGGGCTCCTGATTCTTCTACTCCTATGCATATGGCTAGACCTAGTGAAGTAGATGGAGGCTCCTGTTGATGGGCTCCTGGTTCTTCTACTCTTGTGCATATGGCTAGACCTAGTCAAGTAGATGGAGGCTCCTGTTGATGGGCTCCTGATTCTTCTACTCCTATGCATATGGCTAGACCTAGTGAAGTAGATGGAGACTCCTGTTGATGGGCTCCTGGTTCTTCTACTCTTGTGCATATGGCTAGACCTAGTGGAATAGATGGAGGCTCCTGTTGATGGGCTCCTGGTTCTTCTACTCGTGTGCATATGGCTAGACCTAGTGGAGTAGATGGAGGCTCCTGTTGATGGGCTCCTGGTTCTTCTACTCCTGTTCATATGGCTAGACCTAGTGGAGTAGATGGAAGCTCCTGTTGATGGGCTCCTCATTCTTCTACTCCTGTGCATAGGTCATGTCGAGTCAAGAATAACTGAGTCCGCACCATTAAATCATAAAATCATACCTTATCTGTCATATTGCTTGTAGGACAACAGCGCAGGCAGAGAATACAGCAGAGCAAATTAATGCTCCAACCATTGTCTTCTTTCGTCCTAACCTTTGTAGCACAAGAAATAATTCAATTTAATTATATAGCCACCTCAAAACTCAATATCGCCTGCGCGTGGATTACTTTAAATGTCAACTGTCCAAATTCTCCTAAATTGTATCGCGTGCGCTGAAATTGGAGTGTTTTGAAATGAGCGTGCAATCAAGTTGGACATGTCTGAATCCAATCATCAGATAACAGGACTCTATGCTAGTCCAATTAAGAAAAGTTAATTTGGAAAATTCGGCGGAACACCAAATGCACTCGACCGTTTCGCTGGGGATGGAAACATGATTCTCTAACTCGTGAATGAAAAGGAAAATCATAATCGTGAAGGGGTTTGGATACGTGAGATTTTTTATTGAGATTTTATTCCTTCATTTTCTCGCAATTAAATGATTCGTTTTTCAAATCCTCGACACTCGACAGCTATTTTAAACACACGAGCACTCGACGCGACAGCTATGGCAAGCACTCGACACTCGAAATCAATATCAAACACTCGGCCTTTTCCTGTTTTTTTTTTAACCCACACCTCAATGTTTGGAAATCCAGATGAAACACGTTGTCTCGTGTTAGATATATTACTTCAACATAGTCGCGTACATGCAGCTGGACTTGACTATTGTATATATCTCACTAGTTTTACACGGGAGCCTCCATAGATCGCGTATTTTGATTGGTACGCAGGTTTATATATTCGTTCTTTCACTTGCGTCGCTAGTGAAAACCATGGTGGGTAGATGGAAACCCAGGACTTATTGTATGTCATCCTTTCGATCACACTTACCTATCCATGGCCCTAATCACGATGTATTGAGCAGGCAGGTCAATCACACCAGTCACAAAGAACACGAGGTATCGGTTTCCGCCAAAACTTCCCGCACCAAACATAACGCCGAAATACAGCACCTCTGTTCCAGTCCTGAAATTGAGTTATAGAAATTTTTGATTTTTGCCTCTTGGATCAGAAAACGTTGCCCCTTGAGGGTGAAAAGCTGACAAGTAGGAAGGCCTAGCCATGTACTCATGATATCTATAACTTTACTTACCAACAAATCCAACAAACTATGGTTTTATGCACCATACCCAGAGACCGAAAGAGGTCCCGCAAATCCCCTTTTCGTTGATTATCAACAACTTTTGTTAAAGGGAGCTTGGGCATCTCTTTTCCATTGACTTTGGCGACTTGATCAAGGATTTTGAAGGCCTCATCATAACGTCCATTCACCAGTAACCATCTAGAGGAGCGCGGTATACACCTATAGAGTCACCCGTTGAACAAGAGTCAAATGCGTCACGCAACTTAGCCTCGTCCCCATGCGTCTTGCGTCACGCAACTTCACAAATTTAAGTATCCGTGACGTCACTAACCCGTCAAGCCGCGCAGCCAAAATGAGCCTGGGGACGAGGCTTTCCCACAATTAATATCAATCTAAATTTGACTAAGAACTCTCCGATCTCAGGTGTGTTAAGGCCTGACTTGAAAGGAGGTGGGGCTTATACGCGGATTCTTAAGGCAAAAAGCACTTTTGCAAATAACTACATTAGCAAAATAGCTACCGACATGGAACTTGGTATGAGTAACACGTCCCCCGACCTTAACTGTTCCATGCATTTAGTTGCTATGGACACACAATTTTATAGTATCTGTAAGTACCGTTTAAAATTTACTTTCAATCAAAAACGGGGAAAACTTACTGCCAATTTTCCTACTTTTGACCCTAAATTCGTAATCTTCATGAACTTCTGCAGTTGATAGCGTTTTTTAATCGTGTCCAGGGTCACGTGATCGTGAGAACTGTTGCCCTAGCAACCAAGTTTATCTCCTATCTCCGCTAATTTTCAAGGTGTTCTGCCTTAAAAGACGCTATATTGAAGGAATCGATGCAGTAAAGCAAAATTCCATCGTATTTTCAGAATAGGATGAGGTTTTCTGTTCCCCATTTTAAGATATGTCCCAAAAAAGGAAAATTATAGTGCACGTCCCTTTAATTTGGTTGTCATGGAAACATCAACCGTCAAAATTTTGCTAGTACTGGAATGAACATTGATGCAAAGTTTCATTGCTGTAGCTATTTTCGTATTCGAGATATTAGCAAAATTGATTTCTGCCCGCGTATAAGCCCCAAGTCAGGCCTTAACGCACCTGAGATGTAAGACAGAAAATGTCGTGACAGAGCAATGGTGCGTCTTCTATTCCGACGAAACGGAAGCCCCTGAATTCATGCCAAGCCCCTGAATTCATGCCAATGTGACGAAATAGATTCAAACCATTTTCGTCCTGAAATTTGTCTCACAGACAAGAAGTGGAGAGAAGTCTCCAGATCTTCAAGTCCGGAGCTCGGCAAAATATTTACTTTGCGGGCTTCCTGTGTGGACGCACGCGGGAAAAAAAAAACGCTCCTCTGACAGACGCTAAGGAATTTAATATATAAGATGAATGGAAGCCCTTGTACCTCCACATGAAGACCTGTAGAAGACCCGGAGCAGCTAACGCGATGGATAAGCTTCGCCAATTTGGCAGTAGGTATGCCCACAGGGGAATCGAGGAAGCGCCCACGACCCAAGTGTAATAAACATATAGGGTTTTAGATCGATGTTGCGTGTCAAGATACTCCATCAAGAGAACCATCCCTGGAAGAGTGGACATGCCTACGAATATGGAACAAGGACCGTCCGTCACGATTTGGGGGTTAGATTAGGAGTTTTAGGTAGCTTAGTGCAGTTCAATTCATAAGAAACGAGGATTGCGAATTGGCTTCATGATTTCTTACCAGGCTTTTCTTTCTAATATGAAGCTGCTGAAGTGCAATATGGATTCTGAGTTATGTTTATGTAAATCACTGGTCTTATCAACATTTTGTTGAAACAACCGTTGCATAGCTCCTTTAATGCAATTGGGGACAGAAGGCAATGATTGTTCACATTTTTTTGCAAAAGTTCTTTCTCAAAGCAACGAACACATGAACGAGTATCCTGCTCGCAGGCGTGTGAGAGTAGTTTTAGGTCGAGAAACGCGAGTTTGCTTTTGCTTGGCCCAAATCCAAGATGGCGGCCAAGCGAAAGCAAACTCGCGTTTCTCGACCTAAAACTACTCTCAAACGCCTGCGAGCAGGCTAATGAACGACTACACGGACTGGTGAAATTAGGGGTATCTATAAGTTTACTTACCCAAACCTACACCGACCAGTCCCCGCAGAACGGCAAATATCCAAAACGTGTTAGCAAATGATGCTACCAAGGCAAATACGTTCACCAACACGGATGGGAAAAACAGTGCATATTTGCGTCCAAGTTTATCGGACAGGACACCACCAGATAAAACGCCCATCAGATAGCCCGCAAAGACGACACTTTTAGAAAGGCTGGATAGACTGGATCTTTCGCACACTAGGTCCCACTGAAATGTAGAAAATTGTGCCAACTTTCATGACTTTGCGGCTCTCAGGGGCGGATCTAGAGGGGGTTTGAGGGGGCCACGGGCCCCCCTTTCTCGGGAGATGTTTCCATACATGTATCTTATTTGATACAGGAAATTTGCAAATTTCCGTCCCATGTTTTCTCTATTCTCCCCCCCTCCCCCCTCCATTCTGAAATTCCTAGATCCGCCCCTAGCTCTTGGGGGGGGGGGGGGGGGTACTCTTTATAAAAATAGACGGGGGTGCTCGTCCTATCTCTAGGGTATGATCGCTCCGAAGTGTACATTGTAGCGCGTGACCAGTGGCTTGAAGTTCAGACCCAAATTGTCCCCTCAAACCCGACCGAGAATCTTATCAAAAAGATCATAAAGTAAGTATTCTTTATTTGTTTCTATAAATATTTAAAACATTTTTCAAACAATTCGGCTATTTTTCAAACTTTTTCCAGTAGCCTGTGAGGCCTAGGAAAGACAAGAAAGACAAAGGATTAGTTTCTTTATGCAAACTTCACGTGGTTTGAGATGGGCATAATTTGCGTACGTAGGTAAAGAAGTCTATTGTTTAAGGTCTAGCTAACCAAGAGTGACCGGACTACTCATATAATGGGCGTGGTGGATTTGTTTTCTTACCTCGGATACTACGGAGTTAAACTGGCTGGTGTCGAACACCCACTCATGTCTGGGAACGCTGCAGCGTAATCCATAATGCGCATGGCCAGCCGCTATACTGCCGCTGACATTACACACAGTGCTGTTCATTGCGCATGTCCATGGAGGCTCAGCGGCTAAGAACGCAGGAGCTAAGAGCTGGAGCGCCCCAGTAAACAACTTGATGTAGCTTATGACGGCCACGAGACCCAACTGGAATCGGCCAAACCCTCCTACATATTTCAGCACTTCGTCAATTGTTAACCCTGTCTTCCTTGGTTCCTCTACGTGTTCCTCTGACAAGACAAGAAATTGTGAATTTTTTAGCCGGACAAGAACCAATATATAACAGAGGAACACTGCCTGAGGCATAAGTGTGAGGCCGAGCGGATTTCAGAAAAAGAGCCTCTATTCTTGATGCAGTAGGCCCAGGGATTCAGGGAAGGCTTATTGTGTCCGCGTTCCTTCAGTGATCACAAAACTTATATGAACAGCGTTGAAAATATGTTCTTTGAGATCGATTGGTAGCCTGTGGGATGAGCGAAACGCCGAGTCGCGGGCTAGCTGTGGGATTTCTAGCTTGGTTACCAAGTCAAAATCAGTGGCGGACAGATCGAGAACTCGAGTCTCTGAGATTCCTGCAAGTTTTCTTTAAAAATGTAACCGTTTTCTCGCTACTTTCCGTCGAAATTCTAATCGAAGGAGGATCTTCTGTCTCTTCCTAATAAGGTAAATAATTCCAAATATGGGTTTAGTCGGGAGGTGTTGGAAAACGATAATGATCTGGATCTTGTCAAGATCTGTCATTCCATGCCACTTGTTTCTTTCTCCTTTTTTTTTACTGTTGCGTAGTTGAAAAACACAAGAAAATACCAAAGTAAAAGCAAATGCAGAAAGATAAAAGTTGCCTCTGCTCGCAGAGAAGGTCTATCAAAGGTGCACTCCAAAAGCAGCGAATTTCATTGTTTTTTTGGTCCAAGTTTATGACGATTTTTTTTAGCCCGCGATTTCTCAGTTTATACATGTGCAATAAGGGGATTAGGTCAAATGATAGAGTTTACCACGAGAGGTACCGTGTAGAAGTTTATTTGCAGCACGATTGTGTTCGTATAAGTTCCGCACTGTTCTGTCTCAACTCTAGTAGTTTAGAGACTTTTATAACCAGAAAATTACAGAAATGATTGGCAGTGACGTTCTGGAATACTACTGGAGGATTCCTATAATGAGCTTCTAGTTAACAATTAGACCTCAAGGCCGAATGTGCTATGATGAATAGACCATGAGGCCGAATGGTCTATTGACATCATAGCACATGAGGACGAGAGGTCTAATTGTTTTAGTATAAACCAACTAGTTGGTCGGTTTTGGCAATGAATTGCATTATTTTATGTTGAAAAAATCAAGTTTTCTTGCAAAGAAAGGTGGTGGTTTTGCCAGGCACGGTCTATCACTAATAGACCATTAGTAGCTCAGCCAATCAGAATGCAGGATTTGTAATAGACCATTAGCTGGTTTATACTAATGAGGGATAGCCCGTGAATGTTTTGCGAGTTTATAGTCATGCGACCGATCAGTTATTTAAATCAAGCGTGGAATACAGCAAACAAATTTGACAAAGAACTATCCATAAAAGTACAAGACATACACAAATATGGATGAAACTGAAAGGGGAAAAACATTACAGGTGAGAAATGAGAAAAAAGAACAAGTCTCAGAAATGAGTTCCGAGATGAAAGTCTTATTGAATCCATATAAATAATAAAAGTTCCTCATCGGGTAATTGATCTACTGTGTGGCCGAATGGTATGATTCTCGTTCTGTAAAGTCATAGTCCGGGGTTCGAATCCTTGGATGGCAATTTTTTTTTTTTTTTGCATTTTTCTCAAAGGCAAGTATTTTTTGTGTTTTCTTACCGGACGCGTCGTGATTAAAAAAGTCATGTTTTATTCCAAATCGATAGGGAAAGGGTAGAGATACTACAGACAATGAAGTCTTTAATAAAAGTTGCCAGTGAGCATATGCACAATATTTTCTGGAATTTATCGCCTGCTTTAATTAAAACCAAAACCAAAATGAAAATTAACACCGCATTGCTTTAACCGGTGACGCAAACAAGTCTAATCTCTTTTCTCATGATTAGCCCATTCATGGGAATGCTGGGAACAAGGTTATGACGGCCGGTCCTACACACATACATAAATAAACCTTTATTTAGCCCCGCTGGCCACAACAACTGAATTTACAACATAAAAACGGCTGATTTCCATGTGGAGCGTCCTGTCCTATAAGTGCCGAAGAACATCAGCAAATAGCTTCCTGTACGCTCTGCGTACCTATGTTTATACTTTGGGCTCCCCTTTTTGGAGATAAATTTCCGATACTTTTCGATAAATTTCCCCATACATTTACTGTATTTGCAAGAGCAAGGTTTCAACTTTGGCCTCCATTTTTTTTACTTTGGGCTCCCCCTTTTTGGAGATCCACTGGATCCGCCCCTGAGTAGATATGGCATTTAGCATGTTAAGTTCAAAGTCGGTCGTTCACAAGCCCCTCAGAGTAATTTGGCATCTTATCAATTTGTCTTCTTTAATAAAATCATTAGTAAAAAGGTTATTGAATTCGGTTTTCGCATGGCATCGTGAGTTAGCAAAACCTTGTGCCTGTGTTATCTGCCGAAGCCGAAGGTTTTGCTCGGTTTTGCTAAAGCCCAGTTTCCCTGCTAGCAGAGGCCACTTCTTGCGTAGTTGAAAAACACAAGAAAACATTAAAAGTAAAAGAAAATGCAGGGAGATAAAAAGTAGCCTCTGCTCGCAGGGTAAAGCCCGGTGCACTAGCGACATAGGCGACATAGATATTAAGGACGTTATGTTGCAACGAAAAATGCATGGGAAAATAATTGAAATAATCAATATTTTCCATGGATCATCATTAGATTACTTCACCAAAGCAATCTTATGTTATTTTTGTGAACGTCAACGTGATATTTTCCTTATGTCGTTATATCGCAAGTGTGCACCAGCCAACCTCATCCAATAATTGCTTGATATTAATTTATTGATAACTGACAAGAATGTAATATTTGTTTTCTACTACTAAAAAGCTTTACATTTGTAAATGATTAAGGATTAGAGACTGTTGCGAGCGTTTTATTTATTTAAATAGATATATGAACTCCATTTCAATACTGCACGAAGCAATGGTGCGTGTATTTGCAAACAAAACACGAGCCGTAGCCGAGTGCAATTTGAGCTTTTTGAAAAACCAACGAGTGTAAATGAATTCCAAATTGAACGAGAAAAGTGGTATGATTTCCTTTTAATAATACACATGAAAAAATTTCTAAGGAGTTATTCACAAATCTGCTTACAAACTCAACAAACCTGACAGAATTTGACATGAACAAAAAATAAAGTTTCCTTAATATAGCGATATGTTATTAAAATATTTTAGCATTCCAAGAGAAAATTTGCCTTTTGTTAACCATTTTTGCACTTTGTTACCGTTTTTGGCACTTTGTTTCCTAAAAACTGCACTGCTCCCAGCCAATCAGAATCCAGCGATTTTTTCATGTGTATTATTACAGAGAATTATATAACGAATTTGCCTCTGCAGGAATGTTTTTTTTTCAAAATCTGTCTAGCAAAGTTGCTCGCCTGATTTCGAGTGGCTGTTTTGATTTTCTCTCGGGCGCAAATCAAAACAACCACGCGTGAACAACTTTGCTTGCTAATAAAAGACTGTCAGAAAGTCAGATTTGTTTTACGCTTGCAGAACAGGGGCTTGCGTGATTGTACCTACCCTCTCCCTCGACCATGTTGTCAAAATTATCCGTGAATTCTCGGCAAACAGACGTAGACAATTTAACAGATCTTCATTCCACTTGCATTCTAACACATCTTCGGGTCTTAACAAATATTATGGGATCTTTCATCCATGAAATGATGAACACTTTCGAAACACTTCTTTCTTCACTTCACTTCACTTTGCTATATTAGTGCGACCTATCAAAAAGATAAATTAATTGCACAGTGCATTATTTCCTAAAGTAATGTGCGAATTACGTGCTTTTTCACCGCTGCCTCAAGGCCATTAGACTTCGGCGAAATGCAGACCAGGGGCGAAATGACCAAGGGGCTCATAAGTAGGGGCGCCACTACTGAGGCATTTTGACCTAGTTATTTTTAGAACGATTTTACCGCTAATATGGTAAAGCTTTTGTTTTAGTAGCCAATCAAATTCGAGTGGCTATCCCGGGGGTGGGACTTTGGTCGGGGATGATCGTCGTATCTTTTAGGGGTTAAAATCACGGGCTTTGGTCTCTTTTAGGGGTGATCAGTTGATCTTCAATAAAATTATAGGGCCGAAATATGTGTCCAAATTGTTTATTTAACGATGGCGCTTCTAAAAACCGTGTAAGAAAGAGATTACTCGACGAGAAGACGATAAATCATTAGTCAACACGAAATTTCTTGGTGGGTATCTTTTACCTGTTACCTGTCTCGATCCTTCGCGCCTACTTGGCACATAAAGCCTCATCTTTAAGGGTAACAAATTATTTGAGCCACTCCATGTTTGGTATCGTTTAGGGATGAAACTGAAAATTTCCGACGATCATCCCCGACCAAAAAATTCGGGATCCCCCCCCCCCCCCCCGGGTGGCTATTCGATATTTGGTTTTACAAGGTGCCAATAAATAAAACTATCTGTGTTACCGGGATCTTTCGGGCGTTCTTGATTAACCAGTTGCGTTTTCAGTCTTTATTTCTTCTACTACCGTTCTCTAAAATCAGGCGAAATCCGCCGTCCTTATATGCGCTGGGACCAGACAAAAACCCATGGGGTAAAACAGGTCCAGGAGAACTTGTCCATCATGTGAATAGAAAACGGGGAGAATTTAAAACTATTTAAAAGTGTTAGCCAATGAGCCGAAACTTTGTGATAGTTCTCAAGTTCTCAAACCTTGCGGTTGTTAGCTGTTCCAGCGACTTCACACGAAGATTCTTAATTGAGAAATCATTACAACGCATGCCTAGAACATTGCGCTACTACAAAGAACTGCGCAAACTCTGAAGAGTGCGTTACTACAAGAATTTTCACTTTTCAATTAAATTGTAAAAATGAGTATTCCCAAAACCAAGATGCTTAGATGTTCCACAAGCTCGTGTAAAGAAAATCAACTGTACTTCAAAGATAGAAACGTACGAGCTTGTCGAACATACCCATTTGTGCTGCGTAATCGGAATTATCCAAACCTCTTGATTTTGGGGTACAAAAGGTTGCGAGGCGGAGGGTCGTTCACAAACCGAATCTAGCACCCAAATTTCGTAATGATCATTTTTCACTTCCTATGTTTTGACTAATTTTAAGTGCATTATATAAAGCGAATGCCACACATTTCTTAATTATAAAACAAAACCAAATAAACCCGCTATCTATTAAATATTAAAAATTGTCAAATCCTGTGACGTAACATCTGTCTGTCTGTCTGCGTTCTGGGAGACGGACGGAAATGGCGCAAATACAAAAGTTTAGTGTTTTGACAACAAGTAACCACCCCCACCCCCCGGCTTGTTATACACACATTCGAGCATAAAATACATTTACCTTTTCCCATTCTTGCAGGCACTAAGGGACTGTTCGTTAATTACGTCGCAGGGGGGGGGGACTGGTGGTTTTATAGGGAGGGGGGGAGGTAAATTTTGCAAAACGTCGAAAAAAAATTTAATTAAAACACGCGAAACTTTTTGGGGGGGGGGTGCATTTCAGCGTCATGCAAATTTTCAATAGACTAGGATTGAGATTGAGTGCAATTGTGTGATTGAGTGTCCAGAGCCGGCCCTCGGCTGTTTTAAGTGGAAGCGGTTATGCGGGATCCCTGTGCTCAGTACGCCCCATAATGCCCCGCGCGCCATAATACGTACGCAGGAACCCTGTGCTCTTCTTAAATGAAGCAGGTGAGCGAATTTCTGGACGTTTTCTATGTTTATTCTGCTGATACCAGCTTAGTCGATAAGAGCGCAGCCGTTTTTCGAAGGGAGTAATTGAAACTACTTTTTTTGTACGGGGGTAAGTTTGCACAAAAACTACGTTTCGAAGCCAGTTTGGAGCTTCTTTGTAAAATTCGAGCTCGACGAAGAAGGCGGGGAGGGCAAAGCCCTTGATCTCAGGCCCGTAGGAGGGGTGGTTCGAGGAGTTCGAACGAACAAGTTTGCCTGAATTCAGACGTATTTTCCATCGTAATTTTCTCTCGTATTTTTACGAGAGAGAATACGTCTGAAATTCAGGCGACCCAACAAGTGTGATATTGATAAAACCATTGTTGCTTGATTTGCTATATGAGGTAACTATATGAGGTACCTATCTGGACAACATTGCAAGTTTTCGAATTTTACCCCCGAAAAGGTACCAGAGGCCTGATTTGAAACCCTAAAAGGTACGACGAGCACCCCCGCCCCAAAAATAGGGGATCCCCCCCGTGATATAAGGAATATTATTAATAGACAAAGGATGGGTCGAAATTCCATGGACTGTATTTACGGACGTTCGTCGAATACAACAGATACAAAGGGAATTTCTTATTAACGCAGTGTGAAAGAGTGGCTATTGTAATTACTTTCTGCACTCCTAGTCCCATTGGTTTCTGCACTCCTAGTCCCATTGGTAGCGAGTAATTTAGTTCTGATTGCATTGCTCTAAAATAGATTCACATTAGAGTTAAAGTCATTTTTCCAATTTCTTGGATCCTCGTCGCAGTCTTCTTCCGGGCCCTTGCGACCTTGTCTTCGCATTTCTTCATCTCTAGCGGCAGATTTTCTTCGTTTCATACTTCTCTTAGTTTGTCTCATCTTTACCGATCTCTCTGCGCACTCTAGCGCCGTGTGCAGCATCCTCAGCACCCTTTTCTGCATTTCTACGTCATGCTCTCTCTGTCCACTCAGCCAATTAGAGATCAACACTGTGTGATCTTCGAAGCTTCCAGTTGCCTGACGCGCCTTCCCAAGAACCTCTTTGCGTCGAGCTTTAGCGTGCCTGCTGCTGTCGATGACGTCACCATGGGTTACGGCGGTGACAGTAGTAATAACTATCGATGAGGTCAAAAAACAAATAAGCAAAAGTGATTAGTATCCCTAAGGATAGCATTTGCAATTCATTGTTACCTGATTTTGCTTGAATACCAGTCAGCTATAGGGAGACCACCCTGGGAGGGAGTAGGGTGCTTCAGAAAAATAGGAATTTCAGGGTTGAAACAATAAGAAAAAAGAAAGATTTGGACCAAAAAATAGGTAGAATATAGGATAGGAAATGAGAGAGGTTTGTGGATACTCAAATTAATTTATTGGAACTTTTTATAGCAAAACATGCTTGAAAGGGGGCAGTGTCCATATCTGGTATCAAGTGGCAAATGGAGGTCGTAATAGGCCTTTTGCACTAGAGGTCACTTGACCCGGTCATCCCAAATTATAAATAATTATATTTATCAACCTTATCATAACCAGATCCATCGGTTATGGTTCTAAAGAGAAATACAAAACTACAATGCAACAATACTTATAATTAACTAACTATAGTTTATTAGCTTTGCCCGAGGGCCGGGAAATCCTCACAGAGCGAGGCTCCAATTTTTTAATACGAGGTTCCCTGGTCAGTGTGGTGGGTTAGTAAGTTGTAAGTCCTGCACTGAGGATGGGCAAATTTGTCAGTCTAAAATGAGCAGCATTTTTTTTACCTTCTTTGCTCAGCCTCTGTTGGACGAACCTAAACTTGTCCATGTACTGATCTTTCGCTAGCCTGATGTCGTCCGCCTTGATTACCCATAATACAACATGGGCTTGGCGGGAAATGGGGGGCTTGTTGAGTTTGTGCGCGGCAGCACCAACTGATGCAGCTTTCCGTTCCCCTCGAGATCCACGGTCAATGGCCTCTCCTTCTCTTACAGCACCGTACAGAATACGGAAAAGCTCAGCTGAAAATAAATTGAGAGAGATTTTTCTCACCAGGATTTCGACAGTGACCAAAAATCCAGTTACTCAAAACTGCTATTTGCGTTTAAGCGTCAGAAGGGTGAACACCAAATAATAATAAAAAAAAACTCCTGCGAATCGTGATTTCTTGATGCACAGCGTTACGCCAGCACCAAAAGATGCAATTACTGCATATCAATGAGTCGTTTTTGCTGAATGCACTTGAGAGGACTGGGTCGAGTCGCGCGCGGGCCAGTGTGGGTATTTTAGCGTGGTTACCAAGCCAAAGTCTCTGTGATTCCTGAAAGTTTTTATTCAAAATTTCACAGTTTTCTTCCTACATTTGTCGAAATTCTTATCAAAAGAGGATCTCCTGCCACTTCCTTATAAGGTAAATGATTCCAAATATGGTTTTGGCCGTGAAGTGTTGAAAAGGTTGGAGATTGTTTCATATGTGACTTGCGTGCCACCCCTCCCCTGCCTTTCTTGAAGTCCCCTCCCCCTCCTCCTCCTCCTCCTCCTCCTCCACGGAATACTTACTTTCTTCGACGCTTGTGTCGAACTCAAAGAATCCTCTCGTGTCCACCATTGTGAAACCCAAATCGTGGAAAAACTCTTCTAGTATAACAGTCCCTTCGCCTCCCGAAGATTGAACCACCGCCGGTTCTGAGTCAGGCCCGTATAGGATTCTGTGAATGGTATTGATTAAGGCTGATTTACCCGAACCTGTCATGCCGAACACTGCAATACGGACTTTGAATCTATCCATTTCTCCTGGATCTGCATCTTGAAACGAGCTTAGGTGGATTTTGTCTCCTATTTTGTAGCTAAGTAGCTTCTCCTTGAGGTCTTGTAATGAATCTGACATGGTTTAGAGTAGCTGCGATACAGGTAAATTTCTCTAGCTGGCTCCTCGCTTGCTTTAAAAGTTTCCAGTTGTGCTATCGATGAAACGCTGTATAAATTTTTCAATCTTCTCGCAGCTCTCACAACATTACTTTGAAAGCGTCTTCCGAGAAACAGCCGAAAATAATAATAAGTTCTGCCCACGCTCCATGGCTTCCGGTGACTTGCGTGATTCTGGTTAAAATCCCTTTCGGGGAAATTTCCCGGGAAAAGTCCCGGTCTTCCGATTCATGTGCCGAATAACTTGAATTTGTATTTGATTTAAATTTGGAAAGGACTTACAATTACTTTCCAAAATTACTCGACTATATCATATTGTAGTTTTGCCGTGGTCGTTGCTAATTTTATATCGCATTCGGCACACTTGGATCATCCGGAATCACGCGCGTAGCGGGCAGCGTTGCGTGACAAACTCTGATTCCGGCGGCTGCGAGTGATCTAGAAAGAAACCGAAGCTCCGTAGCAAGCAGTCCCCAACTTTAATCGCTTTTTATTGTTTTTCCTCATTCATTACAGTTATATCAACTAAAGAAACGATTATTCACAGCACTACAGTCTACTAAAAGCAGATTGCATTAGTTTTGTTCACATTTGTTTGTCTTTTGGAAAGGGAATTACATACCTGCCAACCCTGAAAACTCCAAAACCGGGAGATTTTGTCTCAACCCGGGAGATTTTGTCACAAATACAACAACTGTATAAGAAAATCGCAAGAAATTTACCCGGGAGATATACAGTAAATATATGGAAAGTTTCAATATTTTTCCCGGGAGACTGAGGGTTAAAACCGGGAGTCTCCCGCGTAAACCGGGAGAGTTGGCAGGTATGGAATTATGAGAGGAGGCTAAGCGAGGGTAGTTGTGCTGTCAGCCACATTCTGGCCACTGAACTGAACGAAAACAAAAACATCAGAATTCCTGAGCGCTAGACGTAGGATCCGCGGGCGCACACAAGGCTTGTGATCAGATTGCTTGAACATTTTCTACTTTTTCTCAAAAATAGACAAAAAATTAGCAAACGGCCGACATGGCTTGACTGTTGGACAAAGTGCGCCATTCCTGTCCTTCCAAATCTCCAGTTGCACCTTGCTATCCTGAGCATGCCTCGCTTTCATGTCATCCAGAATGTATTCTGGCGGCGCAGAGTTCGGGGGGTCGCGATGCGTAACAATGTTAATCTGACCATGCTCCATTATAGCGCGGTAACAGAGTCGACCTTTTTCATTATCTTCAACTGGAACGCATGGTACTAAATCCCCTTCGCCATTTGCCCACACTTCAACACGAAACCTTCCCTCCTCGCCATGTTTTGCCATTAGGTCTCTCATCATGCGTTCTGGAAGCCGGAAATGGCGTAAATAAGGGGGATCACTGTGAAGCACTTTCCTTACTCGTCCGGATTCCATTTCTGCTCGATAACACATTTTTAGGTTTCCAGTATCCATAATCGGCAGCGAGCATGTAAGACTTTCGTCGGGTTATTGAAGAGGCGAAATTCTACTACAGATGATGCCCAAACGATTTTTCCACATATACACTGAGAGGGGACTTTTACATACGTCGGCGTTTCCGCTGGCTCTCTTATCATTTCTATCATTACCAAGAAATTCAATACTGTGCCCTTATTTCCGGGAACCGCGCGGGGGTTCTCCTGCGGGAATTGTGTCCCTATTAAAAACGTCACCGAATGAGTATGGTCACATGTTACGAAAGCTCAAAGTGCGCGCGTGGGCGATTATATTTTATACCACGCTACAGAAAAAGGCGACGTTTTACGTATTGTAGTGCACGATGGGAAGGTTTTAGTGGAATTCTTGCCGAATCCGGATCCTGCATTCTGCTTTCTTTTATATCACGCCACAGAAAATACAGCGTGGCGAATGGTCGTTCAATGCAGAATCTCGCAAAATTCGTAGGGATTTTTGAATATCTGATTTTTAGAGAGCTGTCTCACTGAATAATAAACTAACCATAATGACAGGGGGAGGGGGCTCACAATTCTTTTACAATCTGCCAGGGCGGGGAGGTGCAAAAACATAGGCCCCATTAAATAATAGCTACTATTGACTGCTACGTAGTTTTCAGCTATTTTGCGATTTGAGCTATTTTCTTGTCAGAGAAGTGGCCAGCAAGCGTGCGAGAGCCCCTTTAAGGACACTCAACAGACTCAAGCTGTAATTTGGTCAAAAAGGTGCCTGAAAAATGAAAATTGTTCTTGTATATAAAAATGCCTGTCAGTTAGATTCGAGTGTGCAGAAACCTACTGTGGTAGAGTAGATGCAGAACAGTTCTTTTATGCGGTTTTTTTTACTGTACTTATATTTTCTGAGAAACAAGAACATTAAAGACGCTTGGTCGGCGGAAGCGGAGATATATCTCTGAGTTCTTGTCCTTATTACATTATTATTCTAGGGGGCTTAGCGGGGGTATGCTCTCCCGGAAAAAAGTTTAGGTTTCAAAGACGGCCGAAAACGTATCATAATTTGGTGCTGAATTATCAGATTTGGCTGATCCCGTCTGTGAAAAGCCCAGAAATGCAGCTGTAGAGAAACTTGACGTACGGCAAAAAAGGTCGAGCGCACTCTTACTTGGAATAATATTAATTTGAAAATTATTTCTTAGTTTGCTTATGTATTTTGGTAACCATCACTTGGAGGAGGGGGCGTGTCTTTTTCACGATGTTCGAAGGTCATCCCTACCATTTTGAAGGTCCTTGATCCGGAGGAGCCCCTTCCTCCCGTGACTCATACAGGCTCCTACACATGCGAACGGGCTCGGGGATTACGCTGAAGGAAGTATTTTAGGTACGCTGAAGGAGGTATTTTAGACATTTTAGGACCGAGTAGGTCCAGGTAGGGTGAACATTTGGGCTTCCCGACGGTCATCCCTACCATTTAAACCTTAAAAACTCCCCCCCTCCCCGGGCAAATATACCATCTGAGTGATACTGTCATGACAGGTTCCTGGACACACACACCTATTCAAATGTTAATTAACATGATTATTTTTAATTCCGATCAATACGTTTTTCAGTACTACACATACTTGATCTGTCTTGTTAAAGACGGTCAGTTTTTCTATCAGCTTATCAAGACAAGCGTGTTACTGGATCTTAGGCATCTTAGGTTATATGCGCTCATTCTAAGCATGATTATTACCCATGCAAAGTTTCCATATTATCATGAACTGTAAATGAGAAAAAAAAAATGCATGCTGTCGATCAATTCAGCGTTTTACCAATTCTATCATAAGTATATCGTTGTTTTACACACTCTTTTGCCAACTTGCATAATTTCTCATTTTCTTAGTCAGTCCGTGTTTGTCTATCATTTTTGTCAGTTAAAGGACTTGGGGCCATGGGTTTCTAACCATACAGATCAGAGAGCTCACTTTGTAATCCCATAGTTCGTAATTTTACTTCCCTCGTGAAAACAAATTCTTGATTGGTGTAGGAACATATGATGAGAAGCTGAAAGAAGTTGTCTCTCTCTTCACGGTGGGATGAAGCTGCCCCCGGCAATCATCCCAAACCTCAAGCTCAACTCTGGGCTCACGGCGGTGCCTTGCTTTCATGTCATCTAGGATATACTCTGGTGGCTGGTATCCAGGGGGGTCGCGGTGCTTGATTGACTTGATAATCCCATACTCCATTAAGCTACATAGCGAAGACGGTGATTATAATCATTTTTTACTGGTGCCAGGCTAACAAATTCTCCATTAGGTCCAACCCACAGTTCCCACGTCGTTCTAGGTTCCCTTGCATAGACATTTGCGAGCTGAATGACATATCTGTCTGGTAAAACAAACCAGGGTGGGTGACACTTAAGCACTCTCGCCTCCCGTCCATACTCCAGTAGTGAGCGATAACACAACCAGTGGCCATTTTGGACTTCAGTGGGTGGAGGCTCATGACTTGCACCCCCCTCGGCTGTTCCACTTCCAGAGCTGCTGGATTTGTTTCTCAGAGGCTTTGCTTCTTTCAGGTATTCAAGAGCCTCTTTATCGCCAGACAGCAATTTTAGGAATGCATCTTTATGAAGCTTATTGGGTTCCCTGTGCCATGACATCATTAGAAGCCTAGTAGGATCCATAACCTTTCTTCCAAAGCCATCATTATTTATCTCTTTCATAAGCATCTGCATGTCATATGATGCAGTAGAACCTTCGAGAAGGGAGTGGTCATTACAAACAATGATTACAGCCTCTTTTCCTAGAAAGGAACAAACGTAAATGAAAAATGAGACTAGAATAACCAGGGGCAGTTTGAGGGGGTACACTGCAGTGTGATGGATACTGTATGGGGGGGGGGGGGAAGTGGTCCTTTTTGTTGCTAATTTATATATTATTAGATGTTTTTTCATGTAACATGGGTGGATATGCCGCATTCTTAAATATGCCCCTGTGCCAATACCTACCAACATGTTTATTGATGCATTGAAAAATTCCTTGAAAGCTACGTCTCAAATTGTCATCTGCTTTTAAAGCTTCCAGGCTTTCTCTGTCTGTGAAAATTATGATGTAGTCCATCTTGGTTTTTATCACATGACTGACAATTCCATCAAAGTCAACAGTTGGTGTGGTAATGTCAAGCAAAGGAAGCCTCTGTTTAGCATATGACAGTATGTCGCTCAAACCACAGAACAATTCCCGGTGCTGTGTGTGAGAGAAGACTTGAACAACTCTTTTGTCTTTACTCGCTAAAAGAAAAATTAAGAGCGCAAATCAATAAATCTTAAGTGCCTGCAAAGCTATAATAACGTGTGGTTCCAGAAAATATCCATCCCCCCATGGAAGGGTGTTGAAAAGTGACGGCGCCCACCACTTTGGAATTTCCAAAGGAAAATACAGTGTTTGTATGGAAGAAATCACCCCTCTCGAATTTCCAATCCCTTCAGTGGGGGTGGGAGGGGGAAGGGATGGATGGATATTTTCTGGAACCACACATACACAAGAACCTGGAAATCCAAAGGGCCTAAAAATCGAGGATGTTAAATGTTTTCATCCCTCTTGGATAAGTCTTAACATCAAGTAGGGGTAGTGAATTGTAAATTTTAGACAGCACTAGATGGTGAGACTCTGGTTTAAGAATCCCAGCTTGCATAAGGCAAGCTGAAATCGAGGTTTCTGAGAATGCACATTTAATCGTCAGAGATTTCAAGAGTCTGCTTAACTTTATTTTTGAGACTGAATTTTTCAGGGACCCATTCGACACCCTTCAAGTAAACACACCTTTTTCTTTATAAGCATCATGGACAATCCTTTTTTCTTCCTTTAAATATGGCTTCTCTACAGCATTGTGAGGTTTTTCATTGGTACTTGTGTATCCATGGTACTGCTCAGGCGATGTAACTTGACTACCAGGGGGCACTTGCCTAGTTGGACATGGCTCAGCTTGCTTCCTAGGGTGGACTGCTTGGTTGGAATATGCATCATGAGATTGAGATGTCACTGCAGGATACTGTCCCATTGTACCTGGGCCTTGCCCTACATATGGACCAGGGCCGCCAGGTAGTGGCCTTACAGAACCTCCCTCCATGGCTCTAGGTTGAGGTTCATCTCGACGTGGGGCTGGCTGTGGTGGTTGTGGTTTGGGCTTTGGTGTCGGCACAAATTTTCCAGTTTTTGATGGTGACAGGTAGAATTTTAGAGCTTCCTCATGAATGGGGTTATGATGCTCATCCCAGGAGAATATAAAACTCTTTGATCCATCTAAGTTTTCCTCATTGAACTGGGAAAAAACCTTTCTTCTTGCCCATTGAGACAAAACGTTCATGTCCATTTCTTCTTGGCCTTTGTAGTTATCATCCCCACCAATAACAATAAAAACACGGTCATCTGTTAATAATAAGAATAGGAGAGAAAATCAGTCAATAAAATGAAAATAAAAAATAATTTTGGATAATATTAACGCATCAATAAATTATAATGCATCCTCGCTCTGCTCAATGACAATAAATTGGGCTTTAGCCTCCACTCCACTCCCCTACTTTTCTTCAGATTTTCATATTTTTTCAGTAACCTCCCCCCTCCCCTCCCATTTGCTACACACTGAGCTCCCCCCCGCCCCCAACTTCAAAAGCTGTTCTGTTTCATTGGCTATACGTCGTCTACCTCGAACGACGAAACATTATGTTCCCATGGCAAGAAAGCTTACACAGTGTTGTTTATTAAGTACGCAGTAAAAATATATATAAATGAAAATATTTAAACTCACTTGTTGCTCGAAGAAGGGCCCTGTAAACCTTCGCGTAACCGATTCCTGCACGTTCCTCGTTTATGGACAGTCTCGACTCATGTGCATGAACAACAAATACAGCATACTGCATCTCTTGCTCTTCAATTTTCTTGCTCAGCTCCGACATTTGGGGCAAAGGAAAGTACTCTTTATGAACCTCGGCTTTCTTTTCAGTTACAACATTGATAAGGTCTTCAACACGGTCCAAATTGTACGTGTTGTCGCAGTTGAATAGATGAAAGCTCAGAGCCGCCATATTGGAAGCAACGTTCTTGCTGAACCGAGTGCCTTTGGTTAGAATTCTTAGTTTGTAGGGTTTTGAACAGAATGCGAAATTTTGACGGTGATTTCCCGGTAGCAAATGGTCGATTACTTCATTTCCGCGAATTTGAATGCGTGACTGCGTGACAGATACTCGCGTGGGCGGGCCTTCTCGATAGGGAAACCCCTATAGATCGATACTCCGATATAAAACCCCGACAAAAACATTTCCGAGAAATATTTTGAGCGAATTTTGAGCAGCGCTATTGGTGGTCAAATGATGAGAATCATTTTTTTTTTAGTTTCCTTGAATAAACCATTTTATTTGAATTCGAAACAGAAATTTTTTTGGAGGAAATTAGGGAAATTTCCCGCCGACGCTAGAGTTGGACTTCGATCGCTCAGCTAATCGAAATCATAACAGGGAAAGTTCCCTCTTCGTTTTCTAGGAAAATGATGTATTATAAAGCCGGCGTATTGTATTCCATGGCATAAAAAGTGCCACCAGAAAGACTTGGAACAAATTGGCTGCGTTTGTATGCCACTAAGGGGACTTCGACGAGCTCTACGCAAAATGGGAGTAAGTAAGAAAGGCCATAGTGTTTCAGTTTGAAGGGGGCTTGAAAGCTGGAGGGACGTGAACTCTCCAGGTTTTGTCGGGAGTCTTAGGATTTCTTGCTTCGTCTTCCGGGAAAAATGTAAGACAACTGCCATTTCAAGGCAGTGAGTTTCCAGATTTTTGAAGTCCTGGCGGTTGACGTCCCTGAAGTTCGATAATTTGCTATGGAAATATGCTAGATGATAAACTACATTCGCGCAAATCGCCTGTGTCATGGTATAAAGAAATTGTTTCTCTACATTCTAGGCAATATATGTCATACATGTGACCATGTCCATATAATTATGGATATAATGCAGCGAAATTTTGTAGTTTTACTAAACTGATTATGTGTGTTCTAGTGCTGGTGTTCATTTTAAACAAAAATCGATTTGAATTTTCGGCGGCCATTTTGGAAAAAGGTCTATTGCTCGACGTTATTTTTAATCGATTGGAACTGAAATAAAGGACAACAGTTTGGGCGCAAAAAGAATTTCGCTCGTTATCATGTGAAGGTTCAAAATAAACTCCGAGACAGGTTTCTCGACAATGCGGAGTGAGCGGAGGGTTTCGAACATAATTATATAGCCAGCGCGAAATCCCATTGTGCCGGCAGATCGGTTTTTCTTGAATCGTCCAATTATTTTTAATTGGATCGCGCGCGCTCTAATTGGACAGTTCGCGCTAAAATTGGACAGTTTGGGTTTGAACATGGATGTTATATAATTAATAAATAACAGGACTCCATGCTTGTCCAATTAAGAAAAATTGGATGATTCAGAGGAACTCCAAATTGGACTCGGCCTGCGGCCTCGTCCAATTTTGGAGTTCCTCTGAATCATCCAATTTTTTCTTAATTGGACAGCATGGAGTCCTATTATATATACATATCTTGCTAGAAAACGAAAGTTTAAAATGTGAAAATTTACAGGCGTTTGTATGACTGGGGGTATGCGTCATACCCCCAGTCATACAAATCTCTGTAAAATGTTCAATTTTCAGACCCTGCTTTCTCAGCCGACATGGCATTTGGCATAACGAAAATTTAAAGGATTACTAATGTGATGATGCTCTTTCTAGTGTCAGTATTTGATTTTCAGTCAGTTTAATTTTAAGACATGTGAATTTGCGGCGGCCATTTTGGAAAAAGGTCTATTCATCCTGCCTCCTTGTAGAAGACATAGTTTCTTTTGTCGGAAAAGATAGAAGTATGTAGAAAGTACTCGAACGCTTTCTAAGTTAGCTCATGATATACAAGGGGTGCATTTTCTTTTTTCCTTCTTCTGCAAAGCCCTTTTCGGAAGCGAGGACGAACGGAGAGCGAAGGAACGGCTGGGATTCAGGCTACCTCCGGGGCTACCTTTTGCTGGGACTTTGGAAGCTTTTTAAAAGAACAGTGGAGGGGGACAAATTTATGTGTGTTATATTTGGGGACCCCCTCCAATCCCCAAGGCCACACTCGTAAACTGCGATTCCTTTCACACTAGAAAGAACGGCACAAAAGGCGAAAGGAAAGAAAAGCATAAAGAAATGCCCTCAGTACGGCGTACCCTATAGCCTGCGTAGCAAGCGTTCCCGTGTGTTTTCAGGGAATAGAAACCCAGAAAAACGGGAGAAAGCGGCGAGAAGTTTGAAGAGCGAGTTTTCGGCCGCATGAAAATGGGGCGAGTGAAGGCGAGCGGAGAAAAAGGGCACACGTGAACGCTTGCGAAGGCTAGGTGTGTACTCCAACAATTTTCTCGTGTGTTTTTACTTGGGCCATTTATTTATGAACGTTTTCAGCGCGCCAACATCATTAGTAGTTATTATCATCGATCACTTTTGCAGGGCGGAGAAAGTCACCACGAAACTCACTACACGTATGTCGACCGCACATTCCAAGTAATAGAACAGCAAAGGCGACAAGAGGAGGCACGCCTTCAAGCTGAACGCAGAGAAAGAGAGCGACGCGAGCAAGAGCGCATAGCGCGAGAAGCAAGAGAAGCGGCCGAAAGAGAACGGCAACGATTCCTGGAAGAACAGAGGCGAATTCGAGAAGCTGAAGAAGCCAGAGAGCGAGAGCGCATTCGACAAGAACAACAACGCCAAGAGGCAGAACGCAGGCGACTTCAGACGCTTCAAAATGAGTCCTCATCCAAACGTCAAGCTTTGCGTAACTACACGTTTGGCGACAAAACTGGCCAGGGAAACTTCCAAGGCTTGAATATAAGCGATGTTAGAAAGCTGAGGATTGGAGTATTTGGACCCACAGGGTCCGGCAAGAGCTGCTTCATCAATACCTGTGAAAGAACTGTGCGACAGACAGATAAAGGCTCCGTCCCTGTAGCGACAACTGGCGCTGAGGGGACAATAATTCTAGAAGACTACCTCCAAGAGCTGTTCTTCAGGTTGGAACAAAGGAATTAAGCTTATGTCTAGGCTAAAGTGCCAATGAAATATCCCTTGTGTGTTTCTGAGCGTTAGCCCTAGTAAGCGGAGTGAGAAGAGAAAAACGAATCTTTATAACTTATAGCCTACAATTAGCAAAAAGTGTCGGATTTGAAAGACAGAAAATGGCAAATGACCAGACCAGAAAACGTTTCATATGGTCGCCAATGGCGACTAAATTTGGGGGCTTGGCGACCAAAATTTTAGAGCTAGTCGCCAAATAGCACCCTATCATTCTAAGTGCAGCTGAGATCCACGCTTACGTGGCGACTAAATATTGCATTTTGGTGACTAAAAGTTTTTGAATTGGTCGCCAATGGCACCTAGCGAAAAACGGTAATGTCTGGCCCTGGGCTATATACAAATTGACCTACTAGTGTAGGACTAAAACTATTATTCCTCTGGCCCTCATGGCCTCTTAGTCAATAGCCCATTTGGCTGTAAATGGTTAGGCGAGCCTGTGGCCGCGTAGCATTGAATTCCTAGAAATGGATAAAAGAATTAACCTTATGTGTACGATAAAGTGCCAGTGAAATATCTTTTTCAGGTTGGTCGACACTCGTGGATTTTTCAGCTACGATCACCACGAGGGGAGAGAACTGAATGATATCCTCTTTGGGAGAATACGATCCGGCGATTTTATACAGAGGTCCAGCAGTGAGCCGACAGGGATGAGAAGTATCGATGAAGCGCCGTTTGATTCATGGCTTCATGGAGTGATTCTGGTTGTCAAGGCCAATGATATCAGGCTTACAAACGGCACTCTGGAGAAGTATCTGAGGCCAGTGCGGGAAAAACTGAAGCCCATGGGTGAGTTCTTGTTTTTCCCGTGGTTTTCTAATCTTTGGAAACCCAGGGTCGGGAAATTAAATAAAGTCCATGGGTGAGTTCTTGTTTGTTTAACTCCCCATGGTTTACTCATAGTCATTGGAAATCCAGGTTGGGAAAAACTGAAGCCCATGGATGAGGTCGTTTTTTTTTCGTGGTTTTCTCATCTTTGGAAACCCAGAGAGGGGAAAATAAAACCCATGGTTGAGTGTTTGTTTGTTTCCCATGGTTTCTCATAGTCCTGGAAACCCAGGGTTGTGGAAAAACTGAAGCCCATGGGTGAGTTCTTGTTTGTTTGTTTCCCCGTGGTTTTCTCATCTTGAAACCCAAGGTCTAGGTGGGAAAAACTGAAGCTCATGGCCGGTGAGCTTTTTTGTTATGTGCTGAAAAGCAAGTAGTTGTGGTTGCCATAGTGTACAAAATTGCAACTGAACTCAGTTAATCCGTCTCTACAATATTCACGGTTGTTTTTATGCGACACTTCAAAACACTTCAATTTTCTGTTTTTCCAGGCATCTCTCCTGTTACTGTGGTAACACACAGAGACACCTTATCATCCACTGCTTGTAACCAGGCCCTCAGGCTCGCTTCGGCCGCCACAGGTAGCTCACTCGACCACACTTTCTTCGTGGCCAACTATTGTCCGGACCATCCCGGACCGGACGTGAACACTGAGCTTCAAATCTACAATATCCTTCACTTCGTGTTGCTGAACGCTGAGCAATATGTCAAGAACGCCAAGCAGAACAAGACGAAGTTGGTCAAGCTGGATCTGTTGAGTGCTATTGAAAGTGCAGTAGCTGGGCATTCTAATGTCTCCGTTCCACAAGGTAAACTCTCGGCAGACGCCTTAACTGCGCGATTTTCATAATTCTGCGAACTCTATGCCAACTGACAAACCGGGGCCCTGGCTTCCGTCAATCAAACGAGTGAACAGCTCTGGGCTGGGTGATTTTGCAGAGCATTTGAGAGTTTGTTAAACGATGGGGTTAGCAAATACAAAACATAGAACACAAACAAACCTCAGAAAAACATAGGCCTGTCTTGAAAGGTTGATTTGGCGCACCTTGGAACATGTTGGGTCACACATATTTTCTGGAATTGCCCAATTACTTTCCATTCATACACCGCAATTTGAGCCATTCATTGGCATCATTATTTGCCCTTCGAGCCTTGAAGAACCCAACATTTGATATTAGCTTCTATGTCTGGCTTCATATCTCAGTCTCGTTGCATCGGTTTCGGGCAGGTTTGGGTTCGGTCATTCCCGTTGAAGCCTGATTATTTTTGACAGATCCTAATTTATGTTCTCGACTGGTTCGAACTGGTCCTATACTTATCCATCCCTATTTTTTTCCCTCTTTTTCAGCCGCTGTTTGCATCTTCTTAGACGTGATGAAGACCAGACACCGCTGGGCAGACAGCACTATTCAGAAAATCACACGTGACCTCCAACAGGAGGACGTGAAGACTCTTCACATGTTGGCATCGTGTTGGACAGACATCAGGGCGGTGTTTCCCACAGATATGAGGTCCACTTTAGAACACGATCTTACAAGATGAGGATGATATAATACGATGATATAATACGTGTTAGGGGGGTTGCAGCACGACTAAGTTGGACTGGATATAATCCGTACTGAGTTCAAATAACTACTTTAACAGTATGCTTTACAAAAAAGCATCAATGACTTTATTGGGCTTTATTATGTAAATACCTTAACGTTTTGAGTTGATTATACGAGATAGCATGCGGCAGTAAATGTAGGCAAAGATATGCACTGTATTATGTCATGCAAATAAAATATAAACAGGGTTTTCACCGAATTTTATGAACTCTTGCAATTTTTTCGACTGCTGCATTGTTACACTGTGCAATGTTAAGCTGAATGTTACACTATGCAATCATAGTTGATAAAGTGGAATGGTTAAGGAAGCTTGGGAAACATCTCAGGATGTCCATCACTCGTTCCAACGTACTCACGCTCCCATTCAACTAAAATATGAAACAAGGCTTGCCCACACACTGTCGTGTGGACTGGATGTTGCTAGGGGCATTGACGGGGCGCAAATTATATAGAGGATATTACACGGTGGCGCGAAGATATGGATTTTATTTTCGAGTGGCAAGAACAATATTTTAAATATTAACAAAAAATATTGTTTTGATACGAGAAAATGAAATCCATATCTTCAAGCCACCGTGTAATGTTCTTTTTATTATATGGATTAGAATTGACATAGCGGCAAAATATTACAAATTGAACAACTCACTTGGTAAAGTCGACGAAAGTGTTTATTGTGAAATCCTCAATCTTTCTGATTCCAGTGTCGTTAAGAACTAATTTCCCTTTTTGTGTTGCTGTAGCTTTCTCTGCCATAGTTGAAATAAGGTTTTTCTCTTTAGAACTAGAACAAAACTTAGTTTTGTGGCTTAAAACTCGTGTGACCGAGCGAGAAAGATTTCACTGCAGACGAAGTCAGGAGAACAACACTGCAAACGTGCACATCCGGGACATTCGGTACATAACTTTTTCATATTTTCACTAAGGAAGATATGGAAAATACGAGTGTTTTAGTTTCCAGTAAAACACTGGCATCCATATAATAAAAACTAATATTTTTGTGCTAATATCTAATATACATGTCATACACCTATTTCAGAATAGGTTGCACCGTCACAACTGTCTGTTATAGCCCGCAATGCACCATGGGAGCAAACCAAAACAGAATCATGGGGGCGGCACTGTTTTTCTTTTCAGAATATGAGCCATGCTTATCACCCTACTCTCAACAAATGATTCTACAATACATCTCTCACAAGAAATCTGTGTACTGGGCTCACACGCGAATTTCGTTCGTCTTAGATTCACCTATGACGCGGGGGCTACAGCTGTGACGGTGCAACCTTTTCTGAAAACGCTTGGCGACCAACACAAGGAATTTCTGCAGAAACCCATCCTTGGAAAACCTGAATTTCCCATGGTAGAAGAACTCACCCGGAAGTGTTGGTATTTCCCATGGCTATCTATCCATGTGAATTCCGAACACTTTCCATGCGTGTAGCTAGGGAAATCCAGCTTTTCCCATGGATGGGTTTCTGGAGAAATTCCCTGTGCAACAACCCCTTCGACATTGCGCCACTTTCCTCGCGTCGGAGGCACGCACTGAGTTTGTACTCTATAGCTCAACGGCCCTCCTCAGTGATCAATCACAAAATGTGTACAATGTGTAGACACACTGATTGCAGTCAACAGGTATGATAAAAACAGCGGCCAGTTCGAGCCACGTTTTGTATCAACATGAATGACACTATTAGCTTGACCCCAAAAGTTTGCCAGAGATTTTTTGTATGTTCGATTTTTACACCGCAAAAAGGTTGGACTGAAATCAAAACCGTCATGCAATCGGACAATGAGTCCACTAGGATAGTCGAAGATGATACAAAACTGGGTAGTTCTATTGAATTCTGACGGACTAGAACTAAAGCCAAACGAGAAAGTCAGTTTTTGAGAAATAATTATTGTTTTTATTAATAATTTATTTATAGTTAATAAAACATTTTGTATGTTTTCTACTCTTCAAAAGCTTTAAAATGATATATTATAATACCTGACTTAAAAGCAGACAAAATGACAACCATTTTGCCAAAGAATCCCTTGAACCTTTTTCCACGTGACACGGGTCGAGCAAATAGTTTTCGCGAGCAATATGGCAGACTGAGGCAGACGATGTTTACCCGTCGGGCCCGTGAAAGCTACACTTCATTACTTCCCTGTTTTATATATTGCTGATATAACATCGTACCAGCATTTCTCTTCAAAAAAGGCAAACTCCATCACCTAATTAAAAATGGGTGTAAGTATAGTGTCTCGCAGTTGTTTTACTTTATCTTTGTAAAATCATATCTCTGGGTTATCCGCCGGCATGGATAATGGGAAACTCATTATTCCATTTCCAATATTCGAGTACATATACCTTACAGCTTCGCGCCGCCAGGTTGTTGCCAAGTTACTGGACCATAGTATGATTTCTCTAATACAGAAAATATTAACCATTGATGTTTAAATTTTACGTACTGTATACAGTGCAGTGAAAGTCATGGTGTTGACTACGCTCAACGCAGAAGGCAAGAGCAAGCTCGCCTTGAAGCAGCCCAGCAACGTTTGATTCATGAAATCATCCCCCAGGAGCTCAAGTAAACACTGCAGAACGGAACGAGCTACAGTCAACCATAAAAAGCTTTGGTGCTTCAACGGGAGCAGGAGTTGTGGAAAACATGTGTGAAGTTTTCCGCGATATCGAGCAAGAAAGACAGAAACAACGAGATGCAAGACTTCGAGCAGAGATCGAACGGCTTGAAAAATCATGGACACGCGAGGAGATTCAAGGCGTTAACAAGTGTATTGAAAATGCTTTAGAGTCGCTCAGAAGAGATGAGGGAGAAGTAGGAAATCTTGGCGGGCAAGGGAGTTACCATGGGAACAAAGAACAGCTAGAATGGTGAGAAAAGGAGTCACAAACGAGGGTCATCATCCCAGTCCGGAAGCCGATAGGGGTCACGAGTTGCGGAGTTGTCGCTGCAGAGTTGTCGCTCTGCAGAGTTGTCGCTGCGGAGTTGTCGCTGCGGAGTTGTCGCTGCGGAGTTGTCGCTGCGAAGTTGTCGCTGCGGAGTTGTCGCTGCAGAGTTGTCGCTGCAGAGTTCAAGGGAATTTCTTTTGTTCGTCTTTTGTTTGCGTAGTGTAAAACACCAACGACTTAACCGCACTAGGTCGAGAAACGCGAGTTTGCTTTCGCGTGACCGCCATCTGGATTTGTGACAAAATGTGGCAAATCGGAGGGGAGGGGGTCAAGATGGCGGCCACGCGAAAGCAAACTCGCGTTTCTCGACCTAAAACTACTCTCAAACGCCTTCGAGCAGGCTATAACCGCACTGGCTATTCGAATGACCGAAAGTATTACATTCACTATGTCTAGTATTTGAGAGTAGCCCAATGTGGACCCCCCTCCCCCTCCCCCTAAAAAAGCAGGCGGAGCATACGTTGAATTGGGGGGGGGGGGCTTAAGAATGTATCACAAAATTATGACGCAGCGAAAAGCAAAGACTAAACAACAACAAGCGTCTTTCACTTTTCTAAGTGGGAAATTTCCCGTAAGTGACCTTAGGTCGTTTTCGATTGTAGCGTGGACCAATGTTATTATATCCGCACTTTCCCGGAAAATTGTATGTTTATAAATAGCCAGGTGACTCATTTTACTGGGAAATGTCTTTTCTCCGAATTGTTTGGTTTCCATATTGCTCAATTCCTGGGGTGCTTCATCAAACCATAATTTATTTATTCAAATTTCTGGGAATATTACGCGAGGGACTGCCCCTCCAGGTCGATAGCAAGAGCAAAAGCGTCGAACGCAAGCATTCAGTCTAGTTCTACTCGAGTCAGAGGTGGTTGACTTTGCTCTGCTACAGACTTCGCTTATTTCGGAGGAAAACTTGGACCGTAAATATACACCGCTAGATCCATAATGGGGGTGAGTATATATTTATATCCACGGGCTGAAAGCCTACCCTTCGCGCTTTTTGTTTTCGACAGTGCATTTGTGCTACTTGTTTCTCGACCCGCGTGACTTCTGTGAACTGTACCTCGCCTATTAGGCACACACGGATGAAAATGTCTGCCATATTAATAGTATTTTTAAAGATGTTTTGTGGTATAATTTCATAGGGATGAGGAAATTACTTTTCTACCGAAAACTGATTATATTTTGGTGTGACACCGGGGGAGGGCAGTATGAGAAAATGTTGCCATTAGGGGAGGGGAGGGTGGACGAATCGCAGAGAGAGAGTCTGTGACTAGTGCGCTTTATTCCGCTGCTCTCCATAAAGGGCGAAGCTATTTAAAGATTTTGTGTTGCGGAGACATACAGTAGCACGTCCACATGAATATATATTAAGTCGAATCCGTGGAGGACTGCTGGTAACATTTGAGATAAAAAGCTGATTTTCTAATATAGGAACCAAAAATTGCAAAATTCCATCAGCAAATATTATACACTAAATGACTGCTCCCGAGGGAAACATCAGTTTTGTTTCCCATGTTTCCCGAGACGAAGTCGAGGGAAACATCGAGATTCGAGGGAAACAAAACTGGTGTTTACCGAGGGAGTAGTCATTAAGTGTTTTGTTATATAGCAGAAAATATACTGCAATTATTAAGTGAAAACAAGTGTATTTCAAGAATGAAAAGAGAAGCTACAAAGTTTGCGCGCGACTGCATCATGTAAAGGGAAACACTAATAAACAACACAATTTTCTTGCATTAGCAAAAACTTATCAAAATTAGCAAAGGTTTTTAAAAAGACTCGCGTGTTTACAATAAACGTTCTCTTTTTCCCCGCTCTCAAACGCGATGCGCGAAAGCAATATTCCCCAACCAGTCAATAATTTTTCTAAATATTGACTGATCGGGGAATATTTGATTTGTACTTCACCACGTGACCTTGATTTAGCCAATAAGAGCGCGCGCTCGGTTGGAGTGAGCACTCGCAACCAACAGTAAATGTATCCTGACTCTGTTCATACGTCTGCGGTCGATACCGAAGCTCGCGCGCGACCAAGGCCGTAGCTACCAATTTTTGTCGGCATGGTCTGGGGGGCAAGCTTTGGTCATCCTATGTCCTATGCCTGATGGGGGGGGGGGGGGGGGGGGGGGGGGGGGGGAGCATAAACAGTCTTTATTGGCAACTTGCAAAGGAAAAGATACATCGGTGTTGGCCCAATAAATTATTTTGAAGGCTGGATGGAGGGTAATCCTAAGCTGATAATGGCAGAATCTTTGATGGGGCTCCTTTGATGGTCACCCCTATCCTCCACTGTTGACACTTAAATTTTTACTTCGCTGGAGGGAGGGGGGGGGGGTTAGCTGCCCCCGCTAGCTACTGTACTGGCGACGCAAAACAGTTAACAACTATCCCCGAAGGGGAGGTGAATAGTGTTTGATATCTACTATTTCAGGAACCAATCAGGGCGCGCGAAAATGACTATTCACTGATTTGGTATATACTAAAATGAATGATATTCCGAGTTTCAATCAGCCAATCAGAGCGCGCGGAATTCCAAGAGCGTATTAATACTAATATTTTAAACATCGTATGATAAATGTGATTATAACTAATTCTAGGGTGGCGGTAGCAAAACAGAGACCAGATACACATACGTTGATCATACTAAAGAAGAGCAAGAGGAGGCGAAGAGAAAGGAAGAGCGCCGGCTGGAGATTGAACGACAACAGAGGGCAAACAAGGAACGTGAACGAATCGAGCGCGAGAAACGCGCAGCGGCAGAGCGCGAGAGACAGCGCTTCCTAAATGAGCAACGCCACGCCGAGGCTCTAGAGCAACAACGCAGACAGGCCGAGGAAGAGCGAAGAAGACAGGAGGAAGAACGTCAGCGAAAGCTCAAGCAAGAATCTTTAGAGAAACGGGCGGCTCTTTTCGACTATAAGTTTGGCGACAAAATTAACCTGGCTAGTTTCCGGAACTTGGACATTAATGACGTTACGAAGCTTCGTATTGGAGTTTTTGGTCCAACAGGATCAGGGAAAAGCTGTTTTGTAAATACTTGCGAAAGGACTGTTCGGCAAGAGGACAAAGGCTCCGCCCCGATAAACACGACCGGCGCGGAGGGGACTATAGTCTTGGAAGACTATCTGCCCGAGATGTTTTTCCGTCTTGTAGATACCAGAGGGTTCTTTAACTACGACATGAACGAGAATTGTGAGTTCAGCGACATCTTGTTTGGCAGAGTCAAGCAAGGAGACGCCATTAAGAGAATGCAAGATGAAGGATTCCAACAGAATAATCTTGGGAGCGACGCGGCGGCGCCATTTTGCCAATGGCTTCATGGAATTCTATTGGTTGTCAAAGCCAATGATATTCGCCTCACGAACGGGCAGTTGAAAGATTATTTGATGCCAGTAAGACAGATACTCAGACCAATTGGTGAGTTTGATTGGCCGGAATTCCAGAAAATATATTTACTGAATTACTGAATGGTAGGTCCGTCCGCGTGTCGTAACTAATTGTGACGGAGTCTTGAATGCTACCCCCCCCCCCCCCCCCCCCCCCTCTAGAACACCGGCACAAATAGCGATCCAATTGGATTCCAGCTATAGCGCGCGCTCTTCCTTATTCAGAAATGCTCAAGCCGTGTGACGTGTCCCACAACTACCAGAATGCAGCGCGCGCTTTTTTGACAGTTTGTTAGACAAATGCCCACAATCTACCGACATGCAGCGCGCGTGTGCATTAAAGCTGGAATTGTCAATTGAATATTGCGGAAATGTTTACAATGAAATGTTTTGGCGTGGGTAAAGGATTGCATTTTCGTACCCCCACTTAGGCGAATGCGCCACAGGGCGGGACACTTTCCCACTGTCGCCCAGTAAAGCCTTATTACCACAAAATGGCTTCCTGGTTGTTGACGTTAACCTTGTAAAACTATTGTCAACTATGAAGTTTTTTTATTAACAGGCATCTCCCCCGTTACCGTGGTAACGCACGAGGACACGCTCCCAACAGAACAAGCTCGTGAGCAAGCCCTCGACCTGGCGTCTGCCGCCACAGGAGCTCGCGCTGTCATACCTTCTTCGTGGCAACTATTGTCCGGATCATCCCGGACCGGACGTCAAGACAGAATTGCAGGTATGTGTTGCTCCAAAAACGCAATTATTGATTTGGCAATCGCTAAGATTGTAAATTGCGTCCCTGTATACGATGGGAGTTTAATTAATCAGTTAACAGCAGCTATGTCCATGATCACTTTGAAATGTGAAGATTCGGATTCCAGGCTTGCCTTTCCCCTACGAATAAGAATTATTACACACTCGTCTTATATATTTTGAAGTCCCGCAATGTTACGTTTCAGATCTTCAACATTCTTCACTTTGTACTGGTGACTGCCGAGAGATATGTCAAGATAGCTAAACAACAGATGCTAAACAAGATGGAAGAAGACATTCAGACGGCCATGGATTCATCCTGCATTGGTGCCCCGGCACCCATGGTACCACAGGGTAGGTAGAGATAGCAGCTCCCGAGGGAGGGTGGGGGGGGGGGGGGGGGGGGGGTACTCCCCTATTCATTGGGGCGGGGGTGCTCATCGGGAACTTTCGATTTTACCCCTATAAGGTACCAAAAAGGGCTTGGCTTAGTTGATTGTGACCCTAAAGGTACCAACAAGTGTGATATTGATAAAACCATTGTGTTGTTTGGTTTGCTAGTGAGAACGGACCCCTATTAGAGGTACCTATCTGGGAAAAATTTCAGGCTTTCGAATTTTAACCCTAAAAGCTAAGGTACGAGCACCCCCGCCCAAAAATAGGGTAGTCCCCCCACCGGGGATAGCTGCCCTTGAATATCAAGAAAGGTGTCGTTTTTGTCTATGCCTACCCGTGTGTAATGTGGGTTACCTGTGTAGCTAGTTCCAGGCTCTTGGGGGCCAAAACAAAGATGGCGGCTACACGAACAGCGTTTCTCTTCAAAATCTGCAAGTTTTGACAATTTTTTGGAATTTAAGAAGTACGCTATGAAATCTTCTTGGCCTCCATCTTTTCCAACAAAACTTGCCTCATCTCATGATCATGATTATTTATCTTGTAGCCGCCGTTGGTGTATTTCTAGAGATGCTCCAGTACAAATACAAATGGACTGAAAACAGCATGGCGATTGTTACAGAGAGGCTTTACAAGGAGGATGTTAAAAAACTCAAGACTCTAGCAGATTGCTGGGACGAAGTGAAGCATTACTTCCCATTAGGAATGAGAAAAATGGTCGAGAAAGAGCTTGTGGGATTGAGTTTGATCTAGTGAAAAACAAAATGAAAAATTGAACTGTCTTCTAAACGTCCAAGGCTGTGCAATGCTAGTCTGCGAAGCAAGGGTTTCCTGTGGGTTTCAGTCAGAGGTCAGAGGAACGTGCGAGCGAATGGGACCCTCCTCTCCTCTCGAATAGAGGGGGAGGGGAGTGGAAAGAAGGAAACGTTTCCCTTCTTCTCGCCCCTCCCCCTCTCCCCCATATTTAGAGCGGTCAAATCATCGCAAATCTCTCGTACTTCCAGACTTTTCTCTGACACTAAAGCCCCACGGAAACGTTGCTACGCGGGCAAGTGTAATGCCTCAACAAGAATACTCTGTAACCCTGTCTGTAATCAGGGAAAAAAATTCTGAATTTTGGGGGTGAAATAGTTTCATTTTCTAGTGAGTCCTTACTTAGTCCTTCCTTGTTGTCAAGTTATGAAAAATGTGTCAGGAGAATGAATTTGAGAACAGATAAGAACAGATACTAAGCAGGTTGAAAGTTTAGTTGGATTATAGGGTCTTTGCATTAATGAAAATATTGCAGCATTTGAAAATGTACATCGAATAGTAAATGTTTTCTAGGAAGCCAAAATGATGTCGGCAGAAAGAATGGTATATAGAAAGAAATAGTACGAACCATGTGATAAAATTAAACGTTTATTTAGAAAATGTGCACTGTTATTCAAATATATAATCTTGCGTTATGAAATTCCTACATGCAGGTTAAAAAATATTAACACCATGAGTCTTGTGGGATTATTAGTTGCACTTTCTCCCATTATAAATAAACATTTAATGCTCAACATTATTATTATAGACCATTATATACCAAGTGTCAAAGTTTACCGCTTTTTCTAGTATCTTATTGGTCGAGAGGGTATCACGTGAACAAGAAGAAATTCGACTGTTCCCCTGGCGACAAGGAGGGCAACAGTATGTTTATGTGAGTGATAGACTTTTTTGTCACAATTAAATACAGGCGGCGGAAATTTCGATCCCCGCCCGTGCTAGGTGTATAAATAAGTGCCGTGGGTTCGTAAACCACATACATGTTGATTACAAGCTGAAAAGCGGCAAAGCACATATAATATACTCGTGTAAATTTTTCTTGGCATACTTTGAAAATGGCGAGTGAATTTGACTTCGATAGCTGGTGTGAAACGAGTGGCCTGAAAAAGGCAACGATCGATGCTCTGGTGGCGGAGGACCTCAATACTCTGGAAGCCTTGCAGTTGGTCCAAAAGCGCGGACTAGTCTAGCTTAAATTTACCCTCGGACAACGAAAATTGTTGGCGAAGGCTTTAGCGGCACTGCGGAGCGTGGCCGCAGGAGATATCAAAGTAAAGGAGGAGCCCCCAGTCACAACAACAAGTTAAGCAAAAGAGGGGGCTCAAGGAGCGTCAATAGTCGCGTGACTTTAAAAATATCAAAACCGGAAACAAGAATCCGCGACATTTGTGCATGGAATTCATTCACGTGAAAAACTCTTTATTTCTCTCTTTTTGTTTTTATTTGTTCCCTTTGACACTTGGTATGATAATAGAGCGGATTTCACATGACTGTCAAGACTTGTTATGTAATTGCGATTGTTTTGCGTTCTCATTGGCTAATCGTTTTTCTCAGCCAATCAAATTTTGTAGTAAATTATTTACTACAGAATTTGATTGGCTGAGAATTGTGTAATTACTTAGTTATTGGTTCGGCTTGCAATTGGCTGAGAAAAAAGCCTTTTAGGAGCAAGTCGTGATTTCTCTCGATTTTGATTGGCTAATGATTGCTAAATTGCAATTGTTTTCACGACAGTCATGTGAAAACCGATCTAAAGCACTTATTCACTGGAACCTCGGGAAAGAGCTTCGGGAGACATCAGCGGTCTCGGGACCACAAAACATACTGTTTCCCTCGGTCACTGTATTATGAAGCGTTAATTATGAACACCGAATAGGTTCCACACGAGCAATTATTATTGAGAACTATAATCGGGTATAATTGACCGTTTAGATGAGCAGCAAATATTTGGAGGAACTTCCTCCTACAAACAGCCTTCAAACAGGAATATTATGTTTTAGTCTTTTAGACTTTTTTACCTTCTATGTAAAATGAACACTGAACTAAAATATGTTCCACACTGCAAAATACGATATGCTACAAGGTGAGTAAAATTCTACATCTTTTTTTATATAAAATTGTGAACCTTCAAAAACATTTTAAATTTGTGCAAAACAATTATTTAACACCCTAGAAACACTATATTTTCACTCACTCTATCAAAAATTCCTATTATTATTCTTCGCCTATTAAAATTACCCTTCTTCAATATAACAATTATTAAATTTCAGCACGAATAAGTGGCCCATGATTTGGGGTGTACGTTTGATTGCAGAGATAATTTATTTCAGCACGAATAAGTGTCCCATGATTTGGGTGTACGTTTGATTGCAGATATAATTTATTTCAGCACGAATAAGTGGCCCATTATTTGGGGTGTACGTTTGATTGCAGGGATAATTTCAGATGAGTGTCGAGATGTAATGCTAAGTAAAAAAACTTTGCCAATCAGAAACGACATCCATCCTACAAACAAGTTTCATACTTGATTTACCGAATTTAACCGTTAGTAATTAACAACCCTCTCGGAATCTGTGGATGGAAAAGGATAATTATTCGCACTCGGTATCTAACTCTACTTACAAAATCTCGTACCCAAATGAAAATTATTTTGGAGGCGTCGGGACTGGGAATGAGTATTACACGGCGCGCAATGAACTGTGGGATAGGCGCGAAAAAATTAACGTCTGCTTCCCTTCTTTTCCCCTCATATCCCATAACTCTCTGCGCGCCCTGTTATAAGTATCCCATAACTCCCTGCGTGCCCTGCTAAAACTATCCCACAAATCTTTGCGCGCCCTAAAAAAACCGGAAAGCGTCTTGGGTACGAGACTGGCGGCTGACTGAGACTCTTTATGTCGGAGTTACTGATGCACTCAATCAACGCAAACAGAAACAAAGCGAGTGTATTACTAAAAGCAGGACGAGTCTGACCAAACAGCCATACAGGGGGAAACAAACCACTACTGCCCTCTTGTGTTTGTGTGACTGAAGAGAAGTTGAAAGAGAGAGGATGTCGACGAATAGTTGCTGGACTTCTTTTGGTTTGGCAAGTCTGCTTTTAGCTTGGCGTTTGGGACATGAATATAAGGAAGCCAGTCCCATACAAGCTGAAAATAGAGCGAAGACAAGAAATACGTGAACGAAATGGCCACGTCTTTTTGATAGATGTTATTTATTAGAAAGTAATGTTTACTAATAAAATGTTGTCGTGTATTGCTACCTATTGGGGAGGGGGATATACGTTAGAGGGTATATTAATGGGGAGGGGGTACTATAGGAAGTATAGAAAGGTTTTTTGTACAGTAGAATTAAGAACGAAGATTTGATGTCCAGTTTTTCAATATATAACAGGCAATATTGAATTAACTAGACAAACGCTGAGGCCGTATTGTTCTCCGAAACCGGTTACAGAGAACACAAATGACAAAAATAGCAATAAACATGCATGCATGCGGAAGACTTTTGAGTAAAGCGAGTGTGACTGTATAACTTCGCCACCTACATTTAGCATACTATAACTTGGGTAGGGCGAGGCTCATGTGAATCTGTGGTATAAATGAATGGTAGCCAATGCCACACAAACTAAAAGTGAAATAAAATCCTCCCTTTAGTTTTGTATTCGCCTTTGCACAAGCAAGGTGTACAAATAGTCCCGTTTCGAATTCTCTGTCTTACCGCTGAATAGGCATCAGCGCGCATAAATACAGTGGGAGCCTCTTTGAAGCATTCTCGTACCCAGAGCTCCCGGCTAGTCTGCTCGCAGGGGAGGCTCTGGGGACATCCATTTGGGGACCGTCGTTGATTGTCTGATTTTGAGCGTTGGAGCACATGCGCTAAAGTGCTTTCTTTTAGCCGCTCTGTATTAAATCTCGCGCATGCGTCAGTGGCTGTCACCAGAGTCTCCCCATTGCCTCGAGAATGCAGTTTAAAGTTGAGAAAGTTGCGAATACTAACGAGAAACTGATGAAGCTTGAATGGAGACAATAGACAAACTTGTGGAAGCTTTCCGGACTCGTTGGTATTCGCAATTTTCTCAACTTCAAACAGAGGCTCCCGCTGTATTTATGCGCCGCTGATGCCCATTCAGCGGTAGAACAGAGAATTCGAAACTGGACTAACTGGGAAATGGCTTCTTTATTATGATTTGCAAAAAAGTATACGGTGCCAAAACATGCAAGAAAATTACCTTAACAGTGGTGTTCTTGCCACGGCATTTCATTCGCAGATCAAAACTGTAAGGCAAAAATAATGTAATAACATGAAATTGAAAGCGGAAAGCTATCAAGACAGCCTTTTTTTAGATCCGACTAGGGATATCTCCTTGGCATAAAGAGAAACTACTATTTCTGTAAAAAAATATCGATTTGTGAATGTTTATTGAACAATTTCTTCATGAACAAGCTTTCACAGCCCGACGAAACTCGGTAAAAAAAAATTTAAATGGATGGCGATGTCTAACGTTGTCTTCAATGTATGTTTATCTTTTTTTAAATCACTGAAACATAACTAGTCTCTTTCTCGCAGAAACCCGCGAACTTCAGGAAAAACTGAATCGTGTTGAAAATCGTCTTGAATCATGTTCGTTCAACATTCGTTAAAAAGCGCCGCAAGAAATGATTCATCTTCACAAGTGATCTTTTAGTAATCGCTCATGGATAGTTTTGCGCTTAGAAGAACAATAGGAAAGTCGAGTGGGCGGTGCCTGAATGGGCGTGTTCGGAGTAACGTGTCTGGCCAGCAAACGTTTCTGATTGGCTAATGTTCACACCTAAATTCCCGCCATTTTTGGCGCGCGCGCGCATGCGACACAGAAAACAAACAACAAAAGTTACGAGTTTGGAGAATACGAACTCTTTTGCTTTCCATTTCCTGCCTTTGCTGAGAGAAAACTAGAAACAATAAGCGGCTCACAAAAAAGGTACCTGTACACTGTACACAGGTAAGTGCTACCCTAAAAGTGTCTACCCTGATACTCAAATGAGCGCAAGAAAGGTGTAAAACTGGAGGAAGTTTTGAAATTCTTTCGCCAGCTAAACGTTTTAACAAAGTGATATCAGCTTTCCAGTAATCAGTTCAATTTCTCACCTGTATAAAATATGATAGTAAGAACCAACTCCTGCCAATAAATGCCAGATGGCGTGAAGTTGTGTGAGGGGTAAAGGTATGAATGATGTGTTTCTCCAAGCTCTGAAAGAGTGCAAAACAAATTGAGCGTTGTGCAGTTTTAAGGTGACTCATGTGAAAATACGCCAAAAACACGACTAAAACTCTAAAATAGGCACTTTGCTTTCAACGAATTTCCTGAAACTTCGTTAACACTTAGTCCAACTGACTTCAATATGATTAACGGAGTTTCGTTCAAAAATACCAGCAACTTTTTTTTGCGCGGGGTTGATCTCTCAAGGAAGGGGTCCATTTAAGCTCAAATATTATTAAAATTAACGCTAATGGAGATCTGATAATGCGTACATATTGCCAAAAGATACCTGCTTATATTCTCCTAGATTGAAGTTCATAGCGAGCATATTTTTAAAGTTATAGACGAAAATATATTTTCGCGAAATGCGCTCTGACTTTCGCATGAGTCACCTTAAGTAACACTGGCCACTAGTGACTTGGCCTAGAATTTTGAATAAGTTTGTAAATAAATGTTTGCAACCGACTCCCCAGACAGCTCTTATACAGCTAAAACCGTTGCATTGCTGTTCTGCCAATCAAACTATCTGAGCCAATGAAACTCTTGCCTGTCTCGGCTAGCGCAGTCAACTGGCTTCCCTCTGCAATAAAACCAGACTGAAAGGTCTTTCTCTCAGCGCATGCGTCAGTGGCTGTCACCAGAGCCTCCCCCGCAAGGTAACGAGCCGAGAAGCTCTGGGTTCGAGAATGCGATGCAACGATTTTAGCTGTAAGCTGAATTGCGCTGAGTGCTAACGGCGCTACTGGCAGCGAAGCGGTCATAAGCACAGCAGATTTCGTATGATTGTGAAAAGTGTCGCGAAAAAATTGCGCCGTGCCGCGACCGCGCTGCGCCCTGTCGCGGCACTTTTCGCAGTCATACGAAATCTGCTCTATTACGTCTTCAGCGGTTCTTTAAGAGTGAAGTTGAAATAAAGTGTAATGACCGCGGACGATATACTGTTGAACGTAGGATCTGAAAGATCTAATCAGCGTCCACTCTGAAACTTGGTAGAGAAGTAAAGGCGAGATGGGACCTTATTGTCTCTTCCGAAAGACGTGAAACACAGTAGAACAAAGTTAACAAAGTTCAATTCACAATATGAACCAGTTTCGACCGAGACCGGAACAGAAATACAATTTATTCTGTCACGGCAATGGAGTCGAACACTCCTCGGCTTTGGCGTAATGTTTCCCATTTCAGATCCCCTGGCATTCCCCTGAGTATTTTTTCTTTCTTTTTCTGATACGCATATGAATATGATGGAAGAATTCAAACAAAGAAAGATTATTCAAATGAATGCCATGTGATCTGAAATGGGAAAACATTACGCCCAAGCCGAGGAGGTCTACTATAGCAAAATTTGCGTGGACAGCCACAACGACTTTTATACAACTATTTGTCTAAGAACTAAGTTGTCAGAGTAACTGCCTTTGCAGATTGGTTACAAGAAACACTTACATGGACCACCCAATCGAAATTATGCTCCGCAGTGCCTGAATTAGGACTTACCTCACAGAAGAACAAAAGGTGTTCTCGAAATTCCATAAAATGAAACCAAAACCATAACTGCAATATAATTTATGGATGTTTAGAATGTGGTTAAAGCTAAAATTGACTGGAGTATTGAACAACGCCAGAGATGCCAACAATTAGATCTTGGAAATACAGTGTAATAATATGAAAGAGTTCCAAGGAGACAAACAACTTGGCTACTTTCAACTACTTACAGATTCCTGTAAGTTGGGGCAAATATCACAATTTCAATTTGCAGCCACGAGCACAATTAACTTCTGTTGCATTATTAAAAACACCCATTTACCTAAAGTCTAAGTATGTTTCTGGTAAACAGAAAGAAGCATCCCTGTAAAACAGAGTGAACAACCTTACTTACCTAACAGTTGAAATTAGAAGGAGCTTTCTGGAGCCTTTATGCAATCTGACAAAAAAAATGCAACCAAAAGATGGTCCTCCAAATTGAGCAGGCGTTCGGATTGGCTTTTGCAAATGTCGTGAACTTCAAAAAGCAAAATTGATCGATAAGTTTTTGAATTGGATTTACGAAGTCTATTAAAATAATGCTAAAACTGGTAGAAAATGCGACGACTAGAACCGCAGAAGTAAGACATATTACAGCACACATTTTTCTTGAATAGCTGCCCTAAAATACAGGGAAAAACGCAATAACATCTGCAATTTGGGCTCCCTGTGCTGGGTCACGTGCTGCATCCCTTGGGAATTGACTCTATGAATATCAGGACGAAAACAGCTCATTAAATTCGAACTTTGGCTTGAAAATACGCTATTTTCCTTTCAACTTCTTGCAAAAAAAATGGCGTAGAGCTAAAGATCATGATGTCTTCTACTTGTGTGCCGAATTTGGTGGCATTTCAGGCAAGTGGAAATTAGGTGCTAGTGGCACTTTAACAATACTGAATTGAATTGCAGCACTATCACAAACATTTAGCTTTTTACTTGATGACACAGGACACACCTTAATTTTACCACAGCAATGACAATCAGTGATGATGCAAGAATCCCATAAGCCCACTGAAAAAAATAAATGTTTGAATGTAAGCATTGCTCTGACAGGGCTAATATCAATGTTTCTAAATGTATACTAAAAATGTAAATGTATACCTGATCGGATAAAAGCCTTTACATACAAGTACATACCAGAAATACTAATGGGTTCACTAACGTCAGGTAGACCTGAAAACACACAAAAAAAACAAAAAAACATTTAAATTGAAATGGGCAGTTGCAAAACAAATGAGCACATCCCTGTTGAGGAGGGACCCCAGTCCACCCTGGAATTGTTTAATTTGAACCACCTTCACTGGATTTCCAGTTAGTTTTTTCATGATCACCCTGGAATTTGTGCTTACCCACCCTGGAATTGTGTATTTTGAGGGTGCCCACCCTGGAATTCCAGGCTCTATTTTGACCACCCACCCTGGAATTCCGAACTCCATTTTGACCCCCCACCCTGCAATTCCAGAGGTCCTCAACAGGGAAAGTTTTTTCCAAACTTGGATTTTTTTGCAATTGCCGAATGTGGTTTCACAGACAATCAGAGAGTGTACACCAAGCAGCCAATGAACACTAACTACCCCAGGAATCTGGCAGGCATAAAAATATCGCTGAAAAAGGTTTCTTCAATACTGCCTAATGTTTGTTCTTCCTCTGTAGGTTCAAAATTATTTATTAATTTTTATCATCAATTTTCTAATCTGCACTGGCCAGGGACTGACATTGCACCTGATACAGGTATGAATAATGGCAGCCCCAAAATTTCAATTTGTAAAATGTTATAGATGTTGTCCAACAATGTTAGTACATTATTCAAATTAGTCATATTGTAAATTTTATTGTATATATGATGTCCTGTTAATTCCATATAAGCATTAACCAATAATATATACTTACAAAAGTTATTAGCATGCCACAGCAAGCAAGTGCAACGGCAAGCCTGACATTGGTCGTGCCAGGTTCTGAAGCACATTCAATTCTGAAAAAAAAGTTTGTTTTAGTAACACTCCATGTCAGATACAATTATTTAAGTGAAGGGTAGATACACATTATCAAGAATTATTTGCAAGCAGACAAGCTGATATTAATGTTTGGTGACCCAGTGGGGGCTAAGGAATTTCCAATCTAAAGCTCCATCTTAGAGCACATTCGTATATCATACTTCCTATGCTACAACAAAGTTATGCTTTGCCGCAACCATGTCAGTGCTGCATTCTTGTACCCAGAACTCCCCAGCTTGTCTGCTTGCAGGGGAGGCTGTACAGACATCCATTCTTAGGGCCTTCCCTGGCTCTCCTTTCTTTTTCTGCTGTGACCATGCAATTTGATTGGCTGTCCTTGATTTGCCATGCGGCTTAAATACTTAAATGATACTCCCTATACCGCAGTATAATGTAGCTTACGCTAATAATGGGAGGGTAGTCAGCTTAAAGCCGGCGTAGGTGCGAAGGCACCTTTAGCTGCCTGATGGCTGGCAGAGTGGCTGTTTTAAATGCCTCTAGGGTTTCTAAGTTTACAACATTTCTTGGTAGTTTCTGCGGCAAGTTAACTTATTTATTAGGGTCTCACTAATACAATCATGTGAAACAAAACAAGAATGATTGCAGACTTACACACAAAACAAGAACACACAAGTGCAGTAGATCATAGGAAGCTCATCTAAAAGCTGAAAAACAAACAGTGAAAATATCAGGACAATCAATACAATTAATTAATGTGTGGTTCCAGAAATTATCCATACCCCCCCCCCCCCCCCCCCCTACGGAAGGGATTGGAAATTCCGGAGGGGTGGGGGTGGGGGGTCAATTTACCTGATCTTTTCCATACAAATACTGTATTTTTCTTTGGAAATTCCAGAGGGGTGTGTGTGGGGGGGGGGGGGGGGGGTCACTTTTCAACACCCTTCTGTGGAGGAGGTATGGCTATTTTTTGGAACCACACAACTGTACAATTAATCTGAGACCCAAGCCTCTTCGATTAAAAACTTGAGCCTGATTGTTCCCCTCCCAACCAAAACATATAATAGATTAAGATAGGTTTATTGGTATCTTGTATACAAAGTAGCTACATCAGTAAGGGTAAAAATTTCTTAATGTTGTTATAATTATTTCATTATTATTAGTCTTATGATTTTTTGTTTCTAATCTGGGACCCCGTATTGGAGCAATGCTCTGGGACCACCCTGCCTTCTTATGGCAAAGTTAATAATAAAATATGAAATAAATAGATAAATATAGATAGAGCAGATTTCACATGACTGTCAAAAATTGTTATGTAATTGCGATCGCTTTGTATTCTCATTGGCTCAGCGTTTTTCTCAGCCAATCAAATTCTGCAGTAAATACAATTGTGTAATTTCTTAGTAATTGGTTCAGCTTGCAAGTGGCTGAGAAAAAAGCCATTTAGGAGCAAGTCATGATTTTTCTTGATTCTGATTGGCTAGCAATTGCTTATTGCAATTGTTTTCACAATGGTCATGTGAAATCCGCTCTAAACAAACAAACAAATTAATTCATATTAAAAAATTAATAAATATATAAAATCAAAATTAAAAGAGTACCTGCATTTGGTATAGAAGCGTTGCATGGAAAGCCAGTGAGCCAGTGCCAACCACTATAATCAGAGTAATAATGAAAAAATGTGTTTCCAAAAAATATCCATACCCCCCCCCCCCCTCGGAAGGGTGTTGAGAAATGACCACCCCTTCCCTCTGGAATTTCCGAAGAAAAATACAGTGTTTGTATGGAAAAGATCAGGTAAATTGACCCCCCCTCCCCTCTGGAATTTCCAATCCCTTCCGTAGGGGGGGTATGGATATTTTTTTGAAACACACAATAACACTGATGAGACACCGCGGCAAAACACATTTGCCATGCGCTAAAGATTCACTTCCTGTGAAATGAAAACAAAGGAAATAATCTACATAACAAAAATATCTCGTGCTGTCTTGGAAATTTGGAAAACTTAAGCTCCAGACACAAAACTTAAGGCCAAAAATTGCAGAGCAGCTGGAATATGATCATATTTTTCTCTGAACTTTTGCACCTCACAGTTTAAAGCTTGCACCCGAGGCAAAAATTATGGTTTAAATTCAAAATTTATTGTTCGCTGTTGTTATGTAGATTTTTTCAATTGTCTTCATTGCAGAGGCCAGTGAATCTTTAGCGCATGCGGTGTCAACTGAAATCTTCAATTTGCCATGCAAAATTTGGAGGCCAAAGTGCTCAGTGTACTTAGAAAACTCCTCAAAACAGAAATTTGACAAACGGTAAGGTTCCTTGTCACTTGGTGGGCCCAAATCAATGACAGAGATCAGGAATAGTTTGATTTCGAATTCTCAACTCTACGCGCGCTGAATACAGCACGAGCCTCAATTTGAAGTCGAAAAAGTAGTGAATATCAACAAGAACGAAAGTCAACGAGAGTTGAGACAATAGACAAACTTGAGGAAACTTTTCCGACTCGCTGGTATTCATAACTTTTTTTGCTTCAAATTGAGGCTCCTGCTGTATTTATGCACCGTTGATGCCTATTCAGTGGTAGAGTAGATAATTTGAAACAGGACTATTGAATTATTTGCATTTGGAAACCCTGGAAGATACAGTATGATGTTACAGATTTTACTTACTGAAGAGTGAGAAGAATGCCAGCATATACCGGGTCTCATGCCTAGTTTGCCATGTCAGAACTGCACCAAGTAGTGGTGGTACAATCATTATCCAGTTACTTATTGTGTTCCCTAGAAAGAATAACAAAACTTAATATGGAAATCACTAAAGCTGTTACTTAACATCCAGGAATAAATGATCAATCATTTTTTTCAAATTTGGTTAACTCATGCACATGACCATTTCAATTGATCGAAACAGAGAAGTTCGAAATGATGGAAATGACCACATGACTCTGCATTTCTTTTGTTTGATGTTACAAATGTATAGAAACATGGCCATTTTGATCAATTGAAATGGTCATGTGAGGTAACTGAATTTGAAAAACAATTGTTTTTTTCTGGGGTGCTAACAGTTTAGTGATTTTTGTTGGTTAAATGGCATTAGACAGATTTTACTATGGATTCACCAACATGCTGCACATAAAAAAAAAACATTGGATGGCATGCTTTTCTAAAATTTCTCTGAAAGACCTGAAAACTGCCAAAATTAAGCCATCAGTTCTGCTGTGGCCCATTTAAAGCTGCATTGGATTTGCTTTCATATTTCAAGCTTTGTAACAGGCAAGTTTTTTATTTCGACTTAGTCGTGATGGTAATTTTCAAGAACAGTATAAGCCAGTGGAGAAAGGAAAGGGGGAGGGGGTCCCTCGTCCCTCAGAAGGACTCCAACATGGTGGCTATAAATTACCAAATGTGCCATAAGCCCACAATATGAGCTGCCTAGTATTGTCCAAAATGTGTGTTTCCAGAAATTATCCATACCCCCCCTACAGAAGGGATTGGAAATTCCGGAGGGGTAGGGTTCAATTTACCTGATCTTTTCCATACAAATACTGTATTTTTCTTCCGAAATTCCAGAGGGGTTGGGGGGGGGGGTCACTTTTCAACACCCTTCCGTCGGGGGGGGATGGATATTTTTTGGAACCACACAATGTAATTTATTTGCACTAATTTAGCACGTGGCTTTCAACGATTGCTCCAAATGCGAGAATTACCTGAAATTTGGCACGAAATCAATGTCTAAAGAAGCATGACTAGTGTTGAGTGATAGAAATTGCAGCAACCATATCTCAGGAGCGAAAAAACAAAATCCGATTAAATTTGGTGTGAAGACTCCTACTGGGGAACTGTAACAACAACAACAGCACTTTATTGCACAATAAACTTAAATACATTTTGAAAGCTGAACCCGCAAAATAGCTCAAAAGCTAATCAAGGCGGAAAGCTACTTAAAATATATATATATATCTGCATATAGGTTTGACAGCTCCTAATTTATCAGTTTACAGAAAGTTGTTGTTTTTAAGAAAAGAGAAAAAAAGCGAAAAAGGCAAAGAGATAGCAGTTAAAGTAACGAAATGCAAATAATGAATTATAATCAATTAATAGCATTTGTTAAAATGAACTTAAGGCAGAAAAGAGGATTTAGGCAATCTCGTAATTACTTCAGAAACACCAGTACAGTCATCTTCAGATTTGAGTAAATTAGTAAGGGACACTTGTAAATTTTGTTTGAATTTTCTTTTGTTTTGATTATGCAACACTTCTGGCAAACTATTCCATATGACTGGACCAGATTGTAAGATGTCTGAAAAGCGCGGTTTCATAGAGTCCATAGATTCAAAGTTTTTTGATGAGGTCATGCATGTGAACACCAAGAATTCTCTTCTACTGTTTGAGCATACTGCATGACAGAGATAATATTTTGCAGTTCTGAAATTAAATATTCATGCAATTCTATGGTCTAGCTACAGTTAATGGGAACACACAGCTGGGAATGATCTCAAAATAATTAATGAGCTCAATGAAGACAAGCAGAGATAGCCCTCATGCTGTGACAGGAATAAGGTTATTACATATTTTACAAAGCAATATTCTAAAAGCACTGCAGGGAAAAATGTGAAAATATGTTGTGCAATATTGTGATTATCAAAACAAGGGCCATCTTTCAAAACAAAGCATAACATTCATAGAGGGAGTCCACTAAATTGAAAACAATGTTATTTGTGAGTGGATGCATGCCTGAGGCTGAATTAGACGCTAAAAACCAGCATACATTATCATTGGAGCGCATACGGTAGCTGGCACAAAGGCATAGCTACACTATTGAAATAAATTCAAATCCTGAATAGTACTCAAACTACTGAAAAAGTCCAACATTTGCTGTTAAATTTTTTGGACTTCATTTTATTTCACTTTCACTTCAGGTACACACACGTCTGGTCAAAGTGGAAAGACAGTTAATGCAATGCCTAGGACCTTCGCGTGTACAATCATAAGGCGTTACTAAAAACATATGAGAAAACTTTATTGTCTCTAACGCTCTAGGCCCTAAGTGACATTAAGTCTTATCGGTTTATAAATTAGTCATAATTTTATTTAGTGAACGGAATGTTTCTGATCAGTTTTTCAGGCTAAGCACTTACGCTACACGCTACTTAATATTCGTAGCGGAGAAGGTTCGCTCACAAAATAAATAAATGTGAGTTTGATCACCAGAAAATATGAATAGACTTCGCAAACAGGAAGTAAAATGATAAATGACAGTCCTGTTGACAGAAAGATCTTGCAGATTTGGCGACAACGAACGCGGAAAGTCACATATCTAAATTTGAATAATTTTATTATCTTTATATGAAAGTGAAAATTGTCTAAATATCATGTCCTCGACTGTTTAAACGAAACAAGGAAGAAATTTGTTTGGCTCAAACACAAGATTTTCTTGGCTAAAATGGTCGCGGATTTGTGGTTTAAAATGAATGGATAATTTACTCGCGGCGTGAGCTTGCAGACCGCAAGAAAGTTTTAAAATCGAAGACTAGACCTGTGGGTTTATCGAATGGATTAAGCCTTTGTGAATACAAAATGCATTCCAGGTTCTCTTTGTTTTCAAAGTATCACAGCAAAGTGTAATAGATATCGCTAAGAGGGAGGATAACGTTGAATGAAATAAACTAACTTAACTAAACGTAAACTTTTACTATGCTCTACAGGATCGGTGTCAAGTACAAGTCTACAGGTCATCCCGCGCTTGTCGATTTCGGAGCTAGACTACTTTACACTACAAAATTATCATCTGATTCTCAGCAAACTCCTGTGTCATAGCAACTTATTAATATTTAGGATTTAGGGAGCGATAAATGGAGGTTGTCTAATCGCGCAATTACAATGAATTATTTGTAGTGAACTTGGAATTTCGAATGACTTACAAAACTCTGCGATGAAACTGGTCACCACATAGTTTTCTTCGCACCAGTCCAATGTTGACGTTGGAGGACCCCAGAAACCGTGAGCCATCCGTAGCATAGGCGGCATGATTGCAGTTTGGTGTTCTTCACCTGCATTTAGGTGTTATTTCGTCGAAAACCGAGGTCCCATATCGTGCTATGCAAAGCAAGTGTTGTTTTGCTCCATGGGCGACGAAACCTCGATCACGCCTACTTTACCGAAAAAAAACCCGATGATTAGGAGCAAGTTGATTGGCTTCCGACTGAGCACCGATGACTTTTCAAGTGCCGAAGCTAGGACACAATTGACGAGGTATTATCGACTACCCAGAAGACACAGGGAGCGAAATCGACGAATCTTTTACATGTATAAAGAAGAAAATACTTTTTTACTTGAGATTTTTTTGTAAAAAATCACCAAGAGTTTAGCAAAGAAAATACAAATTTTGATAGTTTCTTTGTGGTTTATAAAACTTTGAACAGAAATGTAGATCCCGATATCCACGCAACACGGGCTACCTGTGGAAGACCGACTTGGCCCCCAAGCATGATGGGATTGCATGCTTAGTCATTTCCAAGATGGCGGCCGACTCAGCGAGAGAAAAAGCTTTGGTTGAGTACAAGAAAAAGCTTCTTGAGCACAGAGAACTCGATGCTCGGCTCAAAGAAAGTAAGTTGGAATCTATTTCAATGTTGAATACTTCATTTTTTGCCAGAAGTGTTTCGTATTGCTTTGATAACGAGTACGTTCATTCAATTTCATTGTTAAATTTCGCGGCAGAACACATTTTTTCAAATCGAAAAGCCGGCTTTTTATATCATGTCATTATTATTCATTTTCTTGTTAATCTTAGTGCGAGAACAGCTCAAGGACTTCACGAAGGAGTATGATAAATCGGAGAATGATCTCAAAGCTCTGCAAAGTGTTGGGCAAGTAAGTCAAAGTGGCACCACAGTCTGCCCAGTCATAATGACTTGATTCCAAAGTTGGGCTGTAAAATTAACAATAGGATACTACATCTAGATAGAGTGGTTTTCATCTGACTGTGAAATAGATGCCAACAAAATACATACTGCTATACACTATGAAAGTCATTTTTATTGTATTTTCCTTTTTATGGTATGACTACCCACAATGACTAGTAGACACTTTCAAACACTGACTATTAGTTTTTGTTTCACAGACAGATGAAAACCGCTCTACCGTATTTACCCGTGTATAATGCGCACCCGTGTATAATACGCACCCCAATTTTGAGGGTCAATTTTGAAAAATAAAGTTTGACAATAGAATGTGAAAATAAACTTCGAACCTCCAACAACCATAAGACTTGGGGAAAAACCATCAACAAACAAACAAACGCAATTCTCTCTTGATTTACTTATGTACTCGCCATGAACAGATGAGTGAAAATTTCCGACGGTTTCTCCATTTTAATTGTTTGTTTGAGAGAAATCTTGTGCCACAAGTGATTTCACGCAAAATTTAAATAGTTGTACTAATATTTATATGCATTGTAGCCTTCTAGCAGGCGTTTACAGGGTGATTTTATCACAAAAATCCCGGAGTTCGTAGTCGCGAGTGCAGACGAGCGCCAGCCATCTTGGATTTTGGACGTGCGTCCTGGGCCGAGTCACAACATCCAAAATGGCGCTCGCGACTAACTCGCGACTACGAACTCCAAGATTTTTGCAATAAAAACAGCCTCCAACACCTCCTGGCAGGTTTCACGGATCGAAATCCAAGCTTTATTATTGGAAACCGAACCACACAACCATGAATCAGCTAATTTGTAAAGGATCTATTGTATTTGTTGTTATGCAAAGCGATGTTCCGTGTATAATACGCATCACGTTTTTGAGGCTCATTTTGGACTGAAAAAAGTGGGCATTATATACAGGTAAATACGGGTAATTAACAATTAGACCTCAAGGCCGAATGTGCTGTGATGAATAGACCATGAGGCCAAAGGCCGAATGGTCTATTGATATTATAGCACATGAGGACGAGAGGTCTAATTGTTTTAGTATAAACCAACTAGTTGGTCGGTTTTGGCAATGAACTCCATTATTTTATGTTGAAAAAATCAAGTTTTCTTGCAAAGAAAGGTGGTGGTTTTGCCAGCACGGTCTATCACTAATAGACCATTAGTAGCTCAGCCAATCAGAATGCAGGATTTGTAATAGACCATTGGTTGGTTTATACTAATGGCACATAGATAGGAATGTTAGCGAGTCATCTTCATGTGCGTATCTTAGACCTGCCAACATCCTCATATTATGCAGGTTTTGCTCGCATAAAATTCTAAATTCTGATTTCCATTTCAGGGGATTTAAAACTGAACATGAAGGGTAAGATCCTGAAACGTCTCAATATATTAACTGTTGTTCATGGTCTATTTTAGATTGTTGGTGAAGTTTTGAAACAACTGACAGAAGAAAAATGTAAGTGAACTTGGGTCAAAGTGATAGTTGATAGTGCCTCTGTTCAGAGCCAAACAGCATGCAAGAAACAAACAAGGAAAAAGTCTGTGGTTCATACTGTTAGTATTCTAATGCCTACTTTATTTTGTTAACAGTCATTGTAAAGGCCACCAATGGCCCTCGCTACGTTGTTGGGTGCAGGAGACAGGTAAACTATAAACTGCCAAGACTGTTAAAGACCCTTGCCGATGGGTGTGACGAATAGATTTGTAGCCCATTTATGCTTATGGGGTAACAGTAGAAGTGGTGAACACAATCCGTTTTAATCCCATGGAATTTCAACCCATCCTTTGGTCCAAGGCCAAGTGATATGTAGTCATTGAACAACAAACTTATGGACAGGTGTTATTTTGAAAGTTTCTTACCATATTACAACACAACAAACCCATCATAACATTGTCACACCCAATGTCTTATTCTAAAGGAATGATATTTTTATAGAGTACTGAGGCATGGTGGAACATGCAAAGAGAAAAGAAAGATTTAAATATTTAATTACCACCCCCTGTTGCACAACCTCTCTCCTTCCTGTGTGAACATTGCAAATGTCCTGTGCTATCCAGTTAAGTTTGAGTGGCTATAGTTTTCTCGATAAGATTTCCCCTTTCTTTTAGTGTCCCAAAATTGTGTGTTGTCAAGGAGTTTGTAATGTTGTCCATTACAAATTTTATGGTGTCCTCCATAAGGGAAGTTGTGTTGCTAAACTACGACATGTAGCACGCAACATTTGTGTCCTGCATGTTTCCCTGAGTGGCTAAACTAGGAAACATCGCACGCGTGTGTCTTGGACACATAAAATGTTTCTTGTCTTGTGAAGAAACATTTCTTTGTATCCCGGCTACAAAATTTGTTGCGTACGACAATGTTTCCCTTGCGGCTAAACAGGGAAACATGAAAGAAACGTGTCCAGCTTTTGGCTGCCTTTGGCTGACCAACTTAGATCAACAGTGCACCAATTCACCCCCTCTCTATTTACAGCTTGTATTCTGACTTATCTTGTTGTATCACATGTATCTCTGCAAAAATGCCTGGGAGTTGTGTTTCAACCTGAGCTCTTATTGATAGGTGGACAAATGCAAACTGAAGCAAGGAACAAGAGTAGCATTAGATATGACAACACTGACAATCATGAGGTGGGTGTTTCAGTGATGTATCTACAGTCAAATCTCATTTCTAGTCATGAAGGCCGTTTTTGGAAGAAGCAAAGGATGAAAATGGTGCAGTTTTAAGAGCCAAACAAACCAACTCTTTCTTATCTGATTTTTTATTCAACTTTTCTATTGGGCCTTAAATGAATGACCAATACGATGGCACATATTATGCACTGCAAACCAGTCCCTCATGGTTTTGATAGAATGCCTAGTCCTTCCCAATGTATTTTTCTACAATATTATGCTACCATATTTTGAGCGGAGAAATCTGCTATTCTATTGAAAAATGAACAGCCAGAACCCAATAAATATTAATGGCATCTGAGGTACTTTTGTCTCAAAATACCTCTGAATTATATGGGATTACAAGGCAAATTACCTGTTTCGGAACAAGCGCAAAATTCCAGAAGCCCTGTTATATGGATGTCAATCTCAGCTTTTTGGAGAAATCTACCCATGGCAAAACACAACAACTTGCTGGAAACATTTGTGTTTTATGAGATGCAGTTTCTACATCACTCTTCCAAATAATAATTTGTATTAGTATAATAGAGCGGATTTCAGATGACTGTTGTAAGTAATTCGCAATTACATATCACATACTCTGATGTTGATATCACATTTGAACGGCTCGGTGTAAGAACCACCTAAGTGATCTTTTGGACTGTTTTTTCGATTTTCCGATTTTTGACAAACAAACTGCAGAAACATTGTTAAAATAGCCTAAAACTAGCCTCTCTGCATTTTCCCAAAAAAATCGCTGCAAGATCGCTGTAAAACAGTGTCTTCCTTTTTTCAAGCGCAAGGCATTATGGGTAAAACTTTAAAAAATTGACAGCACTTCCTCCCTGGCCCCGGTTTTAGATATTTTGCCTAGTCACTCGCACCTGTCAACTGAATATTGCGCCGAATGCATTCTTTTGGATTCAAAACTAACCCAAATTGTCTTGACAGTGCTGAAATCCTGCTACAGAACAACAGAGAAGCTTCATAATACTAGACGAGTCATCACACGGCCTGCCAAATTCTTTGTGACTCGATTTTGCTCGTAAATTTGCTCCTCACTTGTGACTTCTTCCACAGTTTGTCTCTACCGACTTTGTTTGCTTTATGATGCAAGCAAAGTGGCTCCTGTAGTAGAAAATGACTTGAAAAAAGCACTTATAAAGCGAATTCATGGCTCGCTCTCTGTTCGACAAGCGAAACAAAGAATCCAACGGCGTTCACTGAAAAGGGTGAGCCCTTAGTCTTGACAAACAGCGGGGTTTTTTGGGGGGGGGGGGGGGGGGCAGGAAGTCTTTAACTTTTTCAAGTAGAAGAACCTTGCAAAATAAGCGAAATTACAGAGATAAATTCGGGCTACAAGGGTTAACAATGCGCCAGGTAGGATGAAAAGCTCTTTTCAATTCAAAACAATAGACAAATCTTTGCGGCTTTATAGGCAAAACCCTTGGCTTTGTGCCACTTCTAGGGTTAGGTTTAGCCTTCGGATTACATTTAAGTTCGGGTTAGATTGAGTTTAGGGTTAAGGGTTTAAGGCTAAGGTCGTTTTACATCGTCCTCACCGCGATTTTTAGGAACTTAGACTCTTTGAACATGATTTGCGCAGAATTTTCTCTGAATAGTCTCTTAGGTCGTTGTTGATAAAGCCACTGGTTAGAGGCCGTTTTACAGCGTTCTCACAGCGATTTTTGTGGGAAAATGCAGAGAGGCTAGTTTAGGCTATTTTAACAATGTTTCCGCAGTTTGTTTGTGAAAAATCGGAAAATCGAAAAACAGTCCAAAAGATCCCTTTGTGGTTCTTACACCGACCCGTTCAAGTCTATCGTATAGTAATGATATGCAGTTTTTTCCTTCGGGTCTCCGACACGCATATCCGAGAACCCGAAGGAAAAAACTGCATATCATTACTATACGATAGACTTGAACGGCTCGGTGTAAGAACCACCTAAGTGATCTTTTGGACTGTTTTTCGATTTTCCGATTTTTGACAAACAAACTGCAGAAACATTGTTAAAATAGCCTAAAACTAGCCTCTCTGCATTTTCCCAAAAAATCGCCGCGAGATCGCTGTAAAACAGTGTCTTCCTTTTTTCAAGCGCAAGGCATTATGGGTAAAACTTTAAAAAATTGACAGCACTTCCTCCCTGGCCCCGGTTTTAGATATTTTTTTTATAAGTGCCTAGTCACTCGCACCTGTCAACTGAATATTGCGTGGAATGCATTCTTTTGGATTCAAAACTAACCCAAATTGTCTTGACAGTGCTGAAATCCTGCTACAGAACAACAGAGAAGCTTCATAATACTAGACGAGTCATCACACGGCCTGCCAAATTCTTTGTGATTCGATTTTGCTCGTAAAATTTGCTCCTCACTTGTGACTTCTTCCACAAGTTTGTCTCTACCGACTTTGTTTGCTTTATGATGCAAGCAAAGTGGCTCCTGTAGTAGAAAATGACTTGAAAAAAGCACTTATAAAGCGAATTTATGGCTCGCTCTCTGTTCGACAAGCGAAACCAGAATCCAACGGCATTCACTGAAAAGGGTGAGCCCTTAGTCTTTACAAACAGCGGGGGTTTTTTTTTGGGGGGGGGGGGGAACAGGAAGTCTTTAACTTTTTCAAGTAGAAGAACCTTGCAAAATAAGCGAATTACAGAGATAAATTCGGGCTACAAAGGTTAACAATGCGCCAGGTAGGATGAAAAGCTCTTTTCAATTCAAAACAATAGACAAATCTTTGCGGCTTTATAGGCAAAACCCTTGGCTTTGTGCCACTTCTAGGGTTAGGTTTAGCCTTCGGATTAGATTTAAGTTCGGGTTAGATTGAGTTTAGGGTTAAGGGTTTAAGGCTAAGGTCGTTTTACATCGTCCTCACCGCGATTTTTAGGAACTTAGACTCTTTGAACATGATTTGCGCAGAATTTTCTCTGAATAGTCTCTTAGGTCGTTGTTGATAAAGCCACTGGTTAGAGCCCGTTTTACAGCGTTCTCGCAGCGATTTTTGTGGGAAAATGCAGAGAGGCTAGTTTTAGGCTATTTTAACAATGTTTCCGCAGTTTGTTTGTGAAAAATCGGAAAATCGAAAAACAGTCCAAAAGATCACTTAGGTGGTTCTTACATCGACCCGTTCATTTACAGATAATATTTTGTAATATTTGTACTATTTTGTACTGTATTTGCTACAGGTATTTGCCTAGGGAAGTAGATCCCTTGGTGTACAACATGTCTCATGAAGATCCTGGTGATATCACATACTCTGATGTTGGTGGTCTTAGTGAGCAGATCAGAGAACTTAGAGAGGTACTGTACTTCCGGCAAGACTCCCATCTTATGAATGGAGTTGCATTAGTAACTATGTACTCTTGTGTACTCATACTGGTAGATGCAAGGCCAATCAGAATTCTGCTAACATGGCTTCATTATCTTTGCTTTGCAGGTTATTGAGCTACCTCTTACAAACCCAGAACTGTTCCAGCGTGTTGGAATATCTCCTCCAAAAGGTTGCCTTCTGTTTGGCCCTCCAGGAACTGGAAAAACGCTACTTGCAAGAGCCGTTGCAAGTCAGCTTGATGCTAACTTTTTAAAGGTATGCATTTGATCACAATGGTTGCTTCCTTAACAAAAGGGGGTAATATGTGACAACTCACCAATTTTGGCAATTTCTTGGTGTTACGGAGCACCAGAGGCATGAAAACAGTGTAACAATTGCCACAAACAAAGACCTAAGAAAGAGACATTGGAATATTGTACAAAGACCTCAAGCACCAAAAACAAAGCTTTTTGTAACACCAAGGAATACCCCAATCTTGGATTAAAAAAAGTCTTTGTATGGGAAGTAAGGGGCATATTGACCACACTCCTATGGAATTTCCATGCAATCACACCCTCTTGGTGTGTGTCTGTTTGTGGGAGGAAGAGGTGCGTTTGATGGTAGGGATGTATGAGGGAATCACACAATTTAGAATTTGAGTTCAGTCCAATCCTATGTTTGACTAACTTGACCAGCTATAGTTTAGCTACTTCTAAAAGGCTTACATTTTAACAGGTTGTTTCAAGTGCTATTGTTGATAAATACATTGGAGAGAGTGCCAGACTTATACGAGAAATGTTTGGTGAGTAGAAAGAAAATACAGATTGTCAGGGCAAACATTGTTACTAAATGGTTGCTAATGGTGACTAAGTCTGGGGCTTTTGACGACCAAAATTTTAGAGCTAGTCGCCAAATGGCACCCCATCTTTCTAAGTTCAGCTGAGATCCATGTTTATGTAGCAACTAAATACTGCATTTGGCAGGTTATGGTCTGGTGAATAAGGTGATCACACTTGGTTGCAGGTTAACAGCTTGGCAGCCATTCCCAAGTTACATGTAATCTGCATTTGGCCTCAACCAGATTTGCAAATGGCCAGTTTATTATATTTCTTCCTTTTTCCCTTTAGGTTATGCAAGAGATCATGAACCATGTATTATATTTATGGACGAAATAGATGCAATTGGTAAGCATGTATTTTTGTACTTTTTCCAGGACATTTAAAGTAGTTTTCAAAATTGTTTTCCATGTCAAGTTGTGAAGTTGGTTCCCATGGTCAGCTCAGATGGAAAATGCAGATAAAAACCAATTACAGCCAAAACACTTGAAGCATGCATTATTGCTTCATTCCAATTTCATTCAATATTAAAAATGTTTAATGTTCACATTTTTCGATATCTGAGTATGCAACTGTTCATCCAGAGTTTAACAAAATGGTTGTTGACAAAGATATGAAGGGGCTTGAAAAACACATTATATTATGCTAACCACTTCACACACAAACAAAATGAAACTTCCAAATGCTTTGTGTTAGCTTGTTTAAAATGACCTTTTCTGTTCTCAAGGTTATTATTTTTTGTATAAAATTTTAAAGGTGGTAGAAGATTTTCAGAGGGAACCTCAGCTGACAGAGAAATACAGAGAACATTAATGGAGGTAAATTCTCATACGTTTTGAAATTATATTGACTAAAATCATAGAGAATATTAGGGAATATATTGTAAACATTACCAGTACTGTCTTTCATAGTTTTCTAAAATCCTATTGATACTGACAGTAACAATCTGACATATTTTTATATCTTATTTATTTGAATCCTAGCTTCTAAATCAGATGGATGGTTTTGATGTCCTTGGTCAGGTTAGTCATATGTAGCTAAATTTGCAGTTAATCATTAATTATGGAACTGCCACCAGAACTGGCAGAATGGGGACTAATTTTTTACCAGATCTCCTGGGCCTGGTTCCTAAGAAGTCAGTTAGTCAGTTAAGCATATTCTGGACATTTGATTGAATCCTGATCTTTTCTCTGATGAATCCTGATCTTTTCTCTTTCAAAAGTTATCACAAGAGTATAAAGAAGTGACGCTATCCATTTCAATTTGGTGACTGTAATGTCCTATGCTATGATGCTGATTTTTTCCTTCAGGTGAAAATGATTATGGCAACAAACAGACCTGACACACTTGATCCTGCATTACTCCGCCCTGGTCGACTGGACAGAAAAATAGGTCAGTTACTCCTTCAGTCAGAGCAAGAAACACAGACGTGAAAAATCTAAAGATGTTCTTTTACTTCAGCTGGAATCTGTGTGACCCTCTTCATTATTAGAGTGGGAGGGGCAGGGGGCACTGCCCCCTTGTAGCCCTGGTTCTGCTGCCCATGACCGGACCTATTTCCTGAATTGTACAGGCCTTGATTAGTATATATAATAGGACTCCATGCCGTCCATGGATGATTCATTTGAACTCTAAAATTGACTAGGCCGCAGGCCAAGTCTAATTTGGATTTCTGAGGAATCAAGCATGAAGTTCTGTTATTTATTAATTATATAGTGAATGATAAAATGCCGAAATTGTCCAATTTCAGCGTGCGCGATCCGATTTAAAAATAATTGGACAGTTGACAACAATGGATTTCGCACTGGCTATGTAATTAATTAAATTAATTGAATTAATATCATTCCCTTTGCAGAAATCCCACTTCCAAATGAACAAGCTCGTATGGACATCTTAAGATCCATTCAGCAAAAATCACTAAGCACGGTGAAATAGGTGAGCTTCTTAGGGGTTATAATTTGAGGTGTGTCTACAGAGCAGATTGAGATGACTATCGAAAACTAGGCGCAAATGCAAAACCACTAGCCAATCAGGAGTGGAAGCCATTCAACAACAAACCAATCAGGAGGCGAATTAAGGACTTTAGTCATGACGTAAGCAATGGCGCGTTTTGATTGAGTTCGCAATTTGATTGGCTGAAGACAAAAGACTTTTCTCTCAACCAATAGAAACGCTGACTAACAAGTCTGGCTTACTTTCGACGGTCATCTGAAATCCGGTCTAACAGATCTACGCTTAAAGTGATATCACCCCTTTGTGCGTTTCAAGCTTTAAAATGAAGTATGATACATGTGATTTGGATAAAACCCCAGCTCAGTACACCCAGTCAAACGCAGCCGATTTTGCCCTTTTGGTTACCCTGTGGCTAACAGGCCGATAATGGATTACCGGGTAGAGCTTACTTGTGACGTGTCCGGAGGTATTGTTTTCAGCTGTCACTCAAATATAAATACAGAGAGAAGTGCACTACAGTATATAATTTTCCACGGATGCACAAGAGAAACTGATTTTGATACGCTTGTCATCATATATACATGCAAAAGATTTCGTATTTTGATTGTTTGAAATGTTTTTTCGCCACTATGAGAGAACAATACCTCTTGCCACGTCATTCGACCCAGGCCATTTTTAGCGCGGCCGTCTTCGTCGAAGGAAATAACTCTAAAATCTGTAAAAAATTCATTTTTTCAATGAAATTAAAAACAGTTTTCGGCTTATCTCCGGTGTAATAACCTGTGAGTGCGCACGAACTGCGTCACAAAGCTTCCTTTGTTTGGTAGAACGAATCAGGATGAAATAAGAACTGAACACAAAGGTATCCTCTGGGAATGGTTATTACACCGGAGTTAACCCCAGTTTTCGGTAAGTTACCTCTAATGTCCTATACTATTTGTACCATCTTGCCACTTTAAATGTAGTCTGAGTTCTACCTCATTATTTTCAAATCCCAGGATTTTTTTTTTTTTTACCATGGCAGGCTTTATGAGGCGTGCTCTTTGGGGTGTAGTTTTGATATTTTCGTTTATCGCGCGCGCTTCTCATTGTCGCCTGTCACACGTGCTTGTTATTTTCCCTCGCTGGGAGAACAGTATCTTGCGGGAACGTCTATACTACGCCTAATACTCCGGTTACAGGGAAGGACAGAAGGGAGTAATCTGAGCGATCAATTTCAACCCGCTTGCCATTTTATTGAACTATCTGAATACCTGATAATTCTCCAGACTCTTATGGGAATTTATTTACCAAATTGCACGTCTTCCTGATGAGGTGAAAACTCCAAATTTTCTCTAGATTTCTCAGAGCCGAGATCGATGTCTTAGCCTCGGCAAGGATTCGGAAATTGTTCGGGACATGTTCCAAAGGGTTCAGAAATGTTCCGGGAAACAAACGGCAAAACGAAACACAGTAAAATTCTGCAGATTTGAGAAGTTTTCAGGACAGGGAGGACTCTTTTTGGCTGAATCCGTTTTCGTGTGTGAAAAGAAATCATTTAGGCGCATACAAATGCGATACAGAGAAATAAAGTGCGAAATAAATATGTGTTATTTACCAGCTGGGAGGTCCGGATCGTGAAATACCGTGACGGAGGTCTTTAAAATACTGTCCGAGACCGGCCCCAAGCCGGTAAATAATATATATATTTTTTTGCCTCCACTGAAACAGCATAAAACTTCACAGAAATTAGCGCGCACACCTCGCGCGCGCGCGATATCAGAGTGTGCGATTTGATGGATGGATACCGGACCGCTGAAAAAATACAAATTAATCTCACTGTAACGGGGTCTTGATTAGTATTGTCGATCTTTTGGCTATCTAGCATTTATCCACACTTCATTGTTTATGCATAAATACTATTCAAAAGATCTTCCGAATACGGTTTGATACCTTTTTTCAACCCTTTCAAGTAAACACAAATACAATACTCGTTTAGCTTCAAAATTAAATTATTACCTCCCAATAGCTCGCACGAATTTTGGAAAATTTAATATTGACAAAAATGACAAATTGCCCAATCGAAACCTTTTCAAAAATAAATTTTAATTAAAACAGTCGACAGATTTCCAAATTACTAAATATGCTTTCTCTAGTATTAATTATGCACCATCTCTGCATCCTATCTCTCTTTTTTCGTGTTTTTTTTTTTGTACTTGTATTCTCTTTTGCTTTGTTCGTATACTCGTCGTGATGTCTTTCCTGTGCTTTTTCCCTCTTCAACACACACTCTAGCACCATCAATGTTTCCTTTTCTCTCGACACAATGCAATTTTCAATTAGGTTGCCTGTACAAATTGTTTTAAGTCAGATTTTGCACCTATAAACTGACTGCCTCTCCTTAACCTATCCTTTTTTCTTAGAAAAGTACAACTATAGATTGTTTTTTTGTTGTTGTTTATTTTCCGATACTTTGTAAGTCCCAAGTTATCGGTCTTCTGAAGCTATCATGTATTCACTATCTTTCCGCATAGTACTAAAACAATTTTTAATTTTGCATTTCTTCTTACTTTTGTCGGCATTTGCCTTTTTTCTTTTCATAAATCGTCATTTAGACTTATTCGCTACGTTAGTAAAAAGTGCTCTGATAGATTATTTGTTTGTTTTTACTGAATATTTCGATAAAAATTCGCATACATCCTTTCAGGTTAAAAGAGACCGACTGTAAAACCATATCAAAGAGCGTTTATTACTTTTGTCGATAATGAAAGTTATATCGTCGAGAACATATATCCTCGATATCAGACACGCGTTCTGTTTTTACATGGGTTTCAATAGAAGCGGCTGCCTTCTACTTCACTACTGACTGCCGGCAACTTTATTATTACTTCAATGTTAAAGGCCCATCACCAACCGAGAGCCTTTGCGGACACTTAACCAATCAGAGCACCCGAAAAACAATGGATCAATTTGAAAACAAAAGAAAACGGGGCAAAAATACACATGAATATGCCAATAATCTTGCCCTCAAAAGGCAGGAAAATTTCAAATTTTCCCGGGGGAGCATGCCCCCGTACCAGGACTTAGCCTGCTACTTCAAAAGCTATTGAAACCCCTGTGTTTATATTGGACATTCTGAATTTTGCCGCCTTGCTCCTAATATTATTGTTGTTGTGGTTGACGATGTTGTTATTGTCAATGTTGTTGGTGCTGTTGTGGTTGACGATGTTGTTGTCAATGTTGTTGGTGTTGATATTTATTGTTACTGTTTGCTCCTAATGCTGTTGTGGTTGATGATGATGTTATTGTCAATGTTGTTGTTGGTGGTGCTGATTTTTGTTGTTACTGTTGCTGTTGTTGTGGTTGACGATGTTGTTATTGTCAATGTTGTTGTTGGTGGTGCTGTTTTTTGTTGTTACTGTTGCTGTTGTTGCTCCTGATGTTGTTGTTGCTCCTGATGTTGTTGTTGTGGTTGACGATGTTGAAATTGTCAATGTTGTTGTTGGTGGTGCTGATGTGTGGTGGTGCTGATGTTTGTTGTTGATGTTGTTGCTCCTAATGCTGTTGTTGCTCCTAATGCTGTTGTTGCTCCTAATGCTGTTGTTGCTCCTAATGCTGTTGTTGCTCCTAATGCTGTTGTTGTGGTTGACGATGATGTTATTGTCAATGATGTTGCTGGTGCTGATTGTTTGTTGTTGGTGCTGATGTTGTTGTTGTTGTTGTTGTGGTTGACGATGTTATTATTGTCAATGATGTTGGTGGTGCTGATTTTTGTTGTTGCTAACTACGGCCTTGTATGTCAAGTGCAGAAGACATATATTGGAGCTTCAATGACCATCTTTGGGCAGTGCATCGATGTGCAGAATAATAACAATGATAATTATAATACTGTTATAACAACAGCAATTTGGGTCTTAATATTTTTTACTTCAGCTTTTTTTTCCTTGACATTTTAACTCGTCGCCAGAAATTGCAAATTAAAATTGATGGTTTTGTCAAAAAACAAAACATAAAAACTCGGGACTACTCCATTACTGTACCTTTACGAAATACATAAGCATGGCGTTTCTGCTGCATGTGTTGGAACACTCGGCTCAAACCATCCTTATTCGCATGTGCTAATTGTAAATACTTGGCCATAGAGCGGATTTTAGATGGCTGTCGTGAGTAATTCGCAATTACTTTGTAATTACTAGGTTTTGTTCAAAATTTGTGCAATTACTTTGCGATTGGTTTCTCTACAGTAATATGAAAACCGCTCTATCGTAATGGAAAATGGCTAATTATACGTTTTTGTATTCGTGAGTCGCCTGAGTTACAGCCGTTCTCGAAAAAAAAATTCAGTATGAAAAGACGGCTGAATCCAAGCTACTGCTCACCTTCCTGAAAATAAATGTTCCGTGGAAATTACGGATAAACACAACGAGAGCGTAAAGCGTCGCTTTTTCTCGATGTATTTAGGCTTTATTGAGAAGAATTAAAACGACTTCATGTATAATGCATGAGCAAATCCTCAACTCTTTTTTTAATTCGCCTTTCTAAGGCCGTCGAACTTCAGTCGCTCTTCGTCCGTCGAACATTTCCTTTTTCAAAAGATGCCGCTTCATTATACTTTATAATCAAAAATGTTCTATTTTGTTTTGGCTTGGAACGGCGCGACTCTGGCACGACGTTTGCCGTAGGTCTTACTCACATATTAGGCTAAGTGTATTGTTTAGTAATTATTACTTTTGGATGTTTGTATTTATGTCACTCCTTGCTTTTAAGTCACACGCCTGGTAATTTCACATGCCTTCCTTTGTTGCTTCGTGGCATCCTTCTAAAATCCAAAAAAAAAAAAGCGTAAGGGTACTAAAACGGCCATCATAGTTTATACTCTTCGTTTTCCAGTGCAACACTAGACAAGTTACTGTTGCTATCCCCGAACGCAACAATCTCAACAGCATTGCTAGATCGCGCTGTAGATGACACACCATTATTTGGGGAAGTCATCTCGGTTTTTTGCTCCTCAAAATAAGTCCTGAAATCGTTACCGATAGTAGATGCTTTTCTCTGTGGGCTTATAGATGAGCTCGTTGTACTCTCTTCGATGTTGCATTTTCCTGCGCACGATCCGAATAGAATTCCCTTGAACGCCACGCGGTACTGCTTGTTCATAAACCCATAGATCAACGGGTTATTAGCATGATTAGCGAAAACCAGGAGCATAGAGATAATATCAATCCAGAATGGGATTTTGTAATCAGGGACTACCATTTCGACCAGGTTTACCGTCGCTGCGGGAATAAAGCAAACCAGATATGCGCCGATAACGACGATTAATGTCTTGGTGATTCGGATCTCTTCCACATTGACGCGTGTTGCGGTGTTCATATTTTGTACGCGTACTGCATGGTGGCGGACTTGTTTAAAGATCTTAAAGCAGGAATAGATGATTACAGAGAGTGGCAACGGTACACAGATGATCAAAACGGCAGTGGCATAAGGGACTGAGGTACTGAAGAAGAAAATACAAGTCGCTTTATTGGACTGGAATTGGAACTTTGACCAGCCCAAGATAGGTCCCATGGCCAACGCCAAGGGGAAAGTCCAAGTGAATGCGACCATTAATGCCGTGTTTCTTTTCGTGAATATTTTCTTGTAGAGGTTCGACCTGACCACCATGAAGTATCTATTCACGCTTATTAGCATCAAATTGTACATTGATGCAATCACAAATTGCGTCGTGAAGAAGCCGTGCAGTGTGCAGATCACTTCGCTGGAGACCCACCTACCGTAGTGAACGACCGTCGCCAACATAAATACCATGTTCAGTGATTCGACGCAATCCGCCATTGCCATAGACGCGATTAGCGCACGGCCTTTAGTGCGTACTCTGTCGCCCTTGATGCTTACAATCATAACTAAAATATTCCCGAACACTCCAACAGATATTATCACCACGAAAATTGACCCAACAATTATAACATAAGGCAGTGTCCATTCTGAATTCGGCGCGTCTTCCCCGTGCGTCCCGTTCGCCATCTTCCAAGTTCTCTATTTCCAAATGCTTCCTGGTGGTCTTTTCGCGCGTTGATATCTCCGAACCACAGTTCGCTACTTGAGTTTTCCCCGTGTTTTTTGTCTCAATTGCAGCTGCGTTAATTGTTTCTCGCAGTACAGGCGTCTGTACTTAGCCTTTATGCCACCAAGCATACACTGTCGGCAGGGTTAATGAAATCGCTCGTCGGTATTATTTACCAGGCGTTAATTAGCATTTCCAAACTTGCCTATGTTTGCTGCCGTTCAACTGGTTAAACAATCTAAAAGCAATCCCCTTTTGGTCAAAGTACTTCTTTTCATTTCCTAACTATAACATGAACGTCAACTTTGTATTCGTGCGTCACCTAGAACGTATTGTATCCTCTGGCATGGGTAGTGGGAGATTTGGGATATCCTTACCGTCAATCCATATAAATTTTAGTTTGCGCAATGGTTATGAACCTCATAATTTATGATCGATTGGTAGTTTTTCTCCTGTTTTTATCAGGGATAGAACTTATGGAAATGAAGACTGAAACGTTGCGCGGTTAACATGCTGTTCGAATGAGACTTGTTATTCCACTGCAACCCTGTCAAAACTGTCAAAAATCCTTTATTCATGCATCCTTTTTGGTTCCTTCGCACTTTTCTGGTTTCATTAACATTTTAGTTATTGTCAATGATCTCAGAATATTTATTTATAGTCCTTTGCCTGTCACAGTTCTCTTCTAAACAAGCATAGTATTTATATTGCATTGAATGTGGCATGATTTTTCTATCCGAAAATGCCTCATAAATTCTTAACAAAAGTTTTTCGTTGGTATTGGAAAAATCCGTTCAAGTCACCCTAGAACGGACGGTTTCAGTGAAACTTCTTTTTCTTATTTTTAAGCAATATTAATAAAGATTTAGTGAACAGTTTCGCTTTTTTCATTACGATTTTAAAATTCGCCTTTAATTTTTCATCAGAGCGACAATTATTTATTTTTCCATGTCGCCCTTCGGTTCAGTTTTACCCAAAAGGTGTGATGTTCTAAGCTTGTATTGCAAAAGCTGTTTCAATATTATGTTGGCTTCCTTTCCGGTTCTCCAAGTATCTAATGTTTAAGAAACGAAAAGGCAATAGCTAGAATTGGTTTAATTTAGAATCACTGACTTTTTCAAAATGTCTAATTATAGAATGAGATAAATATTCATCCGATTGAGTTGATTCTTGCATTTTATAATACTTTAGGATGTTTGACTTTTTTATAAACTGGGTCTCATAGTTTTACGTTCCTAACAGAAAACTAATATCTAATATCGTTCCTCAGTGGGACAGTTCCCGAAAGCCAAGGTGATTATATGCAGGGTTATTATATAGACACGACTGTGAAATATGGGACATAGAGGATATTACACGGTGGCGCGAAGATATGAGTTCTATTTTCGAGTGGCAAGAACAATATTTTACGAATGAGCGCAGCGAATGAGTAAAATATTGTTTTTGACACGAGAAAATAAAACTCATATCTTCAAGCCAACGTGTAATTTTCTTTTTATTATATAGACAAACCAGAAAAAAATATTCCAAATTGATTTCCAAGCACTTTTGTTTGTTGACCGATATCCTCACTAGTGAGGATATGGAAAATATGTCACTGTGGACCCGGATGCAGCTTCGTATGAGATCTACGAGTGGCGTATTTCCCAGTAAAACACTCGTGTCTATATAATAATGGCAAATATGTCATTCGTACATCTCATACGAAACTACATCCTGGACGTATTTTCCATATTTCCACTAGTGAGGATATCGGTAAAAATAAAGGCCCTTGGAGATCGATTTTCTGCCATTTTATTAGTTTGTCTATATAATAAAAAGAAAATAATATGGTGAAGATAGCTGCGCTCGTTCGTAACATATTGTTCTTGCCACTCGAAATAAAAACTTCGTGCCACCGTGTAATATATGGTTCGTAAAATATTGTTCTTGCCACTCGAAAAGAGAATTGAGATCTTCGCGACGCCGTGTAATATTCTCTATTTATATATAGCATGTCAGTGGGGAGATGCAAATTTAATGATGAAAAGTTATCTGACGATTGAGTGAGTGCATCAAACGATATACAAAGTTTTAAGTTTAACATCTTATGTTTAATATATAAACAGAGCTACGAACAAGTGTGTATTTTCACCTGTGAAGATATATTAAGTGTTCTATGCAAATCCCCTGCCTGTTTATAAGATAAAGTGTGTTCAGGAGGAATTAGATTATGTGCCGAAAATAGCATAGTCCTGGCTTCTTAGACCCCGTCCACACTACACCGTTTTCAAACGAAAACGGATATTTTTTGCTCCGTTTTCAAAAGATTTGCGTCCACATTTATCGTTTTCGTATTGTTTTCGCCGTTTTCGGCGTTGTAGTGTGGACGATAGCCGTATCCGGAGCAAAAAGTATCCGTTTTCGTTTGAAAACGGTGTAGTGTGGACGGGGTCTTAAAAAGCTCTCTAGCAGAGTGGAGCCATTTGAAAACGGAGCTGTTTGAAAACGCTGGTTTCTAGTATGGACGGGTGAAAACGATGCTATCTGAAAACGATGACGTCACCACAGCAAACCCGACCCATTTGCCAATCTCGTTCCCAGAGCCCTGCATTTTCGGGCGACGCATGCGCAGAAAATGCAGGGCTCTGGGAACGAGATTGATCCATTTGCGTGCCGACAGTTCGAAATGCGCATGCGTAGAGCTTATTTGAGCTGCGCACTGAATGCATAAGAGCGTTTTCGTACCACGAAAACGGATATGCGTTGCAGTGTGGACGGGCGAAAACGTACGAAAACGATAAGTGTGGACGCAAATCTTTTTGAAAACGGAGCAAAAAGTATCCGTTTTCGTTTGAAAACGGTGTAGTGTGGACGGGGTCGTAGCCTCCTCCACACAACCACAGTCGTTAGTTCGGGATTCCCGGAGTGAGGGCTATCGCTTTATTTGCATGTTTGATCCTATATACCTCTTTGATAAAGATTGCTTAGGTAAGGGAAGGGAACACGTGAGAAAATGTGGGAAAATCTCAACAAAAAAGGAAATTTCACATGGGCAATGTTAATCAGAAGGCTAAAGGCCCGTTCACACGGTGCTGCGATCTGAGGTGCGATTTCTGTGGCGATCCCATGGCGATGTCATATCGCGCGGTGTGAACGGCCGGCGATCTTATGGCGATTTCACTTGCGATGTCGCCGCGGCGTCGCAGGCGTTTTCAACATGTTCAAATTCCACTGCGATGCGGGTGCGATTTCTTGAGATCGCCAACAAATTGAAAAACATTGCAGAGCCACATCGCCGGCCGTTCACACCGCGCGATATGACATCGACGATCGCCGCAAAAATCGCACCTCAAATCGCAGCTAAGATCGCGCCGTGTGAACGGGCCTGAAGGCCAAGGACGTGTAACAAGTAACATGGTCCATATTCATGTGTTGATGATAGCGTTGCTCTGATTTTCAGATTACGAAGCTGTTGTCAAGCTTTCTGACGGATTCAACGGCGCCGACTTGAGGAATGTCTGTACGGAAGCAGGTACGAGGCACCAGTTAAATACTGATAGAGGCTGTAAAGCGACTTTCTAGCCAGCAACGAATCTTAGGCACCGTCCACACTACGCCGGCGAAATTCTAAAACGCCTAATTATTCATACGGCTGTGCCTTTCGTTCACACTACGCCGGCTAAATTTCTCACCGAAAACGGAACTTTTCGAAAACGATGACGTCATGTCACACGGCTGCAAGGAATTTATGACCACGGGCTCTCGTTTTACTTTTTGGCACATGCGCTAGCTGGCGCCTTTTAAATTTAGCCGGCGTAGTGTGGACGGCAAACTTTCTTCCGTTTTCGGGCAAATTAACCGTTTTCAAATTTAGCCGGCGTAGTGTAGACGTGTAGACACGTTTTGACGCTGATGTGAGGCATCTAATAAGGGAGATTCTTACTCTTAGACCCCGTTCGCACGAGACCGGTACAATTCTGGAACGGCACCGTCGCGCGTTCACACGGGACCTGCGGCACCAGGCCGATTTTGGCACAGCTATGTCCGGCACGGTCCCGTACCGTACCAGAACAGAGGCGGTACCGTACCAGAACGTGGTGTGAACGGCTTCTTATGGACTATTCTCTCTTTCTCTAACAGGAATGTTCGCCATTCGAGGAGAGCGTGACTACGTCATCGAGGAGGACTTCATGAAGGCCGTCCGGAAAGTGTCCGATAACAAAAAGCTCGAGTCCAAATTAGATTACAAACCGATCTAACCAGCTGAATGGGATCTCCATCTCTTTCTTTCGTCTGGTCGTGTATGCTGCGAAGTGTAGCGAAAATATTGAAATAAACTTGCTGTTGCTATGTCTGTTAGTCCGAATTTACTTTTGCAGTAATTTCCTCACGGTGATTAAAGTCACACGGCCGCGCAATCCTCATGCAAAAGTGGGCACATGACTAGAGCTAAATTTTTTACTTGTATTAGGTCTTCTAACTTCTCTAAAACAGGTTCGCCCAGTTTGGGCACCGAATAGTTCGAATCTCTCTAATTTTATTATCCTTTTAGAGTCTTTAGTTAGTAAGATTAAAATATACTCTTTTTAGCAGTCTCCCAAAAAACATTTATACTAAATTATTAAACCTGTCTGGGGCTTTGCACCTAGCAAATGCTAAGCGCGCTACAGTCAAATTTCCCCCTAAAATCCGCCCCTGCACGTTTATGGGAATCGTGCCGGGAGACATTTTGCGAAGTTGAAAAATACAAGAAAACAAAAAAAATCAAACAGATAAAAAGTAGCCTCTCCTTTAAATCAGACCATTTGTTAGTTCAAAGAGATTTAGCAAAGTAGCCATATTTTATTTTTACTCTACTCTTATTTTGACAGTTGATTCTTTTTTTGATATTATTTCGATGAACTATCCATTGGTGTTGTATAAAGTTTGGTTGAAAACATATAAATAAACGAAAAGAGAAAAAAAAATAGTATTGCGCCCAACGTGGGGCTCGAACCCACGACCCTGAGATTAAGAGTCTCATGCTCTACCGACTGAGCTAGCCGGGCACACTTGAATACGATAGAAACATTTATAGTATATATTGTGCATTATGTAAATATTACCCACAATTCTTTGTTACCTTCAAACACTCCTGCAAAGCACTTTGGGTAAGCTTGACACGCTCACGCCAAAAAATGGCGGCGAAAAGAGAAGATAAGAAGAATTTACCGTGGGGTTTATCGTCCGACGGCTTAACCCCTGGATCTATGAAGGTATTTATCGTGTTTCTTATGTGTTAGACCAAGGTTTTGGCGTATTTCTTCTGCGAAAGCTTGTTTCAATGTTTGAGATATGTGACAATGAAGTTGCATGAATTCAGCTCATGGACTTCTCAATGTCTTCTTTACAGACGATTACAGAGAGCAAATTGAAAGCTTTCTCTACGGGGATGATGAATATTCAAAGCAAGAAAGCCAACAAAGCCAAACAAGAATCGGAAGAAAGAAAGAAGGTTTGATATGGATGCTTCTTTGAAAGTTTTGTTGAAGACAAAGTTCCCTGCTCTAGAAGATCTCTGAATCACTGCAGTGCATCTCTGACTTTGTCCTTGGTCCTGACCCGGGAACTCTACTCGACATGATTATTAGAATTTCAACCTATGAAAGTTCAGTCAGTTTAGATTTGGAAAGTAACCTAAGCCAGTCTATTAGTCTAGTTTTTGAGGATGGTGATTTCAAAGTTGACTGGGCGTTTTGGTTTCCTGAGCTGAGCATTCATCCTTTATCAAAAATTCACAGCCATGATGAAAAATAATTTGAGTTTTTAATTTATTTTAATGAAATCATGATAAGTTACTGCAGTTTTCATAATTCTAAAAGTGAGATTTGTTATCCATCAGTCAAACATGTAATCAGCTCCAATTATTGGAAAATTACAGGTGTAAATATGTCCAAATTTTGGGCTGGCTGTTTCCTGATTTCCTTATGAATTTTTCTATACTTGCTGCTTATAAAATTTCACCTGGCATTTCTGGGATTGTACCCCGAATTTTAATTCCTTGATTTACCACTGACGTTTTAAGAGTAAGTAAAAATAGGCTGCAAGTGTTTTGAAAAAGTTATAGCAATTTTGTCACAAAATACTAAACGGTAGGATCATGTTGTCTGGGCCCTTTTCACATGACAGACAAGGTTTCTTCTTACTGGCATGCAAGCACAAATGCAAGCGCAAGCATGCAAAAGGATATCAAACTCACACATTTCACTTTTGTGGTTCACACTAGAACACAAGTGCAGACACAAGCACCCAACACAAGCGCAATCGCTTGTTCTTGCATCAAGTGATCGCAAGCACAAGCAACTATGTTGATTTTTGGCTTGTGCTTGCATCGCTATGATTCACACTTGCCTTGTGCTTGTGTCCTGCGCTTGCATTCCAGTGATAACCGGCCTTTGGTCCGAAGCTTACAATATAATCTTGGGCGATTGTGTGTACTGATGAAGTACATGTGACAATAGAATACGTCATAAGAATCTTAAGAGACTTAGCTGCAAACAGAGGAACTCATTATAGATAACATGCTTTTCATTTGCCTATGCAGAGAGATGAGGAGCAGTGTGCAGAAGTGTTTGCTGATTTTGTGGCATCATTTGACGACTCCAGGGTAAAAGGCAAAACATTTGTGCGTGCAAGCACTCTAAATCCTGATACAAAAGGTGAGTGCTTATCCCATCTGTGTTTGTTGTTAGATGCTGATGTTGACTTCACTTTTTGCACCACCTCATTCTCGAACCCGGAGCTCCCCAGCTAGGCTGCTTGCAGGGGAGGCTCTGACGACATCCATTTGTGGGCTGTTGCTGATTGGTTTAGCGTTTGAGCATGTGCTGAAAGGGAAAAACACTTGAAAAGTTTGAAACTCTGGAAATCTGCTTTTTATTGCTTAAATAATCCTAACTAAAATTATGTTTTACGTGTATTTTTCTAGTCGTGACTTCCTCTGCAGACTCTGGAAAACTCTACAAACCCATGGCTAAGTATAGTGCTGCTATTTTGGAGGAGAAAATCAAACAAGAATTGTCACCTAAGCAGGTAAGTAGACCACCAGAGTCATATTACCATGTCTGACAGTTTTTTGCAAGTATACACTGTATCGATCAGTGTTTCTTTTCTTAATGTGTTCAGGAAATGAAGAAGAAGCCAAAAGAAAAGAAAAGAAAAAGAGTAATCTAGAGCTCTTCAAAGAGGAACTGAAAAGGTACTACTATTTGATCCAGGAAAATTCCATCCCAACCTCTAAGAATGGATTGGAATGGTTAGGGGTATAAATGGGTTGGGTTAGTTTAATCATGTTATGTTATGTTATGTTAGGGGTCATAGTACGTAGACAGAAAAACATTTAAAATTGATGTTGTATACATGTGGTACATGTACATGCCCATGGCATCCTTTGTTATTTTTAACCAATTATCACCTTTAGTCATTCCGAATGTTTATCTGTTGCCTAGCAACGGCTCTACATTTACTTTATATACAGCCCCACTCCCTCTGTTTTCTCTCTTTGCTCCGACGAAGGGCTAACGCTCAAAACGTCAGCAAAACACCATTTTTTCCACGGCGTTTAACATAAATCTCAACCTTTGGTTGTTGTTGTTCATGTTCACGTCTCCGCCGACGCAGACCACCTAGTTTTCCCGTAAAACTAGTGATACCATTATTAGACAGTATTCCCCTTTCACTGGTGGGGGTGGGATAGGGGGATGGATTTTTCTGGAATCATATATTGGCCATAGAAGTCTTTTACTTATAAATTTTAAAATGGTCCCTCCAAATGTTTGATTGATAGACAAATTGACCCTTTTTCACTTGAGTCTTGGTCCAAAGTCTGTTACTAGTTGAATCACCAAATGCAAATGTTTTGATTAAACTTTTGATTTTCACTAGAAATCAAGAGGAAAGGGAGTTAAGACATAAAATTAAGAAAGGTGAAGTGACAGATATCCCCAAGGAAGTACTGGATGCTCTGCCATCATCCTTCCTGACAACTCCAAAAGGTACAGTACACATTCTGTGATATTTTGCTTGCTCTTAGCTTACAAATCTTCATTTAACCAAAAATAATCATGCACCAATAGGGCATAGCGGAGCCCCATAGCTACATGCAGGAGAAAACAACACAAAAGTGTATATGCATCAAACTATTCTGTCAGGACTTCCGATTTCTGTGGTTCCGTTGTTGCACAGGCAATAATAATTGAGGAGAAGGTACTGCCTTTGTTCCAAGATCTGTATATGGTTAGACCTTCTGGAATGCGTCTTCTGGAATAAGGATGTAAAACTGTAGGAACGTGGGAGTGACCATCCCCAGTGTAGTGCTCACAATTATACTAACATGACCAAGCATTTCAGCTTGGGCAACCACTTTTCACATTATCAACAAAGAACAAATAATTACATTACATTTCAAATCATTACCGTATTTACTGGTATATAAGACACACTTTTTTCACTCCAAAATGACCTTCAAAATTGGGATGCGTGTTATACACGGAACAACGCATTTTATAATTTGCATAACAACAAAAACAAATGATCCTTTACAAATTGCCTGATTCATGGTTGTGTGTTTGGTTGCCAAAAAAAAAACCTGCCAGCAGGCGTTTGAGGCTGTTTTTATTGCAAAAATCTCAGAGTTCGTAGTCGCAAGTGCCATTTTGGATTTTGTCACTCGGTCCAGGTCACATGTCCAAAAATCCAACATGGCGCTCGTTGGCACTCGCAACTTCCGGGATTTTTGCGATAAAAACAGCCTGTAAACGCCTGCTAGAAGGCTACAATGTGTAGATATTTTAGCACAACTATTTAAATTTTGCGTGAAATTGCATGTAGCACAAGATTTATCTCACACAAGCAAATAAAATGAAGAAACCGTCAGAATATTTTACTCATCTGCTCCTGGTGAGTACACATCTTGAGATTAAATGTTTTTCGTGTATTTCTTTCTGAAAGTACTGTAGCACACAATGCACATTAAAAATCATTAGAAATTATTTTTTTTGCGAAAATGACCTAGAAAATCCAGGTGCGTCTTATATACAGGTGCGTCTTATATACTGGTAAATACGGTAGTCCTGGCATAGCCCCTCTAATCAATGCCTCTTTTCCTTTGCAGATGAGCTCTACAGCTATGGGTCACATGACACTGGGGATCCAAACACAACAAATATCTACATTGGTAACATTAGTCCTAAGGTACTATATACAGCTATTTCAAGAAACGTTGTTGGTAAAGCGCTCAAGTATACGCGCCCAGATCACTAGGGAATGTGGGCATGCATGTAGTACCTAATGATCAAAGTTTTTCATTTCCACTCTTTTTAGATGAATGAAGAAATGTTGATGAGACTCTTTGGCAAATACGGACCTCTGGCGAGTGTTAAGATCATGTGGCCAAGAACGGATGAAGAAAAGTCCAGGAACAGGAACTGTGGGTTTGTTGCCTACATGAGAAGAAAGGATGGGGACAAAGCCATCAAGGCCTTGGGAGGTATGAGAGTATCCAGCTGATCTCACCTTGCGGTGCACAAAGGATTGTTTGTCAAAATTAATCGTTCCTAGGTCCAGCGAGAGATGCCAGAATTTTCACAGTTTTGGGCAGTAAAAACTAGATTTAAACATCATACATGTCAAACCCCATCCACATTTGACATAAGGCAAGCTGTTATGAGGGGTTGGAAACATTTTTATGGTTAATAACAATATTTTTTAGAATCTGCTTGGAACGCTTAGCAATGCAAACAAAAATATTCACGGCCTTTATGAAAACCAGTGACAATTCACTGATAAACAACCGTGGCTAAATAAAAACACTTACTTAATCATTCTGATTGGTTAATTTGAGAGCAAGAAATGAGCTGGAAGGGCAACGAGAGAAGAGAGAATGACAAATAATCCAATCACCTTTCAAGTGAAATGAGCATGTGGCTTTGAATATTGATTCATTGTTACATATTGAGTTAAAACTTGGCATTGAAATCTTTTCCAGGGAAAGACATCATGGGGTTTGAAATGAAACTTGGGTGGGGCAAAGCAGTGCCCTTACCCCCACATCCCATTTATGTCGCCCCTGAACAAGAGGAAGACCACACCCCTCCTCCTCCCTCAGGATTGCCCTTCAATGCTCAATTTGATAAAAAGAACGCAACTGAGAATAGCGAGAACGTAGATCCAAATGGGTTTGATAAAGAGGTAAGGAACATCAGGTGCTGTGTATATGCTATATATAGCATCTTGTTTTGTAGAGAAATGCCTTAGAAATGTTTGGTAAGCTACTGTATACCCAAGCATTTTGTATTAAAATTTTTATGCTGTGTAGATGGATTGCATTAGAAGCGGTGCCTCTTTTTCTATGGATAGGTCAAGTTTTTGTTCATGTTTTGCCACCAAAAAATTGGGTTAAGCCCAGATTGGATATTTTTTTTCATCTCAAAATAAAAAAATAATAATATAAGATCCTCTGTTAAACTCATGTCTGAAGTTATTTATCATATTTCCCCTTACACATTACTGACAAAGGCTTTGCACAATGTGCATTATACATGTAAGATAATGTCTTTGCTGAAATCTTTGTTTCAACATTAATGTCTGAAAGTCAGCTAATAGCAATTGTCTATTTTGTGATTTTTTGAATACGTAATGCTTAAGTTCCTTTTAAAACCTGTTTATATCCTGTTCTCCTGTGCAAAGAGTTTGACAGAGGACTTCAAGCTTTTCTTGTTAAAATCCCTTTGAAAAATTTTGGTGATTGGCACAAGCAAGCAATTGGTAGGTTTTAATGACAGATTACTCACACATGTCTTGTGGCACTTACTTCATAGACATTAGCCAACGCGGTTGTGAAAGTTGTTATCCCGAAAGAAAGGTACTCTCCATCCACAGAACAGTACAGTAAGAGCATTGTTGTCATTGCCGCAGCAATGGTGGGCATCTTACCGTGTGCAAGCAATCAAGAAAGACTTTAACACACAAGAATCTCTCACATACTGCAGATTATTGAAATTGTTGCACTGTTTAAAAAAATTCATGCTGCTGCTTTCCATTCTCATATATAGAGCTCCCTGGCTCTTAACCTTGTAAGGGATGCTGTGGTGACAGCCATGACACATGTGGATATTTGAGCTATCAAGAGAAAGATCTTCCTGTGCATGTTCAAAATCGTCCAATCAAATGGCTCAAATTAATGGCTGTCACCAGAGCCTCCCCTGCAAGATGATGACGTTGGGAGCAGCATACTACACTAACAGAACTACTAACATACTACAGTGAAATGAAATAACTATGAAATGAAAAAAATATTGGGAAAGTGGGAAATTTTAAAATTTATTCTACTTACAATATTACCAGTGAACCCCGAATGCAAGTAGATTTTAGAACATTTTGCTAGAGGCTGCTCTCTTTTAGTGTTGGAAACATAATTTCTCGATCTAGCGCCTAAATTATGCTATCAGTTACTTACATGAACACATCAATGAAACATTTGTGGGGCTTTAGACATTCCATTTTACTGTGTGCTTTGGTGTAGCATGGCTAAAGTTCTGCACAACTATTACAGACCATATCACAGAGGGCAAAGGTATATGATATACAGCATCTATTTCCATGTCTGAGCATCTTCAGTTGGAAAATGTTTTCATGTACAATTTCCACCTTTTTGTGTGAGGTCATCTTGATCCTTTTTGGTTAATGTCCTCATTAAAAATAGGAAACTTTTAAAACATGCTGTCTATACAAAATCAAAGTGTTGTTGAGCAAGATTAACCTTTTTGTAATGTACACTTAAAAATAAACTTACTGCCTTAGTGCTGTCATGCTTTACTTTAACATGCAGTATTATTGTGGCAGCATGGATTTTTTAAACAGTGACACATTTAATTGAGATGAGCAGATTTTTTTTTTAATGGCCATGGTCTAAACTCTACTAGTATTATTCATACAGAAAAATATCTTTATTTACTTGATAATATTTTTTGTGAAAAACATGCTGTTCTTCACAGTTTTTTTAGCTACTGTATCAATTTCCACCTGCCTATCAGCATCTTGGGGTTGCTATGTCAAAACCCTGACCTTTGCACCATGATCCCTAGTGGCAGTCAGAGACCTGCCTACAGATACAATGTAATAAATCTTGGTGTGGGAAAGTCCTGGAAAAGCTACACTTTGTGAAGACTGAAGGCAATAACTTTCATATTCCTACTCTGTCTACTTTTTCTTTTAAGAAACATTGCAGTAGCTGTTGTTAGAGATCATGTTAGATTTAAAACATAACATGTTCAGTGGTATTTGCTTTACACACTGGACTGAACTTTACATCACACTTTCTAGCCTGTACATTTGTGCCTTAATTTTGCTTTGCTAGTTTATTCTTACTCCATCATTCAAGATTTTATATTGTAGCATTCAGGCTCAGACAAATTGTTTTTTTTTTCAAGCAGTTTAACAGACCACAGTACCAAGTTGTATCAGCTTGTTTTCCAGATTGTTACAGGGATGTAGACTAACTTTCTGTGATGTTAACACCACGTTTACTCCACAGGAGCATCATCAGCATGATCCACCGAGTTATCGAGTTCGTCGTGCGGGAGGGGCCCATGTTTGAAGCCATGATAATGAACAGAGAAATGAACAACCCCAAAATGAGGTACAATTTGCTCTTGTTTGTAACTTAATTGCTTTTGGAATTGAATTGCTGGGATTAAACTCATCAGAAATGGACAGTTGCAAGTTTGCACCATACTTATCTTGCAGATAAATAAATCTTGCAGAAATGAGAGCTATCTTCAAGAAATCAATTCAACAAGGATGTTGATAAACATTTAAACATGTGAAATCTAGAAGAAATTCTTCAAGGAATGCACAATAATACTAGTCAAAATCTCATGACTTTGGAAAGTAAATTATTCTCTATCACTGACTGAACTTTTTTTTAGTTATCCCTTTTGGGAACACCCACGAGCATGATCTACTGGTATGACCAGTACAGCAGCAAAAGAGTGGAGGACTATTTATCAAATCATTTGAGTTCTGGGTCCCATTTCTTGAACACCTGTCAATTCTTGGGTCTGAAAACATTTCCCTGTACCAGTACATAATGACGTACCTAATGTTTATCAGAATTTCTCTGGTGCCAGAGAAACTCAGTTTTCGGAGAAAGCTGCCCTCAAGATTTTTCGCTTGATTTTACATTGATTTGAGGATTTGAATGAAACCAAAAAGTTGTTTTTTTGAAATGTGGGTAGAAAAGAAAACGATTGGTGAAAATTGTAAAACAGGGCTCAAGAATTCTTGGGTATTTAAAGAAACGGGCCCCAGTGTCCAAAAAGCGCCAACTGTATAAAAGCCTCTCATTAGATTTTCAGTGTAATTTCAGGAGGTCAGAGTTCTTGAGTGCTTAGAATCCCCCCCCCCCCCCCCCCCTTAAAAAGTTGGGTATTTTTTGGGTATGAAATTTTGTGAGCAGGTATTTTTGGGGGTATAAAATTTATGGTTCAGGTATTTTTTTGGGTATGAAATTTGGAGCTCCGTCGGACCCCCCCCCCCATCATTTTTATATCCAAGTACCCCCCCTGGGAGAATTCCCTTATCCCTTGATTTGAATTTTATATCTTGGTAAGATTCATGTCTCACTTGTTTTCCATTCCATTTCTCTAGATTTCTCTTTGACAATCAGAGCCATGAACACATCTACTACAGATGGAAGCTGTTCTCCATCCTTCAGGTACGGTGCTTGTCAGTTTTCTACACTGGACTCCATAGCCATACCTGTTCTTGTTGCATGTAGTTTCTTGTCCAGTGATGTTCAGTGTTTATATATATCCTGGCCAGTTTGGATTGGATTCAGCAAAATATGAGGGCAAGACTCAGCCTAGCCAAAAATACGCATGGCAAGACCAAACAAGCCCTGATATTTTGCTTAATCAAACCAAGGTTGTCTGATTATTTATCATCCCACTGGTTTACTCGGGTATCCCTCCTCTATGATTATTAACCTATGATTATTAACTATCACAACATAATTATTTGACATGCATGAGTGGTCCCATGTGGCTGTAGGTTGCAGTACAATTGTGCCAAGTGCTCTTTAAGGCACCGGGGGTTGGGGTCAGAAGGTGGTTGGTTTTTTACTCGCACTACATGTTCATATTGTTTCATTCTGTTGGTATGATAGCACTGATTATCCTACGCTCATCTTTCAAAATGAGGGAGGAAGAAAAGGGGGACATTGTACCCTCTCAAAGCAAATTGTCCTTTTTCTTCACATAACCACAAGTTTAATAAAATTGCCAGCAATGGTACTAGGAATGTTTCTTGTTAGTACAGGAATGTCAATATGAATATTTATGTTAAAAGTGTGTATCATTTAGGTCACTTGGTTCTGTCACATTGCAGGGCGATTCCCCTAACAAATGGAGCACAGATAAATTCCGCATGTTTGACCATGGCTCATGGTGGAAGCCTCCACCATGTAACCAGTACAACCATGGTGCAATGGTAGTGTCCTCTTCATCGGCTGCCATGCCCCCTAGCCCAGAGGAGCCGACACCCAAGCCTCCACGGTCCCCACCAAGGCACAGTGAGAGCTTATCCAGAGATAAGGATAGGGATAGGGAAAGAGAAAGAGAAAAGGACAGAGATAGGGATAGAGACAGAGACAGAGACACTGACAGAGGGCGGGACCGAGAGAAAGATAGGAAAGGATCATTATCATCCAGGTATGGTACATTATTAAAAGTCATAATTTGGGCTAGAGCATTCTAAATCAGGAGTGTGTTTGAGCTCCCAGTACTCTTTATGCATATTACAGTATTTCTCACTGGTTTTTGAAAACCTCAAAGTCCTGGATTTTGGGACTTACATTCCCAAGCCTGGAAGATAATTTAATTTCCCTGGAAAGCAGTGGAAATATTCTTAAAGATAAGCATTTCAATCAACTCTGATGGCTTCATGCTGTATCATTGGACATTTTTCTCTTGTCAATAAACAGACCAAGAAATAGAAGGAATGCCTTCGCTTTGGTGTGGAATCTGATCAAATACCCAAATGGTACCATTGAAAGCCCTGGAATTCAAAGGGCAAAAAGCATGGAGGCATCATTGTAAATTGTCATCTGCCTGCTTCTATATCTCGCACTAACAGTCTTAGATCTACACGTAGACACTCCTTGGCATACCAGCATCTTCAGTCAAACCTTCATCTACTCCTTCTTCCCAAGAACAATTAGAATCTGGAACTCTCTCCCTAGCACTGTTGTCTCCTCAAACACTCTGTCTAGCTTTAAAGAGACCGCCTTGCCTGCCACACAGGCATTGAAGGTGCCAGCCCAGCTTCAGAGGCTATAAGTCACTCCTTGACCGCCCTTCTACCGGTAGTATTAGCAGAAGCTATCATAGAAGGATCATGTCTAAGTTCTAACGTGTTTTTAGTAGTTCTCTCTGTTAACTAGCTTTATGCCTGTTTTGATATTACAGACAAAGAGATAAGCTGGAAGATTTGTTACGAGATCTTACAGTAGAGAGAACCAAGATAGCTGATAGCATGGTCTGGTGTCTAGAGCATGCAGATGCAGCAGATGAGGTGGGTAAACATCAGTAGATCCTCTGGCAGCCGCCATTTTGTCTGCCTAGCAACATACAGAGTCAGAGAAAGCATCCATTTCCATCAGCTGATTTAGGGAATGTAGTGCAATATGTCATTGAATTCTGTAGTAGATCAAGGATACAACTTTGTTTGGCTTCTTTCGCAATTTCTACATGTATTTCATCTTCTACCATTGAATGAAAACAATAACAAAGGAGTGGCTGACTAGGAATTTTTAAGGTCTCGGTCAGGGTAAATAATTAAAAATCCATAATACGACATTTTTCCTGGAATTCAGTTAACAGAGTCCTAAAGTGTATTCTAAAACCCCAAATGATGCGTCAACTTTTTCCCTTGGTTTCAATAGCCCATTCGTTTGTATTGCCCGCCACTCATTTTCTGTATTTTAATTAACTTTACATGCTTTTTCTAGCACTTTTTAGGTCAAATTTTCACCTTCGCGAAGCTCCTGACCTCGCACGATTTAAGATATCGACGTCAAATTTTCTGTGCTGTTAGAAAATGATAACACCTAAAAACCGTTTTAGGAAATTTTTATTTTTTATTTGAAAAAGATTTTATGATAAATTTTGCGGTAGCAAATTGAAAAAATGCGACTTTTAACTTCGCGACCTAATATTTTCATAAATATGCAAAATATCAATAATCGCTCACACGGTTTTTCAGGTCATTCCTCCAAGATTAAAATCCGACAAAGTTTGAAATTGTGCAACAAATCGCTAATGGTCTGGAGATTTTCAAGTAAACAAGGTAGTTTTTAGTTCGGGGTCGTTAAAATATAAGAAAAATATAAACTCTGCTAAAATGAACAACTTCATTAGATAGAACAATCTTTTAGCTTTAAAACGATATATAACTGATTATCATAGCATAAATTGCGACACGACGAGAAATTTTTTCCGTAAGCACGTCGTTTTCCCTGACCGAGCCTGTGTCAGCCGTCATTTTGACAGCACAGCAACATACCAAGTCGGAGAAAGCATCCATTTCCATCGGCTGATTTAGAGAATATAGAGCAATGTACTGGATTGAATTTGTTAAATCAAATCTGAAATTTTGGTTTTAGATGTTTGTTAAGAAATTTCTATACGTAATTCGTCTTCAAATATCAAATATCAACAAAGGAACCAATAACAAAGGACTGGCTAACATGGGCTTTTTAAGGGCAAGCCTGAAAGAACCTATCCCAGGTGGTCCTGATGTAACACGTGCAAAACATGAGTGTAGAAAATCAGGCGGTCCTCGTTACAGTTTTCCTGTGATGTATTTTTGCGTGGCCGAAACAAATGCCATCTTGGATTTTCAAAACTTTACAAAACGTCACAAAGGTTAAGGTTCTTTCTGCAGATCTCTTAGAATCTTTGAAAGATTCTCTCCATGGAATTTCAGTATGCTTTGACTGTTTTCGTTCCAGATATCTGAATGTATTGCAGAGTCATTGTCACTTCTCGAGACACCTCTTCATACCAAAGTGGCACGCCTGTTTCTGCTGTCAGACGTCCTACACAACTGCTCCGTCAAAATACCTAATGTATCATACTTCAGAAAAGGGTGAGTGTTGCACTAACTAGCAGCTGCTGCTTGACCTTAACTTGTTTGAAAACTAGAAAACTAGTAGAGGTTAAAAGGTACGGCTGAAAGTTACTAGTCAAGATCTTGAAAGAACACCAGAAATCAACTGGATCGAAGAACATGGGCAGTACTAATGACACACACAAGCCAATTTTAAAAGTTCGCATTGAGCAACAAGTCTGAAGGCTGCTTATCATACAGATAGGGCGTTGCAACTCCGATCACAACAAGTTACAATAAACTTCCAACCCTCAAGTAACCCAAGTAAACCCTCAAAGAAATCATGTGAAAGTTTGGAATGATCATACAAGTTTTTGTACTTGAACAGCAGGCGTATAAAGTTCGGTGGTTGAGGACAGAAAAACTGTTGGAAGCCTCCTTAACATGTTTTTGCACAAGCCAATTTTAAAAGTTTCATTTTAAAAATTTACATTGAGCAAGGCTGCTAATCATACAAATAGGGCGAGGCTATAACGTTGCTATAGCAACTCCGATTACAAATTATAATAGACTTTAAACCCTCAAGTAACCCAAGTAAACCCTCAGGTAATCATTTGAAAGTTCAGAACGATACAAGTTTGTGTACCGGTACTTGAACAGCAGGCATATAAAGTTTGGTGGTCGGGGGCAGAAAAAAACTGTTGGGAGCCTCATTAACGTGTTTGTCTATACTTGTTTTCCAGGTTTCAAACACGACTTGTAGATATCTTTCAGCATTTGCATGCTGCGTTCAAGGCCATTAATGCAAGGATGAAGGCAGAACAATTAAGAGTGAGTTTTCTGAGGCATGTTTACTGCACGTCCGCTTCTTTTCAAGCGGGTCCTGATGTGTTACAAGTACATTTCATTATTTCTTTCTTATTGGCTGATAGAACATGGATGAAAACATTGTGTGACAAAATATGGCAGCACGGGCAGTGACAGATCCAGGGGGATGCATTGGGTGCGGATGCACCCCCCTTTGCAATACAAAAATGGCAAAATGTAGTCCTAAAGACTAGATTCTAGTAGCCCTACCGACAATTCTGGCTCTTCAATCTGAAACCGCATCTGATGAAGGCCCTGTCCACACGTATTCGGATATTTTTTAATCCGAAACTTTTTCTTTTTTCTGATACGGCTATCGTCCACACACATTCGGCGAATTCGCAGACAAAATCCGATCATTCGTATCAGAAAATATCCAAATTCGACCGTCCACACGCATCCGAAATGTTATCGGATTCAAAAATTTCCACTCTGGAGATCGGATTCAAAAATGTCCGGATTTGTCTGCGAATTCGCCGGATGCGTGTGGACGATAGCCGTATCCAGAAAGAAAAAGTTGCGGATTCAAAAATATGCGGATACGTGCGGACCGGGCCTTAAATAAAGCCCAAAATTTGTTTTTGTTTTTTTGTCATTTTTCAGCATTTATTGCTTATTCTACTCTAATCTTTGATATATCTTTGATAGAAACAAGTAACCCGCTGTCTAGCTGCCTGGATGGATTGGGCAATCTACCCACCCGATTTCCTTGCCAAACTTCAGAACATTTTCCTTGGCCAGACAGAGAGTGTGACCTCTTCCTTCAAGGTAAATTTGAGGCATTGGTATGCCATCTTGTGGTGCATCCTCCATTTGGATCTCTTTCTCTTTCCAAAGTGAAGTTGATGGTATTTCTGAGTGACACCCTTTTATGAGTCTACCTTCGTTTTGTCACTGGAACAATTTGCTCTTGTTATATAATTCTTTAAACTAGTTTAGTCAAACAACTTTTCAAGGGCCGATGTGAAAAGAGTAAAAGATAACAAAGTTAATTTGCCAATCTACAGACTCTCCTTGGCGAGGCAGGTCATGACACATCTCTAGTAGATCTAGACGGTCTACCTCTAAAACTAGATAGTGTACCCCTCAAGTCTGATGTCCTGGATGGTCTTCCCATCAAGGAGCGGGACTTGGATGGTGTGCCACTCGCCAAAGATGCCTTGGATGGCGCCCCAAGTAAGTCAGGCTGTTAGGGCGGATTTCATATGACTGTTTATGAGCTTTGCCCGATGGCCGGGAAATCCTCACAGAGCTAGGCTCCAATTACGAGGTTCCTTGGTCAGTGTGGGGGGGTGACAGAGCGGAAAAACCCTGCTAAAATCACTAAATTTCAAATAGTAAGGTCGGGTTAACTCAGATAAGCTTGATTTTTTTGCATACTCCTCATTTGATGGAAAACAAAATATCAAAAATGACTTTTTTCTAATGGATCCGTCCTTGAGATATTAGGCTTTAAACTTTGGTTTCTGTGCCATTTTATGGGAGAATTAGTACTTTGATCAGGAATTATGCAAACTTTGGTCGACCATATGTAAAAGTCATATTCTTCAAATTTATTTAGAAATTGGAATTAAGCTTTTGGTCACAGAAACTCTTTGTATATGGAACTTGAGCTTATATTTTGAAATATGGCGAAGTTAGATATTTTATTTTTGGTAATTTCCGCTCTGTCGTGGGGGGTTAGTAAGTTGTAAGCCCTGCACTGAGGACGTCCACGTGGTTCTTTAACGTCCCTCTGGCAGTGAAACCAATCGCAAATTTATTACACCAATTCTGAATACAATCGGAGTTTTTGCACGGGTCATGTGACCGCTATTGTTTCCTTGTATGCCGCCATCTTGCATGCTAGGCAAAACAAAATGGCGACCGGGAGAGACGAGTTCGTGCCGTCGTCCCGCACTTAAAACGAGTCACTGAGCGCTCAAAAAAAAAAAAACAATAAAAAGTTGAATGTAAATTTGCAAAGTAATTGCAAATAACTCACGATAGTTATCTGAAATCTGCTTTAAATTGACTTTATTCCATTATGCTTTCATTTTGACCATAAACTCGCATTCCTCGACGAAATCAAAAAAGAAAGAAAAAACAACCCAACAAAAAAGTGTCATCATGGAGTCTTCCTCAGACGCATTATTTTATTGCGCTTTTGCTATCATTTGACTATAATCTAGTTTAGTAACTCAGTGTTGTTAATTTCCAGTGGACACCAAGAAAAGCGAAGCAGCAAAAGGTGAGTCTGAAAGCAGATGGTGTTTTGGAGCACAGTATTTATCTAGTCGACGAAATGGCAGCTGTGTAACAAACATCAGATTCCCACTCACACAAACCCGAAGAGAAGGAGGAAATCTCTCCAGTGGGCGTGTATTTGTCGGAAAAGATTCACCTTGAGCTAAGTTCTAATTCAAGCGATTTTTTAAGCGAGGGACAAAGCCTCCATCGCCGCCGTGTTGAAGTCTCCCACACAGAAACTAAAACAAGTTACTTCACCTGTTTCGTCTCTTCCCTTATATCCTAATACACATTAGCTAGTATTAATTATTGTTGGACCTTGTAGGGATGGTCCCCTTTGCATCCAAATGGGATAAACCAGAGTGGGAACACATGGACGAAGACGGTACAGAACTCGATGGAATACCACTAGAAAAGTAAGTTCTATAACGAATTGGAGCTTAATCTATGCGTTGATAGTCGTGATTTGTTTGACTCTTAGCATTATTCATTGTCAAAATGGCTAGCTTGGACTAAAGCTGGATTAAAGAGCCTGTGTCAGCCGCCATTTTTGTTTTTAGATGTTTATAAAACAATTATACACGTATTTGTCTTCTAATATCGAACAAAAACAATAGACCAGTTTGCGGTTAATTCCGCCATTGGATGGGAACGATTTCGCCATCATTGGAAAGAGCATCCCGAATTTAGTAGGTATGCCAATTTATAGTACCATAGGATGAAAACTAGTGAACTATATGATGCCGAAAAGTTCAAAGATTTTACATTGGTTTGTATGGTGAGGTGCGAACTTTTGCACCTCACCGTACAAACCTCTGTAAAATTTCCGACTTTTGCAAAGCCATATCTTCGCTAGTTTTCATCCTATAGTGTTACAAATTGGCATATCTACTACATTTGGGGAGCTCTTTCCAGTGATTGTGACAGCTTTTTGCTTTCTTTTTTCTCCTAGGGCAAAAGAACCTTCACCACCAAAACAAGAAGAATCAACGCCACAGGCAGACAAATCTCGTCCGATAGAGATGGACGAAACAAGGAGGAAAAAGCTCCGAGAGATCGAGCTGAAGGTCGCGGAATATGCGCAAAAATTGGAGGCGAAAGGCAACAAGAATCTAAAGGGGCTATCGATCGCTGAACAGTGTAATCAGTACAGGGCGAAGTTATTAGAGGTAATTTAGCATATTGTTCCTCTTGAACCTTTGTAATCTTCAAATCTATATTCTTCAAAATAATTATGTTGCGGGCTTTCGTGTCACATGCATGCACGCCGAAAATGGCGGGAACACCAGCCAATCAGAAGCGTTCCTTGCACAGACACGTCGGAAATTACTGCAAATTTTGACTGTCCTCCAGTTTTACATTTGAATATCAAGGTAGACATAGCAATACCTAATATTGCTTCATTGGCAGCTGAACCATTCCGATTCCTCAAATGTTTTGCAAAAAAGAAATGGAATTTACACTTCGTAATCTTTAGATTCGAAGCTTAGCAAAATGGGTACGATGCTGGCTTCTTGTGTCGCCGCGCATGCGCGCCTAAAATGGCGGGAATTTGGGAGCTCGCATAGACTGACATCGCAAAATAGTATAGATATCGTTATTTGTAGAATTATGCAATGAGCAACATGTAATTTAAAAGTAACATTGTATAAGCGATATAAGCTTATGTTCTGTGCCGTGAGGTTTTTTGCCATCGCCGTCAATAAGTTTTTGAGATAGAGCAGATTTCGTATGACTGTGAAAAGTACCGTGACAAAGTTGTTCCGCGCCGCGACCGTGACCGTACCGCGACTACGCGATTTCATTGGCGATTTCATTCCATTTACAGCAGGCCAGGTTCCGTACCGCCACCGCGACAGTACCGCGCCGTACCGTGGCACTTTTCACAGTCATACGAAATCTGCTCTAGGTCAATCTAATTAATAGCTAGCAACAGTTGTATTGTGTACTTAGCTACTGATGCTTTCATTCTTTTCAAGGCTATTGAACCCAAGCCAAAGAAGAAGAAGACACGTAGTCGATCAGTGTCACCTTCAGACAAATCAAGCAGACGCAAGCGGCGTGACAGGTCAGTAAGCCGGTCCGCGTCACGCTCTCCATCACCTGGGAAATCCTTGCTGTCAGGATCACAAGTACTCATGGTAGGTCGTGGAATCCCACAGTCTGTGCGTTTCTTATTTATGTAACTGGGAATTATGAGTAAGGATACCTATCTCTGTTACTGGTGACTGTCAAAGTCGACTTTCACTGTGACTTTGATTGTGGCCGTGATTGTGATAGAGGCTGTGGCTCTGGCTGTAACTGTGACTGTGGCTTAGTCCAAGGGTTTTTGTCGATAATGAAAGTTATATCGTCAGTGGAATGTATACGAGAACAGCCGTCGCGATATCAGGCACGTGTTTGTGTTTACAGGGGTTTCAATAGAAAAGGTTACCGCCGGTGAACCGCCGTCTACTTCACTGCTGACCGCCGGCTACATTTTATGCATTCCCGAGGGGCATGCCCCGGTACCCCCTATAAGGCCTTACGGCCTTCGTATGGGACCCCCAAACTCAGCCGCGTACTTTCAAAAGTTAGCCTGCTACTTCAAAACTTATTGAACCCCCTGACTTAGCTATTGCTATTGGTTGAGGCTGTGGTCGTTCCTGACTGTTGCTGTGCATGGACTGTGTCCGTGCCTGTGATCCTGTGATTCTGTGATCCTGTGATTGTGCATGTTTGGGGCTGTTTCTTGTGCACATCTGACCATTCTCGCTTTTCTGTGTTTCAGTCTCTAAAGGGTTACGATTCCCGAAGTCCTTCCCCGTCGGGTTCCGGATCCCGACAAAGACGATCACGATCGCGGTCTCGAAGTTCATCGAGAGGTCGTCGGAGATCCCGATCGCGTTCCAGAAGCAAATCCCGATCTCCGAGCGGCAGACGAAAGCGCCGATCGCGTTCACGATCCCGGAGCACCTCGCCAAAGAAAAGCTCGAGAAAGAAGCGATCAAGAACGAGATCCCGCTCGCCGTCGAAAAAGAAAAGCAAGAAAAAGAAGAAATAGGATGAATGTATATAACGCGTACTGTAATTAGATAGTCCTGGCTGTAAAAACAAACCATGGTTCATGTTCTTAAAGACACTAACATATCCGCGCCAGAATTGCGGAATATGTTTGCTGAAGACAAAATAGTCACAGTAAATCTTCTCCTTCATTTCTAAGAGTTGTTCAGGGTTTTTGCTTGAGAACCTTGAACTAATTGCATTTATGTGACTTTCAGAGAGTCTTTAATGATTCGTAAAATGGCGAGTCTAAATGAAATTTTCGCGACATTTTAATTTGCTTTTATGGTCTTATAAAATTGCCCATGCGATGTATGCGCATGCGATACTTCTTAAAAGGAATTTAATGTGCACAGAAAAAGAAGGGTCACAGAAATGTCTCGGAGGAGCGATATGGCCGCTTTCCATTTGACAAAAATCAAGAAGTCAAATGGAAAGCGCCAAACCCGAAAAGAAATGTCGGAAATTTTAGACAATCTGTAGAGCTTACACAGAACCTGGAACGTTCGAAACTTTCGGGAAAACGCTTTCCATTTAACATCATTCCCGGTTATTTCCCCCGAAAAGGCGCTTTCCATTTCATTTCAAACCGGTATTACCCAAAATTTGTGGTAAATGGAAAGCACCTCGGCCTATTTCGTTTCCCAGTGGAGACGTTCAAGTGATTTTTCGGTTTGAACCTTTCCATTTGACAACAAGAATTCCCGGAAACTCGAACCAGAATTTTTTGTCAAATGGAAAGCGCCTATGGTTGCTCCAAGCACTCCCTTTTGCACTCGAAAAAATAAAATTGTCTCTTGCCCCTAGCCTGACTTTCAGCCGTCTTTTCTTCCTACACTTCAGGCTACGGAGCGTCAGTCGTAGAGCACGAAACCCTAGTTGCGTTCTCCGTTGTGAGCCCGTGTGTTTGCGAGAGTCTGAAGTCTTGTTATTGAACTTCTAGCTCGCTTGAAATTCCGAGCGGAATCGCTCGAAAAATACCGTAAATAAACTACTTTTAAAAGCATCCTTCACTGCATGCTCGAAGACCCAGCGTTCTTTTTGCGGAGCCCCATAGCTTCGGGAGAACAGCGACTGGATGTTTGCGCGGTCCAGTGTGAATTTTCGCGTTCGAAAAAAAAAATTGAAAAGGAGATCTCTTGGAAAAAGAACGGCTTAGCAGCTACATTGCAGTTCAGACAGGGGGTTGAAATTTAATTAACCTGGTCAAAACGAAGAAGGAATATTGTCGTGCAACTTCCCCAGACTGCGACCCGGGGATTCCCGTGTCTCTTCTTTCCTCCCCGCGACACAGGGATCCCGCGAGCTAAAAAAAATCAAATATCCGAAAAGACCCACAGGAGAGCCAGCTGGCAGGCTACAACTTCCCCGCCCCTCCTCCTTAGGTTTCCCCATAAAAGTTCAAAATATTACGACCAAATAGGGGTTAACTCCGGTCAGAAACATATAAGTGAGTTGAAACGTGTAACAAACATACATTACTTTAGTGCCAAGCTGCGGAATATTCGCAGAATAAACAATTGAACAGATTTTGAAAATAATGTTGTTGCAAGACTTCAAGATGTTAAATGTTAGTATATTATCACTTACCACTGTTGCTCTGCTTTATATGAGCGAAAAATGAAATATTATGAAGAGAAAACCTACTTGGTTTAGCACTCGAGAGTTCATTATTGACCAAATATGGTCATAAATTGATCTCGAATAATCCACAGCTTGGTTCGCCGTTACATGTTTCAACTAAGTTATATGTTTCTGCTCCGGTGTAATAACCATTCCCAGAGGACACCTTTGTGTTCAGTTCTTATTTCATCATGATTCGTTCTACCAAACAAAGGAAGCTTTGTGACGCAGTTCGTGAGCAATGACAGGTTATTACACCGGAGAAGCCCAAAATAGGCTTGCACCCGGTAGAGCGGAAATAACATTTGGAGATCTGCGGCCGGTTCCTAGAAGGTCAGTTCAGAGTTATCTGTAGATAAACGCTTATCCAACGGATAAATCCTGAACAAATCCTATACAACAGATAACTTTTATCCATGGATATTACTTTATCCAACCTTTCAGGAACCGGCCCCTGATCTTTTATTCGGCTGCAGTGTTATTTCTCAAACGTTTTTATGAAAAACATTTGTTACCTCCCTAATGTATTAACGCTACCCAGTCTTCGGCAAAGCTAGTAAAAAGTAATCATTTTTGTGCTGTGGACTTTAATCTAAAGTAAATTTCCAAACTTTGAAAGTTTCAACAAAGTTTTGTCACGCCACGAACGAACTCTACCAAGTAAATCGCGCGCTCTGATTGGTCGAGAACCATGTTGCTATAAGGGTACAGATACACGATTGACAAAAATCCCTGTTTGTTGTTGTATAAAACAAATAGATCTCGTACTGTAAAATAGATACACACAAGAAAATAGATACACAGAATGTCATGAACAACAGTCACGCAACTCGACTGCGTCTCGTTTTGCCTACTTTTTTGTTCATGACGTCATCTGTGTACCTACTACAGTACATACGCACAAAAAACGAGATCTGTTGGTTAACTAGAACCGGTAGATTCGCCGGCCATTTGCTTTTGAAAACGGGCGATAATTGCAATACTCGTGGCTGGCATCTAGACAATTCGATTTCGCCCAGCGTCGGAACCGCAAAATTAGGGTCTCAGTAAGGGCACTCCCACTTCCCTGTTTTATGAGGCTTTCCACAGCCCTGTTATTTTAAGTACTTCGCATGCGGCCTTAAGTGAAACGTTTTTAAAGCACGTGCACACGTTTACTGGCATTCGGCTGCATTCAATGAGCCTTTATAAAAGTTCCAAATTTGGGGATGTGCACTAGACAGGAAATCTGGCGTGGCGCTGGCGCGAAAGGGTTTGGAATTTAAATAATTTCTTTAATGAGTTATCGTGGAGTGTTGATTGAGCGCAATAGATTGCGAGCTCAGTCTCTTTGGCCTAAGGGGCCGACCATTTAACTTTTGAGGGGAGGGGGGGGGGGGCTTTTTTGTCGGTGCAATTCTAAAAAGCCCACCCCCCCCCCCCCCTCAAAAGTTAAATGGTCGGCCCCTAAATATCCGTACAAATCGACGCACTTTTCTGCCAAAAAAGGGTGCGCTTTAGAAGCCGCGATAAATCCACTAGCCTCGCATGAATTCGCTTTACGATTAAAGCGCTAATTTATCACCAGCTAGCAGAACGCTCTAAATTGGCGAAAAAGTGCGCTGATTTCACGTATATTTAGCACGAAGTAAAAGACAGTCGATCACTGCATTGGCGAGTGTCTTAGGGATTGAAAGCTCTGATATTTTCTTCGATAGGCAAACTGTAGGTTCGGCCGCCAATCCTTTCGCATGCCTAATTGTCGCATTTTGTAAAGATGTTGCTCTGAAACTTTGCAATCTTTAAAATTGTGAGATGCTCTCTCCAGCTAGCTAGCTGTATCGATGGATTATTTCCGTGACCTCATTTTGGGTTTGGATTAGCCTCCTCCGCTCTGACAACTCTGTGGCTAAAGCAATGCAGGGTGGGCTTCCAAGGAAATGAAGGGGTTGAGCTTCCTGTGTTTTAGGTTCAATGGACGGGAAGCTGAGTGATTTTTGCTCGTAACACAGGAAGCCCGTCCGAATCCCTTTCTCTCTCTTCCTTCGAGAGAGATACTATGCGGAGGTAGCTAATTTTGGAATACGAAAATGAAGCCAGTGGATGTGACATCATATGAAATCAAAGAATCGAGAGCTTTCAACTACTGAACGAGATCTCTGAATTTATACCACGCCACAGAAAATACAGCCAATCAGAATGCAGGATTGGCGTTGTATGTTCGGCGGTATTTCACTCAACCTTCCCATCGTGCACTTCGATAACGTAGGCGTTGCTTTAATTTTCTGTAGCGTGGTTTAAAATAGTTATACAATGAATTCTCGTGGCATACTGCAGAATATCCCACGTTCATGTTTTCTTAGCATATACACTCACCTGAAGGCTCGTGTGTATACCAGAAAATACAAGTGACGCGTGGGATATTCTGCAGTATGCCACTCGAAAGCATTGTATAACTAGTATAGTCACTCACCTGAAGGCTCGTGTGTATACCAGAAAATACAAGTGACGCGTGGGATATTCTGCAGTCTGTCACTCGGAAGCATTGTATAACTAGTATAGTCACTCACCTGAAGGCTCGTGTGTATACCAGAAAATACAAGTGACGCGTGGGATATTCTGCAGTATGCCCCTCGGAAGCATTGTATAACTAGTATAGTCACTCACCTGAAGGCTCGTGTGTATACCAGAAAATACAAGTGACGCGTGGGATATTCTGCAGTATGCCACTCGAAAGCATTGTATAACTAGTATAGTCACTCGCCTGAAGGCTCGTGTATGTACCAGAAAATACAAGTGACGCGTGGGATATTCTGCAGTATGCCACTCGAAAGCATTGTATAACTAGTATAGTCACTCGCCTGAAGGCTCGTGTATGTACCAGAAAATACAAGTGACGCGTGGGATATTCTGCAGTCTGTCACTCGGAAGCATTGTATAACTAGTATAGTCACTCGCCTGAAGGCTCGTGTGTATACCAGAAAATACAAGTGACGCGTGGGATATTCTGCAGTATGTCACTCGAAAGCATTGTATAACTAGTATAGTCACTCGCCTGAAGGCTCGTGTGTATACCAGAAAATACAAGTGACGCGTGGGATATTCTGCAGTATGCCACTCGAAAGCATTGTATAACTAGTATAGTCACTCGCCTGAAGGCTCGTGTATGTACCAGAAAATACAAGTGACAAGTGGGATATTCTGCAGTATGCCACTCGAAAGCATTGTATGTAGCACGGGACCAACGTGATTATGTATCAGTCAATTCCAGCGCTGACCATGCCCCCCCGGGCAACCCCCGGGATTTTGGTCATTTCTAAAAATAAAACTGAAAATTCCCCGCCCCCGGGCTAGCAAAAATGCAAAATACCCCACGGCGGGGAACACAAAAAGCGGAAAAATGCCCCACCCCCGGGACGAGAAAAAGACGGTGAGATTTCATCGACTCTGCGTGACAAAGCTTCACAACAAAAACTTCAACTCCATTTATACTGCCCGAGTATTTATTATTCGTTTCAGTAAATGTACTTTAGTTTTCTCGTCTTTGAACGAGTTCTCATTTCACTGAAAGTGAGACAAAATATAAATAAAGAAGTGAAACTAAGGTATTAGTACAATATCGGTAGACATTCCTAGGCCATTCGCCGTTGTAGCCATTTCTGCAAATTGTCTCCGGAATCTCTCAATGTGAAATTTACCTTTATTCTTTCTATTTGCAGAGCAACTATTTCACAGTTATGTTACTTGACTTTTTGCGAAATTGGAACTCTTTTATAGTGTCAATTCATATTTGTTTTTCCACTGAGACGAAATTGCAAAATCTGTTTCTTCTCTATAGAAGACGTTAACTGCGAACATGGGCAAATGTGTCTTCCCCAAACGTGGTGTATACGGGCCATGCTCTGTATTATATTTTATGTGGCGTTATTTTCTGTAACTGGGACTTTGTAACTGCCAAACGATAGTTATTGTAACTGGTGTTGTAGTTCGCAAAACCCGACGCGCTTTAGATGAGAAAACCAAAATTCCCCACCCCCTCCCCCGGGGAAAAACAATTCCCGACCCTTGGGCCAGCAAAATTTCAAAATTCCCCACCCCAGGGAAGGCAGTGGTGCGCAAATGCCCCACGGTGTCCCGGGGGGGGGGGGGGGGATGGTCAGCGCTGGAATTGACTGATACATTATCGGCGAATAGTCACAGAGACGAAGTCGATATTCGCCGATAATCACGGAGCCTGAGGCGACTAATTGTTTTAGTATAATTTCTCAAGTGATTCATAAGTTTTTTAGAAGAAAAAAAACACTTGTTTTTGTTGGACTTTTTCACGATCATAACAAAAAGCACACATAATTTACCAAAATATCTTTAACATTTATTACCCAACCATAATAAATCACATACATAATAAAGCTATTAAAAATTATTAAATCAGAGTACATATACGTGTTATCTTCGGCTGAAATAAGCTGATAAACTTTTTTCTATTTTTATAATCTTTTTGTCGTAGACTTTCATGCGAAAATCCACTGATTTGTGCAATTTCTTATAATGTTCTAAAGTTATTTTATATTCTTATATTGGCTTTAAAATGTGTACAAAACAATTAACTAAAATAAATGCTTAAAAATATTTGAATTGTACAAAAATACAACTTTAGTTGAAAAACACATGTACGCCGTACTAATTGCCGGGTTTTGCCATTTTTGTGTCGCTCAATGAAAACGCGAGTTGAAAATGGCGGGAAAATTTGGGCAGATTTGTAAGACAGAAAAATAGATTACAGTGTGACATAGTCTAAAAGCTTTTTGAATTAAAAGCCAAATAAATAGATAGGGTGAAAAGTGCAAGAATTGTGTGATGAGAAAGCGAATTCTTTTCGAGACAACATAAGACAATTCGGCTACATATAACTAAATCTAGCTATTCCTTGACTATATATTCACACATTTCGCGTCTAAAAATTATAAATTTAAAATATCCCCAAATTTCTAGTTCTAACGTACCAATTTCAATAATGTAGAAGAAAAAAATCACTTACAACTGGGTGAAAAATTGTAACAGTCACTGGCATAACTATTAAACCAGGACCGTTCGTGGAAAAGTTTAAAATTGATATTGTTTTTTTTAATGATTTCCAAAAAAGGTTTATAAACTAGCTGTAAGAGGGTTGCAGAAGGCCGTTGCAGAAGAATAGATGAGGTTCATTTTACTTCATTTTGTTACTTAGTTGATCTGAAAGTATGCTGAACATTTTCCCTTCATTTCTTTCTTCTTTGTTGGAAAAGCCCAATTCCCCGGCGGACACCATTGTTCTTTGAGAATTTTGATGTAACTTACTTTTGAAGGAGAAAAGCAGTCAAAAACATCCTGAATACTTTTCATTCCCAATAATTACAACAACGTTGGTTTAGCCAATGGCAAATACGCCAGAAACATTTGTTTAGACTTCTAGATGGGTTCAGGGGAAATATACACACTAAGAATTCTATATAAATCCAAATCGTGCGTATTAATGGCGGACTTAAGACATGGGCAATTTTGTTTGAAAGCATATTCTGTTTATTAGAAACCCAAAGATTTTGCATTTTCCTCATAGACTGCTTTCCCAGGACAACGAAGCAATGCACGGCAGTCTCTCAAAGCATATTCCCTCTTCTCAAGTTTGAACTACTGAAAACTTGCGTCGCGTCGGTCATAATAAGTAAAAACTTCTGAGAGTAGCGTCAAATCCGTTAATTTGAAATCCGTAGTCCTAGTTCCTAATTCCGTAGCCTTCTAGCTCCAGAGGCGCCGCTGTTCGCTGGAATATTCTTTTGGCAAACTTGGCATCGGCTGACTTTCTTTCGAAGGTCTCCGCCTTTCAGCGTCTCTGGTTTGGGGAGACGGAATTGTTTATTGACATCCACGGTGGCAAGCCAGAAGCTGTAGGTGCTGCCGTAATAGTGACAGGTGCCCCTGCCGTGACACTCGATGAAAGGATAAGAGCGGAAGTCTTCGAGACAGGAACCTGGAGACGAGAGCAGTTGTCCGGAGCCGTCGTTTCCAGCGCTGGTATGCTGTGGAGATAGTAAATAACATGGAAATGTCAATAACAGTTTGGCGCAAAATGAAAGTCCGAGCGTCCAAAATTTCGATCCTGTCGCTTTTATCGAATACGCACGGACTATCTGTGTTTTTTTAAAACTGCGACCCAGGCCCTTTGGCCGAGAAAAACAAAATGGCGACCGATGATTCTAGAACATCTGCAAGTTTTGGGGAATTTTCCTGCTACATTCGCTCAGAATGTAGGAGTGATCAAATTATGTAAGGGGATATTTTGTTAATAAGGAAGTTTTGAAAGATTAAAGAAAAGTCGATAGTTTTTAGTGAAATTGTCTTGAAATTGTCTTGGTACGTATGACAGTTAGTTAGTCCGTGTGCTAATCATTAGTAGTTAGTAGTAGTAGTTTATTGTTATATAGTTATATGTAGTTATATATTTTTAATATTAGCTGATGAATTGCACGTGTCTAAATAAAGTTTATCTATCTATCTATCTATCTATCTATTTCACCATTTTTCGATAAGCAAACTTTTGATCAAAACTTTATGAATAAATCTATCTAATAGTTTTAAATCTATTGCCAAAAAACTTGACAGGATCAAATCTCTTTATAGGGAGCTCTTTGCTGTGGAAATCATGAATTTTATCTACCTTGGCCCTGTACAAAGTAAAGAGTTTACGTGACGTCACGATGCGAAAAACGCAAAAAAAGATTTTAATTTTGAAACCTATAAGTATCGTAATACTTGGCGTCCATTTTTGCACAGTTCCGCACTCTGTATTACGCAAGTCCTGTGTTTATTGCATGGTATTTCTCAACAAGTTCAAGGCGTTCCTGGCAGGTAGGAAAACCGGTGGATACAAGCGCATCAGTTCACATACTTTTCCTGTGACGTCACGACTCTATTACACTACAACAGGGAGCCCAAGCGAGCGCCCGAGACTGGGCTGGGCGTTCCGTGTGACTTACCATAAGGAAACTGTAGCCCTGCCAAAGTGGACTCCAATCCCGTGGACAATCAGGGACGGTTAAAGACTGACTATGTACGGCCATAACATGCGAGCTGACTTCACAGACAGCGCACCTCCCGATATACGGCTGGACTTGGTCCTCGGAGATGGGCATCATAGGAATCGGCTCGGTCGTCGACAGCCAGAAGCTGTAGTCGTTTCGCGAGGCGAGGTTACAGACGTTGTTGATGTTACAGAAAAGGAAAGGCATTGTGCTAAAGCGACTCATACAAGAGCCAGGACTTCCGAGGTCTTGGCCATGTGCACGCTCGTTTCCTTGTACGTAGAGCAAGCTGTAGCCATTCCACAGTGGGGGTCGGTCGTCAGGGCAACGAGGAACGGCGCTTGATTGGCTGTGACGGGTCAACATGAAGCCGAAATCCGAAACTCCTGGTGGGCCGGTAGACCAACAGGGCCATTCAGACCTGGGAAACCGCCAGCTCCCTTCTCTCCAGCAGGTCCGTCGAGGCCAGGGTTTCCATTGTCACCTGTTGAAGTTCAATATTACTTCTTGTCATAAATTACGTATAGGCGGATATCCTGTGATGTCAATGTTTACATATTTAAAGAAAAATTGAAAATTAGCCAGCGTAACGGAGCCAGGGAAAGAAATGTTCTAAATTCCAATAGCGCCTGACAGATGAAGCGTAATAAAAGTTTGACGTTCGTCATTCGAATAATGCTTATTACTGAAGCCCCATCTACACGATAGTAGTTTTTTGGCACGGCTCGGATAAAAAGTGGTACGGGTACCAAATTTAATTGCACGGCTCGGGTACATTTGCGCTGTGTAAATGGCTTTGCCGTACTGAATTTTGTCAGAGCCAGACCCAAATTTCATTCGTGCCGGAACTACGTGGCGAGGTAGTCCAAGAACCATTTCTATCCGAGCAGTGCCGAACATTTCGTGTAAATGGGGCTTGAAATCGATAACATAAACTTTAGTTTGCCGACAAAAAAGCCATTTTTGGATTGCATAATAAAATTCTTGTATTGTATTGTATTGTATTGTACCAAAGTTTGTTACCTGGCGACTAATTATGTCAGACCCTGATTCGATCTGAGCTTGTTATAAGGTCCTTACTAACCTTGGCGCCCTCGTCCTCCTTTTTCTCCAGGGTAGCCCCTAGGACCTTCAGGGCCGGGTCCTCCCTCATATCCGCGCTGTCCCGGGCTCCCCGGTGGCCCGTTCAGACCCGGCAGCCCAGGGCTTCCTTTCTCACCAGGGGGGCCCTTCTCGCCCTTGCCGAATCCAGGCTGTCCCTTCGGGCCTTGAATTCCCTGAATTCCTCGATCTCCTTTATCACCTTGTAGGCCCTCAAGTCCGATCTCACCACGTGCGCCGGGCTCTCCCGGTGGTCCAGTGCGTCCAGAGACTCCAGACGAGCCTTTGTCACCCTTCAGACCAGACAGTCCAGGGGAGCCTTTTTCTCCCTCGGGTCCATCGCTGCCTTGCGGACCGGGGAAGCCCTTTGGTCCCTCAAGGCCGGGTGTCCCTGGTTCACCCTTAGGGCCAGCAGGTCCGTTTTCACCAGGAGTGCCGGGGACACCATTAAGACCTATACATTATTAACGACACAGGTCAATAGGAGAAAGGGCGTGGTTTAACTTCGTCTAAATTTCATTCAGACAGATCTAACGGAGGCTCAGATTTTAGCGGAGCTCCTTAGCGGCCGAAGGCCGCAGAGCGGAGCACCATAGGTATCGCAGGAAGAATACAATAGAACTCCGGTATACGATCGACTTCATTTTTCATGGTTCAGTGGTATTCCTATTTGGGTATCGAGGGCGCGTCCGTGTCTGCGCGCCCCTACCACAGGCAACCCAAAAACCGTATTTCATTTCGAAGGGAAAATACTGCGCGTCCGTTAACAGAAAATATGTAACCGGGAGCTCCGCTTTTAGCCAGTGGTTAAATATATATATTAGAGGCTTACCAGGGGTTCCTTTGTCTCCCTTGGATCCAGAACCACCAGTTTGTCCAGGGGGTCCAGCTGCTCCTGGTTTTCCCTTTTCACCATCAAGACCATGCATTCCAGGTAGCCCAGTATCACCTTTAGCACCCGGGCCTCCGACTTGCCCTATGTTGCCTTTCTCGCCGCGCGGGCCGCCTGGTCCTCTATCTCCGCGCGGGCCACTAAGTCCGTTGATTCCAGGGAACCCACGCTCACCCTTGGTCCCTGAAAAGTCAAATGGCGAAAGAGTGAGCTTCACAAAGTGTTTTTGTTTGTTTGTCTGTTCATGGGATAGCATGTCTGTTTATTTTTTTCTTTATTTGTTTTTTCCTCTTATTTGTTTACTTGTATTTATGCTTTCGACAAGCAACTATATATCGTCTTTAGTATTTCTGAATCATAATTACCTGGGGATCCGGGTTCACCAGGGGGGCCACTCAATCCAGGGGGGCCTCTCAGACCCTTCTGACCAGCTAGTCCATCCGTACCATCCCTACCAGGTTCGCCGGGGCCTCCAGGGGGTCCACGCTCAATCACGAGCTCTCCCCGATCCCCCTTGCTTCCCTTCGCGCCAATAAATCCTACGATTAGAAAAGCACAAAATGAATCAGTTTACAAGGCTAAGGGGGATTTATATGCAAGGAGAAATTGAATAATATTAAATTGAATAACATTAAATTGCACTTATAGTGCGCAGTTATCAATATAAATTTCCAACTGCGCATTACAAACACCTATAAAACTGACAATTTGAAGTTATTGAAATAAAGAAAAATAAAGAAATTTAAAAGTCAAGATAAATAAAAAGTAAAAACTTATTATAAAATCGGCGAGGTTATTCTCTTCTGAAGTTTTTCTCAAAATTGACCTCTTTACCGACGCATGCAAATTGCCAATTTCAAACCACGTGATGCTAACATGAAGACAACTCATTTTTTTCTCCTGAAATTGTTTCGGCATTTTCACGTGGATATGCGACCATTTGAAAAGATGAAAACAACGCATGATTTGAAATGGGCAATCTTCATACGGAGAGACGGAGGCTTCATGAGGACCTTCCTCCGTGTACAAACCAATTCCCAGACGACACCTTTGTGTTCAGAGAGTGGAGATAAGGAATAAACCTTGTGTGAAAGCTTAAGTGCTAATGAAATGTGTGTTCAGCTCTCTTGCTCTCTCTGCTTTGTGTTCAGCTCTCCGTTACGGAGGCTTCATGAGGGTCTTCCTCGTACGAACCAATTCCCAGAGGACATCTTTGTGTTCAGAGAGTGGAGATAAGGAATTAACCTTGTGTGAAAGCTTAAGTGCTAATGAAATGTGTGTTCAGTTCTCCTGCTCTCTCTGCTTTGTGTTCAGCTCTCCGTTACGGAGCCTTCATGAGGGTCTTCCTCGTACGAACCAATTCCCAGAGGACACCTTTGTGTTCAGAGAGTGGAGATAAGGAATTAACCTTGTGTGAAAGCTTAAGTGCTAATGAAATGTGTGTTCAGTTCTCCTGCTCTCTCTGCTTTGTGTTCAGCTCTCCATTACGGAGGCTTCATGAGGGTCTTCCTCCGTGTACAAACTATTCCCAGAGGACACCTTTGTGTTCAAAGAGTGGAGATAAGGAATTAACCTTGTGTGAAAGCTTAAGTGCTAATGAAATGTGTGTTCAGCTCTCTTGCTCTCTCTGCTTTGTGTTCAGCTCTCCGTTACCGAGCCTTCATTAGTACAGGAAAATGGTGCAGAATTGTGCAAATTAGGGAAACAAGCATGAAATTTGGCAGACTGATAGAGTTTCACACGCTGAACATTTTTAGAAGTGGAGCCACGCCCCAAAATGGATACTTCCAGTTTTATAGCCATGGAATTAATTATCGTAAATAATTTTTACAACAACAGTTAACGTTTATCAAACGCTGTAAAACTTAGGACTGTGATAAAGCAAAGGACGATCAATCATCACACATACAGAACCACACCCTTCGATGGATACTTCCAGAGATATTAGCGCTTTTTCCAAATATAAGAAAAATGACCACAGAGATACTGTATGGGGCTAGATGGTTTTGAAATTTTGTACATAGAATGTCTTAAGTAATGCAAGAAACTTGAGAAGTGGAGCCACGCCCCAAAATGGATACTTCCAGCTTTGCAGCAATGGAATTTGAATATCTGAAATATGTATTTTTAGAAACGACACCTAACGTCTCTCAAAAGTCTTGAAATTTGGAAGCATGATAAAACAATCGCATTCGGTCATTATGCATACCGGGCCACGCCCATTCATGTCAACTTACAGAGATAATAGCGCCGGAGACAATTTTATATAAAACGACCATCAGACAAGCTGTATGTGGCTAGACTATTTTGAAATTTGGTACATAGGATGTATTTACCACTGCAAGTGCCTTGAGAGGTGGAGCCACGCCCCAAAATGGATACTTCCAGTTTTACAGGCATGACATTAATTATCGTAAATAATTTTAAGCACAGCAATTAACGTTTCTTAAAAGCTGCGAAACTTAGCACGGTGATAAAACAAAGGACAATCAATCGTTATGGACACCGAACCACGCCCTTTGATGGATACTTCTAGAAATGAAGATTATAAAATAATCTAGAAAGTATAGTTTATTATAGTTTATTTTAACATGACCAGAGAGAAACTGTATATCCACTACATGTATGTCCACTACAAGTAACATGAGAGGCCGTGGAGTCACGCCCCATAATTGTTACGCCAGAGTTTTGCAGTCATGGAATTTATTATCTGATATATGTATTTAGAAACAATACGTAACGTCATGACAACACCATTACATTTATATTTAAAAATATTCTAGAAACACTTACACAACAACACGTCTCCTCAAAAATCTTGAAATGTATGACCAACATCAAGCAAAGTACATTCGGTCGATATACACCTAGAGGCACGCCCTTCATTTGTACTTCCAGAGATAATAGCGCTGATCCAATTGACATTTAAACTGACCACTGAGAACTGGCCATGTCAAGCCGGTCTATTTTTTATATTGGAAGAATCTCCCCAAAAATATGGTATACATATACACACTACAAAATAACACAGGCAAACTTAACCTTTAAACAGTCACACCTCGATGAAAAGAAAAGTAAAAAAAGTATTTAAAAAAAGTTTGACAGAAAGTGAAACAGAGGCTCATTTTCTTTCATGATATCGTAGACGGTTTTCTTCCTAATTGTTTTATTGAACATGAGATTCACTGAGAGTAAATCACATGATCATGTTTGGCAGAGAATCTGAAATTTGCTTTAAAAATTATATAATAGTAGCTGATCGTTCAGTGTCAAAATACACAACAGGGTTGAAGTTAAGTCGCACTTAGACAAGAAAGAAAGAAGTTGAAACTTTGGCCAAAAAATTAAACTGAATTGGGCAGTAATAAGAAAAAGTGAAATGTAAATGTGAAATGCATGTCATTATTAATTAATTCGGTCAACGCTTAAAAGTTTCTCAAACATCATGAAACTTAGTTGGAGATCATCCAAAGGACACACAGAACCACACCCATTTCTAATTGGCCAGTTTTATATACTTCTCTGGAACTGTAATACACAAATTCCATTCCTGCAAAACTGGAAGTATTCGTTTTAGGGCGTGGCTTCACCTCTCGAATTTAATTAAACGCTCAACACATTCAACGTTGCAAACTTCAAACAAGACTGACCACATGCAGTTTCTCAGTGGCCATTTGCTAATAATTGTATTCAGTACTATGATCTCTGGAAATACTTATCAAGGGCGTGGCTCTGTTCATATAATGAACGATTGTACTTTCCCTTGTCGCTGTTTTAAGTTTCATGACTTTTGAAACTAAACGTTAAGACGTTTCTAAAGATTTTTTAAGATAGATTCCATGGTTGAAAAGCTGGAAGTATCCATTTTGGGGCGTGGCTCCACCTCTCAAGGCACTTGCAGTGGTAAATACATCCTATGTAATAAATTTCAAAATAGTCTAGCCACATACAGTTTGTCTGTGGTCGTTTTCTATAAAATTGTATCCGGCGCTAATATCTCTGTAAGTTGACATCAATTGGCGTGGCCCGGTATGCATAATGACCGAATGCGATTGATTTATCATGCTTCCAAATTTCAAGACTTTTGAGAGACGTTAAGTGTCGTTTCTAAAAATACATATTTCAGATATTCAAATTCCATTGCTGCAAAGCTGGAAGTATCCATTTTCGGGCGTGGCTCCACCTCTCAAGTTTCTTGCATTACTTAAGACATTCTATGTACAAAATTTCAAAACCATCTAGCCCCATACAGTATCTCTGTGGTCATTTTCTTATATTTGGATAAAGCGCTAATATCTCTGGAAGTATCCATCGAAGGGTGTGGTTCTGTATGTGTGATGATTGATCGTCCTTTGCTTTATCACAGTCCTAAGTTTTACAGCGTTTGATAAACGTTAACTGTTGTTTTAAAAGTTATTTACGATAATTAATTCCATGGCTATAAAACTGGAAGTATCCATTTTGGGGCGTGGCTCCACTTCGAAAAATGTTCAGCGTATGAAACTCTATCAGTCTGCCAAATTTCATGCTTGTTTCCCTAATTTGCACAATTCACTATAAATCCTGCACTATTTTCCTGTGCTACATGAGGGTCTTCCTCGTACGAACCAATTCCCAGAGGACACCTTTGTGTTCATAGAGTGGAGATAAGGAATTAACCTTGTGTGAAAGCTTAAGTGCTAATGAAATGTGTGTTCAGCTCTCTTGCTCTCTCTGCTTTGTGTTCAGCTCTCCGTTACGGAGGCTTCATGAGGGTCTTCCTCCGTGTACAAACCATTCCCAGAGGACACCTTTGTGTTCAGAGAGTGGAGATAAGGAATTAACCTTGTGTGAAAGCTAAAAAGTGCCAATGAAATGTGTGTTCAGCTCTCCTGCTCTCTCTGCTTTGTGTTCAGCTCTCCATTCATCATGATTCGTTGAACTAAACAAAGGAAGCTGTTGTGATGCAGCTCGTGAGGGGTTCCCAGTTCGTACACGGAGTAACAGCCCTTCATGAGCCGTTGCTACGTGTAATAGGCCCGGTAACGGCACCGCGATGAGGTGCTGCAACCATTGTAATGAACTAGAACTTTCTGCAACAATTGCTGCAACAAACTTCGGTCCGTTCCAGATACGCTTTTACATATCCACCTTAGCATTTCAAATGTTAAACCTACCTTGCGTTCCAGGGGGTCCTCGAGGTCCAGGGGGGCCCTCCACACCCTGAATTCCCTCGACACCCTTAACTCCAGGGAAGCCGTCGCGGCCTGCATCTCCTTTTTCTCCAGCATTTCCTGGTGGACCTTGAATTCCGATACCGGTCTCTCCTTTCACGCCCTTGGCACCTAAAATGACACGTGTCAATCATGTGTGTCTTTCTTGGTGTTGCAAGATGTATTGTATTTGGATTGGAGCTATTGTATTCCATCTTATTGTTTCGTTCTACGGTCTTTTGTCTTTCTATTGTCTTTCTGCCTCTGGTGCCTTGCAACACCAAGAAAGAGCCAATCATGTAGTGGGCATGGTTTGTACATGTGAAAGAACAAGTTTAATAAAAAACTGGAAGCAAAACGCGATCATCGTCAAAAAAAAAAGATCGTCGTTCCTGTGGTTTTGCAATTTATTCAGAGTATTTTTATTTATTTATTAATTTTTATTTATTTATTCAGATGTACTCCTTGAGTTTTTACGGGAAAATACTAAGACGCTACTCACCACTTGCTCCCGGGGTTCCAGGAGGTCCATTCAATCCATCAATGCCATTCTTCCCGGGGGTACCTCGCTCTCCTTTCCTACCCGGGGTACCGTTCTGGCCATTAAGACCGGGTTCTCCCTTCAATCCCCGCAGACCCGAAGGCCCAGGATTTCCGACAGGTCCACGTTGGCCCGGGAACCCTGGCTCGCCGTCGGATCCTCGTAATCCAGGTTCTCCTTTCATACCGGTAAGGCCATCACGTCCTTGATTGTTGGAAAAAATATGATAAAAGAGTTATGCGAACGCATTAAGAAAGTGCTTCGTTCTTTTTTCAAATCGGCGGGATGTCTGTGGTTTTTAAAATCTCGAACCAGGCCCTTTGGCCGAAAAAAAAAAACATGGCGGCCCAGCGAAAGATGTTTCTCGAAAATCTTCAAGTAGGATTTCCTTATAAGGAAGTTTTGCAACGTCGATAGCAACCTCGTCCCCAGGGTCTTCTCGGTCGTTTTCAAAATGGCAATTGACTCGGGAGAAGACCCTGGGGGAGGCTGAGTCACATGATTATCTCGAAACAAAGGACAAACCTCGTTCCCATGTATTACACTGGTCATGCGTGGTCATGTGACTCAGCCTCCCCCAGGGTCTTCTCCCGAGTCAACCGCCATTTTGAAAACGACCGAGAATAAGACCCTGGAGACGAGGTTGCGTCGATAGTTTTTGGCGGAATTTTCTTGATATGGAAGCGTTCGGAAATAATACACTTTAATGGAAACTGCTAATCTACAATTGTAGTTCTTTAGCTAGTAGGGGGGACAGTAAATGCATAAAGTTTATACAAAACATTTAAACAGCATAACCTCTCTACGGCGTTGTCAACAGTATACTTGTAGCAAGAGAGTCTCATTATAACCTAAGACATTCGTGCTCTTACTTTGTCAAACCGACGAGCACATACCGATTTGGCGAAGTTTCAGTGCTTCTTGCAGATATGCAAGAGAACTAGAATAACAATGATGAACTAGATGCAAGGGAGCTAAGCAAAGACGTTTCTGGACGCAGAAGCGCAATGGCTCTTACCTTCATACCAGTCTCTAAGCTAGACGCTTTCCTGAGGTTTTAGGGTGCGCAATGGTTTGTGGGATAGTTTTAACAGGGCGCGCAGAGAGTTATGGGATAGCGCCTGTCCCACAATTCATTGCGCGCCGTGTCTAGTACTCATTCCCAGTCCCTACGGCTCCAAAACAATTTTCATAGAGAAATCGATTGGAGAAAACACCGCAAAAGACGTAAAAAATAACGTGTGGGTACGCGACTGTGTTCATACAAAATTCGCGAGTGCCTACCATTCTGTCCCGGAGTTCCTTTCGTTCCTTTCTCTCCTTGCATTCCCCTGGGACCAGGGACGTTGCCTTTCTCAGCTGTACCCGGTGGACCTTGGTTGCCCTTCATACCACGGTCTCCTTTAAAACCAGGGAAACCCTGGCGTCCCTCGGGTCCGCGCGGGCCTCGTGGTCCTAGGGTGCAGAATAATTGATTAGTTATTCAAGTTTTATTTGAGTCAGGAGGGCGGCGTGTGGCTCTGGGAATTACATTCCTTGATATCCTTTGGATAAAAGGGCTTATTGTTATTATTATTATTATTAATAGGGACGAAAAAACGGGTCTACAAAACACCGCAAGTCCTTTTAGCGGAGCAAAAGATGGCATGAGCTACGTTGATACTATTGTAATGCATACAGAACAGCTCATTTTAGAAGATACAACGGGAAGAACGAATGGGTTTCTAGTAAACCACAGAATCTAATAAGTCAGTATTAATTGTAGCGTACATCAATGCGTTATTTTCTGGACTCTCACTCGTGCACGTTGGACTTTCACTCTAACTCGTACTCTTTGTACTCTCCCTCGTAACTCTCTCTTTCGATTCTAACTCGTACATTTTGGACATTCACTCGTACTCTCACTCGGACTCTTTCGATTCGAACTCGTACACTTTGGACATTCACTCGTACTCTCACTCGGTCTCTATGTGCTCTCACTGGTACTCGTACTCGTACTCTAGCTCGTACTCTTTGGATCTTTGGACTTTCACTCGAACTCGTACTCTCACTCGTACTCGGACTCTAACTCGTACTCTCTGGGCTCTCACAGTACCTTGTCCGCCTGCTCGACCATTGGGTCCAGGGGGGCCATCCAGTCCTTTATCACCAGGGAAGCCACGGGGTCCAGGGAAACCAGCGTAGCCCTTCTCGCCGATGTTACCATCTTCCCCAGGGGGGCCCGGCACTCCCGGCTGCCCTGGTGTTCCAGGGTTCCCAGAGGGTCCCAGAGGGCCGGAGTCTCCTTTCGGTCCTGGCCCACCAGGAAGACCGTTCTGTCCATCAATACCATCTCGACCTCGATCGCCTTTCTGTCCAGGAACGCCTGTAGAATAACGAACAAGTTATTGTTTATTGAAGTTTCAGGATTTCGGACAAAGGCAGAACTACAATGATGCTTATTAAACGTTCTTAGCCGGGATCTTAGGTAAGACCCTCTTTAAGCGCTATTTCGCTGCCGTTCAAAAGCAGCGTTATTGCAATTGGTACTTCCAAACAAAATCTAAGTGTGTAACACGAAGACTTCATTGTTAATATAGACACTAAGTATCTTACATCATATTTACAAAAAATACTTCTAATATAAAAAACTGTAACTATGGCATGGTCACCGAAAACATCAAAATTTTAACAGAAAAATAACAACCAAACTAGTAAAGTACGCTTTCAACATTATATTGTACAAATCGGAGGTAATTGAGGTAATTGATGTACGATGGCAAAGATTATCGCGGATTCTATTAACATGAGGATTTTTGACTCATTTGAAATCGGTCTACGGGGAACGTTTTTCAAACACACTAAATTTGCTAAATATTTCATCGGTATCCCCTGAAATTTGCCATACTGCTTCGTTTGAAGTAACTCTTTCAATTTCAGAGGGAATCCCATGATTGGCTATAGACAAGCGCAATTTAACGTGGAATTCAATGGTTGAAGCTGAATTCGACAAAACAACAGGTTACCCGCGCGCAAAGAGAGTTCAAAGCTCGAATCAAATTAAACTTAGATAATTTCAAATCTTTGCTATGGGATTCAAGAAATTCTTTTGCGTGAAATTTACCGTGGAATTCATTCGTCATGCGATGAATTTATCTATAATATTTTTGTATTTTGTGTCAATAATTGTTTTCGTGTTTTCTAGATGACATATCTCTTTAATACCTGCTTGGCGGGGGGACCTTCAGGTCCCCTTACTCCAAAGCCTCTTTCTCCCCTTTCTCCTTTGATGCCCTGCGGTCCAGGGGGTCCTCTTGGTCCATCTTCACCTAGACAATAAACAACAACAAGTTAGTCAGTAAAGCCTCGTCAAGAGTGGATTAACAAGAGTTAGAATCTTTCCCTACTGTATTTGTCCACATCACAGTCAGAAAAGTGTCTATTTTTAGATTTGAGTTTCGCGCGCGAAAGTATTCGAATGCTCAGGCTCGAATGCTCGTATACCCAATACACAACAAAATAGAGAATATCCTACCTTATCTTTGCGATTTTAACGGTTTTTCCATTGATCTGCGATTTAATTTTAGGCTGGATCTCACAACTGTTCGCGTGGCGAGAAAGTGGGAACCCTGTGGATGACGAATTTTCGCGGGCATCCTAGTTCTAAAAATAGACACTTTTCTGACTGTGATTCGGGCGTACATAGTAAATATGGAAACTCTTGGTAATCCACTCTTGGCCTGGTGCACACTTGCGACATAACGACATAAGAAACATGTCACGCGAACAAAATTTAAGTGGTTTCAAGAAGCTGAAGTCGTCAAAAAATAACATAAGATTGCTTTGGTGAAGTAATCTAATGAAGATCCATGAAAACTATTGATTGCTTCAATTATTGTCCCGTACTTTTTTCGTTGCAACATAGCGTCCTTATGTCGTTATGTCGCTAGTGTGCCATTTTCACGGATCACGAAAACAAAGAAGGGTCGATCACAGTTCACGAAAATACCCTGTACGCCCTGTATTTTCATATGAAAATATATGAACCTATATATGGTAGCCTAAAGTTGCTTTAAGTACCATTTGTATAAGAACCTGTTTAGGCTAAATGAATCCAGAATCCAGCACGCGGATTTTTACCGTACAGCAGATGCTGCACGCGCCTTTATCGGTTTCCATAAAGTGGTTTAAAGGGACTATGTACTGGTTGTTTCAACAAAATGTTATAAAATAAGACCGTGATACACGAACAACTTAGACTCCTATATTATACTATTATTTAGTCTTAGAAAGACAAAGTAGCTGAAATTTGAATGATAAAGGTATTTTATCGTAAGATTTAATAGCTTTCGCTATCAAATTTCCAAGTTTGAAAACTGTTCAGCCTTGTATGCCATTCCATCCGCTCGATAACACGCGAAAATGCTCCAAATTTGTACTTATCTAGCAGTTAAAAGGTTATTTACTAGTAACAAACCTAGACGATTATTTTGTTCATTCATTGTAGATTTGACTGCATTCCCACTGCCCCTTTAGAGCGGTTTTCACATGACTGTCGTGAAAACAATTGCAATTGAGCAATCACTAGCCAATCAGAATCGAGAGAAATCACGACTTGCTCCTAAATGTTTTTTTTCTCAACAAATTGCAAGCCGAACCAATTACTAAGTAATTACACAATTCAGACAATTGTATTTATTACAGAATTTGGCTGAGAAAAACGAGTAGCCAATGAGAACGCAAAGCAATCGCAATTACATAACAAGTCTTGACAGTCATGTGAAATCCGCTTTAAAGAGCCCTTGTCAGCCACTCCTTTGTTGTTGTTTTCAGTCGATATCAGACAACGAATTACGTGTAGAAATCTTGAAATATTCTTCTAAAAACAAAGTTTTATTATTCATTTATCGAATTCAATCGCAAATATTGCACTACATCCCCTTAATCAGCCGATGGAAATGGATGCTTTCTCTGTCTCGGTATGTTGCTAGGCTGACAAAATGGAGGCTGACATAGGCTCTTTAAAGGTTTGAACCTTACTTACCCGGAGGTCCAACGGCTCCTATAGCACCAAATGGTCCGGGTTCGCCAGGTAGACCGTTTCTACCTTTCTCTCCAGGGACTCCTGGATCACCATCACGTCCAGGGGTGCCAGGAATACCCTGTCGTCCAGGTGTACCAAAGGGCCCAGGTTCGCCTTTGTCGCCTTTACTTCCTGGGAAACCTGGCTGTCCAGAGGGTCCAGCAGGGCCTTGGTCACCGATAGGGCCAGTGTCACCTAATATGGATTGGATTTAGTGTTGTCACCAGAGTGTCACCTAATATTGATTGGATTTAGTGTTGTCACCAGAGTTTTGCATCCGAGTCAACACATGACTACACAAATCTTAAGATTATATCCCCCAATCAATTAGGTGACCTACTTTTGAAGTAGTTAGATTTGCGAGAAGCAACAACAACAACAACAGCAACAACAACAACAGCGACAACAACAACTACAGCAACAACAACAACAGCGACAACAACAACTACAGCAACAACAACAACAATAACAACAACAAAAACAACAGCGACAGCAACAACATCAACAACAAGAACAACAACAGCGACAACAACAACTACAACAACAACAACAAAAACAACCGCGACAGCAACAACATCAACAACAAGAACAGCAACAGCAACAACAACAACTACAGCAACAACAATAACAGCGACAGCAACAAAAACAACAGCGACAGCAACAACATCAACAACAAGAACAACAACAGCGACAACAACAGCGACAACAACAACTACAGCAACAACAATAACAACAACAAAAACAACAGCGACAGCAACAACGTCAACAACAGAACAACAACAGCGACAACAACAGCGACAACAACAGCGACAACAACAACTACAACAATAACAACAACAACAAAAACAACAGCGACAGCAACAACATCAACAACAAGAACAGCAACAGCGACAACAACAACAGCAACAACAATAACAACAACAAAAACAACAGCGACAGCAACAACATCAACAACAAGAACAACAACAGTGACAACAACAACTACAACAACAACAACAAAAACAACAGCGACAGCAACAACATCAACAACAAGAACAACAACAGCGACAACAACAACTACGGCAACAACAATAACAGCGACAGCAACAACAACAACATCGACAACATTGACAACAACAACAACATCGACCACAACAAACACAACAATAATTGATATTTTCGCGTGAGTTATTATACTAAAACAATTAGTCGCCTCAGGCTCCGTAAATATCGGCGAATAGTCACCTAACTGGCACTAACTGGCACTAACTGGCACTATATCGGCGAATAGTCACCTAACTGGCACTGTACCTGTTACTCCCTGTTTTCCCGTCTTGCCCTGCGGTCCAGAGGGTCCAGGAGGTCCTTCAATACCCACACCAGCCTCTCCCTTTGTTCCAGGTTTACCGGGTTCTCCCTTGGGGCCACGCTCCCCATCTTTACCGTTTCTTCCGGGTGGGCCTGGTGTACCGTCAGATCCCGCATTACCCTGATCTCCTTTAGGTCCCTCTGTTATTCGGCCAGCCCTATTCCAAGGCTCACCTACAAAGCACACAGGAAAACCGAGTCAAGAAAACGCAGTCGATTAAAAGGCAAGAACCTGATTCCCTCATATAGGAAATTAACGCTTGTACAAATTAACATGATTTAAATTTACGCAACTTTAATTAACGCGGTTCAGAGGCGGAATTGCTTGCAAATGAATGAAATATACGCGGAATCGGGCTTAAGACTTTCAAATGAAGGAAATTAACGCGGTTGAGCCCACAACAAATCTATACTATTAAATCACATTGTTATCGGGTCCCCCCGCCAATCAGAGAATCAGAGTGCGGCATTTTAGCGCGTTTCCACGGGCAGGCGAAGGTAAAATGCGATTTTAATAGTATAGATTAATAGCAAAATCAAACCACATTTTAAATATTCACAGCGCGAAAAAACGATTTTGGCAAAAAAAATTGTTATGCTTTATTGTTTGAGTTGTTTCCGTCAAGATTTGTATTCTGAATCCCTTTGACATCTATTTATCAGATGGCGGATTTGGTGTGACGCTAACATGTTGATCTATAAATGTCTCGTACTGATTTAGATAGAGTACACGCCTCCTCTTTACAAATACCACTTGATTTCATTGAAGAACATCATACGACGGAAACGAACTAAAAAAGACCCGGTCGGAGGTTACATGGTTCCTGGCCACATTCCCTCCTTTTCAAGCACCCTTGAGAGGTTTGGGGTAGACTGTGGTCAGATTACCGTGGTTGCCCCCTGGGTTCCATTCTCATCAGGTGGCGATGAGTTTTAATAGATTTTATAATATTCGTTATATTCCTAGTTAACTTAATAATAATAACTCATACTTTCATTACCTTTGCCGCCCTTGGGACCAGGTTGGCCCTTCTGACCTTGGGAACCTGAATCGCCAGGAGGCCCTGAGTTGCCCTTGTCACCTACGACTCGTTCTCCAGGCTGTCCAGGTTCACCCTTGGATCCAGAGAATCCTATTGTGCCATTGGTTCCAGGGCGACCCTCATTACCACGTGCGCCCTGACAGTGTAACAGATACGTAGAAGTAATATATCAAACACGAGACAGGGTGTTTCATCAAAATTTCCGAACACCGAAAAGTGGGCTGATGTGAAAAACGAGGCAAAGCTGAGTTTTTTTAACAGACTTCGAGGTGTTTGGAAGTCCTGATGAAATCTGTCTGTTTTTTCATTTTCTGTCATCTATTCCTTATTCATGTTGGGACATTGTATCCAGACGCGTCTCACCTATTTCCACGCAGAAATCCTGATGAAACACACTGTCGAGTTTTGATATAGCTTCTCAAACGAATCATTTAATGTCGAGAAATAGAAGAGATAAAATCTCAAAAATCTATGCAAATTAAAGGGACATGGTCACTTAGAAAACACTAAAAAAATTATTGTCACAAAATACAAAAATATTCTCTGAAATTGAAAGAGTGAGTTTAAAGAAAGAAGTACGGATTTCATTGGATTACGGTCAAGGATTGCCGAGATATGAGCGAATTAAGATGGCAAATTTAGTATGTTTGAAAAAAGATTGAGGTAAACCGATTTCAAAAGAGTCGGATTTCCTCATGTAAGCTGTAATTACAATCCGGGAATATCTTTGCAATCCTACATCGAAATGACCTCAAATTTTCACCATGTCAAGTTGAAAGCATTCTTTACAATCTTGACTTGTTATTTTTATTATTTGTGATATTATAATTTTGATGTTTTCGGTGACCATGTCCCTTTAAGACCACGTCTCCAAACCTCCTTCATGCTTATGACTTTCTTTGTTTCAGCTTGATGAATTATTAATGAGTTTGGGAAGAGCAAGTAAAAGATCTCTGTCATAAAAAATGAAGTACTCCAGGCAGCTGCACTAGGCGAAACAGGGCAAGAATCTGATTGGCTCATGAGATTTGCCTGGCAGGACAGCAAAGCCAAAAGCAAATCGATGTTTTGAAAACGCGGGTCGCGATGCAAGGATTTTTAGCTGTAAAAGCTGTCAGCGAGCGCCAAAAGTGTGTGTCGATGAGAGGATTTGCTGAAGTCTAAATGATATATTCAGTGGCGGATGCAGACCCTTAGGAAGGGGGGTGGCTAGTACAAAGGATATACTACAGAGTTCAGACCAAGGGGGTGGCTAATCTTAAGGTTTTTACAAGAAATAGCCACCCTAATCACACCCCCTAGATCCGCCGTTGATATTATGTAGATTCAGAAGGACACAACAGAGAGCAGGAATGTACTCAAACTAACCTTGAGTCCTTTTGTGCCACTGGTTCCTCGAGGGCCCTGTTCACCTGGAGGGCCCTGACTACCTCGGTCTCCAGGCAGACCAGAGGCCCCAATGGGCCCGAGTTGTCCCTTTTCTCCTTTTATACCAGGTATTCTGAACACCTCTCCTTTCTGCCCCTTGATCCCTTCTTCACCCTTAGCTCCATTTGAACCAGGAGTTCCCTAGAATGATAAAGGAAGAGTTAACCCTTTTCACTTCTAGAAATGAAGGGGCCAACATTGCGACCATATGGTTGCCAATGGCGACTAGATTCAGGGTTAAGCATTCAGAAATTTCAACCTAGTGCCCAAATAGCGACTTGCTTTTCCAGTCTGTAGGTTTTTTAATGCCCATCTTGAAATTAGCTGTCAGCAGCATAATGGGGATTTCTATAATGGCAACCAAACTTCACTATTTGGCAAACAGAATTTGTAATTTAATCTCTCGAAAAAAGTTATGTCAGGGACTGAAATGATCAATTTGAAACTTGTGCCAACAACAGGAATACATTGTCAAGCAAACAGGTAATGAGAAACGAGAAAGCAATCAACCCAGTGATGATTAATTAAGGAGAGTTTTATATCCACAACCCCTCAAAAGTTCTCACAAAACACACAATTAAACATTTCAGGTAAATTTCAGCTAATTTCAAACCCATTAGTTGCAGCTCTGTCATAAAATAAAAACACCAATAGAACTAAATTGTAGGTAGTCTAGTGTTTGGATTGGGTTCCCTCTGCATTTTCAAAGTACAGGAAGCCCAATCAAGTCATGGCAGAAACATATAAGTGAGTTGAAACGTGTAACACACATACATTGCTTTAGTGCCAAGCTGCGGAATATTCGCAGAATAAACAATTGAACTGATTTTGAAAATAATGTTGTTGAAAGACTTCAAGATGTTAAATATTAGTATATTATCACTTTCCACAGTTGCTCTACTTTATTTAAGCGAAAAATGAAATATTATGCAAAGAAAACCTGCTTGGGTTAGCAGTCGAGAGTTCATTATTGACCAAATATGGTCATAAACTCAATACGAATAATCCGAAGCTTGGTTCACCGTTACATGTTTCAACTAAGTTATATGTTTCTGGTCATGGCTCTTCTACTCACATTCTGTCCAGGAAGACCAGTGCGCCCAGCTGGTCCAGGATTACCAGGGTTACCAGCAGGGCCACGAATACCAGGTGGACCTACAGCTCCATCCTCTCCAGGAAGGCCTTGGGCTCCTGGTTCCCCAGGGGTCCCACAGGAGGAGGGGGGCAAGAACTGCATTTTGCACCTTTAGGTCCAATAGGTCCTGGACTACCTGGTTCTCCAGAGGGACCTTGAAGTCCTGGTGGTCCTTGGTCTCCAGGGGGACCATAATCACTGTCACCTAAAAAGTGATGGAGTCTCCTTAGTCTGATTTTTTTAATATTGCGCAATGGTAAATAATTATTGCACAATCCCGCATAATATTGCAAATTTCCCACATAATTCTGATATCTTTCCAAATAATTTGCTGAAAAATCCCACATAATTTGAGAAAATTTTCAGAATCACTGGTGACATGGGTGCTCCTGTGGTGTTGTTGCCATGGGAACCTCCTTATTGCTACCACTGCCTGCTAATATGATACCAACCCACCATCATATAATGTGAAATGTTTACATAATTTTGCTGTTATCTTGGCAATCCATTCTTTTATCAGCAACATAATGCAATTTTTGAGAATATTTTTTCATAAAACTAAGTGACAGGAAAATTTACTGATGGTCTGTGTAACAGCAGTAGAATTAGAAATCGTAGACTTATGACGATATCTTTAAGTTTGTTCATTATTTAATAAAAAAGGCATGTTTCAAGGTTTTTAACCCCATCCTCAGATTGTGAGCGTATCTGAGGATGGGGTTAGAAACCTCAAAACATGTCATTTTTTATTAAATAATGTAAAAATTTACTGAAATTTTGAAGGCTTCAAACACAACACTTTTCGCTATAATATAGTAGACTATAACCTTATAGCTCAACTTTGATTGACATTATAAATAGCATCCTACCTCTTTGCCCAGCTGGACCTCTGTTACCCTTTGTCCCTCTTGGTCCACGGTCTCCTTTTTTCCCGTCCATACCAGCTGTTCCTTGAACAGTCACACCTCGTGCACCGCGAGGTCCCTCTGGCCCAGGGTCTCCCTTCCTCCAGATTTGCCAGGAGGGCCTTTCATTCCAGGGACACCTGTAATGTTAAAATGGCAAATGTGCATATGTTCAAGTTGTGCAAATTAATAATTAATTAGAGATTAAAACATATTGAATTTTTATAAAAAAATATAAGAAATAATATTATAAGACAACAGATAGAAGATAAAATATTAAAATTTTAGAAAAGAAAATGTAATTAATTCCCAGAAAAGAAAGGGAAATGCCTGAATTTTTATGGTATTAAATATGGCTGTGAACCTGAGTGCAATAATATCGGCAAGCTCCATGCTCTCAAACTACAACAAAAACTGTTTAAAATTGTTTGCCAAATTAATCTAAGTGGAATAAAAGCAATGAGATAACATAGTTCATTCAGCAAACATGATGGTATTATTGTCTTTTGATACAATTGGTCCGTAGCATTAAGTCTAGTTGTCCAACCAGATTGAGAAACTTACCACAATTGACCAAATTTACCACAACTAAAGAAGCCTCCCTGGGCCACATTCACAGTGCCCCCCTCCCCCTGGGCCACATTCACGTTGCCCCCCTCCCCCTGGGCCACATTCACATCTCTTACCAGGTTCACCAACATTCCCAGGGGGTCCAGGTGGTCCAGGATCACCCTTGTAACCTGTAGGTCCGATAGGTCCAGGGGGTCCAATAGGTCCTGGTGGACCAGAAGATCCAGTATTTCCTTTGCTTCCCGGGAACCCAATGGGACCTTGTGGGCCTCGTCTGCCATCAGGGCCTGGGGGGCCAATGCCAGGAGGACCCTAAAAGAGATATTGCATTATAAACAAACAATTGGAAGCAAACTTACTTACTGGAAATCATGTTTCAGAGAAACTGATATACCTCTTTAACTTTACCCTAAAGAAATTGATACAGAATTGGGCAGAACAAGCAGATTTTCCAGGTTTCATGGTTGATTTGCATAAAGATGTGACATCCAGGAGTTTTGAAGGGGCTTTTCACCAGGAGTTTTGAAGGGGCTTTTCACCAGGAGTTTTCCAGGTGAATTTAGGAGAGGTGGGAGTCATTACTTTTTTTCTTGAAGGTGGGTAGGGTGCAGCTCCCATTGTCCCCATCACTATGCCAAACATTGCACAAGTGTCAGGACACAAAGTGGCTGGCTGTTTAGAGAATGGAGTGATAAACACAGGCGGTCTATTTTGAGGTTAATGTGCACACCCATTTTGTTAGGACTTTAAATGCAAACACTTACAGTGCTGCCTTTAGGTCCAGTGGCTGGCTGTTTAGAGAATGGAGTGATAAACACAGGCGGTCTATTTTGAGGTTAATGTGCACACCCATTTTGTTAGGACTTTAAATGCAAACACTTACAGTGCTGCCTTTAGGTCCAGGGTCTCCAGGTTTACCAGGAATACCATTCCGTCCACTTGCTCCTGTCTCGCCTGGTGGTCCAGGGTCACCAGTGGGGCCATCAACTCCCTAAAGACATAATGAAACCACAGTTTTGAAAATGGGGTATCTAGGGAACTAACACTGTCTCATCAAATTTCTTTAAACAAATGCATATTAGGTTATTTACAAATGCCAGCTGGGAGGTCCGGATCATGAAATACAGTGACCAAGGTCCTCAAAACACTGACCAACACTAAAGGCGGAGGTCAGTTCCAAGGCAAGGGTCAAGAATTTCATGATCTGAGCTGACACTGAGGTCCAGTAGGAAATAATATTATGTTCATTTACATCATCACATGCAACTCATCTGGACTGGTGGTCCAGAGCATAGGATTCTGGATGGCTAGCGAGCCAATCAGAGAACCTGGTTGCTGACCAAAACATAATTTGTTGAAATGAGAGATACAATAATGTACAATAACGGTAGTACTGTACACTTACAGATTGGCCAATGGATCCTGGGTTCCCTGTGGCGCCTTCATCTCCCTATAATAACAATAATAGTTTAGTATCAGCAGAACAAAGTATGGAATCAGGATTTTTACTTGATGACTGGGTATGACAGGATTTTCACATCTGGTACTCATGGCCCAATGTTACTGTCAGGGGTTTCAATAGAAGGTAACTACCGGTACCAGTAGTGTATTGCCGTCTACTTCGTCACTGATTAATCAGCTAAATAATAATATAGATTTATTAAATAACATGCAACTGCTAGAGAAATTACAAATTTAATATAAATCATCAAGTGGATGTTATTGGACTGTGAATTGTTGACTTAAGTCTGTAACTTACAGGCCGGCCCTTCTGTCCCTGCTCCCCTCTTAGTCCTTTGGATCCAGCACTTCCAGGAGGGCCCTGTTACACAAGATAAAAACAAAAAAAATTCATACAAGATAACAAAAGCCAATTTTGCGATGCAATGTGATAATTGGGTCAAACATACAATACAATACAAAACAACAATTTATTTAGAGTCGGTGACGTGGGGAGAGGTTACCCGAGCTCCCGAGCCAGAAGCTCATGTGAAAAACGTGCGACTATAAACATAGCAATATCAACAGAGAATATTCCTTTGAATAGTTTTGTTGCAGATATTATTATGCTGATTGTAAAAAAAAAAAACAGAATTGCTCAGCATAGAAGAAGGAAACAGAACAAACTTGCTCCATTGGAACTTATTGGATTCTGTGGATACCATAGGGAATGGGGAATAACAAGTTATAAAGAGGACTTGACCATGTAACTTCTTACTGTAACAGCCTTATAATCTGTTAATTTACAGTAAGGAGTGAATAATAATAATAATAATAATAATAATAATAAAATAATGGGTTACGCAAATCGATTCCACTAGGTGGCTCTTTTTCCTTTGCGGGGCCTATGGCTTTTTTTGCCTTATCTGAGAAGACATGAAGGTCTAACCATAACACCAGATAATATTGTTAGAGCAAGGCAGCACCTTCTCTCAACTATTTAGAAAAGACCCTAAGTCTGGCCCTTGGTCTGGCCAGGGTTTGAACTCCTGCACAACAGCCTGGCGCTCTACCACCGCACGAACCGGTCAGCCGTTAGCAGTGGTATAAGTTATACTAGTATCTGGCTTGGACTAATTTGAGTTCCACCTACCTGGCCTCCTGTACGGCCTGGTTCACCCTTTTCTCCTTGTGGACCGCCGTCTCCCTGGAAACAAAGGACAGGCTTTGTGTCTCAACAGGAAAAAAACATATATGTTTATGTATGGCAAGTCCTAAATTCATCACTAGCCATATGAAAGCAAATTAATGAATTAAATCGATGTGAAATGATAACATGCGATTCCACCTACAATTGTAGTTTGTACCTATCATTTTTTATCTTACATACTAGTTGTAGCTCTCGCTAAAAGTGCCAACGAGCAATAGAACAGTGAATCATGTTTTGCCCTTCTGAAAATATGGGTTCCTCTGACTCACTGATGCCCTAATTTAATTTGGCCGACTACAGGTTAAAAGACAAATATCTAAATTTCATACACGTAAAGGTTGCATTTCCATGAGCATATGAACAAGCTAAATCATTGTGATAGCAATGACTATGCAATAACAACAGCGCGAGAAATATATACAAATACAGCATCGCGGCCTTGGCTCAGAAGTGGACCAGGGGTCAAATAGTAGATTTCTCTTCTGACACTGATAGTGCTCAAGTATTTGGTTACCCAACTTGAATAATAATGCTCTTTCGAAATCCTGGCACTCTGATTGGCTAGTGGTTACACCACTCTGAACTCGAGAATTTTTCTCCTCGCACGGCTCTATAATGCTGCCGCCTCGCAGCCTCGCCTCTTGGCTCGGCTGCTCGTTGGCAATCACAACTCTAGTGATGTCTAATGAAAATTAAAATGTGGAACTTGAAAGTACCTTGCCAGACAAAATGAAATCAAGGTCCTACCTTCAGTCCGGAGGTACCCTTCTCTCCTTTCTATAGAACAGAAACAAAATTGTAGGCAACAACTGTCAGCAAGAAAACACAACCGAAACATGCCATAGGTAGGTCATTAGGTCGAGCAGTCCTGCAGGTATGTCTTAGGATGCTGCCTCATTCAGAGACTTGGCAAAAAGCTTGATTTTGCTTGATTTTTTGTCGGTTTAGTGCATTTTACCGTACAAACTTGAGACAAACTTGTAATTGTAGAATTCCTCTGCATTATGTGAGTTTCTGATGCTATGAATCATGTAAATAAAGCAATGCATTATGGGAAGGGTGAGTCGGCCTCTTAAAGAGTGTTGTGTATGTGGGAAATCAAAGGAACGATGTTGTCTACTATTTATTGAGCATTTAATATACCATTTCACTCGTGAATCTCAGTGTTCCCAAAATGCTTGGTAACCATGCTCGTACACAGGGTACCCAACATATATAACAAAGAGCACTTACAAAAATTGTTGCAGTACTGCAGTTGGTAGATTGACCTGGGGTACTAGAGGGTTCTCCCTTCTGGCCCTTGGGACCTTTTACACCTTGCGGACCTGGAGGTCCCTTGTATCCGATACCCATTTCTCCCTAAAATAAGAGCAAAAACGGTTAGAAATTTCAATACTGAGTATTATACTTAATTTAAGGGGTGGTGAATTAAATGCCAGATTCTCCCAAGACAGCAAGATCAAGCTTAAAAATAACAATGAGACAATCAAATATTATTGCCCTGTCATACTTTCCTTTTAATTTGTGGTAATTTTTCAGAAAACAAGACAACTCTCTAAAAATCCAAGATTTTGAGAAATCATAAGAATTTCACGAGATTCTTCTTTTTTAACAACCATTTACCACACCTAATTTATTTCACAGGTGACTAGGTTTTGTTAAGGAGTGAGTACGCCATCAAGATATTGTCTTTTTGAAAACTGCTGCTAGCATTTTAGTCTGTCTCATTATAGTTATACATCAAGTTTGTTTGAACAGTCCTCACAGTGAACTGTTTTTAATGCGTCTTTAGTGATCTATCTGAGAAGCAGTAATTCACTTTACTGTTTTCTGTGGGGTCGGCAATTAAAGAAGTTGCTTTAAGCTCCTCTCTGTTTGGACAATAATAGAATACCCAACACTTCAACACAAAGAATGAGGAAAATAGAGACAAAATAACTCCTTTGTAGAATGGAGAGAATAGAGACAAAAAGTCCTTGCACTTACGACTCAGGCTAACTTGACTGTGGACAGCCCCCTTGAAACTGCATAGTTACCTTTGGCCGCGAGTTCCTTGGGGTCCAGATGGGGCCTTTCATTCCTTGGGGACCTGAAGTACCATTTAGTCCTGGAAATCCTGTATCTCCTCTAACACCCTGGAATTAAAGTAACAGACAAACCCTCACAAACTATGTTATTATCAAAGATGAAGTCCCTATTATCATTCTATTTCTTACTGTAGATCTTGTTAGATGTTCGCATAAAACCAGAAACACAAAGCTTTAGAAATTTTCTATGTTACAATAGATATTAATAATATTGTGATCTGTTACTAGCTGACGACTAAGAAAATCAAAAATATGGAGTGATCACTCCAGTGTTATATTGCTTAAACCTTTTCAATCTCCAACACCTATAAAAATAGCACTTCCTTACTTGACATCTACAATCAGCGAAAAGTAGTAGAGAATTTTCCTTCCAAAATGCTTTTCTCCATTTCAACTGCGTTAGCGATGTCTTCTTGGCTTTAATTTCCCTCCCCCTTATTCAATGTTGAAGCCCACCACTAGCGCGTTTGACAAAACAACATTGAGTTGGGGGGAGGGGTTTTAACGAGAACGGTAGCGTTTTATTATATGGAAACACATCAGTGTTTAGTATGGTGATGTGTAACGACTGTAGACATAAAATTCTCAACAATTTTGTCGGTGATTGTACATTGATTTTTGATTAATTATGCATTTCATGTTGGCACAAGGCATAAAAAAATAACTATAATTCATTCTCATTTTTTAGCTCAGAATATAATGCAGGGACATCAGCTCTCCTGTTTTGCTGGGAGTTTCAATACACTAATTTTTGCTTCGTGTCCTTGGAAAATTTAAGATGTCGTCATACATTTACTGGATTCCTCCCTGGAGGATTGCAGGTAATTTTGCCATTTCAAGGCAGTCTCCAGATTTGTGAAGCCCCTGGGGTTGACGTCCCTGATAATGCCATAACATTGTTCTGCCTATTCTTGCAGAGAAACCACAATAACATTATACAGCACTTTTTTGATCCCCACAATAACTCCTTTCTATACTATGCATATCCACAAGCTGAACATCGATCAGTCCCTGAGAATGATTTTAACTTACCATTGGGCCATCTGGTCCTGAAGGTCCAGGTTCTCCCTGTTCACATTAGAGAAGTAAAAAACAAATATGTAAAGGATTATTGAATTCTACATTTTCTCACAATTCTAGTTTATTTTCAACCAGTGTGTAGTTCCAGAAATTATCCATACAGTACTCACACCTGCATCATGGAGAAATCTATCTAAGAACCCCCACCCCCAGGCATATTGACCCTCTTCCCTGTGGAATTTCCAGTTTAATCAATGGTTGGCTGTATCAATATTTTCTGGTATTACATAATGGTCACTAAATTCATTATAGCAGAACATCTTCATCATCATCATGGAAGTCCACTACCCATCGCCACACCTTGCAGTCCGCCATGGCCATGGGAATGTCTTCTTTCTCCACCCCTGCATCCCTCGCTATGGTATCAGAACTTCTTAGAGTCACAAATTCTCAAGGGAAACTGCATAGACCATATTATTTATTGTCTCAGATTTGTCTAAGGGTAAATTGACTGCAGGGCAAATAATACACTGTATTTACCCACATTTTCTATAATATAATAATACACACCCCTAATATTTAAGCTCATTCTCCCAAAAAAGTAAGAAATAGCAAGAACATCAGGAATGGCATAAATAAAAACAATTAAAGTACAAAGGTCAAGGACTTTATTTGCACATGCAAAAGAAAAAAAAATTCTCAATTCTCAATTCAATTTATTTACATTACAGTAATGCTATTCTGGCAAAGAACTCAAAGATGATCAACTGTTTGAACTTTGAGATGTTGGCAGCGCACCCAAGCACAACAGTAAAACATGTTCTTCTCATTGTCAGTCCTTCAAATTTTCACTATCAAAATAGATGAGGCAATACAGTATTTTTATTATTTCTGCTATGGTTCTTCATTCTAGACTGGCATGTTCTGGAAGGCTGAAAACAAAGGCTTCTGTGTGTAATACACACCCAAATTTGAAGGAAAAAACTGTGTTAACAGTAACTAGCAGTTCTGTCTAGACAATAAGTACTACATACTGAAGGTATCTACAGAGGCACTGACCTTGACACCTTTAGTATTGTGGGGGATTGGCCCGGTTCACCTTTAGGTCCAGGAGGTCCATCAAGTCCCTGACATCAGAGTAAATAAAATACTCATAAATGCAAAATTCTAAGAGAATAACTTATTTATATCTTGGCCCACTTGAAACTGCTGGCTTTTGGCACTGACCACTGTATATGGACACTGTGGCAAAACGCATTTGCCATGCGCTAAAGATTCACTGGTCTGTGAAATGAGGACAATTGAAAAAATCTACATAACAACAGCGAACGATAAATTTAGACTTTTAACCATAATTTTCACCTCGGGTGCAGGCCTTAAAGTACGAGGCGCAAAAGTTCAGAGAAAGATATGATCATATTCTAGTTGCTCTGCAATTTTTGGATATTTTTTGGAAACACACAAGGACAAAAAGTTTAAGCCAGTGGCTCACCCTTGGTCCATCGTTACCAGCGCTGCCAGGATCGCCAGGAAATCCAGGTTCTCCCTGTTAAGAAATTGCAACAGAAGGTTGAAAAATTATAAAACTTATATAACATAATTCAGACATTAAATAATTATGTATCTTTTCATCTGAAAACTAACCTTAGTTCCGTTGCATCCTGGTCTCCTTGTTCACCACGGGGACCATCCATTCCTGGTAAACCCTGCAAGTTCAAAAGCATTCTGGTCAAGAACAGTACCAAATTTCCCCCCTGCTTCATCACAAGTTTGAATTTTCCTGCTGTATCTGCCTCATACACAGGTGCGTTCTAGCAAATTTCCAGGCAAGAGTGATTGGGAGCGTGCTAGTGTGAAAGGCATCATGGGAAGGGCAAACAGGTCTCATTTCTTCGATTGAGCGTTCCCATGGTCGTTTGTGGCAGCACCTGAGCCTTCCCATGATGCATTGCGCACCTCAAGATTGTACTTTGCGGATCACCGTGGGTTTTTGCCCTTTTTGACACCTGAGAGGCCTGGGTACAAGGCAGCTGTTGTATATATCAGGGCCTGACATGCGACCATATGGTTACAAATGACGACTAGATTTAGGGTTTAGCGACCAAAAATCTCAACCTAGTTACCTTCCAGTCTGTAGGTTGTTCTAAAATGCACTTTTCAAAATAAGCTGTCAACAGCATTAATTCGGGGGGGCGGGGGGGGAGGGGGGAAGATCATCATCATCATCATCATCATCTTTATTAAAATTGAACACGGTTAAAAATCATCAGGCGAAATATAAATATCTTAATTACTATCTACACTATGAACAACTATCTATATTATATACAAACTAAGGAAAAGAAAATTAAAGCCTGTTTTCCATGAATGCCGTGTTGTTTGGGTATAAGTTTAATAACTGTCGCCGAAAATTTTGAAGAGAAAATTTTGAAGAGATGGCAACCAGATTTGTATTGTGGTGATCAAACTTCACTATTTGGCGACTATAGTTTTTTATTTAGCCGGCAATGGCACCTCTAGGAAAAAATAAAAGTCTGGCCTTGAATATCTGCCATTTTTGTTAATAACTTACATTAACACCAGGTCTGCCTGGGAAGCCTGGTCTTCCGACTTTACCCTGTAATGAAATAAAACAAAATGCATGTTAAAACAAAGCTTACTACAGCATAAATATAACATATTCTCAATGCCAAGAAACAGTAGCTAAAATCCTCCTACACAGCAGTGTTTGTTTGGTCCTACTTTATAACATGGAGTTAGAGTTCCTTTCACAGTGCATTAATTTAACTCAAACATTGTGTTTGTAGCTGAAAGGGCAATTTTTACTAACCCTAGGGCCTTTCATTCCTCTAGCTCCAGAACCACCTTTCTCACCCTATAAAAGAACATCGAAAATACATTAGAATAAGCCACTTTGTTGCTGTTACAACCAACAACATCGCGAAAATTTATGTTTTTTTTCATCTATGAATGAAACACAAGAGTCCAAACTACCTTTGTCAATAGAAAATGCAAAGGACGCCATGCACAATCGCAGTCTCCCTGATAAGTTCATTGTCTTAGAAACTGCATTGTAGCTCCACATGGGGATCAGAAAATTATAGTCTTTGAAAAAGTGACAGAAACTGGATAAGAAAACTTTCCCGCTGTTAGTTACAAGCAGGCGTTCCTTGCAAAGTGATGAATTTGCAACCAGGCCTTTCTCACAAGGAGCGGCCACCTAGCAATACAAAATGGCGCGGGTTTTGGAACCTTGTTGTTTCGTTTTAGTACAAGATTCACAAGATTGAGAAAAGTTCGCTTCAAATTCCTGATGGACTTACCTTGAAGCCTCTTGGGCCTTGGATTCCTTCAGGACCTTGGAAGCCCTAAAGATATGACAAGAAAATAACGATGTTGGTGAGTATTCAAACGATGAAACACCATCAGTTGTTTTTTTGGCAAAAGTTGTCGAAGTTATGCAGAGATGCCAACCTTTCGACCTGTAAAAATCGGGAGGTGAGTTTTGGGGGCCTACAAAATGTATTTGCACTGTGAAATCATTAAACAAATTTCAGTATTTCTATCAAAATGCAGGTGAATTGGATCCAATGCGGGAGAAGTGATATGTGTTGAGTCTCCTGCAAAATGCGGGAGCTAGTAGTTGGCATCTCTGTATGAGATGGGTATAAACTACAAGTCACAGGAAAACCCCAAACCCGTGCATGTTCCATGTTTAAGGGGCTCTCACATGCTAAATATTTGTCCACTGTGGACATAAAATAAGTAAAATTGTGTACATTTGACTGTAGTAATCAAAATAATCCTCCAGATTAATAGAAAAACCTTTCAATTGTTAGACAAATGCAATTCTAGGTTGTTTTTGACCTGTTATCAAGAGGATGGAATTGGATTGCAATTTGAGCAATTACTTGTCAAAGCAGTGGACAGCAAGCATGCGAGAGCCCCTTTAAGTTGAACAGTTTCAATTCATGGGGACTGTTGAACTTAAACAATGGTTTAAAAATGTTGGTACAGTAATTCCAAGTCCCTAGCATGGGAAACCCGGCTTTAACAATGACTGCATCACCATCAACTCTCCCACATTAGGTGGGAGTTTCGTGATCTTGAGCTTTGTCTTGTCTCAAGGATAGAATTTAGCTTCATTGTCATGTACATTTACTCTGTTTCTCCTGGATAATCCCGAATAACACCCTTGGACATTTCCTTGTGTATTTGTTTCATTTTTTATGGAATCTCCAGATTTCTATGCTCTAGATGTTGACTGTGAATAGGTTTGGAGGATTTTTTCATGTGAGTGACTTACCGGTAGGCCTGGTTGTCCTTCAGGTCCTTGAAATCCTCTGACTCCCTACAGAAAAAAAAAAGATAATATTATCCCAGAGACAATGCAACCCCATAATAAAGTAGGAAATGTAACAGAAGAGTGGAAGTTTGCATTGTTGAAAATGTTTGAAAATTAATCCAAAAGTGTGTGGAGGGGAGGGGGTGTGGCCTGTGCAAGCAGCCGGCACTAGCGCTCGTTGGAAATGACTCTGGGGAAGCGCTAGTGGTTACTGCTTTATACGCAGGCTAGAGAGGCTAGGGCTGCCTACGTATTTAATTGATCTTGGTGTAAAATAACTCAGCATAAGCAAGCAGTAAAACTGAAACTGGATGACAAAAATGGAGTTGAATGCCTGTTTTGTAGCTTCCTATAACACCACCCATTCTTATTATAAGTAGTTTTTATATTTTAAGATTGTGTTTTCAGTCTCTGGGTCTGCCCAAATTTCAGATTTCACCACAGCGAGCCTACAATTCTTTCTTCTGTTCATCTGTTGTGGAGATGTGTATGGAGAGGGCATGATTGTCTTTTTATTTTTGTTTTTAAACTCACTCTGTCTCCCTTTTCTCCTATACATTTCGGGGCACAAGGTTGACATCCTTGGCACTGAAAAAATAAGAGCAGATCAACATTAGACAAAAAGTCATTTTATTATTATTGTTTTTGCTGTTGTTGTTATGATTGTGTTTTTGTCTGCCTCCACTGTAACCTGCTTCATTCTATTAAAGCACTGAGATTTATTTACAGGAAAAAACGGGAAGGAAAAACACAGTACAAAGGATGAAATTTTGCTATAAAAACATTATACACTGCTTCTGATTGGATGAATAATGTAGCTCATTACCTAGGAGCATCCATCTCCCATGCTTTCACAGTGTAACAGTGTATTGGAAAATGAAGCTTGTATGAAGTTATTTTTAGTTTCACATTTTCATGCAAAGCATATGTCACATTCACTCAGCCAATTAGGATTAAGAAGAGAATTGTTGCATTCGAAGTTAGGAGAACGCATCCTATCGCCTGTGTCCTATGCGCGGTCTGGCTTATTGTATCCTGAGAGTAGAGTGTTAGGGTTCCATTGTGTGAGAATTTTTCTTCATGAAAGAAAACCCTGTGCCTTATGTATGGGTGTGACACTGTTATAATTTGTTTGTTTTGCTAATCTAACACTGAAATAAACTTTCAGTGGGGAATGTGGATTGAAATTCCAAGGGATTTCAGCAATTCTTTTACCCTTCTGTTATATGTGTAGTATTTTTATGATCTAGGAAATTCTGTCACTCCATGGGACACAGGCCCTTTGAAGTTCATATCACCCCTGAAGCAATAAAGCCTTAATTATGAAAATCTACACTCTTTAGGTTTAAAATGAGGATGAATTGTGTTGATTGGATAATTGAGGCTTATATCATCAGCAGTTTGAAGGGGGAATGCCCCGAATTTTCAATTCACAAGAAATAAGCAAGTAACCTATCGACTGCTAGATAGCACAGATTTGCATGGACTGCAGAGCTGGGGGTGGGGGCTTCCCACATTTCGCCGGGGGTGGGAGCTTCCCCACATTTCGCCAGGAGTGGGGGCTTCCCCACATTTCGCCAAGTTTTCATACATTTTCACTAAACTCAGCCCCCCCTCCTTGCCATACAAAATTACTAATGAGCCCCCCCCCCCCCACACACACACTTTGAAAACTGTATTTCGGTTTGTTATCGAGTGGTGGGAAATGGATTGCAAATTGGTATTTTTGATTTCTTACCAGGCTGAACAGTTTTCAAATTTGGAAATTTGATAGAGAAAGCTACTTTAAAAATCTTACAGAAGAATGCTATATTTTGCGAATTTCAATTCCTTTTTCTTTCTTAGACTAAATTGTAAAGTACAATAATATAGGATTTTTTTTATTCACAAATGGGACATAGAAATTATAAGTATAATTACTCGACTGATGCAGATTGGAAAAAAATGCAGGATTTTTTAGGATGTATAATTTGTTTATTATGAAATATTTCTTGAATTATATGTGCTAGCAAGAAAAATCTAATTTATTTGTGCTTATAGTACATTTTTTGTTCGTTTTTATTTACAATCTTTTTATTTTCCTTATTTAGGCACGGGTGCTCTAGAATAACTATGAGAGCTAATCTGGGTGGCAAAAACACAAAAAGCTGTCATATAAAATATTGTTTTTTTTCTTTATTGCATCCAAGATCTGAAAATCTTTCTAACTTCCGTAAAATGTTTCACCTTCGACATGCGATTTTACAATTAATACAGCCACTGCGTGTAAAGTGTTTTTAAGTTTTGCCTGCTGGTTTATCCACTAGTGCTTTACCGCTTGAATTAGAAGCATGCTGGGTTTGCGTCAAAACAGGGAACCCAGAAACTTCAACTATCAAATATCCCGGAAACCGCGTCCAAAAAGGTTGATGCACCTCTGAACAGGGGTCGACAAATCGCGCAGTTTTAAGCTGTGATTTTCACATATGGGGCGGATATTTTCCCACACAGAAGATGCCGTCTCCGAAATAGTGGTATCATTCATCAACAGTTAAAGAGTTAATGAACTTAGGCGACCTCCTTCCAGTTACTCTATCTTCGTCCTTCTGCCTTTATTATTCTCCCACGGCATTCGAACCTTTACTGAAAAAAGAAACCTCTCAAAACGTCTAGAGCTTTAATCACTAAAACTTCATGACATTTTGAGGGGAGCGTGCCAGGTCTAGGGAACTTGATGTTGAACTAACCGCAGAAATTTGACCGCAGAATTTCCTTTGCGGTTAGTGTGTTTGGCAAACTTTACAACCGCGTGGGAACTTTAGAATTCCCCACTCCACAAGAAGATTACTTAAAATTTACGATTAATTACTTGCGCACTTAAGTTCATTCTTTCGCATTTATTTTCACAAAGTCGAAAGATACTCCTCTGTACTTCTGACACAGGAAAGGGGAACTTCTCGATTTATTTACTTTAAGTTTATATAAATAAAATCAAGAGGTTCTATCAGAATTCAGGACATTTTGGTCATGGTCGATGCTGCATTTCCGTTCAGATAACCCGAGAAGTTATCAACTATTGAGCCTTCAAAACACAAAGGGGTATTTTCGTGACAATCTTTCATGCATTCCTGAAGATCGTTCGAGAGTGTGGGATTTATTGGCCCTTCGCATGTCAATAGTTCTGAGGTGTTTTACGTCGGCAAAGCGCCTCGCGTGCGCTCTGGACCATAGGAGGAAATTCCTCAAACACGCGCCAAAGGTTTTGCCGCGGTTTTGGCGCGCTAAACAGTTACTGTGACAATGGGACAGGAACTTTACTCAAGACGACCCAATGTCGAATAAAATTATTCAGAGACTTCGATAATGATTCGCAAAGAGAAAAAGTTCACTACAAAAAAGTTTTGTATTCGAAACCTTTGCAGTTAAGTACCGAGGCGTCGAAAATAACAATCGGAAATTGTTAGAATATTATGAGTTTGATATCTTGTAGATTGATTAAAAACTTCTGGTGGGCCAGGTTTGCTGTAGCTCATTTTGTACTTGAATGGGCAAAATATGGCCCTAGCAAATAAAGCAAAAGCTACTGTAGATATGCGATTCTTTTTTTTTACAAAAGGTCACGATTGTTATATTTACTTTATTTTCAACGTTCGAGATCTCCCAAATCTGAACGCAAGCATCGGAATTCAAGTTAACTATACTTGTAATAATATTTTTACAAGGGCATTAAAGAAATTGTTTGATTAGGATTGAACAGTGTGTTTTTACAGCATCGAAAAGTTCAGACAATTTCTCGGTCAAGGGGAGAAAATTTAAAGCTGATAAAAGAAAATCGCTTGATATTGAGAACCATACAATAGAGAAATTGTCGACTTTAAGGAAGCAGATTGCTCAATAATGTCTCTTTGAGATAAACCAGTCCAGCGAATCGAGTAACACGAGCTTATTCAAATCTCACTTCACGAAATCACACTATCAAAGAATATCACTCACAGGCAATGTGTTTCCTCCGTTGCGAATTTTTACCAGGCTTTATTCTAGTTTGCAAAGTAGAAACCCTTAATTTAAGGTTAAACTTTGTGTAGAACCGTAATAGAGATAAGGAAATCCTCATCTGGGCTAAGGAATTTGAAAACAGATTGGGCGCTCGCGAAGCGCGAGGAAAAGTCGCGTGTGGTACACGCGGACTCGGCCACACTGAAAAGCCCGCTCGGCGTGGTTTTGTCTCCAGCAAAAAGAACTACATTCAGCATTCAAAATCAAGGTTTCTGCATGATTTAGGATTGATTAACAAATAGTAGAGTACTTACTTCTAGCGCAGATTCTGTATAAGATATAAATGAAGCGGCTAGCGCGGCGACTAGAAGAATCCCCCAGTCTTGGGTAGTTCGCCTGTTGATGTTAACATAGCATAAGAAACCGCGGCTAGGTTTCATGAATTGGTTGCTAAAACACGCTTTTCGAAAGCTAAAATCACACTCACCGCATTGTGAAATCTTTCCTAGTGAATCTCGCCCTAGAAGATTGTTTCCTATCTGTGCATAATTTAGAGATTCCAGAGAAGTGTTGCGAACGGCCGGCAATCGGTGAGACTTCTGGCTGGAGATTCAGGCAGTGAGTGAGGGCTCCAGTTTCACGTGCCGTAGAGAGATAGGGTTACAACGCTGTGACAGCCGAGTTTATGGGTGTCACAACTTCTGGAATGCCTCACTTGTGTGCTCACAAAACAAAGGAATGCAGTGCCGGATATATCACCTGTATACACCCATAGGTCAACTACTGCATGATCTACATAATTTGCCATTTAATCTAATTATGTGGGAATCGTGTTTGCTTGACTTGAGTGCTCCTGCGGTACCGCAAGGCAGGGCTGACTAACTGGCTCGGAAATCAGTCTAGGATACCATGAAAAAAGGTTTTATTTGCGCTTTACCGGAGAGGAAATTGCGGGTAGAAAAATTGCTTCCTCGGCAGCCTGGATACATGCCATTAACTGCAAACTGCTGGCTTCCAGACCCTGGCTTGCCCTGGGTGCGGTTGTCTGAGAATTAACCTCTATGTTTCAGGATGGTTTTGCGGATTTTTGTTTTGTTAACAAGGGCTGTACTTTACGATTAATATTCGGCAGTTTTCTTCTTTTTAATTGACATCTCTCATCTTTACAACATGTCATCACTCTCACTGATATTGCTTCTCGCATACCACGATAATTTTCAGACCTTTTCTAGGTCTTTGACCTCGAATTAAGGTCTAAACCTCCCGGGCTTTCTCTGCCGAAACACGCCAAGCCCGTTATACGAAAACATTGTTTGGATGGTTTTGAAAAACTGGCGCTTGCGAGATTAAACGAGAATGAATCTTTATCTCTCCCCCTCCCTCCTCCGTGGTTTATCTGCTCCTATAGTTTTGCTGACTGTGGTTCTCCAATGTGCAACCGCGGTTTCCTTGGAGTTTCAATTCAACTTTATTGCACACTCGTCACATTACGCACAAATTCACGCACAAAGTAAATTCAACCCGTGCATCCCAGGTGCATCCAGAGCTAAACATACTACAGGTTAAAAGTGCATGTCTTGTCAATAGTTGCATGACAAAGACAATTTTATCGTGACAATTTTTAGACGGAATTCGAAACTTTGCCATGTCGCGCGTTTTCAGGAAATGCTTTCCCATTGAAATTGGCAAATGCTGCGTCAACGCAGCACGCGAAAATAGGAGACATAATCACCTACTTACATGTCAAAGCGAATTGAAGAAAACAAGCTTCTTTTTTCCTAATAAGACACAAAGTTATTGTTCTTAAACTGAAAATTATGCTGCGTGTGGTCTACTCGCGCATATTTTGTTTTCAGATTTTTCGAAAAGACGTTTGTTTATTTTCATTAGGTTCTGAAATAATCTCGTCGGATGAGTGAGATGCTCAAGAGAGTTTATGACAATAGCCCTGTGGACTTCCCCTTCAACTCAGACGGCTTCATTATAGCGAGAACGCGGGGTCCCGGGTGTAGCGTTTTTCCAGTAAAGGTGTTTGTAAACAAAAGTTTCCGCCTACTTTAAGAATTTCCTTTCAAGCCGCCGCTCAATTTCTCTCTCGGAAACCAGCCAGTATCCAGCGCTTCAGTTGATTATCAAAAAGTTCTGGAATGTTTTCGTGCAACCTTTTGCTTGAGGTTATTGGCAGAATTGAACATGCAAACTTGACCGAGATCTTTAACCTTGATATCTTCGTATTGATTTCTTATCATGAAAACAGTCACACACGCCGTTCAAGGGCTACAGCAATCTACCGGAAATCTGCTCTAAGAAGCCTTGAAATCGCTGAAATTTGAATATTAGGTTCCTTTGATTTTTAGACAAATTTTCCGCGCCCTGTCTGTTGGAAGAATTACATAGCCTCGCCTTGCGTAAGAAATGCCCTGCAAAATAAGCTGTTCTCGAGTCTGGTATTAAGACCTTTTGATAATTTTGCGCCGATATGAGAGCCGCAGGATTTCTTCATTTCCTTTTGGTTTCCACGCCCCTAAGGTGGAACAAAAAATTTGTGTCATGACGTCGTTGCGTGCCATATCTGTCAAGCCCGCATAATTGCCCTGTGCAGGTCAGCTGGTGTCGGATTGCATGACAGACAGCAGTGCTCTATTCGGCGACATTTCCCCAGCTTCTCCCTAGCTGTTCCCCACTCGTCTCAAATAACTGGGCATTCGCACGACCGTGGTTCCTATCTCTGTGTTTCTTTACGAATGGTCGCTGTCAAACGAAGATAGTGCCTGGTTATTTGTGCAATATGAAGTTAAGGTAGGGTTCTAGGGGTTTTGAAGCACGAGTTTTGCGGCGAATTTTAACACTGCAACGAAGCGCGGTGATCTGAAAGAAGTTGTATGTAGCTCGTGTTTGAAACTAAACTCGTGTTTTTACCTTTAGGACGGCAGCACCGTTCGTCCTTGGGCTTCTATTAGCGGTCCTACAAACGTCCCAGGTATGTACCTAGAAATGTATATATTATTTCATCTCAATTTGTGATTATTCTCTGTAATTTTGTCGTATAATCCTGAGTTACAACAAGAACTAGAGCCGGTCCGCTTCGCGCTTCTTGTACGCGTAAACGCGCGCGTGGGCATCGCGCGCTTTGCATTGCAATGGTTTCCCAACTTTATAATGGCTTCCCATAGTTGTAATAGATTTTCACGCTGGCCTGAAAAGATTTTAATTGGCAACTGTTCAAATCCAGTTGCAGGGACATTTTAAAATGGATTTTTGACGAGTTTGTAAGGCTTCTTGGATCTATTTTTTCTCGCAATGGCTTATGCGTTGGGTAAATCGCAAGGGGTTTTCTCATGAGGGAGGTCAGAGAGTCCCTTGAACTTCCGAAAGAGGCGCCAAATTCCTTACTATGCTTAAATGCATAATAATTCTGACCATCTTTGTATCACAAATTGATTCATGAATATATAGGGTTCTACAATATTTTGTGAAGACATGTTCACTTGAAATGTACATTTATCTCTAAACCCGTGTTTCTGTCAAAGGAATGAGTTTCTGTCAAAGGAATGATTGTAAACCCTTAAAAAAACCTTCAGGCTAAATATTAACAAAACCATTTCAACTCAATGAAATATAGCAGTTGTTTCTGCAACCTATTGCAACAATTCTATGCTTTTATGATAGTTTATTGATAATAATAATAATAATAATAATAATCAATTTAATATAGCGCCGCTTCTACTAAAAATCCAGTGGCGCTTTACAATGATATATCCTGCTTCATAGCAAACTCATTCAATATTTTTTTGAAAATTTCCCCCATAGGTTATGGTGTGTGGAGTGTTAGAGTTATGTTTTAAAAAAGGAGAGTGATTGTTTTAAAAAAGGAGAGTGATACATAGTAGGGGGACCTACTATATATCAAAACAAAAACATTTTTCTCAGCTTAAGTGCTTTTAATGCTTTTTACGTCAGCTGTTTTATTAGAACCTTCATTTTGTCCTCTTCATATCCCCATTTCAGATTATGTAATGAATGCTTATTTTTTGCTTTTATGTTTTTGTCTACTTTCAAATGACCAGGTTTTTTTTTCAAATCAGTAACATAATGAATGTATTATCCCTTACTGAGAAAAATAATTAACAGAAAATAGCTGAATCTCATCACATTCTATTCTCATCTTGAAATGTTGATGGATAAGAATCTGAGGGCAAAATCTGCTTTGATGTGGCCCTTCTCTTGTCTCAAAATTCTTTTCACATGGGGGAGGGGTGAGTAGAGAGTGAAACCGCTAAAGGCAGTGAAAAATTAGCAAGTCAGGCTTGAGCTTACATGTAATTTGTTCCCAAATAGGAGGAGAGACCAAAAATGTGCTTCCATGATTGTACCATTATGTTTTCTGAAATCCTATTTGAAAATAATTTTTAATTTAAAAAAAGATTGAGTTTAAAAATTCCCATTGTTACTTTATGGTGCTCTACTCTGAATTTCCACAAAACATGCTCTGCAGGCTAGAGAATTGAAGGTGTAACCCTTTGATGTGAATTGAGCCTTAAGCATCATCTTTGAGACAATTTTTTAATGGTTTTTAATCTAACTGATAAGTAGGCTAATTGGTCTGCACAATTTGATTACTTTATTTAATTAAAAACAAATGGTATTCTACTTGTACCATAGCCCCTGGCTTCAGTTCATCGACGGACAATGATTTATTCACTTTTGTGATCTGAAAGCCAAATATTTCTTTGTGATCATTGCACATCACTGTAAAGCAGTTCGGCATTATGTAAAGTGATGCTTGAAATGCTTTGATTAATGTTTGGACCACAATCTCAGGGCTCCAAACTTGAAACATGTTTTGTTAATTTGTAATGTTGTTTTTTATCTTGACTTGCCATCCATCTCACAGAAGCAAAATGTTTAAAAAATTGATTTTAGGGATGGTGCACTTGACATTTGAGGGGTGTGGGTGGGAGGGGCAGGAGGGGCATCAACTCTCTCGGTTTTGTTAGCTCCTGGCACAAATTTTCCTTAACTGCCATATATTTACTGTGTTCCTCATGGTTTTTCTTGGAATTTTCTCACATAACCTTTGTATTTTGGCTGAAATCCCAAGGTTTTCTCCCGGTTTCTGAAGTCTTAGGGTGGACATCCCTGGTCTGTAGTCAAACTTTTAATTTTAAATTCACCATCATACCAGCCAAAACCTGGGGCAAAATAGAAACAGGATATACAAAAATGAAATGTGATAAATGAATGAGAAAAGGCTAAAAGGATGCCAACAAATTTTCTCACTTTACTGTAAGGCAATATTACTGTATTTCGTCTATCATCTCATATCATTGTTTTTCCTGACAAATCTCTTGTTTGATTCTCATCAAAATCTCCATATTTTTGCTGGTCCTAAATCAATGGGTATCATCCCTGATAACTCTAAAACAAAATCCCAGCAGAATTACATGCATGTCGTCCATATCCTGTAGAGTCTAGATATTATGGGTCAAGACAACTTTTTGTACAATCACGTACACAGAGGACAGCAATGAAGTTTATATTCCAGAGAAAACCACAAGGTTAAATGCTTGGCAATAATTTGTGTTTTGCGTCTGCCCCTTTAAGTGGTTGCGTATGATTATGTTCTGATATTATATAAAGCTTGTTGATTAAAATGCAACCCAATTTTTTTCACTCAATCAGACTATGACGTCTCAAAGACAGGTGTGGTTAAACCTTGAACCAATGCCACATATCCAATAGTGGTTGTTGAAATGTTTAAAACATTGAAGTATATCTGTATTTACTATTTGTATTTTACTATTAGGTACATTTAGAATGGATGAAAACACAAATAGTCAGCAAAACTGGATCCTTACAAATTTGTCCCAGTGAAAATCGTAGTTAAACAGAGAAATGGAACAGAAACAGATTAAGATTGTTGTTGATGTTTCAAACTTTTCTAGACTTTTTTTGTCTGGGTAGTCAGAGTTCAAGCAACAGTTTCAGACATCACATGTATTTATATTATAATTTTCATGTATTGCATGTGCACGATGGGTCTAGGTCAATTTTCATTTTTTCCCACTTTCTGTACTTAACATTAATTTTTGTTTTTTTCAATGTGAGCTAAATTTTTTGCACTAATTAACCTATAAGTAGCTTTATATATTTCTTTGAATTTTTTCTTGCCCCTAATAACAGTGTTTTGTCTTAATTCCTTTATTGGCATTTTGTTTCTTTTGCCTGTTTAGAATATTTTCTGAATTCTTTCCATGAGTTGGCACACAAAACTGAATAGCTCTTTGTTCTGTGTAAATCCATATATCTGGGTCACATATTTCAAATGCCTGTGGCATGTGGTCTAGTAAACTGGCACAAAAACACATTGTTCTATATGCACACCCCAGATCAGAAAGAGGAGAATAAATAGCAGCATTACATCACATTGGAATGGGAACCATTGCCTCTTCTACTGCTGCTATTTTTCATGCGAAATAACAGCAAAACATTTGAGAGCTTCTTCCAAAGGCAGTTTCCTTAGTAGATTTTGACCTTTAGTCTCTGCTGTAATACATGCTGCAGCAATGTGCCTTTTTATTAGATTTACCTCATACATTTTTTCTTTGCATCCCTTAATATTTTTGTATTTTTAGCTGTTGAAATCAGTAGTAACAAAATTTAAATAAGCATTAAATGTACTGGTATTTTGTAAAAGTTATAATTCTAAAGCGGCAGTGCTTGGTGTACTCAGAAGAAAGTGTGCAGACCCTCTATCATCATTCTAAGAGGAGGTCAAAGTCTTTTTGTTTTACAAGCCTGGCCGCTTTTAAGAAAAAACAAAAAAACAAAGTATATTCTAGCTATTTCTGGGTTCACTGCATTTCCTCGTTATATTACCTTAACAAGTTTTACATTCAATCTTTTTGTGTAAGATAAAGTTGTATGATGCAATAACATTCTGCTCTTCAGTCTTTCTTCCTCTAGGCATCTTTAGGTTTGTGAATGGCCTTCTTTCTGACCATCACTCAGATCTGTTACAGTATGAACTTTATAATAACATGTTAGTGTTATTAGAGTGGGTTCAGGGTCTTATATTGGGGATTCAGGATTTCCTAATCTTAAGAGGAAAGTCTGTGTCTGAAGGCAACATTATATGGATAAGTAGGATTACATGGCTCTTTTTATAAGAAGATTAAGAATCTGATCTCAGCCAAGGCTAAAAGGGCAAAATTTGGGTATTTTTACAGTATATGTATGGGAACATACAATCATATACCGTAAAAATATTTTTTCGGGCAATCTCAGTCTCATTGACCTCAATGATTCACCCAAAGGGCCATGTGCACCCACACTTTGAGATGGGTTCACTTTGAAAAAAATATAATTTTTTTAAGAAACATGTACTCTACAGTCTGGCGTTAGTAAGATTTTGAACCTGCTAGATTAGATTGCAAGATTAACCCAAAGGGCTGCTGGGTGTAATCACAGAGTGCAAGCTCAAAATCAAATATAGTTCTAATTATTCAGTCTGCTGTTAGAGTTAGATTTTTGACCTTCTGGAGAGTAGACAGTGCTATATGTTTCTATTATTTCCTTGGAAACCGAATCAGAATGATATGCTTTAAGGCTTTGAATGGATACTGTACATGGAAATCCTTCATCCTAGTGAAGGATGTGGATACCCCTGTAGTTGTGGCTGCCTCCAACTTTAAAGTGGTTGCCTCCACTTTTACGTTCCGCCATCAAAGCAGAGTTGTAGCCATATAAAACCTTATGTCACCAAATTTCATCTTAACCCTAGTATATCATCCTCTCCCACCAGATCACACCCTACCCCAAATGACCCTGTCACAAGATAACACAATAGCTTTTATATCCTAGTGAACCACACCCATCCTTATAAGCCGACTAGATAGTCCATCATGCACTGTCTGGCGTCACCCCATTACTCGTGATCACAGCCATTTCACATCATTCAATTATGCCAGAACACCCACCTCATCACACAAATACATACCCACCACAAATCATCCTAGTGTACAAGACAACACCCAGCATTACCCCACCCAATTAACATCACCATTTTACACTTGACCACACCCCACATAACTCTACCACACCCACTCCAAAGTATTCCTGTACAATTCTATTGTGATAAGCCCACACCCTTGTGGTGCACGTACGGTATCAATTATTGGATGAGGTTGAGCATGATAGTGAGATTTGTCGATGCCAATTTGTGTAGCTAAAGGAAGTCGATGATGAGGCCTTGCTCGGCGACACAGTGTTTCAACTTCAGCTTACGTCTTGGTATTTTCCTCTTCATATTCAATTCAAATGGCCATAGTTGATGTTTAGATATCCTGAGTAATGATCTCTCAGCAAAAATCATAACAGATTCAACAAGAATATTGGCAAAATTGGCCAAACCTATTGGCTTGTATTATGATGTCATTAGAGTGAATCAATCTTAATGTTTGCAATGTGACGTCACACACTGCACGCCAACAAGGTTTCGCTGCGTACTCAAGCCAATCAGAATCAAGATAGTGGCATGACTGAATAATAATAACATTTATCTGTATCCTCTCCCAGTCCTGGCTCCCATTATTCTCATTGCAGCCAGCCACCTGAGTCAGAGTGTCCCCCTACCCCCTCCTCCCTGTTGGGAGGCTAGCCTACCATGTGATTACCCCCATACGCTTCCCCTTCATGTTCTGACGACACTTTTTATTGTCCTAAATTAGGGCCAATACTGTGTGGGAGCTGGATGTTCAGACGAGTGCAATTGTGTAAAGGGAATTAAGGGAGGCAGGGTAAGTACCATATTGTTTGTTTGTCCAACATGACCAAAACAATAAAATTAATAGATTGGCTCCAGAGTGCAGTACTTCATGTAGCACAGACCAGATGAGGAAAAGCTCAATGTACCTAAACCTTGCAAAGAGGAAGCGAAGTCTCTCATATAATGGTTCAGTTCTAAGGCTCTTGGCAAGTTTAAAAAGGAATTTGATAGTTTGTTCTAGACAATATCAGTGTCCCACACATCAGTTGCATAAACCAGTAATTTATTTTGTTATTACATTCTGGCTCTACTTGGATTAAAATGTACATCTTGAATGTTGTGTGTAATGTAGTTTGTTTGTAGTCCCACCTGTTTGTTTGTTGTTGTTGTTTATTTGCATGGCATGTTTGTTTGCTGTATTTTTTGTTATTGTTTACTTGTTTATTTTAATTATTACTTCCAAACAGCCCCAATTCTACAATCCATCATGAATGCTGAGACTGCATCATGAATCATGAACAGAATGACTTAAAGATCATTTTACGGACAATTGGAATACAGTAGACACTACCATCTTTTCTCAAAACAATTAATGCACGATTATTAACATTATTAAGTCTGTAATTAGCAGCGTATGAACAAATCCGATTGATGAAGGAAATATTTTTGCCATCTTACAGGGAAAACCAGGCCCTCAGGGGACAGAAGGCAATAAAGGAGATGCGGTATGTATTTCACTAGTCTGGAATTTTGTTATGACCTAGGGAGTTACTGGCAGGTCACAATAATAACAACTGAATAACAACTGTAAGGCCAAGTTTTCTGTGTTTTTATTACAACTTTTCTTTACAATATAATCTGCAGCATTTGTTAGGGTATCATACCATAACAAATCATTCATTTCCATATTCATTCAATTTGATGGAGTACTATTCTTAGTCACAAATGCTACTACATTTTAAACCTATGTTATACAGTTTTTATTCAAATTTTCATGTACCAAAACTTCCTCCAATTGTTTAAGGAAACAGTAAGGGTGAGCCAGTGATGGATACAGGTGTTTTGAAAGGGGGAGGGAGGTTAAGTTTAAATGTTAGCATTGGTGGATTTGGCTTTAGTTCGCAATTTGATTCCCTGAAAGATGAAAGACTCTCAACCAATAGAAATGCTGGCTTACTTCCAGCAGTCATCTGAGATCTGCTCTATAGTATAATACATGTAACTTGAAGAAAAACTTAGTACTAGTCAGTGTCTATTGTGATTTCAGCTGTGCCATAAAAAAGGGCCTACAGACTTTTTTATTTTGGTTAGAAAAGAATACTGTGCCTTTCCCTCTCCCAGCCCTGGATCCACCCCTGTCAATCACACATAAAGCTTTAGACTCCACAAAGAAACTTAACCACTGCAAACTTCATCTTACTCAGGGTCCACCTGGTAAAGATGGCCTTCGAGGACCTAAAGGCGTCAAGGTTAGTTCCCTTTCTTTTGAAGTTAGTATTTTGATTAGCTGGAAATAATATTGTTCTGAAGCAATAAAAATGCTCTGCAAGTGTAGCTGAAGGAAGAGAAAAAATAATGTACTGTAGCATGCGATTCCCTTTTTTATGAGCTTTGGCAGGACATGTTTTGAAGTGACCTCTGCACACAAATGTCACAACCCCATCCAAAATGGTGGACATACTTGACTGGTTTAGCTAGGTTTACTGGTTTGGCAAATTTTACTTACGGTAAACTAGTTTTGGCTAAAATGCTTTAAAAACAATGTGTGCTTTGAACACAGAGCACTCAAATCAAAATTGAAATAGTTCACAAATACATCAGAACAAATTTTTAATTAAAAATTACTGCTCGCTAATTTTTCACAATCAGATTTCAAAAGAGCATGAAGGCGTCATTTTAGGCAGTTCATCCATCTAATGGCTGAAAAAATATTGTTTTGAGAAGGTTGACTTACTTGCACATGCAATAACCTGATCGACCAGTTTTTCCAAGCCCATGTATTTCTGTGCAGAGGCAGATGTTTGCAACATTGAAAAACACAAGGGAAAAAATACGCTGTCATAAACAAGGAAACCTTTTCCAGGTCATTGTGGTCTTTCTTAACAATAAAATAAAAACATGCTTTTCGAATGATAGGGTGAAGCAGGGGTACAAGGCCCAACAGGATCACCTGGTGATGATGGTATGATGGGTGTGCCAGGATTCTTTGGCACCAATGGAATCCCTGTAAGTTTGTCAGTCTCCTTTTTGATGCAGGAATTTAGTACTGCAAAACATGCATGACTTTCGCTTGTGTTGCTATCCTGGTCATGTGACTTCCAGTTGTTATATTTCCCAGTTAACAACACATTGTTTCCCTCCCAGACAACTCAGGAAACAGTGACATTTTGTGCCCTTCACATGACACAGTTTCGACCAATAGGATACCTGGAAAAATGTACTTTGACACTTTGTTATATAATAACTAATATTATTGACAACTATTCAGTGCTTTTTCTTGTATTCTGTAGGGCTACCCTGGTATTAGAGGTCCCAAAGGTCTCTTTGGATTGTGTGGATGCAATGGAAGCAGGGTATGAAACTGAATGATATTTTATTTGATGAGTTTGTGATTTAGAAAATAAATCATAGAAGTTTGGCTTAGATTGAAGGCTCACAAATATTGATAAGAATGACAGCATGTGACACAAAAACAATTTTAGTCCCCCAAAAGATCACTATTAGTAAATTACTCACTCCAAAGTTGAACAAGATCCGAAAAAAGCAGTGAAGTTATGAAAATTGCATATTTTTGATTGGCAGAAAAACGTCTGGGTGAATGAACCCTGAACATATGATTTGTACTTTTCAGTTGTGTACAGTTTGAGTGATTGCATTTTATTATTTTCCAGGGTGAGAATGGTGTTCCTGGTGGCCCAGGTGGACCTGGAAATCCTGGAGATCCTGGAAATGCTGGACCAAGAGGCCCTAGGGTATTTTAAAACTATAAAACTGTCTCTAAAAATGGCAGAAGCATGTTATGCTCAGGCTAAACTAGGACACATTTTGTATACATCATTGTATCCTTGATGTATAGAGAAACGTGTTACTCCAGAGATTATCCGTACCCCTCCAACAGAACAGGGGAGAGATATGACACTTCTATCATCATAGTATATTCTGTGCCTGGTCGATTAACCTTTAAATACATAATCGCAAAATATCATAACGCACATTTCCCTAGGTAACACACATTTACCTAGGTACATACATTTCCCTAGGTAACACACCTTTCTCTAAGTAACACACATTCCCTAGGTAACTCACATTTCCCTAGGTAACACACATTTCCCTAGGTAACACACATTTCCCTAGGTAACACACATTTCCCTAGGTAACACACATTTCCCTAGGTAACACACATTTCCCTAGGTAACACACATTTCCCTAGGTAACATTCTTTTGAGTTTGTTTTGTGCTGTTATTCCCCTTCGGTGTGTAAAATGCACAAAGATTCTATGAATGAACTGTTTATTCCATCTTTTTCAGGGTGATCCCTATACTGGCCCTGGAATCGATCCTCGCAGACTCAAGAAAGGAGAACCTGTAAGATGCGACATCATTATGAGGAGTCTTTCAACACTTGTCATTATTCTCTCATATTGTCTCTCTTATCGCCCCCAACACATTGAAGTATGCTGTACACCCATTGTTCCATGGTTCATACCTGATCTTTTTTTTCTGTTCTATGATCTTCCTTTTTTTCTAACATAAGCAGGGAATTCACAATTCCCCTTATAACATCTTGATCCCACTACTACCAGAATCCTCTTCGAATTCGTTTTGTTATTCAAAAGTTTGAGCTCCTTTGGGAGCTGCAAGATAATGGTGTTAATGAGGCGAATAAAAAGAACTACGAAAAGGATTCTTGGAGTAGTGAACTGGGTTTCTTTTTCTTTAGGGTGAAAGAGGACGTAGAGGCTCCGTTGGACCCAAGGTATGTCATCCATCTGTGATTTTACTCTTAGTCAAATAAACCAATCAGAGCGATGTGTGTTGCATCGCCAAGTGTTCTGAAAATTTAGCAATCTACTCAGATGAATCTAGTTTCATTGCGAAAATCTCTCGCTGGACGTTTCGTTTTAACAAGCAATCCTTTGCACACCGCGAGGTGAGATCTGCTGGACACCTATAGGTTCTCAGGAGCTCTGCTTTGGTGGGCACCCTGTTAAAAAATCCATCAATTGATCCAGTCCATGAGTTTTTTATATTCCAGCATGTTTTTGAACGAAGCTTAATAAAAACTCTTCTACATGTTTTGGAAAGAGGACAAAAAGTAAATTATGTCGTTTGAGCAAGTTTATTCCTGGTTGGATACGCGTTACCGCGTAAATTATATTTAATAGTTGTGTTGTCGCTGTCAGCTAAAAAGGGCCTCAAAATCAGCGGCCATTTTGTCAGCCTAGCAACATACCGAGTCAGAGAAAGCATCCATTTCCATTTGCTGATTTAGAAAAGGTTGTGCGATATTTTCGATTGCATTCGGTAAATGAACTATAAAACTTTGCGGAAGGTTACTTCTTACGAGTTTTCTACACATAATTCGTCTTCATATCGCGTGTAAACAATGACAATAGAGTGGTTAACTAATGGTACCACTTTCTCAAGTGATTGTCCCAGTTCTAATGACTCTTTATTTCTAGGGCCCCCAAGGTCCACCTGGAAACCCTGGATACCCGGTAATGTATAGATCCCTCCTGGCCACCCAGACATTTCACCAATGTTTAAACATGTTGCGTGACAAGGATTGTGTGACATGGGCCTGGCAGATGTCTTTGAGACCGTGTAGCATTTTGAGACATCCTGTGTCATCACGCGCGCGACAGAATTTTGCGGGAATTTATGTGGGAAAAACCCAGCCAATAAGAAACGGAGTAGAAATTAATAGTATAGGTACATTTACAAACAGAAGTTGTAGTATGCCGGCTGGACGAGCGATACAGCCCTATTGGTGTACCCCGGATCCGTTTTGGTGACGGAGCTTTAAGAGGTCGGGGGGGGGGACAACTGATGGGTGTGGCGAGCCACAGCACGCTCAGGGAACTCCCCGGGAAGAGCTGGCCTGCGAGATGTTTTGCAAGCTTCAGTCAGAAATTGCAGCTTAAACACTATAATTGACTTCGCAACATTGTATTTCTAGGGCCCAGTTGGTCTTAAAGGGATGCAGGTAAAGTATAGGCACTTTTGACATTTTGACCTTTCCACATGATAATCTCTCCTGCCAGGTGGTTCTTATGCATACCTTGTATCTGTTTGGTTACAGGGAGAGTTAGGGCCTCCAGGAGCACAAGGAGAAAGAGTAAGTATTGTCTTTGTGATCAAAACCCAGTTAGAGCATGGTTACAGTAAGACCAAAATACCCCTAGCCAATCACAACGAGAGAAAGTGCAAGTTGCTGCTGAATGGTTTTCCTCTCAGCCAATCATAAGCCAAGTAAAATGGCTCTCCTACTCACTATCTATAATGGCCTGCGAGCCGGCTCTCCAGTGGGTTTTTCGGATATTTGATTTTTTTTTTTTTGGCGCGCGGGATTCCTTTTCCCCCGCGACACAGGAATCCCGCGCGCCAAAAAAATCAAATATCCGAAAACCCACTGGAGAGCCGACTGGCAGGCACAGGAATCCCGCACGCCAAAAAAAATCAAATATCCGAAAAACCCACTGGAGAGCCGACTGGCAGGCACAGGAATCCCGCACGCCAAAAAAATCAAATATCCGAAAAACCCACTGGAGAGCCGACTAGCAGGTTACGTTATTACGTGATAGATAGTGAACAGTGAAAAATCTACCACATACTTTTTCTGTGCCATTTCCGACTGCCAGTACCCACACATTTTTGCTATTTATTGCGTGTGTTTCTGTACAATAAAGCTATGAAACAATTGTTGAGCTAAACTTTTGTCGATAATGCTTGCGCTAGTATAATTTTTCTTTTATTACCAAGATTTCCAAATACTGACTCTATGATTCCAGAACAATCTCCCTACCCTGGAATTTCCAATAATTGCGAAACTTATTTTTCGTTCCAGGGAGACTCAATGCCAGCAGATGCAAGACTAGTGGGAGATACAGGTCCCGATGTGAGTGAACCCTTCAGATCACTTTATATCGCCTGCTGTTGACTGATGGCTTTTTCACAGGCTGATGGTTTACTCGGACAGCAGATAAGCGTGCTTGTAGGCGACGGAACGAATGTTGCCAGTTTTGGATGGATGTTGCGCGTTTTTCATCTCGCGCCACAACTTGTCACGCAACAAAAACATTTGTTTCATGTTGTAAAAACTTGCTGCGCGAAGTAGAGCGCGGGTCTATTTGGAGTCTCAAATTATGGCTTTGTTGCTCGTTTTTCATCAAACACAGCGCAACTTTTGCCTACAATTCAAGTTGAATAGTCAGTTGAAATGAGGTGCTAAGGGCAAAATCCGCCTTTGGCTCGCATGTGTGATCATCAAAACAAAATGTTGCGCGACAAGTTCTGGATCTGATGAAAGACGAGCAACAGATACTACACTCGCAACGCGACAATGCTGCGCGACAAGCTTAGAAACAAGCCAGAATTTGTGGCTGAAGTAGACCCACGCTCTACTTCGCGCAACAAGTTTTTACAAATTGAAAAAATGTTTTTGTTGCGTGACTAGTTGTGGCGCGAGATAAAAACGCGCAACATCCATCAAAAACTTGCAACGCAACAATGTTGCGCGACACGTTGAGGGATTAAATTGTGCCTCCTATCTCCCGGCTTTAGCTATCGCTGCCGCGATTTTTTCGCGATCACGAACCCCGGGTTTTCCGCGATAAAAACGCCCTCCACCGCGTGCAAGCAGGCTAACAGCAGATTTACTCATATCAGACAGCTTGGGAATCGAGAAAACAGAAAATGAAGTCAATAATGATTTACAAAACAGTGTACAGTCCTAGCACGTCAAAAGTCTAAAACCAATGCGGAGCAATCCTATGCTATGGAGTCTCGGAAAGGAGGCCAAGGGGCAAGGTCGCTGGCTTCCTGCGACGGTTGCTAGGAAACTGATTCAGGAATATATTATTTGTTCTTGATGGGTGTGATATTGTTTGTTTTTTCAGGGAGAGCAGGGTGAATCAGGAGACCCAGGAGTAGGAACAGGGGGTCTTGACAAAGACAAGCAAGGACAAAGGTAAAAAGACCCAATTGCACGGCTTCTGTAAAAATGTCCTGTAAAGTGCTGGAATTCTTTTAGAAATGCCTGGAGTATGTATGTGCTTTAATAGAAGTAGCGAGCGATGTGGCAAAAAATATCTTCTCTATGATCGGTTTGGAATATGTTGATTTCCATAGGGAAATTTTCCTATTTCAAAAAACCCTGACCACACCTAGCCTCCTGCGCACCTGCTGGCGTATCGCTCGTTTCATTTTCTCAGAAGAAACAGAGCTCCTTGAGAAACAGAGAACCTTCCGGGGAAGGCTCTGGTGACAGCCACTGACGCATGCGCGAGATTTGATACAGAGGCAGGCAGAGAGCAATCACTTTCTGCGCATGCCCCAACGTTCAAAATCATCGAAGGGCCTTAAATGGCTCATGTAGAAGCAACCGTAACTTTACGTCATTGAGTATTTTCATCTGCTTTGTTTCTCTGTAGGGCACACCTGGGGCAAAGGGAATGTCTGTAAGTAGTAACTGCGTAGTTCGTAGTTCTCGTGGTAACAGTATGAGAAAGCCAGACGTGCGTTTAGTCAGCGTTTCTATTGGTCGAGAGCAAAGTCTTTCGTCTTTCAGCCAATCAAATTGCGAACTAAATTAAAACACGCCACTACTCACGTCATGACTAAACGCAAGTCTGACTTCTGATTGGTTTGTTGTTGAATGGCTTCCACTCCTGATTGGCTTGTGGTTTTGTATTTGCGTTTAGTTTTCGATAGTCGTCTGACATCTGCTCTAATGATGCACGCTGGCAAAGAAAGTCCTGTGAATAGTCCCACAAATCAAACCACCAGTTCAGGGGCCGACCATTTAACTCTTGAGGGGGGGGGGGGGCTTTTTGGAAAAAAATTTTCCCTGCACAGCAAAATGGTGACTAAAACTCTCCTTTCTTATCTTGCACTGACAAAAAAGCCCCCCCCCCCCTCAAAAGTTAAATGGTCAGCCCCTTAGCTTGTTTACTAGTCCCACAAATCAAACACGTTTAGCTTGTTTTCAAAGTGAAAACGGAAGTACACACTAGCTGGGGGACTTGTCCCTGAACAACTCCAATCCAGAAATTGCAACCAGTTTAGAACTTTAGTAGCCAATTTTTAGTCGCAATTTCTTAGAACATGAAACATCGTGTGGCTTGGGATTCTTTTGACAAATTTAAACGTCGTCTGACAGCAATTAGTCATCGCGAAAGACGAAAACTGATAAATCTCAATGTTGGAGCATGCCAATTTGAATTGAACGCTGCGCGCACCAAACAACATTGAACAGGGGAGCGGGGAACAACCTGGATAACAAGTGTTTATAGTTACTTATTTTTGGCCCCGATTGTAGCTTAAAATCTGGTCGTAAAGTTTCGACTTTCCTGACATTTTTTAAGTCGCAAAAGGGGAGAATTTAATCGCAAAAGCGTCTATACAGGAGCAATTTCCCAGCCCTGTCCATGGAATTAGTGCCTGCGACTGGCACATTATGACCTGTTGGTATGGTTTTCTATCTAGGGTCCTCCAGGTTACAGAGGAGATTATGGCGAGGATGGACGCCCTGGCCCCCCTGGTCGACGTGGTGACAGAGGCATGAAAGGGGCACTTGGAGAACCTGGAGAGGACGGCGAAAGGGTAAGATGGAATAAAACTATACTTAAAGGGGCAGTGTCATAAGTTTGGGGTTATTCAGGTAGCTCGAATGCGGTCAAATTCACAAGAAATAAGCAAAATAATCATCTAGATTTGTAAAATAACTTTTCAACTACTAGATTTACAAATTTGGGGTATTTTCGTATGTTATCGAGCGGACTCTAAAAAAACATATTTTGATTTACTAGGGAGTCCAAGGAGCCGACGGACCACAAGGACCAAGGGGATTTAACGTAAGTTGATGTTCCTGAGCAAATGTATTGCCCACGATGCTAAAATACAAAGAGAGAAAAAATAATAAACATCATCTTTCAATGTCTCACTTACATTCGTGAATTTTTCACGGGTGCCCACTAGTAACACATATTTCATTATTACATGTTTCTCTTTGGGAGACGAGTTTTTGTGCGTCACGTTGTCTTTGCCAGACAGGTGTTTTATCATAGCGCTTTTCTTTTATTCAGGGAAGACCTGGACTAAGTGGCCGACCTGGACCTCCTGGAAGGCGTGGCTCAATGGTAATCTTGTTTGAAATTATGCTCCAATTCTATTTTGTTTGAAAATCAAAAGCCAGGAAGTTTGAAACATTATTATGAAGATAAGGCGAGATAAAGGGGAAATGGTCCAATTGAAAGGCGAGATAAGGCGGGATAAGGGGAAAATGGTCCAAATGGTCCAATTGAAAGGCGAGATAAGGGGAAATGGTTCAATTGAAAGGCGAGATAAGGCGGGATAAGGGGAAAATGGTCCAAATGGTCCAATTGAAAGGCGAGATAAGGGGAAATGGTCCAATTGAAAGGTGAGATAATACGAGGTAAGGGGAAATGGTCCAATTGAAAGGCGAGATAAGGCAAGATAAGGGGAAAATGGTCCAATTGAAAGGCGAGATAAGGCGAGATAAGGGGAAAATGGTCCAATTAAAAGGCGAGATAAGGCGAGATAAGGGGAAATGGTCCAATTGAAAGGCGAGATAAGGGGAAATGGTCCAATTGAAAGGCGAGATAAGGGGAAATGGTCCAATTGAAAGGCGAGATAATACGAGGTAAGGGGAAATGGTCCAATTGAAAGGCGAGATAAGGCAAGATAAGGGGAAAATGGTCCAATTGAAAGGCGAGATAAGGCGAGATAAGGGGAAATGGTCCAATTGAAAGGCGAGATAAGGAAACATTGCGCCAACTAGGAGGTGCGAGATAAGGCGAGATAAAGTCTCAGAGTAGGCCTAACCTGGAATTAGCCTGTCCGCGGGATGAGTGAAGGGCGAGGGGAGGATACTTTCGTTGATTATTTTTTTTCTGTTCGACAAAATTGCATCCACGTGATTCTCTCCTAAAGAGAATAATAGAGAAATCTATTTCTTTTAGAAACTTTTTCAAATGTTTCTTCTTTTGTTTCTTTTGCTCAGGGTAATGCTGGACAACCTGGCCCCGAGGGTTCCCCTGGTCTCCCCGGAGAGAGAGGAACGGTAAGTGATTGACAGGATCTCAGCCAATCATTCACGCGTGATTAAGAAAGGCGGGACACGTCCCGTGCGCGTGGAAAAAATGGTAATTATTAAAGAGCCCTTGTCAGCCACTCCTTTGTTATTGCTTTCAGTCGATATGAGACGTAGAAATCTTGAAATAGTCTTCAAAAAACAAAGTTTTATTATTCATTTATCGAATTCAATCACAAATATTGCACTGCATTCCCTAAATCAGCCGATGGAAATGGATGCTTTGTCTGTCTCGGTATGTTGCTAGGCTGACAAAATGGAGGCTGACAGAGGCTCTTTAATAGTTGTATGGTCGTCGGGTGGTCATTAAGGAGTTGTGTCACGATTTAAGCACACTCTTTGATGATGTAAAAATAAACATTGTAATAACTGTTGGATAGCCAAAATACTAGTCTAGGTTTGTTAAATAGCCCTTTAACTACATATCGTTAATGATTGTAGGCTTCATATACCTATTACAGAGCGGATGGAAACGGATTGCAACAATGAGTTTTTGAAATCTTGTCAGGATGAACAGTTTTCAAAGTTTGAAGTTACATCAAAATTTGTTTGCAAATCGGCCGCCTTGCTGATAAAACTTACCTACATTGCTTCTAAGTGCTCTTGTATTTCCTATTTTCTTTTTTTTTTGGGGGGGGGGGGGTATCATTTTCACGACTCTCTAATTACTGTTTTCCTATCTTGTCGAACCATCCGACTGATTGACACCCTGATTCTAGTTGAAAGGTCAAACTGAACTCTGACTTTTACAGTTTTGTAATCTGTTATGTGTTGGGGTTTGAACCTCGCGTCCTTTCTGTCTAATACTTTTTAGTGTATAGTACTATACTCTACAAATACACCTGGGAAAAAATCCATCAACTTCATGGCATTAATCAACCCTTCAAAATCAAACACGGAACACATATCGAGTTATTATTTGTGAATACTTTGAATTGAAAAGCGCAAAAGTCAACAAATAAATATAATAATAATAGCGTTTTTATTTTTCATTAATACTTTGTTACTATTGTACATACACACCCGCACTGGTGTGCTGTGAGTAATAAAGACCATCTGTATCTGTACTATAATTTACCTGAAAAATAAGTTTAAAAGGAAAACAAGCTCAATTTAGGTTTCCTGTTTCTAGGGTGGAATTCCTGGTGCTGAAGGCCGCCAGGGAGAAACAGGTATCATTGGTACTCCAGGCCCTCAGGGCGAAGATGGTGATGTCGGACCTCAAGGCCAACGTGGTCTTCCTGGCCCCACTCGATTTGGATTTCCAGGCTCTCTCGGAGATGGTGGTCCACAGGGATCTCCAGGAGCCCCTGGAACACCAGGTAAGATTCTTTGATATTTTAAATGTGGTATTTTTTCAAAGACCTCGTCAAATTGTTTTTCATGTTTTCCCATTTTGAACTATGTGTCATTCATTTACATAGGCTCTTATTCAGAAACAATGCAGCGAGGATATGCAAATTGAATTCCATAGACTTATATAGAATTCTTGTCATGCCTGTCGTGAAACGCGGCCGTGGTATGGACTTTGTATGATACGAAAATACTCCGGAGCCGCTTTGTGAGCGCTTGACTTGACCCGTCATTTCCTTGCGACTTTTCAAGAAATTCGACAACCAAAATTGTTCCCAATAAGTCATTTGAAGTCATACCTGGAGTTATCCGAGTTCGCGCGCCCTACTGCAACAGAACAGGGCAAAACGAGGAACGCCTTGCACATTTAGTTTGTTTACCATGGCCGCGTTGCATGACGGTCGACAGGCATTCTAGGGACTTGTCAATTTAAAATTGTGAGTGGAACGTTTTTGTCCACTCTGTAATGATGTCTCATAAACTGTGGACCATGGATTGCTATTGATAAAATATTATCTTTGTTCTAGGTATCATCGGCATGACTGGAGCTATGGGAAAGAAGGGAGATCTTGGTGTCAGGGGACGCAAGGGACAAAGGGGCTTGCCGGGTCTTGAGGTCAAGGGAGAGAAGGGAATGGACGGGCCTCCCGGGGACCAGGGCGATCAAGGACCTCCAGGAGACTATGGCCCAAAGGACCCAAAGGTTGGTATAGGTGGACACTTTGTGACCTCAGTGTCAGCGGTTTGGCTCATTTGCATTTGCATAAGCAACACGGGCTGTTCAACGGAACTAGTAGAAACAAATATGAATATCAGTAATAGAGGATGATTAGTTTTCATTTTTAGAGTTAGTTATTCATTCGATTACAGTCGATATAAGTGCGGATTTCAGATGAGGATGGAAAACTGAACCCAAATTTTAGAAAGAAACAAGTTGAACAACCAACCGGCAATCAGGGCTCAAGTGCGTTCAGTTGTGACCCAAGAAAACATTTAGAAAACACAAGTTTGATTTACTTTTGACGATCATGTGAAATCCAGTCTTAAAGAGGAGTTGCATGTAGAAAGTTTGAAAGTTTACGGAGTTCAATCGAAAATATTGCACCCCTTTCCCTAAATCAACTGATAGAAATGGATGCTTTCTCTGAGTCGGTATTTTAATAAGCTGAGAAAATGGCGGCTTCCTGAGGTACTTTTGTAACTCGGATTATAAGCGCGTGCTGCGTTCAGTTGCCGTGCATTTGCCTATGCGGACAGGAAACAAGATGGTTATAATAACTGTTTTGTCACCAAAGAAGTTGTTGTTGTTGGCTAACTAACAAGTTGTTATTGTTGTTATTATTGGCTATCTGAAGTTTTTGTTGTTGTTTTTGATTAGCTGAGCCACCGTTCTGCACAGAGGGTGACTGTCCCAAACCAAAGAAAGGAGAAAGAGGAAAACCCGGCAACTTGGGCCAAGCGGGTCCTATAGGTCTACCTGGAAAACCCGGTCTTCAGGGCCCAAAGGATACTTGCCCATTGTGTACCCCTGGTCCCCCTGGCGCGAAGGGCGAACCGGGCCCTTCAGGGGGTAAGGGAAAATCGGGTGAGTCTGGGGCGGATGGTCAACCAGGACCCGATGGAAATACGGGCGAGCGTGGAGCAAATGGTTCTCCTGGACCCCCTGGAAAATCCGGCGCAGATGGCAGGGATGGAGAACGGGGAAACCAAGGTCCTAAAGGAGACCCAGGCCTTGATAGAGAAGAAATTACTCCCATCAAAGGTGCAACTGGTGACGATGGCGATCGAGGACCTGATGGACCTGCAGGAGCCAAAGGGGCCCCGGGTGCCCCAGGCTTTTCTGGTATTGTAGGCCCTAAGGGATATGATGGCCCCGGAGGAGACGCGGTGAGTATTATGCAACACCAGGAGTCCGTTACTAAGGACATGAGTCCGTTGCTAAGGACATGAGTCCGTTACTAAGGACATGAGTCCGTTTCTAAGGACATGAGTCCGTAACTAAGGACATGAGTCCGTTACTAAGGACCTGAGTCCGTTACTAAGGACCTGAGTCCGTTACTACGGACCTGAGTCCGTTACTACGGACCTGAGTCCGTTACTAAGGACTTGAGTTGATCTGCTACTGTTTGCCATCATCACAGTAGAATTAAGGCCATGTTACCCGAGGCAATTTAGCTTGCAGCTCGCAACGCAACGATGATGAATTAAAAAACATGCAAGTTGCCGCGGGATGTTACGCGCTCGCAATATTTGTTTTGCAACTTGCAATGCGCCCGCAGCAAATTATACATTACAGTAGCTTGTGAACATGGGAGAAGGAATAAACCAAATCGGCTAACGGTGTTGTCTTGTAGCCACCCAATTCAGATCATCTGACTCGTTGTCCGAGTGCACGAGTGTATGTGCAGAACTAACAAAGGTAACCACCCAAAGGAATCATCACATGATCTGAATTGGGTGGCAACAAGATGTTAACACCGTTAACCTATTTGGTCTACCAAATGCGTTAAATGGATCATTCAGGGAGCCCACTGCGTGATAAAATGCGTGATAAATTGCCGAAACGTGTCTCGCAACGTTGCGAAAAACAGAGCTCGGTTCTACAGTTTCTATAAACTCGCAAAAATTACATTGCTGGGGGATGTTACACGCGCGATATTCGCTGGAAATCCCCTATATTCTCTGAGCGCATAATTTTTTGCGATGCTCATTAGGTCAAAATTTCAAATCAGTTGAAAGCATGGCTAAGATATATAGCACTTTTTTACGAACGGGAACCTTGATGTGTACGGATCTTTTTAACGAATATTAAACGGTTCAACATCATTGAACATGATTCAACGCGGTGTTCAACTTGATTGAACACGATCAAGCTTTTCCCTTGATTCAGTGATTTAGAAAACGATAAACATAAATTGTACAACGTTAAACATCACTGAACGTGCATTTAAAAATATGTACCGAGCTCGTAAGGTTCTCAAAGCTTGTTCATGTAGAAATTGTGAATATAAATTCACTAATGTTTTGGCCCCAGGCTTGAGCTGAGCTTTTTTTTAGAAATTTGTTATCAGGGTCTGGATGGGGCTAACCGACTAGCGACAAACGGCCTAAAAAATAACCGACTACCGACAAAACGGGGAAAAAGTTACTGACTACCGACAAAAAAATATTTACTGACTACCGACAATATATGATTGCCCGTATTATAAACTCTTCATTTCTATCGTCAACATACATAATGCTAATTTATATTCTTGCGAACTCGACTATCTACTACACGAGCGCTTCTATATAAATCGAATATAAAGCCCTGGCCAAACGAAACGCAAGTTCACACACGTCGATGCAAGTTGTGACTTACACAGACTTTTGTTCACTTGCGCTGAGGTGGCCAAACGAGAATGCAAGTTTTGATCAAGTTAGGGGCCGACCATTGACCAAAAAAAATATCCTGCAAGCTACGTTCCCCAGAAAAAAAAATCATGCAAAAGCAGAAGAGTAAAAGACAAAATTCTGCGATTGTGCACCCTGCGCGGTAACTTCACATGCTGGGCTCTAAATTTTCGGCGCGCTTCGCGCGCAAAAGAGTTTAATCGATTTAAGAGTTTAATCAACTTTCTCTACAAGCTTCCTTGGGTTTTTATTACCGTGCCCCACAGTTTTTGGAGGTTTGCAACAGCCCGCGTTTTATTGTTACGGCTCCCGTGTAGCGTATCATTGTGTGAGTGAGAGCTGCAGAAACGAGTGCTGAAAAGGCTAGGACATCTCAGTTTATCATTGAGATAAAAGAAACATAAAACACGGGATAACAGATATAACGTCTCCAAAACGAAATATACACAAATGACTTTTTTTCATTTCAAATGTTTCTCCTGTTAATTCTGCCAATCTGTTTGCAGCAGCAACCTTGAAAACGATTTCAAATACTCATCAATTATTCATGACCTAATCAGCCAACCAGAGCTCTCATTTTGTACCACGTGCAGTACCTTGAAATCCCAGGAAGATACTGCAAGTGGGACTTGAAAACTTTTCAAGGTCCAAGGACCTTTGAATATTCATAATTTCAAGGTCCTCACCCTCGAAAAGTTTTTCTACTAGTCAGTCTTTGCGCAGTGCAAAGGCAGACGGTAGGAACCACTCCGTGAGAAGACAAAGTCTCCTCTCTCGGAGAAGTCAATACAAAGAATTTTGGTTGGAGACTATATGCTTGTGCGCCGCCAACCTCCATGTGGGACAGGCTTTATGGAAACACTCTTGATCTTTTCGCTTCTGCGCATGACTAGTGACGCAATCCAAGTTCATAATTTACATAATTTCAAGGCACTCGCTATCGAAATGTTTTTGTACTAGTCAGTCTTTGCGCCATGCAATGGCAGACTGTAGAAACTGTTCCGTGAGAAAATATGCGTCTTCTCTTTCGGAGAAGTAAAATACAAAGGATCTTGTTCCAGACTATATGAATGTGCGCCGCCAACCTCCATGTGGGACAGAGTTTTCGGAACACTCTTAATCTTTTCACTTCTGCGCATGACTAGTGACGCAATCCAAGTTCATAATTTCAAGGTCCTCTCCCCGTCGAATTTTTTTTGTACTATTCAGTCTACGCCGTACAAAGGCAGACTGTAGAAACGTTCCGTGAGAAGACACAAGTCTCCTCTCTCGGAAATGTAGAATAGAAAGGATCTTGTTCCAGACAATATGCATGTGCGCCGTCAACTTTGATGTGGGACAGGCTTTGTGGAAACAATCTTGACCTTTTCATTTGTGCGCATGACTAGTGACGTAATTCAAGTTTCACAAGTAAAAAAATATGATTATATTGATAAATCCTGTTTGGGTAGGGTACAGAGGGGTTGGCGATTGAAGATTATGTCACAGGCTGAGTATTTCAAATGACCAAGGAATTAAAAAATAGATAAATGGAGATGTTTCAACATTGATCGTTTTCCCTCTGTGTTGGCTAATTAGGTCATGAATAATTATTGAGTATTTGAAGTAATTCAAAAGCCTCCTATTCGGACTTGACGGGATTTCAAAGCCCACGCAATTAGTTCCAGTCCTCGGCTTCGCCTCGGACTGGAACTAATTGCGCGGACTTTGAAATCCCGTCAAGTCCTCATAGTCGGCTTTTAAATATTACCTCTCACACTTCCCTGCTGCCAGTAAATAAACTAGCAAGCAGAATAAATTAAAATTATTGGCCAATCAGGGGGCTCGAATCCCTATATTTACTGCAAAAAATTATGCTAATGTTGGAAATCTACTACTTCAGGAACCAATCAGAGCGCGCGAAAATGACTTTTTACTGATTTGCAGCGCTTACTACTCAGAAAAATGCAAAATATCTAAATAGAGACTCCAATCGTAGAATCTGAGAGTAACTAACATTGTTTTTAATATTCAATTTTACTACTTTTTAATTATTAACTTAAATTTACCGACTACCGAAATTTTTAACTGACTACCGACAAATTACCGAAATTTTAACTGACTACCGACAAATTACTGAAATTTTAACTGACTACCGACATGCGGACCCCCCCCCCCCCCCCCATCCAGACCCTGTGTTATGGGCCACCTTTTTTACAATACAAAGTTTATGATTTCTGTATAGGGAGATGACGGAGGAGACGGTGTCCCTGGAATCCCTGGTCCTCCGGGCCGTAAGGGCGATCAAGGAGAAAAAGGCGCCCCGCCCCGTTTCCCTCCTCTTGCCGATCGCGGCGACAAGGGACGAACTGGAGCCCGTGGTCTTCCTGGTCAAACGGGTGAGAAGGGAACACAAGGAGAGAAAGGCGACGTACCAACAGATCCAGGTAAAGGCAGGTTCACACCGGCGATTTGTGTCGCAGTCGCGGCGACGCGCGAGTTGCAAAGTCACTAGTGATGAAAATTCGGTGCGATTTCTGTGCAATCGTTAAGTCGCAAAATGTTGAAACCAATACGATATCGCTATACGGATGACGAAGACATACATTTTATTGTCTTGTCTGTTAAAATATATTTCAAAAAGTGACCAAAAATCGAACCCAAATTAATGCTTACATGTCATTCGTCTTATATTACAAACCAAAATCAAGCCAAGAGGCTCTAAAATTTCGAGTAACTTAATACATAAGCAAATGTAGAACGTAGTCAATAATTGGTCAATAACAAAAAATGAGCAATACAAAAGTAGATACAGGTTGTCCGAGAAATATACTGCAAAAAGGGGCAGTGCAAAAAAGTGATAGTTTTTTTTCAAACATTCTTCGTCAGTAATTCTAAAGTACAAAGGAGCGAAAGGAGTGACCGGCGCTCAAGGCAAAGCAGGCCCTCCTGGTGCGGATGGAGAAGATGGCAAAGTTGGACCCAAGGGATTTCCAGGAGACAGTGGATTGGACGGCGAACAGGGAGATAGTAGGCGTGGTCCACCTGGTCTTATTGGAGAGGAAGGTAAAGCATTCCCCTTCCCTGAAATTCTACGCTGTACTTACGGTATCCACCCTGAAATTCGACTGTTCAATGCGGAAGCAAATTCAATTGACAAGTAGAGTCCTCTTGCCCACAACGGACATTGAGGGAAATTGTCAACTTAACGAGCCTGTGTCAGCCGCCATTTTGACAGCCTAGCAACATACCAAGTCGGAGAAAGCATCCACTTCCATCGGCTTATTTAGAGAATATAGAGCAATGTTCTCGGTTGAATTTGGTAAATCAAATCTGAAACTTTGTTTTTAGATGTCTAGTAAGAGATTTCTACACGTAATTCGTCTTCTAATATCGAACGAAAACAATAACAAAGGAGTGGCTGACACGGGCTCTTTAGCAACTCCTACAACAACTGACAAAAGCTAGCATTGATATTTAAGAGCCTTTGTCAGCCACTCCATTGTTATTGTTTTAGTAATACCTTATAAGAAGACGAATTACGTGTAATTCGAAAAAATATCGAAAAAGAAATATCTATACAATCAAAGTTTTCATTCAACAATTCAATCGAGAATATTGCACTACATTCCCTAATTCAGACAATAGAAATGGATGCTTTTCTCTGACTTGGTGTGTTGCTAGGCTGACAAAATGGCGGCTGACTGAGGCTCGCTAGGGAACTCTGAGTTCTTACGAACCCCCTGCTGTAGCGAACTGTCCTCTGCGCTTCTTTAGGCCTCGTTTACACACACGAACGCAAGCGCAGGGCGCAAGCTCAACGTTAATGCTTCCGCTTGCGTTCGCTTGATTTACACTAGACACAAGCACAAGGGAACGCAGCGTCTCGATTTTATTGCGCTTGCGTCTGCGCTGCCTTGCGTTCATATGTTAACCCGCCCTTATAGCGGAGTGAAGAAAATTGTACACATCCTGGACAGAACCTCCAAGTTAGAAGTGCGTACTCTATTCTGTAGGAGCCATTGGATTCAAGGGTTCCCGTGGACCACCCGGTGAACAAGGCCCACCAGGTCTGGAAGGACCTCCGGGTGCTTTTGGCACTAAAGGCTTGTCTGGTCCCAAGGGCGACCCAGGAGATGCCCGACCTGGCCCTCCTGGTGAGGCTGGTGCGGATGGACTCAAAGGCAAGAGCGGTGAGTAGTGACTGCTTCCTTTGTGATTCCTCAAAATCTTCTGGCGTCTGCACGATTGAGCGGAAAACTGAAAAGTAGTTTTCTCCAGAAGTTTGACAATTCTTTCTCAAACTCATAACAAGCTTAAACAAAGAAAATCATTAGCGCGAAAGAGGTTTGGATACGCGGTCTTATTTGCATAGATTGTCGTTTTTATTCCTTCTTTTTATCAGCATTTAGTGGATTGTTTTTCATTAGTTTTTCGCAAAACCTCGATGTCGGTTTAAAAAAATCACTTGTTGGTGTTTGTGAATCCTGATGATTCATTACGTGAAATTGTGTGTGCGTGTTGCGCGCAATACTTTGGTACCCTCGCATACGAACGGTAGGTAATTCAGCTTTCGTTTTGAAACCGTAGTATGGCAGGATTGATTTGAAAATTGGATCCTGATTAAAGGGGCTGCGTCTGGGCTGTGTCGCGGATATTTGAATAAACTCAAAGGCTCGGGACGATCTTATTTATAGACATTTAACTCAGATGACCACTTAGGCCTTTCGGATGTTCTTGTCCAAGTTATTGATCAGGGTACTTCAGAGGTTGCTCTTAGAGATAGGGAGGCCCAATGGGCGTACCGTCTAAAGGCTGTTTCACCACGTGGTCTTAATGTAGATGATTTCTCAAACATGCAAATAACATGTCATTGTTGCTATGCGCGCTCCTTTTGTTCCTAGTTGTTATTGCGCGCGATAAGCGCGCGCGGTATCTTCACGCGTGTATATTTAAAGCCGGGGAAATACGAGGCACAAAATCCCTCAACTTGTCGCGCAACATTGTTGCGTTGCAAGTTGATGATCGATGTTGCGCGTTTTTCATCTCGCGCCACAACTTGTCGCGCAACAAAAACATTTGTTGCAGGTTGTGAAAACCTGTTGCGCGAAGTAGAACGCGGGTCTACTTTGAGACACAAATTCTGGCTTTGTTGCTCGTTTTTCATCAAACACACAACTTGTCGCGCAACATTTTGCCTACGATTCAAGTTAGTTGGTCAATAGAAATGAAGTGCTAAGGGGGCAAATTCGCCTTGGACTCGCATGTGTGATCATCAAAACAAAATGTTGCGCGACAAGTTGTGAATTTGATGAAAACGAGCAACAAACATTAGACTTGCAACGCAACAATGTTGCGCGACAAGTTGAGGGATTTTGTGCCTCGTATTTCCCCGGCTTAACGGTTTCTGTAAACTTCATCAGTTGCCCTGATGAAGGCTTTTAAATAAATCCGAAAATTTGGCACAAAGGTTTATTGTCATCTTTCAGTATTTAATGCTTATTCTGAATAAACTCGTAAATATAGCTCGTATTTTTTATGTTATCCCTGAATCACATATACATCACTTGATATTAGCCGACAAGCAATGTAGGTAAATCATATCGGATTTACATATCGGACGAACAAGACTCACGATTTTCGTAGAAATTTGATGTATCTCCAAACTTTGAAAACTGTTTATCCCAACAAGATTTAAAAACCTCATTGTTGCTATCTGTTTCCATCCGCTCTGTAAAAGGTCCATGAAGCCTACAATCATGATCGCTTTGTAGTTAAAGGGCTATTTAACAAACCTAGACTAGAATTTTGGCTATCCATCAGTTATTTAGATGTTTTTTTACATCACCAAAAGTGCGCTAAATTCGTGACACCGCTCCGTTAAGTTTATCTCTTTCTTTAATTTCTTGTAGGTACACCGGGTCGGAGAGGAGCCGATGGATCGCCCGGCACTGCAGGGCCACCAGGGCCCCCTGGCAAAGTAGGGCCTATTGGTCCCGCAGGACGAGGGGGATCAAGCGGGAGAGGGTATGAGGGACCTAAGGGAATGAAAGGAGAACCAGGAGAAGGCTTGCCCGGAGACCCAGGAAATCCTGGACCACCCGGCCTTCCTGGTTTCCCTAGACGAGGTAAGTGTCGACCTTTCACATTAGGACTGGATGAGCGAAGTCTCGTCGTACCAAGCCTCAGCTACCGTTTTTGGTTGTTGCTTTTGAAAAGCAAACAGCCTATGTCATCGAGATTGTAAGAGTGAGTGTCCGTGTAACAATAGGACAGAGGAGGACTGTGATTGGCTCATGTGAACATTATCAACCAATCACAAAGGGACAGCTTCTCTGACAGGCGTTCCTAGAGCTACCACAGGAGTCCCGCATTCTAATGGTTCTGCAGCCGAGTCGCAGCCTTCACGGATGTCTCTATATGTAGCATTTTTCACACACGATTTTCTAGCTAAGTCTTGGTGGCAAATTCCGCTAGACAGTTTGAATTCCGCTAGCGCGCTAGACAGTTTGAATTCCGCTAGCGCGCTAGACAGTTTGAATTCCGCTAGCGCGCTAGACAGTTTGCAAGTATCCGGAGTTCGAATGAATGAATGATATGTTTATTACTTCCCACTCGCAGCTCTATATAGAAGAGACTGAATTACTGGGTTCTGGAAAGGGAAAAATACAAATATGGCACTACTTACAATATTTTACAGAAATAAAGTCATTGAGTCTATTAGTTTTGGCAACGGTGACCCTTTGCGTGGCCCCCGATCGCAAATTGTAATTTGAGGGAATGGACACTGTCCTTGATTTAATAAGCTCAAACACAGTTCGATACCTATACCTCACTGGTCTGACAAAATAGAGCTTGGGTTAAAGCTAGTAATAACCACTTGCCAACCAAGAGTGGAAGGCATTCAACAACAAACCAATCAGGAGGCGTAGTTCGCAATTTGATTGGCTGAAGTAGAAAAGACTTTGCTCTCGGCCAATAGAAACGCTGACTTAACGCAAGTCTGATTTGCTTTCGGCGGCCGTCTGAAAACCGCTCTGTCGTTATCATAATAAGAAACCCGAGAATTGAAAAGTATTGTTTCTGTTGCATCTCAGGAGACCCTGGTGACCCAGGTAATAATGGTCAAGATGGTTTCCCTGGTAACAACGGTCCACCTGGTATGAGAGGCCCTCCTGGTCGTGATGGAGACCCAGGACCTCCCGGTGAATCTGGCGCTATCGGAGCTAAGGGAAAGCCCGGAGAGATTCGTAAGTGTTATATTTCAGTCTGTGTCTGGGCCAGATTGATGTGATAAAGTAAAAGTCCGCATATGAGAACCCAGAATGGATTTTAAGGTAGTTTTTCACAATAAAAGTCCAAGCTCATTTTCTGTAAATATAAATTCGGTCATAACATTTATAATATTCCTGTGACGAATATCAAACTTGGAGGCAATAGGCAATTTTAGCAGTACTTTAACATACTTCGATCTTTATTTGCGTTCATACTTTTAATAATATCCCAGCTACCGTGGACCTCCTTGTTCCACTTTATCATCATCTCTGAAAAAAAAATTGTTATTACTTTTGCACGAAATTAGTGTTCAATTTAATTGCCCCATGTAATTAGAAAATCTTAGCCAATTCGGCGGTACCAAAATTGAGATTTTATAGGAGCAACAAATTGATGACTTAAGTATTCTTTCAACTCATGCTTAATATTAAAAGTCCTCATAGCATCACCAAAAAACACTGAAGCTCTCTGAAATTTTGCGGAGAAGACAAGTTATTGTTCTATGCCTTCAAATGCTAAGCTGATCATCCATTGATAACTGCGATGTTGTGGATCACTCTATGTTTTATAGACGCTGTAGAATATTTTAAAATTGGTCAGGAAAGAATGAACTATTCCCTCTGTTGACAAGAGCCATATATTATAGCTTTATCATCGGTCTTTGCCTTCTACCGCCTTCAGGCTCATAGCTTTAGGTGTTAACTTGCCCCAGTTCTAATATTTCGGCAAAAAAAAGCATTTAAAAGTAGAGAAATAATATATTTTGGTTGCAGGGTTCTTATATGTTGGTTCTTACTGTCTGTTGTCGCAGTCACGCGAACATCTGTCCTTTATCTCTTTCCCCAGTTTGCGGTCAGGAGCCGGCCGATTACGCCTTCCTCGTAGATGCGTCGGGCAGCATTCGGATTTCCGAGTTCCGTACGATTAGGGCTTTCCTAAAGAGAATCGTCGAATACTTGATCATCGGACCTAGCTTTACTCACGTCGGTATTATCCAATACAGTTCCGGTGCAGATGTGGAGCTTAGGTAAGCTACTGGAATGGACTTCAGATGAGTGTCATGAGTAATTCGCACTTTGCGTTTGTGTAGAGCGGATTTCACATGACTGTCGTGAGTAATTCGCAATTACTTTGTAATCACTCTTATAGGTTTTATTCAGACTTGGTGTAATCACTTTGCGATTGGTCTCACTACAGTCATGAAGTTCTCTCTATTTATTCGCGTTTAGTTTACCACAGTCATGTGAAATCTGCTCTTTGCGGCCTGATAGCGACTAGGGCAAAGTTTGAACCAACATTTGGGTCGCTTTCGCGACCAACTTCTAGAAGGTATTAGCCCTGATTTAGTCATTCAACGGCGTTTTTTTAATTTTGTATTTTATAGGCACACGCCGGTCATAATTTATTATCTATGCGAAAATAAGCACAAATTAACTATTACTTGCTCTCTTTGCTGTTCATTAATTATCTTAGTTTGGGGACCAAATCGGTTCAGCATGCCGGTTCAACATTTCTTTTGCTCTTCTCGGCGAAAAATTTTCAACAATGATGCTCTGTAGATGCTCAAAAAAGTTCGAATAAGTTCAATGCCAACCGCCGACCGCTTAGCGCAATGTTAGAGTGCCGGGCTTTTGCGCGGGAGGTCTGATACCACAAACGAAGTCACTGATCGCTGCTTGGCGCTTTTAATTCTCCGCAGGTTCGACGAGACATACGACAAATTCGAAATCCAAAACCGTGTGGATCAGATCCCGCACACTCGCGGGTTGACCCGTATTGACCTTGCCCTTGGCAAAGCATCAGGCGAACTGTTCACACCTCGGGGAGGCATGAGGCCTGACTCCCGGAAGGTTAGTGATCCTCCCCTGCTGTCATCTTCGCTCCCCACGCTACCATCCCCCTGGTGGACGCCGGGGTGTTCGACCTATCTTTTAGGGGTTAAAATTGGGGAAGGGAAGTGGGGGATTTCCAAAGGTCTACTATTGCTTAGGGGTCATCCGAAGCAGCTTTCGTCTGAAAACCTTAAATTCTTGTTTATACGAGGTTTGAATTGCTTATGGTAGTGACTGACAAACTGACTCGGCATTTACACCTTCGGTTTACGGCCATTCAATTGACTGAGTAACGAAATTGTAGCTCCCCGAGGGCTTGTTTACAAGTTCTCGTTTGATATCCTACAGCAGACTGTTCAATTTGTTGCTTCAAAAGTGCTTTTAGTGTTATAAAGTTAGTAATAATTCCGTGACTCACGTGTGTTGTGGAATGGCCGTTTAGAGTTTGATCGATTTCTTAGGGGTTAATATAAAAGAGCCACGCCCCTAGGGGTGAATTTCACCCTCCCTTTGCCCATATTCAACCTCTCCCATATCTTTAGGCCCTTTTATCACCCATTATCACCCTGTGTAAACCCCAATGTGCCTTATACACCCCTCTAACCAACTAGTCACACACATTGATGTCCATGCATGGGTGATCATTACACGGGCTTCCTGTGGAAGTTGAATTGAATTCTGTGCCGAGTGGAGTATTTTCACTCAATTCTATATAAAGATAAATATAGACAGTAGCCCGAGTTCGCGCAGTTATGCGTCTAGTTTATATAAATTCTGTAAAACGTGTATCTTATACATACTTATATTATACATGCTTCTGTTTTACGTCCTTCCTGTGCATGTTTAGCGGTCAATTTTTCCTGTTTATGAAAAGTTTGCGAAACCAACAGAATGAAAGTCTGAGATTTTCCAAAATCTTCCAGGTCTTGATCTTGCTAACAGATGGCAACCAAACAGGCACTGACAAAGCACCAGACGCCGTGCCACTTTCAGAGGCCATCAAACCTATAAAGGCGCTGAATGTGAAAGTTGTCGCCATTGCTATCGGTAGCGTCGACAAAAAGCAGTTGCTGGATATTGTTGAGGATGAAAGAGATATCCTTGCACCTAGAGGATTTGGCGAGCTACTGCAGTATGTCAGACGAACTATATCCTACTCCTGCCGAGGTAAAAATTATGCAAACTTGTAGGCGACAATAGATTTTGGACTGGCGACAGTGTGTCAATACTGGCGACAATATCTTAATAATTATGCTTTTGGTCCGACTCCGGGCCATTATATGGGTGAAAAACATATTTACGACCGAACAACATCAACTATATTACTATCCCAATACCTTAAGAGAGGGCATTCATTTGCTAACACACGGCAAAATAACAGAAAAGCAATATTCTTGGCTAAATTCTTTATTTCAGCCCACAAAATACGCCTCAATGCCCGACAAAGTTATTATGATAAGCAATCTAACGCTGAATTTACTATAACATCTCAGACAATATCTATGTTATTCTATAGGGCCTCCGGGTGATTCAGGTCCCCAAGGATTAAAGGGCTACGCGGGACCTGATGGGGCTCCCGGGGTACCGGGCGAGGACGGAGCTAACGGTCTTAGCGGACCCCCTGGACTTCCAGGTGGCATCGGAACGCGTGGCACCCCCGGAGGTAGTGGTGATAAGGGCTATGATGGCGAACCGGGAGATCCAGGTATGCGATCATTCCTGTCAGGTTTGGTTTAACTCTGCCTTTGCTCTCTATTTTGTTCTGCTGTGTTGTGCATAGAGTGATGTGTTCCGTTGCGTTCTACCTTGTGGTGCGTTGCCTTGCGATGCGTTGTGTTGTGTTGTGTTGTGTTGTGTTGTGTTGTTAATGTGTTTCGTTGAGTTGTGTTGCGTTGCGTTCTGATGTGATTGATTCCGTTGTGTTGTGTTGCGTTGTTTTGCCATGTGTTGTGTTGCGTTGCGTTGCGTTGTATTATGTTGTGTTGCGTTGCGTTGCGCTGCGTTCTGATGTGTTTGATTTCGTTGCGTTGTATTATGTTGTGTTCCATTGCGTTGCGTTCTGATGAGTTCTGTTGTGTTATAATGTGTTGCTTTGTTTTGTGTTGTACTGCATTGCATTGCACTGTGCTGTACTATTCTTTGTAAATTTATCATGTCGGCCTGTTACATAAATCTTCATTAACGGACATTTCGGTCAATAGATATTGCTGTACTACAGATTTCTATCTCCTTCATAAATATAGAGCTTCAATCAACCTCTCGTTCGTTGTTTACAATCGTTATTAAGTAGAAATACTCGTCGAAATCTCAAAATAACCAACTAGAATCAAAGTTCTTGACTTGGTTTACCAAACCCAATCGAGAATGTTGCATTTACTTCTCTAAATCAACCGATGGAAAAAGATACTTTCTTTTACTCGGTATTACTCTGACCATCAAAATTGCGGCAGATTACGTATCCTATCCAAGATTTGTGGAGTTTCCTTTTAGCCTTGGCTCTGAGGTCAGTTGTAGCCGCTACGAATTACGGGACCGAGCCACCTTAAGCCCTTATATATTTACCCTTTAGACTTCAATAAAGATGTGACACCACCACATAATTTCAACTGACAGCTCTTTGTCCTTCCAGGTATTATTACCGAGGGTCCGGTTGGCCCTAAAGGATACGTAGGTGAGAAAGGTAGCGTAGGCCCTCCAGGTTTGGAGGGAATGCGGGCAAGAAAGGACCTCCTGGAGTCGACGGCCAAGGCGGTCTCCGGGGCCTTGACGGAAACCCGGGACCTCGTGGTTTTGATGGTCAGCAAGGAGAGGCTGGTGCGATAGGCAACAAAGGTAACATTCATGGAAAAACTTGAGTCTTAAGTTCCCTAAGTTCATATGGTCGGGCTAGGCTAAGCAAGGCTGGAAATTGCGACCAGGTTGTCGCTTGGGCGACCACAAATCAGAGCTATGCGACTTAAAATTTGAACTTTGGCGCCAGCTGGCGACCAAATGTTTTGTTGCTCAAGTTTGATGCCACCTGGCGATCAAAAGGCGACCAGTTTTGTGCACTTGGTCGCTAGCTGGCGACAGCCTCGTGTCCTCGTGATTCACACTAGACACAAACACAAGGGAATGCTTGGTCTTCTGGCGCTTCCGCTTGTATTATGATTATTATTGCGTTCAAGTGTAAACTAGCCGGCTAGTGTAACGCAACACTTGATGAAAGTAACGCAACATCTGGTCAAAGTAACACAATACTCGGTCAAAGTAACGTGACCTGGTCAAAGGACACTTGCGTGGAATGTTTAACTCCACAATGAAGATTAGAGAACTTTGTATCTAACAAGTGAATCTATCTTGCTAGGCGAGCCCGGTGGTGATGGTCTCCCAGGATTCCCTGGTACGAAAGGAGAATCAGGGCGAGAGGGTCTTGATGGTGCTCCAGGCCTGGCAGGTCGTGCTGGACGAACAGGAAGGCGAGGTGAGTCGTAATAATACATGGGGGGAATTTGAACAATGCCATTTTGAATAAAATCATTTGGCATCGTATCAATTTGTCTTCTTTAAAATTTATAATAAAATAATTAATGAAAAGTCGAGCGTGAGTTAGCAAAACCTCGTGCCTGTGTTATTTGCATCAGCCTTCGGCTTCATTAATGCGTCTCTGAAGTACATCATGTATGGAGTCACATATCAATTGATCGATCCCCGCATGTTAGCAGCTGGACAATGATCGGTGTTCTTTTCGAGTCTCTTGTGCTATAGTTAGAATAGCTCAAAACTAAAATATTCTGAAAGTTTGGGAGTAATACGATAATTTGGAGCGAAGTTATATAAGGCCTCTAAGGTTGCATATTTTTATAGTGTTTGTATGGAGGTCAGACAGATTGTGTCCGAGGCTCATACAACGTCTCTAAAAATAGGGAATTTTAACGGCCTATAACTTTGCTCGTAATTATTGCAATGCTTCAAAATCATCAATCATTAGCTAGAGCATAGAAAAATTAGCGGGAATATCAAATCATTGCCTAGCTGCTCAATTGCGGGGATCGGTCAGTTCTCCTGCTGTTTCCATATATGCAAACCTTTGCTCTGGTTGCTTAAATTTGATTACTAGTATCCGGCTTCCGCCCATCGGCTGGCTCAGTGGTAGTGCGCCGGGCTTTTGTGCGGGAGATTTGGTGTTCAAACCCCGCTGCATTGTCTAACTCGTTCTTTCCGGTATACAGGCGCACCTGGAGAGGATGGAGATCCGGGTGTCGGACCGCCAGGTCTCCCCGGTATCCCGGAGGAACTGGTCGGGAGGGTAATAGCGGACCGGAAGGGGAGAGGGGGTCGCAAGGCCCCCCTGGACCCCCAGGGGTGGCCCCACCTGGACCCAAAGGACAGCGAGGTATGCTACCCTTGGAAGCTTGAGCTAGTCTAGTATAGGTAGACTGGTCGGGAGGGTAATAGCGGACCGGAAGGGGAGAGGGGGTCGCAAGGCCCCCCTGGACCCCCAGGGGTGGCCCCACCTGGACCAAAAGGACAGCGAGGTATGCTACCCTTGGAAGCTTGAGCTAGTCTAGTATAGGTAGACTGGTCGGGAGGGTAATAGCGGACCGGAAGGGGAGAGGGGGTCGCAAGGCCCCCCTGGACCCCCAGGGGTGGCCCCACCTGGACCCAAAGGACAGCGAGGTATGCTACCCTTGGAAGCTTGAGCTAGTCTAGTATAGATAGACTTAAAGAGACCTAGTCAGCCACTCCTTTGTTATTGTTTTCAGTCGATATCAGACAACGAATTACGTGTAGAAATCTTGAAATAGTCTTCTTAAAACAAAGTTTTATTATTCATTTATCGAATTCTATCGAAAATATTGCACTACATCCCAAAATCAGCCGATGGAAATGGATGCTTTGTCTGTCTCGGTATGTTGGTAGGATGATAAAATGGAGGCTGACAGAGGCTCTTTCTGCGCATCTCAATTCAAAGAAGAATTTTCCCGTAACGATGGCCACCGAAGGCTAAAAACCTCGAAACCAAAATCGTATATAATCGCGCTACTTCTCATATTCTTAAATAGTTATCTGATAGGATGGTCTTATTAGTTTTGCTGATCATTCAGTGATCGCTCCTGGAGCATGCGCTTATCATTACAGGCTCCTTTTAAGACGTTATTTAAGCATTAAAAAGCCGGTTTCGGTGGTTTATAATGTGATAAAAGCACGAGAGATGTTTTTCCAGCATCCAAAGTGCGTTTATCACATCATACACCACTGAAATCCGATTTGTATTGCTTTTATAAAATAGCATTGCATCTGCCGTGCGTTTATAATGTGAGAATGCACAGCGCTCGACCATTCAGAGCGCGCGTACTATCTTAGGTTTTTTATAATCTGTGCTATACAATTGTCGCCACAAATCAACACAACACACACGGGGTAAATTATGGCTCGGTTTATTTACAAACAGATTAGAAAATAATATAGCATAAATAACATAATCAATCTTGCTCTAGTGTACGTAATTAAGTCCGATTCTTCAGCTTCCATTCCGATTCGAAAAAGTCATTGTTTCTTCGAGTTTTCACGTAAACGATTTCTCCGTATTGAACATGCACGATTTAAGCAGTGACAAGTTTTTGTCTATTCAGAATTAATTCTTCCATTTCCCTACTAGGCTTTAAGGGTGTGAAAGGTGTAAAGGGCGCTCGCGCAGAATGGGATGGAGAAACTCCGCTACCCCCTGGCAAGAAGGGAGGGCGTGGTGTCGACGGGATGTCAGGAATGCCTGGAAAACCTGGAGCAACTGGGGACTCTGGTAACAGAGGAGAAACTGGCGCTATCGGACGACCAGGGCCACCCGGTAAGACCATTGAAATTTATAAACCGGGGGAGGGGGTAAGGGGATGTACTCTGAACTCTTGGTGGCCGCAGCGGACGATCAGCGGACGACCAGCGCCACCCGCAAGACCCTTGAAATTTCTTATAAATTCGGGGGAGGAGGAGTGGGAAAGGCGGTGTACTCTGGAGTTTTGGTGGCCGCATGTCATCATGCAGACGGATGGTTACCTAAAAGTTTGCAAAGTGTTGTTGTGATCAGGACTGCCCGACAATTGATGAGATATATTTGTCGTTTTGATATTGTACTCAATATTGTACGCAATACCATTGAAATGCTTTATCTATTGATCTGTTATATTTGTATGTAATTCGCATTAAAAACAAATAGAGAGAAAGGACAAAACAGACAAGATTTGTGCCGTAACACATTGTAAACTCCAGATAATGTTCCCCATCCCTCGAAAACTCCTGGATCCTATACTGGATTCTACCTATATTTAGCAGGGCACGTACGAATAAGATCAACTCTTTCCCATTTTCCATGTCCAAAAGCACTGCTGCGTCGCATATTTTCTTCCTGTTTGCCGGAAATCGATTTATAGTTATTATCCGTTTTTCTTATATTCCTATTTTCGATTTTAGCAGCCCTACAGATATCACACTTAACAAATGCTCTTTTTAAACCGCTTTAAACTAATATATGATGTGTACAGATGAAAACATTATAAATTATGAAAACATAAACATAAAGCATTATAAATTAATCATCTTTGTAGGTGTTAATGGTGGGAGAGGTTTGGATGGTGTAAATGGCCCCAAAGGAGAAGATGGCCCTCCAGGACCCCGTGGGGGCCCAGGGCCCCTTGGCGCTGATGGACCTCCGGGACCTCCAGGCCTCCCTGGTGACGAGGGCTTCCATGGTAGAGATGGTCGCCCAGGACTCCCTGGTTCACCTGGAGCTCGTGGTGGTGCAGGCAATGATGGTCCTAAAGGGATCGTAGGAGATCAAGGCTCACAAGGTAACCTGAACTCGCACAGCTCGAACTCGAAACTCGTAACCCAAACTCGTACCTCGAACTAGTAACTAGAACTCGTAACCTGAACTCGTATCTCGAACTCGTAACCCGAACTCGTAACTCGAACTCGAACTCGTAACTCTAATCATTTTAGCACCAGTATTTTAAGAGCACCTCGGAAAGTCTCACTACCTAGTTCTCCTTGTACTTCAGGTTTTGCTGGCTTCGCTGGTAGACAGGGGCGACCTGGTAGACCAGGGCAGTACGGCGAACGAGGAGCGCTAGGATCTCGTGGACCTCAAGGACAACCGGGAGGCTCAGGTCGCCGAGGGCGTAGAGGGCCGAGTGGGGATGACGGCTTCTTTGGACCGAAGGGCAGCGAGGGTGATGCCGGTCCTCCTGGACCCCCCGGGCCAACAGGGGCACCGGGCCCTAAAGGTATTTAACGTGTGTATGTAACGGCCTAAGTGTTCACCTAATTCATCTGAGCATTAGGCCTATAGAACTCATTCTTTATCGATCGCTCAGGCAAAGCATTGTATTGTGTTCCATATACCGAATTGCCCATACTAAATTTCGTGAAGTTACGGAGCACCAGACGCATGAAAACAATGGAAGCAAAACCAAGAACAAAGACCTTAGAACGAGACAATGAAAGGGAGTACAAAAAACCGCGATCACCAAAAACAAAGCTTTCTGTAACACTGAGTAATTTGGTTGCTATGCCATAACTCAGGAAGCCCAAGATAGTGCTTTCTCGTTTCGTTTCGTTGTATTGAGAGAGATCCCTGTAGAGGAGAATCCATTTTTTGGGGGGAAATCGTTTCGATGTTTGGGGGAAGACGTGTAGTTATTTGGCTTTGATATGGCCACTTCCTGATTTGAATCTACTCATTTAGTTTCTGTCTGTAGAATTTATTTCACTTTCCCCTCGTATCCTAAGGGCGTACCGGTGCGTTTGGTTCCAAGGGTCGCTTTGGAGATACGGGTCTGGTCGGACCGAAAGGTATACCTGGCGAGGACTCAATCTTTCCCGGCAAGCGCGGTAACAAGGGAGAACCTGGTGTAAGAGGAATTGACGGCTTATATGGTCCTCCGGGTGAACGCGGCCCACAAGGTTGGTACTCGTTCAGTTTCTAAGTTACTGACTCAGCATTTCTGAGTTACTGATACTGTATATCAGTAACGCTGATATATAGTAACGCGATATTGCGCTGCGATATCGTTTTAAAATTAAGTCAACTCCACTGCCCCCCCCCCCCCCCCGCGGGAGGTGGGGGGATGCCTCCGTACCCCCCCCCCCCCCCCCCCAACACACACACACACTAGATATGGATTCAACAGACCTTGTCGAGGTTTTTCGTTTTTGCAAATTTACCCACGGAAGGAAAATTCATCAACACAGCTGTAAAGGGACCTACAAATGAGTGAAACGGCCACGTTTCAGAGAAAAAACGTTACAAGTTGCAACAAGGGCTTATCAATGTTTGTACATTTTATGTCAGTGCGTTCGAGGCTTGATGACCAATAGTTGCCGTAGTTTTAAATGTGAGCTAAAAGGAATTCTTCCGAAAGAAGGGGTGAACCGCCTTCTACTTCACTGCTGATCGCCGTCGAACTTCAATATCAAAGCAATAGAATACATGAATATGCCAATTATCTTGCCCTCAAAACACAGGAAAACGCCTGTTCTGCTACCAAATTTCGCGGGAGGTGGGGGGATGCTCCCGTACCTCCATAGCAGGCCAAGGCCTTGCGGCCTCCGCCTACTACCAAAACTTAGCCTGCTAATTCAAAAATTAATGAAACCCCCGAATTCCCCCCAGGACCTCCCGGAAAGCAACCGGGCCGCAGGGGACCCAAAGGCCAGGTGGGTGTCCCGTCTAACGAACGAGGGCCGCCTGGTTTAGAAGGAAATCCCGGACGGAAGGGCGAGCCTGGTTTACCAGGAGACGCAGGAGAGCCGGGCCCAAAGGTGCCATCGGGGAACCCGGTACAGGAATCACAAAGGTGGGTTATTGTTTATACCTCAGCATATACAGCCAATCAGAAGGCAGGAAAGCCGTTGTATATTCGACGGTATTCCTCAATCCTGCCATTCACTGAGTCTAAGCGTTTCACAATCACAAAACAAACAATACTTGGCCCACAAGTTGTGTTTCTCTATTTACTCCGAGCTGCAGCAACAGGCACAACTAATGTAATCGTTACTATATCACAAATTCCTTGAGTATGACACATTTTCAAGGTAACAAATATTCGGGGCGAAAGATCATGTCAGTTTTCCAGTAGCTACATGCATGCTTAGCATGCCTATTTTTCAGACATGACTCCTCCACCCTTAGAGGTCTAGACCTGAACTCTCCATATTTTTTTCGCGTGCAGGTTGGTTTCTACATCGTCAAACACAGCCAGTCCACCACCCCGCCTGTCTGTCCACCCAACTATAACAAACTATGGGACGGCTACAGTTTACTGTACGTACAAGGACACGACACGTCACATGGGCAAGACCTCGGGTCCGCTGGCTCGTGCCTCCGCCGATTCACCACCATGCCGTACTTGTATTGCAACATCTTTGGCAAGTGTAACTACGCCTCGAGAAATGACTACAGCTATTGGCTCTCTACTGATAATCAGATACCAATGATGCCTATTACACAATCGGCTGTAGAACCCTACATCAGCAGGTACGGAATCGAACGTAGTTGATAGAGCAGATTTCGTTTTTATCTGCTACCCTGCTAGCAGAGGCCTCTTCCGTTGTTTTCACACCGACAGCTGACAGGACAAGAGGCCTGTGCTAGCAGGGAAAGATTTCGTATGACTGTGAACACGCTATGGCGCATTCCGTGTCGCAGAGCTGGAAATTACTGCCGGTCATCAGACATTGTCCGAGCAAAATCGCCAAATGTCCAACCAAAATTGTGATTTGGCCGATCATAATATCCGGTCAATCGCGTTTCGTTTTCTCTGTTTAAGTTGCGGTGACAACTGAGAATACTAATATCAGAGAAATAATGTGAGCTCTCCATTTATCTTAGCCTGCTTGCAGGCGGTACTGAGTGTTTTTATCGCGGAAATTCCAAGATGGCGCCCGATCATCGAACGGACCGGGTTTTCCGCGATAAAAACACTCAGTACCGCCTGCAAGCAGGCTACATTTATCTCGAAATCGCGACTACGCGATTTCATTCCGTATCTACAGCAGGCCAGGTTTCGTACCGCGACCACAACCGAGCCGTGTCGCGACAAGAACCATTGGCAGCCTGATGGCCTATTGCTGGGTCGCTCTTATGCTCTTGCCTGCAAACTATATAACTGTTATAACTGTGCACATTTTCCAGGTGTACTGTTTGTGAGTCGGATGGACCTGTTGTAGCCGTTCACAGTCAGAGCGTCAACCTACCGCGATGCCCTGCTGGCTGGAGCAGCCTCTGGAGTGGGTACAGCTTCCTCATGGTACGTTGATGATACTATAAACTGATTACGAGTTTGAGACGGCAATACCATAAAATATTGACGGCTAGTTGGGAGAAAATGCGCGACTCCACCAAATACGTGAAAATATTTTCTTCCAACACGATTATTGATTATTTTCGAGAGAAATGGATTATTTTCGTCGATTGAAATTTTAATTCTCCTTACAAGCGCGCGCTCTTACACAATCACAACGCCTTTTCGCACGAGGTCGAGCACTTTCTTGTTCACATTTTTCCATCTTTTTTTGGCGAAAAAAATCTCTTTCTGTCATTAGATTTTGCTGAAATTAATATAGCTAAACGTTAATTCTAACTATTGACAATGAAATGAAACACAAATTCGTGCGAAACAACAACACGGAGTGGCAGGGTGAATTGCGATACCTCCAAGAAGGGGGAGGGAAATGAAGCCCTGGAAGGGGGTCAGAAGGGGGACTTAACGGGGGATAGGGCCATGGTTGGTAGAATGTTGCGTGGACAACTGTTTAAGGCGAAAGAACATATATACAGAGTAAGACGGTCGGCTAACATTTTAAAATCGTATTGGCTTGAAAAGTCGGTCCCTATGTCACGTGTCTTATCGTTATCTCTTTAAGCCCAGTTTCCACATAGTTACAGCTGCAACACACTGGTTTTCATATAAATAGCAGCGGTCGTAACCAAATTGGTGGCCCAGGTTTCCACTCAAATTTCGTGTCGCAGCAGTCGCGAAACTCCAGTTGCTGTCGCAGAGATAGAACACGGGCGATTCCTGTAACACGAGTTGCAGCAGTCGCAAGTGTCGCAGCGTGTTACAGAAGTCGCGAACGCCGCAGGTTTCCGTATCGTTACAGCAGTCGCAACTGTCGCAGAACAACTTTGTTGAACAACTTTGTAAATAAGACTGCATTTAAGCTAACGATGAACCCTAAAATCGCGACACTTTCGCTTTAATTGTAATCCTTTTTTCTCTGCAGCATACCGGTGCTGGTGGTAGTGGTAGTGGCCAGTCCCTCGGTTCCTCGGGATCTTGTCTTGAATCCTTCCGCCCCAACCCATTCATCGAGTGTCACGGACGTGGAACCTGCCATTACTATGCCAACAAATACAGCTTCTGGCTAGCCACAGTCAATCGCCAGTTCGTCAGACAGGAACCCGAGACCTTGAAGGCGGGTAATCTACTCTCGCGCGTCAGTCGTTGCCAGGTTTGTATTTCAAAATGTCCCGTTTGCACTTGAAACGATAATGCAAGTACATTTGCAAGGACTAAATTTGTTAGTCGCGTTTGCCCTAAATGCAGAAAAATGATGAGCTTCTCGCGCAACGAAAACATGATTTTTGTAGACGGACTCAACCAAGGTTTAGTTTTGAAGGTACTGAAGGCTCGTCTGAGATTGCAAAATAATAGAAAAATGCAGTTCAAAGTAGTGGGGAGTTGATGGTGTTTTGGGCGCTGCGAGGTTATGTTCAGAAGGCACGAACGCTGCGTTTCTTTGAATAAGCACGTGCTAAAACGCTAGTCTCCGCCAATCAAATCGTAGCATTTTGAAAACATTCTTTCTTTTCTGTCTCGCTTAGACGCACATAGCAATATGGGTTTTACATGGACATAATTTCACGTCTCATTCACTTCCGACTTTCATGAATGGGTTCCTGATTTGCTAATATTGCATTTGATATCCGCAATGATTGTTAATCATGTGAACGATGTTAATAAAAGTTCTACTTGGAAACTGAACTCCGTTACTGACTGGCTTAGTCAATCTAGCAGCAGTGTCTGTGGCAAGAGATTTTCTAATGACTGGTGTCCTTGTTCAACAGGTCTGTATAAGATTGTCTCGTAAGAAGCGCCGCCAAGCAGCCGAACCCCTCCCGCCCTTCAGGAATCAACGCCTTAGCCGAGCTGCACCAGTAAATCAAAACCAACATCTGGCGTCAGCTAAACAAGGACTTCGACAAGGATCTTAACTGTCTCGCTATATTATAAAGTTTTGGGGAACAAATTAAATGGGATAGACATTTTTGCTATATAAAACGCGCGTTTTGCCTTTGTATGAAATGTTTTGGGCCTATTGGCCCTTTTCATGGGGACGCTCAGCAAATTTTCCCGCCAATTTCATTGAACCCGTCGCGCGCGCTCACATTTTACCGCCATTTCACTGACTGCACTTGTTGTGCATTCTCGTTCGCCGGTACTATCCGCCATTGTGGACTGCACTCCAAAACGAATTGTACTGTAAAAAAAAAGTGGAAAAAAATAAAAAATACGGACATGCCGGTTTAGTTAAACAATATTTTATTTTATCAACTTTTAAACCTAGTTTAAAAGCTGTTCTTATCATGAGCCGTTCCTATTGCAAATTAGGAAACTTTATATTTTCTAAACCCAGTTGCATTAGCACCGGCTCGCGATTAGTACGGCGTTTGTACTGGGCCAAAGTCACTAAATTATTCCTCTTATCGAGCCATTCAAAAATTCCACTCAGCAATTTTTAAGGCTTTCAAACAAATTATTCCTTTTCTCGAGATAATGTTACAGTATATAATTTCAAAAGTGAAAGTGCCAATAAAAAGCTTATCAAAAATAATTGAAAAAAGGTAGTACTTAGGTCATTTTATAGCACGGTATATAAAATATTTTAATATGAGAAGTAGTAATGCTCGATTAATATAGTAGTTTTCTTATAATTTTTTATATACTGCATTGTTTATATGGTGTTTTATGCTACAAATTATTGGGGTTTATTTGTAAACGGGTTGCCCTTCCGGTTAGAGTTCTTGAAAAATCTGATGCTTTCTGTGTTTTAAGTCCCGCTATTGGCAAACTATTCAATTGAAGAATTTCATTTTACGACTTTAACCAAAGAATTCCATTTATTTTTCTGAACATGCACTCATTATTTCCCATAATGCTTTCGTCTTTTGAGAACTCCAACCGCGTAGGAGTGGTAACAACTGACTACAACGGTGTGTGTCTAATATGCCGTTGTTTTTTATTCGGTTAATCGTTTTAAATGTTTAAAGTAATTATGATTTATCAATTGTATGTACCTTTAGTTATTTTAAAAATACATTTTTATTGATTTTACCAGTATGTTTGTTTTGTGTTTGCTTTGGTTCTAACTTCTGCTTCACTGAAAAGGGGAAAAAGTCGAGAAAATAAGTTCCTCTGCATACAATCTAATAGAAATAATATTGCCTACAAAGGTATTGCATAGCTTGGTGGACCTGGGTAATCAAGTAACATTACAACTTTTGAGGACACCCTCTAGACACCTGAACTACCTAAGCTACGAAGTCCCATCGTCCCGTATATCATATCACGGATGGACTTTTTATTTTGACACTTGCACCTGCACAATTGCACGCTCACAAGAATATTCTAACTGAAGGAGGTGGGCTTCCAAGGAAGAAGAAGAAGGTTTGCTTCTACTCCATCGAATGAATAACTGTTAATTGTGAGAATTGAAATACATTGAGACAACCCCTTTTTCGGACAACACCAAACGTTTCAGGGAAAGACCGTGAAAGGGTCGGCAAGGCAACTAGATTTTATCTCTGCGTTACCTTCCCTCAAGGTTTGGAAAAAAGATCAGTGGACCAACGATAAAAATAAGTCTGTATTATTTTTGCATTTTATTTTATTTTCATGATTTTGGAAACATGGTTCCAGTTTTCTGAACTTTGAAAGCCATCAGCGGGATTTCGACGCCATCGACCACTACTCTTAGAATCGTTACCTCTGTAGTGCCTAAGACACCCAAGTGTGCGGTGCATACCAATAGCTTGTCTCGATGGCCATGCGTGAAACTGTTTATGTCGCACGACTGGAATTGCTATTTAATAGAATGGCTATTTAAAACGAGACGAAAACCAAAACGTGGCCATTCTCGAGCGCTCCACGGCTCCACGGCTCCTCGTTACTTCGCGGGGGAGGCTCTGGTGACAGCCATTGACGCATGCGCGAGATTTGATACACAGCCGCAACCTCGTTCCCAGGGTCTTGTGGGTAATTTTCAAGATGGCGGTTGATCGAGCACAATACCCTGGAGGAGGCGGAGTCATATGATCACTGTTTGAGGACATGGGAACGAGGTTGTCCTTTGTTTCGAAACGGTGCTCGACCAGCCGCCATCTTGAAACTTACCCACAAGACCCTGGGAACCGAGGTTGACAGAGCCGTTGAGAGAAATAACTTTCTGCGCATGCTCCAACGTTCAAAATCAGCCAATCAGCGAAGGCCCTCAAATGGGTGTCCCCAGGGCCTGGGTACGAGAATGAAACGTGGGATGCTCATTTTCGGAGACTGCGCATGCTTGAGAGCAACCTACAAAAAATAAGCCATAATGATTTTTGATCTTTTTAAGAGGTTTCGGATTCTTCGCAGAAAATCCCAACCGACAAAATGCAGGTCGTGTTCTTGTCTAAAAATAGAAGCCCATTATGTTTTTTCGTCCGTGGATATCCCACTAAAACAGGTCCAAGCAAGAATGCTATTTTAATACTTGAGTATTATACGATGTAACCTTTTATGAAATAGGTGTATCTACAGTTACAGTCTCCCGCGTTGCGTAACCGACATAAAGGACAGGCTGCGCGGGAGACTGACACTAATAGCGCGAAATTTAAAATGCAAATTATTCGCTTTGAACCTGAAATAGAAATGGCGGCCACGTGCTCGATTCTCTTGGCCAAGAAACAAGGACAAAACTGCGCTCCCCTTAACTGACAGAAACACTATTAGCTCCCTAGAATTTTGGACAGTGATATAGGTAAGTATACGTGTTATTCAATCACCGATTAGCTGCTTTTTACCCTTAAATTCAAGAGTCAATTTGTATCAAATTTTCATGGAGGTCAAGCTTGAGGCCATTTTATTTTTTTATGTATATCAATCGCCGCATGATAGCCCGTTATACACGCTAAACAGGTTTAATATTAAACCTGTTAAATTCTTATAGAGCTCTAAACAATTTATTTGTGGAAAAATAGTTTATTTTCAAGTTAAGCTCAAGTGCACTACATTTCATTACATTCCAGTACTCTAGAATATCGGCAAGAACCAACCAAGAGGGCAATTTACCAACAAGACAACAGCCTCCTGGCTCCTAGAACACAAGCCTTTCAGACTATCGCCAGACCAGTGGTAGGTGTGTGTGGAGCAGGGAGGAAAGAGGGGGGGGGGGGGGGGTGTACGTTTGCTGTGGTGGTGATGATTCCTATCAGTGGGCAGGCTGTAACACATGAATCAAAGCCTAAAATATGACCTGGATCAGGGCTCAGAGGGGCAGAATATGTTGTGGTAGAAATTCCAGGGTAATCCCCCGTTTAAGAACCATTCCCTGAGGACACCTTTGTGTTCAGCTATCCTTTCATCATGATTTGTTCTACTAAACAAAGGAACCTTTAGTGACGCAGCTGGTGAGTTGTTCCAGGTTTTTACATGGGAGAACAGCCAAATTCCAACAACTGGAAATTCTGATGGTTTGGTAGCTCAATGTAGTTATCATGTGGCTGCCCATTTTAGCTTGACATTCAGGGATTCTTATGCACTCTAATCTGGTTATGTCAGTATTCAACAGAAAATTGGAGTACCCCTGACTATTGTCCACAATCCAGCCACTCAGCCAGACCACAGCAAGCTATTCAGTCAAGAACCAGACCACAATGAGAATGTAAGACCATCAGCCATACCACAGTGAGCCCTTCACACCAACAGCCAAACCACAGTGACCCCTACAAACTATCAGCCAGACAACAGTTACCCCCTCAGACCATTGGCCAGCCACAGTTTCCTACACAGACCATCAGCCAAACCACTGTGACCCCTCAGACCATCAGCCAAACCACAGTGACCCCCCTCAGACCATCAGCCAAACCACAGTTACCCCCTCAGACCATCAGCCAAACCAGTGATAACAGAACACAATCGCCCAGATCAGTCACAAATAATCTTCCTTCATGGTGCTGTCATTGGTGACATGATATGCTCACTACCATTGGGCAGTCTCCCAAAAGTAATTTGCACCTCCCTGTTGAGGACCACAAGAATTCCAGGGTGGGTGGTCCAAGAGCAGTCTGGAATTCAGGGATGGGTAACCTGCTACAGGAGTGAAATTCAGGGGTGGGGATCCTGATAATATGGAATTCCAGGCTGGGTAAACATATTCCATGTCATTTTAGGGTGGGGACAACCAAAACTTTCCAGGGTTTTAGCTGAAACTTGGTCCTTAACAGGGGTGTGTGAGTTATTTTTTTTTGACAGCAATTATGCATCCATGAAGTGTGTTAATGTTTTCACATATTCTCAACCACCCGGATCGGAGTCACGCAACACTCCCGAAGCGTACCTCCCTTTTGACCAATGAAATCATTGGTTTCATCCACAACAGAAATAATTTTTGCGCTAGACGTTTATAGAATTTTCACAACCAATTGATTCTGGTCAGCATGAAAATTCATTTTTTATATGCTTGATATCTTCAATTCATTTTTAATTACAGTAATATACTTTAAAGCCCATTTGCCATTTCCCATTTCTGAAATCAAGCATATTGAGCACAAAATGGCCCAGATCCAGACAACCATTACAGAAAATGTAAAAATTAGTCACACTTCATGGATACAAAAAGATGTGGTTGTAAAACCTTGTTTTCATAATTGTGTGGTTCCAGAAAATATTATACATCCCCTATGGAAGGGATTGGAAATTCCAGAGGGGTGGAGGTGTCAGTTTACCTGATTTTTTCCATATAAATACTGTATTTTCTTTTGGAAATTCCAGAGAGGGGAGGGGGAGTTCTGTTTTCAACACCCTTCTGCATAGGGAGGGGGGAATGGATATTTTCAGTAACCACACCATTATATAACCAGGGCCATACCTAGGGGGGAGGACAACACAATCAATGTGTGTTTCCCAAGGGAGGTGACCATTTGTACTTATTCCAACACATTTTTGGTGGCTTCATTGTATCCTTAACAAAAAATGTCAAAAGGTATGGCACTGGTAACTGAAAAGTTTTTCATTTGAAAGGCTCTAACTTGCTAACAGGCACTGGCTTGCAATTTTCTTGATAATTACATTTTACATTTTTACAGCTTGACCAGACTAATAATTAATTGCTTGATTTCCAAATTAAGGGAAACACAGGCCCTTATAGCTGCCTCAGGTTTTCATATTAATGTCAGAGTTTCATTTTATTTTTGCCTCAAGCTAGAGCCTTTTCATGTTAATTTGCAAACCAACATTTTGTTTTGGGCTTCAGTGGTTGAGCCAGACATTTCTTCTAATTGAGAAACATAAGCCATAGGGTATCGATTTTGGTGGCTGAGAACTGACAGGCGTGCCTATCATATTTCCATGTTAATCATGTTCCGAGTCTTATTTTGTTGTTTCAGTGTGTCGGCCCATTTTACCAGAGTGATTGACACAAAATACAACTCGTAACTTGTTTTGGCAGGCAACTGGCTCAACTACTGATGTGCAACATTAATTTTTGGAATGTGTGATAACAGAAAATACCCATGGCCCTTAGACACAGAGGGGAGGGGGAGTTGAAATTTCAAGTGATACACAGGTGATTGCATGGCAAATAAAAGGCAAATTAACTCCCTCCCCAATTACATATCCCTCTGAATTTTTTTCTGGAATCACACATTAATTTTCCTTCTCTTTATTGTTAGGACATGGCCATTTTATATGTGCATTGTAAAGCAAACAAAGTCCCACAAGGCCCTGATGGCCCTTGCTGGAAAAGATGCTCCAAATGTCAAAACTGGTAGGTGTGTCATCTCACTACACTCAGCACTGAGGCTTCCAGCTCCTCCTGCTCACCAGGCAGTATCTCCTAAGCTCCCAAGGCCACAGCTCTAGTGCAACAGGGTGATGCCATTCACACTTACCAGGTGTCTCACATGATTGATGTTGTCATGATGGTAGGTACAAATACATGTAGTACATGACTGATCACATTCAGATTAAGGTAACATGCCAGCAAATCAAACTGCATATTTGTGCGACGGTGGGCAATACAAATTATTCAAATACTTTTGAAACAATTGTAAGGCATCCTAATATGATCTAAGTCCTTGGCGGGCTCGGATGAGAAGCTCTGCTACTAAAATGATTAATTACGGTAGTTTCAAATTAATTCTCGTAACAAAAATATTGCACACTGACTTTCGGTGATAAAACATAACCAATAAATTTAAGATAATCTGTTTAGAAACACCAATAATTATTTTTTAAAGTTTTTAAGGCTAATAGTTTGGCTAAAACGGAACATGGTACATGGGAACATGGCATGGTTTAAATCTGCATTTGACAGAAAAGAATAATATAAGAAAAATATAAAATATGACGTGATACTCATCCTCATTATAAAGACTGATCACCTAAAATGAATATTCTGTGATTTCAGAGATTACCCATCCCATCGAAGGGGTTTTAGAAATGGCCCCCACCTCTCTGGAATTTCCAGTGAAAAATACAATGATTGTTATGGGAAATAAAAGAAAAATTGAGCCCCCACCCTTTTGGAATTTTCAATCCCTCCCTTGGGGAGGGTATGGATTTTTTCTGGAATCACAGATTTTCTAAACAGCATGAGTTGACAACAATCATAATTAAGACAGATCTCTAGTTCCAATGAAACCAGGAACTAAATTTAAAGCAGCAATTCAATTGATTAGTGTCTGTAAAGTAAGCATTCTTCTATAAGGTGGGGCAAATGGTGCGTGGATTTGTTATTATTATACATATACATGTAAGTATTTGAGAATTTTCTTTAACAAACATGAATGTCAACCTCGCAATCTTGGAAATTTAGATCTTCGAAATTTAGATTGGAATAAACACATACAAGATGATATTAATAACCATTTGCCACACCTACAGTACATGCATGTTTCTTAAAAATAAACCAGCTGTTAATGTTTTAGTACTAGATACTGGATGCTGATGATCAAATACCACATAAACTCTCAAAAGTCAACTGCTAGCTTCACATAACATGCTTTGATAATAAAAATAATTCATTTGGATCACTTGATAAAGCTGATTGTCTTTATTCTCGGTCAACCCCAGAGCACAGAAATTATTTTGATGTTGTAGAAAATGCAGCAAATATGTAAGAAAATGTCCAAGAATGTTATGTGGGAGAAAATAGAGTATAAAAATATGCGTGAAATGAAGCAAAATAATTAACCTTTAGACAAGGCTCATGTATTCTTACGTGTAACACCTAGTATTAATTAGCAAATAAACCTAATTTCAAAAAGTCACTTACATAAAGCCAAATGACAAAAATATTAGTAACAAACTCCAGAAACCTTTGCAAATTGCTAAATAAAAAATTAATATGAGCTTTCAAAATGTAAACCATAATTAATTTAAGTTTTGATCAAAAACTGTCAGTAAACTGCAAAATATTGTCTAGTTTTGTAGGACATTATTACTTTCTTTCTTAAAGTTTGAGTCAGAATAAAACTTCTCTAAAAATTTAATAAACATTAGAGTTGTTTTGTACCAACACAATTTAATTTACAGCACTATAATTATAATGCAGGAAAGTTGGCATCCCTGAAACAAAACTGAGAATATTAAAATTCTTCTAACTTCTATCAACATTACAAAAATGCACTTAAAAAAAAACAATACAAAAAAAACAATACAAAATAAAATAGTGTGCAGATTGGCTTTCCTGAAAGCAGAGTCATAAACATTCCAGCCCTAATTGTGGGGGAAGTTAGGATGTCTGTTTCAAAAGTTGAATAATCCCACAGGGGGTGGAAAATATGAGTTATTTGTGGCATGTTCCTTAATAGCAGAATGTTATCAGACGGTCAAATTAGCATGTACTGCATGTATTTGTATGTATCACCATGGCAACACCAATCCTGTGAGAAACTTGGTGTGTGTGAAGGTAATACCCTGTAGCCCTAGAGTTGCAGCCTTGAGAGTTGAGGAGATACTGTCTGATGAGCAGTCTGGAGCTTGGAGTCTCCGTACTGAGTGTAGTGAGCTGACACACCACTAGTCCTGACAGGGGCATCAACAGCTGGGGTCTAGGGGGCCTTGTGGGGCTTTTTTATTTGAAAAAGGTACTTACATACCATATAGAGTTGGAATAAAAACTAGTCACACTTTCAACTTCCTTTTATTTCAAAATCATAAACTTCCAATACAGTAACTAAGCATGAGACAACTTAGGATGACAACTTTGTTTCTACTTCAAAAATTGCCTAGGCTGCGAAAGCTGACACCACTTAGTGCTCGCCTTAGGAGACTCCCACAAAGAGGCATCTGCGAGCTCAAGCCAAACGTTCCATACTCATCTGATGATATATTTTGACCCAAAATCTGGTCAAAAGACTATTTTGCAGCCAATTTGAATATTTGATATTTAACTTTTATAGCACACAAAGTATATTATAGTAACAAAACATTGTTGCATAGTTGTTCATCTTATTTGATTTCATTACTATAATATACTTTGTGTGCTATAAAAATCAAATAGTCAAATTGGCTGCATAATAGTCTTTTGACCAGATTTTGAGTCAAATTACATACGTCATCAGTATAGAACGTTTGGCTTCAGCGTGCAGACGCCTCTTTGTGGGAGTCTCTTTTGGCAAGCGCTGAGTGGAGTTGGCTTTCGCAGGCTAAAAAATGCCTGCCAACAATTTTTTTAATCCCAATCCATGCCCCAAAAATAATATGTTGGACCCCCATCATGTTCCCATGTGCTAAAGACTGGCCTGTGAAATGAAGACAATTGAAAAAATCTGCATAACAACAGCTAACAAGAAATTTTGACTTTAAACCATAATTTTTGCCTCGGGTGCAAGCCTTAAAGTGTGAGGTGCAAAAGTTCAGAGAAAGATATGATCTGCAATTTTTGGCCTTATGTACGTTTTGTATCTGGAGCTTACGTTTTCCAAATTTCCAAGACAGCACAAGATATTTTTTGTTATGTAGATTATTTCTTTTGTTTTCATTTCAAACGCATGGCAAATGCATTTGCCGTGTTGTTCGGGCCATGAGGCAAAAGGCTATGTTGAGATCCAGCTATCTTGAGCATCGGTGTTAGTAGTTCAGGCACACAACAAGTTGAGTACTGAAAGTGTGCATAAAACCCCTAAAAATAACTAAAATATCCAACTAACATTTTCTCACTTTGTTTTCTCTTCCAAATTTAGCACAATCCCTACCCCACCATTATAGTAAGTTAGTAGAGAGAGTCCCCCTCCACTAAATGCCCACAAGAAGTCCTACAACGTTAATTGGGGTCTGACAACATTGGATCTCACAGAGCCCTTTGCTTGTTTCTCATGTTTCTCTATAACTAGATGACACCCAGACATCAGGGGCATACAGGGTATTTTCATGAACCATGACTGACCCATTTTCGTAAATCCGTGTAAATGGCAAATCTTACTTCGTGATTTGTGCACAAGAATCGTGGCGTGACCCGTGAAAGTCATTTTGAAATGCTTAATCATGATTTGTGATTTTTTTGTCCCAGCTGAGATTATGCATGCAGCGAATTGTCTGTGGTATTCAAGTTGAGTTTGTCACCCCTCATCATGCAGTGTGGCGAGTGATAGCACCTGGTCAATATCAAAATATCAATGGTCACATCGTTTGTCAAAGTCACACACATTTTGATCTTGAGGATGCTTCGTTCAGATACTCATAGCGTTAAATCGTGCCACGACAAACTATCAGGCCTGTTTTTAAATCAGTCTATTGACCATTTTCAATTCATGATCCGTGAAAGCTTACTTTCGATTTTCACTTTTTGCAGTCGTGATTGTTGCAGCATATACCCCCTGTACGCCCCTGAGACATTGGTTATAATAAATAGCATAATTCCAGCTGAAGAGATCCATACCCTCACCACAGATTTCCCATACCCAATCGCTGCTAGCGTTTATAATAATATTTTCAATGTAAATTTCAAGAGGGTGGGGATCCTAAGGTTAAATCCCTCTGTGGTGGGGATAATTTCTGGAATTATACAATAAAGGAGAAACAAATTATACAATAAAGGAGAAACATTGTTGGCTGTTTTCCCATGCATGAACCTGAAACTCACAATCTGCACCACAAAAGCTTCCTTTGCTTGGTAGAATCATGATGAAAGGATAGCTGAACACCAAGGTGTCCTCTGGGAATGGTTCGTACACGGCAGAACACCCACATTGTTTTATCCATTAGCAGCCCTACAGGCAATAAATTGAAGAATTCCTATGTGGAGCAATGTTGGAACACCCTGCCAATCAATTGAATATCCCAAATTTTTGTTCTTTTTTTAATTATTTTTTTCTGCTGAAAGTACCCTGACAAATGAACTTTATCATGTACAGAAACATCAATAACAGTGTTTTGGGTTAATTTACCTGAATACTAAGAATGCTAGATTATCAGTTTGATTCAAGTCAGTGGCCGGGTGTTCTGACTACAATGAAATTGCATAGCCAGCTTACCTTAACGTTTTTGACTTTTATGACGTGTACTTAGTTGTTACTTGCACTCTCTTACATCTTCCTTGAAATGGAGAAAGTGTCATTATTTTAATAATAATTATTCCTCAAGCTTGAATGGGCTCAGTCAATTGGCGAGAGGATAATTGTTTTAGTCAAATCACACTAGTAGGTCAATTTGTAGCCAAAAAGTTTTCTGGTCTGGTTATATATTTGCCATTTTCTGGCTTTCAAATCTGAGTTTTCGCTACTAATAAGTTATAGTTATAGCTATAAGTTATAGCCTACTATTAGCTTAACCAACCAGCATTGACTATAGACCACTAGTATGATTTGACTAAATTAAATTATCCAGTAATCTCTGTTCACAATAAAATTACAGATGTGGATCGATGTTTACTCATGAATGTTTTGAGGTGTGCTAGTTACCTGAGAGAAATGTTCCAGTTTCCTGTGACTATGGCCTCTCCTAATCTGTGTAATAATAAAAAATGATATTCCAAAATGAATGACCAAGAATGGGAACACAGAACTAGGGTTTAAAGAGCCTGTGTCAGCTGCCATTTTGACAGCATAGCAACAAATCCAAGTCGGAGATAGCATCCATTTCCATCGGCTGATTTTAGAGAATATAGAGCAATTTTGGTAAATCAAATGTGAAACTTTGTTTTTAGATGTTTATTAAGAGATTTCTACACGTAATTCGTCTTCTCATATCGAACGAAAACAATAACAAAGGAGTGGCTGACACGGGCTCTTTAAAGCATCTTCATCCCTTGGAATGGGATTAACACATGGCTATAACTAATTAGGGAACCTTAGATACAAATGTACCATTCAGTATCAGAACTTGGCTGCAAATGAATAAAGCCTCAGCTATGAGGCCAGTTAACTCAAAAATTGTGGTTTAGCTAGTACCATTTTGTGCTCTGTCCACATCTTGTCAACGGCATTTTTAGCTGAAATGGATCTCAATTTGGTTCTGAAAGTGCTGAAACGCTACAGTTAGGGCTTTGAGTGAGCTGGCATTGCTACAGTAGAACTTTTGGCCCTGGGAAACAAAGTGCCAAAAGGGGGGCTTCCAGTAAAGTTACTCTAACTGGATCTCACATGGCACACAGGTAGCCCACTAGGTCTATCTAAGGGAGTTTTTTACTCTAATTTCAGACAAGGCTGGAAAATGTTAATGTTTCGAATAATTCTCTGCTCTACCACTACTGAATAGGCATCAATGGTGCATAAATACAGCAGGAGCCTCAATCTGAAGTCGAAAAAGTTGTGAATACTGACAAGAAACTGATGAAGCTTGAATTGAAACAATAGACAAACTGGAGGAAAGTTTTCTGACTCGCTGTAAAAGCTAGATTAAATCTTACGACGTCAGATTAGAGCTCGCTTTTACGTATCTAATAAAGGGAATTATATCTTACTTGCTCAGTACTAGTCTTTCTGTGTTCTTAAATCAATGCGTTTTCTCATTGTGTTGAGAAGTCGAGCTTCCGTGGTTCAAGGCCAGTGAAGGCGCCATTTTGAATGTACCACAGGATTCCCATTTGGCTTCATTTCATTCCCATTCTCGTACCCAGAGCTCCTCGGCTCATTTTTAAGAGCCATAAGGACGTAAACGCTCCAACGTTCAAACATAACGTACGGCATGTGGGGCCTTTTTTCCCCCTCATCTTGCAAATTTATGGCTGCGAGTTCAAAAGTTTATCCATTTCCTCATAAAACCTTGTTTTGTTTAGTCTTTTCACTTTTTTCGTGTTTCTTATTTACGCATGCGCATAGCAAATTTATGACGTATTCTCAGTTCCATAAACAGGGTCCACATTTGCTCATGAACAAAAACAAAAGAAAAATATAATAATAGTTATAATTCACTAGAATCGTAAAACGATGAGACGTATACGGCTAAGTATCGATAAGAACTCCAGTTTTGACCATTCAGCCAACCAAACCCGGGGGCCATAGCGTGGCTCAAAAAAAATATTACCCTAAAAGATGTGGTCTTATGTGCCAAGTAGGCGCGAAGGACACAGGTAACAGGGGGGAAATACCCATGAAGACATTTCCGTGTTTGTTTCTAATTCATCGTCTTCTCATCGAATAATCTCTCTTTCTTACACGGTTTTTAGAAGCACCATCATGAGAAAAAGCAATTTGGACACAGTTTCGGCCCTGAAAAGATACCAATCTGCCTAAAATTTATTGAAGATCAAGATCACCCCTAAAAGAGACCAAACCAACGTGATTTTAACCCCTAAAAGATACGACGATCATCCCAAATATGGGAGTCCCCCCCTCCCCCCGGGCAACCAAATTAACATCAGCATCTCGAGTCAAATAAGAAAAGAAACAAACACTCCTATTAAAGGTGTCATTTGCTTTATTTTTCTGTGTACACGGTTAATTTGTTACATTGGGTGTGGCCTGCCTGCTTCTACAGTGTATGATAGGCTTTCTACACAATCCATTGGACAGCATAGAGTCGTATTATTATAGGGTGTTTTCATTAAGCATTAGAGTACAACTTTTGCCTCGCCTGCGACTCGTGATTTAACAATGTTCTCGTGTCTCTCCCAACATCACGCGTGCTCATTGCACCGATAAAGTAATAGAAAATAGAGCATAGATTTGGACCAATCAGAGCGCGCGTTATATCGTAGCTATATTATAATAACGTTAGCCACACGGAAGAAGAAAAGGTACCATGCTAGCTGTGGGGCGCGGAGTGATGATTCCGTCACATAGTACACGATTCAACAGGTTACTTCTTCTGGATAATCGAATTTCTCTCGTCATTCTCTGAAACTAGCTTGATGAATGCGGTATTTTGAGCGAAAATAAATTTTAACGCTACTCAATTTCAAATTTCCCTAATACCCTTCGCTTAACGTTTTGTACACTTTCCCTTTCTGCGTGACTAACTTATACCCTATTCACACCAAAACCATGTTTAGTTAAACAAGGTTTTTCTTCGCCTTACACCATGCCAAGTTTCTTACTGCGATAAACTCTAACTAGCTAAATGATCACTTAGTAACATGTACAGTACAGTCTATTCAGTTCTGTCCTTGTAACTGTCTCCCCTTGGGAGATAAGGATTTAAACCAGTTTAATTAAACCACGTTTAAAATGGTTTAAGTGCCGGTGTGAATGTGGTATTAGTGAAAACACTATTTTCTATTCATATACACTAAGCCACTGCGTGTAAAGTTACTCCCTTTCCATTTGTCCTCTATCGAGGCAAGGGGTCCACAGGGAGTGCTCCCGCCTCCGTGATGTATCATGCCGGGTGGAATCTTTTCTAAAACAGTTGTATGGCCTCCGTGACAGAGATTTTACAATAGATTTTACAATTCGTGAATTGTGATTTGTTGCGTTTTGAGTTTTGATCTATCAAGTGCTTCGACTAGCGCGCGTCATAAGGCCTTATATGTATAGTGTCTTTCGGTGAGAGCTAACGTAGCGGCTACCTTCACAATTAAAGTCCAAGGTGTGAGTGGAGGTGAAATATAGAACCGGCTAACAAGAGGATATTAATCCGGCAGAATAGGACTCTAGGTTCGCATCGAGGTCTATAGTAGATTTCATTGATCTGGCAGTTTGCATAATATCCTAGTTCACCGATATCCATCAACTGAGGCTCGCTCAATTGTTTTGGGGAATTCGCTGAATAGAGGCCCCGTCCGCCATCTTGTATTCTATAAAGACTAGTGTAGCACTAAAACGGAAAATATTGAAGGTTTCCATCTTATTGAAACAATGCCCAGACACGTTGATTAATTCAGTATTTGAGGGGCAGTTGACAGATCATTATTCTAGGATACCTAACAGGGGCGTAATCAGGGGATAGGGATCCTGGGGTGCATGTGACCCCCCTTTTTAGAAAGAAAAATACAGTAAACATTGGGAAGCACGGGAAGCACGGTTGGTCCAGCGTTACGGCGTTGGGTCTCTCACCGCTGTGATCCGGGTTCGATTCCTGGCCGGGACAGAGGAAATTTTCTTTCTGTTCGGGTCTCGGTCGAAACTGGTTCATATTGTGAGTTGAACTTTGTTCTACTGTGTTTCACGTCTTTCGGATGAGACAATAAACCGAGGTCCCGTCTCGCCTTTCTACCCTTCCCAGTTCCAGGGGGGACGTTAAAGAACCACTGGGGACGTAATAAACCCTCTGGCAGTGACCACCCTCAGTGTCTGGGCTTATGACCGCATGGCTGCCAGTGGCGCCGTTGAGACCCAGCATAATTCAGCTTACGAGCTGCGAGTTTGGGAGTCGGTCGCACAAACGTTTAAAACATTAAGGAAAATATCGGTAAGCTAGAAAAGGGCACCATACATTTGTACAGATGTGACCCCCCCCCCCCCCCCCACACACACACACACACACCACACACACACACTTTCTCAAATCCTGGCTATGCCCCTGCCTAGGAAATAGGTTAGAGCAAACAAAATCTACCATAGACCAAAGTGCAAGGTCCAAGCGAAAAACCATACTTTTCTGCCGGACTAAATTAATTAAACCGTGCGTAATCCAGGGCCATGTCAGAAATCTTTTCCTTCTTTTCTTGACGTCTGTACTCCAGCATCACTTGCCTTTCTATTTTGTGTCTTTTAGAAAGTTCTTTGTTTATTTTGCGGAAATCCTGGTAAAACTCAAGCAAAAAGAGACGCAGGTCTTTTACCATTTCTTTTCTTTCCTTCTGAGCTGCCATTTTTGCTGTAAAAACAAAGAATGAAGGAACATTTGGTGAGGGAAATGCTTGAGAAAGCCTTAGTTGCGCCAGTAAAAACAGTCTGATGGTGTTTCATCGGATAGATGCAAATAGATAGGGAATGTGAACCACGTACTACGAAAGGATACCACATACAGCCGATTGCGTTTGAGCGTTTTACCCTAACAGTTCGCAAGTTACGTTTGAACGTTTGAAAGTTGCGTTGTGAGACAAAAAGTCGGACGTTTCCAAGGGCAACCGCCATGTGTATTTTTCACTGACCAATCACCAATCAGAGAGGACAGAACTCTTTATTTCGCCATAGAAACGTCTCGTTTCATCCTAGAAACGCAACTTTCAAACGTTCAAACATAACGTGCGAACTGTTAAGGGCCGTTCACACGGCGCGATTTCAGCGGCGATCTGAGGTGCGATTTCTGTGGCGATCTAACGGCGATGTAAAATCGCGCGGTGTGAACGGCCGGCGATTTCAGTGCGATTTCAACGGCGATGTCGCCGCGACGTCGCAGGCGTTTTGAACATGTTCAAATTTCACTGCGATGCGTGTGCGATTTCTTCAGATCGCCAACGAACTGGCAAATATCGCAGGGCCAAATCGCCGCCCGTTCACACCACCGCGATATGCCGTGGACGATCGCTGCAATAATCGCACCTCAAATCGCAGCTGAAATCGCGCCGTGTGAACGGCCCTTTAGGGTAAAACGCTCAAACGCAATCGGCTGTATCCCACCGTATACATGGCGATATGGGGAGCTAGGCCGATCGTCCGATGGACCATCAGACTCCTACGGAAAACGCGTAATGTCTGACGGAAACGCGCATATCATTATGGGCACTTATGCATGGCGATCATTACCGTTTCTTTCTAACATCTATTTAAGAGTCTATTAAAGAACGAGGAAAATTGAATAACAAACTTGCTGTGGAATATAATGATGCCCATAATGATATGCACGTTCCCGTCGGTGATCGGACGACAAGAGTATCACGGTTATGTTTAATGAAACATCAAACGAACTTTCTGTGCTCCATATTTTTTTAAGAACGAGGCAATAAGTATAGAAAATCACTCTTAAGGAGTGATCAATTGGGGCATTGACGCTTCTTTCGAACATCTATTGCCGGTAAAAACAAACAATGAAGGAACATTTGGTGAGGGAAATGTTAGAGAAAGCCTTAATTGTGCTTTTACACTAAAACCGTTGCATCACGACCCACGTTTCCAAAAGCTTTAAATAATGTTTTGATTTTTGACTTACAGCTGTTTCAGGTAACACGCAACCCAGCGCGTTCAAAACATTTTAGGCAGTTGGGTTTTTCTGCGAAGTCAATCAAACCACGTGAGCCAATCAGGTCATCATGTCTCGCAAGGGAAGCCAAACAAATGCACTGGGCAAGGATGTGATTGGCTCACACGGATTGCATTGATGGAAAACACAGAAAACCCCAACTGCCAAACTCCAAGAATCTGACAACGGCGAATTCGCGTGCTACCTGAAACTGCTGTAACTGTTCCGCCAATCAAAGTATCTGAGCCAATGATACTCTTGCCTTAGTGCAGTCAACGTCGCGACTGCTAGGCGAAACAGGGCAAGAATCTGATTGGCCCAAAAGATTTCATTAGATATCTGGTTTCAATTTGAATGGAGTTTCTGTGAAATGGCTGGGTGTAGCTAAGCGCACTACCACTATAAACATGAATTTACATTTTACATTTACACTTTTTTGATTGGCGAAACAGCAAAGCCAAAAACAAATCGATGTTTTGAAAACGCGGGTCGCGATGCATCGATGTTAGATGTAATATGTTAGTAACTACCTAGGTCGCAAGCATCTGGAATACTAGGGCAATCACTTTGTAGCCAAACAACAACCACGTGACATGCAACGCATTATAATCGCTTTCTAACCTCTATGTTGTGGACCCCTATCTCCATAGCAACGCACCAGCTCCCAGGTGACGCCAAAAAATGTAAAGACACCCAAAACAATGAGGCAATAGAACACAACGCCCATGAACAAGGGAGATCTCGCGTCGAACAAACCAGTAGACTGTTTGATGACAGCATCCTGGATGGACGTTGGACGCTGATTCTGAAAATAAATTCCAAAGAATTTTGTTGGAACGTCATTTACGGCAGTTTTCATAATCCTGCTAGCCTCCGAAAGCCGACGCCACTTAGCGCTCGTCGAAAGAGACTCTCGCAAAGAGGCGTCTGCGCGCTCAAGCCAAACATTCCATACTGATGATGTATTCTGATCCAGATCTGGTCAGAAGAATTACGTGGCCATTTTAACTTTGTTGCATCTTTTTTCGTCTTATTTGAATACCTTACTATAAAATGCTTTGTATGCTATAAAAATTGAATATCAAACAGTCAAACTGGCTGCGTAATACTGTCATGGTAATGGTGTCAGAGGTGGGATAGCCTGAGGGAAATTGTCATATATAAATGTCCTGTTTTGGCCCCATGGCTTGTTCACTGAAAAACACAAACTAAAACCAAATCATCCTATTTGCCTAATGTTAGACATTTTTATTTTTATGGTACAATTCTGTCGCAACTTTTAACGCCCACAGCTTTCTTCTATAAATAATTATAATTCAAAATAATACACATCTGAAATGTTGTGATTTTCTAGACAAAGAGAATAATTTGCCTTTCGGTTACGTTTTTCGGTGAATTAGCCTTGGGCCAGTGTAGCGCGCTTTGAAAGCTCTAAATGTACCAGATCTCACGATTTTGTCCCAAAAAGTTATCCCGAATTGGAACCTAGGGAGGGGCCCTCAATCACAGTCGGAAGGGATAAAAACGATAAAAACTAATCAGCTCACCTCAATAAAGTCTGTCAGATTTCTCACGCGTGCAAACATCTTCGCCCTATTCTGCTGCATATATCCCCTCGCGCAAGTGTAAAGCTTTGTCGAGTTCCTCGATAGTACGACGCCATATGTAGACTTGAAGTCGTACACCTGTTGTACCTCTAGGCTTGGACCAAGAGACTTTAACCTTTGCTTTCGAGTGCCAGCTTCGTAAGCGTCGATTATCATACCTGAGATTTGGCCAGACGCTACGGCGGTCAACACTTCGTCAAAATTAGAGTAATTGTTCGCTGGAAGGAGCAAAATCATAATTGCGTTATTTAATAATAATAATAATTGTTTATTATTCCTCTTGCAGTTAGGACTGAATTACAGGAATAGGTCAAACATTAATACTTACATCGAAAATATTATAATAAATACACACGCCAGGACGGAAGACAAGTTACAATAAATTCCAAGCAGTACTTTGAAGTTACAAAGTTTCTGAAACGGTCGGTTTGTGCAGCTCTAATAAAGCAGGAGAAATCCCCTGATCTCAGAGAGTATCCAGAGGCGTGTTCACAGACCCTTTTTTACAGCTAAAACCGTTACATCACGACCCATGTTTTCAAAAACATCAAATTATGTTTTGATTTTGACTTTGCTGTTTCGCCTATCAAACTTTCTGAGCCACTGAAACTGGCTTGCAGTGTTTCGCCTAGTGCAATCAACTGGCTTCCCTCTGAACTAAAACCAGACAACGTCGCGACGGAAAGCCAGGCGACTGCACTAGACGAAACAGGACAAGAATCTGATTGGCTCATAATATTTGACTGGCAGAACAGCCATAAAGCCAAAAACAAATCGATGTTTTTGCAGCTACTTTAGCTGTAAAGTCGAGATTCCACTTTTAGTAAAGCCTGGCGATAATAAGACTAGACATCAGCGCACGTTTACGTCTATACAATCACACAGCGCGTATGATAATGTATATATACCTGATGAGATTATCGTGGGGTAAATAAGTTTATTATTATTTATTATTTATTGTTATTATCACTTATTAGGATGTAATGTCAATAGAGCAGATTTCGTATGATTGTTAACAGTGATGATTAATACCTTCATTAACTCTCGCATTTTTCCGCACAGCAAATCGATATTCCGGTGTACCTTGTACGGCGCCAACCTGCATACCAATTATACTGATATAAATATGATACCGATGAACGTTAGACACATAAAAACTTTAACCATCGTGGATATATATTGTATAAGATACCAGACCATAACCAGAAAATGAATACCGTAAAAGCTTACACAGCACTTCTCCGACTATAAGCAATAGAATCCTATGATATCTCTTTTTTGTGTAAATTGAGGACGAGATATCAAAGGATTCAAGTCTATTCAAAGCGTTCAGTCGGTAGATTCCGCCGAAAATAGTTATATATTCTCACTGGGCACATTGTGCTATATATAAGATATGGGGAGAGGAGACCTGGCGGAGACGACGATGGCAATGGCGGGTAAAGGGAGGGAGGGCGGGAAAGAATATAAAAGGCACCACCAGGTCCCAGGGAAAGCACAATGAGACCCACCACCCACCACTAATACATGACATCTTCCATAGACGCCATTAAGGCTCTCGTTCTCAAAGCAACTGAATGATATTATGTTAATGAGTTGATCTCTTATATATGCACCACTGGGACCCAGTGAGAATAGCACTCAAAAAGGCGCTATCGCCCTCGTCGCTGCGCGACTCGTGCGATATCGCTTTTTTCGTGCTATTTACTTAGCGGAATCTAGCCTCCTGAAGCTTTTAATAATCCTATAAAGTCGTATGCTTAACACATTCTAAACCCTTCTCGAAGCAGTGGATTTGAAATCTTCATGGCAATTCTCTTCACAGGCGAAAAACATCAGTCTGGAAGACCGAGCGTGAGGCCAAGAGAATACCAATTACCAAAGGACTAGAGTTTGTGTTCAGGATTGTGCGGCAGTTTACCTTGCTCCCATAGAGAGATGTGCTGGTTTTCACAACGATGATAGTGAGCGCCGAACTTATGGAACCATTTAGAATTCCCCACACTACCAAGCCAAGAAGAACCCACCAAACCGCGAAAAACTTGCCCTGGTAGCTTCGTGGGACGCGGTCTCCATACCTGAAGTCAAGGATGTCAAAGGGGGGAAGCAATTAGCAGTACAGTAAAACCCCGCGTGTAAGAACCAAGAACCTACATTTTTCAAAGTTTGCCAAAACAGGTTCTTATATTTTGGGGTAGTTATTGGCAGTTTAGGCTAAGTAGGTTGTTAATTAGGTTCTTAATTTCTATGGAGTAGACATGGTTATTGATTACCAGACAAAAGATGTTTTGTCCTTCATATAAGCATTTTTGCATTCTAAGTACGAGGGCACACAACGAGCACCCCCTCCTTAAATGTGTTTAAATGGCTTATTTTGGGGTTTGCAGGTTTTTCTGTTTAATAAAAATGAGTTTTTAAAAGTTACTGGGAAAACTTTATCTGTTCCTCTTTCCCAGGAGGCACCTTCAGTGACATTTTTCCCAGCAGAACAACAGCTCAACTTTTTCCCAGCCAGCAACGTTGTTGCCAGCCAGGATATTAAAATCTGGATTGTAGATCGTCATTTGATGAAAATAACCACGAAAAAAAGGAAGAAAGATAGCATTGTTTCCCAGCAATGAGGAAATAGAAGAAAATTATCGCCACACACAATTGTTTCTTCAAAAAAACTTGAAAAAATGTTTCCCAGCAGATAATTGTCAGAAAAATTTTTCCCAGGAGATCTCTTTGTCAACATTTCCCAGCCAGCAAGAGAAAGGGCTGCGGAACAGATATTTTGCGGAACAGATCCGTTTTGTGCACCTGTAAGTAAATAGAATTAAACAAAAAATGAAATAATTACATATACATGTATGCATTTACGGCCCGATTTACTTGTTCGGTTCCTGTTCACTCCTCATTGCCTGACTATGTGCCTCATTGCCTAAGTGTCAGTCTAGTAGCTGCTTCTTTTGTTGGTTTGTTTCGCAGCATGGTTTGTTTGTCACTGTCTGTTAGCCGAGGAAGGAAACAGCTCCTCGAAGACCTTGCGTAATTGATTGAGCAGAGCAAAACATTTTATTGTTTTCTCGTTCTATAGCATGACTCTATTGTTTTGCACCGAGGGAATGCGTACAACATGTTTAGATCTTCGAGAGCTTTATCATGACTCTGTGGACCCCTTATTATTACTGTCTCTGTGTTTGCTTCTGCCTGCCTGCTTGTCTGTAGTCCTTCGAATCTGGTTTTCAAGTTCCATCTCTTTGCTAATATCTATGGTGCCTGCCTTTTTATCATACTTACCCTAGAGTAGTCATACTGATAAAGGCCCACCAGAAACCGTTCCAACACCCGGCAACAAAGGAGTGCGGGAATTCCTCTGGATTGGAAGATGTATCCTGAAGAGAGGAATCAAAATCATCAACGTCAGGCCTTCTCACTTGCCACAAACGCGAAGTCTGTTCCACTTATTATAGTTACATCAATCCTAAAATAATGGCTTGTACATATTTCGCTATGGCGTTGCTGAACCCCGCCAGGTTGTGATGTTACGTTTTTGGAGCTCCGCTTTTAGGCTTTGCCTAAATCTATATATTAGTTTTCATCGCGGCCTGAATAGCATATAACCCCGGCATGCGCTGTACCCTACGTCATAAACATCTAAGGATGCTTTAGTCGATCAGCCCTTCTGGAGCTCACCATTATCAGGTCTACGTACACTAATTCCAGAAAAGATTGCACCTGCACAACTGGAGAGGTGTCATGGAAGCAAATACTTTTACCAAAACGATCATAAACACTGTGTTATTAGAATAAATACTGGTTCTACAATGCTTTCGAGTGGCATACTGCAGAATACCCCACGCGTCACTTGTATTTTCTGGTATAATGTCTATAATGGGATCTGTTTTTGCTTAAGTGACCACCAAATAATGGCGCTCGACAACAACGACCAATTGAAAGGCTGTGCATCACATTAGTTACACACATTGTTACTCTTTGTTAAAAGAGGAAAGTTTGTATTTTAAATTCTTCTTTGTTTTGGGTTTTCATGACGAAAACTGAACAGATTTGAGGAATATCACGGCCAACTATGAAACATTACAGTACGTCAGTGAAATGATCATGTATTTTAAAGATAACAGGGGCCCTACCAATTCCAAAGGGTAAGCCATTACACATAGCTATGCTTTAAAGAGATAACAGCCTACCAGTAACCATATGAATATCACGGCCACCTATGAAACATTACAGTACGTCAGTGAAATGATCATGTATTTTAAAGATAACAGGGGCCCTACCAATTCCAAAGGGTTAGCCACTACACATAGCTATGCTTTAAAGAGATAACAGCCTACCAGGAACCATATGATAATACCAGCCGCTAAACTGATCAGCAAAGTCAGCAGTATGTAGGGCCATGTGGAGAGGACAGACGAGAAGACCTTCTCAGCGATGTTATTATCGGGTTCCTTCACGATGTAAGCAAAACCCGGCGACTCTACACACACAAAAATGTAGAGACCTCAATCAAGGTGCGCAGTTAAATTACCCACATATCAATTTATTATAATTACTCAAGTGATTATAAGAATATCCGACCCCTGGTTGGTCGAGAGGTTTGTTTTCTCTCTATAATATTGAAAGTGAATTGTGAGTTTGCGCGCGAGTTGTGTTATGATCGTGAAAGAATCCCCCAAAACAAGACTTTTTTTGTTTAAAAACCTTATGAATCACTTGAGAAATTATTACTAAAACAATTAGTCGCCTCAGGCTCCGTGATTATCGGCGAATATCGACTTCGTCTCGGTGACTATTCGCCAATAAGCACGTTGCCTACGGCGACTAATTGTTAAATAGAACACCCGCAAATGACATTTCCAGTGCAGAACCTAAAATAGTACACGGTTTTCTATCGTTTTTCAATGTACTGTCCTTGTAAAAGGTTTCGCAGAGCCAACCAGCGCACTAACATGCTCATATGACAAGTAGCCATTTATGTAATTTCTGTTCGGTTTTCTGAATGTTCGCGACAATGCAAGGCTGCGTACCGTGCCGTGACGTGACCGTGACCGTGACCGTGACCGTGACCGTGACCGTGACCGTGACCGTGACCGTGACCGTGACCGTGACCGTGACCGTGACCGTGACCGTGACCGTGACCGTGACCGTGACCGTGACCGTGACCGTGACCGTGACCGTGACCGTGACCGTGACCGTGACCGTGACCGTGACCGTGACCGTGACCGTGACCGTGACCGTGACCGTGACCGTGACCGTGACCGTGACCGTGACCGTGACCGTGACCGTGACCGTGACCGTGCCGTGACCGTGCCGTGACCGTGCCGTGACCGTGCCGTGACCGTGCCGTGACCGTGCCGTGACCGTGCCGTGGTCCGTACCTTTTCACAGTCACTCGAAATCTGATCTTACCTATTAGAGGTATATAGCGGAACACATCATCATAGGTTGTCTGCCACTTGGACCCATATATGGGAAAACTCAAGTCACTCTCATTGCCGATCAAATTTTTAACTGCGATCGCACTATTTTGCTTCGCTGGTTCTCCGATCGCGTTATTGTCAAAGTCGAGGTATGAGACCCCGTGGGATTTACACGTTTCACAGCACTGGACTATCATCTCGTCTAGGATCGGAGTGATGATACCGGAGCCTCGACTCTCACCGACGTAGGGCGGGAAACTACGATAGTTCGTGTAAACATGTTTGTTGCAGCGGCAGGTTTCTGAAAAAATGAATACCATTTAAAAGCTCAGCGCGGACTCTTATCATTATGAAGATAATAATAATATGATAAAAATAGATTTATATAGCGCCATGTACATTAACTGCTCTATGGCGTTTTACAATACTACAAGAACGAAGAAAGGAATTGTGTATCCCCAATTCCCTTCCGCACCATGTTAGTCACCATTTTGCAAGCAATAACAAAGGAGCACGGCTGCCCGGGTCTTTCTAAAGGCATAATGTAACCAGGAACCTTTGTGGTCATGAAAAACGGAGCCAATTACCGATTGAACAACAGTAGGTCGATTTCATGGTAATAATAATATGCGCACAGAGGCTCCAGATTGTGTACGAAAAAAGAAGAAAAAAGAGTCGGCTTAAAGAAGCTTGTTTATAGTAGTTTGTTGTTGTATTATACTGACCACCAATACTCGAGCTCGAAGGTCCATCTCCTCTGCGAGAAAACCCTGCCACCTCAACTTTATACTTCCCATAACTCTCCAAATCCCCAAGCTCCAGTTCAAATCTGTCCTTACGGACAGTGAATGACTTTGGCGTTGTTTTGAAGACTGTTTCACCGCCGAGTTCTAGGTTGGAATACGTGATGCGGAAACCCACTAGTTTAAGCATGAAGTCCTCCTTTGGGATGGGTTTCCATTGCACGATCACTGAAGTTGTGGAGACGATGCTTTGGACTGTTACATTTTGTGGGGAGAGACTTAAACCTGGAAAAGATAACATGGGGCCACTGGAGTTCATTGAAACGCTTCAAGACAAAACTACGAAAAACACAACAGAACAAATACGTTTCTGAAGGAATGCATGGTGATTTATGGTAACCAAATGCTTCACCTAATTCAGGAGTGAATACAGCTTCTCGGAAGATCTTGAGTGATTGGATAGGATTGGACTGACGCATGCGCGAGACTTGATACAGAGCAATCTCGTACCCAGAGCCCGCGGCAAGATTCAGGGCTCTGGGGGAAACGACTTTTTTAAAACCCAGATTCTGGGTTTCCGGTTTGAAGGTTGTATGAAAGTTCGTTACGTTTTTGACCTACCACGCATGCTCACAAATCGGATTTCCCCAGAGCCCTGAATCTTGCCGCTGGCCAAACGATGACGGGCTCTGGGTACGAGATTGGATACAGAGCTGTGCAGAGAAATATCTTTCTGCGCATGTACCAACGTTCAAAACCAGCCAATCAGCAAAGGTCCTAAAATGGATGTCACCACAGCCTCCCCTGCGAGAAAACGAGCCGGGGAGCTCTGGATACGAGAATGAACCGGCTTGCTACTGTGTAATACGGCATTCAACTGTGTATACGGCTTTTGCTGCAAGCCAACAAAACCGAGTTTGAAATGCGGCTCGTGAGTCCACAAGCCGCATTGACGACAATGACGACGTAATTCCAGACAACGCTGAGCCTCATTTGATTTGTTAAGTAGACAAACCTGTCACATCAGGGTAAATGATATCAGTCGAGTTGGGTCCCTCTCCTTTGCTGTTGAAAGCCACTACCCCGATAATGTACTGACTGACCAAGTCCAGGTCATGGAGAGTAGTAGTGTGTGTACCCACGGGTATGGTTTTTACGGGCAAAGGGGTCGACTGGTTATCAACGCGTTTGAAATGGGACACCCTGTAACCTAGAATGATACCATTCCGGCAATGCTCGGGAACTGGTGACCAGAGCACTATGACATCCCAGGGGTTTGGGACATCGAATCTCACATTTGCAGGCGGGAAACAAGGATCTGTTGAAAGGAATATGGAATTTAGGCACTGCCTAAAAATGGAGCTTCCTAAAATACTAAGTTTACCTACTTTAGGCACCACTTACTTTGATTTACTGTTGTTTAATAATTGGAGCTGCTAGAATCTTACCTTTAGGCACATGGTTCATAAAAAAAAATTCATGATCAAGCTCCAGGGGTTTGCAAGGACGTTTGGAGGACAGTATGCAGCTATTTCAATAAAGGTTGTCGGTCTTGTGAGTGCTAAACCTACGCGCCCGGACCGAAAAGCAGTACGGGTAGAAACTAAATATCCTATTTTGATGATACCTCGCTGGTCTGAGTGCAAAATTCTACGAAAGAGAGCTTTTTTAAAATTAGTAATGTCTCGAGTAGTTCAAAAGCGTCATACTCAAGTAGCGGGCCGATTGACGACCTCCTACCCAGACAACTTTGCGGTCTGGGCGCGTATGGCTTTCGACGTTTTTTGAAATAGCTGTATAAATAAGTACCACGAAGTTTAAAAAATGCGCAATGGCTGCTACAGGTTCCTCAAATGTGTATAATGTAAGATACCCACAATGTAAAATAACACAATGTTCAAAGGAAGAAGTGGACAAAGCACCAATCTACAGGACACTCAAGGACTCCTAATACAATCAAAACTCAAGCACTTTTAAGGAAACCGAAATGTTGAAATTCAAATATTTTTCAATGACAGCTTTCATTTTCAAGCACTTTTCTGTGTGAATCATAAGGCACTGTCTAAAACCGGGGCTCCCTAAAATCTGATCTTTACGCATCGCTCACAAGCGGAGCTCCCTAGAAAATTAATTTAACGTAGCGGAACTCCCTAAAAACTTTCGACACAAGTAACAACGTCGCCTTTGTTTTTGCCTGAAAGTGCATGTTACTTTATTGACATTTGCATTGCGGCCACACCTTAGCCTGCGTAGCTTACCATACTGTTATTTTTTATTTTCGAACCCCTAAAAAATACCAGATCGCCGATTTCAACCCCTAAAAAATACGACGGTCACCCCTAGCATTCGAATATTTTTATCGCTCTCGCCGATAAAATCGTCTCGGAAAACACACAAAACCGCCAGCTACGCAGGCTAGCCACACCTTTATCATCCAAACAACCAAAAGATAACAGCGAATCAACTTACTAAATTCGTCAGTACGAACAGTTAGCGGCGCATTGAACGGGCCATCACCGACTGTATATGCAAGGATCTGTAGAGAAATCCAAGAAAAAAACAAGCCGTCATGAATTTGTAATTGAATTGGCACTCTTTTCTTTTGTTCCGGGTTGAAATAACAATGACTCCTAAACTGCAATTTTGACTCAGCTGCCATCCCAATAGCCTACCTGTAAGGTGTATAAAGTCCATATCCTCAAGCCAGTAATATTTACGATATACAACCCCTCTGACGTCACAGTTAGATTGTCAACAGGAAGCGTCATGTTGCTATGGTAACCAACGTGCCCTGTTTCCCAGTACTTGAGGACGAATGTCCTCACAACACCATTTCGCTGTGATTCGGGAACATTGGACCACGTGACTTGCAGACTGGTGGCGCTTGTATTGACGGCATGAATATTGGTAGGGGGTGCATCGGGACCTGTGAAAAGGTACACGTGAGTGTTTGATGTGGGCTGTGTTTTATACAACAATGCGCGCATTTCTAGAATTCTGATTGGCTCTCAGCCGTGGGTACATAAAAGTATATACTATACGCGCCATCATCGGCGCGCGCGCTAAAAAGAACCAACGAAAACACCGTTTGGCTGCGCGCGCGCGCTGTTTTTGTTTTGTATTTTTGCCTTTTTGTTGTGGCATAAAACAAATGTCCTCTGATTTTCCGTGGTATGTCCTCTTATATACCACGGAATCACGTGAGTTTACAACATTTTGACCACTTTATTACGTCATTCTGTGGTATATAAGAGGACATACCACGGAAAATCAGAGGACATTTGTTAATTGTTACATTATTTAGGAGTTCTTTACTAGTACAGGGAACTTCTGCAGGAACCTATGCATGGGAAAAGCTGAATATCCCATGGTAGAATGGGAAGTGTTCGTATTTCCCATGGCTATCCATGTGAATTCCGAACACTTCCCATGCGTGCGCCTTGGGAAATTCAGCTTTTCCCATGGATGGGTTTCTGCAGAAATTTCCTGTGTAGGTGACGAGGTTTCACTAGAGCGCGAACTTGTCTGTTGTCCTAGGCATACTCACGGTCCTCAGTTGTGTTGATATATATAACTGGACTTAACACGCCATCTCCAATAGTAACCCCAGCTACTTGTACAGCATACTGAGTGTTCTTCTTCAAACCGGTAAGCTGTTTCGTGTCTGGATCATATTCCACCGCCCTTTTCCTTCTCCGCGCTTTTATGATGTTCACTCTGATATATAGAGCGGAGCCTTCTCCGAGCAAGACTTCCCAGATTTTGATAAGTATTTCGCGAATTATCCCATTCAGCTGGTCCGGAGGGATTGAGTTCCAATCAAGGGTGGCCGTAGTTGAAGTTGTAGCTGCTGCTGTCACGTTTTGCGGTGGGGCTGATGGTACTAAAAGAAGAGATAATGGCTTAATCTCAGATCGTTTGTAGCCTGCTAGCAGGCGTTGATTGGCTGATTAGCTGATTTTAGGTCGTTTTATGGCGAGAATTGAGCGAGAATCCCGATGCGGTTGCCATCTTGGACGGGTCAAAATTCGGTCTGGGACGAGTGACTGGGGCGATTTTGATCCGTCCAAGATGGCACCCGCAACGGGGTTCTCGCTCGATTATTGCCATAAAATGACCTAAAATTAGTCAACCAACGCCTGCTAGCAGCCTATTTCGTGTGTAGAAATCAGACCTGTTATTTCTTCTGTTTAGGCCTAGCCACAAATCGCCACAATATTCCTTAAACATTGCTCAAAAACGTTGCTGTTTTTCTCGTAAAGTTGCCCAAAAGTTACCTAAATTTATTCTAAAATTTGCCGTATTTTGGTTTTAGACCGATCGAAATCAGAGCTAGTTCGAAGGTTTTTGAGGAACACGAAGAAGTCCCGAGCTAGTGTTGCTCGATGCTAAAGAAAAGTTGCCTTTTTTGTCAAAAGTTGCCGAGCAACTAAGCCTACTCATGTGCAGACTCACGTCATTCTGATGAGACAATCTGAAATAATAATAAAATATGCAGGATGTTAAATGGCCGCGAGGAGATACGAATTTTATCTTCGAGTGTTGAAAATGTATCTCACGAGTGAGTGCAGCGAATACAACTGGCTAAATAAAACAACAATATATCTTCGCTCTACAAGTAATTTTGAGGCCTAAATAGATCAATTTGTATACCATGCATCAGGTGGCTGTCACCAGAGCCTTCCCGCGAGGTGATGAACCGGGGAGCTCTAGTCGTTTTTGCTGAGTGCAGTTGGGAGGACTGGGTAGAGTCGCGCGCGGGCTAGCTGTAGGCTATTCAGGCGTGGTTACCAAGCCAAAATCAATGGTGGACAGATCGGGAACTCGAGTCTCTGTAACTGTAATTCCTGCAAGTTTTCATTCAAAATTTCACCGTTTTCTTGCTACATTTGCCGGAATTCTAATCAAAAGATGGTCTTATGTCACTTCCTTATAAGGTAAATGATTTCAAATATGGTTTTGGCCGTAAGGTGTTGAAAAACGACAATTTTCGTACAGGGATTGCTTGATATATGAAAGAAACCTTTCATGTTCAATTTACCATCTTCTGCAGTCTTGAATGTAAGTGTCTGCGTACTGTTGCCTTCTCCAAACGGATTCACCGCTACTATACGAACTTCATACACTCTGAACTTCCTCAAGCCAGTAAGTTCAAATCGATCCGCAGATTGGCCATCAACACTGATGTTTTGTTCCTTATCAGTACCCTTGATTTTGTAATAAATGCGGTATCCAGTGATGTTAGCGTCCGGGTCTTTGTGGCTGGTTGGTAGTGAGACCCAGGTTAGAATTGTCATAGTCGATGAGACGTTGGATAAACCAAGCTCTACTGGGATGACTTCAGGTGCTGTGAAGAAAAAGAGCGATGTGGGAACTGAAAAGGTCATATGTAAAGAGCCCGTGTCAGCCACTCCTTTGTTATTGTTTTCATTCGGTATTAGACAAATTACGTGTAGAAATCCCTAAATCAACATCTAAAAACAAAGATCAAGATTTGATTTACCAAATTGTTTTCGTTCGATATTAGAACAATGCTCGTGCTTGTTACTGCAGCTACAAATCGACAGTAGTGGCAGCTCATTCAGCCAGCAAGCCGACAATAGCACAGGAGCACTGACACGTCTAGGTACCTTGGGTACCAGAGTCTCTAAGCTTTACTCACTTGGTGACAACTCAGTAAAGACGCCGCGGTCTCGAAGCATTACTCATTTTATAACACGCGCTCAGCCAAGACATCACAGTCTCGAAACTTTACGCTGAGCTCAGTCAAAATATTCTAATGACAGGTGGGAGTAGAGCTTGGAGACTCTGGTACCGAGGATATAGTTTGGACTAGCTACGTAACAAATATCTGATATAATATCAACGTACAAAACGTAATATGTTTCTTTGATTAACTTACGCGGTAGATATTTAAGGGTGGTGAAAGAACACACAGGGTCGCTCCAAGGTCCATAGTCAACAGTGAGGGCCCTCACTTTGAAACAGTAGAGAGTGTATAACAGGAGACCAGTTATATCATACGAAAGCACGGTGTGATCAACAGTTACGTTCACCTCTGGTGATCCAGACACGTTCGTGTTTATGTAACTCAGTTGGTAGCCTTGAAGAGTTCCGGACACGGCGTCCGGGGAGAGTGCTGACCACTCTACTCGAATGCTGGAGATGCTGGTGTTTTGGCAGTCACATTGGACGGGGAGACGCCTGGCGCTATTGAAGAGAGATTCAAAAGAAAAGAAAAAGACGGTTTAATAGCTCAATCAAATACTACTCCAAAATTTAGAAACCTATTTACTCTCTTTTTGAGTACTCGCTTTCTAATTTGCTAAAGTTTTAGAAGTCGGCAGGGCTAGTGATCATCCAGCAAGCAGGTTTTGTTTCTGACTGGCGAAGACAAAATGCCGCCAAACAAGAATTTTGCGCTAGAATAACTATTCCTTCAAGTGCTTCTAACGTTACATTTTATAATTAATAAATTGACAAATAGCTACAAATAGAGAGGAAGGACAAAACAGACCAAGATTTGTCTTCGATTTTATTGGGACATTGCCATTCATTTTGGATTCACACCGCTGTTAGTGTTTTCAACACTATTTCAAGTCATTTTATAATTCCTTAAACTGTTTGTGCGAATTTGGATTATGCGCAACGAAAATGCTCGTATTTTTTCATAAAGCCGCGGTTACTTACCTACACAGTTTGTAAATGCGGAATGAGTAACATGTTTTACTAATAGAGCAGTTTTCACATGACTGTCGTGAGTAATTACAAATTACTCGGTAACTCAGTGCGATTGCTTGGGGTTGTGATTGGTCGAGAGCATGATATTTGATCCTTCAGCCAATCAAATCGCGTAGAGAAACCAATTACACAATAACTTGTGACTACTTCACTTATTCTTCGCTCGCGAAAAGGAGAGGTTGTGAATCTCCCCGCTCTCGATTGGCTTGTTGTGGAATTATTATCGCATTTGATTGGATAGTGAATTACTCATGAATTGACCGATCCCGCTTTATTGTTCTACTCCCTAGTTACTGTTGCTACGTCGGAAAAGCCAAAATTTCACTTTGGCATAGAGCATGGAAAATTACACCGATTGCAGGAAAGTGTTAGAAGTTTGCTCATAGTATATGGGTTTTATATTTCGTCACGAAAAGCTGAAGAATTCGGTCTATTGCTTTCACGACAGTCATGTGAAAACCGCTCTAACAGCTACTGCTTTTGTAAGTCAAGTTTCCATACCTGCTTGACCAGTTTGTGCGAATACTGGCAGACTCCATGGACCATACGCGATGGTTCTCGCCCGCACACTGAAACTGTAGTTCCTGTCTTCAACCAGTCCTTCAAACTTTTTTGACTGATCCTCATGACTAATAATTTCGGTGATCCCATCCTCCTCGACCCCAACCAGAACTAGATTTGCCTCATACTGTGACAAAATGCCGTTGAGTTGCTCGGAGGGTACCCGTGACCATTGGAACGTCAACGTGTTGTGCGTTGCCAGTGCTAGAGTAACCTTTTGCGGGGAAAGTCCTGGAGCTGAGTAAACAGTTTTTTCTTTCAGGTTTTTGTCGTTTGTATGGCAAATAACTAGTTCCCTGAAAAACTATGACAGTGGGTGCACGGCCTACATATTAAGATCACGGTGAAACAAACTGCAATTTGACGCAGTAGCAACATGGAAATCATTGCCAGGGGAGGGTATATTTACCATTAGCTGTATAAAATCGATACAGTATTCCTATCGAAATGACAAAATAATAAGGGAGCCTCTCCCTCCGGCTACGGTGGTCTGGAATGCGATAGTACTTTTCAGTACACTTCATTTCCAAGGAAAGTTTTCTCAATTAAAGGATTCGCATCTCGAAGTTGGGGCTTTGATACATGTCAGTCTAATTGAAGAAATTTATTTTTATTTGTTTTAATATTATAATACGTACCATCTTGGTCTGTGCGACAGACTTGAAATTTTGATTTTGGGCCTTCTCCTGCAACGGTGCTTGCCGACACATTTATCAAATATCGGGTATAAATACTAAGTTCTGTGAGGACCAAGTTACGACCTATGTTTTGCGTTGTTGGCGTCCAGTCGTCTTCTGAGTCTTCAAGCCTGTGGTAGATTGTGTAATGTGTGATGATCCCTCGACGGTTTGATTCAGGAATCTCTTCCCAAGACACGTTGCATGATGTGCTACTCGCAGGAGAGGCAGTGACGCCTACTGGCGGTCCGTTTGGCGCTGGAAGGAGAGAAATAATGTTGCAAGCAGTTCAGCTCAGAATGTTTAAGGCAAGGTTGTCGCAAAAATTGGTCGAAAAAACTTAGGGGGTGGTCTATATTCCAAAGTCTTAACAATATCATTGCAGGACAGACTTCAAGTTGTAGAGGTTCACAAAATTGATATATTTTCGGTAACGTTTCTATGGCAACATATAATGTGACCTTTGAACTCTGCATTTCAACGGTTTTTAAAAACTGCCTTTGTGGACAAGGAAAGGCTAAAATTGCTGAGAATTTTGAAACGTGAAGTGATTCAGGTTGTGGCAGGCATCATTGATCTAATTGGATATGTTGACTTTCTCAATAGGAACCCTATTTTAGGACAAGTGAAATTTGATATCATTTTAATAACTTTGTAATTATAAATGCTGTGCACGAATTCCAATTAGCTTAATGAACCCTTAGGTAAGTCCCTTTATTCGCAATAGAGAAATGTTCCTAGCTATGCATTTTCCTTGTCTACAGTGGCAGTTTGTGAAAATGTTTAAACTGTGAGTTCAAAGGTCATATTTGACGTTGTCATAGAAACATTAAAATAAACATGCTAATTTTGATATTCCCTACAAGCTGAAATATTTACCGTAATGATATCTTCAAACGTATCGAATATAGACCACCCCCTAAGTTTTGTGACCATCCTAGCGAATGCCTTGCCTTAAACCTTCTGAGAGTTGCCCAACAGGGTGAATGTACAATATATTACGGAAGAAGCTACTGTTACCAACATCACTATCATCATCATCATCATCATCAAGCTTATATTCATCATCATTCTTATCATCGACAGCCTCAGCCTTCATTTACATCTTGATTCATGCTCATTTTTAGAGCGGATTTCAGATGAGCGTCGAAAAGTAAACGCAAAGTAAATAGACTCATCCAATCAGAAACGAAACCCATACAACAACCAACCAATCAGAAACGAAACCCATTCAACAACCAACCAATCAGACACGAAACCCATTCAGCAACAAAACAACCAGGAGGCGAAGTAATTACTCCTTACGTTTAGTCGCGACCCAAGTAAACACTAACGATTGAATTGTTCATACTAGTCCAATACTCTGACAAATTTATGCATGGTATTGTTCTCCCCCATTGTATTGCCTCGTTCTATAATACACTCCATTGCACTCCATTGTTTTAGACAATGCCTTGCATAAATTTGTCAGTGTATTGGACAACACTCAAAAGGAAATCTGATATACTTCCGACACAGATCTGAAATCCGCTATTTCTCATTCTCAAGAATACCTTTTTCTTCATTTACGTCTATGTTAGATGATATACTTCCTGAATTAAGACAGATTTTACCAGGATTTCGAGCAATTTTGTCAAAAAGTGGCCAAAACTACTCAAAACTTTAGAATCCCTTGACTTGATTTTGATTTGCTTTGGACGAACTACATATAAGGAATAACTTGAAATTCGCACGAAAAGCGGAGAAATTAAATTTCAAAGTTTACCACCTGGAGTACTGAATAACAGGAAAACTCCATGTCAAGCGCAATTCCTTCCAAATCACTATACCATTGTATATAAACGTCGAATCACTAAAACAATGTCGACAAATTGTTTTGTCAAATTTGGATTATGCGAAATAAATGCCTCGTAACCTACCTACGTCTGTAAAGACTGAAAGAGGAACAACTTTTACAATACAATAGTTAGTGTTACGGTTGTTTAATAGCCAAGTGTCCATACCTGCTTCACCAGTTTTTGCGAATACTGGCAAACTCCAGGGTCCAGGTTTGATGGTTCTCGCCCGCACGCTAAAACTGTAGTTTCTGTATTCAAGGAGACCTTCGAAAGTTTTGGAATGCTCTTCACGACTAATTTCCACGGTATTGGGCTCAGCCGTACTCCAAACCTGAGCTAATTCTGCCTCATACTGTGATAAAATGCCGTTGAGTTGCTCGGATGGCACCCGTGACCATTGGAACGTTAGCGTCTTGGGCTTCGCCAGTGTTAAGGTAACGTTTTGCGGAGGAAGTCCTGGAGCTGAATAAAAGGATATTCTCAAATCTCCTGACCTCGCACGATTTAAGATATCGACGTCAAAAAAATCTCGTGCAGCCCTACATGAAAACCGTTGGAGAAAATATATAGATCAATTAGCTTTCAGTTTCTGAAAGAAAGGATAGCGCTTTCGAACTGCAGATCCATTCGCTCCTTCCTTTTTAACATATGCAAGTTCACATCGTCTCAGTTTGAATTGTACTGAAAGGCTACATCCGATGGAACATTTAAGTTTAGTACACTTTATTTCTAGTCTACATTTGATTACCGAGGCAAGCGTGGGTGTGGATTATAGTAACTTTCAGCGTCCTACCTAAGTCTAATTGAAGAACTTTTTTATTTATCATAATACGTACCGTCTTGTTCTGTGTGACACACTTGAAAAGTTGAATTTGGGCCTTCTCCTGCAACAGTGCTTGCCGACACAATTATCAAATATTGGGTAAAAATATGAAGTTGTGTGATGGTCAAGGAACGACTTTCGTGTTGCGTTGTTGGTGTCCAGATGTCTTCTGAGTCTTCGCGTTTGTGGTAGATTGTGTAATGTGTGATGATCCCTCGACGGTTGGATTCAGGAATCTCTTCCCAAGACACGTTGCATAAACATTTAACTTAAATATACGTTCCTAGATTAAACTATTAACTATATTTAATAAAAATAATATTAACTATATTTAATAAAAATAGCTTTTAATTTAACCCTAGGTTTAGCTCATGTCTTTCACTTCTTGTGGAACCAACACAAGGATGTCGGGCATTGACCTGGTACCAGGTTAGAAACATCCTTGCTCAGTTGTGCTTTGCCCCTGAAGATTCACAACTAATTGGAGCCTTGGTGTTGGATAATCCGCTCTCACATCTTACTTCTCCTTCTATTCCCACCGTCTGCTATATCAGATTTGGGTACCTATAAATAAATAAATAAATAAATAAATATTAATATCTAATTACACTATAAACAAATCCCTTATTTACAAAGATAGATACATCACAGGTAATCAGGTAATCAATTTTTCTACAGCTATCATCCACACTACAATGGCCAACTATGATCTCACAGCGCATAACATCCTGCAACTTTCCCGTCAGCAAATCCACCATCTACGCTCCTCCCTCTTCGACCTCCTCAATGGCGACATCTTCTACCCTCTACACACCTGGCCCTCTAACATTCGACTACTCTTTTGGAAAAAACCTACCAGCGACACTGACACCTTCAAACTCCTCCTTTTCTTCATCGGCAATGGCTGTCCTCCTTCCACCATCTCTTCCTGGATTCTCTCTTCTCAACACTGGACTACACCGCAAAAGACTGATAAAAGAGAACGACAAATTAACTTCATACTCAACAACCTGGACACTAAATCTAACATCTGGTTCTACTTCGACTTACATTATAACAAATGGCTTTTTTTAAACGGAACTGCAAGAAACACTTAATTTTACCTTCTTTTTCACCTACTTATTTCAATTTCTACTTAAACATTCGCTATACCTTTACTTTCACGATAATTATTCAAGTCACAACCAGAAATTTACATTTAGTTTTCTATATTACATGACAATTAGATTCAAAATTCTAGCTTGTTGTAATTTCCTTTCCTTAGAATTTTATCATAACCAGTCAATTTTTATGGAAATTTGTATTCATGTGATTTTATCGACTACAGTAGATCTTTTATAACATTTTTAATGAAATTTTGTAAATAGTACATTTTTAATCTACCAGATCAATGAAATTTTCTTATTTAACTTTTTTCTTATAGATAGTCATATTTTAATTGATCTGTTATCTACCTTCTCAGAGTTATTAATTACAAATTTAATAAAAATATTTTTTGCAATTTGCAATCATTGTGTACATTTATATTTCACTTGGCTATTCTACAAATTTTAGCATAAAGAAGCATAAAGTCGCTGGTTGGCTGTTAAATACTGCTAGTAATCACTTTGACTTTTCACTGCTGAGGTGACGTAGCTGTGCAATGCAGTATTTGGTCCCTCTACCACATAAATTTTCACCTAATTTTCACAGATAATCTCCTCCTTAAGCTATAAAAGCTGCTAAGATTCTAACTTTTCACCAAATAGAGGTTTGACGTAGCTGTACTACAGTATTTAGTCCCTCTACCATTATAATCTTATCACCTAACAACTCTTGACAAAGCATTAACATGGTTACTCTAATTAAACTTTAATAATCACATTATTAATTTACACTCCATAGTCTGATCCCGCTGTTCCCATGATCAGTGGAGGGGAACCCAATAAAACGGGATTCCTTTATACCAACAACCAATGAGCCACATGGACTTGTTAGTGGATCTACTGATAATGATAGCTTTACCAACAACTTTGTATTGTATCCACAGTAGGGATACAACTTTAATTCCTAGCAACTCTTTGGATGGACGGTTGTTGCCATTTGTTCTTTTAACACCCATTTAAACTAACACATAATTTACACAGGATGTATACCATGTACCAGCAATTATATATGCTCTTTATTCCCTACACAGCAAAATATGGTTATCCTGTTTTATAAAATCATGTTTTACAAATTGCTAGCATTTCCTTTTATATTCAGTAGTTTCCAGTCATATATTTCAATCATTAATTTCCAGTTTAACATCACTTTACAGATTATGCCAGACACCACCATCAACAAGAATGAAGCGTATAACCTCAAAAAAGAGAAAAAAAGAAAAAAGAAAAGAAACTACAGACAGAATAAGAAAAAATAAGACACAGAAAACACCTATCATACACAGAAAACCCATCCGCAACCTCACCACATGGAAACGCATTACCCTTCACTCTTCATCATTCACCCAAAGACAAAAGAAATCCCTAAAGAAAATCCACAACCTATCATCCTACACAGAGTTCAACAACATCAAGCTTCACAACCTCCAGTCCTGCATCACTTCTACCACTCAAAAAGACAGTTCCGGCCTTCTCACCACCACCTCTTCTGCTACCACTGACCTCGTAAACCAAATCCAAGAACTTACTCAACAAAATGAAGAATACACCAAGAGAATTAACAATATACTTACAGAATCAACTAATAAACATCAGAATAGAATTAGAGACATTAGAATTAAATCTACAAATTTAGGTTATAATATACGTACTAGAATTTATAAAATTAATAATTTACATTATAATTTCATTTCCCATATTCAAGATAGAATTAACCTTATTAAATTTAATACCAGTTCTAAACTTAAATCTAAAATAGAATTTACTCGTCGCTCACTAATACATAAAGAAAGAATTAAACTACAATCCGCTAATAAAATCCATAACTTCACTAACATTACATTTCCATCTAACTTAGTTGATCTACTTAATAAAGGTACTAATTTTATTCCTACTGCACTTAACCTAAATGCTAACATCGCTAAAGAAACTATTAAATCTGAAGTCAATTCCGCACTTTGTAAAGTATGTCGTTATTATGGAATATATATAGTTAGTTTTTTTAAATTTATTAGAATCCAAATTTAGATTCTTTTCCAATTTTCCTTTGTAATTAAAAATTTCTGCATAACCGACAATTTATCTTCTATTAATGGTTATGCTTCTTACTAGTTAGGTTCTATAAATAATTACATTTTTCATTGGATATAGTTTCAAATTTATTATTGACATGCTATTGCATATCTTCTTTAAAATTTCTACATAACCGACAAAGTAACTCTATGGTTATGCTGCTTAATTAGAATTTTTATATCAATCTACAGTATTGGTATTTACACATAAATCTACTTCAATATTGACATGCAAGAAATTAGATCTTGATCCCTCCTGGGATTTAAGTATTAGCAAGTCATATATACATTATTTATTAATGTATTTTATAAAATACATTTATTATAATAAATCTGATGAAATGAAGTCCTGGTTCTGTTTCATTTTTTAGTTTATTTTTATTCAGGCCCCATTACCTGAACCCGCCTTGGTTCAGACGTTGGTTGGCTTCGCCAGACGTTGTTCGGTTCCAATGGAAATGTAATATCACAATATCTAATCGATGCATTACTCTGAGACATGATTCATATAACCTCTATTACCTGAACCCACCATGGTTCAGGCGATAATCAGGCTCTACTAGGGGTGCTGGAGAAGAAACATGTTCGAGACATGGTCCGTATAACCTATACCACTTTAGAGCCTTCTTATAAATAAGTAAAGATAAGGAAGGAAGCGTCGTTTACAATCACTTAAGCCCTTTTGGTCTGCTGCCGACACGTATCCATAGAGAACAAGTTATTATACTTATTACAGAGAACAGAGAACAAAGAATTCTACTTATCTTTATATCAGCTACTTCTACTACATATCCATAGAGAACGTAATAATTATATTTTAAAATGATGCACATGCTTAGAGAACGAAGAATTCTACTTATCATTCTTATTATGGAATCTTGCTGCTACATTCTACATCCAGAATTCTAATTGATATTACTGCATGAACGTGGAATTCCACTCGTCCTTAGAGTATGCAGAATTCTCATTGATATTACTGCATGAACATAGAATTCCACTTACTCTTATTATGATATCTCGCAACTACTTTTATCTGATATTACTACATATCAATGAATAACGAGGAATTCTATTTGATCTTAGTACATATCCATTAAGAACGAAACATTATATTGATCCTACTTCAAATCTATTAAGAACGAAACATTTTCATTACTCATTCTAAAATGGTCTTTTCACACCTGTATATTCTGCAACTTACAGCTCACCTGGAAAACTACTAGAGTCTTACATGTAATTTATATAAGTTTACTGCATAATCATAGAGAACAAGAAATTGTACTTGATTTTAATACTTCTATTTTGATTTCACTGTATATTCTCAAAGAATGAAGAGTTCTACTGCTTATTGTTGTACCAGTAATTTACAGCTGCTCTAATTCGGAATTACTATAACTTATATGTAGAGAACGTAAAATTCTACTTAAGTTATCATTGCTTTTACGGAAGCACAAAATTGCCATTTCACCTTCCTATATTTTCCATATTTTTAGAGTAATAATTACCCAATTTATAAGAACGAAAATTCTATATTCTCGTGCAATATTATGTTAACCTCATGGCGCTATAATTTATCAATTTCATAATTTTACTGCTACTAAACTCTTCCATTTAGTCAATATAATCCATCCTACAATAATCTACAACATTCCGACTTTCGTCTCCACATGGCTTTCGCAGAGAAAAAAACAAAGAACAGAAAATCAAGACGTTCTATGATGTATACATCCTCCAAGACCCCATTAAAAAGTATCAATAAAACCAATATGCAATAAATATAACAGTCCACCTTTTTGATTACATACCTTCTGATTTCTACCGAGACTTTTGGTATACGTCGTCACCATTCCTTCTCCCAACCGCCATTACAAGCTCAAGTCAAGTAAAGAACGAAAGATCCCCCACATTGTATGGCCTGTCTTCATCCATAAACAAGTCCAACTTCCCCTCCTGATAGCCAAACACAAGTTCCCATATCATAATGTGTCATGTCATCCACTTTTCATCTCAAAAATCAACTTTTTTACAGAAAACTAAACGTGTTCTACCAGCTAAAAGCAGGCACCACGATAAAACCGCTGACCACTGTCCCGCCGACTCGCCATATTACGCGTCATGCAAAAATATGACGTCACGCTGATCACGTAATATTTCAGAAACATACACCTGAACCACTCCTTCTTTTTCTACGAAAATACCATCTTCATTCTTCAAACTTCATATATATCGAAAAGGTAAACTTTCAGTTCCATTTATAAGCGACTTAGCTCTCCTTTTTTGCAATTTTTCTATATATTTACACCGCGAGAGCTCGCTAAAATGAAGTTTTATTTTCACGCTTTTTTCCTCTTTCGCGAAAACAACTCCTTTTTACAGGAATTTGTTGCATCTATTTTTTCCAAATACGATGGATTTACATCACCTAGACAGTTGATAGTTTGTTTTATTTTTATTTTCACTCCTAATTGTTACATCCTAATTGTTACATCCAAACTAATAATTTCTTACAGTTCTTACTATATCGCGGTTTTTTCAGATTATAAACAAGAAATTACGAGTTACATTTTCACCGTAAAATTTTGTATATATATTTTTTGCAGCATCAAACCCATTCCTCACAACTCCTATTACCCATCAAGCCACTACATTCTTACTTCCATTTTAAAGGTATTTATTTTCATTCTTTAGCTCTTACGATTATCGCGGTCTTGGTTATATTTATGCACTAAAATTACGAGCTTGCCTTCACCGTAGTAATATATTTTTTGCAGCTCTTATACCTGTACTCCTGCTCAAATACTCCGCTTTCTTCTCCTACATAAGGTAAATTCTCTTCATATATTATGCGAAATTGTTTCAGTGTAGGTTTTTAATACATCTCGTACTTTTCTTAAAAGTACGATAACAATTAATACACGTATTTATACCTAAACTTATCAGCATAAAAAGCATCAACATAAATAGCATAAACATTTAACTTAAATATACGTTCCTAGATTAAACTATTAACTATATTTAATAAAAATAATATTAACTATATTTAATAAAAATAGCTTTTAATTTAACCCTAGGTTTAGCTCATGTCTTTCACTTCTTGTGGAACCAACACAAGGATGTCGGGCATTGACCTGGTACCAGGTTAGAAACATCCTTGCTCAGTTGTGCTTTGCCCCTGAAGATTCACAACTAATTGGAGCCTTGGTGTTGGATAATCCGCTCTCACATCTTACTTCTCCTTCTATTCCCACCGTCTGCTATATCAGATTTGGGTACCTATAAATAAATAAATAAATAAATAAATATTAATATCTAATTACACTATAAACAAATCCCTTATTTACAAAGATAGATACATCACAGGTAATCAGGTAATCAATTTTTCTACAGCTATCATCCACACTACAATGGCCAACTATGATCTCACAGCGCATAACATCCTGCAACTTTCCCGTCAGCAAATCCACCATCTACGCTCCTCCCTCTTCGACCTCCTCAATGGCGACATCTTCTACCCTCTACACACCTGGCCCTCTAACATTCGACTACTCTTTTGGAAAAAACCTACCAGCGACACTGACACCTTCAAACTCCTCCTTTTCTTCATCGGCAATGGCTGTCCTCCTTCCACCATCTCTTCCTGGATTCTCTCTTCTCAACACTGGACTACACCGCAAAAGACTGATAAAAGAGAACGACAAATTAACTTCATACTCAACAACCTGGACACTAAATCTAACATCTGGTTCTACTTCGACTTACATTATAACAAATGGCTTTTTTTAAACGGAACTGCAAGAAACACTTAATTTTACCTTCTTTTTCACCTACTTATTTCAATTTCTACTTAAACATTCGCTATACCTTTACTTTCACGATAATTATTCAAGTCACAACCAGAAATTTACATTTAGTTTTCTATATTACATGACAATTAGATTCAAAATTCTAGCTTGTTGTAATTTCCTTTCCTTAGAATTTTATCATAACCAGTCAATTTTTATGGAAATTTGTATTCATGTGATTTTTATCGACTACAGTAGATCTTTTATAACATTTTAATGAAATTTTGTAAATAGTACATTTTTAATCTACCAGATCAATGAAATTTTCTTATTTAACTTTTTTCTTATAGATAGTCATATTTTAATTGATCTGTTATCTACCTTCTCAGAGTTATTAATTACAAATTTAATAAAAAATATTTTTTGCAATTTGCAATCATTGTGTACATTTATATTTCACTTGGCTATTCTACAAATTTTAGCATAAAGAAGCATAAAGTCGCTGGTTGGCTGTTAAATACTGCTAGTAATCACTTTGACTTTTCACTGCTGAGGTGACGTAGCTGTGCAATGCAGTATTTGGTCCCTCTACCACATAAATTTTCACCTAATTTTCACAGATAATCTCCTCCTTAAGCTATAAAAGCTGCTAAGATTCTAACTTTTCACCAAATAGAGGTTTGACGTAGCTGTACTACAGTATTTAGTCCCTCTACCATTATAATCTTATCACCTAACAACTCTTGACAAAGCATTAACATGGTTACTCTAATTAAACTTTAATAATCACATTATTAATTTACACTCCATAGTCTGATCCCGCTGTTCCCATGATCAGTGGAGGGGAACCCAATAAAACGGGATTCCTTTATACCAACAACCAATGAGCCACATGGACTTGTTAGTGGATCTACTGATAATGATAGCTTTACCAACAACTTTGTATTGTATCCACAGTAGGGATACAACTTTAATTCCTAGCAACTCTTTGGATGGACGGTTGTTGCCATTTGTTCTTTTAACACCCATTTAAACTAACACATAATTTACACAGGATGTATACCATGTACCAGCAATTATATATGCTCTTTATTCCCTACACAGCAAAATATGGTTATCCTGTTTTATAAAATCATGTTTTACAAATTGCTAGCATTTCCTTTTATATTCAGTAGTTTCCAGTCATATATTTCAATCATTAATTTCCAGTTTAACATCACTTTACAGATTATGCCAGACACCACCATCAACAAGAATGAAGCGTATAACCTCAAAAAAGAGAAAAAAAGAAAAAAGAAAAGAAACTACAGACAGAATAAGAAAAATAAGACACAGAAAACACCTATCATACACAGAAAACCCATCCGCAACCTCACCACATGGAAACGCATTACCCTTCACTCTTCATCATTCACCCAAAGACAAAAGAAATCCCTAAAGAAAATCCACAACCTATCATCCTACACAGAGTTCAACAACATCAAGCTTCACAACCTCCAGTCCTGCATCACTTCTACCACTCAAAAGACAGTTCCGGCCTTCTCACCACCACCTCTTCTGCTACCACTGACCTCGTAAACCAAATCCAAGAACTTACTCAACAAATGAAGAATACACCAAGAGAATTAACAATATACTTACAGAATCAACTAATAAACATCAGAATAGAATTAGAGACATTAGAATTAAATCTACAAATTTAGGTTATAATATACGTACTAGAATTTATAAAATTAATAATTTACATTATAATTTCATTTCCCATATTCAAGATAGAATTAACCTTATTAAATTTAATACCAGTTCTAAACTTAAATCTAAAATAGAATTTACTCGTCGCTCACTAATACATAAAGAAAGAATTAAACTACAATCCGCTAATAAAATCCATAACTTCACTAACATTACATTTCCATCTAACTTAGTTGATCTACTTAATAAAGGTACTAATTTTATTCCTACTGCACTTAACCTAAATGCTAACATCGCTAAAGAAACTATTAAATCTGAAGTCAATTCCGCACTTTGTAAAGTATGTCGTTATTATGGAATATATATAGTTAGTTTTTTAAATTTATTAGAATCCAAATTTAGATTCTTTTCCAATTTTCCTTTGTAATTAAAAATTTCTGCATAACCGACAATTTATCTTCTATTAATGGTTATGCTTCTTACTAGTTAGGTTCTATAAATAATTACATTTTTCATTGGATATAGTTTCAAATTTATTATTGACATGCTATTGCATATCTTCTTTAAAATTTCTACATAACCGACAAAGTAACTCTATGGTTATGCTGCTTAATTAGAATTTTTATATCAATCTACAGTATTGGTATTTACACATAAATCTACTTCAATATTGACATGCAAGAAATTAGATCTTGATCCCTCCTGGGATTTAAGTATTAGCAAGTCATATATACATTATTTATTAATGTATTTTATAAAATACATTTATTATAATAAATCTGATGAAATGAAGTCCTGGTTCTGTTTCATTTTTTAGTTTATTTTTATTCAGGCCCCATTACCTGAACCCGCCTTGGTTCAGACGTTGGTTGGCTTCGCCAGACGTTGTTCGGTTCCAATGGAAATGTAATATCACAATATCTAATCGATGCATTACTCTGAGACATGATTCATATAACCTCTATTACCTGAACCCACCATGGTTCAGGCGATAATCAGGCTCTACTAGGGGTGCTGGAGAAGAAACATGTTCGAGACATGGTCCGTATAACCTATACCACTTTAGAGCCTTCTTATAAATAAGTAAAGATAAGGAAGGAAGCGTCGTTTACAATCACTTAAGCCCTTTTGGTCTGCTGCCGACACGTATCCATAGAGAACAAGTTATTATACTTATTACAGAGAACAGAGAACAAAGAATTCTACTTATCTTTATATCAGCTACTTCTACTACATATCCATAGAGAACGTAATAATTATATTTTAAAATGATGCACATGCTTAGAGAACGAAGAATTCTACTTATCATTCTTATTATGGAATCTTGCTGCTACATTCTACATCCAGAATTCTAATTGATATTACTGCATGAACGTGGAATTCCACTCGTCCTTAGAGTATGCAGAATTCTCATTGATATTACTGCATGAACATAGAATTCCACTTACTCTTATTATGATATCTCGCAACTACTTTTATCTGATATTACTACATATCAATGAATAACGAGGAATTCTATTTGATCTTAGTACATATCCATTAAGAACGAAACATTATATTGATCCTACTTCAAATCTATTAAGAACGAAACATTTTCATTACTCATTCTAAAATGGTCTTTTCACACCTGTATATTCTGCAACTTACAGCTCACCTGGAAAACTACTAGAGTCTTACATGTAATTTATATAAGTTTACTGCATAATCATAGAGAACAAGAAATTGTACTTGATTTTAATACTTCTATTTTGATTTCACTGTATATTCTCAAAGAATGAAGAGTTCTACTGCTTATTGTTGTACCAGTAATTTACAGCTGCTCTAATTCGGAATTACTATAACTTATATGTAGAGAACGTAAAATTCTACTTAAGTTATCATTGCTTTTACGGAAGCACAAAATTGCCATTTCACCTTCCTATATTTTCCATATTTTTAGAGTAATAATTACCCAATTTATAAGAACGAAAATTCTATATTCTCGTGCAATATTATGTTAACCTCATGGCGCTATAATTTATCAATTTCATAATTTTACTGCTACTAAACTCTTCCATTTAGTCAATATAATCCATCCTACAATAATCTACAACATTCCGACTTTCGTCTCCACATGGCTTTCGCAGAGAAAAAAACAAAGAACAGAAAATCAAGACGTTCTATGATGTATACATCCTCCAAGACCCCATTAAAAAGTATCAATAAAACCAATATGCAATAAATATAACAGTCCACCTTTTTGATTACATACCTTCTGATTTCTACCGAGACTTTTGGTATACGTCGTCACCATTCCTTCTCCCAACCGCCATTACAAGCTCAAGTCAAGTAAAGAACGAAAGATCCCCCACATTGTATGGCCTGTCTTCATCCATAAACAAGTCCAACTTCCCCTCCTGATAGCCAAACACAAGTTCCCATATCATAATGTGTCATGTCATCCACTTTTCATCTCAAAAATCAACTTTTTTACAGAAAACTAAACGTGTTCTACCAGCTAAAAGCAGGCACCACGATAAAACCGCTGACCACTGTCCCGCCGACTCGCCATATTACGCGTCATGCAAAAATATGACGTCACGCTGATCACGTAATATTTCAGAAACATACACCTGAACCACTCCTTCTTTTTCTACGAAAATACCATCTTCATTCTTCAAACTTCATATATATCGAAAAGGTAAACTTTCAGTTCCATTTATAAGCGACTTAGCTCTCCTTTTTTGCAATTTTTCTATATATTTACACCGCGAGAGCTCGCTAAAATGAAGTTTTATTTTCACGCTTTTTTCCTCTTTCGCGAAAACAACTCCTTTTTACAGGAATTTGTTGCATCTATTTTTTCCAAATACGATGGATTTACATCACCTAGACAGTTGATAGTTTGTTTTATTTTTATTTTCACTCCTAATTGTTACATCCTAATTGTTACATCCAAACTAATAATTTCTTACAGTTCTTACTATATCGCGGTTTTTTCAGATTATAAACAAGAAATTACGAGTTACATTTTCACCGTAAAATTTTGTATATATATTTTTTGCAGCATCAAACCCATTCCTCACAACTCCTATTACCCATCAAGCCACTACATTCTTACTTCCATTTTAAAGGTATTTATTTTCATTCTTTAGCTCTTACGATTATCGCGGTCTTGGTTATATTTATGCACTAAAATTACGAGCTTGCCTTCACCGTAGTAATATATTTTTTGCAGCTCTTATACCTGTACTCCTGCTCAAATACTCCGCTTTCTTCTCCTACATAAGGTAAATTCTCTTCATATATTATGCGAAATTGTTTCAGTGTAGGTTTTTAATACATCTCGTACTTTTCTTAAAAGTACGATAACAATTAATACACGTATTTATACCTAAACTTATCAGCATAAAAAGCATCAACATAAATAGCATAAACATTTAACTTAAATATACGTTCCTAGATTAAACTATTAACTATATTTAATAAAAATAATATTAACTATATTTAATAAAAATAGCTTTTAATTTAACCCTAGGTTTAGCTCATGTCTTTCACTTCTTGTGGAACCAACACAAGGATGTCGGGCATTGACCTGGTACCAGGTTAGAAACATCCTTGCTCAGTTGTGCTTTGCCCCTGAAGATTCACAACTAATTGGAGCCTTGGTGTTGGATAATCCGCTCTCACATCTTACTTCTCCTTCTATTCCCACCGTCTGCTATATCAGATTTGGGTACCTATAAATAAATAAATAAATAAATAAATATTAATATCTAATTACACTATAAACAAATCCCTTATTTACAAAGATAGATACATCACAGGTAATCAGGTAATCAATTTTTCTACAGCTATCATCCACACTACAATGGCCAACTATGATCTCACAGCGCATAACATCCTGCAACTTTCCCGTCAGCAAATCCACCATCTACGCTCCTCCCTCTTCGACCTCCTCAATGGCGACATCTTCTACCCTCTACACACCTGGCCCTCTAACATTCGACTACTCTTTTGGAAAAAACCTACCAGCGACACTGACACCTTCAAACTCCTCCTTTTCTTCATCGGCAATGGCTGTCCTCCTTCCACCATCTCTTCCTGGATTCTCTCTTCTCAACACTGGACTACACCGCAAAAGACTGATAAAAGAGAACGACAAATTAACTTCATACTCAACAACCTGGACACTAAATCTAACATCTGGTTCTACTTCGACTTACATTATAACAAATGGCTTTTTTTAAACGGAACTGCAAGAAACACTTAATTTTACCTTCTTTTTCACCTACTTATTTCAATTTCTACTTAAACATTCGCTATACCTTTACTTTCACGATAATTATTCAAGTCACAACCAGAAATTTACATTTAGTTTTCTATATTACATGACAATTAGATTCAAAATTCTAGCTTGTTGTAATTTCCTTTCCTTAGAATTTTATCATAACCAGTCAATTTTTATGGAAATTTGTATTCATGTGATTTTTATCGACTACAGTAGATCTTTTATAACATTTTTAATGAAATTTTGTAAATAGTACATTTTTAATCTACCAGATCAATGAAATTTTCTTATTTAACTTTTTTCTTATAGATAGTCATATTTTAATTGATCTGTTATCTACCTTCTCAGAGTTATTAATTACAAATTTAATAAAAAATATTTTTTGCAATTTGCAATCATTGTGTACATTTATATTTCACTTGGCTATTCTACAAATTTTAGCATAAAGAAGCATAAAGTCGCTGGTTGGCTGTTAAATACTGCTAGTAATCACTTTGACTTTTCACTGCTGAGGTGACGTAGCTGTGCAATGCAGTATTTGGTCCCTCTACCACATAAATTTTCACCTAATTTTCACAGATAATCTCCTCCTTAAGCTATAAAAGCTGCTAAGATTCTAACTTTTCACCAAATAGAGGTTTGACGTAGCTGTACTACAGTATTTAGTCCCTCTACCATTATAATCTTATCACCTAACAACTCTTGACAAAGCATTAACATGGTTACTCTAATTAAACTTTAATAATCACATTATTAATTTACACTCCATAGTCTGATCCCGCTGTTCCCATGATCAGTGGAGGGGAACCCAATAAAACGGGATTCCTTTATACCAACAACCAATGAGCCACATGGACTTGTTAGTGGATCTACTGATAATGATAGCTTTACCAACAACTTTGTATTGTATCCACAGTAGGGATACAACTTTAATTCCTAGCAACTCTTTGGATGGACGGTTGTTGCCATTTGTTCTTTTAACACCCATTTAAACTAACACATAATTTACACAGGATGTATACCATGTACCAGCAATTATATATGCTCTTTATTCCCTACACAGCAAAATATGGTTATCCTGTTTTATAAAATCATGTTTTACAAATTGCTAGCATTTCCTTTTATATTCAGTAGTTTCCAGTCATATATTTCAATCATTAATTTCCAGTTTAACATCACTTTACAGATTATGCCAGACACCACCATCAACAAGAATGAAGCGTATAACCTCAAAAAAGAGAAAAAAAGAAAAAAGAAAAGAAACTACAGACAGAATAAGAAAAATAAGACACAGAAAACACCTATCATACACAGAAAACCCATCCGCAACCTCACCACATGGAAACGCATTACCCTTCACTCTTCATCATTCACCCAAAGACAAAAGAAATCCCTAAAGAAAATCCACAACCTATCATCCTACACAGAGTTCAACAACATCAAGCTTCACAACCTCCAGTCCTGCATCACTTCTACCACTCAAAAAGACAGTTCCGGCCTTCTCACCACCACCTCTTCTGCTACCACTGACCTCGTAAACCAAATCCAAGAACTTACTCAACAAAATGAAGAATACACCAAGAGAATTAACAATATACTTACAGAATCAACTAATAAACATCAGAATAGAATTAGAGACATTAGAATTAAATCTACAAATTTAGGTTATAATATACGTACTAGAATTTATAAAATTAATAATTTACATTATAATTTCATTTCCCATATTCAAGATAGAATTAACCTTATTAAATTTAATACCAGTTCTAAACTTAAATCTAAAATAGAATTTACTCGTCGCTCACTAATACATAAAGAAAGAATTAAACTACAATCCGCTAATAAAATCCATAACTTCACTAACATTACATTTCCATCTAACTTAGTTGATCTACTTAATAAAGGTACTAATTTTATTCCTACTGCACTTAACCTAAATGCTAACATCGCTAAAGAAACTATTAAATCTGAAGTCAATTCCGCACTTTGTAAAGTATGTCGTTATTATGGAATATATATAGTTAGTTTTTTTTTAAATTTATTAGAATCCAAATTTAGATTCTTTTCCAATTTTCCTTTGTAATTAAAAATTTCTGCATAACCGACAATTTATCTTCTATTAATGGTTATGCTTCTTACTAGTTAGGTTCTATAAATAATTACATTTTTCATTGGATATAGTTTCAAATTTATTATTGACATGCTATTGCATATCTTCTTTAAAATTTCTACATAACCGACAAAGTAACTCTATGGTTATGCTGCTTAATTAGAATTTTTATATCAATCTACAGTATTGGTATTTACACATAAATCTACTTCAATATTGACATGCAAGAAATTAGATCTTGATCCCTCCTGGGATTTAAGTATTAGCAAGTCATATATACATTATTTATTAATGTATTTTATAAAATACATTTATTATAATAAATCTGATGAAATGAAGTCCTGGTTCTGTTTCATTTTTTAGTTTATTTTTATTCAGGCCCCATTACCTGAACCCGCCTTGGTTCAGACGTTGGTTGGCTTCGCCAGACGTTGTTCGGTTCCAATGGAAATGTAATATCACAATATCTAATCGATGCATTACTCTGAGACATGATTCATATAACCTCTATTACCTGAACCCACCATGGTTCAGGCGATAATCAGGCTCTACTAGGGGTGCTGGAGAAGAAACATGTTCGAGACATGGTCCGTATAACCTATACCACTTTAGAGCCTTCTTATAAATAAGTAAAGATAAGGAAGGAAGCGTCGTTTACAATCACTTAAGCCCTTTTGGTCTGCTGCCGACACGTATCCATAGAGAACAAGTTATTATACTTATTACAGAGAACAGAGAACAAAGAATTCTACTTATCTTTATATCAGCTACTTCTACTACATATCCATAGAGAACGTAATAATTATATTTTAAAATGATGCACATGCTTAGAGAACGAAGAATTCTACTTATCATTCTTATTATGGAATCTTGCTGCTACATTCTACATCCAGAATTCTAATTGATATTACTGCATGAACGTGGAATTCCACTCGTCCTTAGAGTATGCAGAATTCTCATTGATATTACTGCATGAACATAGAATTCCACTTACTCTTATTATGATATCTCGCAACTACTTTTATCTGATATTACTACATATCAATGAATAACGAGGAATTCTATTTGATCTTAGTACATATCCATTAAGAACGAAACATTATATTGATCCTACTTCAAATCTATTAAGAACGAAACATTTTCATTACTCATTCTAAAATGGTCTTTTCACACCTGTATATTCTGCAACTTACAGCTCACCTGGAAAACTACTAGAGTCTTACATGTAATTTATATAAGTTTACTGCATAATCATAGAGAACAAGAAATTGTACTTGATTTTAATACTTCTATTTTGATTTCACTGTATATTCTCAAAGAATGAAGAGTTCTACTGCTTATTGTTGTACCAGTAATTTACAGCTGCTCTAATTCGGAATTACTATAACTTATATGTAGAGAACGTAAAATTCTACTTAAGTTATCATTGCTTTTACGGAAGCACAAAATTGCCATTTCACCTTCCTATATTTTCCATATTTTTAGAGTAATAATTACCCAATTTATAAGAACGAAAATTCTATATTCTCGTGCAATATTATGTTAACCTCATGGCGCTATAATTTATCAATTTCATAATTTTACTGCTACTAAACTCTTCCATTTAGTCAATATAATCCATCCTACAATAATCTACAACATTCCGACTTTCGTCTCCACATGGCTTTCGCAGAGAAAAAAACAAAGAACAGAAAATCAAGACGTTCTATGATGTATACATCCTCCAAGACCCCATTAAAAAGTATCAATAAAACCAATATGCAATAAATATAACAGTCCACCTTTTTGATTACATACCTTCTGATTTCTACCGAGACTTTTGGTATACGTCGTCACCATTCCTTCTCCCAACCGCCATTACAAGCTCAAGTCAAGTAAAGAACGAAAGATCCCCCACATTGTATGGCCTGTCTTCATCCATAAACAAGTCCAACTTCCCCTCCTGATAGCCAAACACAAGTTCCCATATCATAATGTGTCATGTCATCCACTTTTCATCTCAAAAATCAACTTTTTTACAGAAAACTAAACGTGTTCTACCAGCTAAAAGCAGGCACCACGATAAAACCGCTGACCACTGTCCCGCCGACTCGCCATATTACGCGTCATGCAAAAATATGACGTCACGCTGATCACGTAATATTTCAGAAACATACACCTGAACCACTCCTTCTTTTTCTACGAAAATACCATCTTCATTCTTCAAACTTCATATATATCGAAAAGGTAAACTTTCAGTTCCATTTATAAGCGACTTAGCTCTCCTTTTTTGCAATTTTTCTATATATTTACACCGCGAGAGCTCGCTAAAATGAAGTTTTATTTTCACGCTTTTTTCCTCTTTCGCGAAAACAACTCCTTTTTACAGGAATTTGTTGCATCTATTTTTTCCAAATACGATGGATTTACATCACCTAGACAGTTGATAGTTTGTTTTATTTTATTTTCACTCCTAATTGTTACATCCTAATTGTTACATCCAAACTAATAATTTCTTACAGTTCTTACTATATCGCGGTTTTTTCAGATTATAAACAAGAAATTACGAGTTACATTTTCACCGTAAAATTTTGTATATATATTTTTTGCAGCATCAAACCCATTCCTCACAACTCCTATTACCCATCAAGCCACTACATTCTTACTTCCATTTTAAAGGTATTTATTTTCATTCTTTAGCTCTTACGATTATCGCGGTCTTGGTTATATTATGCACTAAAATTACGAGCTTGCCTTCACCGTAGTAATATATTTTTTGCAGCTCTTATACCTGTACTCCTGCTCAAATACTCCGCTTTCTTCTCCTACATAAGGTAAATTCTCTTCATATATTATGCGAAATTGTTTCAGTGTAGGTTTTTAATACATCTCGTACTTTTCTTAAAAGTACGATAACAATTAATACACGTATTTATACCTAAACTTATCAGCATAAAAAGCATCAACATAAATAGCATAAACATTTAACTTAAATATACGTTCCTAGATTAAACTATTAACTATATTTAATAAAAATAATATTAACTATATTTAATAAAAATAGCTTTTAATTTAACCCTAGGTTTAGCTCATGTCTTTCACTTCTTGTGGAACCAACACAAGGATGTCGGGCATTGACCTGGTACCAGGTTAGAAACATCCTTGCTCAGTTGTGCTTTGCCCCTGAAGATTCACAACTAATTGGAGCCTTGGTGTTGGATAATCCGCTCTCACATCTTACTTCTCCTTCTATTCCACCGTCTGCTATATCAGATTTGGGTACCTATAAATAAATAAATAAATAAATAAATATTAATATCTAATTACACTATAAACAAATCCCTTATTTACAAAGATAGATACATCACAGGTAATCAGGTAATCAATTTTTCTACAGCTATCATCCACACTACAATGGCCAACTATGATCTCACAGCGCATAACATCCTGCAACTTTCCCGTCAGCAAATCCACCATCTACGCTCCTCCCTCTTCGACCTCCTCAATGGCGACATCTTCTACCCTCTACACACCTGGCCCTCTAACATTCGACTACTCTTTTGGAAAAAACCTACCAGCGACACTGACACCTTCAAACTCCTCCTTTTCTTCATCGGCAATGGCTGTCCTCCTTCCACCATCTCTTCCTGGATTCTCTCTTCTCAACACTGGACTACACCGCAAAAGACTGATAAAAGAGAACGACAAATTAACTTCATACTCAACAACCTGGACACTAAATCTAACATCTGGTTCTACTTCGACTTACATTATAACAAATGGCTTTTTTTAAACGGAACTGCAAGAAACACTTAATTTTACCTTCTTTTTCACCTACTTATTTCAATTTCTACTTAAACATTCGCTATACCTTTACTTTCACGATAATTATTCAAGTCACAACCAGAAATTTACATTTAGTTTTCTATATTACATGACAATTAGATTCAAAATTCTAGCTTGTTGTAATTTCCTTTCCTTAGAATTTTATCATAACCAGTCAATTTTTATGGAAATTTGTATTCATGTGATTTTTATCGACTACAGTAGATCTTTTATAACATTTTTAATGAAATTTTGTAAATAGTACATTTTTAATCTACCAGATCAATGAAATTTTCTTATTTAACTTTTTTCTTATAGATAGTCATATTTTAATTGATCTGTTATCTACCTTCTCAGAGTTATTAATTACAAATTTAATAAAAAATATTTTTTGCAATTTGCAATCATTGTGTACATTTATATTTCACTTGGCTATTCTACAAATTTTAGCATAAAGAAGCATAAAGTCGCTGGTTGGCTGTTAAATACTGCTAGTAATCACTTTGACTTTTCACTGCTGAGGTGACGTAGCTGTGCAATGCAGTATTTGGTCCCTCTACCACATAAATTTTCACCTAATTTTCACAGATAATCTCCTCCTTAAGCTATAAAAGCTGCTAAGATTCTAACTTTTCACCAAATAGAGGTTTGACGTAGCTGTACTACAGTATTTAGTCCCTCTACCATTATAATCTTATCACCTAACAACTCTTGACAAAGCATTAACATGGTTACTCTAATTAAACTTTAATAATCACATTATTAATTTACACTCCATAGTCTGATCCCGCTGTTCCCATGATCAGTGGAGGGGAACCCAATAAAACGGGATTCCTTTATACCAACAACCAATGAGCCACATGGACTTGTTAGTGGATCTACTGATAATGATAGCTTTACCAACAACTATCCATGTGAATTCCGAACACTTCCCATGCGTGCGCCTTGGGAAATTCAGCTTTTCCCATGGATGGGTTTCTGCAGAAATTTCCTGTGTAGGTGACGAGGTTTCACTAGAGCGCGAACTTGTCTGTTGTCCTAGGCATACTCACGGTCCTCAGTTGTGTTGATATATATAACTGGACTTAACACGCCATCTCCAATAGTAACCCCAGCTACTTGTACAGCATACTGAGTGTTCTTCTTCAAACCGGTAAGCTGTTTCGTGTCTGGATCATATTCCACCGCCCTTTTCCTTCTCCGCGCTTTTATGATGTTCACTCTGATATATAGAGCGGAGCCTTCTCCGAGCAAGACTTCCCAGATTTTGATAAGTATTTCGCGAATTATCCCATTCAGCTGGTCCGGAGGGATTGAGTTCCAATCAAGGGTGGCCGTAGTTGAAGTTGTAGCTGCTGCTGTCACGTTTTGCGGTGGGGCTGATGGTACTAAAAGAAGAGATAATGGCTTAATCTCAGATCGTTTGTAGCCTGCTAGCAGGCGTTGATTGGCTGATTAGCTGATTTTAGGTCGTTTTATGGCGAGAATTGAGCGAGAATCCCGATGCGGTTGCCATCTTGGACGGGTCAAAATTCGGTCTGGGACGAGTGACTGGGGCGATTTTGATCCGTCCAAGATGGCACCCGCAACGGGGTTCTCGCTCGATTATTGCCATAAAATGACCTAAAATTAGTCAACCAACGCCTGCTAGCAGCCTATTTCGTGTGTAGAAATCAGACCTGTTATTTCTTCTGTTTAGGCCTAGCCACAAATCGCCACAATATTCCTTAAACATTGCTCAAAAACGTTGCTGTTTTTCTCGTAAAGTTGCCCAAAAGTTACCTAAATTTATTCTAAAATTTGCCGTATTTTGGTTTTAGACCGATCGAAATCAGAGCTAGTTCGAAGGTTTTTGAGGAACACGAAGAAGTCCCGAGCTAGTGTTGCTCGATGCTAAAGAAAAGTTGCCTTTTTTGTCAAAAGTTGCCGAGCAACTAAGCCTACTCATGTGCAGACTCACGTCATTCTGATGAGACAATCTGAAATAATAATAAAATATGCAGGATGTTAAATGGCCGCGAGGAGATACGAATTTTATCTTCGAGTGTTGAAAATGTATCTCACGAGTGAGTGCAGCGAATACAACTGGCTAAATAAAACAACAATATATCTTCGCTCTACAAGTAATTTTGAGGCCTAAATAGATCAATTTGTATACCATGCATCAGGTGGCTGTCACCAGAGCCTTCCCGCGAGGTGATGAACCGGGGAGCTCTAGTCGTTTTTGCTGAGTGCAGTTGGGAGGACTGGGTAGAGTCGCGCGCGGGCTAGCTGTAGGCTATTCAGGCGTGGTTACCAAGCCAAAATCAATGGTGGACAGATCGGGAACTCGAGTCTCTGTAACTGTAATTCCTGCAAGTTTTCATTCAAAATTTCACCGTTTTCTTGCTACATTTGCCGGAATTCTAATCAAAAGATGGTCTTATGTCACTTCCTTATAAGGTAAATGATTTCAAATATGGTTTTGGCCGTAAGGTGTTGAAAAACGACAATTTTCGTACAGGGATTGCTTGATATATGAAAGAAACCTTTCATGTTCAATTTACCATCTTCTGCAGTCTTGAATGTAAGTGTCTGCGTACTGTTGCCTTCTCCAAACGGATTCACCGCTACTATACGAACTTCATACACTCTGAACTTCCTCAAGCCAGTAAGTTCAAATCGATCCGCAGATTGGCCATCAACACTGATGTTTTGTTCCTTATCAGTACCCTTGATTTTGTAATAAATGCGGTATCCAGTGATGTTAGCGTCCGGGTCTTTGTGGCTGGTTGGTAGTGAGACCCAGGTTAGAATTGTCATAGTCGATGAGACGTTGGATAAACCAAGCTCTACTGGGATGACTTCAGGTGCTGTGAAGAAAAAGAGCGATGTGGGAACTGAAAAGGTCATATGTAAAGAGCCCGTGTCAGCCACTCCTTTGTTATTGTTTTCATTCGGTATTAGACAAATTACGTGTAGAAATCCCTAAATCAACATCTAAAAACAAAGATCAAGATTTGATTTACCAAATTGTTTTCGTTCGATATTAGAACAATGCTCGTGCTTGTTACTGCAGCTACAAATCGACAGTAGTGGCAGCTCATTCAGCCAGCAAGCCGACAATAGCACAGGAGCACTGACACGTCTAGGTACCTTGGGTACCAGAGTCTCTAAGCTTTACTCACTTGGTGACAACTCAGTAAAGACGCCGCGGTCTCGAAGCATTACTCATTTATAACACGCGCTCAGCCAAGACATCACAGTCTCGAAACTTTACGCTGAGCTCAGTCAAAATATTCTAATGACAGGTGGGAGTAGAGCTTGGAGACTCTGGTACCGAGGATATAGTTTGGACTAGCTACGTAACAAATATCTGATATAATATCAACGTACAAAACGTAATATGTTTCTTTGATTAACTTACGCGGTAGATATTTAAGGGTGGTGAAAGAACACACAGGGTCGCTCCAAGGTCCATAGTCAACAGTGAGGGCCCTCACTTTGAAACAGTAGAGAGTGTATAACAGGAGACCAGTTATATCATACGAAAGCACGGTGTGATCAACAGTTACGTTCACCTCTGGTGATCCAGACACGTTCGTGTTTATGTAACTCAGTTGGTAGCCTTGAAGAGTTCCGGACACGGCGTCCGGGGAGAGTGCTGACCACTCTACTCGAATGCTGGAGATGCTGGTGTTTTTGGCAGTCACATTGGACGGGGAGACGCCTGGCGCTATTGAAGAGAGATTCAAAAGAAAAGAAAAAGACGGTTTAATAGCTCAATCAAATACTACTCCAAAATTTAGAAACCTATTTACTCTCTTTTTGAGTACTCGCTTTCTAATTTGCTAAAGTTTTAGAAGTCGGCAGGGCTAGTGATCATCCAGCAAGCAGGTTTTGTTTCTGACTGGCGAAGACAAAATGCCGCCAAACAAGAATTTTGCGCTAGAATAACTATTCCTTCAAGTGCTTCTAACGTTACATTTTATAATTAATAAATTGACAAATAGCTACAAATAGAGAGGAAGGACAAAACAGACCAAGATTTGTCTTCGATTTTATTGGGACATTGCCATTCATTTTGGATTCACACCGCTGTTAGTGTTTTCAACACTATTTCAAGTCATTTTATAATTCCTTAAACTGTTTGTGCGAATTTGGATTATGCGCAACGAAAATGCTCGTATTTTTTCATAAAGCCGCGGTTACTTACCTACACAGTTTGTAAATGCGGAATGAGTAACATGTTTTACTAATAGAGCAGTTTTCACATGACTGTCGTGAGTAATTACAAATTACTCGGTAACTCAGTGCGATTGCTTGGGGTTGTGATTGGTCGAGAGCATGATATTTGATCCTTCAGCCAATCAAATCGCGTAGAGAAACCAATTACACAATAACTTGTGACTACTTCACTTATTCTTCGCTCGCGAAAAGGAGAGGTTGTGAATCTCCCCGCTCTCGATTGGCTTGTTGTGGAATTATTATCGCATTTGATTGGATAGTGAATTACTCATGAATTGACCGATCCCGCTTTATTGTTCTACTCCCTAGTTACTGTTGCTACGTCGGAAAAGCCAAAATTTCACTTTGGCATAGAGCATGGAAAATTACACCGATTGCAGGAAAGTGTTAGAAGTTTGCTCATAGTATATGGGTTTTATATTTTCGTCACGAAAAGCTGAAGAATTCGGTCTATTGCTTTCACGACAGTCATGTGAAAACCGCTCTAACAGCTACTGCTTTTGTAAGTCAAGTTTCCATACCTGCTTGACCAGTTTGTGCGAATACTGGCAGACTCCATGGACCATACGCGATGGTTCTCGCCCGCACACTGAAACTGTAGTTCCTGTCTTCAACCAGTCCTTCAAACTTTTTTGACTGATCCTCATGACTAATAATTTCGGTGATCCCATCCTCCTCGACCCCAACCAGAACTAGATTTGCCTCATACTGTGACAAAATGCCGTTGAGTTGCTCGGAGGGTACCCGTGACCATTGGAACGTCAACGTGTTGTGCGTTGCCAGTGCTAGAGTAACCTTTTGCGGGGAAAGTCCTGGAGCTGAGTAAACAGTTTTTTCTTTCAGGTTTTTGTCGTTTGTATGGCAAATAACTAGTTCCCTGAAAAACTATGACAGTGGGTGCACGGCCTACATATTAAGATCACGGTGAAACAAACTGCAATTTGACGCAGTAGCAACATGGAAATCATTGCCAGGGGAGGGTATATTTACCATTAGCTGTATAAAATCGATACAGTATTCCTATCGAAATGACAAAATAATAAGGGAGCCTCTCCCTCCGGCTACGGTGGTCTGGAATGCGATAGTACTTTTCAGTACACTTCATTTCCAAGGAAAGTTTTCTCAATTAAAGGATTCGCATCTCGAAGTTGGGGCTTTGATACATGTCAGTCTAATTGAAGAAATTTATTTTTATTTGTTTTAATATTATAATACGTACCATCTTGGTCTGTGCGACAGACTTGAAATTTTGATTTTGGGCCTTCTCCTGCAACGGTGCTTGCCGACACATTTATCAAATATCGGGTATAAATACTAAGTTCTGTGAGGACCAAGTTACGACCTATGTTTTGCGTTGTTGGCGTCCAGTCGTCTTCTGAGTCTTCAAGCCTGTGGTAGATTGTGTAATGTGTGATGATCCCTCGACGGTTTGATTCAGGAATCTCTTCCCAAGACACGTTGCATGATGTGCTACTCGCAGGAGAGGCAGTGACGCCTACTGGCGGTCCGTTTGGCGCTGGAAGGAGAGAAATAATGTTGCAAGCAGTTCAGCTCAGAATGTTTAAGGCAAGGTTGTCGCAAAAATTGGTCGAAAAAACTTAGGGGGTGGTCTATATTCCAAAGTCTTAACAATATCATTGCAGGACAGACTTCAAGTTGTAGAGGTTCACAAAATTGATATATTTTCGGTAACGTTTCTATGGCAACATATAATGTGACCTTTGAACTCTGCATTTCAACGGTTTTTAAAAACTGCCTTTGTGGACAAGGAAAGGCTAAAATTGCTGAGAATTTTGAAACGTGAAGTGATTCAGGTTGTGGCAGGCATCATTGATCTAATTGGATATGTTGACTTTCTCAATAGGAACCCTATTTTAGGACAAGTGAAATTTGATATCATTTTAATAACTTTGTAATTATAAATGCTGTGCACGAATTCCAATTAGCTTAATGAACCCTTAGGTAAGTCCCTTTATTCGCAATAGAGAAATGTTCCTAGCTATGCATTTTCCTTGTCTACAGTGGCAGTTTGTGAAAATGTTTAAACTGTGAGTTCAAAGGTCATATTTGACGTTGTCATAGAAACATTAAAATAAACATGCTAATTTTGATATTCCCTACAAGCTGAAATATTTACCGTAATGATATCTTCAAACGTATCGAATATAGACCACCCCCTAAGTTTTGTGACCATCCTAGCGAATGCCTTGCCTTAAACCTTCTGAGAGTTGCCCAACAGGGTGAATGTACAATATATTACGGAAGAAGCTACTGTTACCAACATCACTATCATCATCATCATCATCATCAAGCTTATATTCATCATCATTCTTATCATCGACAGCCTCAGCCTTCATTTACATCTTGATTCATGCTCATTTTTAGAGCGGATTTCAGATGAGCGTCGAAAAGTAAACGCAAAGTAAATAGACTCATCCAATCAGAAACGAAACCCATACAACAACCAACCAATCAGAAACGAAACCCATTCAACAACCAACCAATCAGACACGAAACCCATTCAGCAACAAAACAACCAGGAGGCGAAGTAATTACTCCTTACGTTTAGTCGCGACCCAAGTAAACACTAACGATTGAATTGTTCATACTAGTCCAATACTCTGACAAATTTATGCATGGTATTGTTCTCCCCCATTGTATTGCCTCGTTCTATAATACACTCCATTGCACTCCATTGTTTTAGACAATGCCTTGCATAAATTTGTCAGTGTATTGGACAACACTCAAAAGGAAATCTGATATACTTCCGACACAGATCTGAAATCCGCTATTTCTCATTCTCAAGAATACCTTTTTCTTCATTTACGTCTATGTTAGATGATATACTTCCTGAATTAAGACAGATTTTACCAGGATTTCGAGCAATTTTGTCAAAAAGTGGCCAAAACTACTCAAAACTTTAGAATCCCTTGACTTGATTTTGATTTGCTTTGGACGAACTACATATAAGGAATAACTTGAAATTCGCACGAAAAGCGGAGAAATTAAATTTCAAAGTTTACCACCTGGAGTACTGAATAACAGGAAAACTCCATGTCAAGCGCAATTCCTTCCAAATCACTATACCATTGTATATAAACGTCGAATCACTAAAACAATGTCGACAAATTGTTTTGTCAAATTTGGATTATGCGAAATAAATGCCTCGTAACCTACCTACGTCTGTAAAGACTGAAAGAGGAACAACTTTTACAATACAATAGTTAGTGTTACGGTTGTTTAATAGCCAAGTGTCCATACCTGCTTCACCAGTTTTTGCGAATACTGGCAAACTCCAGGGTCCAGGTTTGATGGTTCTCGCCCGCACGCTAAAACTGTAGTTTCTGTATTCAAGGAGACCTTCGAAAGTTTTGGAATGCTCTTCACGACTAATTTCCACGGTATTGGGCTCAGCCGTACTCCAAACCTGAGCTAATTCTGCCTCATACTGTGATAAAATGCCGTTGAGTTGCTCGGATGGCACCCGTGACCATTGGAACGTTAGCGTCTTGGGCTTCGCCAGTGTTAAGGTAACGTTTTGCGGAGGAAGTCCTGGAGCTGAATAAAAAGGATATTCTCAAATCTCCTGACCTCGCACGATTTAAGATATCGACGTCAAAAAAATCTCGTGCAGCCCTACATGAAAACCGTTGGAGAAAATATATAGATCAATTAGCTTTCAGTTTCTGAAAGAAAGGATAGCGCTTTCGAACTGCAGATCCATTCGCTCCTTCCTTTTTAACATATGCAAGTTCACATCGTCTCAGTTTGAATTGTACTGAAAGGCTACATCCGATGGAACATTTAAGTTTAGTACACTTTATTTCTAGTCTACATTTGATTACCGAGGCAAGCGTGGGTGTGGATTATAGTAACTTTCAGCGTCCTACCTAAGTCTAATTGAAGAACTTTTTTATTTATCATAATACGTACCGTCTTGTTCTGTGTGACACACTTGAAAAGTTGAATTTGGGCCTTCTCCTGCAACAGTGCTTGCCGACACAATTATCAAATATTGGGTAAAAATATGAAGTTGTGTGATGGTCAAGGAACGACTTTCGTGTTGCGTTGTTGGTGTCCAGATGTCTTCTGAGTCTTCGCGTTTGTGGTAGATTGTGTAATGTGTGATGATCCCTCGACGGTTGGATTCAGGAATCTCTTCCCAAGACACGTTGCATGATGTGCTACTCGCAGGAGAAACAGTGACGCCTGCTGGTGGTTCGTTTGGCGCTGAAAGGATGGAAATAATGTTGCAAGTAGCTCAGTTATCCATCAGGGTGAATGCACAATATATAGATGAGGCAAATAAAAATCTTATTCGTTCCATATACAGTAAACACGTGCATATAAAAACAAACGGATTTAGATCATCAGGCAGAAATTTGTCACTTTAGATACCTTTTTTATAAGAACCTTTACAGTATACATATATTTAACAATTATTCCTCGAGTCCGAGTGGGCTCTGAGTCAATAGCCCATGAGGCCGAAGGCCCGACAATTCAGGGGTGTTTCGAGAAAGTGGCCCCTGATGTACCTCAACCTTGCTTCATCCATCGCTACACTACTGATGGGCTGGCATTCGAGCCGCTAGTTAATTCCTTCTGATGCAGGTTGGGACAAAACGTGGCCTAGGCCATGGCCTACCCTGTGGCCTACCCTATGGCCTACCCTGTATTTTCTTTTTAAACCTCTGAAAACAGGTAAACTCAAAATATAATGCCTCCTGACAGGCAATCAACATAAACAAACACATAAACAACCTGTCAACCTGTCAAATATTTGTGACGTTATCTCCTAAGAATGTTTTAACTCTGCGAATTTTTCATATACAACTGCCAAATTTCACCAACAAATTAATTCGCACCTCGGTTATTGACACCTGTCAATTACAATGTGATGACGTCATCGATCACGTGATTTCACAAAACTGCCTAGAACTCCGCGAATTTTTAGAGTAAGACCATCAAACGTTGTCAACATCCCCTCTGGCACATTGCCAACTGGCACACATCAATCAAAATGTGATGACGTCATCGATCACGTGATTTCACAAAACTGCTTATAACCCCTCGAATTTTTAGAGTAAGACCGTCAAACTTTGTCAACACCCCCTCTGGCACATTGCCAACTGGCACATATCAATAATGTGATGACGTCATTGATCACGTGATTTCACAATTCTGCTTATAACTCCACGAATTTTTAGAAAAAGGCCATCAAACTTTGTCAACCAATGTCAATTTGTCTATTTATATGCAATGACGTCATCGATCACGTGAATTAACAAAACTGCTTTTAACTCTGTGAATTTATAGAACAACTTATGTGTAGCATGCCAAAGGTATCATACAAATCCATGAAAATTGGAGTGTTGTGAAACCATGTCACCAATGACGTCACTATATTTTGATTGATAGGTGTTAATTGTCAGTGCTCGAGATGAGACGTTGACAAAGTTTTGCTAATGTCTTTTGAAAATTGGCAAAGTTCTAAGCGGTTTTGTGAAATCACGTGATCTATGACGTCATGACATCTTGCTTTATGTTGACAAAGTTGAATTGCCTTATTCTAAAAATTCGAAGAGCTGTAAGTAGTTTTTTGAAATCACGTGATCGATGACGTCATCACATTTTGATTGATATGTGCCAGTTGGCAATGTGCCAGAGGGGGTGTTGACAAAGTTTGACTGTCTTACTCTAAACATTCGAGGAGTTATAAGCAGAATTGTGAAATCACTTGATCGATGACGTCATCACAATTTGATTGATATGTGCCAGTTGGCAATGTGCCAGAGGGGTGTTGACAAAGTTTGACTGTCTTAATACTCTAAAATTCGAGGAGCTATAAGCAGTTTTGTGAAATCACGTGATCGATGAAGTCATCACATTGTAATTGACAGGTGTCAATAACCGGTGTGCGAATTAATTTGTTGGCAAAATTTGGCAGTTGTATATGAGAAATTCGCAGAGTTAAAACACTTTTAGGAGATAACGTTAGTAATGACGTCACAAATATTTGATTGACAGGTTGTTTATGTGTTTGTTTATGTTGATTACCTGTCAGGAGGCATTATATTTTTGTCTACCTGTTTTCAGAGCTTTAAAAAGAAAATGCAGGGTAGGCCATAGGGTAGGCCATGGCCTAGGCCACGTTTTGTCCCGACCCTTCTGATGCGATCCACGACAGCGCTTTTACATGTTCACATCTTGCCTCAGTTTGAGTTGTACCAAAAGGTTCCCTGCGATAATACTTTTCAGTTAGTGCACTTCATTTCTAATAAATCTGCAATTGATTGCCGAGCCTAACGTTGGTAGAACGCTTAAAACAACTTGCAGCCTCCAAGGAATTAAAGTTTTCTCAATAAATGTACTATATCGTATCTCATTGAGGCTTTGATTCACTTCTGTCCAATTTAAGAAAAAAAGGTTTTTTCCTTTTTGATTATAATACGTACCATCTTCTCCTGTGTGACAGAGTTGAAAAGTTGAATTCGGACCTTCTCCTCCAACAGTGCTTGCTGACACCTTAATCATATATTTGGTATTAATACGAAGCTCTGCGATGGTCGAGGAACGACCTATGTTTTGCGTTGTTGGCGTCCAGTCTTCGTCTGAGTCTTCAAGCCTGTGGTAGATTGTGTAATGTGTGATGATCCCTCGACGGTTTGATTCAGGAATCTCTTCCCAAGACACGTTACATGATGTGCTACTCGCAGGAGAGGCAGTGACGTTTGCTGGCGGTTCGTTTGGCGCTGGAAGGAGGGAAATAATGTTTCAAGCAGCTCAGTTGCCCGTTAAGGTGAATGTTCAATATATAAGAAGCATCCTCATCCTCATCCTCATCCTCATCCTCATCCTCATCCTCATCCTCATCCTCATCCTCATCCTCATCCTCATCCTCATCCTCATCCTCATCCTCATCCTCATCATTCCCAAAAATTCCGTTCCTTTTTCTTTAAAAGGCGTTTACGCCAACGAGAAACGCCAACTGATTGATAAAAACGGGTCTCATGATACAGGTGTAACTCATTTTGGTCTTGGCCATTTTTGTTGCTCAGAACATGGCATGACTGCGGCTCTAACGTCCATTTGAGGCAAGGTTTTGGACAAGAAAGAGGACCATTGTGAAGCAGTCCATGTGTTCCTATTTGGTAGTTCTAATCCTTTGACATAAAACGGCAGTTTATTTTCTAAAAGCGAGCCTCATCATGAAATGAATACACAGCCCCATAAACTGACTCACTGTTGATTTGACTGGTATGACATTCCTGCCGTATGTGCTACCTACAGTGCTTGACACTGGAACTGTTTTAGAATGTGGTTAGATGGACAAGGATCTCTCTCAAGTGGTGTATTTGACTGATATGGCGTATCTGGCGTATATGATACTTACAGCTAATGTAAATTGTTTAATGAATAACAAGTTCATTTACCTGTAAGTATCATATGTGCCAAATACACTAAATGAGCAATATCAGTCTCTACTCAAACTAGTGCTGTGATGCTATACTAAAACATGCCACTCAGTTATTACTGTAAGTATCATCAACCCATAGATGGACAAGGATCTCTCTCAAGTAATGTATTTGACTGATATGGCGTATCTGGCGTATATGATACTTACAGCTAATGTAAACTGTTCAATGAATAACAAGTTCATTTACCTGTAAGTATCATCTATGCCAAATACACTAAATCAGCAATATCAGTCTATACTCAAACTAGTGTTGTGCCACTTAGTTATTACTGTAAGTATCATCAACCCATAGATAGACAAGGATCTCTCTCAAGTAATGTATTTGACTGATATGTCGTATCTGGCGTATATGATACTTACAGCTAGTTTAAACTGTTTGGAATAATATTATTATTAATATTATTAACAAATAATTAAAAACTTTAATATTAATATAAAATATTATTAAAAATATAATTATTATCATTAATTGGTAATCAATATTAATATTTTGATTATTTGTTCATATAGTTCTAATAATATTATTCATTAAACAGTTCAAATAAGCTGTAAGTATCATATACGCCATATACACTAAATCAGTCATATCAGTCTTCAATCAAACTAATATTGTGATCATGAGTTAGCCATTTTACCAATGTATGTCTTTTGCTCACTACTGTAAGTATCATATAGGCCATATACGTCAAATCAGTCATATCAGGCCCTATTAAAATAAAATTATCAACCCATAGATGGACAAGGATCTCTCTCAAGTGGTGCATTTGACTGATATGGCGTATCTGGCGTATATGATACTTACAGCTAATGTAAACTGTTCAATGAATAACAAGTTCATTTACCTGTAAGTATCATATATGCCAAATACACTAAATCAGCCATGTCAGTCTCTACTCAAACTAGTGTTTTGATGCTATACTAAAACATGCCACTCAGTTATTACTGTAAGTATCATCAACCCATGGACAATGATCTCTCTCAAGTGGTGTATTTGACTGATATGGTGTATCTGGCGTATTATACTTACAGCGAGTTTAAACTGTTCAACGAATAACAAGTTTATTTACCTGTAAGTATCATATTTGCCAAATACACTAAATCAGCCATATCAGTCGCTACTCAAACTAATGTTGTGATCATGGGTTAGTTACTGTAAGTATCATATATGCCATATACATGAAATCAGTCACAGTCCCCTCATTAGTTTAATGTTGTGCTCGTGGGCTAGTCATACATACCAATGCTTGTATTTGCCAAATACACTAAATCAGCCATATCAGTAGCTACTCAAACTAATGTTGTGATCATGGGTTAGTTACTGTAAGTATCATATATGCCATATACATGAAATCAATCATATCAGTCCCCTCATTAGTTTAATGTTGTGCTCGTGGGCTAGTCATACATACCAATGCTTGCCAGCTAAATGCCTAAACAGTAATTTCTGGAAGCAAAATGTCAGTTTCGTCAGTTCTGATTGGATGGGCTAAATTACCTGACACATTTGATACTTACAGATACTTAAATATGTTTTTATTATAAGGCTGATATTCAACTATTCAGTAAGTCAACAATGAGTGCACATGGTGCATGGTGGTCATTGCTCCGGAGGAAAGGCCGCAAAGTGCTACTCAAAATATTTTAAATGGTTCACTAAATTGTTAAGACAAATGAACTAGTGGATAGAGTCCGAATTGTTTGCATTGATATCATGGTATTCAAATTCAGAATTCATGGTGTTCTCAAGTTGCAAAGAAAAAAAAAACACAAGCAAACAAATAAAATTTGCAAACCCTTTGTGCAACGGAATACAAGTATTATGTCATTATTGCATAACTAATCACGCAAAAATGCAACTTGAGTTTAGCGATTGCATAATACCAGGCACTTAAATTCGACATGTGCTTGATGAGCCCGTCTATATAAAGCCAGTGCAAATTGGATTCGGCCTCATTCAGTTCGCAGAGCGGTGTGCAAAACAAGAACTGAGGTAAGTGCATGCGAGAGCGAAAATCGAGTTTCACTCATTTCGAAGTCTCTTCTTCGACTAACTTATACTTTTATGTTTTACCAGATCATGTATGGGAGAAACCGGCCTACGCCACAATTAAACAGCTCCGTCATTCGCGGTGAACTTCAAGCAAACATAATACCAGTAGTCGAGAAACGTTGTACGATCATTGGCGTCAAGTGCGTGTGGAGATTACAAGGTGGTAGGCAAGGAATCTGTCAAGCCTGGCAGGATATCGTAGCAAAGAGGAACGAATGCGACAGCACCGTGGTGCGACTCAATGGTGTTTGCTTCTTTGTTTCTTCTCTCTCGACGTACGAACCGAAAAGTGAGAAAAAGAAAGGCGAACTAGAAGAGCAGCAGGAATCAAGCGAGGAAGAGGACGAAATTCCTTCTTTTCAAGTACCAAGTCAATCCCTGCATCCATCGCCACACGCGAAGGAAGCTTCCGAGAAGAAAAGATACCCCTCAATTACGTATTGGATCGCGATCCAGTCAGTTAACGGCGCACCGGTTTCGCCATCTGTTGTGCAGTCTGCCCTGCTGAAATGCGAAGTAGAAGTAAACCCCACAAGAGCCAGTCCGAGAAACAAAAAGGGGTACTCGTCGGAGATACTCAACAAACTTTGTCAAGCGCTTAAGGACCATAAGAACACCTACATGGCAGATCTGCTGGAGGGATCTTACCACCATTGCTGTGAAGAGCTGAGCCAAGAGTTAACCCACCATGAAGGAACGTTCATCTCAACTCACTGTCCAGACAAAGTTGTGCGCATGATCATCGTCAGCAACGACTTCGTCCGCCTCCTACAGCCCAGTCTAAAAATCCTGAAGGAAAAAGGCCTTCAACTGGATGTGTTTGAAGTAAATGTTGCAGAAGCTACTTCTGACGAGACGGACAACGCAGAACCGCCGATACTAGGAAGTGAGTTGACGATACTGTGCAACGACGTAGAGAGGGCACTGCTTTCTCTAAAGTTTGCAGTTCATAAAGGCGATGTCTACCGTCTACAAGAGGGCGCTACCTATACGTACCAGCGAGCCTGTTCCATGGAGGAATTTCTTTATACCCTTGTTGGGAATCAGACATTCAAAGACCGTCTTCTAAAGAATATTCCCAAGCTACTGACGATACTCAAGCACGAAAAATCGCAAGCCATCCAACAGTTCCAAATAGACCACGACCTTGTGGAGGTCAAAGACCAATGGTTTTGGTCTTTCAAAGCAAGGACATTCGTCCGAGGTGTTCTTTCCCGCGCCGATTTGAGAAAGGTTTCGCCACGTGCCTTTATCGCCTACGCCCACGACCACGAAGGCGATCCCAAGTACTTCAAAGAGATAATCACCAATAGTTTGGGAGAAGCAGATGCCGTCAAGCTGTGCAGAGATTTCCTGGATCTTTTTGTATTCAACAAGAGAGACCACAAAGACTTGGTTCCCTGCCTGATCGGCCCATCCAACAGCGGCAAGACCTCGTTGCTGTTGGCAACAACGAAGATAATCGATGAAGCCAGAATTGCCCGAGTTATTAAACAACGGCAATTTAACAGGTCCATGATTGATGAAAATACAGAATTGATCAACCTTGATGAGGCTACAGAGTCGCTAATGGAGGTGGACGATTGGAAAACGCTCCTACAAGCAGGGCTAAGTGCACATGACACCAAATACAAGACAGCAAAGCCGTTTGTCTGTCGAGCACCAATCTACATCACGGCGCAACGAGAGCTCGACTTTGGTAATGAAATTGATAATGCGGCCATGACAAATCGGCTACGAAAGTATTACTTCAAGTCTCTGCCGAATGTGTGCTCCAAAGCCGCTCGTTGGATTCGGGAACACCCGATGGAGTGTATAGTTTGGGCTGCAAGCATGGCCAACAAGCATCTTGACGAAGACGAAGAATTAGAAGAAGACAGAGATAGAGATTCAAAGTACGGAAAATCTGGGCTGACTTCGAACGAAGTTCGTGGGATCTTCGATCTCGTACTTGATGAGGATGCGATGGAAAGGGAAAGTTCTGCGGAAAGTCAAGAGTTATTTCAAGAGCAGGAAGGAGAGACAGATGAGGGCGACGACGAAGATATTGAGGCCGATTTGCAGTTGACCGCTCAGTTGGAGACCCTTAGGCAAGCACAGAGCACAAGTGTTGCGCAGTTCAACTTCGGGAAAGCACGAATGATCGGCGGCATGCTAGAACGAGCGAAGAAGAGGGTCGAAGACGTAAGAGCAGATAGGAGACGAGAAAGGGACGAAGTCGTCGAACAGACAATCCAAAGGTAAGCGCATTTTACGAGCACTTAAGGGTCCATGGTATAACTGTTCCTACGAAACGCTGTTGCTACGAAAAAGAAACATGCGACCTTCAGGTTAAGTATCTAAATATTCTCGTGTCACGCAATTGTGTTTAAATAAAGTTGTTGTCGTGACTACATGGGGTTGGGTTTTTGGTTAAGCAATAACGTGTAATTCAAGGTGTTATTTACTCATGCAGAAATTGGTTTTTTTGTAGGTTAGAGAGAGATATTGGGGCGCAATCTGAGGACGAAAGAGCCGAGATAGAAGCGGATCCTATGAATTTGTCCGAACACCTCGTCCAAAGGCAGAACGACGCGTGGTCAGCCCGTAGGCGCGAAGAGGAGAAGCGACGTCTGTCTGAACAAAGAAAGGCTGTCAAGCGAGCGTATGAGGACAGGCGTTTTATTGACAGGGAAAAGAAGATGCGCAACCTTCAGTTTGCCGCCCTGCAAGCGCAAGGCAGTCCCGTTCGACAACAAGCGATCCAATACCAAATCGGTGTACTACAAAGCGCCCTAAAGAAACTCCACCAGGACCAGGGAACTTTGTGCGACTACGCAGTCAAAGTGAGGAGGTTGGCTTGCGTTCGGCTAGGGTTTCTCACTCCGTCAGAGGCCCGTACCATACAGACAGCATACGAAGAGCTGCCGATGCCAGACAGCGATGACGAGCGCCAGCGAGATAAGACGGACGAAGAAGAAGAGAGCGAAGTGCGAAGTGCCGAGCCTGATGAAGAAATCTCCTCTGGCCAGTTCATGATTCAGAAACAGCTAAAACGAAAGGCAGACGCGCCATCCTCCCAAACCTCAATTCTACAATTCGTCAAACGCTCCAAGCAATAGAGCTTTATTACAGAGTGAACATTTACTTGATTTTCCATTAGATTTGAAATTGCTTACAATATTTGTGTGCTATCATTCAAGATATGACAATTAAAGTTTATTAGTGTTTATTTGGGGCACATTCTTGCCTATATCAAAAGTAAAACAAGATTTGTTTTACCAAATGACAATAAAGTCACGAACATTAAAAAATCACTGTCCTGTTGTTATGATCTTCGAATGCTGTTTGTGTTATTGGCATGGTATCATTACTAAACGCGATATGATCCAACCATAGCATTGCCACCCCCCTTATAATTTATACTACACCACACAAATCTCGTTGCCCAAAGGGCCTACAGTTCATGAATGGCACTTATATATAATTGTCTCTAATACAAGTCTTATGACTCCTATGAAGTCTTCTTTCGCTCAAAGTCCTAGTATCCCATGATATCCCTGTGCTCTAAGGGCCTCCAGTTGACTGAAATTAAAACATTAAGTTCTTCTTCAGTAATGTCTTTTCTCGATACTGGCTCCGACACGATATCCATGAATTTGTTGTTGCGCTCAGAGTCACTGTCTTCAATCTTAACGGCAATGGATAGGCACGCGAGCGTAAGCTCCCTTAAAGTTGATTTTTTCCTGTCCTTAGTTTTGTTGAGATAGCGCCACAGTAGACTCTCTGCCAACATGGCCGTAGTGTTAGGGTAGTTGCATAAGCAGATGCCTTCGAAAAACTCCCAAGCAAATTCGAGGTCCTTGTTAGAGAGCTCTGGATGGTTTTCTGTAATCCTGTCCATCTTATCTGTAGGTGCGCACGAAGGAAAGAGGTCGAAACAGCCTGTGTCTTTCCAATTTGTAGCGGCACAATTTTTCCAAGCGATCTTTGAGGGCAAGCTAGCGCTTTTGTCATTGGTTCACAAAACTTTCGTCATTACATCAAAGAGGTTGCTAGGAAACTGTAATTTACTTTTTTGAATAGGACGGAAATCTTCGTGCTGCCCGACAAAGCAGGGAGTTGGCTGTCCTACACTTTTGAAAATGAAAATCGGGATCCCTGAGGATAGGCTTCCATTGTCCAAATCCATACCTTTTAAGTCCAGCTTTAAGGTACTTGTCCTCTTCGTCAGTAAATGGCAAACTTTTTCGTCTTATCGAGCTAAGCCCTTTCACTTTAGGAGCATTCTCCCGCCGGAGTTGTGGTACATCGGAAGGTCGTTGGGGGGGCGGTACTTCCTTGACTGTTTCCACTTCGTCACTAGAAGAACTGCTCTTTTTGTCGTCTTCGTGCTCTTGTGAGGATGTAGACTTGTCTGATAGTCGCGCGCGAACATCATTTTCTAGCTCCGACCCCTTGTCGCCGTGCAGCTCCTTGAGAAACGTATGCGCTTTTGCCGCAACTTCGCGCGATCTTTGCTTCTGGTAGTGCACCCTAGCAACGATAGACGTGTGTTTTTGGTCTTCTGAGATAGTGCTTTGCGCAGAACTGCTTAGATTTAACGAGCTTGCAGTCTCGACTATTTGCCGATAGCGCGTAGGATGGACGTATTTGCCGGTTGCGTCAAAGACCAATTTGCTCATGGACTCTCCAAGTTTGCTGTGCTGGCCACCATTTCTTGTTACCAAAACATAATCGCAACTGGGCTTTAGCAAAGGACGAATGTGAGCGATAAAACCATCTAGCACTTGCATGCTTGTGTCTGTCAGAAACAGCGAGTCAAAGCCGTATTTACCAGCAGTTTTGAACATTTTCTGGTCGATATATCCACCCTCAGGTACATTAAGGCATGGGTCTAACCATGATTCGACCTTCAGAAGTAAGGGGGGTGGTCGAATGCCATTTACAACATGTCTATCATTAAAGTAGCTGTTTCATTAGGTTGATATTATTAGATATTTCATGAAAGACGATACTGTGCCTTAGTTAAGTCATCACGTGACGTCTCACATTGCGTTATTCGACATTTTTCAGCGTGACAATACATTTCGAAATAGTCTCAGTTCTAATAACAAGTTTTCTCGTACCTTTGTGCCGCAAAAAGATTAAGGCCATTGGTCTCTAAAACAATCCTGCCGGACTGAACAAGATTTTTGAAAAATTAATGAAATATTTAGGCTTTTGTTTCACAGGGGCCTGGGGCGAGTGATTTTTTGGAAATATCTAAGAAAAGAAACTTTCTATTAATACGGTCCGGCAGGATTCTTAAAGTAATTGGTAATAAACATGTTTTAAGGTGAAATTCATTTGGCTCAAATAAACGTTTCAACTGAGACTATTAATCCACAAATAATATTGCGTGACAGAAAAATGTCAAGTGTCACGCACGTAAGGTCACACCTAGGGAGATCTATTTGTGGAATGTAATTTGAATCTCAACTCCTTTTTGGGATGAATTGTTGGTAAACACTTTTTTGACCACCCCCTATGCTTTTTAGGTGTTCACTCTAGGACCCTTGCCTTAATCTACCTGAGGTTGGTCTTTGCGCTTTTCACCATTTCAACCGTCAAGTACTGATAGGTCATTGGCCGAGAGCCTTTCACCTTGATAAACAAATACAGTGCGAGGAATTTAGTAGCGAATGATAAATCCAGAGGCGATGCTGCGCGTGGCTTTTCTTTGCACATTTTAAGCACGCTCTCGTAGCGCGGCAAGTAATGCCCAACCGCCTCTAAGAGCTCCTCTAATGTCGCCCAATGCCCTTTAGCCTCCAACGACTCTATGTCGAGGTCACCATTCCACCGAATGCGCATCATTTTAGAAACTGTTCTGCGCACTTTTTTCAAGTAGACCTCTGTCGTATAAAGGCTGCTTATCACTGATTTTGACGCGCCATTTACCTTTCGGAAGTCCGCCATTTCTCCGATTGCGTCGATGTAACTCAATCGTCCTGCATGGCCAAGCTTCCATTCGTCCTGTAGCATGTCAACAAATTTGAAAAGAAGATTAGGAGAACACAATCCAAAGTCTATTATTTCAAATGTCAATTCCTCTTCGTCTTCGCAGCAAAACTTAAGAAACTTTAAACACCTGCTAACTATTTGCTTGGCTTGGCGCTTGCTTTTGCACCCTCCTCCTGTGCCAGTTAACCAGGTGTTAAGCTGTTTGGCAATGTCACTGGAAATATCAAAAGAAGGAATGGTTCTCGAATTGCGCACAGTGTTTTCAGCAGGTTCTTGTTTAACATTTGGCTCGATCTCCTGGACAGCTTTGCAGTTGGGCTTTTCATCAAAATAATAAAACCACCGATGCTTTTTCTTGACGTGTTTTCTACATCCTCGCTGGGTGGAGAATCCATCGTGTTTGCAATCTTGAACTGGACAGTAAAAATGGCCGTCTGTTTCATCTTCTTCTAAGTGAAGCCTCTTTGGCTTAGGCGAAGCATTTGGTAATTTTGACCAGTTGACCACTTCTTCACTCTTGCTCATCCTTCGCCGAGACCAAGACTGGAAATGCGCGAAAGTTCGAACGGGCTAACCTTATATTCACATTTGCTCTCTAGAGAGTAACACATTTTACAAACCAATCAGAACTGTCTGGGCATAAGCTTTGCCCAAACTTGTCCTTTTGTTTGAGCTTGAAACAATCGAACAAGTTCAGGCAAGTCCACTTTAACAAAAGGGCAAGACGACAGGCTTGCGTATGCTCTCATGAACAGACAAACAAGCCTGGGCGTGCTGGTTGTTTATAAGTAGTAAAGCCAACTTACCTTGTTTTGCTTGTAACATCTGCTGTCCGAGCACCCTAACATTATCAGCCTGTGAAGTTTGCACTACACTTAATTCTGCAATCACTCGACCCTCAGTTATGCTGAAATCCGTGCTTTTCTCACATAGGAACAAAAGTTCACATTTAGTAGAAAAGGAACTTTCAATGAAAAGGAACAATGCCAAGAGTGATTGTTCCTTTGTAGGACTGTCAGGAACTAATTTAAGCAATAGGGGAACAAAAAGTACAGTTATCGGAACAGGTGTTCCCTTTCACTGCAAGAAATTAGGAACATTTGGTCCGAATTCCCTTTTCACAGAAATCAATACGGAACTTTTGTTCCATTTCACTTTTAAAAGGAACAAATCGAGTAAAAAGGAACGTATTGAAAAGGAACAGGTAGTTCCTGATTACTCTAAAGGCCGATTTAGACTGTACGATTTTCGCCTACAACCATCGCATGCGACACGCTTGCGACATGACTTAGCTCCTAAGCGCATGTCGTAGAGGAGTTGTAGGGCTGATTTAGACTGTGCGATTCGAGTCGTATGCTGATGCGAGCATGTCGCATGCGATGGTTGTAGGCGAAAATCGTACAGTCTAAATCGGCCTTAATAGGAACCCTGTGTTCCTATTGTTGACCAATTCGTTCACTTTCACACCTGACCAGTTCCTTACTATGAAATGTGTTTGAGGTCTCTTTGCTGCTAAAGGGACTAAATACAAAAATGCGCGGAACACTCGTGTTTCAAAAACAAGGCCGGCTTTCGTGTCGCATCAGCTAAAATTCGATTTTTAAACTCTGAATCCCAAAAGAGGTCCAATTTGGACTTTTATTCAACGAATGACAAAAATTAGAAGTCATTTAGGTCCAAAATTTAGCTGTCATCACTTTTGGGGAATGTATATCATTATTCTTATCATCGTCAGCCTCAGCCTTCATTTACATCTTGATTCATGCTCATTTTTAGAGCGGATTTCAGATGAGCGTCGAAAAGTAAACGCAAAGTAAATAGACTCATCCAATCAGAAACGAAACCCATACAATAACCAACCAATCAGAAACGAAACCCATTCAACAACCAACCAATCAGAAACGAAACCCATTCAGCAACAAAACAACCAGGAGACGAAGTAATTACTCCTTGCGTTTAGTCGCGACCCAAGTAAACACTGACGATTGCAGTTTTGTTTGCAATATGATTGGCTGGGAGAGCAAAGTCGCGATGCTAAGCCATGGAAACGCGAACACTAATGCAAAAAGGAAATCTGATATACTTCCGACACAGATCTGAAATCCGCTATTTCTCATTCTCAATAATACCTTTTTCTTCATGTACGTCTATGTTAGATGATATACTTCCTTAATTAAGACAGATTTACCAGGATTTCGAGCAATTTTGTCAAAAAGTGGCCAAAAGTACTATACCCCATTGGCTTGATTTTGATTTCCTTTGCACGAAACTGCATATAAGGAATAACTTGGGTTCGTCTCGCCATGAAATTCGCACGAAAAGCGGAGAAATTAAATTTCAAAGTTTACCACCTGGAGTACAATAACAGGAAAACTCCATGTCAAGTGCAATTCCTTCCAAATCCTTATAGCATTGTATATAAACGTCGAATCACTAAATGTCTTAAATAGTTGTTTTGTCGAATTTGGATTATGCGAAATGAACCGGGGGGGGGGGGGGGGGGGGGGGGACTTCCATATTTTTTGGTCGGGGATGATCGTCGTATCTTTTAGGGGTTAAAATCACGTTGGTTTGGTCTCTTTTAGGGGTGATCTTGATCTCCAATAAATTTTAGGTAGATTGGTATCTTTTAGGGCCGAAACTGTGTCCAAATTGCTTTTTCTCATGATGGCGCTTCTAAAAACCGTGTAAGAAAGAGAGATTATTCGATGAGAAGACGATGAATTAGAAACAAACACGGAAATGTCTTCATGGGTATTTTTCCCCTGTTACCTGTGTCCTTCGCGCCTACTTGGCACATAAGACCTCATCTTTTAGAGTATCTTTTAGGGTAATAATTTTTTGAGCCACGCTATGGCCCACCATTTTGGTATCTTTTAGGGGTGAGACTGAAAATTTCCGACGATCATCCCCGACCAAAAAATATGGGAGTCCCAACCCCCCCCCCCCCCCTCCCCGGGGGGAAATGAATGCCTCGTAACCTACCTACGTCTGGAAAAACTGAAAGAGAAACAACTTTTGCAATACAATAGTTAGTGTTACGGTTGTTTAATAGCTTTTGTAAGCTAAGTGTCCATACCTGCTTCACCAGTTTTTGCGAATACTGGCAAACTCCAGGGTCCAGGTTTGATGGTTGTCGCCCGCACGCTAAAACTGTAGTTTCTGTATTCAAGGAGACCTTCGAAAGTTATGGAATGCTCTTCACGACTAATTTCCACGGTCTTGGGCTCAGCCTCACTCCAAACCTGAGCTAATTCTGCCTCATACTGTGATAAAATGCCGTTGAGTTGCTCGGATGGCACCCGTGACCATTGGAACGTTAGCGTCTTGGGCTTTGCCAGTGTTAAGGTAACGTTTTGCGGAGGAAGTCCTGGAGCTGAATAAAAAGGATATTCTCAAATCTCCTGACCTCGCACGATTTAAGATATCGACGTAAAAAAAAAACCGTGCTGGATTTTTTTACCTGACATCCCTACCACCTATCTCGTGCAGCCCTACATGAAAACCGTTGGAGAAAATATATAGATCAATTAGCTTTCGAGTTTCTGAAAGAAAGGATAGCGCTTTCGACCTGCAGATCCATTCGCTCCTTCCTTTTCAACATATGCAAGTTCACATCGTCTCAGTTTGAATTGTACTGAAAGGCTACATGCGATGGAACATTTAAGTTTAGTACATTTTATTTCTAGTCTACATTTGATTACCGAGGCAAGCGTGGGTGTGGATTATAGTAACTTTCAGCGTCCTACCTCAGTCTAATTGAAGAACTTTTTATTTATCATAATACGTACCGTCTTGTTCTGTGTGACACACTTGAAAAGTTGAATTTGGGCCTTCTCCTGCAACAGTGCTTGCGGACACCTTAATTTTATATTCGGTATAAATACGAAGTTCTGCGATGGTCGAGGAACGACCTATGTTTTGCGTTGTTGGCGTCCAGATGTCTTCTGAGTCTTCGCGTTTGTGGTAGATTGTGTAATGTGTGATGATCCCTCGACGGTTGGATTCAGGAATCTCTTCCCAAGACACGTTGCATGATGTGCTACTCGCAGGAGAAACAGTGACGCCTGCTGGTGGTTCGTTTGGCGCTGAAAGGATGGAAATAATGTTGCAAGTAGCTCAGTTATCCATCAGGGTGAATGCACAATATATAGATGAGGCAAATAAAAATCTTATTCGTTCCATATACAGTAAACACGTGCATATAAAAACAAACGGATTTAGATCATCAGGCAGAAATTTGTCACTTTAGATACCTTTTTTATAAGAACCTTTACAGTATACATATATTTAACAATTATTCCTCGAGTCCGAGTGGGCTCTGAGTCAATAGCCCATGAGGCCGAAGGCCCGACAATTCAGGGGTGTTTCGAGAAAGTGGCCCCTGATGTACCTCAACCTTGCTTCATCCATCGCTACACTACTGATGGGCTGGCATTCGAGCCGCTAGTTAATTCCTTCTGATGCAGGTTGGGACAAAACGTGGCCTAGGCCATGGCCTACCCTGTGGCCTACCCTATGGCCTACCCTGTATTTTCTTTTTAAACCTCTGAAAACAGGTAAACTCAAAATATAATGCCTCCTGACAGGCAATCAACATAAACAAACACATAAACAACCTGTCAACCTGTCAAATATTTGTGACGTTATCTCCTAAGAATGTTTTAACTCTGCGAATTTTTCATATACAACTGCCAAATTTCACCAACAAATTAATTCGCACCTCGGTTATTGACACCTGTCAATTACAATGTGATGACGTCATCGATCACGTGATTTCACAAAACTGCCTAGAACTCCGCGAATTTTTAGAGTAAGACCATCAAACGTTGTCAACATCCCCTCTGGCACATTGCCAACTGGCACACATCAATCAAAATGTGATGACGTCATCGATCACGTGATTTCACAAAACTGCTTATAACCCTCGAATTTTTAGAGTAAGACCGTCAAACTTTGTCAACACCCCCTCTGGCACATTGCCAACTGGCACATATCAATAATGTGATGACGTCATTGATCACGTGATTTCACAATTCTGCTTATAACTCCACGAATTTTTAGAAAAAGGCCATCAAACTTTGTCAACCAATGTCAGTTGTCTATTTATATGCAATGACGTCATCGATCACGTGAATTAACAAAACTGCTTTTAACTCTGTGAATTTATAGAACAACTTATGTGTAGCATGCCAAAGGTATCATACAAATCCATGAAAATTGGAGTGTTGTGAAACCATGTCACCAATGACGTCACTATATTTTGATTGATAGGTGTTAATTGTCAGTGCTCGAGATGAGACGTTGACAAAGTTTTGCTAATGTCTTTTGAAAATTGGCAAAGTTCTAAGCGGTTTTGTGAAATCACGTGATCTATGACGTCATGACATCTTGCTTTATGTTGACAAAGTTGAATTGCCTTATTCTAAAAATTCGAAGAGCTGTAAGTAGTTTTTTGAAATCACGTGATCGATGACGTCATCACATTTTGATTGATATGTGCCAGTTGGCAATGTGCCAGAGGGGGTGTTGACAAAGTTTGACTGTCTTACTCTAAACATTCGAGGAGTTATAAGCAGAATTGTGAAATCACTTGATCGATGACGTCATCACAATTTGATTGATATGTGCCAGTTGGCAATGTGCCAGAGGGGGTGTTGACAAAGTTTGACTGTCTTAATACTCTAAAAATTCGAGGAGCTATAAGCAGTTTTGTGAAATCACGTGATCGATGAAGTCATCACATTGTAATTGACAGGTGTCAATAACCGGTGTGCGAATTAATTTGTTGGCAAAATTTGGCAGTTGTATATGAGAAATTCGCAGAGTTAAAACACTTTTAGGAGATAACGTTAGTAATGACGTCACAAATATTTGATTGACAGGTTGTTTATGTGTTTGTTTATGTTGATTACCTGTCAGGAGGCATTATATTTTTGTCTACCTGTTTTCAGAGCTTTAAAAAGAAAATGCAGGGTAGGCCATAGGGTAGGCCATGGCCTAGGCCACGTTTTGTCCCGACCCTTCTGATGCGATCCACGACAGCGCTTTTACATGTTCACATCTTGCCTCAGTTTGAGTTGTACCAAAAGGTTCCCTGCGATAATACTTTTCAGTTTAGTGCACTTCATTTCTAATAAATCTGCAATTGATTGCCGAGCCTAACGTTGGTAGAACGCTTAAAACAACTTGCAGCCTCCAAGGAATTAAAGTTTTCTCAATAAATGTACTATATCGTATCTCATTGAGGCTTTGATTCACTTCTGTCCAATTTAAGAAAAAAAGGTTTTTCCTTTTTGATTATAATACGTACCATCTTCTCCTGTGTGACAGAGTTGAAAAGTTGAATTCGGACCTTCTCCTCCAACAGTGCTTGCTGACACCTTAATCATATATTTGGTATTAATACGAAGCTCTGCGATGGTCGAGGAACGACCTATGTTTTGCGTTGTTGGCGTCCAGTCTTCGTCTGAGTCTTCAAGCCTGTGGTAGATTGTGTAATGTGTGATGATCCCTCGACGGTTTGATTCAGGAATCTCTTCCCAAGACACGTTACATGATGTGCTACTCGCAGGAGAGGCAGTGACGTTTGCTGGCGGTTCGATTGGCGCTGGAAGGAGGGAAATAATGTTTCAAGCAGCTCAGTTGCCCGTTAAGGTGAATTTACAATATATAAGAAGCATCCTCATCCTCATCCTCATCCTCATCCTCATCCTCATCCTCATCCTCATCCTCATCCTCATCCTCATCCTCATCCTCATCCTCATCCTCATCCTCGTCTCAAAAGCATAACATAATATAAACATCAAGATAAACATAAACATAAACGACACAGCGTCCAATATCAAGAACGTTTCTGTTCGAAAATTGTTGCCTTCTAAAGGAATTCCAGCCGAAAATGTCGACAAACCTTACCCTTCCAGATTTTCGAGAGAAACGTTGCTAATATATACCGTTTCCGGGAAACGTTGTCACCCAAAAAGCCTATAAGCTTGAAGCGCGAAGGATGATGGGGGCATTTAAACTGCTACTGTTTGATCTGAATTCAGACAGTTATCGCAACCACAGGTGAAATGATTAAATTTCAGTACATTTCCAAGCATGTTTGTTTCTAATATTTTACAGAAATTTAAATAAATCTTTACCCATACTCCCTAGCGCACCAAGCTTATAGGCTTTTCGGGTGACAACGTATCCCGGAAAGGGTATATAACGCCATCTTTGTTTTGGTCCAAAAAGCCTTGAAACTACGTCTTTACTAGAGCAGATTTCGTATGACTGTGAAAAAAGTACCGTGACAAAGTTGTTCCGCGCCGCGACCGTGACCGTACCGCGACTACGCGATTTCATTGGCGATTTCATTCCATTTACAGCAGGCCGGGTTCCGTACCGCCACCGCGACAGTACCGCGCCGTACCGCGGCACTGTCACAGTCATACGAAATCTGCTCTAACCGCAGGAAACCTGCGTGAAGCTCAGGTAGACGTCTACGACATCGACACCTTCTTTGGATGCGCTCGAATTCAGTAAACTTACCATCCTCATTGGTTTTACATGTTGCGTAGGGAAAACTCGGCAACCCCGACCCCTTGGCAGTTGTTTCTTGTATAATAAAGTAATAAGTCGTCCATGGATGCAATCCCGTGACGTTGTACCAGGTTGCAGTGCTAGAGAGGTTTCCATGATGTTGCCCGTTTTCAGATTTAAAAGTGATCTTGAAACCACTCTCGTGATTGAAACTCATATGCCATTCTAGCTGGCAGGTTGTTTTACTGGTATTCTCGGCCTTAACACTAGGCAGTGGACCACGAGGAACTGAAAAATAAATATGACATGACACGACACGACACGACACGACACGACACGACACGACATCACTTGACATGCAAGCTTTGACTGGCTCCAGCAGAGGTCATCGCAAGCGTCAAGAACTTGAAGACCAGGGGCCGGTTCTTAGAAGGCCAGCTAAGGGTTATCAGTGGATAAACGCTTATCAAACGGATAAATCCAAAACAAATCCTATAGAACAGATAACTTTTAATCCGTGGATAACTTTATCCAACCTTTCAGGAACCGAATTTGAATTAGTTCAAATTTGCGTTATTCCTTCGACTACGAAAAGGAATGCTTCTATTTTCAATGGCTGGAAAATAAGTCTAAGCGACTGGGAAGCCATTTCTATGGCAGTATAAACCCAGATTGTATATTTAAAGTGAAAGACGTCTGTAGAGGGGGTGTAAATTGAATGTTGGCTGGCGCGCGCTTGCCACCCCCGTGAATAAGTAACTGGCGTGTTCCTGGCACGTGCCATCGCGTGCTCCTAGCCTCTTTACAAATCAGTCGGGAATGCCATAAATATCGAATACATAAATATTGTTGTCGGGCCAATATAAATCTAAGGGCCTAAATTTTAGTTGAACCACGTACTTTGGTATACTCCAGGGGTCAATCTTTTTTACGAGAAAACTCACTTACTTGCTTCCGCTGTTCGACACGTCAAAAGATCAGTCGTGTAGTTGCCTCTTCCGAAAGAGTTCTCGCCGGCAAATCTAAACTTGTAAACATTGCTGGGTAGCAAACCACAGATAGTCGCATTCATTTTCGGGACTTCTACACTGAAATTCTTGACGCTATCAGGCGTGGTTTCATGATAGTAACTGATATAGTGGTGTGTTATTACACCATTACGTTCGGCGACAGGGATTTCTCTCCACGACACCGTGCAGGATGTCTGTGTTTGCGTTAATGTGGTAAGGTTGTTAGGTGCTCCGTATGGAACTGAAAAAGGAAAATCAAAGGACATTTCACGTCAATTCGAGGGTATGATGTAATAAAAGTCTCGTAGTATCGGTCATCTGATTATCTTATCTATATGGCGGCACATACCGGTATACCATATATGAGGGAATACCAACCCAACCCCACCGTCCCGGGATTACGTTTTAACAAAAGCTCTAGTTTTGAACACTAACCATCTCCACTTGTTTTCCCCGTTGCCATCTCATCCGGGCCATACCCTTTGCTGGTCAGTCCGCTAACCCTCGCTTCGTAGTCGGTAAATGGTGTCAGCCCACAAACCTGTACTTGAAAACAGCTTGTGACGATGATGCTCGTTGTCTTGCCCGTGCGTTTTTCAGTGGTATTCACGATATAGCCACGTATAACGCCGTTTGCATTAGCTGGTGGAATTTCACTCCATGAAAAGTTGATGCAAGTGCTGGTACTAGATACTTGGGTTACCTGTGGTGCAACATCAGGGACTGAAAAAGTAACAATAATGACATCAAGACCCACTTTCTTCTGATAAAATATTCTGGAACAGTAAAGGCGGAGGAGACCAGAAGAAAAGCTCAGAACATATACTGGGAAGTGCAATAAGACTAGACTAGTATTCAGCATCATATTCTTACATTGACTATTTGGCTCAAAGAAGGCCTTCCTCTGGGACCTTATCTCGCCTTATCTCGCCTTATACCGCAGCTCTTAATTGGCAAAAGTTTTCCTTATCTCGCCTTTCAATTGGACCATTTCCCCTTATCTCACCTTATCTTGCTTTATCTCGCATAAACTCGCGGCGAGATAAGGTTCCAGAGTTGGCCTCATAAAAGAGAACGAATAGTCTGACTGTTATAGTAGAAACCCACTAGCATACTACCTTCGACTTGTTGCTAAAACGTATTTATCTTCATGGTTTTAGAAGGCTTTACGCTAGCTTTTTCGCTACTCACTATCTCTATTACGCGATAGATATTGAGAAGTGCAGCCAGTCAAATTGCGGGATTCGCGATATTATGCGAGTGGGTTTCTAATAATACATGTTAGTATCATTTACTCAAATGATTTTAAGAATTCCCCCGCCGTTGATTGGTCGAGAGATTTGTTTTCTCTTGCCATAATCATCTACCAGTTATGATAACATTGAAAGGATTGGGAGTGCGCGCTAGTTTAGTGATGATCGTGAAAAAGACAAACAAAAACAAGTTTTTTTTTTGTCTAAAATCCTTATCAATCACTTGAGTAATTATACTACAACAATTAGTCTCAATAGATAGTGACTAGCGGAGCCAGTCAGTTGCAGGATTCGTGATAGCATGCCAGTGGTTTCTACCAATAATGGCTATTCAATGTAGTGTGACTTCGCGGCAAAACGAAGTATTGTGGTTTCAGTCCCCCTTGACGCGCTCTTGCTGGGCGTTCAAACATTCCAAGATTTCCACCTCAATAATCAGTTGTGTCGACTAAAAGTATTGACGCGCTCTTGCTGGGCGTTCAAACATTCCAAGATTTCCACCTCAATAATCAGTTGTGTCGACTAAAAGTATTGACGCGCTCTTGCTGGGCGTTCAAACATTCCAAGATTTCCACCTCAATAATCAGTTGTGTCGACTAAAAGTATTGACGCGCTCTTGCTGGGCGTTCAAACATTTCAAGATTTCCACCTCAATAATCAGTTGTGTCGACTAAAAGTATTGACGCGCTCTTGCTGGGCGTTCAAACATTCCAAGATTTCCACCTCAATAATTATTTGTGTCGACTAAAAGTATTGGTTCGGCGACAAGGTTGGTACACTTAGTCGCTAGATAGCAACTTGTCAAATTCAATCTCGTATTTTTAGGTCGCCAGAGACCCAGCCTTTTTTCGGTTGTCATGGTGAAACGTACCTGATTCTTGCGTAACTATGACAACAAGCGCACTGTATTCGCCAACTAGGGTCGTGTTCCCCGCCACAACAACCCCATAACGTCTATAAGGCTTCACGCCTTCAATCAAATACTCCGTGGTGTTGGCATCAACCGTCCATGCTCCAATCGATCTATTTCCTCCTTCCTCAATCAACCATGCCTTGATCAGGTATTCTGTCAGGTTTGATCCGGGTAAGGCTTTGTCTGGTATGGGGCTCCATGTCACTCGCATGGCCCCTAAGTGTGCATCCATTATTTGTACATTTTCAGGTGCAGCTTCAGGGGCTGTGGGTGGGAAATGTAAATAAATTAAAGAAACAATGCCTGTGAAACAAAACTGAAGTTCAGATATAAAAAGAACTCGAGTAGTTCGCAACATAAATTTGATGGTATGTTAAGATTTTTTTCTGGAGTTTTCTTTTCCGTAAAGCTTCGACAACATCTGCGCCTGCATGACTCATGCAATACATGTATCAGCTATAGAAACTCGGGGGTGTTGCCAAAGTCCAAGGTAAGCAGGGCATTTTTCAAAAAGTTTTTTTTCTGCAAATGCGGGAACTTATTATCGACACGCGCGCTCCAAAATACAAGATGGCGGTAGCTCCCGGGTTTCTCACAGTAAAAGAACTTGACACGTCTCTAGTGTTCTACTCACCACTGTCTGTCATAGCCTCACAGTAAACAGGGCATCCTGTTCCTTGATATGTCAAGACATATACCACGAAAGTGTACGGAGTGTAGGTCTTCACTGTTGTCACCGCGTACTCACGTATATTGCGATCTACAATAACAGACTGTGATGCGCCTGGATAGCCAGTCGGGTAGTACGTAAACTGAAAACCTCTGAATATGCCGTGTTTAGGTTTGCTTGAATGATCCACTTTAGGGAAGAGTTTGACGGTTGTCTTGTTAAAAGCTTCGCACTCGAGCGTTACACCTTTGCAGTACACTAAAAGAACAAATCAAAACTAATCAAAGTAAAAGAACAAATCAAAACCTGGTATAGAGCAGATTTCAGATGACCGTCGTGAAAGTAAACGCAATTGTGCAATCGCTAGCCAATCAGAGTCAACAGTAATTGCAACTTACTATTGAATGGTTTCCAGCCCAGTCAATCAGGAGCCGAACCCATTGCCTAGAAATTCCTTGCTTCTAATTAGTTGGGCAATTTGATTGGTTGACAGAAATAAACAGCCAATGAGAAAGCAAACCAATCGCAAACGCAATTAAATCACGACAGTCATCTGAAATCCGCTCTATTAAACTAGTTGATATGTAGTTTTATATCAAGTGTTCACTGACTATCTGATTGCAAAGAGTAGAGGTATCATGCAAAGTTTGGAGCATTGTAACGGCATTTTTAGGGTGCTAAATTGAAATTTTGAAACAACTCGACGCGGGTATCCTGTGGTTTTTGGCTCTAAACAAGAAATGACGCCGCACAGCCACCCCCAACAACGAATCCGGTGCAGACATCCATTTTTCAACTACCCATGGGTAGGGCTTTCAGTCGATATATGTCACCCAAAATACCCAAGGGGGGGGGGGGGGGTCACTGTCTGGCTCATGGACTATAAGAACTTAAATGTATTTTATCTATACTAACAACATACCGTTATTTGCAGTAATGTCTAGTACACGTATTTGTAGGGTGTTCAGCCTGTTGTTGCGTAGACTGGCGATTAGTGCCACTGGGAAATGACGCCACACAAATGAAAGCCTCAATGCGGCTGATAAATACCCCGTCTCGTTTCGGACGCTATGAAGCTGCAGCTGCCCAGATTTGAGAGGGTTGTCTGATGGAAAGTTGTTTAACTCCACAGGAACGGACTGAGCAGTCTTACTACTAGTGGTGCTTGATTGAAAGTTGTTTACCTGAAAATCAAATTTACAGCTAAAACCGTTGATCGCGACCCACGTTTTCAAAAGCATAAAAATATGTTTTGATTTTTGACTTTACTGTTCCGCCAATCAAACTATTTGAGCCCTGTTTCGCCTAGTGCAGTCAACTGGCTCCCCTTTGAACCAAAATCAGACAACCTCGCCACGGAAAGGCTAAAACAGAAAGTTGTGACGGCGCAGGTTTTTCTGAAGAAGGTGTATGCCCAGTTGAGCCGTTGTAAGTTATCAGTAGTCTATTGTAAGAATGTCTGACGATGTAATCAGACAGACAGACAGACAGACAGACAGACAGACAGACAGACAGACAGACAGACAGACAGACAGACAGACAGACAGACAGACAGACAGACAGACAGACACGTAAATACTTACATTTTGCTTTATAGAGGCCAATAGTTCTTTGTAACGAACGCTTTCAGGATTTTCGAATTCTAGGTTCCATGGAATCGTAGGGAAGACGAGAGATAAGCTCACTGCAAGACTTCCTGTTGGACCTGTCAAAAAGGTTTTGTACGGTAACCGTAATTCTCTGAAAACTTTCATTAAATTTATAGTTTTGTTTATGGTAAGGTTTGTCCCTGTTGTTCTGAGCTGTCGTCATGTACTCGGACTAATGAACCGTGATGACGAGCGAGGGCTGAGTGACGTCACAGCTCCTACCTTTCCACAGGAAGCCCGCCTCATACAATTACAATGACACAAGAGTTCATAAATAAGAGTGAACAACTCCGATACAGTATTCGTGAGAGATCCTTTGTACAGACCTAGTTATTTTTAGAACTGTTTTTCTCGCTGAATAATAATGCTATTGTTTTTGTAGCCAATCAAATTCATTTCATCAGTAGCTCATTAAAACTTAGGTATTTGCCAACCGCTCAACCGATATGCATGTTCTTGCAAGTATTCTTTAATTAGGCCTATTGTTTTCTGCCTTTGTTGTTCTCTGTGCGTGACCTTAGGGGATATATTAAGAAGACTAAGTAGCAATCTAAAAATAACTAGGTCTGTCTAAAGGTTCTCTCACGCCCTATGATCATGTTGTACACTCTTATTTATGTACTCTTGAATGACAATGATAATGATAACGACAATGACAATGATAATGATAATGATAATGATAACGACAATGACAATGATAATGATAATGACAATGACAATGATAATGATTAAGACAATGACAATGATAAAGACAATGACAATGACAATGACAATGACACTGACAATGACAATGACAATGACAATGAACAAAACAGCGTTTCTTACAAACATCTGCAATTTTTGACGAACTTTTCGGCAATTTAGAGTAAGAAATAGCTAGGAAAACTTATGGAATTCCAAATATGGAAAATATCCATATAAGGAAATTTAAGAAAACGACACATTTCAACGGGAATATCTTGATATGAGAACGCAAAGGACTAGGCTGAAAAGGAACCTTGTCTAACTGATGGGTATACAGAGAACGGATTTTGGATTCCAAGGGAATCTCTCTTTGAGCCATTGCATACTGTAAACATATGGGAAAAATTCTAAAAACATAGAACAAATAGCAACAAAAAACCTGCATCCCCCTCTGGGCCCCCATAGGCCTTTTTGAGATACACTGGAAGTCGTGGATTGCAATGCATTGTGGTCTAGCTTCGGTACTGCAAACAAATCACCAAACAATGGGCAGTTTTGTGAAAAGTGAAGTGAAAAATGAATTACACTGGGAAACTGCCCAATGTTGATTGTTTGTACTGAAGCCAGACCATAATGCATTACGATCCGCGACTTCCGATGTATCTGGTTATGCCTCTGGAGGGCTTACCTCTGTAGGACCTGAACAGTTGATTAACGTCCACCATGTTCACAAAGGGTCTAAACCAGACTATCACCTCGTCCACGTCCACTTTGCCCTGTTGACCATCACCTATGACCACACCCTGCACGCTGTTACCCGTCGAAATGTCAGCTGGATTATTGATCAGCACGTTGACTTGGTTTCCATTAACAAAGGCTTGTAGCCCTCTTTCGTAATCATTTCTGACAACTACATGAGTCCAGATATATCTCGGTACTGGAAAGTTTATTTTAAAAGTGTACGTCGGCATCTGAAAAGTGGAGATCATTATTAAGCGTGCGTCATTTCCAGTTTAACTAGCAGCTATTTTATTACAATGTATCGCAGAGAATTCCTCTGGCATTTTGCTACTCTTTAATACATCTGTACATGTCTAGTCCAGTTTTATACACAATAGTCTAGCCGCCAGAGCGGAGTGCAACCCCCCGGAACACTCAATGAAGTCTTAATGATTACAAAAATGTTCCGGGGGTGCACGTTCCGGGGGGTGCACGTACCCTTTGGCGACTAGACTATTGTGTTTGGCCATCGCCTTAACCACGAGAGATATCCGTTAGCTTGAGTTTTATAGGTCACGATCTTAAAGTGCCACTAGTACTTAATTTGCAGAAACCCATCCATGGGAAAAGCATGGGAATTTCCCAAGGCACACGCATGGGAAGTGTTCCGAATTCACATGGATAGCCTTGGGAAATCTCAAGCCAAATCCCAAGCCTTGGGCAATTCCCTGTGTTATGAAGACCACTGGCCTACACTAGTTCTATATAATTTTGTTAAAACAACCGTGACATAGCCCCACTTTACCTTAACTGTGAATGTCTCATCTCGTCGAATATACATCTCCACGACTGATTCTATCCCAAAAAACCTATAACCGTCAGGGGTCTCATCATAGCGAACCCAGAGGGAGGTAATGATCAATCCCCCATAAATATATCTCCTAGCCAAGCTCACATCTTGAGATGTGGCAAGTTGCAGCTTCCCACCAGTACCAACGGAGATATAATTTCCCTGGATTCCGCGGTGGTGTGTAGAGACGTCCCCAGACGCGCTACCCCATGTCGCGTTTCGTAAGTTCTTCAAATAATCGGCATTATCCAAAGGAAAGTAGAAGGCAGCGTCTAGGGTGGTGTCTAACTTACTGACGGGTGTTTCTGCAAACATTCACAAAAGGTTAAAAATCTTAAGGTACTTATCACACCAAACATGAAAATATAAGGACAGGAGCTTGATTTTGAATGAATATGTTTACCGTTCATTTTGGCTCAATATCAAGAGATATGGCTCTGTAAATTTTTATGCAAACTGAATAACGCCAGGTCTGGTAACATCTTCTAAGCGCAGTATCTGATGACCTGTCTCACTGGTGTCATTAGTGTGTATATGAGGCACTGACTCATTAACATATCCACCATCTAGTGTTGGCTCTACTCGTGCAAGCGGGGCGCGTCTACCGTCCTGGTACTTTCATTGGTTGTGTTTTCATCTCTTTATGCTCCAGGGGCCTTGGCGGCGCCTTTCTTCCCTGTTCCCACCAACCCTCCTCCAGCTTCGTTTTCATCTAATCACTTGCCTCGCCATCTCCTTCCCATAACTTAGATGATCACAATGAGACCAGCGAGAAAGGGTAACAGTTTTACATGATTTAAAGCTTGTGCGAAAGAATCGAGTACTCCCAAGAACCTCACCTGAGCTATTAACAATTTCAATTCTTGAAGTATTTGCCCGGGGGGGACTCCCATATTTTTGGTCGGGGGTGATCGTCGTATCTTTTAGGGGTTAAAATCACGGTGGTTTGGTCTCTTTTAGGGGTGATCGTGATCTTCAATAAATTTTAGGGAGATTGGTATCAGGGCCGAAACTGTGTTTAAATTGTTTTTTCCCATGATGGTGCTTCTAAAAAACCGTGTAAGAAAGAGAGATTATTCGATGAGAAGACGATAAATTAGAAAGAAACACGGAAATTTATTGATGGGTATCTTTCACCTGTTACCTGTGTTCTTCGCGCCTACTTGGCACATAAGACCTTATCTTTTAGGGGTATCTTTTAGGGTAATAATTTTTTTGAGCCACGCCATGGCCCGCCATGTGGGTATCTTTTAGGGGTTAAACTGAAAATTTCCGACGATCATCCCCGACTAAAAAATATGGGAGTCTCCCCCCCCCCTCCCCCCGGGAGTATTTGCTGCCGAGATATGGGAGATGAATTTATTTTGTGCCTGACTTGACGTCATCACGCTCCTAGTAAGCGTAAATATTTGCTCTTAAATCTCTGCTGTTTGAATAACGATAAAGGCATGGAATGAAAGGCATATTTAATGATGTCCAGTTTACTGTAAACTCCCTAGATTGCACAACAAGGGTGATTTGCACGGGTTACCACTAACCATAACATCTTTCCACGTCTCTAAGGTTGTCATCACAGCGTATTTTTCCAATAGTTTCATCACAATATTGACCAAGAAGGAGCTGCTGAGTGCATGTCGTACCTAAAAATAATAATGATAACGACAATGAATATATAGATTGCAGTGCCTAAAAGCGGAGCTCGAATAAATGATCACTGTCATCGAAGTATCGACTTTTCTAATTTTGATGACGTCATGCCACGTGACTTTGATGGTGCACCCCCTTGTCTCTAACATAACTTCACGCCCACGTTTGGTCACCTAGCGATGTTCCGTTCTCGAGATATTAAAAATTTTTTCCTTGATGAGAGCCCTGTGGTGGTACAGGGACGTCGGACGGACACCGCACGTCCGCTCAAAAATCACATCCATACATACGTTATTCTCTTACGGAGCATCCGCTGGCGCGCTTCGCGCAGCGACGCTCCACTATATTTAAGCAATAACAAGCGGACGGCTGTGGTTTTTAATTTGATAAACGCACGAGGGATGTCGGGTAAAAACGAGAAAAGTTTGAAACTCACGAGCCGTAGGAGTTTCAAACTTTTATCTATTCTATTCGAAAATACATAACAAACATTAAAATCATAAAATCGATAAAACTTAAAAATGCAAAACACATCATAAAGCTCAGTTATATTAATTAAGTTTATTAAAGGGAGGCTGTCACGATACGCGCATGCTCCAGGAACGATCACTGAGCAAAACTATTTAGACCATCCTATCAGAAAACTATTGAAGAATATGTTAAACGTAAACATTTGTTCGGATGGATCGAGAAATAGCGAGATTAAAACGGATTGTTTTCGTGGTTTTCACGCCTTCGCTGGCCATCGTTACGGGACGATACTTCTTTGTTTTGAGATGAGCAGAACAGCTGCGCAGTTGCGTGACAGCCTCCCTTTAAAATAAGACATTAAATCCCGGATATTAATACTGTTGATTACCGACGTGTTAATCGGGTAAGCGTTTTTGATTGACGGCCACTGACTACTACTGCGAAATTGTGCCCATTTTCAAAGTATGGACATTTCCCAGCCTGAAAGGAATCCTGGTGGATTAAAACGCGTCAATTATTTAAAAAAGTATCAGATACCTACCATTGAGAATAAGTAGCTCTGTCCAGTAAGATCCCTTTGATAGATTAGCTTCAATCGTCTCGTTTGCGGGCTTCACAGAGGAGTAGCTGAGATAGTAGTTGGTGTTGAAGTTAATGGAGACACCATTCACTGTGTACTTGAGGTCATTCGCAAATCGGAACCCGTCCTTTCCTTTTACAAAAAACCCTTCAGGTTTAGGACGATAACCCCAGCCGTTTGAATTGGAGAAGTGGAATAATAAAGTCTCTCTATTTGTGAACGGGACATTAGCTCCAGGAGTGTCAACTGCAAATTAAAAAGATACATGCGTTCATGAGAAATAGGGTGCTATGTATGTGCAATGAATGACTGCCACATCTCGTGTGGCTAGACGCTAGGCAGCCTTCCGCCATGCACTCAAACTCTCGATAGCACCACAACCTTTGTACTTTGAAGGGGAAGGGGAGGTGAATAGTGGTAGATATATACCGAGACGCGAAGCGTTGACCCTGAGGGGGATAGTAAATGTATACCAGTTCAGCAGAATAAAATACGGCGGATTAAGATTCAAAACGCAGTGTCGCTCGCGAAACCAGACGCCATTTTGATAATTTTCTCAAAACAGGAAATAGTTAAACATTATCCTGCGAGATTGCGCAGAATATTGTCTGATACTTAGCCGACGAGGGACGTAGTCCCGACATCATATTTCCCTCAGAGACGGATATCACAGTATATATGTCATGTACAGAAGACAGCTATTGGCGTTCCAATGACCATATTTGGGCAGTGCATGTGCTGAATAATAATGTTGGATATCTACTCTTTCAGGAACCAAATAGAGCGCAGACTATTCGCTGATTTGGTATATACTAATAACAAAATGAAGACCTCTAGCTGGTACCTCTCATTACATGTATCCAGGGTTTACAAAAATACGTCCTCTCCTCCCTATGCCTCTGAATCAATACCTTATTCTTCCTTCGGCCTGATGATTGTTAATGAATTTATTCGATAGAGCAGATTTCGTATGACTGTGAAAAGTGCCGTGACACGGCGCGGTACTGTCGCGGTGGCGGTACCGAACCTGGCCTGCTGTAGACACGGAATGAAACCGCGTAGTCACGGTACGGTCACGGTCGCGGCGCGGCACAACTCTTTCACGGCACTTTTCACAGTCATACGAAATCTGCTCTATTCAGGTTCTTACCTTTGGTTTCCTTGAACATTTCGTAGTTTTTCAATAACCCGCCGTAAATGTGCCCATTATCGGATCGTATAAGGAGCAGAGACGGAGCAGTAGATATGCAACTCATTATTTTCTGCATGTCTCCGTCCCCCAGGGTTTTACCTATAAAACACCGTGACCACACTTTATTGGACATAGCAGGAAGAGAGTTGATCAGCATCTTGTTTAATATGGAACTGTAATCTTGAAGGTAACCCATGATGTCTGAATTGAAGACTGTGAACAGAAAAAAGAAATATATTAGAAATATTAATGAATCAGTGAAGTGCGTTCCCTGTTACATTTCAAGGTGCGCAGGGGGATTTAGGGAAGGGGCTTTGGGGCTGCGTCCCCCCATTTTCGGGAACTTTTTGCACAGATTTACTGTATTTCCTGATTAGGTGGGTTTATTAGCTGATAAAAGTAAAACAAAAATCGATGCAGGTGTATATAGCCTGTCTGACGAATGGAGAAGATCTCCGCTCCACCATAAGCGTTCACACCGCGCGACTGGCATCACCGTAAGATCCTCGCATAAATCGCGCTTCAAATCACAGCGTCTGAACGTCGGACGTCGGCGGTCTTCAACCGCCGACCGGTTAGCGCAGTGGTAGAGCGCCGGGCTTATGTGCGGGAGGTTGGGAGTTCAAACCCTAGCCCGACCAACATTCAGGGTCATTTCTAAATTATTGAGGAGAAGGTGCTGCCTTTGCTCTAACATCTGCAAATGGTTAGACCTTCACGTCTTCTCGGATAAGGACGTTAAACCGTAGGTCCCGCAACGGAAGAAGAGCCACCTAGTGGAATCCGATTTGCGTACACCTAGTGGAATCAAGAGCTACTTAGTGGAATCCGATTTGCGTACACCTAGTGGAATCCGATTTGCGTACTACACCTAGTGGAATCCGATTTGCGTACACCAAGTGGAATCCGATTGTTATCGTTATCGTTATCGTTTTTGTTAGCAGCAGCAGCAGCAGCAGTAGTAGTATTATAAACGAGAAAAATCCTGAAAAATATGTGCGCGCAAAATGCTTCCAAGGTTTGTTCCCTTGTTTAGCCAATGCTCAAATAATCTAACCTGCACTTGTTCGTTCCACAGGTGTCGGCAGACGAGGGCAAGGAAAGGAATTAGAAACTCGTATTGTCCCGACAGCTATGTCTCCAAGATACCCATCGCCGACTATTCCCTCGAAACTCAACTGAAAGACAATACATAGCAAAATATAGGTAAGAACAACGTGTTGATCTTGCGATCTTTCAAGATTCAAGATTCGTACGTGATACAGTAAAAACACTCGTATAAGAATCTAGAATTAAGCCCGGTGCACACTAGCGACATAACGACATAAGGACCTTATGTTGCAACGTAAAAAGCACGGGAAAATAATTGAAACAATCAATATTTTCTATGGATCTTCGTTAGATTACTTCACCAAAGCAATCTTATGTTTTTTTGTCGACTTCAACGTTTTGAAACCACTAAATTTTGTTCGCGTGACATTTTTCTTATGTCGTTATGTCGCAAGTGTGCACCAGGCTTTATAGAGTTCAGACTGAACAGGTTCTTATGTTTTGGGGTAGTTTTTCCAAAGACAGGCTCATTAGGTTCTTATTTGCAAAAGTTGTTGAAGTGATAGCATTAGGGGAACTACAAAAGTACTTAATGTGCCAATGTCCAAAAGAACAGTCCTTTTTTTATATTATGCCTTATGAAAAAAAAATGTTTTAATACAGTATAGCTTTATGGAATGAATATTTTATTAGTAAGTACACAAAAGAGTACACTAAAAAAACTAACAATTAAAATCCCGTATTTTGATCATCAAAACTTGAGTGCTTTTTCTATATAAGAACCTATTTTTCTTTGTCAGGCCGAATAGCTTCTTATATATTTGGGTATTCAGTCTGTAGGTTCTTAAATCACTAGGTTCCCATAGCAAATTACATGAAGCACTCGATAACACACAATTTCTACTACAAAACGATCGGGAAGCCATTCAAATGTACCGTAAAACTGGCGCCCGTTTCTCGAAACGCTCGAGAATTCTCGGGCCCGATAACTTTGTTTTGAAATTTTTATGGATTTATCAAAAAGTATTTCGTTTTCTTTTCTACCCTGCTTATTTGAATAGTCTATAACTCCCTTTTCGTAGTTATTTATATTCTATAGCATTTATAGAATTACGTTAGTTTAAACCGAATTTTTCGTGCACGCGAAAAACTCGGGTGAAAAACAATGGAAAGTTTTCGGGAGCAACTTACCTCCCGAGACTTTTCGGGTGATTTTTCTTCGATTTAGGGTTTTGAATGAAATCGAAAATTTCTTTTTTGAGACGTAAACAGTATACATATTCACGGATAGGAAGTTGTAGACTATTTAAATCATCAGGATAGAAAAGAAAACGAAAAACTTGGGGATCAAACTATTAACATTTGAAAACAAACTTTTCGGGCCCGAGAATTCTCGGGCGTTTCGAGAAACGGCCCCCTGGTCCGTAACCTGTTTGCTACAGTGTAATAGACCTTTTTCCAAAATGGCGACTTTTTGTTCCATTGGCCCTTGTTGCTTCACTCTCATGAAATTAGGCTTTTTGTCTTTGAGCTTGAATGAATATACAAGAAAAGAATAATTATATGAAAACGAGACATTAAGGGCCAGTCAGCTAATTTGGAGAAATGGCGTAAACGGCTTTCAAATGTGTAATACGGCCTATTCCCTGGCGCTCTGACCGGGCTTCCTTTGGTAGAAGCGCGACGTCACAGTGTGTGAGCCCGCGCATATTCATTCAGCGGTTTACCTTTTCATTGCATACGAGGAACGCGCGTGGGATCAGGCTGGACTTTTCGCTTATAACACGGCTAGGTATCGGCAATCGAGTTTGACCTAATTACATGGTAAAATGATGTCAAAGTCGTATACTAATACAGCTTATAATTGCATAGATTAGAACATAATACTTACAATGTAAGCACGATCTGTTACAATCGGCACTTGAACAGAAACAAAGTTATTTCCTGCATCGCTAGCTCTGTGCCACAGTAAAATGTTCCTTTTTTGTTAGTCATGTAAACATTAAGTCTCCCCATGTTTTGCCCATTCATGTGATAGGAGAGCCTCAAACAGGAATAAATAGGCAGAATCGGCTCGGTAAACATCACGGCATTGTCTCCCTTTTGTCTGGGATACGACGCTTCCATGTAAATGTACGCTGAAAAATAATAAGTTTGCGTCAGTCTTACTTAATAAGTGTTAAGCTACGGCTAAACTAGAACACATGTAGCGCGCAACATTTGTGTCCTGTATGTTTCCCCGAGTGGCTAACTAGGAAACATCGCACGCGATGAAACATTTCTTTGTGTCCCGGCTTTAAAAAATTTCGCGCGCAATAATGCATCTCACGTGGCCCTGGGAAACATGTGTCCGGCTACAATGTTGCGCGCTACATGTGTCCTAGTTTAGCTAGGGCTTTAAGCTATGGCTAAACTAAGATACATGTAGCGCGCAACATTTGTGTCCTGCGTGTTTCCCCGAGTGGCTAAACTAGGAAACATCGCACGCGTGTCTCGGACACATCAAATGTTTCTTGTCTTGCGAAGAAACATTTCTTTGTGTCTTGGCCACAAAATTTGTCGCGCGCAACAATGTTTCTCGCGTGGCTAAACTGGGAAACATGAAGGAAACATGTGTCCGGCTACAATGTTGCGCGCTACATGTGTCCTAGTTTAGCCAGGGCTTTGCGCTACAAAAGGTACAACATCTAGCCTGATTATCACCCGCTACGGTAGAGTACGTTTACCCTTCCTACTTTCGCGTCTGATCAACGTTACGCGTATCATGGTCTAAAAGTCGGGTACCCTGTGGAGAGCAGCCTGATTATCACCCGCTACGGTAGAGTACGTTTACACTTCCTACCTTCGCGTCTGATCAACGTTACGCGTATCATGGTCTAAAAGGAAGGTTAGTCGGGTACCCTGTGGAGAGCAGCCTGGTTCTCATCCGCTACGGTAGAGTACGTTTACCCTTCCTACCTGCACGTCTGATCAACGTTACGCGTATCATGGTCTAAAAGGAAAGTTAGTCGGGTACCCTGTGGAGAGCAGTCTGATTCTCATCCGCTACGGTAGAGTTCGTTGCCTCTTCCTACCTTCACGTCTGATCAACGTCACGGGGTGAAAAGGTCTAGATGAGAATCACGTGGGGAATATGGACCAATCAAATTGAAGCTTTAAGTTTACCCCAACTACTATCTGCCAATCAGAGCTAAGCCTATATATCACACCAGCTACGACAGTCTCGCCGATTCAACTTCCGCCCTCTGTTTCTACACGTTTTCTAGTATTTTTCGTAAGAATTCACCAAGCAAACTGTTAGAATATGGATATGATATCTGGTTATTTGCTTATTGTTGTTGGCAACTGTCAGTATTATTGGAGGAAAGGGGACGGCTCCCTATCATAAGTATCATCATGCGCTTCCACCGCAACGGCATACGCCCCTGGGAGCAATTCCCTCCTCTAAAGTGTCGCTCACACTCACGAATTGTAGTACAGGGGCCTGTGTCGCTCGAAGGGGTACACTCTATGTGGTTCCTCCACGCATTGAATTCCATAGACATGTTTTTATTTGTAAGTCCTTTCCCAATCTGTGTCATGTATACTGAAACAGAAGAGAAACAGTTCATTTCATATATGTCTGATTAATCATAAAAGCGTGTCTCAGCCAAGACGCTACTGATAATGGAAAGAGATTTCTTTGACCAACTTTCTTGACCAAGCGAATTACACTCATAGGCAGATTCATGGCAGCCCACAGAACGGCTAGTCATTCTTGAACACAGAGCTCCCCGGCTCGTATCACCTCGCGGGGGAGGCGAGCTCTGGGTTCGAGAATGACGGTTAGTTCGCTTTGGTCATAGCCTGCTAGCAGGCGTTGGTTGGCTTTTTTTAGGTGGTTTTACGGCGAGAAACGAGCGAGAATCCCGACGCGGGCGCCATCTTGGACGGGTCCGCCCCAGACCGAATTTTTGACCCGTCCAAGATAGCGCCCGCGTCGGGATTCTCGCTCTTTTCTCGCCGTAAAACGACCTAAAAAAAAGCCAACCATAACACCTGCTAGCAGGCTAGACCATTGTGCATATTATAGTTCATTAAGAAACTCACCAAGCACACTCCCATTCTCAAAATCTTGAGAATCACGCTATCTGGGCACGCTTTTGGATGTGTCAAGCCGTATTTTCCCCGCAAAGAGTGTTTGTTGGAGTGCACGGAAAAAAGGAAGGTTGAAAATTCAGGCTAGGAACTCGCCGCCCAGGGCACAAAACCGCGATTTGTTTCCGTAAGTCAAACGTCTATCAAAAACCTCGAAGTTTACGGTTGGTTGCTCAGAGTTAGGTAATATTTTTTATTAGTATAGTTACTCAAGTGATTATATAAAAATCCGCGCGCTGATTGGTTGAGAGGAATGTTTTCTCTTGCTATAATCACCTGTTTCGCCTAGTGCAGTCACCTGGCTTTCCGTCGCGACGTTGTCTGGTTTTAGTTGTGATGGAAGCCAGTTGACTGCACTAGGCGAAACAGGGCAATAGTTTCTTTGGCTCAGATAGTTTGATTGGCTCAGATAGTTTGACGGCATAGTCAAAAGTCAAAACATAATTTAATGTTTTTGAAAACGTGGGTCGCGCTGCAACTGTTTTAGCTGTAAAATACAAAAATACGTACTATTCGAAGCGCTTGTCATGACTTGGTTTCTACTGATGTCTCTGTCCCATACAGTGAAGTTAAGAATCTGTAAAATGGAGTTCAAGGTGTTTCTGTATTGCGAGGAACCTGAGCCGATTGTAAGGCTATTTACTGGCGATGGTGTTGTATTGATGGATAGACCCATGGCCTGTAGAAGAAAGAATCATAAAAAATAAAATTAAAAATAATAACATGCTCTAGTATCTAAAAGTTGTATTTTTTTGCTGTGAGAACTGAGATACTTACCTTCCAAATAAGGGGGATTATCTAATAAGGAAGCTCTGAGCGTCGGCAAGTCGAGAGTATTTGGTGAAATTTTCTTGATATGCAAAGTCTGTTCCACCCAAGACAATCGAATAGGAAGGGCAGTTCCTCTACTGGATTTCAGTGTTTTGTCGTGAGTAATAAGTAATTAATTTGCAGTGCGCCAGAAAGTTTTACCTTTTGGCTAAAACATAAAAAAAACTTCATTCCAGTGACAAAATTTGCAGTGGGAAAGAAATTTTCCCCTTGTGGCTAAATTGGGAAGCATCGAGGAATCATGGTTCCAAGAGCAACAACATTTGTAGTGCGCAACAAAGTTTTCTCTTGAGACTAAACTTGGCGGCAAACACACGTCCTAAGTTTAACATCAGCATCCCCCCCTCCCACGTACAAATAGTAATCCCACCTCTCTTTTGAAGGTGCCATTCTCATAATAGCGCAGCTCACTCTCCTGACTCCAGGTGATAAAAACCTGAGACCAGACACTTGGGATGGTATCTAGCGGCAAGTACCACATTTTCTGGCCAGTTGATACTAGGATAAGGTACTTGTTCTTTACACTGTTTGGAGAGCTCTGCTCTAGCATGGCTACCCCAGGAGAATTCACGGACTCGCCTCCAGTGGAAAAGATGTAACTGTGCACTGTAGAAGAAGCGAAATGAGTGGTTAGCGGTTGAGCGCTAATCTCGCGCAATCTCTTGCGATTTCTTGGCTATTCTTTTGCGTACAATTTTTGAAGAAGGACCATTATATGAATCATATGGCATGCAGATAAGGTAGACTTGCCACAAGTCGACCAGACGACAGACAACCACAACCACCTAACCACCCAGACAGACTAACCACCGAGTAAAGTATGGCCACATGGCCAGATTCTGGTTCATTTCGTAGCAACATCCCTGACTGATCACTTACTGTCTAATGCAAACGTATGTTCAAATGTCATCCTCCTTTGAAACGGTGCGTTCTTTTCGTAGATGCTGCGGATAGTTTGCACATTGTCTTCTAGTTCAACTTGTCCAATGAACACGTAGCTGTGGGAGAATGAGATTCCGGTCTTTGCTCCAGGGATGAGATATGATAGCGGCTTACACTCCTGTGAACACATTTTCCCATGGGCGATGATGAGTACAAATGAACCGGGAAGGAGAGTTCTGAACGTTTCCATCGCTTTACTGCTCCAGCCATTTCCATTTCTATCTACCATTTCTTCTTGGTAGAAATTCGGATATTTCCTGACCTCGCCTAAGATAGAAGAAAGTCGTAGTTAACTTGGTTTATTCATTGACACATTACCTATCTGCGTTTTTTATAATTTTCCGAACTCCCTTACTTCCAAAATTCAAACTTCGTTTTGGCTTCCGTCAATCAAACCGTGACAGGCCCATGGATTTTTTTCAGTTTCGTTTGCATTTTATGGTGGAAAATTTGGTTTTGCAGCCTATCTTGTCCTTATTAGTTAAAACATCATTCAGAGCTGTTCACTTTTTTGATTGACCAAAGCCAAATCGCGGTTTGCTAGTTGGCGTAGAGTTATGAATTATGACAATTGCCCATGTCAGCCACTCTTTTGTTATTGTTTTCGTTCGATATTAAAAGTGAATAGGCCATTTGCACTAACTGGGTCACATGACCCAAGTCCCATACATTCTGAATACAATCTTGAAAATTCAACTCGCTGCCATTTGCTCCAGGTTAGAGATTTTAACCTGAAACTTGTGTTTCTGACAAATATCAATTGGTTCTTTGTATTTCTGGAATTAATTTTGACAAAACATCTCGTTAGAGGTAGTTGGGGTCACGTGACCCACTTAGTGCAAATGGCCTATTACGTGTAGAAATTTCACCATAAACAGAATTGATTTACCAAATTCAATCGAGAACATTGCTCTATTTCTCTAAATCAGCCGATGGAAATGGATGCTTTCTCCGACTTGGTATGTTGCTGTCAAAATGGCGGCTGGCACAGGCTCTTTAAATACATGTCTGAGGTAGCGTAGTGAGCTCACGAATTTAGGGAATTCCAATCAACATGTCGCGATAAGTCAGTTGGTTCTTATATTTTCCGTGTTTGTCTTTGATCAGGCATATCTTAAAAAGTTCGTGAAGCCTGCTTGCCGGCTCTTGTGCGTTTAGAATGCTTTTGGAACACAAGAGAAGAGGGAGAAACAGAGGGGGATCTTGATCTATAAACTACACTAAAAACCCGCATACACTCTTTTTTTATAAGAACCTTTTTTATAAGAACGTTCAGCCTGAAATTTACAGACTGTAGATTGGGCAATTCCAGAAAATAAAGGTACCCTCCCCACGGGGGGCACTAGTTTTTGACCCCCCCATGCATCCAGAATTTCCAAAATGGTTTACCCACCCCCCATGCATATAGAATTCCGGGCAGGTTAGAGAAATCCAGCTTCGAAAACCCCCCCTTGCAATCAGAATTCCGAGCTCTTAAACCCCCCCCCCCCCCCCCCATCCCATCGGAATTTCCAAATGCCACCCGTTTGGGGGGGGGGGGTACCTTTATTTTCTGGAATTGCCCATTTTGAATATACTTGAATCGTATGATATCTCGTTCTCATTTAATAATAAAAATAATAATAATAATTAGACACAAAAGAGATATCATACGATAATTCTAGGTTCTTATATGCGAGTCTTTACTGTATTGCCTCCGTCCCATACCAACCGGCACTCCACCTGACTACGCCCCTGCCATTAATGTTGCCCTTACCAGTTAAAGAGCTTATAGTAATCATGTTTACACCGCGCTGTTCTGTAGTATTGTACACAAAGAGCTCATCGTTAACCTGTATGAAAGATTCTTTGGACGGATCTTCGGACGGATCTTCGGTGGAAAAAGACGAGAGAATAACTTTGATATGGCGATCTAAAAGAGAAAGAAAAGAACCGTTATAGTGGGAACATAGAATAAAGAAACAGATTAAAAAATACACGAGAACCTGATCCACGGAAAACCTGATTCTCAGTCCCTTTCGCTACTGACTGGCGTTTTTTTGTGTGGATTTCACCTAAAGCCCGGTGCACACTAGCGACATAACGACATAAGGAAAATATCACGCGATCGAAATTTAGTGGTTTCAACAAAGGATAACATAAGATTGCTTTGGCGAAGTAATCTAATGATGTTCCATGGAAAATATCGTTTTTTTCAATTACTTTCCCATGCTTTTTTCGTTGCAACATAACATTCTTATGTCGTTATGTCGCGAGTGTGCACCGGGCTTAAGGCTCGATTCCCAGCCCTTGAGCCCGCGGCCCGACCCCCAAACAACGGCTAGATGCAGTCTACAGTTTGGGTGTAAATTTGCATAACCATTGTCCGTTGCCATTTGGCATTTAGCTTGACAACCGATGACGCTTTGATTAAAAAAAACAACTGAAACACGAACATCAAACTCCTGTGCTCATCACTGGTATTTTTTCCTCTTTGGGGGAAGACCCTGGCGCGCGAGGATGGTAAAAAATGGCTAAACAATAGCGGACGATGTTACCAATTTCGAAGAGCTTGCAAAATCTGCTTTGGATTCTTTCACAATTTGAAGGTTTTCGCGACTCATGTTGCAGCACTCAAGAATTTGCTTCAAGGCAGACATGTTATGGCTATTCAGACTACAGGCTTCGGAAATTACAGACTTTCCAAGGATTTTCGCTTCATGATGCAGTGCGACGTCAATGACAAGCGAGCGCGAGACTATTGATCCAGCCGTTTGTGGGGGAGGATCGCAGACCGACACAAACTGAACCACTTTTAATAAGTGAGCCTAATTTCACCTTTATTGCCAAAATATATCAGGTGTCCTGGTTATTTTTTATTTTTTATTTTGGACCTTACGTTTCTAAATTTCTTTATTTTTTAGTCGCTCATTGAAGCTCTTTTATGCTTTTTTAATAAAGTGCAGTATCTGGTCAGAAAAGATCACCAACCTGATTCTTGAGTTCGTTTGATAGCTTCCACTGATATACAGCACTTTTCTGGGCATGCTATGGCCACGATTGTTATTACCTTGGTTAACACTGGAGCAGGGAACTTCTGTGTCTCGTAGCTCCTCGTTTGCCTTTCAAATATCTGATAAAACAAATCGAGTGATTAAAAACGAGCACGTGCAACGCGCACCTCACCTCACCTCACCTCACCTCACATCATCATTACATCACGTCCCATCATTACATCACGTCCCATCATTACATCACGTCCCATCATCATTACATCACCTCACCTCACATCACGTCCCATTATCATTACATCACGTCCCATCATCATTACATCACGTCCCATCATTACATCACGTCCCATCATCATTACATCACGTCCCATCAATACATCACGCCACGCCACGTCACATCACATCACATCAAGTCACGTCACGTCACGTCACGTCACACCACACCATCACATCACATCACATCACATCACAACACCTGATAATAAGAACAGTAAAAATGTTCAACTGCAGTGGCCTTGGACACTTGTAATAATCATATAACACGCTCACTTTATCGGTAGACGCTGTGCCGTCCGCAGTATCCTTGATGTATTCCTCCGTCTGGTCAGCTTTTAAAATCTTGACCTTGTATTTCCTAATATAGTTAGACCCAAGTCCGTTGGTCTTGAGACCTTCTATTGTCTGATATGAACCCAGATCGATACGAAGCCACATGTCTGACTCGGTTGGACCGGTAACACTGCACCACACATTATCAGGCGTTACTTGAAATTTAATACTGGAGACTTTCCAGCCAGGGAAGTTAGCAGCTCCAATTTCTACTGACGTCTGTCCTGGATCTTTATATAGAGCTTTTGAAAAAAGAAAACAAGAATCACGTCACAAACTTACGCGAAATTTTATACGAACTTATCGCCATATAACTATATTAATGACAGACACAATTGAACGGCCCAATGAGGTATGTCTTTATTCATATAAATAGCCTTTTATGAATGAAATTAAACTTCATTCGAGACTATAAAGAACTGCAGCCTGCAGTTTCCTAAAGTTGCGCAAACTTCCCAAAATCGACCCCAGCAAAGAAGCGTCTGCATGCTGAAGCAAACATTTCACGACGCATTTTGAGTCATATCTAGTCGAAATATTTTTTTCAGCACACAAAGCACTTTATAGTTGAGAAACTCAAATAGGATGAAAAAAGACGCAAACAAATTTAACTGGCCAGGTAATTGTTTTGACCAGATCTGGGTCAAAATACGTCATCACTATGGAATGTTTGGCTTGAGTGCGCAGACGCCTCTTGGCGAGAGTCTCTTTTGGCGAGCGCTAAGTGGTGACGGCTATCGCAGGCTACGATAAAAATAGACACGCGATGCGTACATGTCACTATGGAATGTTTGGCTTGAGCGCGCAGACGCCTCTTGGCGAGAGTCTCTTTGGCGAGCGCTAAGTGGTGTCGGCTATCGCAGGTTACACTTACGTCCATTGTAAAACACCTCGATCTCCTGGGGTATGAAGGAAGGCGTTCCCGCCAAAAAAGATTTTGGACAAGCTATTCCCATAGCAGGATAAACATCATAACTCGTGTTTAGGTTTGAGGACGATGTGGCGGACATGTTGGTTTTGGTTGACGCCAGATAGATATCGTTAATTCCAAATGTTGGAAACTGGTTCACATCATCAATCTTGATGGCGTTATCCTCCTGGCCTGGTTTTATAGGGAATTTTTTGAACGCTGAAGCACCCTTAAACTGGGAATTCTTTAAGCTGAAGATGAAGGCGGGAAGACGTGGAGGTTGACTTTCTAGAAATAAAGGGATGTTTGTTGAATCGAGCCAACGGGTAGATGGAAAAAATTAAAGTAGAATACAGCTATTTCAATAAACGCTCAGTCCAAAGAGACGTATGGGTTGGGAAATCACTATATTCAATGGTTGAAACCAGAAATCCATAGAAATTTTTTGTCATGCATCGTTCTATTTGAAATGAAGAGGACTGTCCTAAAACAGTAAATTAGTTTGGGATTAGGGTAACCTTGGGTAAGGATGGTTTTTGGTTTGTTTTAGATATGATTTCTACTGTATAATTATTCCTCGTTTTATACATGATAAATATACCAGCAAACTCCCTCGTGGTTAGAGTCTCGGGCTTATAATGATATTGGTCCAGGTTCAAATGTTTTCAAACAAAACATCCAAATTCGTTACCTTACTGGTCTGGCTGCTATAAAACAGAGCTTTGTTAAATGCTAGTATTAAACATCATGTAGTTAACCCTAGACCTCAAATCGAGGTGGATTTCAGTGGCTGATGCAGGGGAGGTGCGTTGGGTGAGGACGCACCACCCTTTGCATTAAAATTGCTTAAAATGGCAAAATGATAGTCCTTAAGGAGGCTCAACATGTCGTAAACACCCTTTTGGTGTACCCCAGGGCTCAGTACTTGGGCCTCTATTGTATTCACTCGATACTGCGCCGCTTGGAGATGTTATACGTATACATAACATGAATTTTCATTTCTATGCAGACGATACTCAAATATACATGACGTTTAACCAGAAGGCAGTGGGTGAACCAAGCTCATCAAAGTCGGCTGTTGAATCCTGTCTAAATGACAAAAATCATTGGATGTTCGCTAACAAACTTCGGCTTAATGGAGATAAATCTGAATTTTTGGTCATAAATGCGCGCCATCGATCTCCGCCTCCAAATATTGATTCCATTCTGATCGGCGGTGAAACAGTACCTGCATCTTGTCCGGCCAGGAATATAGGCGTTATGTTTGATAATACGCTGTCTATGGATTCACAGATCAGAAACACATGCAAATCGTCCTTCTATCATTTACAGAACATATCTAAGATTAGGAAGTTTATTTCTTTCCATCACTGCGAGATTTTGGTACATGCGTTTGTAACTAGTAAACTAGACTATTGCAACTCACTGTTATCAGGTCTGAAGGTTGAACAGATTCATAAACTACAACATGTACAAAACGCGGCAGCACGCCTCCTCACGAGAACAAGAAAATATGATCATATAACACCGGTGCTAAAAGAGCTTCACTGGCTACCTATATCTGAGCGAATTAATTTTAAAGTTCTACTCTTGACTTTCAAATCATTGAATAATTTAGCCCCATCCTACTTGGTGGACCTACTACGTCCTTATAAGCCTACAAGGAATCTGCGCTCAATGAATAAGAGACTTTTAATACAGCCCTCATACAACCTGAAATCATATGGCTCTAAATCCTTTTCTTATATGGCACCTAAACTATGGAACGCGCTACCTCTTCAAATAAGAACTTGCGAATGCTACAGTATGTTTATATCTCTGGTTAAAACGCTTCTTTTTAGGAAAACATATGATTAAGTGAAGTATACCATTATTATTTTATTTTAGTTTTTATTTATCTCATTTCTTTTAATTCTATTATTGTAATTTTTACTACTATTTTAATATTTTTATTGTACATTTTTATGATTTTAGATATCTTGCAATAACTTTTATTTTTCATAGGAATTTTAATCTAGGCCATGTTATCACCAATTGTAAATATCTTATCAGCTATTTCATTTTAAACTATTGTTATGATATATCATTGTAAAGCGCCACTGGATTTTATTAGAAGCGGCGCTATATTAAATTGATTATTATTATTATTATTATTATTATCATAGCAGTTTTTCATGTCCTCGCCCCTTGAAATTCAATGGTCTGTATCTCATGCGGAAATGCACAGAACGGAAAGCCACTTTAAAAGTAAACATCGACATATGTTTTGTTTTACATTGATGCTTCCATGGCAACGTCATGGCGACATTCCAACAATTTTTTAAAAGTTGCAAAATTCACCCACACAAATAGAAATTTCGGCGAAACCCTCTTAACGCCCAAGACGTTAGGCTACAATCGTTACATGACCAAAGATTGAAGAAAAAGTGTCATCGCGATTTCGAAATCTAACGCGGTCATTTCTTGTTGTCAAAAAACTAGAATTTTCTACTAGCCTAGTTGCTTGATACTCAAACTATGAGCCTCCTTAAAATGCTATAGATTCTATAGTAGCACTACTCATAAATCTTGCTAGACATAGACATAGACACGCGTGTATATAAAAATACATAAGCATTAGGTTCCAATAAATGTGTAGTTAAAAACAAAAATACAGATAAAGTTTAGTTTGGCCGGGCGAGGCGATGCCATTACTGTTCAGCCTTTAATGTATTTTTTTCTTTCTGACATACTTTCCCATATAAATTTCGCGATTTGCTTTTGGGTACTTCCGTTTTGATTTAGTTTTATAATTTTTGGAATACAGTCTATACAGTCGCTGGGGGTAAACCATTGAGGGCGACCTTTGCTTCCTTTTCGAGGTATTCAAACAATTTTATTCTGTATGGCTTAAAAGCTATGCATTTTACTAAAAAATGAAAACCAGAAACGCACCCCCTCCCCTTTTCCAAAACATGGATCGGCCCCTGGAATCATGGAATGCGTATGGTTGAGCCGTATGGCTTAATTAAATAGGGTGGTATCCTATATACAGCTCCCCTATATTGATTGGTTTTGATTCTGTCACTGGATGAGGACACAGTGCCCGGGGGACTCCCCTATTTTTTTTGGGGGGGGGGGGGTGCTCGTCGTACCTTTTGGGGGTTAAAATCAGGCCTCTGGATCTTTTACGGGGTAAAATTCGAAAACTTTAAATTCTTACCAGATAGGTACCTCTTAGGGGTCTGTTCTAGCAACAAGCAACAATGGTTTTATCAATATCCCGAAGAGCACCCCCGCCCCAACAAATTTGGGAGCCCCCCCCCCTCCCCCGGACACAATGTTGCGCACTACAACTATCCTAATTTAGCCAGGCACGGTTAGCTCAGCTGTGGTTCGGGTTCGACTCCCGGGAGGGGCAGAGGAATGATTTTCTTTTCGTTCGTAGTCGAAATCGGTTCATATTGTGAGTTCAACTTTGTTCTACTGTGTTTCACGCCTTTCGCAAGAACTCTTGAGGACGTAAGCAGTGACCACCCTCAGTTCCTGTGCTTATGGCCGCTTGGCTGCAAGTTCAGCTTACGAGCTGGAAGTCTGATGATTCGGCCTCCGAGTTTTAATTTTTTTTTTTTGTAGCGGAGCTCCTTAGCGGCCAAAGGCCGCAGAGCGGAGCACCATAAGTATCGCAGGAACAGTACAATAGCTCAAAGTAGAACTCAGGTACTATACGATCACAGGGCTTCAATTGGAGCTTCGCTTTAGGCAGTGCCTAAATCTATATATTACTTACTCAGTGGGAAATCGCTATAACCGCCAAAGATGTGTTGATGATCTGTTTGAATCAGCACAAGGATTGACCCGTTGCACGTCTTACTTATCACACTTGGGTCCCAGTTGTCTTTGCTAGCATGGAAGCATTTAGTCCACGTGTTGGCATCCTTTCCAAGTCCAGTTCCATTATTTCCAGAGGTCAACTCCTTGTAGAGCATTTCATGAAGCGTGTTGTCGTCTCCAAGAATGTCAGAGATAAAACCTGTACATTCAAAGTCATAGGTAATAAGGGGATCCCGTAATAACTAACTAAACACCGCCGACTGGTTATATTAGCTCAGTGGCACAGGATCGGGCTGATGTGCGGGAGGCGAAGGTTAAAACCCCAGGCGGACCAACTAGTGCGAAAGGCATCATGGGAAGGGCGAGCGGAAGAGCGCCGCCAAGCTTTCCGATTATGCATTGCGCGCCTCGAGATTTTGCCTTTCGCGGATCGCCCGCGGGTTTTTGCCGTTTTTTGACACACCTGAGACGCCTGTGTACGAGGCAGATATTACATTGTAGCGCAAATGGCTATGGGAGACCAGCTTTACCTCCTTTTTTCATCAAGAATGAAATAGAGAAAGACTGATTGGGATTCGCTATCGGGTTCTCGGGTGTCAGATGACGGCGAAGAAAGGTGCCGTTCCGAAGACTCCAAACATAGCCATGGTCATTAACTTTGTCACTCCCGTGGATTTGAAACTCATCAAGTTTGTACGAAGTGCCGTTATCTGACAAATAAAAAAGCAAAAATATGATAAATTTGCAAAGAATCTGACACGAAAACCAACGAATGATCATCTTACATTGACAAGTCCGAAATCCAAAACCCAAAACAGCGTTGTTGCTCAACGCTACAAAACAAACATTACCACTGTATGCATTGCTACGCGACCTCAAAATTCACTGTTGGGCGATTGGCGATTTTACGCAAGAAAATTGTAATGTCAATTTTCTTGAACCAGAAAGTTAAACCTTCGAGGCAAGGAAACCAATGGATAGCTTAAACCATTTTGGTTGATTTTGCAATCAGTGTCGGCCCTCTGAAGTAGCCGAATCCAATGTTTTGGTTTGATTGACGGCTAAAAATCGCCAATCGCCCATCGCAGCATTGAATTTTGAGGTCGCGTAGCAATGCATACAGTGGTAACCCAAACAAACATACACATACAGCAATGCTGTTTTGAAAACTACTTACTCAAGGAAGTTGCCATTGAAAATATCCATAAAAGCAGTGGGAAAACCTGCAAAAAACATGTTTTATTCGTCATCAGCTTTTACACCACCCCCTTCCGTTTTGGCTTCCATCAAATAAAATTTCTGAACCCTTAAAGATTTTGCGACAAGATGAGGTAGTGTCAAGTAGAAAAAAAAACTTTTCTCTATGACAAGCCTTGCCTTGCCTTTCGGTTGCCTTCCATACCTGCCAACCCTGAAAACTCCAAAACCGGGAGATTTTGTCACAAATGCAACAACTATATGAGAAAATCGCAAGAAATTTACCCGGGAGATATACAGTAATATATGGAAAGTTTCATTTTTTCCCCGGGAGACTGAGGGTTAAAACCGGGAGTCTCCCGCGTAAACCGGGAGAGTTGGCAGGTATGCCTTCTCATCAGAAAGAATTGTCACCATTGAAGAACCAACAGAACCAATACAGATATAGATCTCATGAAAGATTTAGCGACAAGAATGTAGCTGTCAAGTAGTATACTATTCCTTGATAAAAAATTCACCTTCTGAAATGTGAAGACCAAACACTGACAAAGTCTTGCCTGGCTTGTCTTAAAAAAATAAGTGGAAGTTCGGCCATATGAAAATAGCGGTAAAACGGGAGGATGGAGATTACAACAGCTACCGTAGAAAATTCAAGTCTAAAACTTTTCGCTTTGTTTTCTGACAACCATTGCCTTGCCTTCTCATCAAAGAATTTTCATACTTTTAGAACCAAGTCAAAAATCACGGTGGAATAGTATGTAACATCGATTGGAATGAAATCAAACATCTAGAATCTACACTATAGTTTTAGTGTTATTGTCGAAAAGATACTTTACACTTAAATTATCTTATAAACTGCCCTATTATGAATTTAACCAAATTAAATTGGAATGGAATTTTTATTGTTTACATGAAATTTAGTTTTCACTAACCTTTTTGCCCATTTCGCATCCGATGAAACCAAGAGAAACATGAAGAATTTCCACAGGAGTCTTTAGGTTAATAAACCTAAGCTGCGAAAATCCCCACAAGTGGCACTAAGTATTTTTATTAACTTAGCGGGTCAATACGCCTCTTTATATGAGTTGAATAGTCGCTAATTTAATGGAATTACACCATGAATGACTTTTAATTACTGCATTGTCAACTTATGTGAGGTTACATCACGCATCTCAGATATTCACTTCAAAACAAAACAAAACAAAATACGGGAGCAGGTGTTTTTCTGGTAATTAGTAACATGGGACATTACAAATGATGTGGAGTGTATTCCGTTTTTCGCTCGTTTTAGAGCTAAAAACTTTCGATGTAAAATTGACTCACCAAACAAGAAAAACAAATATCAGCTATAGAATGTGAATCCCTTTGATAAATCTCTAAAGGGAACGTTGGGGGTCTGAAAGTGGGACGCATCAATGTGACAGGCCACGCGCACTAGAGATGAATTTCACTGCGCAGGACTTAATAAAAGCTTACAAGTGAAAAATATAATTGACCGTTATGTTAATGGACATTATAATGTTCTCTTTTCTGTTCCTATGAAATTACGATAGGATCTCGTGGGATACACTTCACGTCTGCCTTGCTTCCTTTTGATGATCTCCTTGAAGGACAATTACATTCTATTAAAAATCCTTGGTAGCACATCATACAATAAAGTCAATGGCCCTCGCCTTTTTCCGTTTCACATCACATCGCCATTTTCGGCCGCGGTCTCGGCAAAATTTCAGAAAAAATCCGAGTCTTTCTTTGTGCAGGCCCCGAGATCCCCTATAGTCCGACAGTGCCCCTCTGCGGATAATATATTTGCTTACGTCGCCCTGGTGTCGACTGGTACCCTCCCCTCCCCCAAATTGACTGCCCACGCAATCAGTTTTCACAAGAACCTCCCCCTGAATCGACATAGGAGCTCCTGGAATTTAATCGGTTAATGCGTAGCAGCTAGCAAATCGTCCAAAAGGGAAGGATTGCACGGTTGGGAAGTCTGAAGGACAGAAAAGTTTTCGGCTGTTCTCTCGATCCTTTGTCTCAGCGACTCCATCCTCTTTTCTAGACGCAAATTAGTTTACCGTTGGGATTCCTGTGGAAACACTTTTTCCCGCCACGCGCACGCGCAGTTTGTTCTACGCACAACACGCTGCCATTTTGCAAATTTTCACTATGCGATATGTTCTAAAACCTTATTTCTGTTCAAATGAAAAACTCCAAAGAGTTCCCGTTTTCATCAAGATCAGCAGAACTTACTTCTCTTGCTAAGAAAACGGTTTGAGACGGGTGAGGGTAATGAAATGAAAAATGGCGACGATATGAGAGGGAAGTCGAAGATCCTGTTGCTATCCTATGGTATGGAACTAACTCTCAAGGTAAAAATGCGATGAACAACTAAGCTTAATATTATACAAAGCTAGCTAAATCTAGCGCTCTACTATTGGCAATTCCATGTTAAGAACTCCTTCTTCCCCCTCTTACCGAGGAACTTCTACTATTTCTCTCTTTCATTCATATTTATTAATCCTAGAGTCATCGGACTGCAAACAGTTCTAGTTCCTCGCAGAGCAGTATTAAAACATGAAACAGAGCGGAAGTTTAGGAATAATATAAGCTTACAGGCAATAATCTCAAACTCAAGCAGTGCTTATCGCCAACGACAAAATCCCAAATTTTGATGAAAGTTTGAGGATACCATGGGCGCTTTCCATTTGACCAAAAATCCCGGAATTTTCGGTTAGAAGTCAAATGGAAAGCGCCAAACCCGGGAAAAAATTTCGAAATTTTCGGACAACCTCTTGAGCTTACCCCAAACGTGGGAATTTTCGGAGAACTCGGAATTTCCGGGAATTTGTCCCTTTCCATTTGATTTCTGACCGAAATTCCCGGAAATTCCGGGTCAAATGGAAAGCGGTGCAGAACGTTCTCGGACTTTCGTCCAATCGTGGCTGTTCTCGTGAATTGCCGGATTGAGACCTTTCCATTTGACTCAGAGAACTACTGGGAATTCAAACCGGGATTTTTTGCTAAATGGAAAGCGCCCCATGTTTGTCTTTAGGCATTTTAACTTAGGCGGGTAAGATGATACGTTGATCAGTACAAAAATTATTATACCACAACGCGCGCGATTCTCGAATTCTGATTGGCTCTCAGCCATGGGTACATAAGAGGACATACCACAGAACGCGCCATCATAAGCGCGCCCGCTAAAAAGAACCAACAAAAACACCATTTGGCTGCGCGCGCGCTGCTTTTGCCTTTTTATTTTTGCCTTTTTGTTGTGGTATAAAACAAATGTCCTCTGATTTTCCGTGGTATGTCCTCTTATATACCACGGAATGACGTAATAAAGTGGTCAAAATGTACTGCGGACCCACTCGGCTGCGCCTCGTGAGTCCACAACATTTTGACCACTTTATTACGTCATTCCGTGGTATATAAGAGGACATACCACGGAAAATCAGAGGACATTTGTTAAATATTTTCTTGGATATTGTCCCAGCTCTGTGCCGAAGTTTGGATGGAAGGGAAGGAAACAAATGTTTTTCACACACACACACACACACACAAAAAAAACGTTTGAGAAATACTGCAGCCAAATAAAATCGTAAATTAAACAGATCATCAAAATATCATATCCACTCTTGCCCCTGCCATATAGATAGCCCTCATGCCCTCAGGTTGAAGTGAAATGGCCTTCCCCCCTCCCCTGCATCCCCCTTCCTTTCTTTATTTTTTGACTTATATACTCTGAAATTGAATTCATTGTCCAAATCTCTTTCATGGCATCAGATTTTAGAAAAATTGTAAACAAAACAAACTACAGACTGACAACATGTAAGTTTTGTCAATTTTTATTTGTCTTTTAATGATCTTGCTTGAGGACATGGAATGTCAAAATTGCCAAACATACATTTTTTTCTTAGTTAATGAAGTTAAGAATCCTGCCTAGCAATAATTTCACTTGTGGTCTTCTAAATGCAGTAATAGACCTTATAGGATTTCCCTGTTTATAAAAGCTGGGTGCATACAGTACATTCACATGAAATAAAACAGATAACTTAAAACATGCATGCCAACCACGCAGTAGTGCAAATCTAGACAACAACAGGCAAAAAAACAGCATATTTGCACAATGGTTGTTTACCAAGAACATAAACAGTATGGTAAAACATGAGACACAGGAGACAAGAAATCTCAAGTGTGTGATTCCAGAAATTATCCATACTCCTCTCTCATTGAGGAGTTGGAATTTGAGATGGCCACCATCCACACCTACCACCCCTTTGGAATCTCCAGTGAAAAACACACAGTGATTGTATGGGGAATAAAGGCATTTGACCGGAAATATGGATTTTTTTCTGGAATCACACAATGTTACAGTTAACTAATGTTAGAGAAACTCCTATAAAAATAACATTCACTTCTAACTACTGTGTACAGGACCAGTACCTTTTATAGGGGCAATAAGTTAGCCAAAGAGCAAGCCTCTTGTAGTTTAAATCCAACTTTTAATTGATCACTAAAATATTAATCTCGACAGAGTTTCTGTGCAGCTTTCAAAGAAGTATGAAAAATATTGAATCCAAAGAAGTTTTTTTCCAGAAGAATTAAAAAGCTGCTACAACTGTAGCTGTTCTAATACAAAGGCTTGTTCTCTAATTCAGATTAAAAAGACTGACTTAGCTTCTTACATACAATTACTTTTGAAGTTTCATTTCCCCTCAGAAATAATAACATACTGGTAATTTTTGCCCCTTACAGACATGTGTTGTAAATAGCTTCTATATTTCACTGTTTTTGTAATTTCATTAAGAGTACCATTCCACCATGGGAATCATAGGCAAGAATTGTCTTTGAAAGAGAAAACATAGTTGCTAGTGAGCAGTTGCAAAAATGCCCTGCTGTTGAGAACCTATGGAATTCCTGGGTGGGTGATCCTAGGGCAGCTTCAAATTCCAGTGGGTACCCTATGACAGGAATGAAAAATTCTGGGGTGGGAATTCTATAAAAGTTGGAATTTCAGGGTTGGTAAACAGGAATACCAGTGTGGCCATTGAGAAATTGACTGAAATTCCAGGGTGAGTAGGGCCAACTCGAAATTCCCAACAGCGTCCTCAACAAGTTGACCATGGACTTTCTGTGAGTGCCCAAAAAAACTATAGCAGTGTTAGAGATGCCTAATTGGTCAGCCAGTTACAGCATTTAAGGTACATATGAGTATACCTTTGCACAAGGGATGTCACTTTTTCGCGAAAAAAATCACTGTCGTGTCATTATTTACACAACAAGGGCCAATTATATATCGTTTTAAAGCTTATGGAATGGCCTTACTTACTAAGTGGTATATTTCTTTGCAACGGTAATCTGATGGATCATTTTTGTCATTTTGTGCTTCAGAGGAAAAGTACCAATTTTTGCTTTTTAAGAGTTCCTGCCACTTCCAGTTAATGTTAAAAGCTCCAGATTTCTGCAAAATGTATTCCTTAGAGTGCGATCTGAAAAAAGGTGTGTGGGATTATTGATATTTTACATATTTGCGGAAATATCAAGTAAAAAAGGTTGAAAACAGATATTTTTGGCAATGCTAACACAAAAATTAGCATAAAATATGTTTTAAAAAGAAAATCAAAAATCCTGCACACCTTTTTTTAGATCGCCTTCTAAAGAATAGATTTTGATTATATTTGGAGCTGTGCAATTTAATTGGAAGAAGATGGAACTTTTTAAATAAAGTCGGTCGTTTTTTCTTTAGAGCTAACAAAATATATGTTCATGTACAATATAATGAAAACAAAAGTATTCATCAGATGGACCAATCTTTTAGCTTTAAAATGATATATGAACGACGTTTGTGGTGTAAATTGTGACGCGATACAAGTTTTTTCCCCGCGAGCCCCCTCAAAGGTATACTCATACCTTAACAAGATAACAAACTTGATAGACATCCCAAATCAAAGTTATGTTCAATCACTATTTGTAGTTTATAAAATAATTATTTAATTTATCCTACATTTTTATCATTTTATCAACACTGATGAAATCAATCATATCATTGAATTATTATTATTATTATCATTATTCTGAGTCCATTTTCATTCTTGAAATTGTTCAGTCTAGCAGATGTTTAGCTTGCAATGTAGATTGACAATTCCTATACAGCATAGTTTTGAATCTCTGTTAGTGTCCAAATTTGGGACAAAGTACATGTACATAAACCATGAAATCTGCCCACTCACAAGAAGCAGTAGGAGCCTGGAATCTCAAACACCAAAAAATATTTTCTGTATTGCAAATGTTAAAATTGCAACACAGCACTCTTTTTTCTGAATTGCAATTTACCAAAGGTCTATTATATTTAGCACAGTAGTCTAATTTCAAGCAAGTCACTGGCTGGAATGGCACACTATTTTTAATGTTAAAATCCACATTAATTTTGTTGTAAGCAAGGAAAACAAATGACAGGAAAATCCTTGGCCATTCACATATGAAGAAAAATTGTAGGCCAAAATTTTGCCATATTATTAATATGAGTTTCATATTGTTGTCAAATTGTTTTCAATAATATGTACATTGAAATAAAACTGTTTTATATTGTGTAAAATAATCTAAATCCAGAATATACAATATGAGACTATTTAATATAACATTTTATTTGGGGTAAGGCCCCATTTATATGGAAGAAGTTGACAACTTATCTCCATATAAATGCTGACTTTAAGTGGCTTGGCTAGGAGGATTGTCCCTTCTAGTGGGGCTTGTAGAGAGGGTGCCTAACTCTTTCCTCTGCTAGCTTGTTGAATCTTTTTTCAAGTTCAAATTTGCATCTTCTATTTGTTGTGAATTTGTGGACTGTGGTGGAGGTGCAAGAGTTGGTCTTGCAGTGACTGGATCTGTCATATTTATGCATTCTTGATGCTTGTTAGTCCCCTCATCTAAAAAAAAAATAGAAAAAATACTGTGATGCTCTGGTTGCTAGGGATATGTCATGGACAGTGTTGGTTGCTAGGGATATTTTATTGATGATATTGGTGGCTAGGGATATTTCATGGAGGATAATGGTTGCTAGAGGTATGTCATGGAGGAGATTTGTTGGTAGGGATATCTCATTGAGTATATTGGTTGCTAGGGATATTTCATGGAGTATACTGGTTGCTAGGGATAGCCCATGGAGTATACTGGTTACTAGGAATATTTCATTGATGATATTGGTTTCTAGGGATATTTCATGGAGGATAATGGTTGCTAGAGGTATTTCATGGAGGATATTGGTTGCTAGGGATATTTCACTGAGCATACTGGTTACTAGGGATATTTCATTGAGTATATTGGTTGCTAGTGATATCTCATTGAGTATATTAGTTGCTAGGGATATTTTATGGAGTACACCGGTTGCTAGGGATATCTCATGGAGTATACTGGTTACTAGGGATATTTAATTGATAATACTGGTTGATTCGGATATTTCATGTAGTATATTGGTTGATGGGGATATTTCATGGATGATAGCATTTGTTGCTAGGGATATTTCATGGAGAATTAAATATCATCTTATTTATCAGCTTATGGAGGAAGAGAAAGCAAAAACTGCTCTCTTATCTAGTCCCTCTTACTGGTACTTATATGTAATGCAGGAAAAAATTCACTCCAGTAAAACAGAAAATGAGCAACACAAAAAACATCAACTCAAAACGCTTAAAAGAACAACAACAAAATATATACTACAGAGTTTCTACATACCCTCTGGATCAGGACATTCAAAGGCAGATTGACCACTCCACTGGTATTCTGCTCCTGGTAAAAAATATGGACATCTCTGCAATACCTTATGGCACATAGATATGCAGGGTGCTGGCCTCTTCGGTGATAACGTGGGTAACACCTCACTATGGCAGACCCAATCTTTATAAGCAGCCTAAAAAATAGGAACATCATTGAAATCAGTCAGACTACTGAACATGAATTTCTTAAATAAATTTACATACAATACAAAAAAAAGATTTGCACTGTGATACGATATTACTTGCCATTATGATGGAAAACTTATGAATGTTGTATTGAAATGAAAGTCAAATGATGATAAGAATAGCCATCAACTCACTGGCATTAAACTTATGGGTGTCACAAGATATGGCAAACTGTCACCCGCTTAAAGTTTTCAAAAAGTTTCTTGACACCTGCATTGACTTTCTTGGACTTTTTCTCATACATTTCCTGTATTCACCCACCCAGTGAGGGAGACATTGCAACAAATTGGTTTACAGATGCATATTTTACAGAAACAGAAACAACGTTTTCTAGTCAGCTATGGTGAGCAATAATATCTCAGTCCAACTACAGTGTACGAAACATGTATGAAGAATAAACTAAAAAGTACCCAACTCTAAATTCCAAGGATCATCTTTCATCCAACTGAATTCTTGGTATGACTTCTGTTTATTTGGCCTTTTTCCAAAATCAATATGGAAACAATTTGTATGTTTCCAAAAAATATCCACCCCCCCCCCCCCCCCCCCCCGCCCCATAAGGGATTGGAAATTCCAGAGGGGTGGGGGTCAATTTACCTGATCTAAGTATATAAAGCTCTATATAAATTAAGGAAAGAAATGGGAAACCATTTTAAAGACCAAGTAACCCTGACACTTTTAAGCTTTTTGATACCCCTGTCTAGCACCAATTCTTTTATGTGGTAGTGAGGTGTGGGGAACCGATTGCAAGGAAAAGCTAGAAAAAGACCAAATAGAAATTGTGCACACCAAAATTCATTAGATGACTGCTAGGAGTAAATAAATATTGCAGTTCTAATGCCTGCAGATCTGAAGTCAGTTGATTTCCAATGCGAACAAAAGCCAAATGCAGAGCTATCAAATATTGGTTAAAATTGATTAAATCAGAAGATGACAAACTGGCTAGGGTTGAATGTCTTGACTGTACATGTATGAGGAATGACAGTAAAATAATCTGGACGAGTAAATTGAAGAACATCCTGAATAACTCAGGTATAACTCAGATGGATATTTTTTGGAAACACACTTTTAATGTGCTAGACAGATTCTTTTTTTCACACAAACATCACAAACAGATATTTGATAGCCTACTCAATTATAAACATGCAATATAATTAGTTGCTAAAAATAGTCCGCTTTGCTAAATTTAGCTCTGCGATAAAAGGTTTCCTTTTAGAACAAATTGCTAAGGCAGCTGCTTCATTGATGTAAAGCACAAGTCCAATAATTTAAGTTTTGGGCTCAAATTTGGTCATGAGTATGGCCTAAAAATATTAGGTCTTTGTAACAGCAACACTTGGACCCTTTGTTGTAATATAAAACATTAGAGATTTCAACACTTTTTGACAACTGAATGCAGTAATGCATTTAATCATTTTGCTTTTAACTCCTCACCAAAGCCAAAGATTGCAATTATTATCATACATCATGTAAGAAACATATGTAATTGGTATATATAACACTTACTATGGTGTTCATGTGAATGCTTGCATTAATTACCTTTACCATTGTATTAATTGTATGAATCTCAAATCTGGAATGTCAAGCATGTACATTATAAATGATACATGTGCTTGACATTAAGCAATTATTGGATGAGGTTGAGCATGACTTTGTGAGTTAGCAAAACCGAGGCCTGCAGATAACACAGGCACAAGGTTTTGCTAAACTCACAATGTCATGCAATAACTGCATCCAATAATTGTTTTATTATTCATTTTAAAGAAGACAAATTGATATGATGCCAAATGACTTTATTCAAAATGGCTTTGTTCAAATTCAAAATGCAGAGACGGACGATATTGCATTTAGCATGTCAAGTTCACGCGACATTGAGAGTTGTTTGCTCTTGACCAATCAGATTTGCAATAGTGGGTACAATGTATATAATAATTCATGTTACATGTATATTCATCAAGCAAAACCCCTTGTCTTAAAGAGACCTGGTCAGCCACTCCTTTGTTATTATTTTCATTCCATATTGTTTAAGTAGAACTGTGTGTAGAAATCTTCAATAAACATCTACAAACAAAGTTTTATACTTAATCTACCAAATTAAATAAAAAATAATGCACCACATTCCCCAAAATAAGCAGCTGATGGAAATGGATGCTTATTGTTATTTGTTAGTGAATTCATTTGCCTGCTTGAATTCCATTTATAATTACTTCATGAAGGAACTCTTCATTTTCCCTGAAAGTACAAAATTCTCATTCAATCCTAGATAAGTACATGCACTTCATTTATTTTTGCCACTTATCTTACTCTGTCAAAACATTTAACTATGATCTATTCTTTTTTAAGGTACATTTTTGTAAACTCAGATGGGTTGCAGTAATGGTTGTTTTCAAAAAGGAAAAAAAACAAAGTCATTACCAGAGGATGGGGTACTGTATGTTACTGCACAACACTTTCAATATTTACATAGGGATCCTGCCTACTGAAAATTATGTCATGTACATTGTATTGGTCTGTATTGTACAGTGTAGCAATCCCTTTTTTCTCAAGTCTGGTTTTATTTCTGATTCCATTTTTCTATGGATATTTCCTTTTTTTTTGCAAGCACGTTATTAAGGAGGAGCTAATTTGATTCGAGTCATTAAATTGACAACAGTCTATGATTACCATAACAGCAAATCGGAGAAATCTACTCAAAATCACTATTATGTTGTATGGTTATTTTTTCTTAATTGATAAATTGCTGCACTAACCTTTAATCACAATTTTTAAGAATAGTCATTAAACTGCTCAGTGCTATTGGAAACATGATAAAAAACAGATTGTAGGGAAAATTACCCAAACAAATAAACCCATTTTGACAATGTTGAATTGAGGAAACATTTTTTAGCATTGAATCACACTATTATTAACTATCTGCCGTAACAAATGACTTTATAGTGGTCACTGTAACAAAATTGTAATGACACTAATAGAAATAAAATACTCTATGCAAATTTTTAGATCATACTTATGGAAAAATAATTTCCAATTAGTACCTAAAGCGTATGCTATTGTCCGTGTTGGTAAAGTATTTGAATTTCAAATCCAAAAGATATTATTCTTTTTTATCATAATTTATATAAATGAGTTCGAAGACTGGCTCCTGCTGTTAGTTCTTTTGAAAAATATGTTGTTTTTCCCATCAAAACGAAATAATAATTTTCAATTAACACAGTTTCTCTTTATTCCGAAATTGATTACCTCATTGCCTTGGCTTCTCTGTTTTAAAAACATTAAATCAAAGTATACTATAGTCGGCTGTTATAAAAGCTCACACAAATAAAGTTTTTTCGTCTTTTTTGTGTATAAAGGTGTGGTAATCGAACCTGATAACAGTAATATCTCCTCAAAATAATGTCAAGATAGCTTAACGGGAACTTTTTAGAGGTTCTTTATCGTAAAGAACATTCTATATAGCCATTCTAAACAGGGGAATATTCCCTGATATACTATCAACGACCTTTCGACTGAATAAAATTATTGGCTCATACGAGAAGCACGTATTAGGGCTGAAACAGCTGCCAAAAAGCTTCTATATATATTATATTGAGTCTTACTTTAAACCTGAAAACCCAATTAAAATAATGCTGCCATACCGCGAAGCTTAAAAGATGTTTTTGTAAAGAGAAAATGACAGGTCTTAAGGGTTTTATTGAAAAGTAATGCCCGGAAAAAGAAAACAATAGTAATTGCAAAAATGAAAATGTGAAGTTCGGACGAAAATGGATGAGAAATGGTGACGAGTAAAGATATCACAGAGAGCAGGATCTCTCTGGTAAAAGCTGGTTCTACAACTAATAGCACTTTTCCTGAAGTTTGAAATTCATTATGAGTACGAGTTATTATCGAAGTGCAGCTAAAAGAGAGATATCAACACAGAGAACGGCAAGTTTTTAGCGAATCATGCTATCAGTTCGGTTATGCGACTGATTTGTAGATAGATAGTATAGTGTGCCTAGAAGTGTCCATATACAGAAGAAAAATAATAGCGACCCCACTTCGCGAAGAAATTTGTGAGTTCTACGATGCAAAGTTTGTTTTTGTCATAATCTTTATGTACATTCTCGGATGTTTACAATTTTGTTCCTGTTCCAGCATTCAAAGCCGAATATGTTGGTGTTTATAAAATTGCTACAATAAAAAAAAAAACAGTAATAAAAAGAAACAAACACATCGACCCCATCCCCTGGGTACCCTTTCTACGCTACGATGATCGACAAGAGTTTCCTCGCAGCTCCCGTTGTAGGTCTTTGGCTCAACTAGAGGTCAAGGCAATAGAGCCCTTATATGAGACTAAACCAATTACACCGTAAATCTATGGCCAGGGTTGTCCCACCGAACTCCTAGCAGATATCTCGAAAAATGTCCTCACGAGAAAAAACCCTTAAGCGCGCGCAAATTGGTTGAAAAAAAATATTGGGTACAATTCCTCTCGCTTCACAAAAGAAAACAATAGAAATGCCCTGCAAGGATAAAAATCCTAAGAATGAAATTAAACACCGGCAAAATATATCGACAAGAATGTCCTTTCGTCAGGAATTGGAGCTCAAGTTTTGATCGGATACTGCTGTGAGCACGACAGCTCTAAATCCATGGCCCTTTAGTTGTGGTTTTAGACCTGAATGAAAAACCCACAACTGCAGGCAGTTACTCGTGCAGCTAGAAATTTGTTTGCCGCGAGTAAATAGTCTTTATATGACAGCTCTTTTAGTTCTTACGCGCACTCCGCGTTTATTCAAATAAATGTCGAACAAAAGTAAACGCACAGAGCCGATCGCACAACAACACAAAACAAATCTGTTGAAATTTTCGCCATCTCTTCATCTATCCGAACCATACCTCGACAGACAAGGAGCCGTCTCAGTTGATATGCGGGAAGTTTTTATCAAATTTAGGGCGAGAATTTTTGAATATAATCTCCTGTAAACCCCACGGCTAGTACGAAGGTTCCCGCTGAAGGGAAATACAAAATTGAACATTACATGTCGACACGCGCCAAGCAGAGAGCTTTAGCGATTGATTCCTCTTTCAAAAGAATTGAATTTCCAATATGCCGGTTCAACTTCCAACAGGCTTGGAATTGAATATGAATACTCGGAATAATTAAAGTACTTTGATTATTTCTTGCTTGACAAATAGGGGTCCAAACTGTCTATAATTGTACTATGAAAAGATCACTCTTATAAGACCTCTTTGATTTACCGAAACTTTACGAGAACGCGATGGTCTTAGCTGATTTCTTTTACCGTGAAATATACAGCAGATAAACCCTGCGTTGTGTTGTTATAAACACCGAGAGAGATATGGCTATGGCTTCTACACGGGTTTTATCTAGGTAAACACAGACTAAAACGAGAGAGTTGGAGTAAGAGAGAGGAAAATAAACACAAACTCAAAAGAGTAACCGTGGTTGAATCAACATACACCCGGTAAAAGCAGATTCTATGGACCTAACCGCATCGTAAACGGCGCAACAAAAGAGCAGCCAACAGTAAGCAAGTTTCACTTAGAGTTCTTCCTATTATTATCACAGTACGGACGAAACTTCGTTATCCTTGGTCGTCAGTTCCTGAAAATTAATTTCTCTTCTGATATCGCGCCGCTGCTAACTTCGCATGCTTGCAATAGATGCCCTTGGTAAAGCAAGCGCAGATTCGCAAAATGACCGTAAACGACTTACTTAAATAATTTACTAGCCCATTATTAAGGATGGAAAGAGCACGGGAATTAGAAAGTAGTTTAAATATACCTACCTCGCAGTCTGAGCACTTCCATTTCACCGAGTAAGGTCTGGTACAATCCACACGCTCCATAATCCCCAAGAAATTATTATAAGCTTCCAAAGCGTTCTGTTCGGCCACTAAAATATTATATAATTTTTCCTTACAAATAGTCGCATTCACAAGGATGCTGACGGCATCTTGGACATGTATCACATCACAGAACTCCAAATTAAACATTCTAATGAAGCCCTGTGCTTTTTCTCTGCCATTTAAGCGACTCAAACAGTCGCAAATTCGCACGACTGAGAAATTGTTCAATTTGGTCTCCTCTATGGAACAAGCCCGATCGTCGGCAGTCGTTTCGTTCCCCGTCCTTCCAATAACCATTGGATCAGAGCCGTTTAAGGCACCGCAACGAGCTATCATTGTATGAAACAGAACAAGCCACAGTAAAAAGTAAGGGCAAGCCAGTTGTAGCCAGCTAGAAGTCTGCGTTGGCCGCTTACAACCCTTACATGGGTAACAAGCCGAGCGGGTATACCATCCACCGAGTAAGTGACTTCTCGCTCCAAGTGATCGCGGCATATGAGAACTCAAACTTCATTGAGGGCAAATTTTCGGACAAGAAGGCTTCAACGAAAATCAAGAACATATGAGGAAGTTACCAAGAAGATTCGAGACCATGATTCCTCCGGCCTTGTACTGCCGGATTCCCGAGAATTCGTTCGCGCTGAGCCCTAGCTCTGGTCGTGGCTGATTCATCAGTTTACATCCGCCGATGAAAGAAATAGCAGTTCGCTATGAGCCGGTATCTTCGCATTTCTGCGCGCTGTGTTGGAGGAAAAGACCGCCCACTCTCGGACGACTGAAGTTAAAAGAACTCTGCAATGCAGTAAACTGAGTATTCAAGTCTTGATGAAGGGTAGGAGAATTCTTGATTACTTTAACAGAACTGACTCCGCAAACAGTCTCTGAAACAGACAACAAACCCGCGCGACAACTGACACGCCACTCAATCCACTCTGATCACTGTCACGCCGTATTGGCTGTCAACAACAGCTCGGTCACGCACCGTTGTGTTACTTAATCGTGACACCTGTAAATCGTAAGGGAAACAAACTATTGTTTTCCCCTACATCGTTTAACCTTGTTCTCGAAGGGAAACTTTTTTCTACGGGAATCCCTCAATTAAACCTCTATTACTTGCAGAACGAATTAGAGTACCGGTAAAAGAAACACTCCCCGTGCCTGAAATGGTTTTAACCCTCTTGAAAATTATGAGCCTCCAAAGAGGGTGTTTGAATTAAATATTCGAGGTTACACTATAATTGAGATCACGAATTCAGAGATAACGTATAATTCGATGCTCGGAAGGCTTCATCGATTGAGCCTTCACGACGAAGAATACAATTAAAGTGCGCTATGAGAAAGAGACTAGAGCCCTTATCAGGCACAGTCGTATTTCCACAGTATTAGACCATGAAAACGTATTTCATATCTCAGAGGAGTCATAGAGAAGTAATGACGCATATGCAATTTAGAAGATATCACCCTTGTTTTTAGTTCTGCCAGTGAAAACACAAAAAGAGAAATCAGACGAAATTGTCATTCTAATTCGTCCGCCCACGAAATTAGAGCCATCCTTTACATATTATGTTCAAGATGTCGACCATTTATTTCTGACCGCGAAACCCGAAAATATCTATACAATGGTAGCAAGGTTTATTGCTAGAGCACTAATTCATTTAATCTCATCTCGAGAAATCACAAATAAAGACATTTTAGCGATCGCAGAGCTACGCTCCCTAATTTGATTGTCTTGGCGTGCGGCGCGATGTGTATATTTTGTCGTAAAAAAGACCACTTCGCTTTGAAAAATAAATCCATATTATCGACCGAAAAAACGCGCTATTCGATAAAGCAAAATTTGTTTGGTCCTGCTAGCGCTTAAATAATCGAAAATTCTTATATTTCCATCTAGCTTTTTATGCCATTAGCGTACCTAAAAGGGATTTTATCTCTGATTCCGCGTTTTCATTATAACAGCCACATACATGAACACACCAAGAACACACAGCAAAATATTTCAAGTGGACACTCTTTACGTAAAAGACTTTCTCAGTCTATGTGGTATTTTAGCATTCTTATTCAAGGGCTCTTTTATTAAACTTACTACCTGCGGTATATTTTTGCATTAGTAATCCGTCTTGTTTCGACGCGCCTACTACATTTTTAGACTGCACTATGTTGTAACAAAATTACGTGGGATATTATTCCGTCGGAATAAATCAGGCGGGTTGAATCTTTCTTGTCATCCACCTCCATACGTTCCACTAAACCTGTCAAAATGGTCAAGAGAACAACGTGTATTGTCACCAATAGTCATTTTGCCTTGGACAGGTTTTGACCCAAACTGACAATAGTCAGGTCACTTGTACAGACTTGTTAGCAGTGACTCAGTATATTGTGTTTGCAAATGCTCAAGAAAAAACGCCGGCTGCAGAAATCTCAGTGATGACACTAGAAATAATGGCCTCTTATGTATGATATGGTGTGGAAATCAAGTTGAATCTACTAATATTATTGGCAACCCAATTGAAGAATAAAAACCATTATGCATCCCTACTAATAATTTAGCGATGTTTTTCTGCGAAGAATACTAAAAACACAATAGTACGGAGGCATAGAACAGTCATGTTTTTGATGGTGGTCTTGTGCAGTTGTTCGGTGACTGACTGACCGGGCCGTAGACTAAAAATGGCGAGAAAAAAACATTCCCTTTCAAACATATTTTTCTCCCAAATTTTCTTCAAAATGTTGAGGCTGAATTGATAAAAAATAAAAAAAAGCAGTTTTGGTCCAGGATCAACTCGATTCTTCAGATCATTCTTATATTAAAGAACAGAGAACTAATAGTTAAAGGTTAAATCCAGGGAACTTGGAAGATCCTCCTTACATAGACTTGTCGCGAAAATCTGGTCGCGGGAGAAAACTTGGAAGGGCCTCCTACATAGACTTGTCGAAAATCTGGTCATGAGAGATTATTCTTTCACTCCGGGACTTAAGTCTTCATTGACTGATATTGTTAAGTGTAACAAATTCCTATCAGAGTTCGCTTTTACTCCGCTTTTCATAATCCTGCGAATTAACTCCAACGTTTAATTCCAATCTAAAAAACCTGCATTTGATGCCCGTCGATCAAGTAAAATCCAGTTTGTTGTCAGTTTGGTCAATATTTCTTTGTTCCCAATTCTATTCTGCAAAACATCACCTTAGTACTTATCAACCTAAAATTTGCATTGCAGAGCCGAGCGGAAAAAATCTATCGGGCCGACCAAAACTCGGTTTTAGCGCAGGGCTGGTTGAGAGTGTACGTTTGACAAGCGAACACGAAAGCGTGGTTTGGCGGTTCAGTTGAGAGTTCGCAGAATTTTGAAAGCCGTAGCATATGATGCCAGCGATGTATAGCATTGGGTGACCAAGCTAAAACACGTACATGTTATACGTACTGGTTACTGGTAATCGCAACGTGATTACACCATTTCTGAATAAAACCTATAGGAGTAAGGGACGGACCATTAGAATTTCCGGGGGTGTTTGCATGTTTTTCTTGTGCAGGACTATATCTTTTTCCTGGCTCAGATGAGTGCCGGAATTTTTTGTGAGCCGAAGCTGTTGTTTTCTTCTGTCTGACAGGCTTGCAGGGATTTATTTTTCCAGCCTAGAAGCTTGCACGTAGAGGTATCTACGCGCGACAATCATCTTAAATTCGCTCTATAAGGGCCGACTGATTTAATTGGCACCAAATTTCTTCCCTAGGGGAACTATACCAAAACGAGGTCCATTGACCGATTCTCTGTTACCCACTCCTTTCCCAAATAGACCGGTCCCCTCTTCGCTTGATTATCTACAAACAATGGGCAGTTTTCCATGTGGAATTCAAAATGTCCGAGCAAAACAAAAAAGGAAACTGGAAGATTTTTAATGAATTCTTCAGCTTTTCCTGACGAAAATACAAAACTCATAACACCTTCTGCCATCGGTTTCTTTTCCATGCTCTATGCCACATAAACAAGTTGTCTTGTCCGACGTAGCAAGAGTAACTAGGGATTAAGACAATGAATGCGGCAGATAGTGCTGGATCGGTGAATTGGGAACCTCAAGACGGCGTTTGTTTTGGCCTATTCCAAGAAAAGGAACTTAACTCTTAAATAGGATCTTCCATTGGGCAGTCACGGTTTAGGAGTCATTTTCGCGTACAACATCAGAAAATAGAGAGTCAAAGTGATAACGTAAAACTAGTCAAACGATGACGTCGAAAGACTGATGACGTAGAGAAAGAAGTGATGACGTAGAGAAAGAAGTGATGACGTAAAACTAGTCAAGCAATGACGTTGAAAGACATAGTGATGACGTAGAGAAAAAAATGATGTCCCTGATGATGACATAGAACTAGTCAAGAGCACGCGTGATGTTGGGAGACACGAGAACGTTGTAAATCCACGAGCCGCAGGCGAGTGTTTTTACAACTGTCCGAGTGTCTCACCCAACATCACAAGTGCTCTATTTCGCCGATAAAGTCAAAGAAAATTGTACCCTAATGCTTTTATGATATAGCTATTACTTTATCAGTGAAATAGAGCATACTTTTTTACCCAAAAAATTATTTTGGTTTTACAGCTTATAACTGAAGATCACCTTTAAAAATGCCAAATTCATTAGGTTTCGAGCTATATGCTGTCAAATTATTTGTTTGCAATTTTTGCCAAAAAATATCGCTCATGTCCGGGAGGATTTGGTCTTGAAACAAAATAAACATCCAGTGGTTACATAATTTCTAGGGTCTTGCTATATAATCATCGACAGTTGTAAGTGATCTTCAAAGTGTTCAAGCTTTTTATTACTTTCTACTTTGTTCTGCTTTTAACACGCCAATTTATACCACGCCACAGAAAATACAGCAGAACAGGAGACACTGAAGAGCAGTTGTATATTCGGATGGTATTCGCTCAGATAGACAAACAGACAGACAGACAGAGATTTTATTTGGCACCGGGTAAATAATATTTATTTATTTATATGATTTGCCCGAGGGCCGGGAAATCCTCACAGAGCGAGGCTCCAATTACGAGGTTCCCTGGTTAGTGTGGTGAGTTAGGCCTTGTCCACACTAACGCGTTTTCAAAAGTATTCGTTTTCAAATTTATACGGATTCGATGCGTGTTAGTGTGGACGGGAGATTTAGCTCCAAACAAGCGCGAACAGTTTTTATTTGATGTTGACGTGTGCAAGGATAGTTAAATTAATACCAAATTGGTACAGTCGACGTCATCGTTTTCATTTTTACCGGATTCGACCGTCCTCACTAAAACGATATATATACGGATTCGTTTTTATTCACTTTATAGGGCGTTTTCAAACTTATACGGATTCGATGAAAACGATCATCGTCCTAGTGTGGACGGAAGGCCTAAACGTATCAAAACGTATACGGATTCAAACGAAAATGGGGTCTTAGTAAGTTGCAAGCCCTGGTTCTTTAACGTCCCTCTGGTTCAGGTTAGTGTAGTGTATGTGAGAGACGGGACCTACGGTTTAACGTCCTTATCCGAGAAGACGCGAAGGTCTAACCATTTGCAGATATTAGAGCAAATGCAGCACCTTCTCCTCAATTACTCCTCAAGACCCTGAGTGTTGGCCCGGCCGGGGTTTGAACCCAACCTCCCGCACATAAGCCCGACGCTCTACCACTGCGCTAACCGGTGTTTTACCAAATAATGTAAGAATATACACCTTTTAGAATTTTTTTCTCAAATGAGATGGTTGAAACTTTGCAATAAAACTTCGTGATAGATGTCGTGTCCAAGATCGCCTTCTCATCGCCGCCAAAGGTTTCTACAACGAGTTAGTTTCTGTTTGATATTTTTTAAGATTATTTTTTTCTGAGAATTACCCGCGTGCCACCTTAAAGTCTAGTGAGGCGTACCTCATCCGCGAGCCACATAAGGCCATTCCTTTATAATGAACTCAAAATCGGAGGCATTCTTCTCGCATTTGACAATGCAGTGCGTATTATCTCTTCCGGTCTCGAAATTAATGTTTATTACAAAAATCCCCCTAGCTTTCTACGTGGAGACAAGTCAAGTGTTCTACTTGCTTCTATGACGTCATTCCCACCTCACGTCTTCACAAAAGCATGCTCGTCTTAATAGTGAAAATGTATCGCTTTGGATGTTTACAAGCGTACAGCCGCAAATTACACGAGCCACAATGCCCTGAAAACGCATGTTTTGATAGGAGCACCCTAATCTGATTGCGGGATTCGTGACATGATGTAGGCGAGTAGATCTTCCACTAAAAGTGGATATTCAAGATAAAAATGAAGGATGCCCATCGGAAATCCTGAATAACCCTAAAAATATCAAGCTACAGTAGTAAAATTATTAAACTTTTCCGCTCTAAAGATGGCTGTTTCGGACTATTTGTATAGGATTTAGGACTCCCCGAAATCATTACAGTTTCTAGGCAATGTTTCGTGAAATAGTCTTTTTTTAATAAGAAAACCACATTTTTTAAGAAAATATAGAACATACCTTAGGCTGAAACGAAGATAAAGAGCGCATTAATTTCTTTTAGCGAGAGAAACGTATTAATTTACTGTATCAATGATTGACAAATCGGTTATCAGACTATCAGCAAAATGCATCTATGATGTAATGAATTGTTATTGAAATTTAATTGATGATTTACCCATCTGTATATATTCGTATGTATTATTCCTATGTACCAGTAATGGTGGCTTGGAATAAATATTATTGTTTTATTTTGTATAATGTTTGAGGATAAAAATATCTACCCCCTAATATCTACTTCCTAAAGGCTAAACTCACTAATTGTACAAGAGCCTTTATGGGTATTTGCATTTTGGCTAAGGTGCACTATACATGTAGCGTACTGCATGAAGAGAATAACTTTCACCTTTGTACAAGGTCTGCGTCATTCACTTAGTGAATGTTTCTTGAGGCTCAAATTGCTAAAAAAAATTAAGAAAAATTGAAACTTCCACAGCCTCAAACAAAATTGACGTTCTTAATAAAGAGTGTACACAAGATACCGCTTGCTCTGTTTTCTCTGATTTTATTTTGATAAACCTTAAACCTACCGGATCGTGGACGTCAAGCTGTAAAAAAATAAGACACTGGATGGAATACTCCAGAATATCTCACGCGTCTTTTGTTTCTAGGCTCGCGTGTGTATGCAAAGAAAATCTGTATAATCGGGCGCCTGTTTTATAAGTGCCGTTAAGCTCACGAAGATTGTTCTAACATAAAATGGGCGATGGTAAGTCAAGTGTCCCACTTAACCAACTCGCGTCATCAATGTGATACGTCTTCTCGAATAATTGTGCTACATTGTAGAACGAATTAAATCTCTCACGACGATAATCAATATCTATTCGCATTACTGCGGTTTTCATAATTCTGCGAACTAATTCTGCGTTGCGCATGTTTTTTTCTCGGTTTCGTTTGCATTTTATGGTGGAAAATTTATTTTGAAGCCTAAGTAGTCCTTATTAGTTCAAAAAATCTCCCAAAGCCTGCGTGAAATCACCCAGAGCTGTTCACTCTTTTGATTGACGGAAGCCAAACCGCGGTTTTTAGTTGGCGTACATACAATCGCCTTTTTTTGGCGTAGAATTCGCGGTATTATGAAAATTGCAGTAAGGGGTAACACGGGACAACCTTCAGCGACAACGTTTTCGCGCAACATTATTGCCCTTTCAGGGGCAGTTAGAGGTGGCCGAGGCCCCCCTTTCCGGGAGATTTTCCCATATATTTACCGTATTTACTGATAGAAATTTGCAATTTTTGGCCCTTATATTATCACTATATTATCATTACCCAGAGAATGAGGAGTTAGTTAAAAATAAGAAAGCTGGTAAACAGCGGCGGCTCTGGATCCAAATGGATGCTGGTCTAGGAGTACAGTACTAAAAAATGAAAACAAAGACCAAACAGAAGCAGGATTAAAACCAACGTTTTGGACATTTAATTCTGTCCTTCAGAAAATGAGGAGAAAGCGGCGAGAAGTTCGACGACCGCGTTTTCTCGGCCCGGCTGAGAAAATGACTACCCAAAGGAATTACTTCGCTGCATGAGGTTAAGTTCAACCTCGTCTCAACTCGTATTATCCCCCGGCATTTCGAAATTACGTCCAAATGTCCTGTTGATGCAAATCGGCTCGATTCGTCTTATCTCGTAATCTCATGACGCATAGGATCCCATAATAGGCCAGGGCGTACCTGGCTATCATATCGTTACCAAAACAGGCAGGGAGACCCTTCCACGGTTTCTTGACCTTTTGAAATCAGCAAGTTGGTGAAAATCCATCCAGGGGCGTTCCTGGGCATTTTTGGCCTTTAACCGCGAATTGCTGTGCTCGTAATTTAGTCTCCTAACATTATGAAGGACGGTGCTTTGCAGGCTAAAAGAACATAACACTGCACTACTAACAATATCTTTTTGTTTTGTATAAATATATTTTCGTAACACAGATTACCACCGTATGGATTGCTATGCGAGCTCAAAATTCACTGTTGCGATTGTCTATTGTACGTAAGAAAATGTTAATGGCAATTTTCTTGAATAGAAAGTTTAACATTCTAGGCAAGAAAGACAAAGGGTTGGTTGATTTTGCAATCAATATCGACCCACTGGAGCAGCCGAATCCAGCGTTTTGGTTTGGTTGACAGCTAAAAATCGCCCATCGCAACATTGAATTTTGAGGTCGCGTAGCAATGCATACAGTGGTAGTGTTCGTACCTTGTACTAATGTGTTTGGCACAGTCGGTTTTGATTGCCTACCCAAAAATAACTGTAAATACTGCTTTGCTTGAATAGTAAATGTCGAGCCAGGCGCCATTTCATTTTAGATTTTTATCAAGCTAATTTAAAAAAAATCTCATTTAAATATTTTAAGCCCGTACGCCCCTGCCATCAACATCATTGAAAACAAACACCTGAAAATTAGTAAATTTGCCATCGCAGAGAATGGTTGTAAAATGGCGAACAGCCACGAGATGTCACGAAATTAAAAAAAAAAAAATCGCAAATTCTCGGGAGCAAAATACTTTTTTTAATATTTCATAACTCACAGGTAAGTCAGTTAATTTGACCGTGACCTTCGCGTTCATCTAAGCCTCGTGGAAAATGAATAAAAAGGAAACACAATATTATATACATAATGCATTTTGAACAAACAAAATAGACTCTTGACCCCATTTTTTTTTTCGCCCGATTTTTTTTTAGCTTTTGCCTCTTTCTAGAAAGAGTAAGAAGGAAGTGTTTACGCAATTCTTACGACAAAATGTGATCACACTGAGGCTGATCTTCGTGGCTGAGAAGAAGAAAATATCTGTTATTGGGTTTGGATTTCATGTAAAAAGTGACACACATGCGCCTAGCTATCATGTGGGGGTTAAAATCATTCACCTCTCAGAATAAAGGAATTTTCATAATTTTATATTTAGCATCCGATATATTGATACAAACCAAAAAGCATAAGTCTAAAACATGGTAGCTTATTGTTCGCCGTGGGTTTTCATCTGGGTGTTTACATAGAATAATGTGTCTATAGTCGAATAGGTTAGAGGACGCGTGTCGGGCCGGATTTAATTGTCACCGACCCATTCTTGTAAAGCTCTTCGAGGCTCATGTATAGCACATTGACCTAACGGGACTAATAGCCTGTCAAAAACAATAAATTATGAGGCGGTACCCTTTCAAAAAAAGTTCCAATTAATCGCGCCACAGAGAATAACCAAGAAGGTTTTTAAAAAACAACACAAGAAATGATCAATGAGGTTCTCGAAAATGGACAAGTGTGGAATGAAGGACCCTTATTCAAGTTACCTATGCGGAGATAGATAGCAGATTCATGAACTTGAGAGTAAAAATTGTGTTGGAAGCCTGTTGAGAGGAAAGCACATGGAATATTCTAGTTCTATTCTAAAGATAGAGAAATGAGTACACACTAAACAAAATAACGGTGAAATATAATTGTTGTACTGATAGTGATCTGTGACCTATAGAAAAGGGCGTGGTAAAAAGCCTTTTAAAACCTGAGAGTTTTTCTCCGTCATTGCTCCAGGCATTCTCGAAGATCCCGCGGGATCTTCGAGAATGCAGACCCGCATTTAGGCAGACCCGTCTCCGGCCCTAAATGGGCACCCAAATGCATCATGGGGAATCAAGGATGGCGGAAATGGAAATCTTTGGCTGCGTCGATCAGGACACGTCTTAACGACAATGAATACGGGATCGGTGAGTTCGTTTGTGGGGTGACCTTTTCAGGGGGCACCTGCGAGCCGCGGACCAAAACCAAATGTGAGTTCCCCGGGGCATACAGGGGTTACAGAAAGCATCCTCGCCCCTAGACCGTCCTCGCTTTTCTGAATTCGCGGGGGAGGCTTCATTTTCGTACCCAGAGTTGCTCGTCACCTCGCGGGGAAGGCTCCATTCTCGTACCCAGAGCTCCTCTGCTCGTCACCTCGCGGGAGGGAGGCTCTGGTGGCAGCCATTTGAAGACCTTCGCTGATTGGCTGAAACGGCGCGCATGCGTACATAAAACCAAGCCTCCACCGCGGGGTCAGAGAGCGAGGAGGCCCCGAGGCTCTGGTGACAGCCACCGACGTATGCGCATCAGAAAATCGAAGGACCTCGAACGAGCACGAGAACGGACAGAAAGTATCATTATAATGACATTGCGTTTGAATTTATTGTTATTTACATAACTATATGGCATACAACGTTACTTATTCGATTGACCAACAGACAACAAGAACATATGGTTCTTGTCAATTAAAGTTTTGCTTTGTACAATGTAGTTTTTTTTACACTCTTGAACAGTCTTAACGGCCACCTGTCACTATAATCCACAGCCACGTTTATTATGCCTTCTCACTGTCACCTCTTCGGATAACGATTTTTCGCACTATTTCGAAATCGCTGTAAGCAACAGTAGTCGAGTACAAATGTACATCAAGAAGCCAAATTTTGTAAATATTTTCGCTCAATTCACAGAGTTCCTTTTAACGCACATTTGTATTAGTCTGACGCATACGCACACACACGCACACACAAAACGAAAGGGACGCCCGAATTGGGAACCCTGTGTGTCCATTGGCATGCATGATGCGTTGGTCGAAGTGTCACGTAATACGCATACAGTGTTTCGTAGAAATAACTTCGATTTTTCAATAGTAAAATGCATAGTTCTTACGTAAAATATAGGCTGCGGAGGCTCTATAGTGGCTGCGAAGAGCTTCCAGCGTTACTTCTTTTGAGACACTAAAATGTCTGCCACAGGAGGAAAAACAATTATATGGGAGTATCTACAACAAACATCAAACGAGAACGAAGGAAAACAACGCGGACGTTGTGAACCTCTTGCGCATGCCTGCCTATGTCCCTGTTTGGCCAGCCGCTTTAAATATTTAAAAAAAGTAGTACTTGTAAAGCTTAAGTCTTAGATATGATCCGGAATGCATTGACTCTAAATATCGCGTGTATTCCGGCGCTTAATTTTAGTCCGGAAATATACCATCGTTTTCACGCAATATATCAAACACAAGTGCCTCACACGCAGAAATGTGTTTGGCATTGAGCTACGCATAGTTGTATTTTCCAATCGTGTCATGCGCCATGTGGTTCGCTACATAGTAATAGTAAAGCAAGGATCAGTGTCACAATTTCAGGGCTCAATTTTATGAGCTCAAAATGCAGTTCATTTCACAAGACGGTAGCAAAATATTGATCTAGCTTTGTTAAACAACCTTTCAACTGCCAGATTGGATTGCGAATTTTTTCAAACTTAGATCTTACAAAAGAATGCATCCATATACATTGAAAATTTCAGTTCTTTTTTTGAAATCTAAAACGCAAATGCAAAACCACTAGCCAATCAGGAGTGGACGCCATTCAACAACAAACCAATCAGGAGGCGAAGGAAGTCACACGCGTTTCTAGTCATGACGTTGGCATTGTCGCGATTTTATTCAGTTCGCAATTTGATTGGCTAAAAGACAAAATACTTTGCTCTCGACCAATAGAATCGCTAACTAAACGCAAGTCTGGCCTACTTTCGGCGGTCATCGGAAATCCGCTCTACGTAAAGTACAGGATTGAGTAGACCGAGAGAAATTATTTTTGCCTCCCCATGCCCAGCATATCGTGCCTACCTACCTCCATTCCTAGTAGTGTATCTCCTGAAACATTTTCTTATTCCTTTACTAGTCTTCCTTACTGTTCTCCTGTGCTGAATTCCTATGTGACGATGGAGGGCTGGGTGTCGGAGCCGTGATCTGCACTGGAGGCGGTATCATTGTGGGAGCACGCGCATCATTGGACGAGCTAGTGGACCAAGATGAGTCGTCGTTGGGCCTCGTTTCGGTGGTGTCGCCCACGGGATACTCTCTGACCAGCGGTTTTCGTGCCTTTGAGTGCTGATTGAAAGCCACCTGAAATAACACAACATGTGTCCAACATGTCTTTATTTGGTGTGTACTAGGATCGCCCCTGCAAAATGCAGGCTGAATGGCTTCGGACTAAATTCCAGCATATTTAGGCACGCGTGCGTGCAACAGGAAGCAAGAAATATTGTGCCAAGGAAAGAATTTGAAGATTGACATTCATTCTAAAGAAACCGGCCGCTTTTTTCTTCCAGTTGGGGAGGCTTTTGGGACCTTGCGGTAACTTCTTGAAAAATACCTTAAAATATCACAAATATCAGTTTTTAAACTTCTGCAAGGTGTTTGAATAAAAGTCTATCTATCTATGCATTAATTCCCTACCTTTATTTGTGGCCAGTTGAGACGACTGAGTGTCTCCTTGTCCATACCAAACACAATCGCATTTAAGGCACCTATGGGGAGAAAAATTATAGTAAAGGAATACAAGTTCGTGTTGGTTTGTATTACGACGACTCTTGTGAGACACGGAGAGCTTACCAATTAGAGGATTAGAAATCACGTGAAGTAATAAAAGTGGAAAACTTGGAGTTGAGGTGGACGCATTGTAAATTCTGAAAGATATAAAGAAAATAAACCGTATGGTTGTCATTGTGGCTAAACTAGAAGACATTGCTAGGGGCAACACGGTTGCGCGCCACTGTTACAGAGGAAGGTAAGCTGAATTTGCTGGATCTCACGGCTCCAATGGCCGCCAAGCGGTCTTGTGCACAGACATTTAGGAAGGTCATCCCCACATCCTAATGGTCCTTTAACGTACCTCTGGTTCGGCCGAGGTTCAATTCGAACCCACAACCTCCCGATCGTCAGACCGCGGCGGTCTTGACAAACGGAGCTCACCGGGAAGGGAATATTGGTAAGGCGTGAAAGTGAGCGGTGCCCTAAAGAGGAGGCATGGTGGGAAAGCGCAGAAAGCGAGTGGTGCGCTAGAAAGAGGGGACATAGTGGGAAAGTGCGAAATGTGAGCGTGGTGCTAAAGTGGGGACATGGTGGGAAGGCGCTAAAGATTAGCGGTGCTTATAGGAGGGTCATGCTAAAGTGGGGACATGGTGGGAAGGCGCTAAAGGTTAGCGGTGCTTATAAGAGGGGCATGCTAAAGTGGGGACATGGTGGGAAGGCGCTAAAGGTTAGCGGTGCTTATAAGAGGAGCATGCTAAAGTGGGGACATGGTGGGAAGGCGCTAAAGATTAGCGGTGCTTATAAGAGGAGCATGCTAAAGTGGGGACATGGTGGGAAGGCGCTAAAGGTTAGCGGTGCTTATAAGAGGAGCATGCTAAAGTGGGGACATGGTGGGAAGGCGCTAAAGGTTAGCGGTGCCTATAAGAGGGGCATGGTGGGAAGGCCCTTAAAGTGAGAGGAACGTTAAAGAGGGGACAGAATGAGAAAACGCGAAATATGAGCGGTGCGTTAAAGATGGGTTGAAAGGCGCTAAACTGAGCGACGCGTTAAAAAGTGGAAAGGCGCGAAAGTGAGCAGAACGCTAAAGAGAGGAAAAAGAAAGGGTATTCTCCTCATCGTGAGAGAACTCCAAGCGGTCGAAATACACGACCGCTAGACAAGGAGAGGTTGGAGGACTTACGGGCTGCATTAGATGGCGCAAATTGCTGCCGCGCAGCTTACAATCATGAGGGCTGTTTGACAGTGTATATGAGCGCCAGGTGCCAGGCCATTGCACCGGGAGACAATCCCCTACTCTTACAAAGAGTGGGCATCATGTAGTCCAGTCCCTGAACTATCCTTCACGGCTCCGTTGATGCCTGTGGTCGCCGAAAGGAGAGTTCATAAACCTTTGCATGCGCATGCGCTAGATCTGACCGAGAACTTGTGTTTCTTTGTTAATGCGCATGGTCAAAAATATATTGATATTTCTGGTCTCCATCAAGAGAGGACGCCATTTTGGCCGTTCCCGTGAAAATTCGCGGTGCCCACAAGCAATCTCCGCTGTCAACAAAATCTCCGGGAACACAGAAGAAGGCGTTAATAAGAGCGATGCACTAAATATTGGCCATGATGGAAAGGCGCTAAAGTGAGCTATGCACTAAAGGGGGGGATTGTGGGAAGGCGCTAAATGGGAGAATAGTGTGAAGGTGATAAAAGAGCAGGGTTCGTACGCTTATGTAAAGAAAAAATCCAGGGTTTTCCAGGACTTTTTCGAACATTTTCCAGGACTTTTTCGAACATTTTCCAGGACTTTTTCGAACATTTTCCAGGACTTTTTCGAACATTTTCCAGGACTTTTTCCTTTCACATGATCCAATTGAATAACGAGCAAACATGTACATGGCGTGAGTAGTGCCCATGTTGATGTAAGAAAACAAAACTAGAATGCTCGTTTGCTATCAACATCACATATCCGCTGATTTTACACCCACGTTTTTTTTTAGTTTGATCTATTTCCAGGACTTTCAAGGAGTTCCAGCCCTGGAATTCAAAATTTTCAACTTCAAGCATTTCCAGGTTTTCCAGGACCCGTACGAACCCTGAAGAGAGCTGTGCGCTTAAGAGGGGAATAGTGTGGAGAGGGTATGCGAGACCCTATGTAAGAGGGGTACTTGCTGACACTAAGGGTCCTTACCTGTGAATTAAAGGGCAAATGGATGTAACAAGATAAATACATGGATACGCCATCAGTGGCTTTACGTGTTCTTTCATCATCGCCTGTTGGAAAAGTAAGGCGGTCAGTGGTAGCTCATCGCGGGCTCAGATTTTATCAAAACAACATGGCGGCTTCGAAAGGGCAAATTGCTGCTGAGTCTAAAAACCCTGGCTTTTACCAAGAATTTAATGAGTTCAGTGGTTAGTTTTCCGAGACGGCAAGAAAAAAGAGACGTCCTACAAGCCTAACAGTTTCACAGGCCTATTTTACAGTGGAGAGGATCATTTCAAGAAGGGAAAACAGTGGAAGTGTGAGTATCTACATTAGCTCCCGGTCTAGTCAAAAGTAAACAAGTTCCTCATGAACTCACATAGCTCATTCGTCCACGATAGAAACGAAATGTGTCGAAAAACCGTCATTTGTTTTATCGGCTAACGCCTCGCCATTGTAAATGCCCATATACAGATCTCCCGATCATATTTTATCTACTACTTAATAAAAACCCTGTGTACAACTTGGATGGGGAAGAATTTGGTATTCGGAAGATATAATGAAAGAATTAAAGTAGTGAATTCAATCCGCTTAATATCAGTTCATCTTGAGGTGAAAATTGGTGCTTTGGTTTATTAGAGTGAATGATGAATTTACAGTCTTATTTCGAAAGTTTGTGACAAAATTCGATACAAAAATAAATCATAACATTGGGCAGTCGGCGCAAAAAAAAAATGCGCCCCCCCCCCCCCCCCCCCCCCCCTGTTGAGGACCCCAATCACAGCTATCCACCCTGGATTTTTTTTAATTTGAACCACCCACCCTGGAATTCCAGTGATTTTCTCATGACCACCCTGGAAATTGCACTTACCCACCCTGGAATTTGGTATTTTAAGGGTGCCCAACCTGAAATTCCAAGCTCTACTTTGACCACCCACCATGGAATTCCGAGCTCTATTTTGACCACCCACCCTGGAAAAGACAGACAGACAGACAGACAGACAGACAGATATTTTTTATTTGGCATCGTATACAAAAGTACATGGATGGGTAGTTCCAAATAAAACCTTGGAAATCCAAAGGTCCTCAACAGGGGGGGGGGGGGGGGGGGGTGCAGATTTTGTTTTGCGACTGCCCATTGTGTAGCCTGCGTAATACGCGTTCCCGTGGGGTTCTGAAGACAGAGAAGCCTGAAGTTCGAGCCTTTCGATGATTTGGTCGCGCGAAGTATAGGGCGAGCGAGAAAATGTGAGCCCTCCACATCTCAAAATTATTTATGATACTTACTTTATTTCGTTCATCTTCGGCATTGTAAGTTCCTCCCCATTCTTTGGCCTGCAAAGTAACGAGCAAGAGTGTTGATACGGTCGTGGAGGCGTGGATAGATTCAGAATTGGTAAAAACACTTTGCGCTCTATAAGATTTAAAGAGCCTGTGTCAGCCCATTCTCTTACCCGGAGCTCTCCGGCCCGTATAACCTCGCGGGGGAGGCTCTGGAGAAAGCCACTGACGCATGCGCGAGATTTAATATACAGCCTTTCAGTGCATGCTTCAACGCTCAAAATCAACCAATCAGCAACGGCCCTCAAATGGATGTCCCCAGAGCCTCCCCGGCGAACAGACGAGCCGAGGAGCTCTGGGTACGAGAATGGTGTCAGCCGCCATTTTGACAGCATAGCAACATACTAAGTAGGAGAATCCATTTCCATCGACTGATTTAGAGAAGAAAGAGCAATTATCTCGATTAATTTTGGTAAATCAAACCTGAAACATTCTTTTTAGATGTTTATTAAGAGATTTCTTCACGTCATTTGTCTTCTAATATCGAACAAAAACAATGACAAAGGGAGTGGCTGATACAGGCTCTTTAAGACCCGACAGGCCACTCTTTACAGCCCAGAGAGATATAACATCTCGACCACCACTTACCTGTCTTCTGTATGTGACAAAGATGAAGGCGTAAGTTGCAAACAGCGCAATGATGATGATAAACAAGGGAACATACCATCTGTAAAATAAATCAAATACATCATGGATCCATGCATACCCTATTTCAGAAAAGATGGCATCGTCACAATTGTCTGCACAGGGAATTTCTGCAGAAACCCATCCATGGGAAAAGCCAGGAATTTCCCAAGGTACACACATGGGAAGTGTCCGGAATTCACATGAATAGCCATTGGAAATCCGAACACTTCCCATTCTTCTACCATAGGAAATTCAGCTTTTCCCATGGATGGGTTACTACAGAAATTTCCTGTGAGACAATTGTGACATACATACACATACATTCGTGAACTTGGTCGATTGAGAAAAAAATGACAATTGTAGTCTACCCAAGGGAATCATCACATGATCTGAATTGGGTGGCAACAAGATAGAAGACGGTGCTGAGCCTATCTTTTGTACTCATTTATTATTTTACGAGATATTCACAGTTAAAAATGGGCGTTTTATCGGGTCCCGTTCGAGTACAGAAGCTTTGACCACTTCCCTAAGTCGCTAGTATCCTACGCAGCACGTGTTTTGTGTCGGTCACGCAACGCTTCACTCCTGTGGGGAGGGAAGTCCCTCCTGTGAGGAGGGAAGTCCCTGCTGTGAGGAGGGAAGTCCCTCCTGTGGGGAGGGAAGCGTTGCGTGACCGACACAAAACACGTGCTGCGTAGGAGACTACTAAGTCGCTCGCCAGTTTAAAAATATCAAGAATTCGCCGGTGGCGCTGTAATTGTCCCTTTCGTAAACGGTCGCTGCCTTTTGGACAGCAATTAGAAAATTTTCACGGTAAAAGGAAACAATTAATTAATTAATATTAATTCTTCCCTGTTTAGAACCCAATTACTAACCCAAACCCTAACCAGTGCGCTACGAGTGAATTCGCTGGGTTGGAGGCGGTTTTTAATTGGATTTGTACTTTCTTTCATTAGTATCACCCAACTAGTGGACTATTGCCAATGCTGCATTCTGATTGGCTATGCTACTAGGGGACTATTATCAATAGACCTCTAGTAGCGAAAGCGCCGATTTTGAACATGAAAACAATGGCGGCCGCTTCTCATTTTGTCGAGGTTTCTGGTGATTTTGTAGACGTTTTTTCACCTTTTTTGTCCAATACTAAAACAATTAGACCTCTCGCCCTCAAAGGCCACAGGTCAATAGCCCATTCGGCCTGCGGCCTCATGGGCTATTGCTCGAGGTCTAATTGTTAATTAGCATCCTTCGAACGAAGCTATAATCTATAGATTTAGCCGCTGGCTAAAAGCGGAGCTCCAGGTTACTTTTTTTTTCTGTGTTAATGGAAGAAAAAAGTTGCCATGCATTGTACATTAAGTAGCCTGTCACCGTCATACCACGTGACTATAGCTTGCATCCCCTTGCCACTAAGAAAACTTCACCTAAGTTTGGTTGTCTGAGGTTCATCCCTTCCCGAGACATATTCTTTTTCTCCTATGATGACGTCATCGATAACGTCATACCACGTGACCAGGCAGTTTCACCCGCTTGACACCTAGACAACTTCACCCAAGTTTGATTATCTGAGGTTCATCCCTTCCCGAGATATATTCTTTTTCTCCTATGATGACGGCAGTTTCACCCCCTTGCCACCTAGACAACTTCACCCAAGTTTGGTTGTCTGAGGTTCATTCCTTCCTGAGATATGAGTAATAAACGGAGAAAAGTCTTGGTTTGCCTGTGGTGGGGCACGCAGACAACACGCGCGGACGCGCCAGCGATACTATAGTGGGATTACCGCTGAACCATGAAAAATAAAGTCGATCGTATACCTGAGTTTTACTTTGAGCTATTGAGTTCTTCCTGCGATACCCATGGTGCTCCGCTCTGCGGCCTTCGGCCGCTAAGGAGCTCCGCTATGAATGATAATGACTAACTATGGGATCAGAAATGGCAACGACCGTTCATAGAAATGGCAACCACCGTTCATAGAAATGGCAACGACCGTTCATAGAAATGGCAACGACCGTTCATAGAAATGGCAACGACCGTTCTATAAGGCATCGACCGTTTACGAAGGGGAATGCGCGGTGGCGCTCAACCAATCAGCATCGGGAAAATATTTCGAATGAATAATAATTAAGCAATAAAAGTACTTTCCGCGTGCTCTCTGCTTTCTTACAAACACGAGGGGATGTTGGGAGAACAGATCAAAACTTGAAAGACACGAGCCGAAGGCGAGTGTCTTTCAAGTTTTATCAGTTCGACCAACATTCCCCGAGTGTTTGTAAGAAACCAGAGAGCACGCAGAAAGTACTTTTATTGCTTTTAGAAAATAACATACACACGCGCGACAGCGTTGCGTGACAATCGTGTTTCTCAGGTTTCTTACAAACACGCTTTTTAACCAATCAGAATGCGCACATTCGCAATACAACATAGGTGTTATTTTCTAATACGAATTAAATGATAACTAACTACAAACAAAATATTTATAAGACGTGGTTTATAGAATTCTGCCGAAATAACCGAAAGGAGTCAAACGGTGTGCTCACCTGCTTTTGTTTGTGTTTAACTGTGACGCCTCACAACAAATATTGTCTCTATTCTTTCGGTTAGCATAGCTTTATTTATCTACGCTGATCATATGAAGCCCAATTTTGCTAGGGATTTAAAAGTTGTTCGCCTTGGTTTTTATAGGTGCTTACTCGCCAAATTTCTGGACCTATTGCTCTAGGACAGCTAAAGAGTCTCTGTCAGCCGCCATTTTGTTAGCCTAGCAACATACCGAGTCAGAGAAAGCATCCATTTCAATCGGCTGATTCAGGGGACGTGGTGGGATATTTGCAATTTAATTCGGTAAATAAAGTATAAAAATTTGGTTGTAGATGGTTGTTCAGGAACAGACATTAACTATTTTCGACAGGTGTCATTGCTGTGGCGTAGCCAGGGGGGCACCGACGCCCGCCCCCCCCCCCCTTCTCGGGAGATTTTCCCATACATTTACTGTATTTTTGGAGGAAATTTGAAAATTTTCGTCCAATGTTTTCACTGCCCCCCCCCCTAAAAAAAAACAAAATTCCTGGCTACGCCCCTGCATTGGCGCCTACATAAAAAATTCTAGTCGCCAAATAGTGAAGTTTGGTCGCCATAGTAGAAATCCGGGCCGGTTTCTAGAATGTCAGATAAGAGTTATCAGTAGATAAACGCTTAACCAACGGATAAATCTAGAGCAAATCCTATACAACAGACAACTTTTATCCGTGGATAACTTTATCCAACCTTTCAGGAACTGGGCCTATTTTGAGAAGTGAATTTACTTTACCTATAGCCTGGAAAGATGAGTCGCTATTTGGCGACTAAGTTGGTTTAAGAGCTCGGAATTCTGGTTGCAAGGGGGGGGGGGTTCGAAGCTGGATTTCTTGTCACAAGGGGGGGGGGGGGGGGTCGTCTGAAGATGCCCAACTTCTGAAGGAGTTCGCTGTTTTTCAGCCTGCTAAAATAGCGTTTTTCAGAAAGTAAAGAACGTCATTTCACGCGCGGAAAAAAGTCTTCGCCGCCATATTCGATAGATAGAGAATCTCCATAATTTTCTACTGATTTCGACTGTTAGTTCAATCACGCATCAGGTTCAACTTTGTACAATCACGTCAGATAGCTACTGCCGCTAATTTGATCTTTAAATTGTTTATAATAAATGAATTTCTACTTATTTAGCTTAGTAAAATAGTGCAGCTTAGAACAGATGAATACTGGTTAATTTTTTTTCAATAACATTGGTCATCATGAATTTGCAATTTCTCTGGAAAGTGTGAAAATTTGGGAACGATGCCACATGTTTTATAAAAACCATGTAACAGAAGTTACGAAATTCACTGGCAGGACTGGGCTGTTAATCTACAAGCTCTCACCAGGTCAACCATATGCCCTACTGTATTTAGAAAAGTCGCCAGAAAAACTGAAACGCACAGAAATGGTTAGCCCAAGTGTATCCCTCATTCGACAGTGAACATGGGAGGCTTTGGAACGAGTTATCGCGAGGGGCAATGTTTCGCCTTGTGCAGGCGACTTGTTTTTCGGACCTGATTGGCTTAGATGGTTTGAACAGCGGAGGCGGAACAGAAAAACACACAATCCAAACCCAAAGCGATGTTTTAAAAATGCCAGTCTAGTGTGAATCAAGTGTTGATTTTAGGCTTGCGCTTACATTGCTATGATTCACATTCGCCTTGCGCAATTCTCGAACCGAGAGCTCCCCGGCTCGTCACCGCGGGTGAGGCTCTGGTGACAGCCATTGACGCATGCACGAAAAACAGAGCCCTTGAGAGAAACAACTTTCTGCGCCACATATACCTTGTGAAAAGAGCAACGTTCAAAATCAGCCAATCAGCGAAGGCCCTGAAAGGGATGTTACCAGAGCTTCTCATGCGAGCAGACAAACCGGGGAGTTCTGGGTATGAGAATGGTGAGTGCTGGGTTCTAGAATGGCCTTGCGCTTGCGTTCCAGTGAGAAAGATGGGTTGCTTGTGCAAGGCCCACTCATACTCACGTCATAAATCTCCACACTGCACTGTTTGAACTTGCGGCAGATATCCAACTGAAAACAGAATATACAGAATATTATATCGCTGCTTTCATTTTGATTATTTTGGACAGTGTAGCTCTGTACAAAACCACAACTTGAACCCTAATGCATTGCTTTTTTGTTTGTTTGTGTTTAATTCAATGCAACAGAAGAACAATTGATTTATTTTGAGCTATTGTTATGGAGTCTCTGAATTCTGGTGGTATCAAAAAAATATGGCAGCGAAGCAGTGCATTATCGGTAGGTTGAAGTAACGATCTCATTTCTCAGTACCAAATGATCTCAAATTTTAAGATGCGTTGCTCGGAATATTTGCTACAAATTTGTGCGGTGCCCGCAAAATTCAGAAAAGGATGCTTGCTTGTTCGTTATTGTAAAACAACAAAGTGCTCACACTTGCCAAAATTTGTGGCTGTGCTCGCATTTATCATTGCTTTTTAATTTTCTTTTAAATACTTATTGAGCTATTTCCACATTCAATTGGTCCATGCATTGGGTTTCTGGTAAATTTCGGTGTGCCTCTCCTTTTGTCATTCCACCTTTTTTTTTATTAAACACTTTTATTAAATATAGGTTGAAAAATAACATTTTTTATTACATTTTTGGCATAATTAGTTAACAGACCAACTAGGGGGGAAAAAAAAGAAAGAAAGAGGTAGACTAGAATAATACAAATTATGTTCATCATCTAATAATACACATGAAAAAATCTCTGGATTCTGATTGGCTGAGAGCAGTGCAGTTTTTAGGTAACAAAGTGCCAAAAAAAGGTAACAAAGTGCAAAAATGGTTTACAAAATGCAAAATTTCTTTTGAAATGCTAAAATATTTTGATAACATAGAGCTATATTATGGAAACTTTGGCCTTTGTTCATGCTCAAATTCTGTCAGGTTTTGGTCCAGATTTCAATCAAGGAAATATGTGTGCGGCTTGTTCAGTTTGTAAGCAGATTTGTGAATGACTCCTTGGAATTTTTTCATGTGTATTATTAATACGAAATCATACAACTTTTCTCGTTCAATTTGGAATTTATTTACACTCGTGGGTTTTTCAAAAAGCTCAAATTGCACGAGCCGCTTTTGATACTTTTTGAAAAACCCACTCGTGCAAATAAATTCCAAATTGAACTCGAAGTCGTATGATTTCCTATACTAATAAGATAGGACAGAAGGAAGCAGTGGGGTCCATTTGCTATAATGAAACAGCAGTTTGCCTTTCTCAGTTGCTATGCATTTTTTCAATTTTGAAGATTGCTTTGACTCTTTTTTAAAAATACGTTTTTATGAGGCAACACGTTCTTCCTCTTACACTGAAAAATGTGGTATTTTGCGATAAGAATCAAATGATTAATCAAAATAGTTTCCTCCAAGTGATCGTAAAAACCAAAAATGACATCTACTTCTCTTAGAGGATCAAGCACTAATTCCCTGCTCTTCTATCCAACAACAAAACTGGTCCCAGAAACATTGTATTTTACCACACGAAAATAACAGGTGCTCTAATGTATCATTCTCCGTTTTACAGAAGGTACAGAGAGGTGAAGGTTCCTTCCCAATTTTATGTAAAAAGCTTCCACCTTTTGGTGTTTCAAAATTCTACTAAAAGCATGTCTATGCAGCGGCGTAGCCAGGAATTTCTGAAGGGGGGGACCGGATAGTGAAAACATGGGACGAGAATGCTCAAATTTTCTCCAGCAAATACAGTAAATGTATGGGAAATTTTCCGAGAAAGGGGGGGGGGGGGGGGGGGGGGGTGGCGGTCCCCCTGGCTACGCCCCTGCTATGATAAACTATGTCTCATCTTCAGGGACGTCAACTCTCCAGGTTTTGCCATACATTTCCTGTATTTCTCCCTGGAGAATTTCAGGAAATTTCATCATTTCAAGGCAATCTCCCGACTTTTGAAGCCCTGGGGTTTACGTCCCTGCGTGTTTGATATATTATTACATACACAAGTGATGTGACTCACCACCAAGCTCCTGCTGGTCCATAGTGATTGCCAATCAAAGGAAGTAGTGACATGACCAGAGCCACACCCCACGAGAATACATGGTACCACCTGTAGAGAAGCAGAGCATCCATCATACAATTGTGATCACCAAAAGAAGTCACAATCTTGCATCCTAGTACTGTATGGAGCGGTATCCAGCTCAACATTCTCCATGCTACATGAGGCTATACTGGTTGGATCTGCGGTCTGCCATTATTGCATTACGGCCTGTCCACAGCCCCTATCGGTCCTTAACTTTCAACAGCATTAATTTGGGAGAAAATATGGTAACTAAATTTCTATTATGGCGACCAAACTCCACTATTTTAGCACCTAGATTTTTTATTAAAGGCACTAATAGCACCATGAGCCCTGTACTTACTTCTCATATACTTCCGTCCTGACTTTCTTGATTGCATTTCTGTACAAGTTGAATGTGATACAGCAGACCCATAACAAGAGAGACCAGTCTGCAATAAAAATAGCAGGTTAATAGCTAATTTGAATGTCAATGCTTTGTTTGCAATGCAATGTGAAGCCAGGTGAACTCATCAGTACCCGTATTTGACCATATACATAATTGTTTGTTAATTTTGAGGTATACAAGCATTAAGATAATCTTTTTTTTTCGGCCTTGTCTCTTAGTGGGAAGCACAAGTATACTTATAACAGCTCAAATTGACACATTGAATAAATAAAACCCTACATATACTAAACATTGAGGAGCCAGGTGAGAAGGCAAAGGAAGACCTAATAAAATGTGGATGGATACAGTAAACCAAACTCTGAAGCCCCGGGGTGGGGCTGGGGGGTACTTGAAGGTTAAAACAGTAGGGATGACCGTCGGGAAGCCCAAATGTCCACCCTAAAGAATACCTGATCAGAAAAAATTCAGCCCTAAAAAATACTCCTTGGACAGTTTTAGTTCAAATAACCCCTAAAAATACCGAATTTTTTCAGCATACCGTTTTCACCCAAAGAACCCCTAAAAAATACCGGATTGCAAATTTTAGCCACTAAAAATATGACAGTCATATCGTCATATCTATCATCCAAATAATATAGGGAGTAGCCACCCCCCCCCCCCCCCCCCATCTATAGCTTCATGCCAACATCCAACTCATGGTAATGGACATGGATGCAAAAGGATAGTGAGTAAGTAAGTAATTGCAATGGAAATGCCTGTGTGAAAATCTGAATAGGAATGCTGTAGGTTATATTATTTTAGGAACGTTACAAGACTTAATAGCCAGGTCCCATGGAGCCAGTAGGTTGTAATGATGGAGCTTACCAAAAAATGAGAGCCACCAAGCTTGGAACACACAATCAGGACCATCTTTAGGGTGAAGCTCTCCCTAAAAGTTAAGAAGCATAATATCTATTTTACAGAGTGAAGACCCACAAAATTAAATGGAAAGCAAAAAGAGACTTAAAGTGCATATCACCCCTGAAAAGAGCAAGATGGTACAAATATTGTAGGACATTAGAAGTAACTTCCCGAAAACTGTTTTGATTTCATTGAAATTGAATATTTTGCAAATTTTTGAATTATTTCCTTCGACGAAGATGGCCACGCTAAAAAGGGCCTGGATCGAATGACGTGGCGAGAGGTATTGTTCTCTCATAGTGACGAAAAAACATTTCAAACATTCAAAATAGGAAATAATTTGCATGTATAGATGTTGACAACAATATCAAAATGAGTTTTTCTTGTGCATCCATAGAAAATTATATACTGTAGTGCACTTCTCTCTGGATCTATATTTGAGTGACAGTTGAAAACAATACCTCTGGACACGTCACAAGTAAGCTCGACCCAGTAATCCCATTACCGGCCTGTTAGCCACAGGGTAACCAAAAAGGGTAAAATCGGCTACATTTGACTGCGTGTACCGAGCTGGGGTTTTATCCAAATCGCACGTATCATACATCAATTTAAAGCTTGAAACTTGTAGAATTCGTCCCATTTGCTCTTTTCAGGAGTGATATTATGCACTTTAATGAACGTGCCATTTCCCACCAAAATACCACCAACAATATGGATCTGCCACTGACTGGAAGAGGGGTCATTTTGCTCTTGTTGCTTTGTCAGGGGCCAAGATAGTATAGGCCCTACTACATTTCCAGATATTTTATAGCTGATTTCATGTATTTTTAGAGTCACCACTTTTGTGATCCATATTCCTCATCTCAACTTCCACCATCTGAGAGTATGATTTGTATACTGGTAATGTTAGAATACAGGGGCATAGCAAATAAATTATTTTTGATAGGAGGGGGCCCAAGCGACCTGTAACATTTTCTTGTATATCTTAAATAATAATAATAATATTTATTTCTTATATTGCACATCTATCTATAAAAATTGTCCAGTCCCAAACATTTATTGCATTTTTCGGTTTCAAAAATGGGGAAGGAGGACAAGGCCCCTGGGCTCTCCCACTGGCTATGCTGGGATGTCTTGTAAGCTGTAAAAGTGGTTGCTTTGCAGAGTGCTAGGGAAAAATGATGGCTAATGCATGTAAACCTACCATTAGATAAGCGATACAGTCCAGGAAGGCTGCTATACTCAGGGCTAAAATCAACCTCTGTGAAATAAACAAGGATGAAAGGCTGGCATTAAGAAAAAAATTTTTTTTTAGACATTATTTGTTAATCATTATTGGACATTATACAGTGTACTACACTGTACATTAGTTACAATGACAACACCAAGCAACTTGAATACAGCAATGCACTAATTAATGTTCCATACATCTACTCTTGGGCTGGATTTCAAGGCGTGGGTCATTAAGCTATGGCTAAACTAGGACACATAGCACACGTGTCTGGGGAACACAAATTTATGTTTCTTGTCTGGTGAATAAACATTTTTTGTGTCCCAGCTAGTCTGTTTGCCCAATTGTTTGCTAATCTTGGAAACATAAGGAAACACTGTGTCCGGCTACAATGTTGCACACAACATGTGTCCTAGTTTTACCAAGGCTTTAGGTAAATTCCCTGCATGGTGGGGTTATGGATCATTTTCTGGAATAATTACATAATCTATCAAAAATACTGTAATGGAACAGGAAGTTCTCGTGCCTGTGCCATATTTGGGCACCATGCCCATTTGTAATTATGCCTGTCATGTCAGTGCGCCATGTGTGTTCAGTAAATCAGTTCTACAGAGCAGCATTGCAGATTAGTTGTTTATTTCGGGGGCCGTTTAATTGTCCCCATTTCGGGTATTTGGGTTGTAATTTAGAACGGAGAGCTAGGTCCGTTACCATACATTTGACTCACCTGAGTGAAATATTTGTACTTTTTGAATAGCCATATGATAAATACAATGAAAAAGCTGAAATCAAACAATCAAATGTCAGGGGCGTAATATAAGAGACCTCTTTCGCTTGGGTGTAATGTTGTGCCATTTCAGATTATGTGGCATTCCCATGAGTAATGTGTGGTTCCAGAAATAATCCATACCCAGAAATTATCCAGAAATTCCAGAAATATTCCAGAAATTATCCATTGCCCTACAGAAGGGCAATGGAAATTCCGGAGGGGTGGGGGGGGGGGGGGGGGGGGGTCAATTTACCTGATCATTTCCATACAAATACTGTATTTTTCCTTGGAAATTCCAGAGGGGTGTGGGGGTTACGTTTCAACACCCTTCCGTGGAGGGGGTATGGATATTTTGTGGAACCACACAATCTTCCTTTATTTTTCTGCTACGCACAAAAGGACATAGGTATGAATATGGAAGCAACCCACACAAAGAAAGGTTATTCAAATGAAAGCCACATGATCTGAAATGGCACAACATTACGCCCAAGGTAAAGAGGTCTATTGTGCAAATCTGTAGGTACTGTGATTTGGTTATTGGTCTCGAATAAGGTCCATAGGCTATTCTCCACAACCATCCTCTGCAACCTATACAATATTTTATGCTGATTTCCTTGTGAGCTTCATTTATTGTTGACCAAACTCTGAAAAACTGGGACAAACAACAGATTGTTTCACCCAAGCGAACTAATTGATAAATTATTAAAAAAGTAAAACAAACAAAAATATATTAGCTTTACAAAAATAATACTAAAGTAGCCATATTTCCTTTTTCTTTTCTTTGCTTTGCTTTGTAATTTTTGTAATTCATTGTCATATATTGTAACTTTATGTTAACCCTCTGCCCGCCTCGTTAGCTAAGCTATTTGCGGGCACTGGCTATTTATTTTTGTTATATGTACAAAATAGAATAATAAAACCTGAAACCTGTTGGGGCCCATTTTTCCTTTGGACAAATCATAGCTGTTAATGGAGTGGAATGGTTAGGAAGCCCGGCAAACTTCAAAGGACCAACACAATAGTGTGGGCTGGATGTTGAAAGGGGCTATCACATGATATTGACCCTGCACAATCTTTTGTCTCACCCTAATCTACTATGCATGTCTGGTTGTACACTGAACGTTACTGGCTGGATTTTGGTACTTATGTACCATGACCCTGCACAAACAAAAGGATTCCTCAGAAAAAGTGAACAAAGACATAGTACAATAACAGGGTGTCAGGTTTCCTAACCATTCTCCTCTATAAACTACGGACAAATCAAACACAGCTGCTCGCATTTGTGCATAGACCATGTGTTCAAGTCTTCAAAAATTGATGTTTCCAATGAGGAATCTACAGTGTAGTGTACAGTCTGCCAAGCAAAATGCAGTGGGTAAATCATCCATTAATCAAACAATTTTTGTCCTGTTTCGCATAGTACAGCAGCCATCTTAAGCCATACCCCAGATAGCAGGCTAGATGACCTGAGCAATGACCTGATTATAGCTGATAATTTGAGTGGCAGAAGAGAAAAACCCAAAAGCAATGCTGTGGCATAGCCGGCATTTGGGAAAGGGGGGGTCACCACTACTGAAAATTTATGATGACTCTGACCAGTTTTGCCCATTTGTCTTTAATACTCATTATTATTTGTCCCAAAAGGGGGGTCACATGCACCTATGACCCCCCTTCAGCCAGGCCCCTGTATTCCAGGTTCTGTTTGAACATGTGCAATGTATGACAACAATGCCTCATATGTGAGCATTTAAAAAAATATTTATGGTAAATTTATGGCAGGTTATTTCTTTTATAAAACAAAAATATAGACCACTTATGTAGAATTACTACTTACAGGTACTCTATAGAACGGGTCTGCTTTCACATTGTATTTATTCTATGGATCTGCAAAGCGTGAGCATCATGTGGATATATCATGATATCCCTAACGACCGCTAATATGAATACTTGACAGCGAACTAATCGCAAGCAGGTGAACAGCTGAGTAGCTTCTCAAAAACCGAATGTTTTCGATTCGTGAAACCAATACTTCGGTAGTTTTGTCGCAAGAAACGCCATAGATTACAACGTCAAAAGTGACAAGACACAAATTCTCAAAGACAAAGCCCAGTAAAGAAAATACAACTATGTAAACTTTAAAATAATAGTTACTAGCATAGTAAAGCGTAGTGAGAAGCGGATTATGAAGCACCGTTACTGTGCTAAGACTAAGAGGAAAAATGTGTTATTCGATTGAACTCACCTTCCGATCATAGAAATTCCAGCAATCGTTCTTTTTACACCAACAATTGCGTCCTATCGAGAAGAGAATAAAACAGTAAGATCGCATTGGTATCTACACAAACGTTATTCTTCATTAAACTCTCGTCAGGTATTACTTACACAATATGCGGGGTTCTCCGGGAATAGAGTGCAGTTGTTTTCAGCCATGTTTCACTTTGTGTCACAGATTCATCTTGGTAAATCTGAAGATGTTTAGGAGGGGGGGGGGGTGCGTACTAATTTGCCACAAAATAATATTCAATATTTTTTAATTCGCTTTTTCAAATAAAAATCTAATTTTGATATTTTATAGCATAAAATCTATAAAAGTTTCCTTTTTTCCTTTTTGAGGAATGTAGAAACACATTTTGGAGGAAAGAAATGCCGCTTTAGGTTCTTGTAAAGAAGCCCTTCCCCCTCTCCGCTAGTAGAAATCTACGCCGATCGCGGGCTCAAATAAAAGAAACATGGCGGACGGAAGTTCCACGCAGCGCGTTATGTCCAAAAAGAAAAAAAAAAGAGTTATTTGCCCTAAGGACGCAGGGAGAAGATCACATGATTTGCAGTTCGACGGATAAATCCGACTGCGTTCTGAAGCAGGAGAAAACATGGCGATCCGACTTGAATTTTGGCAGAAAGCAACGTTATTGCTGTGTTGTTATGGCTTCTTCAAAGAGATGAAACCATCTGAGCCGTTCCTGACTCCGTATCTGAAAGGTCCCCCGAAAAACATAACGGAAGAACAATTAGAGAATGAGATCTACCCTGTTTGGACGTACTCCTATCTCGCGGCGCTGTTCTTTGTGTTTCTCTTCACAGATTTCCTCAGATACAAGCCAGTGATAATCATAGAGGGTTTGGCTTATTTGGCAACCAGAGTGTTACTGATTTGGGCAGCAGGGGTAATAGCTATGCAGTTTATGCAACTTGCATATGGTATAGCTACTGGTGCTGAGGTGGCATATTATTCTTATATTTATGCTGTCGTTGACAGCGAGCACTACTTGAAAGTGACAAGTCTTACTAGAGCAGCAGTTCTGATTGGTCGAATGATGTCTGGAATTGTTGGACAGTTGCTGATTTCACTAGGAGCATGTGATTATTTAACACTGAATTACATTTCAATGGGAAGTGTTTGTATTGCATTTATATTTACTTTACTGCTGCCCTCAGCAACGGGTAATGTCTTTGGAGTTTCAAATGAACTTGCCGTTCAAACAACTACTCCAGGTCAACAAGACAGTGACGGCATCATTTCAAAAGATAATGAAAATATACCACTTCATAGAAATGGAGATAGAAAGACTAGCTGCTGCTCAAGACTTCTTCATTCCTGGAAAAGTTCCTTGGTTAATATGTGGCATGACTTCAAGCAATGTTATTCTAACAAGGAGCTACTAAAGTGGTCTCTCTGGTGGGCTTTTGGCACCTGTGGGGAATTCCAGGTAACATTTTCTACTCATCCCATGGCCAGTAGATTGTTACATCTTTCCCTTTACCAGTGTGCTGATTGCTGTCTCGAATTGATTACAATACACGAGGGGCCGCAGGCCCTACATTTTTTGTAAACAGACATAATAGACTTGGCTGTGATGGCCACATTCTTGAGATGCCATTTTGGCAATAAAAACAAGGATCATTATTTAAGCCAAAAACAAGGATCATTATTTTATGCCAATCACCAGGGTTGTTGACACGGACTCTAAGTTGCTGCCAGTAGCAAAATCGTTTCTTCCTTAATCCTATCTGTCAGTAAAAGCCCGGCATGACTATGATGATGGATCCATGATAACCAATTAATCTTGGAACCAAAAATATCAGGCCTGCGGATCCTCATGACCTTTTTATGTACCACATGATGCATTGTTTTTATGTACCACATGATGCGTTGTTTTTATGTACCACAATATGATGCGTTATTTTTATGTACCACATGATGCGTTGTTTTTATGTACCACATGATGCATTGTTTTTATGTACCACATGATCAGTATTTGTGGTTGTTTACTTTGAAAGTTTGGCAGGCCACGTTTTGCTGCTTTCAAACAAAGTCTGCACCCACAACTGTTAATCACGGGGTACAAAACAACTCATCAGTGTACTGAAAACAACAGTCACTGGCAGGCTGAAAACGTGAAAGGTGTAGCAGTCTACTGGGAAGAGTAGGGCTATGTAGAGAGAGAACAGGCTAGCTGTACTGGTAGTAGCATGTGATAGAAAGAACAGGGGCAACTAATTTTATTTTAAAAAAGCATGTGCTTTGTGTCAGTCACACAACACAAATGGGCTGCAGAAGAAACTAGGTGACATGCATCCATGAAAAAGTGGCCATATTGGGTAACTGGTTAACATGGGGTGAATTCTTAATCCTACTTTCCACTTGGTATTCCAGGTAGAAAACTATGTCCAGAACCTGTGGGATGTGATCTACCCATCTCGCAACCACAGGAAGATCTACAATGGTGGAGTCACAGCTCTCTCACATCTGTTTGGCGCTGGTGTAGCTCTGTTGCTAGGTTACCTCAAGGTCAACTGGTCAATTTTTGGGGAGGTGGTTCTTGGTATTGTCAGTATTGCAGATGCCTTTGTGCTTTACATTAGCGCTCACACCTCCAGTATCTGGCTTGCCTACCTGATGTATATCCTGTTTAGAACAGCCTACACCTTCCTGATTACGATTGCAAGGTAGGTTCCCTTAAAGGATCCATCTCACCCCACCCATAATGCATTGCTCCATTTTTGTTTATATGATTTGTTGCATCAGAAACTCTGACTTAATGCAAAGGATTCTACTATAACAAGTTTTCTCGCGCTTGTACAGTAAAATGCTCTAACCTGAACACTTTTTGTCGAGTCTCTGATATCGAAAATGGTGGTGAAGCAGTGCATTATGGGTCGGGTGAGATAGATCATTTAATGAGCCTCTGTCAGCCTAGCAACATTTTGTCATCCTAGCAACATACCGAGACAGAGAAAGCATCCATTTCCATCGGCTGATTTAGGGGATGTAGTGCAATATTTTCGATTGAATTCGATAAATGAATAGTAAAACTTTGTTTTTAGAAGACTATTTCAAGATTTCTACACGTAATTCGTTGTCTGATATCGACTGAAAACAATAACAAAGGAGTGGCTGACAAGGGCTCTTTAATGAGTGATTCCAGATTATTATACATACTTCTCCCATGGAAGGAGTATGAGATACGTCCCTGGGGGGGGACTCCCATATTTTGGGGGCAGGGGTGCTCATCGGGAACTTTCGTTTTCACCCCTAAAAGGTACCAAACATGGTGTCGCTTAGTTGATTTTGACCCCTAAAAGGTACCAAACATGGCATCGCTTAGTTGATTTTCCCCTTTGTAATTTTCTCGCGTATTTTTTACGAGGGAAAATACGTCTGAAATTCAGGCTACCAACAAGTGCGATTTGCTTGATTTGCTAGAACGGACCTCTATCAGGTACCTATCTGGAAAAAAAATACACATTTTCGAATTTTACCCCTAAAAGGTACCAGAGGCCTGATTTTAAACCCTAAAAGGTACGACGAGCACCCCCGCCCAAAAAATATGGGAGTCCCCCCCCGGGGATGCGTCCCCCACACCTCTCTGGAAATTTCCAGTGGAAAATACAGAGTGATTGTATGGGAAATAAAAATGAAACTGAGCCTCTGGAATTTCCAATCCCTTCTGTGAGGAGGGTGTGGATTTTCTTTGGAATCACACAATCAACCAAATTTGTGCCCCTTGGGATAGATCCCTTTCAAGATATGGACGTTTCAATAAATATATCAATTTAGTATAAATAAACAAAAAAGGACAAAGCATTTGCACACCAAGAACATTTCATAAATACTAGAGTTAGAGTTTCTAGGAGGTTTTGCATATTTTTTCCAGCAACTTCCTGGGTGCAATTATTTTTTTGTTAAAAATTGCTTTGATATTGTCCATCCAACTGGCTTATTAATTTTGTTTTGGTTGCTTTATTCTGACAGATGCATGAATAATCTTTCAGTTTTCAGATTGCGCGAAATGTTGGTCTGGCTAGATATGCACTGGTGTTTGGATGTAACATGTTTGCCGCACTAGCGCTACAGACTATTCTTACAAGTATAGTGGCAGATGAGAGAGGACTGGATCTAGGTGTTGTTACCCAGGTATGACATAATATGTTATCAGACTTATACCCATAAGTAGCTGTTGTACGACTTCCATATAAGGATGTCCAAATACGATGCTCTCATTTGCATTTATACACATTGCATTTATACACATTTATAATCTAAATGATATGCGCAAGTGATCTCAATCAATCAATCAAAACTTTATTTTAACACAGAATCTTTTCATAGAAATTACATAGTAAGATTATGCTCTTCCAAAGAGCTGTGTCTCAGATGGATTGGAGCAACATAATTGCATGAATACTCCTGGGCGCTCTTTAGGGGATAAGGGTTGGGGCATGGGGCCAGATTAATAAAACAAAGCAATGTGTATAAATGCAAATGAACCTCGTATTTGGACATGTGAACCTCCTATGTGGACATGAGTCCTATGTGGACATCGTATTTGGACATCCATATATGGAAGTTGTATGACAACCCTTATATCATCCCAGTCATTACTTAACCATACAGTAGCAGGAGCATAGCTTTGGGGTGGTCCTGGTGTGCCTGTAAACCCCCCCCCCCCACCCTTTTTTTTAGAGTCATCCTTATTTTTGCTTGGGTGGCAAACAGGTTTTTTCCCACATGTTGATACTAAAATTTTTACTCCACTCAGGGGGCAAATGCCCCTCTGTCCCCCACTAGCTACGGCCATGACACCACAGAGGGAATTGCATGCTTGAGGATCCTGATGCTTCCAGGCCTCCCCAAAAGAATCACCCCTTGTGGCCCAGATGCATGTCTACTAAAGATAGGCTTCCAGCAGTATTTTCAAGTGTGAATTTTCATGGCAGAGAAAAATAGTGAGGGATACCGAAATTCCATTGAAATGCCTTTTGATTACCATACAATCACTGTATTTTTCAATAGGAATTCCAGTGGGATATGAGTATGGAGTATGGATAATTTCTGGAATCACACATTATACCAACGATATAGTTTTTATATTCAACGATCTGATAGTAGCATTGCTTTGATTTCATTTGTAGTTTGTGGTATATGGTAGCTATTTCTTCATTCTGGGAGCCATGTTTCTTGCCAAAGGAGTGTACAGTATGACAAGAATGGGTTGGCGTGTCTGTTGGGCACAACGGCGCATGCCTGAGGAGAGACATCCTCTGACAGATAATATTATTAAAGCCTCAGATGAAGAGTTGAATGTAGATCAAACAAACGAGGAGAGAAATGCTAATAACATTATATAATATCGGCACCCCTTTTTAGCAAATTCATTTCACTTTCCAGGCCTGTAGGTAGGATAGCTACCAACTTTCCAGGTTTTCCCAGGAGTCTCCATGTTTTTTTTACCAAATCTACCGGTCTCCATGTTAAAGCATCAAATCTCACAGATTTTTCAACATATTCTATGATTCATAGTCAGGCACAAAAAAGTCAGCCGAAGTACGCGCCATCGGCAAACATTCGGAGAGAGTTCGGACCTTTTCGTAAGAGATTCGAAAAGGTTTCGGAAAAGACTCGGGGAAACGAGATGGTCCTACGAATTCTCCAGGGGTTGACAGGTATGAGCTGGCATCTTTTGAAAGGGCTTCGTTTTCCTTACTATTCTCACTGGTATGTCCGGAAAGAATGCCGTAAATTTGGAAAGTTATGTAACTTCTCTGCGCCTCAATAACAACGTGTGATATGGTTATGTAATCCCCATTCATCTAACGGTATATATTTCCTGGTTTCCTACTCCATTTACACATTTAAGTCATTTCGACGGTGGTGCGGACTTAAGTACAGCGCCCCACCCTCCTCCCCGCAGCGATGAAGGTGTTCCGCTGGCGAGCTACCCGCTCACCTTTACCTCGGGCTTGCCTCTCTCCCATAACTCTTCCTACAAGCCAAGGTATTCTTTGCGGGTAGTACCAGTGGGAATATATTACTAAAATGTATAACAACACAGCTATGGTAAATCTAAGCAGCCACAAAATCATCACTCGGAAGATTTGCTAAAGCTACCGGGTTGCTTTATAGATGTATATGATTCGGGAAACGCTTTGAACATCAAATAAATTAGTCGGTGCAGAGTTCACAGAATTATGAAAACTGCAGTAAAAACAGAATTTAATGGCAATTAGACTGCTCAGTTGGTTACTTTTTCTGGGTATGTTTAGAGCACAGGTTGTCTATCAGCCTGGATTTTTTTTTCAAATCCAGGTGAGTTTTCTCTGGTTGGCATAAGTCCCTGAAGATGATTTATATATTGTCTATCAAATTAGCATTATTTTGTAGTTGTCAATAACTCGACATGCATGTAAATAAACAGCGCCGTATTTTGTAGCCTGCATAATGACTCAACAAAGGATGGGATTTATAAAGACCAATAATGAAAAAATTCAGTGCGTGAACAAGCTTCTCTTTTGTCCGTTCTGCATCCCCTTGGTTCAATACACGATAAAATGCTAAAGAACTCTTGTCTCTTCACTTTTCCATTCTTTATGCCTTCAGGGCTCTTTGGAGGTGCACAGAATCTCAGCCGTAGTGGGTGTCATTTCTGACGACACCTCGGGGGAGGATCGCGGGCGCACTGAAACGGCCGAAACTCTTTCACGGGGGCCCTCAAAAATTATTAGCGTAATGTCAGCCCTGAAATATCAGAGAAGAAGATAGGAGGGTCTTGATTACAAATGTTCTCAAACTCATTTATAATTCATCAAGCTTGAACAAACAAAATCATAAGCGTAAAAAGGGTTCGGATACGCGACATTCATTTACATAGAGTTTTTATTTTATTCCTTTTTCTCGAAATTAAATGATTCGTTTCAGAAGCTTTTCATCAAGATTTCCAAACACTTCGAAGTCAGGTAAAAACTCGGCTTTGTTGTTGTTTGGAAATCCTGATGAAACACGCTGTCTCGTGTTTGATATATTGAAGGATGTTGAATGAAATGTTGAACTGTGTGACACCATCCTTAAAGCTGTATCAATGTTCTGAAAATTCGCAACGCGCAATAACGAATTCGGCAGCAATATTTTGTAGCCACGAAACCAAGTTCTTCGAGTCCTTTCTGTGTCAATAAAGCATTAAATATATTATACAGTAGCTTTATTACTGAATCCAAATTCATAACAGAATGTGCATTATCGGAAAAAATGAGCATAAAATTTCCTTTTCTAATTACACGCCTACTATTTTCCAGTTTATAACCTTGAGTAGCACTGCAACGAGGTTTAAAAAATAATAATCAATATATAATCAATAATCTTGAAACTACACGCTCCTTAATTAAATGTAAATCAAAGCCTGTAGTTATTCATGCATAATTAGCTTGGTCGGCCTTAAAACGCAAGAAGCTGAGCATTTAAAACTTCTTGTGACAGGACATTACATCTACGTACTGCATGGGCTCGGTTCCCAGCCGAAGTGGGTGCTTTTTCGGTAGATCCTCCCCAACTGGAGGATCGCGGGCGCACAGAAACCCACCACGCTGCATGGAAACTGATCCTGACGTCATATTACATTACGCACAAGAAATGTTTTATTCACAGGGGTGTAGTTGACTTTTTCTAAACTTTTTCATCAGTGGGATTGTCTAGCTACGCACCTAGTACCGTCTACCGTAAGTTGGTTTTGAATTACCCCCCACGTGTGTTCATTCGCAATCCCAAAATGAGATTTTATGAAAAAGGATGACTGGTATATTTTGAGGGTGATCGTGCCCGCCAGACTAGATCGAAATTATATGTACATTCACTTAAAAGTTGTGGTGAAACATTCTTACACAGCTGATTACAAAACTGACCTCAATGGAAGCAAAGACCTTGCTAATTCTTCAGCTGTTCTAATATTATTATAAGTATAGGACAAAGAGTATTTCGCCGATAAAAGAAAAACAAATCAAATCTGTGGGACTCTTCCTTATAGAATTCTAAATATTTATACGTTTCCATGACGACTATGACGTGTTTATGTCATTGAAACAATAGGCTGCGCCTCTAAATTCCAGTCTACCGACTGTAGGCTGATTCATAACTATAATTTCGCAACTTACTTTGTATCCATCAAACTACTGTCTGACTAGTACCTAGTTTGTCTATTAAAAATCTGTTGAGTCAGTTTAGTTAGTCAGTTCTTCTCAGCCAGTTCACTTCCCCTGCAAGTTCATATTACGGCTCCTATAACTTGATCAGGGAACTCCCTCACAGTTTCTCGGACTAGATTTAGTCGAGATTCAATAAAGTATTAATCGGAGTCGAAGCCATACTCATCATAACATGCAAACTCTTCTCGGCGTCTCCAGTTTGCTTCCCTGCTTTTGTGTACGTCATCTCGGCGCTTGATTTCCTTACAAACCCTACATCTCGGCACGTTGTTCCTCAACTGCGTTTTGCTGAACTCCTCTCGAGGAAATAGTCGCCGACAACCGATGCATCGAGTATGGCCGTCTGGGAAACTCGGAGTTCCACCGTCAGGGATGATATAAAGGGGAAGTAGTGCATTATTTTCATAGCGGTTGAAATCTCTTACGCTCTTGCCGCGAAGGAAGTCTGCATACCTCTCAGATGCAACGGAAAGACGAGTCTTCTCCCCTCCTTTCGCATTCTTCATCTTGTCGTACAAGCTGAACATCGCTACTGTATCCACAACGCAATATCCAATCAGTTCTTTTGACAATGGCCTCTTTTTCCAAATTTCCTTCTCTTTCTGTAACAGCTCCGTTCCTTTATCCTTTTTCTTGATCCAACCTTCGTCTTTAACGTACAAATCCAAGCAGCGGCGAAACCCATAAACGCTCTCAACGTCACTGGGCCTTTGGCTGCGATATTTGTATTCGCTTGCGCCTTGACTTGCAGTCGTACTGATTTCACGGCGATAGATGACTTCAAGGAGCTGAAGATCTAAGACTCCAGTATAGTTTGACGTGAAACTGATGCCACAAGGCATCTGAATCTTCTCGACAATCAAACACCAGCTTCTCTTGTGATTCATCTTCAAGGATATCGCCAAGCCCCGCTCTGAATACAGCTTCTCCTAGTTTCAGCACATCAAATATGTAGACTTTCTCTGTCGTTGCTACTGTTAAAATGGTCAGTATTCCATCCCTGCTCAACGAAACACCCTCACAATCAACGGCTAAAAGATTGTTGCGTCTCGTTCTCAGTCTTAGCTCAGATACTGCATCCCTGAGACTACCCGCGCTATCGATGAGTGTGTGATCTGTTTCGTTTGAAGAAGCCATTGGACAAACAAGTTGCGCCGTTTCGAAACAGCAGAATTTCGAACACGTCCTTTCGTGCGCTGTATGAGGCTGCAACTGTACCCAGTTTCAGGAATTACGTAGCGAGTTCCAAAACACAGCAGGATGTCATTCGGTAGCGCGCATGAGCAGTCTTGTAAAATGCAAGCTATGAAACCTTACCAATTTTTCTTAAGGTATTGTATTAATGTGCATCCAGATAATTATATTAAATACCAAGTTTGATAAAACTAAGTTGATAGGACTACATTGTGACTCTTTACTGTTCTGATTGTTTACGCGTGGACTCAGTTCTACGAAATTCGTAGCGAGTTCCAAGAAACAAGCAGGTGGTGCATTTAACATTTCAACACTCGAGCAATGTTTACATGTTTCTTTAACTGTATTCGAGCTGTAGGTCTAGCTGTAGCCAGTCTAGATTGATAATAAAACTAGTTTATAAAAGAATAGGCTCGGGGGACCAGTATTTTTTTGTTGAGTTATTTTCTGGGTTGTTTAAGAGTGAATGCTGTTCTAGAAAATTCATAACGAGGTCCAAGAATAAGCAGGTTCTCTTAAAAAATAAAAAATAATTCCAAAGCTATTTAGGCCCCGTCCACACGTATCAGGATATTTTTTTTTATTTACGCCCACTTCATGGAACTTAGAAATTTTTAAGGCAAGTTATTGGGCTTATCTCCGGTGTAATAACCTGTGAGTGCGCACGAACTGCGTCACAAAGCTTCCTTTGTTTGGTAGAACGAATCAGGATGAAATAAGAACTGAACACAAAGGTGTCCTCTGGGAATGGTTATTACACCGGAGTTAACCCAGTTATTGAGAAAAAAGGAAAAAGTATTCATGGTGGTGCGAACCCTCAACCCTGTGCAAATTACCTATTCATAACCCTACTTCTTACACATGAGCTACGAGAGAGTTCGCAGGTCTTTAATCTTTAATCTTTAATTTAAATAATTGCACTTAGCATAATGCTAATATTGCAATGGGGTCAGCGTGACCCACTACCTTGCTGCTCTCAAGGCGGCTAAACTGTCGGCATCCGCCGCCTCCGCTGGGAGGTCATTCCAATGCGGAACTGTTCTTACAAAGAACGTGTACTTGAAGGCATTAATATTAGCGCCAATAGCTCTAAACTTATATTGGTGGCCTCTTGTGCTTGAGTACCCTGGAACTATTTCTTTTGGGAACGGTATAGACACGAGCCCAGAATTTATTTTGAAGAACATATCTAAGTCCCACCACAAACGCCTAGTCTCCAGAAGGGGCCAGTCCAGCGACTCCAGCATACTAGTGACGCTGCTCGTTCGGGTGTAGTTGCCGGTAACGAAGCGAGCCCCGCGCCGCTGAATAGATTCAATGGCGGCGCAGTCTTTCTTTGTGTAGGGTGACCAAGCCGTGGTGGCGTATTCGGCTATGGGTCTTACTAAGCTCAGATACGCCCGCGCCTTGATGTCTCTGCTACAGGAAGACAAGTTTCTCTGTAGGACGCCCAGGACTCTGTTTGCTTTCTTCTTGACCTCTTCGCATTGTTTAGCCCAGTTTAACGTGCTGGAGATGTAAACACCCAGGTACTTCTGAAATTGAACTCCCTCAAGTGCCACGTTGCTGATGGCATATTGACGGTACGATCAGGGAAATCTCTTCAGAGTGACTGACATTACCATGCACTTCTTAGGTGCGAATGACATTTGCCACTTGGCAGCCCATTCTTCAAGGGAGTTGAGATCCTGCTGAAGGGCTGCGTGGTCCAATGGGGAGGCGATGTTGCGGTACAGCACGCAATCATCCGCGTAGAGCTTGATACTGGATGAAACACTGGCGGGTAAGTCGTTAATAAACAACAAAAACAGGATGGGCCCTAACACAGTTCCTTGAGGGACCCCGGACTGGACTGGAGACCAGAGAGATGACGTCCCGTTAACTACGACGCGCTGCCGACGGTTGGAAAGGAAGCTGCGAAGCCAGGCGTTGAGGTTTCCGCGAAGCCCGTAATAATTCGCTTTGAGTAGTAAGCGCTCGTGCGGAACTGAATCGAAGGCTTTCGCGAAGTCCAGGATCACTACGTCAACCTGGCCGTGTGTGTTAAGGGTCCTGGCCCATTCGTGTGTGATGGTTATTAGCTGTGTCTCGCATGAGAGCCCTTGCAAGAAACCATGCTGGTCGGGAGAGATGATCGAATTTGCGGACAGATGGCGCGCCACTTGACAGGATACCACGTGCTCCATGACCTTGGAGACGAGTGACGTCAGGGAGACGGGGCGATAGTTCGCAGGGTCTGATTTTGCCCCGTTTTTGAAGATCGCCGACACGTTTGCGTCCTTCCAAGGTGTTGGGAAAATGCCTGAGTCGTGAGACTGTTGGAAAAAGGAGGCAAAAACCGGGGCTAGTTCTGTGGCAGCCATGCGGAGGACACTTGCTGGAATTTGGTCCGGTCCGCACGCCTTGTCCGGTCTAATGGACTCGAGCTGCTTCTTTATCCCGTTCCTTGTAAAACGAATGTCTGGCATATCGCTGAAAGGCGAAGTAGGAAGAGTTGGAAGGTTTTCTAGTCTCTCTTTGGTAAATACACTCTGGTATTGTTCGCAGAGAGCCTCCGCTTTGGCGTTATCGGTAGAGCAAACACGATTATCCCAGAACAGAGACGGGATTCCCATTGATTCCGTACGGAGAAGCTTCAGATAGGACCACGCCCTTTTGACACCACTTTGACAAGTGGGGCCGTCCTGAGAGCCAGGTGCAACATCCTCCTTTTGATTCACTCATAGAACGAGAATATGTGAATCATAATGAATATTTATACTAGCTAGCCGCCATCTTGAAGTGGGCGTAAGAAATAAATTCGCCCGGGGGGGGGGGGGGGGTACTCCCTTACAAGAGCTATACGGGTATGTGCCGCCAAACGGGGTCCCGATTTCTTCCTCCAGCCGATAGAACGGGGTATCGTTTAGGAACCGTCCTCTAGAACGTGGTATGATAATGAAGACCACCCAGTAAAATCTTCAAGGAAGCGACACGGAGGTCACGTCTTGTTTTATTTAATGTAAAGAATTCAACAAGCTTTAACATTCTACTACAGATAAAACCGTAACATGTAAACAACAACAATTTTGATTTACAGCTATCGTTAATTTCTCTTTAGAACGGGGTCTGCAAAAAAATTGAACAGGGTAGCTTTTCTTCAAAAAATTGTTTTAGAACGGGGTCCACATTTGCAATTCGCAGTGGCACATACCCACCACAATGTTGTAAGTAAATAAATAGCTAGTATAAAATTTTTTTTAATATATACATTTCTCCTTGAGAATTATTAGTTTCCCATTCTGTGTTTGTGTGTTCGTTTGTATACGTGAGTGATTTATCTTTCTTTTTACATAAACCTTAAAATCAAATTTTGTAAACTTTTTGAGTTGTTAACGAATCCGTCGTGACTAACTTTCTGATTTTAACCTGTTATTTATTGTGTAATTACTTATGAGGAGAACCATCCCGTATAAGCCTTGTGGTTTTGTATGGTTCTCCTCGCCATATATACTTTTCTTGTGATATTTGTATTGTTAATTATAATGTAAATTGTATGTATGTGGCGAAATATTAAACTTGAAACTTGATATGTAAACTCGAGAAAAAAAACAGCCTCGAGAGACTAGAGACTACTGGCAGGCTTCAAGTGGCGTTACTAGTAAAGGAGTGATTTAAATACCGCTCCAAGTGCTATGGCACGCGTCTCATAGCGCGTGTCCCAAGGGAAAAGCATTTTTTTGAATCCGCAACGTTTTCCTTCCAGATATGGCTATCGTCCAAACACGCATCAGGCGAATTCGCAGACAAATCCGGTCATGTTTATAAGTGAAAACTCCAGCTCAATCAGATAAAATGAAGTCAATAATGAAAGAAATTCATTCAAGGGAAATATTTTGACATGCAAGTTACCGCCAAATGACTATATATGGTCAATTTTTAGGCAATTTTAAACAAGAGAACAATGAATGTTTCGACACAGGAACAAGGACAACGTTGTATAACATCAAAATTGTAGTTAAGTTTTTTCACTTGGGGTATGGCATGTGAGACCTCGTTCACACGAGACCGGTACAAAACCGGACCGGTACAATTCTGGTACGGTACGGTACGGCACCGGTACAATTTGGCACGTTTTGCAGCAGTGTTCACACGGCCTAGCCGTGCCAAAATCGGTCCGGTTCCGCAGGTCCAGTGTGAACGCGCGGCGGACACCAGCGATTTTTCTACAAAACAGGGCCTTGGTTCTATGAAATTTTGACGGAATAGAACTTGGTCAAACTTTGACAAACAATCATTGATTTTATTAATAATTTATTAATAATTAATGATGAGATCATATTACACTTTGCTCCACAATTATTGAAACCACTCTATTAAACTGAAAAAGAAAAACGTATTTCCCTAATCTATGATCCATTGGTCCAAGTCTCTACTCGACATTTACGCGGAGCCACTCTTAAGTATTTTTCCATTTACTTGGAATTGTTTACCATCAAAAGCGACAAAAAATAGTTCTCGAAGATGTCATTAACAATTTTAAAATTTCATCGCCAGAAAGCTGTGATCCAAAGAAAGTATAATCACGTGATCGACCATGCGAATCCACAGCTGTAGCTGCGTGTGCATGGACTGAATTTTAATTTGTTTTATTATTGATGTTTAAGTTTCTTTCTGTAATTAACGTAATCGTGTAAATAAAACCTTGAAAAAGTTTTGTGCAATGTATCAACGTCCCAAAGGCGGCGAAGAACAATCGTCAGTTGCGCAGCTCAAAATGTCTGTCATTAGGCATGAAGCAAATAAGGAACAACATTCTTTCAAATAAAGTAACAATGGAAGCAAGTGGTTCGCGTGACGTGAAGGTGATTTCCCGCAAATTAATCAAAGTTAGAGATGCTTTTCAAAATACCATAAATAGAACTGGTCACTTGTTGATATAAGCAGAAACGTTGCCCCAATCGTCAGTTGCGCAGCTCAAAATGCCTGTCATTAGCCTTAGGCATGAAGCAAATAAGGAACAACATTCTTTCAAATGAAGTAACAATGGGTAGCAAGTGGTTCGCGTGACGTGAAAGTGATTTCCCGCAAATTAATCGATGTTAGAGATGCTTTTCAAAATACCATAAATAGAACTGGTCACTTGTTGATATAAGCAGAAACGTTGTCGTCAGGCTCAGTTTAACTACACACACGCCTATTCACCTATAAGGTATGTGTCATATGTGTCATATGTGTTATTGCCGCTTTTATTTCTAAAATTGTACGGGTATCATGATATCCCTGCAATATCAAAAACGCTGTGACCGACAGATGAAATTACCTTTCTATGATTTTTTCTAAGGTCGCAGTTTACGATATAAGCTCCAGGATTTTGTAGTCCTTATAGCCAAAATCGAATATTCCAAATTTTGATGAAGTTTGAAGGATATGGTCTTTAGAGGAAGTTGTCCCCAAAACCTGACACTATCAGAGACCAAAAATCCTCGTTTATTATACCCTACCATAGACCTACAGTTAAAATTGTATACCCTATCGCAGACCTAAAGTTGGTCACCAGGGTGGTTGGTCGCGATCAAAGCGGAATTTAGTTACTCATGTAAAGGTTTTTAAATAAACTGTCTTTATCACTAAATGCGGCACAACTTTGATCGCAGTTTGTTTGTAGGGTAGCCATACTGAAATACATACCCTATCAGACCAAGCGAAAAACGATACCCTACCGCGGACCTCAGGAGCCCGAAAACCATATCCTTAAGGTTACTGAGAACCTTCGCGCACGTCCTCGGAAAAAAAATCATACACGTCCTTAGTTTAACCAAAACATGTCAACCTATATATCGTTGGAAAGCTTATAGAATGGACTAACGGGCTATGGCAAAAAGAAATAACTTTTTAATAAATATAATTTTTTGGAAGGTTTTATTAAAATGTGGATGTGACACTTTCAAGAGCTATCGCCGCCGAACTGCTTGACCTTGACTCCCAAGTAACACATTATTTTAATCCTTAAAGGTGTTTCTCAAAAACCGTGTCTGCGTTTTTTTAAATTTTGCTTAGTTCAAAAGTTATGGAACTTTTAAATTTCCAAAGTCAAATTTTATAGAATTTTCACGCTCTAAAAATTTAAAAAATTCATAACTTTTGAACAAAACAAAATTTTAAAAAACGCAGATACGGTTTTTGAGAAACATCTATAAGGATTAAAACAATGTGGTACTTGGGAGTCAAGGTCAAGCAGTTCGGCGGCGATAGCTCTTGAAAATGTAACACCCAATTTTTTTATAAAAGCTTTAAAAAAATTTTATTTATTAAAAAGTTACTTCTTTTTTTGCCATAGCCCGCTAGTCCATTCTATAAGCTTTCCAACGATATATAGGTTGACATGTTTTGGTTAAACTAAGGACGAGTATGATTTTTTTTCCGACGACGTGCACGAAGGTTCTCAGTAACCTTAAGGGCGGCACATACCCGTACACCATATATGAGGGAGCATATATCCTTCGCGTATGATTACATCATTCTCAAACGCATAATTAATAACCCATCAAGCTCAAACACAGAAATCATGAGCGTGAAGGAGGTTGTGATACGTGACCTTTTAAAACGTACATAGATTTTTACCGTGGAGGTTTGGATACCTGTTCTTAATTTGCATAAATGTTTGAGATTTGACCCCTTTATTCGTTTTCTACAGTCCAAACACTTCGAAGTGGGCTAAAAAAATTCGGCTGTGCCGTCCGCGTTTTTGATATCCATCAAACATTTGAGAGCAAAACATTCGGCTTTGCCTCGTTATTTTCATCCCACTTCTCGATGTTTGGAAATGATGACACACGCTGTCTCGTGTTTGCTATATTACTCACACACGCTGCCTCGTGTTTGATATATTACTCACACACGCTGTCTCGTGTTTGATATATCACTCCTAAACTAATGCCACTCCCTGTGACCCACTCCAGGTACTTTGGACCCTGGTCGAAGACCACGATGTATTCTAAACGGGTAGTCCTGCTGTTGGTAATTATCTTGGTGGCACTTGATGTGTGCGAGTCTTCGCCCAGACGAGGAGGAGGAAGAAGAGGAGGAGGAAGAGGAGGAAGGAGGAGCGGAGGGGGAGGGGGAGGAGGAGGAGGAGGATATGGAAACGGTGGAAGCAGATCCTTTATCAGTCGCACCAGTCTAATGGGAGTGGTTTTCATCTACACTTCTGTGTTGGTGCTGGTGCTTGGCAACTGATTCGTCTCTAAATTGTTCAACTTTCATTACGGATTAAGATTGTGTATTAACATTAAATGGTAATCAACAAGAAACACAGTCTGGTTGGAAGCTAAATCTAAAGTTTTTAATTTCGTTTAAATATAATTTTTCATTGTAAGAACTGTCAGGCAAATGAACAATAAAAAAACAAGCGCTGTAGATACAAGACTTGTATAACTTCGCCATTGCGCACTGCATGATTTTCTATACGAGCTCTTACTATATGAGCTGTTCAAAAAAACCTCTAAATTTGAAAAAACAACGTGCTCTACTCTGTGGAATTTCCGGACTCCTGCACAACCCCTGTGGAAATTTAAAACAACCCCGAGGAATTTCCAAGATCTCTTCTCTTAAAATCCTTGTGGAAATTACAAAATAGCGACCGAATACTCTGTGGGAATTCAAGGGTCGACTGTGGAAATCACAGGGTCAAACACAACGGCCCCTGTGGGACTGATTCCAGGTTCCTCGATAGGGGGGGGGGGGATATTAAATGAAACAGACCATTGTCCTGCAACCTAGTCTAGAGGAAAAGCAACCACTAAAGTTCGCAATGCACGTAAAATAGTATCGAATACTTTTAATTCAATTGATCAAACTTTATAAAGAGTATAATACAAATTACAAAAAATAATGTGAATAATGTTAATGGCAAATGGTGGAATTGCTTGATGGAGGTTGTTCATGTAGGAACATGCAAGATGCGTCTGTGCTTAAGTCATTCATTACAATCCCTCAAGACAATTTCTCTTGCAACTCGCAACTCACGATTTGTTGCGTTGCGAGTTGCAGCGAAAATAGCGCGAGCAACATCCCCCTACAATGCAATATTGCGCATCGTTGCGTCGCGAGTTGCAAGAAAAATTGCCTCGTGTAACATGACAATAAATTATGCAATCTGTATAAAAGATCTTTCGTTAAAATGTTATAACCTATTTACAGGTTTTTAAAAACAACTGTTCCTCGCAAATTCAAGTTGAGATTTCAAAACATTTGTCGTCAACGGCAATAAAATGGACGGCGGATTTTACCTTCCAGACGCACCTAATTGTCTCGTGTAACTCAGCTCCATAGATGTAACGAGTGTTTCTCGTGGCCATGATAATAGGCAAAAGAGGCAAACTCGTCGTTGTGTCGGTAGGCCTGTGGTGAGAGCGCGTATGGCCTTATTTTATGCAGTATACGCCTGATAGAGCGTCGTGTACAAACAGGCTTGGTAATCACTATTTTGTTATTTTGTATCACACCCGTTTCTGAAAAAGACAAAATGTTCTATGTAAGGTGGCCCATGTCACAACCTCTTTCAAGATTGTGAACGTGCTTGACTGGTTTGACTGGTTTTACAAAAATGGCGTCAGTGGTTTTGCGAGTGATAGCTCGATTCAACGGCCAACAAATAAAATTTGGTCAAATATTGATAGAAATAAAACGATTTCCATCGGATTCTCCTTAGAATTTAGAAGCACACTTCGGACTTTTTGATTGAGTAAATGAACCAAAGGCCACAAAAATGTAATTTTACGTTAGAGCTGAAATATTTACTAACGCCATTTTCTGGCACGTGTTCGACAGAGAAACGACATTTGTGCAGAGGCTACTTTTGCGAAGTTGAAAAACACAAGGAAACAAAAAGTAAATGTAAATGCAGAGAGATAAAAAGTAGCCTCTGCTTGCAAGGAACCTTTTATAAACGTTTCACATCCAATTACCAGGCCAAGAGGCTTTATTTTTGTACTCAGAACAAAATAAATACAGGGGCATAGATAAGATGTGGCCCAAGGGAGGGGGCCCCAGGGGCCATTCATAAGACATGTCCCATACATTTACTGTATTTTTGGTGGCTAAAAGGGGGGGGGGACCCTTGGCGCTCCCCTGACAACGCCTCTGAGGTATTCACCTACCTTTCCCGCTTTGCCCTTTTTCTTCTTTTTCCCTTTCTTTTTCAACCCTGCTCCGAGTTTCATAATCGTGGCAAATGTTGTTGGATTCATCCTGTGAGTGACGTTTATCTTCATGCTATTAAGTCCCGCTGAAATAAAACAGAATAAAAAAAGATGACATACTTTTCTTCCACTCTGGCTTTATGGAGCTCTAGGTTTCACGAATCCTTTCTCTTCAGAAGAAAACAGAATACTAAAACAATAAATCAAAGGGATTGTCAACCATAACTCCAAGAGTTGTAGTAGAGAAAAACACGGGCCCATTCGATTCTGCATCGATTACAGAGGTATAACACACACACCAATAGTGCATTACTGTACGACTACGTCAACCGGGCCATTTTGGAAGAAGTTAGCCAATCCGAAAGCGAGTACAGAACAAAGGATCTTGACCTTCTTGAGATTTCAGACATCGAAATATTCACTTTTCTCTAAAAATTGTGAAAATTATGAGTAGCAATAACTTCAAAACACTTAATTACTCATCGTCAGACGTATTGCACGTATTAAATTTCCTTAAAATGGTTTGAATCTCTGAATGACAAACTTTTTACGGGATGGCCCGGTAGACGTAGTAGCACAGTCTGAAAAACCTTTATTTACACATATTCACGACCTTTCATTGACTTTTTAAAATTTACTGTTAGGCGCTAGATGCAAAAGAAGACGTGCCTAGAGTTTTAAACGTACCTAGAAAATAATTCAATTTCATGGTGGAAATGAGCATTTCCAGTGGGCGGACATATACATGTAAATGTTCATGATAGCCATGACAAAATGGTTTTCCAGAGAGGTTAGCTCAGTAGGGTGTGGTTGGGTTGGGAAAGGGAGAGAGAGGGGGCGCTGATATTGCAAAGCCAATAGAAAACGACTGATCAAATTTTGAGAAAGTCTTTTTAGAATATGTTTCCATCCGGAAGGTGGGACTCCCCTACACTGTAATGATCTTCGGGAAAAATTACTGTCAACCCTTAGGGGAAGCAAACAGAGTGTGGTCCATAGTAGAGTCACCCCTAAGAGATGGGAAATCGTTTTTTTTAATGTCAAAGACATTAACCCTTGAGGTAGCAAATAAGACATGCAAAGTTCATTGCCGTAGGCTAGAATTAACACGAGACACAAATCTGTGGATATCTGACACCCCTAAAAGATAACAATTGAAGGGGTTAGGGTTAGGGTGATCATCCCTGTATAGAGGAGTCATCTCCCCCCCCCCCCTCCCCCCTTCCCGGAGTTGCCACCTACAGTAGCTATCATACCTTCCTTTCGTTCCATAAGAGCCTCCATAATTTCCCTTCCTCCAAGGTCGCCGACTAAATTGTCATCCATATCAATTTCCTGGAGTCCCTCAGAATGGGTTATTAGCCTGTAAAACAGTATTATTCAACAATGGGTCAACATTGAGTCAATCGCACGTCCCTAAACACTCCACGGAAAAGAAAACTTTACAAGCCTCGTCTCGCCTTTACTACCAAACACAGCTGAGGACGTGATAAACCCTCTTTCAGTGATTACACTGTGCTGCCAGCGTAATTCAATCAGAACATTCTTCGAAATTTTTCCCAGCAACATTCTAGTCCAATGTTTCCCCGTCAGCTACAGAAAGTGCTGCGGAGCCGCTCTTTTTGGCCCGGGGGTGGGACTCCAATATTTTTTGATCGGGGGTGATCGTCATATCTTCTAGGGGTCAAAAGCACGGTTTTGGTCTCTTTTAGGGGTAATCTTGATCTGCAATAAAATTTAAGGCAGATTGGCATCTTTTAAGGCTCTTCTCCAAGAAAGAAAGAGAGTACTCGCTGACAAGACGATAAATTAGACAACATCAAAGGCAGTATTTTACTCAAAGACGGATCTTTCTTGATGTGTATCTTTAAGGGTAAAAATTAATTGTGCCACGCCCTTTTTGGCATCTTTAGGGGTGAAACTGAAAAATTACCAACGATCATCCCTGACCCCAAAATATGGGAGTCCGCTCAGGGCATTTTGGACTATACTCACTATACAAACAACCAGCTGTTCTCATATTTTGGTGCTAGTCTCATGTGACAGGTACATACTTGCGAAACATCTTGACACACATGATTGGTGCTAGGGTGCCCCCAGGGCCATATCCATCTATACCGTTATCAAGCACATGCAGTTTCTGGATCCATGGACCCACTGGGGGAGGGGGTGGAGGCTCTTTCTTCTTCTTTCCCTTCTTTTTGCCCTTTTTTTCCTTTCTTTCCTTTTTTCCCCGATGCAGAGCGCTTCGATTTTGGACTGAAAAGTGAAAACAACACTAGCTGAACATTATGACTACAAGTCTAAAGATTCAGTGGTGTACATGCCAAGACGCTCAAACGTTCAACACATAATATCGGAAGCATGGTTCATATTGTGTGAACAACCTTTGTTCTGCTGTGTTTTTCGTCCGTCGGATAAGACAATAAACCTTTCTCTAACCTCTAAATCGTCCCGCCTTCACTAGTCTGCCTAGTTCCAGGGAGAACCACTGAGCAAGTAATAAACCCTCTCAGTGTTTGTGCTTAAGCCCTGGTCAAACAATGCAAGTTCACACAAATCGACACAAGTTGTGACTTGCACAGACATGCGTTCGCTTGCGTTGAGGTGGCCGAACGAGATGCAAGTTTTGATGCAAGCTGGGTGTTCTTCCCTTTGCGTGCGCTGATGACGACATGATAACGGCACTTTCGAAAAATAGCGCCTGCTCAAGATAGTATTCTTCTTAGTAAATAAGACGAGAAAAATTAAGAAATCTCTCCCACTATCTTGTACCTAGAAATGCAACTTGTTTTGGTATGCCAGTTGTGCCATTGACACCCAGCATAATTCAGCTTCTGAGTTGCCAGTTTGGCAAGTCGTCCTCTAAAGGATCATTCACACGGCGCGATTTCAGCTGCGATTTTGAGATGCGATTTCTGTGGCGATCCCATGATGATCCCGGCGATCTTATACCGATTTCACTTTAGTTGTCGCAAGCATTTTGAACATGTTCGAATTCCACTGCGATGTGATTGTGATTTCTTCAGATCGCCAACAAACGGACAAATATTGCAGTGCCAAATCGCCGGCCATTCACACTGCGCGATATGACGTCAACGCCATAAAATCAGCAGCTAAGCTAAGATCGCGCCGTGTGAACGGGCCTTAACACTTAGAATTACATCTTGTCAAGAACACCTCACAGATTTCACGTTTTATACGAAACCTGGCTGAAAATCTGACTGCCAAAAATGTTGCTCTGGATTGTATTGATACTGAAGTCTTCCTACCTTGTGCTCCCTTTACTTTTAACAGACACTCCCGAAGTGGGCCGAGATATACTTCCCATAGCAGAGGACACGGAAACACCTAATGTATTTTGCACCTGCATGTCACCCACAGGGATATCTGGTTCCTTTGGGTGTGCCCTTTCAATTGCCTCCATCTCCGCTTTATCAACAAAGAGCTTCATCAATTCCATGACCCCTTCACAGCCAAGTTTGTTACCATCCAGATAGAGATCTCTGAGAAACACAACATTGATCTGTGAGGGCCTATATTCTCATTTTTTACAGTCAAACTGGATGTTCGTTTCCTAACAACTTTGCAACATTGCTGAACAATATTGCAATATTGATTATCAACTTGCTCGATCGATTTGCAGATGTGTAGAACAACTTGCTGATAGCGCTGAACAATTTCCTAGAAGAAAATCCACCAAGGTGCCGAGTTTTGCTTAAACATATGGCTTATTTAAAGCCAAATCATACAAATGGTGAAAAACTGAGCACCTTGGTATGTAGATTTCCTTCTAGGAAATTCTCCGGTGCTAGTAGCAAGTTGTTCGACACACAAACATTTGCAAATTGATCGAGCAAGTTGATAATCAATATTGCAATGTTAATCAGCAATGGTGCAAAGTTGTGAGGAAACGAACATCCGGTTTGACTGTAAAGGGTAACAATGTCACACCCCCCACAAATAGGGAGCTTCTTACTTTACACCCCTTTAAAACAATTATCTACCCAATAATATGCCTATCAGGCTTGAGCATTTCCCAGTCTTCAAGATAGCAACTCACCTTCAATATTCTACTACGTACAAAATACTCAGCAAAAAAGAGCTTAATTTGGGCGTTAATTCGGCAATAAAAGAATCAGGGCATCAATATCAGAGCAAGACAGAGCCAAATTGCATAAAATATGGCTCTTGTGAACTTCAAGTAGAGGTTGATATATTTTTTTTCTGGCCATATTTTGAACACAGGCAGGACCTATGAACTCTGTGCTTAATGGTAGTAATTCCAGGAAATTTTGCAAAATGTGCAGAAAGTTTAAGGAAAACTCAGGAAAACATACAGGTTCTGAGGAAACTTTCAGACGATGCTGGCAGTTTTGCTGACATTCCTAATGGTCACACTCAAGATCTCACCTTATAGCAGTGTTTGACACAGTGTCCCCTAAAACTTCCCCGCTGGCAGGCCCAAGGCCACAGTAATTCATGCTCAACTTCAGCAATGTTCCATTTGCCCTGAGGCCTTTACACAAGCCAGCACAGCCAGCATCTCCAAACCTTTAGAAAAAGAGCAAATGCCTATCACACAAAAATTGGTATTTTGCACTCAAGATTTTACCTGATAAAACACTGATCAGCATGCTTGTACTTAAACTGTGCTGATAACTGAACACAAAATAATATGCTCTGCATTTGGGGAATCTACACATAATCTGCATGACATTACTCCAGCAAGAATTGTTCTTATAATTTATTGTAAATTGAAATTTACATTTTCCAATTTGGCGTTCAGTACTTACTCATTAAAATCCAGTACAATAGCTGTCAAACTGTTAAATAAAAATGATCTGTGAAGCAGATGAAATAAAATGAAAAATGACAATAATTAGTATCCGAACATGAAAAATTTACACTCAGGAAATTTTCCACTTTAAAATGTAGGAAATGACACTTGGGAAAAGAAAATTTTGCAGATGGGTGTATGATAATTTCCCAACTTTTAGAAGAAGAAAAAAGATATATTCCTCCCCAACGGATGGGTTTATGACAATTTCCCAACTCTTGGAAGTAGTTGATAGCTTTTCTATGGTCAGAAAAGATCCATCCCCCCCCCCACAGATGGGTTTATGACAAGGGTTAGGCTGTCATACACTCACTATTGGGGTCATATCTCAAAAATCTTCTTTGTGAGGGGTATGGATACTATTTTCTAGAATAACAAAACAGAAAAAATCATGGGAAAATACCCTTCATTTATGTGGTATGTGGTATAATGGGTAATCCTTACCTTCCAAATCTCTCTATAGCATAACTATTTATCGAGCAATCCATCAACTCCAAATACTGGACTGGATATATTGACTGCTCCAAAAACAAAGCCTAGAAGAAAAAATGGATTCCAATTGTCAGGTCAGATAATATTGTCAGGCCATGTCACATGGTACATAAGGGGTAATGATGGGTAAATCCAAAACTTGCTGAGACGCTGAGACTGGCAGTTTAAAATCCGAGCCCGAGACGGAGCGAAAATTTCAGCTCATATATTTACTGTATTAGAAGTTTGAGAGTAAAAATCTGAGATTCCGAGACGCACGTTAAAAATCCGAGATTCTGAGACTCTGCTAAAATTTGGCGAGACTCTTGATATTTTAGGAACCCATCGCTAACCCTTACATAGCAGTTATACAAGAAACCTTACCAGTGCAGCAACATCCTCATGCTTCATAGGTATATCCCAGACATAGAACTCCTTTATATAAACATATCTTGTACTTCGCATAGCAGCCAGGAGAGGCTGCACCTTCACAGGGAGTTCATCTTCAGGGCCTGGAGTCAATATAAACTGTGGAAAAATGAAAATGATCAACAGAGTTTAAAGGGACATGGTCACCTATGTAGAAAACACTAAAATAATTATTGTCAGAAAATACAAAAATATTCTCTGAAATTGAAAGAGTCAGTTTAAAGAAAGAAGTACAGAAAATTTCATTGGATTACGATGAAGGATTGCTGAGATATGAGCGAATTAAGATGCCAAATTTAGTATGTTTGAAAAAAGATTGAGGTAAACCAATTCAAAAGAGTCGGATTTCCTCATGTAAGTTGTAATTACAATCCGCGAATATCTTTGCAATCTTACATCGAAATGACCTCAAATTTTCACCATGTCAAGTTGAAAGCATTCTTTACAAATTTGAGTTGTTATTTTTATTATTGGTGATATTATAATTTTGATGTTTTCGGTGACCATGTCCCTGTAAGTTAATAAAAAATCCTTTTTTATTCCACATCCCACCAGTGAATGCCTTTCCACTCTTTGTATACAAAGGAGTATACATCTAAGGGGGGACGAATGGTCCCTAGAAAAAAATGTTTTCTCATGAAATTTTAGGCGCTCTCGAATTGTCGGATTTTTTAATTTGCTGTTCTCGGATCTTGGATTTTCCCGTTTGTTGTGTTTGTATGGCGAATCTTAAATCAAGTTCTCAATCTCGGATTTTGAAAACAGAGTTCTCGCGTTCTCAGAATTTCTTGCATTGACCATTCGCCACCCCTCGACATCTACATGAGGGTTCATTGCGAACAAAGAGATATCTTTACATGTTGCTTGGTATTTGTGGGGTGATTTTTCTTTTCTGATTTTCAGACAAGCATTCATCACTTTGACCTACATAGGGAAGCCCTCCCCAGGATATTTTACCCTTTCTGGCATCAGGCTCAAAACCCCATGGCCCCTGTTGGAAATCTTTCATTTCTCCATAACAACCAAAACAGTTGTTTCACACTTTCGTGCTGTGAATTTTCAAAACCTGGTTTGAAATGTCTTTTTCTGTACCAACAATCAGGTTTTTGCTTTTTTACCAAGTGCAGTCCCTTGGGTTTTCATCACAACACAAAGCCAGATGACTGCACTAGGTGAAACAAGGACTGGATTGGCAGAACCGAAAAACTAAAAATCCCAAACCCAAAGTGACGTTTCGAAAGTGTACAGTACAAAACAACAACAACTTTAAGGCTGGTTATCACTTGCAATTTTTCAACTCTCTTGTGTAAACGAAATGCAAATCTGGTGCGATTTCTGTGCTCTCTTTTCTTCAAATCTCATCAAGTTGCAAAGAGCTTTGAACATTTTTGAAATCTAAGCAACATCATGCGACAAAAATCGCAGCAGATCGCACCAAGTTGCACCTAGTTTACATTAGTGATTTAGAGTTGATGTGTGCATGACTCATGCAACAAAAAATGCAAGTGAAACGGGCCTTTATTGGTAGCTGTAGCTTCCACTACCTCTCACCTTGGCCAACAATGTGTTGTCCTCTCCATATTGATTCAGTAGTTTCCTTACATCAGGGTGTGCATAGCTCTTCATCTCCTTGCATTTAGCCTCATACTGAACCCTTACTGACTTCAGTAACTCTGCAATGCTCAGCAAACCCTTGAGCCCTTTCTTCTCCTTCTTTTTTCCTCCCTTCTTCTTCTTTCCTCCCTTCTTTTTTGCTGGCATTGTAGAATGTTTGCAGATATTTTACATCATGCCCGTGTGCTGGAATTGCCACATGATATTGGTTCTATGAAAGATCACATAGCATGGTTAAATATACTACTAAGTAGTCTTACTAATGCACCAGTCAATTGACAACCCCGCACCCCCCCATTCGCGCATTAGCGGGGCATTCACCTTTTTGGCAAGTGAAAGGCAGTGAGCGCCTTGGTTTGCGGGACAATCTGAGAGGTGAATGCACTGTCCCCAGAGTAACAATTAAGAGTGAATGCGCTCCTTTTCCAACGAATTTAGAAAAATAACACAAAGGATTTTTACTCACTGAAAAGAGTCATGTCAATGGTGCCCAGTTTTCAATGCACCGCAGCCGATCGCAAAGCGCAATAAAACCATATTTTTCTACTTACATGTACTTTCGCTAGTGTAGATTAAAAATTAATACGTGTAATTCAAGTAACAAAAATCTGTATTTGTCGTGTCTTTTGTGTAGTAAGGGGCTGTTCATAATGGAGGTTAGACAGCCCGGAAAGCGGGCTGGTTTCTGTTGTGTTGTGTCCTGGGTAAAAGAGTGACTCCCCGCTCGATGTTCTGTGTGGACGCCGTGAAAGAAAGCGCATCTCCCGACCACGGGGCAGTAATGTAGTGTGAATTATGTACGAAAGCCCCGCTAGTACCCCGCTAATGCGCGAATGGGGGGTGCGGGGCTGTCAATTGGCTGGTGCATAACTGTTTTATTAGATTGTTTTTAGAACATTTTTAGAAAGTTCTATGCTACCTTTTTTGATACTCAGTCACTATCTAGTAATAACAATTTAGACTACAAGTGGGAGTTTTCTATGAGTCAATAAAACGAGTTGTCACTATTATAGTGCCAAGTTGACTATTTAACTCATAGAATTAACAAGACTGATATCTGTCTACTGGAGACCACCTTGAAATAGTGAAATTTCCTGCAATTCTCCTGGGAGAAATACAATAATAATTCTTACCAGGAGACGAAGCAAAAAATCTTGAGACTCATGCAAAAGCAAGATATCCATGCAGGGGCATCAACTCTCCTTGTGATTGGGCATGGATATCTGTCTGATTTAGCATGGATATCTGTCTGATTGAACACGGATATCTGTCTGATTGAACACCGATATCTGTCTGATTGAACACCGATATCTGACTGATTCAACATCGGTATCAGTCTGATTTCAGATAAGAGCAACGATTTTACAGTTCCTAAACCCCACTGCTGGCTATAGATAGCATTCCAACAAGTGTCGAATGCGTAAGAATTCTTCTTTCCTTGCTTCTTTCCTCTAAATTAAAGTTTAATAATCAAAATATAAGGCCTGATAATGGCTATATTACTTATTGCAGCAAACTAAAATACGCAACAAAATTACTACAGTACTAAAGCAAGTTTTGGAAGACTCGTACTAGTAGTGTAAACTATTTAACTTGGCTCCCATGTACAGCATTTACATAATTACCTTCTAAAATTCCAATTGGAAATACTTCTGTTGAATAAATTAACAAACCTCGACGTTAGCACAAGTTATTTCATGATAAAACCGGTAATAACCGATGCAATTCAATACTTTGGTCCAAGTTTGACATCTTTGGCTTCTCGAACTCGCGGGATGAAAACAAGGCTCCAACGTTGAGAGAATTTGCATATATGAACTTCTACATGCATTGCTTTTTTTGCAACAAGCAACACATTGTACCTATCAGAACACGATTAACATCTTAGATATACACAAAATATTACTTTTGCGCTTAGAAGTAATTTGAAAAGAAATGTTACAGTCCAATTCGTGAATTGAGACAACTTCATGACTGATTAAAAGTGAAATTCTCTATACCTGAAGTCCTTCCTTGGTAACATGCACCAGGCCTTCGGATAGATCGAGAGAGACTCAGCCGAAGTGCGCGAAATACAAAAAGCGTATACCATCACTTTCCATCCTCATACCTAGCCTGAATTTTAAGCCAGGGTTGAAAATTCGAGACTGGTTTGTAATATGTTTTCTTTCATATCTCGAGAAAGTTTTTGGTAGACTTCCTTTCGCACGTACCACAGTGGCCCACAACTGTCACGGCAAAAAGAAAAGCTCGCGGCTAACACAAACTCTCGCGGCTAAACACAAACTCTCGCGGCTAAACACAAACTCTCGCGGCTAAACACAAACTCTCGCGGCTAAATACAAACTCTCGCGGCTAAATAAGAATACTCACGGCTAAAAGAAAATGCTCACGGCTAAAAGAAAATGCTCACGGCTAAAAGAAAATGCATGCTCACGGCTAAAAGAAAATGCATGCTCACGGCTAAAAGAAAATGCTCACGGCTAAAGAAAATGCATGCTCACGGCTAAAAGGAAATTCTCGCTGCGGCTAACGGAAAAATACTCGCTGCGGCTGAAAGGAAATACTCGTTATAAGAACGCGCTAAAACGAGAAAAGCAAGGCTTAGCGGCCACCTACCTGAACTGTATAAGGGATAAGTTGGAATAGTCTGGCGGTCAGCGGCCCGGCGATTTTTTTATTTACGCCCACTTCATGGCACTTAGAAATTTTTAAGGCAAGTTATTGAGAAAAAAGGAAAAAGTATTCATGGTGGTGCGAACCCTCAACCCCGTGCAAATTACCTATTCTTAACCCAACATCTTACACATGAGCTACGAGAGAGTTCGCAGGTCAACATCCTCCTTTTGATTCACTCATAGAACGAGAATATGTGAATCATAATGAATATTTATACTAGCTAGCCGCCATCTTGAAGTGGGCGTAGTACTCCCTTGTATTTAGGCTATACGGGTATGTAGTAAACACAGAGCACCGTTAGAGCTCGTACAAAATTAAGATAAGTGACCACATTTTACAATATAAAAAGGGCGTTACAGTAAAAACTAAAATCGACATTTTCTCTCTAGATCACCTAGTCCAGCTTTTATCAATAGAATATTTTTAAATTTTAGTTCCTTTTATCCGATGAGGTACCTATTTTTGAAACTTTTCTAAGAACAGGGTATATATTTTTGCGGATTTTCGCAAAATACTCTAGAACAGGCTGTTGAATTTTGAATTTTTCACTCTAGAACAAGGCCAGGTTCTCGGAGTGTCCCCCCCCCCCCCCCCCGATCAGTGGTTGCTCAGCGTGGTATGGGATGGGGTCACGTGAACCAGTTAGTGCAAATGGTCTATCTTGCCGATAGGAGCAAGTTCTGCTCCAACTGCACACTCTTATCCCAACTTATCCCATGATACAGTTCGAGGAAACTCGGTCCAGGTAGGTTGGCCGTAAGCCTTGCTTTTCTCGTTTAGGCGCGTTCTTATTTAACCGAGTATTTCCTTTTAGCCGCGGATTTTTCTTGCTTTAGCCGTGAGCATTTTCTTTTAGCCGTGAGTATTTTCTTTTACTCAGGTACATTAAGGCATGGGTCTAACCATGATTTCACCTTCAGAAGTAAGGGGGTGGTCAAATGACATTTAGAACTTGTCTGTCATTAAAGTAGCAGTTTCATTATGTTGATATAATTAGATATTTCATAAAGACGATTCCGTGCCTTAATTAAGTCATCACGTGACGTCTCACATTACGTTATTTGACATTTTTCAGCGTGACAATACATTTCGAAATAGTCTCAGTTCTAATAACAAGTTTTCTCGTAACTTTTTGCCCCAAAAAGATTAAAGCCATTGGTCTCTATAACAATCCTGCCGGACTGGAAAAGATTTTTGAAAAATTAATGAAATATTTAGGTTTTTATTTCACAAGGGCCTGGGGCGAGTGATTTTTCTGAAATATCTCAGAAAAGAAACATTCTTTCAATACGGTCCGGCAGGATTCTTAAAGTAGTTGCTAATAAACATGTTTAAGGTGAAATTCGTTTTGGCACCAATATACGTTTCAAGTGAGACTATTAATCCACAAATAATATTGCGTGACAGGAAAATGCCAAGTGTCACGCACGTAAGGTCACACCTAAGGAGATCTATTTGTGGAATGTAATTTGAATCTCAACTCCTTTTTGGGATAAATGCTGGTAAACACTTTTTTCACCACCCCCTATGCTTTTTAGGTGTTCACTCTTGGACCCTTGCCTTAATCTACCTGAGTAGCCGCGAGCATTTTCTTTTAGCCGTGAGTATTCTTATTTAGCCGCGAGAGCTTTTGTATATAGCCGCGAGAGTTTGTATTTAGCCGCGAGAGTTTGTGTTTAGCCGCGAGCTTTTCTTTTTTGCCGTGACAGTTGTGGCCACCGTAATACACCGTAACAGTACACCAACACGGGGGCGGATCTAGTAGGGGTGGGGTGGCGATTAAAGAGAAAGGATCCGCGAGTGTTTCATCGGTTTCCAAAAAGTACAGCACAATGTCTTTACTCTGTAGAGAGTTTATTGTATTCTAGCTATTTGAAGTACATTCTAATACAATCTTTTGTAACATATATTGTAAACAATATCTACATAAGGTCTAAAAATGATAAATTAAGTCACCACATGCAATGCTTTTACAATAAAGCTGAGTCGCGTTTGGATACAAAAAATATATATATATAAAAGGAATTGGATACCACCTCTTTCTATTTTCCTAAAAATAGAAAATGAGAGCGTTTGGGATTTCCCAGCCTCAAACAAAAATAAAAACGTTCAAGCTAAAAAAACGAGTGTACCCGATTAGCGACTGTCAGGGCTAATAAATCTAACAAATTCTGTACATATAAAGCAATTTAAAAATGCCTGGACGCGGTAAAACCTGTCAATTAATTTATCTATAATACATGCATTATTGAAACTATGTAAAAATGTCATGGCACGCGTGCATTTCTTTACAGTTCGAACTAAATTCTATGATATTTTATACGTGAACATTTCATGGCACGCATGTATTTCTTTACAGTTAGAGCTAAATTCTATACGCGAACTTTCATGTCACACGTGCATTTCTTTACAGTTAGAGCTAAATTCTATACGCGAACATTTCATGTCACACGTGCATTTCTTTACAGTTAGAGCTAAATTCTATACGCGAACATTTCATGTCACACGTGCATTCTTTTCAGTTAGAGCTAAATTCTATACGCGAACATTTCATGTCACACGTGCATTTCTTTTCAGTTAGAGCTAAATTCTATACGTAAACATTTCATGTCACACGTGCATTTCTTTTCAGTTAGAGCTAAATTCTATACGCGAACATTTCAGTTAGCAAGAGAGTAATCTCGTAGACATCATCATCGAAAACATCAGAAAAATTATAACAAAGTGAAAATGTTAGTACGCAGTTGCACACTTTGCGTATTGGTAGCTACGCCCCTGTTTGAGCTAAAATCTAGGATATTTATACGTGAACATTTCATGGCACGCATGTATTTCTTTACAATTAGAGCTAAATTCTATGATATTGTTGGTGTCACTCAGTCTCCTGCGTAGCCGCGTGCGAGGAAAAAGTGGACCGAGCGAGCGCGCGGCTGCGAAGGAGGCTACAAGTAGAAGCGGATACATGAAAATGACTAAGAATGAATCATCTTTGTCTCGTCGTCTTCATGACCATCGTGACCACGTGATTTAGGGCTCAAATTATACTGGGCTGTTCCATTTTATATCCGTTACGCCCCTATCGAGGAACCTGGAAGGGTTGCCAGTGTGTTTGACCTTGGGATTTCCACAAGGGCCATTGTTTTCGACCCTAGAATTTCCACAGGTATTCATTTGCAATTTTGAGATTTCTACAGCGGACACAAGAGATGAGGAATGCTTCAAAGTTCCACACAGGGGTTGTGCAGAAGCCTGAAATTTACACAGGGGCAGACTATTTTTCGAAATTTGGTTTTGCTCGACAGAGGGTACGGCTACTTTATGGAACAGTTCCGTCGAGTTCAGGCGGGTCAAGTCTTATGGCTTCCGATAAAACGTTTGGACTAGATATTCCAAGAAACGTGAAACCTGATTGGATGAATTACCGATTCACGCTCATTAGAAAAGAGGTTTTCGGCTCTTTTCTGTGGCTTTCGATATTGTTTGCAAGTACGTGTGCCACTTAATTTGCAATTTAGAGCACGCATTGCATTGCACTGTCATGGTCATCGTCCGGCGTTGCCATGACTATCATCGTCGACTTCATTTTGATAACTGCATTCCAGCGGACCGGCCATTTTAAACGAGCGGATGTGACGTCATAGGAAGCAAAATAATTGCCATCGTCTTCGTCGCCATCACCGCCATTTTGGCTTCCGACGTCGCCATGATTTTCATCGTCATTTTAATCACGGCATTCCTGTGGACCAGCCATTTTGAACGAGCGCGGATATGACGTCATAGGAAAGCCAAGAATTGCCATCGTCGTCATCGCCATCACCGCCATTTTGGCTATCCGGCGTTGCCATGATTATTGTCGTCATTTTGATCAGGGAATTCCTGCAGACCGTCCATTTTGAACGAGCGCGGATGTGACGTCATATGAAACCCAAGAATTGCCATCGTCTTCATCGGCGTCGACATCGCCATCAGGCGTCGCCATGATTATCATCGTCATTTTGATCACGGCACCGGGCCATTCTCAGTTCTCGGTCTGGTCGGCCTAGCTTCGCATCATGGCAGGGGCATATTGTAAAATAGCTAAATCATGCTACGTAGTTATATTCCCGAATAAGGATCAGGAATATGAACCTCATGTGGTAGCCCATGTCTTTCGTCCATTGTTCTGTGTACTTGGTGGCCACGAGCCGCCATTAACTACACATTTCTTGTCCTCGTAGTGCTCTAACAGCTTGCCCCAAATCTCATCAAGTGCTAACAAGTTCTTGTCGCCTAGAAAAATACAAATCAATCAGTATCCGTGTTTAATGTGTTTCTAATTTTGTAGTTCACAGTCTCAAAACGGGCGCACTTAATTTGGAGCATCGCTCTGTTGTGCGACCCTCACCAATGTTTTGTTATTATTTGTTTGTAATTTTCTTTTGTTTTTCGTGATATTGTTTATTTTTGTAAATTATGTTTGTGAATTGGTGAAAGCTATTAAATAAAATAAAATAAGTAAACGTAACTTATCTACCCTCTAGCAATAACGTACCCTTGCAGGAGATCCTACTTACCGATAATACAGAGCCGTTTCTTGGCTCGCGTTAGGGCCACGTTGATCAAGTGCGGATCACTCAGGAAGCCCAAATGTTCACGCAGCCACGGTAGCGAGGGATCAGCCTCGATTTCATCCTCTGGAACCGAACGAGCCAACGAAATGATGACGTAATCCCATTCACTACCTGTGACACACAAATCGTCAGTGAGACTTTAAAAAACTGAACCTAGGAGTGCAGCTAAGATAGCCTGCGAGCCGGTTCTTCAGTGGATTTTTCGAACATTTGATTTTTTTTGGCGTGCGGTATGCCTATGTATGTCCGCGACACAGGAATTCCGCGCGCCAAAATGAATACACAGGGATCCCGAAAAACGCGACACAGAGTCCAAATCAATATCCCGTAAGTGAAACAAATAAATAGACAAAACAGTCAGAAACATCATATATTTTCAGTAGTTGTAACCCCCCCCCCCCCCCCCCCCCCCCCCCCCCCTTCCCGGATGCTCGTTCCGCCCCAGACACCAGTATGGAGAGAGTGTCTAAATATACAACCTCTTTAATACCTTGGCTCTTGATAACAGTGGAAACAGTTATTTCGTTATAGGAGTCTTTCAGCTGGGCCTCGATATCTGCCCTTTGCTGTCGATAAGGCGTTAGAATAGCGATATCTTTCTGACTGATAGCGCCCCTTGGCATGCGTACAAGACGCTTGGCCACTTGAACCTGCACACGAAAACAGAAGATAGGCACCAATAGGTCTCCAATAAACACAAGATTGTGAAAACAAAACAAACGGGCCGAAAGAGACTCTCGCAAAGAGGCGTCTGCGTGCTCAAGCCAAACATTCCATACTGATGACGTATTTTGACCCAGATCTGGTCAATATAATTACGCGGTCAGTTAAACGTGTTTGCATAGTTGTTCATCTTATTTGAATTCCTCACTATTAAATGCTGTGTGCTATAAAAATATAAATATCACGAGGCAAACAGGCCACGTAAATTCTTTGAATTCCAGATTTGAGTTAAAATACGTCATCAGTATGGAATATTTGGCTTGAGCGCGCAGACGCCTCTTTGCGGGAGTTTCTTTCGGCGAGCGCTAAGTGGTGTCAGCTTTCGCAGGCTATGATAAAATAGACACGCGATGCGTACATGCCACTATGGAATGTTTGGCTTGAGCGCGCAGACGCCTCTTTGTGAGTCTCTTTTGGCGAGCGTTAAGTGGTGTCGGCTTTCACAGGCTATGATAAAAATAGACACGCGATGCGTACATGTCACTATGGAATGTTTGGCTTGAGCGCGCAGACGCCTCTTGGCGAGAGTCTCTTTTGGCGAGCGCTAAGTGGTGTCGGCTTTCGCAGGCTATGAGAATGGCTTCGGTGGGCATTTTTGTCTATTTTTTTTTGCAGAGGAAATGCTTCCCTTCATATTTGTCTTAAATCTAAAGCAGGGATCAAACGGTGATGAGAGTTGATGAGAGCTAATGAGAGGTGATGAGAGCTTGATCCCGAACTCTCATCGACTCTCATCCGCTTTCATGCACTTTGAACACTTTGAGATGTTGATAGATAGATAGATAGATGAGAGTTTTCAGTCATCAGCTGCCGCCAAAAGAACTGCAGGTTCATTTGGTTCCTGAAATGCAGGTTTTCCTCAGCGGACAGGAACTTGGTGCTAGTGCCCACGCTCACTCTCATCAACTCTCATCACCGTTTGATCGCTTCTCGTGAGAGTAGATGAGAGTGTGATAGTTGGAATTCTCATGAGCTCTCATCAACTCTCATCACCGTTTGATCCCTGCTTAAGACTCGTTATAACTTCATACCGCTTTTAACGCTTCCGCCTTGTTACTCTTTGACTGGTAATTACTGCGGGAGGACTTGATGGCCGCGGAGGTCTCGTCGCCAGTCACGTGACAGAACACAATTGGGAGACCTGCAGGCCAGAACTCTATCGCGTCACGTGTACGTTTCATAACTGTCGGAGATGTCTCAAGGCATCCTGCGTAAAAACTGCTCCGACGGAAACTGACAGATAGCCTCGTGCTGTAATAAAAGGTAATGTATAGATTTAGGCACTGCCTAAAAGCGAAGCTCCAATTGAAGCCCTATGGTATATGTCAGGGCGCGCACGCACGCACGGACGCGCCCGAGATACTCATATGGGAATACCGCTTAACCATGAAAAATGAAGTCGATCGTATACCTGAGTTCTACTTGGAGCTATTATATTCTTCCTGCGATAACTATGGTGCTCCGCTCTGCGGCCTTCGGCCGCTAAGGCGCTCCGCTAATACTAAAATATAAGACAGTCCCCCAAACGCAAACAGGTTCACAACAGACTCGTACCCAGTCGTTAATTGTGTTTCTTTCGATATTGCGTTACTTGACAGGCTTATAGGATTATTATAGGAAGGTCGAAGAAATTCTGTAAGTTCGTCCTGACCGTGATGCAACGCGCTCCGCCTCGGAGAGAACAACAAGGCGACTGGGTACGAGACCGAAACCTCGTTGTATGGCTGTCCCACGTTTATATTTCTTGTCTTACCATTCGGTATTGAATCCTCAACATGAAAGCCTTGACAGAATACCTCTCAAACATGGACACCTCCAGGCCTAGATTCTTGGCCAGGTCGTCGTGTATGATTGGCTGAAGCTGTTTATGATCACCAATGAGCACGTGCCGACTGGCGCCTGACCACGTGATCGGCACGAGGGTTTCAGGCTCCATGCACATGCCGCATTCGTCTACAATACACTGTTGATATTATTGCAGTAGTTTAACATCCGGGACTCCCAGACGCGGTGCACGTGCACAGGATTATCTCTCGACCTGACTCTTGGATGGCCCATCGTTCGGCCGATTTGATGACCTAGCAAGAAAGAAAAAAAAGGCGAATTACTCTGGCCATAATGCATTGCTTTGTTGTGCCACGTCATACAGATGATAATTCTCGTACCCGGGCTCTCTGGCTCGTCACCTCGGGGGGGGGGGGGGGGGGGGGGGGGGGGGGGGGGGGGGGGGGGGCTCTGGATACGAGAATGCTTTCAACGGCTCTGCAACAGATCTCGCGCATGCGTCAATGTCTGTCACAAGAGCCTCCCCAAAGGAGTCGAGTCTGGGCGCTCTGGTACGAGAATGGTTGGAATATAGCTGAGTACACTTGGAATTTTGATTGAGTCACCTTAGGTAGTATTTTCTTTTCATATTTTTTAGCGTTCCAGAATCCCTCAAACTGCGTGCTTTAATTAAATAGCACGTAAGCCAAGTTGTGAAGTTTTATGCTGTTTCAACCTCGGACCTCCCAGTCGTAACATGGATCGGTGCTCCGCTCCGCCCGTGCCGATAAATGGTGCTCCGCTAATAGGAGCTCCGCTCACTCTATTCACCCACCTTGCTGTATTTCGTGGCATTGTCTTTGCTTGATTGATCACCCCTAATTCGATCCATTTTGAATATCCCTCAAGGTCTTGTAGCTCCTGATAACAAGGGCAATCCTTCTGCGAATGACATGGTGCAATGACACATCTTTAACTTCATCGCTGAGGATCCTTAACTCATCATCGCTCACACATTTGGCGCTGCAGTTGTAGCTTGTTGGGGATCGGGAATTCAGTTTGCTCGATTTCTCGCTACATACGCGAAGGATCTTTTTCTTCATTCCAGGATCTGAAGCAAGTACTCTAACAGAGAAATGATATAAACAACAGCAGTTTTTTTACTGCGCTATCCAGTTAAGCTTGGAGCGCCTATAGTTTTGTTGTTAAGTTTTCACGTTTGTTTGAGTGCCTAGAAAGGGTGTTGTCAAGTGGAGTTCGCAGTGTTAAGGAAAAGCTCGTGATTTTGAAACTTTGTCTCGACATTTCTCATTCCTTGGCAACATCATGAACACGAGGTTCCGATAAAAGGGATAGAGCCTCCCGTGGAAGTTTCGTGCGTGGATAATACCAACCTGTCACCACATCCACAGATTTGTTGGAAGGTCCACAGTAAGAACTTGTGGTGTGCCACGGTCTTCTTCTTTAGTTCTTCCTCCTGTCACTGTCTTCACCACTGTCACTGCCAACCGCAAACACTGGCACTGGTTTAGGCTTCTTGTTTCCTGTGCAAACCAGTACGCAATGTGGACCCCGGTAACTGTCTTTCCAGTCCCTAAAAGGAAGCGTGAATTTGACACATTACCTTTCAGTCCTTGCATTGCATTCTCCCGGCACGACGTGAAACACACACGAGAAAGACGAGTCACGAAACACGACTCAAGCAGCAGAGAAAGTCCCGAAAATTCCGAGACTTCAATTCATAGTTCCGATCTGTCAATCACGCGTCAAAGATTAGCCAATCAGACGTTCAATTGACGCAGAAGGTCATGAGACTAGAGGAGAACGACTTGGACCACTGTGTCGCCCCATGTAAAGGGATCCAAGATGATCTCGGATCCCGGGTCGTGCATCACGGATCCCAAGTCGTGAATCCTGGAATTCGAGTAGTCGTGGATCACGGATTACAAATCATACCCCGGATCCTCGATCCCAGTCCCTGGATCCCAATGCCTCAAATTTGGCCGGATCCCCGATCACGGATTCCTTTACATCGGGCGAACTGTGCATCTTCCCCCGATTTATTGGTGTTCTGTAGTAATAAGGAACGGAAGGGAACATCTGTGGTCACTATTTTTCAATTGAAAAGTAGTTCCTGCTGGGACCTATCCAATTTCCCCAGTCATATAATAAGGGAGAAAAAAGTTGCTGCTGAAAGGTATCCCTGTAAGCAACAAGCCACGAACACTCTTTGAACACGTGCCAGATTTGCATTTTAAGCCAAGCCAAGGACAATCACCATCACCCGTGACCACGTTCAAAAGACGATTGATTGATAGAAATAGACCGAATCGGCTAACGGTGTTTTCAACTTGTTGCCACCAATACAGATCATGTGATGATTCCTTTGGGTGTTTACAATTGTCTCACTCGACCGAGTGCACGAATGTATGTGCAGAACTAACAAAAGTTCCACCCAAGAAATCATCACATGATCTGAATTTGGTGGCAACAAAATGTAAACACCGTTAGCCGATTTGGTCTATGAACCAATGCGAAAGCCAAAGTAAAGGCAATTACAATTATTTTCAACACTCATCATCTGAAACCCGCTCTAATACCTGGTGGGCCTTGAATTAGAGTGAATGGACGCGAGAGTGCCCGTCTCACTGCTTCTGCCTGGTAATGGTTCAGTGGAGGAAACGGTTTAGGAAACACGTCTGTCAACGATAGCCTGGTTGGCGGTGCTGGGAATATTTCTGAAACAAACGAGAAAGACTACTTTCACGTACTGTACAAAGCATAAGCGTCCGTTTGAATAGGCACTGCCCGAGAAACAGAGAAGCATCGGTTGCCTACTTCTCATCCGCTACGGTAGAGTTCGTTGTTACTTCCTACCTCTGCGTCTGATTAACGTCACGGGGTCAAGTGTTCTGTCAGGTCGATTTGCCGAGGAATCTTGTCTTTCATCTGTTCAAATCACTGAAAATTGACTTTTTCCTTTGCCCACACGTCAAGGCCAAGATATCATATACTCATTCTATCAGTTTTGAGTGACTGATTCCCTTCGAAAACCACTAAAGACAGAGGGAAAATTATTTTGTAGCTCGTGAGATAATCTACATCTGATAGTAGTTGGAGGAATATGAAAGCTTCAATGCGATTGGTACATATTTCTTACATGATCTTAATCTAGAACTTTCCACCCCGTGACGTTGATAAGACGAGGTAGTAAGTGTAGGAAGAGGTAGAGGTAGGAATGCCAACGACCCCTACCGTAACAGATGAGAATCAAGCTAGAGGATAACTAACCGGCGAGATTGTTTTTATATATATCACACTACAATTAGCGTACCTTGTGGAATTTTCTTCCCAGTACAAATCGCCTTTTACCAGCCGTGATGCATCAGACAATGTCTCAGTAAGGGCCTTGAACATGCGTCTGCAAGAAACGGTTGTTTGCAATATTATGATATCTTCTTTCATTTGAATTCAAACGCTTACGCCGTTAAATTTCCTGGTCTTCTTTCTATCCGCACTGTCTAAATGACTTATTGTATATAAACTAATTATACAATGCTTTTCGAGCAGCATACTGCAGAATATCCCACACGTATTTTCTGGTACATACACGAGCCTTCAGGCGAGTGACTATACTAGTTATACAATGCTTTCGAGTGACATACTGCAGAATATCCCACACGTATTTTCTGGTACATACACGAGCCTTCAGGCGAGTGTGCACGCTAAGAAATAACAAGGACAAGTGGGATATTCTGCAGTATGCCACGATCATTCATTGTTTAACTATTTTATACCACACTACAGAAAATTAAAAGCAACGTTTTACGTAAATGCAGTTAGCCTAACAGGTTCTTAAATTCTAGGTTCTTTATGACCTAGTATACTTACGGGTTTTTACTGTACTCGGAATTCAACACCACAAATTGATTGCACGTAGTGTTGCGAAGCAGACAGAGAAGCAAAGAATGCCTTAAAGGGGCACTCGCACGCTTAATTTTCGTACAACCTGTCAAAAAATCAGTCTAATTCTAATCACCAAAAAATACATTTACGTTTACCGGGAATAACCAAAATAACAGTCCAGGTTTGTTAAATAACCTTTTAACTGTTCAATCAATACAAATATTTAGTGTTTTATCTATTATCAAGAGGATGGAATTGGATTGCGATTTGAATTATTTGCTTCTCAGGCAAGCGTGCGAGTGCCCCTTTAAAGTTCATGATAGTTTACCTGTGTGGTAGAGTTCGTTGAATAATGTTCATGGTGCACTTGTGTGGTTTGTCATCCAGCAGTCTTTCTGGTATGTGGGACGCCATGTGATGAACATCAATGACCACCTCATAGATAGCACCGCTTTGTTCTTCCTTTCCTTCTGATACCTTACAATACAGTGAAGAACGGCTAGTTCAGTCTCTTTCCCACCATATGGCACCTTCACACACGCAAAGTCAACCAGAATGGAAGGATATCTGTCTCGCAATCGCAATATTCTCGGCTTCAGCTGGAACTCGCCCGCGATGCGTTCCTTTGCATTGCGTTTCCAGACAGGAATCACAAGAGGATAGTGAACCCTTCGTTCTTCAACACAGCATCAGCAGACGGATCCATTCCAGCTTGCGAGTATAGGCTTCCCACGCTGTGATTATTCGTCAATGCTGCCGTAACTTTCTCGGGATGCTTTATGCGAGCCGTCCAAGCAAAAACACACTCGCGGGCGTGCTCGATGCTCGATGCAAACGTCCAGAGAGGGTGAGATCCTGAAGAGTTGGATCTCTGGTACAAGAAGACCTCGTCGCAAATGGTAGACAGCTGGACTTTGACGGCATCAACTGCTTTAGCGTCAAGACTTTTTGTAGAAATGGCCTTCTTCCTCGGTTGCTACCATAACAGGTAGCTGCGACTGCCTGGATTGGTCAAGTTAGGATGCCTGTAGAATCTGGTTCAAGCCCTTGATTGGACGACGCAGGTGACTCTTTTGACGGACCAGCAACGATACCCCTTTGCATTATCTTCTTAGGTTTGGGAGCCTTTATGTTTTCATCAATTTCACTTACTTTAACTAAGATAAGCTGATTATCACACGACTTCACAGCCTCTAAAAGCTCCACCCTTTAGAGCTCTCGATCTCAACGGTCTGCGACGCCGCCGAGAAATCAGGTAAAAGCTTCAGCTTTATCTCTGCTGTGTCTTCAACAAGGGACTGGTGTTGTCTACACCGCTTTCATCAGCAGGCGCGCTATGGGCTTTATACATCCTGATCTTCCATGTACACGTGATTTCCTGTCACCGACCGGCTCCAGGCCGCTGAGTGCGAGATGATTGTACATGACTTTCTTCTGGCCGCCCGTCAACTGGTCCAGTTCTGCAGACGCAACATGGATTGAAATGCAGCCAGAATCGATAGATTCGATGTAACTAAGGATCTCTTGGCTTTTCTCTTTCAGTTTCGAGGCTAGATTTACACGGCTACAAGCTCTGTCGAACTTTCTGCTATTGTCGCTGAAAAGGTGGATCTGCGGCACACTTTTGAGATGTCCTCAGGTGTGTACATATTGCCTGCATCTTGGGAACTGATTACAGCTGCCAGCAATCGATGTACAACTACGTCAATGTAACGACGAATAGGTGAGGTAAAATGGGTGTAAAAGTCAATCCCCAGTGAGTGATGCTTAGCAGAGTCTTGCGTGGCATCGTCAGAGCGCATGTAACGTGACTTGTTTTGACAGCGATGAAGCTGAGCGTTTGCAACAGCAAGCTGAGGATGCGTGACGTCGCTGCAGATGAGCCGTGACACGGCTTCCATCTCTTCTTTCTCCATTGACTGACAAATCTCATTCCATACGGACTTTAGGATTTTCATATCTGCCCTCTCAGCGACCACTTTGTCGAGAAGCGCTTTATCGATAGTGTCGCTCTCGAGTGTGCCTTCAAGGAGAGAGAGTTGCAAGCAATGCGCCCATACTTTTCTATCCATTCATTGAGCCGGTACTCTTTCGGAGGCAGCTGAACTCTTATAGGTGTAATCTCTGGTATGTGACGCTGGAGAAATACACCCACAAGCTGATTGGCCATGATCATCAATTCTTCCACCAGTTCATGCGCAGCTTCATCTTTTTCGCCTTCTTTGCCAGTTAGATGATCAAATGCTGCATCGCCAAGGCGAACACGTCTTCTCAATTGTGCGAGCTTGTGGAGAACTCTCACATCTTCAACAACCAGTGGAGCAGCATTAAGACCACTATCATTGCCTTCAATGATCATCTGGGCATCAGAATAGCTAAGCTTCTGGCAAGACTCCAGAATAGTTCTGCTGATGTGGGGGTTTTCCTCATTCTCCCTCTCTAAGATGTTGCCATTACTATCAAGGCTCCATAAACAGATATTGTGAGACGTTCTTGTTGTGGTAGAAGGCTGCAGCACCCCTCGCTCAGCTTCCGTGGTAGCATAGGATGTTTTCATCACCTCTTCCTGGGTAATACGAGGTGCCACGTCGAGAAGCTTCATCGTCCAGAGCACTGTTGGGCTTAACAAAAAAACACACATCTGAGATATGGATCCCGACTCGAAACGTCCCATCATTTACGTCCTCTACAGACAAAGCATCATCCAAATCTCTGGACTCTTCAGGATCAATTGTAAGGCCCCTCGACTCTAGGACGACCCCTCTCCTCTGCTGGAATGGTCCACCCACCGACGCAGATGTCCTCTACTTCCTGTATGGCCTCTTCCTGGAATTCTCCTCGCAAGCCATGTTCAGCATTCAGGATAGCCATACATCTTTCTTTGGTGTCACCCCAAGGAAGGGCCTTGGTCACGATCCCAAGCGGATAAGCGCATCTGGTCTCCAGTGCAGAAACTTGACAACGAAAAGGAATCGTCCACTAAGGAGGTCCTTTCTCTTCAGCATGTCCACCTTGATGGTTTTCTCATCTAGCGAGTCACCAATACTGTAAATGGGAACATCTTTGCAGTCTGCGGTGCTCATGTTAACGATCTTGGTTACAGAGCTGTCTATTGGCTCATCAATGCTGGGTTATCTAAGTGTGCCAAGCATACGTACTGTCGCTCTCGTGGTTGATGATATGATTTTTAACACCTGAAAATGATAAAGGTATATCATCAACCGAGTAATCAACCGTTTTATCGCACTGTGGTTGAGCTGGCGAGCTGGACGCACAACCCACACCATGGTGTCTGCTAGCGTCGAGAACGCGACGCTAGCTAATAAAGACTGACAAAAAGAAACCTCTGCTAGCAGGGTAGATGGCTATGTAATGTGATTTTTCCTTTATTAGTGAATTAGTAGTAGCCATCGCTCTCCTAGACTGAACGTTCTCATAGTTTACTGCGGTTTTCGTAATTCTGCGAACTCTCGCCATCGATTTCCAACCGTAAAACACCTCCTGGCTTCCGTCAATCAAACTCCCGAGTCTTTTCGTCGTTAGTCTTTGTGCTTTTTGATTGGCCAGCGCCTAAGCAGCGCTAAAATGGCTTCCCGTCGCGCCAGCAATGGTTACGTGCTGGCCATAAAATGCACAAAGAGTAACGACGAGCAGACCCGGGAGTTTGATTGACGGAAGCCAGAAGGCGGTTTTACGATGGAAATCGTTAGCGAGAGTTCGCAGAATTATGAAAATCGCAGTAACAGAGGAGAAATAGACAACATAGGCGTATACAATTCCTTCCTGTTGGAAACTTTAAATCTTTTCAGTTCCATTTATAGATATCGCTTAGATTGCTTCTTTACTGCGATCATTTATTCATTTACCATTCATACACCGCAGTTCTAACCATTCATTTACATCATATATCTTACGGGGCCTTTAAGAACCCAACATTTGACCTAAGCCGCCAGTTGTGGCTTCTATGGCTCACTTGGTAGAGCGTCACACCGGTATCGTGGAGGTCATGGTTCGAATCCTGTTTGAAGCTGTCGCTTAGATTGCTTCTTTACTGCGATGATCATTTATTCCTTTACAATTCCTTGCTTACCCATTACGGATCCACTAAGAAGATTTCCATTGAAATCCGCTTCAGAACCATTGTCATAGACTTCTACTACGACAGTGTCGCGATCAAAACCAAGCCGCACTTGTCCCTTGATCTCTATATCTCTTGTCTTTGGTGTCGTGCACAACACCCAAAGTGGTCCTGTAACGGCCAGAGAAGATCCGCAGCTCACAGACAAGGTACTTTGCAGGATCTTGCTGTATGTACCGTTCTAGAAGTTCAGGGTCAAGGCTTACTTGTCTTTTTGCGGTACCAACAAGTCTCTTCATTGCTTCAGATGGCTGAATTGAGAGTCCAGTGTCAATGAGACGAAGCTGAACTCGGCCATTCACGCGCACCATTTCGTAATCGCTTGTAGGAAGCTTTGTAGATGGCTTGATCTTACGCTTAGCTGCACATTCGTTTGTTTTCTCTCTGTTTCTCCTTCAGCTCTGAGTGATGGGAACTCCTCGTGGCTTACTGGTTTTGTCTCCCAATCCTTTTCTTTCTCCCCCCTTGCAAGCCTCAGTGAACGCTTTGATGATGGCATCCATATACACGGGGTGTACCGACTCATATCCGTGGTCTCTTCAAGGAAGTTACCAGGAGTCTATCCTCGTCTCGATCAGAGCCACCATCTGCTTCTCCTGCCTGCCCCTCGGTGTCATCGGACACCCAGATTCCGCGTCATGATCGGCATCAGCAGATCCTTCTGCTGTCAGCTGCTCCTCGTCATTGTCACTAGGGACCGAGTTCTCTGGGCCGTGGTCGCTGGCTGGTACAAAAGGATTTGCTTCTGGATTCAGCTGCCTAGCAGAAATCACATCTTTGATTTCTCTTTCAAGGGCAGCCAGAGAATATCCATGGAGAGCTCCAAGGACGGCACAACGCACAATATAATCCCACCAGATGCTGGAGCAATCTCCTATGGTGCAGAGAGAAACGGGTTCGGCTACAACGGCCACAAGCGATTTGGCGCGCGTAATGGCAGTGTTGAGTAGCTTGGGGTTGGTCAGAAACTCAGGTGAAGTTGTTGAGACCCGTCCGAATTTTTCGATCGTATTCACCGTGTGCATTGTCCGGACGGTGCTGATGAAAAGCGCTCGAAATTCCAATCCTGAAAGCAATAAGATGTTTTTATCCGTGAGACAGAGCCTTCCGCTCCCCCTCGCTCGATTTTTGCGCTCGCCCCAAAAATCTGAGATGGCGCCCCTAGCGAACAGACCAGGTTTTCCCGTGATAACACACACAGCAACCGCCTGCAAGCACGCTAAAAGAGAACTTAATCCACTCGTAGCAAAATAACAAGCGCATGACTGTTCATCTGCACATAGACTATTATAGATGACAAACGATTATCTAACTACCTTGGACGTTATGAATGGTATCAACAGTTACTTGACCCAACCTCTTCTTTCCTAGGGCATCTCGGATCACCTTGACCTGTTTTGAGAGAGAGAAAGAAAATTGGAGACGAAGAGCGAAAACATACAACACGATGCTTAGCAAGAGGGTGATACCGTTTTGACGACAATAATGACGGTTTAAAAAGTACAAGAAAGCCACTTTATGATACACATTAAAGTATCGAGTGTGCAGCAATATCGTGCAGACTCCGACATCATCATATTTTTTCTAAACACGTGCCTGAAAATGATAAGCAGCCAATACAGCGATATCTTTCAGCTTCCTGGGACCCCACAGACCGGCAATCCTCCTGCCAGCTCTACGACTCGCTTACCACTTCATCCACTTCACATGTGTTCAAATATGAGCCTCAGCTGGACCTGCAAAAACCAAAAGTACCTTGATTTTTAAAATATTGAAAGAGCACTCGGCACCTAACCTGAAAGGCGGCTTAAAGGGACATGGTCACCGAAAACATCAAAATTACAATATCACCAATAATAAAATAAACAACTCAATTTGTAAAGAATGCTTTCAACTTGACATGGTGAAAATTTCAGGTCATTTCGATGTAGGATTGCAAAGATATTCGCGGATTGTAATTACAGCTTACAAGGAAATCCGACTCTTTTGAAATCGGTTTACCTCAATCTTTTTTCAAACATACAAAATTTGCCATCTTAATTCGCTCATATCTCAGCAATCCTTCATCGTAATCCAATGAAATTTTCCGTACTTCTTTCTTTAAACTGACTCTTTCAATTCAGAGATATTTTTCTGTTTTGTGATAATAATTATTTTAGTGTTTTCTAGGTGACCATGTCCCTTTAACGTAAGACAGGGCTAAAGCATAACCTAAGGAACCTAGAGACAGACAAATTGTCTTAAGCGAAGCTTTAAGTACAGTGGTGCAGTGCATTGGAACAGCCTGCCCTCAGAGGCCAAGATGGCGCAGTCCTTGAAACATACCAATTTAAGCGCCAAATATCTTCGGCTCCATTTATGGGGCATGCTGACCTTTATTTTAAGGTCTTTTTTTAACCTAAAATTTCAATCGCAATATGCAATTTTGCTTAAATCACACCCCATCTGGAAATCAGTGGGTTTTGTCTTTTTACTCATTGTGAATAGCTTGTGTGTGTAAATAAAATTGTGTATGTATGTACCTCGTCTTTCCCTCGAGCGCTGAAGAACACCAACGGACCTAGAGTTGGGTGTGGCGGGTTGTCTATGCTTCCCCTCGAATCAGCTGGTTGTTGTAGAAGTTCCAGGAGGAGAACTGTAGAATGAACTCGTTGCTTCGATAATTCTCCATTAGGAACATGACGTTGGCATCCTTGAAGTTTTGATCACCGCTGGTTGAATAGTGGTCAAATAGGCGCTCTGGTAGGGATTTAGCCAGACCACGATCTTTCGCATGCGAGGAGTAAACTTCTGGACTCATCTAAAATGGAATGAATTCGATGTGTCTATCATTTTGTCGAAAGTGCTTTCCCCGTCAGCCATCACAAGCCAAGTAAGCCAACCATTAACTTATTCACACGTGGTGACCATATGATCATAAATATGTACGTTTAGTTCAAATTTGATTGGTTGGCAGAAATAACAGCGACCAATGAGATGAAATGTAAAAGCACTCCATGAAACGGAGTGAAGAGAATACCGACAGACAACAGGAGTTTTTAGTTTTTTTAAATCAAGGGATGTAGTAATTTAAAAAAATAATATGACGTCATCAGTGACGTCATTACAACATAAAAATTTCATTATCAGCACAGTAAAAGAAAGTCATTTTATGAGTAAGAGAAGGCAGACAAGTAAACTCGGACAAAGTTGTTTTTAGAGAAGTAAAACATGCGATAGGTTCATGATGTGATTTAGGACAACAATGATGACGTCATCAGAAACGTGTTACCTGCATGTGATCGCCTGTGAGAACAAACTGTGTATTTGGACCAGCTAGTCCTAGTGGTATTAACGCTTCCGGTTCCCACGCCTGTGCCGCCTCATCAACCAAGATATGCGTGAAAACGCCACGGTTGAGCTTTAGGTCCATCAAGAGTTTGGAAGTCGTCAAAGTTGTAACAACGACGCGGTACTCAGTCACCTCTCCACGCGTTGGCATTCGAAATTCACTTCCGTTCGAGGATAAAAGAGCGTACTCTTTGGCGATTTTTGTTGCGGTGTTAACCCGCCTTGATGGATGGAAGATTCTCAGCGGCTTTGCTGCCCTAAATAAGAAGAAAACGCACTGTAGTTACGATTCGAGGGCATTGCGTCACAGAAAGAGGAGAGGTAAACAGCCTTTAGCAAATATATTTAACAATTATTCCTCGAGTCCGAATGGGCTCTGAGTCAATAGCCCATGAGGCCAAAGGCCGAACGTTGCTTTTATGTCGAAACCCGCTCCACCACCTAGAAGTAGGCTAACATAAACTAAACAATCATGGATTGGTTAAGTGCTGTCCCTGTCATACTCGCGGGGGTGCGCTATATTCAGCGTTGGTACTTTGCAGGGCCGTAACCAGCTAACCATTGAATGATAAATGACCAAAAACAACTATTTTTTCAATACTTTAAAATTGTGAAATAGTAGTAACTGCTTGCAATGGACGTAAATAGTAGTAACTGCTTGGTTATGGGCCTGCACTGACAAGTCACGACAAACCAGTTAGCAAAACCTGTATGACCGCTCGTCTAGCAAAGGCATGTAAACAATAGACTGCTTGCAGCCCCTTCTCCGGCGAACGTCCGTAAATCGAGAAATCCCGCGGCTGCGCGCTTCGGTTTGATTCCCCCCGTGGCGCGTCTCTCTCTCCTGGTAACTCGTCACTTGTAATCAAACCGAAGCGCGCAGCCGCGGGATTTCTCGATTTACGGACGTTCGCTTCTCTCGATTTACGGACGTTCGCCGGAGAAGGGGCTGCAAGCAGTCTATGTAAACAAGGCAGAAACACTCAACGCTACACGATTAGGATACGTAGGGAAAGCAATAATCTTCTTCCTACCTCAGGCCGTTGTGATTACGTAGATAGTCATCTAAAATTCCCACGTGGTGGTCGGCAGCTGCATTGGAGTGTGTACAAAGAAGAATTCGGTTGTGGCTCTCGAGAAGAAGCTGGCGAACAGCTTGATTGAGTGTGAAGGTCTTTCCAGTACCAAATGGACCAACACAACCAGGGGAGGGGTGGGTGGTACTCGCTCGACGATGGTCTGGATGACTTTTCGTTGGTTTTCGTTTAGGCGCTGATCAAGAAGCCAGTCCCAGTGGATTGCGATCTATTATAGACCAATGGGTATTAAGTACCTTTACTTTTAATAGTCGAAATGTTCAGGAGATCTTCAGTTCATTTCAGCTGATTTCTTATCACAAATTAGTCAATTACAATCGCAAAACGTTCCAAACAGATTCTAAAAAATATTGCAATTGAGCATGAATTGCACTTTTTCATCTCCTCAGAAAATATTGCCCTGTATCGGGTCTTTCTTGGTGTTGCAAGATGTATTGTAAATGTAAATTGTTAATTGATATTTATAGTGATAGTAGCCAGCTAATTCACAGACACTCCACTCAAATTGAAACCAAATATCCAAATCTACAAGCATGGTCGAGAAGTCGATCCCGGTATTGCAATGTTTACAGCACCGAGAAAGAAATCCTATTAGTGGTCAGCGAGTGGGACTTGAACTCGGGTCACCGGATTGCAAGTCCGTCGCGTTGACCAATCGGCGACGCTCCCTCCATGTGTTGTATTTTCGATTGGAGCTATTGTATTCCATCTTATTGTTTCGTTCTACGGTCTTTTGTCTTCTATTGTCTTTATCCCTCTGGTGCCTTGCAACACCAAGAACACCCTTGTATCAGATATAAACTGGGTTTGATTTGATGATTACATCTAGTTTTTGCTTCCAAAAAATCTCCCGCTGGCGTTGGAGAGTAGTTTCTTAGGAAGAAAAAACCCTAGTTTGCTCTCGTGTGGTCGCCATCTTGGGGACAAAAATGACAAATTGGGGGTCATTAAACTTAGAACTCATAACATGCTCAAAGCCCTGTAGTCAAATGCTATTTTCATTCGATTACCTTTGGCTGCTTAATTCGACAAGGCCGTGGCACTGGAAACAACTGTGCCAAGTGGATTGAGCCCATTCTATCAACAGCCTCGTGCAGGGCGCATAACAGAGCACGATTCAGCTGGAATTTCGCGTCGACATTCACACTGGCTTGGTCATGAATCTGAAATGAGGGGAAAATATACACCTAAGCAGAGTATGAAAGCTTCACAACAGCCTAACCCGGAGTTACGTTTCGTTAGAGCAGATCTCGTATCACTGTGAAAAAGTTACGGCGCATTCCGTGCCGTTTCAATAGCAGAGTATGAAAAGCTTCACAACAGCCTAGCCCAGGAGTTACGTTTCGTTAGAGCAGATCTCGTATCACTGTGAAAAAGTTACGGCGCATCCCGTGCTGTTTCAACCAAAGCATTTTGATTGGTTAATCAAAGCATTTTGATTGGCTGATCACTGTCATTTCGCATGATGTGATTGACTGAATGTTAATGAGAAGACAAGGTTCCGTGCCTTTAACATATGAAATCTGCCTTAAGTTGCCAGGTACAAATACAGTCAAATTTTCTTGATACGGCGAAATTAGCCTTGGCGTGGCTTTGGTATTGTTTTCATTCGATATTAGGGGTAGAATAGACCTTTTCCGCTTAAGTGGGGGTCCTGTGGCTTGTGTCCCTAATTGGCACTCATGCGAAACAATGCCTTTGTCTGGTCACGTGAATATTTTAAAAGAGCTTGCTCGTGCGTGAAGGGAAAAACAAACGATTTCGTTCGCTTGAGTGCGAGTTGGGGAACAAACCACAGGAGCCCCAATCAACCGAAAAAGGTCTATTGCTTGGTCTACCACATTCAATCGAAAATGCAGTAAAAACCCGCATAAAAGAATATGTGGTTCAAGAACACTCAGGCTGAAATTTGGTCAAAATGGTACCTTATACATAAGAACCATGCAGCCTGAAAAATGAAAATTGTTCTTGTATAAAAAAAATTGCTGCCAGTTAGATTCGAGTACAGTAACCCACTTGTGGTAGAGTACCCAGGAGATCAATATGATGTGCTAGACAATGCACACACAGTTCTACAGCAGGAATTCCAGGGTAATTTAGCAATTGTTTTTTAGACTTGACTAATTGTTGTTACTAAATGACTGTCACCTTTCTAGTGTATGCAGTATTTGATGTTAAGAAACAACTTTAAAAACGCTTAGAACATTTTCAGGCTGATTTTGCAGAAAACACCCAATGTACAAGAACAAAATCAGCTTGATTCCCCTAAACACCTGTTCTTTTATGCGGGTTTTTACTATTTTGCACCACATCCTCTAAATCAAGCGATGGAAATGGATGTTGCTAGGCTAGACCTAGAATTTAGAACATCAAACCCTTCATCAGTTTACTGCCCTCACAGGGAATTTCTGCAGAAACCCATCCATGGGAAAAGCTGATTTTCCCATGGTAGAAGAATGGGAAGAATTCGGATTTCCATTGGCTACTGATGTGAATTCCGAACACTTCCCATGTGCGTACCTTGGGAATACAGCTTTTCCCATGGATGGGTTTCTGCAAAAATTCCCTGTGCCTTACCTTCAAATCGTTGCACATGGTCTCAGAGAGTTTGACCACAACACAGTCACTCTCCTTTTTGTGGATCGGTGCATCGAAGACTTTGCTAGTGTCTCCAGGAAGCCGCACATATAGCGATTCTACATTTCGATTGCAAAGCCGACCTGGACTATCATCTCCAGTGATGGGGGTTGTAAGACGGATTGATCCAAACAGACCCCCGTCGCTCGCTATGGCCATTCCTTCTGTTTCAGTAGTGAAAAACCTCATGCCATGCAACGAAACGTTGGTCATGCTGAATCTAAAGAATATAGGAAAAATAATCTTATTCAAAATCTAATTAAGTAATGGTCCGTATAAGAACTACCCAAGCCAACGGCAGAGCATGCTGGAATGCAATTATTTTCTATTGAAAATATCGGCGATTTCATTGGCTTAGACACAAAAATTGGTCAAATTACCATGAAAGAAAGACTTTTCTCAGGATTTATGGTAAGATATTAGCACATGTGGTACTCATATACAGGATATACGATTTTCAAAGACTTCGTATATGGGGAACCTAGCGTAAAATAGTGATTCTCTTTCCTTTGTTTTTCTTTAATCTGATTGGTCTGGAGAGTTATTATCGCCATATTTTCTCAAGCAAGTCGAAATCAATAATTGTTTCATGACAACTTTCTGTGGTAAAAGAATGGAACACATCCTATGTGGGGAACCCTGAATGCCGTAGAACAATGGAGTTTCGGTTCCTTCTTGCATGGATGATTACTTAACCAGCTATTCTAAGGGACTGACTCGCTTGACCTTTTTTTTTTTTTTTGGGGGGGGGGGGGGAGGGGGGGAGAGCTCTGAAGGATTTTTTTTCAGCCAGTCATGACTCTGCAGTTTATTTAGCCTGCTCGAAATTTTTCCACTTCGATTTTTTCTACTTCTATGACTTTTTTTTGTTTTGCTTTTTACCCATTCCCATCACTTTTCTAATGGTCCTTCCCTAAGTCCTACTTACGAAAGCTGAAATCCGCCCTTTTCCACTCGATTTGCATTAGTCAAAATCAAACACTATTATGTCTTCGGCACATCTGACATATCCAAACAATGACTGCTTGGGGTTACGTGTTAGTACTACAGTGCGCTTTTAGGGAGGGTTAGCCGATCAGGTTGTTGGTAAGGACATTTATGACTTCTTCAAAAGTTGATGGGACCTTAGAAATAGGCTCTACCTCCGTGTAAGAACCTGTGTATTGTTCACGAGTTGCGTCACAAAGCCTCGTTTGTTTAGTAGAACGAATCATGATGAAATAATAACTAAACATAATGGTGTCCTCTGGGAATGGTATACCCTAGAAATACTCTGTATTGTCATATCAACGACAAAGAGGCTACGTATGTGCTTCGTGGCAGATAACAAGATCTGTACTCATGCCTTCACGAGATTCGTAAAAACAGACCATTTTGTCAGGTATGAGTGCACAAGAATCTCGACTTCAGGATCGGCCAGCCAATACAAGGGAATCAGTCCTTGCCACTGTAACACCTCGATTCTGGTCACGTTGTTTTATCTCTGCGAGATTTTATCCAATCAACACCAAATTTTAAATGTAAAGAGAACTCATTGAGCTTACAAACTTGTTCTTTTTAGAATTTTCAATTTAACGGACTTTGGCGGGAAAATGACGTCATCAAATGCTCATTAAAATTCAGCAATCAAAATTTGCCATTTTTGCGCCAAATGAAAGATCCCATCTAGCAGGCATCAAAATTGAAAACCATTTTACAATATCTATTCCCTTCTGGAGATATGATGTTTTGAAGTTTGGAATTTCCGCCATTTTGTTACTAAAAGTAGAACAAAATGGCGGAAAATCGAAACTTTGAAAGCCCATAACTTCTCAATGGATTAAGCTATCTCAAATTTTTTTTCAAATTTAAAGCCTACTTATTCAGATCTGTCATTTCGTACTCTCAGAAATTATCAATTGCGATTTTGAAATTTGAATGAACATTTGATGACGTCATTTTCCCGCCAAAAACCGTTAAATTGAAAATTCTAAAAAGAACAAGTTTGTAAGCTCAATGAGTTCTCTTTATATTTCAAATTTGGTGTTGATTGGATGTAAACTCACAAAGATATAAGAACGTGACCAACAGAGCTACCCGGTTCAATAATGATTCCCATTCAAAACCGAGCTGGTTGCTCACGCATGCATGGTATACAGCTATTTCAAGAAACGTGTCGGTAGAGCGCTCGAGCTTACGCGCCCAGACCACTAGGGAATATGGGTAAACCCCTAACAAAGGTACAAAAATATTTGTAGATATCTCAAAGCAAACGTCTAGCACTTTATTATCGATTCTCATTCTCTCATAATTCTTACTCAATTTACCCTGTAGCGTGGTCGCGTGTGCTCCGACAACATTAATTGAGATGGCTGTATTCACAGTTGATAACTGGTCATGCTTTCGACTGAGTAGTACCTTGAAATTTGGCTTCGCATGTGAATCTCCTCAACAAATAACAACTGATGCATGAATGTCTGTAGGTATCTGGAGTGATGTCTGCAGAAATGACGTGCACGGACAGCAACTTCTCTGGATCTTTCTTGGGAATCCTGTACAACTTCAGCAGCCTCTCATCCTCAAGCGCCAAAACGGACTTAGCAACATAACGAATCACTGTCGCATTTCCCTCATTCCACGTGTTATTTCCTTGGCAGACGTCTCGTCGCACAGAGGAAATAGCTTCCAGGACTTCTTGGGTGTTGACATCGATATTGAAGTCTTTAAAAAAACAGGGCTTCTGACCAAAATCAAAGACGATGCGCTGCAGAAAGCTTCCATATACGGTGGTTTGGAATGTCACGTGGATTTCAATCTTCATTGCAGACGTGGCAGGGTTGGATGTGCCACAGAGCCATGGCATCCCACAGAAGTTATACACTGCCTCTCGGATGTTTGCAGCATGTAAGCATGCGGTTTCGTCGTTCTCACCCTGTGGGAGTTGCTTGACTACGATCCTTGAGAGGTAGAATTGCTGATGGAAATTGAGCAGGATGACTTGTTGTAGATGACCGGTCTGGTCCGGCTATAAAATGGAAACGACATACGTTTGACACAATGCAGCTCCAGTCTCAATCATGTTAGATCTGCCTCGTACTTAGCGGAAGAGGCAGCAATCGATGAGAAAGGATTCAGAACTAGAAATCTCCTCTCACATTGTCTCATTGAAATAATGACATCTCCGGTCAAAATTCGGTCGGTCGTTCATAATGTCCGTTCATTGGAGTTCAATTCATGAACAAATGATAATCTACGTGTCCGAAACATTTTCAAAGTCTTTATCAGTGATGCCAGACCAAGCAAAACAATTATTTCCAGCTCTGAAGTTGATCTGTCCGTCTGGTACATCCGTCCGTCTGTCTGTCTTGCTGCCTGTATGTCTGTTTGTATGTCTGTCTGTCTGTCTGTCCGGTTAATTCACTGCAGGTCTCCTGGCTAAAAGCGTTTACCTTGTACGTAAGATGAAAAGTCCAGCTGTACTGACAGCTCTCCCCGTCGGCAGTGAGCTGAACATCTGTACTTTCAGGCGATGACATCATTTCCACTCCTTCGAGTTGCTCGATCAGCTTTTTGAAGGAAAGAAACATGATGAAAAATCACAATGATATACAATGCCAAATGTAACATATAAAATAAAAGTTGACTGATTGATAGCAGGGCCGTCAATGGCCAATGGCCACTAATTTCAAGGTTCTAGCGAACAAGCATTTCAACCTAGTCGCCAAATGGCGACCTAACCTTTCCAGTCTGTTTTCAAAAATGCTTCTCAAAATTAGCTGTCAACAACAATCCTCGGAGATCAAGGGGATTTTTCCTCTAACGTTTTCACTCACGGGAAAAAAGGCCCCTGGGGAAAAGTAAGGAACGAACTTGGTCAAAATTCGAAACCTATGCCGACCTGTGATTGGCCGACTTCGGAAGGTCGATCAATCACAGACGCGAGTCATTTTAAGTTGGTCGACTTCGGGAGGTCGATCAATCACAGGGGAGAGTCCTTTTAAGTTGGTCGACTTCGGGAGGTCGATCAATCACAGGGGAGAGTCCTTTTAATTTGGTCGACTTCGGGAGGTCGATCAATCACAGGGGCGAGTAATTTTAAGTTGGTCGACTTCGGGAGGTCGATCAATCAATCGCAGGGGAGAGTCCTTTTAAGGCGTCGCGTCGGCCGCGCCGGCTTTTGACCAAGTTCAATCCTTACTGTTCCCCAGGGGTTATTTTTTCTCGCGAGCGGGGAACAGAGGAAAATTTCTTGGGTCTCCGAGGATGGTCAACAACCAAAATTAGTTGTCAACAACATTGATTCTATTATGGCAACCAAACTTCACTATTTAGCGACTCTGATTCTCTGGGTTTCTTTTCCCTGAAAACACACGGGATCGCTTGCTACGCAGGCTAATAGTCAACTTACAATAAAAACTCCAACTTGAATATGAGGGTTAGGGGAATAAAACAAAAGAAATACATTATTCGTTTTTCGATGCCGATACGGCTTCTAGTTTTTGATTTATTCCCTTGAGCCTCGGACTCAAGTAAGAATATTGATATATCGAAATTGTTCTATTGATTGATTTATTGTTACCTCGTTTGTAGGGCTTCTGATAAATTCCACATTTTCTGGAGCAGTCTCGACTTGGTTATCATCTTCTTCCGCTCTTGTCGCTGTTGCTGTTGCTGCTGTAGAAACAGGTTCTGCCAATGATTCAGTTCCTCGATGCTATGTGCAAAGCGACAACCTCGTCCATATCGGCAGACGATGTTACTACTAACACTGAAACAAAGCAGGAGTAACACAGGTAAGCGCAATAAGGCCCTATCCATACCAAGAACGTTCTGTTCTTTTTCACGGATCTCGCGGGCTGACTGTGGTTTTTAAATCTCGACCCAGGTCCCTTGTCCGAGGAAAAGACAAAATTGTCCAAGGGATGGATGTTTCTCGAATATCTGCAATCAAATTTTCTTGACGAAAGATACCTACAGTCCTTCCAAAAAAGGTCATGGGGATTTCATAATAACGAAGGTTTGCACGTCGGTATAAGTCTAAGACAGCAAGAGACACGTTTTATTTTCGCATTCTGATTGGCTGACTAAACAAAGACTCAATATCTCAACCAATAAGAACGCATAGAACACTCTGATTTACTTTTCGATAGTCATCCGAATTCAATTCTCGTACCCAGAGCTCCCCGGCTCGTCACTTCGGAGGGAGGATCTGGGGACATCCATTTGAGGGACGTCGCTGATTGGCTGATTTTGAACGTTGGAGCATGCGCTGAAAGATCTTTCTCTCAACGGCTCGGTATTATATCTCGCGCATGCGTCAGTGGCTGTCACCAGAGCCTCCCCGCGAGCTGCGCGAGGAGCTCTGGGTTCGAGAATGTCTGAAATCCGCTCTATCAAGCTATCTTGTACTTACCATCTGCATAATACATAACGTCCGTTATGTACCCATGGTGGTGGGGGCCTTATCCCACGCTGCATCAAGTTAAACATCGTTAACGAATCGGTTCTAGGCTGTGCTCCATCTGACGGCAATGCTGATGACGCGTGGTGTGGCGGTGGAAGAACTGCATAAAACAAAACAAAAAACGGTTGGTCGGTTAGCTGGTTGGTGCGTATGTGGTTTGATTTGTTCGTTGTTGGGTGCGTCAGTTGGTTAGTTGGTTGATAGAAGGGTTGATTGGTTCGTTGATGGGTGGGCGGGTTGGTTAGTAGATTGGTTGGTTGGTGGATAGGAGGGTTGATTGGTTCGTTGATGGGTTTGCGGGTTGGTTAGTAGATTGGTTAGTTGGTTGATGGGAGGGTTGATTGGTTCGTTGATGGGTTGGCGGGTTCTGGTTAGTAGATTGGTTGGTTGGTGGATAGGAGGGTTGATTGGTTCGTTGATGGGTGGGCGGGTTGGTTAGTAGATTGGTTGGTTGGTGGATAGGAGGGTTGATTGGTTCGTTGATGGGTGGGCGGGTTGGTTAGTAGATTGGTTGGTTGGTGGATGGGAGGGTTGATTAGTTCGTTGTTGGGTAGGTTGTTTGGTTGGTTAGTTGATTGGTTGTTGGGCGAGAGGATTGATTGGTCATTGTTGGGTTGGTTCATTGTTTGGTTGGCTGGCTGGTCCAATAATCAGGGAGATCGTCTTTAATAGATTATTATGATTACTGGTGGGCGATTGGGTTGGTTGGTGGGTTGATTGGTTGGTGGAATTGCAGGGCTCATGTACGACCCCTTCTATAAAACAACCCCTGAGGAAATTAATTCCATGTTCTCTTAAGACTCCTGTGTAAATTTAAGATTAGCACAACGAGTCTTGGTTACATTCCAGATTCAAAAAATTCAAAATTCAAGGTTCCTCGATAGGGGTAGCAAAAAAGGCCAGTAATCGGATCCCGTGAAATACAGGAGGACAAAAAGTCAAACAAATTGACTTACTTCCTTCTCTCTCCAGTGTCCACATGGTGATTTCCGGACCATGCGCAAATGTGCAAGGCTGTTTTACACATGGGACCCCTGTGGCGAAGTGTTTGCACGGCTGAAACACCACACCCTTGAAAAGATTCCTAGGAATGGTCTGATGCTCTGCCAACACCTAAAATGGTCACTCCAGAATGCATAATAAGCAGAACGGCGATTTTCACATCCTCTGCAAACCTTCTCTTTGTCATATATACTGGCGGGTCTTGATATGTTTCTCGCCATGAAATGATCGCACACTTTTTGCACTTCCTTTGGAATACCTTGCCACTGACGTGCTCCCGCGTTTGCATCTAAAGCAGGCTGTGGAGTTGCCCTGAACGCACCTTGTGTTTGTCTGGGTAGCCACGGGTTTGAGTTAGTAGTAGAATCCTGATTAATTGGCGTCGGCCGTGTCAACTCCATTGACACTTGTTTGGGTGGTGCCTTGCTAGCAGCCTGTGTAAGGCTAGGTGGACCTTTAGAATCTTGTTGGGTGGACGTCTGTTGTAACAATGCGGGATCAGAGACTACTACTGGGGTATTGTAGCAATCCTGATTTCCCACATTTGGAAGATCTTCCAACTGCCTAGAGCCACTGCTTGTTGCTGCGACTTGTTGTGGTGTTGCCGTACGTGCAAGGTTGGGTGAGCACACGGTTGCATCACTAGAAGCTTGCTGAATGGATGCATGTTGTGGTAATCTGGGATAAGAAACTCCTGAAGACTCCATCGGTCTGTTATTTGTGCTTGAGGCTTGGAGTGTGGTCTTGCGAGGAACGGGACTTGGCGAACAAACGCTTGCATCATTGGACGCCGGTTGGGCCGATGTCTGATGCTTCACTCCTTGGTAAGATATCCCAGTTGAAGCTGACACATTTGGATTCCTTTGGAGATGGCTTGATTTATTAATCACGTCTGCAGGAGGATGAGACGTTTTCTGGCAGGGTGGCAATATACTTGTTTCGCTAGAAACCTTCTGGGCTGAGGTCTGGATTGATAATCCATGATTAGTTATTCCAGTTGATGGACTTCCATAGCGCTGGCTTGAGGTGATATAGGCTTCCAAGGGTATTGCAGAATCAACCCTTGAAGCGCCATATGTTTGACTCGTTGTTTGGTTGGCATCCTTATTAGCCTGTTGGTTGGACCTCTGACAAGGGAATGCTGGATTAGGTATTCTAACAGGTGCAGCCGTGTGGAATTCATTTAGCAGCTGACGGGGGTTGGGAAGATCTGCAATGAAGAAAAAAACTTATTTACGCTCCTCCTATGATGCAGTCAAACTAAACTTACCCTCTTTTAATCTGAAATCTTATGGATACAAGGCTTTTTCTACAAACGCACCCCAGGCTCTGGAATAAGCTCCCATCGAGTGTAAGGGGTGCTGGGAGCATAACAGAATTTAAATCTAAGCTGAAAACTCATCTTTTTAGGCTCAATTTTAATTAGTATTATCTTAGTTTTTTATAATTTTTACTTATTTTTACCCTGTTTTTACCATATATTATTTTACACTTCATGTAATTGCCATTTTCTTTTTTTATTTTATTAAGTGTTACGATTTTACTCATTTTTATTTTGTTTTAACTACATTATAATTTTTCATTTTATTTATGTCATTCTAGTTGTAAAGCGCTTAGAACGGTCGTATAAGCGCTATATAAATGTATATTATTATTATTACTTATTGCTGTATTGCACAGGGACCTAACGGGAAAGAAGAGCAGAGAGGGATATCCCTGTTTGTCGCTTTTCCTTAAAATTCTAAAATATACGCTTCATGGACTGAGGTCAATTAGGTAAAGTAGCCTACTACTGCCAGCTATTTAATCTATGGACGAGTTTCTTTCACGAAAACGACGCCGCATTTCTTCGGCTTAGGTGTGTATCTCGAAGCTGTTGTATTCTGTATATAAGACCCCGGTTACACGGGTCCGGACGAATTTTTGACCGGGCGAATTGGGCTGTTCCAAAGAAAAATTGTACACCCCCCTATCGAGGAACTCCAAATTTTCTAAAATTGCTCTACCCCTGTGGAAATTCCAGACTCCTGTACAAACCCTGTGGAAATTCCAGGGTAAAATGAATGGCCCTGTGGAAATTCTAGAGTCAAAATCACAGACCCTGTGGAAATTCCAGGTCAAAATCAACAAACCCTGTTGCATATGTCTGTTTTTTTATGTATATACGTCTGTTATTGTAATAAGAAAAATGACAATAAAAATTGACAATTAAAAAAAAAAAAAAAAAAAAAAAAAAACCCTGTGGAAATTCCAGGGTCAAACACAGCGACCCCTCACAGCGGTTCCTCGATAGGTGGGTACGGTGTTTTTCTTTTGGAACAGCCCATTCTGGCCCACTTACGGCTTCTGTTCACACGGGTCCGGCGAAACTTGACGAATTTTTGCACGGCAAAGTGTGCAAGTTTGGGACCTGCAAAAAGCAGGTAAAACGTTTGACCGGTACGGTTCCGTTTTCGTGTAAACACCGGACGTTTTTGCACAGTTCCACGGTAATGGCCTGGAAACTAGCCCTTTTCAGGCGAGGATGCTTAGCTATTATTCAACCTTCAACCAATCAGAGAACGAGACTGAAGAAGCCATGTTAGTGTTAGCTCAGTTGCACGGACCCGTGTAAACACCTCTGCAATGTAGAACAAAACTTGCACGGTACCGTGTATACAGGTGTTCCAGGTACAAAATTCGCCCGGACCCGTGTAACCGGGGTCTTACAGATCTAGTCGACGAAGGTTGTGAAAGCTCAAACCCTAGAAGAGGTTATCACACAGTGCATTTGCAAATTTGCAAAAAGCAAAAGTATAAATACATGAATCTCCAATGAACCTGCTCTCAAAATGCTCGAAAACGTATCACCGACACCCAAAATTTCTAATTTTCTTATTGGAGCATGCCAACCACCCCCCCCCCCCCCCCCTCCCTAGTGGACTTGGCCTCGCCACCTACATAAAGACAGCAGCTTCTGCTTATAGATCTACTGACTCTCCCGAAGCATACCTTCATTTCTTTCCATATCCCACATATCTATCTCCGGACCGTGTGCGAACCTACACGGTTTGACAAGACATGGCTTGCCGTTCTCATACCCGGAACACTTTTTCAACATCGCACGCTTTGGTACAGTACTCGGGTATGGTCTCACGGCCGTCCATTTTCTATACTTGACACTCCAATAGGCGTAGATCAAGCTTTTTGACATCGCTGAGCAATGTGTACAGATTTTCCGGGGCTCGTGCTCGAAAAGTCTTTTGGTTGTCGTTAGATGTTCACACGCGATGATGACCCCATCAGGAAGCTTGAATCCTTTTCTTGTTACTATCGATGGTGTCCTCTGCCGGGCATTGCCTTTCAGCCAAGAGCCTTTGCCAAGACCATCGAGATTAGTAACACTACTTGCTTTGGATAATTTCTTCTTTCCCTTTACCGTTTTCCATTCAGGTCCATCAAGGCTTGGTCGGACCTCTTCCTTCCATGCACTTTTTCCGTCGCACGGATCCAATGACGACATGCTTTCAGCTCTCTTTAAAGACGAAAACTGTGACCCTTTCCGTTTGTTTGGCTCGGGAAGATTTCTAGAACTCTCGGGTCTGCTCACAACACTCTGGGATGTTCGTATTTCCTCTGGCGGAGGGAGGGATGGCCAGTCCCTTCCCTTGCTCGATGCTGACTTGCTGGCTTTCGCTTGACGTTGCTGGCGCTGGTTTGAATTAGAACGCGCCTTTTTAGCGTCCTTTCCAGCTGAAGAAACATCGGCTGGCCTTTTCGATTCACTATGCCCTGAAAACCGACAATGAAAAAGTTGGAAAATTAAAGGGATAGAATAAAAAGAACAGCTTTGTAGTCTGTTATATAGATGAGATACTTAGATTTCTCCTGAGGAATTTTATCTTCTCGTGTTCAACCTCGATATCTCACTCGTTCACTCGTGAGATATAGAGTTCTCCACGCGCCCCTGTAATATCCTCTATTCATTACGATTAAAGGGCTATAGTCAACCGGGAACATTTGCGCTTTGTTTTGAAATGGATCTCTTGTTATTCAACGGCTGTGAATGGCTGATACAGTAGGTCCCAAAGGGGTTCCGATTGTTCTTCGTATTTCACAAGTTCAAAATGTAAATTTGCATTTTCAACTGTGTTTTATTCTTGTTTGGCTGCGATGAGGCTTGGTTGCTTGTGGGCTTTAAAGGGAAGCGCGCATAACTAAACTTGCTTTAATTGTTAGCACAATATTTAAAAAAGCCCCCTCACAATACCTCTAAATTGTAAATAGATCTCAGGAGCCCATAAGTAGGAGCCTCCAACTGACTCAATATAAAATTGAGGTACCGATTCTCCTGACCTATCTATTTTTAGAATAGAGGTGCTAGGTTAATTATGTGTTTGCTGGTTACGTTAGAGAGCATACAAAGATTAAGATGTAATTAGAACAATGGGAGGTATTAATTGTGCCATATGAGTGTTCTAAAAATACATCGCTCAGTAAAAACGCTGCCTCTTGGACCTCTAATGGGAGATGGAAGAGCTCCTATTCATGGGTTCCTTTAGATCTCTGTTTTCAATGGATTGACGAGAGCTCAGTACATGTCAAGGCTAGACCGTCATCACACAATAGGTTGGGCCCGTGATGTCTGGTAGACAGTTAGGGAAAACCAATAATATTTTACCTCTTTCCCTGGATGTCCCCACTTCTGGTGTTCCTTCTTTCTTCTTTTTCTTTGACTTTGAAGCATCCATCGCTGGAAAATATAGGAAAGCTTCGTCCTAAAGCAAGCAATAATAACTTCTAAATAGGAGGAAAAGCTGGGCACATTGGTGTATGCAGCATTTATTGGTTTCTGCTTTCAACATGATATGGTGAAATTTTGATGCCATTTTGATGTAGAATTGCAAAGATATTCGTGGATTTTGTGACAATAATAATGTTTGTGTTATTTAGGAAGCTGACGTTTTTCAATGGCAACATGATTCGTTCCCAAGAAAAATAAGGTACCTGCTCCTACGTCAAACGTGATTTGACTCAACGCCTTATCCACCTTTGCGCTGGTATCTTCTGCTCTTTGCGCATTAGCATCCTGTATGGTAAGCAATAAAGTGAATGCATAACAATACAAGCCTGAAAGTCTCAGACTTGTTCATTTCTTCAGTATTAAATAGATAGAATATTTATTCAAATGCCATTGCACTTTACAAAGTGAATTACAGCAAAGGGTTAGCACGCTAAAGCAACAAAAATCTGTATGATGCAAAGTCCTCAAAACGAGTTGTAGTCGGGATGCTTGCCGTGTTTTGATTATCCCTGACCTGAGTGAATATATCAATGTGCATTTCGTTCTACACTTCCAGTAATTACAGACATTAGAGGTTCGTGCTCCCTAGCGGAGGCCATGAATTTGATGCATAAACAACGTCTACGTAAGGAGAGGCATCCAAAGCCTACAACCTCGCCCCCGAAGGCTAGAGATAGGGATAGTGTCAGTTGCGTTTCTTCAAAATACAGAGACCCCGATAGAATTCCAGCTAGCAGTACTTCACTTTCTGTTACAAGCTCGCTAGTGCGTGAGCTGACCCTCCAGGCAATTTCGAAATGTGCGGAAATAGTTTAGAGCTCATAGAATTTCCGTTTCCAGAGGATCGGATATTGTAAAGCGTCATTTATTTTATACCATGCCAAAGAAAATACAGCCAATCAGAATGCACAGAAGCCCTATATTCTGCGGTATGCCACCCAACATTCACATGATGCATCGCGCGTTAAGGATTTTTGTACGGCATGGGGCTCGTGTGTATACCAAGAACTACAAGTGACGCACGGGATATTCCACAGTATGCCGCTCAAAAACATTGCATAACTAGTATTTACCTCACTTTCTGGCTCTATTGCCGCAGCTGTCTCTTTGCAAATTCTTTCAACCTCCATTCTATTTTTCTAAAAATATTTATTGTTGAAAAGAATATGTAAAAATTTGGTAAATTCCGTGCAAAGCAACTCGCGTAGTGCTCGCATTAATATCTGCGTAAAAAAACCGTTTATAAAGCTTGGTTCACACGTGCGACAACCGACAATGGTGATAGTGTGACAAAACAACAGAAACAGCACAGCATGTGACTTGTCAACAATGATATTTTTCTACAGTATTGCGCGCTTAATTAGGTACATTTACCCTTTCCGAGTGTGAGAATTTTGTTCGAGTGACGTCGTCTTTATGTCGTTATGTCGCTAGTGTGAAAAGGGCTTTTTCGGACAGCTAAACCTTCAATCTTACTGAAAATGAATTTGTACGTTTTTATTGATTACTACTTACCCTCTCCTTGGCTTGTTGCGCCTTCCTTTCCTTCTTGGTCTTCTTTATCTAAAATAACGAAACAAACAGAAAACATAGAATTCATATTAGAACGCTGCGAATGAGCACATTGCAAACTAATATTTATTTCCGTGAACATGCGGTGTGTACACCCATCTCTCAACTAATAATAACATCTCAAAAAATTCATTTGAGTCGAAGTTTAGGGTGAAAATACGCTATTTTCCTTTCAACCTCTGGCAAAACATATGGAGTAGTGCTAAAGTTCATGATGTCTAGTACTCGTGTGCCGAGTTTTATGGAATTTCCGAAGTGCAAATTAGGTTCTAGTGGCACTTTAAACAAAGAAAATCATAAGCGGGAAGGAGGTATGGACACGCCATCGTAATTTGCATAGATTTTTGAGACATTAAATGATTCGTTTGGGAAGCTATACCAAACACGATACATTGTTTTTATCAGCATTTACAATCACTGAGAAGTGGGTTAAAAAATGGAAGCAAAGCCGAATTTTTTAACCGACTTCGAGATGTTTGGAAATGCTGATGTAGCACCCTGTCTCGTGTTTGATATATTACATGAGCATATTCAAAGCACATCATACCTTAACATTAGCTTGTGGAAGCGACCCATTTTCGGCAGCACTTAATTTTCTCTTGCTTGACGATTCTGGCAACTAATAAAATGTTTGGTAAAAATTGATCTCATCTTTCTTACGTTTCAATTGTCACGATGTTGAACGAGCCCGGCGTTCCGCCTCGTTCTGGTGAAGAAGGCTTTTGTTCTTAATCCCATTTATGCTGCGTGCGCAATTTACAAATTGTAACAAAGAAAAACAAAGGGAACTCCAACCGGTCGAATATATACACGACGAGAAGAGGAAAAAAACTCGTACCTTTTCATCGGGTGGCGATTCTTCTGTCTCTTCATCATTCATATGTGAATCACTACTCTGTTTACTCCCCTGCAAAGTATCAGTTTATGAAAATTGTGAGAATAGTCTTACAAACGCGGGAAAGGGTCACATGCTTAGGGATTCCCCAGATCAACAGTGGCTCGCCTTAGATTTTTCTGATACACCCACCATATCTAAAGCCTGGTTTCCATATGTTCTAGCTGTCGCAGCTGTTGTGGACAAGCTTGTTCTGAAACAGCTATATCGTGAACAAAGTTGTTCTGCGACAGCTGCTAAAGATATGGAAAGCCGGGGTCGTAGCAATCGCGAAACTCCAGTTGCCGCTGTCGCAGAGATAGAACAGGGCGATTCCTGTAACAAGAGTTTCAGCAGTTGCAAGAGTCGCAGCATGCTGCAGAAGTCGCGGACGCCGCCGGTTTCCATATGTTGTCGCAGAACAACTTTGTTCAAGATAGCTGTTGCAGAACAAGTTTCTCTGACAGCTGCAACACATGGAAACTAGGCTTACATGTAAACAGCTGCTGTTTTCAAGACAAAGGTTTTCTCTCTCAATTTCACACGCAGTTCTTCTGTGTAGCATTGCTATCAGCTATCATCTTTCTTAGTTGGTTAGAAATCGAGGACAAAGTATGCCTGACACAATTTGCCTAAGGTATGACCAGAACAAACACAAACTTTCACAATTGTTTGATTGGTACGGCACGACTCTGGCACGGCGTTTGCCGCAGGACGTAGTATATGTACATTGTAGCCTGCGTAGCAAGCGTTCCCATGGGCATTTCGAGCAAAAAAACTCGGACGAGATTTGGGCTGTCCTTTTTCGCTCACACCATTTCTCGCTCGTCGAGTTTCTTCGCCACAGGAATACTAACTACACAGACGTGTAGTGTAGCAGCGGGGTTACAGCGGGAAAGGCCAAGTGCTACTGCTCGATCAAGACGAAAAACACTCCTGAACGGCCCCCTGACCAAAGAAAAAATCAAACACATTTCTTGGTGTATTCCAAGCTAATTTCCAGGTGTTTTGATTCATAAAATTTAACAATTATGATCTTTGCAGGTTGCAGTTTGTGGGTCGTCTGACTGAGAAAAAAGGTCATTTCTAAACTTTCTTAATGTGGAAATTTCTACTTACCATATTCTCAACTCCATTAGTTTTTCCTAGCTAATTCCTACGCGTAATTGCCGGAACATCCGTCAAAAAGTGTTCATGTAATCAACCATCTTTATTTTACCCCCAGGAGCTTGGAACTAGCAACACAGGTACCCAACGTTACGCACGAGTAGGCACAGACGACTACACGTCTTTATTGATATGAACACACACATTTCATGCCTTGAAATGACATACGACACATGCTACGCGTCTTGTGTAGGCAACTTGCGAGATGTACCAAAATCTCTCCCCCCCCCCCCCCCGGGTCTCCTCTGACCCCGCGGGGAGGCTCTGGTGACAGCCACTGACACATGCGTATGAAGCTTTTCATCCATCTAAAAAGAGCCTGTGTCATCCGCCATTTTGACAGCATAGCAACATACCAAGTCGGAGAAAGCATCCATTTCCATCGGTTGATTTAGAAAATATAGAGCATTATTCTCGATTGAATTTGGTAAATCAAATATAAAACTTTGTTTTTAGATGTTGAATTAGATATTTCTACACGTACTTCGTCTTCTAATATCGAACGAGAACAATACCAAAGGACTGGCTGACGCAGCTCTTTAACATTAGTTGTAGAGCGTAGAGGCTGAAGGCGTAGGTTGAAAAGAACACTAGTAAACGTATGTTGGTATTATTTAGCGAAAATTTTCAAAAGCGGGATAAAGCTGGTTTTAGAGCAGATTTCGTACGACTGTGAAAAGTGCCGCGACACGGCTCGGTACTGTCGCGGTGGCGGTACCGAACCTCGCCTGCTGTAGATACCGAATGAAATCACTTAGTCGCGGCGCGGTCACGGTCGCGGAGCGGTACAACTTTGTCGCGAACTTTTCACAGCCATACGAAATCTGCGCTATGTACGCATCCGCGCCGTTTCAGCCAATCACCGAAGATTTTCAAATGGCTGTCACCAGAGCCTCCCCCGCGAGGTGACGAGCCGGGAAGCCTTGGAAACGAGAATGTACCAGAGTCGGTATGGCCGTCACAAGAGGAGAAAGGTTTGCATGACACGACAGCGCGTTTACAAAATCTAAGACAAGTACAGTAAAAACCCGCATAAAAGAACAAGTTGATTAGACATAAGAACACTTGCAGCCTGAAAAATGAAAAATGTTCTTGTATAAAATATATAGCTACCATTTGGGTTCGAGTACAGTAACCCACTGTGGTAGAGTACTGAGTAGATCAATATAATGTGCTAGACCATTGCATACAGTTCTACAACAGGTACCTATACTGTATGGGGAATTCCAGGGTGCATTTAGCAATTGTTTTTAGACTTGACATTCTTTATTTGACTGTTCACTGTTGGTAGTGTATGCAGAAACAATTTTGAGAACACCATAAGAACATTTTCAGGCTGATTTTTGCAGAAAACACCCAATGTACAAGAACAAAATCAGCCTGAATCCCCAAAACACCTTTTATTCTTTTATGCGGGTTTTTACTGTATACCTTTTCGTCGATCTCGTGTTTCGTTAAACTAGCCGGCTCTCTAGCCGTCGGATCCCTTTCTTCTTCAACTATCTCGTACAGTCTAGCTCCAGACGATACTGAAAAGAATGAATTGAAGACAGTAAGAGCAAGCAGTCAGCTTAGGGGCGGAAGTCGTAGAAAAAGTACTGTTTTGCTAGTTTCCTGAGTGTATCCGGAGAGTGTTTCAAGAGTATTCGGGTCTCTTCCCGACAACACATTATGTTCGAGTCATGATACAGCTCTCGTAAGCTCTAAGCCCATTGGATTGATACCCTCAGTGCCAAACAATGGAAGGTCCTACAATAGAACGAGGAAACAATGGGATGCTTTGTTCTGCCTATCCAATCACACAAGACCTTCCGAGAAGCTGTTTCACTCCTGTTATTTTCATCACAATGAAGAGGACTTTTAGGATAAGTCAAGACTATGAGCACGCTTGTTGTCTCATAAGAGAGGATAAGAGGATCGATCAGATAATCACTTTCGGCAAACGCCTCTTGTCAAAGAGGATGACTTGTGCACAGAACTTGTGCCTTTCGGTATAATTTCCCTTTGGACGTTGTTATTTTGATATCTATGAAAACGAACAACAGCACAATTTTAATCGTATAGGAAAGTGCACAATATCAACGATTTCGGCGCGTGTACTCTCTGATCAACACAAAAACTCGACTTCCCATGATTCTTTGTGACACGCACTATAGGCGACCAACCTGATTTTTTTTAAGAAATCACGAAGTTCAATTCGTACATTCTTACCTCCGCCGTAGTCTTCTTGAGACTGTGCCCTCTGTATGGTAAGAAAACAAAATGGCTCAGATTTTAAAGATGAAAAAAGAGTTTCAAAGGTGAAAACCTATTGTACAATATTTAACTTTTTTGAAAGAGAACTAGACTAATAGGTAAAGCTCTTTAAAATGTAAATGAAATAATGCAAATGTCGGGGGCAGACTCCCAAGACTCCCAAGTTCGGAAGCTGAATTACGCTGGACCCCAATGAAGCCATTGTCAGCAAAGTAGCAATTAGCACAGACACTGAGGGTGGTCACTGCCAGAGGGTTAATTGCGTCCTCGGTGGTTATTTAACGTCCCCCCTGAAACTGGGTAGAGTAGTGAAGGTGAGGCGGGACCTCGGTTTATTGTCTCATCCAAAGACGCGAGACACAGTAGAACGAAGTTAAGTCACAATATGAACCAGCTTCGACCACTACCCGAACAGAAAGAAAAGTTCCTATGCCGTGCAGGGAATATGATCACAGCAGTGGGGGGCCAGCGCCGTAACGCTAACCCAACCCGATGCTTCTCGTATTCAACAAATGGATACTTTCAAAACAAATGGATTTTGTTTGAACCTGAGTTTTGAGCGCAAAGAACCCCTATTTCAATCTAATTTCAAAACCAAAAGGCCGAAGAGATTTCTCCTTCTCTTTTACCACGTGACTACATTTTAATCAGAGTCCCCAACAGGGGCTAAATAAAGAGTCTAACAGGTTTCCTTTTCAACTTTTCCCTGGTGGTATACAAAACAAACAAAACACAGCAACGACAGAATCAGCGCAACAACAACATCGTAATTTACATTATCACATTGATTTCGTCTTCTCGTGCGGGCTGCCTCGTGTGGTTTTAAAAGAACATATTTACAAACTTTGCCGTACTGGCAGGAAAACCTTGACAGGGCCAAAGCATCCAATAACTGAGGTACCAAAATAATAAACAAAAGCACAAGATAAACACAAAATATGCTAGGGTAAAAATAAGAAAAGGAAAATTAACAGCACATGCTGGTGCCAAGGTTTATCGATGTTACCAACGTATGCATTGCTACGCGACCTCAAAATTAACTGTTGCGATTGGCAATTTTACGCAAGAAAACTGTAATGTTAATTTTCTTGAACCAGGAAGTTAAACATTCGAGGCAAGGAAGCTAAAGGAGCTTAGAACCATTTTGGTTGATTTGGCAATCCATTTCGACCCACTGAAAAGGCCGAATCCAGCGTTTTGATTTGATTGACAGCTAAAAATCGCCAATAGCGCATTGCAACATTGAATTTTGAGGTCGCGTAGCAATGCATACAGAGGTAGTACGGATTTACAAGATAATAGTAGTGGTTGAAAGGCTGCTTCCTAAACTGAGAAAGTAATCGGCTGATATACCTCATGTGTGGGGGAAAGATGATACTTGATACTTACCAGCTCCATGAGACACTTCCTGCGCATAACCGTGGCATCCTCGCAGGCGAATATGCCGGCTATCTCTTCGTAGATCGCTGCAGCTACATACAGTTCGTTGTTACTAAAAGCTACGTCTGCGTTCACCATCAGTAATGCCAGACATGCATCTTCATCTAGTTGTTTCTGTGCCATGAAGAGGGAAACATAAATCACATTAGTATTCACTAAATCGATTGATATCCAATTCCGCGCGCTCTGATTGGATCCTGAAACTCGGAATGTCCGAGGATATTCACTGTTTTGCGTCGCACGCGAGCTTCGGTGTCAGTCGTAGACGTCTCTAGACAATAATATTGACAATTATTTCATATTTTATCATATTTTATTTGATCTGGTCAAAAGAATTAATAGTGAGCAATTCAAATACGATGAAAAAAGAAGGAAATATGTTTAACTGGCGGCGTAATTCTTCTGACCAGATCTGGGTCAAAATACGTCATCAGTATGGAATGTTTGACTTGAGCGCGCAGACGCCTCTTTGCGAGAGTCTCTTTCGGCGAGCGCCAAGTGGTGTCGGCTTTCGCAGGCTACCAGACTATAGACTAAGCAGTCCTTCGTCGGAATCCCCTGAAATTTTCATATTGCTTCTTTTAAAGTAACTCCTTCAATTTCAGATGACGTCTTTTTTTTTGGTTTTGTGAGAAAGTGAGTGATTTCTTAATTCGTATCTCAGTAAGAGAAGACAGCGGACAACCATTCAGCGGTCATCCATGGTCACGTATAAACTTATTTCAGAGGCCTATGAGTTGGAGATTCCATCTGAGATACATTCTTGAGGCAGCGTTTTGACTGACCTAGCTATTTTTAGAAACAAAAAGTCTGCTTAAAATAACCCACTCTAAACATTAAAAGAGTAACGGTGTTGCAAAACGAATCACAATATCCAACAATAATGAAGATTTTTGTGGCCTTCAAGGGCATCAGGGGAATCAATGCTGCCTCCATAGCTTAATATGTGTAACCACAGTACTTCACGCTGAGCAATGAGGACTCCACTTCACTGAGGATACGATTTATTATTGGGTTCAACACTCTTGACTTGGAAGCCTTTGGGTTCACTCGGATTTTGTACACTTAACCTACTCAATACACCCAAGCCCACTATACAACTAACTGTAAACCCGCGCGAGATCCCTAAAGATTCCCGGCCCAGTCCCCACGCGTCACGGGTGGGCATCAGGAAGCCCACAACAAAACACAGGTAGCCCACAGCACAGTACAACACAGGAAGCCCACAACACAGCACACGGCTACATGAGAGACGAAAGCTCCTACTCATGGGCTCCTGCTTATCTGTACTATTAATTTCCGACTTTTGATTGGCTGAAAGTTTTTCCCGCCAACTTCGGCGCGCGCGTGGTGACCAACTTATCCTCCAGCTTAGGGAAGCGGTCAAACATTTGTACTCGAACGGAACCCGATTTTATCGCGGGAGGCGGTAGGTCCCGGGTTGTACCCACTTTGATGCCCACTTTTTCCGTGCTCAAGTAAAGGATATTGGATGTTATTGCATGGATGTGTTGCTCTCACTATAAAGAAGACAGTGCTGAGCTTATCGTTTGTATTCATTTATTATTTTACGAGATATTCGCAGTTTAAAATGGCCATTTTTTCCTAAAGGGAAGGTTGGCTGCGGCATACACCACCCCACTGGGTCCCATTCGAGTACAGATGTTTTGATTACTTCCCTAATAGATTACCTATAATCTGACAGTTATTCTCACCTTTTCGATGTACCGTTTAATTTTGTTCCTGAGTCTTTAAAAGCTTTTACCAGAAATGTAGACTGAAAGAGAACACAAAAATTAACATGTCAGATGATTACAGCCACTAAACCTGAATTGTATACTATTATTACAATAATTATAATCCTAATTTTAAAATTCCAGTAATATTTAAACCTCAATCACAATATAAAAATAGATTCATCTATTCCTGTGCTTCGGGCGCCTACAGGAGCCGATTACCTAGGAGCGTCCATCTAGGGATAGGAAGGTGTAACAGCGAATCGGGAATGAAGCAGGTCTGAAGTTATTGCTTGTAGTGAGCGGAGAGCAACACTAATCTGCTATAGTAGCCCATTACCTAGGAGCGTCCATCTAAGGGGAAGGAAGGTGTAACGGCGAATTGGGAAATAGCAGATCTGAAGGCATTTTTAGAACAATTCCATGTGGTTTAAACGGATCGAGTTCACTGCTTTTATCCTTAACCTCATTACCACAGAATCCACTAATGCGCGGTTGGCGGACCGTTACATTACCGTTACGGAAATGGCTAAATAGGTTCTTGTATCAAGAGGTAGACAACGTAAGCAGGGAGGCGGAGCATGTCCAAAAGAGGAGGGGGGAGCTTGATTTATAGGCCCCATTCGCCTGGTGAAGTTACTGGCTTTTGACGCATCATTTTATGCGATTCAGGGAGTCCAGTTGACTACACAAAACGATACAGGGAAGGTGCTGAGACTAAACAGTCCTACACGACGCGCAAGTCAGGACCCCCTCTCCCGCGCACACTTTAAAATATGCCCCACCTTGCCGCTGTTGGAACTGGGAGCCTTACACAAAGCGAGCGGCTTCGACATTGGTTGACAGCTGAGTATTCAAAATCCCCCCCCCCCCTAAAGATAAACAACAATTGTGTGACCGCGCAACAGTGGGTTCAGTGGTAACATAGACTTTAATGCCTAGATCCTATCTAAGTGGCAAGGGGGTGGTAGTGTTTGGTCACGTGGTATGATGGTGTCTCATTTTTAAACAGAAAAATATGTAACCGGGAGCTCCGCTTTTAGCCAGTGGCTAAATCTATATATTATATGGTACACTATATAGTGTCATTGCGTATATCCTCGTTCTATAAGACATGGAAGATATTTATACGGAACTACCCCCTTTATGGGCTAAGCGTTGTATTTAGTAACTGGAACCGCCATCACCATGATGTTTTAATTAATACCTGAGGATATAACTGACGCCCAGTTATACACAGTAAAAAAGCCACGATAACTTCACCATTGAGTTCGAAGATTTCTACTTCAAGTTTAATGCTCTTTAATAAGAATCCAAGCATCTCCATTTTATGTTTCACTGAAAAAAAAATCAAGATATCAAAGAAGGCTTCCTTTACTGTATTGCGTCAAGAATTTCAAAACACGTTGGTCACTTACTGTGAACTGCAATCTTAAAAGCATTATCTGTATCACCCTGTGTTAGAAACAAAGGTATTGGAAATCGGCTTAACGTAATATCGGCGAATGGTCGCCGAGACGTAGTCGATTGTTTTAGTATAATTACTCAATTTTCAACAAAAAAAATCGCGTTTAGGGGTATTTTTAGCGGAGCTCCTGCGCGGGCCACCATACCTAAGGTAATAACGTCAAGGCATTACTATGGAATTGAATTTCAAACGTCACGGGCTTCTCGCTCATTTTGCTCACGTTATTGACGGCGCCAAGTCAAATGATTAGGGCGTCGAAAAGGTATCGCCAAAAAGATGAATGTATCCAAGGCGGTGATTACATGAGACCGGTACGAACTCAGAGTGATCTGAGTTCATACCGGTCTCATGTAATCACCATCTTTTTGATCGTGTTTACGCGAGTCCGGACCAGACTCGAAAGTCGTTCGTGTCGGGTCAGCAACTGGAATGAACTCGCGCCGGTAAGGATTTTTTTCAGACCGGCCTCATGTAAACGCACGTAAAGAAATGTATGAAAGCCGATACGAACTCAGGTCGCTCTGAGTTCGTACCGGTCTCATGTAATCACCGCCCAAGTTTGGTTGCCATAGGTGGTTCCCTTCTTGAGATATGAATTTTTTTGTTTTTTCCTGAGTAAAAGGTATACCGTACGTCCGTCCGGTGTCCGTCCGCCGTACGCGAAACTCATAGGAACCCTGTGGTATACTAAGAAAATTTTATTTCCCTTCAAGGGAACATGCTAAAACAACTAAACTTGGGATATTTTAGCCTGCTTGCAGGCGGTACTGGTGTTTTTATCGCGGAAAACCCCGGAAAACGCGGTCCGTTCGATGATCGGGCGCCATCTTGGATTTTTGAGACGCGCGGTCCCGGGACGAGACAAAACGACGGGCACTCGCACGCTTGATATTCGTCCACCGTGGACTTAAAATAGGTAAACTTGTATCCGTGAAAACACATGTACATTTGCCTGTAGTAATCAAAATAACCCCCCAGATTAATAGAAAAACTTTTCAAGTGTTAGACAAATGCAATTCTAGGTTCTTTTGACACTTTATCAAGAGGATGGAATTGGATTGCGATTTGAGCTATTTTCTTGTCAGAGAAGTGGCCAGCAAGCGTGCGAGAGCCCCTTTAAGAGAATGCGTGACATTAAAACGGAAGTCATGTTGTGTTTGGGACGGATACTCAAAAACCCGTAGTCTTCGGGCAGGCGGTTTTCTCTCCCTTCCCCCCTCCCCCCTGCCCGTCGTTTTGTCTCGTCCCCGGGACCGTATGGTGGTATGACGTCATCGATGACGTCATCATAGGAAAAAAGAACATATCACGGGAAGGGATGAACCTCAGACAACCAAACTTGGGAAAAGTTGTCTAAGTGGCAAGGGGGGAGCAGGCGCATGGTCACGTGGTATGACGTCATCGATGGCGTCATCATAGGAGAAATTATTGCTTCGTTAACAGAAAAATACGTAACCAGGAGCTCCGCTTTTAGCCAGTGGCTAAATCTATATATTAGTTTCTCGTAATAAAGTGTGCGCGCGATCCCCAATGCTTTCAATGTTATATTCACCTATAGGTGATTATTATTCAGCCATGCCACTATCTCTATTCTGATTGGCTAAGAGTACGCAGCGAAAGCTTGTTGGCGCGCAGCTCGTGACGTCAAACTCCAGACTTTACGATTGATGCACTCTAATGACGTCATAACGCAAGCCAATAGGTTTGGCCGCCATCTTGGTTTTCATTTCGAAGGCGAAAGCCAATTTAGCCAATATTCTCGTTGAATCTGCTATGCTTTTGGCCGAGAGATCATTGCTCAGGATATCTAAACATCAACAATGGCTATTTGAATTGAATACGAAGAGGAAAATACTAATGGACGTAAGCTGAAGTTGAAAAACCGTTTCGCATTGCAAGGCCTCGTCGTCGACTTCGTTTAGCTAGGTAAGAATTCCTTGTTGCTGAATAATAAAACAATTATTGAATTTGGTTTTCGCATGATAGTGAGATTTCTCAACGTCTCGAGTTAGAGTTAGTGTTAACACAAACCTCGGCGTTGACAAATCTCACTATCATGCTCAACCTCATCCAATAAGTGTTAAATATAAGTGAATATAGAAAAATATGGCGAACGTCTCGGCCAATCAGCGTTCTGAATCCCATGAGTAATTATACTAATTGATTTTATTGGTTGATCGGTTGCGCATACCCATTTTATATGCTACGTTCTATGTTGTTTCGTCCGTCGGTCTGACTGCGAGTCTGTCTGTTAGTCTTTGTGTTTTCTTTCCCTGTGTGTCTACCCATCATCTGGGTCGCTTCTGAAATGCGTACTGTCCTAAGAGCTTCTTACCTGATATTCAAATAGGTGCAAAAAAGATTGATTGTTAAACTGGGGGGCAGGCTAGACGTTTTTCCTCACAATGGGGTGACGATTTTTCTTCTGGCAAATGTTAGAGTATGTGTGTCATTCTGTCTCTGCACGCGTATCACTAGTGAGCCGTTCCAATTTTTACCCAACCCTATAAGAACCAAGGAAGAGGGGGGAGGAAGGGGCTGCGGATGATAAATGGAATGGCCCTTGGTTACTTACCAGTGCAATCAAGCATTTTGCTCTAAGATACTCTAGTCGACAGTGTGCATCGTGACTAAACAAGCTCAGCTCTTGTTTGAATGTCTTGAGAGCTTGAGTTAGCACCATGAAGGCCTTCTCGTATTTCTTTTCCTTGTAGAGTTCTTCAGCGTACACCATCATGTAGGCCAGACCAAAGGAAGCATCCTAAAGGGGGTCAAAATCAAAGTCCGATGGGTCTGACAATGTTATGATTGGTCTAATACGGCAAGTCAAAATAACACCATTAGTTTGTTGTTCTATGACTTCGTATCACATAAATCAGATTTAGACCAAAGGATGCATCGAAATTCCACGAGATAACGGATTGAGTTCACTATTCTCACTGGGCCCCAGCAGTGCATAAGATATCAACTCATTAGCATATCATCTCAGTCTTACTTGGTTTGACAACAAGTGCCGGAATGGCGTCCATGGGAGACGCCATTAATTGGCGGCGGCTGTCGGTTCCATTGTGCTATTAGGCCTGGAGGTGCCTCTTGGCTATTTTTCACCCAACCTCCCTCCCATTGCCTTTGCCATCTTTGGCTCCGTCAGGCCTCCTCTCCCATAACTTATATAGTACAATGGGACCCAGTGAGAATATATAACTGTTCCAATCTGCTGACTTACCATTTTCGGCCATTTGTCTTCTTCATCGCTGCAATTATAAAGAATAGGAAAATAGCTGTTGTTGATTGACTCATCGACTTAATGGTGGTGAGGACCAGACCAGGAAAGCACCTTTGCGTGACTCCCCGAAGTAACGCAATACGCCTTACGCACGCAGTAACGCAATCGCAGCCAAGAAGCACTGTTATCGTTGTGTTGGAGATAAAAGCGTAAACGTAGCAAGCGTTTCCGTTGATGCTTTTTAAAAGCACTGGTTTCGTTTTAAACACGGAAACGAGGCTTGGTACGCACTCATTTCGTAAACAATACAGCTGATGCACGCTGGCCATGTTGAAAATGCAAATGAGCACCCTCCGGCCATCATTTTCCCGTGCCGTTTGATCAGCTGGCAGTGTTTCGCCGTTATGTGACGCGGGTAATTCAGATTCGCGAAAAAATCGCGGTAATTGCGTACGACGAACAAATCACGTCGTGTTCCTCGGATGCTATATCATTTCACGGCGAAATTCAATTACTTAGCCTCGCTTTCATGTTCTAGCATCAGGTTTCCTTACTTGAATAACAGGTTTTGGTAATTGGTCTATCAGGTTTCGCTTCTGGAAGCGAAGATTTTCAATCTTTTTTTTTTGCGACCGATGCTATTCTTCCAACGCTGTGTAACGGCACAGTAGCGTTTCTGCAATGCACTATTGAACGAACGCACTTTACTAATCTTTGATAACCACTAGTCTAATATATTTCTCTTGTTTCGAAAATGCGGAGTATACCAAAACAGAAACGCAAAGCTTGATACGCTTACTTTTTATTGAAAAGGATGAAAAGATATGAAAGGTTTATCAAAATTTTTTTCGCCAAGACAACGCCGCAACTGCCTAAATTGATTAATGAGGAGATTTGGTCTCACGCATATCAAGACATTTGCCTCTTTTCTTATTAGGAATTCCCCCGGCTTACTTTATTTGAAAGGACTCATATTTTAGCGAAAAAAAGCAGAAAATCCACTTAAACTTACAGGTGTTCGAGAAACATCGTACTCATGGGAACACCGCGGCAAAACGCATTTGCCATGCGCTAAATATTCACTTCCTGTGAAATGAAAACAAAAGAAATAATCTACACAACAAAAGCATCTCGTGCTGTCTTCGAAAACTTCGAAATATTAAGCTCCAGACACATAACTTAAGGCCAAAAATCGCAGAGCAGCTACAATATGATCATATATTTCTCTTAACTTTTGCACCACACACTTTCAGGCTTGCACCAGAGGCGAAAATTATGGTTGAAAGACAAAATTAATCGTTCGCTGTTGTTATGTAGATTTTTTCAATTGTCTTCATTTCACAGGCCAGTGAATCTTGACGCATGTCAACTGCGTTTTGCCGCGGTGTCACTCATGGGCCATGTTGTTTTTGTCTCCGCCAAAGGGCCTGGGACAAGCCACAGGTAGCCCGCGCGTTTTCGCAGAAAACGACAACGCTATATATCTTGATACGGACCATTTCCGTGCACCAGCACAAAAGCTCCCACAAAGACTGACTTGCTCGTTGACCGGTCCTGAAGCCGAGCTTGTCGCGCACGCATACCTAAGAAAATGGTCTATTGCAGATATGTCACTAAAAACAACAAATGAAAAGGAAAAGTTTCTCTACCTGTCATTATCGGCATTCCCACCAATCCCAGCCATTCTAAGAGCGAGGATTTAACGGTTCCTCCTGTTAAAAATAACAATAACAGCGATAAATAAATAATAAACCTAGTTGGAGTTTAAATTTTGTGTTTAGTGCGCATGCGATTTTAGTCCGAATTTCTTGATTTCTTTTGTTTAACAAGAACAAAGAGAAGTTAAACAAAAGATTCAGACTAAATCGACTGCGCACTGAACACGAAATTTAAACTCCAACTAGACTTATAAGGACAACCAGGGGCTCATGGACAACATGTCATTAACTCTACATTATCAAAATCATTGCGTCTGTTAATCGTGCGTTACCGCGGGTAACAGAGTCTCCAACCTTCACTTCACCTGAACAGCAGGTTTACCAGAGTTTTGAGCGGGATTCCTGTGTGCGTAGGGGACGCGCGAGAGCTGGGCTGAGACGTCGCACTTCCCATCTCTTAACCACCACAGGGAGCCCACCCAGAACGCCAGGGCATGACTCGACTGCAGGTTTTCATTTTCTGGTTCGATGCACACTGTCTATAAAAACCTTATTGGATCCCGTCTATAACAAGTCACGCAATAAGTAACCTGCGTGTCGGTTCTCGCGCTTTTTGACCTCGTTTTAGCGCTCGCGGGATCGGGACGAATAAAAACATTCACCTTTCCAAGATAAAACCAATAAAACCTACAGAAACATTCACAAAATTGCCAGTTACGCACTAAGTGAGGCTTTTTCAAACAACATAAGTACACAGTACTCATGTGAAATATAAAATAAATCCAAGATTGACGTATCTCCTTTAAAAGGTTGAAATACAAAGCAAGGTAATATATAGATTTAGCCACTGGCTAAAAGCGGAGCTCCCGGTTACATATTTTTTTGTGTTAATGAGACAAAAAGGAAGGTAGCCATTGTACATAGATAGCCTTGCACCGTCATACCACGTGACCACGCAGTTGCACCCCCCTTGCCACTAAGACAACTTCACCTAAGTTTGGTTGTCTGAAGTTCATCCCTTCCCGAGATATATTCTTTTTCTCCTATGATGACGTCATCGATGACGTCACACCACGTGACCATGTAGTTGCAAACCCCTTGCCACTAAGACAACTTCACCCAAGTTTGGTTGTCTGAAGTTCATCCCTTCCCGAGATATATTCTTTTTCTCCTATGATGACGTCATCGATGACGCCACACCACGTGACCATGTAGTTGCAACCTCCTTGCCACTAAGACAACTTCACCCAAGTTTGGTTGTCTGAAGTTCATCCCTTCCCGAGATATATTATTTTTTCTCCTATGATGACGTCATCGATGACGTCATACCATGTGACCATGCAGTTGCACCCCCCTTGTCACTAACCCAACTTCACCCAAGTTTGGTTGTCTGAAGTTCATCCCTTCCCGAGATATATTATTTTTTCTCCTATGATGACGTCATCGATGACGTCATACCATGTGACCATGCAGTTGCAACCCCCTTGCCACTAAAACAACTTCACCCAAGTCTGGTTGTCTGAAGTTCATCCCTACCCGAGGTATATTATTTTTCTTCTTTGATGACGTCATCGATGACGTCATACCACGTGACCAAGCAGTTGCACCCCCCCTTGCCACTAACACAACTACACCCAAGTTTGGTTGTCTGAGGTTCATCCCTTCCCGAGATATATTCTTTTTCTCCTATGATGACGTCATCGATGACGTCATACCACGTGACCATGTAGTTGGACCCCCCTTGCAACAAACGCAACTTTCCCGTCCCCGACCCTCCCCATACACAAGTTTGGTTGCCTGTGCTTCATCCCTTCCTGAGATATGATAATAAACGGAGAAGGGTCTTGGTTTACCTGTGGTGGGGCACGTAGACCGACACGCACGGACGCGCCCGCGATACCCAAATGGGAATACCGCTGAACCATGAAAAATGAAGTCGATCGTATACCTGAGTTCTACTTTGAGCTATTGTATTCTTCCTGCGATACCTATGGTGCTGCGCTCTGCGGCCTTCGGCCGCTAAGGAGCTCCGCTAAAAAAAAAAATCCCGGAAGAAAACAAATTGGATGATTTTTAGCGGAGCTCCTTAGCGGCCGAAGGCCGCAGAGCGGAGCACCATAGGTATCGCAGGAAGTACTCAATAGCTCAAAGTAGAACTCAGGTATACGATCGACTTCATTTTTCATGGTTCAGCGGTATTCCCACTATAGTATCGCTGGCGCGTCCGCGCGTGTCTGTCTGCGTGCCCCACCACAGGCAAACCAAGACTCTTCTCCGTTTATTACTCATATCTCAGGAAGGAATGAACCTCAGACAACCAAACTTGGGTGAAGTTGTCTAGGTGGCAAGGGGGGTGAAACTGCCTGGTCACGTGATATGACGTCATCGATGACGTCATCATAGGAGGAAAAGAATATATCTCGGGAAGGGATGAACCTCAGATAACCAAACTTGGGGGAAGTTGTTTAGGTGGCAAGGGGGGTGAAACTGCCTGGTCACGTGGTATGACATCATCGATGACGTCATCATAGGAGAAAAATAACATATCTCGGGAAGGGATGAACCTCAGACAACCAAACTTGAGTGAAGTTGTCTATTTGACAAGGGGGGTTAAACTGCCTGGTCACGTGGTATGACGTCATCGATGACGTCAACATAGGAGTAAAACAATATATCTCGGGAAGGGATGAACCTCTGACAACCAAACTTGGGTGAAGTTGTCTAGGTGGCAAGGGGGGTGAAACTGCCTGGTCACGTGGTATGACGTCATCGATGACGTCATCATAGAAGAAAAAGAAAATATCTCGGGAAGGGATGAACCTCAGACAACCAAACTTAGGTGAAGTTATCTAAGTGGCAAGGGGATGCAAGCTATAGTCACGTGGTCTCTCATTAACACAGAAAAAAAGTAACCGGGAGCTCCGCTTTTAGCCAGCGGCTAAATCTATATATTAGGATTTTGAATAGCTTTGTCTGCCATAAAGACAAAGTATTAATGTAACGTTTTCAGTTCCTGGGCCATTTTGTGGCTTAAACAATATTATAACACAATACAAGCTTCTCCAGACATTCAAACAACTACCGGGTACCTGAAAGTGAAAGTCAAACAATTTCTGAATTTGCTACGAAGCTATTAAATGAACGAATGCCGTCGCATAACGAATGAACTATTTCGTAGTTCACTGAAGGCAACTGAACATCATTTTTGTTAGAAATGCTGATATGGGTTGTTTTATTCTTGAAGGCAATGTTTTGGTCTGAATAAAATGCACTCATTTCCGCCGTCTGGATGGGGGTCGTCCAATGTAGTCCAATGTAAATTTTCGCTTGCACCAACTAAACTGATTGACTTGGCTGACAATCTCGGCGATGGCGGAAAGCAATCAAACAATTCCTGCTATGAAACCTTGCTCACTCGCTCTACATTAGCGGCGAATAAACAAGACTATCTTGCATTCATATTGCCTGCGTATTTAAATCTTTTGCGATTTTCGCCCAGACAGATACATCTACATTTAAATTTGCAATTGTCAAAGGTGTAAAATTTGGACTTGCCATAGCAGACACAACAAAACCCGGAAAAACATTGCGGTTGCAGAATTAAAAGTTTCTACATAGCCATCGGTTAAGATACAAACACGAAAGTATAAGCGAACACGTCATGACATATATTAAAATCACCGACGGCCTTTTAAAATACATACCAGTGCAATATCGCTTCGGTAATGTCTAGAATAGAAAGCCAACCGCCGTATATTAACCTTGAACTTGACAAGATTCTCCAAGCGCTTTCAGACAATTCTTCTTCCAAAAAAGTTTCTCCAAATCTGGAATGTTTCTCCAAGAGCCTTACGTAAATATCTCCTGGTGATTTCGACGAATCTGGGGTTATATTTCTACGAAAGTAAAATACGTAATGAAAAGCTAATTCCTAGAAATCGGTGCATATTTATTTTTATTTATTTATTCTGCTTCGCCATTAACAAAAGAAAATACAACAATTATACAAACATATTAAACCAATTACACATCACGAGACAAACAAACATGAACATCTGGCGGGGAGTCCACAACAGCGTTAGCCAATTACTGTGGTCCCTTAGTTGTACACAAGACAAAATGACCCATATATTTTTCAGATAAATGTGTGACGGGGAGGCTTTCTGATTGGATGAATTCAAGGCTCCCCGTGTACAAGTCACAAAAGAACTAGTCAAAATCTACTTCCTCTAGGATCAAATCAACAACATATTTTTTCTGTTTTTTTTTTTTTTTTTTGCATGACCGTGCGGATTTTCTTGCATATTTTTTATCCAAAGTTGAAGCCTGTTAGGGAAGCGGTCAAAACATCTGTACTCGACCGGGACCCGATTTTATCGCGGGAGGTGGTAGGTCCCGGGCTGTACCTACCCACCCGTTTTTTCAATGCCCATTTTCTCCATGCTCAAGTAAGGGGTGTTGGATTTTATTGCATGGATGCGTTGCTCTCGCTATGAAGAAGACGGTGCTGGGCTAATCTTTTGTATTCATTTATTATTTTACGAGATATTCGCAGTTAAAAATGGCTATTTTTCCTAAAAGAAGGTTGGCTGCGGTATACACCACCCCATCGGGTCCCATTCTAGTACAGATGTTTTGACCACTTCCCTTATGGCCCGTATCTCTGCGTGTGGCCCCTTCCCAGAACTTTCCGCTCGCACATGCGCAAAAAAACGAACTGCAAAAACTAGCAACAGGGAAACCAAAGCCGAATACTTGAAAATGCTGTCATTTTCAAGCATTTTTCAAGGCATTTGCCCTATTATAGCGCTGACATCATCCATTGTTATTACAAGAAATGGATTGTTTCACAGAACAAAGGAGGTTATTCAATCTACAGTTGGCTGGTATTTTTTAGGGGCCGACCATTTGACCTCTGGGGGGAAGGGAGGGGTTGGATGATCTTGAAAAAAATATAGTTCAGAAAATTTCCTGCACAGCATATTTGTTAAAATCCTCAACTAATTTTACGAAATAAATATCCTACAATATCTTGAATGTGCAATTTACCCCATGCTCCCTGTCTGCTTATCCTCTTCCTTTTGCACTTGCTGTACAGATCATGCCCAAACCTATACAAGTATAAGGAAAATAAGGCATTTAATCGAGGTAAACCCCCCAGATGAGCATAGTTGCTCTTGGGGGAAAACTCTGAAAACAAAAACAAAAAACAACAGCGGTGACCATAGGTCTTTTTTGAGATACACTGGAAGTCATGGATTGCAATGCATTGTGGTCTAGCTTCGGTACAAACAAATCACCAAACGTAATGGGCAGTTTTCCCAGTGGAATTTTTAATTCCACTGGGAAAACTGCCCATTGTTTAGTGAATCGTATTTGAAATCCTATAAAAATGTGGCGTAAATAAGTTTTCTTATCTTACACACTGACGGGTTTCTCTTTGCGTCAATGTTTTCAGCGTTAAATCAGATCTTTGCCCGCTAGATTAAAACAAATTTCATTAGATGACTAAAAACTATGTAATTCTGCCAAGTTTTATCTGCATAGCATATTGGGCAATTCCAGAAAATAAAGGTACCCTCCCCACGGGCGGCACTAGCTTTTGACCCCCCCATGCATCCAGAATTTCCAAAATGGTTTACCCCCCCATGCATATAGAATTCCGGGCAGGTTAAAGAAATCCAGCTTCGAAAACCCCCCCTTGCAATCAGAATTCCGAGCTCTTAAACCCCCCATCCCATCAGAATTTCCAAATGCCGCCCGTGGGGGGGGGGGGGGGGGGGGTACCTTTATTTTCTGGAATTGCCCATTTGGTATCCAAGATAGAGCGGATTTCAGATGACCGTCGTGTTTGCAATTGGTTTGCTTTCTCATTGGCTGCTTATTTCTATCAACCAATCAAATTGCGAACTAATTACAAGCAAGGAATTACTAGCCAATTGGTTCGGCTCCTGATTGGCTGGGCTGGAAACCATTCAGCAGTAAGTTGTAATTACTCTTGTTTCTGATTGGCTAGTGATTGCACAATTGCGCTTACTTTCACGATGGTCATGTGAAATCCGCTCTATACACATTTGAATACCAATTTTATTTACAGTGAAATGTATGACGCCACCATGTTGGAGCACATTGGTGGTGCATGGTCACTGCTGGAATTGTCACTGATACATAAGGACGGCAGGGAGGGAAGGGGCCCAGAGAGCGGACAAAGCAAAAGGAAAGACATTGTTTCCTCATTCCATTGTATGACCCTCTATAATTGTTTTTCACAAAGAGTACATATTTGGCATAGCAAAGGAGATGGTACGTATCCCCCCAATATTTCAAAAAAAGTTTATAAACACCTGATAAAAAAGTGTGCAATCAATGGTGCACACTCATTGTATACTAGTCGCTCCCAAACTTTGCAAAAATATTGAGATTCTCACTCATGGGGCAGGTGGATATAGAGCATATCTGCAAGGTCTGTCATTGCAACCATGGTGACTATATTTAGGGTTTAGCGAGTCACTAAATGGCAACTTTCCTTTCCAGTCTGTAGGTTTTAAAAAACTTCCTTTTCTCAAATTTAGCTGTCAACAACATGACTCATGATAAAAAGATGTGACCAGATTTCTTTTATGGTGATCAAGCCTTACTATTTTGTTGACTAGAATTTTTTTATTAAGGCGCCAAAGGCACTTCTCAAAAAAAGTTCATGTCAGGCCCTGGCATGAGAAATTCCCAAAGTGTCAATATGGGTGACAAAAGGAAATGATTTTTGACAACATTTTGTGGGTGTCAGGCTTCAAAATCTTGTGACACTTATTGGTTATGGCATCAATCCAGCAGGCCATAGGGGAGAGTTTTATCATGACTCACATTCACATCATAGTGGTGGTCACGTTTCTTGCTTTTCTGAAGAATGATACTTTTGATTGAAAAGTTTAATGTTGCACTACCCTGCGAGCAGTGATTTCCTCCTCTCTTAGGCTGGCGGCTAATGAGGAAGAGAAACCATGGCGGGCGAGCATTTAGCACCATCCTTAAACTTGGATGAATAAATTAACTCAAAAGCAGTAAAACCGGTTTTAATCCTGTTTGACACTGGTACGTGATGACATATTTAATAACAGTTGAAACTGCCATGAATCTAAAGAAGCCACAAAAAAGAAATAAAGCTCAAAACACGGCATAATAAATTTCTACAAGCAATAGTAAGCTTATCTGCATAAATTCTAACACTTCGGAGATGGAAAACTACGGAAAACTAGCTGGAAGTTGTCACGCGAAAGGTCAAGCCCCATGTGCCAAGTCCATTAGCGCCAGATGTGACTTGCGTTACTCGATGGAAAACCAAACGGTCGCTCGCAGTGGTTTCTCTCGCTCACAGTGGTTTCTCTCCCTCGCTAGCTGCCGGCCTAAGAGAGGAGGAAATCACTGCTCGCAGGATAATGTTGCACCTAACCTCACTTTACTGTTTAGCTGCAGCCCGTAGAAAGGGAAAAAGGAGGGCATTTCATTCTTGTTCCCAGAGCCTCTCAGTAATGCTGTCAGAGGATCTGGTGCCAGATAAAACCAGATGTCTGGCTTTTTTGAGTGTGAAAAACGATCACTCGCATTTTCTAACAAATTTCTAACCCTGACCAAGGCAGAGTTAGTCAGATTTCCAGAAAAAAATCATTATACAATTTTCTTCAAACTATGAAGCAGGAAGTTACCACTGTATGCATTGCTATGGCACCTCAAAATTCAATGTTGCGATGGGCGATTGTTGGCTGTCAATCAAACCAAAACGTTGGATTCGGCCTGGTTTAGGATTACAAAAAAGAGACACTGGAATTCATTCCAACCCTAAAATCAATGAAAAAATCACTAGAAAAATATCGAAAGATCAGCTTCTCCTGAACACCCAACGTTTTCAGGTGCCTGGAAATATTTTCGGGCCCGAGAATTCTTGGGTTGTTCAACCGTGGAAACAAGCCCCTGGCCCTACAAAAGTATTTTGGAGGTCGAGGGCTCCAGTCCAAAATGGGTCCAGGCTCCATTTGAGAAATGTTTTGGGATTTGGGGCTCCAGTGCATTTTGAAGGTGTTTTAGGGAATCCCCCCCCCCCCCCCCCCCCTTCCCGAGGCTTGATAGAACTAAAATGTATTGGTTAGAAAATTACAGATAAAATATAAGTACTTAACTTAAGTAAGGTTACCAAGCCTCAACCTCCCGATAGTTTTGATGCCATGTTTTAGGCACCTTGGGCCAATACTTATGAGTATATTATCACTCCTGGGACATCACAATTCCATTATAAACTTACTTGCTATATCTGACTGTTTATTCCACAAGTTGACTCCGTCCAGGCCAACAAGAACACGGTCCACAAAAGTTACTGTCGAACTCCTTCACGACGAGTTTCTCGATTCTCGGAAGTAGAATGGGCTGCATATTGGAAGACACAGAAACCGTAATATGGGTTTCTGAATTCCTAATACACGTCTTTGTTACTTGGAGTTTAAGTCTGGCAGCCCTGGCCGAGGTTTTAAGGTATTAAAGCAGGTAAAGAACAGATATTTCACTCGATCGAAAAAAGAACGCCCGCGCTCGCGCGGCGATTCAAACAAACATGACACGATGTCACGTGACACGTGCTTGCAATCCACAGGAATACCAAAAATGCTCAATAGTCCCTTGCACGCTCTAGAATTAGCTCTGATATTGATCTTAGTAAAAAGGAACCAATTCAGCAAGCTACAATGCAAACTGACAATGGGATCAAAAATACACTTGCTTTTTTAATAGGGTTGGATTATCCATTGTACGGTTGTACTTTTGAAAACCCGGCAACAAAGGCAGAAATGTAACTGTAATGTACCGCTGATCGATATCAGCATCGATCAAGGCCGTCACATGAGTGCAAGAGCTTTTTACCACTTGGTAATAAGCTCTTGGTGAGTGCTATTTCCTGTCTACGTCCCCCACCGCACAATGTGCACAATCGATCCTGCCGGTTGAAGTGATTCGAATACAATCGTGTTATTTATGCAAATCGCGCGCCCCTACAAATCTCATCGCTTGGTTATCCAGGCAGAATAGAGTTCTAAAGTGTGACGGAACAAATTTGAAAAATTTCGAATGTCAGACTTTTGTCCCCGAATAATGAAAGAATAACTCCAAAGAACGTTGCATGCAAAAAATGAGGGTGAATCGGTTGAAACGCGACCGAGATATGGCCAACTGAATACATAATTTTCTTTAACATTAAATCACTGTATTTTGGACTCAGTTCCAAACAGCAAAAATACATTGCTCTTTTTTAAAGAAAATTATGTATTCAGCGGGCCATATCTCAGTCGCGTTGCTGCAACCGATTTGCCTCATTTTTGGTATGTAGCTTTCATTAGAAAATGTGTTTTTTGTGACGTACTTGGGCTTTATTCTCACTGTGAAGATATCGCGAAAATAACCATCTACAAACAAAGTTTTGCGAAATCAATGCAGAAATATCGCACTACTTCACTACTATGAAATTGTCCGATGGAAATGGATGCTTTCTCCAACTCGGTATATTGCTAGGCTAACAAAATGGCGGCCGTCTGATAAAACCAGCCACCAACGCATTAGCGTCGTGCTTGTAGGCGGTAGAGGGGGTACGGCCGTAGGGGTGTTTTCGCCATAAATCCAAGATGGCGGCCACGACGACCAAGATCACGAGTTCCCGCGATAACACCCCCCGCAGCCTGAAAGCTACCCTGGGTACCAGAGGCTCGAAGCTTCACCCGTTTACTGACACGCTAAGCCACGACGCCGCGATGATCAGTAAATATGCGTTTGTAAACGAGTGAAGCTTGGAGACTCTGGTACCCAGGGTACCTGAAAGCAGGCTACACCAACGTCTGCAATAAGCAGGCTAGTGCATGGACTTATGACTTATGTGCCAGTAGACGTTAAGTGAAGCCTGTTCGTTTACTTTGTTTCTAACTTTTTTGAAAGTGTCAAATTGCTAGCTCTTTCTTGCAAGCGTGAACCCTTTCTGTGCGCTTGAAACGGCTCAGTACATGCAAAGCGGAGCAAAGTAGAAAGCAAAATCATCGAGTTGGTTTTCACTAAAATTTGCAACTACAAGTCCTATTCAGGAGTTAAGCCTGTTCGATAAAATCGCCTCCTAAGTTGGAAATTTTAAGACCCATTCTCAACTAAAATTTAGGGTCTTGATCGGACCAAAATGGGGGTAAACCGCCCAGGCGCTTTCAAGCGTGATATCGTACTAGTAAATAAGAAATAAAGATAAGAATTAAAGAACTGAACTGAAGGTTTGAACTTATAGCGATCTCACAGCGAGATAAAGTACAAGTACTAGGACGACGGTTTTTAGTAGGGAGTATACCAACACGGGAAGGAACGCACACAAGACTTTCTAATTATCGGGCGTTGTAGCAAGGGCACCGTCATTGCCAGCTTTTAAGGGCGCCACCCTTCCTGCAGTGAGAACAATGCAGGCCCCTGGCCAGATGCGCAGCCATTAACCAGCCCCCCCCCCCCCCCCCCCCCGCATCCATCCTCTCCCCCCTGAACTTTGAATTAACTTTAACACTACGCCGAGGGTAAATTGTATTGTTACACGCCTGCTACGGCGAAGATCGCGTGACCATCCATATCCCACCCCCTTATGCCTTTGGTAACGTTAAACAGCAGAGACGATTCATTGCTTAGTTGACTTTATTTCATATCGTCGCTCCAGAATCGTTCTTCCGAATGCATGCGAACGGAAACTGCGTTTATCTACTCTACAATAATCACTAAAAATAATTACAAACACAGTATGTAGCGTACATATAGTATAATCTTGCGTTAATAAATCGTAGGAGAAATTAAATATAAACTATTATTTTAATTTTTGACAAAGTTCAGATCAGCCTTGTCGGATTACTTTTAATCATTGATAGTTCAGTTTTATCAATTCGGTACAGCAAAATATATGATATGGAATATAAAACGCGAAAGCGGATCCAACTTTTCCACGCTGCAAGGCATCATTTAAACAATAACAAATTTTCAACATTAACAGGAGCTCCTGACACGTTAGGCCCTGTATTACCTCGATTCTGGTCACGTTGTTTTATCTCTGCGAGATTTTATCCAATCAGCACCAAATTTTAAATATAAAGCGAACTCATTGAGCTTACAAACTTGTTTTTTTAGAATTTTCAATCTAACGGACTTTGGCGTTAGACTTTGGGAAAATGACGTCATCAAATGCTCATTAAAATTCAGCAATCAAAATTTGCCATTTTTGAGTGCGCCAAATGAAAGATCCCATCTAGCAGGCATCAAAATTGCAAACCATTTTACAATATCTTATTCCCTTCTGGAGATATGATGTTTTGAAGTTTGGAATTTCCGCCATTTTGTTACTAAAAATAGAACAAAATGGCGGAAAATCGAAACTTTGAAAGCCCATAACTTCTCAATGGATTAAGTTATCTCGAAAAAATTTTCAAATTTAAAGCCTACTTATTCAGATCTTTCATTTCGTACTCTCAGAAATGACCAATTGCGATTTTGAAATTTGAATGAACATTTGATGACGTCATTTTCCCGCCAAAACCCGTTAAATTGAAAATTCTAAAAAGAACAGAAAGTTTGTAAGCTCAATGAGTTCTCTTTACATTTCAAATTTAGTGTTGATTGGATGAAAACTCACAAAGATATAAGAACGTGACCAAAATCGAGGTGTTATAGGGCCAGCGTGATGACATTTCCCATGTCCGATACCATCAAATGGCATCGTTTCCTGTATGGGACATCCTGTGCGAATTTCAGTCCGCTCGCAGAGTCTACTTAAAAAGAAAGCCTCACTTTTCTGACACAGCATTTGCACACCGCAGGAGCCCCATAAACGTTGCGATATGATGAAAAACTTAGTAGTATTAAGTCTGATGCCTTCATACAGAAGATCGCGAACCTTAGACAACCTTATTTACAATCTTAACCGTATTTAAACTGTAACACTGCGCAATTTGGAATATAAAAACTAAGATAATGTTATTCATTATAGCTCTTATTTACATTTTAAAGTTAAAACTCTTGAGTGATTTAAATGGCGTATATCTATATCACTCTGCAGTTCTATCTACATGTGCATTTGACGCTAAACTACAAGCTTTCAGCTAATTATCATCTTTTTAACGAAACTAGGCGCGTCTGCTTGCGGTTATTGGGCAGTCGCAGCAATAATCTGCAGCCCTGTCGAGGACCCATGGTTCAGGTACCCTGGAAATTTAAAATTGTCCTTTCCTGGAATTCCAGTGAATTTTGTAATGGCCGCCCTGGAAAGTATGTTTGCCCACCTTGGAAATTCATATTTTAAGGATACCAACCCTGAAATTGTGTTCCAGTATCATTGAGCACCCACCCTGGAATTCCAGTGGTTCTTGATGACCACCCAACCTAGAATTTCTCAACAGGGGGAGTGCAGTTATTACAACAAGCAACTGCCCATTAATTGGACACATGTCTATATCAATAACTCGTTCTATGTTTCGCATATTCACGAGTCGAACTAAGAAGACGCGAAGCTTCAAGCTTTTAACATGTTCTGCTTGGCTCACAGATGTTCGCCAAAGGTCAGACCAAAATAAGAAGAAAATAGACGATATCCTTTAGATCGAGAACTAAACCAATATTTCATAAAACAACTTTATGAATTCGAATAATAAAATATAAAACTCAAGACGCACTCGATGATCAGATTAAAATAAAATAAAATTTATCATCAGTACAACTGGCCAGTTGGCGTGCGAACCTGCGCACGCGCCGCCTTGAGGACCTTAGACGATTCGAACTTTTTGGAAACTGTTTCCAAGAACACAAAGCCTTCATACGAGACACAAAAGAAACTTTTTGGAAACTGTTTCCAAGAACACAAATCCTTCATACGAGACACAAAAGAAACGAGTGCAAAAAATGAGTGATAAGTCAGTAAAGGGTATTGTTTTCTCTCTCGCCATATTGGGTTGGTAAATGGAAAATAACAAGTTAAGAGTATTTTTTTGATAGGCGAGTAATCCAATCTCCTCTCCCTTACACCTTAGAAACTTAAAATTGCAAATATTGAAAAACAGAGAGTGGAGTACATCAGGGATGTCCTCTGCAAGTTGATTTGAGTGTGTTAGTACAATATAAGCATCAATGTGCTTGCCGTCAATGTGATATAGTAGCCATCAACATGATGCACATATAAATGAGTGATCAATGTCTTTAAACAAGACTTCGCAAATGTATAAACCAGGAGCGGATCCAGGATTTTATGGAAGGGAGTCCCGATGCTTAATATTTCGCGAAGGAAATGCGCCGTCGTGGAAATTGAAGAGCTCTAATCAGCCACACTTATTGTTTTCATTCCATATTAGCAGGCGTCTAGAAATCTCGAAATAATCATCTGCAAACAAAGTTTTATTCTTCCTTTACCGAATTCAATCGAAAATATCGCACTACCTTCCCTAAATCAGCCGATGGAAATGGATACTCTTCCTGACTCGGTATGTTGCTAGGCTGACAAAATTGAGGCTGACTGAGGCTCTTGGACACAACAAGGGTGTCAAAATGTTTACAAATTGCAACCCTAGGGGAGAGGGGTACCAAGCATTACAGGACCCCCCGGATCCATCCCTGATTTTTTAAACTTCGCCGGCTCTTTCATAGCGAAGCAGCTCCTATGAAAACAATACGGTACAGATAGTCACTTAACATGTAAACTAGTGTAACATCGCACTATTAAATATATCCATTGTGTTACTTAGTGATAAATATCTCGTTACTTAACCTAAAGGTATAAGGCTCTAGGTCAAATTATGGAACATGTCTATTCCAAGATGTTTACTCCTAAACATTGAATTTATTTTTTTCAGCCACCAGTTTGTTGTCTAAATAGAACCTGAGGAAGAAAGAAGTAGCTAGAGATGGAGCAAGACATCCAACATCTCGATACGAGAAGCGTGCATCGTGTTTCCGATATCTTAAAAAAAATCATCGAGCTTAATTCTTTCTCTGGCTCACTACTCAGACCAAAATGGCGGCTCACTAAATTAAAATCTCCTTACTACATTAACTATAACCTGAACCGCATGAAAACTCACGTAACCTCACATTGTTGATTTCCCGCGCGGCGTTGGACCAGGTTGCCCTTTGTCACCATATAATTTTAACATCTGCGCGAGTAATCAGGTAGTACTACAAGTAGCTAAATGTGTTATGCTTCTATAGATCCCATGACTGATAGATGATACTGCCATTAAGTTTCTCATCCTCTACTCTCTTGTTAGCCTTGAATTCTTCCATAAGTTTTGAACAGCGTTTGTCTTTCTCCGCCGTTGAATATTTGTCAACTTTATATTTAGAAGGCGCAATATCCGGAGAGAAGTCAAGCACTTCAGTTGTCGACATCTTTTCAAACTTTTCCTTGTCGAGAGATTCACTGGAGCTACCGCTTTCCAGATCAATGCCTAAACGACGTTGCAAGTCCAGAAGATGTCTCATATTAGCGATCACATTCGGTTTATAAGAAAAGCCCCCGGTCTCACTTCCGCTTTCGAATTCACTTCCGGTTCCTTCTCGGTCCCACTCGTATGGCTCCTCCAAATGCGGAAACCGACCAGCGGGTATGTTTTTCCGCGCATGCCCTCTTAAGGAACCAGTAGTCCTGCCTCTGCTGCCCTGGCTTCCATAGCTACCTCGCGACGAGGAAGTTTCGAAACCGCTAGAAGACGTTACACTAGACCGTGTCGACGCTTTTGAAAATCTCCTGGACTGAAATGGAGAGTCAATACTACTAGTCTCGGCAGAGGAGACCTGGACAGAGAATACACCGCTGGACGCATCTGACGGGGATCGCGGGGGCGAGTTCCCATGCCGGTAATACGGATCGCACGCCTTGAGCTGATCCAAAGAGTCCGTAACTTTTAAATCCTTTAAGTTTGTAACAGCATCAGGTTTCGGTACTAATTGATGAGGTAATGGCTTTGCATTGCGACGTTCGCGATCAGTTTTGTTAACGTGTTTGACGTCCACTTCGCTCGTGTCCGATGCAGATCCGGAATCGACGCCTTTGAGATACGAGGCCGCTCGGTACAAGTGAGACATGTCAGGTTCGCCAACAAATGACAATCGCTTGCTTTCTTCGTTTCCAGCTTCATGTAGCTTTCGGGCAATCTCCGCGTCCACGTCGGAATCCGAGAGCGACACGAGCGAATGCGCTGGCGAGACACTGTTGTCGGAATCCGAAGGATTAGCGTATCCTATTTTTGTCCTTTCGTGTCGATCATAAGGTTTCCCGAGAGAACCCTCAGACTCGTTATCCCAGCTTTTAAGCTGGTCCACGTAGGAGAGTTTCTGAGAATCAGTCCGCTCTAAATGAAGATACGAGCTATCGCAGCTTTCCTCGAGAATTTCTTTGGCACCGGCTTCATTACCATGGTTACCGTCGATGTTATCCTCGCAGAGGCACTTAAAGCTCGGCTCAGAGTCCTGCTCGGTTATCGGCTTTAGCTCGGGTTGCTGCGAAACGAACCCCTCGTAAAAGGACGAAGGCCTTCCGCCCCGCCGCCGATGCCCCCGACCGAACGAGTCCAGCGAATCAGTATCCGAGTCCCGTGAATCTTTGTTATTGTTCGAGTCGTCGGACGTCCGTCGGAAGAATTCCGGAGTTGACCAGTGATGCGAGTGTTTACTCGAGCGCTTAAGTGCACTTTCCGATGTATAATCACTCTCTTCGGCAATAGCGTTAAAGCGAGGCCCTCGATGGGCGACTCCTTTGTCGAACTGCAAACTCGTATTGGAATCAAACTTTTTCACCAAGTTAATCTTTGACCCTTTGTGCTCGTACAAGGCGCGCTTACGTGACACTCTGTCCAGCGAGTCACGCGATCCTTCTGTTGGTGACCTGCAAAACTGATCGTAAGAGTCACGCACTTCCCGCGAAGCAGGCCGGGAAAGTGTGCAGTCGTACCATCCCGAAGGCTCCCCGAAGAACCGAACTTTATCCCTCGGAGAGTGCATCGGCGACTCGTCGGAACTTTCTACAATGTGTTCCTTGTGCCTTAGCATTTGCCCTCCGTAAGGCTCGTCCAGGGCTGACAACAGAAACATGTCCTCTTCTTTGATCGTTTGTCGCTTGATTTGGCGATCTGTTCTGTCTGGTACGAAGCGGACAGCTTCTGGCATCAGTTTGATTTCAGAGTCGCAAAATTCATCCAGCTCTGATTCGCCCTCGTATGAGTGGGTGGTACTGAAGGAAATGAAATACAAATTAGACACAAGAAAAGTGGGAATATGCCAACCAGAGAAGCTCTACCCGGATTGAACTCAAAACATTAATGGTAAAAGATCGCCGCTCTACCAAGTATGCTATCACTAGCCAGGGCTTTCAAAACTGTTCCGCTGTCCCTGTACACTGATAACAAAATTTATCATTTGAATGCCAATATCATGTTCCTTTTTGCACAAAACTCCTGCATAACAATCTCTTTACTAATGGCGATATCTCTAAAAAAAAGAAATATTTTTTTTTAATGTTTAGTACGTAGCTGCGAGCTCTGCGCATTGGTAGCTACGCCCCTGCCAGACCCTGATGATGATTCCAATACGATATGAAAACCAGAATCCTCGCTATGAGTTTCTCATGCGGGCAATGATTCGACTCGCACCCTGACGGGATGAAGGATTTTTTTTTTCAATCCTGATTGGCATACTTCGAGTTTACACCAAGCTGACCACTCTACTGTGCTATCAGCATATCTATATTATATTATCTTTAATGCTCGCTGCCCATGTAATTGGCCACTTAACTGATTCACGAAATTGTAAATATAATTAGATAATAATACACAACAAAAACATTATCCACGTGGTATATTCAAAACTAAAAGCAAGCAAGTTGCAACTAAATTGCGAACAAAGTTAATTTGCTTGTAAGGGTCGGCAGACGTTACAATATCGAAATGATAAACACTAAACAATAATACGAAATACAAACAGGATGTTAGTTTGACTAAATATATAATATATTATTTTATCTATAACTTTGCAAAGTATATGAATGTTTTCTTGCCTCAGTCATTTAAGCAGACATAGAAAAGTCAGCACAGTTCAGCAAGCAATATTATCTGATAGACAACATCTTTGAAGAACAAGATGCATTCAAAATCCCACATGCATAAAGAATTAATGCAAGATTTACCTGTAGAACATTCCCATCTTTACCATCAAAAGGAAATCAAGAGTTACTGTATTAATGCCTTTAAGACATCGAGTGAAATAAAAAGGGATTTAAGCATTTGCTGATACACGTCCATTGCGTCAAACCAGACATGGCGTCTATGTGCCCGTATCTGCATCTGCATTTCTTTCTCACTCCTTAAGATTTTACACCTGATTGCATAAACTTGACACTTAACTTACGGAAATCAGCTGTTATTTGATTAATTTAATCCAAGTGATGCTAATTAGGTATAATGTAGGAGTTACTTTTTATACATTTAAGGACGGCCACCTGTATCTGTTAATCATAAATTGATTATTTATCAATTCAACGGCGAGCTCGAAAGAAAAACTCTGATGACTAATTTCAGGCGGTCTTTTATAATGATCACCTACCCATTTGGGAGCACGAAGTGAACCTTTTTCGACTGTGCTTTGTCCTTTCCTAAAAAATGAAAGAAGAAAGAATCTATCAGCACATCCACTCAAGAGTCCACTACAAAGATTAAGAATCTCCCATATTGGGGTCTCTCCACATAGGCAGGGCTCCAGACTAGATTATTCTGTTTTGCGACTAAGAATTAGTCGCAAAATCGCGAGTGAAAAATATAATAAGATATGATACAAGAGTTGAGAAGGGCTGCTCTGAAATGCCCAACTTGTGGCACCAGAAAAGTGTCTATTTTTAATTTTTCTATAAAATTGAACAGAGACGTGCCTTAAACCAATTGCAAAACGCTGCTGCTATACATAATATAAGGGTCTTCAAGCCATACAAGTAAAATACAACAACAGTTTCAAACTCGTTGTTCAGCAAAATATTTACGTTGCGGGCTTCCTGTGTTGCACCACGCGCGCCAAAAGTGGCGGGGAAAAAAATCAGCAACTCACAAACTTTTTCTCGACAGACGCTAAGGATTTTAATATTTAAGATTATAATGATAATATATAAGATTATAATGATAACGTATTTTAAAGTATAAACAATCGGTATGAATTGCTAGGTAATAAATGAAAAACTAAAATGAAGGTGTTCAATGAGAAAGTTTTACTAACCTTTTCTGCGGCCACGGACGTGCACGAAACAAAAGCAGAACAAACTGATCAGAATGAGGAACCCAATAGCACCCAGGACCCCCGCGACTATGGGTATGACGTCATCGTTCGAAGCGCGCTTCATGACAACAGGAGTACCTAAGAAGCAAAGTGCACTTCATTTAGATTTGTGAGAAGGGGAACGGGAGTAAACATGCAAAAACTGAAGGATAGCGATAGAACTCTAGCATTGTAGTAAAGTAGATAGTAGCACAGAAGCAGTGTAGGGCAGTAGCACAGTAGCGGTGAAACAGTAGATAGTATAGTAGCACAGTATAGCAGTGTAGCAACAGACGTAGTGTAGCAGAGAAGTTGCAGTGAAACATAGTAGATAGTAGCACAGTAACAGTGCAAGGCAGTAGCAATGTAGCACAGTAGCAGTGAAACAGTTGAGATGGTAGCATTAAAGTGTAGAACAGAAGTAGTGTAGCACTAGAAGCAGTAAAACATAGTATATGGTAGCACAGCAACAGTGTAGGGCAGTGGCAATGTAGGACAGTAAGGTAGCATTGTAGCACAGAAGACGTTTAGCAGTGTAGCAAAGTACGTAGTACGGAAGCATACCAGCAATGTAGCACGCTAGCTGTGTAGCACAGCAGTACTACGATGCTGCGCTTTTATGTTTCTTTCTCGCCAAATTCGAGCGAGCGAGGGGAAACGGCAAGGGGGGCATAATGTGTACTTACTGATATGATATGTCTTAGAGACGTATGCCGGGTAACTAATGGCATTTCCATAGGCAAACACCCTGAACTCGTAATCCTTGTCCGGATCCACGTACTCCGACTTCAGAAGATACGTCCGTTTCGTGCCAGAGATGCCATCGTCGGCTGTAATCTGGTAAACAACAACAGTGATTGTTATACATTGTACTCACTATCTCGATTCGGATTGGCTAAGAGCGCGCGCTTTACTTTGGGAATCACGCACTTTGAGGGCCTTCAAGAATCAGCATTCAGCTATTTATTATACATTGTACTCGCTATATCGATTCTGATTGGCTAAGAGCGCGCGCTTTACTTTGGGAATCACGCACTTTGAGGGTCTCCAAGAATCAGCATGCTGATTCTTCAAGAATCAGCTAGCTGATTCTTGATACGCGCGCCATGCATCATGGGACTAGAGCGCTTTCCCTATTTTAACAGGTCGCGATTGTGTAAAATAAATTGCTTGACAGAAAGAAAAGTATTTTTACTGAATCAATGTATAATAAAACAATTATTGAATTCGGTTTTTGTGATCTCCAGAATAAACAATGTCTCGCCAAGTGGAATCAGGCTCGGCCTCACGGCCTCGCCTGATTCCACCTGTCTCGACATTGTTTATTCTGGAGATCACAAAAACCTCATCCAATAATTGCTTACTAGCTGATTTTTGATTCTCATGCGCAATGCATCATGGGACTAGAGAACTTGAATGTTTTCCCAGTTTAACAAGGCGCTTGAGTAAAAGAAATTGCTTTACTGAATCAATGTATAATAAAACAGTTTCAAGTCGGTTTTTTCCAAAATAAATTACGTCTCGCCAAGTGGAATCAGGCTCGTCCTTACGGCCTCGCCTGATTCCACCTGTCTCGACATTGTTTATTCTGGATATCACTAAAACCTCATCCAATAATTGCTTAATGTCAGATCGATTGGAGCTCGAAATAATCATAGTCGCAATTTTATGTCTTGTGCCAACATTATAGGCGTAACTTCTCTCCTCGCAGCCTCCCGGACCGGTGTCACGCTACGCTGAGTGTAGCGTGACCACGGTCCGAGCGGCTGCGAGAAGACTAGACTAAGGTGTAACTGGCTCATCAAAAATCTCTAGGCGTAAATCCATTTGGTGAACACTTTTTTCTACGAAATTTTCTTGATACAGGGAATAGAGTTAAAAGCCTTACCCAAGCTGTTGATGAATTTATCAAGCGATATTCTACAACAAACTTCTTCACTGATGGCCTGCCAGGAACGGGGTTGTGTTGCCATGACAACATGTATCCCTCAGCGGTAATGTTCACAACAACATCGGTGGGCGGTAAAGGTTTCACTAGAAGTGAATGAACAAGTAGTATTATTCGTCCTGGAGTGTTTTGCGGACGTTCCAAAAAGACATGATCCCGTTTCCCACGGGATCCATATTCTAAATACATCTATAAATCTAAATTCTTAGATATTCCTATAACAAAATCGTGACAGCCATGTTTGTGCTAGGGACATAAGCGGTAGGCAAACTTTCTTTTGTTTTCTGCATCAACATGGCCGTCATTGACGTTACATGCAATTCTAGAATACTATAGGATTATTCAAAGTTTCAAGATGCTATTCCTCTAAGAAAATAACAGGCAAGGTTCTCACCCCAGCGACCGAAATCGAATTCGGCTTTTTAAATCTCACTCGTTTTAGCCAATCAACGCGCGCGTAAGAATTGAGCTGTGGGACTCCTTTATCTGTACTTTTATCTGTACTACAGACGAAGCAAAGCAATACATGAATTTAAAATCATTACCAGGTAAAACTCCAGGGACAGCTGAACCTCCTCCAACAGTCGCCTCCAAAATGTTACTAAACAATCCCGCTCCTTCCTTGTTCACGCCGCGCACAGCGAAATAGTAACCAGTCCCCTCTTCCAGACCCGGTATCTCGTGCGTCAGGGTTCCCAGTGGTAGTAGTGGCGTGTTTTTCCATTGATGGTCTGTGTCTTCAGACTTCCGATACCAGACCTCGAACTTTTGGGAAAATCCTCCGTCGTATCCCGCTAACCACGTGATAGTAGCGGTCGAGTAGATCACTCTGACGGCAACGAGTCGGGGTTTCGCTGGAGTGGCTGTAATAGTAAAGATATCAAGAAAGTGCTGTCGTTTTTATGGCAAATCCGCGCGGGTTGCCTGTGGTGTTCAAAACGTAACTCAGGCCCCTCGGCGGGGGGTAAAAACAAAATGGCGACCAGGAGAAGGATGTTTCTCGAGTATCTGCAAGTTTTGGTCAATTTTCCTGCTTATTTCGCTAAGATATGAGGAAAAGTACTTGCAGACCTTCCAAATAAGGTAAGGGGGATTTCCTAATAAGGAAGTTTTGCAACGTCGGCAAAACGACAGTCATTAGTAGCCTGCCGCAGGCGTTTTTTTTTATCGCGAAAAATCTCTGAGTTTATTGCCCGTAGCAGCCATCTTGGACGCGCCGAGGAATGGCCTCGATCGAGGGACGTTGGTTTAATATTTTCAATAGAGTCGTAAAGTGATGACGTCACACAAACAAAATTTTCGGTTTAGCAATATTTGTCCCCGATTTCGAAAGGGCATACCGAATGAAAGCTACACACCAAAAATGAGGCAAATCGGTTGCAACTTGACCGAGCTATGGCCCGCTGAATACACAATTTTCTTTAACAAATCACTGTATTTTTAGTTCAGTTCATAAAGTTTTGAACTGTGTCTAAAATACAGTGATTTGTTAAAGAAAATTATGTATTCAGCGGACCATATCTCGGTCGCGTTTCAACCGATTCACCTCAAATTTTTGCATGCAACGTTCTTCGAAGTTGGTCTTTCATTATTCATGGACTAAAATCTGAAATTCGAAATTTGTCAAATTTGTGACGTCACACTTTAGGACTCTATTGGGTCTCATACATCAAGTACCTAATTTCGTTTGTGGATGGTTATTTCGAGAATTTCTCTTGAGTAGGAGTTTTGCTTCTAATATCTCATGTAAGCAACTACAAAAGAGCTGCTAAACACACGCTTCAATGATCTAGCAAGAAAATGACCCTCATAGTAACTTAGTAATAATTTAGCAGCTCATGTTGATATTTTTTCGTGCCGTCTCAAGGTAAAAAATTCAAAATTGTCCCTGTTGGGAAACATGCCACCAAAAAACACCCTAGAAATATAACATGATATAAGATGGGCAAGTAACTAATTTTCGAGAGTGCTCCCCCCCCCCCCCTCTCCCCCTCCGCCATCCCCTTAGAGTCACAGTCCGTTCAGGCAAAGAATGCTGACTATAAAATGTTACATACCAATTACTGTAAGGGTGGTAGTGTGTACAGCCTGACCCTTCTTCGTCGCAGCAATACACTCATATTCGCCATTGTCCTCTCTGAGCACTCCCTTCATCACAAGGGATCCCCCCTCGGTTTTGGTTCTATTCGAGAAAGCTTTTCCCTTGCGCTCCCAGTTGACTGTGGGTACTACGTTGATTTTTTCGGAGATGGCTGAGCACTTGAAGCGAACATCCTCGCCCAGCAAGACGGTGACAACACTCGGAGGGACTTCGTTGAACTTGGGAACAACTGGAGGGACAACAATTTATGTTATTATATAGCTCGTATTTATTCGATCAAAGCGCGCGCTCTGATTGGTTCTATCATGGTCCAGTAGCCCGCGCGGGCTACAATTAAAAATTGTTGCCCGCGCGGGCGACATCGCTAGAGCGAGAAATTTCGGCGGACTATTTTTACCGTATTTTCTTTTTGCTATATAATAAAACACTTAATGACTGCACCCTCGGGAAACAGCGAGTTTTGTTTTCCCTCGAATCTCGAGATTCTCGGGAAAACAAAACTCGCTGTTTCCCTCGGGAGCAGTCATTAAGTGTATAATAAGTTACAAGAGCCTGTGTCAGCCGCCATTTTGACAGCTTAGCAACATACCACATCGGAGAAAGCAACCATTTCCATCGGCTGATTCAGAGAATATAGAGCAATGTTCTTGTGTCTAAGCATTTTTGATTGGTTAACAAGTCCTTTCGCGTGATGTGATTGGCTGAATGTTCATGAGAAGGCGAGTCTTCGTGCCGTGTCTGAAGTTCGAAAGTTACTACCGTTCTTGACCAACTTCACAATAACCAATCAATAACAACTTCCCTCTTTGTGCCCATCTAGAATATAAGATTCTGTTTTGGAATGCCTATTTGCTCCCATGATGCATCATATGCATCACGTGCAAGCTTCTCCGAATTAAGTGTATGCTATTAATTCCAGGAACAAACAACCTCTAAAACTCACCTTGGACAATGAGCCTTGTGGTGCGTGGTTTCCCTGATCCAATCAAATTAGACGGTGTACACTTATAAGTTCCCATATCTGACCTCCTGACCTTACGAATCAACAGGGTCCCTTTCTCGAGCACGGCGAACCTCGGTGTGGTGCTGAGGTCATTTCCGGCACGTGACCACTTCGTGACGTCAGTAGCGGGGTTACCACGTGACACGCATGGCAACCGTGCGTCGGTGCCTTCACCGACTGTCATGCTCTCGTTGATAACAATGACGTCTGGAGGGTCTGAAAGGAAAGCAAAGTTTTGTTTAGATATCCACAAGCAGAAACATATAACTTAGTTGAAACATGTACCTAACGGCGATCCAAGCTGTGGATTATTCGAGATGAATTTATGACCATATTTGGTCAATAATGAACTCTCGACTGCTAACCCAAGCAGGTTTTCTTTTCATAATATTTCATTTTTCGCTCATATAAAGTAGAGCAACAGTGGTAAGTGATAATATACTAACATTTAACATCTTGAGGTCTTGCAACAACATTATTTTCAAAATCTGTTCAATTGTTTATTCTGCGAATATTCCGCAGCTTGGCACTAAAGTAATGTATATTTGTTACACGTTTCAACTCACTTATATGTTTCTGCCACAAGTTGATCACTTTCTTTGATTCACGTACACTACTCAACTTACATTGAACATCAAGAAACAGCGCCGGCCCAGAATGCCTCACGATGCCACTTCCAGTAGGGTCATACGTTGTTGCTGTACAGCGGTATTCCCCAGTGTCTGTCCTTAGCGCCCCATGTAGAAATAACGACCCAGAAACGAGAATCGACATCCGAGAATTCGCCGCCAAATCTTTATTGTCTTTAGTCCATCGGAACATCACATTAGAGGTTGGTAAATTGGACCCTGCGCCGCAAGTTAGCACAGCAATTTTCCCTTCCGTCACCTTAGTGGTTTTAGACGCTTGTGTACTTGTGCCTGGAAGATTAATCAGTAAATTTTGAGTAAATTCAGCGGATTTTGGGACCAAAGAAAGTATATTTAATGGGTGTTGTGCGTGGTGTATGTGATGTACGTATGACGAGAACAAAGTACGATATGGTGGTACGAGCATTAAAATAAAACCGCAAGAATTATTTAATGCAATTAATTTATGCTCAGCTTATTAATACGATATCCCGCGATCCGATGAACTGGAAAATCGATTGACATACGGCATTCTCGTACCCAGAGCTCCAAGGGTTCGTCTCTTTGTGGGGGAGGCTCTGGGTGACAGCCGCTGGCGCATGCGCAAGATTTGATAGACAGCCGTTGAGAGAAAGAACTTTCTGCGCATGCTCCAACGTTGAAAATCAGCCAATCAGCGAAGGCATAGACTGACATGATCATGGTATGTTGTCATGACAACCAAAAGAGAATCGAGATGTAAACCACGAGGATGATTTCATTGTGAAAATGTTCTGAGCTGGAACATGCAAGTGACTTTTTTTTGAGCAACAGAAAATGATTCGTAAAGAAATGGACAATCATTTGAAATTCTGAAAAATGCATGCAAAGATAACGAGCTTGAGGATTTATGTTTTACGAATATTTAGAAGATAACAGATCCAGCAGAAAATAACATAGGCTAACCTACGAAAAGGTGGTGTTCTATACCTGTACTTCTGAAAAAAGTCGGGCAACCTCACGAAATGGCGGTGTTCTATAACTGTACTTTTGAAAGTAGCCGTCAAATTATGCACCTTATCACCTATCTAGTGCAGACTTATAATCGTTGTATAATTCATAAGGAGGTTTACTAGAAGTTGTTTGCAGTAGCTTATTATCCTATTCTATGGAACAACAAAAAATGTCAAAAAGAAGAGGCAAACCAAGTTTTTTTTTTTTTCAAAAGTCACGAAATTTCTAACCTATAAAGCAACTCTTCCGTCCGGAGTTCATATACTATACTTCATGGCAATCGATGAAACAGTTGGTGGAATGTTCTAGTAGATATGAGAAGACCTTGTAACTCCAGGTTTGGAATTCACCACAAAGATTCTAGCGCAACACAAAATACAGTATATACATAGTAGACGTCAACGCAGAGCTTTGAAGGCATTGACCTCTTGAAGACAATTCAGCAGCATTGCACGGCATTCGAGTCTAGGTGCATCTAGTAAGCTCATGTTTTATACGATCAACGCCAAATATTTTAGATACGATGCTTTTAAGAGAATTAAACGTATTAAATAAAACTTGACCGTTTACATTTGTTCAGGCCTGAGTTACACTACAATAAACAGACGCCTGTGAAATGTTTTCCCCACTTAGTCACAGACTAGTCACAACACTCAGCGCTTACCTCTCAAAACCAACAAAATCCCGGCAATGAAACACAATGTTTTCGACGATTTCATCAGTACAAAGCCAAAATATTTAGACTGTTTAGTCTATAGTTATTTCCTGCTTGTTCTCAGACACGGGAATTAAAGGTGCAAGGGCAAGGTTTTGCCTAGAGAATAGTTTGTTTCGTTCACTGACTGTCACAAAGCGATCCACACTGCCGGTACTTTTGCAAGAGATCCATGCAAACTGGAGTGCCCTATCAAATGATATCTGATACTGGCTATAAAATGTCTAAGGGCAACCAAAAATCCTTAATAACGGGAAGCTTACACTTACAGTTAAAATATAATGGACACTCGGCCAGATAGTGGACACAATTATTTTGCCTGAAACAGTCTTTAAGATACTTAAAAGAATTGCCAAAACCTCGGCTTTTTTCTTGTTAAAATATTCCATACTAAAATAAATAAAACCAAGAGTAAATTGTTCGAGTAGGGTCAAAATCACCTCTGGGTGTAACATAATCTTACTGACAGATTTTGCGTATAATTTCAAGAGCATTTAGAAAAAGATCAGCTACGTAAAGGAATCCACGATAGATTGACATTTTGGCGGGAAAATTGCCTCGAGGCGAGACAGTGCGCCCAGATTCTGGACCCCTTAACCTTCTTTATACCAATTTTAGAGCAGAAAAGGTACCACTTTGAATCGGCTGTGTTTTGTTAAAAAAGAAACGGCTTTGCTCCCGCGTTGCGGTTGAAAAATCGGTGAAATAAAGACCCTTTTTATACCAAAATTGCAATTTTCTCTCCCTTCTTTATACCCAGTCCAGCCTGAAAACCCTACCCCTTTCTTATACCCAGCCTACTGAAAACCCTACCCCTTTCTTATACACCTCCAGCCTGAAAACCCTACCTTTCGGGCCGAGCATCCCCGTAATTCCAATATAGGGAGTACCCCCCCCCCCCCCGGATTTTGGCGCAAAAAGCACATGATACGTGTTAAGTTTACAGACGAATGCATGAATGGACGCATGGAGTCGATGGGTGGAAAGAATGACGAAGCCCGTTACAAACGAGCGTAAACTATATTGCAGAAAATTGTCGATTTTGATCCAAATTTCTCATAAAGTGCATGCTCGCTTGGAAAAGACCTGGTAGAAATGCTGAATGAAAACCTTCTAAAGGAGAAGGATTCTATAGAACTCCTTCTGTAAACATAATATGGAAGTACGAATCTTATCCAGTCAATAGCACGGTTTCCATCGCCATTTTGTTGAGTAGGCAAGAAGTTCAAAACCCCACATAAACACTGCAAACGCAAAGTGAAATCATTGCGAAATATCAAACATATCAACAAAATATTCATCATAGCATTGAGATAGTGACTGAAACAGTTTACCTGCAAAGTTTGGAGGTTATAGCTACTGTATCAATTGAGCAATTGCGTTTTTAATTCTTCATACTGCATCGATGCGTAAAACGCCTGTCAAAATACAGGCTAGATGTCGGAAACTAAAAACTACAATCGCTCGCTTTAGAGAAAGCGTAGGAAACTGAAACTGATTGATTGTTTGGGCAGCTAGAATCATTTTACGCTAAGTATTTTGTTGATATGTGCAATATTTTCGCAATGATTTCACTCCGCATTTGCAGAGTTTATGTGGTGTTTTGTACTTCTTGCCTACTCAACAAAATGGCGGCGGAAACCGTGATAAGGCCTATCCAAAACATGGCGGTATCTGTAAACCAAACCTTTGCCAGGTTTTTTCTGATTAATCAGCGAGACCAAATTTTCGGACGATTTTCATACATAAATTAAAGTTTAGATGTCATCAAAAGAACGGCATAGAAGCAGCTGGGTAGGCATTGGCAAAATTTAAAAGGAACAAAAAAAGGTGACGAAGCGCAAAACAGAAATACAATTTAGATCATGGACGCGAGTACAACAAAGCAAACGAAATGAAGAGGCTAAAAAATCAACGAAAAAATGCGATAACTTATACGCGAGTGTTATTTTTCTTTTATTTTAGAAGTGAATGAAAGTTTAATTTCTAAAATTCCTTACGCTGTACGACTATGTCGAACTCGTGGAAGATCGAGCCATAATCGTTGGTCGCATAGCACCGATATCGTCCAGCGTCGGTTGTGTTGACTCGAGAAATGACGAGAGAGCTTCGTGGTTCTAGTGACATCGCTACTCTCTCCGCTGGTAGCAAACCGTCAAGCCGCTCCCAGTCTATCAAAGGTTTGCTCCTCGGTTCGAAATGACATTCCAAACTGACTGAGCTACCCTCGACTGCTGTTATGCGATCCAACGGTTGTTTGAGGAAGAATGGGGCAACTGTTTGGTTGTCACAAAGAGTTGTTTAGAGAAAGAGAGAAAAGAAAATAGAGTCTGTATTAGTATGGCTGTGTTACTTGGTTACTGGTGATAAACGGGTTCAAAACGCTGCCTACAGCGGTTCGTTTTTGACTCTCTACATTCTACAAGGGATAACGGGTTTGTTATCATTAAAATGTGGTGTTGTAAAATTTTGAACCACAGTTTCGCAACCTCCTCTATGAAGCAAGGGAAAATCGCTTCTACTTAACTTCGATAAAAAGATAACGTCTATAAACGACCTTTGCATTCTAAGTTCAATTTTCACGTTACATTTTTCACCAAAATATTGTAGAACTTTATTGAGTTTATTGACTACAATTCTGTACTTTTGTAGTCTCATTTTAGAATATTTTTTTTAATACAGACTGACAAAATAAAGGACTTTCAAAAATAATACATGGAAATTTTTCATGTTTACCTTTATGTCAAATGACTATAGTTTTATTTCTATTTGTATACAAAAAAGAGAACATTTTTTACTGTCATGTGTATGCCAGTGATGTCATATGCCAGTGAATATCTTTTAGAATTCTTAGCAACCACTGTAAATTACCTAGACCGAAATAATGGGCTGTCAAAAACAACACCACGGATTTTTTCAACATTTATCTTGTGTCAAAGTTGTGAAAAGTATTCGCAAGGTAATTATGGCAAAACACAATTTGCGCAAAGGCCCTCGAAAATGGAAAAAACAAGTCGTTGTACTGTACAAACAGAAGGCTGATTAAACCTCATGCCTCAAGAAGCAATTTCCTTCTTTTTCTAAAGCTAACATCGAGACTTTTCCTTTTTTAAGAAAAATATTGCTTTGAATACAAAATCTGGAGAAGTTTATCGCAACTGGCAAGAAAGATTATACAAATCAACACTATTTTAGCAGATTTTTAAGCAAATGAAGGCATATTAAATTTTCTGTTGACACGTTTTGCCAATCTTTGTTTGCTCTCGTTTGGCAAACAAGTCAAGTCGATATTAAAACCCGATTAATATGCATATTTTGCAAGTGTCGAATCTTAGGAGCTGTCCGATTTTCTAAATCTGGGCATTTTGCAATGCGATAGGAATTCTTCTAAGTAAACCCAGAGATCTATGTTCGAGGGAACTAATCTCTGCAACAAAACTTAAAAAAAACTTTGAATTTTAATAAAACGGTTTTCTGTTTTTGGTAACTTTTCCCGACTTTGTAAAATTATTTTTCTATGGTTCAACACGGCGAAAAAAAGCGGCTAATCGTCTTTTTATTTTGTCCTTGGTATTTTCCAGATAAGGTTTTTCCCAACAACATTCAGTTTTTCATCACTGGCCAAACAACCAGGGCATGTAAATCTTATTTCGCCTCCGAACAAAGAAGGTGTGAGGACCTTTTACAAAAGGCTCTGAAAGTAATTCAGCTTTTTGTGTACTAGAAAAGCTCAAAACAATTGTGTTCTTTGGGAAATTAGCGTACTTAAAAAATACTCGAGCGTACTTTCTTGTACTGAAATTGGAATCCTGTGAATTTGATCCGCTAGGAAATTTTCAGCTTTAAACATTTTACAAAATCCTTGGCACCAGGTCAGATAGAATATGTAGGATTAAGAGCATCAAATTGGGTATACTAATGAGACCGCAAACTTTATTGAAAAGGAACTTTTGTAAATCCTTAAAAACAAAGACACGACAAAATTTCATGCATAACTTGGGTGGGCGTTCGACGGTCGCGCGTTTGTAAAAAGACCGCTGAGAAATTTGTGAACCACAGAAGGTCTCACATATAGGAAGAAAAAATACATAGTAAAATTTGTATTAGCTTTGTTTTCCTATAGCGTTTCCGTGGAGTTTTAGGGGCAGAGAAAAGCCTGAAAGTCAGAGAGATTTCCGATGATTTGTCCAAAAATTCGCTCGCACCCCCATTTCTCTGACCTCTGCTGAATAACCCGCCTAGCCACCTTATATTAGCAAGCGTTTGAAAGGCAAAATTTTCATTTTGGGCTTTTCTTTTGGAAAGCTCAGAGAGGCCCAACAAAATTTTGAGCATAATTTGCAAGAAACTAGACCTGTTCATGCGACGAGTGACATGACGGAAAATTCTTGGTTACACTGAATCTAGAGCCTCGGCGTTCGTTTAAGCTCCAGTACTCAGACAGTCGTCAAACAAACGACATCCGAGACTCTGGATCCAGGTAATTCTTTTCAAAAGATGCAACTAATACGTTGCAACAGTCATGTCATCAAACAGAGCGATATTCGAGATTCTGGATCCAAGGCAATTCTTGGCAAAAGATGCGAAACTAATGCAAATTGTTTTGTGGCGCTAAAAATCCTTTCTTTTTGAGAAGTTGCAGAGACAATTTACAGTTGCCAAAGATACGCCCAATCTTCCCAGACAGAATTCCGACACTTCACTGTCAAAAGATATTAATAATTGTCCCCTTGTATCAGATTTCACCATCAAAACCACACGAAATTGGAGTTCTTTAGGGGCCGACCATTTGACTTTTGAGGGGGGGGGGGGGGAAATTATTTTTGCAAGATTTTTTTTACTTTGTAGGATATGTATTTCGTAAAATTAGTTAAGGATTATAACAAATATGCTGTGCAGCAATTTTTTTTCGGCCCCTCAGGCCGTGCAGGGCCGTGCCCCTTAGGCCCGTTATGGGATAGTTTGAATTGAATAGTTTCTCGTCGGCGAGCATCAACTCCGAACGTGGCAGGATATCATGCAGTGTTCATTTGCCGATTGGAGTCACGAACTACAAGGCTGATCAAATGGGACATTGTTCTTAAACTGAGTGACATAAGTTTAGAAAATGCCATTGGCAATAAAAGATCAAGATAAACGGAATTCATATAAACTCATTGCGTAGTAATGAAGCTACAAACAAAGATTTTTTAATCACGAAATCTGGCGTCGAATTCTTATCAGATACCGCAAAAATGCAACAAACCAATTGTGGGTAATTTTCAACCTTTGCGCATTCTTTACTCCTCGAAAACAAGTCCTATCAAAATGACCACTTCATCACGCAGCATTAGATTATCTCGAACACGATTGATTATCTAATAGATAAACAATTTTCAGTCGCATGCAAGTTTTGCATGCAACATGCGCATCTCGGAAAGCCACTCATGTGCAAGACATTGCGAATTTTGTGAAAATATGACAGCTCATATAACGAGGATCTAGCTAACTTCATTGAGCATTTTCAGGAATTTAAGTTCCACTTCGAAACAGACAGGAAACCAAGTTTGTCTCGGCAAAATTTTCACTAAGCCCATTGTAGTTCATGTGATCCTAGGGGGATCCTGGCGGACCACGGTGCTGACGCGTAACTCTTGCAGGAAATGATGTCATCTCAGAGTCAATGAGAAGTAGTCCTTTTTCTAGACTGATAAATTTCTCATCAAGCAAAGGTTATCGGGCAATTAAAGGAGACTGAAATGTTGGGAATTCAGACTTGTTTAGTAAAGAAACAAAGAAAATAGCAAGGATTTGGAAGGGAGGAAATCTAATCCCGTCTTTCCGGGCATAACTGTGGGCGTACCGAAACCATGATTAATTAACTGGCCCATCTTTTCTAGGAGGTTTATCAACATACAGCACGTGTTTGGAGGCAAAAAGTGAATTAAAGTTAGAGAAAAGTCCCCTACCTTGAATATGAAGTTCGATAGGAGTTCCAGTTTGTACTCCGGCAGTAACGCCCACAGATGTTAAAGTAGTGCACTGGTATTTTCCAGCATCTTTGGAACTGACACTCGATAATAAAATAGCCGATCGATTGACTGCATGTATTCGGCCAGCAAACTTATTCTCATCAACATACGGATTCATATTTGTCTTTAAAACCTGATGTAAAAGGATCTATCGGAGTTGTTAACTTTCCAACTAATTAAGTCAAAATCAGAACCCGCGTCGCAGTTGAGAATGACATTGCCACCAGCTTTTACGTTGACGATATGGGGTACTCTGCTTTGGGCTGCGTCTGGAAAATAAAATCAGAATGGTCATAAAATAAGCAATAATTTTAGACCGGGATTTTAGGCGCCAAGTGTGTGAAGTTTCTTGTTCGAAGTTTCGGAGATTAGAGACCCCAAACGGAGGAGAGTTTGTGACTCACATAATAAACATGCAAATGAGTGCAGTATCGACGGCCAACTACTTCATATTCAGGAGTATAACAGAGCGCCGTAGGAAATCTAAATGTCACTCTAACATCCAAAAATATCGGTTGCAAACTTATAACCAAACTGTAACCTTTCGCCTTATTTATCCGTCTTTTCGCCTTTAAACCGAAACACATCCTCTGTCTCAGCGAAAAGCGAGGCCCGTAGTGAGTCGTAGCACTTTGTAAACATGGGGTAAAGTTTCGCGTCCTACAAAATTCGGATCGAAAAGCAAAAGTCACTAAAAGGCTTCCCCGAGCAGCGATTAGGAGAAATCGTTTAAAAAGGCATTGGAATTGCTCCCCTTGGTATAGATTGATTTAGATTGAGTTAGGACACTTCTTCGAGAGGAATATAAAGAGTAAAAACTCGTCGTCCGCTCTCTCGGAAGTGTGAATTTTGCGTATGTAGATCCTTAGTTCGGTTCTCGCGTGGGACACTTCCAAGTCAGTTCAATCGACTACTTTACTTTATCAAGAATCGACTGGAACAACAACATAAGTTAGCAGCGTTACTCTTAAGTGAATTTCGCTTAAGTGCGGCGCGACATCATAAATTCTACTCACCCGAAATCCCTAGGAGAATGAACCAGAGCCATGCTATAACCCAAATCATGCTTTTATGGAACCTGTAACATAAATCCTCGATTAAACAGCACAATTATGGACTGCCTCCCGCTCGGCACAACAAACGATGGTTGATTTTCCAGATCGGGTAGTTTTCTAGCATCAAAGAAGGCCTTCACACATGATTGTGAAAACAGCGTACCACAAAGCGGCTTCAACAAACTGATATGGACATTTGTAATGAGGCGAGTGACAAAAACCGTTCTCACGGCCGGCGGAACAATCCACTGAAACAAAGGTCAAAATTGACCAATCAGAGCGCGTAATAGAAACATTAGTCAACAGGTTAATGATTCCATGACAACATCAAATACTTGATGCTGAGCAGAAGTATATTGACACACTTTGCCAGGTTGAAATTTCGCGTCTCGAGGTTGAATATAATGAGCAAAATGCAGAAAAAGTTATCAGAAGTGCTAGTGGAGTGTTATTGTGGCAAGAAACAAAGCGCTAAAGCTTCATTAGCACAACAAAGCTGTGCTCCGACCGGAAAACCACGATTCCGAGCTTGTGTTTCTTTGTTCTTGTTGAGTGATCACTGAATAGGATACTAAAAGCCCCCGCGGGCACACTACAGTGTAATTAATTAATTACGGCCTTAGTTAAGTATTAAAATTCAAACCTGGGAATATTTCTAAAGTAACACTTCACTGCCTGATACGTGTAACAACGCGAAGTTTACTCGTCTAAAGTAAATTCATTTCCATTAGTTAATTAATCCCTGTTGTTTTGGCTGTCATGTTAGTTTGTTCGTTGAATTTGTCGACTCCTTGAAAGTGTTGTAATTAAATAGCTTACTCTTTATAGATGTCACGGGGCTTTTGTTTCGTGCTGATGTGTAAACCCTTGTGGTTGAATGAAAAGACAAAAAAATGCAATAACTACTTTGGAAACTTGATTCTATATTTAAACTAAGACGCAGCTAAAAATATCGCGGGAGAGCTCTTTGTTTGATTATTAAATCCAACCGAGTGAAAAACCAAAATATCGCCAAGGGTCCCTGTGTGTGGACGACTGTGCATATGTTTTGATAAAATTCTAGCAACTTCTTGCCTCACAGTCTCCCACAAGACCATGGTGAAAACCTACAGGTTTCATTCCTTTTAGGGACTGTTCGTTAATTACGTCGCAGGGGGGTCTGGTGGTTTTATAGGGGGGGTAAATTTGCAGAACGTTGAAAAACTTGGGGGTAAATTTTTAGAACATGCGAAACTTTTGGGGGGTGCATTTCAATGTCATGCAAATTTTCAACAGACTAGGATTGAGACCCCGTTCACACGGGACCGGTACAAAACCGGACCGGTACAATTCTTGTACGGTACCGCCTGTTCATACGGTACCGGTACAATTCTGGCACGTTTTGCAAAACAGTGTTCACACGGCCTAGCCGTGCCAAAATCGGTCCGGTACCGCAGGTCTCGTGTGAACGCGCGACGGTACCGTACCAGAATTGTACCGGTCCGGTTTTGTACCGGTCTCGTGTGAACGGGGTCTGAGATTGAGTGCACATTTCGTGAAGCACAGAGCACTCCGGAGTGTCCTGGGCCAACGAAAGATTTCCTACTAAAGATTTCCGTCGAACTTCTCCTCTTTTTTCTTGCCAGTTTAGAGCTTGTTACCGGTACATCCTCTTCAACAATCATACTTAGTTAGACGCCATTTTGATACTAGCTTACTAGCTAAGTCGATTAGCGTGCAGGGGGAGGGGGGTAAAATTTCAAATAGCCGTTTTTCGAAGGGGGTAAAAATTGAAACTACGTTTTTTTGAACGGGGTAAGTTTTCACAAAACCTACGAGCAGAAAAAAAAACACCAGCCCCCCCCCTGCGACGTAATTATTAACGAACAGTCCCTTATTCACAAAAAAAAAACGAAACATGAAACTGAAGTCTGAATAGTCGATCAATTATTCCTCTTGTTTTTTATTGGTTGGGTTTGTTGCATATTTTTGTTGTTGTAGGTAATTTTCAGTCTTTCCCAAAAATGTTAATGTCGCAGCAAACAATGATAAGAAAAATGAAAAACTGAATAGTGTTATGATTATTCGTTCTGTTTCTGTTCGGTTAAGTTTGTTGCATGTTTTTGTTAGTAGTTGTTTCGTACACAAAAAGAAGACAAAATCTGCGAAAAGGAGGCACCAGCCCCGGGCATTAAAAAAAGTTCAGCGCTCATTCTATTTTAAAAATTGGCCAAAACGGCTACTTGGGCTCAATCCTTATAGTCTGAGACACAATTCCGCCACCAATGGGTATTTCCGCTCTGCTGAGTTAAGACCCACTAACACCTTAAAAAACATGGATTACGTTTAAAGGATGTGTAATCCATGGACTCCTTAAAGGAAGGCATAATTTGATTCGTCAAGGTAACAGAAAACGTTGCCTAAAAGCTCTCTCTCCTAATATAAATAAACACTACTTTCGCGAGATGTTATCAACATGAAGTTTGTTGTTTTTGCAGATAATTATGCTAATTTGCACAACTTCGGGGTAAAGAAAATACAAATTATAAAACGCTCCAAATCTTCTTGATCTGACCTTTCGCGCACAAAAGAAAAGGGATAATTAGTTCCGTATACTTTTACAAGGTGTTTTACACGGCTTTAACTCCGGAAACGGATTGCCTGAGTTCCTACGGCATTCGCAGCTGGCTTGTACCTGTACTAAAATTAGTCACAGGAGTTTTGCAAGGACATCATTGACATGAAGTTCAAGGGAAATTTAAAACTATCGACTCCTTGAGAAATTATGTGGCAAAGTTACGCCTTTTTGCTACTGACAAGAAATTCCTGCAATAAACAAGTTCGCAAACGTCATTCATCTCTTGCAAATAATGACCGTTTATTTCCAGTGTTCCCCTAAAGTTCACTTTTTTCCTCATCGATGACTGTAAGTCACAATGAGGATATTGGAAGGGCTCGCGCTGTCACTCGCTCACTCACTCGCGTTCCGTAAACTCAACCAACGGGCAACAGGATAACTGTGACCCAATATTACATCTTCCCCTACCTGTTTCTAATTTATTTTACCCTCCCCTCCCACGCCATCATCTTATCCTACTAGAGAATTCAAAACTGGACTATTTTTTCGCGCGCGCCGAGGTGACATCAGTCTAGTGGCTGGTACAGACTTGCGATATAACGATATTAGGAAAATATCACGCGAACAAAATTTAGTGGTTTCAAAACGTACACAAAAAATAACATAACAATGCTTTGGTGAAGTAACCTTAAATGGTGATCCATGGAAAATATTGATTATTTCAATTATTTTCCCATGCTTTTTTCGTTGCAACATAGCGTCCTTGTCACTATGTCGCTAGTGTGCACTGCGCTTAAACGCACAATACGCGAAACATGAAGTTCAAATCAGGCCAGTGGCACTTTAAAGGACTGGCTAAAATAGGGCACATGAAGCGCGCAAACATTGTTTCCTTCATGTTTCCCGGTTAAGACGCGCGGGACACATTGTCGCGCGACAAGACAAGAAACATTTTATATGTTCGAGACACACGAGTTAGATGTTTCCTAGCCTTTCCTTACACAATACGGGACACACGCAACACAATGTTGCGCGCTACATGTGCCCTAGTTTTAGCCGCGACCCAACATTCCATTTAGCATATACAGCTATGTCAAGAAACGTTAGCCGTACGCGCCTAGACCAGGGGCGGATTCAGGAATTTCAGAAAGGGGGAGCCGGATAGTGAAAACATGGGACGAAAATTTACACATTTCCTACAGCAAATACAGTAAGACCCCGTCCACACTACTCCGTTTTCAAACGAAAACGGATACGTTTTGCTCCGGATACGGCTATCGTCCACACTACCGAATACGATCACCGAAAACGGATCAATCCGAAAACGCTCTCCAGAGAGTGGAGCGATTTGAAAACGGAGCTGTTTGAAAACGCTGTTTTCTGGTGTGGACGGGTGAAAACGATGCTATCTGAAAACGATGACGTCACCACAGCAAACCTGACTTATTTCGCGGACCAACAGATCGAAATGCGCATGCGTTGAGCTTGTTTGAGCATGCCCACTGAATGCATAAGAGCGTTTTCGTACGGATACGCGTTATAGTGTGGACGGGCGAAAACGATACGAAAACGATAAATGTGGACGCAAATCTTTTTTAGCCTGCGAACATCCGGTACACGCGAGCTTAACCTTAGGGTTAGTACCGTCTGCGAATTAACGGTCAATCGCTTGTGTTAGACCCCCTGCGTGCTAGTGGGAATATCTATAACGCGCTGTCATTGGCTCTCATTCTATCGCAGCCACTGATTGGTGAAACGCACTCGGGCCAGTATTTTCCGGTGCTCGCTTGGTGCAATGTTTTGATTGCGATTTTAGCGCACGTGAGTTTTGACGGCGGAACGAATGACTTCTAGTTTCTTTACGCTATAGGCTATTCAAAATCAATTGTTTCGCGCAAAACGAACGGTACTTGGTCGACGGCAAAACTAAAATTTGATTTTGATATTCCTTCGGAGTTGCGAACTTTATCCTTCGTTCCACGCAACCCTTCGAAGTTGATTTCACTCATCGCGGCAAGCACTGATAAATAAGCGATTTACTGTATCCTGTCAGTCCTGTTGGCAAGCTTACAAGTATAAAGAAGGCTTTTATTCTCTCCTCTTGTTCTGGAAAGAAATTCTCGATTTAGAATTGGGTTCGTACCGACTCAAAGGCCCAGATCGAAAAGCTCACTGTATTTACTTACTACTGGAAGAGTCATGTTGTTTTTGATCCCAGCCCAAGTTTAACCGAAAAGATTAATTCTCCTACGCCGCAGGGGATGTAACACAAGCGATCGACCGTTAATGCGCAGACGGTACTAACGCGTGTACCGGATGTTCGCAGGCTAATCTTTTTGAAAACGGAGCAAAAAGTATCCGTTTTCGTTTGGAAACGGTGTAGTGTGGACGGGGTCTAAATGTATGGGAAAATCTCCCGAGAAAGGGTTGGGGGGCTCGGCCCCCCTCTAAATCCTCCCCTGCAGACCTTAATACAAGATTGTCTGGGTAGAAGGTCTCAAATCGACTCCCTTGTTCGAGTACGCGAGTTACTAATTAATTACTGGACTTTACTAGCAAGAAGCACGAAGCACGAAGCTCTGTTTTGTAGAATTTAGAAGCTAGACCATCCATCATCGAGGTATCATCGAAATAGGATATTTAGTTTCTACAAGAGCTTATCGCCAAGAGCCTGCATCTAGCCGTCATGGTTTTGCACACACGCACGGGAGTAGATGATGCTATTTTAGAACGGCTTTTCGCGCGCAACTAGCGCGCGCACGATCCAAAACAAGCAGATCCGTTGGTAATACGTCAGAAACTTTAGAGTCAGATCTCTCTGACGTTTTGCTCTTTTTTCGCTTATTTTTGTAAATCTGGTAAATCTGCTTAACAACAGTCTTTGGAAAATAATGACCTGTAAGTCTACTGGTAGAAAACTGGTAGTCTACTGGTAGAAAACTGGTAGAAAAAAGTTTTTCTTGATTTCTGACTGCGGCTTGAATCCTTGAAATCACAATCCTCGAAGACTGAAATCATACAGCACAATGGTCGTTGTCATTTCAAGTTCATTCCGCGGTATCCATAACAACATGACAAAATCTCGCGGGAAATTCGAATCGAAAAATAGCATCATCTACTCTCGTGCGTCGGACATTCCCAATACCGTATACAGGCTCTTGGTAATAAGCTCTTGGTTTCTACCCATACTGCTTTTCGGTCTGGGCGCGTGGGCTTGTGCGCTTACAAGAGCGACAACCTTTATTGAAATAGCTGTACATAGACTGCTTTGCAGTCCCTTCTATGGTGAACATCCTTGAAAACGAGCGCGTGAAAAAACGAGCGCTGATGGCTTGAAGTACCGAAGGCACGAGAGCCGAAGGCGCAAGGACACGCCACAGGGGAGAAGCGCCAAAAGAAGTGGCTTTTCACGCGCTCGTTTTCATGTCGTTTTCACGGACGTTCGCCAAAGAAGGGACTGCTAGCAGTCTAGTATAGAGCAGATTTCAGATGACCATCGTGAAAGTAAACGCAATTGTGCAAACACTAGCCAATCAGAAACAAGAGTAATTACAACTTACTGCTGAATGGTTTCCAGCCCAGCCAATCAGGAGCCGAACCAATTGGCTAGTAATTCCTTGCTTGTAATTAGTTCGCATTTGATTGGTTGATAGAAATAAGCAGCCAATGAGAAGGCAAACCAATTGCAAACACGAGGGTCATCTGAAATCCGCTCTATACACCTAATTCAGGAAAGGTTGCTTTGGTGTTTGGTCTTCGATCTTTCAATTATAGCGCGAAACAAAGGAATTATTTGCTTTTGAGTGATCACGTAACAAAGGCGTTCAATGACCAAAGACCAATGACCAAAGCAACATTTTCTGAATTAAATGTATACTTGTTCGTGTTTTTTTAGTTTGTTAGTTTGCTATGTTTGTTTATTTACTCTATGTAGAATCTTTCATAATCTGTAATATCGAACATTAACTCACAATGTTTAAAAGGATATTGAGAAGGAGGAATTGCTCAGTAATCATTTAATAATCAAATTGAGAATCGCCATTCATTTGATATAAGCACTGATCATTCCCGTCTCCGAGGTTATTGTAGAAGCACAAACAGGAAGAGCAATTAAGTTAGCCTCGCTCAGTGAAATGACTCATACTCCTTAGCTGAAATATTTTCCACGCATGTGTATTAATTTTGAATAAACAGAAGGATTTTCTAGACTAAACAAAATATAGTATCAAAGCGACAAATCCTTTGGAACAAATAATACAGAGGACAAACTAGACCAAAGATTTCAGAAAGGACGGGTTTCCTTACAGCAAGAAATAATATAGTGACAGCATTGCCTGTTATTTAGCTCTCTTGGGAGTTTCATCACACCAAGGCACTTAAAAAAGGAGACAACAGCCCGCTTTGGTGGCGTTTCGGGATGCCTACTTCACTGAAATTGAACTCCACAGAAAAGCATTTCAGTAATAAATGAAAAGGGCATCAAGCTTATGCATCATGAAAAATTCTAATCCGATTAGTGTTTTGATTTCGTGTATTCTTTGAGTTAAATGTATGAATTAAAACATAATTCAAAACAAGAAGTGTGCAGAACTACTTGGTTTAGTATATTTTCCACGCATCTTATCCTTGCGTACACTGTGTAGAGAAACATGTAAGGTGAATGGGTCATTCCAAAGGGAAAGAGAGATGCAGAGAAATGCCGGCATGTGTAAATGCGTTTGAAATCGTGCAAACGACTTACGCCGCTTAACAACAAATAAAATTTTGCTTCCTTTAAAGTTTCTGGAATATAGATATACCATTACCAATTAATCTTATCCAGCTTCTTTGAAAATACTATAACGTAAATTTAAAAACATGATAAAATAAAGCATCTGAAAGTGTTGATCAAACAATTTCACAAAATGCGTTATTTGCGTTATTTCTTGACTTCTGGTACCAGTACTTCGTAGCCATCATAGTATTCCGATATTTTACTCCAAGTTTTCTACACGTTTTCTTCAAAAATATACAAGAAAGAAGGACGAAATGTACAAACCGGTCACCAAAGTTCATTATTAAGTCAGACACCGTCTCAAAACAGTCTTATGCTAATAAGGTGAGATATTTTGTTTAGCTATATTTTACGATTTTTTAGCTAAATTCATAGAAGAATTGCTGCAAAAATGCACTTACTTTTCCAAGCTTTGCTTCGTAAGACTTGTACATGCCCAATTCGGACGCAAGAAGGGATACGATTTCCATTTCTAGGTCCATAGCTAAGCACAGTATGTCTTGCGAATCGCTTAATCGCTCAGTCAAAACTCAAAGATGTTCGTGAAAATAGCCAATATCACTAGAAGACTATCTAGGTTTTCAATCTCTAACGTAGTCAAAAGCCATTTGAGAAGCTTTCTCGATTTATATTCCAGTCATTATGAAAAAGTGCCTTTGTCAGGGAACGGAAGTCCTTGGTTTTCAGTTTAAGGTCGACGTTTTATCGTGAAGTCTGTGAAGACTGGTCATACTAGATGTAGCAATTATGCAAAGCAAGGAAGCTAGCTACCGTACTTACGCAATTATGGAATAAATGAAAATGAGAGGTCGGTTAAGTTTGAGAAATAATTTATACGACACATAAGACGGATTATACTTACAGCTTTGAGAACTTGAGGTTGTCTTAGGAAATAAGCAGGTAATATAATTTGTATCCTGTTTAATAAGAAAAAGAAACGAATTAGAAAAACAGATTGCAAGAATTGGGATGCAAAGAATTTTACAGTCACTGTAAATAACCAGGTCTGCACTATGCAAATAAATAAACATCAGAGATTATACGATAATAGCGGGCTTTCTGGGCAAAGAAACTTACCTTGCGAAAAAAATAAGTGTGAAAAATAGCGTGCTTCGCTAAGCCGCGGGGAAAACTGGAAAGTCCCATTTTACCGCATCTTCGAAGGAATCGAATTATCCTTTCGTTGCTGAGAAAAACTCTTATCAAACACTTTGGCCGCATGTAATATATGATTCAGCATTTGAGAAAATTTAGATGAAAAAACGTCTAGACTAAAATCACAGATATCAGCAATGCAGATGTCAAGAGTGAAAAATTTGGACCTAGAATCGTCTGGGGAAGCAAAATAAAGTGCTTAACTAAAAGTGCTGCCAAACAGTGTGCGAGTTCTCCTTCCAAGCCGACTAACTAGTAACTTATGAATATTTCATTTTATTGTAATTTCTGGGGCATGCTAAACTAATGAATGGCACAGGAGAGGACTTCGAGCTACTGTCCATGCCGCCTTATGGGTCAAAAATACTTGAACTCAAGTCGATAGGTTACCCATTGACATTTATGGCTCTCCAGGAAGGGGCTTTATATATGTCAAAAACAAACACGGGTGGTCTTTGAAATAATCATATTAAAGGGAAAATCATTAAAGCGACATCTGTAAATATATGTGGATATAAGTATGTGAACCTTGCAGTTTAAATCATCCAAATTATACGTAGAGCCTATCAAACAAACATGACCAGAAATCCCTTGTGGATATGCGAGCAGCTGTAATCTGATCAATTTTGTTTGGAAACAGGAGCCGGAGTGTTGATCTTCTAAATAAAGACAGTCGGTCATCAGTTAAATTTGCGCTATTTTTAGCATCCAAAGTACCACGAGTGCATATCAAACTAATATCCATCTACAAAAAAAGTTTAATACTTGATTCACTGAATTCTATAGATAAATTCATCATACGACGAGTGAATTCCACGGTGAATTTTACGCGAAAAACGATATCATTTTCCAAGTGAAATTTAACGTGGAATAGACCGACTCGGCTTGGGCGTAATGTTTCGCCCATTTCAGATCACATGGCATTCCCATGAGTATTCTTTCTTAGTTTGGAATGCTTCCATATTCATATATCCTGCGGTGCGTAGCAGAAAAAGAAAGAGAGAATACTCATAGGAAAGCCACGTGATCTGAAATGGGACAACATTACGCCCAAGCCGAGGAGGTCTATTCGAGTGATGAATTTTATTTGAATCCCATAGCAAAGATTTTATGTTTTTTTAGTGAAATGACTCGAGCTTTGAATTTTCTTTGCGCGCGGGTAACCTGTGTTTTCGTCGAATTCAGCTTTCAACCATTTAATTGAATTCCACGTTAAATTTCACTCGATTTTAGCCAATCAACGCTCGAGTAAGAATTGAGCAATGGATTCATGGGATTATTCAAAGCTTCAGGAGGCTAGATTCCGCTAAGAAAATAGCACGAATAAGGCGGTAGCGACGAGGCCGATATCGCCTTTTTGAGTGCCATTTTCGGCGGAATCTACCGACTAAAGACTTTGAATATACTTGAATCCTATGATATCTCGTCCTCGATTTTCAAAAAAGAGATATCGTACGATTCTGTCGAAAATTCCGCACTGCACTTCCCAAATGAGACAATGAAAATGGATACTTTCTCTGACTTGGTATGTGAAATGATTCACATGCTACAAATTGTAGGCTGACAAAATGGTGGCTGACAGAGACTCTTTAAGGAGTTAAGGTGGCCCCAGGGGTAATTAGTTCGTAATCTGTCAAGTTTTCTGAGAGTCTACACTGCTGTTATTTAGTTTTAATACACATATCAAGAAAGTGCTTTCGTTTTTATGGCAAATCCGCGCTGGCTGCCTGTGGTGTTCAAAACGTGTCTCAGGCCCCTCGGCGGGGGGCAAAAACAAAATGGCGACCAAGAGATCGATGTTTCTCGAGTATCTGCAAGTTTTGGTCAATTCTCCTGCTTTTTTCGCTAAGATATAAGGAAAGTACTTACAGACCTTCCAAATAAGGTAAGGGGAATTTCCTAATAAGGAAGTTTTGCAACGTCGGCAAAACGACAGTTTTTGGCGAAATTTTCTTGATATGAATATTGTACAGAGTATGCGTTTTTTTTTTTTCAACCAATTCACTGCTACTGCTACGACAGACGCACGAGTGCGGGTCTTTATCGACAAATGGCACTAACATTTTACAAAATATTGTACCTGCACAAAAACAACGTGAAACCTTTGTGTTGGCGCGATACTTTTTCCTGTTTCTCTTAAAATGTCACCGCCTCATTCTTTAGGAAAAGAAATGAAAAGAAAAGTAATACATGCCTCGCAGCGTCGGTCAAAACGAGTGTTGTACCCAGTCTGAAAGTCTACTAGTTTGATCTCATTTTTTTTTCAATGTTTATTTATGAATACTGTGTAAATTCAATCTTTTTAGTCCGTGAGGCTGCTTTTTTCCTATGACTTATAAATTATAAAATAGCCGTTCGCCTACGTTTCTGTAAGACCATGGAGGTTTTATGCGGGATCATTAAACAATTCTCATTAATCACACAGGAATCCCAAGCTTAAGTACGTCAACAGCGCGCACGCTGGACGTATTTCCCGCCTCGAAATGCAATAACATATAATTTGAAAATTTGAAAATCGGTGTCACGCAACTTCCAAAACGATGAAACACACACACACACACAAAATACAATTATGAAGACCTTAAGGATGTGTTAGAGAAATTCAAAGTTACGATAAAAACGGGCTTAGGGTTGGGTAAAGAGCGAGCACCGAATGAGCAGTTTCATCACGTGTGTATCGAAAATATGCCAAAGTTTAGTATGTCATCGACAGTGTGGAAAAGGTAGCGCGCGACACGTGGCGTGCCGCGCCTTCCTTGTAAGAACAACTAGATATCTTTATTCAAAGTATTTACATACACCTAGTTCAGAAAAGGTTGCACCGTCACAACCGTAGCTCGCGGTGCGTCATGAAAGAACATATGGACGAAATTCTCGTGTTAACCCAGTGCAAAACGTCTTGTGAGCGATGTATTGTATGGCTTTTTATCCGACAAAACAGTGTCCATGATTCTGTTTTTGCCAACCTCGTCCACAGGGTCTTCTCGGTCGTTTTTCTCTGTTGAATCGGGAGACGACCCTGGGGGAGGCTGAGTCACATTAACGCTTTTGAAACAAAGAACAACCTCGTTCTCATGTCTTCAAACAGCTGTCATGTGACTCAGCCTCCCCCAGGGTCTTGTGCTAGACCAACCGCCATCTTGAAAATTACCCACAAGACCCTGGGGACGAGGTTGTTTTTTTGCATACCTATTTGCTCCCATGACGCATCGCGGGCTACAACGACAGTTGCGACTGTACAACCTTTTGTGAAATAAGTGTATGCAAGATCATGTAAAAGGCTATAAAACGTAGTCGATCTCAGCAGCATAGCATATAAGCTGTTGTAACTTCGTGGGTACGTAGAGCTTGACTTGAGTTGTGATTGAACTAAGCAACAAGCGTCTTAGCCCCCAAACTGCGTTTTCGTCCCCTGCTAATAGGTAGACATTCCTTTTACCATTCACAATTTTTTATAATAACGTACATTTTCGTCTGAGGCTGGGCGAAAACTATTTTTTATATTTAAGGAATTTGAGAATCTATCGTTATTAGCATTAAACCGCCCATATATATGGTGAAGCTAAACTACAGGATGTTTATTTGTTTACTTGAAAAGTAAAGTTGAAAAATGAAAAGTGAAAACAAAAAAATATTTCTGAATATATATTTCTGAAGGTAAACTCCTCATTTGTGTTGTTACAATGATTTTTAAATTCTGGCCAAATCTTACGTTTCACATTGAGCTTTAAGCCGGGGAAAAACGAGGCACAAAAACCCTCAACTTGTCGCGCAACATTGTTGCGCTGCAAGTCTGATGTTTGTTGCTCGTTTTTCATCAAATTCACAACTTGTCGCGCAACATTTTGTTTTGATGATCACACATGCGAGCCCAAGGCAGATTTTGCCCCTTAGCACCTCATTTCTACCGACTAATTAACTTGAATTGTAGGCAAATTGTTGCGCGACAAGTTGTGTGTTTGATGAAAAACGAGCAACAAAGCCAGAATTTGTGTCTCAAAGTAGACCCGCGTTCTACTTCGCGCAACAAGTTTTTCACAACCTGCAACAAATGTTTTTGTTGCGCGACAAGTTGTGGCGCGAGATGAAAAACGCGCTACATTGATCATCAACTTGCAACGCAACAATGTTGCGCGACAAGTTGAGGGATTTTGTGCCTCGTATTTCCCCGGCTTTAAACGAGAATCGACTGCATTTCAACCGCATCTCGCGCCAATAAACCTACATAAAATACCCTTCCTGCGACAAAGAAATACATTTTGCGCGTTGCAGACATGTTATTACTTGCCAAAAATTCATTTTCTTTACTCTAGTACTCTAGGTGACAAAAGAAAGAATATATAAACCTTAATTGGGCCCCGTACAAGTGCGCTACATAACTTGACGTCTGTAATTTTGTCTCATAGCAATAAGCAATGAAAATATTTGGCTTTAATTTCATCATTTTCTTCCACATGCTTGCCTGGAGGGTGCTTATGGTAAAAGCTCTTGAGGCTGCTCTTTTTAAAAAAGGTTATATTTTCTAAAAACATAGGAAGCGTCAACGTTTTTTCTGTTTAAACCGATTTAGCGTGACTTTGACCATAAAAAATCGACTTGAGCAATAAATCATCTAAAGATTTAGATCTTTTGGGGAAAAAAGATCTCCCATTGCAAAACCTACAATCTTGGACAAAATAACTTGGCAATTTCGCAACAATGTGATCGTAATTAAGTTTCATCCCTGTACGTGCGTCATTTAATTATACCCCTCCCCTAAAGACAAAGTTTCTCAGGTTGGTATACAGATGATCTAAGAGTTCCTGAACGTTTATTTTGGGGGAGGGGAGATAGAAAATAATTGTCATTATCTCCATGTATTTTAGGATAAATATTCCTTTTGGCATAAAAACGAAAATTTTGGCAACAATATTGTCCAGGATTGAACTTACTTGAACTTTATGGCAATGCATTAAAGATCGGTTAGGGAAAAAAAAACCTGGCACCGCGGATAGAAAAGCTAAGCAGCGCGGGCTATGAAGGATGTATATTTTACATATAAAAGAAATCTGCTCTACAAGAAAAAGAAATAACCTGGTTGCAAGTTATAAAAGGTACAAATAAGATTTTATGGCAGATTTTTTTTTTTTTCATTTCTTGAATTATACGAATAATTCGAATACTACGATATTTACGATGTTTACGATGTTTAACTGCACTCTAACCACTCCAGCTATTTTTACTTCAAAGAGTATGATTATTTACACAGCAAGGCAAATTAGATAATTATTCCTTTTATGTTTTAACAAAAATAATCCATTCATTAAAATCATTCATCTCATTTATTGCCTACTAGAGAAATCCATCCAGAGATAAGTAACTATAGTCCAAGATATCAAGAATGACTTGCCATGCTTCAGATCTTAAAAGGCCTCACCAGCCAATAAAATGGAACTTTATAGCACGCAATCTTCTTAACAGAAAATTTATTAACTAAGCTCCGGGTTGTCCACAAACGTCTAAATGGCTACAGAAAGTGAAGTGACAGCGCATAATTAAAATTAGCTTAGTATTTATCCTGTTTGAATGCAGAAAGAAATGAGATAAGAGTGGTCTGGAAGTCAAGCGCACAAATTTAGTGGTGAAGTGAAGCGTGCATGGCACGCTGGGATTGCACACCTGCCCGATTTCTGATAGAGCACGCGGGAGGCTGTTTGTTGTACAAATACAAAACACTCATGAATGGAACGTTTTTGAATCGTATATTTACTGTGCTATAACTAATGTAAACTATTTAGAAATCAGCTAAAGCCGCCGCTAGAGCCATGCTCATATAAATAGAGCCTTAACTTGATTCCCTGTGTTATTTTGCGTGAGAAAACTGCATTTTAAACTCATTTTGTAACCCCATGAAATGTACCAGCGTGGTGCAGGTACTTGGATCGCTCAGCGTAAAATTCGAACACTATGCACTTGTTGTGAACAGATAAAGAATTTAGTGCTGGATTCGAATGGGAGTTTCGGGTTAAAAGGCATTTGAGATCAAAATAAATAATACAAAATGAATGCGAACAGACACTTTACTAGGCACGCAAACGAAATTGAAATTGCAATGAAAAATTGAATTCATTTCTAATCGAATACACTTCCATCTGGTTAGAACATTATTCCTGTTTAGTCCCGTTTTGTTTTTCGCTTCAAATTCTAGGAAGGAAGCCCTAGCATGCATGTCTCGTGATACATAAGCAGTTCGTTTTTATAGGGTTAGGAATGAGAGAAGGAGGTTAAAAAACACGCGATCGAGTGTAGACTGAGTTTCTTTGTACTTCCGAGAGCTGCGAATATATTAGTCTAAGCGCCAAGCTGACAAACTCGTCTGGCAAAACAAAAAAGAAATATCCAGCACCCATCCAATGTCCATAAAAACAGAGAGAAACGAAAATCCAAACTCAGCTCATAACATATCCATGGTTTGCAAGGAATTCTAATTAAGTAAGAACACTTCTGCGGTTGAAACAAAGACAGCGAATTTTGTCTTACCTTAATTCACTCGAAACTTCCTCTCACTCGAACATTTTTCCTAAACTCGCATCCATGTTCTTAACAAATCGTGTTCTTTTTCAAGGTCCGTTTCTTTCGCTTTCTTTCCATTCTGTTTCCCTAGGAAGTTACCAATGTCGCTCGATAGATGCACGGGAAGCCATTTTGCGGCAAAGTATAAAACAACAATTTTGCGAACGCTGACCTCCAATCACCGGCTCATGTTTAAGAATGATTTTTCAAACTGCGTTTTTTTACACTGACATCACTCTACTTAGTATGCCGACTACAGACAAACTAGCTAATGCAAGCACTTCGAAAAGCACTAAAACATTTCCGCTCTTTTTCATATTTTCATAATATTCTGAAAAGAAAAATCTCGGGAGGGATTTGATTATTTATATTTGACAAAAGCTTTGGCTTCTGTCCGTCCTGGATATTGAGTGAGTTGAAATAATATTGTGTATGTCTGGCTGGTATTACAGGATTGCGCCCCTGCTGTCGACAAGATAAATATTATAAAAACTCATAGCTATTTTTGGAAAAATCTCCAAGTCAAATTTTGCATAATTACCTGACAACGGTAGTAATAAGGCTCCCCATAAACCGAATTGAAAAGACGTAGGCATAAACAATATGTTTCGAAAACTCTTCCCGTTGGCAACATGAAATATTCTTGTCCTTTTTAGCATTTTCATTGACTTAATAAACTAAATATGTTTTCAATTTTGTTAAAAAACACATGCATTCATACTGTTCATAATAAAGGGAACTAGACATACAGTACATTTCCAAATTTAACAATTATTCCTCGAAGGCCGAATGGGCTATTGACTCAGAGGCCATGAGGGGGAGAGGAATAATTGTTTTAGTCAAATCACATTAGTAGGTAAATTTGTCTTGCTAAAAACGTTTTCTGGTATGGTAATTTGCCATTTACTTGCTTTCAAAGCCGACACTTTTCGCTACTAGTATAGGCTATTAGGCTATAACTTATAGCCTACTAGTAGCTCAACCAATAAGAACGCAGCAATGACAATAGACCACTAGTGTGATTTGACTAAAGTGTAATACAACTATCAGGGGTGTATGCAGGATTTTTAAAAGTTGCAGGCACAACCAAGGGCATACGCAGGATTTTTAAAAGTTGCAGGCACAGCCAAGGGCATATGCAGGATTTTGCAAATCTACAGGCAAAACTTCATGAATGACGTGTAGTACTTGTACCAAAGTCCTCCGAAAAATGTGCAGTCCCATGCCTGCAGGCCTATACGCTGCGTAAAAAATAAATAAATAAATAAAAAAATAAAAAAAATAATAATACAGTAAAGACCCGCATATACAGCAAGAACAAGTAGATTAAGAACATCAGGCTAAAATTTTGTCAATAAGACAGGGAATTTCTCCAGAAACCCATCCATTGGAAAAGCTGAATTTCTCATGCCAAAAGAATGGGAACAGAAGTGTTCGACATTCATGCTTTTGTCTATGGGAAAGCCATTTGTCCATTGGAAAGCCATTCTTGTGTCATGGGAAATTCAGCTCTTCTTATGGATGAGTTTCTGCAAAGATTTCATGTGTTAAAGTGCATACCACCCCTGAGAGGATAGAATATGGACTTTTGCTTCCATGTCTTTTTTGGTTAACAAGAAGTGTAAATTTAGATCAATGTTTTATGCAAATTTATGACACAACGAGAGGTAGAAAATATACATGCTAATATCAGCCAGTGCAATTATAATCCAGTGTGGTTTTTGCATGAATAAATTGCATCTGGCTTCTATATCATTGTGTATGAAAACTGCTGGTTTAGGAAGATTTAATGACAAGTTAGAGAGTTCTGTCTTAAACAATACCTCTTGCCACATTAAAACCTAATTTGCATAAATATTTGATCCCAAATATCTTGTGCATCAAAAAGGTATCGAGACAGAATTTCTGTCATTGTTATTACTACTCATTAAATATGTAATCAGTTTGCTACATGACAGATATATTTATTGTATTTTATTTATTTGATTACTCACTTTATTATCTATTATAAAATATGTTAATTAAACCTCTGGTAACATGTTATGTATAGTATTACTAAAACAAAGTTTATACATTTTAAGAACATCTCCAGGTTAATTTCTCACTTGTACTCGATAAAAAAGTACTTGATTAGCCTCAAAATCATATCTTCTTATATGAGGGTGTTTATAGTAGCTCTTCCTTCAAAGTGATCACATTAGAAAAATAAACAATAAAGGAGTTTGGAGTACAAATTTTTCTAATTTCTAAGAACCATAGTTAGAGTTGAGTGCCAGCGAAACAGCTACTGGGACCAATAGACATGTGGTTTGTTTTCATAACTGGCACTCATGCAAAACATTGCTTTGTTTGGTCACATGAAGAGCTTGCTTGTGTGGTCAGGGAAAAAACATTTGGTTTGCTTGGGTTTGGGAACAAACCACAGGACTCCCGCTCAAGTGAAAAAGGTAAAAATAAATAAAAAATCAATGTGTGAGACCGACTCCCCAGACTTGCAGCTCGAAAGCTGAATTGCACTGGGTCCCAATGCAACAGCACCACTGGCAGTCAAGTGGTCATAAGCACAGACACTGAGGGTGGTCACTGCCAGAGGGTTTATTACGTCCCCAGTGGTTCTTTAACGTCCCCCCTGATACTGAGCAGAGTAGAAAGGCGAGAAAGAAAGGGACCTCAGTTTATTGTCTCATCCGAAAGATGTGAAACACAGTAGAATAATGTTCAACCCACAATATGAACCAATTTTGACTGAGGCCAGAACAGAAAGAAAATTTCCTCTGTCCCGGCCAGGAGTTGAACCCGGACCACAGCGGTGAGAGACCCAGCGCCGTAACACTGAGCCAACTGTGCTTTCTCCGATCTATTCTGATACATTAGTGTAAAATTGTAACTTTGAGCTTGAGGCTTAGGGTTATACAACAACAGAAAGCATAAATGACTGAATGGCTGAATAAATCAATGAATGAATATTTTAATTGTTTTGCTTTAAGTCTTAGATTCAAGTTATAAGTTTAAAGTTCAAGTTAGAAGTTTATAAAAAAAATACCACAATGTAAAAATATAGAATTTGAGAAGATATTATAGAATAAAATAAACTATAATGTAATTTCAGTTCCTAATTTGAATTGTGCAACAATAACAACTTCTTAGTGTAATTACTCAAGTGATTGTTCATACTTATTTGTTGGGACATTCGTCATATTTTGCTATATTCACCTATAGTCCCCCAAGAAATTATAGGTGAATATAACATTGAAAGCACTGGCAATCGCATGCATACTTTATTATGAGAAACTAAAAAATACCCCCAAGCACGATTTTTTTAATGAAAATCTTAACAGTCAGTAAAACAATTAGTTGCCTCAAGCTCAGTGAGTAGTCACCTCAACTAATTTTTAAATATTATTACACTTATTAAAACGGTCTAAAACCTATTAGTATAATTACTCAAGCGAATCTGCATGCTGATTGGTCGAGACGTTCATTATGTAAGATTGTTAATTAATGTATAATTTAAAATGTGTAAGGACGTAGGGAAGGGGGGGAGGGGGATGTTCAAGTGATCATATGAAAGTTGAACCAGCAATCATTCTTGGTGTACTACAAAACCTAAATTGTACAATCCCAGGAAAAATCCATAACCCCGACATGGAGTTAATTGGAATGGAGGGGACCTGTTTAAAATAAAGAACCATAATCCATACATCCAAATGCTTGGATGCTTCTAAAGCAGTAGTCATTTGGTAATTACATTGTACCTCCATGGCAAGGGTGTGTTTTATTTTCTGGAATTACACATTGTATTCTTCGTACTCTGTTCTTGGAGCCTTTTTTGCCTGCTAACAATCAGTCTTTTGTAGTCAATTGGCTTCCCTCTGAACTAAAACCAGACAGCATTGCAAGGGAAAGCCAGGTGACTGCACTAGGCAAAACAGGGCAGTGATCTGATTGGTATGAATGGCAGAACAGCAAAGCCAAAACAAATCAATGTTTTAAAAACGTGGGTCATGATGCAATGATTTCAGCTGTAATAAGCTGCTTTTTGTGTTTAAAATCCTTGTATTAAATTGTATTGTTGTGCTTATCCTTGTATTGTGTCTAAAATCCTTGAACTGACAAGTTACCCTGCTTATTGCTATTAAAAGGATACTCTCATAGTGATGAACCATGAAAATTTCATTGGGAGAATTCTTCTTTTGTCGGTAGTCCATTGTTCTATGTAGGTATAACATAACAAAATGCATCTTAGTCTGAAGGAGCCTTCCTTCTTCCATCAAAGTATGCTGGCATCCTTTTTTGCCATTACTGAGGACATAATCCTGCCCCATTTGCCATTTAACTTTTGCCAAGTAACAAACATCCTCCCTTTATTCATCTATTATAAGGATCTGCCCATCTTGGATATGATTCAGGGCTTGGGCTTGGGCTAAATGGCCTTGCCCCTCTTGCGCTCAAATGAGCCATTATCATTGGAGAAAATTGTGGCCTGAAGGCAGCTTGCCATGTTGGCCTATTTCCAGGGTGGGAAAAACTTCTTTGTAATTGGTCCAGGAAATTTGGACTGCCCCTGTCATCCTGCCTGTTGATTTCAGGTGAAAATACAGGCGGAGAGTTCCTGTTTGGTGGTGTCTGTATATTGTTATTAGTTGCTGGGGATCCTGTGTTATTTCGTTTTTGCGCCTTGACTGTGATTGGTCGTCCATAAAGGTGTATTCCATCTAGTAACTGACATGCATAGTTCACTGAGGCTGGGCTTGTAAATTCAACAAAGCCAAATGCTCTGTTTTTGCCAGTTTCTTTGTCTGTTGGGATACGCACACCATCCAGCGGACCTGACTAGAAGGAAAATGTTTTTGAACTAATGTTAGAAGCAAATAACTAAATGAAGGATGTTAGTGGGGTTTTCAAATGACTGTCTTGAAAGCAATTTTATTGGTGAGTAATTCACTATCCAATCAAATGCAATAGTAATTCAGCAACAAACCAATCAGAGAGTGAGGTGATTCACAATGTCTCACTTTTGCAAACGAAGTCCATCACAAGCAGTATTGTGTAACTGTTTTCACTACATGATCTGATTGGCTGAAGGATGAAAGATCATGCCCTCGGCCAATCACAAACTGAAGCAATCACAATTACCAAGTAATTTGTAATTACTCATGACAGTCATGTGAAAACCACTCTATTACACAGACCCAATCTTGTCCTCTGTTAATGGTCAGCCCCAGGGAAGGGGGCCAGGCATACCCAGGGGTGGTGAATAATATGACATTGTGTGGTTCCAGAAAATATCCATACCCCTACTAGTATTTAAAAGAAATGTTGACTGGAGTCCATCCTCAAAAGAAACCATTCCGTGGTCCCGAAAACTGATGATAGAAAGGCCTAGAAATGACAGCCAATTTACCTTCTTCTTCTTCTTCTTCTTCCTTATGAGCCCACCTCCTTCTGTGCGGAAGATTCTTGTGTTCCCATAAAATCTCCTCCGTAACTCGTGAGTCCAGATTACCAACAAACACCGAGCATTCCGGTTCTGCGTATGCTGTCATTACATTCACTTGTTTCTACGGTTTAAAATACATCAAAAGAAACTCAAAACTACTGTGGAAAGGCCACTTGGAAGTAGTGAAAGTTTTAGTCCTTGAGCCGAGCCGGGTCAGCGGTATTTTTGAAAAGCTGTGCTCGCGCACACCATAAAATAACAACAAGATGCTTTGCATGGCACTGGGCAAGTCTTTCTCTGATCTCGAGGCTGATATTCATCGCAGGCTTTGGTTTTGAGCCGTGACTTATTTGATATGTCCGAAGAAAAAACGATAACAAAATATTAATGCTCGTTTTGAATCCTCAAAAAGGACGGTGCGGCATCTAAAATTAAATTTGACAGTCTTTTTCGAAGCAAAAGTCGTAGAATAGACTGCGCAGCAAGAGTTTTCAGGCCGAGAAACTCGGGCGAGATTTTGACGGCGAAAAATGAGAGGAGGAGGGAGGAGAGGGGGCGGTGGACTTCGTTTTTTTTGCTCGCCCTATTCTCGCGCGGCCAAACTCCTCGTCGAACTTCCCGTCGCTTTCTCCCCTGTTTCTCTGGGTTTCGTTTCCTTGAAACACACGGGAACGCTTACTACACGCAGGCTAAGCACATTCATTTATCATAAAATACACAAGACATACTTTTGATTGGCTGGTAGGTAACATGATACCTGCTTTTAGACGCGCATCACTCATTGTTCAAGTGTTTTGCTCTCATTTGCATATCTGTACGGAACGTTTACAGTTTCAGCGAGGAAGCGTGCTGCTATTATATCGCAAATTTAAAATCATGGCGAATGTACTAGAGGATCTCGTCGAAGAGGTGAAGTGTATGGCATGCCAAAAGCCCATGCAAGACCCCAAAATCCTTAAATGTTGCCATATGTTTTGTAAAAATTGCTTGGTCCAGAATGCACAACTCAAAGAAGCAGGAAAGACGTTCGACTGTTTTGTATGCAAGACGAGAATTGATCTGCCACAGCTCAGTGACTTTAATTCCTTAAAGTCGAGTACCTTTCATTCGCGAATTCTACAAGTACTGCCTCTGACCTCGACGGAATCGGTAGCGGAACTGAAATGTAGTTGCAAAAAGCGAAGAACTCCCGTGTTATATTGTTATGACTGTGCGCGCTCTCTTTGTGAGAAATGTCTGAGGGCGCATGATGATTTTACTAGCGGCCATTATGGGATTCGTCTCTCAGATATTACCGAAGAAAACCTGTTGTCTTTGGTGCACACGCAATCAAAATGCACAAAGCCAAACCATGGAAAAAGAATATTTGACATTTTATTGCAAATGCTGTGATATCTGTGTCTGCCAAATTTGTATCCTTGAAGAACATCAAGGTCACGAATTGGTTGACGTTCAGCCTCTGGCTTCGGTCGAACGACTCAGGATAATAGAAACGCTTGAAACATTACGCGAAAAAGAAGAAGAGGAGAAAACAAACCTTGAAGCTACAAAGGAAATGACCGAAAAGATAACAGCAAATGCAGAAGATGCAAAGACAAAAGTTTGTCAAGTGGCAGAAGAACTTATTGAAATTATTAATGAGAGTAAAGTAGACTTATTGAAACAAATCGAGGACCGGATACAGTTTATTATGGACAGAAAAGGAACAAGAATGCTTCTTGGAGCAAACACACAGATCTTTGCGCCTTTCAAATCTTCTGATTGAGCATGCGTCACATTCTGAAATACTCTCTTCAAAAGCAGAAATTGAAAGCCGATGTCATGAGTTAATCAATACCAAATCGTGCTCCACTCGGGTGGATCCGAGGGTAATGTTTATCCCGAGTGAAGGCCCGAGTACGCTACGAGCGCATGGACTTGGGTCGATCGGAAGCATTCATACAGCCGAGCAACCGAACAGAAATGGGAATACTCAAGAAGGGCAACCGGGCTCGCCAGCGTTATCTGTTAAAACCGATCCGTCATCGTGTATGGCGAAGATAGAGGTAGATCTAGAGGCCTCTCGCAAAGCAAAATTGAGCGTCTTGCTAAGAACATCCAAAGGCAAGCCGAGCAAAAGCAGGGGCGATTCAGTCGAGGTTAACATCAGCCCAGAAGAAAACGTCAAATTTTTCAAAGTATCAGAGAGGCTGGTAGACAAACACGAGGTAGAGTTTTATCCGGCAGTTCCTGGGCGCTACAAAGCAGTGATCAAAATAAACGGAAAGCATGCATACAATAGTCCTCTCGATTTAATGGTGAAGCAGCAGGATTTGAAGATGACCGGGAGTTTGTTATGAAAGGTGTCGCAGAGACATTCAGCCCATGGGGTATTGCAGTAAACAGTAACACAGCAAGGTCGCCATTTCAGACATCCATGGAAACTGTATAGCGATTTTTGATTTGGAGGGAAAACTCGAAAGGCAGATAGGCGGTCGTGGTAGAGGGCTGGGTCAGCTTGACCAACCGAACGGTCTCGTATTTGTAGACAACGAGAGGTTTGCCGTGGCGGAGAGGGGGAATCACAGAGTCCAGATATTTAGCAGTGAAACCGGCGAGAGTATTACAACTTTTGGAAGCCCTGGACATGGTACTGGCGAGCTATACAGCCCATGCGGGCTACACGCGAACACCCAAAACACTCTCTTCGTCTGTGACTATGGCAACAGACGGGTCCAGCTCTTCTCGCGTGACGTCACCAGCGAATCGGACGAATATAAATGTCTTCTGATTATCGAATCACCTGATAATATGTCTCCTTTCTGTGCGATAACTTCAAAGGAAATGTTATTGGTTACTGAAAATAACAACCCTAATCTGCGCATCTTCTCTCAGCCGGAGTACTCCACAGCGCACAGCTTGGCTCTCAATGTGTTTGAAGACGATGGTGAATGCAAACCAAGTCAGCCGCTGAGCTTGGGCCTTGATCGGCTCGGAATATTATTGTCTGTGATCAGAATAATCACTGCATCCAGAAAATGACTATGACTGGTGAGAAAGTAGGTGTTACGAGTAAAAAGATCGATCCCATGTACTTGGCCGTATTAGAAGATGGCAGGTTACTGGTTACAGATTATACTGCCGCGCGTGTCTGCTTTGTAGAGTGAGACTGAAACCCAGGGATTGGAATGGTCACGTGCCCTGCGTCATTTGCGTGAACTTACACTATTGCGTGACCACGTAGCGCTATGTGCGCTTAATACAATGCTTCCCGTGTTGGTATACTTGCTACTAAATTAAAGACGTCGTCCAAGTACATTAGCACATAAGTTTAAGTACATAAGTTTAATACTTTCAGTTCAGTTTTTGAAATTTTTGGAACTTCAGTTCCTCGATATCACGCAGGGCGCTCTCAATTTCAGAAAAATGGCCCCGAACTTAACCCCTGGAAACCATTTGAAAACAATTTGCTGTAATAGGGGCAGCAAATGGCGAGTACGACAAGGAGCGTACCAAACAGGTTTGCCAAGCATGCTCAGGGGCGGATTTAGGGGAGGGGGGGGGGGGGGGCAAGCTCAGGGGCGGATTTAGGGGCGGGGGGGGGGGGGGGGGGGGGGGGGTGCGAGGCGGTCCCCCTTTCTCGATAGATTTTCCCATACATTTACTGTATTTGCTGGAGGAAATTCAGTGAAAGTTTTTGTCGCATGTTTTCACTATCTCCCCCCCCCCCCCTTAGAAATTCCTGGATCCGCCCCTGACGCTCGCTTGGCCGGATGATGATGATGATGATCATGACGATGACCATGATGATGATTGCCGACGATAATGATATATTGTTGTCATACGAAATCTGTTCCATCTGTCAATCGTCTGTGACCAGAGGAGGATGTACTAGTATCCCACAATTCCCTGCGCGCTTCTGCTAGCTTAGATTTCGCAGTTCGATGCCGTCCTCGGGTCTCTTCAACACTGCCTGACTTTGTTTTCCTCTGAAGCAGTAGAAGCGCGAATTTAAAAGGTAAGAAACGTGAATTTCTTATGTTTGCTTATAAACCTTCCCTTCTGCCAGAAAAATATTCGATTTTGTACATTATTGGCCTGATATCACGATTCTTTGATCGGACGTCTGTTTACATCTTCGCCGACGGGTCGGAATTAAATAGACACACAAAACTGAATTGTGTAGCCTAGTAATTGAGTACTTTTAAGGTTTAACTTCACTGGACTATTGAACAGATATCAATAAAACTAAAAACCAAAAAAGTCCCCAAAAGTCCCCACGATTTATAGGCTTTTGATGACTTCGAAGTTGCCGTGATTATTTACTCGCAAGACGCAAAGTGCGAGAATTTGGTGACCACAAGCACAAAACTGATGCCACAATTTACCACTAAATGTTTAGAAAAACTCTTGATTTTATGTTTCAAGTACCAACAATGCTCACATTACCTGTGATTTGATTTTCAGGCTATAAACGAAGCTACAGTACATGCCGGTAGCATCAAAACATGCAGGATAACGACTCCGGTAGCGAGAACACCGAAATGACCCCGGGTCAAATATTGTGAAAATCAGTTCAGGCGCAAACAACAAACATTTGTAACAGTGTTGCTTGCGAAATAAGCAATTCAAGAAAGAATATGGAATTTGTTATTGTCTGAGCCAGGCCGAAAATAATATAGATATTGTAAAGTCGTTAGTTGCCCCTGTTTTATTCAGTCATTCGGATTTATCGAGTTGACTTTTTGTGTGTTAAAGTTTTGCTTTTGCGTGGATAAACGATATTAGTGCTTCCTATCTTCAGGGATATCTTTAGAAACACATAATTTCGAAACCAAAAGAGCTAAATAGAGGAAAAGAAAGGCCTTTTCACGGACTATAGTTTGATTGTCCGAGACTAGCGAGAACATGTTGACTGCTCGGCTGCTAGTACAGAGTGATTAGCATGGTGTGAAACGCGGTAATATAATCTGATCGAGTCTAAGCCGCAATGCATGTAGGGATACTAGTACTTCCTCCTCTGGTCTGTGACTAAGCATTCTCGTCACCTCGCGGGGGAGGCTCTTACTCACGCTTGAAGCTCGTCGCTTAGACGCTTGTCGCAGGTTCGTGGGCGCGCTCCAGCAGGGAAGCCCTGTTGCGCAGCTTTTAAACGCTGGCCCCGTATCTGACACCAGGTACAATCTTAGGCACCCCCCTAAACACAAGCCCAAATTTAATACAGACCGATTTGGTCAGTTTGTCACTGTGTGATTTTCATAATTTATTCGTGATGTAATCTATATGTTATGTAATATGACTTGACCTGACCCGTAATTCAGCTGTTAAGCTGCAAGAGGTTGAATTAAACAGATCATTCATTCATTCATTCTTTAACGTAGTGAATGTATGAGCGCGCTAAGTCCCCCGTAACTTTTTTACGGTCATACGAAATCTGTTCCATCTGTCACTCGTCTGTGACTAAGCATTCTCGAACCCAGAGCTCCCTCGTCTCGTCACCTCGCGGGGGAGGCTCTGGTGACAGCCACTGACGCATGCGCGAGAATTGATACAGAGCCGCAATCTCGTACCTAGAGCCCGTCATCTTTTGTCCAGCGCGAAGATTCAGGGCTCTGGGGAATCCAATTTGTGAGCATGCGTGATAGGTCAAAAACGTAACGAACTTTCATACAACGTTCAAACCGGAAACCCAGAATCTGGGTTTTAAAAAAGTTGATTCCAGATGACGGCTCTGGGTACGAGATTGACAGAGTCGGTGAGAGAAAGAGCTTCCTGCGCATGCTCGAACGTTCAAAATCAGCGAAGGTCCTCAGGGTGAGGGCGACTAAAACCACATTGTGAGATATTGATAACGACAGCAGACAAGACAGACGTGGCATTGTATTCTATTTGAACAACAACTTAGCATCAGCAAGACATCATAAGTTCTTGTAAAGGTACGTGAAGATTTATGATAATATTGATCCTGTTTTTGCCTTTAAAACACTTGACCGGGCACTTAAAACAGGCACCAACACAGCTAACAGAGCAAGCAGCCCCATTGAAAAACATTTCAAATCGCAGATTCATTGCCAACCGTGATTATAGAAAGGAATCCATGTGTTCTTGAAACACTAAATTGACAACTAGATACTGCACAACATGGTAGTATAAGGTGCTAGCTGACTACCAAAATTATGCGGGCCTGCAGCTTAAGCGGACAACCTGACCTCACGGGACACACAACAACGGACGTTTGGCAGCGTTCTACGAACTTCCGAACACCTCAACGAAATACTATTCCGTAAAGTGAAATAAAGATTGATTGATTGATTTTCTATGCATTTTGTTTATTTCTTTACTGTATACATTAAGCATTAGCATCAGTGCCTGTTGGTACAGTGGGGTGCCCCCCCCCCCCCCCCCCGACCCCTAAAATTTAGAGAAAAAGTCGACACAACGTAGAAAATATAGTTTGAAGTACGATATTTCGGCTGGCCAAAATATGTTTGGCTACCTTCGACCTCTAACGCAAACATCGCTCCTATCGCTGTGGAAGTAACTGCAAAACTTGCGACTACATATTACATTTGACGGTCTACACGTGTCCTAATCTCACATATTACATGCGACACTAAAAACGTGATTTATATTATGGTGTACAATGCAGCCGTTGTAATCTTCAGTACATCGGGGAAACTAAACGCCCTAAGAGCTCGCTTAAATGATCATCGCTGCCCAGTAGATAACCCTAACTCAAGTAACCTACGACGTTTCAGAACACTTCCTTTTCTCACTCTGCCTCATGCAAAAAAATACTTTAAAGAAATACTTTCCAGTCGTGATCCAATCTGATTCAAATATATGTGCGGGAACTTTAGAACCTCTGATGGTCTCAACAAACGAGATGATACTTGATCTGTATTTTCATTGCTTGTTTGTTTGTATAGGTAAATGTATCATATATATACAACAAACAAGCAATGAAAATACAGATCAGGTCTCATCTCGTTTTGCTGAGACAGTTCCGGCACGTATAATTAAGGTTGCTTCTCTGGCCTTGCGGACGAATCACGACTGGAGAGAATTTTTTCAAGGGGATAACTTGCATATCAGAGGCAGAGCGATTAGGCGAGAGAAGGAAGTGTTTTTAAACGTTGTAAGTTTTGGGTTAGGGTTAACTACTGGGCAGTATTAAAGCAGCAGTAAAGCGAGCTCTTAGTGACTGAAGATTACAACGGTTGCATTGTCGCATGTAATATGTGAGATTATAGGACGCGTTTCACCCATTTCAAGATTAAATATGAGCTTACTGCGCAATCACAAATACACAAACACAAATAAATTAAGTGTTTTAAAAAAGGATATCCTTTCTGGGACACCGTATCTAGGAGCCAGGAGCTTAACATATTATTAGCCTAGTTATCTAAGTCACGTCATAAGGTTCATATTTCAGAATATACATACCAATTTGTATATTTTTTACGTTGTGTCGGCTTTTTCGCTATATTGTCGACTAGAGCTCAAGTTGTCGAGTGGTTTTCCAAAAAGTAATTATAATTGTCCCTAACAACAATGATGGGGTAAGGCTGCAGCTAGCTGGGTCTACAATAATGGGGGGGGGGGGATTTTACGGATTATTGATCTTGTCGTTTCTTTGGAGAAACATTCCGAAAGCGACATGCTTGCCATGGGGTCCTCCTTCCTTACAAACGTACTGCTATTGGCCGAGATGTCAGACAGAGGGTGCCACTTCGTCTGGGTTTTGTTGTAGTTTGTAGCTACCGTCACCTAAGTTAGACTTACCCAGACATGTTTTGACTCTTTCAAAGCCCTTCACGTCCTACGTCGTATCAAGTATCGACAATAGACCTCCTCGGCTTTGGGCGTATGTTTACCCATTTCAGATATAACGTGGCATCCCTGAGTATTATTTGTTACTTCTTCTGCTACGCACCGAAGGATATATGAATATGGAAGCATCCCAGACAAAGAAAGATTATTCAAATGAATGGCACGTGATCTGAAATGGGAAACATTACGCCCAAGCCGAGGAGGTCTATTAGGATCTACTACGAAATATGCAGTTTTTTGTCGATAGTGTTGATATTCCGTCTAGCCTTTTACAAACGCATTTGCCGGAGCAGTAAGGTTATGACCCCGATGCATGCCATCTCTCATGGAGAGGTATGTTTATAATTGCACCGTATAGCGCGCGATATGACGGGATGAAATGTGAATTATTTTAAAGACTGTACCCCGCCAGATTTCCCTGAAATTGACGTACCCTCCAGAGTCCAGAGTGTTGGTAATTGGATATGTACTAAACGATTTTTAATTCGGCTAGGAAACATCGCACGGTGTCTCGGACACATAAAATGCTTGTTGTCTTGCAAAGAAACATTTCTTTGTGTCCTGGCTACAATTTTTTTTTGCGCGCGACAATGTTTCCCGCGCGACTAACCAGGGAAACATGAAACTAGGCCGGCTACAATGTCAGAAAAAAAAATTTGGGGGTTCCCTGTGGTGCAAATTTCGTTTCTAGCCTAAACCGCGCTAAAATCCAAGATGGCGGAAAGACGTGTGGATCAAGATCTGAATATACTTGTAGGTCTGCAAGTTTGCCTACAGCTTTTTGAAGATCTACGAAAAACTTCTATTTGAAAAAGGTACAGCAAGCAAAACTAATAAATTTAGATGCCTAGCTAGCATGCTTCTAGTAGATTTGAAGGGAAACTCTTATTCTCCTAGACTAGAGTAGTACGGCTGCAACAACAACGCCCAAGTTTTTTGAAAACGGCTTTTACTTCTTCCTCTTCCATGTAAATTGACTCCCCTGATATAGTGGAAGCATGTGTATGATGATTATCTAATGCTGTGGAAATAGCACAACGAACTGCAAAAAATTTCAAAAGCTTAAGTTAACTTTTTTGTTTTGGGCTTTGTGATAACACCAAAATGTAATTCTAGTTCTCACACGAGTGGTTTTCAGCTGTTACAGTACACTTCATGTTTCTGCTACCACAAGAAAATAAATTGATTTTGACGATTTTCGAATTTGATTTTCGAGGTAAGCTTACGGCCGGACGGTGTAAGTTGCAGGGTGCAGGGTGCAGGGTGCAGGGTGCAGGGTGCAGGGTCCGATAGTCATAAATTGGGCAATATGTCCAACAACATTAAGCTTGAAATATGAAAATTCACGTTTTTTCGAGTTTTGCAAAACATGCATGTCAAAAGTAATTTACGTACAGGCTAATTAATTTTTGACACAAAATCTTTGGGGGGGAGGGGTCGGGGGATTTTGTTCATTTTAACATATGGTCTAAAACTAGCTCTGGGATTCACAAATATCCTTTTAATTCGACTTTTTGAATGTCAAACACTTCTTTGATGAGTATTTTGTATATTTTGACCATTTTTTCCTCATTGAGTATTTATCTGAAGAGTGAAATGGAAATTAAATGAAATCCAAGATGGCGGATCCAAGATGGCGGACATTGAGAATGACGTCATTGTGACGTCACATTTTGCTCCCACGTGACAAAATGGGCGTGGTGATTTGTCTTAGGCTCATGGTCATTGTGTGAAAGTTTGATGATCATAGCCCCAGTGGTTCCAGAGATATAGAGGAGGGGGGGGGGGGGGGGCGAATTAGCCCCCCCCCCCCCCCAGTCACAGATGGTCAGAAAAAGCCCAGTCTGAATAGGGTTAAGGTATTTTATAAAACCCACCCTGCACCCTGCACCCTGCACCCTGCACCCTGCAACTTACACCGTCCGGCTTACGGCGTTGTAAGAAGTCAACGTTTCAATTGTTCGTGATTATTTCTTGAACAGTATCATTGACGCCCGGAGGTGGGGGGGGACTCCTCTATTGTTTTGGCGTGGGTGCTCGTCGTACCTTTTAGGGTCCAAAATCAGGCCTCTGGTACCTTTTAGGGGGTAAAATTCGAAAACTTCCAGATAGGTACCTGTTAGAGGTCCGTTCTTGCAAATCAAGCGGCACACTTGTTGGAAGCCTGAATTTAAAGAGCCCGTGTCAGCCACTCCTTTGTTATTGTTTTCATTGATATAAGAAGACGAATTACGTGCAGAAATCTCTAAATCAATATCTAAAAACAAAGTTTCAGATTTGATTTACCAAATTCAATTGAGAAAATTGCTCTATATTCTCTAAATCAGCAATGGATGCTTTCTCCGACTTGGTATGTTGCTATGCTGTCAAAATGGCGGCTGACACAGGCTCTTTAAGACGTATTTTCCCTCGTAAAATGTAGGACAGAAAATTTGAGTGTAAATACATCTTGTTGGTACCTTTTAGGGGTCAAAATAAACTAATGGACGCCATTTTAGATACCTTTTAGGGGTTAAATCTAAAGTCCCCCGGGGGGGGGGGGGGGGGCATTGACGCGATCCCTGATCGCAGACGTTTTACAACCCATAGGGGCGCAAAGGAGCGCCACCGATCGCAGGACAACGGAACCTGAGCAGAGGTGGAACTTAAAAAAGGGGGTGAGAGAAAGTGAACATAACGACAATAAAGTGCAAGAAGGCCTTCAGCAGATACAGCAGATGTATGAGAAATTTCCCATCGTTCTGCGATCGCCTGTGATCCATTGCGTGATCTGATGGAAATCAGCCTTTATCTGGGCCTAGTAATTTCAGTCATCTGAAAAATTACCATAACAATTCATATATACACTTCATGTCACATGCCAACACCTATTGCAAGTTTTGAGAGTAACTGTACTGAATGTACGTATTTAACCTGTGTAACTTGTGCTTATATTTCAAGGCCTTCTTCATTTCACCACAGGGACAACGTCACATTCTACGACAACGACTTATCTAGTTCAAGTTGAAGAACTAAAATGGCGTGCTGTACAAAAATCAACCGTAAGAACTTCTGCTGCCGATGTTTACCGTGTATTTACAGACTCGTTCGTAGCGACCTCATGTTAACTTTGATTCTCATCGGGGTCGTAATTGGTTTTATCGTTGGCGCAGTTATAAATGGCCCCATAAATGAAATCACTGATGTCGAGGAAAAGGCAACGGTTATCATGCTTGTGGGATTCCCGGGTGAACTTTTCATGAACATGCTAAAGCTTCTTATCCTTCCTCTCATCATGGCTAGCCTGATATGCGCTGTTGCGTCGCTGGATGCTAAAGCTACAGCTAAGATTGGCCGCCGCACCGTGCTGTATTACCTGAGTACGACTTTCCTAGCAGTGATACTAGGAATTACATTGGTAACAACTATCAAGCCAGGAGCAGGAGGGAAACCAAAGACGGAGATCAAGAAAGATATCCCACAATATCGTAATGTTGATTCCTTTTTGGACTTGATAAGGTAAGCGTGACGTTTATTTTTATTTAAACAAAATGACCTGTTGCACATTGCTATGAAGCACATTTTTGTAGGACTATAAATAATACAGGAAAGAATACATCTCGTAAAAACATGGCTGCACTGTCTACATGGACTACCTGCTGTAAAAATACGCGGCAAAGCGTACTTAGCCTCAGTGGCAAGCTCAAGAGGTCATGCACAACGCGTCGCAAATTAGCATTTATGTGTTGCTCGTTTACTATTCACGTTGCGGAATCTCGCCAGGCCATAGATTAGTCCATACGTAGTTTTTTATATTCTTTTTGATTAATTGAGGTATTTTCTACTTCATAATTATAAGCTATTTTGAGCTTCTTTGGCGGTTATTGACGCATATTTAAGCACCCTGTAATCCAACTTCACACGCAAACTTCAATGCAGGTAATGGAGATTTTACACTTGACGAAAGTGATAACACTATATACAAATACACACAATAAAGTGTATTGTACTGTATTACATATGACTCTTTACAAGCATCCACTGCTCCTTGTCATCATCAAATTACTATAAATAGACCTCAGGGTCCGGTTGCTCGAAGTGGTTTAGCACTAATCCAGGATTAATTACCATGGGGACTCGATGGTTTTGTTCAGAACTAAACCTGGTTTAATTTAATCCACCTTTGAACAACCCGCGCCAGGTGCAGGTGAATACCACCTATTTCGGCACCTGACAGGTCTCTCCTCCTCAGGGTGACTCTAAACCGTCCTTACAAAAAAAAAATTTAACTGACGTTATTTACAAGAATAGGTTCTTGACTCGGCTCAGAGCCTTTTAATCTAGGCGAGGAATAAAATAAGCTTTGAGAAGGGCCACAACCACATTTACGCCCAAGAACATTCAAATGTACTTTATAAGGGGGCATTAAGTTGCTATCAAAGATACGATAATCTTGATTCGCTCAGTGCAGTAGGCTAAAGTATATTTTGGTCGGGAAATTACTTTTAGCCCGCTAAATTTTCCACTTTACCCCGCAAAATATACCGCAATGCCCGGCAAATCTGACATCTGTACTTCTGAGTGAATAATTAATTTGCATGAATGCCTGCTTATAAAACGAGTCAAAATGACTCGCTAAGCTGGATTTATCAACAAAAACTCGAAGGTTATCCCTAAATCCAGTTTCCTGTTTCCCACGCTTTTTTCCACTCGAAATCTAGTTGTGCGCTCAGTTGCATCGTGGGTCTAAAAATATACTCTACCACTCCTTATGGCCAGACGGAGGCTCCTGGTGATAGGCTCCTGTGGGCATAAAGCACCCCCGAAGCAGGGGAGGGGCTAGGGGGCGCGAGCCCCCCCTCCCCCCCTCCCCCCCTCCCCCCCTCCCCCCTCCCCCCCCCCCCCCCCCCCCTCCCCAATAATTGTGATAATATACTTTTTTCTCTTGAAAAACAATATTTTATACCTTGCTACGGACCTGCAAAGTGAAAGTTGGCGTCTATTTTTGACCGGAATTCAACAGCCGTGTAGGAGGCAAGCGTTTCGTGACCGACACAAAGGAGGAGCTGCGCGGGAGACTAACAACCGTGTTGATTCGGCACCAAATAACCAACAGCCAAGTGAATAGACTCTTACCACTGTATGCATTGCTACGCGACCTCAAAATTCAATGTTGCGATCGGCGATTGGCGATTTTTAGCCGTCAATCAAACCAAAACATTGGATTCTGCTGCTTTACTGGATCGATATTGATTGTAAATCAACCAACATGGTTTAAAGCTATCCTTTGGCTTCCTTGCCTAGAATGTTTAACTCTCTGTTCAAGAAAATTGATATTAAAATTTTCTTGCGTAAAATCGCCAATCGCAACAGTGATTTTTGAAGGTCGCGTAGCAATGTAAGGTCTATGGCAAACGTCGAACTTGTTCTGTTGAATCTTTCCTTTTTCAAAGGATGGCACTTCAGTAGACTTTATTATAGAAAACTTTCTATTGTTTTGTACTGGAACGGCGCGACTCTGGCACGACGTTTGCCGTATGCAATTGCCCATTTCAAACCATGTGATGTTTACGTGAACAAAAATCCTTTGTCTGTCGGCCTTTTCACGAGGATATGGAACCATTTCAAAAGATGAAAACATCACATGATTTAAAATGGGCAATTTGCATGGAGGTAAAGAGATCTATTGATGGTTTACAAAGTTGCAACCTTCCCTTTGGAAATAAAATAACAAAAGCGCGGTGGCCATGTTGGTGCCCTGAACAATGAGGCAAATGAACTTTCTTTTGTTCTGTGCCACCAGTGACGTCACATGCAATCCAAGAATTGATTATTACACAGAAACTCAAATTATTTCCAAGAAAACAGCTGATGTAAACTGCTATTCTGCGGTCCGTGTTTACAGAATGCAATTCTTTCGGCTAGCGATGTTTACATCTTGTTGCCACCCAATTCAGATCATGTGATGATTCCTTTGGGTGGATGCTTTTGTTAGGAGTGCACATACACTCGTTCACTCGGTCGAGTGAGAACAATTTGACAATTGTAACTACCCAAAGGAACCATCACATGATCTGAATTGGATGGCAGCAATATGGAAATACCGTCAGCCGATTTGGTCTATTCCCAAAGCAACCCTTTTGAAATAGTTGTATCCCATTACCTCATACAGGAGTTTTTCCCGCCAAATATCGCGGAGGCAACGTTTAACCAAGTAAGTATGCCTCAAAGTCGCTTAGATATGTACAGTATGTGTATGTTCAGTACCGTTTCTGTTGGCACTAGTTCCCACGGATATTTCCCTTACGGAAACGATGTTGACGATTGAGCTGAAGGGAATACGCTGAGGCAATTTAGAAAATGGCCACAATATTGACAGCGATACTATTTAACAATTATTCCTCGAGCCCGAATGGGCTCTAAGTCAATAGCCCATGAGGCCGAAGGCCGAATGGGCTATTGACTCAGAGGCCATGAGGGCGAGAGGAATAATTGTTTTAGTCAAATCACACTAGTAGGTCAATTTGTATAGCCAAAACGTTTTCTGGTCTGATCATTTGCCATTTTCTGGCTTTCAATTCCGAAACGTTTCGCTACTAGTAGGCTATAACTTATAGCCTACTAGTAGCGCAACCAATCAGAACGCAGCATTGATGATAGACCACTAGTGTGATTTGACTAAAAAATTTTTAGACGGGTGGGGGGGGGGGGGGGGGGGGGGGGGGGGGGGGGGGGTCGCACCTGATCGTACTAGTTCACTTGGAACAGCTGTAATAACTTGTTATTTTCTGAATTCCACAGAGACAGACAAAGTACCAGAAACTCCCCGCCAAGTACGTGGTCTACAACAAGACAGTAGACGTCTCTTCTCTCAACCCGAACGAGACCATCAAGATCTTCAGCAACGGAACTCACAACCTCACGACTGTCCGAGAACTGGTCCATCGGGCCTATAACCAGATTCCTGGAATTACTGGTCCGGTCCAAGGCAGTAGTATGAACGTCCTAGGCTTGGTGATGTTCTCTATAGTGATGGGGGCGATGCTTAGTAAGATGGGGAAGCGAGGGCTGCCCCTCAAGATGTTTTTTGAAACCCTTAACGAGGCGGTGATGAAGATGGTGACGTTAGTGATGTGGTAGGTGACATGGGGTGGAAGGCGTGACACAAGTGGGCGCCATCACACTGACTAAATTTAACCTTAGTCTTATGGCATTTCTGGGCCGACCCCATAAGATTCGCATCCCAAACGCAGTGTTTCGCCCCTATCCCTTTCAGCGTAAATGCAAGAGAGCAGTCGTTGTCCCGCGCGCATTTACTCATTTCGTTTCTAATTTCTTCGCGGAACTCTTCTAGTATCGAATGTTAATAATATCAAAAGGAAAAAAAATCGTCTTACGGTGTTTATATTTTGTTGCCACTCAATTCAGATCATGTGATGATACCTTTGGGTGGATACCTTTGTTAGTTCTGCACACAGACTCGTGCACTCGGTCGAGTGAGAAAATTAGACAACTGCATCCACCCAAATGAATCACCACATGATCTGAAGTGGGTGGCAACAAGATGTAACACCACAAGCCGATTTGGTCTGTTCTGACTGGAGTCCTATAAGTCTCATTTCTCTCGCTTTTTTTCAGGTATTCCCCGGTAGGTATCTGTAGCCTGATAGCCTCTAAGGTAGCGGGCATGGGAGATATCGCCTTGTCACTCAAGCTACTCGGGATGTTCATGGTCACGTCTATCGTGGGAATCCTTATTCACACCCTCGTCACTCTTCCTATCATCTACTTCGTGATGACGAGGCAGAATCCGTACAAGTTCATGAAGGGGATGAGTGATGCGCTAGTTACAGTCTGGGGAACGGCATCCAGGTTTGCTATATCAGCTCTACAGATAGATGTTTTATTAGTATAAATCCTTGCAGCCCCCGGGCCGGGCGAATTTATCTTTTACGCCCACTTCAAGATGGCGGCTAGCTATAAATATTCATTATGATTCACATATCCTCGTTCTATGAGTGAATTAAAAGGAGGATGTTGACCTGCGAACTCTCTCGTAGCTCATGTGTAAGATGTTGGGTTATGAATAGGTAAGTGGGCGTAAATAAAAAATCGCCCAGGCCGGCTGAGTAATACAATAAAAATGGTATGCAAAATATGTAGGCAGAACCTAAGGGAAGTGGTCAAAACATCTGTACTAGAATGGGACCCGATGGGGTGGTGTATACCGCAGCCAACCTTCTTTTAGGAAAAAATAGCCATTTTTAACTGCGAATATCTCGTAAAATAATAAATGAATACAAAAGATTAGCCCAGCACCGTCTTCTTCATAGCGAGAGCAACGCATCCATGCAATAAAATCCAACACCCCTTACTTGAGCATGGAGAAAATGGGCATTGAAAAAACGGGCGGGTAGGTACAGCCCGGGACCTACCACCTCCCGCGATAAAATCGGGTCCCGGTCGAGTACAGATGTTTTGACCGCTTCCCTAACTGGGTAAAGGGCAGGACTGTTTGTGTGACTCCGTCTGTCTGCTTCCCTGTCGCTGTCTGTCTGGAATGAGCTTGTTTGGCAAGATGGCTGTGTTCGTCCGTCTGTCTGTCTGTCATTGCAACCTGACCTTACTTTTGGTGTGTTTGCCCTGACGGGTGCACGATTACGTTACACTCTGCTAGCCAATTGCGAACCAGTTTTTTTCTTGTTTTCAGTGCCGCTACTTTGCCAACCACCATCCGGTGCACAGAGGAAAACAATGGACTCGACTCGCGCATAACAAGATTTGTGTTACCGCTGGGCGCTACAGTCAACATGGACGGCACAGCTCTGTACGAAGGCGTGGGCGCAATATGGATCGCGCAGATTAACAATATCCCTTTAACAGCAGGACAGATAGTTACTACAAGGTAACAGTAAACGAACCACAGTCAGCTGTGAGCCTAGTAACATACCAATGTAGAGAAAGCATCCATTTCAGTCGGCTGTAATGGGTGATTGCATTTTTAAACCGCACCGGGGGTGTCGAGGACCTCCCTTAAAAAACCACTCGTGAATCAGACCCCCTCCCCTGGAATTTCCTTTTTTTCTGTCAAAATAACCCTGGAAAATATATTTGGGGATAAATGTCCCTGGAAAGTCATGTCTTTTACCCCTCCCCCTTGGAATTTCCAAGCGCCAGAGACACCCCCTCCCATGGAATTTCCAGGGTCCAATACACCCTGCCCTGTAAAATTTTCCGTTAGTCCTTAAACCCCCCCCCCCCCCCCCCCCCCCCCGTGCGGTTTAAAAATGCAATCAGCCAATACAATCTATGGTATCTTTTTTGATGTGTAATAACTGCACAGAATCAAAAGGCAGATTTTCAATGCACCACGTACCCACGTGAGTTGGCGAGACGTGGTACGTGCTGTTTGGAAATCTGCGCACTGATTGGCTGTCATCCTTTTGTTTTGGTCTGGTTTCCATTGGAAGCGTCTCGAGACAGACGACCCCACGTGGGTACGTGCTGTTTGGAAATCTGCGCACTGATTGGCTGTCATCATTTTGTTTTGGTCTGGTTTCCATTGGAAGCGTCTCGAGACAGACGACCCCACGTGGGTACGTGCTGTTTGGAAATCTGCGCACTGATTGGCTGTCATCATTTTGTTAGTTTTGGTCTGGTTTCCATTGGAAGCGTCTCGAAAGTGACCTAGAAACGTATCGTTTCCTCGCTAGAAACGTAACTTTTTCAAACTTGAACAAACGCGAAAAGTGCCCACGGTCTACGCTCAAATGCAAGTAAGTGTAACTATGGCCAGTTTCGTTACTGATGATGGTGCTGTTTCTCTATTTCTAGTCTGACCGCCACAGCAGCTGCGATAGGCGCGGCCGCCGTTCCTTCCGCTGGTCTGATCACCATGGTGATAGTATGTCAAGCTATCAATGTCCCCCCTGATGATATTGGACTCATATTTGCAGTGGATTGGTTCATGTAAGTCGAATATTTCATGCATCTTTCTTGTGCTGTTGTCTGCAGCCGCCATTTTATGAGCCTAGTAACATACCAAGTCAGATATAAAGCATCCATTTCCATCGGCGTATTTATCGAATGAGGAGCAATATGTTTGATTACATTCAGCAAATCAAATGTTGTTTGATTAACATACTTCGTGTTCTAATATCGAATGAACACAATAACAAAGGTGTAGCTGACTAGGGATTTTTGAAAAAAATCTTCACTTTGATCGTGGAACCCTCTCTCGCAATAAGTGAAAGTCCGTTTCATTATTGTTTTTAGTGACCGTTTCCGAGGTTTACCAAACATCATGGGAGACGCCTACGGTGCGGGGATTGTCCAGCGGTTATCCAAAGCAGAGCTGGAGACGGTGCCTCACACAGATGACGAAATAGAAGATGGCGTCATTCACCATAATGACGAAACGGTGAAAGAAACGGACGCAATGCGTATCGATGAAACTGCTTTCTAATGGTGGTCCACCTTTTTTAGAGAAGGTTGCCGGCACCGGCACAACTGTACACAGACGGCGGAACAGTTTCTAATTGGGGAGGGGGGGGGGCTCATTAGTAAGATTTTTTGGCAAGATGGGGGGCTGAGTTTAGTGAAAATCATATGAAAACTTGGCGAAATTTGGTCCCGGCTCCACCATCACAACTGTACAAGCAAACACGTGCACCAAAACTGAATCATGGACACTGGTTTTCGGAACAAATAGTCATACTTATTACCCTGCTTATGTCAAATGATTCAACAAAATATCGCTCGCAAGAAATTTTGTACTGTCTAAAACTGGTTTAAGCGATATGTAATCATAGAACAACAAACTTATGATGTTAGTTTTAAAGTTTCTCATCGTATAGATTAACACCGTAGATCAAACAGATCATAGCATTGACACATCCGGATACAGGGTCTTTATAAGAATCCCTTGATAAAGTACAGCTCATTGCCACGGATAGGCACATAATATAAAGAAATCCAAGTGAAATTCAAAGCGGCGCGCGTGCTCATTAGCTCCGCTATTAACAAAGTGACAAAATACGAGAAACAGTGCAAAGAAGTGCAAGGCGCTCTACCGTAGCGGATGGGAATCAGGTTACTCTCCACAGGGTAGACCGACTAACCTTGCTTAGACCATGATAAGCGTGACGTTTATCAGGCGCTAAGGTAGGAAGTGCAACGTGCTCTACCGTAGCGAATGAGAATTAGGTTACTCTCCACAGGGTACCCGACTAACCTTGTTTAGACCATGATAAGCGTGACGTTTATCAGGCGCGGAGGTAGGAAGTGCAACGTGCTCTACTGTAGCAATGAGAATCAGGTTACTCTCCACAGGGTACCCGACTAACCTTGTTTAGACCATAATAAGCGTGACGTTGATCAGGCGCTAAGGTAGGAAGTGCAACGTGCTCTACCGTAGCGAATGAGAATCAGGTTACTCTCCACAGGGTACCCGACTGACCTTGTTTAGACCATAATAAGCGTGACGTTGATCAGGCGCTAAGGTAGGAAGTGCAACGTGCTCTACCGTAGCGAATGAGAATCAGGTTACTCTCCACAGGATACCCGATTAACCTTGTTTAGACCATAATAAGCGTGCCGTTGATCAGGCGCTAAGGTAGGAAGTGCAACGAATGAGAATCAGGTTACTCTCCACAGGGTACCCGACTAACCTTGCTTAGGCCATGATAAGCGTGACGTTGATCAGACGCGAAGGTAGAAAGTGCAACGTGCTCTACCGTAGCGAATGAGAATCAGGTTACTCTCCACAGGGTACCCGACTAACCTTGCTTAGGCCATGATAAGCGTGACGTTGATCAGACGCTAAGGTAGGAAGTGCAACGTGCTCTACCGTAGCGAATGAGGAGCAGGTTACTCTCCACAGGGTACCCGACTAACCTTGCTTAGACCATGATAAGCGTGACGTTTATCAGGCGCTAAGGTAGGAAGTGCAACGTGCTCTACCGTAGCGAATGAGGAGCAGGTTACAGGTTACCCGACTAATCTTGCTTAGGCCATGATAAGCGTGACACTGATCAGATGCGAAGGTAGAAAGTGCAACGTACTCTACCGTAGCGGATGAAAATCAGGCTACAATAGGCCATGTTCGAATTACGCTCCAATGCTCACAAGACAAAAGCTTCAAATCGAGGCTTTCTCCAAGTTCTAATACATTTACAGTAATTTTAGAATAAAGCCTCGACTTGAGGGTATTGTTTGTAGGCATTGGAGCGTAATTCGAACATGGCCTATAGATCGACCCTTGAAACGGGCCTAGTACAAAGACTACAAAGGAACATACCATGTGTTTCCAAAAGCTTGTCTCATAAAGAATGGCTACAGAATATTCATAAAGCTGCCCCATGCTTTGCTAGACAAGCTTGGTGTTCTCTTAGCAAAGTCACAGCAGGTTAAGCAGGTGGTTCATTCAGTTTAACTGTCTACCACAGACGTAGGATCACAAATCAAAAACAAAAAGCATGTGCACAGATATATTGTTTACTTCAAATAAAAAGTTGGTTTTCACCCAAATGCTCCTATATTTGTTCCACTCGATATTCGAAAATTCGCTTGCAAGGCCCGAAACAGGGGTTTGATAGCACCTGCTGCGCATGATCAGAATTCTACATTTTCACCAGCTGACCTTACATCGAGGTGCGCAACGGATTGTTTGTCAAAACGAAACGTTCCTAGTTCCAGCGAGAGATACCTGAATTCTCAGTTTTGGGAAGCAAAAACTAAAACATTTTCTTACAACATTCATACAAGTATCAAACCCAGTTTACATTGACACAAAGCAAAATGTTCTGAGGAGATGGAAACGTTTCTATGCTCAATTGCAATACTTTTGAGAATTTGGTTTTGGCGATGCAACAAAAATAATTCTGATTGGCTAATTTGAGAGCAGGAGATCAATTGGTTGTTGTGTACTTGTGAAAAACACGTATGGAAGGGAATATAACAAACTAGCTGGTGCGCGTGACTAAATGGAAACTGCGTTACGCGTGACATGTTTGGACTATATAATACAATATTCAAGCCGGAAGTAGCAAAGTAATCGAAAGAACCGAGCAGTAGTTCCGCTTTGGCGTCGTTATTCAGTTGAGCGGCACAAATCAATTAGGCTACAGTGGATATGCTAAGACATGCGCTCTAGAAAGGGAACCAACGGTACGGCCATCGTAATACTTTGCTCACCACAAACATTATTTCTAAACTACGCAACGTTACTTACATTTGTCTTGCTAAGCCTTGGGTCAATCCTGTTGCATCAGTGGGAAGTTGTGGTCCTACCAATTCTACACAAGGTTCTACTCCACAGTTGAAAGAAATTGTGCTTGGGCGATGCAATTACTACAAACACTTTAAACTGCCAGCTGCAAGGGCAGTTACTGTGAACTGTACGGCTGTTTGGGGTGCTCTGTATAATGCTTTCGCGTTTAAGGACCCGTGTTCGCTGACTTTCAGTGACTATGAGCCATACTTTCGCGCGGTGGGTGGCGGAGAGATCGTTAATAAGGTAAGTCAAATGGGAGCCCCCCATTATCCATTAATGGACCACGGGCAGTGGATCTTCTTTCGGTTTCAGTATAGCTAAACTTGTTGTTTCGCGTTTTGAATTTTCAAAACGTGCTTTGATTTTGCTGCACGAAGTTCAATACTTTACAGACGTTTCGGAACTAATACACTCGTTTCAAGTCAAGTGATTGTTCGTCGCGACAGAAAGCCAGGTGACTGCACTAGGCATTTAAGGCAAGCACCTGATTGGCTTAGATAGTTTGACTGGCGAAACAGAAAAAAAAACAAATCCCAAACCCACAGCAATGTTTTTTAACAACAACGGAGCAAAGAAACAAAGAAAGAAGCAAACCCAAGACAACTTCGCTTTTTCCGAATTTTGTAAATTCATATTTACAAGAACGTTTCCAATTGCAAAACGTTTTCTTTAAAACCCGACACCCCTTATTTGATTGTTCTATGTTTTTATGAACTTCGCAGCAATACAATGTCACGCAACACCTATTGCGTTGGGTCACGCGCAATGTTCTTCGCAACCCGTCGAGGGGACCCGCCCTCTGTTTTCTATTTTTGCTCTATATTCTTGGATATTAATTCTCCTTGCGCCAAATTTTAGTTCTATTTGATGCAATGGCTAGCTATTTTAGAATATGTGTAAGTATCTTGAATGTTGGCGCTCTATATTTCAGAGTATGTTTTGGTCTGGTACATACAAGGCCGTCCACAGCTACTCTGATTTTGACATCAGATACTCGACACTGGAGGATACGATGGCTGGGTAAGTTTCGCCCTGTTTATTTGAACAACTGACCCGAAGTACAGTTGACTCAGCGTTACCTTGTTGGCCCTGGCCCTGGCCGGGAGAGAAGAAAGCACGCCCTCCTGTGTTGAGCTTGCGTCCTGCCCTCATATCAAGATAAACGTGTCGTTTTTGTCAATGCCAACCCGTGCATGACGCGGGCTACCTGTGTTTGAATTTCCGGGCTCCTGGGGCCAAAACAAAGATTGCGGCCTACAAGAACAGTTATATATTAGTTTGCTTGCACTTGCGTTCCCCTAGGGCTGGTGTGCACACGAGCGCAAACGCAATAGTATCAAACTCATACTTTTCGCTGTGGTTTTCACTAGATCACAGGTGTTGCGTTCCCTTGCGCTTGTGCTTGCGTCTAGTGTAAATCAAGCGAACGCAAGCAAGCTACTTTTTATTGATTTTAGGCTTGCGCTTGCGTTGCTGTGAATTGCACTTGCCCTGCGACGCTTGCGTCCTGCGCTTGCGCCTGCGTTCCTGTGTAAAGCAGTCCTTAATTCACACTAGACGCAATACAAGCGCAAGGGAACGCAACGTCTTGATTTTTTTTTGCACTTGCGTCTGCGCTTACGTTCTAGTGTAAACCGCATCAGGGGAATATATGAGTTTGATATCCTTGCGTTTGCGCTTGCGTTGCGCTTGCGTTCCACTGAGAACCAGCCTTAAGAGAGGTAGGTACACAGCAGCTGCGTTGTTCGTTTCTGGTCATGGCTAAGACTACTATTACTCCCATACGTAGGTGGCTTGTAAATAGTCTCATGTGGTGCGGTAACGAGTCTCTTTCTCGAAACACAACCGATGGTATCGACTACACTTCCTGTCCCCTGGCCTCTCCCCAGTGTGATTACATGACAGCCTTCTGGGGACTCGCATCTCGCAAGGTATCAAAATCTTTGTGTGCCACTGTATGATTTTTTTTACTCCATTTTGTCAACCAGAGAAATCAACCGAATCAAAGAACGTTTTCATTTCCATCGGGTAGTTGATGGAATATCATGCAAGCATTCGCATGGGCCTCAAAAAATTTAAAAAATTAAAAATTCGACACCTGTAATCCTATAGGAAAATTCTATGTCAAGAGAAATTCTAAACTGCAAACCCTTATTGTATATAATATTTATATATTGATTTATTTATTTTCCTAGGTTGCCATCAAGATTTGTTAACGGGACTAACTCGAGTTACTACTTGCATGCTAACCTTTCAAAAGATGCTTACATAAACCCAATAGGTTACATACTTTCTAGTATCACTAGTAACAAGATGTTTGGCCATTATGTTTCACATTTTGTCACAAATCCAAGATGGCGGCCAAGCGAAAGCAAACTCGCGTTTCTCAACCTAATACTACTCTCCAACGCCTGCGAGCAGACTAGGCCATACGTTGCTCGAATCACTAAACAATTTGTCCCATTATACCTTATTTCTCTAGTTCGCAGAAAGAGCACGTGGCAGGGTAAGGGTAATGGTCAACGGTTCTCGTGTTGCCTGCGATGGTACGTGGATACCCGCCTATAAAAATCAAAGGTAAGATAGATAGATATAGATAGATAGATGTGTTTACAGCCATTCTCAGTTACACGCGGTCGCCAGGAAAAAAGCTTGCAAGCGAAAACTCGTTTTTCTGTCTTGCCTGAGCGCGACAAGCCGGCGAAAGCACGTGCGTTGCCATGGAAACTTTGACAAAAAACGACTTTGTCGCTTGCAAGCTTTTTTCCCGGCGACCGCGTGTAACTGAGAATGGCTGTAATTTATCTCTTGCAGCTAAAGCTGAATTACAGATACGGCCAGAAAAGTTACAATAGAAAAATAAACATTCAATATTACATTATGTAAAAAGAAGCATGTTGTAACACAAAATGAAACCAATGGACGATTCCAGCTATAACGCACGCACGCGTTGCATGTCGGTAGATGTGGGGGACATTTGTCGAACAAACTGTTAAAAACGCAAGCGCTTATAGCTGGAATCGTCCATTGTGCAACTTGGCTGCTATTGGCGCCGTTGAGACAAGCGTAATTACGGTCCCGAGCTGCAAGTCTGGGAAGTGGGCCTCAAACATTGTAAATCTCATTTTCATTTTCATTTTCGTTTGATTTGATCTTTTTTATGTAGTTACTTTGGGATGTATGAGCTGCCTGCCTTGAACTCATCTGCAATAACGGAGCTTCAGATTATAGTGATGCATTCTATCGCCTACCAAGCGCCGGAAATGTAAGGGGTATGCGTATGACGGTGATGTACTGGGAATTTCTGCAGAAACCCATCCATTTCACATGAGGTACATGCATGGGAAGGTGTTTGGAATTCACTACGATAGCCATGGTAAATCCGACACTTCCCATTCTTCTACCATGGGAAATTCAGCTTTACCATGGGAAATTCAGCTTTTCCCATGGATGGGTGTCTGCAAAAATTCCCTGTGTGTGCTCGCCATGAACAAAGAAAACAGTCATCATACAAAAGGGAAAAAAGGACTATTGAGGACGGGATTTACAGGGCGCGTAGGGATAGGGTTTGGGGATGGTTATATACTAGAGCAGGTTTCGTATGACTGTGAAAAGTGCCGTGACACTGCGCGGCACTGTCGTGGTCGCGGCACGGAACCTGGCCTGCTGTAGATACACAATGAAATCGCGTAGTCGCGGCGCGGCACACAACTTTGTCGCGGCAATATTCACAGTCATACCAAATCTGCTCTATATCATTAGTTTTTATATCAACATCTTTTGTTTCTGTACCCAGAGAAAGTTGCGGAAATGGGACGGTAAAGCAACTCCAGGAAGATGCTAAGCGCTTTGGACTGAAGGTGACCTGCTTTGATGATCCAAGGTTTGTCCTTACAGCTGTTTCAGGTAACACGCGACTTCGCCGTTGTCATGATTCTTGGAGTTTGGCAGTTGGGTTTTCTGCGTTGTCAATCAATGCAATCTGTGTGAGCCAATCAAATCCTTGCCCAGTGCATTTGTTTGGCTTCCCTTGCGAGACATGTCGCGACAGAAGCCAATTCACTGCACTAGGCGATTTGATTGACGTCGCAGAAAAACCAAACTGCCAAAAAATGTTTTGAACGCGCTGGGTCGCGTGTTACCTGAAACAGCTGTAAATCTAAAGTTTCTCAGTCACCTATGATTGGGTTGGATGTCTGCTACACGTTTTCACATCAGCGATTAGTAGAAACCCACTCGCATACTATCACGATTACGAGTCAACTATCAGCTTATAGAAATCTCCAGCTCGTAATCTAATTGTTAAATAGATAGTGAGAAGCGAAAAAGCTATCCTAAAACTCTCCAAAACCATTAAAATAAATACGTTTAGCAACAAATCGACGGTAGTATGCTAGTGGGTTTCTACTAAAATAATTACGAGTGTAGTACTACGAGTTCTTGTTTTCTATTAGCCAAATAGCCAACGAAGCGCATCACTCCCATAGAAACCTCGAACTCGTAGTCTAATTGACCGATCCCACATCCATTGTTCTGCTCCCTAGTTACTGATGCTATACGTCGGACAAGCCAAAATACACCGATTGTATTAAGAAGGTGTTAGAGGTTGCCTCATAGTATATGGGTTTTATATTTTTGTCACGAAAAGCTGAAGAATTCATTAAAAATCTTCGAATTTCGAGTTTGTTGCTCGAAAATTTTGAATTCCACACGGGGAAAACTGCCCATTGTTTGGTGATTAATCAAGCGAACACGGAACAATCGGTCTCTCGTTACGCGGGTTACCTGTGTAATAATTTCAAGCTCTCGGAGGCCAACAAGAGGCGACCTACAAGAGCAACGTTTCTCTGAAAAGTCTGCAAGTTTCGAGGAAATAAGCAAGAAAAAAAAAATCCAATGCTTTTTTGTTTCGTCAATATGACTCAACTATAGGTACTAAAATGGTCATGTTATCATGTTATTCTCAGTGCGGTAAAGCACGTGTTATGCATCGACCATCCGAAGGAGAAAGTGTGCCAGTTTGCCAGCGGCGGAAAGAAGCCACCTGCAAAGGATTGTGGGTAAGTGCTTCTTATAAACGATTCAATTTCAATTCAATTTCCAAACCTCGCGTATCTTATAGGCTAACAACAACATACGATGCTCTGATATAATCAAAAGTGCGACGATTTTAATTGGCTCATCATTCTTCCCACGGCTCATGCGCGTGATCCGATTATGCAGGAAATCTAATTCGGAAAATATTGTTCACACAAAAGCAAACGCGGCACACAAAAGCTGCACTGCAAAGCCATTTTACCTGTAGATCTTCACACGAACATTTTCACTCAAAGTACCAATATCCCGTTTAAATTCAAATTCGACAGTGTAAAAATAGACTCTTCTACTCCTGTGCATAAAAGCTACAATCAGCGACAAAAGTAGTTGAGAATTTTCCATCGAAAATGCTTTTCTCCATTTCAACTACGTAAGCGATGTCTTCTTGGCTTTAATCCCCCCTCCCCCTTATTCAATGTTGAAGCCCAACCACTAGCGCGTTTGACAAAACAACATTGAGTTGGGGGGAGGGGTTTTGACGAGAAGGGCAGCGGTTTATTTTATGGAAACACGACATTTTTTAGTATGGCGATCTGTAACGATTGTAGACATAAAATTCTCAACAATTTTGTTGGTGATTGTAGACCTAGTGAAGCCATTCTCGTACCCAGTGCTCCACGGCTCGTCAACTTGGAGGGGAGGCCTGGTGACAGCCATTTGAGAGCCTTCGGTGATTGGTTATAACGGTGCGCATGTGTACATAAAGCCAGCTTTATCTCGCATTTGAAAAATCTGGCTAAATAAAACCACAATTCGTTTGCTAGTCGTCCCTGACGTCTACGCTCTACAAGTAATTTTGAGGCAGAAAAAGGTTATTTTCTTTTTATTATATAAAGTCAAGAATCCGGCCACTCTTGATAAACTATAGTGTTTTATCAGGATATCGGCCACTCAGAAATATCGTAATTCGCACGAGCGAAAATTATGGCCACTACATTCAATCAAATAATATAGCTACGATATAACGCCCGCGCTCTGATTGGTACAAATCTATGCTCTAATTAAGCATTAGAGCACAACTTTCTATGACTTTATCGGCGCAATAGAGCACGCGTGATGTTGGGAGACACGAGAACGTTGTAAAATCACGGGCCGACGCAGGCCTTGCAGCTCGTGATTTTACAATGTATTGTCGTGTCTCTCCCAACATCACGCGTGCTCTATTGCGCCGATAAAGTCATAGTAGACGCTCACTCGTAAGATATCAAAATTTGAACACTCAAAAGATCTACGCGCGGCGTATTATTCTCTTAATTATATAGCCAGCTCGAAATCCCATTGTGCCGGCAAATCGATTTTTCTTGAATCGTCCAATTATTTTTAATTGGATCGCGCGCGCTCTAATTGGACAGTTCGCGCTAAAATTGGACAGTTTGGGTTTGAACATGGATGTCCAAACTGTCCAATTTTAGCGCGAACTGTCCAATTAGAGCGCGCGCGATCCAATTAAAAAATAATTGGACGATTCAAGAAAAATCGATCTGCCGGCACAATGGGATTTCGAGCTGGCTATATAATTATATATACTTATTATATCCATTTGAAATCACGCGCGCGTTCTGTAATCTGATTGGCTCTTAGCAGGTCAATTTATTCCTTTATTTTATCCATGTTGAAATCACGCGCGCGTTCTGCAATCTGATGGCTCTCAGCAGGTCAATTTATTCCGAAATTGACCTGATTTAACATTTTTGACCTGGCGCGAGCGGAACGTTCTACTTCTAGCCCGCACTACATTTTCAAGTTTGATTATTTCCCTTCAGTTGGTGTGAAAAATATTTTCTATGGAAATGATTTCAACATAGATATAATAAAGTGGTAAATTGTCCTGATTTAAGATTTTTGACCTCGCGCGAGCGGAACGTTCGACTTCTAGCCCGCGCTACATTTTCAAGTTTGATTATTTCCCTTCATTTGGTGTGAAAAAATATTCTGTGGAAATGATTTCCACATGGATATAATAAAGAGGTAATTGGCCTTCGTGTCGTGCAATTTTAGTCAGAAATCATACTTGTGATTTCAAATCGACCTCGCGCTGCGCGCTCGTTCGATTTTGAAATCACGCGTATGATTTCTGACTAAAATTGCACTCTACTCAGGTCAATTACCATTATATATACGCATGCGCGTCAGTGGCTGATCTTTCACCAGAGCCTCCCCAGCGAGATGACGAGCCGGGGAGTCCTGAGTACGGGAATGTAGTGGAATAGATATAGGCTCCTTGTGATGGGCTTCTGATCGCTTTTCCCCCTTTGTATTTCAGGCCGTGGTTTTACGTGACGATTGGACTCATCATAGCGAGCTCAGTTCTCCTTTTGGTGACTTTAATTCTTGCTATTGTGGTTTGCCGCTGGGCACCCATCGTGCGTAGACTTGCGGAAGTGTGCTAAGATCCGGGGAGGGGGGACTCCCCATAAAATAGACGGATGTGCTCGTCGGGAAAATTGATTTTAACCCTAAGGGGTAGCAAATTGGGTGACCAATGGCCGTATTTATACTAGGAGACGGCTAAGCCGTCCGGACGACTTTTTCGTTAAGGACGTCTAGTATAAAGTCGGAAGTGCGTTTAGGACGACCGTAGTCTTAAGTAAATCAGACTTGCGTTTTCTACGCGTCTTTATTGGTCGAGGTCGTGATTCTTTGTTTAGTTAGCCAATGAGATTGCGAAGAAAAATAAAGCATACAGTGACTGATGTTGTCTTGGCTCGTTGCAAGTCGTATTTACATCGTCTCCTGATTGGTTGGTTGTTGAATGGGTTTTGTTTCTGATTGGTTGGTTGTTGAATGTATCTCGCTTCTGATTGGCTACACGTATTTACTTCGCATTTTGTTTTCGATGCTCATATAAAATCTTGGTGTTAAATCTGAGTCCGGAGGAATGTGAACACAAGCTCAAAGCAAAATCTTATGTCCAGACAAAGCTTCACACGAATTGCCATGAAGATTTAGGCTTAGTTTTCACTAGCAACATAAGCGTAAGCATAAGGATCAAAGGCTTCCGTTCTTCTATGCTTATGCTTACGTCGCTTATGTCGTAGTGAAAACCAGCCCTTACAAACATGTAGAGCACCCTAAACATGACGAGTATGCCTGCGTGACACAAACATAAGAAGCGCAGTAGTGAAGATTGCACTGCCCATTTCCAGTATGGTATTGTCGAAATACGCGCTATTTTCTCTTCAACACTGGCTTTCTTATTTAGGGTGTTTATAGCTCTGGGTGTTTACATGTTAATAGGTCTCATGGGAGTTTGTGCAAGCTTTTGTCTATGTTTTTAAGTTTGATTTTCTATCCTCACTTCGTATCAAGTTATAAAACAAGGCCGTATGTAGAAATGTTTGTCTGGGGGGCAAGCCTTGGTCATCCCTTGTTTCTGCTGGGGGTCAAGAGGTTTTTCCCCACATTAGTTGACAATAAAGGGGAGGATAGGAGGAGGCGGACCAGTTTTTTTTTTTTTTTTTTTTTGGGGGGGGGGGAGGGATCTTGGAGTGAGGACAGAAAACGCTCTTACAAAAATGCCCTGAAAACGGTTTGCTGTATCCCGCCCCCTAAGCTATCTAATGGTCGATCCTAAGCTACCTAATGGATTTTTGAGAGTTGCGGTCTGTAAACACCAAAATCGAAACCAACTTACAGAATCTGGGCATTTCTGACAAGAAAAGGTACTAAATGTTTTGATATTATTCAACCTAGGATGACCTGTGGTGAAAACTAAGATTATCGCAACAGAAACTCAAAATTTTTAGTATGAAATTGATCCTCATTAGCAAAGTTTCGTGGACCAAACAAAAAGTTTTGATCGACAAACGTCTGCGATAGAAAGTTTTCAAACCTAGGTGTCGCGTCACGCCTCACGGAAGGTCGCAAATGGTAGTATGTAAACATTGCACAGACTGATGACTTATTTTAATTTCAAAAGGGCGTTCTTGAGGACCTAGTGAAAATATTTTTCTAGCCATATAAAATCTGAGTTTGCCAGTTGTTGGATTGTCACTTGGAGTAAGGTAAGTTAAACAAAAGGAACCAAATAAGTAACATATAATGTGCTTTAGGTCGTCGCGCAATAAAATAAAGTAATGTTGACAGAAGATTTTCATATTTTTTCTGCTATTACATTGATGTTTGAATATTTTAGTGACTAGCTTTCTTTTAAACTAAGAAGTGCAGCATAGTGAATTATTTATCAAAAGTGAAGAAAGAAGTGAACTTTAGAACACCATTTGCTTGGCGTGACCCAGATTTAATTGCATTTCCAATAACTTTAACCAATTCCCAACAACATCGTCAACATCACTAACAACAATGACAAATAGTCATATACCCGCATATTTACAAACGCCTATGTATCTTTGTGCGTTTGAAACCGGGCCTAAGCAAATCTATAAATTGCAGCTCCCATTTATTATGTTTTTGCCGAATGAAGTTTGCGTGGCCCTGGTGCTATCTCGTTGCAAGTGCTGTTAAATGGCTTCCCTTTCACAGGATTGGCTTGTAACTCAACCTGAAAAGCCATTTGGTGACAATGACTATCGCGATATAATAGCATACATTAGAAAAGTATATAAATAACATTTCTTGTTGTATTATTTTCCTCCCATTTTGTAGAGTCCTAAAAATGACGAAGTCGTTGTTGTTTGTGGCGGTCCTGGCAGTGTTCGTTTCTCTTTGCTTGTCGGCAGTAACGGAGAAGCAAATTAACGACTACCTGGAAGTCTGTTTGGATGCCAATAACCACAAGGAAAAACCTGGAAAAGAAGACGAGGCCTTCCACCACTGCACTCCATGGCAGAATCATGCTTGTTGTAAACCGCACATTACAAAATTGATCAGAAAAGACAACATGCTTTCCATGTACAACATGAGGATCGACCAGTGTCCCCAGATAAAAAATCTCAGCGACGAATGCCGAAAACATTTCACGAGGGACACCTGCCTCTATCAATGCTCCCCGTACCTGAGCCCGTGGTTTCAGCCGGACTGTACGACGTTAACACGGCAGAGATTTATGCATGTTCCTCTCTGCGCCTCGGACTGCAACGCGTGGTTTAAAGCTTGTAAAGATGATTACACCTGCTCTGACAACTGGGGAGACACACGCACTTGGAACTGGACAACCCACAACTGGTGCATTAAGCCTTGTAAAACATTCAAGGAGTATTACAACGACCCGAAGACCTTCTGTGAGAAAATTTGGAATTATTCTTTCAAGTACACAGAGGGGAAACACGGAGAAGATTGCTTTCTGCTCTGGCCAAATGGCACGAGCCATCTTAATGAGAAAGTTGCAAGGAAGCACGCCAAGCGAGCGCTCCTGATAAATGAAGCCCTTACGAAGTTCAAAGCCGAACTCGATAATCCAAAGGGAGTCTCTTCAATTCTAAAGCCGTTGTACACATTATTAGGGTATCTCCTCTTGTTATTGTATGTACAATAATATTTGGCACCCTTAGTTTTCACTTAGAAACTACATCACAGCTTAGCAACTAAGGCCCTTTACAAACTTCTATGTAACAATTGGTCGAGCTCTTTTGAGTATACAAAGCTATTCGTGGAACAACTCAGGAAGGATACCGACATGCAGTCTGGAGAGGAAATAAAAACGCTGACGCTCCACGACCAGATCGTTGGAGGACATCTAAAGCCGTTCCCGAAACTCGACCTGATGATGACTAATCAATGATGGTCATGATGAACAATGGCTTCATTGTGGTGATTTCTGCAGCTTATTTAATCCACATAGCTTAGCCACTGTAGTTTGACACTGTCGTACTAATAATTTTGGAAACGCGCCCATTTTATTTTGTTTGATATTGGGCAAGCTAAAGCAATTCAAAAACTCAATACGAAATCTGTCAGTTACTTCTGTGGCTGCTCGTGGTGCACCAATCAGATATAGTTCAGATATAGCCGCATCACTTTCAAAACACTTTAAAAACGCAGTACTTTAGCCACAGGCCCGAGTGTAATGTACTAAGTGCAGGAATGGCGCGTTGACTATGTGGGCCAAAAATACTCAATCATAACAACATAACAACTAGCGAAGCGCATCACGAAATTAGTATATTGGTATATTAAGTAGCTTTGTTGAAAATTTTGAATTTGAAACAGGCTCGTAACTCCCTGTATGTCAGGTTGGAAGCGTTCCTCGCCAGAAAATAAAACAATGCAATACTTAAAGTAGAAATAAAGGGAGAGTCAAGTTCATTTGTGAGTACTATTAATTATTAGTATCACCCAACTAGTGGACTATTGCTAATGCTGTGCCACTAGGGGACTATTATCAATAGACCTCTAGTAGCGAAAGCGCCGATTTTGAACATGAAAAGAATGGCGGCCGCTTCTCGTTTTGTAGAGGTTTCTGGTGATTTTTTTAACACAATTTTTCACTTTTTTTGTCCAACTAGTTGGGTGATACTAAAACAATTAGACCTCTCGCCCTCAAGGGCCACAGGTCAATAGCCCATTGGCCGTAGCCCGTAGTCCAATAGCTATTGGCCCGTAGCCCTTTCGGGCTCGAGGTCTAATTCACGAGCCTCCTGCCTACTCCAGTTTCTGGCTTATAGCACCGGCGGAATCGCCCCTGAAAGCCATGATTCTACTGATAAGGGAAGCGTCAAAACATTTGTACTCGAACGGAACCCGATTTTATCACGTGAGGTGGTAGGTCCCGGGTTGTACCACCCCACCTGTTTTTTATGTCAATTTTCTCCGTGCTCAACTAAGGGATGTTGGGTGTTATTGCATGGATGTGTTACTCTCGCTATAAGAAGACGGTGTTGAGGCCCTCAAATGGTTAATTGTCACCACAGCCTCCCCTCGAGGCGACGAGCCGGGGAGGTCTGCATATCAAGATAGCATTGTGACCTTTCTAGAGATTGAGCGGGCTTCCTGTGGTATTTTGTCTACCTTGTTGCCAGGCTCTTGACCGTGAACAACACAGCGGAAAGTGCACATAGCATTTTTTTCTCAAGTTTATTTTTGAGTCAATAAACATAGTGAAAACCTTGCTAGCATTCCAAATATGGTATGCAGATATTTCCTTATAAGGAAGTTGAAGAAAGTCGAGAATTTTTCAAGGAAACTATCTTGATATGGGTTCAAGAATGTACCAATCAGATACTCGAAAGAGTTCACGCACACAGTTGCATCATGGGTAATTGGAAATAATTCAGAATCCTGAGGTAATAAGGGCAATAAATTTAAAAGAGAACCTGCGAGCAGGTTAACAGATAGATAGATAGACAGTTTATTAAGAATCTTGCTGGAAGAAGGGGCATTAAAGCTACAACGATGGCGTTCTCAAAATAGACCCTCGGCTTGGGCGTAATGTTTTCCCATTTCAGATCTTGTGCCATTCATGTGAATAATCGATGTTTGGGATTGTTTGGGATGCTTCCATATTCATAAATCCTTCGGTACGTAACAGAAAAAGAAAGAAAGAAATCTGAAATGGGAAAACATTACGCCCAAGCCGAGGAGGCCTATTCGGCTCGAAATCGGTATTTTAAATAAAAAGTGCAGAATAGCATACACATATCGGCATCAGTCTGGCCAAGACGGGACGCTGTAGCACAGTCTATTACCCGTGCAGTTCGGCAACCATGGACAGCTCTTTTTGGCGTCCTTGTTAGTATACGACTCATCAGCATGGCTTAACCGGTGTTTGCCTCAGTAAACTTCATCAGCAAAACAACTGCAGAGGCGCCACAATAATATCTCTAAAAGTTGCTCAAATAATTGTTACCACTGTATGCATTGCTACGCGACTTCAAAGTTCACTGTTGCGATGGGCGATTGGCGATTTTTAGCCGTCAATCAAAACCAAAACGTTAGCCTTCGGCTACTTCAGTAGGTCGACATTGATTGCAAAATCAACTAAATTTATTGTAAGCTACCCTTTGGCTTTCTGGCCTAGAATTATTAACTTTCTGGCTTAAGAAAATTGACATTACAATTCCTTTGCTGAGAATCGTCAATCGCAACCGTGAATTTTGAGGTCGCGTAGCAATGCATATACGGTGGTAAATTAAAATGCTCAAAAGTTCCTATTTTTGTCGTTTACTAGTAAGTTGCCCAAAAGCTGCAACTAGCTAGCTCTGGACACATAAATTGATCGTCCTTCCTTTTTCTGTTTAGGACATTCTTTCGATATATTAAAATTCCAACTAGAATACGAGGGTCAGGGAATAATACAAAAGAAATAATTTTTCGATGCCGATGCGGTTGCTTTGATTTATTCCCCTGAGCCTCGGTCTCAAGTAAGATATTCCATACAGGCCCGTGTAGGAGGGGGGTTGGGGAGTTCGAGGGGTTCGAACATCATAACGAGCTACGGGCCTGCTATAATCTCCAAATATATCTATAGCTGGAATCGAGAACTAGGAATATCAACTAATACACCGTTCGAATGTGTCGCGAAGGAGTTACGAAGTCGAATCGATCGCACCCGAACTTGTTCGGGGACTTTCGAAGTAGCGAACGAAGACTATCCGAAGATGTCCCGAACTTTCAAGAAGTTGCTCGAGCTAAGAAAAGTTTGCTTTTTTGACAATCTGTTGCCGAAAAGTTGCCGAGTAACTTTTGGCTTATACTAGGACCGAACAAAGTACCCTTCATGAATAGTTCTAGACATCTAGACTCTACACGAGCACTCAACGATGTAATCGATCACCTGAGCGTAGGATTTCTGGCACGGCTAGAGTCCAAAAAAGCGCCGTGATTCCGGGATCGAAAAAAAATCGTGCGTGAGTTTCCTATGGCCCTCGTGCCCTAAAGGCAATCACTGCTTGAGTGTTGTATGTATGATAATTGAAGAAACGAAAACACTACATCAAAAATGCATACGAAATAAGGCTTTGATTAAAATATCTGGTGGACAGTCTTGTCAGTTCGCTTCGTCTTGAATGCCAAAAGAGTCTTCCGTGCAACCTAATCGCAACGGATCGGATAACGTCTGAATTGGATATCCATATCCATTCATACGTAACAATATATCGGTAAATACGCACCAAACCCAACGCGGGGGAGGTCACGTTCATATTCCCGATTTCGTGACGATTTGCTAATTTTTCAATAACTCTCATAGAATTATCTTTTTCAACTACGTTTGCTAAGCAAACTTCGCTTAAACTTGTTTTCGCATAGCTGTAAATGTTCTATTTTCATAACTAACATTTCCTGTATGAAGAACTTTATCGTCGAGTATTGGCCCGTATCCGAGTGTTTGGCGCGGTTGACCCTGTTTTGTGACGCAGTTGAAAGCTTTGTAGTGTATTGTTTAGAATTTTAATTACAAAATCAATAGATACCTGGGCAAAAATCGGTGCGCTTTAGCAACAAATTGTCTATTTATCAATTGATTGTATAGAATTGATATCTCATTGGCAGAAATTTACATAAAGACAGCCTTCTTGTGAATAAAACAGCTGACACAACAAAGCGACATTTTTCATAGCTGAATCATAAAACTGACTCACAAAAGCAAAATACCTAAAATTAGTCGATTTTGATGCTGAAAATCGTATATTTTGGTTTTCTACAGCTATAATCTCTATTAGAGGTTGCCTTGATTGAACTATTATCTTCATTTGACTTTGAGGAGTTACCTTTTTCAAAGAACAAAGTACTTACGTGCAAACAAACGTAAACACGTGTTTGGTTATTAGCAAACGCTTGACTATCTTGCGTCACTGACGCGACACATTACCCGCACCCTTGTTTCTATGGTGACTTTTGTTCTCTAGCGCGCGCTGATTGGTCCATTATGATGTAGTTGCTATTTTGGTCTCAGGATATTTTTCAGCTCTCTGGATTCCACGCGAAAATTCGCAACAACAAAGATAAATACCACAGTTCAGCGACAGGAGCATATTATTCGAAAGCGTCACCCTTAGAAGACCAGCAAAAACGAACGTGTTTGTGATTATTTCATAAATTGAACTCCCACACACGACAGAATTAGTCCCAGGGAAATTTTGACGGCGATTTGAAGAAACACAGAAACATTACGAAAGCCATTTATCAGCTCGCTCGAACATTTCACAGAAAGACAAAATGAAAGAAGAAGTTAGTTCTGCGGTTGGCTTTCTAACAGAACAGCTAAGCTCAAATAGTCCTTTACCAATTGCACAAATTGAACTATTTAGAGCTACCATGGAACAGTTAGTAATGGACAGATTTCAGGACCATTGGCATCCTGAAAAGCCTTTGAAAGGCAACGCGTTTCGTTGTATCAACGTCGACACAACAGCGATAGATCCGCTGCTAGTAAAAGCATGCAATGCGACTGGATTCTCGCCGATAAGGCTTCAAGAAGTCTTTCCCGATGGCCTAGCACTTTGGATAGACCCAGAGGATGTTTGCTGCCGCGTAGGACGAACGCCAATTCGCACTATTTACGGCCATAATAGATCTTCACCATACGCTTCGCCTGTTCCGATGCGAAAACAGCCCCTCGCTCCTATAAACTACAACACAAGTCCGTACTACTGTTCAACCACATCAAGAAATCGCATCCCCAAGTACTTCCAAAACAAGGAAAACTTCAATAGATTTCACTGGGTAAATCGCGATCTCACATATATGACTGCTCAAGTTTATTAAGACGAAAGAGACTGCTTTTGAATGACGACATAAACAACTCTACATAGAATTTCTATTAGCGGCAGTACATGGACTTTTAGCTAGGTTTTATTGAAGTTTTTAAATTAAAATTTTATTGTTCCCTGTACATAAGAAAAGAGAATAGCTTACATATTGATATTTCGCATACATTTTTCCTGTATAAATGTATTTTTCACGTTTAGCTATAGATTGTACATTCTAAAAACTATGACACGACGAAGGCGAAATGTACATTTGTAAGTATATGAACATCGTTCTTCAAGATAGAAGATAAGTTTGAATTATATATGTACAGAAATTGATGAATTTGTGAACTATAAAAGGAGCATGTGCGCTCTAATATTTTGTAAAGGAATAAGGGATATTTAATTTAAAGAATAAACAATCCAGAGTTGTTTCTCAATTGAAAAAAACAATTGTCCTTTTGTTATTTAGCTCACGTTTCATGGGGAGAAGATTGAAACGAGTTTCTCGTTTCCGAAGTATTTTTTTTTTCTGTAGTGGAAACAATTAATTTCAGCTCTTTAGTGGTCGTAAAATTCATTACGTTCTTGCTATTCTGTTTTGGAAGTCATTTTCTGTTGTTATTTCGGGACATGCTCGTCAACACGCTTTCGGAAACAGCAGTCATGGCGGGTTCATGTGACTGAAAAAACGTGCACCACAGACAAAATGGTTTCACATTTGGGTCGTAAACAACACTCGACAGGAAATGTTCTTATTTTCACAAAGATAAGTTATATTTAGGAAAAATCTTTTTGAGTTTCAAAACGGCTCACTATCCTGCGAGCAGGGTTTCTTTCTGTCGATCAGTTATAAACCATAACCTAGAAACGTTCTTCGCGTGTCTTAGACATGTAATAATACATGAAATACCAAACACGCGAACAACTTTGCTAGTTGATAAAATACTTTTAGAAACCTGCTCACAGGGAAAAGACAGCCCCTCTCTTTGCCTAAAGAAACACTTTGGAGATAACGAAAAACAGTTTTGCAGAAGTGCAGGAACTGTAAAGCAATATATATTTCCTTTTTTATGCCACCCTTCCCACTTGGATATCCATTACGACCATTTACGGAAAGCGAAAGTCTAATCAGCTCACATATGCCCAGTTAGCTGAATTGCTATTTCGTTACGTCATAGGGTGATATTGTCGCGTCGAAAATAGCATTCCTTGCCAAAATAGACGTTCTAAAGTACTTTATCATTGATGAAAAACAACATTGTTTATGGCTTTCACATTGCATAGTATGCAATTTTGTGTTATTTAATTTTGTTGATAACCACAGGATTATGGTCAATCAATCATTAAAGTAAACAGTTTTTAGCCAAATTGACAATTACATTCACATGTTTCTTATTCCCGACACAAACACAATATATTCAACCCAAGTGCGTTATTCCATAATATCCATACCCCACCAGAAGGGATTGCATTTTATCCATAATCAATTATCCATAAATGTTAATACTGATTCTTTAGCAAGTCTTGTCGGACTAAACATATGTGCTGGCAATGCATGCTAAGGATAATTGGTAAACATTGCAAAGAGAATGCTATTTTGTGTGATACTCCAGAAAAAAATCCATACCCTCCACATGGAAGGCATTGTGTGATTCTAGGAATTATCCATGCCCTTTTGCAATTCTCATTGAAAAATACAGTGATTGTATGAGAAAATAGAAGGCATTTAGACTGCTTGCAGCCCCTTCTTTGGCGAACGTCCGTAAATCGAGAGTAAAGTCCTATGTCCTACAGTAGTTTGTTTGCGCGCTCGTATTTCCAGCTCACGAGAGAGTCCTAGGTGTCGGATAACAGCAACGCCACGGGGGAGAAAGTGCTTGCAGCCCCTTCTTTGGCGAATGTCCGTAAATCGAGAGTAAAGTCCTAGTCCTACATTGTAGTTTGTTACTCCCTTTCCTTTTCTCTCGATTTACTGACGGACTCCCTTTCCTTTTCTCTCGATTTACGGACGTTCACAAAGAGACTGCAAGCAGTCTAGAAGGCATTTGACCCCTTTCCCCCACCCCACCCCTCTGGAATTTCTAAATCCCTGGTATGGATGGATATTTCCAATCACACATTGAAAATTCAAGGTGTGGAGGACTCAATCCTTCCATTTCATGCACATACCATCATTATATTATTCAGGCATGAGGGGTCACATCTCTAACCCCTTCTGTGGGAGCGCTATAGATAATTTTGTTTAATGACATATTACTATTTTGCTGAATTTTTCAGTTAAGCCTGGTACACACTTGCGATGTAACAACATAAGAAAAATATCACGCAAACCAATTTAGTTGAAGTCCCCAAAAAATTACATAAGATTGCTTTGGTGAAGTAATCTAATGATGTTCCATGGAAAATACTGATTATTTTCCCATGCTTTTTTCGTTGCAACATGACATCGTTATGTCGCGAGTGTGCACCGGGCTTTAGGAATATTGCAAATTAACCAAAAAACATACTACAGTAACTGTAACCCATAATTTTCTGGTATTTTCTTAAGTAGGTCATGTTTTTCTTGGGACTACTTTTGCCAGTTTTCCAACCATCAACCCTTCACTTTGCCTGGGGGAGTGTCATAAATATAATTTATGAGGAAACCCAGGTGAATTTCAAGTGTGAATTTACTGATTTTACTAACACTAGGTATCCAAGCAAGAGTTGAACAGAGATCCTCAGTCTCCTAGCAAAGCTACAAGAGAGACCTCTGTACAAGAGCAAACACTACTTAAAAAAATCTCACTCTTCACCCTTTTATTCAATGCTTCAATCCCAGCCTATATTTTACATACATGTATATCTGGTATCCCAATGTAGACCAAGGGCCTGTCCACAATAACAGGTTTTCTGTCCACACTAATGCGTTTCAACTGTCCACACTAACACATTTTTTGTTTGAATCTGTATACTTTTTGATATGTTTAGGCCTTCCGTCCACACGAACACGCTGATCGTTTTCATCGAATCCCTATAAGTTTGAAAACAATCTTGAAAGTGGATAAAAACAAATCTGTATATGTTCTGGATCACCAGGGACACGACAGGGACAATAAATTGACATCAATGATTTGAGATTTCAAAGACGCGCCAACGGGAAACCAAAAAATATTGCAGGCGCATCTCCTTTTGAGCATGCATATATTATAAAAATGACATCACGCCATCCCTTTCAGCATTTTCAAGCATCTTAATGTGGACGGTTGAAAATACTATGAAAATGGTAGTGTGGGCGTGGATCAATCGATGCATTTTTGGTGAAACGAATCCGGATACTTTTGAAAACATGTTAGTGTGGACAGGGCCTAAATATCACTACAAGCTAAAGCAAACCACAAATAATACTTATAACATACTGCCTGTATCTTCCTGGTAACTGCCTTCTTATCAAAACCATAGTGGGGACACTGTGGTGAGTAAGTATTAAGCATGGATAATAATTAGTAATTAATTCCCATACAATCACAATCAGTTATGTAATGGAAATTCCAGGAGTGGGGGTCATAAATCCCAAACCCCTTCTGTGTGAGGAGTATGGATAATTTCTGGAATTGTGTGTTTCCAAAAAATATCCATACCCCCCCCCCCCCCCCCCCCACGGAAGGGTGTTGAGAAATGACCCCCTCCCCTCTGGAATTTCCGAAGAAAAATACAGTGTTTGTATGGAAAAGATCAGGTAAATTGACCCCCCCCACCCCTCTGGAATTTCCAATCCCTTCCGTAGGGGGTATGGATATTTTTTGGAAACACATTGCACGTTTCTTATTTGATTTGATGTGTATGTGGCAGTATTATGAATTTTTGCCAACTTTGTAAAACCTGAATGTACTGGATATGTTATATTCATGGCAGGCACCCTTGTTAAAGTGGCTCTCGCACGCTTAATATTCGTCCACCGTGGACATAAAATAAGTAAAATTGTAACCGTGAAAACACATGTACATATATAGCAATCAAAATAATCTTCCAGATTAATAGAAAACCTTTCAAGTGTTAGACAAATGGACAATTCTAGGTTGTTTTGACCTGTTATCAAGAGGATGGAATTGGATTGAAATTTGAACTACTTTCTTGTCAGAGAAGTGGCCAGCAAGCGTGTGAGAGCCCCTTTAATAAATCATGAGAAAACCTTGAGATCACTGGTAAAAGAGAGAGGTTATATAAGAAAATTCCAAGAAAGAAAACGGGGAGAAATACAGAAAACATATTGAACATTTAGAAAATTACCCTCGGAAATGTTGTGAAAAAATCTTGAGAATCCCGGTAAAACCCTGAAATTTCGCATCCCTAGACCTGCCAACTTTTTAAAATATTTAGGGAAGGTACTTTCGATTCAGGTAATAAACTTGCAACAGAAGCATGCAAAACAACAGAAAATGACTTAATTTTCCATTGTCTTGGTTTTTAGGTAAGGAAATCAAGAATTTCGAATTTTAGGTGAGGAAAAATTACATAATGCATGGAAGTTGGCAGATCTACATCCTGGGATGTGAACAGCTGTTTGTAGGCAGCAATGTCAGTGTGGCAACTATAAAAAAAAATAGGCAAGGTACTTTTTATTCTGGTTTTTCAATGTTAGCCGACAACATTTCAACCAACCCCTGAGACCATTCCGAGGACATTCCAAAGAGGTTTGGAAGGAAATTAACATATCTCCTGGACAACACCAACAAAAATACACTCACTATAAATTTAACACTAATCCTCAAAATACTCTTTAATTATTTTGATACAACAATGGCATTTTTTGTGATCTCTGGTGTGATCATCGAAGAACAATATTGAAAATTATATATTTTTTAAATGACCGAGAATCTGAAAGCCATTTTGCTCTGTCATTAGGCAAGGACAAGGTCTTAAGCGGGTCATGCAAGAAATTCAGAATTTCAAATTTTAGGCGAGGAAAACCTGCATAATGTGAGGACATTGGCAGGTCTGCAATGTCCTTGCCACCTATATTCATAGCAATTTCTTGATGTTCTGGATCACCAGGGACACGACAGGGACAATAAAACAAAAGCGAAGAACTTCAGATGGAATCCCTTGGGAAGTTGAGTAACAATTTGAACAAAATAATTGGAATAAAATAATTTGCATATTTTTCAAAACTTCTATTGTTATTGTTTTGACAATAAATAATTGAAAGAATTGATTTCTTACAACACCAAACCTAGAAAATCAAATCTGAAAATTGTCAAAATCAATGCATTTTATATAAAGCTCACAGCAACATGAAATATACAGTAACAGCTCTTCAGTAAACCACTTTGAAAATATATTTTCTTAAGTTTCAATAAAAATTACATTTTGGTGTTTTTACAGACATTTGCCATTATCAAAAGCTTTTCAAAAATGGCAAAAAAAAGTTGATTTGAAATTTCTCTGTCAAAGAATTTTTTCCACATTCTACTTTAAATTACTCAATTTTGTGGATGGATACTCTCTTTAAACTGAATAATGCACTAAAGTACAAAAGGGCATATAATGTTAAAATTGGAGCCTTGACAAGACTCTGATCTCCTTGTTTAAGAAGAGTGCAATGAGTCCAAAACTCTTTCTTGATTCAAGCATCTCAAATATGTGCTTGTCGAGCCTCACAGCTTTGATTGAAAACCATTGTCAGAGTCCTTAGTATGGAATTTGAGCTACATTTTCTGAGTCACAGAAATTGAGACTCTGAGCTTTGGTCACCAAATAAATTAAGATTCCATGCTTTACAAGCCTCCTTTTTACAAGAACGATTCTTTACCCCTTAACATCGGACTGGAAAATCATGCTTTCGTAACACCAAGGGATATCTATCATAGTAAATTATCATTTTCTACTGCAATAAACTATACACAATAGTATAAAAATCTATGCTGGCTATTGAAGGTTAAATCTCACAACAATAAATAAATTTGCTCAAAACATGTAGAAGCCAGCTTTGTTGTACACACTCCAACATAAACTACTGCCTTTGGCACACATCTATTGTAAATAATTTGAAAACCTAAACTGTGAATTCTTTATGTACAAAATCACACTGAAATACTTATCTCATGTAACTTCTACCAGCAAAAAACTCATTGTCAATATACAGGAAATAGTAAATTTTGGTAAAATGCTTTCATTGTTTGATATTCACTTACGAGTGCAGTTGTATATGTGCACTGCAGAGCTTTAACACTGTACATTTTACCCTCAAATCCTAGCTGATGGTGGTAGCAACCAAAACATTGTTTCCCTGCTAGCAGAAGCCTTTTGTATTCGCAGAAGCCTTTTGTATTTTGTATTCGCAAGTTCCTTTGTATTCGCAGGACGAGCAGGAGGAAGAGACCTCTGCACTGGGTTGAAACCCCCTCTGTTTGCCACCATCCACAACCTTGGACGGTTTTGCTGACCATTTATAGGGCCCACTATATGTGCATGCATATCGTCAGACGTTATCTGCTGATATCACATGATTAAAATGGAATTGGGGCTCAATTAACATCAGCAGATAACATCAGTCGATATGCATGCGCATATAGTGGGCTCAAGAAAATGGTCAGTAAACCATCCAAGGTTTGGGATGGCAGCAAAACAATGGGAGAGATCTCTTTTCCTCCTGCTCATCAGCCCAGCAAATACATAGGAAAAGAGGCCTCTGCTAGCAGGGAAAAACATTATCACCAAAGGAAGAATGACTACCTCACACTTTGAAGTCAGGGTGCAGGGCCCAACATTAACTTTTTTCGCTAGGTGGCATTGGCAACTAATTAAAAAATTTAGTCGCCAAAATGCAAAGATTTAGTCGCCACATAAATGTGGATCTCAGCTGAACTCAGAAAGATGGGGTGCGATTTGCCGACTAGCTCTCTAAATTTTGGTCGCCAAGCCCCCACATTTAGTTGCCATTGGCGACCATATGGTTGCAGTGTTGGGCCCTGTTGGCGACCATATGGTCGCAGTGTCTGGCCCTGTTGTGGGGGTAGGGGACTGAATACAATTTTTTTTTCAAAAGTCACAAGCCAAGCAGATTGTGTCATTCTGAAAAATAAAGGGCTTCTGATTGGGTGTGCACATTAGAGGAACATGCTTTGGCAAAAGATACCCCTAGTGCATTAGCTGCAAATTGTCACATTTTCAGGCTGATGTGACAGTCAAACATTCCCAACATTCTTACCATGTTGTAGTGTAAACATAGGGCATACTTGCTGTAAAGAAAAGTGCTCCCTATTCCATAGAATTTAAGTATTTGCTACACCCTGTCAAAAGCCTTGCATATAAAAAGTGGCCGGCTTCAATTTTCTTACTGACCAGGAAAACGTCTTTCTAATGAAGAAAAATCATTTACAACTCTGCTGCTAGAAATCTACAGGGTTTGTATGCTCAGGGTGAATTTCCAGTCTTTTCTTTCAATTTTGGATGATGTCCACCTTGGACACAAAGTTTTCAAATGATTAAATTCTTGGCTTTGTGAACAATCAAATTCCTTTCTTTTTTTCCAGGAGTTTGTTCAAAATTTTTCCAGGAGTCAACCCCCCTCCCCTCCCCAAGGAGCCTTTCTAGGAGCCATACATACCCTGAATCTAGTAACTTGCTAAGCAACTAGCTCATACACATTATATTGACAATGAATCCATATGTGGGTCACCTGCTTTTGGTGCTGCTGTTATAGCTACTATTGCTGTTGATGGCTTTAACTATATACATTTGCTGGATAGGACGAGAAGAAAGCACATCTCTAGCTGTCTCTATAGGAAACCAAGATCTCTTGCGGCCTGAAGAAGAAGAAAGCATTTCTTTTTATTATTCAATTAAGCTCAAGCTATTCTGTCAACCAAAATGGGCAGTATGTTTTCTACATTTTTTTGGTTTCAATCATGTGACTTTTGGTACAAATTTCATTTCCAGTGAAATCAGGTGGAAAGTTGATCTACTTGCAATCGTTTGGGTTGTTATATGCAAAGGTTTGGATTAGATATCCCAGGAAACATCAAACCTGCTATGATTAAACTACTATAGAATTCCCAAAAAATAAACAGACAAAGTGATTTGTAATAATAATAATAATAGTGTGCATTTATATAGCACTATTACACTAATTGCTCATAGCGCTTCACATTACTAAAAAAGCTTAAAGTGAAATTACAATACTTAAATGTACCTATCTTATAATACAAAATACTTGGCATAAAAATATAATATGTGAAATAAAAACTAAAAAGGATAAAAGAACAGTAAAATCAATAAAATATGAAAGGAAAACAAATAGGGTTAAAAATGTGTCAAAAAATTAAATAGTATATGACAGTTGGGGATATGCCTTTCGAAAAAGTATTGTTTTCAGTTTTCTTTTAAAGGCATTTACCCCCACTGTTTTTTGTACAAAAAAGCTGTGCTTTATCCCCCAGGAAAATACACGTACTGGTAACACACATTAATTACACTCAAGAATGTACAATCCCCTCTATATGGAAGGCATGGGTATTTTCTGGAATCAGAAATTACTCTTTTAGAGGGTATAAGATATTTTATATAATTATGCCCAATCTGTAGTCCTAATACAGTAAAAACCCACATAAAAGAACAGGTGTTTTGGGGATTCAGGCTGATTTTGTTCTTATACATTGGGTGTTTTCTGCAAAATCAGCCTTAAAATGTTCTCAAGGTGTTCTTAAAATTGTTTACTGCATACACTACTAACAGTCAAATAAAGAATGTGATTGGCAGAAGGTGGCAGTCATTGTGTGGTTCCAAAAAATATCCATACCCCCTCCACGGAAGGGTGTTGAAAAGTGACCCCTCTGGAATTTCCAAAGAAAAATACAGTATTTGTATTGAAGGTAAATTGACCTCCCACCCCCACCCCCACCCCCTGGAATTTCCAATCCCTTCCGTAGGGGGAGGGTATGGATAATTTCTGGAACCACACATATGGTAACAACAATTAGTCAAGTCCAAAAACAATTTGCTAAATGTACCCGGAAATCCCATACAGTACCTGCTGTAGAACTCTGTGTGCAATGGTCTAGCATTATATTGATCTACTGCATCTACTCTACCACAGTAGGTTAATGTACTCAGATCTAACTGGCAGCCATTTTTTTATACAAGAACAATTTTCATTTTTCAGGCTGCATGTGTTCTTGTGTATAGGTTTTGTCCATCAACTAGGAAAATAATTAAGATGCCAGCGCATGGAAAGTGACCATTGCAGTAAAATGTTTCTTTCTTTGTCAAAACTAAACAATATACTTAATTTATTTATCAACGGACCTAAAAATAAAATGGTCTGCTACTGTAATTTAATAAGAAATGTTCTGCTTTAAGCAAAGGCCTTCTTTTGCATATTCCAAAACCAATATCATTAAGAAGTACATTCACACTGCGGCTTATGGAATTAATAAAGTAGCTTAATAACTTTAATAATTATTTTTCAGCACCATAATGGATTCAATATCTTGAACTAAGCATACCCCAAAACCATCATTATAATTAATGAAATACCAGACCTATTCAACTGAAGAGTGTTGATTAAAAAGGATAACAAGGTTTGGAAGAGCTAGGGCATAGCACTGCTTAATTGATTGGATAAAACATGACCAAAATCCAGGTTTGATAACCTTTATTCTTTAATTAGCAAACACAACCTAGTTTTCTATTTAAAAGTCACCCCAGAGTAGATAACATCTTCTGTAGGTCTTGCTGGTTTTATTACCAAAAACATGAAATCTCATATACCTCATAGGGTCTGGCTTTAATGACAGACTACAGGATATATAGAGATAAGGTCATACTTACTATAGTATGTATCTCGCATGCTCAACAGAACATGCATAAATTAAGTAACTAGGGAAATGAACTAATCAACATTTTGGCAAAAGGCACTATACAGTGCATAATTTTATGCATTTTTAGTAGCGGATCATTTGTAAAACTTGTTAAGACAGGTTATTTTACAACTTCGAGCAACGTTTGGCCAAAATACTGTTACTCAATGATTTCTATCCTAATTTGTAGATTTGTGGTCCACATTTCGAAATATCACAAAAGGCAGAGGACTGGGTTCGCGCTGCCACAGAAATAAGCGTTTAAAATGGAAAAATTCTATAGAATCTATATAGGCTGTGATTGACATCACCATTTTAGGTGCAAAAAATATGTATATCTTACCGGCGCGATAATACATGAACACTACCATTATTATTATTACAGTGTACTTTATGTATAATATCTTTAAAGAACTTTACAAATGTTAAGAAATGAAAAATGTATTTAAAATTGAAACCTCAAAACAGCTAGATTGGCTAGGCTCCTAGTAACACATTTAACCATAATTCCGAACTGTTAATTAAACAAATAGAAATTTTACCACTAAATCAATAAAACAGGTCCTTAACTACAAATATGATGCCTTCTGTGTTTTCATAACTATTATTTCATGAAAATGATTATCTGGTCAAAAAGCAATGCTAATAGGGACTTTAGAGTCTGTCTCTTGTAGTTGCCACATATAAGCAAAAGGAAATGTCAAAAAGATAGATATAAATTATAATGGACTAAGTAAATTCCACTAACGAGTGCACTCGCAAACAAAAATACAGAATTTTTACTTAGTAGAAGAAAAATGATATTTTGAGCATAATTCATTATAGGAGATCAAGTTAAAACTTTTGAAACTCTGTACAATAGGTTATACAAACCTACAGAACAATCAACTTTGTGAGATTCAATAATTTCAATTCAGAGTTTACCAAAAATGAATTTATACAAATTTATCCTTTAGGTAATTATACATATTTTTCAGATTAAAATAGTAACTTAGAATGTTTTGGTACAGACACTATTATGGTAAATATCTAGTTTAATCTAAATGGTCAATAAAAGGTGAGTTGGAGGTTTCTGTATTGGTCACTGAGGGCTATAAACTGGGATCTCAGAAAAGCTTGAATTCACTATTTACTTTCATGGAATGTATGCAAATGAAAGGGAGAGAAAAGAACAATATTGTTCTGGATGAAAATTTAAATATTGCTACTGTAGAAAACTCGGAAATAATCTCCTAGCCCCATGTAATGGGATGCTAGTGGAAAAGAATGGAGAGGAAATAGATGAAGCAGTTAGAAAGATGTGCCCAAATTGGCATAGCAACTCTGTAATGGTCTTATTTCACTGGACAATATCATTACACTATTATTCTTTAGTATAAACCAACTAATGGTCTATTACAAATCCTGCATTCTGATTGGCTGAGCTACTAATGGTCTATTAGTGATAGACCATGCTTGGCAAAACCGCCACCTTTCTTTGCAAGAAAACTTGATTTTTTTCAACATAAAATAATGGCATTCATTGCCAAAACCAACCAACTAGTTGGTTTATACTAAAACAATTAGACCTCTCGTCCTCATGTGCTATGATATCAATAGACCATTCGGCCTTCGGCCTCATGGTCTATTTATCATAGCACATTCGGCCTTGAGGTCTAATTGTTAAATATATTGCATTGTTTTCTCAATAATCACCAGTGCTGAAGCAAATGACAAGATTATTTTTGATCTACAAGAAAACACAAAATACTGAAGAATGTGATGTTTTGAAGTAGCTATTCCTAAACAAATCCCAGGCAAATTCGATGTCAAAACAAAACACATCCCAGGCAGAACAGCTTCATTTTCAGGAAAATCATATAATTGATTGAGATAATACAGTACTTTTATTTGATGATGAACACATTTGAATTTGGTTATCAAAAATATAAAGACTGTAAACAGAGTATTAAAGGACCACTGGCTTGTCTTGTTAATGTCTTTTTTCTACTTATGGTCTGCTATCACCGGAGTGTTACTAAATTCCTTTTTCAATCTTTTATTATCATGTAAGACAAACAACATAAAATACACAGAAATGAAGTGTGTAATTGTGTAACAAAATATTCAAAAGAAGAATGGAAATCCAAGGGTCTAATGAATTTCTTTGTCTTATATCATTACTTGTAGACAAAGCTGTTGTATTTGCATGTCAACTAGAAAATCACTGTTGAGATTTCCCCTAATATTTGTGTCAGCAAATTAAAAAAAAATTGATAACATCATCTCTGGGTGGCTTGACTAGAATTCACTTGATCTCTAAGATGAGTTTTCTATGAAAATTCTAGACATAAAAAGGGTGTAGTTCTGAACATGAGGAGGTTATTTCAATGGTGTGACTACATGGCGCAAATTAATATACAAAGTTCAACCATGTCAGCACTAAAATGCACACGATCATAAACTTAGAATACTGTATATCACGCAACATAATTTCTCCCCTAAATGCCCAAAAAGTTAGGTGTCAAGGAGGCAAGATCTTTTGCTAGATGCCTTTATTTTTATGTTTTCTGTTCGCGAGTTTGGTGCAAATTTCTGTTCAAACAAACAAGCTCAGTAAACCTCCAAGCACGTGCTTTTGTAAATTTGACAAATGTCCTAAAAAATTAAAACCGTCGTTATTTGATGGTCACACTAACCATTTCTGGCTTCTTCCCACATTTCGAGCTCTTCAGTAACAGTTAAAACGAAAACCCACGTTCTTGTTTTACTGCTGTCGTTCTGTAAACAAAGAGACAGATTAATATGTTTTCTGTTTCTGTCTACACGCGAGACGAGCATAGCATAACTTCTTACGTACATCGAAAACGCCAATGAATCTTCCTAGTTGTCCCTTGACACCAGCCTGAAACAAGGAATGACTAAAATTAGAGAAACAATGGCTCAATTTTGTAACATAAACCCATGAAAAGATTCTTTGAAGGCAACATGACGTAAGATGGATTTCGCTTTGCATAACGCGGCCTCTTTCCCTTGCTTGAAGTTGCTTACCTCTTCTTGCACCTCGCGAATGGCCGTTTGTTCGGGGTCTTCACCAGGTTCTATCCCTCCAGCAGGTACAACCCACTTATCGGGATGCTTAGAACTAGAGACTAGAAGCACCTGGAAGAACAAAAACTGCGTCAATTTAGAGAATTGAAACTCAAACGAGAAACGATGCCGTGAGCTCTTCCCCGTGCCACGCGAACTTACCTCCTGTTCTGACTCGGTTCTGAAGCAAATACATCCCGCCCTCTTGATGTAACCCTCCTCATCATAAGTCCTCGTGGTTTTGCTGCTGTTTTTTATCATTGCCCGTGATTTTTAGGCACACTATTGGAGATTTACAAGCATTCTAAAGGCTTGTCGAGAGTTCGCCTGCGAGTTCACTTGTCGCCATGACGGATTGAAAGACCGGCTCCCGGCTTGCCGTGCATCACGGGAAGGATGAAGAAACGGAAGTGTAGGATTTCTTCCGGTTCGATAAATAATCGTCATGCTCAGTGCCGGGCGCGCGGGAACTAAACAGCAATAACCTCTTATTGAAAGTTAATAGTGTGAATTTTAAAAATAAGGATTAAATTTGTAATTCCTTGCAAAAGAAAAATAAATTATTGAGTGTTCACTGGTGGGAAAGAAAATGTCTCGCCGCCCAGAGAGTAGTATTTTGTGCCTGCCCCCGTGTCACGCAACGCTAGATGTGTTCGAGGTATCAGCCAAAATGAGCCTGGGGACGAGGCTATCATATTTTCAGTAGTCCCCCCCCCCCCTACACACACACACACACACACACACTACCCTTCCCTAATCCCCCTCCTTATATTAATGTTGGAAATGGTAATGGCAATAAAAGATTGGGTCCTTTCTCTGACTTGGCATCTTACCAGGCTCACACGTGACCGGTTGGCCGAGATAAGACTTCCACCGCTCTCCAAGCAGCTGCGCCCTAGGGCCGATCCCGTGCCAGATGGGAAAAACTGATGATGATGATGGTACACTATTCTGGTACCATATCTATGGTACCGCCTGTTCTTACGGTGGCACGTTTTGCAACGGAAGACGTTTTGCAATGGTGTTCACACAGCCTAGCCGTGCCAAAATCGGTCCGTTATCGCAGGTCCCGTGTGAACGCGCGACGGATTCAAGGGGTAAATAATTTATATTTTCGTTTGAACGAAGTGAATTAGAATATAATATGGCTTTCAGAGTATTAACTCCTCCTCTGCTCGGGTGGTTGAGGTAGGTAGAAGAACGTCTGAAAACACGAGAAACAGACTTGACGCTTTGGACCACGTTGTGCCGACTCGTACTAAAGATCCTCTTACTAGTCTCTGTGTGTATGAGGCTAATATACATAAAACAGGTTCATCATAGTAGGGTTCTTGGTGTCGAATTAGACGAATACCTAACTTGGGATCAGCACATCGACAATGTATAGGAGCCATGAAAAGAATTCGTGACTATGTTGATCGGGATACTCTAGTATCCATATACAATGCGATAGTTTACCCCCATTTCAATTACTGCAGCGAGGTGTGGGACACCCTTGGCCAAGGGAATTCAAACAGACTCCAAAAGCTCCAGAATCGAGCTGCAAGGGTAATCTCAAATACACCAAATGATACTCCTGTCATTGAGGCTTTAGATGCTCAGAGGAAAATAAATAAAGCCAAGCAAATGTTTAAAGTGCTAAATGGTATGGCTCCAAGTTGCCTTTCCGATCTGTTCATCAAGAAAGAAGCAATCACAAATTATAACCTGAGGGGGTCCTCCACGTCGCTACAGTTACCACTCCCTAAAACCGAAAACATGAAAAAGAGCTTTAGCTAAGACGGAGCAAGCTTTGGAATTCCCTACCTGAAGACTGCCGAAACAAGGAAAATATTAAATCCTTTTCAGACAAAATGAACTCGGGCTCCCACCCTTAACAAGGCACAAATTATTGTACATATGTATATACATTTTTCTATATTATATACTAATTACGATTTTGAGACGGCAATTCCACAAAATATTGACGGCTAGTTGGGAGAAAATATGTTCACGTATTGGGCGGAGTCGCGCAGCGACGGAGCCCAATACGTGAAAATATTTTCTTCCAACGCCGTCAATATTTTGTGGAATTGCCGTCTCAAAATCGTAATTAATATTGTATCGCGATTCTTGAAGATTTTCTGGAGGAAATGGCAAGAAATAGTGCTATTTATTGTCGATTGAAATTTCAATTCTCATTACATTTACGCACGATCTCACGCAATCACATGGGCTTTTCGCACGAGCTCGAGCATTTTCTGTTTACATTTTTCCATCTTTTTCGGCGAAAAAAATCTCTTTCTGCCATAAGATATTGCTAGAAATATAGCTAAACGTTATTTCTAACTATTGACAATGAAATGAAACATAAATTCGTGCGAAAAAAGTTGAATTTTGCTAGCTCTTTTTGAGCCGTCAATACCACAAAATATTGACGGCTCACAACAACACAGAGTGGCAGGGTGAATCGCGATACTAGAATTAATTTTAATTACATTTTTGAATATTGTAAATTTTAGATATATTGTATTTTTTAGTCCACACGCCCCTTGTGGAAATCAGCTGAGGTTGTCGGGGCAAGCGTGTTGAAATAAATATTGTACATATGTATATACATTTTGACATTTTGACTTGATAGTATCCGGCATTTTTCGTTCACGATAAGTTAACTATTTTAGCAAATAGCAGGACAGAGACAAATTCACGTCCACACTGTACGCACAGATGCGCACAATCCCCTTGATATATTACTGTATACATTAAGTTCACAGCAATTATAGTTTAGCTTCTTGTTTCTCGTTTTCTCTTTTTACCCGCAAATATGATAGTTACAACTAAACATGTATATAAAAAAGCAATTGTACGTAAAATACCTTTTTATTTTTTTTCACGTCAACCACACTGCCTGCCTCGACTAGCTTTCAGCTACTTAGCAGGTTGTGTGTGACACTATTTTGTTCTTTGTGAAAGTAAATAAATTGATTGATTGATTGATTGATAAAGTGTTTACTACTACTACTACTACTACTATGGTACCGTACCAGAATTATACTGGTCTTGTGTGAACGGGGTAGGTCTGAGGCTCTTAATATTCGAGCTCTGCATGGTACAGAAATAACAACGACGACTATTCAGCTTCAATAAGAAATTTAATGTGATGAAAGGAAATAAGATTTATTTTAATTTGTACATGGAATCCTATTTTGCTTTTCATAAAATATAAATAGAACCCACCACATTAACCCATGTAACTAAATAAGAAACTGTTCTTTGCGAGCACATCTCCAGCTCAATAGAACTTATTTTCAGCTAGAACCTGTTTAGCCTTCTGGAATTTCAGCCCTTCGAGAAAGGGACGGCTGAAATTTAGGCCTCAACTTGTCTTTAGTTACCTTAAATTTAAAATTTGATTAACATAATGGCTTATGTGCAATATGATACATATACTTTACATACATTTTAAATGAATACTAACGTATGTCCATGCAAGGAAACATTGCATGATTCTAGGCTAATGTTGGCTAAATTTACTAAGCTCAAATTTGCTATGCTCAAAGTCAAAAAGTCCCCAAAAATGATTTTCAACGAACAATGGTGGTGCATATACAACATTATATTAATTGGTTAATTGCTTATCAATTAATTAAAGGTTTAATAAAAACAATATATCCTCGAAGTGACAATCTTATGACCATAGGAAATTAGTATCACCCAACTAGTGGACTATTGCCAATGCTGCATTCTGATTGGCTACGCTACTAGGGGACTATTGGGCAATTCCAGAAAATAAAGGTACCCTCCCCACGGGCGGCACTAGCTTTTGACCCCCCCATGCATCCAGAATTTCCAAAATGGTTTACCCCCCCATGCATATAGAATTCCGGGCAGGTTAAAGAAATCCAGCTTCGAAAACCCCCCCTTGCAATCAGAATTCCGAGCTCTTAAACCCCCCCCATCCCATCGGAATTTCCAAATGCCGCCCGTGGGGTGGGTACCTTTATTTTCTGGAATTGCCCATTATCAATATACCTCTAGTAGCGAAAGCGCCGATTTTGAACATGAAAACAATGGCAGCCGCTTCTCGTTTTTCGAGGCTTCTTGTGATTTTTTTAGACAGATTTTCCCTCGGTCTACGGCCTCATGGGCCGTAGCCCTTTCGGGCTCGAGGTCTAATTGTTAAATATCCAGCTTCTTTTCACGATCATTTTCTTTTAGCATCATTCTCTGGTACACGCAAAGCACCGTAGCTTGACAGTTTAAAAATAATCTTTATAAACTACACTCCCTTACTTTCGCTAACAACACCACGGAACACTGGTATCCCTGTTATATGGTTATTTCACCACAATAACATTCCATAAATCTATGTCACACGGAATTTGTGATGAAACCCATTCAAGGGAAAACTGTTTCACCCATGGTAGAAGTATGGGAAGTGTTCAGATTTCCCATTGCTATCCATGACTATCCATGGGAAATCCGAACACTTCCATACCGAACACTTCCATACTTCTACCATGGGAAAATCACCTTTCCCATGAATGGGTTTCTGCAGAAATTCCCTGTGTCCTGCCAGCAGGCTATAATCAGGGTTCGTACGATCAGAAATTGGAAAAAATCCAGGAGTTTTAAGGAGCTGTTTCGGAATTTTTCCAGGAGTTTTCCAAGATAATTTTCAGCCTTGTCAGTCCATTTTCGATAACGTTTCAAGCTTGGAAATGATTTTTAGAATGATTACATTCTTGATTTTGTGAATGATGAAACTCGTTTAATTTTTCCAGGAGTTTTCCAGGAATTTGTTCTAAATTCCAGTACAGGAGCTGTACAAACCCTGTATAATATCGCTAAACTGACATCAGTCTAGCATTTATGACTATGCCTTGCTCTTTTCCTCCTCCTCTCTAGCCAAATGGCTTGATTTTATTTCTTCTAGCAGTCTAATTAGATTCTCAATTCCAAATAAATATCCCACATCTGGACCGCTGCGCACTCGGTCACTCTTGCTTCCATTGTGTGTGGTGTGTGCAAAGTCAATCATTCGGACATCAACTTTAGGATATTTAAGGCTTCTCAGATTTGCAGACGATCCACTGTGGTGTAAGTTATTTTCTGAAGGTGATTCTCCATTTTCAGCAGGGGAGTTATTCTGATCAAAGCAGTCTAGATTCTCATCTCCTTCATACATGAGTAGCAAAGAACTTGAATAAAACCGGTAGGAATGCTGTCGTTCTACTACTTTGTACAATTTCTTCAATCTCTGTACAAGGGGTTCAATCAGCTCAACTCTTAATCTTTGTCCATTGTGGAGAAATGTTTGAAGTTCATGTTTGAAACCTTCCTCTGTTAGTTTAAGTCCATAGTATTTGTTTCTGCACATGAATTTGCCAGAATTTTGTTGATAAACCTGTCAAAAAACAAACACAAACTTAAGTCACCATATTGTAGTTGGACCTGAAGCAAAATTAATGGGCATAGAGTTTGTTCACCATTAAAGAAATCTGGTCACCAACTCTTTCTCTTAATGCTGTTGACAGCTAATTTTGAAAAAAAGTTTTAAAACCTACATTCTACTGGAAATGTCAGTCACCATTTGCCGACTACAGGTACAGTAGGTTGAAATTATTGCTCACCAAACCCTAAATCTAGTCGCCATTAGCAACCATATATTTGTATAAAAGAAATGAAGATTGCACATAAAAAGTCACTTCAGTTTATCTACAGTGCATGTACATCCAGGAACTTATGCATCTACTTGTTGAAAAAATAATACATTCACTGCTGCTGCAATTTCTTTTAGGATTTTTTTAGTCTGGCTGGATTTTTCACTCAGTACTTGGAACCCATAAAAGTTTGCCAGCAATTTTTGGTCATTTATCACGGATGAAGATCCAAATAAGTACCAGTATTCACCACAGATTTGTTCCTAGAGACAGATTCCATCTTCGTTTGAATAGTCCCGAAACAATGGGCAGTTTTCCCCAGTGGAATTCAAAATTTTTCCAGGACTTTCCAGGAAGGAAATGAAAATCCAGGATATTCCAGGATTTCTAGGATGCATACGAACCCTGTCAAACGAAAACTGCTCTAAAGGCATGTTATAGCACTCTGACCTGTAATCCACATGCTCGGACCCCAAGTGTCTTGGAGGTTGAGGATTCCACTTTTGCCATTATCCTAGCCTTCTTTTCCCCCTGAGCATCATCGCCATGCTGTCTTGTTCCCATTTTGAGGTCAAGTATGCAGGGGTAAGAAAACTGATATGCAACATTCTCAAGAACAATAAATTCTAAACAGAGTTAAGGGCTCAAACCAACTTGAGTGGCAAAACAAAAAAACATTGACAATTGCTGAACAAACAGACAAAAGATTGCAATTATAGCTAAAACTGTTGCATCATCATCATCGTGTTTCCCCCTCCACTGTTTCAGCAGGTGGGGGTGCCGACTGCCCTTGCCAGCACGACCCACAATTTCAAAAACATCAAATTATGTTTTGATTTTTGATGTTGCTGTTCTGCCAATCAAACTATCTGAGCCAATGAAACTCTTGCCCTGTTTTGCCTAGTGCAGTCAACTGGCTTCCCTCTGAACTAAAACCAGATAACACTGCGACTTCACTAGGCAAAACAGGGCAAGAATCCGATCTCACAAGAGTCTTCATCTCTTGTGCATACATGGTCGGACAGAAACAAGGTATGACTGAACTCAAATAGATTTGGGTGGATCTCATGTCCGCTATCCTTTCAGCTGTTATTTTTTTGCCCTGGTACTACTAACGTTACAAGCATTAATACTCTCCAGACAACAAGGATACTTTGTAGTTTAGCTCCTTTATCCATTTTGCTAAGATGCTGAGAATGAAGATGCAGACTCCAAGGGTTGGCTTGATGCTTGTGGTCTGGAGAAAAAGGACAAAGACACTCGGATGAAGAGTGAACTAAAAGTGGCAATCAGAAATGATATCCAAAACAAAGCAGCAGTACTAAATGCATTAAACTGCAACCTTGCATACAAAAGATTCTACATGCAAATTATTCAGAACGTATATACATTATGCTGTCTGCTAATAATTATCTGGATGGACCATTCCAGTTATCAGTTATCTCTCAACCAGGATGTAGAGCATTCTTTCCTAGATCACCCTCATCCATGCATACATCATAGCTGTGAATCATCCTTTTAGGCCTTATGTTTAGAGATCTGGCCATCATGATGCAATATGTTTTAAATGAACAAAACAGATATATGTTGTGAAGAAAAAAACAGCTCTGCAATGCACAAATGATTATTCTTGATTACTTTCTGGCTGTACATCTTTGTGTAGCAATGATGTTAGGGTTATAATGATTCATGGCAAAAATTTTAGCTTCAACTTAAATTTTTGTTTACAAAACATGGATGGCAATATCATGCATGTTTAGAGACTGCTAGCAGGTACCACGCTCAAAGAACAATACTAAATGCCATATATTACCCAAATTGGTTTATCAAGACAATGTGAAGTGCAGTTAGCATCATTTTCAAGTTGCTACCAGTAGCATTGGAACACATGGTCAGTTGCCATGGCAGCCTATGACAGGCGGCCTAAAGATTAGAGAGGCAAAACATGGTTGAGCCACCTTAAATGGGGGCAGGATAGGACAGGTATTAAATATACTAAGCTCACTGGATAGAAATAATACAAACAATGATTGAAAAATGAGGAAACTGGTTTTGCAGAATCCTATTCATTGTGACAAGAAAATATCCCACAGGCAAAAATGAACTTTGAAATGGGGAAAATGTCCCATTAATTTTTTCAGCCACTTTTTGGGTTAAGGTTTCTACAAACTCTACTATGGGTGCTGTAGCTTATAAAATGAGAAAATATGATTATTTTTTAAGCATAGCTGTGGAAAGATTTCAAATTGGAAATCAGGGATCTTCAAAAATGCTATAACAGTCATTTGCATCTAAATGACACCATTCACCACTGAAACATTGTGTCTTGTTTCAAACTGTTAGACAAAACCACACTTTTTCTCCCAGCTAGCCGTAAATGCTGTGGGACAGGACCAAAACATGGTTGAGACCTTTATTTTCACTATAGTTTTCTCTTTTTTTGTATTCTCATATTTTTTCTGTTCTATAACTTCTCTTTCTAATAATTAATTTTAAGTTATTGGAAAAAAATGCTGACCAAGTATCACCTCTCCCATCCTGTTTTTTTTAAACTCTATCATGCTGTGGTAATTGCTTTCTCAAATAATAATTAGTTTAAAGTATTATGTCTGACAGCCTGGTAAAGAGGCTGCACCCAGTCAAAACATGTTTCTGAAGACTACCATTGACAGTTAGATGTAAACAAGTGTAAAGAAAAACATCAGTTTCTGAAATTTTACCTGATTGTTCTGGCATATCATCAGCTTCAAAGAGACCATCTTTGCGACTACCAACTAATTCTATACGACCACTTCTTAATCGAACTCTATAACAGAGAAAACAAAAAGCAGAATTAAGCTGAGGTGAGCTGTTGATTGTGTGAAACAACCGCAAAGCAACTGCCTTCAAACAATCATTTTTTTGTGATAACTATCCTGAAATTGCATACTATGCCCTCTTTTCAAAGTATTGACAGTGCAATAGCCAAAACAGGGTCTGAGCATCAGTAAAATATAGGCAACATTTCTTTGCTGCATAATATCATAAGAAAAAAATAAACTTTTGCCATATGGTACAAAATGCTATGTCACTAGCTGGGAATGTATGGATGATACATAGCATAAAGGAGAAGCAGCTTGCATCACAGATATAATATATTATTTGTATTACCTATGTGGTCTTTTTTCTATGCTCTCAACTCGACCAATCCTCCGGGAGCGCCTTTTTGGAGACTCTAAAACATCTGAATCTTCACTATCGCTCTCTGAGCTATGATATTTTGTCCCCAGTATCTGCCCTTCAAGGGCTTTCTTGTCAGGATGTGCAATAATGTGAATGTATCCATCGGAATCTTCTTCAAAACTAACATAAACAACACCTGTGGAATAACAATAAATAACAATAAAATATAAATTTATACGGAACTACTTGCTACAGGCTAGAAATTAAGAAAGAATCATATAGTGGTGATTGTCTTGTCCTTGTACCAACATTATAGGCTTAATTAATCATAAAAATTAATCCATTAGCAAAAATTGAGTACATGCAATATTTTACACCTAAGTGAAAAAAGTCAGATGTAAAATGATAATTTTTAGGTATATTTACGCCTGTATTGGTGCAATTTTTTAGCCCTGTGCTGAAGACAGGCAGAGTTACATGTTTTTAGTTGACAAAAATGTTGAGACCATAAGGTTATTGATATAAATTTATTACATCTATTCTGAAGCTGGTCCATTTTCACAGTAATCCCCTTTTCCTGGATTTTCAGCCCTGTCTTTTCTTCCTACACTTCTTGTGTCATTCCCATGATCTTGAGAATGAATTCTGATTGGTCAATTTCTTAATCAGCTCTATAATCTGCATAAATTTTGATGACAAGCAAACAACACTCAAAGATAGATTCATAGTAGCCCACAATATTATAAGAGCTTATTAAATTGACCAATCAGAATCCGTTCTCAAGATCCTGAGAATCATGCAATTCCCGGGACATGCTTTTGGAAGTCTGCATGCAGTCATTTTTTCTCCTGCAAGAGTGTTGGAGTGTGGGGAGAAAAGACAGCTGAAAATTCAGGCTATGCTGATGATATCCCAGATTGAATTTCAAACTAAATTTAGCCAGCTGATTGTCGCCCTCAGATTGGCTAATCAGAACAATTGGTATTGTATCGCCAAGTGTTCCAAAGAGATTCTAAAACTATAATTGCAATTGAGCATAAAGCTATTCCATCTCTTCCGAAATCTTGCTCTATGTCATGCATAAACTGGGTTTGTTTTGTACAATGATTAAATCTACTTTTTGAATCCCTAAACTGCAAATTTTGTGTATCTCTCACTGGACCTAGGAAAACAATCCTTTGCGCAACCCTGGAGTGAGATCAGCTGGAAGATGTGGGATTGAGACACTGGGATTTAGATGCTTCTGGATTAAATGACCGATATACTTGGCCTGGAAATAATGGAGCCTCAGTTATTCCTTTTATGGTAACTGTACATTAGGGACTTTTTATACTCTAAAATATAAAGGAACTTTGGTAAAGTTATTTTAGGGACAAAGCATAAATGTATAGTCCGGCTAAGAATACATAATGAGTGACACTAATCCCTGATATGGGTGACCACACTTCGAAAACAACATAAAAAACCTCTACGCTATAGAACAATATTGCAAAAAGCCATTTTCTCAGGATTAAGAGCCCAAATTCTGACTAAAATTACATTCAACGATCAGTTTCTGTAGGAGACAGGAGACCTACTAACAATGTAAACAAAGTATATTTTACTGAACAAACCCAGATTTTACATGACAGGAGATAAGCTTGAAACCCACACAAAATAATACCCCCAGGGTATTATATTGTGGTTTGATTTCTCTCCAATAACTCAAGGCATTTTCAACCCTTCACTCAATTTAACTCTGGAAGAATGAAAAGGATAAAAGAATAAAAGAAAGATTTAATATTGGGAACTGAGTGGGAATTTACATATATTCTGGAATGTGACATATTTTTGAAAGATTGCCACCTGTGGAATGATAAATATTAATCAAGGAATTTTGTTTTGTTGTTATTTTTAATACTATTAATATCTTTAATACCCTTCAAGCTTTTCCACACACTGTTAAATGGATCCTGACACTGTTTAAAACCTAGACATGCAAAAGCTAGTAGTGAACGCTTCGGTTGAGACAAGTCTTGCACATAAATGTTTATACAACCACAAATTACATGTGTGTGTAGTACATGCCATAGTATGTGGTCAACAACATCTATTTCTGCACTGACTGCCGTATATTATTTGGGGTTTAGATTTGGTTATATTTCCACACAAAAATTGTATAAAACTACTTTCAAGTGATAATTTTTCTGATGCAAACCAGTATATTTTGAATATTATGATGAAATTAGAGGTCAAAATAAAAATAACAACAAACCCTTTGTTTTTACAACATCCTCATTACAGTACACACACTGTCATAATTTCTGTGACCTATGCATATCGCAAGAAGCAACAACAGCAATTTTTAACAACTTGTGTAGCTGTTCTGAAACACTATGCAGGTTTTATCCAAACCTAATTGCCTATTTTGTTCTGCTTCAAAACAGAAATTTAAGTGCTATACTTTATTTGCATGACAATATTGGCTCAAGAAACATTTTAAGTGCCACAAAAGGCACTCCTAAAAGCGCTATGTTTCACATGAATGGTGAAGAAAGTTAGTGGTTTCAATTATACGTGAGATCAAGGAGGCTGGTGGGATCAATAAATTTTGCAGTCCCTAGGGATCAAGTTAATAACACATTTTACCCCCCATTCATTAGACTATACAAAATGGGTAAATCTTCAGTTTTCATGCAAAGATCTATGGAAGAAAATTATTTGTCTTCAACAATATTGATACTAGTAAGATTGTAAAAACAAAATTTGAATAGCATAAATTCGTTGGTCGAGCAAATAATAATATATCCATACCATATCATACAAACTACTGCCCCGAGCATAACCAGGGTTTATCAATTATTTGGAGTCAGGAAGATGCAAGATTTAAGATAGCCAGAACGACGACTGATTTTTAAGAAATACATCAGATCATACCCTAGGTAACAAAACTATTATCCATGCAGTGAAATTCCAAGAAAAATTCACTTGCACAATACTCAACTTCTTATCTTTATAAGATGCAAGATGGGCATCAAACAAAGCTGTTCGATTTCAAAAACAAAATGGATGAGATGAGGTTTGGAACTGCTTAAACCCTTGGAAAAACTCAACATGCAGCTATTCAAGAATAGCAGATCGGATCAGACTTGTCCGTAATCTCTTGTTATGTAAGCTCTCGAAAATTTTTCCAGCGATCAAGGCCTGCATCCTGTCAATTTCCGCCACGGATTCAGGTTAGAAATTACAGTGACGGCCGCGCTTAACTCCAACGGTGCAGTAATATCGAGCTTAAATAGCACCAAAATCCAAAACTATCGTTGACAAAACTTAATAAATCTAAATTGAATTAGTATTTGGAACCATGAAGCTTGTTGAATCTTAACGGCTAAGAGTTGATGTGAATAATTCACAAGGCGATATTCGCCAACGATCTTCCTGTACGAACTCCGTGTTTTCTTACCTCTATATTCGGGCGTAAAAGATCTCATGTCTGAAGGTAACTCCTTATAAAAGTCATTCTCTCTATCTTGATGAGGTTTGCAAACTGAAACCTCGTCGAATTTCATCATAGATGAATGTCCTCCAACTTGATGAACGAATGGCTCCAACGGTATAAAGTCGTTGGTAACTTCCCTCGCTCGCTCCGCCATCTTTTCAACACGAAGAGTAACTCGCGACGCATAAGAACGGCAAATAACCTTTTTCTGCTTAATCACAGCTGTAGAAAGTGAGCTGTTTTATTATTCTAGGCACATGGTATGTCAGTTTGACTGTTTAATTTGCGAAAACGCTTCAATATTTTCTTCAATCTTTCAGTCACAAGACTCGTTGTTTTGTTTCACTCGGTTTGTCGCGATTCGACCAGTGACGTCACTACTTAATTAATCACGTGAGTAAGCAACACACTCTGATTGGCTCTCTTTCTCTATTTACGTTTCCGGTCAAAAAACCGTTCGGTCACGTGTGCGGGATTTCTAGGGTTTTTATTGGGTTTTGCCCCTTCGTTTAGCTGTTTAAAACCACCAATATCAGCCCTTTAGAAAAGGACGCTGAAAATGCATCGCGTCTTGCAAAACATTAACTTGAAATTGGCGGCGTGAACACGGCGACAAAATGCAGCGCAGAGGTGCGTGGGCTGTAAAGACACTGAAGTGCCTGAAGTCACGTAACAACGTTCCGATCCCTCCTTCTACACGCCTAAGGACGTAATCGAATCACATGATGAGGATAGATACTAGCCGTCTATCACGGAATAATAAAACGTGCAGTAATCCGCGAATGGCCTGCTTAGTGCTTCTTTCTTACACAGATTTTATGTTTTTATATGCTGTTCCGCAATCATGTTTCGATTAATTTTGAATTTAATTTAATTTTTCGAGTTGGTTTAGTGTCTATATTCTTACGAACTCATTTTCCCAGTCGGTCAGTATGCTTGTACTGACCGTTTCAGAGAGTTTGCGACCGTTAAATAGACAAGCTGTTTCTTGAATTTCAGCAAACCACAGGGTTATAGAATACCGCATAACCGCAGATGTTTGGCTAATTCACCGCATCACCCCATAAAAATACAGCCTATACCGCATCACCGCAAACTCGGCCCCCCTCAAACGGACAATGCACATTTTTAGCACATGGAAATGACCATCCTCGCACGCCAGGGTCCTCCCCTCACCCCAGGGGAGAGGAAAGGGCAGGTGAGGGGATCCGGAGGACCCTGGCGCGCGAGGATGGGAAATGACAGGTTTATTGGCTTTCCTGGTGTTTCAAATTGGCAAAAAAAAAAACTTGCACATCATATGCAGATTCAAGCGCGTGCTTCTTCTGATGAACGCTTTGCCGGTCTTTCGCATTTTTCCGTGCCGTCACTGAGTCGTAACAGAGTATTTGTTGGTTGAGTTATTTCGCGTGATTTGATTCGCTGAATATTTAGAGAAGGCGAGGTTCGTGCCATCGTCGTACCGTGCCTTTTCACAGTTGGTCACGCGAATCTGCTCTGTGCACGCGAAAAATTAAAGGAGCGGCTCAGGCCTTTTCCCAGCGTCAACTTAACTCTTCCTACAAAACCCCTCGCACTTATTCCCAATTTACCGCCAGCAGAGGCTCTGGGTCTTCTCTTGTCCCAAAGTCATGCAAAGTCGATCCCTATCATATCGTTCCATCACCAACCGGCATGCATTGCTTTGTGAAATACGACGCTAAATAGCTGTATTCAAAAGTCACGCAATACGTAAAAATAACATTTCTGTTCGGTAAATGCATTTATTTGATTCTGGAATATTTTACAGATGTCAAGAGGTTCTAGAGCTACAATTTCGCAACCAGTTCGCATGGGATACCTGTGATAATTGAGGCGTGACCTCGCACTTCCACTCAGTAACACAGGAAGCCCGCTCAGCACACCACCAGCTGATCTCATCTGACGGTGCGCAAAGGATTGTTTGTCGAAACGAAACGTTCCAAGGTCCAGCGAGAGACACGAATTCTCGCAGTTTTGGGAAGCAAAATCTAGATTTAATCATCGTGCAAGTCAAACCCAGTTTACATAAGACAATATTTTCTGAGAAATTGAAAACTTTGTAGAATCTGTTTGGAACGTTTGGCGATGCAACAAAAATCATTCTGATTGACAGCAGGAAATCAGCTTGGACGAGGGTTTGGTTTCACCGGCAGCAGATAGGGCCAAACTCGCTCTGCCCATTGTTTGCATGATTCAATGGGCAGCTACACCCACCCTGGAATTTTTAATATGAACCATCCACCCACCCAGTGATTTGTTCATGGCCACCCTGGAAATTGTGCTTACCCACCCTGGAATTTTGTATTTAAAGGGTGCGGAATTCCAAGCTCTATTTTTAACATCCACCCTGGAACTCCAGAGGTCCTCAACAGGGGAATGCGTATTTTAAATGCTACTACCCAATGCTTCAGAAAATGCGCTAAAAAAAGAGCTTTTTTTATAGGCGAGTCTCTGCATTTTGATGGTATTAAAAATGACAGTGAAGCAGTGAATTATGGGTAGAGTGAGACGGATCCTTTAAGCTTGCGCCCTCTAAAAGCCATATACCATATTTATTCACAAAAGAAAACCTTATTCCCTGGAACTCCCACCCAATCCTGAGCAAAGAGATGCGTGTTACACGCCCTCAAATAGAAAACACTATAAAGACGATTATGGCCGCTTTACATGAAATTCTAGTGCGAGTTATTTCTTGCCGAAAAAGCTCATTAGTGACGCCTGCTTGGTCGACCTCGGGTCTACTGTTTTCTTTGCTGCAGGCTTGGATGGAGGGCTCGGTTTCTTCTGGTTATCCTGTGGTTTGACTTCCACAACAGGCTCTTCGTCGCTCGCATCAGTTGACTCGCTCTCGTAGACTTTTTCCGTCACTAGAATGTAAAGACCAAAATTCAATGACCCGCGTCGCAATAGACTCAAGCGCAGAAGAAACTGAAGTTAATATTGCAACTCGTGTTTCTCTGGGTTTCGTTTCCCTAAAAACACAGGGGATCGGGGGCCCGATAATCCGTCATTTCTGCGTAAAGATCGTTCTTGAGCTAATGGGTAAACTCATTAGGTCTAAATCAGAAATATTCTAGTCGGGGGAGGGGTTTCAAGGGCCATTCCATTTATCATCGGCACAGCATCATTAGTATATTTCAGGAATGTACGGTTTAGATTTTTAGTTATGCTGATCTTTATTATTTGTATATATCTTTTCGTTTCCTATGTACCTAAGAAAGGTGTCCAGGAATAAAGATTATTATTATTATTATTTGGGCCGCGTCACGCAAAAAGGGACCGGACTGCAACACAAAAATCACCGTAAATTTGAGTTTGAAATTCTATTATCTAAATTTGTCTGCCCTCTGTTTGAACATGGCTAGATATTGTGTATTTTCAAAGTACTGTTTTTACTTGTACGTAGTTAGAATAAGAAAATATGATCAACAAATTAGAAAATTTCCACCGCAAAGTAAAACAGTGGCATTATGTCGTCCGGGCCCTTTTCGCGTGATGCGGCCCATTTTGTAATTTTAATAACCCCGAGAACATTTTTAAATGATTAATTATTTCATTAGACCCAGGGAGTCAAGGTTAGGTGAGAATGAGAAGTGGAGCGCCGAGGTGAGGGGGTGCAGCCTGCGAAGCAAGCGTTTCCCGTGGGGTTAAGAGGTCAGAGTAACGTGTGAGGCCCCAAGTTCGTGCGGCCAAATCATCGAAAACCTCTCGTAATTTCAGGCTTTTCTCTGACTCTAAAACTCCATGGAAACCCTTGTGACGCGTGGCAGGTTAAGGGGGAGGGGTGGAGAAAGCGCATGCATTTCTCACACTTGGCTCAGTTTGAAAAGATGCATAAAATTGACGTGTTTTACCCATAAATCCTTCATCGTTCATGTACGTCTTGTTCTGCAGGACTCTCCTCCTCTTCCGTCGTTTGCAAGATTCACCAAGTCGACTTTTCGTCTGTTGTGCCTGGACAGGCGTTTCGGTTACAACTGATGGCTCGGAGGGTTTAGAGGACTCTAGATAATGAGAATAAGGGATAAGGTTCCTACGTGTAAAACCCCTTAGCCTCCTACGCACGCGAAAGTATCGTCTCGGGCTTCCTGTGTCCAATGAGCCCCGAAACACAGGGAGCCCAAACCCTCTCAAATTCTCACTGAGTTGCCGGTGGTGGAGGCAACACCGCGGTAAAACGCATTTGCCATGCGCTAAAGATTTACTTCCTGTGAAAATTGTGAAGTGTGTGTGTGGCGGGGGGTGGGGGGGGGGGGGGGGGGGGCTTACGTCACGACGTATTTTCAAAAACAACCTTGCTCCGAGCTCGATGTCATCTAACTTGTCTGTGATGTCAGCGCCGTACTAAACAATTTGGTCAAGATGGGAGGGGGCAAACATTCGATTTCAGTGGCGGTCTTCATTATCGTCAGTATCGTCTTCATTATTTTTGGTTTGCACGCGATTACGTGCTATTAAAGCTACGAGATTACTAGCCTGCGTAGCGGCTCTAAAAGGGAAGGGGAGGGAGTCGGGGCTATTTCCTGTTTTCGCTTGCCCCGACTCGAGCCGCTACGCAGGCTACGAGATTACTGAAAAGGCTTTTTTATGGGAGACGAAAGTCACGGTTAATTGGAGTCACTGAAAAAAAATTTAAGAGGATCTAATTTTCACATAAACGAAGCATTCGCATTTCTTACTAGTAACACTTTAACGCTTCTTTTCCTAAAAAAAAACTGTTCACCTTTCTCACTGCTGTCCTCTGATTCCGCATCCTTCGCTCGCTTTCTTTTTCTTTTTGAATTCTTTTCCTCTGGTGAGCCACCTGAATGTTGTAAACGAGAAAAGTTCACGTCTTGCATTTTGCAAAGTTGATTGATTTTTGCTCCATAAAAAGGGCTTGTATCGTACAGGCTGTAAGTCTTGCTCCCTTTGATTGAAAAAAACATGGTGCGAGATGCTACCTTGCTTGCAGAGGCCCTTTTTCTCTGTAAGCCCAGCCAAATACAGAGGGCCCCCCTGAAATATGTTAATACCTTTGTCCACGGATGCTTTCCTGCTTTTCTTCAATGGTTCTCTCCTAGAAATTACATATCAATATTACTTCGTTATCATCACTAGAACGTAGAAGACATACCACTGAAAATTAATGTAATACATACTTTTTGCTTTTCTTTTCCTCGTCAGAATTCTTTCTGCTCTTTTTCTATAATAAAATCAACAAGATAAGACGAGTCAAAGGCAGGAGCATAAAAATGTCATACTTCGTAAATCAGCTTCACCACCATAAACAGCCAGAAACTAAACTATAAAAGATGCAGCCACTACACTGATTTAGGTAAACAGCCTTGTCGCAGAAGTAGGGATTAAGCAGTAACACCTACCCCTTTGGATTTTATGGGCGCTTCTTCTTCTGAAAAAATAATACAGACAGCTTTAGTTCCATTGTGCCTGCTTCAGAGAAATAAGTTGTGAAAGCATTTTTTCACACCATTTCTGACAATGATATGCTTGCTTAATTTTTTTTTGGGGGGGGGGGGGGGTGAAAAGCTGACCAGAGTGGTAAAATATAAGCATTTGTGAGCATCTGGTCTCCTTTTCTGTAACAAAGAAAATTTGAGCCAGCCGGAATTGGGACCTCCAAGCTTCTGGCAAATGAAAAAAGAAATCCAGCCTAACAGTTCTATACCTAACAGTTCTGGACTAATGTCTACAATCAGGCTCTCCTGTTGTTTTCTTGTAGATTCAGTGTTCCTGCTGCGCACCATCAAAAGCCTCAAAATCCCATAAAAATTGGCTCCCTGTCATGTTCACCCAATTCCAACACAGCATGCAACATGATAGCAGTAAGCTATAAGCAGGATGTACTTGGGTCAGAATCAGCTACCTACCATGGAGAGATGTCCAAGGGAGTATTTCACAAGGGAAACCTTCCTTACCAGCAAAACACACTAGTGCCTCTATGAAGCAACTTATAGTCAGGAAAAAGATAGTCAGGAATGGGTGGTTTTACCTTCAGAATCAGAAAATGAATCCTTTGCTAACGGAGCAAGTCTTTTAGGAAGTGGATCTTCAGTTTCATCCTCATCTTCAGAGGATGAAAGTTGTCTAAAAGAAAAAAGCAAAATGATTGAGTCATAATAGGGCATTACTAAATAGCGAAACGAGAAACAGCGAAACAACCTGAGAAACAGCAAAACAACTTGAAAAGGATGGGTCCAATCTCAACCAAACTTATGATCAATAACCACAAGCACGTGTCACTAAATGGTCAAAACGTGTTGACGTCATCTATCACATGACCGTGGGAGAATTGCTTGAAAATTGCTGATAACATCAAATTTTGACTATTAAGTGACATTCGGTACATGCCTGTGGTTATTCACTGTAAGTTTAGTTGAGATCAGACCAATCCTTCTCAAGTTGTTTCACTGTTTCTCAGGTTGTTTCTCCGTTTCGCTGTTTCTCGTTTCGCTGTTTATGAATGCCTGTTACAATAAAGCTCTTGTAACATCTACCGTATACCTAGATTTTGAAAAGCAAGAAATCAGGGAGACTTACTTTATCCTTTTTCTAGTTTGTTTGCCCTTTTCTGTGTTTGATTTTTTTATAGGCTTTTTCAGTTCTTTTTCCTCCTTCCTTTCTTCTTTCTTCTTTTCAGTTTTTTCCTCTTCCTTTTCCATTTTCTCATGAACAAAGCTTTCTGCTTTGGGTTCAGACTTCTTTTCAATTTTTGGTTCTGCTTTCTTAGAAGGACCTAAGACATAAAACACATATTCATTGTTACAACAGTTTTTAAAAGTTACACTCTTAGATTAATGTAACTTATGTTGTCTTGAGCATTATAATATTCTTGAACATTTATACAATATTGTTATGCTTCAATGGCAAAGCTGCCAATTGCAATTATACATGTATAGTACCCCTCCATTTTCCACTGATTGCTTTTCTCCAGCCATAACTATGCCTGCAAATAATATAAAAATTCCATAAAATAATGCATACCAGAAGTTGGTTTTCCAAAAAATGATAACATTCCACCAGTAGGTTTAGATTTCTGTGTTTTCTTTGCTGTATTTTCATTTTTCTCTTCTTTTTTATTCTCATTCTTGGATGCTTCGACTTTCTTTGGTTCTTCTGATTTTTTCTCAATCTTGGACACAAACATGCCCATGGTGGGAAGCTGGCCCTTCTTCGGTTTTGATGCAGCTGGCTGAAGGCAAGAAAATGAAAAGTTGATTTTCAGTTAATAGTTTGTAATCACAAGCTCTACTGGTATTACTAACTGAATCCAGGGCATAGCCAGGAATTCTGGTTGGGGGGGGGGGGGGGGGGGTGGGGGGGGGGGGGGGGGGATAGTGAAAACACGGGACAAAAATTTTCAAATTTCCTCCAGCAAATACAGTGAATGTATGGGAAAATCTCCCGAGAAAGGGGGGGGGGGCATGGCCCCCTGTCTACGCCCCTGGAATCCCCTTTCCTGCCCTTACAGTGCAGCATGGGTTCAACTGTGGGCAGAACAGCAGGGTTTGACAGTGTGATATTCCAGGGTGGGTACCCTGGCTGAAATTTGATATTCTTGGAATTGATTTCCAGGGTGGGTTGACATACATGTAGACATAACAGACATTATGGGGAGGGTGCATTCCTTGGTGGTCAGGGAAAATATTCAATGAAATTCTGATAACTCAAAATTCAAGAGTGAATTATTTACCAAATTATGTTTGTAAGCAGTCAATTACTTTCTACACATAATTATAGTTTGTTTATCAAGATGTAAACAATAACAATCCGAGCAGCTTCCTGGGGTTCTATTGTCTTCATTTCATTTGCGTATTGTCACACAATTTCTTAAAAGAGACATTAGACAATTCTACCAACACCAGATGATGTGCCACTATGTACATTACCTTTGACGTTTGAGCTTCTGCTGCAAAAAAAAAAATATATATATATAGTGGATATTAATAACTTGTTGTTAATGTAAATCTAGAGCAGAGGAAACGGGGTCTATCAGTCTAACAGGCTTCCGGCTGCGTGACCAGATACGCCAGCGTCATAAATTGTCTACATTCCATTCATGCCCATTCCGATCAAGCCATTTATATAATTTAGCCCATCAACTTCACCAGCAATACACGCAGCACTAGGCACGGATAAATCCATCGCTGCCTAGGGCACACGCTATTAATTAGCACAATAGTGTTGCATTTTCCCACCCGCCCACAACTTGAGGCAGTCATGATTTTGTTATTTGTACAGTATAGTAGTTAGTTTAGTTTTGTGTTCAACATTGTATCCCAGTGTGGCAATTTTATTGTTTATAAATGAGCAAATGTAAATTTAAATATATGCAAGAATTGTGTTATGTAATTAATTAATAAAGACTGCTGGACCACAACTCCAGAGTGAATGGTTGTTTTAGATTTTTATAATAATAATTGTTTTGCTTATATAGTGCAAATTCATTAAAATAATATGATCTTATGCAAATCATTAAATTAATATGCACAAACATGCAAAGCTTTGCCATATTAAATCGGATATGAAAGTGTTAAAACTATGACATCAACAGTAGCTGTCAGACCTGTATTTCCATTGATAGTTTTAGATGAGGTTGAGGGTAGAGAATTCTCCTTCCCTGCAGGGATCCTCGATGATGATGCCCTGCCGACACCACCATCAGTTAGTCTTGCTGCTTCTTTACAATAAATATGACTCCATCTGAAAATAAAACAATTTTTGAGGAACCATGACACCCGGGGAACTCCCCTATTTTTGGGGCAGGGTGCTTGTTTTACCTTTTAGGGTTTAAAATCAGGCCTCTGCTACTTTTTAGGGAGTAAAACTTGAACAAAATTTTCCAGATGTACCTCTCTCTGTCCATTCTAGCAAATCAAGCAACAGTGGTTTTATCAATATCACACTTGTTTGTACCTTTTAGGGGTCAAAATCAACTAAGCCACACCCTTTTTTGTACCTGCTACTGGTAAAATTGAAAGTTCCTGATGAGCACCCCCCACCCCCAAAAATAGGGTATTCCATCCTGGGCCATGACATCATACTCGAAGATCCAACTACTATTTTCACCACAGGCTCTTAACCCTTCAAACAGAGAATTGAATTTGAATGCACTGTTGGTACTGACGTCACTGTCACTTTCAGTAGAGCAGCTTGTTGCTTGTCCCTTTTTTGGACTTCTGTGTTGCTGTTTTATTGCCATTTTGCACTTGCCAAAATTTACCCCTGGCCTAGGGGTGCTCCCTCATGTCAACTATAATATGGGGATGCTCCGCCTGAAAGGGGTAGGTTTTGAGGCTCAAATTATATAAAAGGGTTAGGTAGCAATTTGCAAATGGGTAAGGGGTCTAGAGTCTGAGCGGAGCATCACTATACGAAATGTTTTGAAGTATCCTGCCAGAACCCCTGGCAGGGCTATAAAATGTAACACAGGTGCAGCTTCAATGACAAACCTGTTTTCTTCTTGTCTGTGCTGGTTTTGTATTTCATAATCAACCATATATAATGAATTTGAATCCTGAAATTTTGATGGAAAATAAATTGTTCAGGAATTACATTCAAGTTGATGAAGCAAACTAGGGTTCACAAAGAATGATTTTTAACCTTCGGCTTTTGTTTCTGGATGCTGTAGACATGGACAGATGTTATAAGCTGAAACTGAGACTTGACACCTAAGAGTAAAAAAGAAAATAACATCAAATGTCTTCTTTTTTGTCACAAGAAACATAGAGGAACATTATCCAAGGACATGGAGACTCCCACTTACCATCCAGTCTATCTTCATTAACCAAAACAAACTGATTCATCTGACAAAACAAATAATACAATGTAAAAGTAGTAGAGAGGAAGGAAGCTTGAAAATGCTTATTACAGGGTCCATACAGAATCCTCAGTGAAACTTTCCAAAACATTTCTAAATTTTTCCAAAGCCCATTGACCTAAATTTCCAAAACCACACTATGAAAACAAACGAGTAGAATTTGTGCGCCGTGAGACAACTTTTTCACACACTTTTTGTGTACACAGGAACCCCATACCCTACATCAAAATCCCTCACGACAGTGTTCAGTTCCTTGCTTATTTCAATTTTATGTTTTTCCGATAGGTTATCAATAAATGACTATAAAATGAATAGGCGGATATAATATATATTTTCAGAAAATTGAGAGGAAAATTAATAACTTTTCCATAGCCCATTTCAAAAAGCTCCTTTTTCCAAAACTTTCCAGGTCCTGGAAAATGGCATTAGTCAATTTCCAAAATTTTCCAAAACCTGTACGGACCATGTAATTACATGTACAAGTGCAGCTATTGCCACAAAATTCTTACCAATTCTCCATTCTGGTCTTTTTGTCCACCAACTAAGTATGTGACATTCAATTGATTGTTGTTAGCTTCCTGCTGCTTTGTTAAAAATGAAAACAGCATCCTGAAAGAGAAACATAATTTTTCTGACATTGTGACCAGGTAGGTGCCAATGGCAACCAAATTTGGGGTATTGGCAACCAGAAATAAAAGATAATGTTGCCAACGACAGACTGTGATGGCAACTCTCCTGTATTTTGCAGGAGCCTCACACATTTTATACTGGTAGCCTCATCTTCCACGGCATTATTTTCATACATTTTTCATACATTTTATTTCTCCTGCATTTTTATCATGGGCTGTTCTCATACAGTTGTATTTCTGCTAAAATCTACCACTTCTCTAATTGATCAGGTTGGCATCTCTGAAATGGTGACCTACCTTTTTAGTTGGCTCAAGATCCCCCCACCCCACACACACACTTCCATGGTGGTAGGGGTACAGATTGGAATTGCCTAATGTGTGATTTTCCAAATATGGTCAGTTTTTTGTTTAGCTTGAATTTTTGCAGCTTTTACCGCCATATTACATGGTTAAACTCACTACTCTCATGGGTCATAAAATAAATACTACAACTTACTGTTTTGCTTGGTTGGAAGTGACTGACAAGGTACGGCTTAGCCATTTATAAGTGACCTGCAGTTGCAAATAATAATTGAAGTAAATTATCTAACCAAGGCCAAACTAGAACGCTCTGAATATCGGCTTTATCTAGGACATATGTAGCATTGTGACCTAGCAGAGTAATAATACTCACTATTTTGTCCTCATCGTTGATAAATTCGTCCAAATTTTCAAGATATAATTCACTCTCGTCCGCCATCTTTAAAATTCTTGATTTCGCATTCGCTTTCGCGCCAAATTTGCTGTGCTCGATAAGGATGCTGGGTAAATTATTTCAATAATTATCTAAATCTGAAAATCAGTTGTTAGCTGAAAACTACAGCATTACTGCTAGTAAGAATATAAAATTTGATCAGAAAAATATAGCGTGAGTTCGAATTAGCCAAAAAAGCGACCCAAAAGTCTCCTTCGAGATGCCTTCGAGAGCGCGTGGGTTCCCTGTGTCAGAATGTACAAGTGCACGGGTTACCTGTGGTTACAGAACCAAGATGGCGGCAACAATAGGCAGTTCGATTTATTACAAGATCGCTGGTGTTTCTGGAACTCTTGCCGTTGCCTTGGGCGCTTATGGAGCTCATGGTAAGAAATGTAATTTGTTCTATCAAGTTCTTTCCTGTCTGCGTAAATTATCACTATTCAAAAGGGATGGTGGTCTTATGAATATGGTATGACGCAGTTTACTTTTCTTCTTCTTCTTCTTCTTCCATGAAAGTCCATTCATTCAGCATGAAGATTCTTGTGAGCGTGTAAATAGTAATAAACTTTGTTTACCCACAGTGAGTCTCGTCAGGATTTAAAAAATCTTCGCTAGAGTTATATAACAAATGAATAATAACAATAATAGTAAAATGTGTTATGTAATTTAATTCAAGCATAATAATTTAGTAATCTACTTATAAGGGTACCTAATTCCACAAGAGCCGTCAATTAGAACTGTGACTATATAAATAACATATAATATAGAATAAGATAAATTTATGACAGCCCACTCGGAAAACTGTGTAGACTAATTCATTGCCACAACCCGACCAGAGGGGGACTCCCCTATTTTTTAGGCAGGGGTGCTCGTCAGGAACTTTCAGTTTTACCTATAAAAGGTACCAAAAAGGGAGTGCCTTAGTTGATTGGACCCCAAAAATATACCAAGTGTGATATTGATAAACCATTGTTACGTGGTATGCTAGAACGGACCCCTAAAAGGTAAATAGGGGAGTCCCCATCCTGGGGGCTATTCCAAAGCACTACTCCTTAGAGCCAAAGCTCTTGGAGTGTAAAACTACACTGTCACTGTCCACAAACATAGAGTGCATGTGCAAGGCCATTCGTTGATTTGTAAACCATGATTGTTGTGTGGAATTTTCTAAAAGTTTTTTTGCAACCTACTAGTAGCCTTTCGATCAACAGGCAACAAGCATTAGCATCATAGCTAGAAAAAGTAAACACTGTTACAGCTCAATTTTGCAGCTTTTGTAGCTTAGTAGAAAATTATAGTAGAATATTTTTTAGTAGAGTTGAGATTGAGACCATCATAGACTGCTCATCACACATTCTCTTTAAACTGATGTCTTTAAATTACCAAAGTCTGTAAATGAGTCTAATAAAGTCAGCTCACTCCAAGACTCACCTTTAATAAAATTCAATACCTCTCCCCTTGCCCTAAGTGGGGCATGGCTTTATTAAAGCAAGAGTTTCAAATAATCATTAATTAATTATAATTTAAATGTTTTAGCACCCTCACTGAACAAGCAAGGAATGGAAAATTATAAAAGGTAATTCTGTTATTTACAAAATACAGATTTCAACTACTATTTGAATTGGAAAAAAATGGAAAAGGGTTGGCTTTGTGTGCTGTTGATTGCAATTTGAAAAACTTAGCTGTAATTTTCTAATGCAAAAATTATACCTAAAAAAATGGAGTAGAAGGGTTGCAGACAGCTTATCTTCTTGGATTTTGCTTGCATGACAACTGCAAGCAAAGGTACCAGTTGCGGATCCAGGAATTTTACAAGAGGGGTGACCATTACAAAGGTTTTACTGCACATGCAAGAAAAAACGGGGTGACCATTACAAAGGACATTGAGAAATAAGTTCAGAAAGGGGGTGACGTCACCCCGTGTACCACCCCTGGATCTGCCACTGGGTACATGTAAGTGGTCGAGTGCTGATATTTAATTTCTTGTGATATTGTTTATAGACATTTGAAACTGGCAATTTGTACCACCTGGTACACACACTGGCACTTCTAGCTGTACCATTTACAAACAAGCCACATGTGGTAAGTTGAACAACTAAAATTGGCTATGGGCCGAGTATTTTGTAATGGTCATTCAGTAGAAAATGTAGAAAATATACTATAAGTTTGAACCCTTCCTTCCCACCTTCCTGTTACGATGTTAGGCCTTGCCTTCCACTCCCCTCCCCCAATCCTATAACTCTGGATCTGCCCCTAATGTTCTATAACATTTCTCAGGTTGGGACTTTGATGGGAACTGGGATGCTTCTCTTCTCAGGAAGGTGTGTATAAATTTATTTTATGTGTAAATTATGGCAAGAATAATCAGACCCCCAACCAAGGAGCAGACGGAGTAAACTGCGGGGTGCGGAGTGCGGGGCACGGGTCGCGGGGTGTGCAGGGCGCGGGTACAGTTGTGAGGGAGAGGTGGAGGGGGTGGGATGCGGAATGCAGGGGGGAGCGCCAACGACGTCATCACTGACGTCATCAAAACTATAAAATCAATATCTCAAGAACAGAACAACGTCAGATGACCAAACTTGGGTAAAGTTATCTCCGGAGCAAGGGGGCACACCCTCAGGGTCACGTGGTATGACGTAATCAATGGCTAGAAAAATCAATATCTCGAGAACGGAACAACGCCAGGTGACCAAACTTGGGTAAAGTTATCTTCGGGGCAAGGGGGGCACACCAACAGGGTCACGTGGTATGGCGTCATCAATGACGTCATCAAAACAAGAAAATCAATATCTCGAGAACGGAACAATGCCAGGTGACCAAACTTGGGTAAAATTATCTTCATTTTGACAATGAAAAAAAGGTGCACTTAGTTAAAACAACATATTAATATGTTCGAAAATTCGAAAACTAGCAAACTGGATTTTCATGTTAAGCGGTCCACATATGTGATTATGTTTTTTTTTAATCATGATTTTCATGGCTTTGTGCAATAACGCAAAGCCACCCAAGGCTTAATAGTAAAGATATATCAAGAAAACATCATTGGAGACATTATTTAGCCCCCAAACCACCTGCATCCCATGGGTGGTTATAATGATGTAATTGCTGTCGTCATGCCTCGTGACCTCGTTCCATTCTCAAGATATATTGATTTTTCTAGATTTGATGATGTCATACCACGTGACCCTATTGGTGCGCCCCCTTGCCCAACCTCGTTCCCAGGGTCTTCTCGGTCAGTTTTCAAAATGGCGGGTCGTGAAAACTGACCGAGGAGACCCTGGGAACGAGGTTGCCCCCTTGCCCCGAAGATAACTTTACATACCTTTGGTCACCTGGCGTTGTTCCGTTCTCGAGATATTGATTTTTACGTCACTGATGACGCCATACCACGTGACCCTGTTGGTGTGCCCCCCTTGCCCCGAAGATAACTTTACCCAAGTTTGGTCACCTGTCGTTGTTCCGTTCTCGAGATATTGATTTTTCTTGTTTTGATGACGTCATTGATGACGCCATACCACGTGACCCTGTTGGTGTGCCCCCCTTGCCCCGAAGATAACTTTACTTAAGTTTGGTCACCTGGCGTTGTTCCGTTCTCGAGATATTGATTTTTCTTGTTTTGATGACGTCATTGATGACGACATACCACGTGACCCTGTTGGTGTGCCCCCTTGCCCCGAAGATAACTTTACCCAAGTTTGGTCACCTGTCGTTGTTCCATTCTCGAGATATTGATTTTTCTTGTTTTGATGACGTCATGCCACGTGACCCTGTTGGTGTGCCCCCCTTGCCCCGAAGATAACTTTACCCAAGTTTGGTCACCTGTCGTTGTTCCGTTCTCGAGATATTGATTTTTCTTGTTTTGATGACGTTATTGATGACGCCATACCACGTGACCCTGTTGGTGTGCCCCCCTTGCCCCGAAGATAACTTTACTTAAGTTTGGTCACCTGGCGTTGTTCCGTTCTCGAGATATTGATTTTTCTTGTTTTGATGACGTCATTGATGACGACATACCACGTGACCCTGTTGGTGTGCCCCCTTGCCCCGAAGATAACTTTACCCAAGTTTGGTCACCTGTCGTTGTTCCATTCTCGAGATATTGATTTTTCTTGTTTTGATGACGTCATGCCACGTGACCCTGTTGGTGTGCCCCCCTTGCCCCGAAGATAACTTTACCCAAGTTTGGTCACCTGTCGTTGTTCCGTTCTCGAGATATTGATTTTTCTAGTCATTGATGACGCCATACCACGTGACCCTGTTGGTGTGCCCCTTGCCCCGAAGATAACTTTACCCAAGTTTGGTCACCTGGCGTTGTTCCGTTCTCGAGATATTGATTTTTACGTCACTGATGACGCCATACCACGTAACCCTGTTGGTGTGCCCCCTTGCCCCGAAGATAACTTTACCCAAGTTTGGTCACCTGTCGTTGTTCCGTTCCTCTCGAGATATTGATTTTTACGTCACTGATGACGCCATACCACGTGACCCTGTTGGTGTGCCCTCTTGCCCCGAAGATAACTTTACCCAAGTTTGGTCACCTGTCGTTGTTCCGTTCTCGAGATATTGATTTTTCTAGTCATTGATGACGCCATACCACGTGACCCTGTTGGTGTGCCCCCGTTGCTCCGAAGATAACTTTACCCAAGTTTGGTCACCTGTCGTTGTTCCGTGTTCACGAGCTATTGATTTTTCTAGTCATTGATGACGCCATACCACGTGACCCTGTTGGTGTGCCCCCTTGCCCCGAAGATAACTTTACCCAAGTTTGGTCACCTGGCGTTGTTCCGTTCTCGAGATATTGATTTTTACGTCACTGATGACGCCATACCACGTGACCCTGTTGGTGTGCCCCCTTGCCCCGAGATAACTTTACCCAAGTTTGGTCACCTGGCGTTGTTCCGTTCTCGAGATATTGATTTTTACGTCACTGATGACGCCATACCACGTGACCCTGTTGGTGTGCCCCCTTGCCCCGAAGATAACTTTACCCAAGTTTGGTCACCTGGCGTTGTTCCGTTCTCGAGATATTGATTTTTACGTCACTGATGACGCCATACCACGTGACCCTGTTGGTGTGCCCCCTTGCCCCGAAGATAACTTTACCCAAGTTTGGTCACCTGGCGTTGTTCCGTTCTCGAGATATTGATTTTTACGTCACTGATGACGCCATAAAACGTGACCCTGTTGGTGTGCCCCCTTGCCCGAAGATAACTTTACCCAAGTTTGGTCACCTGTCGTTGTTCCGTTCTTCTCGAGATATTGATTTTTACGTCACTGATGACGCCATACCACGTGACCCTGTTGGTGTGCCCTCTTGCCCCGAAGATAACTTTACCCAAGTTTGGTCACCTGTCGTTGTTCCGTTCTCGAGATATTGATTTTTCTAGTCATTGATGACGCCATACCACGTGACCCTGTTGGTGTGCCCCCGTTGCTCCGAAGATAACTTTACCCAAGTTTGGTCACCTGTCGTTGTTCCGTGTTCACGAGCTATTGATTTTTCTAGTCATTGATGACGCCATACCACGTGACCCTGTTGGTGTGCCCCCTTGCCCCGAAGATAACTTTACCCAAGTTTGGTCACCTGTCGTTGTTCCGTTCTCGAGATATTGATTTTTCTAGTCATTGATGACGCCATACCACGTGACCCTGTTGGTGTGCCCCCGTTGCTCCGAAGATAACTTTACCCAAGTTTGGTCACCTGTCGTTGTTCCGTGTTCACGAGCTATTGATTTTTCTAGTCATTGATGACGCCATACCACGTGACCCTGTTGGTGTGCCCCCTTGCCCCGAAGATAACTTTACCCAAGTTTGGCCATCTGTCGTTGTTCCGTGTTCACGAGCTATTGATTTTTCTAGTCATTGATGACGCCATACCACGTGACCCTGTTGGTGTGCCCCCTTGCCCCGAAGATAACTTTACCCAAGTTTGGTCACCTGGCGTTGTTCCGTTCTCGAGATATTGATTTTTCTTGTTTTGATGACGTCATGCCACGTGACCCTGTTGGTGTGCCCCCCTTGCCCCGAAGATAACTTTACCCAAGTTTGGTCACCTGGCGTTGTTCCGTTCTCGAGATATTGATTTTTCTAGTCATTGATGACGCCATACCACGTGACCCTGTTGGTGTGCCCCCCTTGCCCCGAAGATAACTTTACTTAAGTTTGGTCACCTGGCGTTTTTCCGTTCTCGAGATATTGATTTTTACGTCACTGATGACGCCATACCACGTGACCCTGTTGGTGTGCCCCCTTGCCCCGAAGATAACTTTACTTAAGTTTGGTCACCTGGCGTTGTTCCGTTCTCGAGATATTGATTTTTCTTGTTTTGATGACGTCATTGATGACGCCATACCACGTGACCTTGTTGGTGTGCCCCCTTGCCCCGAAGATAACTTTACCCAAGTTTGGTCACCTGTCGTTGTTCCGTTCTCGAGATATTGATTTTTCTAGTCATTGATGACGCCATACCACGTGACCCTGTTGGTGTGCCCCCCTTGCCCCGAAGATAACTTTACTTAAGTTTGGTCATCTGACGTTGTTCCGTTCTCGAGATATTGATTTTTCTAGTCATTGATGACATCATACCACGTGACCCTGAGGGTGCGGCCCCCTTGCTCCGAAGATAACTTTACCTAAGTTTGGTCATCTGACGTATTTTTATAGTTTTGATGACGTCAGTGATGACGTCGTTGGCGCTCCCCCTTGCATTCGGCATCCCACCCCCTCCATCTCCCCCTCACAACTGTACCCCGCGCCCCACACCCCGCATCCCGCACCCCGCAGTTTACTCCGTCCGACCAAGGAGTGGCCTTTACAAAGGAACAAATCAAGGGCAGATCCTGGAGCTGCAGAAAGAAACTTCAGGCTGGAAGTATAAAAGGGCGGGACAGAAGCTATAAAATTGCTTCATCAAATACAGTAAAATGTTGGAAAATCTCCCCTACCCTGCCCCTACAAATTCCCCAACAATCCCTTTCTTTCCGAATTGAAAAAAAAGATATTTTGTGAAAATAAGGCTCCAGTAACACAGTTTTTTTTTGCAGTTGTTACCTAGCATCTGTGACGAAAAACAGACAAAATGGTCGACTTGCCCCTTTTGGTGGTACAATGTTAATGATCTCATGGCTTGCCATACTGCTTTGAACCACTCCCAATGGTGACATATTAACTGGTGAAAATTTTGTATGGTGTGACAGTTGTAATATATTGGATATAAATTGTTGTTGGACTGTGGAATACAGATTTTGCTATGGTAAAACACGTTTTTTTAGAATCTCTGAAAGTCTGGTTTTCTAGAGAGCAGCACCTAAAAAAGCTTCACCTGAGAGACTATATGTTGTTTTAGTCCGGCTAGTTCCATGTGGGACAGGAATCATGCCTTCTGCGCATGCTTGCTACAAAACGATTGGCGTTTTTTGTAAACACCCGAAAATTCTTTCATTTTCATTGCACATTCAATTTAATATAAGTACAAAAGTTAGAATATCATAAGTACTTTACAATATTCGTGTCTATGTTGTACCGGCAGATACAAACACTTGCGCTACGTGATTGTGTTTGTATCTGCCGATACAACATAGCCACTCATATTGTAAATAGTACATACGGACCCAACCACAGTTTTCTACCACCTCTCATAACATTCCAATTACATTTTGATTTCGCCGTTTGTTAGTAAACCTTTTTATGGATGAATCAAAGCTGAAATCGTATGAACCAAGGAGGTTTTATCACATAAAAACCTCCTTGTGTGAACGGGCTCAATTAAGTGTACGTAGTAAAAATTGTACCTTTGGAAACAGAGCGATATAATAATTTTAATTTCTTTTTTCTCTCCTAAAAAAGAGGGTTTCTTATTTTCTAGGTAATTATTGTAAGTTTATCGAATTGAGTGATTACAAGCTGACAGAAAATCCTTTAACCTCTTATATTAATTTTCACAATTTTCACAACTCTCAAAAGATTAGCAATGTTTTTCAGTGTAACAAAATAGAAGAAAAACGCTTTGAATTTATCATATGTCCTATGCTTATTTAATGAGAGCGGTTTTGCTTATGCAGAGGCATGCAAAAAATATTGTAAAATTTAATACGCAACGTTTCGGCGTAGCCATTACGCCATTATCAAGCCATTACAATTCTAGATACAACTGATAGTGAATATAAAGCAGTATAAATACAATAGGTGGTAAATTACATTGGTCTAGATAAACACTTTTGCGCTTATCGAGTCACTCTGCACGTTGAGAGTTGGTCGGAGCTCTCTAATCAAAGCATTTCCTTTATCAAGCAATCAAATTTGCTTGAGCACTTAGCTAGCACGCTAAAATTAGGGAGCAATGGCTCGGGCATAACGCCATTATGCTCATGTGCGTAATGTTTATAAATAGAGGATGCTTTTCTTTTGTGTCCCTCCACGCGTTCATGAAGGTGGCCACGCGTATAGCCCACATAGCCTGCCTCACACAGGTTACATTCAAATTTATATACAACACATTGTTGGTTTACAATAGCGGGCTTACGTTCTGGCACTTTAAGGTCTTGATTCAGCTTTCTACTTACAAACACGGGTTGAATAGTGGTATTTACCCTAGAGCTAAGCTTACAAAGTTGTTGCTTGACAAAAAAAAGCCTTTGTCTACGAACCGATATACTGTAACTGACGTATTTCAATTTACCGACGAGATCCAAGGCGTTGAGCTCAGGAATGGGGATATCTTGGTATCATTTGATGTTGCCTCTCTGTTTACGAACGTTCCTTTAGAAGAGACAATCAACATCTTAGCCGATAGAGCTTTTATGGAGGACTGGTTCAACGACACTTACGGCATGGATATTAGCCGAGCAGACCTGGTTGAACTCCTCAAGTTGGCTACCATGAACCAACTGTTCCAATTCGATGGGGTGTTATATGAACAGATTGATGGCGTGGCAATGGGTTCCCCTCTCGGGCCATTAATGGCAATAAGCACTTTTAAGGGCCTGATTCGCGAGGACGACTTTCACTCAGCTTTGAATCGTTTTAGTGGCTGCTCGTGTCGCATGTTAGCTAAGGTTCCTTAAAACATAACACTGTGGAGTCCATTGCATTCTCTAAATCCGTTTCGTGTGTTAATTTTTGTCGTAAGAACAGCCTACTCTCGCCTTATCAGGCCTTATCTTGTATCAGAGCTCTGGTTTTATCAGACCGTGAGAGTAAAATTTTCGCGATATTTGGGGGTCACACCCACGGGGTCACACAAAACATTGTTGGCCCGGTACTGTTGGAAGTTGGCTTGCCCCAGGACGATCTCTACCTAGGTTGTTCAGTTCTCGAGATTACGCACCCAAACCCTAAAATGTACGGGATGATCGTCGTTTCTACGTGTCAGCCACTCTTTTGTTGTTGTTTTCGATCAAAATAACCGTCAAAAACAAAGTTTCAGATTTGATTTACCAATTCAATCGATAACATTGCACTACATTCTCTAAATCAGCCGATGAATATGGATGCTTTCTCCGACTTGGTATGTTGCTATGCTGTCAAAATGCAGTCTCTTTAATGTCTATCGTTTAGGGTTGTCAAATATCCAACGGAGTCCAACCCCCCCCCCCCCCCCCCCCCCCCCCCCCCCCGGGGAAATAGTGTACACGCGATCGATGCGATTATATGGAAACACTTCTCTCGCGATCGGAAGAGACTGAAACGATCGGGGCGATCGCGATCGCGCGTATGAGATTATGCGATTGAATGAGATTATATGGGGACATTCAAAAGCGTTCGAAAGCGACTGATGCGATCGGAATGTATCCCAGAATTCATCGTTTCGAGACCAGCAGTCATCTCGGTCGCGCACACTTTCAAAATGGCGCACAAAACATTCATATTCTATGCGATCGGTGAGATGGAAACATGCGATCGCATCGAATCTCATGGATCGCGTGTGCACTATTTCATGCGATCGGCGAGACTGATGAGACCGAAGAGATTATATGGAAACCAGCCTTAACCCTAAACCGCGCGATTGAAGTATAGGGCTATTTATTGAGATAGTCTCGATGCCGTAGAACAATAAAACAATCAGTTTTTCCTGCAGAATACCAAACAAATATATATGCTCTATGTCAAAAAAACATGTTTCTTCGACGACATACAGCATTTTATTGTCACGTGAAATGGTGCCATATTTTGTGTACAAAATGACTACGACTGTTTCATAAACTATTCTTAAGGGCAATCTATGTTCACATGGCTTACACTAAAATGCGAAACGAAACGAAACGATTTCTTATTCTCTATTGTGAAATACAAAGGAACAGGGCCAAAACACGTCAAAGCCTGAAACTAATCCTCAAATTACAACTACAGAATTGTCCTTGAAAATAAACTAGATGTTGGTTATTGTTGACGAGACTTCGAACTATGTGTTTCGCTTTTTGCTGACCCAAATATGCGCGTTTTTCAACCATTAAATTTAGCTCAGACTTTGGGGTATTTTAGGCATTTTAGGCTTAATTTTCGTTGATGAATCTTTGGCGATTACTAAAACATAAAAGCAAACTAGATATTGGTTATTGATCTTTAGACACAAATCTCTTTCCCTGCCGTTTTTCATGTAACGTGACAAAGTATTTCAACCATTAACTTTTAGATGAATTTTCGCGGCCAAGATCTCATCCAAAACTAGAATATCTAATGAGGAGTTGAATCTCCCGCGGGAAAAGCAAAAGTTTAAATCTCCGCCCACTGCCTTCACAATGGAGTCGAAAACAAAGAGCGGTAGTAGCTAGAAAATCACTTTACTTGTAACTCATTAACTATGCTTTGATGTTAAACTCATTTTTAGCGTTGACGTTTACTGAAAATGAGTTTTTTTTTTTGGCGTTTAGACTGATAAATAATCTACGAATTGAAGCTCGTGTCTTGTTTGTCTCTTTTAATTCAAGCAAACTCATTCAGTGTTATTGTATATCTTGCCTCTTTTGAAGTTAAGTGATAGACCTTATCCCGTGGTTAGTTGAAACCACCTAATTGCAGGGCAAAAGTTCCGCATCTCATCATATTTCCTCTTTCTTTACTTTTATCACTAGTTTGCGATTTCAATGGTCCATGGCATCCTTTGTTATTCTTAACCAATTATCACCTTTAGTCATTCCGAATGTTTATCTGTTGCCTAGCAACGGCTCGACATTTACTTTATATACAGCCCCACTCCCTCGGTTTTCTCTCTTTGCTCCGACGAAGGGCTAACGCTCGAAACGTCAGCAAAACACCATTTTTCCACGGCGTTTAACATAAATCTCAACCTTTGGTTGTTGTTGTTCATGTATTGTTGTATATGGTATCAGGATTTCAATCGTGTCAAATTACCATATCCTCTACCTTCCGAAATTCTTTAACGACCTTTGAGATTTCTTAACGACCTCAGAGATTTCTTAGATGAAAAATTTGCTTTGATTGACAGCACAGTCATTTACAAAGAGCCAATCAGGACACAGTCCGAACAATGCTCTTATAATCAGCACTGAATTCACTGAGGCACATCCAGCAAAACAACATTTCTTTTGTGAGGTAAAACTGACGCTTTAGACAATAGAATTCTGCGCGATGATGGCATAGACACCGATTGCAGGAGGGTGTTAGAAGTTTATGGGTTTTATATTTTCGTTAGAAAAAGTTAAAGAATTCATTCAATCGAGTTTATTGCTCGGACTTGAAGGGGAAACGCGCCCATTGTTTGGTGAGACGGGTCGGTTTAAACAATCAGTCGACACCTTCGATCACGCCCACTTCCGTCCACGCGGATTTAGGGCAAATGTCAAAATGCCTTATATCAAAAGGGCATGGTTTGCAATAATCCCTATGGGGATAAAATCACAAAAGCGCGGTGACTGTGTTAGTGGATAGAACAAAGGGAGCAAATGGTTTCCTATTGCTCTTTTCCAGGTCAACATGGCCAGATGGCCGCCGGTGATGACCCCTGCTGATGGTACTCCGGTAACAAATGGTTTTACAAATCTAAACCATAATTGTTTGACTTGAAATTTTAAACTAGTCTTGAATACTTTCTGTGGTCAAGCGGCACGACTTGAGGTAGCCCCTATGCCGCAGAACAACGGAATGGTTAGTTTAGGTGTGTTTGTCACACAAGGGTTGTCACACAATTAGCGTGACGTATCTCGCAAGATTAGATAACTGGTAGCGCTGAATCTGGCGCTGAATGATACATGTGCAAGGTCACTTGTGATTATGGAGCTGGATAGCTTTCAAACCCCGAACGGAGTGAAGATGACCACGTTCAATGGGAATTCTTCTTCAAGATGGAAATACCTGGCCCTATTTCTTCTGGTAATCAGCGTTGGCCTTTTAATTGCACTGATTGTCGTGGCTGTCAAGCTGAAGGGGAAAGACGAAGCTCAGGAGAAAATTGAGGCAAGCGATTCCATCGCAAAGACTTGTGCGAAGGGATTTGCGCAATCGCCAGAGAGCATTTACGAGAAGAGTATTTTCCATGATCTGACTCCAGATGAAACAACAACCGTGCGAGACTACATGCTGAACGTGAAGTCACTGGGGTTGGTTCCTGTGGCAAAAGCAAGGGCAATGGCTGCGATGAATGGCACGATCAATGCCAACTATATCACCTTGATCCAATTCTACCCGCCGTCGAAAGAGGCGGCCTTGAAATATTTAGATGAAAATCAAGCTAAACCCGAGCGCGAAGCACTAGTGATCGTCTTTCTGGGTGCCGTGATACCGCCTGTTGTGGAAGAGTACATAGTTGGACCGGTTTCAAAACCTACCAGGCATCACAGGCATGAAATCGCGGGTCGCAGCTACCCGATGGCGTTCGATTCCCGGCCGTTTTCATCCGTTGAAGCCATAGTACTCGATGGAATGTGGCGTAACGTGACAAAAAAGGCTTATCGTTTGTTGATTGAGAGCTACGATGGCTTTTCTTTTCACAACTGCACTGATAAGTGCTTGACAACTCAGTTTGCCGCGCCTATGGGACTAACCAACAAAACACGGGAAAACTGGTTCGCGCTCCACCGCAACCATAAACCGTTATTCTCCTTTCCCATCAACTTCGAGATCTATATCAACCATGCCGGCGCAGACACGTCAAAGTGGAGGGTCGAGAAGGTATTCTACAACAACCAGCTGTTTGATTCGGTTGACGAGCTTATGGCGCGCTACGATGCAGGCACGATTAATAAAACGACCTTTCCCGATCCCGACCCGACGTTTGCGTCGTACGAACGTCGTGGTAAGCCCCAGCCCTCCAAGCCGTTGCGCGGACCACAGCTTTACGAGCCTGATGGGAAGAGATACGCCGTGCAGGGACGCCACGTGACATACATGAACTGGGCGTTCGATTTCAGAGTGGACACTTTCACGGGCTTTCAGCTTTACGACATTCGCTTCAATAACTCGCGTATTATTTACGAGCTGAGTTTACAAGAGGCCATCGCAACTTACACAGGGTTCTCGCCAATGCAAGAATCGAACAATTTCGTGGACAGCAACTGGTTTATTGGGGCCAATTCCCATGATTTGGTACCTGGTAAGTAAAAGCGCTCTCTTGTTACAAGAAATGGCTCTAAAGCCCGGTTCACACTTTGCATTTGTCGTGCGATTTTTCTCGCGCGAGTTGCAATTCCAACTTTCTTGTGTAAACGAGATGCAAATCCGGTGCGATTTCGGTGCTCTCTTTTCTTCAAATCGCATCAAGTTGCAAAGGGTTTCGAACATGTTTGAAATCTCCGCGACATCACGCGACAAAAATCGCTGCAGATTGCGCCGAGTATTAATGATTTTGAGTTGACGCGTACGTGCGAAAAAAATCGCCGCGAATCGCGCGACAAAAATTGCAGCAGAAATTGCAAGTGGAACGGGTCTTAATATGTTCCTATTTTTATATCTCCAGTCATCACTCTATAGGGGAGTGAGTTATCCATCAGAGAAAAGCTTGTTGTAGAAACTTGGTCGACCAAGGGCGTTTAAATATTCCTAGTCAGCCATTACTTTTTGTTTTCAGTCGATATTAGGAGACGAATTACGTGTAGAAATCTGAATAACCATCTCTCAAGTGACGTAAATTTCATTCGCCGATATTTACGGAGCCTGAGGGACTAATTGTTTTAGTATAATTACTCAAGTGACTTAAGATTTTTGACAAAAAAAAAATCGGATTTAGGGGTGTTTCTTTAGTTTCTCGTAATAAAGTGGGCGCGCGATCCCCAATGCTTTCAATGTTATATTCACCTATATGTGAATATAGCAAAATATTCCGAATATCTCGACCAATCAGCGTGCGGAATCGCTTGAGTAATTATACTAAAAACAAATACGTTTTATTATTCAGTGACCGAATTCAATAGTCGAAAAATTGCTCTACATTTCATCAGCAGATGGGTAAATGGATGCTTTCTCCGTCTCACTCGGTATGTTGCCAGGCTGATAGAATGGCTGGCAGCTGAATGAAGCGCTTTTTTTTTTCAGGTGTTGATTGCCCGGGCACTGCTACTTTCTTTGATCTGGTACATATGAAGGACAGTGATGGACCTTTCACCGTTAAAAACGCAGTTTGCGTCTTCGAGTACAACGCCGGCATCCCACTCCGGCGAAATTTCGCAAACAACTTCGCAGGAGCTTACAGATTTTATGGAGGGATGGTTAATCAGGTAACGACATCAATAGAATTGGCTAGGTATTGTCCCCACTCGTGCCTAGTCTACGCGCGCTTGCGCTCAAACACTGTAAGCCCGTGCATTGTATTTCTTTTGATTTTTGAGATACCTGTGGGGAGAGGGGGGGATCAGGGGCTACACTGACCTGGCCAACAGGCAAACCAGTTGGCTATACCTAAACTTAGGTATAGGGCAAGGACAATTTTGCGCATTATAGACTGCTTGCAGCCCCTTCTTCGGCGAACGTCCGTAAATCGAGATATGTTCCTAGATATGTTGAACATAAAAACTTGCAGCGCCGAAAACGGCGTGCGCATGACGATAAGGTGTTCCTAAACCACGCGCACAGCATGAACCTTAACAGTGTATTAATGCGCACTTTGTAACGGCTTGCTGTGCGGTTTCCACACCTTGATATTGATAAGGCTAGCGCAAAGACGAATGCTGTCCTAGACGAGCGTTTCACTGGCTAGGCGTTCGAAATCTTTGAGAGCAGTGAGAATATTAGCCTGTGAAAGCCGACATCACTTAGCGCTCGCCGAAAGAGATGACTCCCGCAAAGAGGCGTCTGCGCGCTCAAGCCAAACATTCCATACTGATGACGTATTTTGACCCAAATCTGGTCAAAAGAATTACGTGGCCAATTTAACTTCGTTGCTTATAGTTTTCGTCTTATTTTAATTCCTTGGCTATAATATACTTTGTGTGCTATACAAATTAAATATCAAATAGTCAAACTGGCCACGTAATACTTTTGACCAGATCTAGGTTCAAAATACGTCATCAGTATGGAATGTTTTGCTTGAGCGCGCAGACGCCTCTTGTGGGAGTCTCTGTCGGCGAGTGCGAAGTGTTGTCGGCTTTCGCAGGCTATGAGAATATGGGGTTCCGTTTAAACTGCGCGTCTTTTATTCAAATTTCTCGGCTGCTTAAAGATTCAACCAGCGACGTGTCATTGAAGCCCAAATCTAATTAAACCCACTTTGAATTCACAGGTCCTTATTTTCCGAACAATCTCAACCGTCGGTAACTATGACTACCTGCATGACGTTATCTTCAACCAGAACGGCGTGGTGGAAGTGAAGATGTCTGCGTCTGGTTACACGTTTGGCACGTACTACGACAAAAACGTAGACCCGTACGGGTTTCCTATCAACTCCGGTGCTCGACTAACAAGCACGACCCACGACCATTTGTTGCATTACAAAGTGGACTTGGATGTGGAGGTAATATTTCCAGCAAGAATAAAAAAGAGGGTTCCAGAAGTGTCGGAAGTTATTTGTATTTGCGTTTTTTACTTTGCATTCTCATTGGTCGCTCATTTATATCAACCAATAATATTTTGAGCTAAACGCAGCTGTGTATTTAATGATCACGTGCTCGCCGCGTGATAGTGATTGTACCTTGCTTGGCTTACAAGGAAACCAATCTAAAAGGAACGAAATTCTCGTGCTAACGCAATACAAAATTTCTTGCGAGAGATGTCATCAGTTTGGCTATTTATCTAAAATAAAACATTGTCCATGGTTCTGTTTAGGTATATTTACTCCCAGTGACGCATCACGGGCTACAACATATATTTGTGACGGTGCAAACTTTTATTAAAGGTGTATAAGTGCAGGAAACTCACATTTGCCGAAAGAAAGTGCAAAGAGGGAACATTAACAGAGAGTCTGGACGCCATCCTTCGAAACGCTAAAATACAATTAACGCCACTGGAGGGCGGATAGTCACTTTTGGCTCTGTTGTTATTAATTTATTATTAATTAACACTTTTGTTAGGGAACCGCCAACTCTTACGAGACTATCGAAGTTGGTATCGAGAACACCACTAATAAATGGACTCCCGAGAAACACCCATACGTCGTCAAGAAAGTCCTGAAGCCGAGCACGAAAACCACCGAACAAGACGCGCTATACAAGTTCAACTTTGATCGACCCAAATATCTGAACTTCTATAACGAGAAAGCCAAGAACAAGATGGGAATCAAGAAAGGATACAGGATTCAACACCACGGAATTATGAAACAATTGTATCCCGAGGATTGGGTGATGGTTCCTGGAATTAGCTGGTCTTTGTACCAGTTAGCAGTGACCAGGTAATGGTAGCCTGCATAGCAAGCGTTTCCGTGGGGTTTCTACCTATGTCAAAGAAAAGCGTGAAAAAACGAGATTTTCCGATGATTTGGCCGCGCGAAATATGGAGCAAGGGCGCAAATTCTCGCGCGGCCAACAATTCCCTCGCACGTCTCTCTGACCTCGCGCGGAAACTCGCGCGACGAAACGCGCTTTTTACGCAGGCTAATAAGGCAGTGGAGGTTTCCCAAATGGACGAGCTGAAGGCACCGTAGAATCTAGTAGGGTGGCTTAGCGACAAAAAGGGCCATTTTGTGCACTTTTGCGTAAAGACACCAAATTTGGCATGAATTATTCCTTGGGTCAGTTTGAACAGAACCGGAAGGGGTGCCAAACGATTCCCGCTGTGTAGGGTGGGGAGGGGCAGTTTTGTCACCAAAATTTAATGCTATTTTTCTAGCCAAAGTGGACGCCGCAATTATTGGTCCAGACAAGATGTACTCTTGGTCCAGAGCTGTGGAAACGTGACACTCATAAACCACAGTGATCCCATAAAGGCGTCATTCGAAAATGACATAGCTCATTCCTAATTGCAAAATATCAAAGCGCTTAAGACTACGCTAAGTCTACACAGGCGCTAAAGTCGGCGTTTTTCATTCATGCAGAGGGAACCTATTGTATTCTTTCCGCACAGGCATACAACTACGCACTGCCCAACAGTTGGATTAAATTTGCCTGTCGTGCTCCGTATGACTCACTGACTTGACTTGCTTGCGTCTCAACAGGCAAAAAGACAGCGAACGGGTAAGCACGTCTCTTTACAACCAGAACGCCATAGCTACGCCGCACGTCGACTTCAGGGACTTCTCTAGGGACAACGAGAACATTGTCAATCAAGATCTGGTTGCCTGGGTAACCACGGGAACCATGCACGTTCCTCACTCCGAAGACGTCCCCAACACAGCGACACCGGGAAACACCGTCGGTTTCTTTCTTCGACCCTTCCATTATTACGACGAAGATCCATCTGTTGGCTCCACCAATGCAGTCCTTATTGAGCCCAAGGACAATTTCAAAAGTTTTATGATAAATAGATTTGGCACTCCAACGGGGCCTGCATGCGTGGCAAGAAATTACAGCGTCACGTTTGATGGTAGATATGAGGACACGTCAGGCTTAGTGTAGGGCCGTATTAAATGATGTCCGCAATAGAGTGCGTACTTTTGTTTACCAGTTTACTTATTTTATGAAACGTCATGTTAAAACTGCTTGTTCGGCTGTGTCACTGTTACTTGAATAAATTCGCAAATTCAGCTCTCAATTTATCTATAATCTTCGATTCCTCCCACATCACTTATATCACTTTATGATTATTTTGATAAGCAATGTAGGCAAGTTTTATCGCAAGCTTGCCGACTTTCGTACAAATGTCGATGTAAACGTAACTTCAACTTTGAAAACTGTTCATCCGACGAATAAACCCTCCAAATAAAAAGTGCATGCGCATTATTCATACATACATTTCCTTAATGTTGTTTACACTAGAACGCAAGCGGAGGCGCAAGCGCAAGGAAATCGAGGCGTTGCGTTCCCTTGCACTTGTGCTTGCGTCTAGTGTGAATCAAGCGAACGCAAGCACAAGCAAGCTAATTAATTTTGATTATTATTCAGCCATGCCACTATCTCGGTTCTGATTGGCTAAGAGTACGCAGCGAACCCTTGTTGGCGCGCAGTGCCTGACGTCATACTACAGACATTAGGATTGACATTAGGATAGACATCAGGAGGTTTGGCCGCCATCTTGGTTTTCATTTCCGAATTGAAAGCCGGTTTTGCGAATATTCTCGTTGAATCTGTTATGATTTTTGCCAAGAGATCATTGCTCAGGATATCTAAACATCAACTATGGCTATTTGAATTGAATACGAAAAGGAAAATACCAATGGACGTCAGATGAAGTTGAAAAACCGTGTCGCCGTGCACGGCCTCATCGTTGACTTCGTTTAGCTAGGTAAGAATTCTTGGTTGCTGAATAATAAAACAGTTATTGAATTCGGTTTTCGCATGATAGTGAGATTTGTCAACGCCTCGAGTTAGTGTTATCCGCCTCAGCTTCGCTTCGGCAGATAACACAAACCTCGGCGTTGCCAAATCTCACTATCATGCTCAACCTCATCCAATAAGTGTTAATTATCGGCTTGCGCTTACGCTTGCGTCGCTTTGCGCTTGCGTCCTGCACTTGCGTTCGTGTATAAACTAGCCCTAAAGGGTGGTTCTCACTGGAACGCATGATGCACAAGCGCCAGGATATCAAACTCATACATTTCCCTTGTGTGGTTTCCACTAGAACGCAAGCTCAGACACAAGCGCAAGAAAATCGAGACGTTACGATCCCTTGCGCTAGCGTCTAGTGAGAATCAAGCGAACGCAAGCGCCAGCAAACTATTCAATGTTGATTTTAGGCTTGCGCTTGCGTCGCTATGATTCACACTTGCCTTGCGCTTGCGTCCTACTTGCTCTTGCGTTAATTCCAATGAGAACCAGCCTTATGAGGGATATTTGTCGAACCAACTGTTAGCGTGTGGGAGACAGCTTGGGCATTCCGAAAAAAAAAAAAAAAGAGTGCGCGGCTTATAACTGGAATCGTCCTTCGTCGCGGCTGTGTACAAGAAGCCAAAAAAGCACGGATTCTAGATTTCTGTAGGTACAATTAACAAAGTAAATTACCTAGCTGTAAATTAATTCGGCATGGGGCTGTGCTGACGCGCGCGCGCGCCACACGGAACCCATTTTTGCACGTGTCACGCGGTTTGCACGTGCTCTTTACGCATTCTATACTGTGTTCACGAGATCCAACCCTGCTATACTAGAAGTGAAACCGGAATTACAGGAGTAGCGGAAGTTGGGATTTTTACCGGCAACCCACCGTTTTATCTTGATTGAAATAAACTTACAATGCAAAACAGCAATTTCCATAGTTTTAGTTCTTCCTATTGATAAGCTGTCATTTATTTTAGTTACACCTGACAAAAGCTCTTGTCTACTTTTCTCGAGCTCGTCCTGAGTGACAATGGAATGTCATCTTCCGTTGTAAAAACACGGTAGCCTGTCAATGAGAAATTAACGCTACTAAACGAACTCTTTATTAAAATAAGAGACCTGTATGGTGGCCTAGGAGAGCCATAAGAAAATTCTTCATTTTCTGGCACTTTTATTTTATTTTTATGTTTTTTTTTATGATATTATTTTATGAAAAAAGAAATTATCAAATATGAAATATGAAATTAAATATTATTAATTATGAAATATGAAAGAAAAAAAGAAATTATGAAATAAAAGAAATATTTTATTTTATTTTAAATGAAAAAAAAAATTTTCTCGTAGCAGCCTATCGAGGCCATAGCCCACAATGCAATAGGGTCAGCGGTTGTACCCACGCCAGATAACCAAGATGGCGGCTGCACGAATCAGGAAGACGGAACAGGGACGATGAATGGACTGCAGATATTTTACTTAAAGAAGATTTGGAAAGATTCGTCCGTCAAAACTGGAGGAAAAGGGAGATTCTTGATTTTATGGAGACGAAGTACCCAATGTACGCTTGGAGTGAGCGAACTTTGACGCGAAGGCTACAGTATTTCGACATAAAATTCACTAATTATGAGGCACTATCGTCGTGTACCATTTCACCAACTACGTAATAATCGTACTAAGTCCGTAATCCCGAGTCGGACTTAGAAATTTTCTGAGGATTTTGGGTTCTCCTCAATTGAAAAAAAAATTCCATGGCTCCACAGAGTTTCGAACCCTCCATTTCAGAGAATCCATAGTACACTCTATAGACCAGCAGCCTAACCACTGAGCTACGGAGTGATTCGGTTGGATGGTGGTTCTTTTTACAGGTAATTATTGATTGTTTCGTTAGCATTTCACTCAAAATGAATGTATAAATAGAACGAGGCACACACGAATGATGATCGGTCCAATTTGCATACGGAAAATTTGCATTACAATGAAATCTCCTCATTATGCTGCTACACCACGATATTACCAATTATGAGGCAGATATTGATGATTTAAAGGAGGCCGTTCGGAAGGAGGTCAAAGGCCCAGGCAACTGCTTGGCTATCGTGCCATGCAACAAAAGATCCGGGAGGTACACGGGTTGAACGTGCTCAGGGATCTTGTTTATGCAAGATGTTGCTCCAGAAGGACTAGATGCGAGAGGAGGCGTAGGTCAAGCACAGCGGCATCGAAAAACCAACGTTTTTACTACTGGTGTAAGTAGACATACATGCAGTATAGATTTAGCATTTTATCCAACTTGTTGCTTCTGTGTTCAGGGGCGTAGCCAGGAATTTTGGTTGGGGGGGGGGGGGGGGGGGGAGTCAGACATTTGTGTCCAAATTGTACCTTGTAACAGCCAGAGCTATAGTAAAGAAGTAGTAGCTTTATTCGTCAGCCAAAATGTCTGCAAAAAAAAGGCTCCTTGGATACGGCGCGTTGCGAATGTGTCAATGATGGTATCCACTTCTATGGGTCGGGTGTAGTGGATATTCATCATTGCCAGCGAACTTTCCCTTTCAGACCCCCTGTGCTCTGCTCCCCCCTGGCTATGCCCCTGGTGTTATACCATTTTTGCTTCTCTGTCCTTAAGGGAGCTGACTGTATGATGTCATTAGATGGACATGACAAGCTTTGTATATACCAGAAGTCTATGTTCTATCTTTATGAATAGAATGATTCAAACACATAGACATTGTTGCAGATACTCATATGATAATTTACCTATCATCAATGTTTTCCTCATTCACTATTGGAGTTCATCATCTTGGGGCTGGTGTTTTAAGATCAAGTTCCTTCATTTACAGCTAAAATCGTTGCATTGCGACCCGCATTTTCAAAACATCAATTTGTTTTTGGCTTTGCTGCTCTGCCAGTCAAATCTTATGAGCCAAACAGCTTCTTGCCAGTGTTTCGCCTAGTGCAGTCGCCTGGCTTTCCATTGCGACATTGTCCTGTTTTAGTTCAGACTGCACTAGGCAAAACAGGGCAAGAGTTTCATTGGCTCAGATATTTTGATTGGCGGAACAGCAAAGTCAAAAATCCAAAAATAATTTGAGTTTTTTTAAAATAGTGTGTCGTGATGCAACAGTTTTAGCTGTAATCACAGGGAATTTCTGCAGAAACCCATCCATGGGAAAAGCTGAATTTCCCATGGTAGAAGAATGGGAATTGTTTGGAATTCACATGGATAGCCATTTCTGCAGAAATTCGCTGTGATTACAGCTAAAACTGTTGCATCACAAAATAGTCCAACGATAGTCCAAGTAGAACCTTCCTATCACTTTGGGATTATTGTTGGATCTCCAGATCCACAGGAAGTTTATCCGTGCACTAGATGTGTCCTGTGTGCCATAAATGCATAGGCTGAACATAGACTTCTGGTATCCACAAAGCTTGTCATGTCCATCTAATGACATCATACAGTCAGCTCCCTTAAGGATAGAGAAGCAAAAATGGTATAACACCAGGGGCAAAGTCAGGGGGAGCAGAGCACAGGGGGTCTGCCCCTCCCCTCCCCACCCCTCCACCCCCCCAATACGATGACCACAGAAAGATAGATAGATAGGTTTATTTAAAAGCATTGCAACCATTAGGGTTGAATTACGCTAGTTTACAATAATAAATACTACTAATAATACATTGATAATAATAAAACTAATAACTATAAATTATGATGATTGTATGTACATATATAAAACTCTAAAAATTGAAAAGGTAGCAGCTGAAATTGGATAAAAATATTACTTACTCTAAAAATTGATTTAAAGCATTAAAAACTATGAAACTATTCCGAAACCTGTTTGTTTTGGCCTTAGGAACTGCAAAGGCCCGCCTCCTCCTTAGATTGGTGTTACACTCGTTCTTTGGAGGCAGAAGATTGAAAGGGAAAGTTCGCTGGCAATGATGAATATCCATTACTCCCGACCCATAGAAGTGGATACCATCATTGACACATTCGCCACGCGCCGTATCCAAGGAGCCTTTTTTTTTGCAGACATTTTGGCTGACGAATAAAGCTACTACTTCTTTACTATAGCTCTGGCTGTTACAAGGTGCAATTTGGACACAAATGTCCGGATCCCCCCCCCCCCCCCAACCAAAATTCCTGGCTACGCCCCTGAACACAGAACCAACAAGTTGGATAAAAAGCGTTTGTCCAGCCTATAACTTGCTTGGTTTCCTGGCCCATAGAGTGTGTTCAAGCAGGTAAACCTGAAAATACAGATGAAATCGTTTACATATCTTATCTTAGAGAACAACCAACGAGCGCAAAATACCTGAAACTTGCCTTCAGTTACTCCAGCTTGAAGCAGTTCCGATCCATGTTGTTACTCAGCATTATGCAAATTGACAAGTAGCAGTCAGTGCGTGGTACAAACGAAAATAGCGTTTGAATGAGTCGCGCTTTTACAAAAAGCCACTCGATTGGCTGGCCTGGCTATTTTGTACGAAAACAAAAGACATAATTCGTGTTCTGCTAACAAATGAATTCACTCAAGCTGTATATTTTTTTTGTTTGGACCTTTGTCAATAATGGTTGTATTGTTGTATTTTCCAACCAGAGAGGAGCTTTAAGCAGCTACGTACCGACCAAAATAACAGCGCTTTAATGAGTTGCGCTTTTACAAAAGGCCGCTTGATTGATTGGACTGGCTGTTGTACGGAAACAAAAGACGTAATTCGTGTTTGGAAACCTTTGTCAATCATGGTTGAATAAAAGTTGTCATTCATTTACTTCAGCATCACAACTTTATTGTGCATGGCAAAAATTGCAATAAGTTTCTCTGGGGAGCGCACTTCTATGAAAGCAGCTAAATAACTAACAATAGTTCCTATCGGAATGCGCTATCCTTTTCAATTGTAAACTATACTCCTTGTCAAAAATTTTTAAATTCAATGTGAAGAATGCATTTCATTTGTTCCAGTTTTCTGAAAACCTTGCCAATCCTGTAATAAGCCAGTTAATTACCTCGATTCTCGGCAATAACCCAAATACATCCCGCGGGCCTACGGCCCTTGGGATGTATTTGGGTTATTGCCTCGAATCTCGGTAATTAACTCTTACTTACACCAGTAGTAAAAACGTTGGTTCTTCGATGCCGCTTTGCTTGACCTACACCTCCTCTCGCATCTAGTCCTTCTGGAGCAACATCTTGCATTAAACTTCATAAACAGGATCCCGGGGCACGTTCAACCCGTGTACCTCCCGGATCTTTTGTTGCATGGCACGATAGCCAAGCAGTTGCCCTGGGCCTTTGACCTCCTTCCGAACGGCCTCCTTTAAATCATCAATATCTGCCTCATAATTAGTGAATTTTATGGGGTAATCCGCGGTGTAAGAACCATTCCCAGAGGACACCTTTGTGTTCAGCTATCCTTTCATCATGATTCGTTCTACTAAACAAAGGAAGCTTTTGTGACGCAGCTGGTGAGTTGTTCCAGGTTCTTACACGGGGGAACAGCCATTTTATGTCGAAATACTGTAGCCTTCGCGTCAAAGTTCGCTCACTCCAAGCGTACATTGGGTACTTCTCTCCATAAAATCAAGAATCTCCCTTTTCCTCCAGTTTTGACGGACGAATATTTCCAAATCTTCTTTAAGTAAAATATCTGCAGTCCATTCATCGTTCCTGTTCCGTCTTCCTGATTCGTGCAGCCGCCATATTGGTTATTGGTAATAATAATAACCTTTATTGACGTTTACAACGCTATAGCGTTCAATGGTCACTATACTAAAATTGTAGTAATTTTGGTTATCTGGCGTGGGTACAACCGCTGAGCCTATTGCATTGTGGGCTATGGCCTCGATAGGCTGCTACGAGAATTTTTTATTTTTTTATTTTTTCATATAAAATAAAATATTTCTTTTATTTCATAATTTTTTTTCTTTCATATTTCATAATTAATAATATTTAATTTCATATTTCATATTTGATATTTTTTTTTCATAAAATAAAATCATAAAAAAACATAAAATAAAATAAAAGTGCCAGAAAATGAAGAATTTTCTTATGGCTCTCCTAGGCCACCATAGACCTGAGTCCCTTTTGGAGCAAAGCTTTTAAGATTTCTGATATTTGGTCTTGAAATGGCAAGAAAATTCAGCCTTTTTACGACTTTTTTGTTTCTCAATGAAATATGGAATGTGTAAAGTTTACGACCCAAACAAAGACGTCTCCTAGGAACATGACGTCATGCAAGTAAACGTGCATATTTTTGCATAATTTTACCTTGGCTCCAAAAAGGGTTTTATAATCCAGGGAAAGTTTAGCCAAGAAACTGTCGTAGAAATAGGCTGAAAGAAGCCTATGGACTACACAAAATACGAGATGGAATCTTCAAAGATGACTGTTGCGGAATTATCCTTTGGAAGTTCAAGTTTCTGGTGTGAATGATTTTTGGAGGTCGAAGTTTAGTTCGAAACCTCGTGCAGGGACCGAGTAAATTAGAGTGAGTTACTTGCAAAGGGCTTCACGGGAAACTATTAAAACATGAACAAGAATTTATACTCAAAGTATTCCACAACAAGAATATCAACTCTACAGAAATTATTTATTGTATTTTGGATTGCACTTTGCTGGTCAAAGCAATCTCTTGCAGGTGAGTAATTAAATTTCAGTATCAATTCGCTTTTTGCATGAGTTGTTTACTTTTTGAGGTTGACTTTTTATCGCGAACTCTCCCTGATGACTTTAGCTTAATTATTTCTTTCCAGCTCCCTGTGAATGTTCAGTTTGTGGATCGCAGTGCACGGGAAGCATTGGTTGCCCTTCTGGAAAATTTCTAGTTCAAAATGGAAGCACTTGGGCTTGTTTTGAATGCCCTGTTGGCCACTAGTAAGTTATCAACCAATTTAGTTGTGCTATATTCTCCGATCTCCCGCATCTTAACAGTGTATAAATTATTAAAAGATGTATTCTCTTTTGCTGTTATACGTAAAACCACAATGCTTTCTATCTCGCATGATACCTTTTTAAAATTTAACTACGATCAATGTGCCATATCTTTGTCGATAAGGTCCAGGAACGCCGTCGTCCAAATTTGATTCGTTACACAAGTTTTGTTTTTGCATCGACGATTTGGTTCAATTATTACCGAACTTGATATTAAAATTGCGTGTTTGTGTTTTTGGTTGGCTAATCTTTAGTAATTTGTTTCTGTAGGTAGGTAGTATTTTATTTCAATTCGATTGGAATTATTGGGGCGCGAAATCAAATCTAGAAGTGTAAGCTATGTAATAAGTTACATGTCAAATTTGTAGGTTCTTTCGACACTTGCTTGCTGTAAAAGTGCTTGCGGCCATTCTTTTATTCCATTAACCGCTATATGTTCTTTTTTATATGATATCCGAAAGGAAACCTTGTTCACAAATTTTACATGGGATTCCGTGAGAGGAAAGGATTTTCCTTTCCTACTTCCATCTACTCTACCTCAATTTAATACTTGTAGCAGGAAAATATTGGCTTTCGTGTCAACTTTTTGGTTATGTGAAACATTAATAACATTAAACTTATAATTTGTTTCCTAGTAACAGGTGCAGCATAATATTATTTTTGGTAAGAAAGCAGGAAGCAAATGTATTTGTCTCTTTCAGAAAAATAAGTTGTAACTTTTTTTCCACTTGAGGCAGACTACATGTTTCATGCCATTAGAGAGAATCTGAAGCTTGCACGTGACTACATACACACATTGCTTATTGTGTGCTTACAGAAAAATCCACATCCACCATCCCCCTCCCCCCCCTCTTCCCCAACCCCAACAGAAAGGGTTGTAAATAGCCAATCAGATCCTTGCCTTGTTTTTGTGCAGTGGGTACTGCACCAGGCAAAACAGGGCTAGGACCTGATTGGCTTAGATGGTTTGACTGGGAAGAGAAAAACCAAAAATCTATTTTCCTTTGTATTTTCCTTTGGAAATTCCAGAGGGGTGGGGGAAGGAGATTGATATTTTCTGGAACCACACAATTCCTTTCAATGTTTTTGTTCTCACCAAGTTCTATTGTTTATTTGTTTGCAGTTGTCCAGGTGCTAGGGATACAGCACAACCATGTCCATTAGGCCATTACAATGAGGAAACTGGAAAGTCTGATGCTGTTTCATGCAAGGTACATATTGTATAAAAATTTCCTGTCATTTGCAGATACGATTGCAAGTCAAAAGGAAATGCTGGTTGGTAGATCTATGAAATTGTGGTCATTTTTAGCTCTTTCTATGAGCCAATGTTTTCTAGAAATGAAACATGTACAATTCAATTTGGAAAAAGAAGTGGAAAAGTGAGTGTAATATTGGGGATAACCCATAGTCCTATAATTGGGTATAGCGCAGGGGTTTCAATAAGTTTTGAAATAGCAGGCTAAGTTTTGGAAGTAGGCGACTGGGTTTGTTGGTCCCATAGGAAGACCTTAAGGCCTGAGCCTTCTAGGGGGGTAAGGGGGCATCCCCCCCCCCTGGGAAATGTTGCTATTTGGGTTAGCAGAAAAGGCATTTTCCTGGCATTTTCGTGAATTCTCTTGCTTTAATGTTGGAGTAAAATGAAGTTGCCGGCAGTCAGCAGTGAAGTAGACGGTGGTTCACCACCGGTAGCCGGCTTCTTTTGAAACCCCTGATAGCACTATTCACAGTTTATCAATTGTCTTCTAGAGCAGATTTCATATGACTGTAAAAAGTGCTGTGACGTGGTATGGTGCAGTCAGGGTTGCATCATGGAACCTGGCCTGCTTTAGATGCTGTAGATATGGAATGAAATCACATAGTCGTGGCACGCTCATGGTCGCAGCATGGCACAACTTTGTCATGGCACTTTTTACAGTCATACAAAATCTGCTCAACCATACATTGAATAGCGTCTTTTGTTCTATGAACCAATCAATCTAGTTGGAACAATGGATGATGTCAGCATGAGCTGTACTTTATGCTTTCTAGAATAAAACCATTCTAATGCTAGACCAAATTTCTCCTGTTGCTGACCATGTTAGGAATAGAAGGTGCTGCTTGGCAACTGGATAAAAAAAATGTAATTAGTCCCTGTTACTAATGCACTCGAAAATTCTCAGGCCTGTCCATCTGGGAGCTACTGCCCTATCAAAGGAGAACTGCCAAGACCATGCCGAGCTGGTTACTATAGCAATGCCACAGGGCAAACAAAGTGTACAATATGTCCAGAAGGCTATCGTTGTGAAAACCAAGCTTATAAACCAGTTGCTTGTGGTGTGGGTGAATACAGCCAGGCTGGCAATGACACTTGTAGTATATGCCCAGGAGGCTACCAGTGCCCCAGTGGAGCCCCGCCCCATGCATGTTCACCTGGGTCTTACTCTCCATTAAGCTCTACAGGATGTTTAACATGTACACAAGGCTATAAATGCCCCTATTATGGCATGGCAGCACCTGAGATATGTCCAGATGGATCATACAATAACAAAACTGGACAAATAAGCTGCCATACTTGCGAAGCAGGCCACAGTTGCTTAAACAGAGCCTCTTCAGAGCCTTGTCCAGCTGGCTATTATAGCTCAGAAGGGTTGGCATCCTGTTTATCTTGTGGTACTGGAAATTATAGTGCTGCAGGTTCGGCAGTCTGTAACCCCTGTCCTGCTGGTCAGCAGTGTATTGACCCTGCCCAAGAACCTGTAAACTGCACTGCTGGTACATACTCTGGTCAGGGAGAGCATGTTTGTACAAGTTGTTCTTCAGGGACAATTAGTTCTCCATCAAAAACAACTTGTTTACCTTGCCCATCTGGGCACTACTGTGCAGATCCAAGGTAAGACTCTGGCTAAGATGTTGCCATTCTGTCTTTCGTTTGAACTACTGGTACACCTTTTATGTTTTTGTTGTTACCCGATCCTCTTCCCATGAAGTCAAATTTTCTCCATCTCCCTGAATAAGGTTTAAAAGTTGTTACTGATTTGGCTTTTATTTCCAGTTTAAGTCCAGTAACATGCCCTGCAGGGATGTACTCATTAGGTGCTGCTTCTACAAATTGCACAGCATGTCCTGCTGGCTCCGCATGTCCAGATCCTAGTGCATCCCCTGTAATTTGTAGTGGAGGTAAGGACTACTATGCAGCTTGCGAAAGCTGACACCACTTTGTGCTCGTGGAAGAAAGAGACTCGTAAAGAGGCATCTGCGAGCTCAAGCCAAAGATTCCACACTGATGACATATTGTGACCCAGATCTGGTCAAAAGTATTACCTGGCCAATTTGACTACTTTTTTTTTAAAATTTTACAGCACACAATGCTTTTATAGTAAGAAATTCAAAGAAGATAAAAAAAGATGCAACAAAGTTGAATTGGCCATGTAATTCTTTTTTCCGAGATCCGAGTCAAAATATGTCATCAGTATGGAATCTAGTGGCTCGAGCGCAAAGATGCTTCTTTATGGGAGTGATCTCTTTCAGTGAGCGCTAAGGGGCCGACCATTTAACTTTTGAGGGGGGGGGGGGGGGGGGGGGGGGGGGCTTTTTTGAAAAAAAATATCCTGCACGGCCCGATGGAGTCGGCTTTTTCAGGCTAACTACTATAATGTTGATATTTTTCATTCCCGGAATTCACACCATTGAGAACCCAAGGTACAATTTAACAATATAGATGACTATCATGCAAGACTCACAATAACATGAATAACTTATGCGTAACTTATTCATAAAATTGATAATTGGTACCAATTGATAATCAATTGATATCAATTAGTAAATTGATTATCAATTGGTATCAGCCAATTGATAACCAAAATCTCAGTGAGTGGAAAAAATTGATAAACAATTGATAAAAATTGATATCAATTGATACCTTTTTTCTTAAATCTTCGAGGTAGGCATGATCAGACTTTGAAAATAGTTTTCTTTCCTAACAGTAAAGATAAGCTCTGCCAGTTCTTCCCGGTAGCTAAAAATATTTGGTTTTATAAACAGAATATTTTTTTTATCATCAATTGGTATCAGCAATTGATAATAATTGATAATGTTCCAAATCGGAGTGAGTATCAATTGGAAATTTATTATCAATTTTTATCAATTAGTTACGCTAGGGAATAAGCATACAAAATCCTCACATCTGTTGTCAGTCAGCAGTGTTCTCACAATGATCACTGAGAGGGTTCACAACGATATTTTGGAAAGAACAGATTGATTGTCATATAATTTCATATCTATATAATTTCATATCTATCAAATTTTTTCTTTAATTATCAATCCCCCAATGGAAAATGCCAATTTTGCTGCAGAACATAATATACACAAATGCTTCAGATTATATACGGAAGGAATAATGAGCTGCTTGTAGATGCATTTTTTCAAGCTCTAATTTACTCATTTCCTTGTGCACATGTTGGGACTTGGTACTCGTGCTGTAATTGATTTATACCCATAGTATTATACAATTGTGTCAAAGGTTTCAATCAGCAATAAATGTAATGTAGAGTGATGGATAATTTCTGGAATCACATTATTAAGCTAATCCAAGCTGTTCAAGAAGTAAGAAATACATAGAATGCCAGACTCAGGTTTTTTGTTGCCTTTTTTAAAATGTATGTTTTTTTATCTTCACTTTTTGTAGCTCAGTACTCAGAACCTATGGCAACTGCCTGTCAAACATGTCCTGCCGGCTACAAGTGTCCTGGGAATTCAAGAAAAGAGCCCTGCCCTTTTGATGATGCACAGGGATACTATTACAGCACAGCTTCTAGTGAGTACTAGTAGTTCAGATCTCCCTGTACCATATTATCAAGGCAATACCAATTCTGACTGCTTTACAAGCATAGCTGGCAACCCCCAGAGATCCAAAGTCTGGAAATTTTGTAAGCAGTGCAACCAGTGGCATTCCGGTATGCAGCCTGCAAATTTTGGGACTTTGGTACACTTCTGCTTGGCCTGTAGATTTGCAAAATCCTGGGTATGCCCAAGGCTGCGCATATCACCATTTTGACTATTTTTTGGGTCACTATATTTAAGAAAGCCAGTGCATATATTATGCAAAGTTAAAAATTATGATCAAAATTATATATATTTTCTCTGCCAACTTTTCATCTATTGGCTAGTTAAAACTTGACCACATCACAAATTCTATTTTCCATTGGTAGTAATGAATGTATGTGAGCTTGCCAGCATGCAAAGTTGAAGCTTTTTTTTTGTGATGCAAACAATGCATCCAGCCCCCAGGGGGACTCCCCATAAAAATAGATGGGGATGCTCATCGGAAAAATTGATTTTAACCCTAAGGGATAGCAAAATGGGTGTGGTCAACAGTGAATTTTACCCCTTAGAGATAGTAAATCTGATGTGGAAAATCCTAATGTTATTGCAGTCCTAGAAATTACCATCAAGTTGAAACAATTTATTCAGTTGTTGCTGAATTTCTCTGTCAACTTTGGTGAGAGACCCCCTAAGGGATAGCAGATTTTTTGGACACCCCTAAGAGATAGCAGTTGGGTGAATTTAATACTCTAACGGATAGGACAAGCACTCCCAGATAGATAGATAAGTAAATACCCGCGTATAAGAACCGGGATTTTTTAATTAAGCCTAAACAGGTTCTTATATAAATGGTTCTTAAAGCAAATTTAGGCTACCAAGGTTCTTAAAATAGGTTCTTATATTTTCATCTGAATTTCATTTAAATATATTATAAATAAATACTCGAATAATTAATTGACTGTTAAACACAATGGACATGCAACACAGTACTTAAGCTTAAAAGAAAAATGTAATGTCAAGTTACTTAATATAAATTAAATATAACCAGTTGATAGTCTTCTAATTCAGCAGCTTCTACCGTACCTATACACTTTCACAGCAACTCTGCTTCTAAGAACCTAACTTAACATTTAAGCCTTAATAGGTTCTTATGTGGAGGGGGCTTAAAATGAAAATTTTAGCCTAACAGGTTCTTTAAAATCACTTTGCAGCCTGTGGGCTGAATTACGTAATTTGTACAAGCTTAGTGAAGAAAGAATATATATATGAGCGCGCGCAACTGAAAAGGGCGTTTCACAGGCGACTGGGAAGAATAGCGAAATGGGGGTTATTTTGACCTCGAAGTGATGTCTCCCTTTCAGTTGCCAGCGCTCATGTTGCATTCTCGTCTTCCCTCTGACAGCCTACTTACGCGATGTCATGACTCTGCGCTTAAGAGGCTTGGTATAAGAGGCCTTGGTAAACCGCAGCACGCCTGATTCTTGGCAAAGAGCGCGCCGAACGAACAAAGGCTCCCCAGTCCATGCGATGGTATTCCAGAGCGACTTCGTACCCTGAAATTGACTAGAATAAGAAGCGGGAAATAAGGGCTAGAAATACGACTCTTCTCATTTCGCGCAACTCAACTCAAAGCATTGAATGACGACATATAAGCCTCGGTAAGGGCTTGCGTGCCACTATTGCAAGCAAAACAGCTTTGTGAAAGGAGATGCGATTGATGAGATGAGCGCGCGCAACTGAAAAGGGCGTTTCACAGGCGACTGGGAAGAATAGCGAAATCGAAATAGGGGTTATTTTGACCTCGAAGTGATGTCTCCCTTTTCAGTTGCCAGCGCTCATATATATATATATATATATATACAATAATAATATATGTTTATAGGGAGTCCCCCCAGCAGGGCCCAGCCACATACTGATGCATGAATCTGATTTTCGTTTTTCTTCCAGTGATTGACTGTCAGTCTTGCCCTAATGCAACTACTGGTAAAATCTGCCCATCCAATAATAAAGCCCCTGTTTCTTGTCAACCTGGTCAACACCCCAGCAGCACAGGAACAGTCTGTGATGAGTGTCGTGCAGGATATTATTGCCGCACACCTACTGAACCTGAGGTGGCCTGTGCGGCAGGGCAGTATTCCCACCCTGGGGCAACCCAATGCCTTGATTGCCCTCGGGGGAATGCGTGCCCTAATACTGACCAACGACCAGCGCCATGCCCATCTGGTTGGTATGCAGATGAGCTGAAGATGACGGTCTGCAAGATATGCCCTGCAGGGTATAAATGTCCAACAACCAAGGGAACCCCAATTCCTTGTTCACAAGGTAAGCGAACAGCAAGCCCTTGGTTGTTTAGATGCTTGATTCAGGGAACGCTTAGAAAACAAAAATTAGTCCGTTCAGAGTTAGAAGGATTATGTAAAAAGCAATGGTACATTCTAGTAACTCTTATAAAATTTAATGTACTTTACTTTGAAACCGCTTGAACTTGTTGCAGCCCTTTACCCCTTTCTCCTGATTAAGGGAAATCAGTGCTAGAGCAAACAATCAACTCCAAGCAGAATAAAGTTAATAAAGTGAAGCACGGGTGGTGCAGCGTGTAAAGCGCTTGCCTCTCACCTCTGGGTATGGGGTTCGAGTCCCAGTCGGGGCAGCTGGGATTTTTCTCTGCTGTTTCGGACCTTGTGTTCATCGTGGGTTCAAGTGATTCGTCATTTCTGCTGTGTTTCACGTCTTTCTAAGACCCCGTCCACACTACATCGTTTTCAAACAAAAAAGGATACTTTTTGCTCCGTTTTCAAAAAGATTTGCGTCCACACTTATCGTTTTCTCATTGTTTTCGCCGTTTTCGGTGACCGTTTTCGGCGTTGTAGTGTGGACGATAGCCGTATCCGGAGCAAAAAGTATCCGTTTTCCGTTTGAAAACGGTGTAATGTGGACGGGGTCTAAATGAGAAAATAAACCGAGGTCCCGTCTCTCAGCCCACTACAATTAACCACTATGCGAGGGACGTTAAACAACTACAGTACTCACTATAGAATGATACATCTAACAACCACTCATGATTGGAAACTGCATTGTATGTATAAATCGATGTCTGCATCTAGATATCCGACATATCCACATCTGTAAACCGCATTTGAACATATTCGTTTATAAAATACTTGAGATAGTTCGCGCACTCTGATTGGTCGAGAGCTGTGCCGTTTCAAAACTCTATGAAGGTCATAGAAATGACGCCATAACGCGGAAAATCGGCGGCAAATTGGTATTGAAACTTCTCCTCCTGCGTATGATTATTGTTCTCGCTTTAGAAATTATTTTATAAAAGAAATAAAACATTTTTTCTGTGCCTTCATAGAGTTTTGAAAACCTCGGCTATTGTTGGGAGAATTCTCGAGTCACTTTGTCGACCATGTCTCGTGCTTCATGATCTGCTCTCGAATTCTCCCAAACAACGCCTCGTTTTTCAAAACTCTATGAAGGCACAGAAAAAAAAATTATTTCTTAAATGATAATTTGCGGTATACAAATGCATACATTTTCGATACGGTTGGTTAGTCCACACTACGGTTGGTTAGTTGGCACACTGCGCCACAGAGCCACTAATTTATGCACTTTTTATTTATTTCTTGATACAGGGACTACCAGTGCTGCGGGTGTTACTTTCTGCGAGCCTTGTCCACCAGGTTTTGCCTGCCCAAATATCTCCATGCCATCTACAAAGCATATATGTCACCCAGGCACGTATTCCATTGGATCTCAAAGTGCCTGTACGCCATGCCGTGCAGGGTTTTATTGTCCCTCGACAAAGTAAGTTAACTCTTGCAAATTTGTACTATAAATCAGCGAGAGAGAGGCTCGATCTCAGCGGCAAGATACATGGCTCTGGATTGAAAGTGGCGTAATCTTCGTCAGCTGCGCGGGCGTAAAACTTGCCATGAAAATCAAGACTTTTGTTGCATGATTTGTTCGCGTTTTGATGCTACTGTAAGAAACATTATGTTACGCAATGCTCACGAAAATAATTCTACAGATGGAATGCGCGTTTGGTGCCAGAGATATTTCCGTACCTTAGGTGATGCGCCCATCAAAATGGCGGGAATTAGGCGGCAAAAATCCAAAATTAAGAGACAAGATTTAACAAATGTCCTCTGATTTTCCGTGGTATGCCTCTTATATACCACGGAATGACGTAATAAAGTGGTCAAAATGTTGTGGACTCACGAGGCGCATGTTTTATACCACAACAAAAGGCAAAAATCAAAACAAAAACAGCGCGCGCGCTGATGATGGCGCGTTCCGTGGTATATACTTTTTTATTATATAGCTCGTGTTTATTCGATCAAAGCGCGCGCTCTGATTGGTTCTATCATGGTCACGTGGCGGGCTACAAATCCAATGTAGCCCGCGCGGGCTACAATTAAAAAATTGTTGCCCGCGCGGGCGACATCGCTAGAGCGAGAAATTTCGGCGGATGATTTTTTATGATTTTTACCGTATTTTCTTTTTGCTATATAATAAAACACTTAATGACTGCACTCTCGGGAAACAGCGAGTTTTGTTTTCCCTCGAATCTCGATGTTCCCTCGACTTCGTCTCGGGAAACATCGAGATTCTCGGGAAAACAAAACTCGCTGTTTCCCTCGGAAGCAGTCATTAAGTGTATAATGTACCCACGACTGAGAGCCAATCAGAATTCGAGAAACGCGCGCGTTGTGGTATAAATATATTTTTCTAACACTGTTTTTTGTGTACTGCAGCTTTTGTTTGCTCAAGATATCATACTCATACCTCAACCTTTATCATTACTTCCAGGAAAGATACAGAGCTACCATGCCCCTCAGGGACATATTCAGATGCGAGCCAGGCCAGCTGCACCGACTGCCCTGCTGGCAAAAAGTGCCCCTTGCCGTCAAGCACTGGCATTCAGGGTTGTGGCCCAGGGACATATTCTATAGGGCGCCAGGCAGCCTGTACGAACTGCCCCAATGGCTATGCGTGCCCTTACAATCATACCGATTACAAAATTAAATGTTCTCCCGGATACTACTCAGTGGGAAAGCAAACAGAATGCACGCCATGCCCGGTGGGATTGTAAGTATGGCCGATTATCTCAGACCCCGTTCACACGAGACCGGTACAAAACCAGACCGGTACAATTCTTGTACGATACCACCTGTTGATACTGTACAATTCTGGCACGTTTTGCAACAGTGTTCACACGGGATCGCGCCCCCCGGGACTCCCATATTTTGGGGGCGGGGGTGCTCGTCAGGAACTTTCGATTTTACCCCTAAAAGGTACCTAAAATGGCGTCGCTTAGTTGATTTTGACCCCTAAAAGGTACCAACAAGACGTATTTTCCCTCGTAATTTTCTCTCGTATTTTCTACGAGGGAAAATACGTCTGAAATTCAGGCTACCAACAACAAGTGTGATTTGCTTGATTTGCTAGAACGGACTCTAACAGGTACCTATCTAGAAAAAAGTGCAACTTTTCGAATTTTACCCCTAAAAGGTACCACAGGCCTGATTTTAAACCCTAAAAGGTACGACGAGCACCCCCGCCCCAAAAATATGGGATCTCCCCCCGAAAAACCTGAAGGTCTGATTTTTTTCCAGGTCTTCTAATTTATAGTGATCGCTTGGATTACTTCTAAACTTCGCTGAACATTTACTTTCCATAAGCTTATTTATGCGTGGTTTATTTTCAGTGCTTGCCCAAGAGTGGATTCCAATACGAAGATCCAGTGTGGAAATGGCTATTTCTCCACGGGCAATGCTTCAGCCTGCACTATGTGTCCCCCCGGATATGAGTGCCCCTATCAGGACCGCGATGTCAGGTGAGTAGCCATCCCCTCCCCCTTCTCACATGAACCCCCCTTCGCATAATTCTTAGCCTGCGAAGGCGCGGATCCAGGGGAGTTATCGGGTGCAAATGAACCCCCCTCACCCAACGAACCGATTTTTTGGGGATCGGTTTGCTAAAGATCTTTTGTCATTTCAGAGTGGTTCTTTTCTTTTATGTGACCCAGTGTATACCAGTATATAAATTCATGATGTAGCAACCACGATTTCGCCTCGTGAGAGGGCCATGGACAACAGAGAAGGATTGGTTTACCTCAATTTTTTTGGGCGTGGTGTCATCAGCAAAAACGAACCCCCCTCTTAAAATCCTGGATCCGCCACTGCTGCGTAGCGGCTCTAAAAGGGAAGGGGAGGGAGTCGGGGCGTGCGAAAACCGGAAATAGCGCGGGCCACAAGGGGCTATTTTCCATATAGTCTTATCTGTCGTATCAGTCAATCGTGAAACAAAAGAATTATTCCAATTTCCATTGTTTCACGGTGGACTGATGCGACAGATACGAGGCGTTCCTCGTATGAAGTGAGACGGTAAACCGCTGAATAATGTGCGCGGGCTTTTCCTGTGACGTCAAGTTCCTGTGACGTCGCTCTTCTACCACAGGAAGCCCGCCCAGAACGCCAGGGACTATGCTGTTTCGCACCTTGAGGTTGGTATTTATTGCCTTGATATTTTTCAGGAACATATGCCCCAATGGAACATATTCACTTGGGGCACAGATCAAATGCACTCTGTGCCTCCCAGGCTATTCGTGCCCCAAGACAACGGAAGGCCCTACGATCTGTTCTCCAGGCTACTATAGCGAGGTCAACTCAGCATTGTGCAAACTCTGCAAGGCGGGTTTTCAGTGCGCAGACCCGGCAGGTAAAATGTCAATCATTCTCGTCACCTCGCGGGTTTGATGCTCTGACATTCTCGTACCCAGAGATTCCCGGCTCGCCTGATCTGCTCGCAGGGGAGGCTCTGGGGACATCCATTTGAGGGCCGTCGCTGATGGGCTGATTTTGAGCGTTGGAGCATGCGCTGTAAGATCTTCCTCTCAGGGGTCTGTATTAAATCTCGCGCATGCGTCAGTGGCTGTCATCAGAGCCTCCCCTGCGAGGTTACGAGCCGCGGAGCTCTGGGTTCGAGAATGAGACTCTGATGACAGCCACTGACGCATGCGCAAGATTTGATACAGAGCCGCAATTTCAACCTCGTCCCCAGGGCTTGGGGTCATTTTAAAAGTGGCGGTTAACTCGGGGAAAAACCCTGGCAAAGGCTCGGTCACATGACCTGGAGAGGAACACAGAAATCCCAAAATGCCAATATTTAAAATAATTGCTTTAAATGGACTTTGAGTTAAAACCTAAAAACCCATACCCAACCAAATGCTACATAAGGTATTTGAGTACTTGAAAAATTTTAACAAACGCCCTTTTCCCATGAAATGTCGGTTTACAAACGTTCCCTAATAAACCCTCCCAGGGGATAGCACTACTACCGCGCGCCTGGACATCTAAAAAGTTCCCGCAACAGCCTCTTATCAAAAGTCCCGAACAGTTTAGAGCCAAACAACCCCGTGAGCTCTTAAAGCAGGGTCCCAGCTTGTGCAAGATCCTTTCCTGACTTTATTGGGGCATTCAGGACCGCATGTCTCGACGTTGCCGAGCTAGCCCCAAAAATACAAACAAGAATGATAGACCTATATATCCTCCAAACTTTATTACTGACAAAAAGTGTGACATTTTCGACAAGGGCCACCTAAACAAACCTAGACTGTTATTTCGCTTACTTGTGAATTGAACTTCATTTAAAGTGCCTATTTAACCCTTAAATCATGACATTACCCTTTAAGGAGTTCCCCGCCCCTTTACGGGTGCAATAACGGTTGTTGCTAAGTGGTTGCTAAGCAAAAGATATGTCAAATGTCTCCACATTTTCTAAACATGTATATTTTTCACTTGTAGCGCCCTCACCGTGCCCTAGCGGAACATATTCGCATGCGGGCTGGACCTACTGCTTACGATGCAAAAAGGGGTACACTTGTAAAGAACAGTCAACAACTGACACTCCTGCAGAGGGTAAGGTTTATTTTTGTGGTTACTGCTTCTAAATAACTGTTATTGTCCCAAAACTTCGCCTATTCCCGCTGCAAGAATAGGCGAGAATAGAAATCTCAGGGTAAAAGATTCTGACGGAAAAGGGCGGGAAAGGGTAAGAAAAGGCGTGAAAAGAAAACAGGTCAATAAGAAACGGCAACATAGGCAAGACTATGTGAGGATGGGATTGAGGCGACTAATTGTTTTAGTAGTATAGAGCAGATTTCGTATGACTGAAAAGTGCCTTGACACGGCGCGGTACTGTCGCCCTGGCGGCACGGAACCTGGCCTGCTGTAGATACTGAATGTAGTCGCGGTACGGTCACGGTCGCGACGCGGCACAACTCTTTCGCACTTTTCACAGTCATACGAAATCTGCTCTAGTTACTCAAGATTTTCGACAAAAATTTGCGTTTAGGGACATTTTGTTAGCTTCTCGTAATTGTGTGCGCGATCCCCAATGCTTTCAATGTTATATTCACCTTGTATAGCAAAATATGACTAACGTCTCGACCAATCAGCGCGTGGAATCGCTTGAGAATTATACTAACCTCTGATATTCCGAGTTTCAGGAGCCAATCAGAGCGCGCAGAATTGGATATCCGCTGATTTGGTGGATACTAAAAACTATAAAGCCACAACTCCGATGTGATCTACTCCTAATAAAATGGCTCTTTGTTTTTCCAGGTATTTGCCAGACCGGCGGTTGGTGTGACGGTCAGACCTACTATCCCTGCAGCCCAGGAACCTACAATAACCATACGGGTGCCGAGAGCACGGCGGCGTGTGTGTCCTGTCCTCCTGGTTATTACTGCAAGGACCCTGGACTATCCGACTATACCCCATACTTGTGTCCTGCCGGGTACTATTGCCCATTGGCTACGAAATATCCTCGTGAGTTCCCTTGCCCTGCTGGGACATACAACCCTGATATTAATGCCACGGCGCAAAGCCCTGCATGCCGTCCATGTCCAGCGACTTATTTTTGTCCCCAAGGCTCACACACCCCTGCTATATGCCCACCGGGGTATTATTGTCCCGAGGGTACCGGGGCTGGAACCCAGTTTGCCTGCCATGCGGGTTATTACAGTGACGTCACGGGTCTTAAAAACTACACCGAATGTAAAAGCTGCCCACCGGGTTCTTATTGTCCCGACGGAAGCTCTCGGGAGCCGGCTGTCACTCCGATACCTTGCCCTGCGGGGACGTATAACCCTGAATGGAACGTTGGATATAAGATCAACTGCATTCGCTGCACGGCTGGAATGTTTTGCCCGTCGTCCGGCCAAACTAACGCTACTCATGTTTGCTATGAGGGGTATTACTGCCCGAATGGGACGGTAGCCGGGGATCAGTTCCCCTGCCCTCCAGGCACGTATGGACCTCAACCGGGGCTAACAGTGGCGGAAGAGTGTCTCACGTGTCCTCGGTCTAAGTCGTGTACATGGGGTGTTGGCCTGAACAATAACAACACGTGGCAGGATTGTAGGCAAGGACATTACTGCCCGGAAGGTGAGTGATCAATGCTTCAATTCTTCGTAGTGAGCTCAATACTTCGCTCTGTATGTTTGATAGGAGAATCTGGTGTTCGAACAATATATCTTGACTTAGGTTGTTATTATCTGTGTTCGTATTTCCTACTTTTTTGACAATATATAAAGTCCGTAGAGAACGCAAAAAGAAAATGAGGAGGGATGACTAGTAAGTGCATGATAGATTGCGCTTGCTAAGATGGAACCGTCATTGCTAAAATCGAACAGTGCTTTATACCAAATGTGGAATACATTGTGGAAAATAGGATAATATAGAGCTGGAAATAAATTTTCTTAATTGATCGGGCATATGTCCATTTAAACATTTTTCTACATTTTTTATATTCTGATTTTCTGCTCATGAATTGTCAATTACGAGTGCCAAACTTCGTACATGGGCGGGCAACATGGAAGTTCAACTTTCAAAACTTTGAAGTTTCACGTGCCGACAGAACATGTTTCTCTCCTCTCGGATTTTGCGCTCGCCCCCGGGGCCGCACGCCTTAAAAGATCTAAAATGGCGTCCGATCAGCGAGCAGACCGTTCGCGATAAAAACACCCAGCAACCGTCTGCAAGCAGGCTACCAAAAGAGAAAACAAATTACATGTCCTCTTCCAGGAACACCCTCACCGACCAAGTTCCCGTGTCCCCCCGGTACCTTTACCGTAAGCTCTGACCTGTACGACGCCTCTCAGTGCACTACCTGCCCAGAGAGGTCCTACTGCCTAGGGGGAGGAGCCAGCCCTACTGCGCAGTGCCCACCGGGATATTACTGCCCCAACGGTACTCGGGTGGCGGAGCAGTTCCCGTGTAATAATGGTACTTACAACCCGGAGTACGCGAAGGCCAGCCAAGGCGAGTGCCTCAATTGCACCCAGGGACATTTCTGTGAGAAGGGAAGTGTACACCCAGAGCATTGTCCGATAGGTGAGTATTGAAATGTTATTACTATGAATGGTCTGAGTTATTAGCAATTAATGAATTCCGCTGAGTATGATGTGGAGAATTTTTCAGATCGAGGGGGTGTTATCTGTCAAGGCCGAGGTGGATAACACCCTCGAGATCTGAATAATTCTCCACATCATACGAAAGCTGAGTTCATTAATTGTTTTATTATTCATTCAAATTTTTTATTGTTTTAGTATTAATTAGAAAATAACACCTATGTTGTATTGTGAATGTGCGCATTCTGATTGGTTAAAAAGCGTGTTTGTAAGAGACCTGAGAAACACGATTGTCACGCAACGCTGTCGCGCGTGTGTATGTTATTTTCTAAAAGCAATAAAAATACTTTCTGCGTGCTCTCTGGTTTCTTACAAACACTCGGGGAATGTTGGTCGAACTGATAAAACTTGAAAGACCCTCGCCTTCGGCTCGTGTCTTTCAAGTTTTGATCAGTTCTCCCAACATCCCCCTCGTGTTTGTAAGAAAACAGAGAGCACGCGGAAAGTACTTTTATTGCTTAATTCAAAAATAATTTTCCCGCTTTACTCCTTTGAGAGAGTAGGCAGTTTGTCAGCCTGCCTACAAGTGAGTGACGTCATGCGTGCAATAATTTTTCAACTTATCCAACATTGACGTCATCGATGGAGTGCGTCGCTTGCCTTTAGAAACATCAAGAATTCGCCTGTGGCACTCAACCAATCAGAAGTGGGAAAATATGTTGAATGAATAATAAATACACTTAGCCAATCAGGAACGAACTGATTCGACAACTAACCAATCAGGGAGCGAATTTCACATGACTCAAGTACAGTCGAAGCTCTCGTAAGCGACCACCTCGGGAACTGAAAATTGCGGTCGTTAACGGAGCTGGGGCCCGTTTCTCAAAACGCCCGGTAACTTATCGGACCCGTAAACCTACCCGTTAACACCTCCCGATATATTTTGACTGTTTCTCAAAACTCCCGTTATTTGCGAAATCGTAAAAGTTCCCGTTAAACCGGCCGATTTTTTACGGGAGCTCTTGACCTCCCGTTAATTAACGGGAAGTCTTAAAATAAGGTCGAAAATTGATTTGTTTTCCTGAAATGTTTCACTTTGGGTAAATCTTAGTTATTCAACTAGACTCTGCCAAGTTAACATTACCGAAAACTTACCTCTTTTTCCTTCAAAACTAACCATTTTCTGGCCTGTCTCGTTTTGCCTCGAAAAGTTCTCGCTTTGCAGTACCAAGGTTTCCCGTAAACTTACCGGGATTGTTTTTCCCGCCATTCCGATAAACCGGGAGAGTTTTAGCCAGTCAGATGCGACCATCTCGCTTCTCAACCAATCAAAACGATTCGTTTGACAGCTCAGCTGTCAATCGGTTTGACGTTTTGATTGCAAGAATGTAAACAAATGTTCAAACTCAGTGCACAATTTCACTACAAATTGCTCTTGTTTTCGTACATTTTAGCTGATTTCTTTACTTTTTTCCATGGAAATACAAACTTAGCGGTACACTTTATAATCTAGTGTCGACAAATTGCTGAGTTTTTCGTTAATTCATTTATTTTTTGGGCAAGTTGTTTGTAATATCCGGAAATTTTAAATTTGATTCCGGGGCCCCGAGAAATATCGGGAGGTTACCGGGAGCTTTGAGAAACGCTCGCTCGTACCCGATAAACTTCCCCGTAAACTCTCCCGATAAGTTTTACGGGCCCGTTAATTACCGGGCGTTTTGAGAAACGGGCCCCTGGTCGCTTACGAGAACGGCTCTCGTAAGCGACCACCAAGCGGCTTCCTACTTGAACAATAGGCGTTGGTCGCTTACGAGAGCTTAGTACAATAAATCTAGAAAAAAACATGTGATACTAATGCTTAAAAATAGTTTGATTTATTTCCCGACTTTAATTAAGAATAGATAACCGAAATATTTACATAGAAAATAGCATTTCACCGGTGCAGCTTGTATCAGTTTAGATATTTATGAGGTGATGAGTGATGAAGACAAAAAGTACTATGGTCGCTTACAAGAGCTTAAAAACAATAAAAAATCTCTGTTGGTGATTTGAAATTGTGGTCGCTAACGGAGCTGGTCGCATCGATAAGGCGGTCGCTTACTAGAGCTTGAAATAACAGAGTTTATGTGACATTTCAAACGGGGTTTCGGGAAAATGGTCGTTATTGGAGCTGGTCGCTTACGAGAGTGGTCGCACAGAGAGCTTCGACTGTAAAACCAACCGAGAAGTGATTACTCCAACACAAAGTGGTTATCAGTTACTCACGACAAATTGTCCATATTTACGGACATTCACAGATTTCTCTCTCTCTTTTCCCAGGGACGTACATGCCTGATGGATATAACTCTGGCACAGATTCCACAACAGGGAGCCCTGCAGGCTACCAGAACGATTGCAAACCTTGTTCAGCCGGGCACTATTGTCTAAACGGCACCGTCACCCCCTCCCCCTGCGGGAAAGGTTTTTACACCAAGCCGGGTCAGTCGGTGTGTCAAGTGTGCCTCCCCGGTCGCTATTGTGATAGCGATACCACGACTGAATCGAATATGAACGCTACTATGAAGTGTCCTAAAGGGAAGTACTGCAAAGGCGGCTTGAAGAACGTCAGTGAAGCGACCGCGTGCAACAAGGCTTATTATTGCCCAGAAGGTATGGTTTTCGGGGGGAAAGCGAAGGGGACTCGTCTGAGATTCACCCTACCCATAATGCATTGCTTTGTTTTTGTCTACATGAGCCATTGCGTCAGAAAGTGTGATGCATATCAAGATAGTGGCCGTTTTCACACTAGAGACGAACAAATCGTCTGGACGGACAAATCGTCTGTAGACGAACAAATCGTCTGATGTGAAAACGGGACGAACAAATCTTCTGAATTTGTTCGTCTGTTTGGCCGTCTAGGAAGACGATTTTTCATAGACAACTTATTCGTATAGACGAGCGAATCGACTAAAGTCCGACCTGAATTCACACTAGACGTACAAAGACGAACAAATCGTCAGACGATTTGTCCGTCTAGACGATTTGTTCGTCTTCTAGTGTGAAAACGGCCAGTTTTTTGAAATGTGTCGTTTTGTAAAATTTCCTTATATGGAAGTACTACTACACTATTTGGATTTCCAGAGGTTTTCGTAGCTTATTTCTTATCCTAAATTGTCAAAACGTTCGTCAAGCCTTGCAGATTTTGGAGAAGCCTGCTCGCAGGCGTTGGAGAGTAGTTTTAGGTCGAGAAACGCGAGTTTGCGTTTGCGATGAGAAACGCTGTTCGTGTAGGCCGCCATCTTTGTTTCGGCCCCAGGAGCCCGGAAATACCTACATAGGTAGCCCGCGTCACGCACGGGTTGGCATTAACAAAGACGACACATTTATCTTGATATTGAAGGTTTTTGGTATAGATAAAGGCAGAATATACAGAAAGCCTATCTGTGCGTGACGTGGGCTACCTATGATAAGTAGAAATTTACATAAGGAGATTTTTTTTAGAAAACGACAGGTTTCAAGGCATTTTAACGAGTACTATCTTGATATGGCGACGCCGTACATTATTGACAGGGTGAGTTGGACTTTAGGAATAATAGCATTTGGGACAGGAAAATAGTGGCCGTTGAATACAGCACTTGAGTGACAAATATTTTGGGACTTTGATGAAAAGTGGCTGCTAAATAGAGGGTTACCCGCTTAATAGGTGGCCGCTTAATAGAGGTACCACTGTTTTGTTATTTCCAGGTACCGAGGCTGAAATCCCTTGCCCGGTTGGAACCTACAATCCAAGCGAAGAAGGAGAAAGTGTTGCTAACTGCTTAATGTGTCCTGCCGGGCAGTACTGCCTAAAAGCATCCGTCAACCCTACCGGGACTTGCGCCGCTGGTTTTTACTGCCCGACGAATATTACCAACGGGGTTTCGTCTCTTCGGATTGGCTCGTATGGACCAAAGCAGATACCATGTCCGAAGACGACTTATAGGTTAACAGGTCAGCTTTCATCTTTTATTATACCTTGTACTCACTATCTCGATTCTGATTGGCTAAAAGCGCGCTTTACTTTGGGAATCACGCACTTTAAGGGTCTCAAAGAATCAGCATGCTGATTCTTGATCCTACGCGCGCAATTTATCATGGGACTACAGCCCTTGAATGTTTCCCCTATTTAGAAAAAAGAGTATTTAATTTACTGAATCAATGTATAATAAAACAAGGCCTTACGGCCTCGCCTGATTCCACTTGTCTCGACATTGTTTATTCTGGAAATCACAAAAACCTCATCCAATAATTGCTTATTATGAGGCGTGAATTGTCCCCACACTTCGTACGTCACGTGAGCGCGCCGTACGAAATACACAACTTGTTCCATCAGGATTTCGTAACACTGAGAAGTGGGTCGAAAAAAAAAGAGACAAATCCGAGTTTTTTAACAGACTTCGCGATGTTTGGAAACCCCCTTATGAAAAACACTGTTGAGTGTTTGATATAGCTTCTCAAACGAATAATTAAATGTCGAGAAAACAAAAGGAATGAAATCTCAAAAATCTTTGCAAATGAAGACCGCGTATGCGAATCCCCCTCACGTTTATGATTTCCTTGTTTAAGGTTGACGAATTATTATTTGTGATTTTATTGATTGTTTAAGTAAGACTTCTTTGATAAATAATTATTAATGATAATTATAGTTAACGGTCAATAATGTGATACGAAATAGCGATTTTTTTGACACAAGACCCTTTAAACCAAAAAGCTCCACAATAAACCACTGAATGCAGTGTAGTTCAAACAGATCACAAATAACAGTAATCCGCCATTCAGCTACGATTTCATATCAAAAGTCAGAGTACTTTCGGCCCTACCGGCCCTCTTCAGTGTCTAAATGTAACAGCAATTGTACTAGATATATATACTACGTTTGTGCATGGCATTTGCGTGGTTGTGATATATATACTACGTTTGTGTATGGCATTTGCGTAGTTGTGATCTTTTCAGCTTCGTCATCGATTAACAATTAACAGAGTACTCACTTTTGTCCTACTAACTGTTTTCCACAGGTGGGGGCCGTAACGTATCAGACTGCTGGCCCTGTCCTGTAGGGAAATTTTGCCCTGTGGGAACAGTTACCCCCGAGGAATGTCCCCTAGGGCATTATTGCCCTCCGGAATCTGGTGACCCCCAGCCGTGCCCCATAGGGCACTACAGTAACCAGAGCGGCCTACATTACGTAGAGAACTGTACCTGTTGTAACCCGGGATGGTGAGTAGAAGTTGGCAATAATACCAGAAGTTGGCCTTTTTTTGCGCGACAATATCAAAACCGGGAAATATAAAACATGAATCATGATATAATTGATAGCCAGATATTTATGATGAAGTGCGCACCGTTAAGGTACTCCCCATATAATGCAAAAATAACATCGAAAGCGATCCTACATTTGTAACTATGGTGCTCTGCTGCTGAACCTTCTTCGCGATGAGCTCCACTGAAAAGCGCCTACCTTCCTATACATATACAGTGGTATCTCTATTAAGCAGCCTCCCTCGAGACCGAGCAAAGTGGCCGCTTAATAGAGGTTGGCCGCTGAATGGATGTTTGTAAATACAGTACCTGAGTGACAGTACATTATTTTGTGACTTTAAACTCGTCCTTAGTTTAACCAAAACATGTCAACCTATATATCGTTGGAAAGCTTATAGAATGGACTAGCGGGCTATGGCAAAAAGAAGTAACTTTTAATAAACATATATTTTTTAAAGCTTTTATAAAAAAATTGGGTGTTACATTTTCAAGAGCTATCGCCGCCGAACTGCTTGACTTTGACTCCCAAGTACCACATTGTTTTAATCCTTATAGGTGTTTCTCAAAAACAGTGTTTGCGTTTTTAAAATTTTGTTTTGTTCAAAAGTTATGATTTTTTTAAATTTTTAGAGCGTGAAAATTCTATAAAATTTGACCTTTCCATAACTTTTGAACTAAGCAAAATTTTAAAAAACGCAGACACGTTTTTGAGAAACACCTCTAAGGATTAAAACAATGTGTTACTTGGGAGTCAAGGTCAAGCAGTTCGGCGGCGATAGCTCTTGAAAGAGTCACACCCACATTTTTAATAAAACCTTCCAAAAAATTATATTTATTAAAAAGTTATTTCTTTTTGCCATAGCCCGCTAGTCAATTCTGTAAGCTTTCCAACGATATATAGGTTGACATGTTTTGGTTAAACTAAGGACGTGTAAGATTTTTTTTCCGAGGACGTGCGCAAAGGTTCTCAGTAACCTTAATAGGGGATGGCCGCTTAATAGGTTGCCGCTTAATATGGGTACCACTGTAATTGAAACCAATTGTGGTACCTCTATTAAGCGGCCACCTATTAAGCGGCCACCCTCTATTAAGCGGCCACTTTGCTCGGCTCCGAGGGTGGCCGCTTAATAGAGGTACCAGTGTATTTGTGATGAAAGGGCGTTGCACCATGAATGCGACACTACGTTTGTAACAATGGTGCTCTGCTGCTGAACCTCCTCCGCGATGAGCTCCACTAAAAAGCGCCTAACCTCCCTATAGGAGATTATTTTGTGACGTCAGTGTTTATAATTTTTCTCATTTGCATAAGCATTAGTGAAAATCAGCAAGCGTAACGGAGGTACAAAAAGAAATGTTCTGAATTTCAATAGCGTCTGGTGAATGAAGCGTACTAAGAAGGTTTGACGTTCGTAACTCAAATTATGAGCGCATGGCGAGGAGCTCAATTTGCAAGAAACATGTGGGCTAATGAGCTTCCTGCCCCACAAAAAATTCATGCCTTTTAAAAAAGCCTCTTTGCTTTTGAAAAATGTAATAAAATTGCTCAAGATCAAATAATTACTATTCCGAAGAACGCATTGACGATTTTCACTAAGTTTTGAATGATCCACTCAGGTTTCTAAAATCGAGTGTATTGTTGTATGGCGGAAGGCTCATTAGCCCACATGTTTTCTCTAAATTGAACATTGAACTGCGTCCTTACGACTGAATCTAAAACCTTCAAATTTTAAGAGTATGCTTCATTTGATGTTCGCTATTGATATTCAGTGCTGATTATTTTCTAGTGCCTTCTGAATTCTGCAAATGACCAAATAACCGCCTATACATATAATTGAAACCAATTATTTGTGATGCAAGGGCGTTCGCACCATATGGTTCTCTGCTGGTGAACCTTCTCCGCGGAGAGCTCTAACTGGCTATACCAGTTAGCGTGTAAGAACCATTTCCAGAGGATTATTTCATCATGATTCGTTCTACTAAACAAAAGAGGCTTTGTGATGCAACCCGTGAACAATACACAGGTTCTTACACGGAGGTAGAGCCGCCTAACCCCCTATAAATCTCAAGCAAACTGTCATTAAAGTCAATCTAAGGGAAGCGGTCAAAACATTTGTACTCGAACGGAGCCCTATTTTATCACAGGAGGTGGTAGGTCCTGTTAATGCTAATGTTAATGTTAATGCCCATTTTCTCCATGCTCAAGTAAGGGATGTTGGATGTTATTGCATGGATGTGTTGCTCTCGCTATAAAGAAGACAGTGCTGAGCTTATCTTTTGTATTTATTTATTATTTTTCGACATATTCGCAGTTAAAAATGGCTATTTTTTCCTAAAACAAAGTTGGCTGCGGCATACACCACCCCACCATTCGAGCACAGATGTTTTTTACTGAATCTTATGAAACTTTTTTCTCATACTAGGTACTGTGACGCCCAAGGTCTGCCGCTTCCCCGGGCGCAGTGCGATCCAGGATATGTATGCTATGGTTGTGCCTATACCGGGACTCCCAAGGATGGAAAAACCGGAGAGGCATGTCCACAAGGAACGTTTTGTGTTACTGGCTCCTACGAATTCCAGTCTTGTAATCCGGGAACGTACAGCAAAGGTCAGATTTGTGTTCCTTACCATGACCGCACCGCGACTACGCGATGTCATTAGCTTCCGTTCTAAGGACCGTAATTTCCTGTCGTGACCATGCAATTTGACTCTTAGCTACCTTCGTGCTCTCTTAACTATCCATGTGCATCCAGAACTGGATATACGCACGCTAAGCATGGACCATTGACTATATATCAGGATAGTAGGTCTCGTTCCTGATTTGCTGACGACCTCAAACGGGATGATAATATCTAATACTTTATTCTCCTCAGGCACTGGCGCTACCAACAACCAAGATTGCCAGCAGTGTGATCCGGGTTACTATTGCAGCAAGAAGCGACTCACAGCTCCTGAGGGACCATGTTCTCCGGGATACTACTGTCCGGCGGGTTCTCAGAGTCCAAATGCGTCGATAACACCCGCTGGGCATTTTACACCGGCTGGATCGTCTGCTCCACAGCCCTGTATTCCTGGAACTTACCAAGTGAGATAGCAATTGTGATTCTAGTCAGAGAGCACGAGATAGGGGGTGGTCAATATATGGGATGGTTAGTAAAGGGGGTAATATTGAGGGTGGTCGATATAGGGAGTGGTCGATATTGGGTGTTCAAGATAGTGGGTGGGTAGTATAGGCCAGTTAATATGTTGGGTGGTCGATATAGGGATTGCCAGTATAATAGTTAAAATAAGGGGTGGTTAAAACAGCGGCATCACGATTTTAGCACACTTTCGATGAAGTAAAAAACATCCAAATAACTAATGGATAGCTAAAATACTAGTCTAGATTTGTTTGCCATACGGCAAACGCCGAACTTCAGTCGCGCCGTTCCAATACAAAACAATAGAAAGTTCTTGATTATAAAGTATAATGAAGCGGCATCCTTTGAAAAAGGAAAGGTTCGACAGAAGAAGAGCAACTGAAGTTCGGCGTTTGCCGTAGGCCTTACACAGCCCTGGCTTCATTGGACCTATTGCGGAGCAGATGGAACAGATTGCAACAATGAGTTTTTGAAATTTTGTTGGGATGAACAGTTTTCAAAGTATGAAGTTACACCTCAAAATTTGCATGAAAATCGGCAGTCCTGCCGCCAAAACTTTAAGGTTACTGAGAACCTTCGCGCACGTGCTCGAAAAAACAATCATACACGTCCTTAGTTTAACGAAAACATATCAACCTATATATCGTTGGAAAGCTTATGGAATGGACTAGCGGGCTATGGCAAAAAGAAATAATTTTTTCATAAAAATAATTTTTTTAAAGGTTTTATAAAAAAATCGTCTGTGACATTTTCAAGAGATAACCCTGTCGAACAGCTCGACCTTGACTCCCAAGTAACACATTGTTTTAATCCTTAAAGGTGTTTCTCAAAAACCGTGTCTGCGATTTTTAAAGTTTTGCTTTGTTTAAAAGTTATCAAACTTTTAAATTTTGAAGGTCAAATTTTATTGAATTTTCACTCTCTAAAAATTTTAAAAATTCATAACTTTTGAACTAGACAAAATTTAAAAAAACGCAGACACGGTTTTTGAGAAACACCTTTAAGGGTTAAAATAAAATGTTACTTGCGAGTCAAGGTCCAGTAGTTCGACAGCGTTAGCTCGTGAAAATGGCACACCAAAATATTTAATCAATGCTTTAAAAAAAATTACAGATATCAAAAAGAGATTTCTTTTTGCCATAGCCCGCTAGTCCATTCTATAAGCTTTCCAACGATATATAGGTTGACATGTTTTGGTTAAACTAAGGACGTGTATGATTGTTTTTCCGAGGACGTGCCGCGAAGGTTCTCAGTAACCTTAACTACATTGCTTGTAACGCTAATATCAAGCGATTACGTGATTTTGGGGTGACTATATTTGTGTTTTTTTTTAATAACCACGACAGCCCCTCTAATGTAGGGGTGGTCAATATAGGGTTACTGTCATTATGGGGTTTGTCGATGTGGCGGGTGGTCGGTCAGTTCCGGGGGGGGGGGGGGGGTGCTCGTATGGGTCGGTATGGTGCGTGGTCGGATGTAGGACGTGTTCAGTAAGGGGTGTTCAATATGGTGGGTGGTTGATATAGGGGTGGTGAATATAGGAGTGGTAACCCACGCCCTCATTGCGTCCATTTGTCATGATTCACAATTGTTTGATATGACGGTATAGGCGAATTTCTTGTGACGTCAATGTTTACATATTTAAAGTAATCGCTTGCTGTAACGCTTGCTGTAACGGAGCTACAATACTGAATTTCAATAGCGCCTGATGAATGGAGCGTAATAACAAAGTTTTACGCGGTCCGTCATTCGAATTATGAGCGCACGGCGATAAGTTCAATTTACAGAGAACATGAGGGCTAATGAGCTTCTTGCCACCAAAGAAATTTAAAAAGCCTCTTTGCTCTTGAAAAATGTAATAAAGATGTTCGCGAGATGAAATAATTACTATTTAACGATTAGTCGCCGAATGCGTCGTAATTATCGGCGAATAGTAGACTATAATCACGGAGATAATCACGGAGCCTGAGGCGACTAATTGTTTTAGTATAATTGCTGAAGTGATTCATAAGGTTTTTAGACAGTAAAACTATTTTTGTTGGACTTTTTCACGATCATAACAAATCTTGCGCGCGCACTCCCAATCCTTTCAAGCGAGAGAAAGCGAACCTCTCGACCAATCAGCGCGCGGAAATTCTTATAATCACTCGAGTAATTATACTATTCCCAAGTATTGACTTATTGGCGGTCGTTTTGGAGACACTACGCAGGTTTTTGAAAATGAGTGGATTATTGGCTGGCAAAAGGCTCATTAGCCCACATATTTTCTCTAAAATGAACATTTAACTACGCTACGCCCTTACAACTGAATGTTTAACCATCAAATGTTTGGAATAGGTTTCATTCGCTGTCCGCTATTCATATTCAGTAGACTGCTTGCAGTCCCTTGCTCGGGGAACGTCCGTAATAAGAGGGCAATGAAGTCTTACTTTACGCGCGCCTATGCCTGTACTAGTAAGTATTAGTAAGACTAACCTCTTATAACGGACGTTCCTCGAGCAAGGGACTGCAAGCAGCCTAAGTGGTGATTATTTCGGAGCCCCTTTAAACATTCAGAATCTAGACCCTGCTTATGTAAGTGAGCCCAAACTGTAAACATGAAATCCTTCTATATTTGTGACTTTACAGCCGCACGAGAAGCAGAGTTCATGCCTTCCTTGTCCAGAGGGACACTACTGTCCGACCAAGAACATGAGTTGTGCCACGCCTTGTGTTCCAGGCTACTATTGTCCAATTGGTAGCGAGACACAGATCGAGTGCCCTGCGGGGACGTTCAGTAATACTACTATGGCAAAGTCGAACACTAGCTGCATCCCGTGCCCGCCTGGCAAATATTGTAACCCAACAGCTGAGACTGCCCCGAAAGGTAATGGCCCCCAGTTCTCGCCTTACGTGACAACTTTGTAAAGTGAAAATATCGGGATTCGCGGCCGCGGGGCTAGCCCAAAGCCTGAAATGCAATCTCATTCACAAGAAATGAATTGAATAGTAGTCTAGGTGTAATAGACCTGTTCCTCTTGAGTGGGGACCCTGTGGTTTGTTTGCCCAACTGGCACTCAAGCGTAGAATGTTCTTTGTTTCCACACATCAATATTAATGAATTTTCTCGTGCATTACAAGAAAACGAAAGACCTTGTTTCGCATGAGTGCCAATAGACCTCTTTACCTTTGGCGTAATGTTTTCTAATTTCATTTGTTTTTCTGTCACGCACCGAAAGATATCTGAATATGGAAGCAACCCATTCCCGTACCCAGAGCCCGGCATCTTTTGATTCAGGGCTCTGGGTATTCGATTTTTTTTAAAACCCAGATTCTGGGTCTCCGGTTTGAAAGTTTGTTATGTTTTCTGTTTGAATTTAATCTACCTCGCATGCTCACAAATCGGATTGCCCCAGAGCCCCGGGGTACGAGATTGGGAAGCTCTGGGTACGAGATTGGGCTCTGGGTACGAGATTGGGAAGCAACCCAAACAAAGAACGATTATTCAAATGAATGCTACGTGATCTGAAATGGGACAACATTACGCCCAAGCCGAGGAGGTCTATTTGGACTAGCAAAACCACAGGGCTCCCACTCAAGCGGAAGTGCCAGTCAAGTACAATTCTGAAGATTGACATCGTTTTTTCCTATTCACTTCACATGGAGTGGATTTTCTATGACTGCAGTGAAACCTATCGCAAAGTGATTGGAGATAACTCGCGACAGTGATTTGAAACTTGCTCTATAGTCACCGATGTTACAACTCCCAGCAAAGGAAGCAAACAAAAACACTGCAGAAAATAATGGAAATTTGTTACTAAAAATAGACAATTCGGACGCTGGTAGGAGTAACACCAATGCAAGATTCTTACCCTCTGTTAAAGACTCTTGATCCCGTGAACGTTTCCTAACATTAACCCGCACAATGCCGCGTTCTTCTGGCCGCCTTTCTTACCAATGTATCCTCCTTTGTCAGGTGACTGCGATGCGGGTCACATCTGCTTTGGAAGTGCCACCTACGGAAGTCCCGTATATGAAAAAGACAAAATAGAATTTGGCGGAGTGTGTAGAAGCGGACGTTACTGCCCAGCGGGAACCACCCACGAAAGGCGATGCCCCATGGGAACGTATTAGTAAGTCATTTGTGACGGGTTTAGTGACATTAAGATGGTTAATGTCTTGCATGGCTTTCTACGTATATTATGTTCTTATGTCACATGAGCTGGCTTATGTCACATTAGCTATGTTAATGTTGTTTCGAAAAGGGTTTACCACTGTATGCATTGCTACGCGACCTCAAAATTCAATGTTGCGATGGGCGATTGGCGATTTTTAGCCGTCAATCAAACCAAAACGCTGGATTCGGCTGCTTTACTGGATCGATATTGATTGCAAAATCAACCAAAATGGTTTTAAGCTATCCTTGGCTTCCCTTGCCTAGAATGTTTAACTCTCTGTTCAAGAAAATTGATTTAAAATTTTCTTGCGTAAAATCGCCCATCGCAACAGTGAATTTTGAAGGTCGCGTAGCAATGCATACAGTGGTAATGACATCACGATGGTTGTTGTCTGGGATGTCTTTTTTGTTCTAATATTATGTTATGTCATAAGAGAACCTATATTGTAGCCTGCCGGCTCGCTAGTGGGTTTTCTCGGATATTTGATTTTTTGGCGCACGGGATTCCCGCGACACGGGAATCCCGCGCCCGCGACACAGGAATCCCGCGCCAGTGAACCCAGGAATCCCGTGCCCGCGACACAGGAATCCCGCGCCAGCGAACCCAGGAATCCCGTGCCCGCGACACAGGAATCCCGCGCCAGCGAACCCAGAAATCCCGTGCCCGCTACACAGGAATCCCGCGCCCGCGACACAGGAATCCCGCGCCAGCGAACCCAGGAATCCCGTGCCCGCGACACAGGAATCCCGCGTGCCAAAAAAAAAATCAAATATCCGAAAAAAAATCACTGGAGAGCCGGCTAGCAGACTAAAGAGAACCGGGTCTAGTGTTGATGGCCGTTGTGTATTGTCAAATGAGTTCAAACACTTATTGTTGTTATGTCACTAATGTGAACTGGGTTTGTGACATTAATATGGCCATTATTTAGGTCATTAAACGCAGTCATTTTAGCAATTAAAATAGGCACGCTCTTACGCAAAAGTGCACTTATTTTAGAACAGCTTGCACCATCACAACTGTCTGTTAGAGCCATAGGAGCGTGATAGGAGCAAATAGGTATACCAGAACAGAATCATTGACACTTTTGCTACAATACCCTGCTTATGGCAATCGCAGGCTATACATTTTGTACGGGGTTAACGCGAGAATTTCTTTCTTCTTAGTTTCTCCTATGACGCGTACCGCGGTCAGCGACAGGGAACTTGTAGCGCGCCGCTGTGCTGCGGATAGCTCGCGGTAGAAGAGAGCTGAGGAAGTCTATTATGTTCGTTTTTCAAAATTATGCTCTTTTCAAAATACAACACATTAGGCACGATCTGTGTTCCGGAAAAAATGCCGATGGTCGGGAGTCGATGAATATTTTTAAATTGATATTCTTTCATTATCATTTCTCCTAAACAGCCCAGCGGAGGGTGCTAAAGCCGAGAGTGACTGCATAGCTTGTGACGAAGGGAAGTATTGCAACTCCACCGGGCAGACGGCGGTCACTGGCACGTGTGATGCGGGATACTATTGCAAGCGAGGGGCGCGAATGCCAAAACCCAATAACGGATCCACATATGGCCCGTGCCCTATGGGAAGCTTCTGTGAGGCGGGGAAACAGCCGCAACCATGCGAAAGAGGTAAGGCTTCCTTTCTAAAGCCTGGTGCACACTTGCGACATAACGACATAAGAAAAATATCACGCGAACCAAATTTAGTGGTTTCAAAAAGTTGAAGTCCACAAAAAATAACAGAACATTGCTTCGGTGAAGTAATCTAATGATGATCCAAGAAAAATATTGATTATTTCCAATATTTTCCCATAATTGTTTCGTTGCAACAAACCGTCCTTATGTCGTTATGTCGCTAGTGTGCACCAAGCTTAATCAAATGTGTAATAAGGCCTGGTTTCCATATAATCTTATCTGTCGCATCAGTCGACCGTGAAACAATGGAAGTTGGAATTATTCTTTTGTTTCACGGTTGACGGATACGACAGATAAGACTATATGGAAACTAGGCTTAAAAAAGGATTTATTGTATGTTAGCGTGGATTTCAGATGACACTCACGCACCTCGTGATTTATCCTTTTTTGTTATTTTTTGTTATCATTTCCTCCCTCAAATTAGCCCCCTAAATTTTTATAAACAGCGGTTTGCAGACGATTATACATACAATGCACAATAACTCTATGGTAAGAGTTTTATTAGAATCATGCTCAAATTGTTCGAATAAGCACCGAGGCACTTATCAAATTTTTCAGGTCTCTAATGCGGCGCTTATTCGAGGGCTGCGCTTATTAAATTTTGAATGAGAAAGTGACAAAGGATTTGCTTCTTGGTTACTTAATGTTTCATTAATTTTCTTACTATGTTTTCACGAACAATTGATATACTATGAGGATTTTCTTTTGATTTAAACTAGGTGTCATCGATCGCTTTGTTATGGTTGTCGCCAAAAACCTTCACACCCAAACTGCGGCGCCTATTCGAGGGCGGTGCTTATTCGAAGAAATACGGTATATCTTGGCACTGTCACGGTTGTTTCAACAAAATATCATGGAATATTATAAAACTAGCTGATGCCCGTGAAAAATTCACGGAGTGCAAGGAGGAAATTTATTTGACATATACAATTTTTTCAAAACGAATGGAAAAAAGAAAGAACTCACAATATGATTTGCTTCTGGTGTAATTTCCATTTAGCGCGCCCTTAAAACAAAGCAAGACAGTGGTGTACGTTTCTTCAAACATGAATGAAAATTATTCCCAGGTCAAAGCTTTCGAATTAGAATTATCCCTGCAAATAACTGTAACCAATATGTAACAGAAGAGCATGTGTGGTTTTGCATTGAAGCAGGGACGTGTTTAAAGCTACTGTTTTGTTGACACAAACGTTCGGTTGCTGTTGCCATAAAATAACCATGTATGTGTTTCTAGCGTTATTTACCCCGATTTACGCCATCTTCGTGGTCAAAATTTTGACCACGATGATGACGTGAAGAGCGTGGTATATAAGAATCCTCACCACTTAAAACCTCGGGAAATTTGTTAAGACAGATTATTGTAGAGATTCGAGCAACGCTTGGTGGGAAAACTAACAAGTTTGATATCTATTGCCTTTTGGTTTGATTTTGAAAGTTCCAATGAAAGAAATAATGGTAATTCCGCCAAAACAATTCTCATGGAAACCCTAAGTTTCAAACCTTTCTGAAATAATACAGGAATGTATATAAGATTACCATTAGCAAAGATTTATGTGAACTTTGAATTTTATTAGCTGTATTCACACTAGACACGGAAAACTCGCCTGAGACGAGTTTCTCTCCTTGAATATGGTTCCCTGTTCTTCTGTGATCACGCGAAAACAATTTTTTTGAAGAAGAAAGTTTAGACAGATAACAAGCAAGTGTTTCTGAGTAGAATTGACATAAGAAATAATTGACATAAACTTTTTCTCACGAGAAACTCGTCTCAGACGAGTTTTTCGTCTCTAGTGTGAATACAGCTATTGTCTCTTGTTCCCATGAGAATTGTTTCGTTGGACGATAACAGCTTATCACTTATATTCATATCTTTCAAAAAACACCAAAAACCAAGTCGAAAGTTTTTAGTTACAAGATTTTTCACCGCTTCCTGTTCAAATTGCTCGAAGTTCTAAAACAACCTGTCTTTAATTAATTTCATACCTTACCTCACCACAGGATCATATGCTAATGTGACTGGTCTCGAGAAATGCAAAATCTGTCCCGCGGGCTACGAGTGCACTGGCGGGACCATCAACCCTTCTCTCTGTCCACGAGGGTTCTACTGCCACATTGGGGACCACGCCACTTCTCGTGGAGCTAAGCAGGCCTGTCCCGAGGGTACATTTGGCGACCGGGAGGGGCTCTCTCTTGAAACTGAGTGTACTGATTGCCTACCCGGGTATTGTTGCATTGGACAAGGTCTTAAGAACGTGTCCAGGCTTTGCGATGCAGGGTACTACTGCTACAGAAGGGCGTCTAGCCCGACCCCTCAGGACGATACTGCACATACACCCATGTGGTATGCACGTTGCCCCACCGGAGGGTACTACTGCGAGGAGGGGTCGTCCGCCCCTCAGCCGTGTAACCCTGGAAGGTACGTCTTTCTGGAACCTATATAAGGTGAGGGCGCCTCCTCGCACAAGCCTGGTGGTTTCTTGAGGCGCTCTCGCCATCTTTTTCATAACCTATTTAGTTTTTTTTATGTATAACTGTAAATGTAAGAGAAATGGCGAATAAATTGAAATTGAAATTGAAATTGAACCTTTTTAAAAGTCCCTGTGTCCGATGATTTGTTTGTTGTTTTTGTCTAATACGGCAAAATCACAACAGTACTTTGTTGTTCTATGACTACATATTAGTTAGCCTAGTTTTAGACCAAAGGATTGATCGAAATGGCATGCGATTTAGGCGGATTGAGTCCACTGTCCAAGTCCAAGTCGGAGAAAGTATCAATTTCCATCGGCTAATGTAGAGAATGTAGAGCAATTTTCTCGATTGAATTTGGCAAATTTAAATCTGAAATTGAGCCAGATACAGGCGTAAATGCGCCTAGAAAATTTTCTTTAACGCCTAACGTTTTAGACTTAGGCGTAAAATAACGACCGTGTTTTCAGTTTTTACAGTGTTCTCCTAATGGATTTACGCCTAGATTTTTGATGAATTACACCTATAATGTTGATACAAGGCGTACCATTACGACTATGATTATGTCTTAATTTCAAGCCTTGCTGTTCATTTCATTTGATAGTTTTGCTCCAGGAGGCGCCAACAAGATTAGATCAGCAGCCGAGTGTACAAAGTGCCGGGCAGGATATTATTGCGAGAGTGGTAACCAGAGCTCTGTAACCGGCCCATGTGACGCCGGGTTTTTCTGCCTAGAGGGCTCACACACCCCAAGACCAACCAACCAGGCCATTGGTGGAGAATGTCCTGCTGCCCATCAATGTCCTAGTAGGTCCCCATTTCCGGATCCCTGTCCAAAAGGGACATACCAAAACAACACCGGACAAGCCACTTGCTTGCCCTGTCCTGCAGGATTTTACTGCGAAGGGAATACTACAACACCTGTTGTGTGCCCTTCTGGGTATTTTTGCCCGATTAGTAGCTATGCAGCTCACACAAACCCATGCAAGGAGGGGACGTTTAATAATCTTACTGGCCAGACTTCTGTCGCCGCCTGTCAGGCCTGTACACCAGGATTCTACTGCAAGACGCAGGGTAAGTGCATAGACGTTGGAGCAAGGCAAGGGTTGGATAGGGCAAGTGTTTAAGTGTCAGGCAAGGACTGGATACGGCAAGTTCGTAGTTGTCAGGGCAGGGTAGGGCTGGGTAGGGTACGTGGATAGGCGTTGGAACAGAACTAAGGTTAGATGGTGTATTTGCAAACTCGTTAAGCCTGGTGCACACTTGCGACATAACGACATAAGAAAAATAGCACGCAACAAAATTGAGTGGTTTCAAAACGTTGAAGTCCACACCAAAAAACATAAAATTGTTTGGGTGACGTAATCTAATGATGATCCATGGAAAATATTGATTATTTCAATTATTTTCTCATGCTTTTTTCGTTGCAACATAACGTCCTTATGTCGTTATGTCGCTAGTGTGCACCGGGCTTTAGAGCAGGGCCAGGGGTGGTCAGGGTATGTGCACTGGCGTTGGAACAGCGCTAGAGCCAAGGGATAGTTAGGGTAACAGTGTAGGTGCCAGGGCAGGGTGGGCATAGGCGTCAGGGCAGGGCAGGGTAGTGATGGGTGGGGTAAAGGTGTATTTGTCGGAGCAGGATTAGGGGTTTGGCAGGGTAAATACAAAGGCGTCAGAGCAATGACAGGGCGGAGAAGGTAAATGCGTAGGTCCTATAACCTCGGAGGAGGACAGGTATTCCGTTAATACTCCCTGACGAGTTCCATGTCCATTCCTCTCTTTCCAGGTCTTGATTACCCTACTGGGCCATGCGATCCGGGCTTCTTTTGCACCAACTCATCAATCACCGCCCGTCCAGCGGGACCCAGCGACGGGGGAGGCATGTGCGAACGCGGTTATTACTGTCCACAGCAGAGCGTAGCTCCTACCATATGCCCAGGAGGTTCTTACTGTGGCACTAACGGACTGGGGACGCCCTCCGGGAATTGTACCGAAGGGTCTTACTGTATCAACGGCGCGAAAGTATCTAACCCAACAGATGGTGCCACCGGGAACACGTGCCCTGCAGGCTCCTACTGCCCCGCGGGGAGTAAAACCCACACGCTATGTCCCCCCGGAACGTTCTCCAACGTTACCGCTAATACAGACATCAGTGACTGTGGTGATTGTACCGAAGGTTTCTACTGCCCCGACTGGGGAACCAAGAGTAATCGTCAGTGCTGTGCGGGCTTTTATTGCCCACCTAAACAGTCTGTTTGTAAACCAAACGAGTATAACTGCACACTCGGCCACAAGTGTCCCCTTGGGTCTCCCACACCCGTTCGCTGTGATTCTGGGGAGTATCAGGACGAGATAGGGCAGTCAACTTGTAAGGTATCGTTAAACACACGTTTGTAGCCTAACTTTGTCGACTTGCCACTTTCCTTATTATGAATTCTCCCTTACCTTGTTTGGAAGGTCTGTACGTATTTTTCTCTCATCATATTTTAGCGAAAAAAGCAGAGAAATCCACCAAAACTCATGGCCGCCATGTTGTTTTTGTCTCCGCCAAAGAGCCTGGGACAAAACACAGGTAGCCCGCGCGTATTCGCAGAAAACGACAACGCTATCTCGATATGATGAGATATTTCGTCCACTGATTTAGCCATTTTGCCCGCTCCTTGCAAACAGTCAAGGTCATGTCACACAAGGCAATTTCTCTTGTTACTCGCAACGCAACGATGACGAATTAATAAAACTATGCGAGTTGCCGCGGGATGTCACACGCCCACTTTGCGAAAGGAAACGTCAGACGCTGTGTTTATCTTCCGTACATCCCTAGGGCAGCCAGAAGGGAAGCGACCAAGCTCCTGTAAAATCTGGACCAGAGTCCAGTCTCCCGTTCTGTCTAGTTTTTCGCCAAGTAACGGCACGCTGGCGCGCTCCCAGTACTGGAAAATGGTGGTTGGGGATGTCCCCACAGCGAGATCTACAGGGTGTCAATAAAACGTTTCGACGCATTTACCAGTTCTGAAAGCGGCTGATAGAATTCGTAACTCATTGTTATACGTTTCTTCCGCAGAAATGCCCTCCAGGATACGTCTGCGACAACAGATTAGCTCCAGTAGTCCTATACCAGAACAGCACATGCCCCGCAGGATTTTACTGCCCTGAGGGCACTCGGCATGAGAGTCAGTACCATTGCCCTCTTGGGACGTTCAGTAACGCAACGGGTCTGTCACGCGTCACGCAATGTAGTCCTTGCTGTGGAGGGTATTACTGCAATGAGCTGGCTCAGACTTCATGTGTCGAGAAATGTGCTCCAGGTACGCGTTAGATTACCGAATAATCTCGGTAGCAAGCAAGGACAATTTCGTTAGGGCTCTGAGGTTGGATTCTAACCGAGAGAGCGAAAAATCCACCTGAAGCGCAAGCATGGCGTTGTTTGTGTGGTCCAAATAATGCTTTTGTGTGTGATTATTTCAGAGGTTTCAGGCGTGGATGGAATTATAAATGATGGGGCTTATATTCGGGAAAATTGTGATAGGGGACTTGCTCGCTTTTCACCGAGAAGATAGTGGTAGTGCAAGTGGCGGGGATGGGGGAGGGGAGGGGAGAGGTCGGGGTAAGCCAACATTATAAGGCACTTATATGTGGGCGACAGAAACTTAGAAGTGGAACTACGTGGCGGCACTTTCTGTCGCATCGGGAGCTGTGCTTTTATCCAGGGCGTAAATCACTTACATATCGACCCAAAATGTTTCATCTACTGACCTTGAACTCGGCCTGGACGGTGCGGGTGTCTTACTTTCTAGAATTCTGCTCTTACGTTTTGTGCGTGTACGATTCTAAATACACTGGTTCCTTTTCTGTCGCAAACGAACGGAAAAATCCCCGTCGTTTATCACAAAGGAGTCACTTAGTAGAATTGTTTCTTTTTTAGCGGAGCTCCTTAGCGGGCCTCCTGCAATACCATAGGTATCGCAGGAAAAATACAATAGCTCAAAGTATAACTCAGGTATACGGTCGACTTCGCTTTTCATGGTTCAGCGGTATTCCTACCGTAGGCGCGTACCGTGCGCGCGTGTCTGCCTGCCCGAACCACAGGCAACCCCAAAATCGTATCTCATTTTGGCGGGAAAATACTACGCGCCTGTGAAGAAATATGTAACCGGGAGCTCCGTTTTTAGCCGGTGGCTAAATCTTTATATTATCTTTTAGGTTATTACTGCCGAAGTGGCGCTACCGTCCCGACTCCAGAACTTCAAATTGTGGGCAATACCACCGTCGTATGCATCCCAGGGACCTTTAACTACACAGACGCAGGGCCTTGTCCAGCCGGGTTTTATTGTCCCATTGGCACGGACCAACCGCTAAAGTGCCCTCCAGGGACCTTCAGTAACGAAACCAAAAGGTACTCATAGCCACAATCTGCAAATCCTGTATAGGACATGGGAGATATTTATACGGAGGTTACTATAGTGTACCATATATGAAGGATCTACCGAGCCAAAGGCTCTGAATCTCATGTTGTCCGGTCTAACAGGTTGATCGAATACTAGTATGGCAAATACTTGTATCTGGACCGTTGGTAATTGTTGGTAATTTAGATCTTTCTTCCAATTTATTTTGTGTTCAATGGCAAAAATCCGTTGTACTGAATCGGCTACGCTTGCTCAAGAACTTGGATTCCTACACAGCCTTTGGCTCATATCCTGCCACTGACCAGACGGCCGAATACCCTGGGAATGAGATTGCTAAATTTGCATTATCCAAACTAACTTTCTTACTTCCACATTCCAGGTCCGCAGTAGAGCAATGCTCCAATTGCACTGCCGGGTCCTTCTGCGGGGACTATAATCTAACGTCTGTCTCAGGCCCTTGCCAGCCTGGATACTATTGTCCCACAGGGGCCTCTAGAGCTGACTGGATTGAGTGCCCTTCTGGGTCCTTTTGCGTGGAGGGAAGTTCTACATACGAGTTGTGCCCCATAGGGACTTTTAGGAACATATCCAAGGGGATGTCTGTCCAGGACTGTTATAACTGTACGCCTGGCTATTACTGTGACTCTCATGGGCTTTCCAAGGTTTCAGGTCCTTGTGAACCAAGGTAGGAACTAATATAATGCCGATCCAGGAAGAGGGAAGTAGGGTGAGATGATGGGGTTATTACAAAGATGGGCCTTAGTTTGAGGGTGCGGGCTGCATTTATTAGGCAGGCTTTCATCTTGTAGATTTTGTAGATCGAGATTGGACGCCTCCATCGATTTCCTGTGTTCACGGTTGCACGGGCACGAAGGCGTCTGCCGGGTTTGCCGATTTATACACCTTATTCCAAAATGGCTGACTGGCCCTTGTGGCCTCGTTCTCATGAAATTATTCTTTTCTTTTATATTAACTCAACCTAAAAGACAAAAGATAATTTCATGAAAGTGAGGCCAATGGAACAAAAAGTCGCCATTTTGAAATAAAGTGTATGTGGCGTTGCACTCCGGCGTTGCACCCCGGCGTTGCACCCCCGGCGTTGCACCCCCGGAGTTGATGAAAGCTTTGTACTTTTCTAAATATTTTAACACATAACACGTTATTTTTATGCCCCAACCAAATAATGTACGTACTATTTACAATATGAGTTGTGATGTTGTATCCGCAGATACAACACTTACAATGCCATGTTGTATCGGGGGATACAAGTAGTGTCACCTGATCCGAATCCAATGCAGAGATTGGTCAAGCATCCTTTGAATAATGGATGAATATTATAAATTTACTTAATTCATATAACGTTTATTCTCAGGTACTACTGCCCAGGCGGTAACAAGCGTAAAGACCCCCGGAATTTAACTGCACCATCGGACATTTTTGTCCGGGTGGCACCGCTGAGCCTATACCATGCCAGAACAATAGCTTTACTAAGGTTACGCATGCTAAGGAATGCTCGCTATGCCCGGCCGGATCTTACTGCAAGGAATCCGGAAAACCACTTCCTTGTGAGCTAGGTTATTATTGCCCTTATGGCACTGGAATCGATCTGAGGCCCTGCCCACGTGGTACCTATGGCAACCAGGTGAGAATTGCTCTCGATTTGTTAAATGTTTTATTCGTCACTTCGATAGTACAGAGTATTGTTCCAGATCAAGAGTAGATTAACAAGAGTTAGAATCTTTCCCTACTGTATTTGTCCACATCACAGTCAGAAAAGTGTCTATTTTTAGATTTGAGTTTCGCGCGCGAAAGTATTCGAATGCTCAGGCTCGAATGCTCGTATACCCAATACACAACAAAATAGAGAATATCCTACCTTATCTTTGCGATTTTAACGGTTTTTCCATTGATCTGCGATTTAATTTTAGGCTGGATCTCACAACTGTTCGCGTGGCGAGAAAGTGGGAACCCTGTGGATGACGAATTTTCGCGGGCATCCTAGTTCTAAAAATAGACACTTTTCTGACTGTGATTCGGGCGTACATAGTAAATATGGAAATTCTTGGTAATCCACTCTTGTCCAGATGCATTCTCCCCCCCCCCCACCACCACCAAATGCTAGAAAGACAGACTCTGAACTTGACCTGAAAGAGCCCATGTCAGCCACTCCTTTGTTATTGATTTTGTTGGATATAATAACACAGCCAGTCCTGTGTTATTATTTTCATTCGAAATTAGAAGACGAGTTACGTGTAAAAATCTCGAAAAAACTGTCTACAATCAAAGTTTCATTATTCATTTACCGAATTCAATAAAAATATGTCTCTAAAACAGCCGATGAAATGCATGCTTTCTCCGACTCCGGTATGTTGCTAGGCTAACAAAATGGCGACTGAGAGAGGCTCTTAACCATTGTTTTACCTTCCTTGCTCAAAGCTATCAAACCTACGTCAGTCTTCAGGTGTTTATAGTGCTCGGAAATTTATTTGTTTGTTTTCTATTTGTCTGTTAAAAAAAAATATTTATCGTTTTAACTCCATAAACGAAATTCTCAACAGACCGGCCTATCGGAAGAGAGCCAGTGTACTCCTTGTGACCCTGGCAAATATTGTCCCGACGAGCATATGATCCTGCCCGCTGGAGGTTGTGACCCAGGGCACTTTTGCGAGTACGGTGTCGACCGCAGGAACCCATTAGGTGATGGTGTCTCGACCCCAGGTGGAAATGTCACCAACTCTAGTTGTCCCTATACGGATGGGCGCGAGACTGGCAAGGGAGGGGTGTGTCCAATAGCGCACTACTGCCCAAAGGGTTCCCAACAGCCTCGGTGAGTACAAGCAGTGTAATTGTTGGTAATAGTCGCTCCTCGTGTGTATTTGTAATTAAACGACGCCACAGACTACTTAACTAATTAGCACTCGCATGCACGCTCTCTCCCGTATTTATGTAATATGGAGAACTACTTAATCTAGTCGTAACTAGACATCTGCCTCTTACTTCCAATACAGTTACGACATTGGTCCTTCGTGCCGGACCCGCAGGTCGCTTGTTCGAATCCGACTCGAAGGACCATGCCGCAATAGCACTAGAAGATGCTGAGTACACGTTGGCGCGGTGCGCTGATTATTACCTAATATCCTGCATAATTAATTACAAAGGAAACCCAGTGTATTAGTACCCGGCTGTTTCAAATGTTTTGCAAGGCCATATTTAATATTTGCTAGAAGTGTATTCGACGACGCGCTTTTCACCGGTGAACCGACTGAGCAAAATCCTAAGACCAATAGAATCAAAGACGTGCTATTGGCAAATACTGTATATAATATCATAGGATAATATTCTACGAGACTTAACCAGCAGTTTGGTCCGTTTGGTTTTCGATTAACCAATCATGGGTAAAAATTGTCGGCCACGCCCCAGCGATTTATGATAATTGTATTTCACCATGTCCCCTATTCTATTCTTTTCCACCCAGCCCATGCCAACCTGGGACTTATTCCCCTGTCGAGAAGCTCAGCAAATGCTGGCCGTGCATGGAAGGCTATTATTGTCCTGGGAACAACTCCGAGTACGCCTCTCGCCCATGCCCCTCTGGGTATTACTGTCCTAATGGAACAAAGACACAGTACGAGAATCCTTGTCCAGCCGGTACCTATAACAGTCTCACTACACGAACTAGTCAACTGGATTGCGTGACTTGCAAGCCGGGAATGTATTGTCCAATTGAAGGTAGGTGGCGTGACTGCGTTACGCTGAAGGTCGCTAATTTTACCTATCACTACATCGACGTTTTACGGCTGATCATTGTTTCCATTCTCGTTATCTGTTAAATTCCTGAAGTATTCATTTCACTGGGAGAAGTTTGATATTCATCATGTTACAGCCGTTTCAGGTAACACGCGACCTCGTCGCGGTTGTCAGCCTCTCGGAATTTGGCAGCTTGGTTTTTGTGCGATGAGCCAATCAAATCATTGCAAAGAACATTAGGTTGGCTTTTCTTATGAGACGTGTCGCGACAGAAGCCAATTCACTGCACCCAATTTGGGAGCTGGGTTTGTGTGTATTGTCAATCAATGCAATTCGCCAATCAGATCCTTACCAGCGCTTTAGCTTGGCTTCCCCTGTCGCGACAGAAGCCAATTTACTGCACTAGGCGAAAATGCGCAGGGATCTGATTGGCAACAAAAAAAAACACTTCCAAAAGCCCACTGGATGTTATTGACCTCCTGGGTTACGTGTTACTTGTTTGCACTACTTTGTTGTTTTTTAATATTTGCGTTCTGTCGCATCCTTGCCCCAGGTATGGCGCAACCAAATGGGACGTGTGCTGCAGGCTACTTCTGTCGCCGCAATGCGACCACTGCCACACCCAACCAGGGCGACGATGCCAATATCTGTCCGGTTGGCCACTACTGTCCGGAGGAGACAGGAGAGCCGAATAACTGTCCGAAAGGAACGTTTGGCAATGACACAGGTAGGTTAAGAACGTTCTCGTACCAAGAGCTCCCAGCTCGAGGATCTGGTAACAGGCACTGACGCATGCGCGAGATGTGATACAGAGCCGCTGATAGAAAGATCTTCCTTCGCGTGCACTACATTCGAAATCGGCCCATTAGCGAAGGCCCTCATTGGCTGTTCCATTCATTGTCGGCCACACAAATAACATCAGAATTAAATGTCCGAAACGTTGGCTTTAATCCTGCTTCTGTTTGTTCTTTGTCTTCATTTTTAAGTATTGTCGGCCACACAAATAATGCTTGACACCTCTCTCCCTTTCAGGTTACAAATCTGTAGATGAATGCTGGAACTGCACGGCAGGTCAACACTGCTCCACCCCAGGTCAAAACAAACCAGACGGGCCGTGTGATGCTAGGTACTACTGCCCGCCTCGCTCATCCAGTAGCACAGAGGTTGAGTGCCCTCCAGGGGCATATTGCAAAGGGGGCAACGCCGTTCCAGAATTATGTCCCACGGGCACGTATCAGCCTAATACTTTGAGGACCTCACGTCAGGACTGTATCGACTGCACTCAAGGTGATTTGAAGAATAAGTTGTAGTGAAACGACTTTTTGTATTCTGGAATTTTATGTGGTCGTGATGCTATACGTCGCACTCGGGTAGCAAATCTGTCCCTGCCACTGAAAAGTGCGCCATTCTTCTACCATACGAAATTCAGCTTTTTCCATGGATGGGGTTCTACAGAAATTCCGTGATACCAGACACTTTCCTTAACCGATTGTCTAGTCAGAGAAATGTTGCTAATTCATTCCCTCCGTGCAAAAGTAGGTGTGTAAATGTAAATTTGTACTACCGCATTGTAATCTCGATTCTATTTCTGTATTCCCTTGACAATGGAGTCATGAGGACTACGAAACGTAGAGTATTAAATCTTTCATTTTCTCTTGACTGAATTAACAGGGAAATATTTCATCCGTCTGAACGCAGTGAAGACGAATGGAAAATATTGTCTAATTCCTCCTCCTTTTTCAGCCTACTATTGTGACAGCCCTGGCCTATCCAACGTAACAGGGCCCTGTACAGCGGGGTGGTACTGCCCCACCGGCTCGACCACACCCACTACCCTGGAGTGCCCCATTGGGTTCCACTGCCCAGAGGCCAGCAGCCTCCCTAAACCGTGCGCCTCCGGGTTGTATGCCAACAGATCGGGGGCAGGAGCTTGTGAGATTTGTCCCGCGGGGTACTATTGCACCCCTCTTGATTTGAGCCGGAATGAGAGCGTCGGGTATTTCCCATGCCCTCGCGGATTCTACTGTCCACAGCAGACTGGTCTCAACTGGAAGCATTGTCCGGCTGGTACCTATAGTAACCGGACAGGTCTGTCCGCTGTGTCCGATTGTATGGACTGTGATGCTGGGTGGTACTGCGGCGGAACTAACCTGACCCAACCCACTGGTGAATGTGATCCAGGGTATTTCTGTACTGCAGGTAAAGTCGCTCGCTTTGTTTTTATTTATCGCTGCAGCTCGAGAAACGAGAAAAATGTACGACGCATGCTCAAAAGAAAATAGTGGTTTTATGCCTCACAATTACTATTAGAGCGTTCAAGTCGAAGCCATAGGTTGAAGAGACGACTAGGAAACGAATGCCAGTGACAGACACGTATTTATAAAGCGAGATTAGGGTACTTTTATGTACGTGTGCCCGCCATTTCAGCGAAGGCCCTCAAATTGATGTCACCAGAGCCTCCCCTGCAAGACGACGAGTCGGGGAGCTCTGGGTTCGAGAATGATATTGCGACAGAGATCTCCTTGCTTGAGCATGGGTAGTTAATATAGCGGTATTCTTTTCTTTACTTTTAGGCGTGTCTGTCCCAAGACCATACATCGATAGTTACAACAATACAAACGGCACATGCCCCGAACCACACTTCCTCGGTCAGTATACCGGTATCGGGGACATATGTCCACCGGGGACGTACTGTAGGAAGGGATCTTCAACACCATCGCCCTGCGCTGAGGGCTTCTACAACGATAAGCCCGGACAGAGCATATGCCTGCCGTGTCCTGCCGGGTTCTTCTGCCTCAAGAGGGCATCTACCTATAACGACACTATCTGTCCTTCCGGTTATTACTGTCCCTTGGGAACTAAATATGAAATCCAGTTCCCTTGCGCCAAAGGAACGTATAATCCTCATCGTGGCCAGATAAACGAAACAGCATGTTTGCCTTGCACAGGCGGGAAATATTGTGAAGGTACCGGGAATTCCTGGCCAACCGGATATTGCAATGCCGGGTGGTACTGTTCAGGGGGTGCCAGTACAAACATGACTATGACCCATGGGGGGAAGTGCACCGCCGGGCATTTTTGCCCTGCTGGATCTGTTGCTCCGGTCGACTGTGAGGGAGGAAAATATTGCGCCACTCCTGGGCTGCCTTCACCCACCGGACCCTGCACGGCCGGCTACTACTGCACTCGTGGGGCTAATGTCTCTACCCCTACAGATGGAACCACAGGGAATGTTTGCCCGCGGGGTAAATACTGCCCAAGTGGAGTCAATGCTCCTATATCATGTTCACCCGGTACCTACAATGATGGAACTCAAGCGACGAATAGTAGCGCTTGTAAGCCATGCACCAGGGGGAAGCACTGTAACGGTACAGCTTTAGAAACCCCAGTAGGGTGCTGCGCGCCGGGCTACTATTGCCCCCCTGGCCAAGAGTCAAAGACCCCGCCCTTGTACTTCTGTCCTAAGGGGTCAAGGTGTCCAGAGTGCTCAGAAAACCCGGAGAGGTGTCCGTCTGGTTTTTACCAAGATCTGGATGTTCAGGACCACTGTAAAGAGTGCCCAGCGCGGTACTATTGCAATGCCACACATGCCGGGGTTGATAACCCTAATGCGTATCTATGCATAGCTGGTCATTATTGTCCCAACGGGACTCAATTTGCCGAGCAGTATCCCTGTGCCATCGGTACGTTTAGTGATGCAAGTGGTTTAGAGAGACAGGACCAGTGTACGAGCTGCCTTCCAAGAAAGTACTGTGGTGTTGCTGGTCGGACGACGCCAACAGGGAATTGTGCGCCGGGGTATTTTTGCAAAAAAGGTAAGAGACACGCCCTGTACCTCCTGCAGTCAGATTATGCCTCACGGCGCACAAAAAAACAAAGGGTTGTTTGCCATAATAAAATGTTCTGAGAGGAGAGCGAGAATGACGACATAATTAGGCTTGTTACGATTGTGAAGTGGCTATAACATGTGAAGTGGCTTATAACATCGCGAATGCTAGTTTTTCAGTTTGACCACAACTTGTTCAGTAGCCTGCTAGCAGGCGTTGGTTGGCTTTTTTTAGGTGGTTTTACGGCGAGAAACGAGCGAGAATCCCGACGCGGGCGCCATCTTGGACGGGTCAAAACTCGGTCTGGGGCCCCCCTCGTTTTGTCACTCGCCCCAGACCGAATTTTGTACATCGCCAGCATCGGGATTCTCGCCGTAAAACGACCTAAAAACAGCCAACCAACGTCTGCTAGCAGGCTACTTGTTCAGTTGAGTGCACATTCACGCGTCGAATGCAATGAGTCGTGCCAACATGCACGTTTGAAAATCAGAATCGAAAAAAATCTCTTCCAGCTGTTGAAACTCCAACCTTTCTGTATTTCTCCATAGGTGCAAAAACGGCCACACCTATCCAGGGAAATGATGCTAATATCTGTCCAGCGGGCTCGTATTGTGGAGAGGGGACACAAAATCCTGTCCCCTGCCCTGCAGGGACATTTAGCAACCTAACAGGTGAGAAAGACTGGTAAACTGAGTCCTCTTTGTCAAATCTAAGATAGCGGAAGTCATAGAGTCAATGTCATTGCACAGGGATACCGTACGTGATAATAGCGAGTCATTCCACTACATGCGGTATCCCTGTGCTATCAAAGTAGTCCGCCAATCATCATAGTCAGCCTGTATCAGCCGCCATTTTGACAGCATAGCAACATGCTGAGTTTGGGAAAGCATCCATTTTCATCGGCTGATTTAGAGAATATAGAGCCATTTTCTCTATTGCATTTGGTAAATCAATTCTGAAACTTTCTTTTAAGAAAGCTTCAGAAGTTAAAAATTTCCAAGTTTGAAAACTGTTCAGCCTGGTAAGAAATCAAAAATAGCATTTGCTGCTCGATAGCACACAAAAATACGTCAAATTTGTACTCATCTAGTGGCTGAAAGGTTATTTAACACTATGTTCCTCATTTCCTTTGAATCTGACTGCATTTAAGCTACCTGAATTAACCCTAAAAGAGTGTAAGATCGTGACATTGCCCTTCAAACAGTTTAACTGTTGCTTTCCAGGTCTTCATAATGAGTCGGAGTGTACGGATTGTACAGGCGGCTTTTATTGTGAGTTTCCAGGCCGTACAATAGTCACTGGTAGTTGTAAACAAGGCTACTTCTGCAGTCCGCGCTCCAAGTCCAAAACGTCCGAAATTTGCCCTGCCGGTAAATACTGTCCGACCGGGACGGAGGTGCCGAAGAATTGTGTTCCAGGCACGTACTCTAATACTACGCGTCTTTGGAGTATTGAACAGTGCACTAACTGTACCGCGGGGAAATTCTGCTATGACCACGCCCTTACCGCGCCGACAGGGCCATGTAAGGCTGGGTACTACTGTCCGGTTGGCTCACAAGTGGAGGATGCTGTGCCGTGTACTATTGGGCTTCACTGTCCTGAAGGTGAGATCAGTCTCCCTTTTCTCTTTTCCCGCGCTTTCCTCCTTTCTCGTGATCGTGATCGTTGCCCTACGAGGGAAGTTTCTTCCGCGCTATGAATCTTTTGACTCTCAAGGTATTGCGCTTGCCTTTGTTATTGTAGGATAATTTAATTAAGCATCAGAGCACAATATTCTATGACTTTATTGGCACAATAGAGCACGCGTGATGTTGGGAGAGACACGAGAACGTTGTAAAATCTCGAGCCGCAGGCGAGCATAGATTTGGACCAATCAGAGCGCACGTTATATCGTAACTATATTATAATATCAGATCAACCAGGAAAGAGCCCGTCACTTTGTGACGAAAAGAGTTATCTACAGTGCTGAAATATACTTAACGATGCCCTCCATTTATACAATCAAGCTTCCATATATTTGAAGTCCGGGCAGGCGTATCACTTTAATCAATTTCTTCACTTTATGTTGTGGGTTTCCTGTGTGTTCGCGCACACCAAAAAAGAGGCGTGAATATTTTCTGTGACATTAACAGTGAGATTTATAATACAATGGACGTTCTTTGCGTGATTTAATTACATGCGAGGATCAATGAGATGATCATGTTTTCAATTCTCACCACTTATCATTAGAGTCGGTAAGCTAGCCTGAATTGTCCCTTCACTCTCGATCGTACCTCACTTTGCGAGATGAGACGTCTGAATTCACCACGAGATTTCCTCGAGAAATTATCAGTAATTACTGACCCAAAAAATGTCAGTAGCATATGATTGGCTGCCTTTCTCAGGCACCATCCACACTACGCCGGCTAAATGTGAAAACGCACAAGAACGTCAGCTAAGCGCATGTGCGAAAAAGAAAAACGAGAGCCCGCGGTCATATTTTCCTCACAGACGTGTGGTACGACGTCATAGTTTTCGAAAAGATCCGTTTTCGCCGTCCACACTAAAACGCGTAGCCGGCGTTTTCAAATTTATTCACTTTCGGTAGCGTTTTCGAAAAGCTCCGTTTTCGGTGGGAAATTTAGCCGGCGTAGTGTGGACGGAAGGCACGACCGTATAAAAAATTAGCCGTTTTCAAATTTAGCCGGCGTAGTGTGGACGGGGCCTCAGTAAGATATGCAGTTAAACGATTCCATGACAACGCACGCTCCCCCAAGCAAAAAGCGTGCGAAAACCAAACCAAACAACCAGGCGCCACAACTGTTGAAGAAGGCATGTGTACTATTACAAAGATCAGGAAGCCCGAGTGACATTGACCAGAGTAATCGGTTATTGCTTAACAACAGCTTAAAATGTAACCTTTTTTGTTCCATGTTGTACCAGTTGCTCCTATTTGCAGTAATAGGAGTAAGAAGGAAAAAATCCATTCCCCTTTCTTGTCTTTATTATTATTATGCTTTGCCATTTCATCGCTTTTGCTAAGGTTTTTGATGTGCTATCTTCGTTTTTCTCTCTTACAGGAAGCAGACAACCCATCGACTGTCCTGAAGGCACGTTCACCAACATTACAACCGCCGCCTCCTGTCAGGAGTGTCCAGCGGGCTTCTACTGCGTTCCAGAGAACGTCACTTCCGGTGACCCAACTTCCGGTTACCATATTTGTCCAAAAGGTTACTACTGTCCCGCTGGGACGGGACGCGACTGGAAGCCGTGCCCAAGAGGTAGGTTGCGTTCCAGAGAACGTCACTTCCGGTGACCAAACTTCCGGTTACCATATTTGCCCAAAAGGTTACTACTGTCCCGCTGGGACGGGACGCGACTGGAAGCCGTGCCCAAGAGGTAGGTTTCGAGACAGCGTTCGCAGCGGAGCGTTTCGAAAACGAAAATCATTGGCCTCCCGTCCATTTTTCAGGACATCGACACGGTGTGCATAAATAGATAAACAGAAAAAAAAAACGAAAACGCAGGAAAATGGATTAGTCACTAGTTCGAATGTGTATCTTTTCAAAAACGGATACAATGAAAAGTTTGCGACTAGCCGTCGAATTTTAGTCATAAAATGGAATAATATTTAATCGCAAGCATTCCAACTTGCGTGAAATCTCAATGCAATTTGCTTGGAAAGCAAAAGTGTAAAGCCGGTTGGGTTCAGATTGTCCCGCATTTGGACCTCCGGTACCTATCTTAAAAAGTCTACCACCTCTTTGTTATTGTTTTCATTCGATATTAGGAGACGAATTACGTGTAGAAATCTCGAAATAAACTTGATTTTCCGACTTTAATGAAAATATCGCACTACATATTGCGTAAATCAGCCGATGGAAATGGATACTTTCTCTGGCTCATTATGTTGAGGCTGACAAAATGGAGGCTGACACAGGCTCTTAGTATCACCATTTACACCACCAACTAAGTGTCCCTTCTCAACAGGTTCCTACAATGATGTCACTGGCCTTCAGCAGTCATCTCAGTGCAAGTACTGTCCCCCCAGATATTTCTGCCCTAACCCTGCTATGACCATGTTCTCACAGCTATGCGAGGGGGGATATTATTGCGAGCTTGGCTCGGATATTCCCAACCCTGTAAACAACTTGAATGATTCTTCTCTTTATGGCAACTGCACTGCGCTGTATGAGTTACACAAAGGTCAGTAGTCAGTGAGACCGGGAGATTTTCTTATTGCTACAATCAAAATAAGATTACTTTATGTTCTCTTGCCTCCTCTTTCACAGTTACTTTAAAGACGTTTTGTTGTACACAGACATAGACCTGTCTACCCTGCTAGCAGAGGTTTTTTCTGTCAGTCTTTTATTAGCTAGCGAAGTTGTTCGCGTGTCCGGTATGCCCAACAACCAAAAGCGACATACCAGGCACGCGACCAACTTTGCTAGCTAATAACAGGACAGAAAAAAACCTCTGCTAGCAGGGTAAGACCTGTCTCGATAGATGCAAGAAAAACTTCACGAATTCTGAATATGGAGATATTCGTAACAAATTCCTTGTGTTATTTTTTCTCCTCTCTTTTGTCCAGGAATTGGTGGTGTGTGCCCCGAGGGCCACTTCTGTCCGGCAGGATCCTCACAACCCCTCGGTTGTCCAGCCGGAAGTTACCAAGACAAGAAAGGCATGACGTACTGTGAACCGTGCCCACCAGGTTACTTTTGCCACGTGAACTCTACTACTTACGTCACTTCCGGTTGCCCACCCGGAAGTTATTGCCCAGAGAATACCACGCATGCGCGGCAGTACCTCTGCCCCGCAGGCACATTTAACGCTCTGCCGAATCAGAAGGATCCAAGTGCGTGCTCGCTTTGTACTGGTGGGAAGTATTGTGAAGGGAGCGGTCTTAGTGAGCCTACTGCAGACTGTATGGGAGGATGGTTCTGTCCGAATGGATCGTCTAAGGCCACGCCCGATGGAGGTAAGACTATAGAGCAGATTTCGTATGACTGTGAAAAGTGTCGCGAAAGAGTTAGAGCAGATTTCGTATGACTGTGAAAAGTGCCGCGCCGCGACCGTACCGCGACTACGCGATTTCAGTCCGTATCTACAGCAGGCCAGGTTCCGTACCGCCACCGCGACTGTACCGCGCCGTGTCACAGTACTTTTCACAGTCATACGAAATCTGCTCTGTTGTTCAGTATAAGCTATACGCCTTTTTTGGCTGCTACGTTTGTTTGTGAGCTGTTGGGGAGTCCAATTTCCCAACAGTAACCTCCAAGCATCATAAAGAATCTTGTGCAGAATTTGTGTATGCTTTATCAAAAGAAGTAAAAGCCATCGACACTCCTTGAATAAAAAGCCCCGCCCGCCTGTCTGTCGATCTGTCAAAATCGTCATGTCACGTCAAAATCACTTTAAATCAAGAACTTAATGGGGTTTATCGTTTTTTAAAGTTCTGGTTTTGGTGAAATGGTATCCAGTCAGTTCTTTATCATTTTTGTGGGCTAATTGCTCGTGCTAGCTTCAATGTAAGCAATGATATTCTCTAACTAATACGATCTGTGGCTGTAATCTTTCCCAGGTCAGTGTCAACAAGGTTACTTCTGCCCTAATGGATCCGCAGCCCCAATACCTTGCACTCGTGGCGAATACTGCCCTACTGTTGGTCTGCTTAAACCCTTCTATAGCTGCGAGGGGGGATACTCGTGCGGTAATAAGGCAACTGGACCCAAGCCAACGGACGGTGTGACGGGGAATATTTGCCCCAAGGGTCACTATTGCCCACGAGGAACGCCAAATGGACCAATCAAGTGTCCACAAGGGACATTTGCTAACGAAACAGGCTACAGGTAAGTTTGCTCAGTAGTCCTTAGCGTCAGAGAAACGTTTGTGATTGGCGGTTTTTTTCCCGCCATTTTTGGCGCGCGTGCGTGCAACACAGGAAGCCCACAATAAATATTTTGCTGAGCTACGGAGTTCTCTCGATGTCACTACACGTAATTCTTCTGCTAATACCAAATGAACTCAACGGACAATTAACCATTATCCTCCGAGATTGCGCAGAATATCGTCTGATACTTAGCCGACGAGGGACGAAGTCCCGAGTTGGCTAAAATCAGACGATATTCTACAAAATCGAGAAGGATAATGGTTTTATTATTCAGCACATCGATAGCACAAAAACCCCCGAAAAACATGACTTGTGTGTATTATTTACTAGCTCAAAACATCATTTTTCCCCTTCAGAGACGGATATCGCAGGATAGCTGTCATGTACAGAAGACAGCTATTGGCGTTCCAATGACCATATTTGGGCAGTGCATCGATGTGCTGAATAATAACGTGTCTTATATTATTCACTAGCCATGGCACCATTTAAATTGTTTTTGTTCAATTTTAGGAACGAGTCCGACTGTCACGACTGCACAGAGGGCTGGTACTGTGACGCACTGGGACTAGAGAAACCCAAGGCACAATGCGCACCGGGATACTACTGCAACGGCCGGGCCACTCACAGCCAACAACATCCGTGCCCAGTGGGACATTACTGCCCTACCGGCAGTCCGGGCCCCACGCCATGCGGTGCCGGGTACTATCAAAATGATGACCTCCAGTGGACTTGCAAATTATGTCCCTCCGGGTTCTATTGTAATGACACCAACGGGCCTGTGGTTCACTACGCAGCAACTGAGTGCACTGAGGGACATTATTGCCCTAATGGGACCCGATATTCAACTCAGTATAAGTGCCCTCCAGGGACCTTTAACAACCGCACAGGCATGGATGATCTCGGTGATTGCTTGGCTTGTACAGGGGGGTACGCGTGTGACGAGTGGGGATTGACGCGACCAAGCAGACTTTGTGGAAAAGGGTATTTCTGTCGTGAGGGTGCTAACATGACCACGCCCAATCTTGGCAGTAGGGCGAATATTTGTCATCCAGGGTTTTATTGTCCAGGAGGTGAGTTTTCTTGCAACAGAACCCTCTTGGCCGTCCTAGGAAGGTGTCTATCTTACACTTTCTTTATTTGCATGATCAACAGGCTTACCAAAGATGGACATAGAAAGGTCTATAATCTTACAGTTTCTTTATTTGCATGACTAATTTAAGATGGCCAAATTAATTCGGCGTCCGATCGTAATTGTTTCAAATTGGTACAAAATTATGGATTCCTTTGAAATGGGCTTAATATTTATTGAAGCCTTGAAAGAAGAGTCTTCCAACAAGTATACTATTATTTAGTGTTCTAAAGAAAAAGGAACTGAAACTTGCATTACATAGGCATTCTTGCATATAAGATTATATAGCTTTTGCTATGAAATTTCCAAGTTTGAAAACTGTTCAGCCTGAACAGAAATCCAAAAAATATTTTCGTAATCTAATTCCATCCGCTCGATAACACACGAAAATACTCCAAATGTGTGCTCATCTAGTGGTTGAAAGGTTATTTAACAAACCTAGACGATTATTTTGCTCATTTCGTTTGAATTTGACTACATTTACAGCTGTTTTGAGTATTCTGCGAACTCTCGCGTTCGACTTCCAATGGCGTTCTGGCTTCCGTCAATCAAACTCTCGGGTCTCATTTGAGTCTTAGCCGACCGTAAATTAGGCCATTTGTTTAAATAAAGATGGTAAAAGATGCTGTGTGTTAGGGCATTTCACTATAGGATGGCGAATAGCTGAATTCTATGTATTCTCCAAAGAGTTTCAAAGTTGATTGACGGAAGCCAGAAAGCGGTTTGACGGTTTGAAAGCGATCTCGAGAGTTCGCAGAATACTCACAAAACAGCTGTAAGCAAACCTAAATTTGCCTCAAAATCGTGAAACTGCTGCTTTAAATACATTTGCTATCAGTTCCTTGCGCATCATTTGTGTATTTTATTCATGCCAGGTTGTGCGGAGCCAGTGCCGTGTCCCGCAGGTACTTATAGCCCCGAGCTGGGATTATCCGAGATGGCTCAGTGCCTTAATTGCAGCGGCGGCGAGTTCTGTAACGAGACAGGCAAGACAACTCCAGCAGGCAAATGCAGCCCAGGTTACTACTGTCCTATTGGGTCAATCTCGAAAAAGGCGGTAAGAAAACTCAACATGATTTTTATGAACTCCGCCATGGCGCTGAACTAGGAACATATAACTTAGTTGAAACATGTAACACTATCCCACAATATTTAAAAGAAAATTAAGTGAATTTTTTTTAGATATTTTAATGACTGAAAATCGGTATATCAATGCTGATGAAATATCTATATTGATTTAAAAGAAGACATAGGTTATGACTTTCTCATTTATTTTTTCCTCACTTAATTCCTTTACTTTATTGAAATCTTTTATTTATTTGAAAATTTAAGCTATGAAATATATATCTAATCTGTATGCAATTAGTTACTCTGAGAAATCTGTAATCGCGATCTGTAAGACTGGCCCGCCTCGATTAGCTTGCACTACCTGCGGGTCAGTCCATTTATTTACTTTTATAATAGAAATATGGAAATAAATGGTGATAAATGAGAAAAATCTAACTTTATTTTGGGGAATTCAAGGTGTCAAAAACCGACAAAACTTTCCCACGATCAAAATTTCCAAACGGGAAGGTGGGAAAACCCGACTGTTAGGGAAGTACATCTTCATGAGAAAGTGTCCTTTCCTTGTTCATTTGCGCAGGTGATTTGTCCAGAGGGACACTATTGCCCACAAGGGACTCAACATCCACAGCCCTGTCCATCGGGAACATATTCCAACGGTACTCAGCTGACAGACAGCAAAGAGTGCATCCAGTGCCAAGAAGGGTATTACTGTGACAGCACAGGGCTCACAAAACCAAAGGCCCAATGTGATCCAGGATTTTACTGCCCCAGGGGCCAAAATACGAGCAATCCTTTTCCTTGCCCTGCTGGTAAGCATTGTCCCTTGGGGTCACCATCACCTAAGGACTGTGCAGCAGGGACATACGCTGACTACCCCATGGCGTCCGAGTGTAAAACGTGCCCTCAGAGATATTATTGTGTACCGGAATCAGTAGTTGCAGGTAAGGTTTTATTTGTTTGTTTGTCAGAACATTTGCTTGTTTAATTGTTAACTCGTGGATGTCCGAACGACAGGAACGAGTTATACTCAGGGGACGAAAACGGCGTTGTCGTGATCGAGGTCAAGCGATCTCTTACCACAGGAAACCCACCAAGACCCGGAATGATAATAGGCCATATAGACTAGGCTAGCTGTGGGGATACCAAGTCTTCTTAGTATTTAATTCAAGATAATGTGTACACCACTGATTATCAGTTTTAACTTTATGCATTGACTGAAAAAAGATTTACAATATACTATAGTTGACGGCTCACCATCCACGAGTTCGCCATTGTGGCGCTTTGATTCAATAGACCGAAACGGCTAACGGTGTTTACATCTTGTTGCCACCCAATTCAGTTCATGTGATGATTCCTTTGGGTAGTAACAATTGTCAAATTTTTATCGCTTGACCGATTGCACGAGTGTATGTGCAGAACTAGCAAGACAAAAGTATCCACCCAAAGGAATCATCACATGATCTGAATTGGGTGGCAACAAGATGTAAACACCGTTAGCCAATTTGGTCTATTGCGGCGCTTTCGGATTTATGTTTTTTTTTAGTCGTTTTGTTGTAAACTTTTATGTGGGGCCATTAGGTACTGTTAACTTGTATTTTCAACTACCCCTTAGGGGACCCTGACTCTGCTAAGCACCTCTGCCCCGAAGGTAGCTACTGCCCTAACGGTACTGGACACGACTGGGTTCCCTGCCCCGCCGGGACCTACAACCCCCAGAAGGGCGTAGGTCGAGAGGAAGACTGCACCCCTTGTGATGGCGGTAAGGTCTGTACTCAGAGCAACCTGACAGCTCCTAATGGTGATTGTGACCCAGGATACTATTGTGTTTCTGGCGCAAATCAACCTAATCCTACCATGACGAACCTTACACATTGCCCAGCAGTGTTTCACCACTTGGCCGTTGGAGGTGAATGTCCTAGAGGGCACTTGTGTGTTGGAGGCAGTAAAATGTATAAAGGTGCGTTGAGTTTTCATCGAATAGCGCTTCTTTCCTATCTTGGACTGTCCTACTTCTTTTTTCTCCAGCACGGGGTACTGCTATTTGCGTCTCCTTATTTATTTATTTTATTATGTGCGCTGCAAAGTTGTGTTCCGAAGGTCCAAACGCTACGTTTCTGGGGTAAACGAGTAGTTGCTACGACTTTTGGAATTCTGCGTGCCAAAAAGCTAGTCTCCACGCTTGAACGCAAATAGCAGTAATACACCATACACATTTTTTTCACAGCCCGTTTTTCTGTGGCATTTGATAGCACTACTTCCTCCTTAACACCATTATCTGGCAGTTCTCAAAGGAGCTCAAACTTTTGAATAACAAAACAAATTCGATGGGGATTCTGGTAGTAGTGGTATCAAGATGTAATAAGTGAAATTATGAATTGCTGCGTGCCAAAAAGCTAATTGTTTTCTCCAAGTGTTTTCTGTCTCGCCTCGAACAACGCGCAAAATGTTGTTTTCCACGCTTGAACGCAAATGGCAATAATACACGATACACATTTTTGTTGTCACAGCCCGTTTTCCTGTGGCTTTGGGAACAGTTTGCAACGCCGCAACGCAACTACTTCATACAAATTTGACTCTCTAACTCTTATATCTTTTGCAGGTTGCGCAGCTGGTACATATAATAATCAAGAGCGGCGTGCCTCATGTTTCGACTGTCCAGCTGGATACTACTGCTATGCCAACAGCACGGATTTCACGCCCTACCCCTGCCCTACCGGACATTACTGCCCCTTAAACACCCCCCAACCCTACCACAAGCCTTGCCCACCGGGTACATACAATCCCAAGACCGGATCAAACTCATCATTGGATTGTATATCGTGCGATGGCGGAAAGTATTGCGCAGGGTATGGAAATTCAAATCCTACGAATTCTTGTGCACCAGGATATTACTGCAGTGGCGGCAATGATGGACCAAGGCCCGGTAACGGTGAATGCCAAAAAGGGTACTATTGCCCGATAGGGTCATTCAATATGACTCTGTGTGACCCGGGCAAATACTGCGACGCCACGGGACTGTACGCTCCTGTTGACGGCTGTGATCCTGGATACTTCTGCCCTCGGGGCTCTGACTCCCGCCAGAAAAATGAATGCCCTTCTGGCCAATATTGCCCTAAGGGGAGCGCTGTTCCCATATCTTGCGATCCGGGATTTTACCTTCCTGGTGTGGGGCACGAAAACAAGTCGGAGTGCATTCCGTGTCAAGCGGGAAAATATTGTAACATCAGTGGGCTCGATGCACCTCAGGGTGATTGCGATCCCGGGTATTACTGTCCTCCCGGACAGTCTGTTTCTTCACCTTCATCTTACGGGTGTCCCAAAGGACATAATTGCCCTGCTGGATCGCCTGATCCTGTCAGATGTAGAAACGGTACTTATCAAGAGAACATGTATCGATCCAATTGCGATGAATGTTCCGCGGGGTACTACTGCGATAATACGGCCTCAGCGGTAGAGTCCCTGGCTGGACGTGATTGCCCGACTGGTCATTATTGTCCGAATGGTACAAGGTTTTCCACAGAATTCAAATGCCCGCAAGGGACGTGGAGCAACAAGACACGGCTTGTGAGGGAAGACCAGTGCACTGAATGCCTGCCGAGGTAGGTCTGTCTGTCTTTCTTTCTGTCTGGTTTCTGCTTGTCTCTCCGTTTCCCTGTCCATCTATCAGCTGGTCTGGACAGTTTTGTTTGACTATGTGGCTTTACCCAGACCGTCAACGTGTTCTGCCTGTCGTTCTGCATTGCCATCGGCCCACTTTTCGACACAATTCACTCGATAAGCTGCGCTAAAAAGCTTTTTATTTGCTTTCCAGGTACTACTGTTTGCAGACAGGTCTTTCAGAACCCGAGGGACTATGCTACGCTGGCTACTACTGCAACGGCAGCATCGGGCAGCCCAACCCCTCTAACTTTAAGTGTCCTGTGGGCCATTATTGCGAGGAGGGGAGCCATACACCTACTCCGTGTCCGAGAGGCTCCTTCGCCAACACCAAAGGGAACAGGAACGTGTCCGACTGTAAACCGTGCAGTCCCGGGCACTACTGTCGTGCTAACGAGACTGTCATAAGTGAGAGACCATGTGACGCTGGATATGTTTGCATATTAGGTAAGAATACCACAGGGATACCAAAATGTGCGTGGTAAACGTTTTTTAGTCTGGTCATTTGCCATTTTGTTGCTCCGACATTTTTCGCTAACAGTAGGCTATAACTTATAGCCTACTATTAGCTCAGTCAATCAGAATGCGGCATTGACAATAGACCACTAGTGTGATTTGACTTCGGTGTGTTTCGCACGCCAAAAATAGCCAGGCATAGTCATTAGATGGGGGAGACAAAATTGCACGAAATGAATGCGGACACTGTAATTGCTTTCCCGGATTGCAGCTAATTTATTCAACCTGTATTCAATCTGCAGGATCGGAAACCCCCACGCCTACAGATGGTAAGCAAGGCAGACCGTGCTCTGAAGGCCACTTTTGCACCAAAGGCACAGTCAAAGAAGAACCTTGCGAGCCTGGAAAATATGCGCGTACAGCCGGTCTATCCCTGTGTAATCCCTGTCGAGTGGGCTACACATGCCCAAACACGACCACTATCCACCCCATTCCCTGCTCCTCAGGGCATTATTGCCCCGAAGGGACTTCTCTACCATTGGGAGAAAAGTGCCCAGTTGGGACCTATTTGCCAACTCAGTTGGGTCACGCCAAGAATGAGTGTCTCGCTTGCCCACCAGGTTATTATTGCGACACGCCCGGTCAAGCAAACGCCACAGGGTTGTGCCTGGAAGGGTATTTATGCGGAGGGGGCGCCGTGTTCAAGGCCCCTAATGACACTAGTGACCCCGTCAATGGCCCTTGCCCTGCAGGGAAATTCTGTTTAGAGGGGACCACTAATGGTACTAAATGCCCTATTGGAACCATGCGTCCTTTCCGGGGTGGAAAATCACGTGCGGATTGTCTGCCTTGCTCTGGTGGGTATTATTGCGACGAACCGGGAATGATTGCGCCCAAAGGAATGTGCAGACAAGGATATTTTTGCACTCCAGAAGCCGAAACGACTAACCCTACCCCTACCGGGTACGAATGCCCAAGAGGATATAAATGTGGAAATGGGACCGTTCACCCGTTCGGGTGTCCACCCGGCGAATACCAAGGCAATATGCAGAGATATGTTTGCGAGCCATGCCTGCCAGGTACATACTGTTCGGCTAATACGTCCGTTCCAGTGCCTTGTCCACCGCATAAATACTGCCCTATAGGGACAGCGGAACCTATATTTTGCCCTAATGGAACCTATACCTCGTTTGTGGCGACAGGACTTGCTTCTTACACGGATTGTAATCCGTGTATTAATGGATCCTACTGCCAGAGGGGTGACATAGCTGGCAAATGCGCTGCTGGTCGTATATGCTACGAGCGAAACGGAAAGCCGGATCCTGATGGCTCTGATCGCAGCCTCGCGATCTTGTGTCCAGTAGGACATTACTGTCCGGCAGGGGCCATCAAAGGAGTAAAGTGCAGCCAGGGGCTAGTGATACCATACGAGGGTGCTAGATCCGAAGAAGAGTGCAAAACATGCCCGCCTGGGTATATCTGCGTGGAAGGTAGTTCTACACCAGAGCCCTGTTATGCTGGGTATTACTGCAAGGTTAACGAGTCTGCCACTCCATGTCCGGTACAAACGTACTCTAATGCTACAAGAGCTTCTGATATCACGACTTGTAAGCCTTGCCCGGCTGGCTACTGGTGCAACGTTACAGGTAAAGTAAACAGGAATCTTCATTTTGTCCGTCCGTCCGTTCTTCTGTCGGGCCCTCTGTGAAAAGTTAGGCTATTCTGTTATTTCAGTATTTATATAAAAAGCAACAACAAAACCTTAGGACCAATGATGCTAATTTTTTCGCTTACTAGTGAGATAAATTTCAACACTAGAAGATAAATTTCTTATCTGTGCGCTCCCATGTAATATACTCTATACATTCAATGTGCCGCACTGTTTTCCAGGTATGGCGGATCCCAGCGTAAGCCCTTGTCCAGTCGGTTTTTACTGCGTAGAGGCAACACTGCAGCCCGAGCCCTGTCCACCAGGAACCTACAGAAGCAACAGCGGTGCTAGAAACATCACGGACTGTCACCTCTGCCCAGCTGGCTTCTTCTGTCCGCAAGTCAACGCCAGCCGTTACGGTGAGCAGTGCCCGGAGGGGTCATTCTGTCCCCCGGGCAGCAAGGCGCCTAGGGAGTGCCTAGCCGGGTACTTCTGCAACCGATCTATGAGTCAGGAGCCGTGTCCGTCGGGAAGTTACTGCCCTGTGAACTCTTCCCAGCCTATACCGTGTCCAGCCGGCCACTACTGCGACCCCCGACTGACCTGTTATGCTAGCTCGTGGAATGTGAGTTGTTATAATGGTTCGGCGAAACCAGCAGGTGCTTGCACCCCCCGGATTTGCCCATTAGGTACGTCAAATATCTTGTAGCTAGCCCCAGGGTTCGTACGCGTCCTGGAATATCCTGGATTTTCATTTCCTTCCTGGAAAGTCCTGGAATTATAATTAAAATCCTGAAATACTCCTGAAAAAATTCAAATGTGGTTGATTCAGACAGTTTCGTGATTGTGGATTTGGGCTGCAAATTATGACATCTTCCAGGCTTATCATGTTTGTTTGTTTTTTCCTTTTTTTTGGGGGGGGGGGGAGGGGGTACATTTCTACCCAATTCTTGGTTTGACATTTCTACCCAATTCTTGGTCACTGGCGGCCATGTTGGTGGTGCAGAACAAAATAAAGTTCATTTGCTCCTTTTATTCAAGTCACCAACGTGGCCGCCGTGCTTTTGTTATTTTATTCCCAAAGGAATGATCGCAAATCAAGAATAATAGCTTCTGGAAAATTAACTAAATTTTGGATTTTTGTCATTCAGAAAGCGTACGAGCCCTGTAGCCCCCTCCGCAGACATCTGGTCTCCTTTTTTACGTTCTGGTTATATATCAAGATATTTCCCTTGAAAAAGTGTCGACTTTCTTCAACTTCCTTATAAGGAAATATCTACATACCATATTTGGAATCCCAGTAAGTTTTTCACTATTTTTTTGGAGTAGAAAGCTTAAATCTCAACCAAAACTCAGATACACTCAAAAAAATATGTTATGTGCATTTTCAACTGTGTTTTTCACGGTCAAGAACCTGTAAACAAGGCAGACAAGACACCACAGGAAGCCCGTTCGATCTCCAAAAAGAAGACAGCGTTATCTTGATGTAAGAGTCGAGGCCTCCTTTTTTTTGCCACGTTTCGTCAACATGAAAAAATGGTTCGTGAATGATGTGGAGCTTATTTGAATCATGATTTCCAGAATATCTAGCACCCTGAACAAAGTTAGAAAGCTAGATATTGAAAAGGAGTTTGATATTTTGTGGTGAAGTTTCGTAGAGGTTCATTTCAGGATCCAAGCAAAAAGGCAAACAATCCGAAACAGGCAAACAGTGGTCAGAAACTAAGATTATAAAGACCAACATGAGCAAAGAAAAATCGGCTTAAGCCCAGCGCAAAAGTCGAACTTCAGTCGAGCTTTTTCTGTCGAACCTTCCCTTTTTCAGGGGATGCGCTTTATTAGACTTTAAAATAGAAAAGTTTTCATTGTTTTGGATTGGAACGGCGCGACTCTAGACTCTAGACCTCTTGCACTAACTTGAGATGTAACCATGGATTTATATGACTCTTGTTGCCTAGGTAACCGCGAGAAACCCGGGAGTGGTAGGAAAACCTTTGATCAGACTTGTCAGATATGCCCTCCTGGTTCATATGGCAACGCCCCGGATCGACGTTCGTGCGAGACATGCCGTGGTGGAGTCATCTGCTTAGAAGGTGAATTGACCTTGTGTTTGAAAACCCTGATGAAGCACGCTCTCTAGTGTTTGATTTGTTACTGGCGGTAGTCTAACTTATAATTGATTTGGCGGTAGCCTAACTTATGATTGATTTGGCGGTAGTCTAACTTATGATTGATTTGGCGGTAGCCTAACTTATGATTGATTTGGCGGTAGCCTAACTTATGAAGTTATTTGGTGGTAGCCTAACTTATGATTGATTTGGCGGTAGCCTAACTTATGATTGATTTGGCGGTAGTCTAACTTATGATTGATTTGGCGGTAGCCTAACTTATGATTGATTTGGCGGTAGCCTAACTTATGAAGTGATTTGGTGGTAGTCTAACTTATGAATTGATTTGGTGGTAGCCTAACTTATGAATTAATTTGGTGGTAGCCTAACTTATGAATTGATTTGGTGGTAGCCTAACTTATGAAGTGATTTGGTGGTAGCCTAACTTATGAAGTGATTTGGTGGTAGCCTAACTTATGACTTGATTTGGTGGTAGCTAACTTATGAATTAATTTGGTGGTAGCCTAACTTATGAATTGATTTGGTGGTAGCCTAACTTATGAATTGATTTGGTGGTAGCCTAACTTATGAATTGATTTGGCGGTAGCCTAACTTATGAATTGATTTGGTGGTAGCCTAAGTTATCTATCGGAAGTTTATTAACCTATTGTGTTGCCTGCCTGTCATCAAATGCATCAACATGATAAAAGGGAAAGTAATACATGGTTGGTTAAGTGTTATGGCGTAGCTTCTCGCCGGTGTGGCCCGGGTTCAACTCCCTTACCCTAAGTTGCAGGGAAGACGCGAAAGAAATTTCGTTTCGTGATTTTGTCCCTTGTTGTTCTCGAGCCCTTGGTTGATTCTCCCTTACGCTGTTATTTCTCTCTTTTTTCCAGGTGCCATAACAGACAACCCTTCGACTAACGATACGAACTTCGGCCCCGACAACACCAACAGCTACATATGCCCAGCTGGTTACTATTGCCCAAAAGGAGCCACCACCCCTAAACCTTGTCAAAACGGGACGTACAACCCAGGTCTGGGCGCATCCGATCATACAGACTGCAAGCCTTGTAAAGCGAACTTTTTCAATAATAAAATGGGCCAGACCGCCTGTCAGGACTGTGGTGTTTCCTCCGTTTCCAAAACTGGGAGTGCCACTTGTGAATGCCAAGGGAGTAACCGAGTATTTAGGGTGAGTTAGGTATCGCCAAATCTTGTACCCCGAGCCCGTTTTTTTGCCACCGGCAAGATTTCAGGGTTCGGATCAGTCGGATGGACAGACTCAGACTATTGGCTTTGTTTAGCATCTTTTGAAAGGTTTGCATGCAAGTAGTAACTCATGTTAGAAATCTTGATGGCAACCTAAGAAAATTACAATATATGGACCCTTCCTATTATAGTACTCAAGGCGGTGAACTTTTAAATTTCATTTCTCCGCTCTCCGTGAGAATTTCATTGCGGGACGAACCCATGCTAACTTGTACAGGCAAGCCTGTGGCCGCGTAGCACTAAGTTCAACAGAGTGGAGATAAGGAATTAACCTTGTGTGAAAGCTAACGTGCTTATGAGCGTTAGCCCTAGTAAGCGGAGAAAGAGAAAAAATCTCTGACCCCGAGAGGGATTCGAACCCACGACCTCCGGAATTGTACATCCGATGCTCTAACCAGCTGAGCTATCCAGGTCAGACTGGGAGCAGGTCGGGGTATGCTTACTTGTAGTTTTGCCTAAAACAAACAAAAATCAAGCCAAGAGGTTCTCAACCTTTGAGTATTTTTGGCCATTTGTCATTGCTCCAAATCCTTATAAAATCTCCGTTAATTCAATCACCAAAACAGGGTTCATATATTCCTGGAAATTCAAGGAATTCTGGAATAGTCATTCCATCTTGGAAAAGTCCTGGAATTTTAAGAAATTTGCTTAAGGTTATGTAAAAGTTCTGGAATTTAACATTGACTTTTAGAATGATCAGTTTTTTGACTTAATTAAATTTCACATAAATTTCATCTGCCAAGTGACATGAATGAATCCTATTTCCAGTTAATATATTATTTTCTCGTTTTTGGGGTCCTTGATTTTTTAGTCCTGGAATAGCAATTGAAAAGTCATGGAATTTTATCGGTGCTTTCTTGTGTGAACCCTTCAATAGCGTTTGTTGCCTACGCAGGGGCGTAGCCAGCACTTATGAGAGGGGGGGTTCCAAAATTCAAAAAATAAAAAACTCCAATAGATCGGACGTGTTTTTTGCGTTCTCGCCACAGGAAACCCAGCCAAAAATATTGATGTCGGGGAAAAACTAGCGTTTGAAGAAATTTGCTACATTTTATTGGAGCTTTTATTTGTTGTCTATTAAATATTTACAATTTTAGTAGTAAGTCGGTGCGGTTTTCACATGATCGCGTGAGAAACTACAAAGTTTGTGATTGGTCGAGGACAAGATCTCTGATCTTTCAGCCAATCAGATCGCCTAGAGAAAACAATTTCGCAATTACTTGTGATGGGCCTCGCTCGCGAAAAGGAGAGATTGTGAATCACTTCGCTCTCTGATTGGTTTGTTGTTGTATTACTATCGCATTTGATTGGATAGTGAATTACTCACGAATTATTTTCACGACAGTCACTGCTCTAACAACCGTTGTGTTAACTTTTCAGCCATCAGACCGTAAATGTATTTGTCAAGAAGGATACACGGAAATCGACGGTCGTAAGGACGACTGTGTCAGGAAAGTTTATGCTATCTGCAAAGAAGCGTTCTGGAGGCGTGAAAATGGGGATTGCCTTGATCAACAGGGATGGAACAAATTTTGTGCAGTCAAGGTAAGCATATGCCTGTTATAGTAATTTAAAGGGAACCTGTCATGATACGCGCATGCTCCAGAAACGATCACTCTGATTCACCAGCAAAACTAATTAGACCATCCTTTCAGATTACCATTTAAGAATATGTAAAGGTAAAAGAATGGTCCGATGGATCGAAAAATACCGAGATTATAAACGATTGTTTTCGAGGTTTCTAGCCTTCACTGACCATTGTTACGGGACGATACTTCTTTGTTTTGAAATGCGCAGAACAGCTGCGCAGTTTCGTAACAGGCTCTTTGCACATGGAAAACAACTTTTGGTAACTCAGGCAAAGTGTTCCATTGTGTGTGCTGACCATGAGAACGATTTTTATCGCATCTCCAAGCGTTCCCGACAGATCCTGAAAATATTGCACTCGATCGTGTAGAAACCTTTACATGTCGGCCTCTTGCCTTATGCCATATGTAAAGTGGGCTTGACTTTACGATGATTGAACCTAGTTTTTGCTTCCCAAAACTGCGGAAATTCCATTTCTCACTGGACCAGGAACGTTTCGTTTGACAAGTAATTCTTTGGGAACCTTGAGTGGAGATCAGCTAGTAAAAGCGACCTTTACACTTACCGTTTTTAAAACCTTTTGAAACCATCTTTACTTGCATAGATTTTGGAGAATTTATTCCTTCATTTACTCGACCTTTAATGATTCGTTTGTGAAGCTGTATCAGATACTCGAATTGGTTTTTTTGTCACAAGTATTTCCCAACACCTCGTAGTCAGTCTCTTCGACCAACTTCAACATTCTGTCCCGTGTTTGATAAACTGCTTCCACCTCACATTATTTATTCCATTCGTTTAGTGTCTGCAATACTGAAACGTGTTGTGTTTTTGTCTTTGTCGTATATTTTCAGTGTCTGGTGCGGGATGACGGTTTTGACAAGGAAAATAGCATGTGCCGATGCATTCAGCCGAGCTTGGATGATGTATGCGACAGGGATTGTAGAAAGAGGCAGGAAAACCGACTCTGTCTTCGGTGTTCCAGTCCTAACATGATTCAGGTCATGAACTCTAACGACAACATAGTAAGTAGCACCCGGTTCACATTAGCAAAATAACACTGATAACTTAGCTTGCCGTTCTTATGTCGAGCATAACGAGCCCGTGTCAGTCACTCCTTTGTCATTGTTTCCATTCGATATTAGAAGACGATTTACGTGTAGAAAAACATCTAAAAACAAAGTTTCAGACTTTATTAACCAAGTTCAATCGAGAACATTGCTCTTTATTCTCTAAATTAGCCGATGGAATTAATGGATGCATTCTCAGACTTGGTATGTTGCTATGCTGTCAAAATGGCGGCTTACACAGGCTCAGTAACATCGGGTTCACACTACTGAGTGGACCAGATAAGCGTGGACAGGCTTAATGCATGTTATGCACAACGGCATGACCACATCCTTAACAATGACCTTCTTAATGTCAGTAAGGCCGAGTCCACACTGTTGAGATTGCAATAGCAGCGTGAGCAGTCTTATGCATGTTATGCACAACGGCATGACCACATCCTAAACAATGACCTTCTGAATGTCAGTAAGGCCGGGTCCACACTGTTGAGATTGCAATAGCAGCGTGAGCAGTCTTATGCATGTTATGCACAACGGCATGACCACATCCTTAACAATGACCTTCTTAATGTCAGTAAGGCCGAGTCCACACTGTTGAGATTGCAATAGCAGCGTGAGCAGTCTTATGCATGTTATGCACAACGGCATGACCACATCCTAAACAATGACCTTCTTAATGTCAGTAAGGCCGGGTCCACACTATTGAGATTGCAATAGCAGCGTGAGCAGTCTTATGCCTGTTATGCACAACGGCATGACCATATCCTAAACAATGACCTTCTCATTAATGACTTACTAGGTGTATCCGGGAACGTCTTTTCCTTAGATAATAAAAGATATATATTGTTTTTTGTTTTTAGGCGAAGGAATATCATCTTTCAAGCTTCAGTGAGGACTTCCAGGCGGCTTTTCTTGAGACGACGTGCGAGAATAGAAATGACAACAAATGCTACCCAATATCCATCTGCCAAATGTCAGGTAATAGCTCCCTCCAGGATCCGACCAGTAATAGACCCTTCCACGGTTTCTTGATCTTTTAAAATCAGTAAGTTCAAGAAAGTCCACCCTCATCACTGAAAAGAGCACCTGGAAATTAGTAAATGTGCCACATTTCACAGTGAAAACTCCCCCAGGGGCTCCCCAAACTTTTGCTTCGCACGAACGCAATTGGTATTAAATTTCACAACTTCACGGACCTGTATCTCCACCCTTTTAAACAGTCAAACGTAATCGGCTGTATTTAGTCTTAGAAAGTAAAGGAACTGAAACTTGCATTATATAGGCCTCTCGCCTATATAGAAAAGAAAAGAAAAGAAATCAAAAATGACATTTCACAATCCGCTTCCATCCGCTCGATATCATATAAAATACTCCAAATCTGTGCTTATCTAGCGGTTCAAACGGTTATTTAACAAATTTAGACGATTATTTTATTTACATTTACATTTAAGCTACCAAAAGTAACCCTAAAAACGTGTAAAATCGTTGATTTAATTCTTATGTATGTGTAATTGTCTTGTGAAACTAGAAACATTTTGCAGCTATAAAACGGTCCAATCAGGCTGGTAGTAATTATATTTTTGTTTGCTTCTGCAGTAACAAGTTTCCTCGGTGCATACGACGTCGATGCGTCGTATCTTATTGACTTACTGGACGGCATTTCCCTTTCATCTAATACCTCCACTGCTACTACTGTAGCTCCTTCGCCAACAAATGCTACTGTCTCAAACCGAAGACGCCGAAGTCTTCTCGCAGTTTCTTCTCCTTCCTCGCCGCAACAGAAAGGAATCGAAAATCCTGTAGTCTGTCTACTTCACGGAGCTAGAATGGTTTGGCAAATAACAAACAGCAGCTACCCTGTGTATGATACTGAAAGTCTTTATAATACCAATCCTTACTTTGACTCTGGGAAGTTTGAGGACATGAATGAGAAGCAGAAGTTGTTGACGACGAGTAAGCCTGCCACGCTTTTCGCCTTCCAGTTCAACAGTCCTGGCGTGTACGCGTTTAAATCCAGTTCCAAAGATACAAGCAAAATGGTGAGTACAACTTTCTTGATACGGTACTAAGAACTTCCAGGGAGGTTAGGCAAGGGTCGTACGGCTTCTGGAAAAACGTTGGCCTTATTCTTATCCGCTACGGTAGCGTTCGTTGCCACTTCCTACCTTCGCGTCTGATTAACCTCACGGGGTCAAGTGCTCTTGTTCGTCTTGTTGATCTTGTTGATCTTGTTCGTCCTGTCCGTCTTGTTGATCTTGTTGATCCTGTTGATCTTGTTCGTCCTGTCCGTCTTGTTCGTCTTGTTCGTCTTGTTCGTCTTGTTCGTCTTGTCCGTCTTGTTCGTCTTGTCCGTCTTGTCCGTCTTGTCTGTCTTGTTCGTCTTGTCCGTCTTGTTCGTCTTGTTCGTCTTGTTCGTCTTGTTCATCTTGTTCATCATCTCCCCAGCTCATCCGCGTCATGCCTCAAGGTGCCGCGTGCTCGTCAGTCGGCCCGTTTTTCCCGACCACACCTCGGATCGCAATTCAGAACGGTATCGGTCTAAATAGGAACATTCTTGTCATGCCTGACTGGGTCCTGATTGGTGCGATGTTGGGCAGCTTCTTCCTCTTGATGATTATCCTAGTACTTGGCCTGGTAAGTAAATAACCAAATATGCTATTCATTTGCTCTAGGCCCATGATACATTGCGTAAGGTACAAGGTAATGCGCGCGCTCTTAGCAAATAAGAATCGAGAGCGTACAACGGGTAATAATTAACACTTATTGGATGAGGTTGAGCATGATAGTGAGATTTGGCAACGCCGAGGTTTGTGTTATCTGCCGAAGCGAAGCTGAGGCGGATAACACTAACTCAAGGCGTTGACAAATTTCACTATCATGCGAAAACCGAATTCAATAATTGTTTTATTATTCAGCAACCAGGAATTCTTACCTAGCTAAACGACGTCGATGATGAGGCCTTGAAGGCGAAACGGTTTTTCAACTTCAGCTAACGTCCATTAGTATTCAATTCAAATAGCCATTGTTGATGTTTAGATATTCTGAGCAATGATCTCTCGTCAAACACCATAGCAGATTCAACGAGAATATTGGCTAAATTGGCTTTCGCCTTCGAAATGTAAACCAAGATGGCGGCCAAACCTATTGGCTTGCGTTATTACGTCATTAGAGTGCATCAATCCTAATGTCTGGAGTTTGACGTCACAAACTGCCCGCCAACATGCATTCGCTGTGTACTCTTAGCCAATCAGAATCGAGATAGTGGCATGGCTGAATAATAATAAAGGTAATTGCATGGTTTGTACATGATATTTGGTATAAATACCTACGTGATATCTCTATAATGTTTGAAATTTCGGGAGCCGCAGGCGAGTGAAATTACAAACATTTTAAGACATTTGACGAGTGGTATTTACGCCTAATAAATATCATGTACAAACCATGCGATTGGTTGTTTACATTATGACCAAGAACATTAACTGGCATTAGCAAGAATGCAGAGAACGTTTGGATCATCTTATAAGAAGTATGCGAGTCTGATTTCACATACTTGTGTTTTTCAGTTAATTTTCCGCAAGCATGGCTGGAGCAAAAAGATGTTTAGGTATCCGCGATACAGAGTACTTGCACAGCGGTATAATTTCGACGATTATGCGTCAAAGGGATCGACGGTACATCCTGCTAAGAAATACCACACCAGAGAAGCAGCGCTCAAAGCACTAGAACCAGGCCCCACCAGCGCCATTGAACCACAGCCAACCCCTGGTGAGTCAGTAAGAATTTTGAAGGACAGTTCTCAAGCAGCTTTCACGCGCAGGGGCAGACCATCAATGTCGAGCGCCTACTCGTGCCTACCCGCGCCTACCTGTGCCTACCCGCGCCTTAATGAAATCAGTTACTCACGTCTGAGTAATTGCGACTGAGTAATTAAAGCCTGTGTTCTTCATTTCTTGCAGCGGAAATGGAAGTAAAGAGCGACGAGTTCTGGGATTACGACCAACAGGTCGACCTAGAAGGGTTCACGACAGGGGAATTCTACACCGTCCTGTCCAAGCAGTCCCGGGACGTGACCGCTGCGATCTCAAGACAGAAGGACCAGGCTAAACAGCTGTATCAGAAGATTAACCAGCAGTCAGAGGGCATCAAAGGACTGTGGATCGCAAAGCTGAACCTACGAGGACGATCTGCTATGGCTACGGCCGAAGATCTACAGTCTTATGAGGCCAAGAAAGAAGAGGTGGGTGGTGTATTTGGAACTACAAAAACATACTTGGAAAAATACACGTCAAAATAATTCAAAAACGGCATCCGATTGTCATCCGATTCCAGCTATAACGCGCGCGCGCTGCATGTCGGTAGATGTGGGACATTTGTCGAACAGCTGTTATAAAAAAGTGCGCATCATTCTGGTAGTTGTGGGACATGGGTGGGGCATATGTCCGCTCCCCTTCTAGCTGTCCACCCTTGAAATTTTCATCTGCCCTCACCCACTTTTCCCTCCCCATTCACGCCATAGTTATGACTAAAATGTTTTTTTCTTAATAAAATTCATACCAGCTTGAGTTAGAACTAGAACGTCGCAAGGACTTGGGCTTCCAGTTCCAGCAAATCCTTCAGCGTCAGAAGGCGATATGGGAGAATGACGAGACTGGCCGGGAAGCCCATCAAGTGGCGTTCCAATCCACGCTCAGGGAAGCAACTCGAGTGCTGAAGGCGTACGCAGAGAACCCCGCGAGGACCTCTGAAGACATGATTGACGAGTTTAATGAGCAACTCATACACAAGTAAGATTCATGTCTGTGGATGTTGTTCATGAATCTATGGATGATATATTTTTCTCTCGATAGCGTGCATGAATAATATATACATTTAGGCACAACCTAAAAGCGGAGCTCTCAAAATAACTCAAACTATTAATGCGGTTCAATTTTCCTTTTACACTGGCTATATAAGTTTTGCACTCTGCCAGTGATCTCTGCTAACTTAGCGCGCGATACTACGCGCGTTGTGATTGGCTGGAGGCTTCGATGGGTTCATCATCATCATTTTCTCATTCAAGTTATCACCTCGAAGGTGAATCTGTAGTTATTTTTTCCAACAGTTGCGTAAATTCTGATTTAGTGATCGTGGTACTTCTCAAATGCTGGGTGCGAAACCATGTCATAACTGATAATGATGGATGCCCCGCTTAATAGTGCTCCGCTAAAAGTCGTTTGTTATTATCGTTAGGGTGGAAAGTCGTGTTGATGCATTGTTACAACGATTAGAAGTCGAAGTAACAAGCGAGGCACAGCGGAGAGGAGCCTGGGCACTACTCGGCGAATGGACTGGGGCGAGAATCTGCACCATCGAAGGAGAAATCCTGGGGCGAGAAAAGCTTCTAAATGCTGACAATAATGTCATTGCCAGTGATATTATATCACTAGAGACACATACTGGGTTGATTGTCCCAAATCCGGACACGGCCAATATGTTGCTGTCCGATAATGTGACCAATGTGCCTGTGCCGCCATATTTCTTTGTTCATCCGAATACCGCACGCGTCATGCCCATAGAAGGTAAAGACTATTTCGTATTCAAGCTTGACAAGAGCGTATTCGTGCTTCCGTGGTTATTTGTTTGTTTTGTGTGCTTGTTTGTTTGTTTGTTTGTACACCTGTTTGTTATTTTCAGTTTCTGTTTTGTGTGTTATTAGTTTCTATATTCCTGTTTCAGCAACATATTCATAGGCAGAGGCACTTGAACTTTATTTTACAACAACCTTACTCGTTGGTTTTAAGATTAAGGATTTGTTTACCTTACCATGTACCCTCTCCATTTCCAGGAAATGTCTCGTACGACCCTCTCTCCTCAAGACTGATATTCATAAGATTTAAGATCTGTTTACCTTACCATGTACCCTCTCCATTTCCAGGAAATGTCTCGTACGACCCTCTCTCCTCAAGGCTGATATTCACCGCTGACTGCACTAACGCGGATGCAGGAAGCTCCACTGAGGTCCTCATCCCCTACATCCCCTACCCTACCAACCCCGAGACAGGCATTCTTGTGAAGACCAGCTTGGCGCCTGTCGAGAGGAAGAGCGACATGAGATTTGGCGGCAAGATGCTATGTGGCAAGACCGGGCTTCCTGTGCCAATATTGGGCATGACTATCCACCCAGAGAGTGGTAAGTGACGCTATAGGGCACGCGATTGTGAAAAAACAAAGTCCTATAAGCATTCCGAATTCTGCGAAGAAGCCGTTTGCGAAAAGGCGAGGGGACAAATAGCACAAAGAAGTGAGCAGCCAAACGCGCTGACGATGACACGTTGGTATATCATTTTATGTACCCATGGCTGAGAGCACGGATCCGTACTGAGAGCCAATCAGAATTCGAGAAACGCGCGTGTTTTGGTATAATACGCTTTCTGCTTTCGTCGAACGTTTTGAAAATAAAACGTTAGGATGACATGTGCTCAGGGCCGCTCTAGAAACGCACTTGAAAGCCGTGAAAGAGGAGACAAAGGGAAGCATTTTGAAAAACGTCCGCCCTCAGCAAGAAAGTACACTTCGTTGCATTACTGACTGCTTGTTTACGGAGAGAAAACGTGGGGAAAATGGTTAGCGAGGACGAAAAGCCTGCTGTAAAAGTACCATAACGAGTACAATATTGCATGCATGAATCTTTGTATCAAAACAATTCCGCCTCTGCCGTCCTGCTTCTTCATTTTCTCATCTGTTTTCTTTTTTATCAGGAAACGCTTACCCAATCGGCGGTACACACGTCGACCCCGTGACAGGGCTCCCCGTTGCCATAGAGATAGGCAGCATGATGCTGGATCCAAACACAGGAAACCCAGTCCCAATTATCTGCGTCACTATCGACCCTCGCACCGGTGAGGTCATCCCCATAGGGGGTACCCCTGGGGACTCGGAGCGCGGCGACGAGGTGCCTATTCTTATAGGGGAGAGCTTCACGGAACCAATGTCGTCACGCCCTCTCAAGGTCACTAGTGCCAGGCTCATTGATGACGGAGATGACGAGCGGGAGCTGGAACCGATAGGCGGAGGATATAAGTATGTGTTGGATGTCGCGGAGCTTTATCACGAGTTCAGGGTGATCGAGAGCGTGAGGGCGCTCAAGGAAGCCATTACAGGACCCAACCCAAGCAGTGGGCGACATGAGACCAGTCTACTCGAGACGGCGGAGAAAGATCTGACTAGATCAAGAGTCAAGGTTTGTTTACTTGTAATCAAACCAATTGTTTGTCTGAAGTCTCATACAAAGAGCTCAACGATAAAATGATTGGACATAAACTATATATTTTGATAATTTTAGTCCATTCTCGTCCTAGAATCTCTCGGTCATGCTAACTGTACGAAACTTATTTCGGAGCACATTCCGCGTGGCTGCAATTCACGAGGCAACGTTACGGAGCTTTGCCTGATAGCCCAACCAAAATGTTCCGTCGTTGCACTTATCATCACAGCATGGCGCGACCTATACTGTTTTTGCTGTCGTAACACATGCGATTTTCTTTCCTATTTTTCTGTCCAGGTGATGACGCAGTTGCTACGTACCCTTCACGACGTCATGAGACGAGAGGAACGCGCTGCTCTGCTGCTTGAAAGTGGCGGGAGCCCAGGGATGTACGAATTCACTGCTACCGGACAACTACTGCCTATCCTAGTGGGGACTACTCTCTTGGACCCGTCAGGTAATAGACGAAATCAGCTAACGGTGTTTACATCTTGTTGCGACCCTCTTCTGGGGAGGTGCAACAGTGAATGCAGGATCGGTGAATTCAGCTCTCCTAACCATTTATTTGGGAGGTTACCATTGCTCATTTTATTTTGTGTCAACGCAATACCCATTGTTTTAAAACAGATGGCCGCATGCCTTCGCGCTGGTAAATGCCACTCCCCTTGAATGGTAACATAAAGCCTTGGACCACCCTTCGATGGGTATTCAGAGCTTTTACGTATGTGTAATTCTTCTGAAAAATTTTCAAGGCTTTAGAATTACTTGAGCTAGCAGATATTCACTTTGTGACGCCTTAGTATTCCGACTATGACTGGTATGCTAATGTCATACTGTTCTTTCAGGTACCGACCTAGAAGTGCCAATACTGGGAATAGAGAAGGACCGAGAAACGGACACCATAATTCCCCTTGGGGGGTCAATGGAAGACCCAACAGGGGATGGGCTAGTACCGATTATGATCGGGGAGCGGGCGGTGGATCCGGTAACGGAAGAAATGGCCACCATCTGTGGCGTGAGGCTTAACAAGGAGTTCGGCGTGGTGGAACCCGTGACACTATCATCAAGCACGCAGCGCAAGAGACGACCCATGCCAGGATCGGTAGGTGGTGGACAGCAGAAACCCATGGGAAATGCTGAATTTCCCATGGGATCCATGGCACAGGAATGGGAAGAATGGACAGCAGAAACCCTTGGGAAATGCTGAACTTCCCATGGTGACCATGGCACAAGAATGGGAAGAATGGACAGCAGAAACCCATGGGAAATGCTTACTTTCCCCAGCCTAGTCCCTGGCGTTTTGTGCGGGTTTCCTGTGGTTAAGTTGTGACGTCATCGGCAGTGAACTCGGGCGCCCGCGCACATCCAGTGGTTTACCTTCTCACTGCACACAAGGAACGCCTGGGACCATGCTGGAATTTCCCATAGTATTCGACTTTTCCATGGCTATACATGTGAATTCCGAACACTTCCCATTCTTATGCGATGGGAAATTCCCTGTGCAGAGCGGAAATAAAACTTCTAGAGTAGATTTGATTGATATTGGTATGATTGTTTAAGGCACGGAACACGGTACGGCCACTGTTCGACACGGGACAAAATCCGCCTAGGGCTCGCATGTGTGATCATCAAAACAAAATGCCACACGACAAGTTGTGAATTCGATGAAAAACGAGCAACAAATATTAGACTTGCAACGCAACAATGTTGCGCGACAAGTTGAGTGATTTTATGTCTTAACCCTTGGTTGAATCTTGAGGGAAATAGTTTTTGCTGTAAAACAATCATTATGTGAATTAGTTCTTCATGACCCCGTGTAATCTGTCACAGGTGGCGCTTCTTGAAGAGGAGTTGGCAGGTCGTCGCAGTTTCTGGCGCAGGCAGCGGCACCGGGAGAATGAGATGACCATAACAGAGTCCGCCCTTCATCAGCAGCTGATGAGTGATCAGTACCTGACGGCGGCGAAGGTACAGGAGCAGCTTGAATCTATCAAAGAAGGTAGGGATAGCTTGAATCTATCATAGAATCTATCAAAAAAAGGTAGGGGTAGGCCATAAAGTACATAAAAAATACGCTTGAATCTATCAAAGAATCAATCAAAGAAAGTAGGGATAGCTTGAATCTATCAAAGAATCTATCAAATAAAGTAGGGCTGGTCATTAACTACAGTGTCAGTGATATTTTTGATATTCTATCAAAACAAGCTTGAATCTATCAAAGAAGGTAGGGTTGGTCATAAAGTGACGTTACGCTGAAATCCTCGCCATGCTATCAAAAATATGCTTGAATCTATCAAAGCATTTATCAAAGAAGGTAGGGCTGCTCATAAAGTACGGTGTCATTGATATCTTTGCTATGCTATCAAAATATGCTTGAATCTATCAAAAAATCGATCAAAGAAGGTAGGGGTGGCCATACAGTGACGTTTCGCTGACATCCTTGCCACGCTATCAAAACATCCTTGAGCCATCAACGAATCTATCAAAGAAGGTAGGGGTGGCCATTAAGTACAGTGACGTCGAGATCTTGCTATGCTATCAAAAATATGCTTGAATCTATCAAAGAAGGTAGGGTTGGTCATAAAGTACAGTGACGTTGAGTTCTTCGCCATGCTATCAAAAATATGCTTAAACCTATTAAAGAATCTATCAAAGAAGGTAGGGGTGGCCATTAAGTACAGTGACGTTGAGATCTTGCTACGCTATCAAAAATATGCTTGAATCTATCAAAGAAGGTAGGGTAGGTCATAAAGTACAGTGATGTTCAAATCCTTGCCATGCTATCAATAACATGCTTGAACCTATCAAAGAATATATCAAAGAAGGTAGAGGTGGCCATAAAGTCAGTGACGTTGAGATCTTGCTACGCTATCAAAAATATGCTTGAATCTATCAAAGAAGGTAGGGTAGGTCATAAAGTACAGTGATGTTCAAATCCTTGCCATGCTATCAATAACATGCTTGAACCTATCAAGGAATATATCAAAGAAGGTAGAGGTGGCCATAAAGTACAGTGACGTTGAGATCTTGCTACGCTATCAAAAATATGCTTGAATCTATCAAAGAAGGTAGGGTAGGTCATAAAGTACAGTGACGTTCAAATCCTTGCCATACTATCAATAACATGCTTGAACCTATCAAAGAATCTATCAAAGAAGGTAGGGGTGGCCATTAAGTACAGTGACGTTGAGATCTTGCTACGCTATCAAAAATCTGCTTGAATCTATCAAAGAAGGTAGGGTAGGTCATAAAGTACAGTGACGTTCAAATCCTTGCCATGCTATCAATAACATGCTTGAACCTATCAAAGATTAGTCAAATCACACTAGTGGTCTATTATCAATGCTGCGTTCTGATTGGTTGAGCTACTAGTAGGCTATAAGTTATAGCCTACTAGTAGCGAAGTGTCGGATTTGGACGCCAGAAAATGGCAAATGACCAGAGCAAAAACATTTGGCAATAGAAATTGACCTACTAGTGTGATTTGACTAAAACAATTATTCCTCTCGCCCTCATGGCCTCTGAGTCAATAGCCCATTCGGCCTTCGGCCTCATGGGCTATTGACTCAGAGCCCATTCGGGCTCGAGGAATAATTGTTAAATATATCAAAGAAGGTAGAGGTGGCCATAAAGTACAGTGTCGTTGAAATCCTTGCCACGTTATTGCTGTGAGTTTTTAAACAACTGTGTGCGCTCGCCTGCACTCACAATCCTATAAATGTATTCTCGGGCAACAGCTGGGCGTAATTAGAGGGGGGCCCTGATATGAGGTGTGGCAGGAAAATATCCTTTCGTTCGGCAAAATGAAATAAAATGTCTCTTTGCAACAGAGCCCTGAATAACTCAGCGTTTTTCTGTCAGGTACTACTGCCCTTGCCGGAGCAGCGCATCGCGAGGTCCAACGCCGTAATGATGCTTCCATAGACTATGCCTCTGTATTGCCCGATGATGTCATCGCCGTGTTGACACTGTTCGATGGCGATGAGCGCGCGCATGAAGAACTACACAACAACGCTCACAAGAAGTTCACAGACACTATCACCAGGTTCTTTGACAAGCTGCAGGTGGAAGAGAACAAGTACAATAAGAGGATGGAGGAACTGCAGGTTTGTGTAGTTATGAATTGGTGTTCCTCTGGGGTCAATACTAGGCCCTGATTATTTTTGTGTGTAAAACATCTCAGTCAGTATCTATAAATCGTTTGCAACAACGTCCCTGGTAGTGCACAACCAGTTATAGCTGTCCAATCGGAATGTTTAAATTATTACAAATTACGCTTAGAGTGTAGACCCTGATTCAGAAGACAACAGGTTGCGGCGTCCCGACGTGCCTTTAGTGACTCCCATCCGAGACTTAGATAACGAGTGACGGTGCCTGCTTCGTATGAATAGTAATCAGAAGTTACGAAGCGTACCGCGTGTCTTTGAACTTTTTAAAACTCGTTTACGAGATTTTGTGTGTAAGGAGCCCACTTTATCTTTTCTCTCCTACCAAGGATGCACTGAATGCCGAAGCTGAGGCAGCAGTTACTGAACGTTTCCACCAAGCGAAGGTCAGGCTACGCAGTGAACTACAGGACCAGCTGCAGAGTCGCTCGGAGCAGCTTGACGAGAGCCACGCATCGTTAGAGTACATCAGGCATAAGGCTGAAATCTCGTCTCTCGAAGCTAAGGTAAGTCTTGATCATGCTTGGTCGAAATTATTTGGTTTGGATTGCTTATTTTTGCTGCAATGTGCTGTGCCGTGCTTTGTTACGTTTGTTTGTTTGTTTTCCTCTTCTTTTGTTTAATAAGGTCCATAAGCGCCCAAGCCGCATTGCAGGCACACAAGAATAAAACGCAGTTAAATTCAGTTTGAACCTGTGAAATGCAAAGAACAATAGGAACCCCTTTGGGACCTACAGTATCAGCCAATCACAGCTGTTGAATAACTATAGATCCAATCGAAAACAAAGCGCAAAGGTTCCCGCTTGACTATGGGCCATTAAACTCCTTCGCCCAGCGCACTTGTTTGTATAAGTTTTTGTCATATCGTAACTCAGTATCAGGCGGGATTTTATTTTTCCGTGAGTAAAACACTTCCCCACCTCCCTCATTTGTTGCCGAAGAGGGGGAGGGTCCTGATACTCAGGCTAGGAATAAGCCTACCCCAAGAAATAACTGCGACAGTCTTTGAAGTAAGACAGCGTGACATCTTTGCAAATTAAGACCGCGTTCACACCTCCTTCACGCTTGTGATTTTCTTTGGGCTCGATGAATTATTAATGAGTTTGAAAATCACAAGTAAACTATGCATAGCGTCGCACTTATCTGCGCGATGCTATAAACCAAGTAGTCGCATCACGGAATAAAAGTGAAGATGTTTATTTTATCTAACACCTGCCTTCTTTTTTCTAATTGCAAAGGTGGTTTTGACCGGAGGAGCTGTCCTCGCTGGAGATTACGAAGTCTCGCTTCTCGGCGTTTATGGAGACGATATCCCAGTACCTGAGACCAATCGTGAGCTCATACCGCTCCTACAGAAGCTTATACGCCTCTTGCAAGAGGGAGGACCAGTCATGCTGAACTCCGCTGGACAGATTGTGTCGGGTACCGGCGGCTCATATACGGTGATGGGTGGCGGAGGCGCGGTTACTCAGTTCCTGTCTGGCGTTACCGCTGGCCATACTGCTGAAGGTGACCAGATCTAACAGGGATCTTAAAATGCTAAAAATTGAAAATAAAAATCAAGGGCTTGAAAATAATTACTGCCACTTTTCATTTCTAATAGTCTAGGAGCAGCGACCGGAAAAAAATCGCGTCGTAGCACCCAACGCGCAGACACAGGAAAATAACATAGAAAGACAGGTACATGCCTAAGGTTCAATTTGATCCCTATCGCACAGATTGGCTTGTGGGACAACACCCCGATATTTGGCATTTTGTTCCCCTGTTGCTCACATGTCCTTTGTAAAACATTGCGAATTTATACCCATCTAAATCCCTCATTCAAGGCTCAAATGTATCCAAAACTTCCCATCATTGTACGAAATCACACACTTCAAATTCCTAGCTGTAAATCTGCCCTTAATTCCCACTCTAACGTCAGAAACAGAAATTAGAAGTTAGCAGCCATGTTAGTTCTTTGTTATTCAAATGAGTTGTTCCTCCTCTCCTGAAGACATAAATATAGGCTGTATCGCTACAAGTACAGCTTGTCTAAATGTGTGCGTTGGCAAAATATATCCCTTCAATGCATTGAACACTTAGTGGACATTTTACTGATTTCGTATGTTTTCTGTGATCTCTGCTGGCGTAAACAAAACATTATAGGTTTATTAGAAAACACCAAAAAACATTTTCTTTATTCGAAATTACCCAGTGAAATGATTCAGACAACCTCGGTGAAGAGATACCAGACCATTAAACCAATATACTTTAGGCCGGGAAAGCTGTACAGTCTATGTCATTCTTGACTTTTCATGTCGTCAGGAACTCATGAATAACAAAGGAACTTCATGAATAACAAAAGGTTTCAAAATGGCCGCCGTCACAGATATCTTTTTAACGTTCACTTTGAAAGTACGTACGGAAGTTACGGCACAATTTTATATCTAACCATTTGAAACGCATTTACTTCTACAAGTATGTCGAGTTTGATGTGTTTCTCGGTAAGATTTTGAATTTTACAGGCTTTGAATTAGTTTAGAACATCTTGTAACATCTTGTAACATCTTGTAATCTTGCCCGAAATCGGAATGTTGTCCCATCGGCTCATACTTAACATCCGGTCTAAATTAAACCTTATACACATACCTTTTATCCTATGCTACTTTCCCGGGTCTGCGCGAAGGGTGCTACGAAAACCACTTTCTAGGCCTCTTTTCAAGATCTGCTCCTAGACTATAATAAACGCCAAACTGCGCTTTGGCTTCCATCAAGCCTTTTATAGAAAGGTGCATGGACTTTTTCTAAATTCTGTTTGCATTTTATGGTGAAATGTTTTGTTTTGAAGCCTAGCTAGTCCCTATTAGTTAAAAAAAAACTCTCAAATCACCCAGAGCTGCTCACTCGTCGTTTGATTTATGGAAGCCAAACCGCGGGTTGAGTGGAGTTGTGTGCAAAGGAGACACGGCACTGCTTGATGTTGGGAAAAAGGCGCGTCAAAGCGAACCACGATGTGTGGGCTAGAATACCAAATAGGGAGAGGAGTTCTTCCGATTCCTATGAGACCGGTCGGTTGTCAGCTGAATTGTGACAATGTTTGTATCTCAGGTCCTACAGTCGTAAACATGCCATCTCAAAAAGCTGCTATCTCATATGGTGCACCAGGGGCGGCCGTTGTCATGGAGAAATCGCAGCAGTCTGCGCCTCGGCCGCCTATACAAACCGCTGGCCTGCATCGCCAGGAAAGCGCGGGCTTCAGTGCAGCGGACATCCTATCTAATCTAGATGTCAATCAAATGGGCGAAAAGTACAGCGAGGAGAATGTGACTATCGCTGGTTTAGCCGCAGCTGGGACGTTGACAGAAGAAAAGAGGAAAGAAATCCAGAAGAGCTTGATGGAGAAACATACGCTGGAGTGTGCACAGCTCGAGAATGAGCTGAGGTCTAATGAGATCAAGGCGATATCGGATATTATTAACGAGTATGAGCAGAAGAAGGAGCAGGCCTTGGCGGATTTGCAGACGGAGTTGAAGGATAAACTGAGGAACGCTAAGACGGACGAGGAGAAGGAGGTGAGAGATAGAGGCGCGTCTAGCTTTGCATATAGGAGGATCCTTTGTTTACATTTTGAGCTCATTAGCATAAGCAATACTCAGAATCAAACCGTTCGAGGGAGCTATAAAATGTTGCGTTCTGAATATCAATAGAGTACTGTAAATAAAACATAATTGGAAAATTTCAAGCTGATATCTCGAATTCTAAGCGCGTGGTGCAACGTTCAATTTAGAGGAAACATGTGAGCAAAATAGCGTTTTGCCCCAATGATTTTCACACATTTTTGAAAAGCTTCAACTAGCCTGAAAAATGACACAGAAAGAAAGGAAACAGGTCAGGACCTTTTTAAGAATGAAAAATAAACTTGTGTTGAGCTTTTCGTTGCATTTTCAAAGCTAAAACGGCGTTTCAAAATTTCGAGAATGTAAACATTGACGTCAGCAAGGATCCTCCTATAGATAGATCACTATTCGAACAAATAGATCACTAGCACTAGTTGGTCAGATAGATCACTACAATAGTTTGACAGATGGACGACTAGTTTGACAGATAGACCACTAGTTGGACAGATAGACGGCTAGTTTGACAGATAGACGACTAGTTGGACAGATAGACCACTAGTTGGACAGATAGACGACTAGTTTGACAGAAAGACGACTAGTTGGACAGATAGACAACTAGTTGGACAGATAGACGACTAGTTGGACAGATAGACGACTAGTTGGACAGATAGACGAATAGTTGGACAGATAGACGACTAGTTGGACAGATAGACGACTAGTTGGACAGATAGACGACTAGTTGGACAGATAGACGACTAGTTGGACAGATAGACGACTAGTTGGACAGATAGACGACTAGTTGGACAGATAGACGACTAGTTGGACAGATAGACGACTAGTTGGACAGATAGACGACTAGTTGGACAGATAGACGACTAGTTGGACAGATAGACGACTAGTTGGACAGATAGACGACTAGTTGGACAGATAGATCGCTAGTTGGACAGATAGAGGACTAGTTGGACAGTTAGATCACTAGTTGAACAGATAGACGCCTATATTAGTTTGACAGATAAATCACTAGTTAGACAGATAGACGACTAGTTGGACAGATATATCAGTAGTTGGACAGACAGATCACTATTTGGTCAAATGGCGCTGAGTTGGAAATATAGATCACTAGTTCAACAGACAGATCACTAGTAGGACAGACAGACGCCGAGCTGGGAAGATAGGTAACTAACTATCTGGTGAGAGACGCCTAGTTAGACAAGTCGAGTACTAGCTTGATTGACGCCTTCAAACAGAGGACCAGTTGAATAGAAAATAGGTCACACTATTTGGACAGACAGGACATCAATTTGACCGATAGACGATTATAGATAGACCACCGTAACTAAACAAATAGACGCGTAGTTAGTCGAAAATTACCTGGTAAAGGTAGAGTAATAAAATCATACAAAGAAACAAAAACGAAAGATTAAAATGATTGCTTGAGAAACAAAGTCGGAGTAGTATTCAGAGTTGCTGGCAGGCATGTCAACAAGCAGAACAACAAACGGCGCATATCAAGAAAATTTCGCCAAAAGCTGTCGTTTTGCCGACGTTGCAAAACTTCCTTATTGGGAAGTCCCCCCTTACCTTATTTGGAAGGTCTGTAAGTACTTTTCCTCATATCTTAGCGAAAAAAGTAGGAAAATTGACCAAAACTTGCAGATACTCGAGAAACATCCTTCTCTTGGTCGCCATTTTGTTTTTGCCCCCGCCAAGGGGCCTGAGTCACGGTTTGAACACCACAGGCAACCCGCGCGGATTTGCCATAAAAACGACAGCACTTTCTTGATATGACAGATAAATAGACCGTAGGACGACGCTCAGGTACTCTCTAAATTGGCATTGTTTTTTAGGCACTGATCATGGAGTACGCTAAGAAAATGACGCAAGTCCAAGATGAGATTGAACAGCAAAAGCAGAGGAAACTACGAGACGTCAGGAAGCAACTGAAAGCCGAACGACTGCGCAGAAAGAAGGAACTGCACAAGTAAGTTACATTATGTTATTTACCGGGAGAGGTCCTTACAGGGAAACACTGTGACCGACGGCTGGAAAATGTTGACCGAGACCGGAGGCCATTGAGCATGCTGGCTTTCATCGAATGCTCAAAATTGGAAAATTGCCTGAAATATAGCACGTGCACAGTTTCATAGAGCAACAATAGGCATGTATTTAGTAACTTATGCTCCGATCAACGATATGTTAAGAGTGGAGGGGGACATTGGGGAGGTACAGAAACTGCAAAACCGCCCAAAAATTACATCAAAATCGCAAAACCGCACACAAAATCGAATCAAAACCGAAACCGCAATTCACAAATTAGATTTCTTTTAGAAAAAGTGACGGGAGTAGAAGGCGGTCATAGCAGAAAAATCTGAGCTCTGTAGAAATTTTAAAACCGTAAAACCGCATTAAAAAGTGAGAAAATCCGAAAAATCGTGATTGAAAAATGTCAAAACCGTGCCCCGCAGGCTTTTTTAAAATCGTGAAACCGCAATGAAAATTTAAGAAAACCGAAAAAACGCAAATAAAAACTGCTAAACCGCAGAACTGCCAACCCCAATGTCCCCCTCAGTGTGCGTCATTTCTTGAAGTTTGTGACGTTACTAAACAGTCACGACAGAGCAATAATGTAAATATGGTTTATTTCCTCATTTGAGTGTGTAGTACAAACTCCGTTACTAAAGCGCTTGAACAATTTCTGCTGTTTCATGGGTACGTAGTCACCCACGAAAGCGTTGCGTGACCGACACGAAGAACGGGTTGCGCGGAAGACTAATGCGCACGTTGTTTTGAGTCTACGTCTCTAGGAATCGTCATTACAATGGTGGTCAATGTTCAGTTTGATTATATTTTCGCTGCTTTCTCGCAAATATATCCATTTGCGAGGCTACTCACATTAGAGCATACAAGATCATTCCAGTCACCGGCTTTCCTGTAAAACACTTTGCGACTACGATCGGTCCACATATGACCGCATTGCTCTTTGTGGTAGCTATTCGGCTCATGCGGGGCCCATTTAGTAAACTTCGGCAGAGTCCCGTCTACCCAGTGGAACTTCTTATCGTGCGAGGAGTATTTCAGCCCGATCCACATCTGCTGTCTGGCGCTTGCGTACTTGAGGGACAGCCTCAGGACAAAGTCGTTTTCTTTTCGCGATGTTATCTTGACGAGATCGCCACCAAGAGCGCGACAAATGTCACGCGCTTGGCTCCATGTTTTTATGGTCGGATCAACATGATAGCAGGAGCGCTCGAAGCGGCTCCAGTCACGAGGACATTTTCGTACTAAAAAAAAATACAAAAAAAAAAACTCATCAGCCTGAATTGTGAATAACTACCCAAAAATTTACGAACCTGTTCATCCCGACCTCCAAATAGGTTCTTATATGAGGGTTTTTACTGTATGAGACGTATGAACGAACGAGCTCTCAGCATATCAAGTAGACAGTCTTTATTTTAACACGGTTAACTCAGGCTATCAGTAGAAAAAAAGAAAAAAATACTGCTTTACATGTTTGTCGTTCGTGAATCTGGCCTAGAACCAGTGATATCGTTTACCTCCGACGTCTAGAAAAATTTTTTTTTATACATTTCTTTGAAAATTTGTTTGTTTTGTTATCGAGTCGAGCCTTTTCAACAAAAAGATAAATTTATGGAAAAGAATACTAAAAACCTTTTCCCGTTATAGTGCAGTGCGCATTGTCTGTGTATTCTGTTTTCCCGCATAATCTTATTGGTGTTTACAATAGGGCGGTTGGGTGTTTGGCAAACAAAAACGAAACTGTACAAATAGCCCTTGAAAATGTGTATTTTACCCTTGAAAAGTCCTTAACAACTCCTTGAAAACTCCTTGAATTTGATAAACCTGTATATACCATGTCCTCAGCGCTATTCAAATCTAATTTTCCGGGTTTAGTTGTTGATATGGCATTTATTTGGGGGGATCTTTGATATGGATTTCCATTGTCGAATAAGGCTAAACAAAACCCTCAAAGGGACATTTTTAAACAGTTATCACCTTGGCACTTTTTCCTGTTCACACACGTGTTTGTCTTGATGAGGTTCTCCAAGGAAACGATTGCTAAAACAGAACAGAAAATTTTCTTAAAATGGAAAATCGAAATATATATATTTTTACTTTCCCTTACATGTAAGGTTACAGAACACCTAGGGATAACCTAACGGTTTGTATTTTCGCGTGCGTGGAACTTTCCAAGGTTGAATTAAAACGGTGGAAAGCTTCGCGAAGAATCGTCATTGACTCACTAAAATTTGTTTTATCAAATAAATAAAATTGCCGTGGTTGAGGTGAAGCTAAACTGACGTATCACTTGTCTTGTATTACTTGGACTTTTTTCGCTAAATTATTCCATTAATTTAAAGGTTTGGTGTAACCTTAAAAGATGCAATCAGCAATCAGGAAATTGAAAATGTCGATCACAATACTTCCTACCTTTCTCCAAAGAAGCCATTCGCTCTTCTATAGAAACTGTTTTTCGGCAAGAAGAGTTGTTTGAAGCAAGAGTTACTCCGCAGAACAGTACTCCCACAATAAAGAGCGTGAGTTTTGAACTTCTGAGCATCATCACAGAAAATTCTGAGTGAAACTGTGAAAGATTCGCACTGTACCACTGCTTGAGAAGGAATGAGAATTGAAAGACGAATATGGTTGAATTGCCATTTCTAAAGGAAGTCGTCGTGCAAGTCTTGAGCAAGAAAAAAACGCGAAAATCTCCGATGTATTGTCCTATTGTGATGTCCTTTTGTGATGTTAACCCGTAAATGTTAAAACCCCGCTGTGATTATCAAAAACTGAAGAGGTAAATAAAATAATGAACTGAATTTATATGTTTCTAATATTTTATAAGCTCTGGGTCAGACTTAGCGTATATATCTTAGCGTATATATCTACTTTGTCTTAAACTTTCCGAAAGATAAGTGTATAAGTCGACGCTATTTGAACATTCGAAATTTCAATCGGCAAGTTACCTAACATCGTTTCTACCACTGAAAAGAGCGTCCTAAATAAGTAAAATACAAAGTTTGAAGGCGACAGGTTTAGAATCAAATCCACGATGAAGTGAACAAGATATGGATTGATATTCATGAACGCCTTCTGGTCAATTCACCGATCCCGCATTCATTGTTCTACTCCCTAGTTACTGTTGCTACGTCGTACAAGCCAAAAGGTTTCTTTCACATAGAGCATGGAAAATACACCGATTGCAGGAACATGAAAAATTGCCTCAGAATATATGTGTTAAATATTTTCGTGAGGAAAAGCTTAAGAATTCATTAAAAATCTTGTAGTTTATGTTTGTTGCTCGGACATTTTAAATTCCACATGGAAAAACTGCCCATTGTTTGGTGAATAATCAAGCGAAGACAGACATAACATCTTGAATCAAATGCTAATAGGGGGTGTCGTTTTCCCCTTCAACAGCAAAATGAATGCGAGCTTTTAGTATTTCGCAGTCAACATTCAACGGCGAAAAATGTTCTGCATGAAAAAAATTGACAATGCTGTTCTAGGACAACGCTGACAACGCTGACAACGCTGTACTCACGCTGTTCTAGGACCTCTCGATTACCTTTTTGTCTTCGTTAAATTCATTCTCGAACCCAGAGCTCCCCGGCTCGTGAACCTCGCGGGGGAGGCTCTGGTGACAGCCACTGACGCATGCGCGAGATTTAATACAGAGCCCCTGAGAGAAAGATCTTTCAGCGCATGCTCCAACGCTCAAAATCAGCCAATCAGCAACGGCCCTCAAATGGATGTCCCCAGAGCCTTCCCTGCGAGCAGATCAGACGAGCCGGGGAGTTTTGGGTACGAAAATGCGTTAAATTAAGAGGATATGGACATGCGCACTGTAGGCTCCTAATTCAATCTCATGCCTACGTCATCTTTTGGCTAGCGACAAGATTCGGAGCTCTGCGGGGAATTTTGTCTATAATTATATAGCCAGCTCGAAATCCCATTGTGCCGGCAGATCGATTTTTCTTGAATCGTTCAATTATTTTTTTATTGGATCGCGCGCGCTCTAATTGGACAGTTCGCGCTAAAATTGGACAGTTTGGGTTTGAACATGGATGTTATATAATTAATAAATAACAGGACTCTATGCTTGTCCAATTAAGAAAAAAATGGATGATTCCTCGGAACTCCAAATTGGACTCGGCGTGCGGCCTCGTCCAATTTTGGAGTTTCTCTGAATCATCCAATTTTTTCTTAATTGGACAGCATGGAGTCCTATTATATATACAAACAACAACGCTAGTATTCAGACTGTTTGTTGGTAATTCACTGCCGTTGTACTGAATTTACTACTCATGTTCAAGTATTCACTGCTGTCTTTTGTTTTTAGACGTCACACCGAGGAGGCCCGGGCCGTAGGCATTAGTGACGTCATCGATCTTGATATCCCGGATGACGATGAGCTGGAACGTGACCTGATCTTATTGGCCAAACAACAAGAGAAACTGATAGCCGAGCTTACCAAGGTAAGAATAATAGGGTTTAAAGGAGCACTCAAATGCTTGCCTTACAAGCAAATAATTCAAATCGCAATCCAATTCCATCCTCTTGATAATAGATAAAAACACTATAGATTTGTATTGATTTGACAGTTAAAAGGTCATTTAACAAACCTGGACTGTTATTTTGGTTATTCCCGGTAAACTTAAATGTATTTTTAGTGATTAGAATTAGACTAAGTCTTCGACAGATTGTACAAAAATTAAGCGTGCAAGTGCCCTTTTAAAGTTGTTTTGAATTTTCCCAAATCGTTCTCTAACTCATTAATAATTCATTGAAATCATGAGCGTGAAGACGAATTGGATACGGGATGAAACACGCTCTCTAGTGTTTGATATATTACTTCAAACTTCGTGGTTGCTTTTGCTACTTGATTTTCAAAGCAAGAAACTCAGCGTATATGTTGAAGAACAAAAACCTTTCCTTACAAAACACAAAAAGCGCACTCAAATATCAAAAAGAACTTTCCTGCAAAGTGGCTATTATTAATGCCTACTCAGCGTTCAGTACAAGAGTCTGCGATCGCAATCCAAAATCACAAATACCAGGACGTTCGAAACAAAGGCACTGGGAAAACCTGACTCGTGCGTTTCACAGATGTGCGTAATTAATATCTCGAATTTTTTTCACTCGTTCCCAGGCCTACGCGGAAGAAAGTGAGCGCGAACGCGAGGAGCGTGAGTCGGGCCGCCGTGATGAGTTTGACCGTGAGATGGAGGCGAGACTGAAGGGCCTGAGGCTGAGCATTGCACCAGAAGAGATCGAGGGTGCAATCGAGGAAGCTAGAGAGGTATGTGATAGAGCGCAATCTCGAATCCAGGTTTATTTCCATTATTTATTCGCCATCAGAATTTTAAATAAACGTGGCACTCCATGTATTTATGTCATGAGAAAATATTTAAGGTAGCTGGCACCGATCCCGGGAAAAAAACGCATAAAGCATTTTTTCTTAAGTTTGCATTTTGTTCCCGTAATTGAAATACCTACTGTAAATTTTTTGCGCGCACAGTGCTGGTTGCATTCTTACTCTTTGCATAGATAAAAAAAGGCCGTGAACTTTCTAGCTGACAACGGAGTTTGTAAAAACCATCAGCAAGCACAGAACCTGCGCGCGTAGAAAAATATCTACAGTATTTGAGCTGCGTGAGGTCCCTTATACCGAAAGTCTAGATGGCGTGTTTGGTTTCTGTTTTGCCCTTGGACTTGCGCTACGTTGTGAAGTGCTTCAAAGAAATACAGTGGTTCCTCTATTAAGCGGCCACCCTCTATTAAGCGGCCACTTTTTAAGTCCCAAAATATGTGTCACTCAAGTACTGTATTTAACACCTCTATTCAGCGGCCATTATTTTCCGGTCCCAAATGCTATTATTACCTCTGTTAAGCGGCCACAAAGTCCTATTAATGATTGTTTATACCATTTCGATTACAGTGCATCTTTTCATGTACTACCTCTCATTAAGCGGTCACTTGGCTCGGTCCCGAGAGTGGCCGCTTAATAGAGGTACCACGATACATATTCTTTAAACCACGCCTGGCATGTGTGTTGCGTCCTTGGTTGACGATGTTGTTTCGTGTTAAACTAAATGCATTCATTTACCCATCCTTTGCGTTTTCAGCTGCATACCAGAGCAAGCAGTCGCCGTGTTAACATGAAAGAGAAGATGAAAGAAAGGAAGGAGCGAAAGAGGGGAAGGAAGTCGGTAACGGAGCTAGAGGCGGAGTTGAAGAACGTGGAGCCCGGCTCAGCAGAGGAGGCGGAGATCATGGCTGCTTTGGAGGAACAGGACACAGCAGACAAGCTCAGGGAGGAACAGGTAACATATAGTCAGGCAGCGCCTAAAAGAGGAGCTCCTGTCTGAGATGGCCCGGATAAACGGGTTGAGTTGTTCTCTTTTCCCTGGAGATCCCTGGTGCACGTAAACTGGCCCAAACAGTGCTAGCATACAGCGGAACCTACTAAAAATGTAGCGCTTGGAAAACTAATAAATGTGCAATGTGACAGCTTTCAATTCTTCCAATTCTTTAAAAGTCCGCAAGTGAGCAGTCTGCATCAGTCTTAATGGCCCATAGTCAACCGGGAACCTTTGTGCTTTGTTTTCAAATGGATCTACTGTTATTCAACAGCTGTGATTGGCTGATACTCTAGGTCCCAAAGGGGTTCCTAATGTTCTTCGCATTTCTCAAGTTCAAATAGTAAATTTGCATCGATTTTTCAACTGCGTTTTATTCTTGTGTGCCTGCAGTGCGGCTTGGGTGCTTATGGGCCTTTAAAGACGGCTTATCATGTTTTCTTGAAATATTCATGGTAAGCACAGATCTATTTTAAAATTATTTATTCTCGGTCTTGTTATCTTCAGGCGCTGATATCAGTGATAGCGGAGCTAGACCGCGAGAAGGAATCCACCGTGCGACATCGTCTTGTCAAGGCCATCATGAACAAGGGTAAGATGTCCGAAGAGGACCAGCAAGCCGCCCTTGAACAGTTCATGGCCGAAGCCCAAGAACAGCAAGAGAAGTTTAAGGACATGCATTCTCGCAGTGAAGCTGCCCTGGCGGCGAAATTGGCTGCAAGGAGGAGACTGAAGGCCGAAATAGCCAAGGAGAAAGCCATGAAAGATCAGCTGAAAGAAATGAGCAAGAAACAGGTACGTATTACGGTGTGGTCTGAATATTTGACACTTGTTGGATGTGGTTGGGACATTCAACGCTTGGGTTGTCTGTCTCAGCTTCGCTTCACCAAAACCTCGGCATGATATCGAAAATTATCAACGCCGAGGTTTTGGTGAAGCGAAGCTGAGACAGATAACCCAAGCGTTGATAATTTTCTGTATCATGCGAAAATTGAATCCAATAACTGTTTTATGGCCTTAAAATGCAAAAGAAAAGCGTGAAAAATGTATCGAAGACTCATCGTTTAATTAATTAAAATTTTCATGTTGCATAAATATTCACATTAGAAAGAAGAACCTCTTGGTCACTAGCAAAACGAGCCATCTAAAACAGTTTCTTTGTGATTTACTCTATGACCGCGGATAAACTGTGGACGCAAACAGTTGTTTCCACTGGAAAATTACGGGCTGTGGCTACCAAGCTCTACAACAGCAACCTCAACCATTGTGTAACCGCGATAGTGCCGAGTCTGAGAATTTTAATTGGTCAGTGAATTCGCGCGCTGTGATACGATGGGCTCATCGAAAGTCTTCCTACTTCGTGGCGGTAGAGCTGCATGGAGTATATTTAGGATAATTTTGTCACAAACAACATTAGCAAACAAAATTCTCGATTCGAAAGCGAAAATTTACTTAAATAACGCATAATAAAGGAAATAAAGCAATGTTAACATGCTACGTGGAACATCTTGAGTATTTCTGTTATTTTCCCTCACTTTTGCCGTTGTGGCGTTATGTCGCTAGTATGAACCATACTTTAACGACGAATACCTTTTCCACAGGCTGCAATAACTGGTGATCATAGTGCCGTAGAGGTCATGGAAGACGCGGAACAAACAGTCAACCAAGAAGTGTCTGCTGCCTTGGATAATATTGCAGAGGACCAGATTGAACGGCAAGCCGCGCTTGAGGTCAAACAGTTTGAGCAGCTGAAAGAAATCAAAAAGGCGATGGAGAAAGAGCAAGCCGAGAACAATAAAGTGGTTGATGAGCAAATCGAGGAACAGAAGAAAAAGGTAAAATGATTTTCTAAGAACCATTTTCTTGTATGAAAATGAGCCTTATGTTACTTTTTTTCTGTTTCTAGCTTCTTGAAGAAAAGGAGAAGAAATTCCAACAAGAGCTGGCTAAGCAAGCAGCAGATTTGTCGCAGGAACAGTTAGACCACTTGATGGAGCAGCACAAACAGGTCAGCGGTTTTACACATGCAAATTTGATTTCTCGGAATATTTCTCGTGATGCGAGAACTTAAATTTCCTCTAATTTTGTTAGGGTAGCTGGCAATATTGGGCCACGGAGCACGCATGTACATGGAGAATTCATTCAGCTTAACGAAATTAACTGTGTTTGGCTCGTGAAATTGTAGGCGAAGCAGAACACCGTCTAAAATCTTTAACCATTTGTCTTTTAGGAAATGGAGTTAATGGAACACAATCTCGACGCCGAAAAAATGCGGCAGACGAACGCGTTAAGCGAAAAGATTGCGGAGCGAAAGCGGCGCAAGGCGGCTACGCTTGCGGCCAAACACAAGGCAGAAATGGACATAGAACTGATGAAACAGCAAGATGAGAGGCAGCACTTGCAAGACGACAAGGTAATGAGACCTGACCCTTTGTCACATGTTTATCTGATAAAAAAGTTCTGTTTCTTTTATCTTTCTCGAATTGCACATTGTAAGTAAGGCCCAGCAGAAACTTCTTCTGTTGAACCTTTCCATTTACAAAGGTAGCCGCTTCAGACTTTATAATAGAAAATGTTTTATTGTTTTAGATGGAAAGGCGCGACTCTAGCACGATATTGCCCTAGGCCTTAGTTCTACTCTAAAACCGCTCTTATTATCAAGTGCCTCCCGATGGGGAAACTCCATTGTGTGTCTTGTCCGAGAGCTTGGTAAACGCTATCTGTTTCCCGTGCACGTTTCCGTATAACTTTTCTTATCAAGTTCGCATTAGCTTCCGCATGTTAAGGGAAACAGAACAAAAAGGAAAGTGGTCTTCTCCTCATCGTGAGGGAACTGAACGCTTTCGAAAATACACGAATGCTAGACAAGAAGAGGTTGGAGGTTTTAACTGACTGCATTACATGTCGCAAATTGCTGCCGGCCAACTTATAAACTGTTTCTATTTCTATGTCACATTTCACGTATTTTAGATCAGAGAAGCTCAGAAACGTGCTCTGGTAGACAAAGTTCAAGGGATGGAAAGCGAGCAGGCAGGGAACACTATATATAAGGTGCTACAGCAGAGGCACATGCAAGAACGGGTACAAATGGAGGAACGCTTTATGCGTGAGATTGCAGCAGCGAAGGCAGAGGCTCGTGCCCAGGCTGCGGAGACGCGGCAGGCCGAGCGAGAGGAGCTGATAGCAGAGCAAGAAAAGGTACGTATTGATTTGCCAGTTTGATTACAAATAAATAGTACAGTGTAAACATTTGGCTTGGCTATTTTGTATGACAGTGATTACTTGCCAGGAAGGAAAATCTGGTCTAAAACCACAAAGCCAATCATTGCCCCATTATCTGTTTTACCTTTTATAACCTTACATTGCACAGACAATAGAGTAGTTTTCGTATGACTTTCGTATGCACGGTTGCGGTCGCGGCACGGAACCTTGTCTGCTGTAGACATGGAATGAAATAGTCGCGGTTGCGGTCGCGGCCTGGAACCTGGTCGGCTCTAGATATTGAATGAAATAGTCGCGGTACGGTCACGGTTGCAGTCGCAGTCGCAGTCGCAGTCGCAGTCGCAGTCGCGGCATGGAACCTGGTCTGCTGTAGATATGGAATGAAATAGTCGCGGTACGGTCACGGTCGCGGTCGCGGCACGGAACCTGGTCTGCTGTAGATATGGAATGAAATAGTCGCGGTACGGTCACGGTTGCGGTCGCGGCACGGAACCTGGTCTGCTGTAGATATGGAATGAAATAGTCGCGGTACGGTCACGGTTGCGGTCGCGGCACGGAACCTGGTCTGCTGTAGATGTGGAATGAAATCGCATAGTCACGTCACGTTCGCGACGCGGCACAACTTTGTCACGGCACTTTTCACAGTCATACGAAATTTGCTCTAAGATTTCTATTGATTGGCAAATTTCAAACATCATTTAATTATCCAGATAACATATTAAGATGGACACATTGAAAGATAATTGTGCACTGTACAACAGAGCTCGCGATTTCATCTCTCCACTCTCGTGTGTAATTTGTATTTCTATTAATTTGTACAGGAACTTATGGAGCTTCTAGCGAAGTCTGGCGAGCTGAGCACGGGTGAACTAGCTCAACGTAAAGCTGAACTCAAACTTAAGCATAAGGTAAATAAATGAATTGTCTGTTGCGTCACGTGGGAATAATATTAATATAATGAAAACAGAGTTCTTAACATAGAGTTAGAATATATGTGTACTCTAAGTAAACGACTGAAACTTTTAATAACTTACCAGAAGCTTAAACACTAGAATCCATTAGAACCTAACAGCGAAACTGTATGATACAGTTAGCGGTTACTTATCTTCTTCGCGCCGTGTGGCACATAAGGCCTCCACAGAATTCTTCCATTTTCCTCTCCCCTTTTCCTTTTTCCTTCCCGTGTCCAGAGTTCAATCTATTTGCAGAGGATGGATTATATATGGACTATATGTTTATCAGAGGTGACTCATTTGATGTTTATTTTCTAGAAACAACTGGCCGAGTTTGATGCCCAGACAGATGACAGGTTGTCGCAGGCCGAACTCGATGCCTTACCGTCCCTGCAAGTCAAGCACGCGCATGCTCGTCTGGAACTGAGAGAGAAACAGCTGGAAGAGCTCGCGGGCACCATGAAAGATCTCACTACTGAAGAGGTACAACGTTTTATCTGTTATGCTTCAATGTCAGAGGTCTTAACTAAGGGCAGTTCTCGCGAGAATCCTTTCTTGCCTTCGAACTTTCAAGTAACTGCTTCCGGCGGGTCCAGAACACCAGTATTAAACATTGCACCACTACGCGCGCGTTTCTCGAAATCTGATTGGCTCTCAGCCATGGGTACATTAAGTATTTATCACGGAATGCGCCATCATCAGCGCGCGCTAACCGAACCAATTAAAACACTATCGACTGCGCCTCGTGAGTCTACAACATTTTGACCACTTTATTACGTCATTTCGTGGTATATAAGAGGACATACCACGGACAATCAGAGGACATTTGTTAAATAGTGATTCAGAAATGTATGAGTTCGATTCCTCGCGCGCTTTCGAAACGTGCGATATCATACAATTTTCGAAGGGGTATTTGCCTTCACGATTTTATGACTACCATTCGCTTGTCAAGGATCCTTCGTGATTTTGGTTGCTTCGTGTTGTTCTGTTTTCTTTCCTCATTTTTAACTCGTGGTTATGCCAACGACGGAAATGAGTTTTTAGGGGGTGCGAGGTCACTCGCTCACTCGAGTTGCGAAAACACGACCACGGGACTATTGTTTCGTGACGTTTTCTCTGTTTTGGACCAATGTCTGTATTGGTTCTGACTTATTTTATTGTCACCCTCCGTGACCTTTGGAGTATGCTTTAGCAAGTACATACCAGCTCACAAAGAATTCTTAACAGGAGCTGATACAGTCTTACGCGGAGGAGGCAGAACGTGCAGCCGAAGCAGCTAAGGACTACCGCGAGAGAACAATGTTTGAGATGGCGGAGAAGATTAACAAGATCAAGGGAGAGAGACAGAAACAGTCAGATGAGATGAAGAAAAAGATGGACGACGAAATCAGGTCAGGGTTGGAAAGAAATGGAGACTGATTTTTATACCCGGAAACCCATATGATTTTGAAATAATATTAAGTGAAGTTTTTAAGTCATCCTGTACAGTTTATTTGAAAAACGAGACGAACCACGGGAAGGAAAAGGTGTCCGTCCCCTCCCAGCGATGCAGTCCTGCCATACTGAGTAGTTTCTTGCCTTGCCTCGAGGACAGTTGTAGTTTACACCCTTGAATTGACCGATCCCCGCAATTTAGCAGTTAGGCAATGATTTGGTATTCCCGCTAAATTTCTATGCTCTAGCTAGAATACCCCAAAACTAAGAAATCTTGATAATTTTGGAATATTGCAATAATTGGGTTTTATTTTTCTAGACGTCTGGAAGCTGAGCTCGAGGAAGAACGAACTCGTGAGGAGTTGCGTCTAGCAGAGCGAGAGACTGAGCGAGTGGCAAAACGAATGCAGAAACTACAAGAGGAAGACGCCGCTAGACAGCTAGACGCGGCGCAAAGAGGCTTGGATGAGGATGAAAGAGAGGTATTTACTGCGACACTAAGGAACGGACCATTAGAAAACCCGGAGGGGGGTGACAATTACCCCAAAAAACATTTTTTCCTGCAAGGGGAGATTGCCCCCAAAAAATATCTTGCAGGTGGTCTTTGCCCCCAAAAATATCCTGTAACTGTTGTATGACACAGAACATTGTGCTAAAAAAAGATTATGCAAAACTTGGACTCCGGAAAAAAAACTTGCACTCAATTATGTCTGAAAAAAATAATCCTGCACAAATTTTTTTTTTGCCCCCCTCTGGGTTTTTCTAATGGTCCGTCCCTAATAATAACATCTTCGGTAGTGTTTTGTTTACCTGTAGATGATGCAGATACATGTGCTGCCACCTTGAAGTACCTCAACAGGTTCCGAAATTCTGTTCACTTTTCGCGCGTTTGCAAGCCAATAGGTCACGTGACCTTCGATTTTCAATGGTTTTGAACGTCCACTTTTTAGAGATCCTTAATAAGTATACTGTAAAATAAATAGATCCTAAGTATTTAATTAACTTTTAAGGCTGTGCTATTTGTGGATTTTAGCTTTCTGCTCAGCGTTTGTGTCACAGTGATTGTATGGTTAGAGCGGATTTCAGATGACTTGCGTGAGTAATTCGCAATTACTTTGTAATCACTCCTATAGTTTTATTCAGAATTGTTGTAATCACTTTGCAATTGGTATCGCTACGGTCACATGAAATCCGCTCTAACACAGACTACAAAAAGCAATTCATTATGAACTGGAGATTTAATTTAGTTTACAATTTTCGATAGAAACTGTTGAAAGAGCACGAAGAGAACATGGCGAAGTTCAGTGAAAATCTGAAGAAAGAACAAGACAGGACTAAGGAAGCTCTGAAGAGGAGGTTAGAGGAGAGAAGACAGAAGAAGAAGGCAGCAGCCATGAAGGAGATCACGAAGGTAAGACCCGCTTTATAACGGTGATCACTTAATGGGGCTTTTCGGTAGAGCACTATCAATGCGAATGATATCATAAGAATATCCATAATTTAGACATCAGAACTATAGAGCACTATATACCACTATACAAGCTAAGGCTTACACCGAACGTATTGCCACACAGGCCCGTACGCGAGGGTTTTGGGAGAGGTACTGAGAAGTTCCCTGTTTGAATATCTGGTCCATAGATTCTTTGTACTTTGTCCAGTTTAACTCTCCTCATGATCCATGTTATTCACGTTTGAAATCCATATTTCCAGGCGCCAAAGCCAGCCGTGCGAATCTTAATTAGCATACGTTTTTCTGTTTCGAGCTAAGCTCGGTGGTGGCCTGTGCAACGCAAGTAACCCAATATTTACATTAATTAGCTTCCAAAGTTGAAGTTAAGTTACTAACGTTATCTTATCATTGTCCTTAGGCGGCCAAGCAGGAGACAACTGCTATTGAGGCACATGAGAGGGAGGAACTGACGGCACTGCAGAAGGAGGGAGCCTCCCGCATGGCGGCGACCACACCCTCCCGTCCACGAACACCTCCAAGCAAGACCGCACCTCAAGGAGGTAACTTCCTTTTGTGTCATTCATAAAGAGGGTTCTTATTCTTGTGGATATGAATATTAATCAGGAAAGGCTTAGGGATGGGTCATCCTGCTGGCTTTTACAATTAAGAGCCCTAATCAGCCACTCCTTTGTTATTGTTTAGATTAGATATTAGAAGACGAGTTACGTATACAAAATAGCTATCTAGAAGCGAAGAATAACTATCTAGAAGCAAATAATAAGTATCTACCAGCAAATATTATTACTTTATTTACCGATTTCAGTCGAAAATTCTGCACTACAATTTTTCATTCCGCCGTTGGAATCGGATACTTTCTCTTAGTCGGTATGTTACTAACTGATAAAATGACGGTTGACTGAAGCTCTTGATGCAGTTTTGCATCCTTTTCGAGACAAGTAAAGGATCACTTTGAGCATGGACTTTCCGTTTAATGCGAAGTCCGTTTAATGCGAAGTCCGTTTAATGCGAATGTGGACATATCTTGTCATGGAAATTTCTAATGTCTACTTCAATTCACTTAAAGATGCCCCTGGAGCGGCTGACGAGACCTTCCAAGGCTCTGCCACAGCACCAGTCTACACGGCTGGTCTCCCGGACGGCATGTCAGAGCAGGACTGGGTCAGTATGCTACTGGGGTCTCCTCTCTTTGAACGCGTCAACGAGATCGAGGACGCGTTGCGTGGCAACATTGGAGAGGGTGGTGTTGCCGGGGCAAACGCGGGACGACCTTATATTGACATCAAGGATGCCCAATGGATCTGTAGTGGAGACCTTGTTCCAGTAGACATCAATCAACTCAGCCCATCTGACTTTGTCGTGTATCGCTTTGGTGTCTTCGTCACCAACATGCTCAAACACACTATGGGAGTACCGGAAGTGACGTTGCTGCTGGCCTCGAACCTTCCCGCTAATAATTATGAAAAGAACGCATTCAGACGGTCGTTCTTCTACGAGCATGCGCGTAAGATCTTGTTCGTGCGCCAAGAGCGGATGCACTCGGTGGGCGACTTTGTCGTGGTGATTATTCACTGCCTGGCGCACATCAAGGTGGATAATCTTACAGATGACTTGAATCCACTCTTCCTCAGGGAATTTTACAAGGTAAGTACTTTTAATTCCATGCGTGCTTTCCTGGGTGAACCCTTAGTAACTATCGGTTAGAAAATAACAAAATACATTTGTCCCTGTTTTCACTGCTGTTACTTGCAGGCGATCAGAATTTGTTGCCAAGACATGTTCTTCTCTCGCTCGCGGTCTTCACCCGCATCCCGAGGCATGCTGGGAGATGCAGCTCTTCCCAGTCCTCTGGAGGAAGCATTCAAGCAGACGACAAACATGACCGAGCGCGTCAATGTGGTTGGGGAACTGGTCAATCTGAAGGTGAAAGGACCTATAGATGCCGACTTCTCTGTACAGGTAATATCCATTTGGGTGAACTGAGCGTATTTACTCTTTTCAAAACACATTTATCAGAGTTTTACTAAATGCATTCGGAGTTACTAAAAGCCTTACATCAAGTTCTCATGAGAAATACAAAGTACGGGTACAGAAGCGGTTTGTGCGGGAGAGCTACACAGAGAAAAGAAGCAGATGTTGTGAGGAAGAAGAAGAGAAAAGAAGCAGATTTAAGGAATTGGCAAAAGATTTGTGAAAGAAGGCGCAGATCTTTAGAGGAAGTGGTAGAGAAATGAGACAGATCTTGCAAGGAAGAGATAAAGAAAAGAGTCAGATCTTGTGAGAAACAGGTAGAGAAACGAGGCAGATCTTGCGAAGAAGAGGTAAAGAAAAGAGCCAGATCTTGTCAGGAAACGGTTGAGAAAAGAGGCAGATCTTGTGAGGCAGAGGTAGAGAAAAAGGCGATCCTCTCCCCTTACTGGATTCGACTCCCTGCAAAGTGCATACATCAGTACAGTGGCAGGTACTAACTTGTATAGAATCCTATGCTCGCTTTTAGAGGTCGACTTGGAGAAAGTCTATAACTTGTAGCGTTTTCTGCAAAGGTTTTTTATGTTTAGCATAATTGATATTTTATCGCAGGGCATCACGGAGCGACTAGCGAGGAAGAATGCTTTCTTAACCCGTGCCAAACTGAAGGAGTACTTAGCCAGTGCTCATGCTTCGTCGGAGAAGAAGGAAGAGTTTACATTGACAAGGCTACGAGAACTTAGAGGCGACAAGACTACCGATATCACCGCGTAAGTTAATGTTACTTCGAATCTGCTTTTCTCAGCTGATGATCTTTCATCTGGCATTCACTTGTTTTTGGCAATATAGGCAGGGGCGTCCCTAGCCCCCCCCCCCCCCCCCTCCCTCTTTTTGGCCGTCATGCCTGTTACTTGTTACTTTTTATCATTACTCCTGAAATTTATGGTTAGGGGTAGGGGTAGGTAAAATGGACCCCCCCCCCTTCCCCCTCTCCCTGAGGACGCCCCTAATAGGCTCTTTAACGTATCTGCCTTACGACGTATCAAGCCCATGCTTGAGCGCCCACTGACGTCTCCATTGCAAAAAAAAAAAACAGTTCACGGAAACGCAGGGGCGAGTAGGTGGGAAGCAGCTTAGCCCCGCGGGCCTCTGAAGGTCTTCAATTCAACCACAGTTAGAGCGGATTTCACATGACTGTCAAGACTTGTTATGTAATTGCGATTGCTTTGCGTTCTCATTGGCTACTCATTTTTCTCAGCCAATCAAATTCGGCAGTAAATACAATTGTGTAATTACTTAGTAATTGGTTCGGCTAGGAATTGGCTAAGAAAAAAGCCATTTAGGAGCAAGTCATGATTTCTCTCGATTCTGATTGGCTAGTGATTGCTCAATTGCAATTGTTTCACGACAGTCATGTGAAAACCGCTCTAAGGCTGCATTCATTATGTATACTACAGGGGGGGGGGGGGGGGGGGGGGGCAGAGGAATTTTTTTTGACAATGCAAAATTTTCAGATCCCCCCAAGGCACAACATATTTTTTACGAATCCCCCCTCTTGGTCAAAAGGAAAAAACATGCCCCCCCCCCCCATCTCCATATCAATTTTACATTTTCTCTCAAAAAATAAAGAACAAGGCTCGATGATAAAAAAAATACAAAGCGTAGAAATGCAAATAAAAATCCTAGGTGGCTTTACTTTTTGTGTCGGTAGTGACTTTCTACCAAGTGATCTGGTGCGCTCCTCGATTGAAGCCTTACTACACATAGGCTGAGTATCATTTATTTTGTATTTGATTGTTTGGTATGCTTTCCGTTGTGCGCGCGAAGCGCGCCGCAATTTTGACAATGAAGCTACAAGACTATTAATCAAAAGTCCAAAGGCGTTTTTGTCTGGCAGACGAAAGCCACTGAAGAGGACCTCGAGGAATTGTAGTAAAACAAGAAGGCCTTTTACGACTTTTTAAGTTTAATATAATTCTTTATGCGCGCGAAGCGCGCAGTTTTTTTTTCAACATATCAGTTGAAAGAGGTTGAATACACGAGAATAGTAGTGCAAGTGATATTTCTTCAGGAAGGAGGTTCAAACTCGGTGTTCAACAATTGAGCCTTCCTTCATTTACTATCAAACTGCACAACCTTATCTTAAATATATATAATACCTCAACAAAAATATGCATCCCCCCTTCATGTTATGAAAAAAACTTGACATCCCCCCTTTTCCAGTTCCTAAATTTTGAGATCCCCCCAAAAAAATCCTCTGCCCCCCCCCTGTAGTATACATAATGAATGCAGCCTAATGGAGTGGAATGGTTAGGAAACACGGCAAACTTCAAAGGGTCAATACAATAGCGAGGGTTGGATGTTGAAAGGGGCTATCACGTGATATTGACCCTGCACAATCTTTTGTTTCGTGCTCATCTAATATGCATGCCTGGTTGTACACTGATTCTTATTGGCTGGATTTTGGTACTTATGTACCGTGACCCTGCAGAGACAAAAGGATTCCTCTGAAAAAGTGAACAAAGAGATAGTACAATACGGGGTGTCAGGTTTCCTAACCATTCCCCTCTATAAACTATGATTGAACTCATCACGGTTTTTTCAACAGGCCCAAAGCCAAGAGGCCATGCAAGGCTACACTTCGTTCGCCCAAAGAGCTTCTAGAACAGCAGATCAACCGACTAGAAAGCCGCATCGACACGCTTAATGCCGATTTAACACAAGTCATGAAATCAGAGTCGGACCTGAACACGACTCTGAACGAAATGGACACGGATGAAGAGGTTACTGACGAGAGGATACAGTCGATTAGAGAGCAACTGAGAAGCATGGAAATCCAGAGAGACAGTATCCTCAGGAAACTAGAGAGCTTGGAAGATGAAGTTGAGAAGAAACGAAAAGAGATGAGCGCAGCGAAGTAACTTGTAAATCCTATATATACAGTGTAAGTGAGACTTTCTCACATATAATTTAGTTATGAAACTGCACATATCCGTTGTGCGTGTGTCGTAATATAGACTACTCTTCATTGGTTTGCTTCAAGTAATGTACGATAGAATAGCTCGTATTATATACCAGTATTGCACTGAGCTATGTGTACTTTTACCTCGTATATCGATTATTCATGTATATTTTTGTGCAAAAAAATCTGTGGAACGCTTAACTCACTCAGCGGCCCATAGAAAACTCCAAGGAAGGCACTATTGTAAATATATATTATTTTAACTCGTAAATAATGTATTTTTGTATGAAAACGTATTATGAATCTCTAGCATTTTGTAGATCGTCCCAGTTCGTCTAGACAGATTAGTATTTCAGGCTTTATTTCCGTTTTTTGGAATCATAACATATAAGGACTAACCTTATTTATAGCTACAAATCATAATATATACATATGATTGAATCTTTCATTGAATAGATTTCAGTGATTTCAGTATGAAATGAAAAATATCTCAATATTACCGAATTATTAGTTTGCAATTAGTTTTATATGGAAATTACTTGTAAATAGCGCACGATTTCTACATGATCGCTTTCTATATTTTATTTATTGATAGCACGAATATGATATTTTTGTACGTAGAACCATAATGAAATGAAATAAAGATCATTTGTAATAAGCAAGTGTGTTATACATAATTTTTTCTTGCATCTCCCGCCGGCGAGCTCGAGTACGCTAAATGCCGAGGTAATATTCAGTCAAGCAACCTGCATTGTGTAAATTGGTCTTCAGATCATTTGTTTTCACAGTTATCGCTTCTACCACAGCCTTCGATAACAAAAATGTTGATTTCCCTGCATAGACACCTTAAGGGAATTACAGTTTCGCTTGATATGTGTCAGCTTTAAGAAAGAACTTACTAAATTTCTATCTCTTTAAATGGTGCACATTAGTAATCTATGTAATCTGTCTCATCTCGCATTTGTTTTTACTCTTTTTTCGTATTGTCTCCTTTTAAGGTGAAGGCGCTTCCTTCGGCACAAGCCTTGAGGTTTCTTGAGGCGCTCTCGCCATCTTTTTTTTCTTATTCTACTTAAACGTTTTATGTATTATTGTTCCTGTAAAAGAAATGGCAAATAATTTGAAATTGAAGGTTGAGGTGCATGACTAACTCCATACGGTATTCCCTGAAACACGCATGACGGGTGTAATATAACACATCGGCTATCGGCTTTTTGTTATGCAAGACCTTACCGGTTGTACTTTTTCTCGTGCATACTTCCTACTTTAAACACGAGGTTCCTCCTACCCCCGGGCTCGAGAACAATCAGTTGCTAATCAGCTGTCAAAGAGTGAACATCTCACTTCATCTCTCTGTACCGCGAAATTCAAAATTTAGAATTCAAAATGCGAGCAAAAACGCCAACAAATATTTTCCTACCTTTTTAAATTTGTATTTCTTTTCATTTCTTGCAAAAGAATTTTATTCGAACCTGATTTGGTTCGGATAAAAACGCTTTTGCTCGCAGCACAGAATATTATTTGCTCTGTTGAATACTATAATAAGTGTCGCTCTCCGCTGAGAATAAATATCGCTTTTATTCGGTCCCAAATAGGTTCGAATAAAATTCTTTTGCAATAAATGAAAAGGGATATAAGTTTAAAGAGAAAGGAAATTATTTATTTGTATGACTTTTGCATGCGTTTTGAATTCTAAATTTTGAATTTCGCGGTACAGAGAGACGAAGTGAGATGTTGACTCTTTGACAGCTGATTGATAACTGATTGTTCTCGGGCTCCAGGGTGGGAGGAGTTATCGCTTTTATACCGGAACCTCGTGTTTAAGACCATATGGCATTTATAAGTGTTGGAAATACGTATTTGTAACGAATGAAATGCCTGAGTTACCTATTAACAAATTAAGACGTCTTGAAGTGCCATAGGAAACTAAGCAGAAACCAATTCATTACCCTGTCATATATTTTTAATTCTCTTAATCCCGTTAAATCAAAGACAGGGAAACGTACTGTAGCTCTTCAAATAAATACTGTAAGATAAAGCTTGCAGAAATACATTGTCTAATTAAAGAAGTATTAACAAGGCAAAATCGGTTTCCCTCGAGTAACGTTTATTAACTTCTCAGATAGATTACTTTTGCATTTCCCGATGTCACATTGGGCAGGCGCAGTATTCTTTATGAAAGCTCGCGCTTATTAAGGCCTGTTTACAATTTTTCTTGCGGCGATTTTTTCTCGCGTGAGTTGAATTTCCAACTCTCTTGTGTAAACGAGATGCAAATCCGGTGCGATTTCTGTGCGATTTCTTCAAATCGCATCAAGTTGCAAAGAGTTTCGAAAATGTTTCAAATCTCCGCAATATCACGCGACAAAAATCGTGGCAGATCGTGCCGAGTTACACCTAGTTTACATTAGTGTTGATGCGTACCTGCGAGAAAAATCGCCGCGATTCGCGCGACAAAACTTGGAAGTGTAAGCGGGCCTTCACAGTATAACAATAGAACAGTTACACTGTTGTTTAACAGGGAAAGCATACTTTCCAGATGCCAAGTTTTCTGTTCTCAGTTATTAAGTAGCGGCATCGTTTTATTAGCGTGTACTTGAGTATGATTTTGGACCTCCCTGGATAGCTGTCTCACTACGGGGACGTCTCTTAGCATTGCTGCGACGACGGTAACGACAGCGTATCGCGAAAGATCGTGTATTCATTCATAGTTCTCAATAATCAATCGTTTTGAATTTTCCTTTGCATTTTATACTGACGTTATTCTGCGAACTGCAACTTTGGTTTCCAATCGCCAAGCTGCCTTCTTACGCCCGTCAAAGTTTTAAACGACAACAAAACTGTTCCTTCTCGGTCTGGACATTCTATCGACATCCCATTTAAGCCAAAAACTCTATCTAGCACTTGAAAACAAAAACAGGTTTGGAGAAGGTTCGTAAAATCTATTGTTTCTTTTTTTGAAGTTTGACTGATGAACATAAATATTGAAAACCTATAGCAGTAAGTTCCGGACTATCCATATGCAATCATATCAAGCAAAAAATATCAAATATATCATAATCGCCTTCCAACGTACAATTCTTGCATACCGTAAAACGCTAAAGTTTCACGTCTTATGGATTTACTCGTGCAATTATTGTGCTCTGTATTCAAGTGTATTGTTGTCATGGCCATTGTTGCAGCTTGAAGTCCCTACTTTCCAATGCAAAACGCGCGATTACAACGTTTGAATGACAATTGAATGGTGTATTTGCCGCAGTTTTATGCGCGCGTCGCCCGGTCGTGGGAAGTATCCAGGGAGATTCCATTCTCGAACCCAGAGCTCCCCGGCTCGTAACCTCGCGGGGGAGGCTCTGGTGACAGCCACTGACGCATGCGCGAGATTTAATACAGAACCGCTGAGACTAAAACCTTTCAGCGCATGCTCCAACGCTCAAAATCAGCCAATCAGCGACGGCCTTCAAATGGATGTCCCCAGAGCCTCCCCTGCGAGCAGCGAGCCGGGGAGCTCTGGGTACGAGAATGGGGAGATTCAATACGTCGCTTGGAGTGAACCAGTGGCCGTTTACTCCACTGATAGCTGTCTTGAGATATGCTTTTAGCAGAAACAGACAATATTCCGCCACATTTAATTCTCCATGCCCATCTTGGCAACGATTACAGCGCATCATACAGAAGACGAAGTCGTAAAAGTTCTCTTTTTGAGCGACTGAGTCAAGTTCATCGAAGTCTGGCTCATTCTGTTTCGAAAACTGCTTAAATCTCTACTGGTTCTTGTGTATGAACGTAAAAGGTACGCCTTGAATTCTTTTCTATATGTTTCATTGAGTACTGTGTAGCAAATTGGGTTTGCTGCGCTGTTAGCGAATGTTATATGTTACAAAACGCAACAATATCCCAGAATTTACTGTACTTCTTGTCCGCCTCGCCGAAGTCCAACCAAAGCCACATTATGTTCGTTGGTAACACAAAGACCGCAAACACGAGCGTGACAACTTTTAGCATGCGTAACACTTTCCGCGTCTCCTCCGCATGAGCGTCACGCAAACCATGTGCTCTGTCACGCTTTTGTCGCTTATGAAGTTCGATCCCTATCCCAATGTAAGCGCCAGCTATGATCAGCAAAGGAAGGACGTACTGAAAGATAAATAATCCAGCGGTGTAGATTTTTCTCATAGAAAAATCAACCCAGTCCTCTTCGCACGATAAGCTACCAGCTTCATGGCTGAGCACATAGCTATAAGGCGAAACTGGTATGACTGAGACAATCCATATGGCAATAATAATGCGTTTTGCATGCGAAATACTAAGTTGTTGTCTCAAGGGATGGACTATTGCCCAATATCTTGTCAGACTTACTGCGGTCAAGGTGAATATCGACGCAAAGAGAGTCAAAGTTTGCAATGGGTAAAGAATCTTGCACATGAACGCTCCATACGGCCAGATATAGTTCATTTCCTGGACAGGTATATCGAATGGTATACAAATACAAGTCAGGGCCAGATCAGCTATTGCTAAATTCAGTACAAAATAGTTCGTAACGGTCTTCATTCGCCGCCTTCGCAAAATAACGATACAAACCAACGAATTTCCAATAGCACTGATAAGAAAAATCACCACATAAAGAGTAAGTTTAATTTCGCGAAACGTTGTGGCGGTTGCTGGTGATGTAGAGTTTCCACTTGTAAGATTTAATATTTCTTGAACTTTGGTGAAGTTTCTGCTTGGTACTCTTTCCATGCTTCAAGACCTGAGGGAAGTCGAGTTCACTCTGCAAGAGAGAAAGAAACGACACATGAATACATCTATTTCAGTTGCAGCCACTTCAGACATTGTAGCTGCGTATAAAACGTTTTATTTTACTACTTGTGTTTACTGCTCACGATTTATTCTCGCTTCGCTTCGCCTAGTGATTCGCTGGCTGATTATTTCCTGACATTTGCTTTCATCGCATCTAACAGGATTTGTCCGCCGAGCGCCTTTAAGTCTTCAGGTTCAAATTACTCTGAGTTTTGCATTAGTAGGATCCAAACAGGAATATGCCGCTGAAATTCAGGCTACGTAAATATACTGATCATGTATTCCCAAGAAGTGAAAACGTTATTTCCCAAAGAAAAAAGGGCCAATACCGAGCTCAAAACTAAACTTTTTTATTATTTCTCTTTTCGAACGGCTCAAGTGTAATAACCTTTTGCCGGATTAACTTTCGGTTTATCTTTTGCGCCAGTTACTTTTTTTTAAACAAATAATGGTATGACACTGACAACAACGAAAAGGGAATCGCTTTTACTTTGGAGTAAAAGAAAGTCCTCGCTTCTTTTTAAATTGCAAAATCTATGGAAATTTTCATATTGAGCTCTTCATGTAAATGTTTACAGACAGTTTGAATATAGTTCTCTCCTTCAACAGACAACAACAAAAAAGCTCAAAATGCTCTAATTGTCCATGTTACCTTAGCAGGATCCGCCAAAACTGCTCTTTTCTCGAAATAAATCAATATTCATTCAACGAGCAAGAAAGCAGACGTTGTGGAACTGCCTTAAAGCTTCAACACCAGATTTATATCTTTCATAAAAACAAAAGACTGTTGTTTCAAAGTAGATAATCCTTCCTCGAAATTTCAAGGCGTCCATTTTACAAGTTGTCCCACTTGTCAATCCCTATTGGACGCTAATACAGACAGTTTGAATATAGTTCTCTTCTACAACAACAAAAACAATCTATAATTGTCCATTTTACCTGAACAAGACTCAACAGAACTGTACTGGCCTATTCTCGAAATAAATTTCTTTTTAATTTCCACGAGCAAAAAATCAGGCGTTCAGGACCTCCCTAAGCTTGAAGACCAGACTTCTGTCTTTAGAAACAACAAGAAACTTTTGTTTCAAAGTAGATAATCCTTCTTCGAATGTCTATTTTGCAAGTAATCCCTCTTAAAAATCTCCTTTCACTTATTTTTTTCTTTCCCGGTTAATGTAATTTTCTATAATTTTAATTTTGTCTGAGACTTTTAAATGTCAATGTTATGCAATGTCCACGGTAGGGTAAATGTAGTATTTAATAAAACTGTGAGGAAAAGTGAAACATGGGAAAATGCTTTTTAGGGATTTTTTCAACTGGCACTCTGTACCGCAGCATTTTACGGAACGGATTATACGAAAGCGGTGAATTGAGCAGCTTAGTGATTAGATGAAAGCAGTGACAGTGTTCGGGTAGGCGAGTGTTCGACTAACGGGTTCACGGCTTGAGTAACGGGTTCATCGTAAATGACGGGTTTATCATACATTGTTTTACCTCCCTAGTTAATGTTGCTACGTTGGACAAACCAAAATGTTACTTTGATAGAGCTGTTTTCATATGACTGTAGTAAAACCAATCCCAAAGTAATTACACCAATTCTGAATAAAACCTATAGGAGTAATTAAAAAGTAATTGCGAATTACTCACGACAGTCATCTGAAATCCGAGCATGGAAAATACATTGATTGCAGGAACATGTTCCACGCACGAAACTCTATAAAAGTTGACTGATAATACATTTGTTTCATATTTTCATCTGCAGGAAAAACTGAAGAATTCTTGAGAAATCCAGGGGCAAATTTGGGCTCCCTTTCTTACGATCTACCCTGGTTAATTTCCTGTAAAATTCGTCAATATTTTAATCAACGTTGAACAAAAAAGGAAACTCAGTTTCCTTGAAGTTTCGCTCAAAAGATTTCTGCTGTTTTCTCTACTGCTTAAAAACGTTGATCACTTTACATTGTTCGCACAATCCAATAGAAATTCTCATAACTGACCAAAAAGGATGAGTACCCCCTAGCTGGCTCTGAGGGAAAATATCATTCAAGCTGCCTCCTGGCGAAAGGGAACAGATAAAGTTTTCCCAGATAATTTACGAAACAGAATTTAGCTTGAGGCAGCAAAATAAACCTCATGCAAAGAAGTAATATTCTCAAATTGCAATTTTGAGGTCCACATCCAAGTTCGATTCAGCAGGAAATCAAAACTAACTTTAGATGTCCTTTAAGTACTCAAATATCCTTAATAAAGATATAGTAGGTGATTCTGTACGCTACAATCTGACGAAGAAAATAGAGTGTCCAGTTTCAGAATTCGTCATCAGTTTCTTAATATTGCGATAAATGGAATCGCCTTTACTCGCGCAAAAAGGACTAACTGTTAGCGTGTTAGCGCTCAGCCTTGAGAGGGGAGCGTCATGAAAGTGGACACATTATCATGACTTTTTGTGAAATTGTAGTTCTCTAGTTGGCTGCTTATCCTGTCTCCCCCACCCCCCCAAACCCCCCGGGAAGTTTGGAATTAGAATTGGATCCGCGGTTAAATCGTCAATAACAAATTAAAGACATTCTGCTTCAGGTTATATTTCAGGAAGTAACGCAGGTATATTGTACTTTGACATATGATCTCATATTTATTATCTGACACAATCTTTACATTACATAATTCACGATTAAGATTTGGATGGCTTAGATTTCAAAGAAAAAATCGAAGCAGGGGTGGTTTAGATTTCACAGGAAAGATGAGGCAGACAAACGAAATAACTTTAGACGTCCCCCTTAAAAAATTAACATCCTAAAGCCGTGCATCTCACTGTCGTTAAATTTCAACTCCCGTGATAACTGATCTTATCGCTAAAGATAATAAGCACTAGGCACAAAACACTGTTTTTCTTTCGCTAAAGAAAACTTCTAGCTGGAACAAACATGATGGCAAAACGGGGCAAAAAGACCATTGACTGTTAAATATTCTATAAAAACGTTTAAATCGAGCAGATTTTAGAGGTTTTATACACATATTCAATAAACTTTGTTTCGAGTTCTGGTCATCGAGCGCGAAAAACAATGCGATTCTCTGCAAAAAAGTGACCACCAAACAGCGGCGCCCGACGACCAAATACCAATTCCCAAAGCAAGAAATAGGTATTATTTTAGTGACCCATGTCAAATTTATCAAAATTGCATGTATGATTTTCGCTTCATTTTGCACCACCGTAGCTGCAACGAACTCTACCCCATCTTAAAAAAACTTCAGCGTAAATTTAGTTTTCAAAAAGGCATTTTAAAAAGGCCATCAATGCAAAGTAAATAAAATAAAAGTTTACAACGAAATTTACAGCGACAACCAAATTTTCGCTAGCATGTTTGGAAACCTGAACTCAATCGTTATAGCTTTCCACTTTTAGAAATGAATAAATGATTATTATGAAAGCGGTTTCTTTTTATTTCAGGAAGAAATTAGACTATTATTTGCAGCGCATTTGCTTCACAGCATTAAGATTATATAGCAATGACTTTTTCCGATAAACAATGAGGATAAAAACACGACTCATAGCAACTGTTCCATTCAGGTTTAGCACGTATTATCGAAGTATACTACTACAAAAATAGAACTATATATTTACCTGAAGTCCAATAATGCCCAGGCTCAAATTAAAAGCAATGAGAAGTTTTGCAATGTTGCTCAATCCCTATGAATGGACAGAATAATAGGCGTCTGCGAGCCCAAAGGCTTTTGGTAATGAACTATCCTACCGCAACACTTTTTAACGTAAGCAATCCTTGTTTACACACACTATAGATTGTGGAACTACCCTAAGGAGAGCTCCCATTGGAGGACTAGGGGTGGTTTCCGGTTTTTAGCAGCCGTGAACAGCCGCCAGTTTGCTCTTACAAAATTATCGGTAGAACAAACGGTTTGCATTGTGTATATTTCATAAAACGTAAAGTTCTACAGGAAGCAATAATTTTTTTTGTTTTACTTCATCAATGAGGCATTCAAGTAATAAAGCTCGTGCGGGCAGAGATAACACAGTGTTAAAAAATTCTTCATTGACAAACAGCTGTATGTGGTATAATATTGTTTAAATAATGTTTTGTAAAAATATTAAAAGTTGTGTCGTTGGCGTTAGTTACAAGTGATATCTTTGATCAATCGACGGTTTTTATTGTTTGCAAAATTGACTTTTCATTAAATATATACATGACTTCATCAAACCCCAGAGGCTTTTTCAGTCATATTTTTTATTTCACAGAGACCCTCTGGGTTGGTTTCGTGTACGAAATCATCTATATTTGACGTCAGTAAAAAGTTTAATTCTGTCAATTTTCATGCAAATATGATAACACATTGACACCCAAATAAAATGGATCATTTTCAGAAGGTAATGTAACTGTCTTTTATTTCAGTGGTCACTAGTAACAAAAGCCATAACAGCCCTGTTTCTGAGAAACGATCACGTTCCAAAAATTGTTTTTTTTTGCGATTCTGTTTGTACGTGATGCTTTAAAGATCGTTGAGAAAAAAGATCTAATTATTGCGACAAATATATAGTATGATTAATGGCCATATGCATTATCAAAGAAAAAACTAGTTAATGATCAAAACATGCGTTACATAACTGTATTCTTTTGAATCTCCAGGAAAATGTCTTGTAATTAATTTTGTTTTAACCGTGTAAATTCTCAGGTAATGTTGAACTCATGATTGAATTTCCAATAATTGCTTAAGCAGAACTTGAACAATTACTTAGAATTATTAACAAAGAGCGAAAAATAAAAACACGTAAGATTTTTTAAACAATAGACCATATCGGATAACAAACTAAATAAGCTTGAGTGAGCATGATGACCTATGAATTGATAACAGATCTCGGTAGATATAAAAAACAAATACCAGAAATAGGCCTCCTTGGCTTGGGCATGATGTGTTCCTATTTCAGATTACGTGGTATTCCCAATAGTATTTTCTAGTATTTTTGCCTGCTATGCACCCACGCATATATGAATATGGAAGTATCCCAGACAAAGAAAGTTTGTTCAAATGAATGAGGTCTGTCACAGCGTATACACAGAATACATATGAAATACAGGCATCAAGAGTTCCAGACTCGCGGTGCGCGAACAATGCATCATTATTGTTGCACAAAGGAAAAAAGTGAGCCTAAAGACGTTTTGATAGCAAGGGGCTCACTTTTTTCCTTTGTTCAACACTAACGATGCATTGTTTGCGCATCGCGAGTCTGGAACTCTTTATGCCTGTATACATATGAAAAACATGAAAAACATATGAAAAACACATGAAAAACATATGAAAATCATATAAAAAACATATGAAAATCATATGAAAAACATGAAAATCATATGAAAAACATGAAATACATATGAAAGACATGAAATACATATGAAAAACATATGAAATACATATGAAGTGCATATGAAATACATATGAAATGTATATGATAATAGTTAGATAATTTATTAGCATCCCATATAAGTAATGGTATTGCCTAAATAACAATAGCAATAAAATAAAGTACAAAAAGAGCGCAAATATCAACTACAAGCTAATAAATGATGATTTGTATAGCATTAAGGGCATGCAATTTACAACGTACCTATATAACAAGTTGTTTTCATCAATTTGGTATTCCTTATTTGAAAGGCTTCATAAATGAAGTGTCCCAATTTTTTTTTACATATAAGGGGATCAACATTACTAAACAAGAACATAATTGTTTTAATTGAGCTTAAGGGATTAAAACTTGCATATAATTTAGTTATATCATCAAAAACTATTTTTCTAACATTGGCATAAGATGGGCAAGACAGAACAAAATGAAAAACTGTGAACTACATATAACATACGATATGAATTATGATTTGACAATTTGAAAGAGCTTGCGTTTCTCGTCAATTGGAGATAACGGTGAATAAACGTTTCTTATATTTTCTGCCATTTTATCTTTTCGAATATCCGTTATTATATTTTCATTATTATTGAGAAAACTTACACATGGAGACCAAGCACTTTTAATAGGAAGTGCGGAAGTCACATGACTGAACATCAAATTCCAAAGCCCAAGGTGTAAAAACAAATACCACGCACAACACCCAGATTAGTCCCCAAACACAGATAATAAACCGAAACATTTCGGAGATAGCAGAGTACACGGGAAAACTGCTCATATTACCCTTAGAGCTATAGGATTTCGTCGTGCGTCATGGCGAAGGCTATAAACATTTTGTGGTCCAGGTTTTAGTGTATATTTTTATATTTGAATTAAGAAACTTAAAATATTTAGGGTCACGGTGCGGAAGGATGGCTAATGCTTCCCTTTTTTACTTTATGGATACCGACATGATTACTTTCGGCAAATTTGATTGCAAATAAAGAATTGCATTTCCGGTTTATTTTTATTATATATTTTTGCTAAGCATGTGTGGCTGCATGCTAAACAATCATTATTATTATCAATAAAAATGATTCAATGCAGTCAAGCCGAGCAATAAAGCTTTTGCTTTTGACATTACTTGAACCATTGAAAATTTAACTAAATATTCTTTTTCTATCTTCAGCATTTTGTGAAGTGTAGTTAAACATTGTTTTCCAAATCTGTATTCTATGTGTTTGTTATCTACATAAAAGGTTACCTCGACTTTCTTGACCTTGTTAATCTATGTATATTATTTTAACAATAACGGTTAATCTTAGTTTTTCCTTTTAAACGAACTTTGATGGTCAGTTTAAAAACGGTAAAAACCGTTTTCTTTTGTAAACGAAGCCGGCAAGAAATGTTAAAGGCAGGCGTATATCGTTCCATTACTGCCATTTTCATAATTCTGCGAGCTCCCACTTTACATTTCCGAACGCCAAACTCCGTTTTGGTTTCCGTCCATCAAACCAGGCGCATGGATTTTTTTTAAAAATTCGTTTCCATTTTACGATGGAAAATTTGGTTCTTCTTACAGCCTAGCTAGTTCCTACTTCAAAAAACCTCTCAAAGCCTGGCGTGAAATCACCCAAAGCTGTTCACTCGTTTGATTGACGGAAGCCAAAGCGCGGTTTGTTAGTTGTCGCAGAGAAAAAGTTGCTAGGAAGTCCTTGAAAAGATAAGAAACTTAACCACTCACCGTAAATACCGATCTTCAAGTTCGACACTTGTCCACCTTTTTTTTACTTCAAAACACAACAGATAACAACTCCAAAACTCCGAAATGTTAGGAGAGTCAATGGGAAGCCCCTCTTTAAAACTGTAAAGTTGTTGCCGAATATTGGTGATCACGTCTGTCTAAAGGGGTTTTATTCGGTTCCCTCTATAAAAAAACGTTTCCCTTGTGCGTCATACACTTTGAAAAAATAACGGGCAATAATCTTGTTAGCATTCGTTATTATTTTAAATTATGTTACTTGACTTTTTGCCTCAGGGTACAGCGAAATCAAGCCTTAACTTTATCTAATCCTTGTACTGTATCCATCTGCTGTTTACTCGAGGAAAAAATTGGACCCTCGCTTAATTAAAAGTCTCCGACTAAATCTATGTCTGTCTTTAAGCTTCTTTTGATTGTAAATTCCTCCCCTTTTCATTTCTCGATCTCTTTTAGCAGATCTAATAGAGAGGAACTTTTGAAATTTGAAACAAAGCTAAAGTAAACACTCGAAAAAATAAACCTGCCACTTAATGACGTTTTTTAAATTTACGAAGCCGCTATTCCTATATATGGCAGGAAAACGTCACGTGCTCCACATAGAGAGGTGCACGTCGTAGGGACTGTCTGGCGCCGATATTTTGTGCCATTATATGCACTTGTTCTAACATAATAACTCAAAATTTCACTTTCCAGCTTTCACATAATTTTACTCAGCTATAAGTTTGAAATTCATTTTACCTCAAGCAGTATCACGTTTTCTCATTTATGATAACTAAAAAAGTAGATAAAAAGATGGAACAATAGCGACACAATTGTGCCTACGTCTGAGACGTCGTGATAAATAATAAAAATAATTCTGCTTTGCTAAGCAAGATAAGCAAGATATTTTTAAATCAGCAAAATTGGGAATGATTTTAGCTCACGTCTAAGGTTGTCGCACTTCTAGAAAATACTCATTATAGGAGAAATAAAACGTGAATGTGATATTGCGAACGTACTTTAGTTCAGCTGTGATGATCTTACGAAATTAAGATTGATCATGAATCCATAATTTGTCTATTTCTTGAAGTATATTTCTAAATAATTTTATTGATGCCAGATGATGACGTCATATCCCTGCAGGAACTCTCCACATAGGCAACAGTTTTCATTTTACTATTTTTAACAGACTTTTCATTTGCGTTTTGTCCTTAATTTTAAAAGGTTTCTTGAACGACATTGAGCGTGCACTACTACAGGAAACGTCTTTGAAAGTTCCTGTTTTTTGATAATTTGCAGCAACTGCATGTTTTGTCCACGTCAGAGTTGGTAAGTTTCAACAGAAGTATAAATACACTTCCTTGTATCAAATTGCACACTTCCATGATTGTATCTGTGTACAATTCCTAGCACGTTCTATAAACTCCATTGTTGTCCAAAAATGTTTTTGTCACATTAACGTTTCATCACCTGTGAAACTAGTGATTTTCTTCGTTCGTTGCCTTGTTGGATTGTTCGTTTTATTCCTTGTTCATTTGCTTTTATTGGCTTGCAACGCTATGTTTCGGTGTTATGTATCTTTTGATCTATAATGAAGTGTATAATTTTTCATGTTTCATGCATACTTCCATTCCTGGTTTCGCTGGAAAATGTTATGCTCCTGACCGGGCCACACTCTCTGGTTTTGAAGAATACCAATGAGTCCATACTATCACCACCAAAACATAGCACTGATTCCATCATAGCTATTTATATATTTCCCATGTGTCGCTATTTCCCGCCCGTAAATTCCCGCCAATTTTGGCGCGCGCGTGGTAACACAGGAAGCCCACAAGAAAAATGTTGCAGGCTATGATTCTGAAGATTATAAATTCGGAGCAAATTCGGTGCAAAAACTCTTTCGTAACAAGTATGAAGCGACAGGATGTTTTCTGGTTTTACAATAGAACATGGAATCCACGGGATTTACGCCGTAGCTAGCTGCAAGGACTTGTATTCTCGTCGTCCTGTCCGAACTGTGCTCATTAATTTCAGGCAACGTGTTGTTTTTCATTGATAGAGCGATCTTTTTGGCGTTTGTTTCGACCAATGACCATTCGCTTTTAGTACAAACCAACTAATGGTCTATTACAAATCCTGCATTCTGATTGGCTGAGCTACTAATGGTCTATTAGTGATAGACCGTGCCTGGCAAAACCACCACCTTTCTTTGCTAGAAAACTTGATTTTTTCAACATAAAATAATGGCATTCATTGCCAAAACCGACCAACTAGTTGGTTTATACTAAAACAATTAGACCTCTCGTCCTCATGTGCTATGATATCAATAGACCATTCGGCCTTCGGCCTCATGGTCTATTCATCATAGCACATTCGGCCTTGAGGTCTAATTGTTAAATATACCTTGGGACATGAGAGTTGGTATTCGTGTTATTAATAATCAAATTCCCGACCATATTTTGATCAGTTGGAAGTTCACGCTGGGAACTTATGACAGTAATGACGACTATTATTCAGAACAACAAAGTCCAAAACTGTTGTCAGTCACCTTCCCAGAGTTTAGCATCACTTTACCGCGGAATGTGAGACGTTGAAAACACGAGGAAAGGACAAATTAATTCTTTTTTTCTATTATTCAGAACTGTAAACAGTATCAGTGAAACATTTGTAATACAAAATTGTAGAAATCTCTACAATTTACTCAAATAGTAAACGGAAGTTACTTTATGATTTCTTCACAAATTGCACAAAATTCTCATTTAATATTAACCATTAATTAAATGACCAGTAAGAATGAATATTTGCAGTAAAATGCATGTAAATACATATAATATTCAAATGCATACATTATTATTGCATTATCGAAAGCACATTTCCTGCACATTCACCTGGCTGAGCCGGTTAAAAAACGTTCAGGGACGTTTGCTTTATCGTTGGGCGGACTATTTCCGAGACCTGCTATTATCGGGATTTTTAATAGTTTTGGAGTAAATTTGTTTGCACTTTTCTGAGCTGGATACTGAACTTCCCGCATGCAGATCCGACGTCAACGTTGAATAAATTAACGAATTGTAAATCTAAGAATTTAAGTACCGGCCACACGCAGGCTAAAATATATTACCACGCATTAATCTTCTCCTCCCTTTTCTACGGACAAAACTGTTTCGCAACAGAAAAACAACTTTGCGTCAACGGAACAGCATGGCTTCCTCATGGAATTTACAACCCTGGGGGATGGGGGGGGGGGGGGGGGACTCCCATATATTTACTATAGACATAGACATACATAGACATTATTTATTAGACTGCCGTGTACAAAGAGCGGCAAGGGCAGAACTCTCTAAGTTTTACAGAAGGTGTTTTCTAATTCTGAAACAATCACATATATATTTGGCTATTTTTTGTGTATTTTTTTTTGTGGAGAAATAAGGTACTTGTACTCATTAAAGATCTGTTGAGACAAAGGTTGTTTCGTAAATTGGAATCAAATTCACAGTTTAAAAGAAAGTGTTTCTCGTCTTCCACTGTGTGGCAATTTGGGCAGACTCTCTTATTGGGGGGGGGTGAATAGGGGTCCTCAAATCCGCCGAACCGTTCAATTTTTCATAAAAATCCGCCGATCCGCACAAATTTTCGCCTCAATCCGAATCCGCAACGTTTGATTTATGAAAACAATAATTTAAAAAAAATACGTTTCACTGTATCGCTTATACACGAACATCTCTCACTGAGGGACGTGTCATTATTTAGCGGGTTTTCGTGATCCCCCGTCCCCTATTTGACCTAGTAGAAGACATTTTACAGAAAGAGGGGGTTACACATTTCATCAAGCCTGAGAAAGGGTAGGTAAACGTTGAAATACGCTACCTCAACTATGTATAAAAGCTCCTCAGGTAACTTAAGGCCTGGGTGAAAGCCAAATCCAAAATGGCGGACGTAAAACTGAGGGGGGTAGTCTATCTCAAACCAATGCCTCTGAGGGATCCAATCAATTTGCATTTCAATACCTTTGGTCATTCTCAATCATTTTCACCAATGTTGGTCTCTATGGCAACGAATATATGACCTCTGACCTTAAATTTAATTTCTTGGAAAATGGCCTCTGCATTCGATGGGGAAAAGTTAAATCGTTCATCTGAGTGTGTGATGGTGTTTGTTATTTAGTGTAGATTATTGATCTAACGAGGCTGCCTGGAAATGTTTTTTCGAATAGCTATATTTGTGATGATGTAATTTGATACCTCTCATTTACTTAAAATGAGGATAAGTTGGCCAGCACGCCTCGTTGGAATGGTAATGTACGCCCGACACCGGTCATAATAAGACCTATTCGGAAACCATTGGTATGACCCCCGTCGAATGTAGAGACCTGAAAGAAAATTGTGGCTTTGTCACGCTCTTACAAGTCACGCAACCCGTTGACATGGTTACCAAATACATCAAATGAAACGTCTCACCGGGTAGAGCAACCTTAACGAAAAACATTCTACGCAAGACATTTTATCTAGCCTAGGGAATTTTTTTCAGTGTTTTTCGCATTTTTGTGAAAAGCACCCATGCCTTAATATACCTGAGTCCTATTGATGGGCTCCTGAGCCTGTAGTGTAGGTTATGTTATGCATGCGCGCTGCAAATAAATTTAGGACGAAATTATTATTACTCTCATGTGCGTGAAGTCATCAAATGAAGACTTTCTATGCTTGTAACGTCGAACTCACGCTTACTACCATTTTCGTTCAACCCTGAAGCGTGGCGATTTTTTCGCGTAGGTTTACGTTTCAAACGTGCACGCTCTGTCGAGAAGTAGTCGCGTTTCTCTCTCGCTGACTGGCTGCTGTTTTGACTGTTATTTTTCAGTCAATCAGCGAGCAAGAATTGCGACAACTTCACGACAAAACATGCACGTTTGAAACGTAAACCTACGCGAAAAAATCGTCAAGCTTCAGGTTGAACGGAAATGGTAGTATCCACGGGGTCTTCTTTCAATCATATTGACTGTATGCAGGCCTATCACTGAAGGGCATTTTTGGAAGAGTTTATTTTTCCTCGTCAAGATACACTTGTTCTATAAATGGCGAAATTTTTATTAAGTAAGCGAAAGTAAGTATGTGAAATACGAAAGCATATTAACGGCCTACAAATTCGAACATCCAGGGCTATTTGTCTACAGACCCTACAGTCAACAATCTGCACAATCCGTAGTTGCGATTATCAGAATCCGAAATCCGAAGTCGAATTTTCAATAGATCCGCGATCCGGTACGTTTTGAGAATCCGAAAATCCGCTCGAGTTTTTCTTAAAATCCGTAATCCGTGTGCTATTTAGGCCCGAATCCGCCGATCCGCAAACCTATTCACCTCCCCCCTTATTGGGGCTCGTGTTGCTTTTAGTATATCGACCTCTTTCTATTTGGAGGATGTGGTCGCTAATTCTTAGCTGAGTCAATGCTCTTCGGTGTTCTATATTTTCAACTTTGGTCAAATGACTTTCAAGTTGTATTCTGTTCTAAATTCCCTAAATGTCTAAGTTTGTTTCCGCCACAATCAATCTATTATCATCGAAAAGGCTCGCTAGCTAATTTTGTCTCTCGATGTCTTCTAATCTTTGCTTAAATTCTTTATTATTCTTTATATAATACTATATGGGGATGATCCGCTGAACTGGATGGGTTTTTAGCTTCTGTTTCTGGTCAGAAACAGGGGAAACATTTTTCATATTTTCGGAGTTTCATGGGCAAGGGCATGCCGTTCTCCCTGTCATAAACAAGGTTACAAAACTGCAGGGTCAGACTACGAGTTCACCAGTTTTCTAAGAGCCAACGCGACGCATGTTGTTTTGAGTTTAGAAAGTTAATGCTAACTTTTTTCACTACTCACTATCTCTAATACGTGATAAATAGTGTCGATAGTGAGAAGAGGGGCATATCAGATTGCTGGTTTGGCTAAAGTTGCACGTACATTTCTACTGACGGAGTTACCGCATAAAAATGCAGTGCAAAGTATGTTATATTTTTCATTAAAAATTCTGATCCCTGATCCGGGCCTAAAACAACGACGGATCCCCACTAGTACCTTTGTGATCCCTGAGGCCGCTCCTCGAAGCCCTGATCCCGGTCATACGAACCGGATACTATGATTATGGTAGATCCCATGTCTTACAGAACGAGGATATACAGAAGGACAGTATATTGTACCATATATGAAAGATCTAGGCTGATCTAAGGATTTGAGATGCATACACCCAGATCCCAATCCTTGGATCCCGAATCCCGACCCATGGATCCCAGAGCCCATGCAATGGATCCTGGATCCAACACGGCTCTGGATCCCGGACCCCGCACCTCTGGATCCCGGACCCCACACCTCTGGATCCTGGATACAACACAGCTCTGGATCCCGGACCCCACACCTCTGGATCCCGGATCCCGCACCTCTGGATCCCGGACCCCACACCTCTGGATCCTGGATACAACACAGCTCTGGATCCCGGACCCCACACCTCTGGATCCCGGATCCCGCACCTCTGGATCCCGGACCCCACACCTCTGGATCCTGGATCCCACACAGCTCTGGATCCCGGACCCCACACCTCTGGATCCTGGATCCCACACAGCTCTGGATCCCGGACCCCACACCTCTGGATCCCGGATCCCGCACCTCTGGATCCCGGACCCCACACCTCTGGATCCTGGATACCACACAGCTCTGGATACCGGACCCCACACCTCTGGATCCCGGACCCTGCACCTCTGGATCCTGGATCCCGCGCTTCTGGATCCCGGACCCCACACCTCTGGATCCTGGATCCCACACAGCTCTGGATCCCGGACCCCAGACCTCTGGATCCCGGACCCCGCACCTTTGGATCCTGGATCCGACACCTCTGAATCCTGGATCCCACACCTCTGGATCCCGGATCCCACACGGCTCTGGATCCCGGATCCCAAACCTCAAATTTAGTTGGATCCCGGATCAAACCTTGTTGAAGCCGAGGGTCCACATGTGCATGTGACGAGACCATGATTCCGTGCGCCGCTGGCTTAGTATCTTTTCTCTTTCTACGCGACTAACTAATGAAAACACCATATTCTTATATCTCTTCAAAAATCATACTGGAACTTCCGCAGTCTACCGCCTTTTGGCCATCGCGGTTGGCATCTCTGATAAGTGATCTGTATTCAATTCAATGTTAATTTAGCAAGAATGAAGGATGTTGTTATGGCTCTTACAGCTTTGTTTTCAAGTAGAAATATAATAAAAAGGGAGTGCTAATATAATTGACCGAAAAAACGCTTAGCTACTGAAAGAATTTCAAAAACTGTTGAAGTTTTAAACAGGAATCAAACTGTGCTATGCCTGCAATGTCAGAGAGTTCGTGCCAAAGTGCCCCGTTATTTTACGCTGGAAAGCTAAGCTTTCGACGTTCTGTAGCCTTTCCTGTAGTTTTTCTTTGATTTAGAGGATTTTCACAAGCGCAAAACCTTAGCACTTGGTTTGAAAGGTTCGTTTGTGTCGGATGGTAGTGCTCATAGCTCTACGTACTTTAGCAATGGGTATAGCACTGACATTTAAAAAGGAACGGACCTTTCTGAGAACAAAAGGTCGTACATGTTAAATTAAACTTTAATAACTTCTTAATATCTTTGTTCTTAACTACTCCTAGCAGCAACGTTCACTTGGTATAATGTTCAAAGTGAACATTAGTGCACGAGAGGTTTCATAGAAAAACGACATCAACTATCATCACCGTTTGATCCCTATTCGTACACAAGGAAGCACTTTTGGGTCAGCGCTTATTTGATGTTATTTTAATAGCGACAGAACCTTTTGGATTCTCGTTGTGTTCTCCACATTTATTCACTCAAAATGCGTAAGTCATCAAACTATTCATATTGCGGGTTACCTGTGTCGCTGAAGCGCCTGTAAAAATGGCGGGGATTTTGACAGCTAATCAGAAACGTGGGCCCGACAGACAGGTCGGCAATTAAATGGTATAGATATATTGCTACAAATAGAAATAAAATGAAATTTTTAGCATGTCAAACAATAGAAACAAGTGAATTGATCACAATGGCCAGTACGTGGGCTCGAGCAGTTGAGTTGATATGAAACCGACACAATGACAATAAAGCAAAAAACTGGCTTCAAGTTCGCGGCACATAAATTAATAAATACAGTAAAAACCCGCGTGTAAGAACCTGCATTTTTCAAAGTTTGCCAAAACAGGTTCTTATACTTGGGTTAGTTATTGTATTGAAAATAGTAAAGATGTTTTGTCCTTCATAAAAGTTCTAAGTAGATAAATTTAAACAAAAAATACTTCGAATAGATAAAAATGAAAAACAGTAGTACGTTTGAATTTGCTATAATAAACAGATTATTATATTTTGGAGTATTGAAATGGCAAATTAAATGAAAACGTACAACTGTAGTATAAAAATAGAACAACAAAACACAGCTATCGGTGTCCAACAACAAGTCGCGCTGTCAGCTGAGGTCGAAAGAGCTGAAGACTATACACACAAAGAAAAATGAAGTCTGAGTATAGAACATTTTTATTTTGACATGTTGATTGTTAAGATGTAAGTCATAAACAGTAAAAAGCCATCAAAAGGCCTTTTGAAAATGAAATGCATGCAACACCTTTGAATTTTAACTGTGGAAGCTTTTCACGATGATTATATGCTTACTTTGGCTAGAATTTGCTGGCGTGAAATCGAAACATTCCTTGTGGTTAATCAGCATTTTTATCCCGTTTCTGGACGTATTGTTTAAAAGAATAAGTAGTAATTCATCTCCTCCAAAATTACTGTCCGTTTTCCTCATCTTTTATTCGACCTCACACCTCAAATTTTCAAAAATTTTTAATGGTTCTTTTTACAGCTTTATCGCCAGTGCAAGTAAAGGAAGGCAAAACTGATTCGTTAGATAATTCGACAATCCCACAATGCCACAAAAGTAAAAGATAAGTAAATGGTATTTGTGAAATCCATTATACAGCTCAATATCGCAAAAGCTGTTTCTTTGCCTGTTAAATAGAAAGTTCAATGATAGATTGTGCAACTTTTGGAAAGTGTAATTTCTAGTAAGATATCCTATCTTTTGTAAGTACAAAAATGCATTCTCTTAAACGTTCGCATTGTGAACAGTAAAACCCATTTGATCTTGAGATTAACAGAATTTGTGAGCTGAATACCTTATCGTAAAAGTAATCTTGAATTTATTTTGCGGGCATGAATATTAAAAATGTTCCTTAGAAACTGTATTATTGAACGAATTTCACATTCGCTGTAAATAAAATGTGAAGTGTGATTTCGCCTTCTCTGATTTTCCAATAATGTTTGATCTGGAATAGGTGTTCCTGTATTTTAACGGATTATATCTAATTACATGCAAAACCAACAGAATATTTACAATTTTAAAATACATTTTACAAAAATATATACTTGAATGTTGTGTTCGAACCCCACTACTCCTGCTTTATGAACTGCAGATTGCAGATTTTTCAGTTGAAAAAAATAAATGAATAGCTCAGAAAATACGCCTTTGTACATCCTTTAATGTCACTAACGGGGACATTTTGGTTTTGGCAATTATTTGACCGATGTGACCTACAAATGAGATACTGGGAAGCAGTGATTAAGTAAGTCCAAGATAAAAGCAACACACAGCTCCAATGAATTAAATAAAGCAAATAAAACTTTAGATTTGTTATTAATATTGAGCCTGTATTGAGAGCCAAGGCAAGGACTCCGACAGTTTTATTTGTTACAAATAAACAGTACTTCAGTAAGGATCTTTGGATTTGAAATAACTTACCAGTTGATTTCACAGGTGAATTTTGTCAAGTGAAGATGGAGAAAATTGGAATGATTTTGTCAATTTGAATCTTTCCAAACGGCTTCGTTATATTCAAAGTTCTATACCTTTTTTTCCTTCAGTCCTGTTCTTTAAAATGGTCCAGGATTCCCCCTTACCGTCTTATAAGCTTTAATTGTCAACTCATCGATCACGTTTAGCGATTTGTTGAGCGGGAAGCGACACCAAAAACTGCTGGAACAATTGATTAAATGATTGCTTCTAATCCTGTACTTTGGACATTTTTATCAGCAATGTCTGGCGATGTTTCATTGATCTATTGCATCCAAATGCGGTGGCGCTTTTAAAATGGGAAGGGCAAGACCCCGATTTCCGTTAAAGGTAAACATTTACTTATTGTTTTCTAAAACATGTAATTCATTACCTGACTTTCCAGACTGAGAGCTACTGTAAATGATACTTCCGCCAGGAGAGGCTTTTGTTTTGCCCGTTTTTAAGTAAAAATTGATTATCAAACGGCAGCGGTAGTAATCGCGTACACGTTGTTTGTTTTAGCTTGCATCCGCTAAGCCATCTAAGAAAGTGAAAGCAATTTCTCGAAGCCTAACCGCTTACTAAATGCAGGTTATTTGATTACTTTGATATAAGGGGTTTTGTTTTTAAGGCGAAAAGAGTCATTGTCGTAATGTCTCTATCTTGAATTACTGATACACTTTTTATTCTTATAGAAACGTTTTATTTTTTGCAACTTTCGCAAATACCATTTGATCTTCTAAGGAGTGTGATTAAGCATTAAAGTTTATATATTTTTAACTATTCTAATGAAGTAATCGCCACATTAGAAGTAGTTTTATGTAAAATTTAAAATATTGATAGGAATCTATTAAAAAGGCTGCGGAAACAAGATCAAGCCCCGAACTAAAGAATTGTCTAATTTTAGATCTTTGTCTGAAAAGAATCTTTCTGTTGTTATCTAGAAAATGCTTGCGAGATAAGACATGTGACTTGTTCCTGTAGTCGCAATATCTGTCCATTTTATTGTGTTTTTGTGAAGGATGTCATCAGCTATAGAACGTCTAAATATGTTTTTGCCTTGAGCTTTCGTTATAGCCTAAAACAACATTTAAACCCAATTGATAACTTCTTGTTATTTCGAAACCTAATCAATAGAATATTTTGTCTCAAAGTGTACTTTGAAAAAACAGAGCACAAGCGTTTTGCAGTGTTTTGACTTCATCATCTAAATAACTTAGAAGAGGCAAAGTTTTCTAATAATTTCGGTAATCAAATTACTTAAAATACCTCCTTTCTTCTGTAACGATAATTTGTATAGATACTGTTCACTAAAGTTTTGTATCGATTGAATAGTATATTTAGAATTGTTTTCCACATAAGCAGCCGTCCTAAGATACATGAAACGGATATCCATCTAACGGTCCCAGAATTGTTCCTGAGGAACACCATGCATCGCATTTTGTCGGCGGACAGTGAATCTGTCCAGGCAATGATGTAGACACATTGAGGGGAATCAACTCGACTCGACTCGATCTTTTCAGTTTATGTATTTCTTTCCCTTCTTGTTTGCCTTGATGTCATTTCCTGTTTTTAAGTTATTATTGTAATATATTTTCTTATATAGCAGAGTGATGCGCCAGACTGCTCCCTTGATCTACAACGGTTGTTCGCCCCCAACTATTCAAGTCCAAGAGATCACGAAAATAAGGTACTTGTGCCCAAGCCCCGTACTGATTACCTTAAGCGTATCTTTGGGTACAGTGCTGCTGTTTTATGGAACAGTCTTTCTCTAGATATACGGAAAGCAAACTCTTTGATTGCATTCAAAAGAGGGCTTTCTCGATTTTACTCGGCATCAGATTCATGCACGGCAATCATGTAAAGCAGTAGCAGTCTTTCTTTCTTTCTTTTTTTTTTTTAAGCTGTAAGTACTGATGGTTAAACCGTGTTTAAATAAACCATATTGTATGTTTGTGATGAGCTATAGCTCAGCGACCATGCTCGAGCGCTCCCCGAAAGGGTCGGGAAAATTAAAAATAGCGCTGGATTCTCGAGCATGTTCTCCGACAAGTCGTCTGTAGTTTACAAATCGCGTGATCTGGCCCAGAGAAGTATATAGCCTTTATCACAAATTTGTCACCAAGATATAACTAAAGCAACAGAAATTGGAAATTGGTTATCAGGGGAGCACTTTGGTGTACAAGACTTTTAGACGGTATTTCTTTTTTCTGGATCGGTGATTTTTTTATGGAATTGATCAAAGACTGCCTCCCTTTCTCTTTGATTAGAACTACCTGTAATCCCAGTAAATATGTGCAATTTGGTCCATAAATCACAACCGGTGGCACTAGATCGCCTTAAGCCAGCACGTAGGCACTTCGAAGAGACTGTCGATTAGTAAAAAAAATGTTACATTAATTGAAATCACGAAACTCTTACAATGAAGATCAAGAAATAATTTTGTTGGATGGTGTAAGTGTAAAGGCCGTTATCACGCAAAATTGATTAATAATATTAATAGTTATCAGAAAATGAAATCCATTATTCAATTCTACACATCCGTATTAGTAAAATTGCAAAGTTTCAAAAGAATTACTTAAAAAATGGCTGAGATATGAATTTCAAAACTTCGTAATCTGGCTAACTTTTTACAAAGAAACGTATGGGCAAATACGTCAAGTCGAGGCTGGACGGGCATCCATGCCCGTCCAGTCTCGTTTCGATGCATTTTCCATACATTTCTTGCAAAAAATTAAGCCAGAATACGAAGGTTTGAAAATTCATATCTCAGTCAGTTTCCAAGCAATCTTCACCAATGGATTTCATTTTCTGATAACTATAAAATATAATTAGTCAATTTTGCGTGATAACGGCCTATTCCATGGTACATTTGTATTTAGAATTTTAATTGTTAAATAATAAAATACTACCTTCACGTTTCTTTTTTTTTCTGTTTGACCCACTTGCAACAGTTAAAATTACTTTGAGAAAATGTAAAACAAATGTAAGCAAAATATCCGACATCGGAAATATTGCAGTCCCCTTCCTAAACCAGGCGATGGAAATGGAGATACATTTAATCGGTATTCTAGGTTGAAAAAATGGTGGATGACTAAGGCTCTTTAGTATACTTACTCAAGCGCTTCCGCGCGCTGATTGGTCGAGACGTTCGTCATATTTTGCTATATTCGCGCGTACACTTTATTACGAAAACCAAAAATACCCGAAAATGTTTTGTCGAAAATCTTAAAAGTCACTAGAGTAATTATACTAAAACAATTAGTTCGTAAAGGTGACTAGTCGCCGATATTTACGGGGCCTAAGGCAACTACGTTGACTATTCGCCTTGCGGAGCATGAGGCGACCTATTATTGTTTACCCGAAGAATATTTAACATTATATTTGTAAAGGGTTGCCGTTCTCTTGATTTCTCACAAAATGCGTCGCGCTGCTCGACAACATTATGATAAATATTTGGAGTAACGGTACGAGTACGGTAAGTATTGCAAAAATCCATATGTAATTTGTACTACTCGAGATCGGAAGATATAGAGTGATTGACTGTATAAATATACTGCATAACTTCTTATTGATTTATGTTTCAAATGATTTGTAAATAATTTGTGACTTCCCTGACAGTTTTCTTGTAGGAGTTCCCTGATTAAAGTTCCCAAGGAGGGTTGTTTATCTATTGATTCAAGAACTCACTTAGACGACCTTAGATATTCTATTATGCGTTTTGGAGAAAATGATTCAAGTGTTTAAGATATATATGTTATTTACCGGCTGGGAGGTCCGTATAGGGAAAAACTGTGACCGAGTCACAGTTTTTCCCTACACGGATCGACCTAAAGCCGGTAAATAACTTATTTATTTTTTCCAACTCTAAAAATTGGATTTTTTCGACGAAAACAAGCGCGCGCAAATGGTTACCGTGTCCATGCCTAGGTCAGAGATAGGAAAATATTGCCCCCGCGCGCGCGCTCTAAGAACCAATCAGAATGCAGAATTCGTTACCGTGCCCTCTAGAAGAAAAAAATAATTTCAAATATTGCTATGTTAGGCCTAGCGAATCTCACTCGCATCGAATCTATTTAATAATAGCTTCGAGGGAGATTCGTCTTAATTTAATTTTGCAGCAAACGTCAAATTCATTGTACAATACACGCTTCATTTGATCCCGGGAATAAATTACAAGCACGCATTCCCTACACTTTTCGTCCAACAAGGTGCGCATAAAGGAATGCGTGAGGCAGTTTCTTCTATAAAAGAATGCATTTCCCCGTGCATGCGGCGTGTCCAGTTGAGCGTGCATTTTGAATAATTTCACCCGTTGACACAACCAAACCAAAACAATGTGATAGAAAAATTATACTTTTATTTATCACTGCTCACTGGTCAGAGCAGCCTGTTCATCAGCGCGATGTACTTTCAAATTAGATCGGGGTGCTCTTTCTTTAATAGAGCAACTTTCGCAATATCCAACTTTCTCCCGTGCTTTCAGTTCCATCCATCCGTCTGGGTTCTTGTCATTTTTTAATACGCCGCATTTTTGCAAACCTGTATTTCGCAAGTCAAACATAAATATTTAGTGAGCTCGAAACAGGAACAGGTTCAGAGAGAGTTTGCGATACTTTATCTTTATCTGCGCCTTTTATCTTTTTGAAGGCAAGTTCACATAGAACGAACGCTCTGTAAGGGGGAATCCAAGTTTTGTAGATGGGGGAGAGGCTATTTTCACGACGTTTGTACAATATATCAAATTTGAATCAATTCTTTTCTAATTTGCTTGACTTATGAATTGAATTCGATGCGAGTATAATGCGACGTTTGCCGCTTGGTCGCACCACAGTCGTATTATCCGAGTTGGCCACTCGAATTCAAGTCGAAGTCGAACAAATTAATTAGAGTCGAACTAATTTGTAGCAAACGTCGCATTATACATGTACCTGTTTCATGATAAATAGCTTCGACTGAATTAAATACGAGTAAAATTCGACGTTATGCCCTATGTAAAATTGTAAAAATGCAAAATTACTACTTTACAATTTACAGCTCTTTGTGCTGCAACAATTTCTTCACAAAATTGTATTATTTGGATCACGAATTTACTGTTTCACTTGCAATTTATTTCTTAAAGACTATCCTTTAACGGGTTTTTCTTTCAACATTTCCTTCCAAAACTGTCACTTTATTCTTATCAATCTAATATTTAGGAAATATTTGTGAAACATTGTTCCTAGCCTGAATGTCATGTACAACGTTTCCATGACAACGCACGGGGGGCGAGGAACAGGTTTTCTGCGGAACAGATTCGTAATGTGCCCTTCAAGGCCCGGGGGGGATTCCCATATTTTTTTGGTCGGGGATGATCGTCCTATCTTTTAGGGGTTCAAATCGAGAGGTCTTGGCTTCTTCTAGGGCTGATCTTGATCTTCAATAAATTTTAGGGAGATTGGTATCTTTAAGGGCCGAAATATGCGTCCAAATTGTTTTGTCTCATGATGGTGCTTCTAAATACCGTGTTCTTCGATGAGAAGACTATAAATTAGGCAACATTTAAGGTAGCATATTATTCAAACACGGTAATATCTTGATGGGTAACTTTTACGTGTTACATGTCTCCTTCGCGCCTACTTGGCACATAAGGCCTCATCTTAGGGTACCTTTTAGGGTAAAAAATATGTAAGCCACGCCATGTTTGGGATCTTTTAGGGGTGAAACTGAAAATTTCCGACGATCATCCCCGACCAAAAATATGGGAGTCCCCAGCCCTCCGTGTTTCAAGGATCATTATATATTGAGCTCTACTAAAAATTAATCCTTTAATGGACTTTTCCAGGTATGGAGGCAATCGCACCTAACCACTTCCTGATAAATCCCAGAAATGAAATGGGTAAGAGTTTTGTAGTTAGCTTGGGTTCACTAAGGATAGTGTGCAACACGCCTTGAAACGGTTAGCATATGAAACTTATCCCATACAAGCGTGAACATTTGCTAATTTGGGGTCCAGGCCAGCGCGGACGTTATTTTGATGCTCTACGCATGCGTAATTGACTCAAATATTAATTAATTCACATGCCGAAGCCGTCAGACTATAGCTTCAACACGAAATACAAATTACCTCAAATCTATCTGCCAAGAAAAGGAAAATAGAAAGATAGACAGCTATACGAAGTTCAAGAACAATGAGCAAGCGACACTGAAAACCATTATGTTGAATTGGATTCGGTAGTACGATTACGATGAAGCCAAACTTTAATTTATTTGCCTTGTTGAGCGAATTACAATTCCATCTTCGGATACCATGCCAGAACCAAGAACGATCAATACTATTTCATGAAGAACTTTATCTTCACTAAAAAAAGAGCGATCAATCGAAATAAAACCTCGAGTTAATAAAACTGAACTTACTTGTTAATTTCGTGATTAAACGGGGTATTCAATGCCTTTCGATCCGGTATTTCCAGTGCTTTGATCGCCTAGCGCTACGACGAGGTCACGAGAACGGTAATTTTGAGCACATACAAGTTTTCCACTGCCATTTTCTCCGAGCTAAATCGCACCGAACGAGAGCATATTATGCATCAAAATCCGTGAAATTCAATAGACTATTCGAATACGGTTGCTGGTTTTTGATTGGTCCTTTTGCTAGCTTATAAAAACCCAGTCTATCCCAGCCTATGCCTAGAAGTCGATGAACGCCTTGTAAATGCTGTCACAAGCGATCGGAAACAATTGCAAATTCTCCGCAGGAAACAAGCGACTTTGAGGTTCAAACTATCACAACTATAGAGAGTGAAGATGTATATTCTATATTCCGTATGCTGGTTTTTGATATTTCGTATTACTTGGCGTAAAATTGGCAAATTGCAAAAATATTGCGTGATTTTTGGGGAAATCATAAGAGACAACCAGTGGGGGCGTGAGAAGATTTTCTTCTAGTGACCTTTCGTACGGGGTATGTTTTATATGCACTATAATCTACACAAAATCGTCCAAACCGTCGAGTTTTAGGGCTCACAGCAATGGAACTATCCTCTCTGTCACCGCATTATACACTACTCAATAGTTTGGATAGAATACTCTAGCTCATTTGACTTAAAAAGATCATGTTTAGTTAGTACTACATCATTACAATACTATTTTGGCTAGTCAAGGAGTTGTTCTTTCAAAGCGATTAAAATTATTATTAGATTAATAAGGAAGCCTAGGAACAACAGATGTGAGGAGTTCCTTGTACACATATTTATTCGTGTTCACTCCTTAATATGTCGGTCACCGCGGTTAAAATAATACCATATAAAATCCAATTCTTCTAAAGTAAATCATTGCAATATGTACGTACGTTTCCGTTAGTCAATGTTTGACAGTTTGGCGTTAGATTGCAACCTTAGATTGCGAAGTTGTTTATTAAACAAATGTTGTATCTTAAGTACTACTTGATCAAAGTTTGACACGCTGAATTAATACTCAAAGATGTCTATCGTGTTTGTTTATGACTTTAAATCCGCTAAAAGCCTTGGAATCTGTTATAGATCTCGATAATAGAAACACGAATCAGTGTGCAGCCCCGTGATAATGAAATTATAAAAAATCTTTCAGAAACTCCCCTCGTATGTATATTCTCAGTTTCTTAGATGTTTCTTTTGGCGTTTATATCAAGCTTTGCTCCATGAAAATGATCCATCTCCACTTTGCATCCCCAAAAGTACTTTCATTGAGATATGTACATGATCAGACGATTTTTTAACAGATGACAACATTTTATTTTTCGTAAACATCTACGCGGGAAAACCCATTTTGTAACAAAATATTTCTCTAGACATTTTCAACATAAAGTACTTCTGAAAAGCTTACCTTAGAACAAGAAGCTCCACAGACACGTAGTGTTTTGATGAACCTTCTTCAATGTGGATAATGTTGATCGACGAAGCAAAGTTGTTTTTTCACTATATCTGCAAGTTAATAATAGAGTTCGGTAAAACAGTATTAGTCATTAAGAGTGGTTAAGTTTTGCCACCTAAGACGATATGAGTATTGAGGTTAGATTTATTCGTTATAGAGCCAATCAAGTTATTGGTCTATCCATTAATTTTATAACATGAATATACAAAGTCTCAATATCACTAATTGTAAAAATCTACAGAAATAAATAACATTAATACAGGAACCAGTACAAACCAATGATACCTTTAGTGACAATATAAATTAAAACAGGGTAGACTAGTTACAGTATCGAATAAATGTAGTTTAAAAAAGAGTTTAAGATCTTACCTAAGTTTGTGCTATTCACTTATTTATAACGTAAATCATCTATCTTATTTGTCTCGAGGAAATACTGCTCCAAGAACACATCGCCTACTTGCAGTGCTACGTTTTCGTCCAAGGAAATTAAGCACGCGCATATCTAGCAATGTGATATGATTTTTTTTGGTGCACTAGCATTATATTTTATAACCCAATACTGAACGTGCCTCATACAAGCCTCACAATCGCGGAGTTTCTTATCTTCTGATCACTCATTGAAAGACTGCCGAGTAATTACGTAAATGGCAAATGTAATGATTCATTTCAAATAGGACTTATCTGATCAGTTCAAGTAAAATAATAAACACAATGTTTGTTCGTATAGGGATACCCTTGCATTATGCATCACACATTTCTATGGTATTGTTTTAACACGATCAATGGCAAGCTCTTTGTGAGAATTTAACGTAAATCCCCCTTCCGATTTTCGATAAGGCTTTAGTTATTACTGTAGCAACAAAATCCTACAAATTTGATCTTAAAACAACAAATACCCAAGACAAAGTACGAAGGATTATTGTTGTATTTGAAAAGTAAGCGTTTTCAGTCACTGAGTTCACTGGTGCAGATTTAGTAGCAGGAATGATTGCCGTAAAAGTTTGTTTAAACGTAATTATCAAGTATTTCTCCATAAGATGGCTCACATACTATATCATGGAAGCCGGTAATTTATCTAGGGATGTATTAACAACGCCATATTTTATATTATCTCTTACTTTACGTCGATCTTTCGTTGTACGTGTGTGTACATGCTTTGGAACAATACGAAATACATAGAAGTGAAAAATATTATTGCAGTTTTGACATATTTTGACAAATCGTTTAGTGGTTGGCCAAGAATAGCCATCAAAATCACTCACCGCGTGACTCGATAGTAGTTGTAGACAACGTTAAGGCACTAATAATATTATGCACTAGACATATGGATATCGCTACGAATGATTAACATTCTCACTATAAACATTTTACTCCATTTATATCGAATTCGATCCCACGATAAATGGTCTTGAAAACTATCCTTGAGGCATTCCATATAAATGGGTTTCGTCTTTCACGCTTTGAAGTATTTTACAGGTATTTGGCAAACAAGAATATACACCAATTTAGAAAAGAATGCACCTCACAACTGTCTGTTTAGCCCGCGGTGCCTCACGGGGGAACTAAGAAGAACGAATTCTGTGTTAATCCAGAACAAAATTCTTACGAGCGGTGTACTTTAGAATCATCTGGCATAAGCAGCGTGATAGTATGGCTATTTATCCTAAAACCAGTGCCATGATTCTGTTTTGGCATACCCATTTGCTCCCATGATGCATCGCCGGCTATAACAGACAGTTGTGGAGGTGCAACGTTTTCTCAATAAGGTGTACCTACACGTCAAACGGCATGTCTCTCTCTCCACCACAAACAAAACAATTAGAATTATAAAAGGAAACATAACAATATATTGTGTTTTGATAAATAGCGTTGAACTAGTCAGGGTGGGACAATAAACTATTTTGAAACTATTTCTTTGGTAAAATCTACCCATTTGACAAGTATGAAAAAACGATGGAACACTGCAAATTATAATTTATAAAGACAACATAGATTTCTTCGGTTATTTTGTAGCAATACAGAGCAAAATGAAATTGAAATCTTGCAGATTATAAAATTTACATAGTATCTTTGTAAATAATCAACATTGAAATTTTATTTTTCTACTGGCAGAATGAATGAGATTTTTCCAAAAGAAATCGGCAACTTACTCGATCACATGCGAAATTGAGCAATTATACACCTCTCCAAACGAAGAGAATTTCCAAACTTGAAATCCTCAATTTCTATCTGCCGACTGTCAAGCACCGCCCGTTGACATAAAACATATAATTGTACAAAGCTTATACTTGCCTTCATAAATTTCCCCTTCGGAATCTATCACGACGACAAAAATAAAGCTTCTTCATTTCTAAGGTCTCATTTCAGCTCGGTCTTCATTCAATGATAATTTTTTAAATGTTTTCTCCAAAGCAATAAAACGTGCGGTTATGTTTTCACAACCATTGCAGTCCGCAGAAATTATTTTGGCTGTCAGTGAAATCAATATGTTTGCACATTGGTGAATTACTCGACCAATTTTGTAATTGAACCCTTTTATTTCGGCATTTTAAAGGAAGTGGAATTACAAAAAGTGTTTACCTGTCTTTTGAGACCCAAACAAGTATTTTAACCACATGAAACTTCATTTCCCTAAGCCTCCTGTTTCGGTCTTTTTTTAAGGATTCTGTCTCTCCTTAGATTCCTGTCAAATATAATTCATGAATTAAAGCAGCTGAGGGCAGTTATTACTAGTAAATATTTCTTGTCTTGGGTGACCAGATACCTGCATAGCCCCGTGAGCTATGTACAACTAGAGCATTCATATTTATCGATATTCACGCATATTCACCTCTTTTATCGAAAATGCAATACTTCATACGCCCCTCTAATCATAAGCCGTTCCTAGTGTAAATGAAACATAACTATATTCTACAAATTTGCATCAGAAACAGCTCATGATTTAGCCCTTCGGCGTATGGACTGTGGCATGCCAATCACAGGGAATTTCTGCAGAAACCCATCCATGGGAAAAGCTGAATTTCCCATGGTAGAGCTGAATTTTCCAGGGCACACCCATGGGAAGTGTTCGGAATTCACATGGATAGCCTTGGGAAATGGAATACTTCGCATGCTTCTATCATGGGAAATTCAGTTCTACCATGGAAATTCAGCTTTTCCCATGGATGGGTTTCTGCAGAAATTCCCTGTGAATTGCAGAGTGAGACAATTTCCATAGAATCCTTTTTACACTCTGACGGATCTCTGCAAAACTTATAAATAGTTATATTATGAATCGTAGACTTATAACGACATCTTCATGATTTATAGTTATATACATCAAAGTATTTTTTGTAGATTGGCCCTGTCGAACTTTTTATTCCCACAGTCCACTCAAGGTTCAGTCCATACCTAGTTGAATAAAAGTTGCTTTGGTCATTTGTCATTGAAATTCAAAGCATTTTTACCCTGCTCAGCAAGCGTACCTGTGCTTTTTAGAGAAAAGAAAGAGCGTGCGAGGAAGGTCCGCCCTCATCACGTTCTTTGGATTTCTATGTGCTTTGACCAACCCCAATTGCCAAAGCAATCTCCATTACGCTAAAAATTCAATAATTGGTCGTTTCATGCATGAGCGCCTTTCGGAAGTATACATCCATAATGTCCTATTTCACGTAAAGAAACTCCAGTGTAAAGGTTTTTTCGTAGAATAGTAGGGGCTTGCGAGGGGTCTTTTCCGACAATATATCCGGAATCTCGCGAAATTCTTAGGAATTCTCGAAATCTCGGATTTTTAAATAGCTGTCTCGCAATCTCGTTTTCTGACAAATTACCACTGTATGCATTGCTACGCGACCTCAAAATTCAATGTTGCGATGGGCGATTGGCGATTTTTAGCCGTCAATCAAACCAAAATGGTGGATTCGGCTGCTTTACTGGATCAATATTGATTGCAAAATTAACCAAAATGGTTTTAAGCTATCCTGTGGCTAGAATATTTAACTCTCTGTTCAAGAAAATTGATATTCAAATTTTCTTGCGTAAAATCGCCCATCGCAACAGTGTATTTTGAAGGTCGCGTAGCAATGCATACAGTGGTAACACAAATTACAGAAATAGTACGGGGAGCAATCTTTGATCGTTTCGATCACGAATTTTTAAGCATTGATGTCGCTGTCTCGGAAAATCTCGCATTTACCAACCATTCGCTATTCGTCTCGAGTGTTCTCTGAACTTACAGTCATTAAAAAGTAGTTTGTATTTTTGTTTACCTTTTCGAAAACGGACAGTGGCCCAGTTTTCTTCCGCTTGATTGTGAACTTTCAGTGCCATTCGTTTTCTCTGTTCAAATGTAATAGCCATAGGGTGACACGACTTCTCTTATTTATCGAACTCGAAGACTCGCCAATAACTTCAAATCTACCGAGGCATTATTATGAAGTGGGTATCCGCAGGGCTGTAAACATTGTCATCTGAACTGATTTCATTGTCCAAAACTGCTTTTCAATTGCTCAATGTACAATAGTAATAACTATATCGTCTCTGATAAAGCATCCCGCGTGTGTTTTCTGTCGCACTTTATAAAAAGCGAGGAAAATACTTTGCGATAACTAAAGTAAATCTTTTTATCTGAAAGGCGAGCCGCTTATTTGACGTGAGGATTGGTATTGTTGGGTAAGCTCTGAATACTGCGGAAATAGCTTTATAAGATCAAATCCACACAAATTAAACTGCTAGTGTTGTGATTAAAGTGCGGTTAATGCACTTTACGTCAACACAACCCAAATCTCATCCAGTTTATTAACGGCGCGAACCCTTTATTTTTTCGCTTTCCACAAGCGGAAACCAGGGCTGTTTCACTTCATTCTTCCATTACATTTTCTTCCTGAGATAACATTATCTAAATTACATGGGGAAAAATAACCTGATTGTTTTGCCGATAAGCTGTGAAAAGGACTATAGTTATGTGTACAATAGATCTTTATGCAGAGGTCTTTATGGAGTACAGATTAGTGGGGATTTAATCTTGATTGTATAAGCCACAGATTTCCCCGCTCTTGTCGTTTTCCCATTACTTTTCTTCTCTTCTTAGCATAAGTTACAAGAAAGTGCTTAGCGGTTTGGTGTATTTTCAATTATCTGTGTACAGGGTCTTTAACTTTGCCAGTAAATGTGGTTTTAAAAATATTTTATGTCAGAGAGAAACCCTTGCTATACACTTGCAATAATGTCTTGCCCCTAAAGAAGATTTAATTACCTGTGAACACTGTCTGACGATTAAAATATTCAAGTGAACAACTTAATCACCAGAAAGCAGTTTTGTTTTGCCTCGTAAAACTCTTATTATGGAAATCCATCAATCAGTTTGCATCGTCTACACGCAAGATGTCCGTTAGTTAAATAAGAATGATAATGCGAAAAATGGGTAAGGCAAACTTCCATATTCCATAATGCAAATGTCCGTTTGCTTTTACAGTAGGCATTGTTAAAAGCTCTTCTTGGCCCCAGTTGGTACTCAATAAATCATGTTTCGTGATGGGAGTATCACTATGATATGCTGGTGCCAGCCAGGAGGACTTCAATGGGTTTACCTTCGGCATTCAAAAAACGCTGCACTGATTATTCAGCCTTTAACCACCCTTTACTACAGACGGTGTAGCTTAAAAAGGAGCTGAGTCAGCCACACTGTGTTATTGTTTTCAGTCGATATTAGACGAGGTATAGAAATATTGAAATAACCACCGAAAAACAAAGTTTTTTTTTTTATTCTTTTACCGAATTCAGTCGGAAATATTGCACTACATTCTCTTAATCAGCCAATGGAAATGAATGCTTTCTCTGACTCGGTTTGTTGCTAGGCTGACAAAATGCAGGTTGACTGGGACTCATAGAAATGTGAACAAAACTTGTTTTAAACCCAGTGGCGGATCCAGGGGTGGTACTTTGGGTGCGGACGCACCCCCCTTTGCGATGCAAAAATGGTTTGAAACGGCAAAATGTAGTCCAAGATTAGGTTTATAGTAGCCCTATTGATAAATCTGGCTCTTCAAAACAGAAGCTGGATCCGCCCCTGAAACCATATGCAAAATCACGTACTTTTAAAAGTACCACAATATAGCACTACTTTTTTTCGAAAAACAAGATAGATTTGCAATGGATGGCAGCATGAATCAAGAATTGCAACAAAAAAAAATAATAATAATAAATACGCGATCTGTTGTCTGCCTGCCAGGAGTCAACCACAAAGATATAATATAAAACAACATGTGAAACGTTGCAGTTTTGGAAAGCTTTCTATATAAATACCTTTAAATGATATTTACTTGCCTCTGTTTTCGGGGATCCTTTGTCCGTCCTTTGCGAAGACTGAACGATAAAATAGAATATCTCTAGTGAACGTTCGCACATGATTTCTTCTCGCGAGTTCGTTTTTATCTTCTGCAATAATTTTTCACTTGCGTAATTTACCGATAAGCACTTCAAATAATGAATCAGTTTTGATTTGGCAATTGATTATCGGCGTTTTATAAGGTTAAAATGTTTGTTCGTGTGGTGTACTCAAGACAATAGAAAAGCTTGGTCTCGGACGATGTTTTATTCTTTTGTGAAAAATGCTCCTTAAATTTTTATACCGCGAACAAAGTGAAAAAACCTCAGTTCAGTCAGCGCTATTTCAAAAACATTTAACCCTTAAAATGCGAGGCAGGTGGATGTACTGCTTAATTAATTGGGCGGGTTGCTCGTCGAACATAATTGATTTTTCCCCTGAATTATAATACTGTACGGTACTAATTTTATCATTGACATTGTCTATATACATGTATCACGCGATATCATGTCTCTGAAATAAACGTTGTTTTGTCAGCACTTCTCGATTGTTCTTTCAGTTTGAAACCAGATGGCAGGGGACGCACTTGGGAAACGCGTTTCTAACTTTGCGGTCAGAATTCCCTAATGCGGCTGACTGATTTCGCCAGAGAACTGACCAAAACACAAAGGCGCCGCCGAGTAGCCTTGTGCAACGTTTGGAGCTGTCTTTCATGGTAAAGTTTTGTTAATGTAGGTACAATAGAAATCGCTGCCTTCAAATAAAAACACTAGACAGAAGCAGAAAAAGAAAAGAAAAAGACGACAAACCTTTTTCGCGATGGTGCGACCACAATCTTTGGAGCAAAACACTTTGCCTAGAATTTTGGCAAACTTGAAAACTGTGCGACACTTGCCATAGTTCATTATAGGCCAATTGGAATCCGAGTGGTTTCTCGGATATTGATAAAAAGTTTCTTTTTCGTGTTTTTAAATTATCGTATAAAATGTAAGGCATTATGGGTAATGCAGATAAACTTGAAATCCCACTGGATTTCACTATACCCTTTAACCGGTCCATTATGCTATAGACTAGAGGTTAAAGATAACATAACATATTTTGCTCACAGATATTCCCTTTTGATCTGGGCATATACTTACTGCTGTTTTCATTATTCTGCAAACTCTAGGCCACATCAACAAACCGCGGTTTGGCTTCCGTCAATCAAACGAGTTAAAGCTCTCAGCCAGGTGATTCACACAGACTTTGAGAGTTTTTTGAAACTATAAGGATTAGAGCTGGGCTTTAAAACCAATTTTTAAACCATAAAATGCAAACTATAAACTTAGAAAACTGTCCATTCGCCTGTCATAAAAGGTTTGATGGACGAAAGCCTAAACGCAGTTTGGCGTTCGGAAATATAGAGCGGATTTCAGATGACTGTCGTGAGTAATTCTTATATTAATTACTTTGTAATTACTCCCATACGTTGTGTTCAGAAATGGTGTAATTACTTTGCGACTGGTTTCACGACAGTCATGTGAAAACCACTCTAAAGTGGGAGTTCGCAGATTATGAAAATGGTAGTAAGCTCTCAGTTTACAGTAACTTTGTGTCGCCCCATGAAAGGTAATCCAGAATCCGGAATCCAACTTTTTGTTAGCTTTGGAATCCGGAATCCGTAGAATGGAATCCGGAATCCATATAGCAGGAATCCAGAATCCAAAGGCCTTGAGAATCCGGAATCCAAGAATTTTATTCAGATAAAGAAATATTGGAATCCGGTTTCTTTGAGAGTTTTGGAATCCGGAATCCACTTGTATGGAATCCGGAATCCAGTAGGTTGGAATCCGGAATCCAAGGGCTGGAATCCGGAATACAAGATCTGCTGGGATTACCTTACATGGGGCGATTTGTGAAATTATTATACATTGTACTCACTATCTCGATTCTGATTGGCTAAAAGCGCGCGCTTTACTTTGGGAATCACGCACTTTAAGGGTCTCCAAGAATCAGCATGCTGATTCTTGAAGAATCAGCTAGCTGATTCTTGATCCTACGCGCGCAATGTTTCATGGGACTACAGCCCTTGAATGTTTCCCCTATTTAACAAGGCGCTTGTGTAAAAGAAATTGCTTGACAGAAAAAAGTATTTTCACTGAATCAATGTATAATAAAACAATTATTGAATTCGGTTTTTGTGATTTCCAGAATAAACAATATCTCGCCAAGTGGAATCAGGCTCGGCCTTACGGCCTCGCCTGATTCCACTTGTCTCGACATTGTTTATTCTGGAAATCACAAAACCTCATCCAATAATTGCTTATAATTATGAATGACATGAACCAGCGTGCCTTCACAGTGACATGAAGAGTGCCCCATAGTGGAATAGTCAGTTCATTCTCCCATTATTGCATTAAATACCTTGCTTATTATTCATTCCAAAAATGTATTTTTCAATCCAACATTGTGTGTTCAATGTTCACATTTTGATACGCAATTGTTGACCCAAGAGTTATTATTTTAAGTTTAAAATTTTCAATATTGAATTGCGCGGAATGCATGTTTGAAATGAACTGCAATAATATGAATTGAATATTCCACTCTATAGAGGGGGGGGGGGGGGGGCACGCCTCGTGTCTTTTGATTCAAGTTTGAACAGAAACAAGTGGATCTCTATTTCTTGCCGATTGGGGGAGCAGGAGGGAACTTAGGCAAAGTAAAAATATATATATGTGTTTCTCGTCCGGAGTGAGAGAAATGGAGCGGGCGGGCGCATTTTATTATATTTATTATTTCAAAAACTGCTCTCGGATTAGATAAATTAGGTATGGATGACTCCTCCCTTAGAGTTCTGTTATCAAATATTAATCAATGCAAGTCAGGTATTGGTGAAACGAAAACAATAGTTTATTCTGCAATGTATTGAACGTCAGTAACACCAGCTAATTCTGGCTTTATAGGCATTTGGTTACAAGTAACGAATAGTAAATTTTGATGCGGCCCGAAGAATGATGCGGGCGGGGACGAGAAAAATCTATTTATTTTTACTTGGCCTTATCTTTGCACATGGGCTTAGTGTTATTACGAAAGATGATGGGGCCTACCTTTGAGTACAACGACAAAACGCGACTCGAAATGATTTACCTTGCACTTCCTCACTTTAGAAAACCGCTGCTTCGCCTGTGCATTTTGAAAATATTGCCTTCGGTTTGGGATTCCGGGTTTTTCTGTTCCGCCAGTGAAATCTTCTTAGCCAATCAGGTACTTGCCCTACTTCGCCTAGTGCAGTCGCCTGGCTTTCGTCGCGACGAACCCCAGTCTAGACTGGCAGAACGGAAAAAAAGAGCACGTTTTGAAAATACTACAACGCGAAACAATGGTCTTAGTTATATGAAATCATATCATGTTCTCTGGGCTTATTTTCCGAGAAATGAACTTAGTTATGCAGGATCCATCTTTGAATACGATAGCTGTAAATATGCATATGTTATTGTGGTCTAGCTGGTGGTTGCAAGCAATCAACTTAAAAGTATCACAAAATGACCTTGGTCTTGAAAACGATGAGTGTTTACAATATTACTAGCTTGTGCGTGGTTAAAAGTGAATAAGTGTTTATGTGTCTGTAATTACTTTTCGGTAAATCGATATCTCAAATGGACTACGTATTGTACGTGCCATGATCTGACCGCATGTAGTACTTCTAGAACACACGTTTATATTATTATGAGTGTAATAAAGGCGTTATGATTATGATTATTGAATATTATGTAATAATAATCATGATTGTTTATCTGGAATGATCGATTGTTTGGGCCTTCAGGGCTTAGCCCTGAAACCTAACCGTCTTTCCCTGCCCCCAAGATACATGATGATAATATGTCGAGGCGAATATCAATAGAGATTTGAAAGACATTTAGAAAGTAAAAGTAAAACTTTTCCGATAAGGAAGAGACAATGGGACGAAATACTCTAAGGAATCGAGTAATTTTGACACAAAAGTGGAAACAATTTTTTGATAGGATATCGAAGGAAAGCATGATCGAGAAAGCATGTCAGAGTAAATAATTTTCAAAGATCGCACCCTTGTTCACGCTTACGCGTTAGTTTGAAATACCGCGATAATTGTCGTATTGTACTCCTCGTGGACCAAACTTATGGCTGCACACAATTGATTTCTCGGGCCGATTTCTTGTAATCTGTATTCCGTGTCAGCCCTGTAACGTTCGTTTTATTATATGGATGCACTTAGTGCAATTTTAATTTTAAGCAAGTAAAAATATGCCGTCGCGTCGACCACGTCGACTTAAAAACACGTAGTAAAAGCAATAATACTTCCTGATAACTTTATCTGACTTGATACCATGATTATTCAATTTTTTAGGCAAATAATTCATTCGTGTAATTCACGAGATAGACTGACTTTACAGAGTTTGCAGTGCTTGTTGTGTGGAGGCGCGGGCTTCCTGTGTTGGGAGCGCGCACGCGCTAAAAAGAGCGGGAAAACTTCTCACATTTTGAAAAGCGTTTGTAGTTTCGCTTTACTGTATTTGCGGCGCCAATTACAAAAGAAACGGCGCCAAAGGGTAAGTACTTTGCCGAATATACGTTTAATTCTTTAGTATGGCCAATTTTGGTTAGAAATTGTCGAGTTTTCGCCACGGTTTTGCACTCCAAAAGCTGTGTTGCTTTTGTAATTATTTCGCAGTTCAAATCATTGGGCCTCACAGGGCTACTGGAAAAAGTTTGAAAAATAGCCGAATTGTTTGAAAGATGTCTTAAATATTTATAGAAACAAACACAGAATACTTACTTTATGATCTGGTGTGTTTATTGCGATTAGAATCTCGGGTTTGAGGGGACAATTTGAGTCTGAACTTCTGGTACACTCGCTCCCATTCTACTGCTAAAATTCAACAAGGTATGCAGCACTTTTGACACCTCTACTTATCGGTTTGATTTCCATGCAAATTTCGAACCAGACCCACTTTTGCTTTAACCACAGCGTTATAGGATGAATAAAGTGCATCTCCTAAAATGTTCGGGGAAAGGGATTAATATTTATCCCAAAAAATCGACCCAAATTATGCCGTTTTTTTCCCTCAATGATCTCTCAAGCTCCAAGCGAGACAAAACCAGCGGTTGGAGTTCGCAGGCTCAGGGTCGAAACCGTGATGGCGCGCACAGTAATTGAAAATTAAAATGGACCAATCACGAGAGGTGATCACACTGGTTTTGTCTCACTTGGTGCGTGAGATCGTGGTGAATGGAAACCACGACTGCTGCATACCTTGTTGATAGACCAGTTGGCAGTTTATTCTGCCATTTGATAGGAGCGAATTGTCAAAAGCTGTCACAATCACTGGAAAGAGCTCCCCAAATGTAGTAGATATGGCAATTTGTAGCACTATAGGATGAAAACTAGCGAAAGATGTGGCATTGCGAAAGTTGGAAATTTTACAGAGGTTTATATTGTGAGCACAGGTCGCCCAAGCTCTTGTTTCATATTTTAATAAATTTGAATGAATTTAGGCTGTTTTAGAGCACTCTGCATAGCTTGCATTTTGGCTGTTGCAGTCGAAATTTGTAAAATAATGAAATAAAAGAATTGTTCAATCATGTTGTACTTACTTGTTTATTAGCCCTTTGTGATCTCCTCTGGGAAGTCTTAAGCCATTTGGATCACTTTTTCGAGAGATATCATTCACAAAGGGCTAATAAACAAGTAAGTACAACATGATTGAACAATTCTTTTATTTTCATTATTTTACAAATTTCGACTGCAACAGCCAAAATGCAAGCTATGCAGAGTGCTCTAAAACAGCCTAAATTCATTCAAATTTATTAAAATATGAAACAAGAGCTTGGGCGACCTGTGTTGTGAGGTGCAAAAGTTTGCAACTCACCATACAAACCAATGTAAAATCTTTGAACTTTTTGTGATCCTATTTTCACTAGTTTTTCGGGATGCTCTTTCCACTGATGGCAAAGACTTCTGTGAAATAGCTCCTATCAATGATGGAATAAACCGCCAACTGGTATATTATTTTAGTAGAATGGGAGCAAGTGTACATTGTAACGAGTGACCAGTGGCTTGAAGTTCAGACTCAAATTGTTCCCTCAAACCCAAGAATCTAATCACAATAAACACACCAGATCTTAAAGTTAGTATTCTTTATTTGGGTCCCAATCCCATTTCCCAGTGTAAATTTTTGCAAAATCCCAGTCCCAATTGCCAAATCCCAGTTGTGTGTGATGCTGCAAGCCGCTGCCCGAAAATACTGAGTATAGTCATGGGGGAGACTGGTAACCAAACAAGAAATTGCTGTACAGTTAATTCTTTTTGTCGTTTTATCTGTTTTGTCTTTCTTTATTGTTTTACAAGGAAAAGGGAAATAATATAGAATCCCATTCCCAGTTTAGTGGTCATTAATTCCCATTCCCAGTGGTCAAATCCCAGTCCCAGTGATCCCAATCCCATTTTCCTAGCCTAGCCAATCCCAGCTCCCATTTTACCCCTTCTGGACAACACGATGCGCAATGCATTATAGAACGGTGGCATGGGCCTTTAATTCTAATAATTTTAAGAAAGAATGCTTTCATATTTTTAAAAACAAAGCTTCACATCGTGTAATTAATAGGAATTAAAGGACATATTAAAAGGACATATTATTATTAGTGTACATAGATAGATATTCATTATTAATATTCTTAGCTTTTAATTAATTATATTGTACATATTTTAACTTTTATTTTGTTTACATAGTAGTTATTTATTTTATATGCAGATGTAAAGCTACCATGTAGAGAAACTGCAATAAAATCATTATTATTATTATTATTAATTCGTGTAAGCGTTTGGTAGTTCAAATATGAACTTATGACATTGATCACATTGGGTGATAAGTCACTATACACGGCCGTAGCAAGCCTCCAAAAACTTGGGGGGGGGCGACATATCAAAAACTCAAGGCAGTTTTTAAGGAAAGTTTAAACTCTTTTGCGCACTAAGCGAAAATTTAGAGCCCAGCATGTGAAATTACCGCATGTTTGGGAGAACTTTGATAGGCAGGGTGCAAAATTGGGAATTTTAAAGGTTGTTTGGGAAAAACTGGGGGGCACGGGCCTCCTCGACCCCAGTAAGCGCTACGGCCGTGATATGAACGAATGCGTCTCGATTTTTATTACAGAGCGCTTTACACAAGAAGAAAAAACAATGACATCACAGCAATCTGCTTCTCACCATGGGTGGTGGGATAAGAAGAGCATATTAAATAATTTGAGTGCCAATGCACATTGCTGCAATTTTGCATCAATGTGGGTGGTGGGATGGTTGGTTGGTTGATGGTTGGGTGGTGGGACAAGAAGAGCATATCAAATAATTCGAGTGCCAATGCACATTGATGCAATTTTGCACACCAGGAACGCATCAGGAACTAAGTATCGCTTCAAAATGGATGTAAATAATGTAATAATAAAAACGTAATACTAGTCCTTCAGGGCATCCCGCTTATAAATTTTGAATTGTTTGCAGCCCTAATCTGCTGAGGCCAGACCTTTTTGTAAACACATAGGTAGTCCGTTTCCATACTCATACTCAATCATACGAAAACGACTTTCAACTATCAACTTTGCTTGAGGCAATAGTACACTACAAACCTCCTCGGCTTGGGCGTAATGTTTTCCCATTTCAGATCATTTGGCATTCCCATGAGTATTCTTTCTTTGTTTTTCTGCTACACACCGAAGGATATATGAATATGGAAGTAACCCAAACAAAGAAAGATTATTCAAATGAATGGCACGTGATCTGAAATGGGAAACATTACGCCCAAGCCGACGATCGAGGTCTATTGAGCCAAATGTTTCGTCATGTAGTCATATCAGTCATATGTAAATGTTTACAGTTCTTGAGACGTATGGAAGCCATTATACAGTAATTGACTCTATGGCCTTTCTTTATCATAGACAAAAGCATGCTCACTGCCCAGCAAATAAAACTCGAAACCACGTGTAAAACTATAAACTATTATACTGTCAGTGCCACGGCCCTGAAAATTAACGATAATGGACTTGAAACGATAACCTTGAATTTTGGCATGTGATTAAATTACAAAACGTCTAAGGGAGGGAAGAGATCTGAAGACTCTAATAAAACATAAAACGTTCCGAAAGAGGAACAAAATCTAAGCCAGGAGCATGTCGCTTTAAAACAAGAAATGACGGAACTGGGTTGTAAAAAAGACGTGGTGTTTACTATTTGACGGTGCATAAAAATGAGGGGGCAGTTTTTTTTAAATGAAATGTCACCTATAATCGCCGAGCATAACCCCGACAAATAAAAAATTGTTATCACAATACCGCGGTAATGAAGCCGAAAGACTTATAAGACTTGGTATAAGTAAGAACATTTGAGTAACATGGAGATAGGGCCTTTAAAGCCTACCTTGGTATTTCATGTGATCGGTTTCCCTAAAAAATACCGCTGCAGCGTCTTAGACAATAATATGGCATTTGCGTGCCATGACGTTAAAAGGAGCTTACTGTAATCAATGCAAATGGTCAGACATAAAACCAAATGTTTTCTATACTAAAGCAAAAAGAATGTTTCTCGTTCTACAATTCATATTCTAGGACGAACAAGAAGCTCTCGTGACTTCAAACCAAAATAAAAACAAAAGCGCTCCTGTGTAATCGGTTACATCCAAGGACATTGAAATGATAATAATGCCCTGATTTTATAACACAACTACGTTTCATTCCTACAGACCTTAGGTTTCAAGTGAAATCCGATTTTACTTGTCTTCTACCTTACTTGACACTTGAGTGGTGTCCGTGTACTTGAGAGTTTTCCACCTTCTTGAAACCTCTTCTTTTGAAACTGAGCTTTGATAACAACGAAAGCAACCCACAGGTTTTTGACATCTTTCAAACACCGTTTTTGACGTGACGCGATACGACCAAGAAAAACAGGAAAAGGCAAAGTGTTTTTCGGTAATCACATATTAAATCTGCTTGATTTCATCAATTCATATTTCTAATTGCATTAAAATAAATAACAAGTGCATTCATCATAATATTAAAGGGCGTCATTAAAAAGAAGCCACATAATTTATAAAACATTTCTTTCTTCTTAATGTACAGGAAGAGAAAAACATTATTGGGCTAATCGCTTTCTGTTTTCATCATAGACGGGTCTTTATTAACATTTTACACTTATGAGCAATACACATTGACGTGTAAGTGTTTTTATATCAAAGGACTTGAGGTTACAAAACAGCGAATTATTCCGATGACTGACTTTTTTCAATAAAAGAAATCCTCATGTCAGAGGCGTTGATATCTTTAACGAGAGCCTAAAATGCTTGACATTCGATAGGTCTTTATCTTGCCTTGTCCCGCAAGCATGCCTGCCGGCTAAATTGGAATTCTCTTTTAAGTGATTTCATAAACCCGTGGAATACACTTTTAGCATATTTAGTAGTAATACACTCTAATTTCTTTGTTCTCTTTTGTGCTGGCTTGACTACTATACTTTGACTATTACACTTTGTTCCACGGGTTTATGAAAACCACTCTAATAAAAAATTTCATTTTTGCAAGCATACTTTCTCTAGATGTTTTTTTCGCATACATACGGGGTGCATATTGTTTATGAGTAGAACAAGACCTAGTTACGTCAAGTGGAGCGATGGCAGGTGGGCTGATGCTCTGTTTCCCAGGGGGGTACTCGGATATAAAAATGACGGCGGGGTCCGACGGAGCTCCAAATTTCATACCCAAAAAAATACCTCAGCCGTAAATTTCATACCAAAAAAAATACCTGCTCCCAAAATTTGATACCCAAAAAAATACCAGCTTTTTAAGATTATCGTGTTACAAAGAGGAATTCTCTTTTTTCTTTGCTTGTCATCACCTGTTTCCCTGACGTTTCAACCCCCAAAAAATACCCGCAGATTTTTCAACCCCCCAAAAATGCCTGGTAGAATTTTCAACCCAAAAAAATACTTTTACTCCAAATTTCATACCCAAAAAAATAGTCGGACCCCCCCGTCATTTTTATATCCGAGTACCCCCCTGGGCTCTGTTTATTTCGTTAAAAAATATGAGGACTGTGAGCAGCTAGTCGGTAAAAGGAGACGCTATTTGCGTTCTTCTAAGGCCTGGTTTCCATCTGTCGTACCTGTCGCATCTGTCGACCGTGAAACAATGGAAATTAGAATTATTCTTTTGTTTCACAGTTCACTGATACGACAGATAAGACTATATGGAAACTAGGCTTAAAGCTGATGAGCTCTGATCCCCTGCTCTTTTTTAATACTCCAGTGCAGTGGTGCCTTTAATACTATTCTGTCGGTTACATAAAACCAACACCAGGAAGTATCACTCCTCAAGCTTTCTTCTCTTTCGATGCAATGATTAAATACAAATGACTGCCTTTACTAATTGCTTGTAATAAACCTGTTTACATCCTCCCACGCATGTCACGTTTCGTACGGATGTAATGCTGTGTCTGGACCCGACGCGAAAGGCCATTATCCAACCAAACCGAGAAAAACACGAGGAACCAAACTTCTACCGACGCATGTTCGCACGTTAGTCGGAAAGCCGAAAATAGCAAAAGACGACATCGGAAATTATTCGGGACTTACGGGGTTTTCATAAAAAGCAAGGAACCTCCTTGGTATAATTAAGTAATTAACACGTGTTGTTGTCTATTTAATAAAAACATTTTCTTAAACGCCGTGGGTGAATGCTTTAGAGGGATGAAATATATATTCTATTCGAAGTTAGCTGTACAATAGTTTCTTTTTTCAACGCGTTGGCAGGGTATAAACTGAAATATCATCACCGCATGGGGTATCATCCGGGATATCAAAGGTAATTTAAATCAGGAAACCATTTCTCTTTTATATATTGTTTTTGTTATTCAGAAAGGATATTCCTGTCTATTATTATTCCCAAAGTCAAAACAGGCTTTAAAAATATCTTTGCTTTAAATCGTTAATGTTTCCTAGCACGCCTTATTTTTAAGGCATAAATTAGTCTTTCAATTAGTCTTTCAAAACGATTGTTGTTGCTCGTTCGTCGCTTTGCGGCTTAAAAAGCCTGCTCGAAGACCTGTCAGAAACGGTTTTAAAAAAGCTTTCCTTTAAGTTTCCTGACACACCTTTATTTTTAGGCATAAATCAACCAACAGATAAGTCTTTCAAAATAGTTTTTCGTCGCTCGTTCATTGCTTCTTGACTGAAAGGCCTGCTTCGTCACTATTTCGGCTCGATAGATCTCCTCGGCTTGGGCATAATGTTTCCCCATTTCATTCAGATCACATGCCATTCATTTGAATAAGCATTCTTTATGGGATGCTTCCACATTCGTTGCGTAGCGGAAAAGAAAAAAAAGAATTGACTAAGGGAAATGCCACGGGATCTGAAATGGGAGGTCTATTGGCTCGCCTTTGCCATACATATCCTAAAAGGCCTAAGCAATCTCTGTCCACTCGTACAAAAATGCAAAACTCGTTCCACCTCTGCTTTGCATATTCACCTGTCAAAAATGGGTCACTAAAGCATAAACTTAAGGGGTTTTACAAATTTTCAAATTTTCAATATTTTCCAATAAAACTAAGAACCCCATTTCACCTTCCTTGGTAGCCTTACACTATTATGGATGTAGGGTTACCATGGTTACATTAGCTTCACCTACATTTTCGTGGTCTATTTACGTACGTACGGTTCCTGAAACTCTCATAAAATTGCTATGAAACTCTTACAATACCACCATCAAACCTTGAACTTATGAATTCTGCTAAACGATGAGGGATCGCATTAAAGCTTGGTTCATACCTACTAGCGACATAACGACCGAAGCACGACGACGCGCGAACAAAATTCTCCCACTCGAAAGCGAAAACATAAATAAGCACAACATACTGTAGAAAAACATTAATGTTGAAGTTTCAACAATTTCAACAACCATTGCAAATTTTTTCACATTGTTGTCATCTGACATAAGCGCCGTTTATAAATCGCTGTGTGAACGAGGCTTATTAACAAATATGCGAGTCGACGTCAATTTCACAGACTTCATATTAGGCCACATTTACTAAAAGTGTGAAAGTTCCTCTTGTTATAATGACACTGAAAATTTACAGCTAGGTTTTACATTTACTTAAGTTTACTTTTAAAGCCTGATACCACGTTTTCACAGAGGCACATTTTTCTAAAGATTCTGCTGATTTGGAAGTGCATGGTGGTATTTCAAACGGGTATGTTGCTTGAATTTCACTAGAAAATTCCTCGAGAGAGTTGCGCACGAAATTCATGAAATTTGGGTAGGCTCTTAGCAAAGGTATTTTTAAAATCCTTCAATGAATAATCAGTTTTAGTTTCCGTGCAATGCCGTTGTTAATTTTTCATGCGACTTATTTCACGGAGAAGGAATTAAAGAAATGAGAGAGTAAAATTTTACAAACATTACCTTATTTTCTTCTTCGTTGGAGAAGAAAATCAGTTGCTTCAGAGCCGACTTCAGAGTTTGACTTGACTCCTTCGCTTTTAGCTGGCCGAAAAGACAAATTATTTATGTTTGCCTGTTTGAAGGTAAATTAGTAGAAATCGTCTCAGTGGGCAGGCTACTTATTCACAATAACAGCCTCCAATAACAACCGAAAAAGAAACATTTCATGCTCTCAGTTGAGGAAGATTCCTTATATAAGCTCCTTAAATTATTCCATTCAGTTTAATCATGATTTCGGAGGGCCAAACTAGCGCTTCTTCAAAAGAAGACTTCCGCTAAAAGTCCGGTTTTGATTGCATGTTGAGATAAAGCATTTATTAAACGAAAACTTTAGTCAGCTGTTTCGCAGACGTGCTTCGAAAAAACGGCGGGAAATAAATTCCGACGTTTCACTTGCTCGATAATTTGGCAAAGCTAATAGTACAATTAATTGAAAGGTAAAATATTCACTCCTAAGTAGGTTCAGGATACATATAAGTGCTTTTGGTCAGCATAATGCTTTTGTTTCCCCTTGGTCCAACAAAGAAATTGTAGTTTTAATTGCTGGGGTTGTGTGGTTTTGCCACGCGTCAACAAACTACCCGGCTTTTTAGAACAGAAAGCAGTACCGCCAAAAAGTCGCAACTTTGGGCGAGTTTTGATCACTTATAGCGCCTTTCTGCGGTATCGCTGTTTCCTTAAAACGCGGCGGCTCCCGTAATCACTACAGCCGGTTTACCTTATTTAGATATTTATAATTAATGGAACACACACTGGAATCTACAAATGAAAAGAACCTACCTACTTGAAATCCCTAAAAAAATTCTGAAAGATAAACACTCAGTATTAAGATACTTGGTGAAGGATGGAGAAAATAATACACAGTCATAGAAAGTGTTCATAGACGCTGCCGTTCAACAGACGGGTGTGGAGCACTTAAATCCGGCTGACCATTGTAACAGTAGACCTTTTTTCGACGCGCACCACGATTCAGTGAAATCCATGGTATCCATATCCTCTTGATTCTCAAGTAACTGTTTTGCAGTCAATTTTACCACAAAGTAAACAAGCATGATCAATGGACGATTCCAGCTATAGCGCACACGCGCGCTGCATGTCGGTAGATTAAAAAAGCGCGCGCTGCATTCTGGTAGTTGTGGGACACGGCTTGGGCATTTCTGAGTAAAGAAGAGCGTGCGCTTATAGCTGGAATCATCCATTCCGTTCTCCTCCTATTAACGACTACACTAGACAAAGCAGTTTTGATGCACTACTACAAAGCCGTAGCTAGAATTTTTTGTCTGGGGGGCAAACCTTGTCTATCTGTCTATCTGTCTGCGCCCAATCAATGCTTATGTTTCTATATGCTAGAAAGTAAAACGTTGCACCAAACATCACATGTTTCGAGACGAAAGGAAAACCTTGAATGGGGTATAAGACATGGCATCAGATTCTATTTCATCTTTTTCAGACTACTTATTATTATGTCTATTTTATGTTTTACCCAAATTTCTTAAGAGAACCTCATTTTCAAAGAGCTGCACTCATTTTTTGCGTAATATATTTTAAAGGCCCATCGCCAACCGGGAGCCTTTGCACCCCGTTTTCTTTTGTTTTTAAATAGATCCATTGTTTTTCGGGTGCTCTGATTTGCTAAGAGTCCGCAAAGGCTCTCGGTTGGTGATGGGCCTTTAAAATCGATGAGTTAGACCCCGTCCACACTACACCGTTTTCAAACGAAAACGAATACTTTTTGCTCTGTTTTCAAAAAGATTTGCGTCCACACTTATCGTTTAGCCCGCATCGTCCACACTACTACGAAAACGTTCTTATGCATTCTTTGCGCATGCTCAAATAAACGCAAGGCATGCGCATTTCGATCTGTCGGCCCGCGAAATTGGACGGATTTGCCGTTGGAGACGTCATCGTTTTCAGATAGCATCGTTTTCACCAGTCCACACTAGAAAAGAACGTTTTCAAATAGCCCCGTTTTCAAATCGCTCCACTCTGGAAGCGTTTTCGGATTGATCCGTTTTCGGTGATCGTTTTCGGCGTTGTGGTGTGGACGATAGCCGTATCCGGAGCAAAAAGTATCCGTTTTCGTTTGAAAACGGTGAAATGTGGACGAGGTCTTATAGACCGGAAGATGTCCACAAATACCATCATTGTCACGATTCTGCCCGCGCGGGCTCATGTTTGTGTCTGCATTCCTTTCTCCACGGGCCGGCAAGCTTTTCTAAAACTTCTCTGAAAGATCTGAAAACTGCCAAATGTCTATGAAATATTTTGGAACTGCTGCGTTGTAACAGGCGAGTTTTTTAGTTCGACGCAGTCGTGACGGTTATTTTTAAGAACATGTAAGCCCGTGGAGAGAGGAATGCAGACAAAACATGAGCCCGAGCAGGGCAGAATCGCATTCTCGTACCCAGAGCTCCCCGGCTCGTCACCTCGCGGAGAGGAGCGCGGAGAGCCATTAACGCATGCGCGAGCTTTGATACAGAGCCGCCGTTGAGAGAAAGAACCTCCTGCGCATGCCCTAACGTTAAAAATCAACCAATCAAGAAAGACGGCCCTGAAATGGCTGTCACCAGAGCCTCCCCCGCGAAGTGACGAGCAGGGGAGCTCTGGGTACGAGATGGCAGAATCGTAGACGTTTTTTAGACGCGCATGTCACGGTTCGATAAAATCCGTAGTATGAACCACTTGTGATCCACTTGCTAATTGGCGGTAATACTTGTAGTTTAGTAGTATTTAGCTGAATACATCTAAAGTGCTTTTAAGATACGAACATTAGTATTTTTAATATTGAAAGTACTATATTGTATATGATCAATCAAGTGAATTTAAGAAATTCCGTACAGTTTGAAATTCCTAAGTGATAATTTACCTTAAAAGAAGCGCAGGTAGTCAAGGCCTGTTATTGGACCAAAATTCGCCTGTTTCCGCTGGCTGCATGCAAGATGAGCATGCAAAACAAGCATGACCTGGGGGGAAGGGGGGACTCCCCTATTTTTGGGGCGGGGGTGCTCGTCGGGAACTTTTGATTTTAGCCTTAAAAGGTACGACGAGCACCACCGCCCAAAAAATACCTACCCCGGGGAGCATGAATGCTGTTGTCACTCAATTGACAATTGAATAAGTCTTGTTTTATATAGATAGATGGATAGTTTATTTAGACTAAAATTGCAGTCCAAGGCTGAATTGAATTAATACAGTGCAGTCCAAGGCTGAATTGAAATAATACAAAAATATATATAACTTAATAAAAATGTAAAGTATTTGCAGAACCGCGTACAAGTAATACTGAAGGCCGGATCCAATGAAGTACCTATCAACCAATGGATATTTAAGAAATAAAAATGGAGCTACTTTATAAGAATATTAAGTAAATTATGTACATATATAGTCAAAATATCTTATAAGGAAAACTACTTATGAACTATGATTTCTAATAAAAGGTCTCTTCAAGTATTTACAAGCAGTTACTAATATATAAAGGTGTTCAAGATTCTTTTCGTTTTTGCTGCTGTAGGGATGTCATTTTAAAAGTTTAGATCGAGCAATGCGTCTGATAGCCATACTTATCATAAAAACAAGGGCGCGGTTATTACGTTGCTAATACTGTCGGCTGTCAGTAGCCTAAACATAAATATGATATTTGCCGGTTTGAGATCGGATCGTAAACGAGGTCTTAAAAATGAGGCCGATTCAGACTTCCATGACAGTAATATAAGTTTTAGGGCCATTTTTTTCATTGAATAAGCCATGTGAAAGATTGACGCTTGTTAAACATCCAAATTACATAGACGCTTCAAGTTACATTGCAAGAGTTGATATAGGACGTTTAAGTAATAACAATTACTGTAAACTCCCTCTTTCAGCACTATTACGTTAGATATTTCTTATTGAAAACGCTGGGACAAACTGGGGAGAATTTTCTAACAAATTGTTCTACCCAAACGCGGAGAAAACGTTGTAAACAAATTGACCTGCACATAGTTTGCACTAACTCTGAGTTGAAGAGTTGATATTCTAATGCCTTTTGTTTGTGATTGGTTGACATGACAAGAAAGCCATTCACCAGCATCTCAATTTTTTTTTGATCCATTTGATTGGCTAATTGCAAATGGCGATAATTTCTTTTGAAAACCACGCATGTTTGAAGAAAATACATGGAGCTGATCTGAGACAAGTTTCCAAGTTCGTGGTTTAAAATCAACAATAACGCAGCATATCATTTTCAATCTATACTATCCTTGATGTACCAATAAGATTTAAAGTGTCGTTCTTGGTAGACCGAGTACATTTATTCGTATGGGAAACGTTCCCGCCACCTCTTCGCAATGGGTTAATTACTAACACACTACTGGTCAAATAACATCTCCTGTCAGGAACCTTTTTCTGTCAATTAGAAATGGTTTTTCCATACTGTGTTTGATTAAATTACTTTTAAGTAAGTAGAAAGGTTTAAGAAGAAGGACGTTATAAAGGCTTCTTTGGCTGAGAACTGCAGTATTCTATTAAAACTGACTGACAGGATCGAGCTTTGTTGGCCTGATAACGGTTTTCGTGCAGAAAATAGGATCTCTAATCCATTAAACAAAAAGCGCATGATCTTATGTCTTAAGTTAGGGGTCTTATGTCCCTTTTAGATGTACAAATATGTTTTTTCAATGGTTATCGTATTCATTTAGCGCAAGCTATTTCCGACCGTGGCCAGTACTGTCTTATAAAGTTCTGGGTTTTTTTTTCCTAGTGGTGGATAAATTCGAGAATTCCGAGAGCGAGGATCAAGGCTTTTTTTAAAAAAAATTCGAGATCAAAAATTGCTTCTCATACATTCTCTGTTATTTGTCAGACTAAATGAGATTGCGAGACTGCTCTAGAAATCCAAGATGTCGAGAATCCACAAGTATTTTACGAGATTCTGTATTTTCCGAACGACGATTCCCCCACCCCTTTTTCTGTTATATGTCGTTTTATTAGTGCAAATTAAGTTGTTATTGTTGTAACCAAATCTAAACCAAGGAGTACTTTGGCTCAATAATAAACAGCAAAAAAGCTTGCTGGGATGCTAAACCTTTTTCCCCGTGCATCGTAACTCTTTCCAAAATAAGTAGGCAGAATCGAAACAAATAATAGTCAGTTATCAGTACTCACGCTTACCCTACGCTGTGAGACTTCTTTTCCCGACAACTCCAATCTTGTTTGCGGTATCTTTGAGTGATTCTGTAGCCCCTTTGATAATTTAACTCGAAAAGCGTCGGCAAAATTGCAATTGTCTCGGTGCCTTATCTGATATAAACACTCTACAGTAAAAGCCTAACTTCAACTGAGCACTGCAACAGAGTCCTGATTGGCTTACACCGACTCCGAACAGGTGAAAGCAATTTGCAGAGTGCACTAGCTTTATTGGAAAGCTGGACAACTTAACAGAAATTGTGTCAACTAAGAGGTTTTTTAATTAAGTAATAATCATTTCCTAGAAAAACATTTATCTTGAAAGGAAACAATAAACGATGACACCCCAAGCTGCAAAAGGCTGGCATATGATATCTTATCACTCAATTCGAAAAGAAACGAAAAGAAAAGAAAACAGCAAGACCAAAAAAAATGTTTATGATGATGTGCTCTAAGTACACGATCTGCCATTTTTCCGAGCTGCATGTACATATAATATGCCCATCATATGAGTCAGTGAAGGAAATGTCAGTACGACTTCTATTTTGTGGATAATAGGTACTAAGTAAACTAAATAAACTAGACTACTTATAAGTGTTTTGTATACCTATGACATTGTATTACAGTCTCCATTCGCTTTCCAAAATTAACGTAAAGAGTAGAGAATATCGAACATCTTGATTTTATAAGGGTGATTTATTTTTGAAATTCAGGCGCGATTACTCATTAGCTGTATTCACACTAGAGACGAGTTTCACGTCTGAGACAAGTTTCTCGCCTTGAATATGGTTCCCTGTTCTTCTGTGATCACGTGAAAACAATTTTTTTGAAGGAGAAAGTTTAGACAGATAACAAGCAAGTGTTTCTGAGCAGAATTGACATAAAGCAGGAACTTTTTGTTTCCCGTCTCTAGTGTGAATACGCTATTACACTATATCCTTAGCTATTTGAAAGTAGTCGGCAGAATGTTGGTGTACATATCAAATTGATTACTATAGATGCCTCTCGTTTTACTCAATTTGCGCTCCAAACATTAGTCTTTTGTACTTCTGAATCGAAATTACGTACATTTTACAAACGTGAAGAAATTTCCGTGCGTCTTTATTGCCCCGGCGTCATATTTTCAAGAACCTCTCTCACTTTAAGGCACGTTCCCACGGCGCAATTTCAGCTGCAATTTGAGGTGCGATATCTGCGGAGATCTTACTTTTTTTTCCAGACATCGCGGTGTGAAATCGCAGTAAAAACGCCGGCCGTTCACACCGCGCGATTCTGGGCATCGTCGTGAGATCGCCACAGAAATCGCCCCTCAAATAGCAGCCTCAAATAGACCTCTATACCTATGTGTGCAAATTGCCCTTTTCAAACCACGTGATGTTTACATGAAGAAGAATCTTCTGTCTTTCTGACATTTTTCGGCATTTTCAGGTGGATATGGAACCGTTTCAAAAGGTAAAAACATCGCATGATTTGAAATGGGCAATTTGAATGGAGGTAAAGAGGTCTATTGCGCCGCGTGAAACGGTCGTTTAGGCGTCTGTTAGTTCATATTACAGTGATATCAACAGTATACAAAATAACAGGTCTACGAATCGTGTTTTTGACAAAACAAACTGAAAATGTGCCAGAAGTATCCAAAACACAGAGGCGTCGTCCAGTAGCCTTTTTAAAGGCTGTCTTTTTTTTTGGCAAAGTTTTGTGGGAACAAGTTAAGGCTGACTTTTTGGCAAAGATTTGTAGGAACATTAGAATTTGAATTAAAACCATAGACCGAAGCAGAAGTAGCAAAACGGCGGCAAACATTTCGCGCCAATGCGGCTGGCTAAGTACGATCAAATATAACAAATATGATAGTTCATCTTCAGCACAAGATAACAGTTGTCAGATGCGTACAGAATTTGTTATGATTTAGGGTGATTTTTATTGGCATCTGGCCGCAGCCTTTAATCAATAGAAGAAAATATTCTATTTTTAGCACAAAACAAAGATGTGCCATACCATTGACTCAGCGAGGGAGGTGAAGACTCCTAGATTGATTCCTGGTATTAGAAGTGTGGCTGTGAAAGGAAGGTGGCAGCGGCCGCTTAATGGAGGTTGTCGCTTGAATAGAGGTAGTAAGCATTGTACTTATTAAGTGACAACTATTTTGGCCGGTGAATAGAGGGTGGCCGCTTAGACGTTCCATTGTAAACCATTTTCACTGGTCTCATTGTACTATAGTGGCGGATCCATCCAGGATTTTACAAAGGAGGGTTCCGTTTCTTCTTTATTCCTTTAGACAATCTATATATGCAGAGCTCGGCTGTACAAGCAGGGGCGTAGCCAGCACTTATGAGAGGGCGGGTTCCAAAATTCAAAAAAAAAAAAAACTCCACATAGATCTCGGGGAAAAACTAGCGTTTGAAGAAATTTGCTACATTTTATTGGAGCTTTTATTTGTTATCTATTAAATATTTACAATTTTAGTAGTAAGTCGGTCCAGAACAGAGGCGAGGAGGGGTTCCGCTGCGGGAGAGGGGGGTTCCGGAACCCCTGGAACCCCCCCTGGCTACGCCCCTGACAAGGTCTAAAAATATTCATTGTTCTGGTGCGCAAGGGGGTTCCATGGAACCCTTCGAAACCCCCTGGATCCGCCACTGCTATAGTTATGGGACGACACCTACGACTAATACACGGGACCAGGGGCGCCTCCTTACCACGGGAGTAGCGACGAAGTGATAATTATAATATTCATGAGTTCATGCCTTATATACGCACTAATTAGGCCAGTGGAAATAGTAGATTGATATACATGCATCCCCTTGACATATTTAGCAATACATGAATTCTTGGTTCTCAATCACGTTACGTTTGGCGCAAAATTTCATTTCCGGAGAAATCAGGTGGAGGTCAAGTCTTGAAATGGCTTCCCATGAAAATTGATTTACTTGCAGTCCTTTGGGACTTTCCAAGCAAAGATTTGGCTTAGATATCCCAGGAAATGTTGAAACCTACTCCGATGGGCTAATACTAATAAGAAAGCTGAGTATGATATGGAGAATTATTCAGATGAGGGGTCTAATCCATCAAGGCCGAAGGCAGAGGTGGATAACACCCCTGAGATCTGAAGAACAGTCCTTAGTGAAATCACACAGTGGTCTATTGTCAATGCTGCGTACTGATTGATTGAGCTACTAGTAGGCTATAAGTTATAGCCTACTAGTAGCGAAAAGTGTCGGATTTGAAAGGCAGAAAACGGCAAATGACCAGACCAGAAAACGTTTGCCTATACAAATTGACCATACTAGTGTGATTTGACTTAAACAATTAGTCCTCTGGCACACGTGGCCTCTGTCGGCCTCATGGGCTATTGACTCAGAGCCCATTTGGGCTCGAGGAATAATTGTTAAATATCATACGAAAGCAGAATTCATTAATTGTTTTATAATTCATTCAAACATTTAATCGTTTTATTAATCATCAATCTCGTTCCCAGATCCCTGCATTTTATGCGTATGCGACGCCAAATTATGGTTTGGCGGCGCATGCGCAGAAATTGCAGGGATCTGGGAACGAGATTGATTAATCATTCACTGTGAATTTTCCCGCTTTACTCCTCTGAGAGAGCAGGCAGCCTTTGAAAACATCAAGAATTCGCTGATGGCGCTCAACCAATCAGAAGCTGGGAAATATTTGTTTCGTAAAAACAATTGACTCGTACGATATTTCGTGGTATTCCAATCGAAATCGTTATCGGTTCTCTTCACGCTATGTTTACGACGTCTAACTACTTTGTTGCTAGACGTTAATCTCGTTCCCAGATGGCTTCTCGGCTCTGCTTCGCACGCGAGAAACACATCTGGTAAAAAATCCATTTCGATCTTAATTCTGATCCTAAAACTGCGCGCGATGTGCTCGAAAAAGCGAACGCAGTACGAAGTTTTGTGAAAATTGGGAAACTTTTGCATCAGTATTCACCTTTTCTTCGTCATTTCTTGCTAGTGCTTTTTTATTTTGGAAATTTAGCCCTCAGAAACTGCAAAGACTGCCTCCGACAGGTAACACATGATCAAACTTTCGCTCTAAAATGTGAAAACAAACTGCAGGAATTACAATTATGCATTTCTTCACCTTCTTGTTTTTGGCTGGGAACCAGGCCTAGTTTACTTTTTATAAAAACACAGGGAGCCTTTCTCGTACATGACAGCCATTTGAGAACCTGTTCGTTGACTGGCTAAAAAGCGTTCATAAAAGCAGCTCTATCACCAATGCATTCGACTTCTACGCTCTACAGGTAATTTTGAGGCATAAATAGGCCATTTTTTTTTACGCAAGCGTCAGTGGCTAGACTGTCACAAGCCTTCCCCCGCGAGGCGACAAGCCGGGGAGCTGGGTACGAGGATGGATTAACGTCATCCATTCTCGTACCCAGAGCTCCCCGGCTCGTCACCTCGCGGGGGAGGCTCTGGTGACAGCCACCGACGCATGCGTAAAAGAAAATGGTGATTTTATGCCTCACAAATTCTTTTAGAGCGTTCAAGTCGAAGGCATAGGTTGAACAGACGACAAGGAAACGAATGCCAGTATTACTTTGAAAGATACGTTTTTATAAAGCCAGATTAAGCCACTTTTATATACGCGTGCGCGCCATTTCAGCCCTCAAATGGATGTCACCAGAGCCTCCCCTGCGAGGCGCCGAGCCAGGGAGCTCTGGGTTCGAGAATGAACGTCATCTGATTTGGAATGGAATTCCAGGCATGCGCACCTGTAAGTCTGGCAAACGCCGGGAAAAATGGATTTTACCAGTACAATTTATTATATACTGAGACCAGATATCCAGGTGATAAAGCAGTGAATAAAAATCGTATCAGTGAAGTGATACGATATCACTTCACGGCAAGAATGAAATGCAATTGTCTTTATTTTTTGCTATTTTATCTGACTCAGAGTATATAATAACTTGTTCGCTCGAAGACTCGCTCGTTCGCGTTATGACACGAAAACTCGTGAATAATAAAAACGATATCAAGTTCTTACCATGTAATAATCTCTATATATTATATATCACAAAGTGCTTGAATAGGAGGAATTTACAACACGTGGTTTTATTCAGTTTTAGTATAACATGCGACGAAAGGCATCATGGTCTTATTACATTGGTCTACATAAAGTAATTAGTCAGCTTTTAAGGTGGCTGTGAACTGGTTGCTAAGGCAACACATTTTTTACTATCCGTAAATTTAGATTTGAAAAATTGGGCACAAACTTTGAAATTTGATTGATTGATATGGAATAGATGGAGTCAACCATTATCTTTTATAACTTTTGCTGTGGTGTCTAATTTACGGAAGTTCAGCCTGAAGGTTCTTAAATCCCTACATGTTCTTATACGCGGTCTTTTACTGTAGCAGAGGCTGCATGAGCTCGACTATAAACTATGTTGGTCAATATTTAATTTATCTGGTCAGTGAAGTATGAACGTATCACGCAGTCGTTCGCATTGTCTTCAAACTAGCCTGCGTAGCAAGCGTTCCCGTGTGTTTTCAGGAAAAAAAAAAAAAGAAAAACAGAGAATAGTGAAAAAGCGGTGAGAAGCTCGACGAGGAAATTTTTGGCCGCGCTAAAATGGGGCGAGCGCGCGAAAAAAGGACGGAGGTCGCCGCCGCAGTTGTCCCTTTCGTAAACGGTCGTTGCCTTTTGGAAAATTTTCACGTTTAGTTTCGTTGCCTCAGTAAAGGTAAAAGGAAAAAAATCGTATATTAATTCTACCTTGTTTAGAAACCTAACCCTAACCGGTAACCCGATTACTATACCAAACCATAAGCAGTACGCTCGAGTGAATTCGCTGGGTTTGAGGTGCTTTTTAATTGAATTTGTTTTCATTAGCATCTATAGAACGAAGCTATATGAGTGATAATGACTAATTGTCCTAAGGGATCAGAAATGGCAACGACCTTTCTGAAAAGGCATTGACCATTCACAGAAATAGCAACGACCGTTCTAAAAGGCAACGACCGTTTACGAAAGGGAAATACGCGTCGCCGCCCAAATCTCGCCTCGCCAGAGTTTCGCGTCCTGATAACTCCACGGCAATGCTTGCTATGCAGGCTATGTTGAAACCTTTCGTGATTCCCCGGTGTGGCGGTTATTGACTAAGGGAATTGTGGTATCCCATATTCAATTTATTATACTTTTTGGAAAACCACTCGACCACATTCCCTGCTTGGAACGCGATTGAGTTCTAGTCGACAGTAAGTCAGATAATTCTAAAAATTTATAGAAAAAGGTCGACACAACGTAGAGAATATAATTTTAAGTACAATATGTCGGCTAGCCAAACCAGCCTTCTTCTTCAGGTATTGCGGTGAATACAAATTGGCAATGTGTAGTAAAGCTAACAAATTAAAGATTGGAAACTCCAGCTACATTAATGTTTACTTTATGACTGTTATGTGGGTTAAGTAAGACCTGAGCACCGGGGAACTTAAAACTCCTTTAAATATTTAAAATTTCCTGATATCAATTTTCTGGTAACATGAGTAAAGTCGCGCCAAGACTGGAAGATACTTTCCTAAGTATCACTGAAGCTGGTGAATCATTTTCTGAAAATAATTTGATTTCCTAAATGTTTTCACTTAAAACACTTAGCAAAAAGTAAGGATCTGAGATTTTGGTGGTGAATCGATATCGTATCGGCACATTACGAAATGAACCTTTTGGAAAGCAAGGTTTGTTCAGTTTTTCATTTTAGATATTTTATTAGAGTTTAATAGAATCATTCCATAATATCATAATATGATATCATTCTATGATATATAAATGCCTGAAATATTACCAGCATAATATAGATAATATCCTGCACCAGTATACCTTTAAAGGAATACACTAAAAACAACGATCATTTAGCTATTGAGATTTCATTGAGATTTTAGTGAGATTTCAACAAAATAACTGTTTAGACAAAGTTATTGTTAAATGCCATATCGTGTTCTATCGAGCATGATGCTTGAATAAAAAAAATGTTAAAAAAATTAAATTAATTGCACGTTTATTTCCACTTACCTTCACTAACACATCCATCCTCCCAACACGCGAAACATAGACATTAGTATGCGGCTACAGACAAGAAATCCAGCTATAAATGTCTCCTTTTCCGGAGTTTGTGACAGAAAATTATTAAAAGTCCTTGAATCCCTATATGAGATGGTCTTTAAATGGTCCCCTGCTTCGAACGAGGATGAGAATAATACAGACGACAACAGCTGTGACGCGAAAACGACTTTCAAAGATACGCTTGTAACATTTTATGACGTTTCACAGCGAGCCATTAATATATAGCTAAAGGCAGTTAAAAATACCACAAAGTTCTGTGCACCTTTTAATAAATAGCAGTTAAACGATTGTGACATAAAAGGTAAAATAACGTAAACTGTATGTGTTATAGTTTTAAAATGACTTGACCGCAAACTGACCAGCAAACCACAGTCTGGGGATATAATTAGTTTTAAACCGTAAAAGTTTAAGTTAAATTGCATTAGTAATCCTGTTTATTTTTCATGCTTCTTTCAGGACAGTTAATACACAAAGTATTTGTTCTTTTTGCAGTAAAATGAGCCACATCAACCATAAGGGGCCGACCATTTGACTTCTAAGGGGGGGGGATGATTTTGAACAAAAATATCCTGCACAGCATATTTTATAATCCTCAACTAATTTTACGAAATAAATATCATAAGTAAAAACAAAATCTTGCAAAAAAAAAAAAAAATCCACCCCTCCCCTCAAAAGTCAAATGGTCGGCTCCTAAGTAATATAAACTAATATAGGGTGAATTTCAAAGGCTTCTCCCGTGCCATGACAGTAAACGTTAAATCACGTGACTTATTCCGTCTACTATTTACTTTTCTTGTTTTAGCTGTTCACGAAGCCTCCATTATTTGTTTAGCTTGATTTTTCAGCTTAATTGATGGAGGGTTGCCTTACAAAGAATTGAAAACCAGAAAACTTAACTTCTTCATACATGAAGCCTTAGCAGTGCAATCGGTAAATGTTGCTACATGTAGTAAATGATGTGTAATTAAAGCCCAGTTTGTTATTTTGCAGGGCGCGAAAACGTGAAAAGGTACAAGGTACGTCCAAGTCTTTTGTTTTTTTGCATGTTTAATTAGCTGTATTTAAGTGTAACCAGTTGGTGTAGTCTTCAATCTTTTTTCTGAATGCACTGTATAATATAATTATACGGGGTGGAGTACTTTTGGGTAGAGATGTGCCGCCAAAGTCTCCAAAACCCGACCCTATCAGATACCAAAAATCCTCTTTTTTTATACCCTACCGTACACCTACGGCCAAAATTGTATACCCTACCGCAGACCTGAAGTTAGGCACCATGCAGGGTAGTCCAATTTGGTCGCAATCAAAGCGGAATTTTGTTAATCATGAAAAGGTTTTAAAATAAACGGTCTTTCCACTTTTATCTAAATTTGTTTGCACTTGGGTAGCCGTATTTAAATACATACCCTATCAGCGACCAAACAAGCGAAAAACGATACTCTACGGTAGACCTCAGGAGCCCAAAAAACCATACCCTATAGGGCGGCGCATACCCGTATGCCATATACATCTTTTTTTAAATAACTTTTATTTGGAACTACCCATCCATTTACTTTTTGTATACGATGCCAAATAAAAATATCTCTCTGTCTGTCTGTATATGAGGGAGAACCCCCCCCCCCCTTCAAACAACGAGCTGAAGTAACTCGCGTACGTCCGTTCCAAAACTCCTTGCCACGCTTGTTGTAGTGTGTTGTACCATATTTTACCTGTGTAGCGTGTCGCTTTCGAAAGAGATAACTGTACGAGTCGAACTCGTAACGAACGAGACTACTCGTTTCGAAAGAGACAACTGTACGAGTTGAACTCGCGTAACGAACGAGACATCTGTACGAGTTGAACTCGAAAAGAACGAGACAACTCGTAACCATTCTCGAGCTTTGGGTTCGAGAAAGGCTCGTACGAGCAAAGGTCCAGTTCGCGCAGCATTGTTGTACTAAACACTGATGACTAAAATGAACTAAACATCGGTTTTGTCAACGGCAGAATGTAGATACATTGTCATGCTACCATTGAGAAACTGAGAGGAGCAACAAGATCACACTTGGTGGCGTTTAAACCATTCTCGAACCCAGAGCTCCCCGGCTCGTAACCTCGCGGGGGAGGCTCTGGTGACAGCCACTGACGCATGCGCGAGATTTAATACAGAGCCGCTGAGAGAAAGACCTTTCAGCGCATGCTCCAACGCTCAAAATCAGCCAATCAGCGACGGCCCTCAAATGGATGTCCCCAGAGCCTCCCCTGCGAGCAGACGAGCCGGGGAGCTCTGGGTACGAGAATGCGTTTAAACTCGCCCGTCTTCGCCGTGTTGCGCGCGCAACACAACGTGAGTCTCACTCACTCATTTTTATTTATTTATTTAAACAATATTTTAACAGGACAGTCCAGTTCAGCAATGCTGGTTTGAATGGAGGCCTGCGTTAAACTATACTAAGAAACAATAAGCGAACGGAGTGCACACTCACAACTCACACTCAAAAGCGCAGGAAGAGAGATAGCGATTAGATCCAGACTAACGTTATCTATACTTTGCGATTTACATACTGTCTGATATATGCGAAATATAATTAATTTTCGACGGATCGAAAAGCACCAACCAGGATTACATACGAATTGTGCGCCAAAAAAATCGCATAATTTCTCTGTACATGTGTACCCTTCCATAAGGATGTTCCTGCCGTGAATGCCAAATCTTACTTTCTCTTGTTCGAATTTCCACGAGTTACAAACGAGTGTTGCACGAGTATAACGCGCCCGTATACAACGAGTTACAACGAGACTCTCACTCATTTGCGTACCCAGCTGGAGCGGACGATGTGCATTATCACAACTCACACGCTATTAAACAGTGCAGGAAGAGATATAGCGATTAGATCAAGACTAACGTTATCTATACTTTAGAAAAAAAGTGGGGCATTCATGAGTCCGAACGGGCTTTCTGGTAAACTGATATCGGTTCCGCGAATCTTAATCAATTTTCGACGGATCGAAAAGCACCCACCAGGAATAGATATGCATTGTGCGCCACAAAAATCGTATGTACATGTATACCCTTCTTTAAGGACCTTCCTGACATGGATGCCATACCAATGATTTCTTACTCGGAAGAACTAGATTGAAATAAACTCATCTAAGAATTAGCCTCCCTCCCTTCATTAAACTCATTTCCATTGTTCGCACATCCACGAGCTAAAAGCACCCATCGTGCATGTCGGTGTTAAGCGTGCGCAGGCGTAATTAATGCAAACAGTTTTTTAAAAATAACTTTGGCCAACTTTTGTACCAAAGCATATTACCTTGTATAGCAGGGCAGGAACCTTTGACCACAGTCTGGAAGCAGAAACCTGTGTAGAAAATGACGATCCCTAGGAGAAATGCTGTGATCGAATTTCCCATTTGTATTACACAAGAATGGTGAGCGTCCGGCTTTCCCATGGCTATACATGTGAAATCCGAACACTTCCCATTCTTGTGCGATGGGAAATTCAGCTTTTCCCATCAATGGGTTTTATTTCTGCAGAAATTTAAAGATTGAACCGAACCAACAATCTTTGTAATCGTGAAGCTTTGTACAAAATCACGAAGCTTTGTACTGAAAATCGTGAAACTTTGTACATGAACTTGTGAGCCAAATATTGAACCCTTTTTACCAAATCTGTATAAAATCATGAACCTTTGTATAATGAAATCATAAACCCGTGGACCATTAATAAACCCGTGGAGCAAATCATGAGCCTTAGTACCAAATAAATCGTACCAGCTAGGAAATCACCGATTTCACTTTCACTAAAACATAATGACATCTGTTAGCTGCTTGTGACCTATGTAGCAAATCGTGATCCTTTTCTTAAGCAGTGAACACTTTTGAAAATAATCAGATTGTGTACACAAGTATTTAACTTGTGTACAAAAGTAGATCCAATTATGACCTTTTTTCTTTTTTTCTTTTGTTCTGTACAATAAAGTCATGATCCGTAGTGTCATTTCTTTTAGTCACCACTAGCGGCATTAGGATCATACAACTTTTTTTTGTTGAAGATTGTGATCTAATGGGGATGCAACTAATAAGGGTTGATTTAACGATTTTCGCGAAATTAAAGGAAAGGTTTTGTTGGGTGTTCCTTATGTCCTATGTATGACTGTATGATCCTCACGTCCCAACTTGATATTTTTCATTTTTTAACGATCAGAAACAACGACGACGAATTTCGTATGGCACGCTTATGTCGAGGTAGCCTGCGTAGCAAGCGTTTCCGTGTGTTTTCAGGGAAAAGAAACCAGAGAAACAGAGGAGAAAGCGACGAGAAGTTCGGCAAGCGAGTTCGCGTGGATAAAAACTCGCTCGTCGAACTTCTCGTCGCTTTCTCCTCTATTTCTCTGGGTTTCTTTTCGAGGTTATGTTGCGCTGTGACGCTTATGACGATGCGTCTCCACTACGAAACTAAGCCGTTATGCTGATCATTTTTTATGATTCGTACGTCGCTTGTGGGTACTGGGCCCTAGGGGACACTGATACAACATGTGTTGTTCGTGTTATAGATCGTTCTGAAATAGACCTTTTTCCAAAATGGCCGCCGCAAATTCACATGTCTTAAAATTTAACTGACTAAAAATCAAATACTGGCACCAGAAAGACTATCCTCACATTAGTAATCCTTTAAATTTTCGTTATGCCAAATGCCATGCCAGCTGAGAAATCAAACGTCTGTAAATTTTCAAATTTTCAACGTTCGTTTTCTCGAAAGATATTGGATATATTGCAGCGAAATTTTGCAGTTTTACTAAAGTGATGTGTGTTCTAGTGCTGGTGTTCATTTTTAACAAAAAACGATTTGAATTTTCGGCGGCCATTTTGGAAAAAGGTCTATTTGTACATGCACAAATAGGACATATTTATTCAGAAAAGGCTTTCTTCACTTCATGTTTCTAAACACACAACATCCAGCATGCGGGCGCGCTGTAGGCGTTTTAGCTCGCGATTATAAGTTACACTTTATTTTGTCTATCGTTACTAAAGGTGCCAAAAGGTGTGTTCAATAAGGCGTTTTAATAAAGGTTTGTTTTTTGCAAAGCAGTTACAGAAATAATGATAAATTAATTGTTATCAATATGGAATAATTTGTCGAAAGGTCACACCTAATTTTTCATTACCAAATAATAGACCAGGTCTTAAAAAGAAAGTCTCTACTCCTATATACATTCGTTGCTACAATTCCACGTTTAGGAATAAAATCTGTCTTAGGAAGAAGCAATTAAACCACACAGAATTGATTTTTAGTTATACGTGTATGTTTTCTGAAAGATTGATTACAAATTGAAGAGCCGATTTTTATGGATTGAAATTTCATTATGTTTGTTGTTATTAAGAAATCTGTAACACTATTCACCAATAGTAAAACCCTAATTTCACTCACGAGCTCACCTCGTGCCATCATATCAGAGTTCCATTTTAACTTCACTTTTAAAATATCATATACAAGAGCTGTATCTTTAATCTTACTGGCTTACTAAACCTAGACTTTGTATTAGTTTACTTTGCAATTAAGCTGAGGAAGCGATGCCCTTGAGAGTCCATTTTACTACACAGTTTGAAAGAGTTGAGCCCTATATTTCTTATTGTTTCTTCACAGTAGTTCCATGTGGGAGACTAACTTTGATTATAGATTGTCACCCTCCATATTTCTACAGAAATTTAATAACTTATGCTTTGACACGCGGTTTGTTTATTAAGCCCTGTCAGGGTTCGTGTAGTACGAGTCTTTCAATAGGTGGTAGGGATTATGTTTAAGACCGCTTCTCAATCGATTCATAGCGTGGTTCGTGGCAAAAAAAAGAAAAATATTAGTCAGAAGTGATATGAAAGCTTTTAAGCTTCTCACAAATCAGACAACTGAAAATGCCTTATACCGGACAACCATTCAAGTGCTGTAAGTTATATTGGGATGTTGTAGGCGTTTTTGTATTTCCACTGACGACTCTTCCTTCGGAGTAACAGTGGAAAACACTAACTAGTTATGCAAGAGTTCATGTCGCGGGCGTTCCCTCAAAGCGGCACCCCGGAAAACTCAGATATGACATTTAAAGATTATTTTCTTACGAAGTAGAAAAGACCGACTTGTTATGAAAGAGTTCAAGTTGCGACGTTCCTTAAAGCGGCACCCTGGCAAACCTATATATGACATTTAAAGATTATTATTAACTACTTTTACCTTCCGCGCACTAGAAATTTTAAATTCCCACTAAGTTTTAGCAACAAATGTATCCCTACGAATTTTCGCATGGGGAGATTCTTTTAGCAATGGGTGGTTTTCTATCAAAATGAAGTTTTGTCATGGAGAGAAACACAATTAATTTTAATTCACAGGATTGATCTCGTAGGACTTCTTTTTTCTTCGTTTGTTCTTCCATTTTTCCTTAATCAAAAAGTGTACTCATTATTTAATTATTTCAAAACTCAGCTAACCTAATGGACTTGCTTCTGCCACAAACGTTGTTTGGGTTTTCTTATTAAAACTATCTTCTGTTGACAACAAGCATTCTTGGCTCCAGTTTTGAAAGGGGTGATACTAATGTCCTCGATTATTGGTACCTTTCTTGTTTCGCTCACTTTATTTCAAACTTGTAAATGAATTCATTGTCTCAACTTTCCCATGACACTATCTCCCTGTTTATCTACTGGAAAACTGTCTAATATTTTGTATATGCAGTTTTATAACACCGCTACCGCCAAATATGTGATTACGATAAGATGGATTCAGCGATGGAAAGCGTATTACATTTATCGATCAAATTCTAGTGACCACGAGTTACCAACGCATAGCTCGTCGGTGCAATTAAATATATATTTCATTGTAATCACCTGTCAAGGTTTCGCACAGCAAAAGTGTCCACCAGAAATATGGTACAAGTTAGACCTAAGTGCTCACTCAGATCAAGTCTCCATAGACTGGCAAGATTCCATTGAAGTTGAAATGGCTGATCTATACTACGCACAATGAGACCCCCTCGATAAAATTGGTTTAAATGGCGTATTACATGTATTATTATGAGAGCAAAGATAAAAGTCTTTGCTGAAATGCTGACAAAAACTGACCTGTTCTTTTTTGGACGGATTAACCATTTGGCAGCAGTAAAGAAAAAAGTACTTTTCCCGAATGTTCACAAGACGCCTATAAATAGTCTTACAATTTGAAAAATAACACATAAAAAAAAAACAAGAAAATTCGGACGAGAAGTTGAAAAATTGGACACAACTTGCTAGGAAGAGGTTTCCTCCTATTTTTCCAGCCAGCATTGAAAAGGCGTGAGGACTTGAAGAACAGGTCTATTGTGTGCCCGTTAATCTAGAGGCACACTTATATCCTGCAGACACGGTGATAATCTTGCACATGAATTAATTTCCAAGATCTGAATGTTTCAGGAAAATAAGAATAAAACTCGACTGCATCAAAAATTTCAAGTCACCATTGTGTTAATAAATAATAAAGAAAGTTTATCTCGTTTTTGTGTAGATTACCGAAAAAAGCGTCTGCAATCCCTTGAATATTGAAAACTTCAAAGAGCTATGCCTAGTATTTGGTTTTGCGCAAAGGTGCGGATTTTAGTAAAAATTTAAATTTTTCGTAAGGGTTAGCTTTACGTTGGTTTAAATTTACAACGTCCATATTGGAAGCTCAGAATATCACAAGGAAGATATCGGTGCACTCCTGAAAACTGTGAATCAAATATTCGTCTATAGTCAAAGGCCAGCGGTGAGAGTACCTTTTTCGCGTTCATCAAAGTCTCAAGATTGTTCTCCGTCCTCAAAAAAGACTGCCCCTAAAACCTAACTTGGATAAGATCTGGTCTGAAACTCTTTTGTAGATAGGATTATACCGATTTTTGGGGAGAAACGATTGTTCATCTAGGTGTATATCAAGACTACATCTCGCTTGTCTTATTAGCTATTAGTCTCACCCAGCCAATCACCCGATAAGCGGGTTATATTAAAAGCTATACGCACTGCTTGAAACATGCTATGTTTAATTGGCTCCCCATCGTTAAATTAATAAGTGATTTGATGGATTGTAATCAAACTGTTTGAATACAAGTTATGGGCAGGGCGAGGGAGGTACAAAAGCCAAGCAGTTGGAGGTCCCCTCAGTTTTATTAAGTGTCAATAAAACTGAGATGAACTAATGACTTAGAAGATTTATTACTTTCACACGATAATTGTATCGTGTTTGAGGCGTTTCGTTCATCTTTCATGAAAAACAAATATATTAAAGTTCTTTGCCGTGATATGTTTGCTTACTAAAGTTCCAGAAACATAGTGTGCTCACAAACAAATTGTTGTCAGATACAGACAGCTGATACCTTATCTTTAGGAACATATATCATTTAACATCACCAGCTCTGTTTTGCAGAAATACCTATGCCTAATACAGTCAGGGTTTTCCACACGTATTATTTAATAACTAGGATGCCCTTATTGCCCTAATTACCAATATGTAAGTGTCGAGGATGGATTTGCTAAGTTCGCTGTCACAACTGCTCTCTTAATCAATAGATAATGAATGAAAGAAAGCCATTGACCGGGTCGTCGGAGTAATAATCTGCGCGTTTTTCACGAGATGAAAAACTTAACCATGCCTACTTGAGGTTAAGTCCTAAATGCCCGTTTCTAGTCTTAATCCCTACTTAACCCCAATTCGAAAGGGGTACGTAATTTCATCAGCTGTATTGAAAGCTTCCTGCTATACAATGTAGGAGTAAAGTGTAATCCGTTTTTTCTAGTCAATGTATTTTTGGATGGGCAAAAAGAAATTTACTTTCCTGCTTCTTGTTTCACTATTTTGTGAGTGATGGTTTCTAGCTTTGTGAGTGATGTGATAATTCCATGATTGTGGCAGTCCTTTTAAAGGCATATCACAAACTGTCGTGGCCTTTCTTCTTTTGGCTTATCGTATTGGCTCATTTGCAACAATTCTAGTCAAAATTAACAACCACAAGAATTCGGGGCTAACCAACAACAAAAGTCATTCTTTTGTCGAGTTATCATCAACCAGACTTACATTGCCATATTCATAAACAGTTATTTGATTATGATGAATTGCTTAATCTATATTTGAAACGAGAGTTTGTCTCACTCCAAGAGGCATAAAACATTGTTAGAAATCTTACTTTCAAAAGTCCAAACAGCATTATTAGCAAGCTATGATATCAGCTTTGAAAGCTATAAAGATGCTGTTAAGATAGCTGCAGTATTTCGTTCGTATTTCACGCAAAAATTGCACGAATCTTTTTGTGGTTACTGAATTTTTCTATCATGCTGATCTAAGAAGTACAAAGTGTCATTTACTGTTAGATTGGAAACTTAATTAAAGGAGAAATAGTTCGAGTTTTAGTGCTGCGTAACTCATGAAGGACAACCTTTCAAGCGATGACATGCGGTGTTTTTAGTTCCAATTAGTCTTCGCTTCTCAGCTTGACACTACAAGCTAATAAACTCTGAACGGCCTCTGTCAACGCGCTTTGCCGAAACAATTGTCGAACAATGGAGCCGTAGTATACGGGAGGTAATAGTTTATTTTAATAAACCGTTAGCAATAATACAGATAATGAATTTGATTAGCCCATGACGAGATTTTAATTAAGGGCCTTAAGGATAAGTGTCAATGCGTTATTTGTTCTGACACCAGAGGTTCGGAGAGGATGCTTCAGTGAACACAGCTTTTCGATTCAACACTGGCTTGGAGTGCGAACTTCTTGATTCATTTCAGCACTTGAAACAAGTGGCATAGTAAATAATTGCTAATCCTATTAGAATTAAGATACTTCAGAGCCACGGGTCGAGGGGATATAAGAAGCTTAGATTGATCTACTCAGGTCAGTGAGTGTTAGCCATGGAAGGACTTGCAGCGTTTGTATCAAACTTCGATGAAGAAAATCGCATGGAAACGTCCTCCTTAAAAAGAGACTCCCACCATTTCAGCAGCGATAATTCCCGTTCAAGAAAAGAATCAAGCCCAGGTGCCATCCTGCCTTTTAGCATTGAGGGAATACTGGGAACGGGAAGCCAGGAGAGTGTACGGAAATTTGCTCGTATTGAAGATAGGGTTTCCACAGGTAAGAGTAACAATAACATTGCAAACCGTTTAAAACCTTCCTATGAAAATTTTAAGCGATCACAAATTCCTTACTATCTTGATATTTTTTTAGGTTAACCTGAGTATGAATGAGCAAAAAGCATTATTTATTAGGAGAAAAAAAAAAGAAATATTGTTGCTTGCAGGTTTTTACAAGGAGGCAAAAAGGTAAAAGGCCATAAGGTTCTCGCGTTGGTCATATCAGCAAGTTTGATGTGCTTTCCATGCAACGATTTATCGTCCTCAAAATCTTATCTCTACCGTTTAAACCTATTACCTAATAATTTGGCTGGTGGGTAGGCAGACGATTTGATATGACAAATAACATTGAATTACAACAGATATTGCAAACACCATGAGGCATGCTGGGGTGGTGATTTTAACATGTTTTCATTCAATCATTAACATTGTACACACAACCAACAGATGATGCAGAAGGTGAATCATTGCTAAAGTTGATCACTATGATTGTTAATCGCAATTCTTTTGGTATAAGGAATGCACGTTTTCTAGAGTGCATAAAGTATTTGTAGCTTGCTTTATCCCTTTCTCTGAAGTACCAGTTGTATTACAAAAAAGCTCAGTATGTTCTTTTCGGCCTTTTTTGTTTAACTTGGCAGGCACTTTACAATTCCAAAAGAACATAGGGACCGTCTTCTTTGGCACTTGTCGGTTGACATGATATCAGTTAGTAGAGCAGCCAATCCCGTTTGTTCTTGTTTTCTAGAGGCTGAAATAACTCTTGCAATACTCTTGCGAAGGGCCTTAGTCGTGATATTACCAGAACTTGGAGAGCTGGAGGATGAAGCTATCAAGTTTCGTGATACTCGTGAATCGAAGAGATGTCAATAATCTACTTCGTTGTAATTTTAGAGATTGAAAAAACACTTGTGGTCCAAAGGTAAATCCTTTGGGGACACCACAAGATCAAACAATGTTTAGTACAAACCGATTCCTTTTGATTAAATCCCTAAAGATTTCCTACACAAAAACAAGGTCCCCATCAGCTGTAACTCAGGACCTTGAAATTGCGACTGGAAAGGGAAAGCGAAGACAAGTCTCCAAGTCGTTGAAACTCTTCTTTCACTTCTTATTACTTTGAACTAAGTTGCGACCTTATAGTCTTGCGGTCAGTTTGCCAAAAGTGGTCACCGGATGGACTGTATTACGTTTATTTTATCAAATTCAGGACTGATTTAGGTTTTCATAGGCTCAGAAGTTTCACAAGAATGAAACGGCAGTTGGTTACTTCAGAGTTTAAACTTTCGACTAGCATGAAAAAAATTTCAACCCTGTATTTTGTCCAAGATTACAATACAAGCCGTTGTCGGCTTCTGAACAATCATCATGCTCTCGTGGCCACTCAATCATCCCTACGCCCAGTTACGAGAACGTTTTTAATCTACATCGCGTGCTTTTCTAGCCGGGTTCGCCTCCTCATATTTTTCCTGATGATAATTTTTAATTAGTTGTTGGTCGTGGTGTTGATTATCACCAGTAGTTTTGAACCCGCTACTATATCAGGCTATTTTGGTGTTGTTATGAGTAAGGCGCGGCGACAGCCGGCTTGGTATTATTACAATCAACGTGGCGTAATTATAATGTTCTACTCACTAGCGATTGCCAAGAGTCCGGATCTGTTGACTTATCAGTTGCTTGTCTCTTCTGCTTAAAGAGCCTGTGTCAGCCGCCATTTTGACAGCATAGCAATATACCAAGTCGGAGAAAGCATCCATTTCCATCGGCTGATTTAGAGAATACAGAGCAATGTTCGCGATTGAATTTGGTAAATCAATTCTAAAACTTTGTTTTTAGATGTTTATTTAAAGATTTCTACACGTAAATCGTCTTCTAATATCAAACGAAAACAATAACAAAGGAGTGGCTGACAAGGGCTCTGTAAAGGAGCTGTGTCACGATGTGAGCATATTTTTGGTGATATAAAAAATCATCCAAATAACTAATTGATAGCTAAAATACTAGTCCAGGTTTGTTAAATTTGTAAATAATAATATATAATAAGTCATCATGTTGGGCGACACCATTGATTGAAATTAGACGCTGGATAAAATTGTGTAAAAGAACAATGTATTCTTGAAACACCGATTTTCGTATAACTGACTATGTTTGCAGGTGTGCGTTAACAGCGAGCTCGGTTTCAAGACCAGTGCAGTTTTCAAAATGGCCGTTCCGACATTTTTGGTGTTCTCATGAAGCTATGGACGCGAAGCTATGGACTTTATGAAACAGTGCTTTTCAGACCAGTTACTGCTCCTCAATAGGAGCCTTCACACTAAATTCAATCGGGTTCCTGTTTTTAGCTCCTGAGATATCGGTGCTGCAATTTCTGTCAGGCAACACTAATCACGCTTCTTTAGTCATTGATTTCGCGCAAAATTTCAGGTAATTTTCCTGTATGAAGCATTCGATGAACGCCAGCATGATAAATTCGCCTTTGTCACACGGCAGCCATCTTAGATTTTCTAATACAGCGAAGCTGGCATGAAAGCGAGGCCAAGCGTGTAAGCTCACCCACGCATAGTCATTTCTGTAAGAAAAAATCCAAGATGGCTGCCGTGTGACAAAGGCGAATAAGTGAATATCTTTTGCAAATAAATCACATTTTGGACAATGTTAACTCATTTGTGGGATTACAGCACATTTGGTAATTTGGAAATTTCCGAGGGACTCCTACTTGGCGGCGCCACACATTGTACTGTTAACGGTTTGCACATTCTATCGCTTATATCTCGCTTGCAATGTAAGATGCCATCCTAAAACTTGGCAAACCTATTGAAAATATAGTTCTCTTTCATAAATTGGGTTTTTGTTTGAGAGAAGTCGCTAAAAATCAAATGTTTCCCGAGGTGAACACCAAGAATTCCCTTGTTGATCGGTCCTGAAGCCGGTTGGCGCACGCATGCCTGAGAAAACGGTCTATTCAGCATTTCTGTTGATCTTTCCAATCTCCTTTTTATCCAGTTCAATGAACGCGTCCGGATTAAGAAGCTTTGAAAGCTTATTAATAGCAATTGATTTGACAGGTTTAACGATGTCATTCATCGATTGCATACACGTTTTTATCATCAATAGTTTCATCGATACTCATACCGGACGCGGTTTACATATTTGGCAACAATGGTGTACTTTGCCCGCGGGCTATTTCCAAGTGGCCACAAAAAAACTGGCATATGAACGTATCATGAACAACTTAGATTAAATCCATTGACGAGAAGATTAAATATAAAAATTGAAACGTGAAGAGAGCTTATCTTGTGAACTCACCCAACGAAACGAACTGACAGAAAACTGTCTTTGATATTCTATCGCTTGCCTGTTAGAGATGCGGTCAAAACGACGGCACTTCTTGGGGATCCAGTTTTAGGGCGTTCATACACGATCCTCATCACTTTTTTTCGATTTTTAGCTGGAAATATCTCGCGAAAATATTAACGTACCGAAAAAGATAAGCCTGTCATCACACTTCACCGAAGGAGACGCAATAAGCTCAGGTGCCCCTGATAGGTGCTTCGAGAAAATAGGCCATCAAACTTAGGACGGGTGGTGCGGGACTAGTGCCACCCGGTACCGACAACCTATCTTGACAAGCCTTGATCCTAATAAAGTAGTTTTGACCTGCTCCATTAAAGTTCCTATAACACGAAATCGACTTCATTTTGTAGGGTTCGTGCAGGTCCTTGAACTCCTTGAAAAGTGCTTGATTTGGAAAAGCAATTTCAAGGGCACTTGAAACTCCTGGAAATTGGACTAAACTCCTTGAAAACCACAAAAACTCCTTGAATGTTACAGGATTTTTTTAAATTGCTTAGTTTGATGTCAGTAAATGAGTTATTTACGCTGACAATCTAACTGACCACTCCTGGGAATGCAGTAAAATATATCGTGCGTTCAGTTCATAAGCTCAACATTTTAGGGTTATAAATTTTCCCTTAATTTTTTTCATAGATGCAAGGTCCCAATTCGGCAATACGTTTGTCAGATGAGAGTTCAATTAACAATGATCACATACACGCAGAATATAGTGGTTTGCAACTGTAGTTTTTTAGATATTGTACCGAAAACACGAAAACGAAGTTTTGTTTGCACGTGCATCGCACCTGCCTAATTATAAATATCTAATATTTGTTTTAATATTCATAAACTAGAAGCATTGATTACTATATGCGTTTCACATCAGATCAGTCGGATGTTTCGAAGGGGCTTAAAACATGATTTCAAAATGAAGGTATTTTTTAAAATAATTACCCGCGGGCCACCTTAAGTAAATGATGCCCTTGGTCTTCTACAACAGCATTCGCACGCTAAAAAACTTAAGGTAGCCATTGCGCTCCGTTTTCTTTTGCTTTCAAATTGATCCATTATTTTTGGCTGCATTGATTCGCTAATAACCCGAATTATTATTCAGCCACTATCTCGATTCTGATTGGCTAACAGTACACAGCGAAAGCATGTTGGTGCGCAGTTCGTGACGTCAAACTCCAGACATTAGGATGAGTTCTCACAAAAATGAGTTCTCAAATAACCTTGAGTAGGACTCATGAACAAAGAGGAGTAAAACTCTTAGACAAATCTCACTATCATGCTCAACAAATCTCACTATCATGCTCAACCTCATCCAATAATTGTTAATTGGCTGTCGGTTGATCATTGGCCTTTAAATGCGCGCGTGCACAAATCGTTTTCCAAATATTGTCATTTTTTACCGCAACAGTCCACAGCTTGTACTTGGCAAGATCTTTTGTCGCACTTAGAGGTCTTATGATCAAAACTTATCAATAAAATTGTTTCCCTTCTAGGTAGTGAAAATATCGTGAAATGCGGGTCACGATCAAAGGCGCCAAGAAACAGGAAGAACTTCACAGGTGAACAACTGAGAGAACTGGAGCGTCTGTTTGAGCAGACGCACTACCCTGACGCACTGACGCGAGAGGGATTAGCCAAGAAGCTTGGACTGTCAGAAGCCAGAGTTCAGGTATGCGCAAAATTGTAACCTGGAACAAACCGCCTAGATCCTTCATGTATGGTACACTATAGTGTCCTGTATATCCTCGTTCTATAAGACACTATAGTGTACCATATATGAAGGATCTACCACAAACCGATGCCACCCTTGCACGAGCTTTAGACAGGGGTCGCACTTGTCCATTTTTCTGACTTTGCGGCCAGAATTTGCCAGAAACGTTAACTCCCTAATACGATCGTCACTTTGCCAGCGAGCAAAAACTTTGCCAACCGACCAAAACACAAAAGCCCCATTTACACGACAGGGATTTTCTGACACGGCTCGGATGAAAAGTGGTACGGGTACCAAATTTAATGGCACGGCTCGGCTATATTTGCGCTGTGTAATTGCCTTTGCCGTACTACATTTTGTCAGAGCCGGACCGAAATTTCGCCCGTCAAGAACCATTTTTATCCGAGCCATGCCAAAAATTTCTGTTGTGTAAATGGGGCTTAACTCGCCACAAAGTCCTGATGAAATTTCGGTCCGGCCCTGAAAAAGTTAAGTACGGCAAAGCCATTTTTGGTACCCGTACATTTTTTTATCCGAGCCGCGCCAAAAAATCCCTGTCGTGTAAATGAGTCCAAAGGCGCCGACGAGGAATATTTGCGATGTAATCTTTGGCAAAGAAAAACAAAAATATCAAACCTATTTCGCGCTAGTGCGACCACAATCTTTGCCTAGAATTTCTTACGGAACATCGTTGCTGGGAAATACTGTGGCAAACTTGTATTATTTTAGTGATGTATTGCTTTAACGTAAAAGTGACTCACTGTCAATAAAATATAAGATGAATCACTAAGAGCGTCTGCCTAAGGCTATTAAAGAGGACGTGCGAATTTCATTTTAGTACAAAACGAGGGTGCGCTTTAGCATACTTTTAGTGAGGGAGATGAAGCCTCGTAGTAAAAACTCCTGTCTAAGGTTATGCACTACTTTTTATAACAGAACAAGGACGGGTGTGCTATCTCATAGACCCAGTGAGGGGGTCGGAGGCTCCTACTGATAGACTGCTGCTGCTATAGTATATGTAGTTGTATTTTGAGAGCAATTCAGGGATGTGCTATCTCATAGACCCAATGAGGCGGAGGCTCCTACTGATAGACTGCTGTTTTAGGATACGTAGCTCTAATTTTAGAACAAACAAGGGTGCTCTTAGTAACGGGCTGCTGGTTTTAAACCGAAGTTTAATGTGTCGAAATTAGTGTATACTAACAGTACTTTATCGTTTTAGATTTGGTTTCAAAACCGTCGCGCAAAAAGCAGACGACAAGAAGGATCAAACCACCGTGGATTTCTCGTCCCGGCAACGCCATCTGAAGAAAAATCTATCCCTCGCGGGACAAACGACTATACCGCGGGATTCCAGCCTTTCTCATTTCCTACATTACCGTTCAGCTCGGACTCGTACTGCGCATGCTCAAGCGCATGCAATCACGGATTCACACGTGTTGGCTCGAGTCCTCAGCCCACGATGGGATTACCGAATTTGGTTCTTAGGAATTTTCACAGGCAAACCAGTATTGCGGATCTACGATTCAAGGCGCGTACACAATCGACACTATAGAGGGTACGATGCCCAAGAAAGGAACAGTATTATACTAGTATTAAACTGGGAGTAAGGTACAACAATGGCTTGGTTATGTTAACGATGTTTAGGTAATCAAGAGAAGAACAGTTCCGAGAAAATGGGCGCAGGTCGTCCAAACGGATTCTAGGATGTTTGAACCCTTTTCTTGTGCCCTTGGATGGGATTTTGAATAGTCGAAAGGTAACAACAATGCTAATAGCGAGAGCAGGGATGTTGATCCAGCTTGGACAAGAAACGAAAGGCGTCATAAATGATCATAATCTGATGAGCATTAGCAAATCAAAAGACTAAAGAATTTACATCACTCAAGGCGTTCAAAGAAATTAGGTCGAGAATTATCCTTGGTCTTCAGTCAGTCTATATTGAATGTTTGAAATTATGACCTTATTGTAAATGATTACAAAGTGAAAAGGCCGGGTCAAACGATAAATGTTGAGAAACCCGGGAATTAGCGACTGTCACCGCCATCTTGGATTTTGGAGCGCGCGCCGTCTGGGGCGATCCCTCCTATCCCTCCTTTCGATTTTTCTTTTCGCCCTTACACCGCGCGCGCTTCAAAATCCAAGATGGCGGCGGCACTTCGCACATCAACAAGAGAACAAAAGAAATGTCGAGTCGTGCTGAGTAGAATGTTTGAACCAGCCCGAACACGACTCAACATGTTGAAGTAATATATCAAACACGAGACAGTGTGTTTCATCAGGATTTCAAAACATCGAAAAATCGGTTGAAAATAACGAGGCAAAGCTGAATTCCTGATGTAAACACTGTCGAGTGTTTGATATAACTTCTCAAAAGAATCATTGGACGTCGGGGAGAAGAAGGAATAAAATCTCAAAAATCTATGCAAATTAGATCGCGTATCCAAACATCCTTCACGCTTATGATGTTTTTTTTTGTTTAAAGGGGCTCTCGCACGCTTATTGCTGGCCACTTCTCTGACAAGAAAATAGCTCAAATCGCAATCTTATTCCATCCTCTTGATAACAGGTCAAAACAACCTAGAATTGCATTTATCTAACGCTTGAAAGGTTTTCTATTAATCTGGAGTATTATTTTGATTACTACAAGGAAATGTACATGTGTTTTCACGTTTGCTGGCCACTTCTCTGACAAGAAAATAGCTCAAATCGCAATCCAATTCCATCCTCTTGATAACAGGTCAATACAACCTAGAATTGCATTTAACTAACACTTGAAAGGTTTTTTCTATTAATCTGGAGTATTATTTTGATTACTACAGGCAAATGTACATGTGTTTTCACGGTTCGATTTTACTTTTGTATGTCCACGGTGGACGAATATTAAGCGTGCGAGAGGAGCCCCTTTAAGCTTGATGAACATGTCATCCGACATGTTGAGTGGTGGTGGCAAACGTGAAACTGTTGTGACGCTCAACATTTATCGTTTCTCTCGGCCTTTTAGACATCAGTGGAGAGCTATTGAAAAATGACATAATGCAGTTTATTATGAAGAATTGAATATCGGTATATTACAATTGGTATACTCTATAAGTGGTATTTATAAAACGAACAGGAACGTTTTATGTTATTTGGTATTCGCTTCACAATCCAGTTCATGATGAGTGAAGGTAGAGAAGAACGCCGACAGGTTTCTTTGAAATATCTTTTTTTTGTTCAGCAGAGATTATATTAAATTAAAATCAATAAATCCCAGAGTTGACATTATTTTGCGTTAAATAATCTACATGCAAAACGTGCTCGATTCTGATTGGTCGAGAGCAGTGCAGTACAGATGGAATACCAGTGCAATTCTTTGAAACACCAGTGCAAATAGACCTTTTTCCAAAATGGCCGTCGAAAATTCAAATCGATTTTTGTTAAAAATGAACACAGCACTAGAACACACATCATCACTTTAGTAAAACTACAACATTTCGCTGCATTATATCCAATATCTTCAGAGAAAACGAACGTTGAAAATTTGAAAATTTACAGACGCTTGTATGACTGGGGCTATGCGTCATACCCCCAGTCATACAAATCTCTGTAAAATTTTCAGTTTTCAGACTCTGATTTCTCAGCCGACATGGCATTTGGCATAACGAAAATTTAAAGGATTACTAATGTGAGGATACTCTTACTAGTGCCAGTATCGGTGTCTCGGTGAAATCGTGGATACCGTTTATCCACGTTTTGGTTGTCTGGTGCCTTCTTTCTCGGTATATCAATTTTATAGTTTTGATGACGTCATCGATGACGTTATACCACGTGACCTTGGTGTTGCATTTCCCATACTGGAAGATAACTTTACCAAGTTTGGTCACCTAGCGATGTTCCCTTCTCGAAATATTATTTTTTCTAGTTTTGATGACGTCATCGATGATGTCATGCCATGTGTCTTTGGTGCTGGACCCCCCTTGCCACGAGGATAACTTTTACCGAAGTTTGGTCACCTATGTTGCAGCTATGTTTTCTAGTTTTGATGACGTCATGAACTAACACTTGAGTTATGAGCGAGCGAGCGAGTGACATTTGACCCACCACAATAACTCGTTTTTACGCTACGCGTATCCACGATTTAAAAACCTCTCCAAGCCTGCAGAGCTGTTCACTCGTTTTGTTAGTTTGCGTAGAGATCGCAATTTATGAAAATTGCATTAAACATCTGGTCACGTTGCTAGCTAAGCTTTCTCAGCGTATCTTGTCCTTTTTGAGGCTTCATATTTTTTTGCCCATCAGATCCCTTTTCATTGCCTTCCTTGTCCTGACAAAACAAAAAATGTCATGGGTCAAACGTGTCTGGTATCGTTTCCTGGCTGCCATTTTGTCGACCAGGAAAAGTACTGAGTCATAGAAAGCATCCATTTGCTGATATAGGGAAGTTGATGTAATATTTGTTATGGAATTTTGTAAATGGTTAACGAAACAAAGGAGCAGCTAATTGAGCTTGTTTTAGTATGGCGATTGGAGGCTGACAATTTTCGGCTGACACCGAAGGAGGCTGACAATTTTGGCTTAAATATCCCTGTCTTCAAGAGACAATGGGATTCCACAAGGTTCATCCTTCGGGCCAATTGTAGTTACCACGGTAATCAGTACATAGCGGTGTACAAAAGCGAAATTTATTGTGGAGTTCCACAGGCTCAGTACAGTAAAAACCCGCGTATAAGAACCTGAAATTAAGAACCTGGTAGCCTCAATTTCCCCATTTTAACTACCCTTTTTATAAGAACCTTACAGTAAACATGAGAGAAATAATTCAAAATGATTTAGCCTAAACCAAGAAAAAGTAGGTTCTTATACGCGGGTTTTTACTGTACTAGGTCCACTTATTTTGTTAGCTATTGACAAGATAGCGTTGAGTCTACAGTCCCGTACCTGTTTTTCTTCCTCGTCATTACAACTGCTATCCTTGTCAGCGGAAGGAGTTGGCCGCCGGTTACTTCCTTTCCAAGTTTGAGCCTTACTATCAGTCCCCTCCTCATTCGTGCTATCCTTGAGCGAAGTCGAGCTGTTACTAAGAACTTTGTAGTTGTAGTCGATGCCTCTTCGAAGCCTCTCTTCTTCGAGCTTTAGCTTTTCGTAGTGTTCGTACGCCTCTCGAAGAGGGTCGACCATGACGGGTGTGACTTGAGGAAAAAGCTAGAAATGAAAACAAAGAACTCTCACACAATATCTTTAAGACACATTGTTTTAGAACTTCTAGCAATTTTAACAAGAAGCGATAAAAAATCGTGTTACTCAAAAGTAGGAAACCTGATTTTAAACCGCACAGTAGGGGTTCAAGGCCTACGGAAAATTTTCCAGGGGGGTTGTATTGGACCTTGGAAATTCCACGGAATGGGGTGTGTCTGGAGACTGGAAATTCCAAGGGGGAGGGGTAAAAAAGGTGACTTTCCATGGTCATTTTATCCAAAAATAGATTTTCCAGGGGTATTTTGCCAGAAAAAATGAAAATTCCAGGGGAGGGGGTATTTTATGAGGTTGGAAATTCCAGGGGAGGGGGTCTGTTACACGACTGGAAATTCCAGGGAGGAGGTCTATTTAAGGGAGGTCTCCCCCGTGCGGTTTAAAAATGCAATAAGCCTTTTACTCCCTGTTATTCTGGCCATTTCTGAAGTGAGAAAAAAGCTATGAAAATTTTGACAACAAATTTAAGATCAAAAATCAAGTAGCCAAGGTGGCTTGTATTTGGTCTAACAATATATGTACAAGTTTTCGCGACATACCTTGCTGAGCGATTCAAACAGCGGGATGAGAACGAATTTAATAAAGCCAATCTGGGCTGTTGGTTTGGTGACTTTGTCTCGGTCCATAAAAGGGGCTACAGGTAGACCTTCCGCTTTCTCACGGTCACTCTAAAATTGAAGTACAAATAAAATCATGGGCGTCAAAGCAAGTGGGCCAGAGGCGGAGGGGGCTTTAGCAACTTTCCAGCAGATCTTTAAATAATGGAAACGTTCTTTTATGCTCAATTGCAATATTTGTAGAATCCGTTTTGGACGCTTGGAAATTCAATAAGAGCCGTTCTGATTGGCGAATTTGAGAGTAAGAACAGCTCATGAACTGAGGGCCCTTTTGGGTACTATTAAATGTGGTGCTTTACCGACAACGCCAAACAGGACCGTGTCTTTCAGCACCAAGTATAAAGGACCTTCACGTGAACCCTACCTGCATGAAGTATTCCTCTAGAAGACAATCAACCCAAGGTTTTGACACCTCCATGGGTCGTATTTCATTAGAGATGTCACAACACTTGATTAATATCATTTTTAACTGAAAAGAGAACGTTTTACAATAAACAACATGGACCAGAAGATAACCCATCTCGTTGTGAAGACAAACTTTTAAACTTTTAACTAGAGAAACGGAAAGCAGGTCCAGCGAGACATACCCGAAAACGTCGCAGTTTTGGGAAGCAAATACAATATATTTACAGCTAAAACCGTCGCATCGCGACTACGTTTTCATAAACATTAAATTATTTTTGGATTTTTGACTTTGCTGTTCCGCTAATCGAACTATCTGTGCCAATGAAACTCTTGCCCTGTTTCGCCTGGTGCAGTCAAACTGGCTTCCCTCTGAACTAAAACCAGACAACGTCGCGACGGAAAGCCAGGCGACTGCACTAGGCGAAACAGAGCAATAATCTGATTGGCTCATAAGATTCGACTGGCGGAACAGCAAAACCGAAAACAAATCGATGTTTTGAAAACGCGGGTTGCGATGCAACGATTTTAACGGTAATCATCGTACAATTCAAACGAGTCAATGATTTTTTAGGAGTTGCTCAAGTTATTATGCTCAGTTGCAATATTTTTAGAATCTGTTTGGAATTCTTGGCGATGCAACAAAAATCGTGCGTTCTGATTGGCTAATTTGAGAGCAGGAAATCAACTGGCTTGTAGAGATCTCAGAAGGAATTGTACTTACCGATTCTAAGTATCCATCGTTTTGGAAGTCAAACGTGTCCAGTTTACTCTTGAAGTTCTCCACAATTTCGCTGTGGCGAGCCATATCAGTTGCAAGAATAAGCGTTATGATTTCCTAGAATAAAAGATATTCTCAAACTCATTCATTATTCATCAAGTTTAAACAAAGGAAATTATTGATTTCAATAGATTTTTTAGATTGTATTCCTTCTTTTTCTCAACATCAAATGATTCGTTTGAGACAGGTATATCAAAAACTCACAGGTGATTTTTTTAGGATTTCCAAAAACCACTTCAATCCACTCCTCCGTGTTTGGGAGTCCTGATGAAGCACGCTGGCGCGCAGGGGCGGATTCAGGAATTTCAGACAGTGGGAGCCCGATAGTGAAAATACAGAGACCAAGAATTGCAAATTTCTTTCAGCAAATACAGTAAATGTATGGGAAAAAGTTCCCAAAAAAGGGGGCGCCCTCCTCGGTTCCCTTAAATCTGCTCCTAGCACGTGTTTTATTTATTACTCACAAGGTTATCTCCTTGTTATCACAGCCGTTCTTGTTATGACAACTGCCACTGTTGTCTCGAAAAGTGACCTTGTCGAGCATGGGTGCCTTAGTTCTTCGCTTACTTACAAGGAAGAGCACTTGGATTAATTCAGGGATTTATTAGAAGAGAACTTCTTCATTTTACACTTAACTTCATGCCAACGGTCTCAACAAAACGTGTAAGCAATACAGCTTACACTACAATAGTTGGAAAGTTCAATGAAAGCATTTATCACCACACGCCTGACGTACCTGCCGTATCCTCTTGAAATCTTCGCGGCTCACGTTTGCGAAGATGTTACATTCAGGCTGAAAAAAAAAAAAATCACACATCTTAAATCAAGAGTTCATCATCGTTAAAAATTTCATCACCAACGTCATTACTATCATTTTTATCATTATCATCATCATTATCGTTGCCGTCGTCGTTGCCATTTTCATCACAACCACCGCAACCAAAATTCATTACTATAAAGATATGTTTAGGTTTGTAGATTTTCTAACGTTTTCGGAACCTCCTTCATCAGATCTGCGGACAATATTGTAATCTTCGTCAACAAAAAAATAAAGTGATGACGTCACAAAAAGCAATTTTTCGATTTAGCAATATTTGTCCCTTGATTTCGAAAGGGCACATCGAAGGATAGCTACACCAAAAATGAGGCAAATCGGTTGCAACGCGACCGAGATGTGGCCCTCTGAATGCATAATTTCCTATAACAAATCACTGTATTTTTGGATCAGTTCCAAACACTTTGGAAGTGAGTCCAAAATACAGTGATTTGTAAAAGAAAATTATGTATTCAGAGGGCCATATCTCGCACACGTTTAAACCGATTTGCCTCATTTTTGCATGCAGCGTTCTTTGGAGTTGGTCTTTCATTATTACTCTGACATTCGAAATTTTTCAAATTTGTGACGTCACACTTTAGGACTCTATTCTATCGTCTATCGTCGTTGTCATCATTATTGTTGTTATCATCAAATAACGAGCCCTAATCCCAAGGTTATCCGTCCTGAGCGTGGCACGAGAGAATGTTTTCATATTAGGTTTACCTGAGAGAGAATATCGAAGGCGACAGCAGCGTGGTGGTTCTCAAGTGGTGAAATGTCGTTATATCTGATTGACAGCTCTGTTCGTGCGTTTATTTGGTATCTGGCAACAGTCAGCAAACAACATTATGTAATGAAATAAGAAAACAGACGAACAGCCTTGTTATCTGTCAAGCTTGGGGATTTGAAGTTTCGCTTTGATTAATAGATCGTTCGGGAGGGGAAGCCTGATAGTATAAAAAATGGCGTTTTATCCGCACAAAATATATAGTCAGCCAAACAAATTAAAGCGATTTAATGAAGGCTCTCTTTCTTTGCCTGTTCTTCTAGGAAAGCGCGTCACCTGTGGCTAAAGGAGGGCCATGGCGGGAGCTCATTAACAAAGGCAAAACCCCGATCTTTGCCCGGGTTCTCCATCGAAAACCCGTAATCTCAGGAAGAATATCGAAGCCAAGAAGATTAGAGGTCAATGATTTCAAAGCGCCGCAGTATTATGTGGTCAGCAGTGTCCTTATGTATTATGGTATCCTTGATGATTATGGTCAGCGGTTTCCTTACGTGTTGTTGTATCCCGGATGATCCAGATCGTGGCAGACGCATGCGGTCAGCAGCACCACCATATCTTTCTTGGTAAGTTTTTCTGTGAGGTTACATATGTAAATCGTGCAGTACATCTAACAGATGAAAGCATATCAATGGTTATTATTAATGCAAATAAGATTTTGCGGCAGGAAATGTTGAACAAGAGACTAATTAGTGTTAAAGGGGCTTACCATTTGAGTAACACAAAAGCAATGTCGGAAGTTGTGGAAGGGGTTGGCTTGGTAATTATCTTGAATGCACATCTAGGAAATCATGTAAAAATAATGTAAAGAGATGTAAATGCAGCGGCATGTAACAGCGAAGGCGACAGAAAAATTATATCTTTACTTTTTTTTAAAGTAACATATTTCCATCGTGTTGATGTTTGCTTGTTAAGTTTCCCACTAGCCGAAGGCTAAAAATAAAACAACCAGCTGTTGTTGTATTTTACTCTATGACTTGTGGGTGCTTATATTATGCATAGCAGTGCCCCACAAATTGGTAAACTCCAAGTCACTATTCAATATAATGGAAAAATGTGTTTGTTAAAATAAGCACTTTTCTGATGGGGAAGATGGGATATTCTTACTCTTAGTAATGGAATAACACATAAATCTTGATTACGCATAAAGTTATCACAAGAAAACATTCCAGACAGTTCATTAGTTGTCATTACCAACTATTAAACGTTTTTGATATAAGCCTGAGTAGAACGAAGATACGAAGAGTGACTTTTTTGCTGAATAAGACTTACCAGGAATCTTCTTAGTACATTAGGATTGATCTTAAATTCGTCTATTAGACCAAGATCTTGGTACATGAACTCGAACAAGAAAATCACCTGAAATAATAATAATCTTATTCACATCTCTCTCTCTCTCTTTACAATAATCATGCATAAAGTCGTGTACAAGATACACAAGATGGTATAAGTAATAGCCTCATCAATAAACTACCATCATCAATAAACTACCTCATCAATAAACGGCCATCATGGCCTGAGTCAATCGGCCCATTCGGGCTTCGGCCTCATTGGCTATCGACTCAGAGCCCATTCGGGCTCGAGAAATAATTGTTAATTAATTATTCTCTATAGACGTAGCCATCATACATGTCTTGCATGCCTATTTTTCTGGTCCATCGTTGCTGAAGTAAATTGTTGTACTGACAGCTAAGTCTTACCTCATTTGGCTCCCAATGCCAGATGTTAAACGTCGGCTCCTTCAGGAAGTGGATTGTTTCTGGACTCAATGTATACTATAAAGAGAATATAAAAACGTTTCCTTGTTTGCTTAGTTTTTCTTGATGAATTACTTTCCATGTTTCATTGTCCAAATGTTAGCTGATAATAGTATTCACAAATATCAACATTTTATCATGATCAATTTTGTGGATTGCGAGAAACGTCCTGAAATTCCAAGCCATCGCTCTGCATAGGTAACCCATACAACATACCCATACAACAAAAAGAACTATCAATGTGAACATCATGAACTTCACAGCCATCTTTTCACTCTCATGATTATCAATGTCATCATAATCATCAACGAAATCATCGTCATATCGTTATTCTCGTCACAATTCACGGAGTCTCCAGTTTTTCACAGCCCCTTTTCACTGCCATCGCCATCGCCACCTTTTCACTGCCATCGCCATCGCCATCTCCACCTTTCACCGCCATCGCCATCTCCACCTTTTCACTGCCATCGCCACCTTTTCACTGCCATCTCCACCTTTTCACTGCCATCGCCATCTCCACCTTTTCACTGCCATCGCCACCTTTTCACTGCCATCTCCACCTTTTCACTGCCATCTCCACCTTTTCACTGCCATCGCCACCTTTTCACTGCCATCTCCACCTTTTCACTGCCATCGCCACCTTTTCACTGCCATCTCCACCTTTTCACTGCCATCGCCATCTCCACCTTTTCACTGCCATCTCCACCTTTTCACTGCCATCGCCATCTCCACCTTTTCACTGCCATCACCATCGCCACCTTTTCACTGCCATCACCATCGCCACCTTTTCACTGCCATCGCCATCGCCACCTTTTCACTGCCATCGCCATCTCCATCTTTTCACTGCCATCGCCATCTCCACCTTTTCACTGCCATCGCCACCTTTTCACTGCCATCTCCATCTCCACCTTTTCACTGCCATTACCATCGCCACCTTTTCACTGCCATCGCCACCTTTTCACTGCCATCTCCATCTCCACCTTTTTACTGCCATCACCATCGCCACCTTTTCACTGCCATCGCCATCTCGACCTTTTCACTGCCATCGCCACCTTTTCACTGCCATCTCCATCTCCACCTTTTCACTGCCATCACCATCGCCACCTTTTCACTGCCATCGCCATCTCCACCTTTTCACTGCCATCGCCATCGCCACCTTTTAACTGCCATCACCATCGCCACCTTTTCACTGCCATCACCATCGCCACCTTTTCACTGCCATCGCCATCGCCACCTTTTCACTGCAATCACCATCGCCATCGCCACCTTTTCACTGCCATCACCATCGCCACCTTTTCACTGCCATCGCCATCTCCACCTTTTCACTGCCATCTCCATCTCCATCTCCACCTTTTCACTGCCATCGCCATCGCCACCTTTTCACTGCCATCGCCATCTCCACCTTTTCACTGCCATCACCATCTCCACCTTTTCACTGCCATCACCATCGCCACCTTTTCACTGCCATCGCCATCTCCACCTTTTAACTGCCATTACCATCGCCACCTTTTCACTGCCATCACCATCGCCACCTTTTCACTGCCATCGCCATCGCCACCTTTTCATTGCAATCACCATCGCCATCTCCACCTTTTCATTGCCATTACCATCGCCACCTTTTCACTGCCATCACCATCGCCACCTTTTCACTGCCATCGCCATCGCCACCTTTTCATTGCAATCACCATCGCCATCTCCACCTTTTCATTGCCATCTCCATCTCCACCTTTTCACTGCCATCTCCATCTCCACCTTTTCCCTGCCATCGCCATCGCCATTTCCACCTTTTCACTACCATCGCCATAATCATCATCATCAAAACTGGCTAACGGTGTTTACGTCTTGTTGCCACCGAATTTAGATCATGTCACCATTCATTTGGGAAGTTACCATTTGTTCATTTTGTAGATACTTGCATGCGCGCCGTCGTGTGTGAGAATAGGCCGCTTGCACTAACTGGGTAACGTGACCCAAATCCAATACATTGTGACTAAAATCTTGAAAATTCAACTCGCTGCCATTTGCTCCAGGTTAGAGATTTAATGCTGAAAATTCAGTTTCTGACTAATATCAATTGATTCTTTGTATTTCTGGAATTGATTTCGACAAAACATCCGTTAAAATGGGGTCACGTGAACCAATTAGTGCAAGTGGCCTATTGTAACCTCCCAAATGAACTATCACATGATCTGAATTGGGTGTCAACAACAGGTAAACACCGTTAGCTGATTTGGTCTATTACTCCTAGTTGACAATAAGAAGGTACCTACTCACCTTGGAATACCCTGCGGCAGGCCGTGACATGTTAATCTTCATGTTGCCCTTGTTCTGTCCATCCTGGATGGCCTGCCAGGTCACCCTGTAATTAATTGATGACACAACCAGGGAGGTAAGAGAGATGGAGTCGCAACTGTATATCAATAACGCAAATCAAGCGTTCTGATTGGCTGAGAGCATTGCGGAAACAGTCCACAAAAATCACAGCAGTGATATCCAAGCTACTGTAGATGACGTTGCTCAAAAAGCCACACAGGCAGATCATTTTCAACCTAAAGCGCAACTGTCACTAAAGCATGAAAATCGTTTAATTTATGCTGTTACGACTCCATTTCTCTCACCTCCCTGACAACTTAACTCACATCACCCATAACGTGGCATACAATACACTGTAATTCAAAATTCTCTTCCGTCAGGCTAAATGACATTAAATAATATAGAATAGACACCTGATGAATTAAATACATAAATAAACAAACAAACAAATAAATAAGTTACCTATTTTTGACCAGTGCAATCACGAAAGACTTTGGCCTTGTTCTCTCTTATCAAATTGGGCTAAAATATGCTCAAATAGAATGCTAAAACACCCACTTCACACAGTCTTGAAGATGTCCTAATAGAAATTCAAGCAAAATTGTACATTCTCGAGGATTACGATAAATCCTTTAAGGAGCATTTTGAAGAACAAGAAGATGCAGTAAAGTTAAAGAAGGATTTGTTGAAAATCCTTTAAGCTTCGTCAGCATTAAACCCGATTTATTTGATAAAAGTCTTTTTCACAGTTCCTCGCTCTATTGCGAATCCTATAGTGAACTGCGTAATCCAGCCAACTTTAGCTTATATCAGGGGTGGCCTTGTCATTACAAATGTATCTGAGTGCGCGTTCATTTACTTTTTCCAGTTTCTTAGTATTCCTTGACGCACAGTGGTGCCATTTCTGGCTACAATAGTAAAATTGGGGAAGAATAAATACACGATACAGAGCTTCCTTTAGCCTGAAGTCGAGTTTACCGTTGACCAATGTACTGTTTGGTCAATGGTAGCCTCGACTTCAGGCTCACAGTCACATGATGCATTGAGCGAAACTGTGCAAGGGTGTGATAGGCTCGCACGATTCGCATTGATTAACAACAAGAGAAATGCAAATGTCAAACTCAAAAGCCCATCATCAACGGGGAGCCTTTGCGCCCTGTTTTCTTTTGTTCTCAAGATGATCCATTGTTTTTCGGCTGCTCTGATTGGCTAATAGACCGCAAAGGCTCTCACAACGGCGAGGTCGCGTGTTGATGTAGCCTGAGACAGCTGTATCGCGCCCACCTACTACTATTTATTTTTAGCACAAAAACCTGAATAATTATACACCTACTTACAGGAAATAGAGGAATATCAGGAGATATAGGGATTTTTTTTCCAAATCAGGTCTTCTTGTAAGATGATATTGGGCGATATCAGGCGATAGTGGGGGAGACTGGGCAATTTGGACGTTATTCATCAAAGAGGATCACTTAGGAAATTATTTAACAAAATGAGAAATGAAAAAATCAGTATTAGGACACAAGGCTGTGCAGGGCGATATAGGCCTTTTTAAAAATCACCTAATTTGACTGCTCTCCTCTACCTCTCTAATAAACCTTTACCGAAGGCCTGAAAATTAAAGAAGCCCCAGTGGCTCGCGTTACAACGCGTATCCGGTAGTTTTGTCAAAAATGTTTCACAAAAAGCTTTAGGCATGCATGCATTGAAATTCAACTCTTAGAAAAATCTTAGCCTATAACCACGTAAAGTGCGTCTGATATACAATCTCATCATTAACAAGATTCGTTTTAAACTGAAACCAGGCTCACGTGGACTCTCTGCCGTCGCAATAATCATTCCCAAACTCGACACAAATAGTACGAGCTGGTGGAATTTAGATAACATTATGATGGCCTCCTATGTATTTTGACTACGTCTGGTTCAAGATAGTTTTCGAGATAGTTAAGTCTGTACAAAATTCGGTATATTTTTTTTTAAATCCTAACGAAAAGTCAGTCACATTATACAGTCATTTCCGTTTCGGCGCACAGTACTTATAGAAAGGTTTTTTGGTTTCAAATCTCTGCACATATATACATATACATATCGTTGAAATTGATTATTGTAACGAATTGAAAAATACACCTTAAAGATTAAAACAAAGACAATTGATCGTAGCAGTGTCCATTACAGATGAAGTATAAGTCAAGTGACATATTTTGAAAAACACGAACATGCCCAGTCATAATAAATGTCGACTAAAAACGTATTTAAATGACTTTTTTCATAATTCTGCCATCTCTGCACCGACTACTTAATCGCGTTTTCACTAAGGATTACCTGATTCAATCATTGAACTCATTTAACTGCAACCCGGTATCTTTTGCAAAACCTATGAGTGATATTTGTGGTTGTTTTAGTTTTAGTTGTCCGATCGAATGAAGCTGCTAAAACACCATTTGATTGTGGCTTCAGAGTTCTCAGAATTATGAGAAGAGTTACCTTTCTTGACGAATTTGCTCCCGTATTTCAGACATTTCTTGATGTAGATGTTGCAGCTCCAGAAGTTTCAAAGACTCCGCTGCCAAGAGAACGGGCGCCATGTTTTAACATTCAGAATTGATGGAATTATACACATAGGAGCTTTCAATTGCGTTCCTGTTTTGCACTAGAATTCATTGCTTTTCTAATGGACAAAAGAAATTTCCTGTTTTAATCGTGAAGGAAAATCTCAAATGGGTTTTGTCGTCAGTAACGTCATGATTGATGAATTAATTTTGCACTTTCACGTTGCGCCTTGAAACGTGATGAATGTTCAATTATCATTTCTCGTTGGCAGCAGTAGTCGTTCACAGATAGCGAACGTTCACGCTGTTTTTAGAAGAAAAACACTTCAATGCGCATGCGTGAAAGCAACATTTCAGAATTTTCCATATCCCTCTTGTTTTGCCCCATTTGTTCCCTCTCCTGCCCAGAACTATAAAGTTCAGTAGACAACATTTAGCAGCTCATATTTTCTCCCTTTTCCCCTAAAAGGGGCACTCGCACGCATAATTTTTTGTACAACCTGTCAAAACATAAGTCTAATTCTAATCACCAAAACTACATGTAAGTTTACTGGGATAACCAAAATAACAGTCCAGGTTTTTTAATGACCTTCTAACTCTTAAATGAATGCAAATCTATAGGGTTTTTGTCTATTATCAAGAGGATGGAATTGGATTGCGATTTGAATTATTTGCTTGTCAGGCAAACGAGCGAGTGCCCCTTTAAAGGCCGATCCTTGGTGACGTTATTGTTTACATTGACGAAATTTTAAAACGCTGCATCTAGCTTTGAAAAATGCAGTGAAAAGCTCAAAATAACCTCATTTCTTATTCTTAAAGAAGTCTTGACCTGTTTCCTTATCATTTTTCGGGCTAGTTGAAGCTTTTCAAAATTGTGTAAAATCAATTGGGCAAAAAGCTCATCAGCTCATATGTTTCCTCTAAATTGAACGTTGCACCACGCGCTTAGAATTCGAGATCAGCTTGAAATTTTCCAATTATGTTTCATTTACAGTCCTCTGTTGATATTCAGAACTTATCGTTTTATAGCTCCCTCGAACGCTCTGATTCTGAACATTGCTTATGCTAATGAGCTCAAATTGTAAACAAAGGATCTTCCTATACCCGATCTCCCTTATCCCTAAATTTCAAAGTCATTTCTCTCCCGGAATGTTTCTATGCCGTTTATCCTTCCTCCCTGATCCATTCCTCTCCGTTTCTACCATTTCTAAATCTTTCATGATTCGCATAATTGAGTGCAAACAAAGGAAATCGTCAGACATGCCCTAAAACTCATTACTATTTCTTTCAGGGAAAATGTTTTTAAAAACAATTCTCAAACGTCAGCAACAGTCACGCGCCTGAATATACGTTGACGGCTTTTGAGTGCTATCTATGGGGTAGCTCCGCGCGCGGGGCAAAGCACTTTGCTAAGATAACACAAGAAATGAACTTGCCGAAGGGCAAATAGATTGAAATGAGCTAATGCTTTTAATTTACCGTGCCTTGAGTGACGGCATTATTGTTAGAATTCCTTAGCATGAGTTTATCAAAACTACTCACTTCCCCGAAAAAGACTAAATCAAATCAATCCACAATGGCATGAAGATACTACCGAAAGAATGAAATAGGGGGAGATGAGGATCAGATCGAAAAGAGTAAATATTAGTAGGATAAAACTATGAAATTTGAGGAAGGACTTGTCATGAAAAAAAAGTCATGAAAAATTATTCCACTAAACAAAAATTTTTTTCGTCGAAATCATTTGGAATATTTTTGTTTGAAGGTTGATAACTTTAAACTTTGACCCAAACAGGAGAGGTTGTGAAGTGTCGCTGGGATGAAGAGTGCAAAAACGGTCAAAATCACGCTTCAAAAATACGCCATGGTGTATTTGTACCGGGCATGCGAGATTGTGAAAAGTACTGGGTTAAATTTTAAACAGTACAAAACCGGTCGAAATCTCGCTTGAAAATACGAAATGGTACATTTTGCCTGAGCATGCGCAAAAGATATTACTTACAATTCGAGCTCCATCAACGGGAACGCAAGGTAAAAGGGCAACGTGCGAATAACATACAGGGTAAAGCTTCGGTATGTTCATTGCGTAGATAAGTGATTGTAAAAGCATGCGGGCAGCATCTCACGTAGGCTATAGACGGAACTAACTATCACCTGCTGTGTGTGTGTATTTTAATTTTCATCTCATTTTGTCAGAATGTGGTAAAGTATAGAATGGACTTGGAATGGACTTGTGCTGGAATGAAAATGGACTGTAAAGATACAAGAGATGATGATTCAACGACGAATTTCTTATGATCATGCTTATGATGAAGCGTCCAAGTCATAAGAAACATAACGCCCGATGCTCATATCCTTAATATCCATCCTTATTATCATTATGATCCTTATGATCTTATGACGCTAGTGGGGACCGAGCTTCAACATGCTCATTCAACTTTTCTATTGTTCTTCCAAACGCAATATTTCCGGCGATGCTCAGTAGATACTCAGTAATTTTCAAATCAGTTGAAAACGATGGCTAAAAGATAGCACTTGTGAAGATTTGAATCATTTTACTCGACGGTATAATTGACGGCCGCTTGTTAACGAATATTGAACGGTTCAACATCATTGACATCAACATGATTCAACACGGTCTTCAACTTTATTCAACATTCATCTTCTCCCGAAGTTACGTTTTCGGGGATCTAGAAAACGAGAAACATATATTTTCTCCAGTTCTGGTCAAACCTATTGCCACTATTGCATTCATACAGTCCAGTTCACTTCAGTCCAAGTCCATTCCATTATGTTACACAACATTCTCGTTTCACCTCACCTTCAACCTCAGATTCAACTTTCTGTAACCGTGACAGCGTCTCAGCCTTCAGCTCGGAAGCGGTGAAAGTACTATAAGAGAAAAAACACAATTAAAGAGCCCTTATCAGCCACTCCTTTGTTATTGTTTTCAGTCGATATCAGACAACGAATTACGTGTAGAAATCTTGAAATAGTCTACTAAAAACGATGTTTTATTATTCATTTATCGAAATCAATCGCAACTATTGCACTACATTCCCTAAATCAGCCGATGGAAATGGATGCTTTCTCTGTCTCGGTATGTTGCTAGGCTGACAAAATGGAGGCTGACAGAGGCTCTTTAAATTATCAGTAGAGAAGCTGAAAACTAGTTTTAAAGGAGCTGTGTCACAGTTATTTCAATAAATTCGTAAATACAGTTCTAAATTTGTTAAAAATCAGGACAATTTTAATTTTAGCAAACATGTTTCGGCGTAGCCTCTGCCATTGTCAGTGCTGTGAGATGCAAAGCAAGGGCGAGTATTAAAAACCAAGTACAATAGTGTCAATTACAGTGAAATAATAACCAAAAAGCAGGCGCTCCTACAAGTAGCCTGCGTGGCAAACGTTCCCGTGTGTTTTCAGGGAAAAGAAACTCAGGGAAACAGAGGAGGGAGCGACGAGAAGTTCGTATGTGCCTCCTTCTCGCGGCCCATGTACCTTATATTCAATGCCTCGGGCTTGTCCGCCCCCCCCCCCCCCCCCCCCTCCCTCTTCATTTTTTGCGCGACCCAAACCTCGCCCGAGTTTCTCGTCGTGAAAACTCCACGGGAACGTTTGCTACGCAGGCTAACCTACAATGAAATGTAACTCTAACTTTGAAAACTGTTCATCCAAACAAGATTTCAAAAACTCATTGTTGCAATCCGTTTCCATCCGCTCTGTAATAGGTCCACAAAGCCTACAATCGTGATCGCTTTGTAGTAAAAGGGATAACAAATCTAGTCGGCTATCCATCAGTTATTTTTTTAAATCACCAAGGGAAGAGGTCAAAACAGTGGTACTTTTTAGGTGCCCGATTTTGTCAGGGGAGGAGGAAGGTGACGGGTCGAAGTACCCCACACCACCCCCTGCAGAATTTTCAACTATTATTTCCTCGAATGCTTGGGGGTACCAGATTTTATTGCATAAATGTACTTGTCTTGAGTTGTAGAGTACGATCATTATTTGCGACATATTTGCAGTCAAAAATTTGAATTTTCTTAAAAAATAGGTCGGTGATTTCGGGCCATACCCCACCCCTCTAAATCTGGTCCCACAGAGTACCATTGTTTTGGTCTCTCCCCAAAATGCCCAAAAGTGTGCTAAAGTCGTGACATTTCCTAGATAAGTCCTCGACAGATGGGGGCTATCAGGAAATTAAAACTGTCTTTTCCACGCGGCGTGTTTGGCTTTCATGTAAAAATGAATCATGTTTCCGAGTCTTTACTTTCCGTCGTTTTTGTCGTTCACGTGCGTAATCAACATTTTTGAATTACAAAGCAGCGTTATGAAACGAAGAGTACGTAAACGGCTAGTGCGTATCCTAAATTAAAGTAAAAAGCTTTTAGGTATGACCTATTTAAAGTCGTTCCATTCATCTGGCAAATCCAACGCAGACAACGCAAAAATAATCGACTGACCAGTAGAAGGGTGTATAATTGATCACGTGTATATGCTTTATACCCGATAGAGACATGCTCATTAGTATTCTTAATAAAAATCATACTCTTGAACATGTGAACATGACATTTTATATAAATTGTCATGCTTTACTGGAATTCCAGGGTGGGTATTCCCTTTGCTACAAAATTTTGTTATGACTACACAGCTTGACTAAGCTAACATTTGCAGCTTGAAATATCGAAAGCTTCATTTTGGCCATTTTTTCCTTACACAAACATACATGCATTTTTAAATCCTGCTCTAGTGTTTTCCCACCACATCTAAACAACGCACATTTTTGTAGTCACGCTTAAAGTTGCACTGTCGTCAGGAGCGCATGCGCGAGTTTGTACGACCTTTTTAATAGCCAGTTTATCATGTGAGCTTACCTTGTAAATGTGTTAGCCACTTTGGCCAAAACTCCTTGGATAGTTTCCTCGTCACCTGAAAAGAGAACAGCAAGAGTCGCTTCTTGTCGTTCCGCGTACTCATGAAGTTTGTTTTTGCTTGTTTAGAGCAGCCAATCAGAAACAAGAGTAACATTGCTGAGAACAGCAAGAGTCGCTTCTTGTCGTCTCCGCGTACTCATGAAGTTTGGTTTTGCTTGGTTAGAGCAGCCAATCAGAAACAAGAGTAACTACATTGCTGTTGAATGGTTTCCAGCCCAGCCATTCGGGAGCCGAACCGTAATTCAGGATTACTTATAGTAGTCATACAATTACTCTCGAATGTGATTGGCTAGTAATAGGCCATTTGCACTAACTGGGTCACATGACCCAATCCCATACATTCTGAATAAAATCTAGAAAATTCAACTCGCTGCCATTTGCTCCAGTTTAGAGATTTTAAGCTGAAACTTGAGTTTCTGGCAAATATCAATTGGTTCTTTGTATTTCTGGAATTGATTTTGACAAAACTCGTTAAGAGGTAGTTGGGGTCACGTGACCCAGTTAGTGCAAATGGCCTATTCCTTCCTTGTAATTAGTTCGCAATTTGATTGGTTGATAGAAATAAGCAGCCAATGAGAAAGTAAACCAATCTCAAAGACAATTCACGACAGTCATCTGAAATCCGCTCTACTTGTGTTTTGTTATTTGGTCCTCGCCAAAACTTAGTGTAGGCTCTTGCGGTGCTCAAACGTGTCACATCTCGTAAGAAAACCAAAAAGAAGAATGCAGACTAACTTTGAAGCATACGGAAAGACGGTCCGAAGGACAAGGTACAATCAAAGTCCTGTCCCTTTTAGAGCCCCCACTTCATAAACAGTCGGTATAGCCTTTCAAGGGAGCCAACAATTAAAGTTTCAAAACATAGGGAAGAAAAATAAGACAAAAAGAACCAAGATCAACATTGCACAGAAGACAACTGCCACAAGAAACTATGTCAGTGGCGAGCTTTACCCTTGGCGATTACCCTTGGTTATAAGCATTTTAATTATTAAGGGGACTTCAATTATTAGACGTGTAACATGACGGAATAGACACCTTACCAATTTTCTGGCTTGTCTTGGAGGGAATTGAAACTAGATATGGAGACCTGTTGAACAAAACAGGAATGGAAGAACACAGAGCTCAATTGTAATAGAGTAAAACTCAAGTAACACGACCCTGGAAGAAAGCATTGATTTATATTTATTGTTTTTTTTTGGCACGTAACTGGAAAAAAAAATCGACTTATTTGGCAAGTATCAGGGTCCGACAAACCGACCATATGGTTGCCAATGGCGACTAAATTTGGGGATTTGGCGACCGAAATTTTAGAGCTAGTCGCCAAATGGAAATTCATCTTCCAAAATTCAGCAGAGATCCCCGCACTTTATGTGCGACTAAGTTTGCTTTTTGATGACTCAAAGTTTTTAATTGGTCGTCAATGACAACTAGCGAAAAACATTCATGTCGGGCCCTGAAGTACGTGGAAACAATGTAAAAATTAACTGTCGATTATACAGTGGATTTTAGATGACCGCCGAAAGGGGGCCAGACTTAGTCAGCTTAGTCAGCGTTTCTATTGGTCGAGAGCAAAGTCTTTCGTTTTTCAGCCAATCAAATTGCGAACTAAATCAAGACGCGCAATTGCTCACGTCATGACTAAACGCAAGTCTGACTTAAGGCCGGATTACACTTGCGATTTTTTTTGCATTTGTCGCGATGATTTTTCTCGCGCGGAGTTGCAATTCCAACTCTCTAGTGTAAACGAGATAGATAGCAACTAGATAGCAACGTTACTTTCAAGAGGGTGGCACTAAATAGTGTAAAACATTAATAAACTTGTGGCCCTCATATAAAAAACAATAAAACTACACTACAAATCCGGTGCGATTTCTGTGCTCTCTTTTCTTCAAATCGCATCAAGTTGCAAAGAGTTTCGATCATGTTTGAAACCTCCGCGACATCACGCGACAAAAATCGCGGCAGATCGCGCCGCAGTTGCACCTAGTTTACATTAGTGATTTTGAGTTGACGCGTACGTGCGAGAAAAATCGCCGCCACTCGCGCGACAAAAATTTCAAGTGTAAACCGCCCTTTACTTCGCCTCCTGATTGGTTTGTTGTTGAATGGCTTCCACTCCTGATTGGCTAGTGGTTTTGTATTTGCGTTTAGTTTTCCACTGGGTTTATTAGTCAGTAAAAACAAGTAATTTCGATAGGAACGATTTTATGAGGTTAATATAACCTTTCTGATGAATGGAGAAGATCTCAACATTAATTTTAGGAGCGCGGGAAGGATTAAAAATTGTATTTTAGCGCATAGGTCTAACTAAATAAACAATGGGAAATTGACATTTAGTGCGACCAGAATTAGGTTCGACGTTTAAAACTGGCCTAAACCAGCTAATGAGCTAAGGCCTACGACAAACGTCGTGCCAGAGTCGCGCCGTCCCAATCCCAAACAATTGAAAGTTTTCTATTAAAAACTCCAATAAAGCGGCATCCTTTGAAAACGGAAAGGTTCGACAGAAGAAGTTCGACTGAAGTTCGACGCTTGACCGCAAACGTCGTGGCAGAGTCGCGCCGTTCCAATACAAAACAATAGAAAGTTTTCTATTTTAAAGTCTAATGAAGCGGCATCCTTTGAAAAAGGAAAGGTTCCACAGAAGAAGTTCGACGTTTGCCATACGCCTAAAGGCTGGTTTCCATATGAATCTCTTCGGTCTCATCAGTCTCGCCGATCGCATGAAATAGTGCACACACGATCCATGAGATTCATGCGATTCGATGTGATCGTATGTTTCCATATAATCTCACCGATCGCATAGAATATGAATGTTCTGTGCGCCATTTTGAAAGTGTACGCGACCGAGATGAATGCTGGTCTCGAAACAATGAATTCTGGGATACATTCCGATCGCATCAGTCGCTTTCGAACGCTTTTGAATGTCTCCATATAATCTCATTCATTAATCGCATGGATCGCGTGTACACTATTTCATGCGACTGGCGAGACTGAAGAGATCGGCGCGATTATATGGAAACCAGCCTTTAGGCGCGCAGGTGAATAAAAGCGCGCATTGCAAATAGGACTTATCTCTTGTATTTTCGGACGTTCCGCCGCAATCTACACAACATGAGATAAAACAACATGAGACTTGGCATGATATGTTTTTTTACCTGGCAGTATTCAGAGGCATATTCGGCTCAATGACAATGACGCTCGCATCTTGAGTCTTGAGTACAAAATTTGTCCACCTGGATGTAATGAAAGTAAAGATAATAACAGAGGTTAGTTTAGAGATTCGAGCAATGCTTGGCCAAAAATATTTTTACTAAGTAAAACGTTTGATACCTATTACCTTTACTTTGGTATGATTTTGAAGGTTTCCATGAAAGAAAAGCAGTGGTGGTCCCGCCAAAACATCTTCATTGAGGCCCGAGAAACTAAATTTCAAAGCTATCTAAATAATACAAGGATATAGGATTGTCATTTGCAAATATTTTTCCGCCTAAATACAACATTTCTGTGAACTTTGACTTTTATTTTCTCCGGTTCCCATGAGAATTGTTTGGCCAAACGATCACAGCTGATCACTTATATTCATACCTTCCAAGAAACACCAAAACCAAATCAAAAGATTTCGTACTTTTCAGTAATAAGATTTTTGACCGCTTCTTGTTCAAATTGCTCTTATGGCTAATATATGATAATGATAACCTTACCTACTAACTCCCACAGCAGAGGCAAGCAAGTCCTTGATATCTCGAGACGTACAACTCTTGGAAAAAACAATCTGTTGGACACAAATACAAAAAGGGGATAATTCAAACATCTTCTGCAAATGGAAGAGATGTCAAATTCAGAAATGAAGTGAAAAATACTGATACGTAGAAAACGGGGAGGAATTCTTGGCCAAAGTTCTGTACATGCCGTTTGGTTTGTTCTTTTGAGCTGAATGATTATTGCATACGGGTGCTCGATAAAATTCATAAAATGAAAAAGAATATATGACAAATATAACTTTTCTATTAGCATTATACTATGGTAAAGTATATCTGGAATTAAAACCCAGACACATAATTTTCAAATGACAGTACTTCTTGGACAAATGGTAGAATAATGATAGGAAGACAAAATGGACAGTGGAACAAGCGAAAGCGAAATACAGAGAAGGAAAAAAGAATGAATTCCCAGTGTAGGAAAGTGAGATACGGCAAGCGAAAATGCATGACCTTATACATAATTTTATACTTTCGAGAAAAAATGCAAAAGAAGTTCAGAATTCCCATACAAACCCTTTTATAATATAGCTACGATATAACGCGCGCTGTGATTGGTTCAAATCTATGCTCTATTACACCGATAAAGTAATGTTTCTCCCCCGCTATATCATAAAAGCATTAGAGAGATTTGGCTGTCTAAATTTGTAATTTTATTTAAGCATTAGGGCACAACTTTCTATGACTTTAACGGCAAATAAAGCACTATTTGATGATATTGGGAGAGACACTCGAAACGTTTTAAAATCACTCACCTGCAGCTCGTGATTTTACAACGTTCTCGTGTCTCTCACCAACATCAGGCGTTCTCTGTTGCGATAAAGTCATATAAAGTTGTGCTCTAATGCTTAAATAAATTAAAAATTTAGACAGCCAAATCTCTGCTTTGTCTTGCGAAAATTGGATGACCAATATGATCAGCGTTTAGATACACAAAGTAGCTACCTAACACTGTTCAAAACAGAAATTTGACAAAATCCGCGGTAAAAAGTCCTTTTCGCTTGTCTAGGCTTATTTGCCAGTGCCAGAAAACAGCGTACCTTCTGTCCTTTGCCTTCGACCTCAATATAAACTGTTCTCGTTGTGATATGGGACGATCTCGTAACTCCGTTTCCCATTCTTCCACAAGATAATTACCAATAAGGTTGTTTGTTTGCTTGCCTGCCCTGTCGACCAAGGGACGCTTGAATAATAGATTCTCGCGTTTCCACAGATTGAAAATAAGTAATATAATTATCAATTTTTTTTGCCTCCTGCCGACCAAGGGACGCTCGAATGAATAGTTTCAAGCGTTTCAACAGCTTGAAAATCAAAGTGTTGGTCCCCTCCAAGGGTGGTGGCGATAAGGAATTTTAAAAGCTCCTCGCTGTAATAACCCTTTCTGCCGTTTCGAAATTTCGCTTTGTAATAGATTTTGAACTAACTAGGAATTTAAAAACCCAGCTTGTCAAACAAAACTACTTGGTCAAAATTGTCAAAATTGTCGGCAACTTCAAACATTCGACGTCGCAGAAAATGCGGTAGGGTTGCTAGGCAACGTGTTTGTCAAACCATACACAAGCTCAAGCACTGGAAAATATGTTCAAAAATGATTAATTAACTACCTAGTTAACAAGTAATTGCGAAGTTATTAGTGTTTACCTTTGTTTATCTATTTTCAAATAGGGTAAAAAACAGATAAAACAGGAGCCGAGAGATACCAACGTTTCGGATTTTACTGTCAATCCTTCCTTCATCAGGGCGGCTACTATTTCTGCGGACATTGTATCATCGCTGCTTAAGTTTCCCATCTTTCCCTTTGCAATTATATCTATTTTTAATATACATAAATTGTAAATATATTTTATAAATTGTAAATTGAATTTTGTTAATGAAAAAAGATTATTCACATTTTTCATTTTCCACAATCGGCGTAAGAGTTACCTTCGCTGCTTTCGATTTTCTTCGTTTTCTAATCTCTTGCAATGCCATGATTCCTTAATAAAATACGAGAACTAAGAAAGGGCTATGTTTTCATCGTATCGTACTTTAACTTAGACTGGCATGTTTCCATTGAATCGTTGGATTTCAAATTTTATTGGACTAACAACAACAGCCTTTGTTTTACAATACTGAATAAATTATTCAGACGGCCGTTTTCACACTTAAAGAGGGATAATTTACCAGACGACTTAGGCTAGGGTAATGATTGTGCGCCTCGTACTTCGTCAGTGCTTTGTCTTGTGTGAATACGGGTAAGAGACGGATCTTAACGTTTTAACTTACTGACGAAGTAAGAGACGCACTAAAAAATCATTGTCCTAAGTCGTCTGGACGAATTATCCGTCTCTAATGTGAAAACAGCCAAGAAAATAATTTTTAAAACTTTTTCGTAACAAGGTAACGGGTTATGTTCTGATTTATTTTATTAACAATATTTGCCCGAGGGCCGGGAAATTCTACACAGGTTCCCAAGCAAACGTCGAGGACTTCTGTCGAACCTTTCCTTTTTCAAAGTATGCCACTTCAGTCAGTTTAGTGGGTTAGAAGTAAGACTTGCGAGGACGTCCCCCTAATTCTTTAACGTCCCTCTGGTTCAGATTAGTGTGGTGAATGGGAGAGGATCGGCCTACAGTTTAACGTCCTTATCCGGGCTTGACACTTATGTAGGCTGCATTTGACATTGAGTAATAAGGCCTGCAGACATATCCAATTTGGTTTGTTTTAGGGGTAAACTTATGTCGCCCGATTATGGGGGTATCCCCTCTGCCTATAAGATAAGTTTATGCAGATTGTGTTATCATCTCCCCCTCCCCTCCCTTTCTGATTATGGTATGTTAGCATACTATATCGTTGGATTTTATATTTTATTGGACCAACAACAACAGCGATTATCTTACATTATTACGTGATTATATGATTTCTATGACATATTGCCTCAGCCCTCGGTATTTAACTCTTACTTACTAAATGAATTGCTAAGAGAATAAGGTCAGTCATTTATGCTGTACAAGAGAAAATGATATCATTTCCTCTTGTGCTGTAACAAAGCTGTTCCCGTGTGGGTTATTTGCTTTATCTTGCGTAAGTGTACAAAGAAAACAACGTCAATTTCAAGAAAAGGCAACCAAAAGTTCGCTAAAATGGCCACAAATGTTATATGTTATTATAGATTATTTGCAATAATCAAGTTTCTTCACTTCTTATCCTGATTCTCATCCGCTACGGTAGAGTACGTTGCACTTTCTATCTCCGCGTCTGATCAACGTCATGCTTATCATGGCCTAAGCAAGGTTAGTCGGGTACCCTGTGGAGAGTAGCTTGATTCTCATCCGCTACGGTAGAGTACGTTGCACTTCCTACCTCCGCGTCTGATCAACGTTACGCTTTTCATGGCCTAAGCAAGGTTAGTCGGGTACCCTGTGTAGAGTAGCTTGATTCTCATCCGCTACGGTAGAGTACGTTGCACTTCCTACCTCCGCGTCTGATCAACGTTACGCTTTTCATGGCCTAAGCAAGGTTAGTCGGGTACCCTGTGTAGAGTAGCTTGATTCTCATCCGCTACGGTGGAGTACGTTAGCACTTCCTACCTCCGAGTCTGATCAACGTCACGCTTATCATGGCCTAAGCAAGGTTAGTCGGGTATCCTGTGGAGTGTAGCCTGATTCGCATCCGCTACGGTAGAGTACGTTAGCACTTCCTACCTCTGCGTCTGATCAACGTTACGCTTATCATGGTCTAAGCAAGGTTAGTTGGGTACCCTGTGGAGAGTAGCCTGATTCTCATCCGCTACGGTAGAGTACGTTGCACTTTCTACCTCCGCGTCTGATCAACGTTACGCTTATCATGGTCTAAGCAAGGTTAGTCGGGTACCCTGTGGAGAGTAGCCTGATTCTCATCCGCTACGGTAGAGTACGTTGCACTTCCTACCTCCGCGTCTAATCAACGTTACCCTTATTATGGCTTAAGCAAGGTTAGTCGGGTACCCTGTGGAGAGTAGCCAGATTCTCATCCGCTACGGTAGAGTACGTTGCACTTTCTACCTCCGCGTCTGATCAACGTCACGCTTATTATGGCCTAAGCAAGGTTAGTCGGGTACCCTGTGGAGAGTAGCCTGATTCTCATCCGCTACGGTAGAGTACGTTGCACTTTCTACCTCCGCGTCTGATCAACGTTACGCTTATCATGGCCTAAGCAAGGTTAGTCGGGTACCCTGTGGAGAGTAGCTTGATTCTCATCCGCTACGGTAGAGTACGTTAGGACTTCCTACCTCCGCGTCTGATCAACGTCACGCTTATTATGGCTTAAGCAAGGTTAGTCGGGTACCCTGTGGAGAGTAGCCTGATTCTCTTCCGCTACGGTAGAGTACGTTGCACTTTCTACCTCCGCGTCTGATCAACGTCACGCTTATTATGGCTTAAACAAGGTTAGTCGGGTACCCTGTGGAGAGTAGCCTGATTCTCATCCGCTACGGTAGAGTACGTTAGGACTTCCTATCTCCGCGTCTGATCAACGTCACGCTTATCATGGTCTAAGCAAGGTTAGTCGGGTACCCTGTGGAGAGTAGCCAGATTCTCATCCGCTACGGTAGAGTACGTTGCACTTCCTACCTCCGCGACTGATCAACGTCACGCTTATCATGGTCTAAGCAAGGTTAGTCGGGTACCCTGTGGAGAGTAGCCTGATTTTCATCCGCTACGGTAGAGTACGTTGCACTTTCTACCTCCGCGTCTGATCAACGTCACGCTTATAATGGCTTACGCAAGGTTAGTCGGGTACCCTGTGGAGAGTAGCCAGATTCTCATCCGCTACGGTAGAGTACGTTGCACTTTCTACCTCCGCGTCTGATCAACGTTACGCTTATCATGGTCTAAGCAAGGTTAGTCGGGTACCCTGTGGGGAGTAGCTTGATTCTCATCCGCTACGGTAGAGTACGTTAGGACTTCCTATCTCCGCGTCTGATCAACGTCACGCTTATCATGGTCTAAGCAAGGTTAGTCGGGTACCCTGTGGGGAGTAGCTTGATTCTCATCCGCTACGGTAGAGTACGTTAGCACTTCCTACCTCCGCGTCTGATAAAAGTCACGCTTATCATGGCCTAAGCAAGTTTAGTCGGGTACCCTGTGGAGAGTAGCCTGAATCTTATCCGCTACGGTAGAGTACGTTGCCACTTTCTACTTCCGCGTCTGCACAATGTCGTCGTTTCAAAAATGCACCATTCATTTGCTCAAAGAACAAGGTGAAGATATCATATCCATATTGTAACAGTTTGATGAGTGATTTCTATCGAAAAACACTAAAACAGAGGGGGGATTCCGGGGGGGGGGGGGATTCCCTTTAGTAAACCATCGTTCCCTTGAATATGCGTGACTCTTGAGGCTGGTGAGATATTAGCTTAATTCTGATTGGCCGATGTAGTTGGAGGAAAATGAATGTTCGTTCTGATTGACCAGTTGATTCTGCCTTCAATATGCGTGACTCTTGAGGCTGGTGAGATAGTAGCTTAATTCTGATTGGCCAATAGTAGTTGGAGGAAAATGAAAGCTTCGTTCTGATTGGCCAGTTGATTCTTATCAAGAACTTCCCAACCCGACAGACGTGGAGGTAATCAGACATTGATGGGGCTGCATCACGGTTATTAGAATGAATTCGTAAATACAGCTCTAAATTTGTATGCTATCATCCCCAAATCACTCATATCACTTGGTATTAGCCTAATAACTAATGTAGGTAACTTTTATCTGCAAGGCCTGCCGAATTTCGTACAAATTTTAATGCAACGTCAAAAACTTATTGTTTCAATCCGTTTCCATCCGCTCTGTAATGCAGTCTACAATCATGATCACTTTGTAGTTAAAGGGCTATTCGACAAACCTAGACTAGTATTGTGGCTATCCATCAGTTATTTGGATGTTTTTTACATCGCCATAAATGTGCTAAAATCTTGACACCGCTCATTTGATCAGATGTGGAGGTAAAAAGTGTAACACACTCCACCGCAACGAATGAGAACAGGCTAAACTTGTTTGAATGTCTGGTTCGGAAAACGAACGTTTAAAGTAGTCGAGTAGTAAACTACAAATACCTAAAACCATTGCTAGAGTGCTTCACTTCAATGGTACAAACTGTGGATATGGAAGTGCGATCCTCCTGACAACGTTTCTACGACATGAGGTATTTAGACCCCGTCCACACTCTAACGCGTTTACGTTTGAATCCGTATACGTTTAAGCCTTCCGTCCACACTAACACGCTGATCGTTTTCATCGAATCCGTATAAGACTCCGTCCACACTACACCGTTTTCAAACGAAAAGCGGATACTTTTTGTTCCGGATACGGCTATCGTCCACACTACAACGCCGAAAACGATCACCGAAAACGGATCAATCCGAAAATGCTCTCCAGAGTGGAGCGATTTGAAAACGGAGCTGTTTGAAAACGCTGTTTTCTAGTGTGGACGGATGAAAACGACGCTATCTGAAAACGATGACATCACCACAGCAAACCCGACCAATTTCGCGGGCCGACAGATCGAAATGCGCATGCGTTGAGCTTATTTTAGCATGCACACGGAATGCATAAGAGCGTTTTCGAACGGATACGCGTTGTAGTGTGGACAGGCGAAATCGATACGAAAACGATAAGTGTGGACGCAAATCTTTTTTGAATACAGAGCAAAAAGTATCCGTTTTCGTTTGAAAACGGTGTAGTGTGGACGGGGTCTAAGTTTGAAAGCGCTCTCGAAAGTGAATAAAAAGGAATATGCAGATCGTTTTAGTGTGGACGGTCGAATCCGGATAAATGAAAACGATGCCGTCAACTGTACCACTTAATTTGATACTGTCCTTGCACGCGGTCAACATCAAATAAAAACTGATCATGCTGGCTTGTTTGGAGCTAAATCTCCCGTCCACACTAACACGCGTCGAATCCATATAAGTCTGAAAACGAATACTTTTGAAAACGCGTTAGTGTGGACGAAGGCCTTAGCATATATGCCAACAATTTACGTGTTCTTCACATCTGCAGGGAGTCCTTTTTCGCCTATTTCTCGCGAATTTCTACATCCTGAAAGAAAAAGAAACAGGGACTGTCATAGATATGATAGACGTTTTACTGCAATTTTCATAATTTTGCGAACTCTACGCCAACGTGATTTCACGGAGGCTTTGGGAGGTTCTAAGGACCATTCTCGTACCCAGAGCTCTCCGGCTCGTCTCCTCGCAAGAGAGGCTCTAGTGACATCCCTTTAAGGACCTTTGCTGATTGGCTGGTTTTAAACGTTGGTGCATGCGCATAAATATCTCTCTTCAACGGCTCTGTATCAAATCTCGCGCATGCGTCAGTGTCTGTCACCAGAGCCTTCCCCGCGAGGAGACGAGCCAGGGAGATCTGGGTAAGAGAATTTTCTAAGGACTAGCTATTTACTCGGGCTTCCGCAGGAAGAGCCCGAGTCATAAATTCGGCTCTGTTTAGATATAGACAGAAGCCCAAGTTCACGCAGTTATGCGTCTAGTTCAACCATAAAATACAAACGAAAATCCGCCTGTTTTAAAAGGTTTTGCAGACTTGATTGACGGAAGCCAAAACGCAGTGGAGTTCGCAGAATAATGAAAATCGCAGCAAGGAACTGTTTCTCAGAAAACCTGTTGTTTACCCGTTTCTCTTCTGGCTGTCACAGGGAATTTCTGCAGAAACCCATCCATGGGAAAAGCTGAATTTCCCATGGCTATCCTTGTGAATTCCGAACACTTCCCATGCGTGTGCCTTGGGAAATTCAGCTTTTCCCATGGATGGCTTTCTGAAGAAATTCCCTGTGTGTCAAAAAGTGTAACCTCTTGCTGGGGAACTTTCTTCCTCAACTTTGCTGGCAAGAAATTACAGAAGTGCTTGGAAATTTTGCGTGCTTCTTTACAGCTTTTTCTCAGATACATCACAAATTTCATCTTTCTCTCCTGTCAAAAAGGTACACGCAAATCTTCCAGCAGAGCAGGCATGCTCTAAATGCTCTGAAACAGCAGAATATGGGGAAAAGTTCACAGGGTCGTTTTCCAAAAATTGCAAGCTACAAGAAAATAACTTTTATATCTTTATTTATTATTAATAATGACACGGACTGTTATTTATGAAAAAATTTTTTCTCGTTTGGGTAAATTTTAATCCGTCAGAACCAATAGAACCACTCAATCGTATCAAGGTTGACTCCAAGATTTCGCCAGCGATTTTCAAAATGTCTCTTTGTTCCCATTTTGACAGTTTTTGTTTCAGTCCGCTTTTTCGGACGCATTGGGTGCAATTAAACCCTAGATATCAAACATACAAAAAAGAGAGAGTGACAAAGAAAGTTAGTTTCCCATTAATGAGATTTTGTGCGCAATTCTGAAAATTAATTTGGTGACATTTCGGATTTTATCAAGGAGCCTCGATAATCTCCCCCCAAAAAAACGGATTTACCAGTTCTTATTACCTGTTTTTCTGTCGCCATATTATTCTGACCTTGCTCATGAACACGATACTCCTTGTTATTAACGGTCTGCGGTTCCTCGTTTAGGTCAGGCGCATTGGGCCGGGCGCCAGGGAGAAAATCACGTGCGGTTGGCTCTGCATTCCTGGTCGAAAAAAAAAAAAAACAGGTTTTCACAGCGGAGCTCACGACGCCGAAGACGAGCAATGGCAGTGGTACATTATTATGAAATATGTATGGGATGGAACATTTGAAAGATTACGGAAAAACGTTTTGCTTTCGCATGAAAAAGCCTATACATCTCGTTTAACCTTTGCTCAATGGACGATTCCAGCTATAACGCACGCGCGCGCTGCATGTCGGTAGATGTGGGACATTTGTCGAACAAACTGTTAAAAAAGCGCGTGCTGCATTCTGGTAGTCGTGGGACACGGCTTGGGCATTTCTGAGTGAAGAAGAACGCGCGCGCTTATAGGTGGAATCCTTCAATGAAGCAAAAGTATGTACAGAGAAAATCAGCGTCTTGTAAAGGCTGATTGCATTTTTAAACCGCACCGGGGGGGGGGGGGGGGGGGGGGGGAGGACCTCCCTTAAAAAGACCCCCTCCCCTGGAATTTCCACTCGTGAAACAACCCCCCTCCCATGGAATTTCCAACCTCAAAAGACCCCCTCCCCTGGAATTTCCATTTTTTCTCGGCAAAATACCCCTGGAAAAAAAAAACCTGGAAAGTCACCTTTTTACCCCTCCCCCTTTGGAATTTCCAGCTCCCCTGGTAAAATTTTCCATAGGTCCTCAACCCCCCGGTGCGGTTTAAAAATGCAATCAGCCAAAATTTTACATTACGTTGCCACGCCCTCATACATTTCGTTTGAACTTTACTCAGTTGAAGCAAAAGTTGCAACCTAATAGTCTTACAGGACTTCCCCCAAAGTTCTATACAAATAGAGAAAATCAGCGACACATAGTCTTACAAAATTCCGTCCAATACGTGTTCTGCCGCGAAGGGAACTACTACAACACAAGATTTGCCCCGTTGACAAAGAGAATTTGAATGGTGATAAATTGAAAAGTTGGTCCTCCAACTCTTCTTGTCTAGCGGTCGCGCTGAGTTCCCTCGCGCTTTGAGTTCACTCGTTCTTCGTCCCTTTAAGGATTCTTCTCTCATTGCTTAGTAAAATGAGAATTGCCGACAAACCTGGAACTATTTAGTGATCTCGAGCGATGGCCTTCAGTTTCGTCGCTGCTGTGTCGTTCCTTGATCCCCTTCCTCAACTCTTCCTCCTCAATTCGCTTCTTCTCATAATGGTCGAGGGCTCGGCGTAATGGTGTTACCATCACCCTGTCAATCTGAGGAAACAGCTAGTTCGAAAGAAAAAAAAAACATTTTAAACACGAAGTTCCGGTATAAAAAGGATAAGACCTCCCACTTTCACGCTTGAATTCGCAATTATAGATTTATAACTCAACAGAATGAAGTCGAGAATTTTCAGTCTACGGCCAAAGTGCTATTATAGGACCCCCAACAAGTTTAAATAGCATTTCTTTTAAATAAATGGCAAGGCGGTAACTCCGTGAAGATTACAGAATAATTGGTTATTTGATGTCTATCAACGCGGTTCAGAATACTGTATGACTACGCTCACTGTTACTGAACCTCGATAATGAACCGTTGTTGATCTTGCTTTACCAGGATTCAAATGGCAAGCTAGAGTGCTGTCAGGGGAGTTGGTCTGTGGTGGTATTCTCATCTATTCACATGCACGTGTAGGGCTTATAGCCTTTAAGGTAAGTCCTGTTGCTTCTATAAGCGGCAGGCGTTTTTGGCTCCCTGTCGGGTCTTACTCGTCCCCATGGTCTTGTGGGTAATTTTCAAGATGGCGGTTGGTCTAAGACCCTGGAGGAGGCTGAGTCACGTGACCACTGTTTGAGGACATGGGAACGAGGTTGTCCTTTGTTTCGAAACGGTCACGTGACTCATGTGACCTCCAGGGTCTTGTGCTCGACCACAACTGCCATCTTGAAAATTACCCACGAGGTTGCTCCCTTGAGCCTTGTCCTGAATTGGGGACACCTGCACAGAGCTAACACACCCAGCTCAAGCCCTAACGCCAGCATTTAAAGGAGCACTCGCACGCTTAATTTTTGTACCACCTGTCAAAAAATAAGTCTAATTCTAATCACCAAAAATACATTTCAGTTTACCGGGAATAATCAAAATAACAGTCCGGGTTTGTTAAAGGACCTTTTAACTGTTAAATAAATACAAATCTATAGTATTTTTATCTTTTATCAAGAGGATGGAAATGGATTGCGATTTTAGTTTAGTGCTTTCACAAGATAAGGTCGGTAAGCACAAAAAGGAGCTACTGGACACCTTTTTTGTTAACTGGCCTTACATGTTGAATTCCTTTGACCCCAGCCTTAGATACCGTCCATAATAACAGGCGCCATTTCGGGAGGGGTTGCTCGTATTTGCAACAGTAAGGGGCCCATTTGACCAGAGTCTATGATATTGAGGTATTGAAGGCAAGAATGAATGGTCCACGAATTCAAACGAAAATGGTGTTCAAGACAGACGCCTTTTCGAACTAACCTTACTCAAAAGCTCAAACAATGGGATGAGCACGAACTTGATGAATCCAATCTGGGCTGTCGGCTTTGTGACTTTGTCTCGATCCATGAACGGAGCCACGGGTAGACCTTCCGCCTTCTCGCGATCACTCTGAACAGACAAACGAACAAGTGCTCTATTTAATTGCCGATAAAGTCATAGAAAGTTGTGCTCTAATGCTTTTATGATATAGCGGGGAGAACCATTACTTTATCGGTGTAATAGAGCATAGGTTTGGGCCAATCAGAGCGCGCGTTATATCGTAGCTATATTATAATAGCTAATAAGGCCAAATAATTTCGATACGAGTGATATAATGAGGCTAAAATAACACGCCTTACGACAAAAGAGGAATGAACTCAGAATCAAGAACTCTTGCCTTTGAATTCATATCACTGCATCGACAATATCTGTCATTCATGACGTTACATGATGACGTCATTGAGGTTATAAGGTCAAGACATTCGCGACACTGACCTGCATGAAGTATTCCTCGAGTAGGCAGTCCACCCAAGGATCAGCCACCTCCACGGGTCGTACCTCATTTGAGATATCGCAACATTTTACGAGGATCATCTTCAGCTGAAAAACAACGAACGCATTTCATTGGACGATTCCAATGGGCTATGTCACTATGTCACATGAAATATTCTGAATCTGTACAGTGGATCGCTGATACTGCGCTATCCAATTGAGTATGGAGCGGTTATACTTTTGTCGATAAGTTCTCACGTTTGTTTTAGTATCTGATAAATATGTTGACAAGTGGAGTTCGTAATGTTGTGAAAAGAAAAAGCTCGTGATTTTCAAAACTTCGTTGACAACGTTATGAGCCTTTTCAGACAAAGGAACAGTCAAAACGAAACTCGAACACTTGTCGATATACGTCACATTTCTCAAAAATGATTTCTTTCATGATCCTATACAACAAAATAGTTTAACGGTATACGTTTAAAGGCCCGTTTAAACTTGCAGTTTTTGCTGCAATTTTTGTCACGCGAGTCGCGGCGATCTTTCTCGCATGTACGCGTCAACTCAAAATCACTAATGTAGGCTAGGTGCAACTCGGCGTGATCTGCCGCGATTTTTGTCTCGTGATGTCGCGGAGATTTCAAACATGTTCAAAACTCTTTGCAACTTCATGCGATTTGAAGAAAAGAGGGCACAGAAATCGCACCGGATTTGCATCTCGTTTACACTAGAGAGTTGGAATTGCAACTCGCACGAGAAAAATCGCCGCGACAAATGCAACAAAAATCGCAAGTGTAAACCGGCCTTAAGGCGTCATTTTGCAAACCGTCCATTAATTAAATGATTTAATGACAAACGACGAGCCATTAACTTACAGAGTTCAGGTTCTCTACGTTTTTGAAATCAAACGTGCCCAGTTTGCTTCTGAAGTTCTCTACAATTTCACTATGCCTCGCCATATCTGTAGCTAGAATTACCATAATAACCTCCTATATGAAAAGAAGGGTAAATCAAAATATATTTAAGCACTTGTATACCGCAAATATCCATATGAATGTTCGAATGCGGTTGACACACAGGGAATTTCTGCAGAAACCCATCCATGGGAAAAGCGGCTGAATTTCCCATGGTATAAGAATGGGAAGTGTTCGGATTTCCCATTGCATCGATGTGAATTCCGAGAACACTTCCCATGCGTGTGCCTTGGAAATTCAGCTTTACCCATGGACGGGTTTCTGCAGAAATTTCGTGTGACAGATGTGGACATGTCTGATCACTTAGATGAGGAGTGCGATTTATACAAAGCAGTTTACAATCATGAGTGGTTGTTAGATATATGGTGGGTACTGTGTGATTTTAGCGTCCCTCAAGTTCTGGTTAAATGTAGTGAGTGGTTTGAAAGACGGAACCTCGGTTTATTGTCTCATCCTAAAGACTGATAAAGACATGAAACACAGGAGAAATGACGATTTACTTTAACCCAAGATGAACAAAAAGTTCGAAACAGCAGAGAAAAACTGCCCCGGCTGTACACAGAGGTGAGAGGCAAGCGCCGTAGACGCTGCGCCACCCATGCTTCCACATTTTGATTCCAAACTCTCTGTTTCTCATGAGCTTACCTGTCGAATCTTTTTAAACATTTCCGGCGGTAGATTCCCAAAGATGTTATACTCAGGCTGAAAAAGAAGACAAACGACCTTCTGTTCATACTAGGGTCTAAATAACTGGAGAATTTCAGATCGGTCGAGAGGCTGACACTTTTATATGTAAAACAAATCTTGAGAAATGCTCCCACAGTGCATGTTACTTCACTGCAAATGTCGCTCGTTAAAGTGCCACTCAAGGCAGAAATCAACCACATTTCATTAAAAAGATCCATTACCCAAGGGAAGAGTAGCGGAAGAAGTTCATTGTGAGAGTATGTCGAATGCCGTTGAGGCATGATGATTCTCATTGTTACCGAGAACAAAGGAATATGACGTCATCAAGCTCATCAAATATTCCCTCCTATACTACTTATGGGTTAAATTACCTGTGAGAGTATATCGTAGGCCGTCGAGGCATGATGATTCTCATTATTACCGAGAACAAAGGAAGATGGCGTCATCAAGCTCATCAAATATTCCCTCCTATACTACTTATTGGTTAAATTACCTGTGAGAGTATGTCGAAGGCCGTTGAGGCATGACGATTCTCATTGTTACCGAGAATAAAGGAATATGACGTCATCAAGCTCATCAAATATTCCCTCCTATACTACTTACGGGTTAAATTACCTGTGAGAGTATGTCGAAGGCCGTTGAGGCATGACGATTCTCATTGTTACCGAGAACAAAGGAATATGACTTCATCAAGCTCATCAAATATTCCCTCCTATACTACTTATGGGTTAAATTACCTGTGAGAGTATGTCGAAGGCCGTCGAGGCATGATGATTCTCAAGTGGTGATATGTCATTGTAGAGGATGGAAAGTCCCGTCTCGGCATTTATCTGGTACCTACACCACAGTAGAGACACGACAGTAACAAGCATCTGAATGTGAAACTTGTAGCCCTTATTTATACTCTAACTATAGAGAGTTATTACTAGAATTGCTACTGTTAGTAGCGTAAGCCCTGCAATGATGATGGTCACTCCCACGTCCCTCCGATACATTTTCGCTCGTGTGTGAGAGAAACGGGACGGCTTTACGTCGTTTACCGAGTAGACGCGAAAAGCTAGCCATTTGCAGAAGTTGAAGCAAAGTTAGCTCCTCCTTGATTATTTAGACTAGAAATAGTCATAAATTAGTGAATTGCGTTCCCTGTCATGCTTGTGGGGTGCGCTGTTTTCATCTTACACTGACACTCACGGCAAACCGGTTAGCAAAACCTGTATGCACTCGTATTGTGATGGCATGTAAACGAGGCAGAAACATTCAACGCTACAGGACTAGGATACGTTCCTGAGAATTGGACGGCCCGAGAGGGCGCGTCAGAGCGGCGCTCTACTAACTAAGCTATAACCGAGTGGCGGTGTTTCTGTATTCCGGATGACCTGTGGTTGATGCCACAAGCGCCTACGGTGTTAGCAGCACAGCGTTCTACTCACGTATTGTTGTATCCCGGATGGTCCAAATCATGGCAGACACAAGCGGTGACGAGAATGAGTACGTCAAAACTGGAGAGGAGCTCCCTCAGGTTACACAAGTAAATTAATGCGTAAAGCTAAGGGAAAAGAAAACTCAATATGAGGCTAAAATATTATTTTGACTAGTTAAAACTCCGTCACCGTGCGTCCTGTAGCTCGTGCGCGGTGCCTCGTGGTCGGTGCTGACCAGTGGTGCATCGCTAAGATCAGGCGCTTTGCTTACATGTTGCATGTGCTTGCTCGCTGGATCGTGCGATCTTGCAGGTGTTTGCTTGTTTCTAAGAGTCTCCCACCCCCCATAACCCCTGTCTGGTTTCAGGGTCCTAAAGGTACGGAGTTCTCCACTGAGTTTCTCAGTATGACAGGTTTGGGGTAGACTGTGGTCAGGTTACCATGGTTACCTCCTGGGAGCCATGCTCAGCAGGTGGCGTTGAGCATCCCCTACATGCACCTAGGCCACTCCTCAGCAGGTGGCGATGAGTTTTAAACATTCAACAAATTGGGCCTTTTAAACGGGCCTGGAATTTCAACTGGCAGTTATATAACTTCAGTAAAATTTACAGGAACGAACATATTTTCTGAGAGGCTAGAAAATTTTCAGTGATGAATTCTTAACCGTATTGAATGGCAGGGACGTAGGCAGGAATTTTGGTGGTGGTGGGGGGGGGGGGGGATCGGATAGTGAAAACATGGCACGAAAATTTTCAAATTTCCTGCAGCAAATAAAGTAAATGTATGGGAAAATCTCCCGAGAAAGGGGAGGGGGCCCTGTGCCCCCCCCCCCCTGCCTACGCCCATGGATGGGACTACCCTGGGGTTGTAATTGCATACCATCTGAGTGACACAGAAGCAGTGGCGGAAGTTATGAAATGGGTTGTTGCGGTAGTTTGCTTGTATGCACATCTGAAAAAGTTATACTTGCACGTTAGTTTTAAAACCAGTAAAATCATCTATTGAACCACTGATAAGTAGACGTCACGCATATAGAGCAGATTTCGTATGACTGAAAAGTGCCGTGCCGTAGTAGTATACAGAATAGCGGTTTTAGGACGGGTGGATCAGGGTGGATCTGTGGATCCACCATGAACGTTGCGTGACAAGCGAAAAAAGTGGTGTCTCAAGTCACGCAAGTGAAAATGACGCCATAAGTGAAAACAATAGGTTGCCCAGACTTGCCTGCTCATCAGAAGGGCTTGCCCAGACATGCTCAAACCGGAGATTGGGATGATAATTATTAAAGAGGGTTCGGGTTTGAATATCTTTTAGTTATATAAGATGGTTGATTAATTATTAAAGGTTTTATAATTAGTAGTTAGAAATTATAGTATACTTTTTTAATACCAATAGCTAGATAAGAAAAAAAGATGAATTAAATATCTAAATTATATATAAAATAGTTGTAGTTAATAACATCATATTTTTGGGCATGACGGGCGTTGACGGGCGTCCTTGCGGGCGTGACGGGCGTTGTAGCGGGCGTTGACGAGCGCTGTAACGGGCATTGTAGCGGGCGTGACGGGCGTTGACGGGCGTCCTTGCGGGCGCTACGGGCATTGCTGTGATGTATTGCGGTATCCAGGGTTTCTGTGGGGTTTCTCTAGGGTTCTCAGGAGGAGGAGGAGAGGGAGGTCTATTTTGTGAGGAGGAGGAGGACTACTTTGTGAGGAGGAGGAGAGGGAGATCTATTTTGTGAGGAGGAGGAGGAGGTCTATTTTGTGAGGAGAGGAGGAGGGCTATTCTGTAAGGAGGAGGAGGAGGAGGGCTATTCTGTAAAGAGGATGGTTACCCCGTGGTTACCCTTTGGTTATCCCGTTGTCATTAATGTCCCTCCGATGCGCCCGCTACGGGCGTCCCTGCGGCCGCTACGGGCATCCCTGCGGCCGTTTTGCGGGCGTTGTTGCAGGATGTCGATGGGATGTCGATGTGATGTCGATGGCATGTCGATGAGATGTCGATGAGATGTCGATGTGATGTCGATGACGTGTCGATGGGATGTCGATGGGGTATCGATGGGATGTCGATGAGGTGTTGATGAGGTGTCGATGGGATGTCGATTGGATGCCGCAAGACGTTCTCAAGGACGCCCGCAAAACGGCCGCAGGGACGCCCGTAGCGGCCGCAGGGACGCCCATAGCGGCCGCATCGGAGGGACATTAATGACAACGGGATAACCAAAGGGTAACCACGGGGTAACCATCCTCTTTACAGAATAGCCCTCCTCCTTCTCCTCCTCCTCCTCCTCACAAAATAGACCTCCTCCTCCTCCTCCTCACAAAATAGACCTCCCTCTCCTCCTCCTCCTCACAAAGTAGTCCTCCTCCTCCTCCTCACAAAAAAGACCTCCCTCTCCTCCTCCTCCTGAGAACCCTAGAGAAACCCCACAGAAACCCTAGAGAAACCCCACAGAAACCCTGGATACCGCAATACATCACAGCAATGCCCGTAGCGCCCGCAAGGACGCCCGTCAACGTCCGTCACGCCCAAAATATGATGTTATTAACTACAACTATTTTATATATAATTTATATATTATTCATCTTTTTTTTCTTATCTAGCTATTGGTATTAAAAAAGTATACTATAATTTCTAACTACTAATTATAAAACCTTTAATAATTAATCAACCATCTTATATATCTAAAAGATATTCAAACCCGAACCCTCTTTAATAATTATCATCCCAATCTCCGGTTTGAGCATGTCTGGGCAAGCCTTCTGATGTGCAGGCAAGTCTGGGCAACCTATTGTTTTCACTTATGGCGTCATTTTCACTTGCGTGACTTGAGACACCACTTTTTTCGCTTGTCACGCAACGTTCATGGTGGATCCACAGATCCACCCTGATCCACCCGTCCTAAAACCGCTATTCTGTATACTACTTGCCGTGCCTGACACGGCGCGGTACTGTCGCGGTGGCGGTACGGAACCTGGCCTGCTGTAGATACTGAATGAAATCGCGTAGTCGCGGTACGGTTACGGTCGCGGCACAACTCTTTCGCGGCACTTTCAGTCATACGAAATCTGCTCTCATCATTCAACGGTGAAACGGCTTCGCTAGATTCAGAGGCGTTTTAAGTTCACAGGGCCCTATATAACTCTTTTCGCTAGGTGCCAATGGCAACCAATTGAAAATTCTAGCCGCCCAAAAGCAATATTTAGTCGCCACATAAACGTGAATCATAGCTGAACTGAGATGGGGTACCATTTGGCGACTTTCTCTAAAATTTTGGTCGCCAATCCCACAATTTAGTCGCAAATTGGGACCATATGATCGCTGATTATTACTTATATGCCAAGACCAGACACAGAAATTGTTAACCTATCGCTGAATGGATCACCTGCCCACAATAACAAACAAATTGTTAAATCAGATGGCAAAATGGACGAGTTTGTTGAAATATTGCACTGTCAGAGTTCCGCCCACGTTTCTGATTTCCCATGAAAATCACTCAAACTTACCAGGAACCTTCGCAGCACATTAATATTCATCTTGAACTCACTGACAAGATCGAGGTCGTGGAACATGTGCTCCAACAATCGCACCATCTGTTGGAAAAACATGAGAGGGCCTTACTGGGCGCAATAGACCGATCCCTATTTTGACGATAGCTCCGCCCACTCATAGCAAACAATAGGAAGTTTTCCCTACGGAATTCAAAATGTCCGAGCAACAAATTTAAATATCGAAGATGTTTCAATAATTATTCAGCTTTTCAAGATAAAAATATAAAATCCAAATTGCATGCAACAACTTCTAACACCTCCCTGCAATCGGTGTCTTTCCGCGCTCTATGCCAATGATAAAATTTGGCTTGTCCGACGTAGCAACAGTAACTAGGGGTATAACAATGAATGCGGGATCGGTGAATTCCGAGTCCATTTCAAGTTCACATCTGTTGTCCATCAAGACAATAAAATCAATAAAATCAGACTTGCGGTTCAAGAGAAATGCTCTCTCTTTAGAATGACTGCCAATTAGCTGCGATTTAAGCTACGATTTAATGAGCGATTTTTGCGGTGATCAGCGACCTCACATTACGCCGTGTGAACGGCAGGCGGTTTCACACTGCCATAGTATCGCAGTGAACTTTGAACATGTTCAAAACGCCCGCGACGTCAAAGTGAAATGTCCATGGTATCGCAGTGAACTTTGAACATGATCAAACGCCCGCGACGTCAAAGTGAAATGTCCATGGTATCGCAGTGAACTTTGAACATGTTCAAAACGCCCGCGACGTCAAAGTGAAATGTCCATGGTATCGCAGTGAACTTTGAGCATGTTCAAAACGCCCGCGACGTCAAAGTGAAACATTCATATGACCGCTGGCAGAGCGTTATGTGACATCGCAAAGTGATCGCTATAGAAAGTGCACCTGAAACCGCAGCGTATGAAAATCCATTATGGTGCTCTTTTTTTGATACGCCAACAAACTTTGACATGGACCACAGAGCCACGCTGAGACCCCATGCTCCCTAAATCTAAACAATCCACTTTGCCGCCTCTTGGTTAGCGCTCACTGTGCGAGTAGAACAAACAAGACGCCGGTTAGCGCTCACTGTGCGAGTAGAACAAACAAGACGCCATACCTCGTTTGGTTCCCAATGCCAGATATTGAAGGTTGGTTTCTTCAGGAATTGCAAGGTCTCCGGTTCAAATTGTACTGGAAACAAATCAACGATAACCAAACACGAATAAGACGAAGAAGGGGAATTGGGATTGAGATTGAGATCCAAAGGCAACGCAACAATGTGAAGTACCCTGGGATAGCTGGCGACCGGTCGAGCCACTCTGATGTTTGATTTAGGTTTGTTCATGTTGTCCTGGATGGCTCTCCATGTGATCCTGAAAATATTTTTACAGCATTAATACATACTACATGCAACAGTGAATGGCGTTTCTTGTACTACCTCTATTAAACGGCTAACCTCTATCAAGCGGCCAATTAGCTCGGTCCCGAGGGTGGCCGCTTAATAGAGGTGTCACTATAGTTATGCAATGCATTTGGGGCATTTGATTCTACCGTGACGTAAAAAAAAAAAAAACCGTGACGTACTTATCTTGTCGTAGCTGTTCGCGTATCTCTGATATTTCTTGGTGAAGCTGCTGTAGCTCCATGAGCTTGACACTTTGAGCTAAAACAGCACCGAAATTCACGTGAGTTTCGTTAGTGACTACGCATACACGCACTTCGCGTACCAGTCTGAATGGAGTGTACCGAGCTTATTACACATGGGATTTCTATATAAACCCATGGGAAAAGCTGAATTTCCCAAGGCACACGCATGGGAATTATTGGGAATTCACATGGATAGCCATGGGAAAACCGAACATTTCCCATTCCTCTACAATGGGAAATTAAGCTTTCCCGGCACCTTACAATTTTCAGGGGGAACGAGTGTGCTTGTTTGAAAACCGAGCATTCTGCTTAGAGAGGAAAACGGTAATTGGAGGGGAAGGGGTGTCTGAGGGGGCCGAAATGAAAAGTTCCTAGAAAGGGGAAGAAGGTCACTGACTGAGAGCATGAGATAAGGGGGTCTTACCGAGCAAGATGTTTTTTTTAGCCATATGGCCATCGATTATTGGTTGTGTTTATCATGTTTCACCTGAATAGCCTTTCCGTTCAGCTGCCACTGAAAACTAATATCTCGAAAGAGAATTGGAGCGCTTCCAGTTCGAGTTTTCAATAATTTCCTGGATCAAATCATCAACCGGGAGCCTTTGCCCCCCCGTTTTGTTTTGTTTTCAAATCGATCCATTGTGTTTCGGCTGCTCTGATTGGCTAATAGTATGTCTTTCGGTTGATGGGCCTTTAACAATCTTTTTGTTTCGGGGAGAAATCAAATGGAACAAGCAATTCCTGGGGAAAAAGGACGAAATTACCACTTCCGGTGTAAAGGGTTGTCCCAAGTTTTCAGCATTTTTTTCCCGGGATTGGCGCTTTCCATTCAACTTCTGACATAAATTCTCGAACTTGTTTGACAAATGAGAGCGTCCCTGGAAGCATAACGTCTTCCAAAGGCTCAACAGACTGCAGCCCAGACTAGAATTCCAAGAAAACTTGCCTGCCATGCGGCCTTCGATCATCTTTAGCGCCTCCTCGAATTCCTTCTTCAGCTGGGCCGCGGTGATTTTACTGAAAATACAATCAAACTAATAAGGCCGAGATCAAACCATTTCAACTTCATTCAACATTTGTTGAATCAGCTGTTAAATGATGCTGAATTCAACATTGTTCACCTTTGTTGAAGTACGATGTGATTGGAAGTTGAATTGGTTTTGGCACCACCCATTCAACATCACCCAACAAATGTTGTTATAAAATAACAGCAGTGAATCTCGCGCGCTGATGGGTCGGAAGTCAAACTATCGTGTGTTTGATAATATATAGATTTAGCCACTGGCTAAAAGCGGAGCTCCCGGTTACATATTTTTCTGTGTTGGGGACTTGGTTTACCTGTGTGGGGGCGCGCAGACACGGACGCGCCAGCGATACCCAAATGGGAATACCGCTGAACCATGAAAAATGAAGTCGATCGTTATACCTGAGTTCTACTTTGAGCTATTGTATTCTTCCTGCGATACCTATGGTGCTCCGCTCTAAGGAGCTCCGCTATTACTTTCTCAAACGAATGATTTAATGTCGAGAAAAAAAAGAATAAAATCTGAAAATTCTATGCCAATTAAGACCGCGTTTTCCGACCTCCTCCAAGCTTATGATTTTCTTTTTGCGCGAGTTCTACGAGCGCATTCTAATCTCGTCGTGTGGCTGGATGCTGTAGCGTTTTGAGCTGAGATGTCGGGGACTGAAATAGCCTCGACTTGATGTTGCGAACGACCAATAAACTGGTTTGTGAGTTGTTTTATGACGTAATGTAATTTCCCGCTCACGTGTGCGGACAAATAAAACGAGTTCATGTTTGTTTCGTGCTTTCTCGATCTCCACCGTGGCTGGATTTTTGGATCTGGTGATTTGTGATTTGCTGTGATTTGTGATTTGGTGATTTGGTGATTTGTGATCTGGTGATTTGCTGTATTTTCTAGTAAACAAACGATGCACAGATTACTGGAATCTGTTCGACTTTGAACATAAATAATACGAATGGTTGACTATGTCTCATTACAGCGATTTGATTTCTGAACAAGTATGTAGAGTTCTGACGAACATTTCAGAATAGAAACAAGGTTCTTGCTATAGAATTTACTGAATTTACTCTAACAACTCAAGAATATTGGACATAGAGGTAATCAATGTTTCTGTAGATTGATACAGTAACAAGTAAGCACCCGTATTGTAAGAACAATGGATTAAGAACACGAGAAAGTCAGGCTGAAATTTGATAGCTGTTTCATAAGAACCTTACAGTGTATATTAGAATTATATGCAAGTTGCTTGCTGTAGATCAGTTAGCGGAAAAAGATTTAACCACGAGCGCACTTACTAATCTTCGATTACTTCTAGGTTTAATGATTTCGCGCCCCGTTTGTGTTGTTTTCAAATTGATCCATTGTTTTGCGGCTGCTCTGATTGGCTAATGGCCCGCAGAGGCCGTGGGTTGATGATGGGCCTGTAACATGATTAAACACTGAACACATATTCACAAAACTTAAATGGGCATGTTGAACTGGTTGGGCCCGAGCCTAAGGCGCGATCAAACGGTGATGACAGATGTAGCTGATCAGAGTTTTCCTGTTTGATCGCGAACTCTCATGACTCTCATTCTCTCGCATCCGCTCTCATGCACTTTGAACATGTTCAAATGTTTCATGAGAGTTTTTTACCGTTTGATCGCGCGGATGAGTTTTTTCAGTCAGCAGCTGCCGCCAAAAGAACTGCAGGCTCATTTGGTTCCGCGGAAAGGAACTGGGTATTAGTGCTCACGCAAGATTGCTTGCGCGACTTCTGACTGACTCTCATCTCCGTTTGAACGCTTCTCGCGAGAGTAGATGAGAGTGGATAATAGTTGGAACTCTCATTAGCTCTCATCAACTCTCATCATCGTTTGATCGCTTCTCGTGAGAGTAGATGAGAGTGGATGATAGTTGGAACTCTCATTAGCTCTCATCAACTCTCATCATCGTTTTGATCGCTTCAAGTGAGAGTAGATGAGAGTGGATGATAGTTGGAACTCTCATTAGCTCTCATCAACTCTCATCATCGTTTGATCGCTTCTCATGAGAGTAGATGAGAGTGGATGATAGTTGGAACTCTCATCATCGTTTGATCGCTTCTGGTGAGAGTAGATGAGAGTGGATGATAGTTGGAACTCTCATTAGCTCTCATCAACTCTCATCATCGTTTGATCGCTTCTCGTGAGAGTAGATAAGAGCGGATGATAGTTGGAACTCTCATTAGCTCTCATCACCGTTTGATCCCGCCTAAGAAACAAGTGTAAATATCTTGCCTGATGACGGTGTCAGTTATTCGGATTAGCACATTTTTTAGCACTTCTTCCTCCCCTGGAGAAGAATAAAAACACAAAGACTTAGAGTTATGTTACCGAATTTGGGTGTTGCATGACAAATGATTGTTTGGGTCTTGTTTGTAAATATTCCTTACCATACTTTTGGTCACGTGCAGGGTTGACGCAAATCGTATAGGGGGTCCTGTGGAGAGGGTAGGAATATGTATTCTTTAGTACATTTGACACAAGAAGCCTTGGGATACACCAAGTCATACAACTAACAAACATTGTAAAAGCAAAAGGATTGTCGCAAAGCTTTTTATACTCAGACCCCGTTCACACGAGACCGGTACAATTCTGGTACGGTACCGTCGTGCGTTCACGCGCGGGAGTTCGTTACGGCTAGGTCCGGCACCGTCCCTTGTGAGCACTGTCGCAAAAACGTGCCAGAATTGCAGTGTACCGGTACCGTATGAACAGGCGGTACCGTACCAGAATTGTACCGTCCAGTTTTGTACCGGTCTCGTGTGAAAGGGGTCTCAAGCATAGCAAGGTCAATCTTAACACTTTTGTCGACAGGAAGGCCACTAAAAGGCTAAATTTCCCATACAAAAAGACAAAAAACTGGAGGGGCACAACGTCTAAAAAACTCAAGGTAGTTTTAAGGGAAGGTTGAAAATGGTTTGCGCGCGAAGCGCGAACGAAAATTTAGAGCCCAGCATGTGAAATTACCGCATGTTTGGGGGAACGTTGATATGCAGGGTGCAAAATCGGGAGTTTTAAGGATTGTTTGGGGAAAAATGGGGGGGGGGGGCATTGCGACGCATGTGCGAGATGCAACAATTTTCTGCGCATGCCCCAACGTTCAAAATCAGCCAATCAGCGACGGCCCTCAAATGGATGTCCCTAGAGCCTCCCCTGCGAGCAGACGAGCCGGGAGCTCTGGGTACGAGAATGCGCATGCGCAAGATGCAAGCACAAGGCAAATGTAGACGCAACAAGTGCAACCGCAAACGAAAGCTGAAAATAAACATTTATCAGCTTGCTTTCAATGCGCTAGATTTACACTAACACAAGCGAACGAACTTCTCGATTTTCTTGCGCTTGCGTCTGAACTTGAGTTCGTGTGTAATCCACCCCCAAGTGATAATTTAGTAATTTCAAGGCACGTGAATTACATACTTACTTAGAAGTATTGAGAGGCATATTTGGCTCGATAACTACTATACTGCCATCTTGTCTCTTCATTATTAATTAGTCCACCTGGAAGTAAACAAACCGTACATTCTATAAAATGGAATCGATATTATACAATGGAATTCAGATTGTATTTTAGATCTATAAGTTGAGTAATGTACTGCTAAGTTTTGTTGTCGAAACTCTTGAGTTTAGGACGGACGGACGGCGCGGCCTGTTTCTCGGAAAACCTGTTCCTCACATAACCGTTTTCTCACAAAACCTGTTTCTCACCCTCGCCCGCTGCTGGCCAGAAAGCCCCTTGCTTGGAGCTTTTTTGTTTCACTTTTGCTGGCAAAATATTCAGATGTCCTTGCAAAATTCTTATCCTTAAATGCTATTTGTAACCTTTTTTAGCTTATCTTAGCTTATGCTTGCTTGTTTTGTGGCATTTTGAAACGTTGCTGCCTCGGAAAATTTTCCTTTCTTCAATGCTGGCAAAGTTTCCGATCTATCTTCTTCTCCTTACAAAAAGGAGCCGTTCAAAAAAGACAAAATATTTTTCCTCTACAGAATTTGTTTCAGCGCATTTTGGCTAATATACTGCTTCAGCGCATTTTATCGCACAGGGAATTTCTGCAGAACCCGTCCATGGGAAAAGCTGAATTTCCCAAGGCACACTTATGGGAAGTGTTTCGGAATTCACAACCATATGGGACATTCAGCCTTTCCCATGGATGGATTTCTACAGAAATTCGTTTGGGTGCCTGTGGTTTTTGGGGAATGTTTTAACCAAATATCTGTCGTACCTGCGGATATTGTTCGTTTTCCAGTCAGGTTAGTTCAAAGTGGGTTTTGTGGATGCTATCATTTTTTGAAGCGTATCTTGTGTTATAATTGCGGACATCTTTAGCATATTGTAGGCAGTTGTGAAATATGGGTGCAAGGTTCTATTTTTGCAACTTTATCTGGAACGAGAATATACCGCGTAAATTCTGTCCCGTCTTGTTAAAAAATATGCAAAGTGGCCGGAGTTATCTCTAAAGAAATCAATGAAATCAGAAGTTTTGGGTTGTAGCGAGAAAAATACTATACATTACCTGCAAACTCCAGCGACACTAGTGAGAATTTCCGTTATATCGTCCAGTTTACATTCGCGAGAAAACGCTAGCTATAAAGATAAAATTCCACCAGACTGAGCGAATTGAAAAGCACACAAATCAGCGCCAGAAATTCTCACATACCGTGAATGGTCGCCCGTCCATAACAAGATAAAGTTTCCTTCCGTTCGCTGCTTGTTTTCCAACATTATTACCCATATTTTCGATCCAATAAGTAAAAACCAATACGAGAAGATTTAGCACCAGAAAATATTAAATCAAAAGATAATTTATGCGCCTTTTGTGCGAATGTATTAAATCCAATTGCGTAGCAACGACGTTGTCATAGCAACACCAACTGAACTGAACGCTGCAAAGGCTTCCGAACACATATATGTTTTTGTCATTAAGAATTTAGTTTCATTGTCGTAGTTTCTACTGAACTCTAGATGCATACAGCGAACTCTAAACGCACAGATGTACTATCTTTACTGAATAAAGCAGGTTTTTGTGCGAGTTGAGGTAATGTCTGTAATGAATTCTTTAGTATAGAGACAGTATAATCTCCATATTGCACGTATAAATTCCCAAAACGTTTAACCATTCTTTGGCGAGAAAGAAAGACATGAATTAAAGGCTTTCAAGTTCGCCATTTTTGTCCTGCACAAGATATTTTATCATTGACACGCCAACTTAGGAGGGTATCAGAGTCTAGATATATGAGAAATTTACTCCCTCTGGGCGCCCGCGTTGGAAAAATTCTGACTACGCCACTGCTACTAGCTCGTCTACTGCCTTCTTAGCATTAAAAACGCAGTCATTTACGCCGACGCCTTTATAAGACGCCCCAATCAAAGATATCGGCAGCTTTTTCTCGGAGACATATTCAAATGCCCTTCGCACGCGATCAGTATGGCCAACGTGATACTGGGATATGCAGTTTTTCTGGACACTTGTTGAAGTGACTACTGGATCAGGAAGACACCCATTATCTTAGCAACGGTGGCCACTGCAGTGTCTGTAAGGACAGTATTGTCAGCCACGTCTGGGTGTCCAAACTGCTCTTCGAACCAGTCACCGCCCATCATAACCTGGAACAAAAGTGGTTATATGGGTTACCTGTGGAATAATGATGTAAGTTTCTTATAATATGGGTCACCTGTGGAAAAATGGAGTTGAAGAAGATGCGCTAGCTAGCTATGTATTTATTTACCGATAAGTAATCACTCACTAAGAGCATTTTGACTACGTTAGCACTAATATAGCGAAGTGAAGTGAAGTGAAAGTGAAGTGAAGTGAGTTTCCTTAATTGCTTTCATCTATTTAAACGAGAAAAGATTAGCTTAAGTGTGTGCTCAGTTTTCAAAAAGTGAGGAAAAAGTTTTGCAGGCAAAATGTGTATCTGTATTATAAAAATCCCGAAATATAGATCAAATGGCATCCAAGCTTGTATGCATGCTGTTCAAAATCATACACTTGTTTACCCTCTTCACTCACCGTTAATCTGCTGTGCCCACCATCCTTTCTGTTGTGTTGAGGAAAAATACAAGAATCATAAATAATACCAAGAACCTTGGTTGGCTCAGAGGAGGGCAACAAGACACCAAAACCTGGATCTTGCACAACATTTCCTTTGTATTCTAAATTTACCAGTCCAACGGAAACAGGCTTAATGTTGTTTAAAATGTCCAAAAGTGTTGGATGAGAGGATGGTAAAATATTCGCCAGTCTGTCGGCAGATAATGTAGAAATGGCATGATCAGAAGAGAAATTCTCATCTCCTGCTTGTATGGTTACTTTGCCATCATCAGTGAAATCAATAGAAGTACATGAGCTACCAAAAATAATGTTTACACCCATTTGGTTAAGAGAGTTGTGAAGTTGATCAACCAGGGTTTGAAGTCCTCCCTCCAAGGACCAGATACTCCATTTTTCATCCAAGGATCTTTGAACAAGAGGACTGACATCAGGGCCTGGTTTTGCTGAAAAGATATGAAATTAGGAAATTACATAAAATATGGTTGTCTCTGTAGCATTCTTACATAACATTATAGTAGGGTTCAGAGCCAGCCTCTCACCACGATCGATCATTTAGGATTGACTACTGGCAGGAAGAGAGGAAGCTAAATTTCTGTCTATTAGGCTGGCTGTTATGACTGGTTCATTACATGATGAACTGAACAGAGTTCTTATGTGTCTTTCAGATGAGACAATGAACCAAAGGCCCATCCAAGCACTTCAACCAGCTTCAAATGGATGTAGAAGACTGAAGTTGTGCCTGCTAAGTCACTGTTGTGATTAACTTCTCATTTGCAACTAAAATTAATTTCATAATTTTGACACAGCCTATAAAATGCAACTAAAATTGAAACTATTGTCCAAAATGCAACTTCATTTTTCCCCCTTAATATCCAGCCCTGAGGCTGCAATAACCACAGCGTAATAACTTGCTAACAAACCATTCATGTATGTAAACTGTGTCAGCTATTCAAAGCAAAAAATGCCCAGTCTGACAAGTCCACACCCCACTGTTCATAGATAGAGCTGTAATTCAGCCTTTGAGTTGAAGTGTTGAAGCCTGCCACTATCCCTTTCCACTTTATTATTTTTTATTCTATCAGGAACAGAATATCACTACCAGATTTTCCCAGAAGTCCCCCCTTGACAATTGAAACCATAATTCATCTCCATGTCATACACAGCAGGGAATGCTGCTCTTAGACTCAGTAACCTTGCATCTCCAGCAAATATTCCTCGGCACATTGGATCACCAACATACTCAGCAAACTGAATGTTATCAGAAACTAACATCAATAACTGTATCAATAATATCAATAAGAACCCTCCCTATATTACAGCCATGGTTTATATATTACCTCCTTATTTAGTCGTCTGCTAAAAAAGCTGTAAACAGACTCATCAGTGTCAGTAACACGTCTCTTTACAAATGGTTCCTTGAGAAACGTTAGCAGCAGAGAGTTTGTGAACAAGGATGGAGTCTTGATTATGGAGCCAATACTACTGGGAAGTTTGTGGATTTTGCCACGAGAGTAGATAAACCTGTTTTTAGCTCCAACATGAGATGACGCACTGGGATTATCTTGTCTTGAAGTTGAAGCTCTGAGGCCTATGATCAAAGAAATCAGAGTTTTTCTATGGAAAGTGTAATAATGATACAGGGGTTCCAAGGAACACCATGCTGAGAATGTACAACTCTCTCACTCTCTGTCTCTGGAATTTGGTTCTCAGCTTTCTAGTAGGACCCAATCGTTACATAGTGTTCAAGCAGAGAATGAGTTTTGTTCTGCATGCAATGTTCCATACCTAACCACAGAGAGAAATTTCTTCCATAGTTGGGATAGAACGGATTTCAGATGACTGTCATGAGTAATTCGCAATTACTTTGTTATTACTCTTATACGTTTTCTTCTGATTGGTGTAATTACTTTGCGATTGGTTTCACTACAGTCATATGAAATCAGCTCTATTGATTCTTTCTGGAACACACAACTTTGCTAATGCGTGGAATACCTCAGAGCAAACCGTTTAGGAGCAAGTGACAAAAGAAGGAAGCCCGGGGGGGGGGGGGGGGGGGGGGGGGGGGGACGCCCTATATTCGAATGCTAGGGTGACCGTCTTATTTTTTAGGGGTTGAATCGGCGATCTGGTATTTTTTAGGGTTTGAAAATAAAAAACGGTATAGTAAAAAATAGGTATTTTTTAGGGGGGTCCTCATGCAAATAAGGTAGTGTTTTTTGAAAGTCGAGAGGATACATTTGATGTATATTAAATAAATGGCCAGAATAAAATTTAATCTGTCAAAATTGTTGGTATTTTTTAGGGTAATTTCAGACTGAGGGGTATTTTTAGGGTGGAAATTTTTTCCGACCAGGTATTTTTTAGGTCAAAATTCGAGTTTCCCGACGGTCACCCCTAGCATTTTAACCTTAGAGTCCCCCCCCCCCCCCCCCCCCCCCCCCCCCCCCTGGGAAGGAAGCCACGGTCGAACAAGACTGTTCATTTTGTTTTGCTAGTTGTCCACTGGTACCCAGGGTATGTGAATGCTAAATGATTGAATGGTTCCCCCTGTGCCACCCAGTGATTGGTATGATTGGAATGAGTGTCATTTTTCTTCAACATGCATGATTCTTTCCAGATCAATGTCTAACCTATTAGAACGATGCTAGAAGTTAGAGTCGTATACTTTAAGCTAAAGTATAAAACCAAATCTCACCAATTCTAGTGTTGTCCAACCAGGGGGTCCTGCCGGCCGTAGACTTCGAGGTCCTTGCTCAAAAATGGCGCCATTAGAACTAACTTTACTATGCATCCATCCTCCAAGTCGCGAACTAGCCTCTAGCACTGTTATGTCACTTGGATTGCTGTGGTTTTTAGCCAGGTAATATGCCGCTGATAAACCAGAAATGCCGCCTCCAACTACTGTTACTTTGGACGAAATCAACTTTGCGGTCGATCTAGTCGACATTTTGTTTCAATAGTTCCCGCTGAGATCTGTACACAGGTAACCCAAATGAAACCACAGGAAAACCAACCGTGAAGGGACAAAGACTCGCAAAGATTACAAAAGCGTGAATAAAACTGCGTCGGAAAAAGAAGAAGAATAAGAAGCAAATCAGTGCCTTTTATCTTGGTTTTATCTTGTTCGCGTTTTATGCACACACATTATTTCGACTCGTGGACACATTCGTGTATTTTTGGTAAGGAGACTGGGACGAGCTCATTTGCATACTGCAATTTCGTCCAAACAGAACGACGAAGTATTTGGTTCGCATGTGTCATTCAGAATGGTGGTAATTTTCCCCCCTGTTTTAGCCCATTCATAAAGGAACCATTGCGGAATGGTTAGCCTTAGTGTTGAACATGGTCAGGGGGTAAGTAAATTTGTTACTTCCATTTACAGATAAGCATTTCAAGCAGGAAAAGTTCGAGGTTTTCAGTTTCTAGCAACGCGAAGTCTCGTGACCGGTCGAATTGTTTCTTCATATTGTTTTCTTTTTCCCTTATTGAACTGTTGTGTATTTTCCAGAGAACATATCTTAACTTATAGCTTCTTTAATGCTCCTGAAATTGAATTTATCCGGGTTTTTTTTGTTAAACCAAAACACTATCGGTCTGTCTTATCTTTGTCACGTGTGTGGCCGAGATGACTGTTGTTTATTCCACGGTCGAAATAGCGTATTGTTAATTAAATACTGAACTAACTTAATATTTTGTACAATTTCATTCAGCCTGATATGCTATCCGTCTGGGTCTTTATTAATTCAATAAATTGTAGAATTGTTTGTGTAATATGCTAACATGGGTTTTCTGTGAGGTCTTGTTGCATAGACATTTTGAAAAGGTGTAGTAATTTTTCCATAGCTGTTTTGTTTATGCACGTTTTTCCCAGGGGTTACTGCAGGCTGTCAAAGGACAGTAATACGTGGAACAATATCATCTTGAATTTGCCTGTTAATCTTGTCCACAACTCTTTGACAATAGAACGATTCTCATAAAGTTTTATTTCATTGTTCTGCAATATTCTGTTTTATTCTATTTTCATTTTTTTTTTACTCTTATTCAGTTTAAGGGTATAGCTTTAGGAACTGTTATCTTTTTCTTCCTATTCCTTTACAGGGATACTTCTTTGGACGACAAGATTCAGCACCTGCTGTTACACCAACCACAAGGGAGGAAGACCTATCCCATGATGCTTCATCCCTTCGCACAGGGCTGATAACTGAGCCAGCCTTCCATCCTCTCTCAACTGCTTGGGTGGCTATCTGCTTACTAGTTCTCTTGGTGAGAAATGCTCTATAGCCATTTTAGTAATGTTAAATATTAAAAGCACTAGAGTTTTTATTGTAGGATTTTTATGTTTATTTGATTCATGATGATGTCAGGTCAGTATAAAATAATGACATCATGTTAATTTCAGTTTTTGCAGTGTTCTTCTAATGGATTTACACCTAGAATTATGATAGAGCGGATTTCAGATGACTGTTGTGAGTAATTCGCAATTACTTTGTAATTACTCCTATAGGTTTTATTCAGAATTCGTGGTATTACTTTGCGATTGGTTTCACTACAGTCATATCAAAACCACTCTATGTGCACCAGTGTTGGAAAAGGCATAAAATTATTTCTCTGAGTTCCACTCTGATTTGGTTATAATCTCCATTTCTGTTTTTCTTTTTAGATTGCCTATGCAATAACAATATTTGTACTGGACAATCTACACCTCAACTTTGACTGGATGCATTCAGGGCATGAGCCACTGTTTGACTTCATGGCAGTCATCCATGTTACTGTTTGGCTTATTGTATTTATTGCTGACAGATATTTGCAGCATGTTCATCATGTGTCCCAAGGTCTAGGGTACCTCAAGATGTTCAGAGAGACAAAGGAGATTAGAAGGATGCCTTACAATGTTCTTTGCTTGGGTATGATGTTCTGTTTTGCAATATCAAAACACTGTTATACCCCAACTTCTATTTGAAAGAGCAAAACACACATGGCCTCAAACCTGGACTAACTTTCCCAGGTAGCCACTTCCCAGGCAGCCACAATGTTTTTAAGCAGGTGGTTATTCAAAGAAAGTAGCCGGCCCAGTTTGGCTAAACACCCTTTTGAGTTTTTTGTTTTTATTTTCCAGGAAATGCAGTACTGTTAGTCATCACTGCTATATTTGGATATAGTGGCAAGACAGTACCAGGAATAAGAATGATACAAATACTACAGATCACATACATGCTGGAATTAGTTATTATATTTCCTGGACTAACATGGTATTTAGGTATGTTTTGGGTTATGATTTCTGTATTTTTTGTCATGTAACTGTTATAGTGCAATGCATGATTGTAACAAAATATCAGTGAGCTATAAAAACCTCATCTATTCCTCTTTTTCAGCATAATTTGTCCTTGAAGACATGACTAAAGGGAAAGCCAAGAAGTATCCACCATTTGATGAGTTTTGACTTGTTCCTTTTTTAAAGTTAAGGTAATAAAGTTCAACAAGGCCAAAACTCCACCGGATGCTGAGGATACAGACTTTCTGAATGGATTCGCAGGGACAGGATTATCTCACTCAATATCTGAAACAGGGTTCCGGTATGTCACACTCATTTTGCTCAGAAGCCTGAATTTTCAGTCGTCTTTTCTCCATATACTCCAACACTCGTTATAAATTAATTAATAATAATAACACTCCTTACAAATGTCCAGGAATTGCATGATTCTCAGGATCTTGAAAATGGATTCCGGTTTGTCCCTACCTACAATCTTTCTTTCATTACACATTTGCTAAAAATAGTTAATTCACTAATTCCAGTTCATGGAATTGGGTGTGTCCATTTTTGTGGGAAATGGAGACAAAAAAACAGAGGGATACTGAAACAAAGTGACACTAAGCTTGACATTTTTTAGTCCAGCTAATTTTGGTAATCCCATCTTAGTTCAAAAAAGGCCTTTCTGTCAAGATCACAGAAACAAGAACAGATAACATGAGGTGGAGGTCAATAATTTTTATTTCCTCATTGCTCAGTAGCCTGAATTTTCAGTCGTCTTTTCTCCCAACACATGTTAAGGAGAAAAAACGACTGAGCACTTCCAAAAACATGCCAAGCAATGATGTTATTCTCTGGATCTTGAAAATGCATTCCATTGGTTGATTTCTTCATGAGCTCTACCATGAATCTGCCTTTGAGTGTAGTTCGTGTGTCATCACTTTATGCATAGTGAGCTCATTGAGAAAATGACCAATAAATTGTAATGTGTGGTTCCAGAAATTATCAATTTACCTGATCATTTCCATACAAATACTGTATTTTTCCTTGGTTCAGAGGGGTCGGAAGGTCCCTTTCCAACACCCTTCCGTGGAGGGGGTATGGATATTTTCTGGAACCACACGATTCATTCTCATGTTCATTTGAATTATGCAATAATTACTGGGCACACTTTGGAAGCAAGCGTTCAGTTGTTTTTTTCTCCTACAACAAGCATTGGAGTATACATGTAGGGAGAAAATTCAGGCTAATTGCTCAAATGCTAAAATTAATGTTGATGAATTTGACATGTTTACAGTGATGGTGAATATCTAGATGAAATCCTAGAGAAGCAGGCAGATATGATTCGCTACCTACAACAACACAATGCAAATCTTGGACGAAGACTGATGAAAGTGATGCAGCAGCAACCTGGCAAGGGAACAAGCCCAAATGCACGGTCAGCCGCACCACATGAATTACAGGTGCCAAGATTAGAGCGCACATACACAAATTGAATAGCATGCTGTTTTGTTTCATAGAAAAATAACCTAAAGGATGCGTCTGTTTCAACCGGTTACCATGGAAACTTCACATACTTCGTTTCTTTGTTTTTGTTTACTTAAAAAATCAGTCTGATTTATCTTTGCCTTATCAAATTGTTCAGCCATCCTTGGGAACAATTTGAAAGAACAAATTTACAGACAAAGATTTATTACAGAAAATTAAAGTTCCACAGAGGTAATTAAAACCAAAAATTTTGTTAATCATCTCACAGTCACTCTGTTTTTTGGTTCAAAAACTCTGACACTCAACTAAAGGACTCTGTATGGAAGGGTATTTCATAGTTATTCAAAATATGATACTTTGTATAAAACGAGCTAGAGATTTATCTGCATTTTCCCTACCACCTGGGTTTCAGGGAAAAAAGCCTGAATCCTGAAACCCCAAAACAGTCATTTCCAACTATCCCCACAGTAGAGCTGGCTAGCAGGATAAAGAAACTATTGAAACTCAAAGGTTTTGGTTGTAATAATATTTAATATAACAGTGAATATATGTTTTGATAAACTGCATAGTCCTGGTGTTTGAGGGTAGATTGTATGCTCCTCCAGCATCTGTAATTCTTTGGAAAATGGCAGCAAATGTCTGATTGTAACTTTTACCTGTAATTACAAGGAAGGAGGTTGAGGTCCTACAGATTTTTTTTCTGGAACAGGAAATTATTAGAGTGGGATTAGGGCTGTTTAGGGACACATGGGAGTGGCCATTTTAAAAGGGAAATTCTAGGGAAGGAGGGTTGTTGGCTGATGTAGGAGGATTCTTTGTTTACAACTTGAGCTCATTAGCATAAGCAATATTCAGAATAAGACAGTTTGAGGAAGCTATAAAACCATGAGTTCTGAATATCAATAGAGGACTGTAAATGAAACATAAATTGGAAAGTTTCAACCTGATATCTCAAATTCTAAGCATGTTGTGCAGCGGTCCATTAAAAGGAAACATGTGAGCTAATGAGCGTTTTGCCCCAATAATTTCACACAATTTTGATAAGCTACAACTTAGCCTGAAAAATGATATGGAAACAGGTCAAGACTTTTTTAAGAATAAAAAATGAACTTATTTTTGAAGCTAGATGCAGCGTTTTATTATTTTGTGAATGTAAACAAATACATCACCAAGGACCATCCTGTAGGGAAACATGGAGCTTACAAGCAAGTGTTGTCTGCTATATATAAGTGTTCTTATTATTAAAAAGACACATTGAAATTAGTATAATTTGGTATTTTGAAACGGTTTCCAATGCTTCAGGCACTCTTGATTCTTACTTTAGTGGATGTAGGAGTTTCAGAAAAAAGGGGGATAGTGAAAACTAGTCATAACATCAAAAGTGTTGCAAATTTCCTTCAGCACTCAATACAGTGAATGTATTGGAAAATCTCACGAAAAGCCCCCTCGAAACAATCTCAAAATGTCAGCTTTTCGTGATTTAATCCAACATGCTCTTTTTACTTATTTTTCGTTTTCAATGGATTTTAAATGCCACAGTATCCACTTACTCCCTGGCGTTCTGGGTGGGTTTCCTGTGGTTAGGTAGGAGTTGTAGCCCAGTCCTCGTGCTTCCCTTCGGCTTATCTCCTACCACAGGGAACCCGCTCAAATTGTCGTGTACCACCTGTAAAGTGAAAAAAACTCAAAGCAAAGTGTCTTCTTCACCAAGTGTAGAATACATGTAATGTAAGCCTGGCATTCTGGCAACAAACAGGTTTATGAAACAAAAAGTGTCCAGTGAAGCGTGATTTTGTGGTTTACTGTACATCTTCAATACAAGCCGCATATTGTACATTATAAAGGTATTAAAAACTATGTTTTTAATATTCCCTATAGTTTGTTTATCTGTTCGGATTTGCTAGCTGAGAATCTGAGGATCCGAAAATTATAGGGATTAAAAAAGGTTTTTTTTATGCCATTAGTGTCCCAAATTCTGGTCGACCTTTTTACATGTGGATTTTGCCAAACATTTCTTCTGTGAGAAGAAAACGTGTCGAGCTTTTTACCGACAAATTTCGTTGGGTGACTGCCCAAACCAATCGCAACGTGATTACTACAATTCTCCAATTCGCGCGTTCAACCCGTGATTCGAATACTAGAAATAGTCATCTGAGTCATTTGCATTGAATCCGTGCAGTGCAATTGTTCATTTTTATCCTGGGAACGGCTCATGATTAGATCGGCTATGTCCTATGCCTTTTCGTTTAGTTAAGACAGCTTGCAGTCCCTTCTTTGGCGAACGTCCGTGAAAATGACACGAAAACGAGCGTGTGAAAAACGAGCGCCGATGGCTTGAATTACCGAAGGCACGTTTAGTTTGTCGACACGAATGTGAACTTCGCTCTACAGTAAATGTTTTCTAACGGATAAAGACATGCCAGAAATCACCGCTAACGGGAGAGGAATTCGCGTCATTATCATCGTCGCATAACTCAGGCGGACTAAGAAACCTCCAGTGGTACGTGTGCGCTACAAAGAACGTATGGTCGTACATCATGTTCTGGTTAACCCTGTTCTTGTGTCCCCAAAGGCCTCTGCTATGATCCCACATGCTGCATTGTGATGCGAGGAAAGAATTATCATCCGAGGCGGGTTCGAATGAGTTGCACGACGCAGGTCTGGTATTCGTTTTGCCTGTAAAGTAATCCACTACTGCTTTCCCGTTGGCGTCCGGTTTGGTGACGATGTGGATTTTTCGTCCTCGGTTGGACTTGTAGCAGATGAATCTGATCTGAGTAAATGAGATAAGGTCTTGGGCAGTCCCTAGAGCGGATCTTGAAATACCTGCAAAGGGAAACAATGCGAGGGGTAACTATTAGTCCACCGAGACGAAATCGAGGTGACTATTCGCCAATAATCACGGAACCTGAGGCAACTAATTGTTTTAGTATAATTTCTCAAGTGATTCATAAGGTTTTTAGACAAAACATCTCGCTTTTGTTGAATTTTTTCACGATATAACAAAACTCGCGGGCGCACTCCCGATCCTTTCAAAGCAAGAGAAAACAAACCTCTCGACAAATCAGCGCGCGAAAATTCTTATAAATACTTTTTGTTTTTAGCATTATTGCTCTAGTGGTTCATAAAGTTTTTAGACAAAAAAAGTTGTTTTTGTTGGATTTTTTCACGATCATTACCAATCAGCGCGCGGAAATTCTTATAATCTTGTGAGCCAATAAATCAGCTGGATTCAACTTCATTCAACATTTGTTGGATCAGCATTGTTGAGGTGCCAAACCAAAAAGCCTCGTTGGAGTTTAAATTTCGTGTTCAGTGCGCATGCGATTTTAGTCCGAATCTTTTGTTTAACTTCTCTTTGTTCTTGTTAAACAATAGAAATCAAGAAATTCAAATTCCTAAAAACTAAAAATTCTAACTAGGCTGTTTAAACTTTTGTCGAACGTTATCCACTGCCAATCACATCGTAGTTGTCCCCCAGCAAAGTAAAACTTTAAGTGTCAACATGTGGGGAAAATCCTGTTTCACCCCCCCCCCCCCCCCCCCCCCCTAAAGAAAGAATAACCAAGGTTTGCCCCCACTCAAAAATTTATAGCTACGGCCCTTGAATTTTCATTAACAAGGTGTTCAGTTGGTTGCTTGGTTGGTTAATATTTGCTTTTCATTTCGCTTTCATTTACCTGTGTACCCATTTGAGCAGTTCGCGATCTCGCGAAAGATGTTTGTAATTGTGAGTGGTCGAGAATCGGTATTCACTGTGAAGTTGACGATGAGCAGCCAGCCGCCTGAATTCGAGAGAAAACACGTCTTGTAAAGAAAATTTAGTAATTACTACAAATGCCGACGACAGATTATTCTTCCGAGCAAAGCACCATACATAAGGAAAAGTGGTATCAGCGTATAACTAGACACTTTTTTTTGGCATTTTTATGACGTCACGTGACTTTGATATTAGATAGCTTTTAACCCAAAGAAAATGTTTTTCAAGTTTGGTCACTATTAGAGCTTTCTTTCCTGAGACTATATCTTTTTTTTCTTTTTCCTTCCTGAAAAAAAAAAAACAAATGTGGTCACTTTAACTCCCAGATAAGGCGAGAATATCCGCGCGCCCCACATATGGAATGCCTCCGAAAGTTGGGAGAATAGCATCAGAGCACAACGTTCTATGACTTTATCGGCGAAAAAGAGCACGCATAGATTTTGACCAATCAGAGCGCGCGTTATATCGTAGCTTTATTATAAATAGCCTTACCGCCTAGCACCATCATGTCACAGTATGCTTTGAATGGATTCCCAGAATCCTCAGGATCAATATAGTATAGTCCGTCTGGTCCGGCATCTCCGTTGTCCGAAATCTCCTTGCAGGATTTAGCGGGTCTTGAAATCATCCAGCCGAGCTTGGCTGTTGAAAATGTTTCATTAAAATGACACACAAAGTTTTGGGTTTCCATAAGGTCGTGTCGGTCGTCCCAGTCTCGCCTTATGTAAGGAGTCGCTCCGGGATCCAGCTAAATTTGAGGTTTGGAATCCAGAGTATGGGATCAGGGATCTAGAGTGTGAGATCCGGGATCCAGAGGTGTGGGATCCGAGATCCAGAGTGTGGGATCCGGGATCCAGAGCATGGGATCTAGGATCCATGGGTCGGGATCCGGGATCCAAGGACTGGGATCCGGGATCCAAAACGTTTGTGGATCCCTTTACATGGGACGACCGACCGTTAAAGCGCCACTAGCACCTAATTTGCACTTATCTAAAATTCCATCAAATTCGGCACAAGTACTAGACATCATGCTCTTTAACACTACTCCATTTATTTTGCCAGAGGTTGAAAGGAAAATAGGATATTTTTCTAATGAGATCGATGAGGTCCACAAATTCTGACCCCCAAGATACACCCAGGGAGTCCGAACTGCAGATCTTAAAAATGCGTCTTTTTCCCACTTTTTAGTGCATCTCTCCAAAATATAAGTTGGACTGTAATATGTTTTCTCCCGTTTTAGTCGTCGTATTTTGCACCAGTTTTAGCTGAATAGATTTCGTATATGCAGGTGAATTCCCTGTCCATAATCTGTTGGATTGAAGGCTAATCCGAACGCCTGTTCAATACAAGCTTTTGAAGACGCCGAAAATTTTTTCCAAAGTTCTCTCAGTTAGTCGTGCTTCTCTAAACTACGGTCCTTTGGTTTGACTTGACTGTATCTTTCATGAAAATTTGGATCAATAAATCTTGAATGATAGGTTTTAAACAACTTAGCCGATTTTGTCAATTCACGGTTGTAGTAAAAGTATTCCCGAAAGGGGACCCTCGTCCTCCCTAAATCCGGCCATAGCACATGCTCGACTCATTGGATTTTTCGCGATTTACTATTTGAAAGTATTATATCGATTCTGCCATTGTATAGAATAGAGCAGATTTCAGATCACTATCGTGAAAGTAAACGCAATTGTGCAATCACTAGCCAATCAGAAACAAGAGTAATTACAACTTACTGCTGAATGGTTTCCAGCCCAGCCAATCAGGAGCCGAACCAATTGGCTAGTAATTCCTTGCTTGTAATTAGTTCGCAATGTGATTGGTTGATAGAAATAAGCAGCCAATGAGAAAGCAAACCAATTGCAAACACGACGGTCATCTGAAATCCGCTCTAAGACTTCTAACCTGTGTCGCAATTCATCCCCTTATATTCTGGTCTGCATTGGCATGAGTACATATTGGAGCTGTCGGATGCGTTATATACAGTAAGGCAGGTCCCATCAAACGAACAAGGATTCGGAATACACGGCTCCTGTGATATCAGAAATAGAATTTGTAATAAGCCTAGCTGGAGTTTAAATTTCGTATTTAGTGCGCATGCGACTTTAGTCCGAATTTCTTCATTCTCGAGCCCAGAGCTTTTCGGCTAGTTACCTCGCGGGGGAGGCTCTGGTGACAGCCATTGACGCATGCGCGAGATATGATGCAGAGCCCAACCTCGTACCCAGAGCCCGTCATATTTTGGCCAGCGGCAAGATTCAGGGCCCTGGGGGAATCCGATTTGTGAGCATGCGTGGTAGGTCAAAAACGTAACGAACTTTCATACAACAATCAAACCGGAAACCCAGAATCTGGGTTTTAAAAAAATCGATTCCCCCAGAGCCCTGAATCTTTGCCGCTGGCCAAAAGATGACGGGCTCTGGGTACGAGATTGGCAGAGCCCTTGAGAGAAACAATTTTCTGCGCATGCTCCAACGTCAGCGAAGGCCCTCAAATGGATGTCCCCATAGCCTCCCCTGCGAGCAGACGAGTCGGGGAGCTCTGGGTACGAGAATAAATTTCGTGATTTCTTTTGTTTAACGAGAATAAAGAGAAGTTTAACAAAAGATTCGGACTAAAATTGCATGCGCTCTGAACACGAAATGTAAACTCTAACTAGTTATTTCGATTACATCATTTAATTTGCGTTTGGTTGGAAACGATAAAAGATACAGGATACAAGTTGGAAGATACCCGAACCGATACTCGTTTTGCCTTGACAATTAGACTTCTAAAGGGAGAGAAAAGTTTAAGACTCGAAAAGCGCGCGACATGTGTTGGGCGACGCAAAATGAAGGTAGTGCGCGCACAGAACCCATAACATCTTGTGGTTTCCTGTACGCCCGCTTTTCAGCCATTCTGCGCCCACTATTCGCTCAAGTTTCTTTCCCTCTTCCTTTACGAATTTTTGGCGATATCAAAGGGGTTGTTTTGCAGTCTGCTTGATGGAGAGCTTACTAATTTTAATAACTTGATTATTCAAGGTGTTCCCCGCTGCTCGATTTTGGGCCCCCTGCAGTTACCTTGTGATTGAAAGCGAGTCTTCTTCCGTGGGTAAAGTTTTCTCTACACACAACCTGGTCCCATTTTATAGTCCCATTCTAGGGTGTTCTACAAGGATTCAGTCTCGGTCCTTACCTTTCCGAAATACGAAACCTCGTCATCCTCTCGGTAGTCCTCAAAGGCGTTGTTTTTATTTCTCCTGCTTATTTCACAAACACCCTTATCGTCAACCACTTTGTAGTTAAATGATTGACAGCCATCTGCGCTTGCGCACTTGAATGCGCAGGCCAAGCTGTCTTTTGCAGAATACATTGCAATCACGTGATTCTTCAACACTGTACCTACATAAGCAAACCCTTGCTGAGATTATTATAATAAAATGTATTGAATAGTCAAGGTTCGAGTTCTTGGTAGATCCTTCATATATGGTACACTATCAGACTCGTACCCGTCGCTAGGTCGTCAAATCAGTCGTCAAATAACTGCTTTGCTGCTCTCTAGTAGAAAAGTCGAGGAACGCAGGGGATTATGGGAAGGATTAGCGCGGCGCGCAATGCATTGTGGGAAGGGCGACACAATCCATTGCGCGCCTTGCGAAATCTTCCCACAATGCATTGCGCGCCGCGCTAATCCTTCCCATAATCCCCTGCGTTCCTCGACTTTTCTACTAAGCGACGGGTACGAGTCTGTGTACACTATAGTGTCTTCCGTATAAATATCTCCCATGTCTTATAGAATTATACAGAAGGACAGTATACTCTACCATATATGAAGGATCTAGGGAATTCTTTGCTCTACCGCTGAATAGGCATCAGTGGCGCATAAATACAGTGGGAGCCTCAGTTTGAAGTTGAAAAAGTTGCGAATACCCATGAGAAACTGATGAAGCTTGAATTGAGACAATAGACAAACTTGAGAAACTTTTCGGAATCGAAACGTTGGTATTCGCAAGTTTACCTAAATTCCATGTGGAGGGTGTCTTACTCAAAGGAGGTCCATTTCGATAAAAAATTAAAATATAGACATGAACATATCTCCAGGCCTTAATATTATTGATATAGAATTTGAATTATTTAGATAATATAATTATTATTTACAATACAATTCAGGGAAGGGTGCATTTAATTCTGTAAAGAACAACTTGGGACTAAATTGCCTCTGATTAGTTGAAAAACAAGCTAAATTGGAAATTTCTGTGGCATATAAATCGACTAGCGTATAGTCACCGGAGTAATATTTTTCGCGTGGACACCGTCGAAAATCAATAAATGAATTGCTAACGCAGTGTTTAAAAGCTCTGAAATTTGTCGTAGTTACGTATGTTACCTTTGGCATATGATGGTCAGAATATAAATTCTGATAGATTTATTATTGTTCATCTTGTGAAAACCATTGTCTAAGCATAAATTAAATTAAGTAAAAAACGAATTCAAACCGGTTCCCCCAAGCGCAATTTCTTGGGACTTTCAGTACGCTGCTCGAAATGGTTTTAGAACTAAGTTTTCTTTAAAAAACATCTACTGTGCAATTAGTTCTACAATGATTCGGCCTCTCTGATCGTAGGTTGACTAAACTACCAGCCTTACAGTATTTGGGAATTCAAATTAGCAATTACGATTTGGCAAGGAGACAGCACAGCGGTTGGTTGACCGGATAAAAAAAATAATTTTCGGGAAACGAGGAGGAAGAAATTTTCAAAAATGATCGAGATGCATTTCATAAAAAGGTGCAATTGTGCGACATTGAATGCTTCGTTGATGTGAAAATTTCATTCCATATAATTGTCACATAGTTTTTTAAAAAAGAATCGTTGAGAATAGGAGAAACAGATGACGTCACACTAATTAAACCCTCAGACAAGCAAATACACGTTTCTCCCATTATCTCAGTTTTCTCTAAAGAACGATACAAAATGAATTGGTAAACTTAGTTCCACTCATTATAGCAGAGCCTGTATGTACTCCTACCCTGGCTCGTATTTCGAGCGCGCGCGATCCTTCTGAATGGGATTTCAGAGTGAATGTTTGTCTGAGTCTCGTGATCTAATTTTAGACTGTGCGCACCGTGCGCTATTGGGCAAGGAGACAGCACCGCGGCTGGTTGGCACGAATTACGAACCATTGAGTTATTACAACAGAAAAAAAAGATTTTCGGGAAACGCCGAGGTGGAAATTTTCGAAAACGATCAGATGCATTTCATAAAAGGTACACTTGTGGTAATAGTGCAACATTCGAATGCTTCGTGGCTTTGAAAATGTCATATACAGTAAAAACCCGCGTATAAGAACCTGGGTTTTAAGAACCTGATAGTCTGAAATTTTCATATTAAGGTTCTTATCAGTGGAGTTGCTGTTAAGGTGTATAGGTAGAAACTGCTGAATTAAGATCATCGTCTGATTACATTTAAAAGTAACTTCAATGTTATACAGAGATAACACTACTTTTTTCTTTCAAGAGTAAGTACAATGTTGAATTTCTATTTGTGTTTACCATTCAAATAATTCCTCAAGAACCTATTTTAAGAACCTTGCTAGCCTAAATTTGCTTCATGTACCATTTATATAAGAACCTGTTTAGACTAAATTAAAAAGTCCAGGTTCTTATACGCGGGTTTTTACTGTAGTTTATTAAAATGGAATCGATGAGCATAGGGGAAACAATAATACGAACTCGATTTACTGTTTACCTTTTTCTATACCTAGTGTCACCTCTTTGCTGTTCTTCTATTTACCGAAAGTGTTTCTCCCTTAACTGTTTTTTTTCCTACTACAGACAGAAAGCACTATAATTATTCATTCTTCTTACAAAACGGAAGAAATTATATATAAAAACACGTAACTTATATCAAAGTTGATTCTGAGAAAAAAATCAGTTAGACAATGCGAAAAACGCATTTCTTACCTTCTGTTTTTGAGAAAGTCCCCTCCAGAAAGTTTTCATCGCTTGTACATTGATGCGTAACAAATATCATCCCAAATACCAGCAACCGAAAAAGCACTCTGAACTCCATCTGAGCTCTTGGAACGATATAAACTCTGGTGGATACTATTTTTGTAGCTGTATTGTAAGGTGAAACTAGAATCAGTGTAGTTGAAAATTCAGAAATAAGATTTTAAAAAGAAACGAACCCCGAATTTTAGTAGACACCTTTTTCTTTCGTCTTCCCGAGATTATTTCGTAATCTACTTATAATTAGCACACTGTAGACATAAATTTCTGTTGAAACCATCTGGTGATTATGAGAAAGCTAGAAAACACTATTGGAAGAACAATCTCTTTGTATTCCGGGAAAAATTAATAAAGGTTGCAGCACCTGCGCAAGATTTAGGTAAGATGATCCTGAATCCCACACAATGTATCTCCCGTCAAGATGATACTGAATTAACGGAAATTGTTTGCATGGCGAAATTGAAATTGCGATATTATTCGCTGCTTTTAATTAAGCCCGATTTGTCTACCACGCACTGCCATGCAACAAATTATCTTTCATGTGGCACAAAACTGGCGACGCAGCGCGACGTGATATCAATCATTATTATACATTGCACTCACTATCTCGATTCTGATTGGCTAAAAAAGCGCGATTTACTTTGGGAATCACGCACTTTGAGGGTCTCCAAGAATCAGCATGCTGATTCTTGAAGAATCAGCTAGCTGATTCTTGATCCGACGCGCGCAATGCATAATGGGACTAGAGCACTTGAATGTTTTCCCTTATCTAACAAGGCGCTTGTGTAAAAGAAATTGCTTGACAGAAAAAAAAGTATTTTTACTGAGTCAATGTATAATAAAACAATTATTGAATTCGTTACGGCCTCACCTGATTCCACCTGTCTCGACTGGAAATCACAAAAAACTCATCCAATAATTGCTTAAAGTCTTTCCGCTGATTTGTAGTTACCCTGTAATTTCTTTCACGCGTGCATGCTGGGCCCTATTTGAAATTATGAAATTTCTTGGGCCCGAAAAACTTTGCCTTATGCAAAGTTATGCAGGGATTTGGCGAATCTCTCAGGTGCCAGACAAACTGGGGTGAAAAACAATTCATTTTCGAGTGAGAAGCTGCTCCATTTTGCTGGTGCTTGTTTGTAGATTTTGCTGCTTGAATGAAAATGAAAATTTCTTTTTTGGGGGTGTAAACGCTTCAAATGTCAATTACTAGGAAGTTCTAGCCTGTTTAAATCAGAGCTGTAATCTATTAACATTGCAAAAAACGTTTTCGTTACCGAGATTTCTCGGGTTGTTCAGAAATTCCTTCAGCAAGTCACGTGATCTTATGCTGATTTCCTATTGGTCCAATCTCTTTATCCAGAGCCTTTGTTCATCTGAACTAAAAGAAGGACGATATTTTGGGTAGATCCTTCATATATGGTACAATATAGTGTCCTCCGTATAATTATCTCCCATGTCTCTGTCATGTCTTATAGAACGAGAGGATATACGGAAGGACACAGTGTACCACAGTGTACGACCGTGGCCTCTTGAACGAGATTACTATGTAGCACGTTTCACAGCGGCGTAGCCAGGAATTTCTGAAGGGGGGCGGGGCGGATAGTGAAAACATGGGACGAAAATGCTCAAATTTCCTCCAGCAAATACAGTAAATGTATGGGAAAATCTCCCGAGAAAGGGGGGCCCCGGCCCCCCCTGGCTACGCCCCTGCTTCAGTTTCCACTTCCAATGTGGATTAATAATCTATTACTAATACTACAAGTAAAAAAGGTTTACGCGTTCGTAGTGTGAGTAACATAGGCTTTAAGGAAAGGGGAGGGGAAGAAAGGAGAGTAAAGGAAAGCTTCTCCATTCCTTCTGTCCCTTTTTCCCTCATAACGTTACCGTGTATAGGCATTTCTTTGTAGGAAAAGAAAACACCGAGAAACTCTTGCTATGATATAAATTGCACTAAAGTTTATACTCGTGCCCCTAGACAGGGACGTCACCTTGGATATGTCCTACTCCCCAAAGCAAAGGGTTCCCGTTTCTTGCTCGTAGTGCGTATTCCGTGAATGGCACACGGCTATAATATATGACCCGACTTCGGGTTCCGCATCCCTGTCACTGGCCCAGAGTTCAGGCAAATATAAGAGCACCCGTTAAATGTTCAGGCCCTGTGGGTGGACCGCCAAATCACAAGTAGAATAGCTCCAAAGCTGCAAGTTTGTTCATGACGACACCACGTCGCACCACAGGGTTCCCAGGTTCTCATAACGACCACAGGGCTCCCATATCATTACGTTGAAGCCAAACTAGGCTCGGTTTCCATTGGGGGGTTCGATATGCCCGCGATCCTCTCCCCTTCAGTAGAGGACACTACATCGCACCACAGGGTTCCCGGGTTATAATACGAACGACCGCAGGGCACCCATATCATCAACATCAGTTGAAGCCCAACTACTGTCTTAGTTTACAACCGGTGGGGTTTCCAGTCTGTCTGCGATCCTTCCCCTTCAGTAGAGGAGCCAAGCAAACGCACGCGACGTTGGAACTGAGCCTAACTACTGTAGATATGCAAATGTATAGCGTTCCTTCTCAATTCTAGCCGATGGCTTGATGTGCTGTTTGTTATGGCCGAGAACTCCAGCTCGTCCTCAAAGGTCCAGTTTGACCGGCTTGCCTGCTCGAATCCCAGCTCATTGATATCAGAGTCGCTCTTGACCACATCCACTTTGCGTTTTCGTGCCAGGTTCCTCCGTACCTGACTTGTGGTGCCGTTACGGAGGGGTGGCAAGCTGGGATGACGGGAAGATTTCACTTGCAACAACTGAAGGACAGTGCGACGAAACCTGAAACAGGGCACCAAGGATTTTTTTTATTAAAATCGTGTTAAAAAGTATCTTCTTGCACAGATGTCTTAGAACAACTTTGTTGCAATAGCTTTTGCAGAACAAGTTTGTCAACGACAGCTGCGACATATGCATGAGTTCTTGTGTTTTTTTTTTTGCGTTCTTTGCTTAACAAGCAGTGTAGCGTATGTGTTTTATGTTGTCATTTTTCCGGAGAGGCAATTTGGGGTTCTCAAAATTTATTGTAATTGCATCAAGTACGAGGGAACAAATTCCCTTTGATATAAAATTTTCCTCCTACGTATCATTATTTTAAAGACAGCTGAAATTGCACTTTCTCCAATCATAGCCAAGGTTACTAGCAATATGTATCACATGTCTTTATGATGTGTATTTTATAGATAAATTAATCACAATACGACGAGTGAATTCCACGGTAAATTTCACGCGAAAAAACGTCCGCATTAGCCGTATTCACACTAGAGACGGAAAACTTCTCGTTTCTCGTCAGAAAGAGTTCCTGCTTTATGTCAATTCTGCTCAGAAACACTTGCTTGTTATCTGTCTAAACTTTCTCCTTCAAAAACAGTGTTTCACGTGATCACTGTAGAACAGGGAACCATATTTAAGGCGAGAAACTCGTCTCAGACGGGAAACTCGTCTCTAGTGCGAATACAGCTAATGAGTGCGATATCGTTTAAGTGAAATTTAACGCGGAATTCACGAGTTGAGTGATATTTTTTTCTGGAATCCCATAGCAAAGTTTTGATATTACTTTAGTGAAATGATTCGCGCTTTGAGCTTTCTTTGCACGCGGCTTTCAACCATTGAATTACACGTTAAATCTCACTCGCTTTAAGCCAATCAACGCGCGTATAAATTGGGCTATGAGATTCTCTCTTTAATTCAATTTCAAAACTCTATTCTGACTATTTTATACTGATAACTTAAAATTACGGACTAAGCAACTCGAAAGCTTTTTTTAGCTCTTTTCACCACTACGCACATACCAAAAATACTCTGAATTATATTACTTCTCGTTTTCCTTTCCCAAAATTTATATGTATATGAAGCTAACTAGTGCAAAATATAATGAATCTTGAATCTTTTCATTCCCGTTCAGCCACATGCATTGTCAAGTGTGCGCGGGAATAATGCAGCGTGATCTACAAATAACTCGAGGTGGAGAGATCTCAGTCATATAGCTACAGATTACAGGGACAATCCTATAACTCTTGGGAATTTTAGAGAATGGTCGGGAATCGGGAGTTCGACCGTGTTTTCCGGGAAAGAGCAAATCAAAACGAAGGCGGCTGATTTTTATGCTCGGGAGAAGTTGGGAAAAGGCGGAAAATGTTACTTCTATGGGTGAGAAACGCTGCGAATCAAAGTAGACTTCTTCGTATTTTCACGCGCCAAAGAAGGGATTGCTGCGCCGCCACCGACAGACGTTTGCCAAAAAAGGGACTGCAAGCAGACTAGAATCAAAAAAACTCCTGCAAACTAGTGGCCGATTGTATTGTTTATACGACTTCTCAAAATAGTGTGTTGCTGAAATACGGTGAATCTGAAAAAAGTCGGGAGCAAGGAACACTTTTTCGGGAAAGCTTGAACACATTTCGGGACAACTAAAAATGAACTCACTGCTCAAACAGCCGTTCTTAGGAATGTTACGTATACCCCGGTGTAGATTGCCCGCTCCTAGTGATCAGATCCTGAAAAGAGGGATTTTTTTTTTGTTTCTCTTGGCGTGGCCTAAAGCTACTAGGACCGAGTAAACTAGGACACACGTATCGCGCAACATTTGTGCCCTGCATGTTTCCTTGAGTGACTAAACTGGGAAACATCGCACGCGTGTGTCTCGGAAACACAAAATGTTTCTTGTCTGGCGAAGAAACATTTCTCTGTGTCCCGGCTACAAAATTTGTCGCATGCAACAATGTTTTTCGCGTGGCTAGACTGGGAAACATGGGGGAAACATGTGTCCGTCTACAATGTTGCGCGCTACATGTGTCGTAGTTTAGCCATGGCTGAACGATACGATGTGCAAGCTCACTTACCCTGCGTTTAACACAAAGTATATTAACGGAATACCAAGTATGCTCATCTTAGCAATCAAAGTTGGAATAAAGGTGACCCCCTCTGTTTCCAGCAAATGTGCACCTCCAAAGACAGCCACCAGTACACAGACACAGTACGGGAGCCATGTGACCACGTACGCAAACACCGATACAGCTACCACCTTAGTGACGCCCTTGTACGCATTCTGAACTCGGGAATGCCCTGGTCGATCGTGTGTACCGCGCGCGCTACGGCTCAGGCCTCGCCGGATATTGGACAAGTAATAAAGACATGCGCTTATGGGAAGAATGAACGATATTACGACTAGCATCAAGGCGTAAGTCATGTCCGCGCTGTCCCGGGGACGCCAGTTTGGCGCGCAGTTGGTTTGGCCTGCCTCTTGAGTCATGGACGTGACCCCTGTGAGAGGAGGAAGCATGACAAGCACTGTGAGAAGCCATACAATCACGAGGGAGCTGAGCGCGCTTTTGTGCGAGGCCGGTTTGGATGTCTTAACGTCGACGCGTGACACGACGTGGTGAACTTTTCGAACGACGCACGTGAGAGTGTAGAGCGTGGATATGGTCGTCAGCCCTCCGATGAAGCCCTCCATCCGGCAGAACGCGTCCGAGAAGAGCCACTTGTGCGCTAGAGAGTTCGCGAACGTCATGGGTAGCGAGATGACGATCATAGTAGTGTTCGCTATTGCGATGCTGAAGATGTAAGGGGTCAGGACTCGCTCTCGGTTGCCTCGGTATCGATGTAGAGAATAGAACAAGAGCGCGTGCACGAATAAACCGAAGAGGAAGAGAACGAAGATCGCGGCCGCGTATACGTTATACGCATTTGTACTCGGATAATCCATCACCGAGTCATCTGCTGTCATTTTGCTTTATATTCTAGACTGCCACTTGTGCGTTTCTTTCTAGAAAGTCCAGTGAATCCCTATCTTTCCAAGAGTAGCGTATATAAAATTAGTATTCAAAATGTTTAGAGCACAGAGTCGCTTCATTCACAAGCGCGCACCAAATCAAACTGGATATTAGCGAGAGTGCATCTCAATAAATAGAAGTAGACATAAGGCGCGTGCGGCGAGTGACCATTTAATGGTTTTAAGACAATCATTGGCACCCACAAATGGTCCCAACTCACCTATCCCAACTCACCTATTTATCATTTCTGCGATTGCTTTCAACATACAAAAACATTGTTTAACATATTTATTTAGAAATGAAATAACCACTTAATAGCGCACCGGACATAGTCAATTGAAAGACGGTCGTGGAAGAAGCTATCAAATAATTAGGGTCGAATGGCGGTCAAGCTTTTGAAGCTCTCGTCCACAGCATGCGTAATGTTTACATATATTAAGGAAACGGAGCACACTTTCCCTTCTGAATGGCCTGACGGAGGGTGACTTTTTTATATCAAATGCCGGAGGGTATGGAATTCAATTTTCTGCTGGCCGAACGCGCCGATTTTTCGCTCGAAAATTGTAAAACAATGTATTGTCGGGTGCCGCCTATAAACTGCTTGCAACCCCTTCTTCGGCGAACGTCCGTAAATCCAGGGAAATGTTTTTTAACCCTGTAAACAAATCGAAGCGCGCCGCGGGTAAAAAAACATTTCCTGGATTTACGGACGTTCGCCGAAGAAGGGGCTGCAAGCAGTCTAGTGTCACCTAAAGAGTTCAAGATAAATAAGCTTTCTGAGGCAGCCGCGTAAAATCTCTTGATTGATTGAAAAGAAATTTAGGTGATCTTTTTAGTGCTTGGTTGCTCGTGCTTTTTTCATAGATTGAATTATCGAAATCAAAATAAATGCGACCGAACAAAGCCTATTCCTGTCGCCGAAAAGCGACAAATTCAATATTGACATTCCTCGTTTCTTCGTGAAATCGAATGGGACCGGGGATACCAGATTCGATTCTCACGAATTTCGAAAGATAACGGCCAATAACAAAGCTCAAGGTCATTTACTGCGATTTTCATAATTCTGCGAACTCACACTTGACATTTCCGAACTCAAAACTGCGTTTTGGCTTCCATCAATCAAACCTTAAGTCCACGCATGTTTTCTGAGCTTGGTTATGCGCATTTTACAGTGAAAATTTCTGTTTTGAAGCCTAACCCCTATCAGTTCACACGATCTATCAAAGCCTCCGTGAAATCACCCAGAGTTGTTGAATCGTTTGATTGACGGAAGCCAAACCGCGGTTTGTTGGTCGGTGTAGAGTTCGCAGAATTATGAAAATCGTAGTAAAATATATGATTTAATCTAGTGGCTTCGCGCTTCCGACATTTGGCGCGCAATTGTGCGAATCACTTTCACGAGGTTTTTATTAGATTTGGCTCTCACTGACCTTCCCAATTCTTATTACGGAAGTTAAAACTGTGCATGTAATGTCTAGTGGAGATCATTTACCAATGCACGGGTTCTTTGTGGTATCGTTATAAAAGTTCGTGCTGTTTTTAAACGATATGTGACAGCGGTCATGCAGAAGGCTTTCTTGCGTACTTTCGTACTCTTCTGGTGATTCATCTGCCCATACATTTTCGCTTGTTTTTCCGTAATAGCCAAATGCTCACAAAAAAAGCTTCAAATGGAGGCTCTCTCCATGTTGAAATACATTTACTGTAATTTAGGCTGCATTCATTATGTATACTACAGGGGGGGGGGGGGGCAGAGGAATTTTTTTTGACAATGCAAAATTTTCAGATCCCCCCAAGGCACAACATATTTTTTACGAATCCCCCTCTTGGTCAAAAGGAAAAAACATGCCCCCCCCCCCCCCCCCCCCCCAATCACCCCGGAGACAATTTTTCCAATTCTATTTATATCAATTTTACATTTTTTCAAAAAATAAAGACCAAGGCTCAATGATAAAAAATACAAAGCGTAAAAATGCAAATAAAAATCCTAGGTGGCTTTACTTTTTTGTGTCGGTAGTGACTTTCTACCAAGTGATCTGGTGCGCTCCTCGATTGGAGCCTTACTACACATAGGCTGAGTATCATTTATTTTGTATTTAATTGTTTGGTATGTTTTCCGTTGTGCGCGCGAAGCCCGCCGCAATTTTGACAATGAAGCTACAAGACTATTAATCAAAAGTCCAAAGGCGTTTTTGTCTGGCAGACGAAAGCCACTGAAGAGGACCTCGAGGAATTGTAGTAAAACAAGAAGGCCTTTTACGATTTTTTAAGTTTATAATTCTTTATGCGCGCCAAGCGCGCAGTTTTATTCAACATATCAGTTGAAAGAGGGTGAATACACGAGAATAGTAGTGCAAGTGATATTTCTTCAGGAAGGAGGTTCAAACTCGGTGTTCAACAATTGAGCCTTCCTTCATTTACTATCAAACTGCACAACCTATCCTCTGCCCCCCCCCCCCCCCCCCTGTAGTATACATAATGAATGCAGCCTTAGAAGAGAGCGTCGACTTGAGGCTGTTGTTTGTAGGCATTGGAGCGTAATTCGAACATGGTCTATTCTTCACATACATCCTTTGAAATTTTGCCGTAATTCTTCTGACACAAAATCAGTAGCCTTGGAAGGCGGCAGGTCAAGACCTTTTCCGCTTGAGTGGGGGCCCTGTGTTTTTTTTTCTTGTAATGCACGAGAAAATTCATTAATATTGATGTGTGGAAACAAAGAACATTCTACGCTTGTGTGCCAGTTGGGCAAACAAACCACAGGGCCCCCACTCAAGCGGAAAATGTCTATTCAGGTTTTTGGAAGATGCATTCGAAAACGTGACTGGTCAGGCACATGGCAATGACGTCATTGACGTGGGAATGGGACACGGAAAAACACGTTGAGAAAGGCCGGCAGACAATGTAAAAAGCTGTTGCGATGAATAAGTATCCCGGCGCCGTGTTAAAAGGTTTCCAAAAAGGGATCCAGAGTGCCATATGTCCGATTCCGAATTGTACTATTTGTTACGGACTCAGTTTCTTTCTTTTTATGGAAATGTGAAATACCAGTTCTTGGTTCTGGGTCCTGTTTCTCGAAACAGCCGAGAATTCTCGGGCTCGAGAAGTTTGTTTTGCAATTTTAATACATTGATTCCTTCGTTTTATTTAATTCTACCCTGTTGCTATAAATAGTATAGTATAGAACTTCGGGGATATTTATAGTGTTTACCTCTCAAAAGGAATTTTCGATTTCATTCAAACCCCGGCCAAATCCACTAAAAAGTACTCGGGAGAGCAGCTCCCGATTTATAGTCATTGTAGGTGCTCGATTTTGGTTACGTAGTGTGACTGTTTGAAAACACTTTGTCTTTCGTTTTCTCACCTTGTGCTTGCATTCAATTATAGATTAATTTGTGCAAATGCTTAGACTTTCATCCGCCAACGTGCATTAAAGTGCACAACAGCCTATAGTGTGATTGGGTGTAAAGGCTACGTGATGTTAGTCCGTGGGAGTACCAAATCAACACACCATCTATCTTAACATGATGCCCGTCCCCTTCACATGTCCAGTCTAGTTATAATAAAACAAATGTTTCTCGTCTCCGCCCGCTTCAATTTTTGGGGCCGCATGATTTTTAAAATTATTATTTACTATTTAAAAATCGGGACGAAAAAAAGTAACATGGCTTGAGTCTCGCATGCAGTGTGCACCCCCCTCCCCCCCCCCCTTGCGCGGGAGACTAGCCCCCATCCCCAAGAGTCCAAGAGTCTTTAATGCATCTCGTTGCCATAGATACACATTTTTTCTTGTGAAGACATCGGTGAAATTGAAATAAAATGAAAATAACAAAAAATGCCAGCCCGATCTTTTTTTAAATCCGTTTTGTTTGTTTGATTTACATGGCCTAACGTATCGAAAGTCTGGCAATCTCATAATGAAAGCTATTGAAAGTCATTGAGACAAAAGTACTGCAACCGGTGGAAATGAGTTGGGTAATTTCACGGCTTTTTTTAGCCAAATAAATTAAACCACAGAGCAGTTTGCGATCCGTGCGATAGACCAAGCGCCTTGTCGCGTGGTTTGAAACGGCCTCTTATTATAGGGCTCGCTTCTCGTCGCTTTATCATATCCTAATGAACCCTCTGGCTAAAGTGGGACACATGTAGCGCGCAACATTGTAGCCGGACACATCCTTCATGTTTCCCAGTTTAGCCACGCGAGAAACATTGTTGCGCGCGACAAATTTTGTATCCGGGTCACAAAGAAATGTTTCTTCGCAAAACAAGGAACATTTGATGTGTCCGAGACACACGCGTGCGATGTTTCCTAGTTTAGCCACTCGGGGAAACATGCAGGACACAAATGTTGCGCGCTACATGTGTCCTAGTTTCGCCGTAGCTTAGGCCATGGTGATAATGCAGAAGCATGAAAATAATTAGACTACGCGCGTCGCACTAGAAAATAATCTGCGCAAAACTGGTACTGACTAGGGCCTCGCATTCGAGTTGTTTAGCAACGATAAACATTAAAATAAACTATGAACAACAACAACCAAAGGTTGAGATTTATGTTAAACGCCGTGGAAAAATGGTGTTTTGCTGACGTTTCGAGCGTTAGCCCTTCGTCGGAGCAAAGACGAAGGGCTAACGCTCGAAACGTCAGCAAAACACCATTTTTCCACGGCGTTTAACATAAATCTCAACCTTTGGTTGTTGTTGTTCATGTTCACGTCTCCGCCGACGCAGACCACCTAGTTTTCCCGTAAAACTAGTCATACCATTAAAATAAACTAATTTTGGCTCGGACACCGTCATATTTATGTATGCATTGTATACCATTCCACTTTTTTGCGAATCGGCGTCTAGACAAACGATAGGCCTTTGGATATTCATTTTAGCAAGGTTTTTTTACCTCCTTGATTTTAGCCATTATAAAATGAAATTGAAACTTTTTGCTGCATTAGCGCCAGCCGAGCATTCCTGCACAAAAAATACAAGAATTTCCCCTAATGAATAACAGGAAGGGGCAATTTGTCCCTGAAATGCTAAAAAGATGGCAGTACAGTTTGTTTGAAAAGTGTTAGAGGAGAAAATTATCTGAACAAAAAGCTGTCAATGTTTTTCTAGCTGCGATAACATTTTTGAGGTTGTGCCACACAATTTCCACGAATTTCCTGGGCAATTCCCAACTCGCCGAAGCCAGCAACAGACTCCTTCGAGAAGCAGTAGTTGTAAACTGCAACAAGCGTCCTTGTTGCCACAAGTAAAAGGAAAATGAAAAATAGAAAAAGGTGGTGAAGAATGGCGAGAAGACGTCAAACTAACGTTGCTTTTTTATTTTGCTCAATCACCCTGTTTTTGTTTTCTGCGCAGCGTCTTCTTTTCCTGTTGTTTTTGTTTCTGTTTTCAGAATGATCGATTTTTACGTCTTGCAGTGTATTCTCCGCATTCCACAAGGACAGATAAACGTGCGTGGATGACTCGTTTTCTAAAAGATCAGCTCAGGTCGGGGGCGGAGGGCGGGGAAGGGTGTATTTTGAATTTATAAGATATCGACTTAATAAAGGGGCTATGTCATGGTGTTTTAACAATATTCTATAAAACTAGGCCAGTGGTGTGTATAAACAACACAGAATCATATAATATTATAATAATAAAATAATTATTATTTTATCTTATTTCTTATATATTTAGTTTAGGTTCCGCAGGGGTTTGTTACGCCAATGGATCTCTTACTAATTTGTGGAGCATGAAAAGTGAGCTTTTCAGGATAGCTAACTTTCATCGAGTGCAATGTATGGCATTTGGGCTGATACACAAGGTCACGTTACTTACTTTACTTACTTTTTTTCTCCGGTGGTGAACTCCTTTTTGAAACGTAAATGGGCTAATAATATTTCTCTCTTGACACTTATATCTCGTTAACGATAAATGATAGTTCAGCAGCCAAAACAGTGCGATGTTTCTATTGCTGAGGCCTATCTATTTTCACAAAGTTGTATTATTAGATTTTTTTTCCATCACCGTAAAAGCAATTCACTTCACTGTTAAGTCACGTGCTTGTGACGAAATACTCCAAATTTGTACTTAACTGCAGTTCAGAAAGGTTACTTGACAAGGCGGATATGTCTTGTGAATATCAGAACTCAGTTAATATATTCGCGCCAGTTTTTTTTCCCCAGATATTTAAGTTTTTTTCAGCAGAGAGTCTGAACTATTTTCAATCCAAGTTCTTGCGATAATTCTTAAAAAGTAAAAGATGTAGCCAATCAAGCCCAAAACACAAGCTCGCAAACGATGGCGGTTGGCGGTGGGCCTTTAATAGACCAAATCGGCTAACGGTGTTTACATCTTGTTGCCACCCAATTCAGATCATGTGATAATTCCTTTGGGCGGATACTTTTGTTAGTTCTGCACATACGCTCGTGCATTCGATCGAGCGAGAAAATAAATGACAATTGTAACACCCAAAGGAATCATCGCATGATCTGAATTGGGTGGCAAAAAGATGTAAACACCGTTAGCCGATTTGGTCTATATTAGTAATCATTATTTTAAAATAGTAGGAAAAGGCCGATTTGCAAGATCTTACAAAAGATTGAGACTATGCCCCTGCCCCTGTTTGCCTAAAAGGCACCTAGAAGAGAGAAACGCTCGTAACAAATATGCTTCCCGCGTCCATGATAAGATTTCTAATGATGACCGGCAAACATCGGCTTGGTATAAACGTCGAGCCAGCGTTGTGCCGAACCAAATACAATTTGACTCGATGTTGACTAGATGTTAGCACGGCAGTTGCTCTAAACGTCAAACCAAATATCTTCGTGCAGAGCGAAATAGTTTGTTTCGACGACGATAGCACGGCGGATCATGGTCGAGCTAATTGTTAAAATTTAGTTCGGCACCACGAAAAATTTTTTAAATTATTTTTAAAATCCTTATAAGCAACTGTTTTAATTTTTAACTTTGATAGATACACACGGCTTTTATGAAAAACAGCACCTGCGCTGATAGAACCTTGTGTTAAAATAAAAAAAGTATCTATCTATCTCACTAAAGACACTTGTCAAGCAATCCTTGATATCAAAAGCATTAGTTAGCGTGGGCCAGCTTTGGGCCTAAAGCACGTGTCACACGTATAATACTTAGGTCCAGTTTTAGAACTATGGACCGTTAAACACGAGAAATGTGAATCACGTTTTCTTTTCCCAGCCACATTTTCTCATTAGGGTTGAATCTACTTTGATTAAAATACGCCAACGCCAAGATGCGTGATCTGAATATAGTGACCATCTGGTCCATCTGTAACGATTGATGACATAACTGTCTCTATGACAGTTTCTACTTGAGCTGCAGTTTTTTGGGGGGGATAATTCCCTTACCATTCCGTATACTATCCCTAGCGTTTTCGTTCTATGCATGTAGACTATTTTTAACGGCAGAATATTAAAGGTGCCATTTTCTCTGAACGTTGCATTTTTTGGAAAGAACGCTTTATATTCTAAGAATCGTCTTTAGACTCGAGCGAAAGCAGGATATTTTTGTATGTTTTTTTATTGATTTCATCTCAGCGTTTCTAGGACAAGGAAGGAATTTGTTTGTGCATCATTTATGCCTTCTCGGTCTGTCACAGAGATATTTCCGACCTTGTATCTGTTGTAACAATTTGCAATTTGAAGGCCGTTTTCCAGCGCTTTTTCCGGTCGTTTCGAAACACTTAAAACTACACCATCATATGGCCTTTTCATTGAAACGGAAGGGACGCTACGAAAAGCCATTCGACTGCACTAGGCGAAACAAGGCTTGTGACCTGATTGGCCGAGATGTTTTGAAAATTCCCAGCGCGAAATTAGCGTCGCTTTTGGCTATACAGCTTGGCAAGAACCTGATTGGCTTTGGTTTGACGGGCGGAACAACAACGAATCTAGCTGGACAGCTGTTTGATGGCTTTTCAGACTTATATTGGTCCGCATCAAGAGTAAAATTCAGAGCCCCGTGTGGCGTTGGCATGGTTGGAGGAGGCCCCTCAGACGAAATCACGCGCGGGCATTTTATTCTTTATTCTGTCATTAGTAAGCGTCCCGCTACTATACATGTTGCTTTGCGCGCGCTGTTATAGTTGCATGACTGACAAAGACTTGCTTATGCGCGCGTCGATGTTGGTCTCTGATTGGCTAATTTTTTGTATACGTCATAAAGATGTGTTCATCGCGCATTTCGAGATCAGAGAAACTTGTCGCGCAGTGCTCTCTCTCCTCTGCGTCTCTCCTGTCATCCTAGCTCATGGGAGCAATACATAGCCACTATGGCCCATCCATACCACGAGACAGGTAGATAGTCGTTTTGATCATTGATAGATGCATTTTTCTCAGTTTTTATTACTATTGCGTTTTGTGATCTTTCCAGCCACAAGAGAGACTGTCCTCTTCCAGGCTGCAAATATCTCTCATTGGCTGAGCTGAATGAGCGCCAACTCGCAATACGGCGGTAAGAGCATTGCCAAATCAGGGACGGGGTCCAGAAATTTGCATGTCGCCTTTCTAGAGATTGACCGAGCTTCCTGTGGTATCTTGTCTACCTTGTTGCCAGGCTCTTGACCGTGAACAACACAGTGGAAAATGCACATAGCATCTTTCCTCGAGTATATTTGAGTTTTGGTTGAGTTTTAAGCTTTCTAAACCAATTGAAATAGTGAAAAACATACTGGGATTCCAAATATGGTATCCTTATAAGGAACTCAGGTATATTAAGGCATGGGTGCTTTTCACAAAAATGCGAAAAATACTGAAAAAAATTCCCTAGGCTAGATAAAATGTATTGCGTAGAATGTTTTTCGTTAAGGTTGCTCTACCGGTGAGACGTTTCATTTGATGTATTTGGTAACCATGTCAACGGGTTGCGTGACTTGTAAGAGCGTGACAAAGCCACAATTTTCTTTCAGGTCTCTGCATTCGACGGGGGTCATACCAATGGTTTCCCAATAGGTCTTATTATGACCGGTGTCGGGCGTACATTACCGTTCCAACGAGGCGTGCTGGCCAAGTTATCCTCATTTTAAGTAAATGAGAGGTATCAAATTACACCATCACAAATATAGCTATTCGAAAAAACATTTCCAGGCAGCCTCGTTAGATCAATAATCTACACTAGATAACAAACACCATCACACACTCAGGTGAACGATTTAACTTTTCCCCATCGAATGCAGAGGCCATTTTCCAAGAAATTAAATTTAAGGTCAGAGGTCATACTTTTGTTGCCATAGAGACCAACATCGTGAAAATGATTGAGAATGACCAAAGGTATTGACATTCAAATTGATTGGATCCCTCAGAGGCATTGATTTAGAGATAGACTACCCCCCTCAGTTTTACGACCGCCATTTTGGATTTGGCTTTCACCCAGGCCTTAAGTTACCTGAGAAGTTGGAGAATGTCGACACTTTTTCAAGGCAACTATCTTGATATGGGATTTCTATAGGAAAAGCTGAATTTCCCATGGTAGAAGAGCAATGGAAAGTGTTCGGAATTCCCATGGCTATCCTTGTGAATTCCGAACACTTCCCATGCGTGTGCCTTGGGAAATTAATATTTTCCCATGGATGAGTTTCTGCAGAAATTCCCTGTGTCCCAGGATCGCGGCCCGAGAGATGGAACCACTAGCACTTCTACTCTTGCTCTGTGTTTTAAATTGTGGCTATAGTTTTTGCGAAGTTGAAAAACACAAAAAAACAAATAGTAAAAATGTAAATGCTAGGAGATAAAAAGTAGCCTCTGCTGGCAGGGATTGGCCCGCTGAAAAATTAAAACACAAAGTAGAAACGTGGAAGAGATGTAGGTATGTCCCGGTGGAGCTCGATAAATCCTACTGAAAAACGTGCCCCAAAAATGCCAGCAACGTGCTCCAAAAATGGCAAAAAGTGCTAAATGTAATAGCTGTGTTAAAATAGTGGTGCTATGAATAGTGCAGTGGCGGCCTACCTGCACGAAACTTCCTCTCATTTCCTGGTGATCCGGCCGTTAATTCTGCATTCGCCTTTGTCACGGCGCCGCCATTTTGTTTTTAGAATGACCCGGCAAAGCAGAAAAAAGCAATGAGCCAATCAACTTTTTGGTTCCTAAACAAATATAAAGGAGTACTTTTGGTTGTAGCTTGGTCAACTTTTATACCATAAATCCCAGCATCAGGCTTCGCTTTCCAACATGAGCAAAACCCGCGCTCTGCTTGGCTTCGTTTCCATGCTGAATTACAGCCGATGCGTTTGAGCGTTTTACCCTAACAGTTCGCACGTTATGTTTGAACGTTTAAAAGTTGTGTTTCTAGGATGAAACGAGACGTTTCTATGGCGAACCAAAGAGTTCTGTCCTCTCTGATTGGTCAGTGAAAAATACACACGGCGGTTGCCCTTGGAAACGTCCGACTTTTTGTCTCACAACGCAACTTTCAAACGTTCAAACGTAACGTGCGAACTGTTTGGGTAAAACGCTCAAACGCAATCGGCTGTAATTGAGCTTGTGTGACAAAGGCGAATTCCGCGGACACCGTCAGAAGTTCAAGTGATATGGGCGGTTTTACGAATTTCTGACACTTCGCTCTTTCTGGGTGTTTATTTAGCGCAAAGACAGAGAAGGACGGGCGTATGGAAGAGAAGAAAAAGATTTATCAAGACATGCAAAAAATGCGCAGTGCCGCCCGAGTGGATGCCCGAGTTCGAGTAGAGCGAGAATGTCTAGAGAAACAGTGGGCCATTCAAAATGTGTAAGTCGGTGTGCCTGTCTTCATCAATCATGTGAAGCCAGTAACACGCGTAGAGCACGAAACAAATATTGGAACTCAGATTCGTGTCGTTTTCAGGATCACCCAACTGAGGTCGCGTCGCGTGAGAGTGGATTTCGTTGCCGTGCTGTAGGTTTCAGCGAAGACTAACTGGAATTGTAACTGAGCGGTTGTTCTCATTAAAATAAATGATATTTAAAACAGTCGACAGTGAGCTCGATAGGTTTAAACCCATTCTCGTACCCAGAGCTCCCCGGCTCGTCTGCTCGCAGGGGAGGCTCTGGTGACATCCATTTGAGGACCTTTGCTGATTGGCTGGTTTGAACGTTGGTGCATGCGCAGAAAGATCTTTCTCTCAACGGCTCTGTATCAACCTCGTTCCCAGGGTCTTCTCGGTCGTTTTTCAAAATGGCGGTTAGCTCAGAGAAGACCCTGGGGAGGCTGAGTCACATGACCGACACATGACCATTGTTTGAAAAACATGGGAACGAGGTTTGTCCTTTGTTTCGAAACGGTCATGTGACTCAGCCTCCCCCAGGGTCTTCTCTGAGCTAACCGCCATTTTGAAAAACGACCGAGAAGACCCTGGGGACGAGGTTGGCTCTGTATCAAATCTCGCGCATGCGTCAGTGGCTGTCACCAGAGCCTCACCCGCGAGGAGACGAGCCGGGGAGCTCAGGGTAAGAGAATGCTGATTGGCTACAACGGCGCGCATGCGTACATGAAAAGAAAGACCCGCTTTATCTCGCTTTGGAAAAATGTTTATGGGTAAATAACAGCAAAATTCGTTTTGCTAGTCGTCTTTTCAACCTATTCCTTCGACCTCCGCGATCTAATAATTTGAGGCATAAATAGGGCCATTTTCTTTACGCATGCGTCAGTGGCTGTCACCAGAGCCTCCCGCGACGTGAAACTCTGGTCACGATAATGATTTGACCCTCATTTCACTTTTTCGCTCTAACATTTTACAGCCCGAAGGGTGTGCCCAGCTCTTCTGGGTCCACTATTGCTCACCACATTCGAGGAATAACATGAATTGTCGAGACATCTTTATTTCTACACAGTTTATTAAAAATCATGAAGGCGAGAGTAAGAGGAGAGCGTTACAGTACTACATCAGTTACGTTTTGACTGACAACAAGTAGGCGATTGGATGAAAGCGACTTAAGGGGCCGACCATTTGACTTCTGAGGGGGGGGGATGATTTCGAAAAAAAATTTCCTGCACAGCATATTTGTCATAATCCTCAACTAATTTTACGAAATAAATATCCTACAATATCTTAGAGACGTTAAAAAAAATATTGCAAAAAAAATCATCCACCCCCCTCAAAAGTCAAATGGTCGGCCCCTAAAGTGCCACTGAAACGAAAATGATTTGTTTCTGAAAGTTACGCACAATTGTTAAGTACCTGATAAAGCTTTCAAATAAAGCAAAATTAGATTTTAAAATTATTACCTAGGAGCGTCCATCTCCCATGTTTTGACAGTGTAACAGCGTATTGGAAAATTAAGCCTGTATGAAGTTATTTTTAGTTTCAAATTTTAACGCAAAGCTTACGTCACGCATTCGCTCAGAGAATGCAGGTAGCGTATACTTGGTTCAGAGACGTTCATTCAAGCGGTTAATCTATTGTTCTAAAAATAACTTCATACCAGCTTCATTTTCCAATTCGCTGTTACACCTTCCTTCCCCTAGATGAACGCTCCTAGGTACATAACGTTTTCATATGCTGGTGAACCTTTCTCATTCGTTTTGTTAAAAATGTATGTTTCAGTTTCTACTAGTTGGTTTCGTGACTGCATTACATTGTTTGATTCCATCCTGCAAAAGTCCAACTTCAAACTTTGTACAGGGGAGTAGCTAGGAGGGAGGGGTCCTGAGGACCCGCGACCCCCCTTTTGAAACATTTTTCAGAAAAAGTCGACACAACGTAGAGAATATAGTTTTATACAATATTTCGAGACGAAAAATATAGTAAACGTTAAAAAAGAAATCAATGAAAATGGTCATGCATATCATACATTTTCAGTCCTTGCGACTCCCCCCCCTTTCCAAAACGCTGGCTACGTTCCTGTTGGTTAGTAACTTCACTCTCTTTCGTCTTGTCCAAGCCAAATGGTGAAGCGCTGTCATGCTTCAGGAGTCCCACAAAGATGGTTCTAGTCAAGGTTTATAGCAAACGTTACAAAGTTACATACAGGCATATAATAACGCTAGCTAAGGAACTACAAGGACTCCACTTTGACACGACAATTGCGAGATTGAAGTAACGCAACAAAGTCACGCTGGCTTTATATGTGTACAAAAGGTCACACTAGTATCTGTGCCTGTCACGGTCGCGGCCGGGTGACCTGTCACGGCGAGGAGGAGGAGAGCGTGACCGGTTTCTTGGTGAGCCACGGCGACGGGGGGATCGAGATCGAGACCTGCGTGGGGGTGACATGGATCCACCTCTGTTGACAAATAACACATGGCATGAGCTATTTTGTAAAGCATCCATTGACATCGGCCTATTTAAAGAGCCCGTGTCAGCCACTCCTTTGTTATTGTTTTCGTTCGATATTAGAAGACGAATTGCGTGTAGAAATCTCTTACTAGACATCTAAAAACAAAGTTTCAGATTTGATTTACCAAAGTCAACCGAGAACATTGCTCTATATTCTCTAAATCAGCCGATGGAAATGGATGCTTTCTCCGACTTGGTATGTTGCTATGCTGTCACAATGGCGGATGACACAGGCTCTTTAAAGAGTTTAGTGCAAGATTTCGACTGAGTGTAGAAAATAGAATATGTTATGTACATCCAGATGAAAAAATGTTCAGCATTTTTCTTTTGCATGTAAATGCCATATTCTATTAAACGCTGGATGGTTGGTTGAGTTTGGTAGACCAAGAAATAAATCTTGCCTATAGATTATTTGGAGATTCCTTCTCACAATAGACCTCTTTCCTTTGGGCGTAATGTTGTGCCCATTTTAGATCACGTGGCAGAAAGATTTGAATAATCTTTCTTTGTTTGGGTTGCTTCTATATTCATATCTCCTTCGATGCATAGCAAAAAAACAAAAACAGAATACTCGGGGGAATGCCACGTGATCTGAAATGGGACAACATTATGCTCAAGCGAAAGAGGTCTATTCTACTTGCAATAATGCAAATAGACCATTTACTCAGCTATGTTTGCGCAACAAACTCCACTTCAGGACCGGTTATTACAATATTATATCTTGATAGTATTCAAGAATTCATAGAAGTATAGAAAATCATAGGCTCACCTTCCTTTTCCCCCTCCCCCTCCCCCTCCTCTTCCGCCTGGGGCTCCACCTCCAACGCCGGCACCACCTCTATGTCGACCATACAACTCTCGTCTGATAAAAGAAACACTATTTCAAAATTTTATTTTTACAACAAACTTTAGAGAGATTAGCAATAGTCATAATTAATGTGTTGCTGCTAATCTCCAAAATTATGGCTACCATACATGCACATCAGTTTGGGTGGCTAGTGGTGTGTGTTTCAGAGCTGCTGTGTCAAGATTGCTTGTTGCGCATGCAGGCTAGCCCATACGTCGCTAGCAGTTGCTTGGATCCATGCATGTGTGATGGGACAGCCAATACATGTGATTGCCATGTGTTTCGCTTGAGGGAGCATTTTGTTTGCCTCCCTCCAAATGGGTAAGTATTACTTCCACTGAGAAATCAGTGTCACTGTTGTCTGAGAGCCCCTGTGGCTTTGTTGCCATGGGAACCTCTTCATTGCTACTGCCCATTATATGGTACTAAACCTCCATCCTATATTATTGACCAGTTAACAAGGTCGTTGGTTAATTAACCATGCAGATTTGCGGCATGGATGTCTGTTATGTGGACAATGAGAAAGTCTGTCCAGGGGAAGGGGAGAAGACAACAATATGGAAATACTGACTTTTAGGGGTGTTCATTGCAGACTACACTCAAGATCCCTGTAATGTAGCTCTGTTCACAGATGAAAGTGTGTGTAGTATGTGTGGCAGGGGTATGTGTAAGTATTACACAGGAGGGGGGATTGGTTTGCGAACTGGAGAGCCCTCACTCACCGCAGATCTCTGGAAATTGGCCTCATGTGCATGAAGTTACAAAACCCACCGCGGGTACATTCTCTATGGTTTAAGAAAAACAAAGGTTTATTGCTCTGTAGGGTGGGGAATGACTGACTTACCGAGTATCCCTGGATATAGGTCGCAGGTGCATGAAGTTACAAAAACCACCTCGTGTGCATTCACTGCATAAGAGTCAGGATCAAGCAAGTCAGCTGGTTGTATTTTATATACCAGTATGCTACAAATCTGGACCTGTGCCATCCAGCTGATATCTAACTCCAAAATTAGCCAATCAGAACACTTTTTGTTGCATCGCTTAGCGTTCCAAACAGATTCCAAAAAGAACATTGCAATTGAGCATAAAAATGTTCCACCTCAGAAAATCGTGCCTTATGTCAAATGTAACACTTGGGTTGGACTCATAAGATGATTAAATCTAGTTATTGCTTCCCAGAACTGCAAAAATTTGGGTAACTCTCGCTGTACATATGAATATTTCATTTTTGACAAACAATCTTTTGCGCACCTTGAGGTGAAATCAGCTGGATGGGGTGAGTTTGGATACAGGGGATTTGTTATATGCTTGTTCAAGATCTGGTCTACTAACAAGGCCAGTCGCACTTTTGCAATTATAGGCATTTTAATGTAAGATTTAAATAGCTTTTGCTAAACATTTTGAACTTTGGCAATGGCTTAAAAACCATCAATTTGCAATTCAACTGCATCTGCTAAACAAACTTAAATGCCCCAAATATGTGCATATCAGGCAGTTGAAAGGTTACAACAAACCTAATATGATTACTTTAATTCTTAATAATTCTTGTGAACTGTACCGCATTTAAAGCAGTGTATACTGACCTTATGTTGACATTCTCAAACAAATTATGTTTTTAATTTAATGTAAATGTTCTAAACAAAGAATATTTGACAAAGGAAAACAATACTTACCCCATTTCATACTGTCTGCAGCAAGCCTCCCTAAAATGCAAAAGAGTAAAAAAATTAGAATTTTCTTCTGTTTAATAGGAAGAAACTTGTAAAAGCCTCAGTTCTGCTCTGCCCCCTCCCCCTGATAATAATTAATACTATTATTATTGCAATGAGAGAAATTACATACCTAAAGTCTGTGACAGGAGAAAGCTCAGCATAGATGGCTGACCTAGAAAGTGAATAAATTGATAAAAGGCTGAGATTAGCAAAATCTAAATGTTCCTTGCACCAAGGAAATTAGAGGAAAAGACAGGATGTTATATGCGAGTGGCAACTGGACTGTTATTTCCAGTAGTTTATTTGGTAGACAAAGTACAGTTTTTATATTAATCTTACCATTGTACCATCTGTTATTTAGGTCATTAACAGCTTTCTCTGCATCCTCTTCATATCTAAACTTGACATAGACATTGCCAACTAGATGGTCACCCAGATTGTCACAGACATTCATTCCTCTATCTCACCATACTTGATAAAAAGACAGAAACAAACAGCAACAACAGTCAAAATTACAGTGGAAATCGAGGGCACAAATTCCACTACCAGCTAGTCAATGATTCTGAGCACAATAGACCTCTTTACCTTCTTTGTTTTTCTGCTACACACCAAAGGCTATATGAATATGGAAGCAACCCAAAGAAAGAAAGAATATTCAAATGAATGTCAGGTGATCTGAAATGGGACAACATTAGCCCCAAGCACAGGAAAAAATTGCATAAAAACATTAATGGTTTTGGTAGCGTTTTTCCATTAATGTACTATAACATTTAATGGAAAAGTGTGGTCTTCCCATTAACATCATTAATGGGAAAGTGTGGTCTTCCATTAACATTTTTCACACATTAATGGAAACACGCTACCAAAACCATTAATGTGTTAAGCAATTTTCCCTGTGAAGGTAAAGAGGTCTATTCTGTGCAACACTTTGAAAGCTTTGGTCATACCTTCTCTTCCAGTTCTAAGAAGATGTCCTGAAAATAAAACAGACAGCAATTAGAGCACAGTACATTACACATTGCTTGGAACAATTCTTTAACCATGCAGGTGAGGCTCTTGACAGTCACTGATACATGTGCAACATTTGATATAAAACTTTCTTCGCATGCACCAGTGTTCAAAATCAGCCAATCAGTGAAGCCTCTCAAATGACTGTTACAGAGCCTATGCCGCAAGGTGATGAACCAGGGAGCTCTGGGTACGAGAATGGCTTGCAACAGATCAAGTCAGGACCCTACCTCAAAAAATTTGTCGTAATGTTCCTGTGCTTCAACATCAGATATAGCACTACCTGAGAAAACAAAAAAGCCATATCTTATTCAACATCTTTTGAATTCTGACTTGTCAGTCTGTTACAAGAGAATGATCTGAAGGGACTATTCCATCTATAAGTGCATGTAACACAGTTTAAAATGTGATTGACATGTACTACAACTACCAGGATGCAGCGTGCATGTTTTTTACACTATGCTTTCCAAATACCCCTCAATAGCTAGTTACCATGTAGGTAGCACAAGCAGGAAGAAAAACTGGAATTGTCCACTGAATCAATATTGTTTGTCATGCAAACTGTAGCATAACAGTGTTTTGATTTGGAACAGCACATCAAACTTACTTGTTCCATCAGCTACTTGAGCAGCACTTTGAGGGTTCTGATACATATTCTGTAGAAGAATCGTCTGTGCAAACAAAGAGTATTTACAGCAACATTATGTTTCAGGCCGAGCCCATTGAAACATACCAGCTCAGGAAGATTGGTTTGAATTATCTAAGGAGGGTACTTTTTTTCACTTGGCCATAAATATGTAAAGAGGTATGTTTAAGGTACTGGATTTTAGAATTACCGTATTTACCCCTATATAAGACGCACCCGTATATAAGACACACCTTGAATTTTGAGGTCGTTTTGGCAAAAAATCAATTTCTAAAGATTTTCAATTTGTATTTCGTGCAACAGCACTTCCATAAGAAATCGCATGAGAAATAGACTGGCAGTAAATGGAAAATGACAATATAAACATGATGGCAAATGTTTTACGCCACGAACAGATGAGTAAAATATTTCAACTGTTTCTTCATTTTATTTTGTTTGTTTGAGATAAATCTTGTGGTAAACACGATTTCACGCAAAATTTAAATAGTTGTGCTAATATTTCTATGCATTGTAGCCTTCTAGCAGGCGTTTACAGGCTAATTTTATCGCAAAAATACCGGAGTTCGTAGTCGCGAGTGCCGACGAGCGCCAGCTTGGATTTTTGGACGTGCGTCCTGGGCCAGTGACAAAATCCAAAATGGCGCTCGCGACTACGAACTCCGAGATTTTTGCAATAAAAACAGCCTTCAGCGCCTGCTGGCAGGTTTCACGGATCGAAATCCTAGCTTTATTATGTGCAACCGAACCACACAACCATGAACCAGCAAATTTGTAAAGGATCTTTTGTATTGGTTGTTATGCAAATTCCCAAAAGTGATGTTCCGTGTATAAGACGCACCCCGATTTTGAAGGTAATTTTGGAGTGAAAAAAGTGTGTCTTATATACGGGTAAATACGGTATTGGTACTATGAAAACTTTTTATGTCACTTGGGATAGAAAATACCAGTTCGATACACATTTGTAGGGCATTGCCACTTTTCATGCTTTCAGCCGTCAGTACTCAAGAGTTCTATAATAAGTTTATGGAACTGTGTTCAGAGAAAGAACCACCATAGCTTCTGCTGCTTGTTGCAATGGCAGAAAATAAGTCTAGGAGATTATGCTTCACAGTTGTATAATATACTGAAATGTGATGATCACAAGGAATTCAAGCCGTACATCTCTTCGCAAACAAATCTTGAGCTGAGCCCTCAGTGAAGCTGCTGACCTGCTTTTATTTCGCATGCGCAGTAAGACAAAATAACCCCCCTCCCCACAGTCAAACTCTGAAATTGAGATTCTGTTGGAAATGTGCCGAGGCAGACAACGGAGTTTTATAATTATATTTAGCTGATCGGAGACACGAGGAAAGCTGAAAACTTCAACTAATCTTGATCAGCAACTGTCCTTTGCATCTAGCACAATTATGACGCTTTGTATTCTCCGGGGTCGCGTTTTAATTCACTGAATATTCCTGAGATGTTTTCGCAAGATGACGCCATGGGATTCGAGAGAGGAAATTTTGACGTCTCATTCCTCGAAAACTGAACCTAGTACCACGCTCGAACTTTCGTATACCTTCAATTACCCTAAGAGGATTCAAGAAAAAGTGGAAAGTCTTTTGGAATTTGTGTCAAAGTTCTTTAACTTATTTATTTTCTTCGAGCGGTCGTTTCTGAAGAAATTCCTGTGTGAAATCATTCATTCGGTGTTCTTCGCTGATCGGAGGCCCGTCGAAAGCAGTAGAAAGTCGCATGGAATGCTGCGAGGTGTGGAAGATAGGAATTAGCCAAGAAAAAGCACCACGGAAGTGTATTCTGCAGAAATTCTTGTTTAGTGCTTGCCATCTTGAAATTGACAATGTTGTAGCAATAATTATTCAGGTCAAAATTAAATACTTTTTTGTGGAAAAACTGAACCTAGTACCATGACGAGAGTCGGCACCGACATTCTACCATTTACACTCGTTCGTATTGCCGTGGAGTTGTTCTTGGAATTTGTGTCGAACATACTGAAAATAATTATTTCATTAATACGAGTATTCTTCCTTCGGTGTTGCAATGTCATTTGCAAGAACACTCGAAAACAAGTAATTCAGAGATCTTCGCGGATCCGAGGCTCGATTGAAAGCAGTTGGAAGTCACATGGAATGCTTGGAGCATTGGAGATGTGAAAGATTTGAATTATTCAAGAAAAAGAATATCGAGATTTCAAGTGTATTCTTCCCTTGCCATCCTGAAATTGACAATGTTGTAGCAATAATTATTCAGGTCAAAATTAAATACTTTTTTGTGGAAAAACTGAACCTAGTACCATGACGAGAGTCGGCACATACATTCTACCGTCTACATTCATTCGTATCGACGTGGAGTGGTTCTTGGAATTTGTGTCCAACATACTGAAAAAAATTCATTCAAATAAGTATTCTTCCTACTACAGTGCAGCAATGTCATTTGCAATTACACTCCAAAAAAATCATTCAGAGATCTTCGCTGATCCGTGACTCGATTTAACAGATTTAAAGCAGTGGAAACTGAAAGTCGTCTTGAATAGAATACTACGAGGACTTTGACGCATTGGAGATATGAAACATTAGAATTTTTCAAGGAAAAGCATATCGAGATTTCAAGTATTCTTCGCTTGCCAACTTGAAATTAACAATGCATTGCAAGTAATTATTCAGGTGAAGTTAAATATTTTGTTGTGGAAAAACTGCACGAAGTACCATGACGAGAGTCAGAACAGATATTCTGCTATCCACATTCGTTCGTATCGTCGTAGAGTTGTTCTTGGAATTTATGTCCAACATACTGAATATGAACGAGAAACATCAATAGAAGTATATGACCGGAAATGGCTAGAGTCTAATTAGTAGCAATTGCTTTTCGAGTTAGGTTCCTAGTATAGCCAGCGCCATAGCCATAGCGAAGCAGATTTAGGGAAGATTATAACATAAAAACATAGCACTATAAAAACATAGCACTGATGTAAACGGATTGATTTGCAATAAAAAAGTTTCAAAGCTGGATGGCTTGCGAAGTTATTGTCACCAGCGGTGATGAAGTCATTGCCTGGTGGAGTGCTGGCACTTGAAAGGTTCAAAGTATTCTCAACTCCCTATTTGTGTGTTTCCTGACATTACGTAAGCCGCATTTTCAGTTGATTAGCTTAGAAAAATCCAAGAAATCGTCTCTAGTCTTGGCCGCAATAAATTTGTACAAGCGCAGTTTGCACCAAGCGTAATTATAACCATAATATCCGCTCTATCACAAAAACATTCAGAAACTTCTAGCTATAAAGAGTGCGCACATCAGAAAATCGCGGACTTTCTGAAAACATACACAATATTTTCTTTTATATTAATACAAATCAAGAGAAAATAAATCATTTTCTCTTGTTCAAATATGCTATTATCGCTTCGGAATCATTCACTCGATGTGTTATCTGAATCGTAAACACTATTCGAATTCTCGCTTCGTATCGAAAAGATCACGCAATTTGGAATTTGACTGCAGCTTTTACACAAGTCAGCTGTACATATTGATTTTACAATGTGGGCTCATGAATAAATTCCAGCGCGCGCATATATTTAGGCAGGATACGAGTCCGCACAAGTTTTGCTCGTTTCGATTAGATTTCCGCTCGAATTCCTTGTGTGATATTCATGTACACTGGCTAATAAAGTTGTAATGCTCTCTCTTTACCTGACTGAATGTCGGTCTGTTGTGAAGTCGGGAGCATCGGTCTCCATGGCGACAGGCACCAATTTTGAAGTAAAAGGAACAGTTTACCCTAAACAATGATATAAAAAATCTTGATGTAAAATGCTATGAAAACAGTTGACACTGAATCAAATCTCCAAAGCCTGTTTTATTAAAGGTTGCACGTTGTGAATTATGTTTTGCAGCTTGTGGTGTGGTGTCTCTTTAACTTATAAATACAACAAAATTATAATATGTGAAACACCATGGGCTTTGATTCTGAAACAGAGTTCACCGAGAATATAACCATAAAAAATTAACAAGGATCGGTAACAACTTTCAAGCTAAACCTAAAGTTTTTTGAGCAACACTTGAATTTTGCTAGATTTTGGACAGGCCAGAGGTTCAATATTTCGCAAGACAAAAATTGCGATGCGCAGTTGTCCATTCAAAGTATAGAAGAAATCGAGCACGACAATCAATGGATGTGTAAAAATCAGCACATGTGCTACCGCCATCGTCGAGCGGGTAACAACAATGGGGATATTTTTGCTAAATCTTTGCATTATATTAGCAAGTAATCACGAAATAAGGTATTCCTACTGTTCATGTACGAAATCTAAGGATATGTAGGCTATAATAAGCAAATTTCTCGGTGGCTTACTTGTCTTTTTCGGTGCCAAAAATGGACGCCAAGTATTCCGCCATCTTGGATTTCGACGAGTCACTATTTACCCATAATGCATTGCTATTAAAAATTACCCGTCATGCAGTTTAGTACGAGAAATATTACCATTTTATTTTTTCCCACATTTTTTGCGATACCATATGTTCTGGAAAAAGAAGATGTTATTTTATTTATCAAGTCAAGTTCTCTGCAAGTTTCTGAAAATTTTTATTTCTTCTAATCCCTAATTTTGTTGCTTTTACATCTTCTTATTCCGGGTTGCCTGTGGATATGTTTAGCACCACAATGCATTGCAGTCTTTTGCTGTCCATTTCCCGCCGAAATGTGTTGACACCTTGTAGATGGAGCGTAGTTATCTCGGATTTCTTCCTATTTCTAGCCTTATTTTAACCTTGTAAAGCCCTAAAACCATCTATATCTGTGGTCATCTTGTAAGTAAACCATAAAATGGCGAACAGGAAACGAGGAAGGCAAAATGAGGACTATTCTCAGCCGAGCAGCGAGGATGAAGCAAGTGCGGGTCCGAGCACAAGCCGTGGGCCACATGGAAGCGCTAGCAAGCGAAGTCGCAAAGAGCAACAAGAAGAGGATTCGATTGCAAATGAGGACGAGACAATGCAGGATTCAGATGATCTTGATTGCACCCAGCCCGAGCTAGCGACCAATGGAGTAAGATTTTACTAGTTCTATCTGGTTGAACCAATACTGGATTGAATGTGTGAATTCCACGTTCACTGTGAAATGTGCGAGTAAAGCGATACGGGTTTCAGTAACGGGTGGGGTGCAAATTAAAGCCAGCCTGATTGTGATATCAGGCTGATTATATAGGGAACAATAATAATGTAAATCTGAAAATGCCTAGGGAAATATTTATGCCACTTGTAAATATAAATAAAATAGAAGGATTTGCACACTTGGAAAAGCTTGAGAGAAAGATTGAAAGCCCTGAATATTAAGTTATTACCCCTAAAAAAATCCAGGAACAAATAAGCTTACGTTTTATGGCTAACAACAAATTTGAAATCAGGGCACAAAGTGTTTGTTTATGTTATTGCTTTTAGCATTTTGTAAACCCTAGAGAGAAATGTGTTCCCTAGGGAGTTTGGAGGCATGTGCTGGAAATGTTGTTTGGGAATACTTAAAGGAAGGCTGTCATGCAACTGCGCAGCTGTTCTGTGCATCTCAAAACAAAGAAGCATCGTCCCGTAACGATGGCCAGCGAAGGCTGAAAACCGAGAAGACAATCCGTTTTAATCTCGCTATTTCTCGATCCATCCGACCAAATGGTTACGTTTTACATATTCCTCAATAGTTCTGATAGGATGGTCTAAATAGTTTTGCTCAGTGATCGCTCCTGGAGCATGCGCATATCATGACAGCCTCCCTTTTATGTTGTTTGAGAGGGTTTTACATGACATATGGTTTAGTCTTTTTGAGGCGAGTGATTCCTGAAAACCTTACAATTCTGTCTATGAATTGTGGATTAGGGCTTGAAATTGTGCCAAATACTGGTGACAATAAGCCATAAGATATTAATTGAGACCTACATGTAACTTTTTTCACTAAGGAGTAAAATAATGACTGTGTTTTTAGTTTCTGCTGTGTTCTCTTAATGGATTTATGGCTAGATTTTTCATGAATTATGGCTGCAATGTTGGACCAAATGTAAAATTAAAAATTTGATTGTGAATTAATTTCAAGCCCTGTTGACATGTTAAAGTGATAACACAATATTTATTCCTTAGTCTGAGGCTGAAGTTGGTATCGTTGAGAAGATCACACTGGTGAATTTCATGTGCCACACCATGCTGGAAGTACCACTAGGATCCAATGTGAATTTTGTAATAGGAAGGAATGGAAGTGAGTACGAAATAACATGCTGTTTTGATCAAGAGAGTTGTCATTATTTATGAGGATTGGTAAATGGGAGATACAAATGTTGAAAACTTTGCCAACTCTAATTTTATCGCCAAGCAAACTTTCTTGGCCCTGATATGGATGTAGGTAAAACATTTTGAGCCTTTGCCCCCTCACCTTCCAAACAGACTACCTTATTATTGGGGTTAAGCATATGCTCTCCTCAAAAATTACTACTCTCTAAATTCTCTTTTGCAAGAGATCTCCCCCCCCCCCTTTTTCAAGGCCAATTTTTCTTATTACTGTGAATTATTTTGATAACTTTCCTGTGAGAAATATTATGCCAATGTAAAGACATGAATGCTTCAAATATGTCAGGTGGTAAAAGTGCCATAATGACTGGCCTGGTTGTGGGACTTGGTGGCAAAGCTGCAACAACTAACAGAGGAAGCTCACTCAAGGGATTCATCAAGAAGGAATGCAGGTATAATGTCTTAAAATTGATCCCCTGATGAAAATCTTCAGCAGGTTCCTTTATAAATCCTTAGATTTAATCCAGAAATCCTAAAAGTGAAGGGGTTACCTGTTTGACAAAGGTTTGACAGGATACTGGTATAAAGTTTTAAAGTAAAACTAGATGGTCTGTATCAGCGAGGATCCAATGCGATGCAGGGCTAGTGCTCAAAACATCAGCACAATATCAATTTGCACATGGCATTTAACATAATTCAATCCTCTGGTTGTAATTCTGTCAGAGTCCCTGGTACTTTTTCTGACTCCATAATTTTTCTGACCAACAAATGATGAGGTACTTTATCTGTCCCATGTCTAGTTATGCTGTGATCTCAATCAAGTTAAGAAATAGAGGAACAGATGCATACTGTCCTGAGAAATATGGCAGATCTATAACTGTGGAGAGACGCATCTCTAGTGATGGAAGTGGGTCATACAAGCTAAAGTCCCATGCTGGTGGGTATCTCAACATTTTCAAGATCCCCTCCCCCAAATTCCACAGCCAGGAAGCAAACTCTGATTGGTTTAGACGGTTTGACTGGCAGAATGGACAAACCCAAAACACACCACGATTTGGAATTTCCCAACATGAAACAATGGTTTTCCAAAACATCAGACGTTGTTATTTTCACTTGTTTATAATTTTTTATTGATTTTTGCTTCAAAACTTGGCAAGGTCACTCTCTTGAGGGAGCTCATTCTAGTGGTATTGATGGATTTTAATGTACATGACACAGTGCTGTCAGAATGTTCCTGAGCAGGTGGTTATTCAAAAAAAGTAGCCGGTCCTGTTTGGCTAATTTCAGTGGTTCAATTATGCTTTTGTATTAGATCCGATGAGAAGTAGCTGGCAGTAAAACATAAAATTAAGTAGCTGGCGGACCTCCGGCAGTCGCCGGCTTGTTCTGACAGCACTGATGACTCCATACAAAGTTAACTAAGTTGATTGCACTCTTGCACACTCTGATAGACTGAAGCTTGTGTTCTTCTGCTCAGGCAAAACTATTTCCTCTAAGAAGGATGAGCTAAATCACATATTGGACCAGTTTAACATTCAGGTCAGTGTTGGTTCTGGATAATTATAAGTGCCAGAAATTTCTTGATCTACATCATGGAAAAAGGGCCCAGATGCCATGGGTGGATTTAGGAGGGAGTGGGGCAAGGAGGCTTTTTGAGAAATTTCCCCATACATTTACTGTATTGGGAAGGGAAATTTTTGTTGGTCCCCCTGAACTCACTTCCAGAACTCCATGGGTCTGCCCCTGGATGCCATCTCAAAATGATCAAAATTGTATATATTTCCAGATATAATGTATGATATGATATTCCCCATATAATTATCAACACCCTGCATCCCAGCAAAAGTCATAGTAAAATGTAGAATCCTGATATAAATATATTCATTGTATATATAGAGATTATTACATGGTAAGAACTTGATATTGTTTTTATTCACAAGTTTTCGTGTGAATAATACGATATCAAGCTCTTGCCATGTCATAATTTGTTTATTATATATTCTGAGTCTGATAAAATAGGAAGAAAAATAAAGAAAAATTGCATTTTATTCGTGCCATGAATGATATCCTATCATTCACTGATACAATTTTTATTCACTGGTGTTATCACATGGTATCTGTTCACAGTAAATTCCCCATAATGTCGCTCCCACAAAACACAAGAGCACACGATTTTTAGTTTGGCACAAGAGAGAAGTTTATTATTAACAGAAAGCTGTGAAAGATAAAGATAGAAATAATACTAATAATAAACCTCTCTGCCACCTGATTATAAACCCAGGGTGGGAGGGTGGGAAAAGCTTGTAAATATTCTGCTGAGCTCCTATGAGTTGCCCAAGCACGCTTGTAATGATATACTATAACTGATATGAAATCTATACCATGATCACGTGTCGCGAATGTGGGCAATTAATCCCTTTGACCCGGGATGGGCCCAAAGAGAGGAAAATTCCCCATAATGTTGCTCCCACAAAACACAAGAGCACACGATTTTTAGTTTGGCACAAGAGAGTAGTTTATTATTAACAGAAAGCTGTGAAAGATAAAGATAGAAATAATACTAATAATAAACCTCTCTGCCACCAAACCCCCGGCCAAACCAAAAATCGTGTTTGAGGAAACTATAAAATAAAAACTAAACAACGAACGGCGTGTGAGAATAAATATAAAACAACTACAAATGTCTTGGGCAACTCAACTGTCTTGGGCAACTTAACTTAATAATTGAATGTTACCTGACTTTGTATACTAAAGTCTCGATCCTGTATGATATTTGTTACACTAAGTCTCGATCCTGTATGATATTTGGTACACTAAAGTCTCGATCCTGTATGAGATTTGGTACACTAAAGTCTCGATCCTGTATGATATTTGGTACACTAACGTCTCGATCCTGTATGAGATTTGGTACACTAAAGTCTCGATCCTGTATGATATTTGGTATACTAAAGTCTCGATCCTGTATGATATTCTGGAAACTAAAGTCTTGATCGTGTGTGGGAGTTAGTACGCAAAGGTCGCGATCCTGTGGAAACACCGTAGAGTGCAGCATGTCTGACTGCGGTACTGATGTGGTCAGAGTTATAGCAACTATATGTATGGCTACCAAACTTAACGAACAGACACTGTCTATGACAATGGCAAAGTATCGGTACAACACTCCGACTACTCAGACCGAACTGTAATAATACTGAAAACATGGCCATGGTTTATCAAGAATGAGTTGTCCGATTACGATAGGTGACCACGGCCAACTGAACAGATAATACTGGACGCTACAATAACGGTACATAACCACGGCTGGTCCGACTTATCTTGAAATAATAAAACACGGCTTGTCCGACTACGTACTGTACATGACCACCACTTGTCCTTTTAATCGTGAAATTCTAAGAACACGGTGTCCGACTAATCTTGTAATCCTAAACACGGTATGTCGACTACGGTAAATAACCACGGCTTCATGTCCGACTAATCTTGTAATACTAAAACACGGCTTATCCGACTACGGTACATGACCATGGCTTGTCCGACTAATCTTGTAATCCTGAAACACGACTTGCCCGACTACGGTACATGACCACGGCTTGTCCGACTAATCTTGTAATACTAAAACACAGCTTGTCCGACTACGGTACATGACCACGGCTTGTCCGACGAATCTTGTAACTCAAAAACACGGCTTGTCCGACTATGGTAAATAACCACGGCTTGTCCGACTAATCTTGTAATCCTGAAACACGGCTTGTCCGACTACGGTACATGACCACGGCTTGTCCGACTAATCTTGTAATCCTGAAACACGGCTTGTCCGACTACGGTACATGACCACGGCTTGTCCGACGAATCTTGTAACTCAAAAACACGGCTTGTCCGACTATGGTAAATAACCACGGCTTGTCCGACTAATCTTGTAATCCTGAAACACGGCTTGTCCGACTACGGTACATGACCACGGCTTGTCCGACTAATCTTGTAATCCTGAAACACGGCTTGTCCGACTACGGTACATGACCACGGCTTGTTCGACTAATCTTGTAATACTAAAACACCGCTTGTCCGACTACGGTACCTGACCACGGCTTGTCCGACTAATCTTGTAACTCAAAAACACGGCTTGTCCGACTATGGTAAATAACCACGGCTTGTCCGACTAATCTTGTAACACTAAAACACGGCTTGTCCGACTATGGTACATGACCACGGCTTGTCCGACTAATCTTGTAATGCGCTAATAAGGTAAAGTCCGTGAAAGAAATCTAGGAGAGCAGGAGCGTCGGCTCCAAAACCTTGTGAACTGAATGGAATGAGAACAGAAATTGTGACAAATCACTAGCGAACGCGATAAGAGACTAGATCTCACATTCTGAGGAAAGTAACAATAGAATATTTCCTACTAATGGAACACCAACTAAGACAGATCTGATGATTTGCAATGAAACGCACCTAATATAAAGTTTTTACCCGAGCGCAATCTGAACGAAAAAATACCAAATGTAATGTCAGGCATGCACGAAACCAAATGGAGGTGACCTAAGAAATACAAAGCTAAAAATACTGCGATCAGAACGATAAGTCGAACTCCTAACAAGTCCCGACAAAGGTGTAAAGTAAATCCAATTAAAAATACCTGAAGCGGAATTATTGATATGAAAAACTCAAAAACGAAATTAGCTAGGACACTCTGATAAAGAATATGCGAATATGCGTAACACTAAAACACGGCTTGTCCGACTACGGTACATGACATGTATTTCTCTTGTAATGTCAACGATTGCAATGAGTTGATAATGGAGAGAGAAATGATTTCCTATATGACGAGAGGACCTGGTGCGAGTTATGCTAATTAAGTTTATGTATTCATGTCAAATGGATTGTGAGCTCAGTGTGGTCCTAGCTCACATCATAGTGACAGTTAATTTTCTATCAGAGTTATTTTTGATCGAGATGAAATATTAAGTTATGTCTACAAGGAAAAAAGGAAAAACTACGGAGAGTGGCCCTTAACTCGGAGCCAATCTCGCAAGAAGCGGGACATTTCAAGAACCAAGAATGGGAAATCGAGGAAGAACAAATCGACTCAAGAGTCCCGCCGAGATTTAGTGGAGATATTTAACGAATTTCGCGAAACATTCGGCGATCAGGATGAGTTTGATGGTCCGGAGGAAGAACGAGCAAATCGAGAACAAGATCAAGAGGATGCTGATCCCTCTGGCCAAAGTTCTGCTTCTTCCTCTGACTCGGATTTATCGAATGAAGAATTCGAAAATGGCGCGAGAACGCGTAGGCTAGGAATCCGCGGGTCAGAAGGTCCGACGGCTCACGATCATTCGTCAACACCGCCATCTTGGGCTATAACTTTACTTGACCGGCAACAGAAAGCAATTGAAGATAGCAACAAACAGCTTCAGGATCTTAGCAAGGAAGTAAAATCTCTTAAGAGAAAAAGGCGTGATGTCGAGGAGGACTTTGAGTGGAAGAAGAAAGGCACCAAGAAACAGTTTGAGTTTAACCGTTCAGTTGAGGAGCACTTACAAGACATTGCTTGTGCTAACACTCTTCTCGAAGCTCGTACTTCTGCAGAAAAAGGTTTGTCGTTGATCTCAGAACGAAACAAAGTTATTAAAATCGCAGACTCACACGGTTGGGACACTGTCAATAATTATGTCTCGGATCCATTAACCAAGGACGACCAAGACGATAAGAGATTAAAGAAAGCCATAAAGGATGCTGAGAAGTCGCGAGAGAAGGCAAAATCTCAGAGAGAGTCGAAATCGCGAAGGGCTTCTAGAGCGAGAATCTTTGCGAATCCAACCTCTGCTCTGAGCTCTTCTCGCCTTGGGCCTGTGCCTACAAGCGAATCTTTCACAAGAGTTGTGATCCCCTCGGATAAAAGCTATCTCAAGGTCGTTGTTATCGTTGTGGCAAAATCGGACATTTTCAACGTGATTGCACGACATTTGTTTCTACTGATCGTCAAGCTAAGTCTTGACTATGTGACTTTGAGGATATAATTGAAGATTTCCATAGTGAATTTGACCAAGGAGAGCCTTTAAGTGTGAGAGGACGGCTAAAACTTCATTTAGAATTCTGGCGCTTTATTGGGGCATCTGAAATGATTATGAGAATTATCAGAGATGGTTACTTCTTACCCTTGAAGTCTGAACCTGTCAGGATTACATTCAACAATCATCGAAGTGCCTTAGTCCAAAGTGACTTTGTGCAGTCTGCTATTTCAGATTTATTGGATGCTGGATCAATTGAAGAAGTTATTGCAGACGATATTGTAGTTTGCAGTCCCCTGGGAGTAGTCCCCAAGAAAAACAACAAGCTTCGCCTAATATTGGATTTACGTTATTTGAATGAGCATTTGCAATTACAGAAGTTTAAATATGAAGATTTACTGGTTGTGTCACAGCTAGTTTCTAAAGGGGATTGGTTTATATCCTTTGACTTAAAGAATGGTTACCATCATATTGATATTGGAGAGTCACATAGAAAGTTCTTGGGATTTTGTTTTCCAATGGATGGAAAGCCAAAATATTTTGTTTTCTCTTCATTGCCATTTGGTCTCGCCTCGGCGCCTTATGTTTTCACTAAAGTCCTAAGACCATTGGTAAAATATTGGAGAAGTCAGGGTAAACGGATGTCTATGTATTTGGATGATGGGTTTGGCTGCTCTTCTACTCAGCAAGGTGCTCATTATTTGGCTATGGAAGTCCAGAGAGACTTGCGTAATTGTGGATTCATGGTTAATTATGAGAAAAGTCATCTGGTACCCCAGCAGGTGGGAGAGTTTCTGGGGTATATTATTGATCTCCAACAAGGTTATTCTTAGTTCTTCAAAAGAAAGTGGACATTCTTATGGAACTGTTACATTGTTTAATACAAAAGGGCTGCTGTGTTTCTGCCCGTGATGTAGCAAGAGTTACAGGAACTATTATTTCGATGGGCTTGGCCCTTGGCCCAGTCGCAAGATTATTCACTCGACATTTGTACATGGTACAGAACAGTGTTCCTTTTGCTAGCTGCAAAGTTGCACTCTCTTCTGATGCCCTACGTGAGATCCAGTTTTGGATTTGCAATTTTTCAGAACTTGTTGGTCAGCCCATTTGGCATTCTGCTCCATTTATTGATGTGATCTCATATTCTGATGCTAGCAGTACTGGTTGGGCTGGTTTTGTGGTCCAGCTTGGCCAGTTAGTAGCACGAGGAGATTGGAATGGTTCAGACCTCCTACAAAGTTCCACCTTTAGAGAACTAAAAGCAGTCCGCCTAGTCTTGGAGTCCTTTGCTTCTAGTCTTTCTTCCAAGGAATGCAAACATCGCTCTGACAATCAAGCGACAGTATCGATTATGTGTGTTGGAAGCAACAAAAAGCATCTCCAGGATGAAGCCACACGTATATATGCTATTTGCAGGCAGCATTGAATAAGACTTTTTCCAGAGTGGGTCCCCAGGAATTTGAACTGCAAAGCTGACTATTGGTCTAGGGTAATAGAAACCGATGACTGGATGCTTAATCCAATCCATTTTAGGGAGCTAGATGCGGTTTGGGGACCCCACACTGTGGACCGTTTTGCAAGTTATAACTCAAAGCAGTTGCCACGTTTTTGCTCTAAATGGTTATGCCCTGGCTGTGAAGGCGTTGATGCCTTTACTCTGGACTGGACAGGAGAAAATAATTGGCTGGTTCCACCTATTTTTCTGATTGCAAGAGTTATACGACACATGTCGTTCAATGGAGAGTCTGGTACTTTAGTTGTTCCTTATTGGCCTTCAGCTCCCTGGTGGCCTTTATTATTCAATGACCTTGGATCAATGCAAGACTTTATAGTTGGATGTGTCGATATCCCATTACATGCGGAGACATTCCTTCCAGGCTCAGCAGATGGAGATTTATTCGGGCATGGAACACCTACATGTAGGGTTATTGCTCTGAGAATCAAACACTGATGGTCTTTATTCAAGGGAACTAGAACTCTACGATTAGAGTCTTATCATACTGTAGTATGGACAATATTGAACATTCAGTGGCCCTGAGCTCCCCACTTTGAGGAAGTGGAGGCATTATTATTGTTTGCTATTGCTCAGTCAGGCTATTTGTGCAGCTTCGGTTATCGTGTGTTAGATACTGAGCTCCCCATCAGTGGATGGAGGCCCTTTGTGCTGCTATTGCTCAGTGATCTGCATGAACATTGTAGTATTCCTTGAGCTCCCCATCAGTTGATGGAGGCTTGTTTGCTGTTGCTTAGTTGGGAATATGATATGATATGTGAGACTATGTTTTTGCATTTGCAAATGACAGTCGTACCAATACGTGGAAGCCTTGGATGGCTAGAATGAAGTGGTCAAAATGTTGAACATGTTTCAAGATATATTCCTATCATAACATCGCAGTCATTGTATTGGACTTTGGTCTATCCTTATTGTTTTCCTCTTTTTATAGGGATTTTCCAATCTTCCCCTTGGCAGGAAGTGAGAGATGTATCACATCCACGCCTCATGGCACTAGCTGAGTACTTACCGGAGGTAGTTCTTTGCGACTGTGCATCTGCTACTGTCTACAAGTATTCAAATAGTTTCCAAAGGTGGTGTGCGTGGGCTCAACATTATGGATTTGATTCCATTCCAGCTGATGGATCTAAGCTTGCTTTGTATTTAATGGATCTTCTGTTGAAAGCTAAGACTCCAAGTCCAATTGTATCTGCTATCTACGGCATATCTTGGGCACATCGTAAGGCTATGCTACCAGATCCAGCTTTGCACCCCTTAATAACACAGGTGATGGAGGCAGCTAAGAGACTGTTGGCTCATCCTGTACGTAAGAAGAAACACCTTACTACTTCAAATGTCAAGATGATTGTGGATATGTTTGGTCAACCAGGCACCAGACTTTCAGACCTGCAGACAGTTCTCCTCATTGTCATTGGCTTTGCAGGGTTCTTTAGATGGAATGATTTCTCCATAATTAATATTGAGGATATATCCTTCTTTGATAATTACATGAGCATTTTCTTAAAGAAGCGTAAAAATGATCAGTTTTGTACTGGCCAGGTTGTCAACATTTCCCGCACAGGCTCGAATGCTTGTCCTGTGCAATTAACAGAAAGATTTCTTTCAAGGGCTAATATTTCCAAAGGGAAACTATTTAGAGAGGTTATTGGTCATCATCCTGTTCAGAGAGTCTCTGGTAAAACCTCAGTTATTCCAAGGCCAGATCCCAAGTTTTGCACATGTTCACTGCTATTGGCCTAAATTCTCGCGATTATGGTCTTCATAGTCTGCGCTCTGGTGGAGCTTCAGCCGCTTCACAAGGTGGCATTACGGACAGACTTATTTCCTCTCATGGTGGCTGGAAGTCAGAGTCCTCACGTAATGGATACATCAGGGACGACGTAGGAACCCTTCTCTCTGTCTCTAAAGCTTTGGCACTTTAATGTGTGACATTGTTATTCAATCCTACAACGGGCTCTATGCTTTCGCGGTTGTGTAGCTGTGGGCATGGACCCGTCCCTTCAATATGTGTGGTGTCTTTATTGGTACTCGAGGAAATACTAGGAAATGTATTTCTCTTGTAATGTCAACGATTGCAATGAGTTGATAATGGAGAGAGAAATGATTTCCTATATGACGAGAGGACCTGGTGCGAGTTATGCTAATTAAGTTTATGTATTCATGTCAAATGGATTGTGAGCTCAGTGTGGTCCTAGCTCACATCATAGTGACAGTTAATTTTCTATCAGAGTTATTTTTGATTGAGATGAAATTTATTTCAACAAAGGAATGGTTAATTGTTCTAATGCAATATGTTGAACATTTGTGTATGCTTTTTGCTCTGTGAGTAAATGTAAATATATGTGTAGCTGTGGGCATGGACCCGTCCCTTCAATATGTGTGGTGTCTTTATTGGTACTCGAGGAAATACTAGGAACACGGCTTGTCCGACTAATCTTGTAATGCGCTAATAAGGTAAAGTCCATGAAAGAAATCTAGGAGAGCAGGAGCGTCGGCTCCAAAACCTTGTGAACTGAATGGAATGAGAACAGAAATTGTGACAAATCACTAGCGAACGTGATAAGAGACTAGAGCTCACATTCTGAGGAAAGTGACAATAGAATATTTCCTACTAATGGAACACCAACTAAGACAGATCCGATGATTGCAATGAAACGCACCTAATATAAAATTTTTACCCGAGCGCAATCTGAACGAAAAAATACCAAATGTAATGTCAGGCGTGCACGAAACCAAATGGAATACTGCGATCAGAACGATAAGTCGAACTCCGAAAAAGTCCCGACAAAGGTGTAAAGTAAATCCAATTAAAAATACCTGAAGCGGAATTATTAATATGAAAAACTCAAAAACGAAATTAGCTAGGACACTCTGATAAAGAATATGCGAAGAACGTATACATACAATACGCGAACTAAAGCTATATGAACCAGGAACGTAATAGTACGCAAGCGTGAACTAGTGAACTCTTCAATGAAATGTGATAAACTTCTGTGCAATACCAATGACATGTGAACTACGTATATGTATGCCAAGAACGGAATGTGATATTCAAACTCCGAAACCGAATTTCGTTAAATGGCGCGAAACCTATATAATGTTTAGACTACGAAACTATGATATGTGAAGGAAACAGTATTCGATAGATCTCCGAAACAAATAATAACAAACTGAAAAATACCTTACAAACCCACCCTGAAATCCGATCTGAGGGGTGTTAGCGCTGGACTGAAAGATATGAAACAGCAGCTAGTCTCTGTGAACTCTGAACTGCAGAAGCAAGAAGGATTTATGAACGGATATTAACCCAACGATATGAGAAGTAGAACTAATCATAAATGGTAACTAAGGCCTTCCTCCTGCTACGAATACGACATTGCCTGAATCCTGTGTCTATCTTGAGGTATCGAAATGTTATGAAGTCTTGTGTACAACTGGCATTATCTTGAATGACTACGTCTCCAGAAATTGTATGTCAATCTTATTGGAAACATGAAGATGAAGTCCTCTGTCCAGTGGTCGTAAAATCTTTGTATCGAGTTATTATCGCGTAGAATTTCGTGTCAATCGTGTGTGGGACATAGAAGTCAAAATCTCTGCGATCGTGATTGCCCGCGGCGTTATTGCACGACTCCTTGTTGCACGTTGTCTTGAAGGATACAAGTCTCGTGAATATCTCTCGAAACCTTGCGAGGCAGAAGATGATGGCTCTGTACTTGCGAACCAAACAGTCAACTGATAATGTCTCGATCTTGCGAATTCCTCTGTGTTGAACACTCGCTGGTTAAGAGCCATTGGGGGCGTTCCCAGAAGAGATGCGCCGCACAACGCAGTCAAAAAGGCAATCCAAAGGCGCAAAGTCCGTACTAAATGGTATGCGACGAGCGATAGAAGTTCAACTCCCCTCCGCACATGGCGGAGGGGAGTGAAACGATCTCCAGTTGCAAAAAAGCTTGTAAATATTCTGCTGAGCTCCTATGAGTTGCCCAAGCACGCTTGTAATGATATACTATAACTGATATGAAATCTATACCATGATCACGTGTCGCGAATGTGGGCAATTAATCCCTTTGACCGTGGATGGGCCCAAAGAGAGGAATATAATAAAACAATTCCATTACTACCCTGGTTCCACTGTATTGATTTTTGTGTGTGCTAAGCCATAACGGGAAAAGTTAAAAAATTGATTTATGAAGTAAAGATGAACAATTCTGCTCTTTGGGCCCATTTTGCATGACAATGGTCAAGGGATAATTGCTCTGCCATTGTTGAGCTGTTGTTGTTTTATTTACCCTTGTAGGTTGATAATCCCATATCAGTTCTAAACCAAGACACAAGCAGGAACTTTCTCAACTCCTCTGACCCCAAGGACAAATACAAGGTTAGCAAGGAAGAGCTTGTATGTTGAAATAAAAAAATGTGTTTGATAAGATATTTAAAACAGTAAAATAGAACAGAGGTGGACAACTACATTTGGATTTCATGCTCAAGACAGGCTGTAAACCCCAGGAGAGAAGACAAGACAATCACCATGGATAAGAATTGGTTTTCACTACGGCATAAGCAAGATAAGCGTAAGAAGAGTGGAAGCCTTTGATCCTTATGCTTATGTTGCTAGTGAATACCAACCCTAAACAAAAAGGCAATATTACTTTGATTTCAAGTGCTGGAATATTTTCTCAAACTGTCTATTTTATATGGTATGCCCACTACGCCCAACATGAACAATTTCTGGCTCATTTTTAGAATCAATTTCAACTGAATTGATTGCTTACAGAGAGATAATATTTTGTTGATTGTTGCAGTTCTTCCTGAAAGCAACACAGCTTGAACAGATCAGTCAGGATTATCAAATGGTTATGGAGCATCAAGATGTTATAAAAAATATGCTAGAGCACAAGTCTAAGGTAATTTGTTATAAGGAACTGCTGTAACCTTATATAAGCTAAAGTGATAAGGAATATTAGCAGAGCCCCATAGTTACACGCAGGAGGAAAGGAAACAACACAAAAGTGTATATGCATCAACCTGTTTTTTTCATGGACTTCCGGTTTGTGCGTCCATCCATTCGTTCGTCTGGCATGACGTCATCAAAACTAGAAAAGACGATATCTCAAGAAAGCAACATCACTAGGTGACCAAACTTGGGTAAAGTTATTTTGGAGGCAATGGGGGTGCACCACGAAGGTCACGTGGTATGACGTCATCAAAACTAGAAAAGTCAAGAAGGCAATGTCGTTAAGTGCCCAAACTTGGATTAGGTTATAATGGAGACAAGGGGGGTGCACCACCAAGGTCACGTGGCATGATGTCATCGATGACATCATCAAAATTAGAAAAGTCAACATCTCAAGAAGGCAACATCGCTAGGTGACCAAACTTGGCTAAAGTTATTTTTGAGGCAAGGGGGGTGCACCACCAAAGTCATGTGGGTACAGTTATTTTGGTGGCAAGGAGAGTGCAACACCGAGGTCATGTGATATGACGTCATTGATGACGTCATCAAAACTAGAAAAGTCAATATCCCAAGAAGGCAATGTCACTAGGTGACCAAACTTGGGTACATGAGTTACTTTGAACACAAGAGCTGGTGCACCACTAAGATCAGTGACATGAATCGATGACGTCATCAAAACTAGAAAAAAGCAATATCTCAAAAGGCAGCATTGCTAGGTGGCCAAACTTTGGATAAAATTATCAAGGGGGATCGGGGTGCCCAACCAAGATGACGTAGCATGACGTCAGCAAAACTAGAATAGTCATTGATGACAGGGAGATCCGCTTTTAGGCAGTGCTTAAATCTATATATTCCATGCTTGGTTCTGAGCATTGTCCCTAGCTATTTTGAAATTCTCGTAATTGACGTAATTGAAAGATGGTCACCATATATGGAAAAGCTGGATGTCCCAGAACCTGGGATATTCGATTGTGTGTGGCACCAGAGCCTTCCACAGTCAGCATGACCAAGAAGCTCTGGGAACGAGAATGGTGGCGAAGGAAAAAATCTCTGACCCAGAGAGGGATTTGAACTAAAGACCGAAATTGTATGATGCTTTACTAGAGCTATCCAGGCAGGATAATCTGTCATACTTCATGATGCTTTTCAGCTCAGTTTAAAAATACATGGAAAATTTGTGTTTCAGATGATCCCAGACATCAAGAAAGAAGTGGAAGCCTTAGAGCACAAGTATAATGAAACCAGGCAACTGAAGAACATGAAAGAACAAGTAGAAGAACTGAAGAGACAGAGAGTGTGGGCAGAGGTCATTGAAAATGAGAAGGTAATGGAAGTGTCCATAATTAGGCACTTGGTGGACAGAAGGTGCTAAGCAACAGTGACATCAATTAACATGATGTCAGTTGAATTGGGGTGCCATACATACTTTACACAATTTATTTAGACACAGTAAAAGGTATCAGTGTAGACAGTATGAGTAACACATGTGTGAGTTGTGTGGGGGAGGTTATAACATACAGTATTATTGCCACACTGTACCAGTAACTAAAATATCATTTCATGAAGTTAGTTTGCAGCTTTGTTATATGTCAAGCTTGTTTTCAGAATTTTTGAAATTTTACTTATCATCCAGGTATTCAAATGAACTAAGATTTTTTTATGGGCAAGGTCATCATTTAGGGACTCAAAGACTATCAGAGATTTGTTGTATTCCATTTTGGTTGCTAGCCTGCCCAACCAAGCACATCTACAACTACTTTAGAGCAAGTGTCATCAAACTCAACATTGTTTGACATTGAATGTTGAGACTGATGAATCAATTGTTGGTCCCTGCCTACACGTAGAATATTGCAGAAGGACAAAATATTGAGCAATTCTATAGGAAGTGGAACAGTACTGACACTGATTCATTTCTCTAGAAACTTCCTCCCTTGGAGAGAGAAGTCGAGAAGCAACAGAGCAAGCTTCCCAGGTACCAGGAAAGGATAGAAGGGTGTACAGAACAAGTGACAACCCTTGAGGAGCAGTCAGAGACCATACAGCAACAGATAGATGTTGTTACACAGGAGGCTAGGGATGTTACCGCCATACAAACAGAGCTCAGCACTCATCTTAAAGAGCTTAAAAATGATGTTAGGAAAAAAGAGGTGAGTTTTCTGGAGAAGCACCTGAAAGGGAAAAGTGAATTCTGTGTCACCTTTTCAGCTACAATTGTTGCATTGCAGGTCCAGTTGTTACATTGCACATTGATTTGTGACTGGCTTTGGTACTCTGCCAGTCAAACATGACATTCTTGCACTTGGCTCATAAGGTTTGACTGGTGGAGTCGGCTGTCAGAACAAGCCAGTGAAGGCCGGGGCTCCACCGGCTTCTTAATGCAATTTACTTTTACTGCCCCCTACTTTCATCAGATCCCAGACAAAAGCATAATTAAAAGCCACTGAAATTAGCCAAACAGGGCCAGCTACTTTTTTTAAAATAACCGCCTGCTTAGAAACATTCTGACAGCACTGCCAGGTTGTTTTTGGTTGCCCCCTTTTCCCTTACGGTGCCCAGGTCATTGCTATTCAGGGCCTGTTAATATACTGGTATAACCTTGATGCTAGTCTAGAACCATTTATTTTGATGTCTTTTAGTCTGAAGTTCGGAAGGTAAAAAGACAGTTGGATACAGCAAAGCATGACAGACAAATACTGACTGACAGAATAGACGAGATCAAACAAGCGTAAGTGAATTAGCCTTTTATAAGTTCCAAATGTTGAACCTAATTTTTGCCAAATTTAAATATGGCATCCACTTTGAAATCCATTGTTCTTGTATTGACAATTCATGTGAAAGCACAAAAGTTTGAAAATTCACGTGGATGCAAGGCTACAGTTGTCAGGAGAAAAGAATCAACAGCCATAAAATGTTGACTTTATATCAGTAGAGCAAGTTCTGGATTTCAATTAGCCTTATGCTATCTGTGGGTGGCTGTCCCTATTTGTGCTTTAAAATAAATATATGCTGTTGTTATGTTGTTATCTTAGAGCTCTCCATGATCGTGAGGCTGAAAAGCGTGGAAGAGAAACCAAATTAACACAGGCGAGGGAAAAACTGCAAGCCAGCCAGAATCAACTGGCTACTACCTCACACCACAGGGACCAAGTCAACCAGGCCATGAACAGAGCCAGGGAAAGCAGTTACTCTCTCAGGTAAGGCATAAACCCAGGGGCATAGTTAAGGGTGTTCACCGATGACTGGTTGCGCAAAAAAGTTGGGAGGTTGGGCAGAGAAACATGTTTAAATTTTGTTTGTTGTATGTTTTTCAGGACTGAAGTTGGTGATGCCAGAAAAGTTGTAGATAGTATGCATAGGAGACTACAAAACCTTAGGAACAGCACAAGGGACAGACTGACACTATTTGGCTCCCACATGCCTGAACTGATACAGAGGATTCAAGGGGCGGCAAGAAGGGCAAGGTTTCATAGAACACCTGTGGGACCACTAGGTAAACCTCAGAAGATTGCTGATTGAGTTCTTATAATTCTTTCCAACTTTTTTCTAACTCTTTCTCATTAGTTTATATAAATTGTTGCCATATACCAGAGCTGGAAACGTTTCTATCTTTAACACATTTTCAGGCGCACATATAAAGTTGAGGAACCAGAAGTGGGATCTGGCCGTGGAAAGTCACCTAAAAGGGATGGTGTTTGCCTTCTGTTGCAACGATGTCCATGATCAACAAATACTTCAACAGATAATGAAGCAAGTTTGTCCCAACAAAGATAGTATACCACAAATATTCATCAGCCGTTTTCACGATGAAGTGTATGATGTGTCACACAATGTAAGTTGAATGCTAGCATTTATGACATAAAATCTTTGTATGTGCCATCCAGGACTCAATCTTGACTTTAGAACGGAATAGTCAAATGGCTAGTAAATGAACAGGATTTACTAGCCATAATATATTTTCTAGTAGGCACTCTATGTACTTAATAATGTTTAGGTGGCTATTTAGAATCAGAGTGGTTGCTCATGCACCATCAAGATGGCAGCCAATGTCAAAAACATAATTGTATGCCGAATGTAGAATCATTTTATTTTCTGTAATTCTGTAAGTCAGATTTCTGTAATTCTGTAAGTCAGAAAAACTGTGAACAATATTGTGAAAGTTTTTCTTTTAGATAAAAAAACTACAACAAATAGCCAAGATATGGCTAGTAAATAAATGAAATCCTTTTGTCAAAATAAACGTTTCACTTTTTTTGGCTAGTTGACTACCTCTAAGGCTGAGCCCTGGGTCCATATAGAACAGCAAAAACCATTCGCCACAACTCCTTTACTCACACAGATATTTTATTTGTTTAAATAACCATAACATTAGAAACCCCGCTGTGCGTACTCTACCGTCCTTGATGAGTTGGTGATAGATGATCCAGTTGCAGCTAATTGCTTGATAGATCAGGTAAGTCTGAGTGTCAGAAACATGGTTTGACCAACTTCAAATCGATTTGGAAAGTCTCCATGCCTGCCACCCAGCCATTAGTGTTAGCCTTGGCATGCGAAACATGGGTAATTTCTGGACCCTCACAAAATCTGATGATGTCCTTACAGGCTGGTATAGAGTCCGTTCTACTGATTGAAGATCCTAAGGAAGCTCGTGATGTCATGTTTGGCTCTCCACCGCCTGGTGCACATATGGTACTGTTACCTTAATTTCTGTTTCACAGCAATAGATCTGGGACAAGCTGGGGATATACGCCTCATGAAAATGAGGCGTAGTATGCCTTCCTGGTCAGATGGCGATTTAGTGAAAATATCTTGGTTCAACTTCTTATTTTTTTTCCAGCGGTCCGGTATCCATCAAATCGCGCGGTTCTTAGCGCATGTTTTTACTATATTACAAATTTCTATTTCAATGTTTTTAATATCTTGTCAAATAATTCGTTACAACACCGGTCATCGGAAATACAGTTATCTCGAATTTCATGTAAATCAGGTTCGAGCATTAGAACAACAACGCTTGAAAAGCAGGCCTGCCTGCCATCTTTGAAATTCATCTTTCGATTTTCCAAGTGCCAAAAAGAAGTTTAAGTTATTCTATCTAAAAATTGCTTCCACTTTTTTCAAAATTACGGTAATTTTTTGAAGAATTTCAATGAGTATTGATTGATTTAAGACAAAAATGAAGCCAATGCGCGCCGTATTTCTATATGAACATTTTGCATATTTAAATCACACCGTTTTATCGTTTTTCTTTCCGCGTTAGAGCAGATTTCGAAAAATCATAAACTTCGTTATTAACCTTTAAAATGATATCTAGTTTATTGGGGTTTATTTAAATGCGCCGCGTAGAGAATTTTTGCGCGAAGGGTACCCGCGAAGGTTTACGGTATCCTTAATCTGTAATGCTGCTAGTAGGTAGTCAATACAGGAAAACAAGCAGGATCCAATTCAATTTTGTCTATTGCAGGCCTATGTTATCAATGGTGATCAAGTGTTTGGGGGAAGATCTGCTAAGTACTACTCCAGTAACCACTCAAGCGCCAAGTTCCTACAACAGGATATCCAACAAGAGATCAGGTGAGGTTTGCTAGGGAATGTGGTACTATTTTAAGCCATTTGCCTGGAAGAACTCCCTGTAATTCACAGAGAGAGTACTGAAAAGATCCAGGGCCTGACATTAACGTTTTGCTAGATGCCATTGGCGACCAATTCAAACATTTTAGTCGCCAAAAAGCAATAGTCGCCACATAAGCGCGGATCTCAGCTGAACTTAGAAAGATGGGGTACCATTTGGCGACTAGCTCTAAAATTTTGGTCGCCAATCCCACAAATTTAGTCGCCATTGTCGACCATATGGTTGCAATTCCCCATGCAAGCGCATAGCTACATGTACGCCAATTAACACTTATTGGATGAGGTTGAGCATGATAGTGAGATTTGGCAACGCCGAGGTTTGTGTTATCTGCCGAAGCGAATCTCACTATCATGCGAAAACCGAATTCAATAATTGTTTTATTATTCAGCAACCAAGAATTCTTACCTATCTAAACGAAGTCAACGATGAGGCCGTGCATGGCGACACAACGGTTTTTTCAACTTCATCTTACGTCCATTGGTATTTTCCTTTTGTATTCAATTCAAATAGCCATAGTTGATGTTTAGATATCCTGAGCAATGATCTCTTGGCAAAAATCATAACAGATTCAACGAGAATATTCGCAAAACCGGCTTTCATTTCGGAAATGGAAACCAGATGGCGGCCAAACCTATTGGCTTGCGTTATGACGTCATTAGAGTGCATCAATCCTAATGTCTGTAGTATGACGTCAGGCACTGCGCGCCAACAAGGTTTCGCTGCGTACTCTTAGCCAATCAGAACCGAGATAGTGGCATGGCTGAATAATAATACGCCATGGCGTACCGTAAAAAAGAAATGAAACTCGTGAATTAGCGCCCTTTCCCTATTCCTGTGGCCAGAAAAAGGTATCAAGAAATGTCGGACAATGTCCAGTTTTGGCGTACCTGAACCAAAATCCTGGCTAAGCGCCTGTTATGGTTGAAGAATTGAACAGGAAGCTTGGTAAAAGCTGACTTACAGCGGGAGAAGGCGAGGTTCCGTATCTACACAGCAGGCCAGGTTCCGTGCTGCGTCGCGACCGCGACCATGCGTGAGGTGTCGCGGTATTTTTCATACGAAATCCGCTCAAAATAAAACGTTCTAGGAATAATAACAGTAGTATTTGTATTTCCTCTGTTTTATTCATAGACGGCTAGAGAGAGATCTAAATGAGAAGCAACAAATCACCGACAACTGCAAGAGCAACTGAGCCAACTTGAAGCCAGCTTAACCCAAAACAAGGTTGGTTAGTAGCATAGTCATATTTATTGACACGGTGTAGCGTGAACAGTTACATTAGCTCGTTTGCCAATAAAACAACAGTTAAAAAAGAAAAGAAAATGTTCAATCAGTGTTCAGTGTTCATCTAGACAGACAGACAGACAGACAGACAGACAGACAGACAGACAGACAGACAGACAGACAGACAGACAGACAGACAGACAGACAGACAGACAGACAGACAGACAGACAGACAGACAGACAGACAGACAGACAGACAGACAGACAGACAGACAGACAGACAGACAGACAGACAGACAGACAGACAGACAGACAGACAGACAGACAGACAGACAGACAGACAGACAGACAGACAGACAGACAGACAGACAGACAGACAGACAGACAGACGGTTTTTATTGGCACCTTGTAGAGATCGGATAATGCTCGGTTGACAAACTGGTAACTAAATGCCTGGACCGAATTCCTCATTCAAACATTCTGCTACGTCCAACACCTGCGTTGCATAGGACATCTATGTAGGATACAAACGGGTGCTTTTCGACACAACAAGAACCTGGACCAAATTGGAGAAAACTTGGGATTTAGACAAAAGACAATTGCTCAAAATTTGCATGGACAAAGATGACAATGCAGCTATTGTCAACATGATCACCACAATAGCTTCAAGCAGGGTCCGACATTAACTGTTTCCGCTAGGTACCATTGGCGACCGATTCAAAAATGTTTAGTCGCCAGAAAGCAATATTTAGTCGCCACATAAACGTGGATCTCAGCTGAACTTAGACAGATGGGGTGCCATTTGCCGACTAGCTCTAAAATTGTGGTCGCCAAGCCCATAAATTTAGTCGCCATTGGCGACCATATGGTCGCAGTGTCAGGCCTGGTTCAAGCCTTATGACTGTACACTCTGGACTGTACATGCGCCTTAGAGGGAAGACATGATGATGATCAAGGCCTAATTGGGGTTGAAAGTTCATTCTTAAAATGCGAATGGTATCTTGACCTTGCCAATTTGTTTTGTGTTACTCAGAACGAACATAAGAAAGCAAGTGATAAAGCTATGCACGAGCAAGAGATTGTCAATCGTCTTGTTGAGGTAAGATTTGTGATAGTATTGTTATACTCGGTACTAAACATGTCTAGGAATATTTCTTGTCCTTGCCTTTTCCATACCACTGCCTGCTCTAACGCACGGCAGATCTACTCGGTCAGAGCAATACTAAGGTTCTTTTCTAAAATATGCAAATGGTTAGACCTTCGCGTCTTTTCGGATAAGGACGTAAACCTTAGGTCTCGTCTCTCTCATACACTACACTAACCGGAACCAGAGGGACGTTAAAGAACCACGGGAACGTCGGAAGTGATCAGCCTCAGCGGTAGTGCTGAGTACAATACTAACAATACAATACTAACCCACACACTCTTACTTGGAAAATACAATAGCAGGCCGCCCCTATAGAGGATGAGAACAAGCGTGCGCAAACGGTTACCGCGACCTTATAATAGAGCAGATTTCGTATGACTGTGAAAAGTGCCGCGAAAGAGTTGTGCCGCGCCGTGACCGTCCCGCGACTACGCGATTTCGTTCGGTATCTACAGCAGGCCAGGTTCCGTACCGCCACCGCGACAGTACCGAGACGTGTCACGGCACTTTTCACAGTCATACGAAATCTGCTCTATTGCCCGCTCGCGCGCGTTCTAAGAACCAATCAGAACATGGAAATTATTACCGTGTCCTCTAGGAAAATAATAAAGCACTTTACTTTTATTTCTTTACTTTTTCTATAGGAAATCACTGAACTTGAGAACTATGAAGAAGAGGAGCTACCGGATGTCACAACCTTGGTAAGTCTCCCAACAAACCCTGTCACACACGAGAGTTTGTAGAAACTACTTTTTTTTCAGAAGCCAATTTTCCCATGATATGACATGCATGGTAATTAATGGAATTGAATAGGGATAATAATTTGTCCCGTCTGATTTGAGAATTCCCAACCTGCTTCCTAAAAATATATTTTGAATATTTGGCCAAATGAAATAAATCCTGGGAAGTGTTTGAGTTGCATGGGAAATAGTCATATCCCATGGGCAATAATCAAGTGGCATGGAATAAGTCATGTTCTATGGGAAATAGTCAAGTGGCATGGGAAAATAGGCCTTTCTCGATCTCATTTTTAACAATTCCAATATTATACCTTTTACGAAATATCCCACATTGCCTCATTCGCCTCGTTTGATGTTAACATTCATGTTTTCAGTTTCAAAAGAAAAACGTAAAATTGTTTTCAATTTTTGGTCTGCCAGATCTATTCTAAGTAAGAAATCATGGAAGCTAAGGGTGCAAACGAGGGACAATTTGTAGGGTAAACCACTTTGAGGTTACATTTTTGTAAAATTGTCTGGTATTTATCGAGAAACACCTAAAACCCAATTGAAATGGCTGGTAATCTTAGAGACATTATTAGAGATAAAAGCGACAAATCATCATATCTACGAACCAAATAAACGACTTCCAACTTACAGAAAGTAACAGCAGAGGGGGATAAAGGCGAAGAGGTGAACAAAGGAGGCCATCTCCCAAGGGAAGAGAAACCACCTAAGGAAACAACCACCAAGAATGTGTCTACACAGCAAACATCGCTAAGCTTAATCGAAGTTGCTGAACAAACAGTTGATGCAAACCCAACAGTGCCTTTAGCCTCTCCAAAGAGGCAGAAGCTTAGTGATGATGAGCATTTCGGGCAAACAATAGCCAGGCAACTAACAAAAATACCAGAAGGGCAAGAAAAGGACAAATTGAAACTGGACATACAGATGTTGATACACAGTACACTGTATGGGCGTCGCCCTTAGTGTACATCTTGGCTACCACCAGCTGCAACCAGTGTTGAATTTATATTCTTAAGGACCGTATGTCCGATCTTTTATGATATGTTGATTGTGTTGATCTAGTACCGTGAGAAACTTTCAAAATAACATCATAAGTTTGTTGTTCTATGACTATGTATCACTTCACTCAGTTTTAGACTAAAGGCAGGATTAAAATTCCATGAGATTTAGGCGGATTGAGTTCATTACTTTTACCGTTACCTCATAGACATTAGCATAGACTTTCCTTGGCTGCAAAACTATATGCCTGTCTTTCAAAATATATGATTACTTACTTGTATGGTGACTTTGTTATTGAGCTTGTCTTTTATACCTACATTTTGTGCATTTTAAACTGACAGACTTGATAGTATATTCACTATTCAGGCTATCAAATAAACCTTTATTTACCACTTTATTGTGCTGTTACCTGTAACGTATCCAGGGGTAATCAGAACGTCTACCGATACTCTTATTTTAAGTGACTCACGCGAAACTAAAAATGCTCCTAACTGTGACTTGATGATTTACTAGGACCTCGAGAAAGCCATTTGCCTCGAGAAACATCTCGGGGCCACAAAACACACTGTTTCCCTCGGAACCAGTAAATAAATAAGTGTTAACCGTCGAAGCCCATCCTTCAGACACCCTATGTGTCATCCCAACAAGTCGCAGCGTCAGAAGCGCATAACTAGAAGTGTCCATCTTGGTATTACGCGCGCGCCCATGTCTCGGGTGGAACATTATATTTATAGAAACACCACACCTGCGCGCGCGTAATACCAAAGATGGACACTTCTGTTTGTGGTGTTTCTAAGACCACGTTCACACTAGACCGGTACAAAACCGAACCGGTACAATTCTGGTACGGTACCGCCTGTTCATACGGTACCGGTACAATTCTGGCACGTTTTGAAACAGTCGTGCCAAAATCGTTCCGGCACCGCAGGTCCCGTGTGAACGCGCGAATTGTACCGGTCCGATTTTGTACCGGTCTCGTGTGAACGGGGTCTAAAAAACAAAAGTTTCCACCCGATACTAAGATTGACGCTTCTGGTTATGCACTTCTGGCAGCGTGTAAATTCGCCATTACAAGGTCAATGCAAACATCCCATGTCATCCCATTTTTCGTGTTTTCCAGGAAGAAGAAGTTGTAAACTACAATCAGCAGATCGCGGAACTCACTGAGCAGGTACATTGGACAAGCATTTCCTATCAAATACTATAGATAAATGAATCACATGACCAGTGAATTCCGCAGTAAATTTCACGCGAAAATAGCGCATCCCCTCCCCCGCTCCCCGTGCAGTTAAAAATGCAACCAGCCATTGGTCACCTTAGTGTGGCATAAAATATATTGTGTGGCCGCATATCCTGATGAATGTTCTCTTCTAGGATAACGTGCTAGAAGATGAATTCGAGAAAGCGAAAGAAGTTCACCATAAACAGGATCTGAAAATGAAGAGGCACCAGGAAAAGATGCAAGAAGTGTTTGACAAGCATGATCCGTTCAAGGTGTGTAATGTGGCTAAACGCAATTTAGACCAAGTTAAAAACCGAAACTGTGCATGCGCTGACCGCCGGGCGGACCCTTTCTTGTTAAGGGGCGACCCAACTTCTAGGTTATTTCCAGGGCTACCCATCCTCGAATCCTAGAGGTCTTCAGCTAGTTGCAGATTTTTTGGACTGCCCGCTATAAAGTTCTGTTGACATCTGCAGGCTCAACTACAAGACGCCATGTGCAAGATCCTCAAGGCCAAGAGCGACAAAAAGCATTACGAGGATGGTATGAAGATAGTGGAAGACGGCATCCGTAAAGCGGAGAAGGCAGTCGCTGATATGAAGGTCAAAATCGAGGTAAGTGTAACCGTAGCGACAATTGTTTAAATTGCTGGTTGCATTTCAATTCTGATGCAATGTGAAATTATCAGTCAAGTGTTGGTTGTTGCTTTGTGACCAACATTATCGTCCAAATCCATAATTTTGTTTGACGTACAATCGTAATGCGTGTTGCTGTACAATTGATGCACTATTCAAGCCAACCATTTACCCATTTCTCGTAGGACATCTCTGAGATGGCTGCTCAATATTGCGAACGTGTGGAGACAACACGCACGGTGAAAGGCTTGGAGTCCGAGATAATCCAGAAAGAGAAATGCATACAAACAGAGGAGAAGAAGTAAGCACAAATGGGCTTTTGTATTTAATTCACCGATACCGGATTCCTTGTTCTACCTTCCTAGTTACTGTTGCCACGTCGTACAAGCCAAACTCTTTCTTTGATATAGGGCATGGAAAGTACACCGTTGCAGGAATATGTTAGATGTTGCCTTATAATATTGGGTTTTTATATTTTAATCAGGAAAAGCTTAATAATTCATTAAAAAATCTTCAAGTTTCCAGTTTGTTGCTCGGACATTTCACTTGAATTCTACAGAGAAAACTCCCCATTGTTTGGTATTAAACAAATGAAAACGGGATCGGTCTATTTCCGTTACCCCTATTAAGGACCCTGAATTTTTGGTTCGCCCATGGAATTCCAAACAATTGTGCCTTACCCACTGGAATTTAGTGCTGTATTGTGGGTGCCCCTTGAATTGGGGGTGGGGGACACCAGAAATAATTCCATACACTTATGTGTGGATGAAAAGCGTTGAAAAGCATTGAGGTAGAGGGAGGTATTGCGTACGTTTTTATGTAAAAAGTTGAACAATGGAATTAAATGGAATGCCTTAGTAAACAGGTTTTGTGTTGCTTGTTTGTTTCTTTTCAGTAAAGGAAAGTACGAACAAATAACAAAGCAATACTTTGACGCCAAGAAGAAATATGACAACATCAACGAATCTTTCAAGAATTTGAAGCGTTTCCACAAGGTGCGTGTAGATGATTATCATGCGCGTAGGTAATAAACACTGCTGCTCGACTTGTTAGTAGAACCAAGAAATCGGATCATATTACACCTGTGCTTGTTCAGCTTCACTGGCTTCCTATCAAACTTAGAATTAACTACAAGATTTTGCTAATAACTTATAAGGCTCTAAATGGCATGGCTCCGCATTATATCTCTAACTTGCTTCTATCTTATAAACCAGCTCGCAATCTTCGATCTTCTGGACAAAACTTTCTTTCTGTACCGAAATCTAACACTGTCAATTACGGCGACAGAGCTTTTTCTATCTGTGCTCCTAAGCTTTGGAACTCCATGCCCTGCAATATTAGGAACGCTGACAACATTGCCACATTCAAATCAAAACTTAAGACTTTTATATTTAAACAATTTACGAAATTGTCCTAATTATTTTTATTTTATTATTATTATTTTTTATCTTATCTATATATTATAGCTTACTTAGAAATTTGTATTTTATTGTAAGAGCATTGAGCTTGTATAATGCTCCTAGAACGTATTTATTATTATTATTATTATTATTAATAAGAATTGTGAGAAAACAAAGAACTGCGTGTAGGTAATTACCGTGCGCGTAGGTAATTAGAATTGTGAGGAAACAAAGAACAGTGCGTGTAGATAATTATCATGCGCGTGGGTAATTAGAATTGCGAGGAAACAAAGAACAGTGCGTGTAGATAATTATATTGCGCGTGGGTAATTAGAATTGTGAGGAAACAAAGAACAGTGCGTGTAGATAATTATCATACGCGTGGGTAATTAGAATTGTGAGAAAACAAAGAACAGTGCGTGTAGATAATTACCATGCGCGTAGGTAATTAGAATTGTGAGAAAACAAAGAACAGTGCGTGTAGACAATTATCATGCGCACAGGTAATTAGAATTGTGACGAAACACAGAACAGTGTGTGTAGGTAATTATCATGCGCGTAGGTAATTAGAGTTGCGAGGAAACAAAGAACAGTGCGTGTAGATAATTATCATGCGCGTGGGTAATTAGAATTGTGAGAAAACAAAGAACAGTGCGTGTAGATAATTATCATGCGTGTGGGTAATTAGAATTGTGAGGAAACAAAGAACAGTGCGTGTAGATAATTATCATGCGCGTGGGTAATTAGAATTGTGAGGAAACAATGAACAGTGCGTGTAGATAATTATCATGCGCACAGGTAATTAGAATTGTGACGAAACACAGAACAGTGTGTGTGTAGGTAATTATCATGCGCGTAGGTAATTAGAGTTGCGAGGAAACACAGAACAGTGTGTGTAGGTAATTATCATGCGCGTAGGTAATTAGAGTTGCGAGGAAACACAGAACAGTGAGTGTAGATAATTACCATGCGCATGGGTAATTAGAATTGTGAGGAAACAAAGAACAGTGCGTGTAGATAATTACCGTGCGCGTAGGTAATTAGAATTGTGAGGAAACAAAGAACAGTGCGTGTAGATAATTACCGTGCGCGTAGGTAATTAGAATTGTGATGAAACAAAGAACAGTGAGTGTAGATAATTATCATGCGCATGGGTAATTAGAATTGTGAGAAAACAAAGAACAGTGAGTGTAGACAATTATCATGCGCGTGGGTAATTAGAATTGTGAGGAAACAAACAACAGTGAGTGTAGATAATTATCATGCGCATGGGTAATTAGAATTGTGAGAAAACAAAGAACAGTGAGTGTAGACAATTATCATGCGCGTGGGTAATTAGAATTGTGAGGAAACAAAGAACAGTGCGTGTAGACAATTATCATGCGCGTAGGTAATTAGAATTGTGAGGAAACAAACAACAGTGAGTGTAGATAATTATCATGCGCATGGGTAATTAGAATTGTGAGAAAACAAAGAACAGTGAGTGTAGACAATTATCATGCGCGTGGGTAATTAGAATTGTGAGGAAACAAAGAACAGTGCGTGTAGATAATTATCATGCGCGTAGGTAATTAGAATTGTGATGAAACAAAGAACAGTGCGTGTAGATAATTGTGATGCGCGTGGGTAATTAGAATTGTGAGAAAACAAAGAACAGTGCGTGTAGATAATTACCATGCGCGTGGGTAATTAGAATTGTGAGAAAACAAAGAACAGTGCGTGTAGATAATTACCATGCGCGTGGGTAATTAGAATTGTGAGGAAACAAAGAACAGTGCGTGTAGATAATTATCATGCGCGTAGGTAATTAGAATTGTGATGAAACAAAGAACAGTGCGTGTAGATAATTACCATGCGCGTGGGTAATTAGAATTGCGAGGAAACAAAGAACAGTGCGTGTAGATAATTATCATACGCGTGGGTAATCAGAATTGTGAGAAAACAAAGAACAGTGAGTGTAGATAATTACCATGCGCGTGGGTAATTAGAATTGTGAGAAAACAAAGAACAGTGAGTGTAGATAATTATCATGCGCGTGGGTAATCAGAATTGTGAGGAAACAAAGAACAGTGCGTGTAGATAATTATCATGCGCGTGGGTAATCAGAAATGTGAGGAAACAAAGAACAGTGTGTGTAGATAATTACCATGCGCGTGGGTAATTAGAATTGTGAGGAAACAAAGAACAGTGCGTGTAGATAATTATCATGCGCGTGGGTAATTAGAATTGTGATGAAACAAAGAACAGTGCGTGTAGATTATTATCATGCGCGTAGGTAATTAGAATTGTGAGAAAACAAAGAACAGTGAGTGTAGATAATTATCATGCGCGTGGGTAATTAGAATTGTGAGAAAACAAAGAACAGTGAGTGTAGATAATTACCATGCGCGTGGGTAATTAGAATTGTGAGAAAACAAAGAACAGTGAGTGTAGATAATTATCATGCGCGTAGGTAATTAGAATTGTGAGAAAACAAAGAACAGTGCGTGTAGATAATTACCATGCGCGTGGGTAATTAGAATTGTGATGAAACAAAGAACAGTGCGTGTAGATAATTATCATGCGCGTGGGTAATTAGAATTGTGATGAAACAAAGAACAGTGCGTGTAGATAATTACCATGCGCATGGGTAATTAGAATTGCGAGGAAACAAAGAACAGTGCGTGTAGATAATTATCATGCGCGTGGGTAATTAGAATTGTGATGAAACAAAGAACAGTGCGTGTAGATAATTACCATGCGCATGGGTAATTAGAATTGCGAGGAAACAAAGAACAGTGCGTGTAGATAATTATCATGCGTGTGGGTAATTAGAATTGTGAGGAAACAAAGAACAGTGCGTGTAGATAATTATCATGCGTGTGGGTAATTAGAATTGTGAGGAAACAAAGAACAGTGCGTGTAGATAATTATCATGCGCGTAGGTAATTAGAATTGTGATGAAACAAAGAACAGTGCGTGTAGATTATTATCATGCGCGTAGGTAATTAGAATTGTGAGAAAACAAAGAACAGTGCGTGTAGATAATTACCATGCGCGTGGGTAATTAGAATTGTGAGGAAACAAAGAACAGTGCGTGTAGATAATTATCATGCGCGTAGGTAATTAGAATTGTGATGAAACAAAGAACAGTGCGTGTAGATAATTACCATGCGCGTGGGTAATTAGAATTGTGAGGAAACAAAGAACAGTGCGTGTAGATAATTATCATACGCGTGGGTAATCAGAATTGTGAGAAAACAAAGAACAGTGAGTGTAGATAATTACCATGCGCGTGGGTAATAAGAATTGTGAGAAAACAAAGAACAGTGAGTGTAGATAATTATCATGCGCGTGGGTAATCAGAATTGTGAGGAAACAAAGAACAGTGCGTGTAGATAATTATCATGCGCGTGGGTAATCAGAAATGTGAGGAAACAAAGAACAGTGTGTGTAGATAATTACCATGCGCGTGGGTAATTAGAATTGTGAGGAAACAAAGAACAGTGCGTGTAGATAATTATCATGCGCGTGGGTAATTAGAATTGTGATGAAACAAAGAACAGTGCGTGTAGATTATTATCATGCGCGTAGGTAATTAGAATTGTGAGAAAACAAAGAACAGTGAGTGTAGATAATTATCATGCGCGTGGGTAATTAGAATTGTGATGAAACACAGAACAGAGCGCGTGTAGATAATTATCATGCGCGTAGGTAATTAGAATTGTGAGAAAACAAAGAACAGTGAGTGTAGATAATTATCATGCGCGTGGGTAATCAGAATTGTGAGGAAACAAAGAACAGTGCGTGTAGATAATTATCATGCGCGTGGGTAATCAGAAATGTGAGGAAACAAAGAACAGTGTGTGTAGATAATTACCATGCGCGTGGGTAATTAGAATTGTGAGGAAACAAAGAACAGTGCGTGTAGATAATTATCATGCGCGTGGGTAATTAGAATTGTGATGAAACAAAGAACAGTGCGTGTAGATTATTATCATGCGCGTAGGTAATTAGAATTGTGAGAAAACAAAGAACAGTGCGTGTAGATAATTATCATGCGCGTGGGTAATTAGAATTGTGATGAAACAAAGAACAGTGCGTGTAGATTATTATCATGCGCATGGGTAATTAGAATTGCGAGGAAACAAAGAACAGTGCGTGTAGATAATTATCATGCGTGTGGGTAATTAGAATTGTGAGGAAACAAAGAACAGTGCGTGTAGATAATTATCATGCGTGTGGGTAATTAGAATTGTGAGGAAACAAAGAACAGTGCGTGTAGATAATTATCATGCGTGTGGGTAATTAGAATTGTGATGAAACAAAGAACAGTGCGTGTAGATTATTATCATGCGCGTAGGTAATTGGAATTGTGAGAAAACAAAGAACAGTGAGTGTAGATAATTATCATGCGCGTGGGTAATTAGAATTGTGAGGAAACAAAGAACAGTGCGTGTAGATAATTACCGTGCGCGTAGGTAATTAGAATTGTGAGGAAACAAAGAACAGTGCGTGTAGATAATTATCATGCGCGTGGGTAATCAGAATTGTGAGGAAACAAAGAACAGTGTGTGTAGATAATTATCATGCGAGTAGGTAATTAGAATTGTGATGAAACACAGAACAGAGCGCGTGTAGATAATTATCATGCGCATGGGTAATTAGAATTGTGATGAAACAAAGAACAGTGAGTGTAGATAATTATCATGCGCGTGGGTAATTAGAATTGTGATGAAACAAAGAACAGTGCGTGTAGATAATTATCATACGCGTGGGTAATTAGAATTGTGAGGAAACAAAGAACAGTGAGTGTAGATAATTATCATGCGCGTGGGTAATTAGAATTGTGAGGAAACAAAGAACAGTGCGTGTAGATAATTACCGTGCGCGTAGGTAATTAGAATTGTGAGAAAACAAAGAACAGTGAGTGTAGATAATTATCATGCGCGTGGGTAATTAGAATTGTGAGGAAACAAACAACAGTGAGTGTAGATAATTATCATGCGCGTGGGTAATTAGAATTGTGAGAAAACAAAGAACAGTGAGTGTAGATAATTATCATGCGCATGGGTAATTAGAATTGTGATGAAACAAAGAACAGTGCGTGTAGATTATTATCATGCGCGTAGGTAATTAGAATTGTGAGAAAACAAAGAACAGTGAGTGTAGATAATTATCATGCGCGTGGGTAATTAGAATTGTGAGGAAACAAAGAACAGTGCGTGTAGATAATTACCGTGCGCGTAGGTAATTAGAATTGTGAGGAAACAAAGAACAGTGCGTGTAGATAATTATCATGCGCGTGGGTAATCAGAATTGTGAGGAAACAAAGAACAGTGCGTGTAGATAATTACCATGCGCGTGGGTAATTAGAATTGTGAGGAAACAAAGAACAGTGCGTGTAGATAATTATCATGCGCGTGGGTAATTATAATTGTGAGAAAACAAAGAACAGTGAGTGTAGATAATTATCATGCGCGTGGGTAATTAGAATTGTGAGAAAACAAAGAACAGTGTGTGTAGATAATTATCATGCGCATAGGTAATTAGAATTGTGAGAAAACAAAGAACAGTGAGTGTAGATAACATTAGCAGCAATAAGGGTCAAGATGGCGGCGGCTCGTATGCAAATTAGGTAAAAATGGCGACCGTGACTAACAGAAAAACATATGGGGAAAGATAATTTCTCGGGGAAGATGCCGTCGGTTCAGTTTTGCGCGACTTAAATCCGAAACAATGATGTTTATTGTACTCACGGGCTACAACATAGTTTCCTAGGCAGACAATAAATGGGTTCCTGAGCTTGTCCTTTTCAGTGCTTTAAGAAAGCTCCTTATGTTACACATTTCCTTATAATCGAGGTTCACGGCAGTTGAGATCATGACAAACAGTCGCTGATTCGAGAACAAACGCTTTCGAAATGTAGAGTTGCGCGACTCGGGAATGCTTCTACGATATACATAGTATCCAAATGAGGGCAAAATGTTCCGTAAATCTCCCTTGAATGTGGTTCCATGATTGAATAAAAGTTCCCTATTTCCCGGCCGTGGATTCACCAACAGGACGCCATGTTTATAGTAAATATAAGGCCGCTAACGAAAGCAGAAAGACCGAACATCTCGAAACAAGCCTCAAGTTGTTTGTTGCTGCTTAACCAGCAATGCTTGATGGGAAATCAGGGCCCCAGGCTCTTTGCATAGCAAAATCAGGCTTGGTTTCTTCAGAAGCACACTGAGCGGGAAATACAAAGTGAATCACCAGAAGCTCGATCTGCTCGATAACAGTTCCAATGCTGAAACATTGAACTCTACAGGCTTCTGATAGTTTCTTCTGTCCACTATATCTTTTATAGAATCTGTATAATCTACAGAGTTTTAATTTGGAAAGAAAAGGGTACCGGGATCGCTTTATTGCTCTTCTAAATTATCGAAATTTTCAGTGTAATGGGATATACCGCTGACGAAATCGACCAATTTTATCACGGGCTCGTAATGACCATCATTTCTGCTAATGATTATCATGCGCATGGGTAATTAGAATTGTGATGAAACAAAGAACAGTGCGTGTAGATTATTATCATGCGCGTAGGTAATTAGAATTGTGAGAAAACAAAGAACAGTGCGTGTAGATAATTATCATGCGCGTGGGTAATTAGAATTGTGATGAAACAAAGAACAGTGCGTGTAGATTATTATCATGCGCGTAGGTAATTAGAATTGTGAGAAAACAAAGAACAGTGAGTGTAGATAATTATCATGCGCGTGGGTAATTAGAATTGTGATGAAACAAAGAACAGTGCGTGTAGATTATTATCATGCGCGTAGGTAATTAGAATTGTGAGAAAACAAAGAACAGTGAGTGTAGATAATTATCATGCGCGTGGGTAATTAGAATTGTGAGGAAACAAAGAACAGTGCGTGTAGATAATTACCGTGCGCGTAGGTAATTAGAATTGTGAGAAAACAAAGAACAGTGAGTGTAGATAATTATCATGCGCGTAGGTAATTAGAATTGTGAGGAAACAAAGAACAGTGCGTGTAGATAATTATCATGCGCATGGGTAATTAGAATTGTGAGTAAACAAAGAACAGTGCGTGTAGATAATTACCGTGCGCGTAGGTAATTAGAATTGTGAGGAAACAAAGAACAGTGAGTGTAGATAATTATCATACGCGTGGGTAATCAGAATTGTGATGAAACAAAGAACAGTGCGTGTAGATAATAACCGTGCGCGTAGGTAATTAGAATTGTGAGGAAACAAAGAACAGTGAGTGTAGATAATTATCATACGCGTGGGTAATCAGAATTGTGAGGAAACAAAGAACAGTGCGTGTAGATAATTACCGTGCGCGTAGGTAATTAGAATTGTGAGGAAACAAAGAACAGTGCGTGTAGATAATTATCATGCGCATGGGTAATTAGAATTGTGAGTAAACAAAGAACAGTGCGTGTAGATAATTACCGTGCGCGTAGGTAATTAGAATTGTGAGGAAACAACGAACAGTGAGTGTAGATAATTATCATACGCGTGGGTAATCAGAATTGTGATGAAACAAAGAACAGTGCGTGTAGATAATTACCGTGCGCGTAGGTAATTAGAATTGTGAGGAAACAAAGAACAGTGAGTGTAGATAATTATCATACGCGTGGGTAATCAGAATTGTGAGGAAACAAAGAACAGTGCGTGTAGATAATTACCGTGCGCGTAGGTAATTAGAATTGTGATGAAACAAAGAACAGTGCGTGTAGATAATTATCATGCGCGTAGGTAATTAGAATTGTGAGGAAACAAAGAACAGTGCGTGTAGATAATTATCATGCGCGTGGGTAATTAGAATTGCGAGGAAACAAAGAACAGTGCGTGTAGATAATTATCATGCGCATGGGTAATTAGAATTGTGAGGAAACAAAGAACAGTGCGTGTAGATAATTATCATGCGCGTAGGTAATTAGAATTGTGAGGAAACAAAGAACAGTGCGTGTAGATAATTACCATGCGCGTGGGTAATTAGAATTGTGAGGAAACAAAGAACAGTGCGTGTAGATAATTATCATGCGCGTAGGTAATTAGAATTGTGATGAAACAAAGAACAGTGTGTGTAGATAATTATCATGCGCATGGGTAATTAGAATTGTGAGGAAACAAAGAACAGTGCGTGTAGATAATTACCATGCGCGTGGGTAATTAGAATTGCGAGGAAACAAACAACAGTGCGTGTAGGTAATTATCATGCGCATGGGTAATTAGAATTGTGATGAAACAAAGAACAGTGCGTGTAGATTATTATCATGCGCATGGGTAATTAGAATTGCGAGGAAACAAACAACAGTGCGTGTAGGTAATTATCATGCGCGTAGGTCATTAGAATTGCGAGGAATCAAAGAACAGTGCGTGTAGATAATTATCATGCGCGTAGGTAATTAGAATTGTGAGGAAACAAAGAACAGTGCGTGTAGATAATTACCGTGCGCGTAGGTAATTAGAATTGTGAGGAAACAAAGAACAGTGCGTGTAGATTATTATCATGCGCGTAGGTAATTAGAATTGTGAGAAAACAAAGAACAGTGAGTGTAGATAATTATCATGCGCGTGGGTAATTAGAATTGTGAGGAAACAAAGAACAGTGCGTGTAGATAATTATCATGCGTGTGGGTAATTAGAATTGTGAGGAAACAAAGAACAGTGCGTGTAGATAATTATCATGCGCGTAGGTAATTAGAATTGTGAGAAAACAAAGAACAGTGAGTGTAGATAATTACCATGCGCGTGGGTAATTAGAATTGTGAGGAAACAAAGAACAGTGCGTGTAGATAATTATCATGCGCGTGGGTAATTAGAATTGTGAGGAAACAAAGAACAGTGCGTGTAGATAATTATCATGCGCGTGGGTAATTAGAATTGTGAGGAAACAAAGAACAGTGCGTGTAGATAATTATCATGCGCGCAGGTAATTAGAATTGTGAGAAAACAAAGAACAGTGAGTGTAGATAATTATCATGCGCGTGGGTAATTAGAATTGTGAGGAAACAAAGAACAGTGAGTGTAGATAATTATCATGCGCGTGGGTAATTAGAATTGTGAGGAAACAAAGAACAGTGAGTGTAGATAATTATCATGCGCGTGGGTAATTAGAATTGTGAGGAAACAAAGAACAGTGCGTGTAGATAATTATCATGCGCGCAGGTAATGAGAATTGTGAGAAAACAAAGAACAGTGAGTGTAGATAATTACCATGCGCGTGGGTAATTAGAATTGTGAGGAAACAAAGAACAGTGCGTGTAGATAATTATCATGCGCGCAGGTAATTAGAATTGTGAGAAAACAAAGAACAGTGAGTGTAGATAATTACCATGCGCGTGGGTAATTAGAATTGTGAGGAAACAAAGAACAGTGCGTGTAGATAATTATCATGCGCGCAGGTAATTAGAATTGTGAGAAAACAAAGAACAGTGAGTGTAGATAATTACCATGCGCGTGGTAGATAATTATCATGCGCGTAGGTAATTAGAATTGTGAGGAAACAAAGAACAGTGCGTGTAGATAATTATCATGCGCGCAGGTAATTAGAATTGTGAGAAAACAAAGAACAGTGAGTGTAGATAATTACCATGCGCGTGGTAGATAATTATCATGCGCGTAGGTAATTAGAATTGTGAGGAAACAAAGAACAGTGCGTGTAGATAATTATCATGCGCGCAGGTAATTAGAATTGTGAGAAAACAAAGAACAGTGAGTGTAGATAATTACCATGCGCGTGGTAGATAATTATCATGCGCGTAGGTAATTAGAATTGTGAGAAAACAAAGAACAGTGCGTGTAGATAATTATCATGCGGTGGGTAATAAGAACTGTGATGATACAAAGAACAGTACGTGTAGATAATTATCATGCGCGTATGTAATTAGAATTGTGAGAAAACAAAGAACAGTGCGTGTAGATAATTATCATGTGCGTTGGTAATTAGAATTGTGAGAAAACAAAGAACAGTGCGTGTAGATAATTATCATGCGAGCAAGTAATTAGAATGCTAAAAAACACAAACAAAGAACAGTACGTGTAGATAATTATCATTCGCGCAGGTAATTAGAAGTGAGAAAACAAAGAACAGTGCGTGTAGATAATTATTATGCGCGTAGCTAATTAGAATTGTGAGGACACAAATACCATAAATCTGCACAGGGAATTACTGCAATAACCCATCCATGGGAAAAGCTGAATTTCCCATGGTAGAAGAATGGGAGGTGTTCGGATTTCCCATGGCTATTCCCATGGCTATCCAGCTTTCCGATGCGTATGGCTTGGGAAATTCAGCTTTTCTCATGGATGCGTTTCTGCAGAATTACCCTGCGCTAGTCACCATTCGCGACCAATATGGTCTCAATGTCGAGCCCTGGATAAGCTTTTGAAATGAGGTAACACTTGTCAAGATGCGATTTTTGCACAAAAGGACTTGACTGGCTAAGAGGGTTTTTTAAAAACAGAAATCACCCAAAATCGCAAGCCGAAAGCGACGTTTAGGAAATTCGGATGGTCAGTTTTCGTGTTCGCTAATTTGCTAGTGTGAACCAGACCTTACTGTTATTCGCCTTTTTGTGATTTGCTCCTGGTCACGCGTTGATTATGGTTTCATCTTTGCAGCGGCTCGCAAAGATCATGAAGAAAAGAAGCGAAGCATATGTAGACTATCGCAAATTCATCGCCCTGAGAGCGATCTTCTTCTTCCAAATGATGTTATCGCAACGAGGATACGGCGGCAAGATGAGGTTTGATCACGACCGTGAATCACTCTTCCTCGAGGTAAGGAATCGCTCGTCTTCGGGATACTTGGGGGCATTAAACTACACTAAAATATTTGTATTTGGAATCGCTCCTCATCGAGTAGACGGCTTGCAGTCCCTTCTTTGGCGAACGTCCGTGCCTTCGGTGAACGTCCGTGCCTTCGGTGAACGTCCGTGCCTTCGGTACTTCAGGTCATCAGCGCTCGTTTTTCCACGCGCTCGTTTTCACGGACTTTCGCCGAAGAAGGAATGCAAGCAGGCTGTGGCGTTCTCGCGCCTTCGGCGCTCGCTCGTGCCTTCGGCACTTCAAGCCATCGGCACTCGCTTTTTCACGCGCTCCTTTTCACGGACGTTCTGGGGGTGGTTATAGTCCCCCAACTAAAAGTCGTAATTTAGCCATCGTGCTGCTATAACTAAGTAGGCCGCTGTGCTGCCACGTTTCCCTGCTATCTTGAGACTCCGTACTTGGGCGTGTAATCAACAAGGAGGAAACGGGCTTTTAGTGTGTTGCGGAGAACTTAGGCCTGTTTTAAACGTCGAATCTAATTCAGCCGATTGGTTTTCTTCAGTTTACAACCAAAGGAAAAGAGCTGAAGGAAAACGAAACAAGAAAAAGAAACTTTACATACAATTATGTTCTTTAATGGTCCTCCTGGATTTACCTTTTTTTACTAGACAAAGTCTCCTCTGAGCTGGAAATGAAATTTATAACAATTAGATTAGAATATAACGCGAGGAAATCAATGGATGTAGCACATTTGGTATGTAGCGTGGCAATAATTTTCGCTCGCTTTTTTGTCGAGCTGCGCGCATCCCATTCTCGTACCCAGAGCTCCCCGGCTCGTCTGCTCGCAGGGGAGGCTCTGGGGACATCCATTTGAGGGCCGTCGCTGATTGGCTGATTTTGAGCGTTCGCCCATGCGCTGAAAGCTCTTTCTCTCAACGGCTCTGTATTAAATCTCGCGCATGCGTCAGTGGCTGTCACCAGAGCCTCCCCCGCGAGGTTACGAGCCGGGGAGCTCTGGGTTCGAGAATGCGCGCATCCGGAAGACAAATTGCACAGACAGCGCACCGAATTCTCATTTCGCTTACAATAGTGATTTAGAATTGCAACTCGGGCGAGAAAAATGTTACGACATAAATCGCGTGTGAACTGACCTTCAAATACCCAAAATGTAAAAGTGTATTCGATTTATTGAATTGCAGGTTAATGTCGAGCAAGGATCTAAAAAAGGCGCTAAGGACACAAGATCGCTATCAGGTGGTGAACGGTCCTTTTCTACTGTGTCCTTTATCATGGCGTTATGGGAAGCCATGGAGTCTCCTTTTAGATGCCTAGACGAGTTCGATGTCTTCATGGTACGTAATTTTAACAATTGGACGCTGAATAAACCATAAACGCGATTTGATTGAACGGTTCTTATAGATTGTATTCAAAAAGTATTTCACCGCTTTATTAAGTTAGTAAAGGTTACGGTAACTTTTTGCGTCGATAATCAGTATGCGAAACAATGGTCTTTGCTATAATGGTACCACGGTCTTGGCTGCCTTGGTAAACTAGCGATGTAATATTTCTCTCTGTCACTTGTTGCGTTTCTTCAGGACATGGTCAACAGGAGGATCAGCATGCAGATGATGTTGAAGGTCGCTAAAGAGCAGCAGCAGAGACAGTTTATCCTTCTGACGCCTCAAGATATGAGGTAAACAGACATATTCTAATTAACAATTATTCCTAGAGCCCGAATGAGCCCGAAGTCTCTGTTCTAACCGCCTATTGTTTAATCTAGAAGAAGATAACTTTATCGTGAACGATAATGGCACGTGCGTGGTTTTTAAAACCAGTAACATCACCTTCAATTTCTATTTGAAAGCAAAAACGTTGCAGATTCAAGGGAAGGAAACAGACGAAATCAAAAATAGCTTTATGATTCTTGCCAAAGCTAACGTCAACGAAGCCAACGACATTGATGCAAGCGCCTTCGAAGAAGAAGCGGCTCCATCTTCCGACATTGAAGTTCTTTCAACCACTGTTGGGCCTTCTACTTCATCCTTTGTCGAGCACTTCAATGCCGAAATCTCATTTTTAAAAAGTGAAATCAATGCCTTGAAGAATGGCCAGTTTGCTCAATCCACCTCTTCAGGAGAAGTCGCAAAACTCACCCAAGAAAATGAAGCTTTAAGACGTGAATTGATTTCGCAAAAAAATATCTGCAAATCGTTGACCGAGGAAAGGGACTCCTTGATATGCACCGTTAAAATCCTATCACGGGACCTGTACAAATCTCCCCCTCCAGCCTCGGCTACGCCAGCGCCAGCTAAACCGGCAAATTCAAACGCTGCCAATCGTCTATCTACTTTGCCTCCTCCGTCAGAACATCAACCCGACACTCCACTCGAACCTAAAGAAACTACGGTTATCATTGGCGATTCAATTCTGCAGCATACGCAAGGTTACCAACTAGGAAAGGATGTTGGCTCCCGGGTGGTCGTACGTTCATTTAGCGGTGCTTCTACGAAGCATATGAAATCATATCTACAACCGACAGTTGAAGACTCCCCTACTCGCATTGTCCTACATGTTGGAACTAATGACCTTCGTGACAAAACCCCGAGTCAAGTTGCTGACGCTATCCAAGATTTGGGCAAGATTATTGAGTCCTCGTGTAATTCTGTGATCGTAATTTCTGAGCTCGTCACCCGAAAAGATCACTTCAAGGACGCTGTGAAAACTACAAACGACTTGATCAAGAAGCTCTGTAATCAACACAAGTGGAAGCTGGTAAAACACAACAACATAAATGACAAACATTTAAACAGGCGAGGGCTTCACTTAACTAAACAAGGTAATGAGCTCCTTCATAAGAACTTTGTTAATTTCTTATCTAACGTATAGGTCAAACCATTGAATGCCGTTTGTTTGGAGAAATCTAACATTACCAAACAATCCGTATACAATTTCCAGTTACCAACCGTTAGTGGGTTTAAATTAGCTTCTCTAAATGTTAATAGCTTGTCTGCCCATATTGACGAAGTTCGCATTCTTCTTGATAATAATAACTTAGACACTCTCGCAATTCAAGAAACCAAATTAGATTCCTCTCATTTAGACTCTGATATTCAGATTCCGAATTACGATTTAATTAGAAGAGACAGACTTAGCAATCAAGGTGGAGGCGTGTGTTTTTATGTGCGATCAGTAATCAATTTCTCCGTGCGCAATGACCTCGCTAATTCTGATTTAGAAAATCTATGCCTTGAAATACGGATGCCGCACTCTAAACCGCTCATTGTCGTAAACTGGTATCGGCCTCCTGATTCATCTGTGAGACTCTATCCTCAAATCGAGAATCTAATCGGATTACTCGACCAGTCAAATCTAGATTTCTTTTTGGTAGGAGATATGAACGCTAATATGGCCGCTACTACTTACGATAATGACGTTAGGCATCTAAATGACATCGCTGATATTTATGGCCTACACCAGCTGATAAACGAACCCACACGTATAACAGAAAAATCATCTACTCTTATTGATTTGATTTTTACTAACATTCCTGAAAGGGTTGTTTGTTCTGGTGTTGCCCATATTTCTATTAGCGACCATAGCCTTGTATATGCATATCGAAAATTAGCTGTTGAATTACCTAAAAGAGGGCATAGCTCAGTAACATTCAGAAATTTCAAACACTTTGACAGCGTAAACTTTCGAAATGATATTATGAGTCAAGATTGGAATTTTGATAGCCAAACAAAGGATCCCAATCAGCTTTGGTCTGAATGGAAATCAAAATTCCACGCCATTGCTGATAAACACGCACCACTTTGCACAAAGCGTGTGCGCGCTAAAGCGTCTCCGTGGATTTCCGCTGACTTGAAAGAAAAAATGCATAAACGAGATGTTATGAAAATAAAAGCCATCAAGTCTAACAATCCACACGATTGGGCAAATTTTAAAAGAACGCGCAACATGGTCAATTCTGAAATAAAGCGTACTAAAGAGCGCTATTACCAAAATAAATTTGCTGAATCTGACGGTGATCCTCGTAAAACGTGGCGGGTGATCAACGAGCTTACTTCTCGGAAAACTAGCAAGCCTTCAATTAAGGAGTTAAGACTGGATGGAGAACCAATAACGAATCCATCTGTTTTGTCGAACGCTTTCAATGATCACTTCTCTTTAATTGGTCCGAAGCTCGCAGCAGAAATACCAGTGTTTAACAGTACTAGTCCTGTTAGTTTTTATGACTACATTCCGAAGGTGGTTTCGAATTTCCAATTCCATCAAATTGGTAATAGCCAAGTTATAAATCTACTAAAGAAAATAAAGAAGACAAAAGGGGCTGGTCTTGATCACATTTCAAGTCGACTTGTTCTAGAGTGCGCCGATCTTATTGCACCACAATTGACAATTATTTTCAATGCCTCGCTAATTTCAGGCATTTTCCCAGACGACTGGAAATGTGCTCGAGTCACCCCCCTCTTTAAGCAAGGCGATAAATGCGATATAGATAATTATCGTCCAATATCCGTGATCTCAGTAATAGGCAAAGTTTTTGAAAGAATAGTTTATAATCAAATATTTGCTTATTTGTCTGAACACAATGTTCTTTCCAAATACCAATCTGGTTTTCGAGCTCTCCACTCTACTCAAACCGCATTGCTTGACGCAACTGATAGCTGGTCTTATAATATTGACCAGGGCAATGTAAATGCTGTTGTTTTTTTAGATCTGAAGAAAGCGTTCGATACAGTTGATCACAATATTATGTTATCTAAACTAAATTGTTACGGTATTACTGGAATTGCGCATAAATGGTTTGCCTCATACCTAGACAATCGTGCACAAAAATGCCTTGTCAATGGTTCCCTTTCCAAAACATGTTTTCTGGAATGTGGAATTCCCCAGGGAACAATTCTAGGACCTTTGTTGTTTTTACTTTATATCAATGACCTTCCGAATTGTCTAAGCAAATCGATACCAAGAATGTACGCAGATGATACTCATCTGACATTGTCTGGAAATGATGTTGGCTCCATCCAGTCTACTTTAAACGATGACTTGCTAAACATTAGCTGTTGGCTCTCGGTGAACAAATTAACTCTCAACATGACTAAAACTGAATTTATGTTAATTGGCTCTCGGCAAAGACTGAATAATTTCCCGCACCCCCCTAATCTAGAAATAAATAATATACCAATAAAACAATCTCATTCGGCAAAATCTCTAGGAGTTATAATCGATGAACATTTGACATGGGAAACACATGTTGATACAATATCTAAGAAAATTGCTGCCGGTGTTGGAGCTTTAAAACGAATCAGGAACTGTGTACCAAGAACAACTCTACTTGATGTTTATCAAGGCCTCGTGCAATCTCATTTTGATTATTGTAACATTGTTTGGGGTTCCTGTGGTAGTACAATTGCTAATAAACTACAAAAGCTCCAAAACCGAGCAGCCCGTATTATTACGAATTCTAATTACGATGCCGATGCCAACCTCCTTTTTGACCAGTTAGGATGGCGCAATCTCCACTGCCAACGTCAAATAACTAAGGCAATAATGATGTTCAAATCTCACAATGAACTAGTGCCTAGTTACTTGTCCTCTAGATTTGTTCACCGAGAGGATATATCTCCTAACTATAATCTTAGAAACTCCGAGAATAAGTTGGTTGTTCCCCTGCCACGTACTAACTATTATAAAAACAGCTTTAGCTATAGTGGTGCTGTTCTGTGGAACAAACTTCCCCCCAACTTAAGAGAAACTCAGTCTCTTCAAAATTTTCGGCGACAGTTATTAAACTTATACCCAAACAACACGGCATTCATGGAAAACAGGCTTTAATTTTCTTTTCCTTAGTTTGTATATAATATAGATAGTTGTTCATAGTGTAGATAGTAATTAAGATATTTATATTTCGCCTGATGATTTTTAACCGTGTTCAATTTTAATAAAGATGATGATGATGATGATGATGATGAGCTCAGTTAGGGGCCGACCATTTAAATTTTGAGGGGGGGGGGGGGGGGGGGGTGATTTGGTCCATGCAAGATTTTTTTTATACCTCTGTTATGCGGTAAGAATGTTTTTTCCAAAAAGAAAGAAGGGTTTTAGTCACCATTTTACTGTGTAGGAATTTTTTATCGGTGCAAGAAATTTTTTTTTTAAATGATACATTTAAAAAAAAGCCAAACCGCGGTTTGTTGGTCAGTGTAGAGTTCGCAGAATTATGAAATGCGCAGTATCGTGAACCAGAGGGACTTAAAGAACCATTTCTGTTGTTTTGCCCTGCGCTTAGCCGCAGAGAAGTAATATCCAGTGTATCACACAACACGACGGAGGAGGGCCTGCCAGTAATTCCAACCAGAGGGACGTTAACCACTAGGACGCGGGAGTTTACATCACTTCATTCTAGTTGCCTCTTTCTTTCAGTGCTATCGGTGGAGGACCTAATGTGCGAATCTTCAGGCTTAAAGACCCAGAAAGAGGCCAAACAACTCTAGACTTTGAGCCTGTGGCAAGAGATGACGAGGAAAGCTAAAGAAGCTCGCCAAAACATCTACTTAGATATATCTGAATTATTAAGAGGAAAAATGCGAAACATTTGGAACTGCTAAATACATACCACCACAGATTCGTTCATGATGTTGCATTCCCAGGGCCATGGGATGTATTTAGATCCTTTACAGCATCGCGACCCACGTATTCAAAAACAATTATGGTTTGATTTTTTACTTTGCTGTTCCGCCAATCAAACTATCTGAGCGAACGAAATTATTGCCCTGTTTCGCCTAGTGCAGTCAACTGGCTTCCCTCTGAACTGTCGCGACGGAAAGCGAGGCGACTGCACTTGCGGGCAAGAATCTGATTGGCTCATAAGATTTGACTGGCGGAACAGAAAAGCCAAAAACAAATCGATGTTTTGAAAACGCGCGTCGCGATGCAACGATTTTAGCTGTAATACTACAGTAGCGGAGCCCTGACGCGGAGTAGCCTCCAAAGATCATGTCTACATGACGAAGGGTACATTTTACGGGTTGCCTTACGAGAGCGTCCTCTATTTATCGGTTGTGTTACAGCATATTTAGTAATTTCAAGATAATATTGTTTCTAAGAATCTATAGTGGTAATCGAACCAAGTGTGGTACAGTTTTGTCCCATATCATACGAACGAAATTGAACGAGCGCGTTCCTATGATCTCTGATCTCAGACCAAACTTGCACGACACGAGGTTCAGTTCCCACTTTCTTATATTCTTTTTCAAATCTAGTTCGCGCCGAAATAGAACACTGCTGTCGCGCGCGTGATTTTTAAATGGATACAATGCACAGGTTATAATCCATTCTTCAACGAGATGTTCGGATACTTTCGTTAAGGTCATGAATTCTATATTTCACTAGATATGGATTTTTTAAATGATTTAATGTGAAAGAGAGAATAATATGAAACGTCATAAACGAGAAAAGTAATTTGTTACTGTTAGATATATTGGAATTATTAATTGAGGGGATTTTTGTTATGAAAAAGAAAGTAAGAGGTTTGAGGCAAGTAGACTCAAACAAATATTTTAAAATTGTTGACAAATTATTAAAAAAGCAATGACAATCGAGAGGTGTTTTTTGTTATCCTTGTTTCTGGTTATCAAAGAGCTTCTGGATCTTCATGGGAATGTTAAGCAATTATTGGATGAGGTATGAAACGTCATAAACGAGAAAAGTAATTTGTTACTGTTAGATATATTGGAATTATTAATTGAGGGGATTTTTGTTATGAAAAAGAAAGTAAGAGGTTTGAGGCAAGTAGACTCAAACAAATATTTTAAAATTGTTGACAAATTATTAAAAAAGCAATGACAATCGAGAGGTGTTTTTTGTTATCCTTGTTTCTGGTTATCAAAGAGCTTCTGGATCTTCATGGGAATGTTAAGCAATTATTGGATGAGGTTTTTGTGATATCCAGAATAAACAATGTCGAGACAGGTGGAATCAGGCGAGGCCGTAAGGCCGAACCTGATTCCATTTGGCGAGACATTGTTTATTCTGGAAATCACAAAAACCGAATTCAATAATTGTTTTATTATACATTGATTCAGTAAAAAATACTTTTCTTTCTGTCAAGCAATTTATTTTACACAAGCGCCTTGTTAAAATAGGGAAGGTTCTAGTCCCATGATGCATTGCGCGCGTATCAAGAATCAGCTAGCTGATCAATCAACATGCTGATTCTTGGAGACCCTCAAAGTGCGTGATTCCCAAAGTAAAGCGCGCCCTCTTAGCCAATCATAATCGATAGAGCGAGTACAATGTATAATAATTTGAGGTACATGCTTCTGTAAACTCTTGAAATGTATCCGGGGTAGATCATTCATATATGGTACACTATAGTGTTCTCCCATGTCTTATAGAACGATGATATACAGAAGGATACTATAGTGTACCATATATGAAGGATCTAGATACAGGAAAACCCACATATTAGAACCTGGATTTTAAGAACCTGTTAGTCTTCACCTGTTAGTCTTCCCATTCACACCAAAACCATGTTTAGTTAAACATGTTTTTGCTTCGCCTCACATCTTTCCAAATTTCGTACTGTTTCTAACTCTTACTAGCTAAATGATCACTTAGTAACATGTACAGTACAGTCTATTCAGTTTTGTCCTTGGAACAGTCTTCTCTTGTTTTTGGAAGTCCTGATGAAAACGCTCTCAGTGTTTGATCTATTACTTCCAACCCCGTGTTTCCTTATTTTCAATCAAATAAGACTCTTGGTTCTTATAACTGGATTGTTGCTGTATTATAGTAATTATGTGAATATATTTCCGTTCGATTGTTATAATTTCTGAGGTATGCGTGCGCAACAAGCTCGGCGTCAGGACCATTCTCGTACCCAGAGCTCCCCGGCTCGTCACCTCGCAGGGGGCAACAGATCTGGGAATTGAAATTATGATTATCATAAAAATTTGAGGTCAATAATTATTTCTGACGAGTCGTGGTGGCCAACTCGAAAGCTTGTGCTACTTTTGCCACCATGCACAATTCCTTAATTCCTTTTCTATTTATTTCAAAATCTTAATTATTTTCCTTATTTATATGTGCTTTTAAACAATGTAAGTAAATTAACGAATATAGAGCGGATTTCACATGACTGTCGTGAAAGCAATTGCAATTGAGCAATCACTAGCCAATCAGAAACAAGAGTAATTACAACTTACTGCTGAATGGTTTCCAGCCCAGCCAATCAGGAGCCGAACCAATTCCTTGCTTGTAATTAGTTCGCAATTTGATTGGTTGATAGAAATAAGCAGCCAATGAGAAAGCAAACTAATTGCAAACACGACGGTCATGTGAAATCCGCTCTAACGAATGTGTGTAAAATTGAATTGAATTGAATTGATGGCACGCATGGAAATTCAGTGTGGTTCACGAGATGAAATAAAGTTACGTCACGGGAGAGACTGATGGAGCCCTCGCCAGCCTCTAAAACCGACAAATCACAATCAATCTTTATTCGCATTTCACTTGAGACCCGTTGGCGTCTCGTGGCCTAGTGGACACAGTAGGTGCCTATTTTTTTTCGACAGCGATCTGGGAACGAGAAAAATATGTCCCATGATACACAGGGTGCACTTGCGATCCAAGATGGCGCAGGTTCTGAGGTAAAAAGCAAGAAGGCCGTGATTTTATCAGCTTTTTCATCTTCTGAACAATTGATTTAAAAAATAAATTGTCCTTGCAGGAACTCTACAAGGTTTAGCCTTTTGTTGCGTTCGGGAACCCTTCGACCATCATGTCTCCTGACACGAAGGTAACAGATTTTAGAAGTCCGAAATTTTTCGTGACACAGACAGACGAACACTTGCATAACAACAACATCAGGGCTTCTTCTTGAGTATTTTCCACGTTGTTTTCAGTTTGCCGACGTCCACAGCAGCAGGCAACCAGTCAAAGGAGAGTTTCTTCGCCAAAAACGAGCGCCTGAAGAGACCGATGTCCCCGCATCTTCTCGTCTACAAGTAAGCTGAAGCTGGTTTTGTGAGATGTCTTTGTATGTAGAGCTCTTCAATTGAAATTGATTGTAGCTAAACCCAAAAAGATTTTCCAAGCTTCTGTGATCTTGTTTCATAGAAATAATTAGTTTTCGTTGCTGTATGGGTTCTAGAAATGTGCAATAACAATGGTGCAAAGTTTCATAGGGAAAAAAATATATTTCCCACCGTTGGAAAATCGGATACTGGGGTGCTTGCCATATGTCAAACAATCCGGAAATTCCGGTTGTGTGGATCAAATTCAGGTTTATTGAAGCTCTGCCTTAACTTTTTATTATCTGCAGATTTGAGTTCCCAGCACTCCTTTCTGGTTCGCACCGAGCTACTGGGGTTGCGATGACAGGAGGTAAGTTTTAAATAATAGATCAAACACAAGAGAGCGTGTTTCATCAGGATTTCCAAACACTGAGAAGTGGGTTTGCCTCGTTTAACTGATTTCGAGATTTTGAAATCCTGATGAAAATCTCGAGAATAGAATCTCAAAATTCTAATCAAATTAAGATTGTGTTTTCCGAACTCCTCCGTGGTTATGATTTTCTTTGTTCAAACTTGATGAATTATTAATGAGTTTCAGAATGCATTACCGAAATCACTAAACTGTTAGCACCCAGGGAAGAAACAATTGATCATTTTTCAAATTCGATCGATCAAAATGATCTCACGACTCGGTCGAAACGATCATGACTTGATCAAAATGATCACATGACTCGATCAAAATGATCACTTGACTTGCATTTCTTTTGTTTGATGTTAGAAATATACAGAAACATGGCCATTTTGATCAATCGAAATGGTCATGTGAATTAACCAAAATCAAAAAGCGGTCAATTGTTTTCCCAAATGTGTTTGATCGTTTGTACCCTGAGTGCTAACAGTTTGGTGATTTCAGTATTAAAAGAAAAGGATCTTAGTGGGCTTCACAATCAAACCAGTTTGATTACAATGTCGTCATGTCTGTTTATGTGTAAGAAAATATTACCCCGGGGGTTGGGGGATGGTCACCGCTGGAATTGAGTGATACAAAAGAGGGGCTGGAGGGTAGCAGGAGTGATTTATTTTTACACAAGGGATAGGAGGATAAACCCCATACATTTTTGTCATAAGCTCAATCAAATTGCCTATTTCAGGCCCATGATGAGTAACTAAGATGTGCTTTCTGTTTTATTGCAGTTACCGTTGGCCTCTCTCTATGTGCTTTGTTATTGCCAGAGCATTTGGAGCATTATGTGAACATAATCAAGAGCTGGGACCTGCCACGCCCATTAATTTTCTCTTGCAAAATGCTATTGGCGTGGCCAGTTTGCTACCATGGTTTGAATGGTATCAGGCATTTGGTAAGGACAGAAATGCCATAACTTGTTATTATAATGTTAAATATATATCAACCTGTTGACTGGTACAGGTTATTATTTTAATAAATATTAGCCATAAATTATAAGAAGCATATTTTACTATCACTTTTTTTTAAATCACTATCACTAATCATTGAACAGCTGATTGCATTAGAGAGAACACACCAAAAACAATGATAGTTTCTTTTAATAAACTTATATGGTTTATGACGCTAATGCCGACCCTCTAATTGATAGTCTGGGGTGGAAAAATATTCGTTCACTCCAGAACTATCATAAAGCTGTAATGGTGTTTAAATCACTCAATGGACTTGCTCCCGATTACCTTAAGTCCATGTTCACTAGCCGGGACACCGTAGCGGCTTATTCCCTGAGAGACACCGAGGGCAAGCTAGCTATTCCAAAGCCCCGCACAAACTATTTGAAAAACAGCTTCAGCTATAGTGGTGCGGTGCTTTGGAATAGCCTACCCTCAGAGTTACGGCACGCAGACTCCCTAAATGCATTTAAAGCGGGCTGCAGGGACTTCCTATGATTTCTCAAAATCGTAATATCGTTTTTATTATTATTTCTTCCAACACGGCTCTCATGGAAAACAGGTTAAGGTAGTTTTAGGTAGTTTTAGGTAGTTTTAGGGATAGTATATATATATATAATTATAATAATATCTTTCTTACATATATTTTTATAAAATACGTACTTGATAGGGATAACCGTGTATAAATAAAGTATATATTCATATTATATTCATATTGAGTTCAAAATAATGATCGAAGGAAGGATTGCTACTCAAACGCATAATTTCATAGCAAATAGCGCTTAAAATTGGCGTGCCATTGTGAGTGTGATCCTTATAATATGGACTGTCAAATCCAATTCATTGCTTCAGTCATACAGACTTGAATGCTGAGCTACCATGTTTATCTTTTCACAGAGACCATGCTATACCCCTAGTATGTTAAACTTGAAATCTCTGTTTTCTTCACAGGCATGGGATGCTGGCAAAGGCTTTGAGATCAAAACCATGTACAAAACTGGTGCAGTTATGGGTATCACAGCTACAGCACTGGCATTTTTCATTGTTTATTACTTGTAAAGTCTTAGTTTAGGTATAATCTGCATGTACAAGATAAATGTTGCAGCATCCAGTATGGTAAACCTTCTAAACAAGAGTAAATCAAATATGAAATTTAGGAGGTGGATTTGTTGACTAGCATCAATAAGATTTTTAAATGCAGAGCTGAAAATTATTGCTGGTCAAAATCAGATATGTCTGGTAAAAAAATGTTTCCAGTTCTGAAATGTATCATCAGTATCACTACTGATTAGTATGGTAATTTGCTCGACTTATAAAATCCACTTCAGTATTTAATTGAAAGTAAAGTTGCTTTAGTTAGAAGCAGATACAAGATCTTTCAATATATCTTACCCCTGTCCAGTTTTATCTGTTGACAATGGTGCTGCTAGGCTTTAGCTTTGAAAAAGTTGTCATTGTGACTGTACAAACTTAATAATTTGCTAAATAAATAAAAAGATATATGTTGAAGAATTCAAGTTTTTCTGATTTTGTTACACCACTTTTTTCACAAAACTAGGAAAATTTGGGTATCCATCAATGTTTTGACAAACAATCCTTGGCACACCACGGGTTGAGATCAGCTGGAAGTAAAAGGAATATATGTGGTGGATATGCAAAACAATGAGTTGAGTTGTCCAAAATGACCATGTTGTGAGTTCATCAGCTTTTATTGGAAGGGAACATACTACTATGTCTTTGACAAGACTCATAGCTGCACTTGGTAACATGAAGCACAAGAACAGGGTAACCCTTCCCTAGCTTTTTGGGGATTACTCTTCATGTGAAGGAGTCCAAAAGAGCCATGCCCTACACAGACTAACTAACATGCTTGGTTTTGTGCATGCCACACAAGTTTTGTAAGTCTTGCATTTGTGGGCAGCAAATGGTAGACCTTGTGTTTGCTGAGGTGTCAAGACTTAGAAGATTTTAGAAAATGAGCCATGGATTCACAATTTAAACCAGAGAGTGAAATTCCAAGATGCCAAAAAATTCCTGAGGTATCATGATCCGCCACTTCAAGCTCTGAAGGTTTTTCAGTGATAAAAAAACATGCCTTTGTGCAGGCTACTTGACATTTTGGGGTCCTTTAAATAAACAACATTTCACAGTATCTTCAAATAAAAAGTATTTCCAAGTGTTTAAATATCTTTATTAAAATGTTTGCAAGTTATCAACTAAGAAACTGAATACCATGTTCCTGAACAAGAAATCTCTGGTATTTTTCACTTCTAGGATAAGTTCTTCTTACATGAAAGATTGACTGAAACTGTGATAATTTACTATTATACTCCATCTGGCAGTCAAATAAATACTTGTATTTCACAGCCTGTTGCCAAGATTTACATAAATACTCTTGATTTGCTGAAGCTTCCCTTTGTCCTGTTTTACTGCTGAAAATAGACTGCTTAGTTGCAATAACCACCATATGGTTTTCTTTTGCATATTTTGAGAGGGCATCAACAATTTTCCTCAGATTTTCTTCTTGGTCATGCAAGCTTTCCCCTCCAGCGTTTCTGTCTACCCAGTAAAAAGCACTCAAACTGTCCAACATTAGGACACACACTTCTGGCTTAGCCAAAATTAGTTGCTCCAGTGATAATGCTGTGGCAAGTAACTCTATACTGCTGTTGCAGCGTGAAATAAATAAGTGGTTAAGGCATTCCTTAATGAGAGGTTCAGAGTCTAGGCTTTCTGAACTACTTGAATTATTATTCGTTTCCATATTTTCATCCCCTAAATTATTTGTAGTATCCTGTCCAGTCTTCCTTGAATCCTGATGAGCCACTTTAATTCTGTGTTCCAATACTGATATCAACCGTAATAATTGGAAATGATAGTCTGTATCAATAAATATAACACTCACACCTCTTCCACCCAAGTGCAAGTTTCTCCAATATTTTGGAAGAATGCAATTTGCAATCAAGTGAAGCAACGTTTCAGTTTTCCCGCAACCCTCTTTTCCATAAAATTCTATTATGTCGCCTCCTTGAATTCCTTGTGGTAAGTCGGCAAATAGATTACTGTCGAGGCCATCCAGGGACTGTTTGCAGCCAAGCCTTGAGAAAAGCTGTGCAAAGGAACAAGAAAAGATGAGAAGAGATGAAACACAAACTTATGTCTAAAGACTAAGAGGATACCTATGCTACTAATTTCTGAACTAAATTTTTCACAAAATATCTTTACAATAATAAGCTTCTTGAATGAAAGGAAGTAAATGCATTTTTTGGCGCCAATTTCTCAAAACACGCGAAACTGTGCATTATTTACCTGAGCCGCTGTTTCGGCCGCCATCTTGGATTGCTCTAATGGGAACAGCCGCTGGGAATGAATATTGGGAAGCGCAGGCGACGTAAGTTGTCGCGTATATTTTTTCTTTCTTTTTTTTATGTTAGAATCTTAAAGTGTTTTCTGTGTAAAATGATCAAGTGCTGTTGAAATGCGTGTCAAATCCAGAGAAAACATTTTATGAAAACCATGAAAACATTTATATGTATATCGTCGTCGTCTTCATACCGGAAGTGTAAGACACCGGAAATACAAAATGGGCAGTGATCTCACCTCAAAGGCTCACGGGAAAGATATTCTAAAATGGCCGCCAAGAACATGGCGAGAAATATTTTTATTTCGTTATTCACTGTCTTGTTGTCTTGTAGAGGTAAGTTCTTCACTTTGTATAGCCTCTTCTTTTTGAAGATAAGTATTGTAATGGTTTTGGGACACAGCGATGCCCAGAATGCCGAATGAAACGTTATTCCGGTTGACTCAACATCAAAGAAGAAACATTGATTTTCAGTGATTTTGATGAATGTTGTGTTCTATTAGCTTAAGTAAAGAAGTTAATCTTCAAAGATCTCTCATGCTTTGACATTCATTTGAAGATAATGTCATAGAAATATCAAATCTTTCTGTATGGTTGTTTTGACATATTGAACACTGTTATATCTATGTTTTGTCCTTTTAGTTCAAAGTGATGAAGTAGCAAAGTTAATATATCAAGACCTATTAAGTGTTGCTCCCTGTGTCCTGTTGACAAATGCTACACATCAAATAGGTTGTACATGTAAGTGATTTACAGAACCATGGCTAAGCCAAAACGATTGTTTCACGCTGGGAATGTTCAAAACATGGTTTGATTTTACTTTCTCTGTTCTGCCAGTCAAACCTTCTAAAGGTTGGTTTTCACGAGCGACAGAAGCATAAGCTTGTTATATATGTTGGGTACCCTGTGTGCGAGTGTGGTTACCAAGAGTTTTGGGTATACTGAGATTCACGAGTGAATTGAAGTGGTTACATTAAATTCTCAATAAAATAGTAGACAACATCATTCCTTTGATTCCCCACATACACAACAAAGTGGAGATGGAAGCATAAGGTTGTATACATACGCAGAGTGTAATCTAATTCCCATTCCCATTCTCTTTCAACTAATTTATGCTCTACGAATATGCTTACGTCTGCTTGCGTTGCTGTGGTTTTCATGCAACATAAACATAAGCATATGTAGGATTATCAGAATCTTCTGTTTTTCTTCCACTTATGCTTCCACTCATGTCATGCTGTTTTTTTTATGGGAAATAAAGACTCTTATGCTTCTGTCTCTGCTATCGCTTCCCACAACTGCCACAACGAAGCCTGAAGTGTGTGCAGGAGTCTTTATTCTTTGTTCACCAAATGTTCACCAATATGCAATACCTTATAGGTGAATTTGTCTATTGCTGAAGCTTAATAAATTAGGGCACATGTAACAGGCAACCTTGTTTCCTGCAACATTTCCACAAGTAGCTAAACTGGGAAACATATGGGGAAATACCATGCTGATGTGCCTTGAAAATATACTTAAGATGTTTCTGGCTTGCAGCAGGAACATTTTATGTGTGCCTTGGCAACCAGCTTTTGTTGTGTGCAAAATTAATATGAGGCCACATAAAAAACAGTTCAAAAATAGGAGTAATTACCAATCCTACGCACTGACTGATCTTTTGAAGTCCTTATAAAGAGTAACCAACTTCATTTTTATGTATGTTTCTTTTCTTCTCAGCCAGCATAGGCGGTCATGTTGGGGTTGTACATGTCATCAAGAATCAAAGTGATGTGGACTGGCTTCTTACGTCTGGTACACATAAACCTTATATTCCATTACTGACAGCAGAAATGTTTAAAGAGTAAGTGACCCATAAGCTTTCCATCCTTACTACTGCTCCACTTTGTGCTCTTACTAAACATTTTTTGTGTTTAATAATAATGATAATAACGGTTTTAGGGGCACCCCACTAAATCTCGGTGCTCATATGAGGAAGGAAATTCATAGAATATCATTCTGTAGTTGCCAGTTGCCAGTCCCCTTCCTTGATATTATTGATGGTTACCAATGTAATTCATATCCTCATAAATCATTAAGTCATATCATAAAGTCATATCCTTCTTCAGGTCTGTTATTCGAGAACTTCTTGAGAAGGATATCATCAATGGAGCATTAGTGATGTTTACTGATGACCATCATGGAGATCATCCAGAAGAAGGTAGTGAAGGGAGGGGTCTCTTACCATGTCTGTCTGCTTGTCTGTCTGTCTATGTCATTGTCTATTGTAATATCGACTCAGGGTCTCAAACTTGCTATAAAACAATGATCTTTTACTCATAAACAAGCATTGTACAAACTTGCATGGCACACATGGTATTGCACAACTCACACATGCGCAGTAACAAACTAGTTACCAGGCTTCCTGATACACTACATCTATGTCTATAATGTCTATGTCTATAATGTATTTGTCAATAATGTCTATGTCTATAATGTCTATGTCTATAATGTATATGTCAATAATGTCTATGTCTATAATGTCTATGTCTATAATGTCTATGTCTATAATGTCTATGTCTATATGTCTATGTCTATAATGTCTGTCTATAATGTATATGTCTTTAATGTCTATGTCTATAATGTCTATGTCTATAATGTCTATGTCTATAATGTCTATGTCTATAATGTCCATGTCTAGAGGTATGTCTATGTCTATCTCTATAATGTCTATGCCCATAATGTCTATTTCTATGTCTACATCTGTCTGATAGGGAGCATGATTCCTCCCTCCTAAAATGGTCTTTAACACACTCCTAACAATAACAGGATTGTATTTCCCACAGCAAATACCAGGGTTGTTGTAGTGGGTACAATATTTCACTCTTACCTTTCACATTTACATACCGAAGGGGGGCAGCTGTTAAAATAATGCTAAATCTGGGCATGTACAGTGTAAGATATATATTTTTCTTTTCAATATTAGTGTTTAATATCTTTTGTTTGTTTTTAGGTTTTTCTCCAGATTCTACATGCCCTAGCGAATCGCATGGTGAGTGTTAGGAGGCTGCCTAAAAAGTTATACAATCATTTACCTAACATGAAAAGATATATAAAATTAAAATGTTTCATTTTTTAGGAATGTATAGCAAAGAGGAGGAATACAAAGGGTGTAAGAAACAGATGTGGAATCCACGGGTAAGGATTTGATGTCAATAATATATGATGGAGGGTTGGTGGTTTCTCAGCATTCTCGAACCCAGAGCTCCCTGGCTCGTCACCTCATGGGGGAGGCTCTGGTGATAGCCATTGAGGCATGAGAGAGATTTGATACAAAGCAGTTGAGGGAAACAACTTTAATACGCACATGCACGTTCAAAATCAGCCAATCAGTGAAGACCCTCAAATGGATGTCCCGTGAGCCTCCCCTGTGAAGAGACAAGCCGGGGAGCTCTGGGTATGAGAATAGTTTCTCAGTTGAATTTTATTATACTTACCCAGTGGAGGGAGGAGGACGAGAGTATGCAAAAAAACTTTCTAAAGCAAGTAACCAAGCAAGTACATGGTGAAGCTGACCCCCTTCTATTGTTTCAGTGACTCCATTACATTGTCTCTGAAAAAGGCCTGTTCAATAATCTTGTAACTTGATTTTCAAAATCCTGCCGTGCTTTGCATGCAAAAAGAAAAACATATTTATTGATGTACCCAGATGGTGTGAAAATTCCAGGACTTGACCCTGCAGCAGACAGACAGAGGGCAGATCAGCTAAAAAAAAACAAGGTGACACAGAGATAGATTGACAATAATACTGTTGGTCCCTTTCTCTCTCTTCTTCAGGGCAATGGCATGTCATTCATGTATTTTGGTATTCCCATATTTGCGTTGTATAACAAAACAGAAGTTGATCTTCTTGTTAAGGTTAGTATCACCCCATTATTCAATTTTCAGAAAGGTGGCCATAAACTATAAATTATGCTTAGATAAACACTTTCATTGTTGTCTTAGAAACAGGGAAGTGAATTATTTGTTGTATCGCCGTGCCCTTTACATGTATGTTAAGTGCTTGTACCATGAAACAGCTAGACAGACCTGCATTTCTAGAACCAAGTCAAGTTGTCAAGTTCAGAAAATCGTAAGAAACTGTGTAAGCAACATTAAACTGAACTTCTAAACTAAGGCCCATTAATTGCTCAGAGCGAGCGCAGCGAGGGGAGAGCAAAACTAATCTTGCTTTTCGCCTTGGGTTCCTTCCATCCTTCCATGTCATGTCGATGTCCGATCAGGGGGGTTGCTTGTATTTTTTGCATGTGACATGAAATATAGTCCAGTATAGTCACGAGTGTGCTACAGGGTTCCTATGATATCAGGCAAATGCAAAGGTTTGGGCCATGTTTTTTTTGCGCATGATACTGCGCTACAGGTCAGGTACAGCCACGAGTGTGACATAGGATGGCTATGATAGCGGGCAAGTACAGACATGTTGAGGTTTGCCCGATTATAAAGCTGCCATCGCCTTTGGGTTTGGGTATTAAGCAATTCCAAGGTCATAGTCAAGTTAAGCTAGTCATAGGCGTTTGAGGGAGCAAAATGAAGCTACATTTTCTAGAAACATAAAATTTAATACAGTCAATGGCACATAGGCATAAAAAATCTCATTTTATTATTGTCTTAACACACTTATTTGTCCTTTATTTGCCTACTTTAGTGCTATCTGGATTGGAATGCACCAATAAATGGCAGAATTCCAGATTACCCACTTTGCTCTGTTCAGCTCAAGGACTTCATGTTTGCAGCAAAAGACACACCAACATGCATGAGAAAGACCTATATACCAAACCCAACTCCAAGTAAGCCCTGTGGATAGGCATCATCTCAGGGGGAGGGTTCAATAGGCCTTTATCACGCAATATTGATTAATAATATATATTAGTTATCAGAAAATGGATTCTAGTTTTCAATTCTACACATCCGTTTAGTAAAACTGCAAAGTTTGGTGAAGATTGCTTGAATCCTGGCTGAGATATGATTTTTTTTTACAAGAAATGTATGGGAAAATACATCAGAATGAGGGTGGACGGGCATCAAGAGACCATTACTTCTTGTGTTGTTATAGATATGTTCTGTGACCCACTTGGCGACCTGAACATTTGGGGTACCCTGTACCCTCTCTCAAGGACTCCCAGGAAGAGAGAGCTTGTAGTTGTTGCAGCAAAGGTATGTGAGAATGTTAGAGTTGACAGTGAGTTTTACTCAAGCCCAAAAATAATGTAAATGTTTGAGACTGGCTACCCAGCTCGTAAACTGAACTGCGCTGGGTCTCAACAGCGCCACTGGCAGCCAAGTGGTCATAAGCACAGACACTGAGGGTGGTCACTGCCAGAGGGTTTATTACGTCCCCAGTGGTTCTTTAACAGTCCCCCTGATATTGAGTAGAGTAGAAAGGCGAGACAGGACCTCGGTTTATTGTCTCATCCGAAAGGTGTGAAACACAGTAGAACAATGTTCAACCCACAATATGAACCCATTTCGACTGAGACCAGAACAGAAAGAATATTTCCTCTGTCCCGACCAGGAGTCGAACCCGGACCACAGTGGTGAGAGACCCAGCGCCGTAACACTGAGCCAACCGCGCTCCCAATTTATCCTAACCACAAGCAGCAAGCACAATAGTTTCAGTCCTGTGAATCCTGCAGTATTTTGAGATGCATTCTGTTGACATGGTGTAAAGCATGCTGTCTGGTGATCTGGAAAACCTGCTACCTAAGCTAGATCATACTATGTACAAACAAACCTAACAGACAATCAGAGAAGCAAGCAAGCAAACACATAGACATACAGACAGAGAAACAAACAAACAGAAGCAAACAAACAGGCAAGCAAGCAAGCAGACAGACAGACAGAAAAACAGACAAAAAAACAAACTAACAAGCAAACAGGCAAACAAGCAAACATCAACCATAAACAGACAGAAGACAGAAAAACAAGCAAACAGACAAATGAATAAATAAACAGGCAAGCAAGCAATCCACCACAAGCAGACAGACAGAGAAACAAGCTTAAGCAAACAAACAGGCAGTGTCTTTTAGTAACACTGAATTGTCTTCTGATATCTTTCAGCTTGATTCTAGTTCCTTTTTCCATGACTTGATTCCTGGTGCTGATAATGACGTCTCTGGAGTTCTATCTTTATTAGCTGTAGCTCATGCACTTGGTAAAGCCAAGAGAGATGTAAGAGAGACTGTTATTATAAACATGGTTATAAGATATAATTGAAAGCATACCAGGTCATGCTATTTTGAATTTGATGTTTTGTGTTACTTCCTTCCATTTGCTAAAATATGCAGCTGAACACTTTGTGTTTCTTCGCTATTTTTTAGGGAGCCCTTCCAGAGCCAGAAAACCCAATTATGTTTATTCTCTTCAATGGGGTAAGATCATTGGCTATGCGATAATGTTGACTGTCTTACATAGTACATGTAAATCATCAGTTTTTACTGTTGCTTCTTGTGCTCATTAAAAGAGTATCCTCACTGGTCTTGCAGGAAAGCTGGGACTATATTGGTTCATCTCGTATGGTTTATGAAATGGAGAAGGAGCAATTTCCAACAAACCCATGGAAGGTATATGCATGTCTCATTGAATGATTGCCATAATTTTCCTGCAGATAATTGACAAGTTAATAGCAGTTGTTAATAGCAGTTGTACTTTTCTGAGGCTTCAGGGGTGATGAAAATATGACCTGTGCAAACCAGTTTGTAACTGGTTTGCTACCATGTAATAAGTTTTCTGCTGGGGGGAGGACCTTGGAAATTCCATGTGAGGGTGTGTGTCTGGCGCTTGGAAATTCCAAGGGGGAGGGGTAAAAGAGATTACTTTCCAGGGACATTTTATCCCAAAATAGATTTTCCAGGGGTATTTTGCCAGACAAAAATTGAAATTCCAGAGGAGGGGTCCATTATAAGGCTGGAAATTTCAGGGGAGGGGGTCTGTATCATGAGTGGAAATTCCAGGGAGGGTTTTAGTTCAAAAATGCAATCACCCATTTCACACCTATTTCAGGAAGGTTGCACCGTCATACTGTCTGTTATAGCCATGGTATGTCATGGAGAAACCAAGAGAATGAAATGCTTTTGTTAACCGAGTGCAAAATTTCTAGCGAGCAATATATTATATTGTAGAATCATTTGGCATAAGCAGGATGATAAACTATGGCCCTTCATTGTAAAAGCCATTGTCCATGATTCTGTTTTGGTATATCTATTTGCTCCCATGATGCACCACATGTGATGATAGGCAGTTGTGACAGTGCAACCTTTCTGAAATAGGTGTATTATCAGCAATAACTATGCCATCGACTGACTAAAAGTCACATCAATGTCTGGGACACTAAATGATGCTTGACTTCTGTTATAGGTTCCTGATGATAATGGGAAAAAGGATAAGAATTTTACTATCAACTTGAACAACATCAAGTATTTCATAGAGCTTAACCAAGTAGGACTAGGGATGGCACCCTTTGGGCTCATACGGACCCACTTTCCAGGAAAGATGCTGATGTTGATAAAGAGGTATTGATAAGGAACCTTGTGATAAGAGCCAATCTGATTTTCATACACAACTTTCACAGTGGCCGCCGCTCATTTACATGAGGCATTTTAAAACTTTAAAGCTTAAAGGAATCATCACATAATCTGAATTGGGTGGCAACAAGATGTAAACTCCGTTAGCCGATTTGGTCTATTGAACATTAGTCAAATCACACTAGTGGTCTATTGTCAATGCTGCGTTCTGATTGGTTGAGCTACTAGTAAGCTATAAGTTATATAGCCTACTACTAGCAAACTAGTGCCGATATGAAAGCCAGAAAATGGCAAATGACCAGACCAGAAAACGTTTTTAGCTATACAAATTGGTATACTAGTGATTTGACTACAACAATTATTCCTCTCGCCCTCATGGCCTCTGAGTCAATAGCCCATTCGGCCTTCGGGCTCATGGGCTATTGACTCAGAGCCCATTCGAGCTCAATTATTCACCATGTGGTGAACATGATTCAACATTTCCGGAAGTTACGCTTTCAGTGATTAATGCACGTTAAACATGCATTGAACAACGTTAAACGTCGCTGAAAATGCATTGAAAAAGTTGCATCGCGTTGTCAAAAAAAGTAAAACGTTTAACACTTTTCGTCGCTGACGAATTATGTTCTGGGGGTCAGAGAATTTTTTCTCTTTCTCCGCTTACTAGGGCTAACGCTCAGAAGCACACATGGGACCATTTCATTAGCACGTTAGCTTTCACACAAGGTTAATACCTTATCTCCACTCTATGTTCTGGTTTGTATGATTGCTGCATCCTCATGACGACTTCTAGCCTCTTATATATAAGTCATGTTTCCCCCCCAGGTCATGAACGTAATGAAAGTTATACAAGAAACAGCAGCTAACACTTCCAACATAACCATAGAGGATCCATCACCAAAAAAGAGCAAGCCCCTCCCACCAGCATCATTTCAGAGATTTTTGATGTCAGATAAAAAAATACCCGGTATCGTGCTAACAGATCACAAGGACGAGTTTACAAACAAGTAAGTGTCATCGCCTGGGTTCTCCACCAATGTTACCAATGGCAATGTTACCTAGTAAGACTTATTACACCTAGCCCCAATCACGAACGAGAGAAAAAACAATTTTGCTGTTGAAGTAAAACAACTATCACATGGTTAGCACGTAGCAGGTTTCTCAGCTCAGTTTCTCTCTTTATACTGCCCAAATATGGTCATTGAAACGCCAATAGCTTTCACCTATACATGACATATATCCTGCGATATCCATCTTTGAGGGAAATATGTGTTGAGCTCATAAAAAATACGCAAAAGTATTTTTTTCAGGAAATATTTTTGTGCTATCGTTGTGCTGAATAATAGAACCATTATTCTGCTCGATTTTGCAGAATATATCTGATTTAGCCAACTAGGGAGTGCGTCCCTCGTCGGCTTATTTAAAGTACCAGACAATGTTCTGCGCAATTTTGCAGGATAATGGTTAAGTAGCTGCAATAACGGTTTTGAATTAGCGCCACATGTTTCTTCAATCGCGCGGAAGCACGGGGAGCGGTGGTTGTTTCTGAACGTGCAACGAGTATACTCCAAAACAATCCCTTTACTATCACGAACATTCATAAAGGAAGAGAAAAGAGCTTTAGCGAACATTGCACGCGCAAGGAGAAACTCATTCCTCTGCAAACAGGACACATTCGTTTTTTGTCTCTGTATTGTTTAAGAGCACTCCAGCAGCCCTTTCTTGTCACACCCTTCATAGAGGTGTTAGGTTAATTTTGATTTTTCGATTTCAGGTATTACAACAGCCGCTTTGATGACGCCGTCAATGTGAAAGCGAATTTTTCGCTCAACAAAACTCACCACAATCTTATTCACAATTTTACCAAGGTTTGCTATCATGCCATTTTTTCCTTCATTTAATCCTGATGCTAACTTAAAGGCCCATCACCAACCGGGAGCCTTTGCGCCCCGTTTTCTTTCGTTTTCAAATTGATCCATTGTTTTTCGGGTACTCTGATTGGCTAAGAGTCCGCAAAGGCTCTCTGTTGGTGATGGGCCTTTAATGAAGAAATTATACCCCTTTCAAAGAAGAATATTCAAATCTCCAAGAAACGTGTTCACGAAGTCAGAGGGAACACAGCAAGGCCGAGTGTTTAGAGTGTCTTCCTCGTAACCCGATTGCCCGAGCTCGGGTTCCCCGCTCTGGCTCCTCGATTGTACCAAATATGTATGTAATTTTTATCGGTTTTCAAACTGATTTCTCGAAAGCTGAAAATACAGGGGAGAGTGCTTTAGAAAGCTAGAAATAGTGGAGTTGAGACGTTGAGAAGTGGAAATACCAGTGAGAAAGGGCTTTTGAAGGTCGGAATTCCAGGGTAATGTTGTGTGCCCAATTCACGGGAAGTCTAACAGAGCGGGGTCGTCATAAAAAACACATGAATTATTCATCAATCAACTGACCAATAGAAGGGCGTATAATTGATCACGTGCTTTAGAAACAGAACCCGACATTGCGAACATATGGTTGCCAATGGCAACAATATTTATGGTTTGGCAAGCAGAAGTGGCGACTTACCTTTCCAGTCTGTAGGTTTTTAAAAATACACTTTTCTAAATTAGCTGTCAACAGCATTAATTCGGGAGAAGATGATGTTGACCTGGAGCCGGTTCCTAGAAGGCCAGTTAAGAGTTATCAGTGGATAAACGCTTATCCAAAGGATAAATCCTGAACAAAACCTATACAACAGATAACTTTTATCCGTGGATAACTTTATCCAACCTTTCAGGAACCGGCCCCAGATTTCTATTATGGCGACCCAGAATTTTATCCAATGACTCCTCTCGATAAAGGTTAAAGAACCCGTGTCAACCACTCCTTTGTTATTGTTTTCATTTGATATTACTGTAAAAGACGAATTAAGTGTAGAAATCTCAAAATCAACATCTAAAAACAAAGTTTCAGATTTGATTTACCAAATTCAATCGATAGAATTGCTCTATATTCTCTAAATCAGCCGATGGAAATGGATGCTTTCTCCGACTTGGTATGTTGCTATGCTGTCAAACTGGCGGCTGACACAGGCTCTTTGACGTCGCACCCTTCTTTATACCCGATAAAGCTATTCTCATTAGTATGCGTTATATATTGGATATTGATGAACATAACATTTTATACAAATGGTTTTCATTGTATAATAACGATGAATAAATATTCATGTACTTTTATTCCAGAGAGTAAAAAATGTGGCGACTGTGATAGCAAATTCACTTATCACACTGGCTAACGATGGAAAACCACCCAGTAAACCATTGGTCGCCGACGAAACCATGGTAAGGTTGAGAGTGACTTGTCAAAACAAATCCCGTTATTGTCTCCCAAATAACATTTGTACTATGTGTCGGTTGTTTTTATAACAAAATTCTATAAAACTAGGCCAGTAGTCTGTATAAACAACACAACATCCTATTTTGTACTTTAACTTAGTCTAAGAAAGAGGAAGGAATTGAAATTCGCGATCCATTTCCATCCGCTCGATAACAAATCAAAATACGCGAAATGTATTTGACAGTTGAAAGGTTACTTTACAAATCTATAGGGTTATTTTGCTTATTTCTTGTGAATTGAACTTTATTTATATAAAGGTAACTAAATAAGCCTTAAAATCGTGTCATCCTCCCTTGAAGCTGCTAAAGTTTTCAAGACAGGTTATTTTAGAGATCGAGCAACGCTTGGCCAAAAATATTGTAACAAAAAAAATTTGATACATATTCCTCCAAAGATTTTTCATAATGCAACATTTCTGTGAACTTTGAATTTTATTTTCTCATGTTTTGCGGGACGATAGCACCTTTTCGCTTATTTTCAAAGCTTTCAAAAACACCAAAACCAAAGATTTGTTACTGTTTAGTAAGAAGATTTTTGACCGCTTCATGTTCAAATTGCTCGAAGTTCTAAAACAAACTGTCTTACTGTTGTTGGACGTCCTGTTTCAGATTGGTCATCTCGCTTATTGTTCATTCATCCGTGGTAACTGCCCTCTTCATAAAACCGTCTACCGAAGAAAGGATGCCAAATCATTGCGTGAGTCATGTTTTTACGTGTCGTTATAAACCGTCGGACAAAGAAAGTCACCGAAAAACTTGTTTTTGTTGGACTTTTTCACGATCATAATGAAATCGTGCGCACACTCCCAGTCATTTCAATGTTATAAACACCTGTAGGTGATTGTAGCCAGAGAAAACGAACCTCTTGACCAATAAGCGGACTGAAATTCTTATAATCACTTCTTCAGTAATTATACTATATCCCAATGGTCAGAACCAAAAATCCATAGAAATCCTTAATCATGCTTCATTTATATTCAAGAAATGATGAGAACTGTCCTCCAACAGTAAATAAGTTTGGGATTAGGGTAAGGGTAGGGTTTTGGTTTGCTTTAGATATGTTTTTAGTGTACTATTCCTCGTTCTATATATGGTAAATTAAATAAATGCCATACATGCAATTAGCGAGCCAAATGACCAGCAAACTCCAGAGTCTCGGGCTTATAATGATGCTGGCCAAGGTTCGTATCAGAGTAACAAGCCATTCAACCATTCTGGCTCCTACCATTGGGATATAGCGACTTCCATTGACAAAAGGTCTTCATTACTACCCTTCACCCGCCGCGCGTTATGGCGCAAAGAAGAACAACGATACGTTTGAAGCTTGAAGCCTTTTTGCCCGATTTTCCAACAAATTTGCGAAACATTTTCCCAGGGTTTGTATGGCGCCACCTTAAACTTCACCTACTAGTTTAACCACTGGCACCCGAACCATGTGTATTAAAATATTTGAATGGTGGATCGATTCACTAACTTTATGGGAAAATAGATTGCTAAACTATTATATGTGACGTACATGTCTTACCTGTCCGTTCAAACACTTGAAGTTCGCAAGATGAAGCGCAGACTTTGCTAAGATAAGCGAAGCAACGAGCCTGAGGCGGAAGCATTCTCGGAAACCCTGTCAGAATGTTCCACGAAATAGGCAGCAACGAGCCTGAGGCGGAAGCATTCTCGGAAACCCTGTGAGAATGTTCCACGAAAAAGGCGGAAGCATTCTCGAAAACCCTGTGAGAATGTTCCACGAAATGAGCTCCTGCTCCTGATCAGGACTTTTTTCTGGCGGCCTTACGAATTTAAAATCCCAACAAACACTACTATATTCAACCCCGACCCTGTGGACTTTCCCAAAAAAGGGTGTATGATATGTTTTGTTATTGGTTAAATTTGTTATATTGGTTTTAACTTATGTATTTAAAATAATAATAAAGTTTGAATATTGATATTATTATTGTATTATATTTTCCAGCAATTCGTCCAATGTCGCGGTACGTCAGTGTTAACACCGCGAATGACACCCTTACAATTATTACGAACCGTCTGCTGCTCTACTTCATTGGTACCTATATCACAGACCCGCCAAAAGACACTTGTAAAACCGATGGGGTGAGTTTCCTTTGTGTTTTTACGTTCGATTAGCAGAATGAATGCATGGCAGGATGACGTGTAGAAATCTCGAAACAATCGTCCAGAATCTCCAAACACCGAGAAGTGAGCAAAGGCGAGCTCTTTAAAGAGCCTGTGTCAGCCGCCATTTTGACAGCATAGCAACATACCAAGTCGGAGAAAGCATCCATTTCCATCGGCTGATTTAGAGAATATAGAGCAATGTTCAAGATTGAATTTGGTAAATCAAATCTGAAACTTTGTTTTTATATGTTGATTTAGAGATTTCTACGCGTAATTCGTCTTCATATATCGAACGAAAACAATAACAAAGGACTGGCTGACACGGGCTTTTTAAGGGTGCGTTTACCTATTTTTTTGAGCTGTTGCTACGGAAAGTTGCTGGGGAAAGAAGTCCTGCAAAGAATTCACCTTTCAATAAAAATCTTTGCAATTTTCAGGGCTAAGTAACTTTGGATCGAACGAGATGTCAGTTTCAATGACGTCAGCACGTGACGTCATTGTGACGTCATCGTGACATCATAGCTACAGAACAAAATGCTTCTCATCCTCCATACTTGGAAAAAATTCGCATTTTTGTGATGGTGACATTTTTTTCCGATCAGATAAAAAAATAAGGAGAATAGCGACAAAAAAGAGTGAAATACAGTAAATCAAAGCAAATACAGTAAATGTATGGGAAAATTTCCCGAGAAAGGGGGGGGGGGGGGGCGGCCCCCTTTGCCTCCCTGGCTACGCCCCTGCAGCCACTATTAAAGAGCCCGTGTCAGCCACTTTAATTTGTTCAGTTTGTTTTGATTTGATATTAGAAGACGAACTATCTAAAAACAAAGTTTCAGATTTACCAAATTCAATCAAGACCATTGCTCTAATCTATATTCTCTAAATCAGCCGATGGAAATGGATGTTTTCTCCGACTTGGTATGTTGCTATGCTGTCAAAATGGCGGCTGACACAGGCTCTTTAATTTACCTATAAAATTTATACCCAGATTTCTTGAATACCAGAATATGAGCTGCCCACGATTTGCTAATTCCATTGCTTCTTTCTGTCAATAGCCAAATGTTATGAAACGGATGAAAGGTGGAAATGACAGCTACGCCGAAGACATCTGTGTGAATGGCTCAGTGTATTTCTCTAAGGCCGAATCACCTGCTTTCGAACTAAAAGACTACACCTCGACAAAGTACTCCACATGGGCCGAGAGCACGTGAGTAGCACGTGATATTACATTATTATCACGTGATGCTTGGTTTCTAGTGCATGCCTTAGCAGATGTTAAACTTATTATAAGGTGTCACTAGTTTTATCTGCTATAGAGTGGTCTTCATCCGGCTGTGAAACAAAAACTAATAGTCAGTGTTTAATAGTGTCTACTAGTCATAATTACAAAGGAGAATACAATAAAAATGACTTTCGTAGTGTATAGTAGTGCCTATTTGGTTAGTATCTATTTCACAGTCGGATGACTCTAACGCAGATATTTGACCATTAGACTGGATAGTGGATGACTAATCTAACAGCTGTGCGTCCTTTTTTCTAGGTGGAATGCAGATTTATCAGTTCGCATGTTCATTGTCGCTAGTCCTGGTAGTCAGGTAAGCTAAGTGATTGTCCATCTCAACAGGACTAACCCGTTACCAAGAGAAGCTTAGCCTGTTTAGCCGGTTCTCCAGTGGGTTTTTGGGGATATTTTTTGGCGCGCGGGATTCCTGTGTTGCGAGGGAAAGAAATGACACAGGAATCCCGCACGCCAAAAAAAAAATCAAATATCCGGAACAAAAGAACACTGTAGAGCCGGCTTGCAGGCTAAGAGAAGCTAAGAGTCTTCACCCGTCACTGTATTATATTCTAGTACTGCTGCCATGAACATAAAACGTTTTGGCATTATTTAATGTGTGCAAAACAGGATCCCGAAACATGCGCTTTGAATGAAAATCACATTCTTTGTCTCAGAACTGAAGTCAGCTCTTTTGCTGTTGACAAGCTTTCTTATCGTACTAACATTACGATTGCCTGGTTAAGATATTGTACAGTAAATGTGGTAGATCTTTACCAAATGACGCACCGACTTACTGGATAATTATCTTACTTCGTTCGCAGGCCACTACATTAGCATCTGGTATTGTGATCACGATCTTTTCGTTCGTCCTTGTCTTTTTCATCCATCGCAAGGCTGATCAGCTCTTCACGCCACACGATCTGTTGGCCAGCGACCCCCAGTAAAGGCCGGTTTACACTTCGGAATTCCAACTCTCTAGATGCAAATCTGGTGCGATTTCTGTGCCCTCTTTTCTTCAAATCGCATCAAGTGGGGAAGGGTTTCGAACATGTTTGAAATCTCGGCGACATCAAGCGACAAAAATCGCGGCAGATCGCGCCAAGTTGCACCTAGTTTACCGTATTAGTTTTTTTGAGTTGACGCGTACACGAGAGAAAAATCGCAGCGACTCGTGTGACAAAAACTGTAAGTGTAGACGGGCCTTAACGACAAGTCTTGGAAAGCCATTCTGCAGTCGTTATCATTGGAATCCGTTCCACTGCTGAAGTCGTGCATCGTTAATCCTTCGTGTGGAGCCAGGAAGCTAGCTCACAAAATATTACTCATTTTCTTAGTGCCAGTCACAAAGCTCATGTGCCCACGCCGAGCCCGTTTAGAGAAGTTAAAGCGCCCGTGTCGTCAGCCACTCGTTTGTTATGCCTGGTGCACACTTGCGACATAACGACATAAGGAAAATATCATACAAACAAAATTTAGTGGTTTCAAAACATGGAGTCCACAAAAAATAGCAGAAGATTGCTTTGGTGAAGTAATCTAATGATGATCCATGGAAAACATTGATTATTTCAGTTATTTTCCCATACTTTTATCGTTGCAACATAACGTCCTTGTGTCGTTAGATATTAGAAGACGAATTAGAAGACGAACTGCGGTATAGGGAGTATCATTTAAGTATTTAAGTATAGAAATCTTAAAATCTGCATCTAAAAAATAAGTTTCAGATTTGATTTATCAAGTTGAATCTTGAACATTTCTCTATATTCTCTAAATCAACCGGTGGGAATGGATGCTTTCTCCGACTTGGTATGTTGCTATGCTGTCAAAATGGCGGCTGACACAGGGTGCTTGCCATTTGTCAAGAAAAAACCGGTTGGTTTGGTCGGTTTGAAGGTACAAAACATTCGGATTTCCAGTTGGGATGGGATCCCGAGTGGAATGGCGCTTACCATTTGCTAATTTCTATTTGGGTTCGAAACGGTTACGTTAAAACCCTGTGTCCGATGGGCGTGACGAATAGTTTCGTAGCCCATATAACTCTATGCTAATGAGGTAACGGTAAAAGCAGTGAGAACTCAATCCGTTTAAAGCTCGTGAAATTTCGATCCATCCTTTGGTCTAAAACTGATTTATGAGACACGAAGTCATAGAACAACAAACTAATGGTGTTATTTTGAAAGTTTCTTACCGTATTAGATAAACACACAGGGTCGGACACAGGGTCTCTAATAAGTCATAAATCGCGCTGGAATACCAACCTCTAGAGCTTATCCACTCGTTCCAAATGGAATGACCAAAATTCGACTGAACCATTTTATCCTGGAAATGGAACTGGAATTTCCGGGATTTTGAAAAATGGTGAGCACCCTTGTAATACTTGAGTTGCCTTACAGGAGGCCCCATCGGTTTCGAAAACGGAGAAGTTTTTATCCTATGGGGCCTCCTGTCTACGCACGAAAATTGATTTTTTTTTCGAAAACGCTCTCGAATCTGGAGGTTTCCGAAAACGGTGGTTTGTACCTGGATTGCTTCTGCAATGCCACACCTACAAACTTCCCATTGAATAAGCGTAGACAAGCGTCTGGAGTCCATTTTCATCGCCCAAAAAAGAAATCGAGTTTTTATTATCCGATCTGTTATCTAATCCAGGTTTTGTAGGTGCAGTCTGCAACAATGAACGATTCCAGAGCCATAAACGAGCGCTCTCTTTTCTTCAGACATGCCTTTGAAAATCGACTAGGATGCAGGCTGAGCGCGCACATGCAAGGCACTTGATTCTTCAACAAAGGCCAACAAATGGCTACCACTGGAATTGGGCGCATTTTTAATTTGGGGAGGGAGGGGAGGGGGCTATTTACCTGTGGAGGTACAGCATTTACTGCCCATTTGGATTTTTCAAAATAGGGTAATACCGATGCTGGTATTTTTAATTTTAATTTCATTGCATTATATTTTGTAAATACTGTTGTTGTAATATTAAAAGATATTGATAAATGATTAAAATTCTGTGAACTCGCAAATATGCACCAGGAAATGGTGTGCTACCCCTATACTACCCACCTGGAAATTTATAAATACCCGCGATTGAACCCACACAATCCCATTTTGATTCAAGAACAAGAGAAAACGTCTCCATTGTCCTAAGGTATGGGGTATCCCACGCAGCATATGTCTCCTCAGGCTCGGGTCGTTCTATAACAAAGTCGAATTTATTTTGCCATGTAGATTATAGAGCGGATTTCAGATGACTGTGAGTTTACTTTGTAATCACTCCTATAGGTTTGTTCAGTAATCACTTATGCGATTGGTTTCACCACAGTCATGTGAAATTCGCTCTATAGCAATGATTACTACTGATTTTTTTTCAGGTTAATATGATCAGAGCAATTACTAGTGACGTAAATTACATTTGATAAAACGACCCCTGAGCTTGGGCGGCCTGTGGTCCTCTCTCTTGACCGCAGAAAAAAGTTTTTCTGACTAGTTTCAAATAATAATAGGCCACTTTCACTAACTGGGTGACGTGACCCCAACTACCTCAACGAGATGTTTTGTCAAAATCAATTCCAGAGTGCAAACTGAAGTTTCAGCAAATGGCAGCGAGTTGAATTTTCAAGATTTTACTCAGAACGTAAAGGATTTGGGTAACGTGACCCAGTTAGTGCAAGTGTTATTCTCACTGGCCCAATTGATTTGAATTGAATTATGGATTTCGACATGCAAGAGATGATGAGTACTAAGAGGGTCCTCCCCTCCGTGAACATTTCGTGGGCTTCCTGTTGCGTTTTGAAGAGCCTTCTATCATTTTGGTCAGTGGTTTTCATTACAAACAAAAATGGCGGCAAAGAACCAACTGCGTTGGAAATTTCTCAGTTCAAAGAACAAATACTCGATAAAGTAAGGAATAAGTGGCCAAGAATCATGAAGCAGAAGTATCTATAACCCATTTACTTCTCGAAATACATCAATAACTTTAACTCGCCTTTGTTCTGATGAGATGGCGTTAGTTCTTGGAGTTGGTGTGGGTTTGTTTGTGTTGATTCTGCTGTGGGTTCTCGGCATCATGGGATGCGTAGCGTTATCAAGAGCCAGTGGAGGACTCAAGTAAGATTAAGATCAAATTATTGAATGAAAAGATATTTATTTATAGAAGGGGATCTTTATAATAGATGCTGTTTCCAATTAAATTATGTCTGCAATGTCGGGGCTAACAATAGCTGTCAAACCACATAGATTACAGACAAAATCGGCTGGAGATTTTATAAGAAATAATTGAAAAATCCAAGAAAAATCATGCGGGGACGAGCTAATAGAAGAAGCTCAACTCGCCTCTGCAATATTGAAACCCTTTTCTATACTGTAACATAAAAAACCCTTACTTTTTCTAAACAGAATCTAGTGATCTGCTACCTTTTACATAGTGAAATTCGCAAAATGGATTCCCTTTTTAGGGCTCGACACTACTGCGCCCATGTGGTCGCCAATGGCGGCTAAATTTGGGGACTTGGCGACCAAAATTTTAGAGCTAGTCGGCAAATGGCACCCCATTGTTCTACTACCGAAACATTTGTTTGGAGCTTGGAGACGAGTCCTTTTTCCCGAGCCGAATAAACAGTCTACCTGTTTTGGTAGTAAGCTCAGCTGAGAACCACGTTTATGTGGCAACTAAATTTTGCTTTGTGGCGACTAAAATTTTTGAGTTATTTGCCATTTTCACCTAGCGAAAAAAGTTAATGTCGGACCCTGCTTTTATATAGTGAAATTCGCAAAATTGCTACCTTTTATGTAATTGGAGCATCAAAATGCTACCCCTTTCAGGCAGAGCATCCCCGTATAGTTGACATACTCTGTGTATAACTCCAACTGATAATAGTCCTATGAGTAAATAAAGTTGATTTGATATGATTTGATTTGACATGAGGGAGTACCCCCCCCCCCTTGTTTGTACTAATGTAACACTACTGATAATTCCATAATATTTTAATCCTATACCATTACTCAGGAATGCAGTATTCGGCATAGGGTTCCTCCTCATCCTTGTGACTGTCGTCATGATATTGTATCCAAGAAAAACTCGGCAAGAAGAACTGGCCGGTAGTGCTGGCAAACAGGTAAGTCTATGGAGGAGATTGAACTTGATGCTCTCTCCACGTGGCCAAACCACCAAGGCTGTGCACTTCACTTGATGCTAACTTTGTATTTCTTTTCCAGGTTGAAGTTGACATGTTCATTATCCCACGTATAGTCCTCTTCTCATTTATGTGTGTCTTTGTACTAGTGGCTTTTATTTTCCTGGTGATTTTCCACTGGATGGAGCCAATATATTCCCCTGCTCTTACATCAAGAAAGACTTATATGTTTTAATACATCTTTTGGACAAACCACAGTTGAAACTTCTGGCAATCCCTGTATGTTTGTTTGAATGTCACTGGGTCAAACAAGGACATGGAGGGCAATCCAGCATATACATAAAATATGGAAATCTGCTCATTCAGCAATTGTGAGGAATTGTTCTGGACAAAAATCTGGAAAATATTTACCACAGAGCTGTGCTCTGAAACCCAATGCCTAACTGGAAAGGGTCTGGAAAGTTGATGCCACAAGAAGTAGGAAAAGTGTTGTGCACTTTTGTGGTGAGGAATTCTAAGAAACATGTTCAGGACAAAAATGTCTATAATACTACAGTAAAAAGATACTGGAAAATGTCTGAAAGACCAGAGACTTACTGCAAATTTTGTTGGCAAAAAGTTATAATTTTTGTCACAAATACCAGGAGACCTGCTGAAAATGTCTATCATTTAGAATGGATGATTCCAGCTTAAGTGCATGCACTCTGTTTTCTTTAGAAATGCCTGTGGAATGTAACACAACTACCAGGATGCAATGCGGGCATACAAGGTACTTGGTCCATGCTTTATATAGCTGGAATCATCCATTCATCTCCCCTTCTGTAAAATCTATAAGATCCCCCAAAAACCCATTAATACTGTAAAGTAAAGATTCCATTCAAAAGACACAGAGCTCACTCCCACAGAGCCAATAATGGAACTAGACCTGCCAACTTTCCTCGCATTATTCAGGTTTTCCCTGCCTAAAATATAACTACATTTTACGTCTGTTATACACAGATATGAATATACTCTGCCTTTCGTTTATTCTTTTATTGCTTAAATTGGCTGATTGCATTTTTAAACCGCACCAGGGGGGTCGAGGACCTCCCTTAAAAAGACTCCCTCCCCTGGAATTTCCACTCGTGAATCAGACCCCTCCCCTGGAATTTCCAGCCTCATCAAGGACCCCCTCCTTTGGATTTCCATAATACTTCTGTCAAAATACCCCTGGAAAATCTATTTTGGGATAAAATGTCCCTGAAAAGTCATGTCTTTTACCCCTCCCCTTTGGAATTTCCAAGCGCCAGTCACACCACCTCCTGTGGAATTTCCAGGGTCCAATACACCCTCCCCTGGAACCCCCCGGTGCGGTTTAAAATGCAATCGGCCATTGCCAGCGGGAAAAGGCTTTGACTATATGGGTTTGCTGTGGTTTCCTCGTCCCAGTCTTCATTTTTGAAATGCCAATATGGCGGCTCGATCGGCTGGCTGAAATGTCTGATGAAACGTCTGAAATATTATGCTGACATGACATTGTAGAGTTCCGCTTTTCTAGATTGCGACACTCTTAACGAAGCAGAGATGGAGAGCATCGTTCCAGAGCTTCAAAGTGAAATTGTAACCGCATTTCCCGGTGAAAATTGCGAGGGTAATTCCTCAAACGAGGAGTGCGGTCTACAGCTCCAACTCGGTAGAAATCTTTGCTACATCGTAGGCGCCGTCATTATTCAAGATGGCAAGATTTTAATGATGAGAGAAGCGAAGGCGTCTTGTAGAGGCTCGTGGTACCTTCCTGCAGGGCGTCTCAAGAAAAATGAAACCTTTGTAGAAGGTACTAAAAGGGAAGTTGAAGAAGAAACCGGGCTCCAAGTGGAGCCAACCGCATTGACTTGCTTTGATTGTATGTACGGTTTCTGGTACCGCTTTACTTTTACTGGGAATATCACGGGAGGGAAATTAAAAACGTTGAATGAAAAGACAAAGAATCCCTCGAGGCTGGTTGGTTTGACAGAGATGAGATTTATGACGGCCTTAATCTTAGGGCTAGAGATATCATCCCCTTGATTGATATAACTCTAAAATGGCACACCAACTGTGGCAGTGATGCAATCTTCAGAAGCCTCCCAGTACTCGTCCCACACCAGGATGTCTCAGCACAAATCATAATTGCCATGAAATCTGAAAATGGCCTGAAGGTTTTGCTAAATGCAAACAGTCACAAAATTCCTTTTGTGGTTTTAAATAACAAAATGAAACTTCCTGTACTTCTGCGAGAGGTACTTACAGTGGTTGACAGTAGGGCGGAGTACAAAATTCATGGCATCATAAGAGTTGAACATGTTGGAAGCCCAAATGGGATTGCAGATGGTATGTGCCTTGGTATCCTTGTTGAAGCACAAGTTGTCTACTCTGTTTCAAGCAGGTTCCAGTGGTTTGACATAGCTAGTGAGAACCTTAAAGCAAAAATTGGAAAATCGTTAGATTGCAGTGCCTGCATAAAAATTAATGAGCATTAAGTTTGTGCATGATTCCAGAAAATACCTGTATCACTGATACCAACTCTCCCTGTTTCACAAGTGGGAGTCTCAAGATTGTCCACAACATCAGGGTCCCACTCGGCCTCCCGGGGGGGACTCCCATATTTTTTGGTTGGGGATGATCGTTGTGTCTTTTAGGGGTTAAAATCACGATGGTTTGGTCTCTTTTAGGGGTGATTTTAGGGAGATTGGTATCTTTTAGGGCCAAAACTATGTCCAAATTGTTTTTTCTTATGATGGTGCTTCTAAAACGTGTAAGAAAGAAAGATTATTCGATTCGAGAAGATGATAAATTAGAAACAAACACAGAAATTTCTTGATGGGTATCTTTCACCCGTTACCTGTGTCCTTCACGCCTACTTGGTACAAAAGAATAAGACCTCATCTTTTAGGGTAATAATTTTTTTGAGCCACACCATGGCCCCCCATGTTTGGTATCTTTTAGGGGTGAAACTGAAAATTTCAGACGATCATCCCCGACAAAAAATTATCGGAGTATAGGTCAGGGAATTTTGAAAACGGTCAGGGAATTTTACAAAATAGCTCAAAGTCAGGGAAATTTACTTTTGAGCCGCTATTTTTGAGGCGACAGTAGAAAAGACACTGTTATTAAAAAAATCTACATGAAATTGACATTTCTTCTTCTTCGATTTTAAGTAAATTCCTTTATGCTGATGTCAGGGAAAATTGCCTTTGGTCAGTGAAAAGTCAGTGAATTTTGCTTTCATGAGTGGGGACCCTGCACATTTCCCAGGATTTTTTTTTTCCAAATTTACAATTTACTTATTGTATTTCACCTGGTTTTCTTTCTTGGGATTTTCTTGTATATCCTTTGAATTGTGCAAAAGATTTCACGACTTTCTCTCAATTTCTTAAGCAAGTCCAATGGTTGGCATCCCTTTTGCATTTCTGACAGAGGAAGATTGATGATGATTGTTGCCCCCATTGTTGGTATAACTCCCAACGAAATTGTCTAAAGTCAAATCATGACTTGACATTGCTCTTAGAGATATGATGGGATCTTCACATGACAAATAAGGCACACCCACACAAGCTCACAAAAAGCTGTGAGGACATTTTCATTGAAATGGTGAAATTCTCCTGGGAGATATACAGTTAATACATGGCAGTCACCTTGATTTTTTCCCGGAACACAAAGCGAAAAATCTTGAGACTCCCAGCAAAACCGGGGGAGAGTTGACGTCCCTGCATTTGGAATGCACGCTTGCTTTGTTTCAGTACTGTAATGTGTGGTTCCAGAAATTATCCATACCCCCCCCTACGGAAGGGCATTGGAAATTCCGGACGGGTGGGGGGGGGGGTCAATTTACCTGATCATTTCCATACAAATACTGTATTTTTCCTTGGAAATTCCAGAGGGTGGGGGGGGGATCACTTTACAACACCCTTCCGTGGAGGGGTATGGATATTTTCTGGAACCACACAATGCACAAAAAATACCCTTTCCTGATTATTTTAGTGATAAAATTCTTTCATGACTATCTGTATTTTTTTTTCACTTTAGCCACAGTTCAAAGCACCTTTTTGTATTCATAAAAGTTGCACTTAATTTAGGCCTCTTTAAAGTTGTGTACAACTTTGCACTACAATAAAATAGCAAAGTTAAACACTGTCAGGGGCGTAGCCAGGAATTTTAGTTTTTTTTTTTTGGGGGGGGGGGGGGGGTGGATAGTGAAAACATGGGACGAAAATTTCCTCCAGCAAATACAGTAAATGTATGGGAAAATCTCCCCCCTCTGGCTACGCCCCTGACTGTGATTGAATTATGAGTAAAAATATCTAAATAACATAGTTAAACATTGTGATGGAATTTTGAGTAAAAATAATATATTTCTTCAAATATATATGCTATACAATACAATACAATACAATACAATAATTTATTTAGAGTCGGTGACGTGGTAGAGGTTACCCGGGCTCCCGAGCCAGAAGCTCATGTGAAAAATGCGCGACTATTACATTTAACTTCACTACAATTACAATTACAAGACAAGATACTATTGCTATTGTCTAATCATCTCTAAAATTTCTCAAGCACTTTATAATTTAATGTGTAACAAGTTTGGCTGCTTGATTAACAAGATGTTGTACATCAGGCAATTAAACTTGTGCCTTAGCGTCCAATTGGACTCAATTAAAGGGGCTCTCGCACGCTTAATATTCGTCCAATGTGGACATAAAATAAGTAAAATTGTAACCGCGAAAAGACATCTAAATTTGCCCGTAGTAATCAAAATAATCCTCCAGATTAATAGAAAAACCTTTCAATTGTTAGACAAATGCAATTCTATATAGGTTGTTTTCACCTGTTATCAAGAGGATGGAATTGGATTGTGATTTGCAATTTTCTTTCAGAGAAGTGGCCAGCCAGCAAGTGTGTGCTTAAGCCTGTACTTATAGTATGCCTCTATTATAAGAACTTGAACTCTTTCATAAATTACCATACCACTTGTAGTTGTACCTTGACAATGGCATCATGAGGCTGCCGAAACATTGATTAAATATAATTTCGCTAGTTTTTACTTGTTTATGTGTCTAATCATATCATATCCCTGAGTTCCTTGCAACAGGTGCATCTTTGGAAGGGATGAACCTTAGACAACCAAACTTGGGTGAAGTTTCAAGGGTGAAGTCTCAAGGGGGGTGTAACTGCGTGGTCACGTGGTATGATGTAATCAATGATGTCATCAAACCAGAAAAGGTATATATATCTTGGGAAGGGATGAACCTCAGACAACCAAACTTGGGTAAAATTAATTATCTAAGTGGCACATTAGGGGGGTGCAAGTGCTTAGTCACATGTTATAATGGTGACAGGCTATGTACAATGGCAACCTTTTTGTCTCATTTATGTAACCGGAACCCCTGCTTTTAGCCAGTGGCTAAATCTATATATTAGCCTGAATTTCAGAAAAAGTGCTACAAGATGTACACTGCGCACTGCCGTGATGTCAGCGGCGTAGCCTGGAATTTCTGAAGGGGTGGGGGGCGGATAGTGAAAACATGGGACGAGAATGCTCAAATTTTCTCCAGCAAATACAGTAAATGTATGGGAAAAATTTGGAGAAAGGGTGGGCCCCGGCCTTCCCTGGACCCACGCTGGCTACGCCCCTGGATGTGATGGTGTAATATGGGAGGCCTGTGTTATGATACCGCAGACCAAGTTGATTGACCACTGCTGGCGCGCCACTTCATTCATTCTCGAATATTTTCCGATCAGATAAACTTAAACTTGCTAAGATTTATATCACTTACAGAACCTAAGAATCAATCAAGCAATATTTGCAAGAGCTTTCAGGTAACCATAACGTCGCTTCACGTCACAATGGGAGGACTATTCACAGAAGCAGGTGCAACACAACGCTGTGGTTTCGATATCGACGTCTGTATGTGACAATTTCCGATTCCCCTCAGGTTGAAATGAGAGAATTGTTCTGCCGGCTTTCTGCAACAAAATATCGTCGTAAATATTTCCTTTACTAAGGACAAGGTCGGACAACGAAGTACAAAGGTACGGATGTTGGGGAGTAAGTAATCTGTTACAATATAAGAACTAAAGAAAATGATCAAGCTCCATTAGGATTTACATTTGGCTTATTCGAGTTGATCTGTTACCATCCTGTGTGCTTCGGGGTGAGATTTATCATAGACTAGATTATTATAGGGCTTTTAGCGTAGCTTAGAGGAAGACCGCCCATTCATAAATTCTTTAAGTGTGTTTTTGCATTTTGCTAAAATTTAACTTTAAAATTTTAACCATTTTTTCGAAAACATATGACATGTAAGCTTAAGTGGCCTAGTGGCTGAGTTTATTTTCATAGAACCATTTGCATACGGTCACAGACAAATTGGACATAGTAATTTATACAATCCTTTATTATTGGTGTCCTGCTGGGACAAATAATGAAAACTCTCTAAGTGTTATTACAAAGATTGTAAAGGAAAATACAGGTTATTGTGCAGGGTCTTTTATCAAATCATGGTCCTCTATTTCCGCAAAAGTAGGGACCATTTAAACGTATGTTTATCATTAGCATTGTTATCAGCTTGCAGTTGTTAATGCAAAAATGAAAATGTATTCACACAGGTAAAAACAACTTCAATGACATCTGAATACAAATACCATGAATCTACTGCATAGATATTTCAGACTCTATTTTAAGAATAGCAATTTTATTTTCATTTTCTATCTAATTTGATTAAAGTAGCTCATTTAGGTAGTAATTTAAACACACTTTAATGAGCAACAGAAGTTACTGTTTCCAAAAAATATCCATACCCCCCCCCCCTCCCACGGAAGGGTATTGAGAAATGAGCCCCCCCACCCCTCTGGAATTTCCGAAGAAAAATACAGTATTTGTATGGAAAATATATCAGGTAAATTGACCCCCCCACCCCTCTGGAATTTCCAATCCCTTCCATAAGGGGTATGGATATTTTTTGGAAACACACATTATGGGTTCATCACATTAAGGGTGTTCACATTCTCAAACCCAGAGCTCCCCCGAGAAAAGACGAGCTCAGGAGCTCTGGGTAGAAAAATGGGATGTTCGTGTCTTGTCACATTTTACATTACAGAGTTCTGCTAGAAACTATGAGTAGCACTACTTCTGTCCCGGCTCCAGTTGCCGATGTTCAAGGTGATGGACGCTGGAATAGTATGGTAAGACATTAAATACAAGATTGTTAGGGTTGATAAATGGTATGCAGATGGCAATACCATATTAAGACCCAGCAAGGCTGATGGAGAATACTTTGGAGTGTGGGAGGGAAGCAATCATCAGAAAAAAAAGTTTCACAAAAGGGCCAAATACTAGAAATTGTATAAAATTCATTTAAAAAAGTGGGGCCCCTCCCTCTCCTCTCACGGCCATTCCCAGACTGCTTCACCACAAAAATTGAGTTTCAGAGACCAATGCATAGGCAGCGCAGGACCATAAAAAGTGGGGGTGCTCATTAGTAAGGATGTATGGGAAGAGTGAAAACACAAAATACAGTAAATGTATGAAAATTTGACGAAAAGTGGGGGTGCTCGAGCACCCCTGCCCCCCCGGGTCCGCCGCCTATGCAATGAGATGTAATTAAAGGCTAGTATAAATCCTAGATTGTGTAATTTCAGCAAAAAACAACCGAAGGTATCATAAATGCCAAAGGAGTAGGGTGCTAAGAAAAGAAAATACGATGCTAATGACAGTATCAGACTTTAGAGTGGTGAACCTGATATATTCCAGATTCCAGCCCAGCCCCCCAAGCCCATCTCCACTCCCCTATAAAATCTCTCTCACACACACATGAGGGAAACTAAAAAAGAAAATAGGATGCTAGTGACAGTATCAGACTCTTCCAGTGTCAAAAGAACATGTTTTAAGAGTGACAACCGTGGTGTATATTTTCTTTTTAAAAAGCATGAGAGATTCAAACGTCTTGGAAAGAACTCCAACTGCCAAGTCCTGTTTCTTGGTGATTCACTGATAAGAAATATGGAAGATACAGAGGTGAGAAACAGTCTGTCCTTCCATCTGTCCAATCTATTTGTCTGTCATTTGATCTGTCACATGTTCATTCAGTTGGTCTTCTACCTGTTCCCATGGCTGTCCCTGTCTCAATGCCCACCCCTATCCCTTCCTCTATACCTGCTCCTATCCCCACTGTCTGTCTTTGTGACTGCCCTGTGCCTCCGTGCCTGCCCCCTGTCTGTCCCTGGCTGCCTCTGTCCCCCATGCCTGTCCCTGCATCTATCCCCTACAATGTCCCCATTGCCTACCCCTGTCCCTCTGTCTCTCTCTGTGCCACCTCATGTCTCTCTGCCCCTGTCCCTCTGTCTGTCTCTGTCCCTTCAGTGGTGGATGCAGACCCTTAAGAAGGGCTAGTACAAAGGATATACTACAGAGTTCAGACCACGGGGGTGGCTAATCTTAAGGTTTTTACAAGAAATATGAGGACAAGGGGGTGGCTATCCACCCTAATCACACCCCCCCCCCCCCCCTGGATCCGCCCTTGCCCTTCTCCTGTACACATGCCTGCCCCTGTGTCTTCCCCTGTCTGTTTGTCATCAGATTTGTCATTGTTTGTCACCCAAATGTCCTGTTTCTGAACTTGCAATGCTAGGGTGTGCTCTCTTTCTCTATTGGACATAATAATATCTATTTTGTTGAAGTATTTTTTTCAATCGTTCTATTCTAATATACGTTTGTATTAATTGAAGGCATGGGATGAATATTTTAAGCCCCTCAGGTCATTAAATTTTGGGATTGGGGCAGACCGTACAGAACACTTACTGTGGAGATTGCAGAATGGCGAATTAGAAAACATGGACCCTAAGGTAACCCATTCCTCCTGGTATCAAATACATAGTGTACTCTGTACAGAGCAAATGTAGCCCAAGTGACTCTGATAAACAGTAAAAGAACAGTCACTCAAAATCATTGAATAGACAAATTACCACTTTGAATTTAATTCCACTTCAACAATGTTGAAAGGGAGAAATAAAAGGGATGTGTGGGTGTGGTATACTATATCATCATACCTGACAACAGGTGGAACATTCAATATAATTGAGATAGTGAGTGTCATTCCATGTGTCACGGACCATTTGAATGAGTTATTTTGTTCTGTAAGGTTTGGTATTCCCCTTTTATCACTGAGAATATATAACATCACCATACAAACAAATGAAATTTTGACAAGAAACCCCATACTTGAAAAATTTTGTCTCAATTTTGAAATGGTGACAATGCCCTTGTTGTGCCTCTGTTTACTTCATAACGTGGTATTTTTGAATGGTAGAATAGTTGTTGTTATAGTATATCCTCTGTTTGTAGGTTGTAGTAGTTCTAATAGGGACTAATAACCATGGATGTACTGCTGAACAAGTCGTGGAAGGAATAGAAGCTGTAGTATGGACTGTACAAGATAAACTACCAAATGCCAAAATATTAGTGCTGGTAGGTCAAACACTCTTGTCTGAGTATCTAGTAGGGTTTCCCTAGAAATACAGAGAGAAAAAGAAGAAACACAAAGATGCTAAGCAGGATGCTATCCATTCTTTGTCATGATCTTGTTAGCCTGCTAGCTGGCTCTGCAGTGTTTTTTTTGGGGGGGGATATTTGATTTTTTTGGTGCGCGGGATTCCCGCGACACAGGAATCCCGTGCCACACCTCATTGCATTGGAATTCCAGCTATAGCGTTTTGAAATGCCATCGACGTGTATTTTTCGATAAAAGAGCGACATGCAGCTCGCTGCGACACAACTAACAGGTTATAACGCGCCAAATGTCGCTCATTTACCGCTCGGCGTGAGGGGGAGGGGGGGACTCCCATATTTTTTGATCGGGGATGATCGGCGGAAATTTGCAGTTTCACCCCTAAAAGATACCAAAAAGGACGTGGTTAAAATAATTTTTTACCCTAAAAAAATGATACACATCAAAAAAGTCCGACCCCTCGGGATTTACCGATATGCAGCGCGCGTATACATTATAGCTGGAATCGTCCATTTATGTTTAATTTATTTGTTGGCACACTCTGCTTGTTGAGTAGCCTGCGAAAGCCGACTACAACTAAGCGCTCGGCGAAGGAGACTCCCGCAAAGAGGCCTCTTTGCGAGAGTCTCTTTCGGCGAGCACTTAGTGGTGTGGGCTTTCGCAGGCTACTGGAATGTTGAGTGACTTCAATAACTAAGCTGGTTTTTTTTTCAGGGTCTTCTGCCGCGAGGCGAAAAACCCAATCCTTTGCGTGAGAAACATTTCCAAGTGAACTACGCTCTAATGGACATTATACCTGCCATCCCAAATGCAAAATACTTCGATGCTGACCCAGGATTCGTTAAATCGGACGGGCTTATAGATCACACCGATATGCATGATTATGTGCACCTTACGAGAAAGGGCTATAAGGCTTTCGCTAGACGCGTTCACGAAATGGTCCATAAAATGGTGAAATATTAGCGAACTACGCGGCCAATATGATCGCGAATACCTATGGGGGACAAGGTTTTATTCATGTACAAAGGTAGCCTCCTCCGCAGTCATCTCTCTCAAAAAGAAAACGATAAAAAGGGAGGAGCAATTCATCTTGAAATTCATCTCCACTTCTTCATGTCCGATTGATTCCGAAACACAGGAAGCCCAACTCCTCTTTTTGCCCACAAAGTTGCCCGCGGAGGAGGTTGGTATAAAGGTTGGGAAATACGTGACACGGCATTCCTCATCTTGTCACGCAGCATTGATGCGTTGCAAGTTCTTGATCGATGTTGCTGATCGTTTTTCATCCCGAGCTCCAAACCTGTCACGCAGAACTAAACTTCGTTTCTCAATGTAGACTTGCGCTCTACTTCGCGCAACAAGTTTGCTCAACCTGCAACAAATGCTTTTACTGCGTCGCAGGTTTAGTGCTCTGGGTGAAATACGCGCAACATTATAAAAAAGAGACTTACATCTTGCAACGTAGACTGCTGCCAGTTTGGCGATCGTCCGTATGACAAGAGAAAACGCGTTTTGCTACGCGTTTTTATTCACCTACGCGCCTTCTTTGGTTGTACAGGTCATGTTCAGTGGACCACATTTTGGCGGTGACAGGGCTGGAAATTAACGTTTTTCCCAAGTCACCAGCTGGCGACTGGATGCAAAACATCTGGGGCCGGTTCCTAGAAGGTCAGTTAAGAGTTATCTATAGATAAACGCTTATCCAACGGATAAATCCTGAACAAATCCTATTAGGGGCCGACCATTAGGGGGGGGGGGGGGGGGGGCTTTTTTGAAAAAAATTTTCCTGCACGTCCCGAAGGGCCGAAAAAAATTTTCTGCACAGCAAAATGGTGACTAAAACCCTTCTTTTTTATTGGAAAAAAATTCTCACCGCTTAACAAAAAAAATCTTGCACCGACAAAAAAGCCCCCCCCCCCTCAAAAGTTAAATGGTCGGCCCCTTACAACAGATAACTTTTATCAATGGATAACTTTATCCAACCTTTCAGGAACCGGCCAAGCCTAACTTGTGGTCGCCAGGTGATGCCTTAGTTGAATCAGTAGCAGAATGTTGATCTCCAGCTTGCGCCTAAGTTCAAAGTTTTTGTCGCATGCTGGCCCTGATTTTTTGTCGCCTAGGCGACCACGTGGTCGCAATTTCCAGGGCCTGGGTGAGTCTCCCGTGGTGCGCTACATGTAAATAGAAACATGGATCCTAAAAGTCTTTTTAGAATCCATGGTAGAATCTCCAGACCCAAACAAGCGCGTAGACGCGTAGCAAAGACTTTACTCTTGTATTACGGACGTTCGGCAAACAGAGGACTGCAAGTAGTCTATTGCAATGCGCAGACTACTGTGTCAAAGTTAATCCGATGGTGCTGTGCTGTTAGGTCTACACTACTGCTATAGCGCAGTACCATAGATTTCCTCACAATGTGAATATCATACTGACAATGGGGTTCTTTGGTAAAATTGTTGTCATTTCGTCTGTTTTAAAATGACAACAACTTTGCCAAAGGAAGAGATAAAAGTTGGGGAGATAAAAGTTACTCTTTCTTGTGCCTACACAGCATGGAAACAGTCGCACCTTCAATAAATATAGAAATCAAATCCAATAATACAATTATTTATGAATTACAATGCAATTTTAGTCAATATGGTGAAAATAAATTCATAATTATGTGTCTTCGTTGCTCTATTTTTGTTTTCAAGCACTTGATTGGTTGCCATGCACTCCATAACAATCGAAAACTGTTAAACAAAAATAATGTAGCATTGATTCCACCGCGTTTAGAAAATGTTGGTTATTAGTTTTATCCTTGGAACGTTTTCTCAAAACAAGCGCTTCAATTTTACGGCATAGATATCAGCAACAGGTGTACTACTGTAATATGGAACGTCTCGATTTTCTTGCGCTTGCGTTCTAGTGTAAACCTCGTAAGTGCAAATGTATGATATCCTTTCGCTTGCGTCTCATTACCGTTTGCCAAATTCCTGTTTACTGCGGGTCTGCGAACTCCAGTTCTATTTCCAATCGGCCAAAAGTGCATTCTGATGTCTAATAAAACTGTTCGTTGTCAGTCTGGTCTGAATCTTTCTTATATCCCATTCTATTAAAAAAAAAACGTTCAAGTACCTTGACAGTTTGCCACGCAACACCTTGCCTGCGTTAGCGGCTCTAAATAAAAGGGGAGGGAGTCGGGGCGAGCGAAAACCGGAAGAAGCGTGGCGGCCGCGCGCAAAGAGTGCCTTAGCTTTTGGGTTTCCTGTGGTGTAAAGCGTTTAATTTCGCTTGGTCAGCGGTAGTTACTTGTCTGATCCAGTCACCTAGCAACGCGTATATGTCATCAATACCACCGCCATGTTGGTTGCGGCCGTGTAGTTTGATACCTCTGAAAACTTTGCGATTTTCGATGGTTTAAAAGAGCTACATCCATCGAAGTTGTGAGAGATCTCACTACCAAACATGGCAGTCCAGTATGCGCCAACGAAACTGCGAGTTCCTCCCGGTTTTCAAAACCTTTTGGAAGGTTTGGCGCGGGAAGTTCTTCGTGAACAGCCAGACGATATCATCCAATTTGGAGCTCAGTACTTCAAAAATCAACTTGCGATCAGAGAAGGTAGAACTCTTTTGATGCTTATATTTCTTTATATTTGTCTTATACATTGTATTTTACATGTGTATATGTTAATCCGCGAAGAAGAGCTTTTTCTTTGTTTGTTTGTTTATCATGACTGTGTGTGTTTGACAAGAAAGATTCTCCGAAAGAAATATTGGCTGAATATATCGCATACCTTTCTGAATTTTTGGTTAATTACTATTAGCGCATTAGAATCACAAGGAAGGGATGGAGTAATATGAATGCTGAAGTGAAACTGTGGGATACCATGACCCTAAACGTGAAGAATGGCTGAAAAGATTTTGCCTATGAAACTTATTTCACGGTATAATTTTTCAAGTCGTAGTAAGGGTACTAGAGATTTTAAATAAGAGGAGGTTATTGCTCCACAAATTGTGCTTGATTAAGCATATTTGTTCCAAACTTGTTGCAATTTTTGGAAACGTTCCTCGGCTCTTTAATTATTTATGACATCCCTAGAGGATGTGTTGCACATGGATGAAAGGTGGTGATTTCTAGTGTTGATGAGCCATTATGTAAATATCAGTAAAATATCCAATTATCCAGTGAATTCTTATTTGCAGAGTAAGACAGTATTCTGTAGATATGTGGAAGAAAACAATTGAAAGTTGTTTAATAAAGTGTAGGCAATTTACAAATGCTATTCATGTAATAGTCCAGTTTCAAATTCTCTACTCTAACGCTGGATAGGCATCAACTGCTCATAAATACAGTGGGAGCCTCAATTTGAAGTCAAAAATGTTGTGGATACCGATGAGAAACTGATGAAGTTTGAATTGAGACAATAGACAAACTTGAGGAAACTTTTCGGACTCATTGGTATTCACAACTTGTTCGGCAAATCGAGGCTCCCACTGTACTTATGTGCCATTTATGCCTATTCAGTGGTAGAGTAGAGAATTCAAAGCTGGACTATTGTGGAATATAAGGCATCCAGGGGGTTCTTCCCATTTTGACATGACAGGGGTGCTTGTCATATTTTCAGGAGTAAAATTGTTTTTTTTATGTATTTGTTTAGAAGTTTCAGAGAGAAGAGAAATCAACAACAAGGAATATAATAAGTAATTTAGGGGTAGTTTAAGATTATTTTTATTTTTAAATATTTTTTAATGGTATACTTTTTTAAATAAAATTTGGCTTATTCGAAAATCCCAACAGTGAGAAAAAAACTGTAGAAACATACTGTTGGGTGATTTCAGTTAATGGTCCATTCTTTAATTTTGGCAGAAATTGGAAAAGATGATGCCAAAAGAGGAGATCAGCTAGAAAAGCTAATGAAGGGAGAAGATGTAGACATTGATCTTGGTGATCCAGAAGTACAGAAAGCTGCTACGAAAATCCAAGCAAGCTTCAGAGGACACAAGACACGGGAAGATATCAAACACAAGAAGGAGGAAGAAGAAGCAGCTACAAAAATACAAGCAAACTTCCGTGGTCATAAAGCAAGGGAGGAAGTAACTAAACTTAAAGAAACTAAGAGCAGGGAATCAACTGAGGCTGGTTCTCCTGTGAAGGATGTTGTATCAGAGGAGACAGTAGAACCAAAAGAAGATGAAAAGCCAAAGCAGGAAGAAGAGGTGGATATTGACTTAAATGATCCAGAAGTTCAAGGAGCTGCTTTGAAAATCCAGGCTTCATTCCGTGGACATAAAGTCCGAGAGGAGAGGAAGAAAACAAAATCAGGGGAGTCTCTGCCAGCCAATGAGTCTGGAAGTGCTGTAGAGTCAGAAGCACCTGTTACTGAACCAGCTGTGGCCACAGAAACTGAAGTGGCAGCCAGTGAACCTGAAGCAGCTGAGGCTGCAGCAACTCAACAAGAAGTTGCAAAGCCAGCTGATGAGGTTGACATTGATCTCAATGATCCTGAGGCACAGAATGCTGTTATACAAGAAGGTCAACAGCAAGGTAGAGTAATATGATAGATTGGGGATCCCTGGGGACTCCCCATAAAAATAGATGGGGGTGCTCATCAGAAAAATTGATTTTAACCTAAGGGATAGCAAATTGGGTGTGGTTAACAGTGAATTTTACCCCTAAGAGATAGCAAATTTGATGCAGAAAATTTTAATGTTATTGCAGTCCTTGAAGTTACCATCAAGTTAATAATTTATCCTGTTGTTGCTGAATTTCTAGGTCCCTTGGTATGAGACCTGACTCAGATAGTTTCACAGTTGTACCCTTTAGGTTGTTTGTTTATATCAGGGTTGTGAAGTGGGGATGTTTTACACTTTCACGGATGAAGTTAGCAAATTTCACAGACATTTTTGCTGTGATTAATGCAGAATGCAGAATTTCACAGAATCAGTTATGTCCATGGTCCATAAATATTGGAATATGGGCATGCTGGACTTCACATTTCATAGTAGTAATTTCTGTTTTTTTTTTCCTGTATCCTACCAGATGCCCTGTCATGGTTAAAGGGGCTCTGACCACTTAATATTCGTCCACCAGGAAAACACATGTACATTTGCCCGTAGTAATCAAATAATCCTCCAGATTAATAGAAAAATCTTTCAAGTGTTAGACAAATGTCAGGGGCACCCAACGAGTCAATACCGTAAAACAGCTCAGAATGTCATTATAAGTCGTTGCTGAGCATACAAATGATTGTAAACTGGGTATTTTTAATCCCTACAAATTTTATATCTGTTCGGATTTCGTAGCTGAAAGTTTTGGGTTGCGAAAATTTTAGGGATTGAAATCAAGTCTTCCGAAAATGCCAGGGGAAAAACTCCATCCGAAAATTTTAGGTGACCTTTTTAACGGCAAAAATCCCCCCAAAATTAGTAAAATTTAACCTTTTTGTGCAATTCGAAAAATCTAGGGGATCTTATAATCTATAAACGAAAGTTAAAGCTTGAAATTCTGAAGCGAAAATTTCAGCTCTCGTAGCGCCATCCGAACAGATTTTTTACCGAAAATGATCGTTGGGTGCCCCTGAAATGTAATTCTAGGTTGTTTTAACCTGTTATCAAGAGGATGGAATTGGATTGCGATTTGAGCTATTTTCTTGTCAGAGAAGTGGCCAAGCTGTTCTCTGCATTGAGAAATGATTACTGTATCTTTATTTTTCCTTGATTGATAGGCGAGGATGCTGCACAATCTGCACAAGCGACAGAGGATTCAGTTCTGGAAGCGGAGGTACCAAGTCAAGAAGCAGGTGAGGCCCCTGCTGCAGAAGCTCCACAAGAAACTGCTGAGGAAATAGACATTGACTTAGATGACCCTGAGGTCAATAAGGCAGCAACCAAGATTCAGGCATCATTCCGAGGGCATAAGACCAGGAAGGAGATGAAAGATGGTGGTACCCCTGTTGGTAGCCAGACATCTTTGACAACTCCTGCTGAGGGGGTGGAAGACACAGCTGATGTAGCAGGGGATGACAGTGCAGCACAGGAGGAATCAGCTCCTGCTGATACTGCTGCAGATGCTGCCCCTGATGCTGTAGCAGATGCTGCACCGGAGCAGGAGACTCCTGCAGAGGAAGGGCAGCAACAAGAAGCTGTCCCTGAGGGTGAAGCTGAGGGGCAACAACAGGAGGCTACACCTGAGGGGCAGCAGCAGGAGGCTACACCTGAAGGGCAACAGCAGGAGGTTACAGCTGAGGGGCAACAGCAGGAGGCTACACCTGAAGGACAACAGCAGGAGGCTACAGCTGAGGGGCAACAGCAGGAGGCTATACCTGAAGGGCAACAGCAGGAGGCTACAGCTGAGGGGCAGCAGCAGGAGGCTACAGCTGAAGGGCAACAGCAGGAGGCTACACCTGAGGCAGAGGCAGCTCCAGAAGGTGAGGCTGCAGAAGCAGAAAGTTCAGAAGCCCCAGCTGCTCCTGCGGAAGGGGAGCAGAAGACAGAGGAGCAGGCAACAACAGACGCTGCATCTGAACCAACCCAGGAAGAGTCTTAAAATAACATACATGGAGATGTGATTTTTAGAACTAAGCATGGCCATGAGCACTATTTTTAACCAATGAACATTTCATCTCTAAATATACCAGGTTTTCTGATTTTCTCAAGGAGTGTTCACACAAGAACAGCAGAAAAATCTCAAGACTTCTTATGACGTTGTAAATAAAAAGCATCCAGATGACATGTACTCAGGTGTTTGGCCGTCGCTTTTCTATATCCCATTGTATAAAGGTGCATGTATTATATTAGTGTCCTAACAAAACTATGTACAAGTCAAGTGTTCATGATACTTCATATCTGTATAATCGAACCCCAGCTTTAGGGAAAGGGAGCTGGGGTCCTAGCTGTCAGAGGTGAATATGCCCCCTCCCCTGAGTTCCTTCGATACGGATAGTATACAACTAGTCCCCAAAGGCGAAACGAATAGTGGTGGATATATACTAAGACGTGAAGGATTGATATATCCTGCCACTGTTCACTGACCCTGAGGACGTTTGCGATTGAAACTCAAGCTCACGCGCAAAACAGTGAAGTATCCTCGGATATTCCGGGTTTCAGGAGACTTTTCAGTTGCACGTGACTTTCACCTTCCTTATCTCAATTGTCTATATTGCGGTTGAAAAGAACAAAATATGGCGAATTTTCTAAGACATTTAGGCGATTTTTCCACCGTATGCATTTCTACGCGCGACCTCAAAATTCACTGTTGCGATTGGCTGTCGATTTTACGCAAGAAAATTGTAATGTGAATTTTCTTGAACAGAAAGTTAACATTCTTGACAAAGAAGCCAAATAATAACTTAATTTTGGTTGATTTTGCAACCCACTGAAGCAGCCGAATCCAGCGTTTCGGTTTGGATTGACAGGTTAAAAATCGCCCATCGCAATATTGAATTTCGAGGTCGCGTAGAAATGCATACAGTGAGAAAAGGGGTGCTGCACTGCAGCCCTTGACCTGTAAATTTACTGCAACTTTTAAAAATCCTGCGTACGCCGCTTCGGTTCTGGCTGCGCGAAGAACTCGTGACCAGGGTCACGGGTACCCTGCCCTGTCCGCTGACCGTTGGGCATGCACACAAAAGGGCTCTGGGAACGCAACGCACACTTGAGGAAGAAACGAAGGAAGGTAAGGTCGGATCGATTTTGCCATCAAATGTGATTGTATTTACGTTTTGCCGTGTGCACTCAATCATGATGCATCCCAGTAATCGATACTTCGTTGTTTTCTGTTAGTTTTCTATCTTTCTAGTCCTGTTTTGATCTTCTCATTCGTGATTCGGCTCATGTGGAAGCTTTCTGTTCTCTTCTGTTCTTCGGACAAAGCTATAAAGACTCCAGCCGACACTCCAGCCATGGTTGCTTCATAAACAGATAAACGTTTGCTAGATCTAGAAAGCTGAGTCCAAGCTTAAAAGAACCGTTTGCCGTCCACAAATTAAGATTTGGTGTATCTAAGATTTGGTGTATCTACAATGTAGCCTTTTGAATTTCGCGGGCGCCATATCGACGTTAGCTGTCACGTGGAGCCGCTTATCAAAACTTATGACATTGAGACCTCGGTTACCATGGTCACATGGGCCCGGAAGAATTTTTGAACGGGCAAATTCCGGCCCACTTATGGGTTCTGTTCACATGGGAGTGAAGTTTGGGACCTACAAAAAGCAGCTACAACTTTTGACCGGTATGGTTTCGGTTTCGTACCAGACCCTTGTGTCATGGCATGGAAACTAACCCTTTTCAAGCGTTACAAAGCAATCAAAATGTTACACAAACCTGTGTAAACACCTCAGTCTGCAATGTGTAACAAAATTTGTACATTACCATGTAAACAGGTGTTCCAGGTACAAAATTCGGCAGTTCAAAAATTTGTCTGGCCCAGTGTATGTAAAAACCTCTGCAATGTGTAACAAAATTTGCACGGTACCATGTATACAGCTTTCACACAAGGTTAATTCCTTATCTCCATTCTGTTGAACTTCGTGCTACGCGGCCACAGGCTTGCCTGAACATCTACATATATTCACTTCATTACCACGAACATAACATCTAATTTACCCCGACCTGCTCCCAGTCTGACCTGGATAGCTCAGCTGGTTAGAGCATCGGATGTACAATTCTGAAGGTCGTGGGTTCGAATCCCTCTTGGGGTCAGAGATTTTTTCTCTTTCTCCGCTTACTAGGGCTAACGCTCAGAAGCACACGTGGGACCATTTCATTAGCACGTTAGCTTTCACACAAGGTTAATTCCTTATCTCCATTCTGTTGAACTTCGTGCTACGCGGCCACAGGCTTGCCTGAACATCTACATATATTCACTTCATTACCGCGAACATAACATCTAATTTACCCCGACCTGCTCCCAGTCTGACCTGGATAGCTCAGCTGGTTAGAGCATCGGATGTACAATTCTGAAGGTCGTGGGTTCGAATCCCTCTCGGGGTCAGAGATTTTTTCTCTTTCTCCGCTTACTAGGGCTAACGCTCAGAAGCACACGTGGGACCATTTCATTAGCACGTTAGCTTTCACACAAGGTTAATTCCTTATCTCCATTCTGTTGAACTTCGTGCTACGCGGCCACAGGCTTGCCTGAACATCTACATATATTCACTTCATTACCGCGAACATAACATCTAATTTACCCCGACCTGCTCCCAGTCTGACCTGGATAGCTCAGCTGGTTAGAGCATCGGATGTACAATTCTGAAGGTCGTGGGTTCGAATCCCTCTCGGGGTCAGAGATTTTTTCTCTTTCTCCGCTTACTAGGGCTAACGCTCAGAAGCACACGTGGGACCATTTCATTAGCACGTTAGCTTTCACACAAGGTTAATTCCTTATCTCCATCATGTATACAGGTATTCCAGGTACAAAATTTATCCAGACCTGTGTAACGGGGGTCTGATTGTACTGTTATTTCTCTTACAGAAGGGCTGCAATTACTCGCTAGCAAGCACAGTTCATGTAAGTGAAATTAATAACAAACATTATGAAATTGAAACTACTTCAGCTTTATTCAAATAACTAATTTTACTATGTGACTAGGTCAACCGGGCCATCCTGTAAAAAGTTTGTCATTTAGAGATTCAAACCATTTTAAGGAAATTTAATACCTGCAGTACGTCTGACAATGAGTGATTAAGTGTTTTGAAGTTATTTCTGCTCATAATTTTCACAATTTTAAAGTGTATATTTTGATGTCTGAGATCTCAAGAAAGTCAAAAGCCTTTGTTCTGTACTCGCTTTCTGATTGGCTAACTTGCTACAAAATGGCCTGGTTGACGTAGTTGCACAGTAAACTCCCATGGAGCTTGGGGAACCTGTGCTTTAAAGAGAATATTGTACCATGTACTTTGTTTTCAAATTATTTTTATTTTTTATACAACACAAACATATTACAGATCACAAAATCAACATGTTGCTTAATACACTAACTAACAGTAACCACAGGCAGTTCTCTGATTGCTCTTTGCAAACTTAAGCCAAGTTCTGTCATTTTTTTAAATGTATTTTAATAATTTTTGAAATGAACAATAACAACACTCTAAACAAACAGAAACTAGGAAACAAGAAAGAAAATATGAACATTTAGTTTCTAAACACATTGTAGAAAATGTTCAAGAATGAGCTGCAGTTTAACACAAGAAAACTGAATTTCAAGTCATTTGTCAATAAGCTGCTTAAAAAGGTGAAATATTATTGATGGTTTTTTTGTCAGACCTGGATCACATTCTAATAAGGTAACTTCTTTAATAAAACTCTATGATATAACTATTGCAAGGCACTTTACTAAAAGTAATCAAATAAATATGGTATACATATTTTAATGTATGTCGTCTTCAACGTCTTTTGTGTATTGCTGTAAAGCCCTGAGTCTCAGATGACCGAGTAGAAAAGCTTAACTCAAAAGCATTTAAATTATTTTGATTGTTACTGCCTTAAATTATTATTACTTCCCCATACACCAATGTTAGCTTTAAAACAAGCTTTTTTTTACAAATATATGCATTCTTTAGAAACTCAAGAACGAGTTGATGAAAGTGTGTATGACCATTTCTGTGTAGTAAACTCACATTCACAATGATTTTAGATAGCTACAATACTACGTAAGTCAACTACAATTTGTTTTGCACCATGTTATTTTAAGTGCAGGCTAAAGCAAAATTATTGTGAGTGTGAATTTACTTTAAATAAATGCATGATCTAAATAATGTTTTGCATCTAATACCTATTGCCTCTTGCCTATTGCCAGAAATTATCCATACCTCTCCTACAGAAGGGATTTAAGATATTTACCCCCCCCCCCCCTCCCCCCCCCCCCACACACACACACCCAGGCATTCAACCCTTCACCCCTCTGAAATTTCCAAATCCCTTCTGTGTGGACATTTTTCTTGAATCACACAATGGAGCAGATGGTACAAGTTATGCTTCTCTATAATGTTTTTCCATGTGCAGTAAGTTATTTCTAACTGTTTTTTTGGTTTCCATGGAAGTGAGTTTTTATCTCCCCTACTATATTTTATTATTTAATGTAACGAATAAAAAAACTAGCAACACAAAGTTACCTCTATGAATATCATTATGAAAATGACTCTTAAAAATTACAACAAGCAGTTAGCATGGAAAGTGCATCGACAAACATTGAAAATTGACCTGGTATAAAAGGAGAGAAAGTAAAACTGAATTCATGTTTTGCACTATAAATTCTGTAAAAGCGTTACTCCGAGAATTATAAGCAAAAATATATTTTTAAAATTGAGGTAAAAAAGTACTTTAGTAGAGTAAGTCATGTTTTAGAAAATGTAAGGCTAGCTAGAATGCCAGGTAAAACTCTTTATGACTAAAAAAATATTTCTGATGTATTAGTCTTAGTAATGTTGCTAGTTTTGTTGTTGTGCAAATATTGCTTTGTGAAGTAGAGTGGTTTTCATCTGGCTGTGAAACAAAAACTAATAGTCAGTGTTTAATAGTGTCTACTTTGTCATAATTACAAAGGAAAATACAATAAAAATGACTTTCGTAGTGTATAGTAGTGCCTATTTGGTTAGTATCTATTTCACAGTCGGTTGAAAACCACTCTAATAGCATCAACTGTCTGTATTTAGATTCTTGATCAATTTAATTACGCTGCAGGTAAAAACTCCCACTGACTTGTTTCCTTTCTTGTTCTAAGTTTACTTTTTACTTATGCCTTCCTCTTTTTTTTGTGTCATCTATCAGAATGCCTTTGCATTCAAGGTTTTGTTTCGTAATCATCTTTGTGCAAGGCCTGTTTGTTCCAATACCTCAAAAGAAACAACAATGGGTGCAAGATGTGTGCTTTCATTGGTTCCCATTTTAGCATCATCTCACACAGATGTTATTTTGCCAAGAGATTTCTTTTCTTTTTCTGCCTGATCATTGGAGTAAGAGGACGGAACAGCGTCACCAGGAACTGATATACATCCGATACTACCACCATACTTAGAGGCAGATATCTGCTTAGGTACACCAATGTCCAAATGCCGTCGCACAAGAGAAAATGTTGACGGACTGAGTTCTCTTTGTAACTCAAGCACCCTACTTCTTTTAATAACACAGTGGTCAGACGGAGCCTCATCAAAAGTCACTAAGCATGTTTCACGTATAGGTGATAATGTATTTGTATTGCTGAGACTTGTAGTGCTCTGTCCATGTTTGCTAAGAATGCTGTTAACACTGAACTGTGATCCACTCAGACTTAGCCTATTATCCTGAATTTTGACACTGTCATGGAAGTGCACAGAGTTTGGCCTTGAGGCAGTTTTCTGATGTCGTATGCATGGTGGTGATGGTGCATTAAGACTCCTTGAGCTTGCATGGACTTGTGGGGGTAGAGTTGGTGAGGGCGGGGGAATATCTCTGTCGGAAATGTGGGTGTCGGTGGTTCAACTATCATTTGAGGTATCTGAGGATCAGAAGATTGGTATCCTGAACTGTTGTCCTCTTTGTATGGCTTGTCGTAATCAAGATCTTTCTCATCCATGATGACCTCAAACTTTCCAATGTGCTTGTGTTCTTCTTCATCTTGCTGAGGCATCAGGAATGGAATGCCAAACATCATGCATGCAGCAAGGACAGGAACTGCTCCAGCAATGTAGAATGCCAACTCGTAGGACTTTGAGACATCATAGATGAACCCTGGAAAACAAAGATTTGCATTAGTTAACTATAGCACACAAGGCCAGTGTTGCTGAAACAACTATGTTACCACATGTCAAAATGCAATGAGAAAACTATACTTGAAAATGCAAAACATCAGTTCAATTAATTTCAAATCAATTTCAGTCATTTTTGTATTGCAGCTGCTTGGCTCATTTTGTATGATGCAGTCCATATATTAATTTTCCTGCAGCACCAACATATTGCTTCACAAAGAAAGCCATAAAATTATTATGTTATTAATTTATTTTCTGATCAATAGAAAGGGATTCATTCTCCCTCTTTTTCAAGCAAGTGTGTCATAATGTTAGCCACCCCATTGACCAGATTTCACATGAGCGCTAAAATGTAAAAGGGCTTTCATTTTCTACACATTCCCCTCTATCTATTGGTTTAGTTATTGTTATTTAGCCTTTGTTTAGTTATCCAATCAGAATGTGAAGAAAAACCAAACACAAAGTGCCTCCTTGAGTCATTACTAAATGCAAGTCTATGCTTACTTCATGACCTGATTGCTTAGTCATTGAATTTGTTTTGTTTGTGATTGGCTAAGTGTTTGCTTCTTCTGAAATGTGCTCTATGGTGTAAACATAACCTCAACTTATTTTAAGGGAAGCAAAATTACATACCAGCAATTGGAGGACCAAGAGTGAGTGGCACAGACTTGATGGCAAACAAAACACCAACACCGGTGGCCATGTTATTCCTCCCAACAATATCACCAGTGAGAACAGGGGCCAAGAGGACATAACATCCCTCAAAGAACCCAAAGAATGCTGCATAGAAAGCCAGTCCAGCATATGTGGTCATTGCTGGACAAATGGTATTACTGATACCAATCATTAGGAAGGAAGCCTGGTAAAGGTACAGGCGATTAACCCTAGGGTGGTCAGCAATCTTGCCGAAGATGAGACGCCCAACTGTAGACCCCACTGACATGATTCCAATCAAGAGAGTAGCCATGTAAATATCAATACCTTGGATGGTTGCGAGACTTATCTGAAAAGGTAAACAAAACAACAAGTTAAAGAGGCAGTGTCTCTGCCAGAAAAGTACAAAGTTTGAATTTTTTATATGTTGTTGAGTGGGTGGAATCGGGTTGGGAATATACTTTTTGATTTCTTACCATGCTGAACAGTTTTCATACTTGGAAATTTGAGAATGAGAGCTATATTTACTTAGCCTGTGTATGAGCTCTTAAAGGAGCTCTCGCATGCTTGCTTGGCCACTTCTCTGACATGAAAATACCTCAAATCGCAATCCAATTCCATCCTCTTGATAACAGGTCAAACAACCTAGAATTGCATTTGTCTAATACTTAAAAGGTTTTTCTTATTTATCTGGAGGATTATTTTGATACATACTGCCAAATGTACATGTATTTTCACGGTTACAATTTTATTTTTATGTCCACGGTGGACGAATATTAAGGGTGCGAGAGCCCCTTTAAGCAGAATTGAGGATGAGAGAAAATTGAGCAAGCAGATATGCAGGCTATTTCTATTATGACAATGTGAGTTGCTGGTAATCCAGTAAATAAAATCTGTTTTTTTAGAATAAACTCACCAAGTGGACAAATGGTACAAAGTATCCCAACATCCAAAATGACAGGGAAGCGCACCAGAGAAGGTAAGCCTTGTTCTTGAACAAGCTAAAGTCCACAAATCTTGCACAACCTTTCTTCTTGTTAGCTTCTTCATGCTTTGTCTCGTACTTGTGTGCATTCAAGAATGGTGTGTTGATTGGACGATATATAATGGATATGACAACGATGCATGCAAGCATACCAGCTGAGATTCGCATTGTATTACGCATGCCAAAATAGTCTAATAACTTCTGAAGAACTGGACCCATAGCTAGTGAGCCAACTCCACTACCAGCTGAGGTCAAGCCATTAGCTAGGGAAAGCTTCTTGTTGAAATAAGTGCCAAGTATGATCACAGATGGGAAGTAGCACATACTGGCACCAACACCAACATTAGTCCATAAGTTAAGTCCATGATGTAGATATTTGGCGCTACAGAGCCAAGCAAGCAACCACCTGCAGCTACAGTACATCCAATGACTGTCGTCAGGCGGCATCCTATCTTCTTGCAGAGGGTGGTCCCTAGAGGTCCTAACAGGAACATCATGCCGTATGTAATAGACCCTACCCATGCTGTGAAGTAGACAAATGAGACGTCAGCAAGTGAAAGAGCAAAAGAGCCACCATAAAGAACATCTAGTATTTTGTAAGTACACAACTCCACACAAAATTAGTTTGTTTATGGCTTTATGGGCTGCTGAAATATTATTTTTCTTGTGTTGTTTTTGTTTTTTCCTGCTGTTTAATAAATCCCACCCTAATACTCCCTACGCCCCAACTGTGACTTCCGAGATTAGTCGCACAATTCCATGTGTCTGCATAGCCTTTGGATGGTTAAAACATGTACTTTTGTAATGATTGATGTGCAAGTACACGCTTGATGATCCGGAGCTACTTTCCCGGCCGTAGCTTGCGTGCAAGCACACAGTGAAAGGGAAGGAGAAAGGGACGGAAGCAAACACGCTCGCTAGCTCCCCGTTTCCCCTTCCGTTTCCCTTGGGTTTGCAACACAGGCACCCCTGCCGGTAATTCCATCGCCGTTTAGTCAGCGCACGCGTAGACGCTTCATTATCGAGCATGATGCAAATAATATAAATTGCGATAAATTCACTTATTTTCATCCAGCCCAAAAATTAATGTGACGCCTTTATAAATATAGAAATAAACTAAAAATAACTTTCTACGAGGACAGGATGCACCCTAAAGCTCGAACACTAGGCAAACTCGGTGGTTTTTCCCTGTTCACTGCATCAATACATGCAATATGTAAATCTTTACAATTAATTTCTCTGTTTTTTTTGTTAGGAACTTTATGAAAAAATGTTGGGAACTTTATGAAAAAATGTTATATAACCATATTAGCTGAGTAATATTTCATCAGCCTTCTTTCATTACAGATCACGAGTTTGACACTTATGTACGCATAATACGCTTGAGCGACTTTTTCTTCGTAAACAACTTTTTTTAATCAGCTCTTCTGACTAATATTTCGCAACCCTTGCAAACGGAAAGTTTCGAGTCTATTCAAAACGATGTGAGTCATTCGTTTTTTGGGCCACACGGGTAGCCAATCTACAGTGACCGACAAAAGGAAATTATGTTTGTGACCTGTGGCCTTTTCGCAGGTCTTGGTAGGGGCATGTTTCGACAAGTCGTTGAATGGTATTCCGTGACGACCGTCCTTCGCTGACTCTCGCAATTTTTTGGGAACATCTTCTGGCGTTTGTAACTTTTGTCTGTTATTCAACAAGTACACGTATAAAACAGGTACACATATAAAACAGGCAATGAACGAAGTCATCATTGCACAAGAATATGGAAGAATCGGTACAGTGTGAAGCCTGTTGAAACTAGGGCTAGTCGTGACAAAGTTTTGAGAATTTACTACATTCAGAGTAGTTCTGAATGGATAAATTTGAAGAAGAACTTATATTATATAGTTTTTAGGAATATAAAAGAATTGTTACCGATAAAATCAAAAGCTACTTTTAATGTAATGTCAGCACTTTTCTTTGTCCGTGCGCACAAACAACTTTAATTAAAAGCACATAGAAGTTATTTTTGGGGAAATGTCCTATGAAAACGTGGTTGCTTGCCATGTTTTCGCATCGTGGGATAAAATCGGGATTTACAGAGCCCTAAACGTGCAGAGCGCGTCTGTTTTTGATTCGAAAAGTAGCGTTCTTTGACCACAACGCTCATCATTTAGCGTCCAGCGATTTTTCGCTGTTTACTTTGAAGTCACAGTAAAATGCAAATGAGATCAAATCTAAGTATATGTACTGCAAAATTACTTAACTGGAATCTTCTTAACTAAATTTTGAGCCCAAAAAGCTCAGCTTGAAAGTAGGTTCTGGCGTTTCAGTCGAGCCTAAGCGAAATTTTCAGACCAACTACAGGGTAAAACCGAGCCATCTGTCAGTCAAAATTAATGGTGGTCTGCTATTGGTTGAAAAACTGGTTTGACAGGATTCGAACCACCTTGACATTTCCTAACAATGCACGTGATCCTAATCTCACGAAATCTTGTCAAAAATATTCTCCTGATTTTCGAAAGCTTAAAGAAATTTCTGACCTTATAATCCAAAACCCTGTATCCGGTAGAAATCTATAGCTACTCTTATCGACTATATAGTCGAAGTTTGTTCTTGTATTTCTTCCGATTTCAAAGAGAAACTTAGCTGCATTCATCAGTTCGTAGATCAATACCTATCAATACCTAACTCAAATGAATATATTCTCTCTGGAAATACACTTTTTAACTGAAAATCGCTTAACAACCGCACGCTTCAGTTCAGGCTTTTAAAAACAAGCATTAGTCAGTTCTCAAGGGGTTATTTTGTACAGTTTTAGAACATCTCGACACGAAAGTCACGAAAGCGAATATTATATTTTCGACCGTGCTGAATTCGATAGCTGCTGTGAATGTGATCTGTTCAACCCTACTGAAAATCGATACTGCCCGTTATAACAGCGGATAAAATGTATTCCAAGAATACCAAAAAATATCCCTCCATTTCGCTAACCGCACGGAGAAAATAATCGCTGAACAATCAAAGATGTTACAATGCTAATGACAACCCGCTCATTTACATGTTGTTTTCGACTCAGAAACATGAACATTACACAAATTATACGAAACAAATACATACCTGCTTCAGCCTTGCCGACTTTGAATTCCCGCAGAAGCGCGACGTACATTACACCGAAGTTATTCATGGTCCCCAGGACGATAAACTGGGTCGTAAAAGCGGCTAGGCACACCAACCAACCCCATCCACCGTCAGGATAATCTACAAGGGGCTCAGGCTTTTTGTCCATAGTTTTTTCTTGCAGCAACGCATATTTTTTCTGTGGATTTTTCTTCTCGGTAAAGATCTTTTAGGTCTCGGCGGCGAAGCGCGCCTGGTGCAGTTGAAATCTGAGTGATAATGAACTTGTGGCACTGTAGATTGTCTCAGCGCCGGCTTGCAAATCCGCTTGCCTCAGGTGAGAGCAAAGCTGCAGCCCTGGACGGAAAGACGAGAAGCAATGTATTAGAAACGGTGTCATGTTTATGTGGAACACGCGCGTGACGTCACGGTTGCGCTAGTCCGTCGCGGTGATTGGCTTAGAGCACGTGTTTACAACTTAGGAGGCAATGTGATCAAACGGTAGTTTCTCCATAACTTGTTTTGATCAGGCCACTGGAAAACGACAAATAACATCAAGAGAGCTGCTGAAAGTGTGAAGCTCATGCGAGGAAATAATTTTACATTTTTGCGAAAAAGCGAAAATACAAAATAACACCCTAAAGCAGCTAAGTGAATTTCGTTATCCAAAATTATTTCTAAAACTAGTTCGGTTACAGATTTGAAGATGCAAAGTCCTCGACTTTATAGAAGCTTTGTTTAATCATCATCTTAGTTTTACCTCCAGCTTCCGCGAAATAACGGGGTACAGGAAATCTAACCTCATCAGAAATTTTATAGCGATCACCTTAATAACGAACTACCCCAGCAGTGAAATAAAATCTTTCGCGAGCTGGGAACCTTTCCGATGTTTTGGACTTGAAAAATAAATTATTCCAACATCGCTATTGTGTTTTCGAAGAAAAGGAAAGAGACCTCATTATCTGTAGTTCGTGAACTTTGGACTTCCTAGGGCTTTTTCTGTTTTAATACCCCCTACAAACATTAAGTGTTTTTCTTTGTAATCAATAAACATGGTTTCAGCGGCTTACAAAGTTTTCCTTTCAGATTTGTTTCATTTGGTAGGTCTATTTTTATTCACGTGTCTCTCGGCAGTTTGGACCAAAAACACCTGCAATTTCTCCTTCATTTGAAATTCACTTCTCACATGCGATTCACACCATAGCTTTCAGTGCTTTCTTTGTTTATTTCCAGTGAAATATATACCATTATATTGCATGACTGGATATTTCACAAGGACTTTATACCAGGCACGAACTTGAGACTTACAGGGATTATAGGCTGACTGAGGTGTTTTTTTTTTTCGTGTAGTCTAAGTCTCTCGAAATTTGTTCTTGCCTCAATTATTGATCGCCACTTCATTTGAAGCCCATTATCGAGCAGAAGACAATAGTAAAAGGCACGTATTGACTGGAATTTAATGGATAGCTGCTATTGGCTGTGTTAAAAGGCTAATAAGAAAATTATATCACTAACACTAAATTAGTATTTATACCTTACTAGTGAGAAAATGCCTACAAAAATCATCAAGCATACTATTCTTAAACGTTGCTGTTTTGATTATAGAATGCCTGTGCTTTGGAGAATTAAATTTTCAGTTACTGTTCACCTTATAAATTTAGATTTATAGAGATGTTTATGTGCATATTCTTCAACTTTAGTTAATACTCAGTCCTGTCGATTAGCTTTTTTGCTCGAGCGAGCGCAGCGAGCGAGAGCAACTCTAATTTCGTACCAGTTTACAAGTTCGTACCAGTTTACAAATGTACCGTACTCACGAGCTCTCCATTATCCCTCTTTGATTCTTTTCGTACCAGTTTGTACCGTACTCACGAGCTCGCCATTATCCCTCTTTGATTCTCGCGCATGCGCAGTACGATGATATGTGAGACGGAATAGATTTTGGGCGGGCTGGCGGCAACATGCCACAGGGTACCCGTTTGATTGCATGCAAAAGTAGCCTGTTACCAGGTCCTGTCGGCCACGCAGTTTGGTATACCATAATTTGGTTTCTCGACGAAGCGTGTTCTGCTGCTATTTCACAACACTCAACAGAAGTGAAGCGACGTGTTTGTGGAAATTTCTGGGAATTCGGTAAGTATAAACGTTATGAATCACTTTAGTTCTATTCTTGAAAGCTATCACAGCTTTCAAAGCATGTTATTCACTGGTATGAGATCATTTTCACAGCAGATTTCTCGACGACTAATAAGACGATTTGCGAGTCCGACGGTGGCCATCGAACACAACACGTTTGGTTTTACCAAATCTCCCCATATTTTGGGGTTGCCTGCAATAATCAGGTCTCCTCCGACTTGGAGGGATTATTATCCCCGGTGTGGGATTGTCAAACTGACCCAATGCCTATGAAGGCGGGTAATCAAATCAACCCAATGCCTATTACGGCGGGTATACAAACTAACCCTTCGCCTCTGGACTGGTGGCGCATGGGATCAAATGAACAGTCCAAACCCCATAGCCTGATGGCTGTATGGCTTTGGGTAAAAAATCAGCCTACAATACTATACAATCTAACCCTTCGCCTATGGACTGTGTGGCGTATGGGATCAAATGAACAGTCCAAAACCCATTGTCTGATGGCTGTATGGCTTTGGGTAAAGAACCAGCCAAGCAAAATAACTCAATGCCTAACATGGCATAATGATAAACCCGACATGGGTGCAAACCAGTCATTATACTGCAGTAACAATGAGCTTTACACAACATTGTCAACTGACACTACCAGTGAAAACACTACTTTGAAAGCTGTGATGACCTCATACTCAGGTAGTTCTGTACTTTTATGTGATGAAACTGTTAATCATACAGAAGGAAATATCAATAATAGTATGCAGAGTTATTTCAGGAGCTCTGTTAGAAAACGTACTAAAGATTTCAAGAGACAAAAGAGGGGCCGTGAGCCATCTAGATTTCCAGAGAAAAAAATTATGCAACTGTTAGGCAAGAGAAAACTAAGAAAGAAGCTGAAACTTCTGATCAAAAAAGAGGTCCCTAATTCATCCAAGCTTTACATTATTGCCAGTAATTACAAACACTGTTTTGCAGCTTTTAGCAAAAGAAATGTGAACTTTTTCAGTTACTTTTGTTACATTACAAGGACTAAGACTTTGTGTAAAAGAAATTCAAAGAAGTATTTCTGTCCTAACAATGATATATTGAGCCAAACCTTATATTGTGGTTCACAGACTTTAAGAGGAGGTATGTACTGTAATAGTGCAAGCAATCAAATTATTACACCATGGAATATGCTAGACCAAAAGCTAGCATTGATTGGTTTAATGCCTTTTGACGTAGGTGGTGATGGCTCCTGCTTTTTTCGAGCTTTTTCACATCAGCATTTGGCGAACCTGAACAGCACCATGAAATACGCATGGCTGGAATTAATCACTTGAATAACTATCCAGAGCTGTATGTAGAAAGTTTAGGAGATGATTCATGGCAAAATTACATAATGGAAATGTCTCAACCACAGACATGGTGTGATAACATTATTATACAAGCTGTAGCTAATTCATTCAACTGTGTTATTCATATAACTGACTCTGCTGAAGGGTCACCAGCAAAGATTATTGCTCCTGTTACAGATGTTCCAATGCAGATAGAACTGCAGTTTTCTTAGGATACATAAATGGGTTACATTATGTCTCGGCTGTACAAAGTGACAATAGAGCCAAGAAAAACACATTTCGATGTTTAAAGGCTAGACTTTTAGAGACAAAAGATGCTAGGGAATTACGATTGTCAAGAAAAAGGGCATACAGAATATTAAAAAATGCCTGTGATTCTCCGGAAGCCAGGGAAGAGAAACTGGCAAAGAAAAGAGAATATGACAAAATAAAAAGATCTGTTCTGTCGCCAGATGCCAGGGAAGAGAAACTGGCAAAGAAAAGAGAATATAGATCTTGTGAGTCTCCAGAGGCCAGGGCAAAAAGACTGGCAAAGAGAAGGGAACAATATCAGGCTAAGAAAATGGCAAATAAAGAACAAAATACTCAGACGCATGAAACCAGTGTCGATGGTAATAATCAAACAGACTTGAATGTGGCTAATAATTATTCTCAGCCAAAAAACATGAAAGGGTGTACAAATCACACTAATATAGATAAAATATCACAGAGAACATTTGCATCTGACCCCCAGCAAATTTACTTAAACAGATTTAACTCAGCATTAGATGGTCCTTTGCATGAACAACCTTGGGCAAAATTAAACATGAGGAACTTCCATAAATCTCTTGAATACTGTATGAATCAGTGTGTAATTTGCAAAGAGGTGTGGCCATTGAAAGGATTGTTGAAACCATCTGATTCCTATAATTGTTTACGTTGTGCAAGAGATAAGCAAATACCGAAGGCATTTTCTGTTGAAAATTCAATGGTCCCTAGCCCAGTGCCACAAGAGTTACAAGGATTAACTCAAACTGAGGAAATGTTGATTGCTCGTGCATTGCCTATAATGCGGATATATATTAAACCTGGTGGTCAAAGAGGTTATTCTGGCCATTGTATAAACTTGCCACAAAATGTAAAAGAACTTGCATCCACTTTGCCAAGATATCCTAAGGATTTATCTGTGATTATAGTGAAAGTCAAAGGAAAAGACAACACATTTAAAGATGTCAATGTAAGAAAGCAAAAAGTACATAATGCTCTTCTCTGGCTTATACAGAATAATCCACATTATGCAGATGTAAACATTGATAGCAATGCTTTGAATTGCTTACCAGATAATGGTATTCCCTCTAGCCTTTTGACTGTTGAGTCTGATAATGAAATTTTAATAGAAGAAACAAATGAGCCAGACCTGGGCCCAAGTGGAGAAAATGTAGATGATATTGTATATGACAAATCAACAGAAATGAGTACCTTTTTACCAGTTGGTCAACAGCAACAGCAAGAATTGGAAGCAATTAAGAATCAACTCTCTGCAGACAAACCTATGAATTGGCCTTCTAATGATGATGCCCCTATAAATGAGTACAATACGCCATTTCTTGCCACCATGGCATTCCCTACATTATTTCCTGATGGGAAGGGTGATCCAACTAATCCATCAGTTGTCAGAGATGTGTCACTTCATGAAAGTATCAAACATTTACTAAAATTTGCAGAGGCCAATTGTGGTCAGTGGAATTATCGCTTTGCTAGCCACCCAAGGTTTTCATACTGGGCTTTTGACATGATTCAGAGAAAGCGTACCTTACAGCAAAGTGGGATATTTTTAAAACAAAATCCAGGCGAGGCACATATGACAATTGATGAGTTACAAGAGATGGCCGCTAATAATAACTCAGCAGCATTCATGTCAAAGGTTTCTAGATATGTTGCAAACATTTCTGGCACAAATGCATATTGGCATAAGGTTAGAGAAGACCTTAAAGCCATTGTGACCACTGTTGGTACACCAACATTCTTTTTTACATTTTCCGCTGCTGATATGCACTGGCCACAGCTGCATGCTTTATTTGGTGACACTGCCAGCACTAGCACAGACAGACGCCAGAATGTTATAAGCAATCCACACATTGTTGATTGGTTTTTCACTCAGCGACTAGACAGCTTTATTAAACACTGGCTGTACAATACTCTTGATGCTAAGTGGCACTGGTACAGGTTTGAGTACCAAGGTCGGGGTAGTATTCACTGCCATGGTACAGCTAAGCTGAAAAATGACCCAGGCTTATGTGAGCTTACTAAGATTGCACTTAAGGGTTTTTTGGCCCAGAAATACAAAGATGAGCATGATCATGATCTTGAAGATGCTACAAGCCTAGATGAAGAAATAGTTGCTGGTAATAAAGCTGCTGAGACAGCATGTCAGTATGTAGATTGGTTGCTCACCACCATCAATCCTAATCCCCCAGAAGAAGACATGTGGGTTAGACCAGAGATACATCCTTGCCAAAAGAATTACAAAGATATTCTACAATATGATATGGACTCAGATTATTGTGATTTACTGAACATGGTTCAGCGTCACACTCGATGCAGCAGTGGCTATTGTCTAAGAAAACGGAACAATGAGAAGGAATTGAAATGCCGGTTTAATTTCCCTATTGAGCATTGCCCTCAAACTAAATTAGTATTTGAACCTGTTCATAGCAAGAGTAATGAAATCCAATACAGAGCAAAGATTATAACTGCAAGAAATGATTCCCGTTTAAATAGCAATCAACAGCTCCAATTACAAACCTGGCGAGCAAACTGTGATATCCAAGTAGTTATTGACCACTATGCATGTGTGGAATACCTCACCAAATATGCAGCTAAAGGTGAGCCCCGTTCACCATTGTTAAAAACAGCATTTAATACAATTGTTAATAGTGCAGCAAATAATAGCAGTCCTCATAGAGCCATCAAAAAGGTGATCATGAAAACACTTGGTGAAAGAGATTATGCTGCACAAGAGATAATGCATCACCTGCTTTCCTTGAAATTTCACAGTTCATCATTCAATGTCATACCTGTTAGTTTAAATGGGTCTCGCAAGTTGAAAAAAACATCTATTGACAAAGCTCAGGTTTGCTCAGAGAATTCCCTTCTAGATGTTTATGCTAATCGAGTTGATTATGACAAATCACCAGAAATAAATAACCTAAATTTTGTAGAATTTGCAACCAAGTACAAAGTTGTAAATAAGAAGCTCACTAAACAGCCTGATAATGTAATACCAAGGGTTTTCCCTACATACTCCTCAAATCCAAAAGGGCCAAATTTCTCACTTTATTGTAAATATCAGTTAATAAGATACAAGCCTTGGAAAATATCACAAGATAATGCATGGGATAATTTAGAACCATCAAATGAGAATTTCATTGAAAAATGGCATGAATTCCTTGAAACATCATATGCACAAAAAAATGTACCAGATTGGTTTGACAAACTTCAAGAAGTTATCAAAAGCCAACAAGATATAGACGATGAAAGTGATAATTTAGAACCCAACACAAATATCCGAGAGGAATGGATGATCTTATGTGACCTTCACACACCATTTCAAAAGTCCCATGATGGTTTAGAGGTAGATTATGACTGGCACCAAGACAGAAGCCATTATACTGAACAACAGATTGGTGAAATGCCAACCTGGGTCAAAGTGAAAAAGGAACAGAGCATATCAAATGCTCAGCCAAATTATGAAACTGTTGACACTGCTACATTTAGTGAAATGCAAGACATGGCATATAATATCATAAAGTCCCATTCTGAGGATTTTTCAAACAACAAGGAATCTCTATGCCTTATTTTAAATGGAGTAGCTGGAACTGGAAAAAGCTATCTCATTAATGCTGTTCGTGCACTTTTAAAACACAAGTGTGCAGTAACTGCTACAACTGGCAAAGCCTCATTTAACATACAAGGAGTTACTATCCATTCCCTGTTAAAACTTCCTGTTGGACCAAGAGGCAATAAAGACCTTGCAGGACAAAGCTTGAGCAGATTGCAAGAAACTCTTAAGGGTAAAGAGTACATAATCATGGATGAGTACTCAATGTTAGGCCAAGTTATGTTTGGTTGGATAGACAAACGTTGTAAACAGGTTACAGGTCATTACGATCAGCCCTTTGGAGGATTTTCAATAATTTTGACAGGAGATCCTGGTCAGTTACCACCTGTAGGTGACAAGCCTCTTTACCATGCTAAGCCAAGTAATAGTATTGGCGAACAGGGTTATCTTGCATACAGAATGTTTGATAAAGTTGTTAAACTCACTGTCAATCAGCGTGTTCAGGGCTCTGACCCAGATCAAGTGAAATTCCGTGATTTACTTTCACGGTTGCGCAAAGGTGAATCAACTGTTGATGACTGGAACTTGCTGTTAACCCGCCAACCAGTAAAACTCCCACACTTAGAGGAGTTTGAAAATGCAACAAGGTTGTTCTACAGTAATGACGAAGTTGGTAATTACAATTATGACCAGCTCAAGAAACTTGGAGAAACAATTGCCAATATTAATGCTCGTCATTCCTCAGCACTGGCAAAAAAAGTTAAACCTGATGAAATGTCCGGCTTAGAACCTTTCATTGTTTTAGCAAAAGGTGCTAAAGTAATGCTAACCATGAATTTATGGCCTAGTGTTGGTCTGTGTAATGGAGCTACAGGAATTGTGAGAGGTATAATCTATCAGACAGATCACCAGCCTCCTGATTTACCCATTGCAGTAATTATTCAGTTTGATAACTATAGAGGTCCATCTATAAGCGACACAACTCCATCTTGTGTGCCAATATGCCCTATAACTGTATCAGCTCATTTAGGAGATGGCATTCATGAAAGGCAGCAGTTGCCTCTTAAACTTGCATGGGCTATAACCATCCATAAAAGCCAAGGCCTGACATTACCCAAAGCCTGGGTTGATATTGGAAAGAAAGAAACAACTTTTGGTCTTTCATATGTTGGTTTAAGCAGAGTAAAGGCTTTATCTTCTTGTGTTATAGAACCAATGACCTACCAACGTTTATCTGGCTTAAAATCAGCACCAAGCTTACAATATCGTCTAGATGAGGAAAAAAGACTTGAAATGATAGCACTAGAAACTTGCAGTGCATTTAATAGTATATAGAATCAATTAGCAAAGGACTATCAATATAATCGAGCAGCTAATAGTATAGCTGCTGTAGTACATAGCAGTAATAATGCCGAATAAAATGCCAGTAGGGAATTTCCCAACACTTGTACTATTCACACTTCAATTGCCTGTGGACCAGATTACCAAAATGAGCTATTAAAAGCTATAATCATCCAATCTTTTTTGGTACAGTTGCCACAGCTTACATTAAGCTGAATACACTAATTGGGGCAAAAGATGTTCCAAAAATAGCACTGTCGCCGTTATGCAATAATCGTCATTTAAATCCATTGTGTTTGCCCAGGTAAGTAAACTATAATAATTGTAATTTCCTTTTTTTTTTCTTATTTTAACTTATTTTTTATTCTTCCTTTCTTTTGTAGATCCAGCCTAGTGGCATAATGAATCATCCGTAACAACATACTCTGCAGTGGTCACAAGTTGAATTTTTCCTATGGTGAATTTTTCCTATGGAAAATGATAACAAGACTGGACATGTATAGTACACTGGTGCCCTGTGAGCAAGCAACAAATCAAGGGAATGACACTGTTTATTATCATGGCAGAGAGAGAGAGAAAAAAAAAACAGTCACAGGAGGCAAAGTTAACTGTTACCATTGCTTCCAATCAACATTTACAAATTTGATATGTACAAGAAGTTGTTGTACAATTATGGAACAAGGCGCCACGTTGTTATATTATTATGAAAAATTGTGACAGAATTATTTGAATGAAGACAATCAACAGAGGATCTGGAAGCTTTTACAGAGTGTAAAAGACACCAAGCTTTAATTTGTAAGACACCAGTGTCTATTATTATGGGAATAATTATCTCAAGAACAGAAATGACTGACTTGGTCAAACAATATCTAAAAACTGGTTAAAGAGAGTATCTTATGCATTACAAGTTCAAAGAATATTTACTTGGAACAAACTGAATCAAGAAAATGGCCCCACAGCTAGAATATTCTACCAAAACAGGAAACGAAGCTACTGCAATGGAAAATCCTGCTTTAGAAATTATATTCACACGAACCTGATTCCAGAAACATACATATACATTGATATTTAACATGCAAGTGTCTACACCCCTCCTATAGTTCGATAACTGCAGCAGAAGTCACAGGAGATGTTCACATGTTAATACAAATCACTCTGCAGAAACGTTGCATCAACTGTTTATGTCCAATTGTTACGAGTAAAATTCTATGATAAAAGAATACTTTGTTTAACAGACCCAAAGTTCAGTAGTAACAAGAGTGCTTTTTTCTGGACTGTTTGTGAGAACTCTAGAAACATTCCTGAAGCAGCTACAAATTGTTGATGTTATGGCATCCTTCACTGGCTTCAGATACTAATCAACAACCTGATTATGTATACAGTTGAATGATTTATTAAATTCCATGGAATGTTCACAACATTCAGACGACTCAGTTTTTATACACTAGGATGGAAACAAAACACTTTCAAGAGAGAGTACCTTTCCGCTCGAGCACTCACTATCTCAATAGATACTTCTAGTAGTTATTCTACTTTTGCCTGTTTCAGTTAGAGTTAAACATTTTCACACTTCCCTGGTTAAATAAAGTTGGTGTTGTAAACGCAGGAAGGCTGGCAAAACTCGAGACCTCTTTATAAGTACCATTGTTTGGACTTTGTCTAGCCGTATCAGTCGTATGACATATTTTTAGAGATAGAATCGATTCTATCTCAGACGACGGCGTGAAACGCCCCCTTCGAATGAGTGTTTCCATATGGTCGTCCGAGTTGTATGAAAAAAAAAAAAAAATACCAGTGACACGAATGGGACGACCGCTACGGTAATATGGAAAACTCTCGTGTGAAGCCTTTATATACAGTAAAAACCCGCATATAAGAACCTGGGTTTGTTAGGCTAAAATTATCATTTTAATTATTAAGTCCCCTCCACATAAGAACCTACCAAGGCTAAAGTTACTCTTATAAGTTTACTCTTATCAGTGTAGTAAAAGGTGTATAGGTATAGAAACAGCTTGAATTAAGATCATCATCTAGCTATTACATTTAAAAGTAACTTGACGTTTTTTTTTTCATGCCTATTGTGTTTACCATTCAAATAATTCCTCAAATTTATTTGAAATATGTATATTTAAATAAAGAAAGTTTCCCAGTTTTAACGTGATAGTGGTATCTAAAATCCTGGCGTAATAACAGGAGACTTTGCCGTTTACAGCAAAGACGATATCTTCCTTTCGATCTCTTCTTAAAACATACATCGTTAGGAAGTACGCGGACTCTGCTATAGAGTTAATAGAGTTAATTTAAACACGTTTCAGTTATAAATGACAGATGTTGAGCATTTTTACTTCAAATGTTGTTCTTTGGAAATGCATTCGGGGATGATGCGCTGAACAGGGTACGGTTTTTGAGCTTCTGGTCATTTCCTGATTTTCGTGTCCCTGGTCATAATCAGGGTATCAATTCTTTAATTTTTCGAGTTTCATGTCGCGGCAACGGCATTCATTTTCCGATATTTGACATATTTCGTGCCTTTATGTCATAAACAGGGTACGAAAATTAGCGTTTTTTTCTGTCATGAACAGGGTAACATTTTGTGAGCTCAAGCGGAACACCCCTAACGGCCAATCTTGGGTCGAGAACCCCCCGGGGCTCATAGTCATGCCTCAAGAAAAATTTGGAATTCTGCATCTGGAATGAAATGAAAAAGAAATCAAAGTGTATGGCCATAAAATTCCCCGAAAAAAGTGCAAAAACGTCCACACCCTCTGTATGATCCATCCAAATATCAAAGCCCGTAAAAAAAAAGTCAGAGTAAAGACATCTCACTAATAACCTTGTAGTGCAGGAATTTGGTGAAAAATTGTTCATTTTGATGGAAAAAGCATGAAACTTGGCAGGGTGATAGAGCGTCCCATGCCGAGCAATTCTGGATGTAGACCCACCCTCGATAAGTATACTTCCAGTTTTCTAGCAGTGGAATTAATTATCATTTAAACTAATAAAATGACGTGTTACCTTTTGAGTTCAGACACGAAATTTTTTTATCATGACAGAGTATTCAATACCCTACAATTCTACAATACGTAGCACCCCCCTGATCATGTACTTCCAGAGTTCCAATATGGAATTCATTATACATAAAATCAGTAACAGAGGGCGTTGCCTTCAAGATACACGCATGTACATTCATATAAAAATGGACCATGGTGCAATAGGCAATTTCGCATGTAGACCCACGCCTTAACTCATGCACTTCCAGTTTTATCGAAGTGGAATTAATTATCCTTTAAACTTAACAAACTGACGTGTGCCTTTTCTCTTCAGACACGGTATTTTGTTTCGTGTCAGGGTATTAAAATACCTTAAAACTCTACAATACGTAACACCCCCCTGATCATGTGCTTCCAGTGTACCAATATGGAATTTATTATCACATAAAATCAGTAACAGAGGGCGTTGCCTTCAAGATACACGCATGTAAATTCACGTTAAGATGGACCATGGTGCAATGGGCAATTTTGCATGTAGACCCACGCCCTGACACATGCACTTCCAGTTTTATCGAAGTGGCATTAATTAGACTTTAAAGCGGTGTTGGGCTTTCATGTCAGGGTCAAATTCTGTATGTTAAGAATTATGCATTATTGCATGTTTTGCTATTCATGATCAAGACCCCCAGTCATATACTTACAGTATCAAGGGATGGAATAAATCACAGCATGATTGCAGCACAAAATAGTAACATATAGAAACGCATTATATTTTTGTAACAACGCTTGACCAAATAGACTCCACTTTATCGGGTCAAACAAAGACTTCTCTTTCTTGTTAATGCGACTATTAATGAAGTTTTCATATGCATCTTTCCCAGTGGATTTATATTTCTTAACAGTAGAGACAGTTTCATCACTGGCTGTGTCCCTCATGCCCGAGGACTATCAAATCGTTGCTAAAATACATCTCTATGGAGCTTACCAGTGGGTTCAGTTGCTCGATAGTGGATTAGCACTAATCCAGGATTAACTACCATGGTGACTCGATGGTTTTGTTCAGAACTAAACCTGGTTTAAATTTAATCCACCATTGAACAACCCGCGCCAGCTTAACATATATATTTGGTCAAGCGTTGTTGTAGGGTATTGAATACTCTGTCACGATGCAAACTTTCGTGTCTGAAATCAAAGCGTCATTTTCTTATAATTTAAAGGATAATTATTTATTCCATTTCGATAAAACTGGAAATGCATGAGTTCGGGCGTGGGTCTACATGCGAATTTTTCCATTGTACCATGGTACATTTTCACGTGAATTTCCATGCGTGTATCTTGAAGGCAACGCCCTTTGTTTCTGATTTTATGTGATAATGAATCCCATCTTGGTACACTGGAAGTACATGATCAGGGGGGTGTCAAGTATTGTAGAATTGTAGGGTATTGCATACTCTGTCATGATACAAAATTTCGAGTCTGAACTCAAAAGGCAACACGTTATTTTATTTGTTTAAAAGATAATTAATTCCACTGCTATAAAACTGGAAGTATTCGTTATCAAGGGTGGGTCTACATCCAGAATTGCTTAGCATTGGACGCTCTATCATCCTGCCAAGTTTCATGCTTTTTCCATCAAAATGAACAATTTACTACTTTTTCTGCACGATATTCCTGCACTATTGTATTGTTGTATGAAAGACTAGATTGTGAGGAACTTCCGTTGCTTTCTAGGGTTCATAATTTTAGAGTGCCATCCCGAAGTGCAGGCAATGGATACTAAAAGCAAATAATGATGCAAATATAATCGACTGCAGGCCAGATAAGTGATCAATGGCACTAAGTTAGGATAAGTAAATGGTGACTTGAAACCTCTGTCCAACTTTTCAGTTACTAAAAAAATGAAATGACGCAAAAAGCTTTTAATTTCTTTTAATAAAAACTCATTCTTAAAAATCCTCTCTCTGGACCACTAATTAACTTTCAATTGCTTTGGCCGCAGAAATGATTATGTGCAATTAGGCACCTGAGTTATAGTGTTTTAAGTATAAATTAGCCTGGAGAATCCGTGAAGTTTTCGCTGAGCTGTCATCTATTTTTAGGGATAAAACATCGCGTTCACAATCAAACGATTTGGATACTCACAAATGGAGAACTGCGTTCATGCAAGGCGGACTTTTCGCCCCGATAAATCCTAAGCCTCGCTGTTTACAGAAATGATTTCCCTATTAAGAAACATGCCTGCGGGGTAGACGGATTCCCGATAAACCTCTAAATAAAACAATATGGCCATGATGTAAAGTTTTATAAATATGGGAAATCTGCGTGCGAGTATTTCGTGTGGCGGTTTTTGCGGTGAAAAACTATTGGAGGGTTTCAGTATATCTAATATGCTGAGCGTGCAGAATTCCACAGTCAAAGATAATGGCATATCGTGAAGGTCTCACCAACAATCTCTCGTCATTTCGCTGTATAGATGCCACTCAGTGGTCTTTATTGTCAAACTTCCCTTTCAGTGGTGGTTCAAAACATTGTGTTATTCATTCATTTTTGTACTTTACACTTCGCCACAGGGCCCTAAAATCCCAGATCAAACGTTCCGAATTGATAACCAGGGAGGCCTTCCTTTCTAAAGCTCTCGCAAGGGAATCCAGATTCATTAAATGCTGTGAATTGAGAACGAAAATATTTTCCCTGAACGATCCTTTTTGGGTTGTGTGTTTCGTTTGTTGCTATAGAGCAGATTTCAGATGACCGTCGTGAAAGTAAACGCAATTGTGCAATCACTATCCAATCAGAAACAAGAGTAATTACAACTTACTGTTGAATGGTTTCCAGCCCAGCCAATCAGGAGCCGAACCAATTGGCTAGTAATTCCTTGATTGTAATTAGTTTGTCATTTGATTGGTTGATGGAAATAAGCAGCCAATGAGAAAGCAAACCAATCGCAAACACGACAGTCATGTGAAATCCGCTCTATCTTCTGCAGTTGAATCATGGTTTCCGGGTTGAACGGTTTTCGGGATTTTACAGCTCGGTTTTGTGTGTTCGTTTGTTGCTATACCTTCTGCAGTTGAATCATGGTTTCCGGGTTGAACGGTTTTCGGGATTTTACAGCTCGGTTTTGTGTGTTCGTTTGTTGCTATACCTTCTGCAGTTGAATCATGGTTTCCGGGTTGAACGGTTTTCGGGATTTTACAGCTCGGTTTCGCTAGGCCTTGCTAGAGGTTTCAGTGGCTTTTTGGTAAGAACAGCCAATGAAAATATGGGAAACATTTATGGCAAAATGCATATAAACAACCAACATACAGTGTGAATCATATACGGTGTATGAACCAAAATCACCAATTGATATTTTACAAATCTGCCTCGTGTTCCGTTTGCGTGAGTTTGCGTGTATTGATTTGTTAACTCTTTAATTTAGCCTGCTTGCAGGCGGTACTGGGTGTTTTTATCGCGGAAAACCCGGTCCGTTCGATGATCGGACGAACGGACCGGGTTTTCCGCGATAAAAACACCCAGTACGGACCGGGTTTTCCGCGATAAAACACCCAGTACCGCCTTCAAGCAGGCGGCTGGTTTCCATATAGTCGTATCAGTCGTACGAGTCGTATCAGTCGTCTGTGAAAAATTTCACGCGACCCGTACGACTATATGGAAACACTCGATGAGACGACTCATACGACCAATACGACTGATACGACGGGTCGTTTGACGGTCGTCTGAGATAGAAAAAATTCTATCTCTACGACTCATACGACCGGAAATGGGCGTGATACGACAGCAGTTTTTTTAATGGAAACCATCGCATACGACTCGTACGACTCATACGACCGAAAAACACGGCGGCGCATACTCAATTCGATCACAAACCTTGCTTTACTCTAAAAATCATCATTCTATACTTGCCAGCAAAGATATGAAAGTCTGAGAAAACGGCCTCGCGATTTATAAATAAATTTAAATTATTAGCAGTAAAAACCGACGAAACGGGGGTGAAACTTTAGAAAACATACACACTTCAAGATTCTACTGAATCGAAGTGATTGCGCGAGCCAAAAATTGACTCTCTTGCCTTTCTGCGTAAAAACGGGACTGTAGAGGCCTTGAAGACTCGCGCTTCTGTTGGTAACCGCCATTTTGGTGCAAAATCACATGCTGTCAAGCGACTGACACGACCATATGGGAACCAAGAAACGCAAGGGTCGCACGAGTCGTCCTGTCTCTGCTGGAGGCCTGTTTCATACGACCGATACGACTCGTACGACTGTTACGACTATATGGAAACCAGCCTTAATTGCGCAAGTTGTACTGCTGATAGAGCAGGAAGGCGCGGTCTAAGCCTTTGACGTCAATGGCGGTCACAGCAGGCTTCCTTGTGGACGCACAGCAGTCCTGGATTAGTTTAGTTTAGTTTAGTTTTATTTTTTATAGAGATTTCAGCAAACAATCGGGTTCGTCACAGCAGCTAATGAAACGATCATATCCTTATATGAGCCAATGAACTGTGAAGAGTCTGTGAAGCAAGCCAGTCGGAAAACGGTATTACCTGCTGTGTCGACGGATGAAAGTTACCGCAATGCATACGGGACTAATCGGTTTCTCGAACGAGCCCACTCCGGGAAACGTTAATCGGCTTTCGCGTTTTGCATGGTGTTTTTTAGACAAGCAATTTTCATGTGTTGTATGATAATTCTTACGTCAAGTGAGTTTTCAAGCGACCACCTTGGTGTTTATTGGGATTTCCGTCCGCTATTTCCGTCATGTCTTGTGCAGTAGGCAGTAATACTATTTTTTAATCTATGCAAATAATTAAGAGCGCGTATACAAATCTCCTTCACGCTTATGCTTTTCTTTGTTTAAGCTTGATGAATGATTAATGAGTTTTAGAAGTTACAATACACTGTTACAAGACCCTTGTTGCTGGGATTTGCCACACAAAAAAATAAAAAACAAACAAACAATATTTTGACATCGGAGTGTCATGTATTCCACGACAGGCCCATGGCACGGAGGTTTTCTTCTCTCTGGGAGTTGTTTTCGTTACCCCAGAAGAGATAAACTAATATCCTTTCTCGATGAGCTTTTGAGTGTCATATTTTCCCTTTCTTGGCGGGTATGTTGATAGTGTCCCCACCAACTGAGAGTGGGATCACTCAATGACCAAGTCTAGTTTGAAACCAGGAGAAATCTTCAAACTATACACTCTTTTTTTTATATAAGAACGTCTAATTTTCAGTTGAGGCTGGGCCGTTCTTATTTTTGGAGCAGTTTGAGGCTGGAAATGTTCTTACGGATGTTCTTACATTTCAGTGACGTCGGGACCTGAAATATGATAGATCTTTATAGAAGGATACATACCAAATTACAATATTGAAGGTCGTTATTATTAACACATTTGATTCTTGATTTTAAAACGCATCATTGAAAAGAAATCTATTTTGCTCCTATCTGAGGCTCAGGCATGTTCTTAGCATGTTCTTAAAATTTGGGTAAATTTCAGGCTGAACGTTCTTATAAAAAAGGTTCTTATAAAAAAAAGAGTGTATACATAGATCCTTGGCCCCTTTTCCAGAATTCTATTTGCAATTCCTTTTTGTCTAAATACGAAAGATTAATTCCAGAATTCCGGTTTAGAACGATTAATAAACTTTGAAGTATTTGCAGGACCGCTTACAAGTAAAACTGAAGCTGGATCCAATAAAGGACCTATCAACCAGTAGATATATATGCAAGAAATAATAAAAACTTGAATGGTTGATTAACAGCTTATAATTTTCATTTACACGATATTTCGGTCAGCCAGTACCGACCTGTTAATCAACCATTCAAGTTTTTATTATTTCTTAGAACGATTACTATTTTTGTGGGCCCCTAATTTCGTCCGGCCCTAATCCGAGAAAAAATTTGGCTCGCGTTTTGGTTCCAATTAATTTTAGGAGTGTACTTCCCTCGGCGCTAACACTGATAGAATGAAAATTCCCTGTAACGCGCAAAAATCATTCAACTTCAACCCGAAAAATATCGTGTACTCAAACCGGGCAAATCAGAATCCGATATTATGCTTCAACTTAGTATATATGGAAGGTTGCATTATAAAATGCTTTGGCGATCAAATTTGTCCAAGTTTGAAATCGTTTCAGCCCAACAAGAAATCAAAAATTCAACTCGCAATCAAGTTCCATCCGCTCCATAGCATACGAAAATGCTCCACATTTGTACTTATCTGGCGTAAAGGTGGTTAAAAAAACCTAGACAACAAAATTTCCATACTGTCCTTTTGAAAATTTCAAGTTTGCGACTTTGCCAGTGAGTCACATGAAATTAAAAAACAGACGCGTTCAAAGAGCTTTCCTTTTCCGCGTGGCTTGCTATAGTCTAAACATAGCGCCCGGTCATAACCAGCACTTATATGAGTGCAGAACCAGAACTTATGTATGTGGAAAAACCGCGAAATAGTTAAGACGTGACTGTAGAGTTTGTGGTTTTCTGATGCCACCCGCAATCTAATTGAGCATACATAACAAACAGGTTAGCCGGTGGGGCTAGCGTTTCGTACATGAGTCATGAATTACAACTAGAATATTTAAGAATTATTAGGAATAAAACATTGGGACCGATGATAAATTGTTCTCAATTTTATTTTATGCAATTTTTTTATATTTCCTCATACCACTTAGCGCTCACAGAACTAAGAGACTCTCGCAGAGTCTTTCGAAGAAGTTCGGCGAGCGCTAAAGGTGGTGTCGGCTTTTGCAGAAAAAAAACAGGCTATAGGAATCTGATAGTAAAACAGTTGTCAGAGTGAGGTAACGTGAAGTAACGGGCCTTTTTGTTGTAAATTTTCCATGCATCTAGACATTTTTTTTAACATATTTACTTCTAAAGAGGGGGGCCCCGGGATGATCCCCCCTGTCTACGCCCATGGAATCAAGGGGTCCTTTCAGTAGTCCCCCTCGTCGTTTTGTTTTTCATTTTCTTTCAAACTAAACAGAAATGAGAACAGCCAGTCAAGGGGTGCTCCTTCAGACACTTGTTTTCTTTTTTGCGGTTAGATAGCCGGGGGAATTTGGCAGTCACGTGCATATCAAAAACAAATTGTAAACACCGGGTCAAGTACAAGCAGTGCCGATTGCCTTATACCTTCCTTGCATGCATTTTATAAAATCTCATAGTGCACCCTAGTTTTGCAAAAGATGCAGCTACTTGACTCTTACCGAAACAGACCCACGCAAAGAATCTTCGAGAATTGCTCGCTTCTGTGCTCGGTCTAAAACTGCACAATGTCTACCTGAGTCTTCTCCAAAGTCTCTTCTTTGCACAACACCACATTTCCTTTTCCTTATTCAAAGAAATCTCGTGATTCTCTATCGCCCACGTCCATAATTCTATCACTTTCCACTTGAACCCTTGTGAACTGAAGGAAAATATTTTGAAATACCCTCTTATAGTATCACAACAAACAAATTTGTTTTCGTCTTATTTTTAGTTCAGATGCAGCTCCAGCCAAGGTTAAGGGGAACCTCTAAGACACTCTTCAGACTGAAAGGTAAACTCGTGGTTTCAGTAGCGGTTTTATTAATAATAGCTAATAATTAGAAGTTTTACATTAGAAAGCATCACCTCACCTCACCTATCCTCTTCGCGCTCTGTTGCGCATAAGGCCCTTTAGAACTCGAACTCTTGGCCAGTTTTGTTAGGATGGGGTGGCAAAATAGGATGCTAGTCGTACATTTTTGGGTAGGTTTTTCAAAGAGAAATCAGGGTAAAGGTTAGGTATAAAGAAACAGTTGAGACAGGACACTTTTTTCTTAACTACTCAGCCATCACTCAAGTCACACAATCGGCAAGGAAAGAAAGAGCAGCGACACCTTTTTGTAGTACTAACGAGATTTTGGAATTTTGTAGAGTTCATTTGGAAAAATTCAGGTGTATTTTTTACGGTCACGTTTGATATCGCCGGCGAGTCATGCTCGAGGGTACAGACGATTATTCTCTCTCATGACGAGAGCCGACTATCATTCCTATCCCATTTTGCCTGCTGGAAGCCGAACACTACTTTCATTAGTGAAATATGAAAAATCTATTGAGCTCAGTCGATCCTTGTCATCCTAAAACGTCCAAATGGGAAATGCCTTATCTTTGCGATGTGTCTGTGTGTGAGGTACGTTTCTGATTGGCAGTATCTAAATTCCCGCCATTTTTGGCGCGCGCGCGATGACACAGGAAGCCCAGACCTTAAAAATATTTTGCTAAGATACGAAGTACGCTTTCCATTTCTTTTTCCATAGCAACATCGAGGAACTGAAAAGTTTCAGTCGCTATAAAATAATACCGGGGAAGTGCTACGTCTGCCCTATTCAAGTGTATCCAAGGTTGATTGTAAGGCTGGTTTCCATATTCCATATAGTCGCATCAGTCGTCCGAGTGTATCAGTCGTATGAAAAAATTAATTCATACGACTTAAATTACGACTATATGAAAACCAGCCTTATGAGGTCGCTGAGATTGATCTCAGACGACCTCGAACGACCCGTCGTCCGAGTCATATCGGTGTTGTATCGCACGAGTATTTCAAGGTCGTCGAGTCTATGGAAAACAATTCATACGACTTGGACGATTGATGCCACTATATGGAAACCAGCCGTTAAGACCGGAGAGGGCCCGTTTCAAAATCTTTTGTAGCTAAGCTTTTTCCGTGCCGATGTCTTCTCTGGTTATTGTAGTTGACAACCCTCGTACATGTTTTTGAAGTGGAAATACTCGTAGGCGTTTCATGATCGGGGATATTTTTTCTATACACATCCTGAAAGTAATTTTGACATCAATTTCCTGAGGATTTCCTTTTCGGAATGATTGTATTGTACATAATCACGCATGTTTCGGCCGCAAGTCTGTCCACTCTAACTAGGACACATGTAGCGCGCAACATTTGTTTCCTACATGTTTTCCCGAGTGGATATAAAAGAAAACATCGCACACCTGTGTCTCAGAAACACTAAATTTCTAGTCTGGCGAAGAAATATTTGCTTTTTTGTGTCCCAGCAACAAAATTTGTCGTGCGCAACAGTGTTTTTCTTTTACTTTTCCAAGAATTTTTGTGGATGAATACTACTCGGGGTACCAGTGTCTACAAGCTTCACTCGTTTACGAACACCAGTAAATCAGTGAAGCTTGGAGACACTGGTACCCATATGGGTAGTGGATGAGTAAGCCGCGCCAAGACATTAGCTATTATTCATGGACATTTCCATTCTAAAATCAAAGGCTTGTATCTCTTGAACGGATAAAGATATCAAAAGCGAAATAAACAACATTCCATCTATACTCCAGCTAAACCTCTTGCCATAGATTCTCATATCAAGGGTGATATGCACTTTAAAAAGTGCTTAAACTTGTCCTGTGGATTAGCTTTAGAAATGGCCACTGAATAACTACTTCTTTGTACCTCTTTCATGCCGCTTTAAAAATGCGCTGAATGTTGTAAATGGAATACATTGCTCCAGGGTGCAGCCACTTTTACGTGGTGCTAATGATGAGGGACTGTGTTTAAGGCTGACTGCATGCAAGCTTAAAAGATCAATGCAAGACCACCAAGCAGAACCCGCAAAACCCGTTTTCCGGAATCCGATCAAACTTGTTCTCCCCCGTTGCGCACTGTTTTTTCTTCAAACCACGCCTTTCGCACCTAAGTTGGTCTGATTTACATATTTCAGTATTTTGTTTCCTTCTTATTATATAAACCTTTGACGCTGTTGTTTTAGAACTCCTCACTTTGTTTGCTTATCCAAGCAAGATTTACTTTGAAGCTCAGAGGAATCCTCCATTTCGCATCGTAACCTTATAACCTGCGTGGGAAGGCTTCCGGCCAAGCACCGAAGCCGAATAGGTTTTTTATTTTTTGCCGCCGAAAATTTGAAGCCTAACAACCAATTCTCCTGGTCCAAGGAAATAGATGCCTTACTAATAAATGCCTTAATGCTGCCCCCCGCAATTTCGAAGACAATTACAAATGCTATTTCTTGCAACCGTTTTGGTAGCCTGCTCGCAGGCGTTGGAGAGTAGTTTTAGGTCGAGAAACGCGAGTTTGCCTTCGCTTGACCGCCATCTTCGATTTGTGTTCCCCTCCCCCGATTTGTCACAAATCCAAGATGGCGGCCAAGCGAAGGTCTCGACCTAAAACTACGCTCCAACGCCTGCGAGCAGGTTACTGTTTTGGATGAAATGAAATGATTTTCGGTACAACAATTTTCGGAACAACTTTGTTGCGTTTTTTTTTTTTTTGCGTTGGGACTCCCGCGAGGTAAAGAGCGAGGGCGCGACCTGCAGTTTCCGACGGTCTTTCATCGCACGGGATTCGATGACAAATTCTTTGCTACAGTAAAACCAAGGTCACTCAACAAACGTATATGCGTTTTTCAGTAACTCTCTCTCGTCCCGTCAAAAATTGTCGGATATTTTTCGAGCTCTGAATAAGTTAAACCTCAACCATTGGTGCATTAACTATTTATTCGAATTTAATTTTTAAGAGCCGCATTTGCTTATGCGATCCGATACTCTAACTTGGCATTTTTACAAACGTAAAAATTTTTCTGAAACTTCTGATTTGGGGTCTGATTTAGCGCCGTTTTTTGTTACCCGACACCTAGACTCTCGTGAGCTGGGAATTCGAGCGCACAAACAAACTACAATGTAGGACTAGGACTTTCTCTCGATCTACGGACGTTCAAAGAAGGGGCTGTAAGCAGTCCTGCTGATTGCCGCTGCTAGCTCTGTTTTCTAACAGCCGCACCTCCTCAGGAGGGCTAGACATTAGGAATGACAACTCCCTACCCAATCGGATTATGTACAGTGTGTAGTAAGGAAAGCACGTTTGCTGTCTATCAGTGCTCTGAGAAATGGTGGGGCATTGGCTACGAATTAAAATTCTTTGGACGAAATTTAATTTTTTGTTGGAGGGGGGGGGGGGGGGAGGGAGGGTACTTCAAAACATTTTGCACGGGGATGCTCCGCCCAGACTCTGGACCCCTTATCCTTTATATAGTAAGATTAGGAAAGATGTACCCCTTTAATATACACCCTTTTCCAAAAATGTGTTAAATACGCGTTAAAAACTCCAAAACGTACCGCAATATTGAAGCCCTTTTCTATACTGTAACATAAAACCCATACTTTTTTAAACAGAATCTAGAGAGAGGTTCATTCCACTTTTCTCCGTTATACTTCTTTCGTTCCCCGGCATAGAAAACAGAAAAATATAACGAGTATAACGTCACTACTGGACTCAAATATCACTTAACGAATGTGTCCCGCATACTTACAGTTTCAGCTTCAGTTCTGCGCTTGGCAGTGTCTCCTCTACAGCAGTTCTTTAAAAACTCTTCCTGGGCACACTTACATCTAGTAGATGAATTGGCTTCACCCAAAATTATGTTTATATTCGTCCAATTTCGCAGTGCTTCCTGCTACAACTACCCTGCGAGCAGAGCTTTCTTTCTGTCAAACATTAAACGAACTTGTTCGCGGGTCATGCGACAACCTAACCGCGAAGACTAGCAACAAAACGACAGAGAACTTCCTGGGAAAATCCTCTGCTACCAGCCACAGACCCCTAACTGTCTCTGGGATACTCTGCCGAATATCGCTAATATATGTTTTTTTTTCGTACCGGAAATCAGAGTCAATCGATAACGGAAACATTGGAATCCATTTCGGAAACATAAGAGAACGTACTCTACTTGAGAACGCGAGCTCGAACGTGACTTGACTTTTTATGTGTCAATGTGAAGGTAAAGTAATCAATTTATTTGCATGGCTTGACTGCTTGAGCTGCTTATAAAAATAAACGACTCAGCTGAAAGTTCTCGTTTTGATTTGCGTTGACTTCTGCTCAGTCGGGTTCAAAGTGATGACGTACTTTGCTCAATGGCCGCCTCAGTGTCTCTTTGCTTGCTTGTTTTATATACTCGTTTAGAAAACACCAAGCAACGAAATAAGGTATAAACTAGCGCCATAACACAGGCCCAAAATGGGTTTTTGGGCCGTGCCCAACATGTTGCAGGACTCCAAGAAGTTTTCAAGGCTCAAAGAAAAATGAGAAACCTCGGGGCTCCAGTGCCGACTTTGGTGGGTTCTAGGAGAGGGACATGGCTTGCGCGGTTTTGGGGAATTTTATTTGCGTTTCTTCGGTTTTCTTAAATTTTCAATCACGGTTTAAAAAAGCCTGCGGAGCACGGTTTTGACATTTTTCAATTACGATTTTCGGTTTTACCATTTTCTGTTGCGGTTTTACGGTTTTAAAACTTCTACGGACTATTAAAACGGTAAAGGCTTTCTACGGTGAGGCTAATTCATATCAAGGGGTTATCGCTATATAATCTGGGCCTAACCATTTCCTTTTGCAATACGAATAGGTTTACTGTATCAGTAAGGAAAAAAATGAAAAGGTCCCAATCGAAGGATCCAGATTCGGTCGGCGGAGAACAATTGGGTGGTTGTCTTTTAGCATGTACTTTAGACTGCTAGCAGCCCCACTGGCGCGTCCTCAGAGAAGTACCGGCGCGAACACCCCCGACGCGCTCCTCTAGCGTTCGTCGGGTGTTTGCGCGCTTCTCTCTGCGGACGCGCCAATATAGAGGCTGCTAGCAGTCTACATAGACGACTGTGGTGGCGACGAAAAATGCTTCAATTAGAAGTTCCTAGAGTTCTTATAAGGTAGTCCATCGAGCCCTTCCCTTGGAAACCTGTAGAGCTTCGAACCCCCTCTCGTTTGCATTTTTCATTTTCCATCGTCTCATTTGGGCCTGCAACGAAACACAGAAAAAAGAACTTGCTTGACTGAGATAGCATCGTTTGTTATCAAAGGCAAGAACCGAACAACCTGAACAAACTGTTATGCATATTTCACGGTAGCTGACTGAACAAGTGACAAGTCTCAGCCCGTGAGTTTCAGTTTCGCGAAGTTCATTGTAATTGATCTTTGGTATGCACTAAAACTAGTAAATCAGTCTAAGTTTACTTGAACTTCTTGTGTCAGAAGCCAAGGGAAAGGCAGCTTTGTCAATAAAATTATGGATTTCTTTCGATTGAATGATGGATGACTAGATAGACATGCGTAGTGACGTCAGAATACACATTGACTAGTAAGGCTTTGATGTAGCCTGCGTAGCGACTCCAAAGGGAAGGGGAGGGAGTCGGGGCGAGCTACCGTGCTATTTCCGGTTTTCGCTCGCCTCTACTCCCTCTCATATTCCCTTTAGAATCCCATGCTACGACTCTATACCGCGTGCTGATTGGCTGAAATCGAGGGAGATTTTTTGTGGAATTACATGGCTGCAAAAGTAGAATTCAATGAAAACACAGGACACCCACGGAATTAGATTTCAACACGACAAATTTACAATTTATCAAGCGAGAAAGCAAGAACAATTACTTTCTAATGATTTAAACTCTGTCAAACACTGAATATGAAACAATGAAACGTCTTTTGTCAACGAAGACGCTTCACTAGAAATATTTTTAAGTTGCATTTTCCGTGATTTAGTGTGGAATTCCCTCGTCGGGTATTGGATTTACCTATAGAGCCGCAGGCTACTTTGATGGGGCTTTGATACCGAGAGTACCAGAGTCTCCAAGCTTCACTAGAGTTTAACGACACTAGCCAAGTCGCCATGCGTCAGTATAACTGAAGGTGGGAGATTGGTACCCGGGGCAGGGCTTGATGATTAGCTGAGAAACTACTACCCCATCTGATTTTTCAAGTAATCGATAAAAACTTTACGTCAGAGAAATTGCAATTTCCGCTCTAAACGGCACGAGACAACAACCGTTTGAATAACCAAAACGAATCTAAAACAACGATTGGCTGAGAAACTGGAGCCATTTCGTTCTGTTTGCTCACGTAGTAATCGTACGTCAGAGGAATAGAAATTTCCGCTCCGAAGAGCACGAGCCAACAAACGTGTACACTACAACAACAAGAAAACAAATAAAAGAAAATTCTAGCCTTTCTCTTGCAAAGAATAAACAGTGATTTTCTACTTTTTTTAAACTTTCAATCAATCCACTGCATTATGCCCAACAAACTTGTAGACCGGGGGTGGGATTCCTGTGTGATATATCCACAGGTATCCCGCTCTAATCTCCTTATTTTCTTTCTTCTATAGCATTTTATTGTAACCATGTTATTGTACCGACTTCCAAATTAATTTACTATTCGATGATGTGTTTCTTTTTAAAATGTTCATGTCCTGCATGCATAATGAATCTGTTATCTTTATTAAAAATAGAAACTCACGGTCATCGCATCGCATGCAGCAGATTTTGTATTGTTTTTTGCAAAGTCTGATTTCTATGATAAAAGCATATTAAAGTCGCCTGATGTGTTTTCAACTAGGTTTGATCCTAATTTACATATCTGGGGACTTGTTTACCCAGATTTGCAAGCAGACAGTAAGGAGAACTTGGCGAATCGATCAGGCGCCTTTTTTATCATGCAAACACGGACTGCATCGATAAGTTTGATGTTATTGATTCGAGGAAAACACAGCAATTCTTACTTTGTTCTTGTTTGCCACTGGGTTTGAATCGATGCGTTAAAAAGGTATAGTTTATAAAACGAAATGGGGATGCTTTTTCAGACCATGTTTATATTATTTATCGGAAGTAGGATTGAGAGATCAGTGCTTTCAGCATGTGATCACCCCACACTGGTGCTGTGTTTTTCAAATTTGATATCCGAGAACCTGTAGCTGAAACATCTCCTTATTTTGAAACTCAAATGCTACTCAAGCTTGTCAGGTATGCCCCTCGCAGTTGGCTTATTATTAAAAGCCCGAGAGGACTCGGTGTTGTTACAGATAATAACTAAAAATTGTTTCCACTTTTTTGTCAAAATTACTCGATCTTCCTGGAGATTTCATCTCATGTAGAATAATCAATAACATGGAAAATTAATCGCTTCACCATATGAATCAGAGAGGCAATAAACAGATAAAGGAGCCTGACAGATGGGTGAATGAGAAACGTGTGTGCCAGTAAGTACCAACAATAGCTCCACGTACCTTGGTTCGGATAACCAAAATCAGTAGTTACATAACCAGACCCCATGCAACCATTTTCAGTTAAATGCCTACCAAAACACTTCATTTTTCTTGCCTAGTAAACCTGACAAGAATAAGCAACTTTTTGTTTACCAGAGAAGTTAGGCCATTTCAAGTAAAACCGGTTTAACCTGTTAAAAGAAGGCACGGAGCCAAGAATTCCTGGCGCCGAATGTAAGTGTCATGGCAACGAGAATATGTACGTGACAGGGTTGTTCCTGGGCTTTTCATTACCTAGACTCCTTGCAGCCCCTTCTTCGGCGAACGTCCGTAAATCGAGGGAACTTTTTTTTTTCTTGCGGCGCGCTTGGATTTGTTTACAGTGTCAAGTTACTCAGGAGAGGGAGAGACACGCCAGGGGGGGGAGGGGGGTACGCCTTCTTTCAGCGTTTTCCACCCGTGGCGCGTCTCTCCCTCTCCTGAGAAACTCGACACTTCGGCGCGCTGCGGGTAAAGAAACATTTCCCTGGATTTACGGACGTTCGCCGAAGAAGGGGCTGCAAGCAGTCTATTCATTACCCAGATGCGCACATTTCGGGTTAGCGTTATGAAGCGCACACAGTCAGGCTATGCTTGTGTGCGAGAATCCAACCACGGGCGATAGGATAGTTCATTCGTGTGTGTGTGTAATAAATCGATTCAAATAGGCCAAATCGACTAGCGTGTTTACAGCCAAAGACGCTCTAGCGTCCCCCTCTAGAGTGCAATAATGTGTTGATTCTTGGAGCGTTTTGAAAATTGCTAAGAGATAGACCATTTGGATTGTTTTCGTTTTTTCACCGATACATCTACTGCGCACGATTTTTTCCAAGTATTTCTTGTGCTCGATATTTACACACATTTTCTTCTAACCTCGTCGTTGCATATATTTCCAGCACTTTGTTTCACAAATTCATACAAAATGTGGCATACGCACCAAAGCATTACAATTTCGAAATGCGTCTTTCTTTGTTTTGTGGTCGTCTTTTCAACCTCCTCCAACTATGAGTGATTTTGATTTTGGTTCCTCTAGCATAGGTACGCTGAGCGTACGGGAAGCGATTTGCTCATATTCTACAGGGTAAGGAATGGTTGGGAAAGAGAGGTGCGACTTGGTTTCGATGACGTCACCGGTTATTTGATACGGTGTACTATAGTTGGTCTGCAAAATCACGTTCCATGCGGAAAGTAGCCAACCAGCCAGACAGACAGCCAGACAGAGACAGACACAGCCACAAAGCCACTTGAGTGCGTTAGAAGCTATTTTGCTACAGCAAAAAGCTTCAAAAAGCGATAGTCCGGCACATGCGCGGCACAATGCTAAGGCCAGAAAAAACGTGACGCGTTTACGAAAGCACAACTTCCATTTTCCCCAAAGCCTCAGTTTCTCGCATAAAATACTATTCAATCTAAAAAGATAATTTCAATTATTCTATTTCAACTAATCTATTCTATGCAAGCTGCCCTCCTGCATACGGATTGTTAGAATTATTTGTGGAATGAAACGCGAGTCCGTCGACAAGAGGGAAGAAGGGCGCATGCGACCGAGCCGCTGCATGCAAGAAAAAAAAAATCCTGCGCAAATCCTCCTAAAAAAATGAAAATCGAACAACCCCAAAAATGTATATGTATATCGAGCACATCTAACGCAGCTTTTAGAACAATAGCGGCTTAGATCTTATAAAGTTTGGCCGAGGCTTAGGGTAAGGGTAGCCCCGTTCTCAAGTCTTTTCAAGCCCCCCCACCCCCCTCCCCCCTCCTCCCCCCCCCCCCCCCCCCCCCCCCCCCAAAAAAAAATAGATGGGTCGCCCCAAAAAGCAGACCTTGCTTTGTTGTAGTTGCTGCCCTGTGGGTTAAACGTCTATTTTCAGGGCCTTGTTTATTGTGCTATTGGTACGCTGAATTGGAAACCCTCTATGGTGCTGGTTTGTAGATATGAGAAAAGCGGGAATGCGATCAAAATGTTCAGCTATTTTTGTCATGCTGGTGGTCAGATGAACGACTGATTGTTTTTGAGTTTTATCTCTAAATATGCATCACACAGGAAAGAAATTTATCGAGGTTTAGGAATGAAATTGTGTTTACACGTATCATAAGCGAGAAGGACTTCTCTTATTGCATTTCTATTATGCATGATGATATGAGTGCGATCTGCGATCTGACATTTTAATTAAAAAGCGAAATAGCTTGGCTTAGAATCTGTAAAATTTGAGCTGGGCTATGCCTTTTTGGTTTTGTTGTATGCTGCTTTTTATTAGTTTGTTTTTATTTTGCTTTTCCGCTTTTTACCTTGCGCTTTTCTGATTTTGTTTCTTTATCTCTGTGCTTTTCATAACCGACGGATTTTCAAAACTAATATTTAACACAAGGGCGGATAACACAACAGTAGTTTTACCAACAAGAACGAAGTGTTATTACCTGAAATGACATTCGATGAATGAAGGAGAGCTGGATTTAAAAACACTAAACAAAGCGAAACAAGCAGAACGCGCGCGCAGCGGAGACTAACTGCGCGGTGGTCAATGCATTTATAGTCTTTTCAGATATGTTTTACAAATCAGTATTAGAACTAGCTAGAGAATGAAATTATGTTTTGGATTATGATCATATTTTCTTGAAGGTCTATGAACATACTCTTCACGATTTAGATATATACTACACATTCCATACCTCGCTGCGCGCGAAAGCAATAACTCTGTTTAATATTTCTGTTTAGTAGTTTTGTACACAGCTAGAAACAGAATATATAACAACGACAATATATACAGAGAATAATACATGGGCGCGCGGAGATATGGAATTTATCTTCGAGTGTTCAAATTTTGATATCTCACGAGAGTGACGCGCAACAAACGAGTGAGATATCAAATTTGCACACGAGAAGATAAATTTAATATCTCCAAGCGCCCATGTATTATTCTGTTTATTATATAAACGTATTTTCGATTCGATGAATTTCGCGACAGTGGGCACGTGCGAAACTACGATAATTCTCCGTGGCCGAAATGCTGATAAAATACTAAAGTTTATATAATAAATACTTTTATACCACGCCACAGATAATCAGCCAATCAGAATGCAGGAGGGGCGTGTTGTATATTCTGCAGTTTGCCACTCGAAAGCATTGTACAGGCCCGTAGCCAGGGGTTTTTGTTGGGGGTGCTAATTCTAGAAAAAGCGGACCAACGTGGTAAGAATTTATTTTTTATTGAGAAACCGCTAGTCAAAATTCACTAGAAAAAGCAAGTATAATGCCACAGTGATTGCAGCTGTCTTCTGTTTGGCCCATTTAATCACTAAAACAGTGTTTTCAGTCTTTTTAGTATTACATTCTCTTAGTCCCGTCTGAATTCCAGGCCCTTAAATGTGGACCTTTTTGTCACGTGGAACCCGGAACCCCCCCTGGCTACCGGCCTGTTGTATAACCTATATATAGCATAGAGCGGATTTCAGATGACTGTCGTGAGTAATTCGCAATTACTTTGTAATCACTCCTATAGGTTTTAGTTCAGAATTGGTGTAATTACTTTGCGATTGGTTTTACGACAGTCATGCGAAAACCACTATATTGTATAGCATATTGAACGTGATTCCAGCAATTCTGAATAAAACCTATAGGAGTGATAACAAAGTGATCACTGGAGTTATTCCGCGTAAGAACGTTAGAGATGCAAATGAAGTGAGCCTTTGTTTCCTGTGACCAGAATCAACTGGAAACAAAAGGCTTGCTTCATTTGCATCTCTAACGTTCTTACGCGGAATAACTCCAATGAGATCAACAATAACTTACGACAATCATATACGAAAACCACTCTACCAAGAGAAAACAATCCTATTTTCAAAGTACTTATAAATTACATGGAGAAGTCCCACATCAAGGGTCAGTTATGCCAGTTATGACTGGGCTGTGGAAACTCGACGGAAAGTGCTGAGAACATAATTGTAACTAATAACTGGGCTGTGAATTTGAGAGAAAGTGCTGAGAACATAATTGTAACTAAATATTGGTTGACTTCCCCCACTGTTTGGCATCAAAGCCCTAAGACTATAATAGTTTCGAGTGAGATTATGAAAGTTATTACTTTTTACATTGATGAGCTTGGGTGGCCAATGGCACTGGATAATTTGTGCCGGCTCTGGCTGTTCTGGTCTTTTATGGAGACTGTGCATTATGAAAATTACTGTTTTGTAGGCTTTGTCGCCAGAGCTTTCGACTATAGCCATATGGGTATATGCTTCATCGCTAAATGTCACAATAGCCGCCTTATTTGAATATGAATGGTACTTTTGTTTGATTATGCCTCGTTCTATTAGAAGACGACTATATGGCATTCAGCGATGAAGTAGATACCGCCATATGCCTGGAAATTATGATTACCAGAAAATCACCTGTTAAGCTACGAAAATATTTTGAAATGTGCCCTCTTGTTTTTAATACTCTAAGCTTTAAGGCTTTACGTTTTATACTCATTTGTCACGAAATTACAACATAAAGTCGATATTATTACCGTGCGACTACTCAACCAAAACCACCTAACCCAAGCCCTCCCCTTGGGGGAGATTTCCTCATACATTTACTGAATATAATAACGAGGGTTTAAAAATCTGAAGTGAAAGAAACGAAGAAAATTACCTAGAATCGATGGAAAACAATAGGCCTTTTGCAACAGATGGTCACCTTTGAAACGGGCCGCTTCACCCAAATAATGTTCAGAAATGAAAAGAGCATATTGATTTTAGTAAAAAGGCAGAGTTTCAGCTCTATACGATGTATAGGCGAAGAGGGAGAGCAAAAAGAAAACTGTTTATTTTACAAGGATTTGTATGATTGGATATCATACAAACCCTACTAAAAAAGCAAGTTTTATTTTTGCTCCCATTCTTTGAGTTTGCAATGTAGCGGGCTCAAATTTGGGCTTTTAACTAAAATCAGTATGCTCTTTTCATTTCTCAGCATCATTTGGGTGAATCTGCTCATTTTAAGGGTGACCGGGTCACGTGACCATCTGTTGCAAAAGGCCTATTATGGAGGAAGAGACGGTCGAGTGAAGGTTGCAAATTCCAAAGGAATCCTGAGCCACGTTCTCTGCTTGCACGATAACGAGGTGACCCCTGCTGATATCGATATTCAATGTGTATATGGATTTTTTCATGAGATGTGCCAATCATGAGATCAGGAACCAATTTCCAGAGGCAGGAGCACATGTTGAGTTTGTCATACCAAATGAAGTGTCTCCCAGAAGACTCCGTACTGGAACAGCGCATGGGGTATTTAGAATCCTGGAGCTCATGTACGCGGATGACGTGGCTGTGTTTTCCCAGAGCTTAGATGATCTTGAAAAGATCTTAACAATATACGATAACACCTTCTCAAGGTTTGGACTTCAGATGTCCTATAAAAAGACGGAGACAATGGCCTTCAATGTTGACGAAGACATCCAGTCACAAACAAACCTATTGTCTATCAACAATATTGAGATAAAGAATGTGAGGCAATTCCGGTACCTTGGTCATCTCATCAGCAACACTGGGAAGTCATCAAAGTTCCTACACCACCGAATTGCATCAGCGTATGAGAAGTGGAACGAGCTGAAGCATTTGCTGACCGACCGCGAAATACATCTCAACACCCGAATGAAAATCCTGACGGCGTGTGTACGGTCCCGACTACTGTATAGTGTACAAGCATGGGAACTTTCTAACAACGAACTCCAGAAGTTGAACACCGTGTGGAATGGTTTCCTACGTAAGATGATAGCTGGCGGCTATGCACGTAAGAATGTCCCGCCCCAAAACCTACGAAAAAAGGGGACCGACCCTGCAACCCTTGTCGATGGCGAGATAGATTGGGCATTTAAGATCTCGAACAGTAAGCTGTACGAACTGACCCGATCACAACCGATTGAAAATTTCTGCCATGTACAGTCCCTCAAATACGTAGCGCATGTATGCAGAATGCCGAATGATGCGATTCAGAAGATAGTGATGTTTGACAAACGAAGGTCGTGGAGGAAAGTGGAAGACACGCTAGGGGTCAGCAAACAACAGGCCCTTAAGACGATGATGATAAAAGAAGACTTCGAGCGAATGTTGGAGATTAGATTTCCACCGCTCTCCAAGCAGCCGCGCCCTAGGGCCGATCCCGTGCCAGTTGGGAAAAACTGATGATGATGATGACGAAAATCTCGATGCTTCACAGATACCATTCTCGAACCCAGAGCTCCCCGGCTCGTAACCTCGCGGGGGAGGCTCTGGTGACAGCCACTGACGCATGCGCGAGATTTACTACTCCAACGCTCAAAATCAGCCAATCAGCGACGGCCCTCATGTGGATGTCCTCAGAGCCTCCCTGCGAGAAGACGAGCCTGGGAGCCCTGGGTACGAGAATACACGTAGATACTATCTTGCGACTCTCCCAAAATGCACTGCGCCTGCGCGTGCAATCCAAAATAGCGCCCAGCTATCGAAAAATACTACACACCGAAATATATGGCTCCCAGCTATCGAAAAATAGGTTGCACACCGGAATTAGTTTTGCTGTCCGCTCACTGAGCTCCCTCACAGCAATAAGGAAAAAGTGTATTTTCTTGCGGGCTTCCTGTGTTGTCCGCGTGCGCGTCAAAATGGCGGGAATTTAGGCGGGAACGTGAATCCTCACACAGACACATTGAAAATTCTGCAGTCTTGACAGCGGTTAAGGGTATTTGCCCCGAGAAAATAGCTAACATGGGACGATATTCAGCCAAGAAGGAACAGTGATTTTATCTTGAAATATGCTCTGCCTCTGGGGAACGAAAAATTAAATAATCTCTACACAACTGCTTTACGCGTCATATTGCTTTAGGTTCTTCTGAAAAAAAAAAGCAATTACCTGCTGCGATATAGGTACAAAATTCACTCTAATCAGTAGCTATTAATAAAATCGGATCTTCAAAAGCCACAGGATCGCTTTTATCAACAAATTTGTTATTATACCGAATCAACTTCGGTGGCGTTTTATGTTGAGACAATCAATCTTGCTTCGATTTGTTTTCGTCACAAAAGCTTAAATATATCACTATAATCGGAGAAATTACTTTTACAATATGTGCGTTTTCTATAGTACGAGCCACTGCTAGTGTGGTATCCTGGGATAATATTTTTACAAGCTTGTATTCCATTATGTAAATGAAGAGAGGACGGTACTTTGAATGTACAGTAAATGTATGAAAAATGTATGTTGCTGGTGTTTGTATTTTTTTATCGAAATGTTAAAGATAAAATTAAAACTGCGCGAAAACCTTTTAGTTTGATTAAGCATTTTATTCTTAGGTGTTGAAATAGTTTCCCTTTTTTTGCCCGAATGTTGGATAAAATTGATTGATAAGTAATCAATAATGTTTGCCTTTTCTCTGATGCTCAGCTTGCACTTTCCAGTTGCGAATTGTGAATACAGCAATTATTGTCCGTGACAAACCAACAATTGCACAAAGTTCATCATTGAAAACATTTCTGAAGACAAAGGCGGCGTATTGATTTTGAAGACCTGTAATTCGTACCTTGTTCAATGAAAATTTGAAAATCATTGAAAAGATTTCTTTAAACAACAACAATAATAAAACTATATTTTGATCACTCATTAGGGCCATTGTTTTCTCGAGTAACCAGCTATGTTTGATTAAAATTTTACGACACGGTCGTAAGTCCTAGAACTGAGGATTTGCCGGTCTTTTACAAAGAAAACATGATTATCCTTTTCGCCTAAAATCAATTACTACTAGTACCTAGCATTTTCGATTCCATTTTGTTTGTCCTAATAGGATGAATTCATCAGGTTAAAAAAAACTAGATATAATTGTTATTGCCAAACATTGACTTTGAAATTCTCATTCTTCTTTGTCTCGAGCGGGCAGTAAAATGTATCATATAAAAAGTCCTGTATCAGAACTCGACAGATCCTGCACCAAAACTATACTTTTCAGTTTTTCATTATAAAAGTTAATCCGACTTAACCGGAATAGTCGTGAATCATTCAGGTCAATAGATTGAAGTCGTTTTGACTAAATCGATATATAATAAATGCTAGTCCGTGCTGCTGATCATACGAAGTAATTACTCTCTTCAAAAAAATTCAAAACAGTCATGAAGTTCTTCATTAAAAATTCAATAACCTGACAACTTTTCGGAGATTAATTAGAATGATGAAAGTAGATTTGGGTTAAGTGCAGGGGTATTTTACATTTTGCTATTTCACTGTTTTCCTGAATTTCGTAAACATTTTTGTTTTACATTTCGTATTAGTCCAAATGGACTTTTTAAAATTTGATGCTCTCTCTTGATCTAGACATTAAGTGCAAAAACGTGGTGAATTATTTAGCGATACTCTTCAATGACAACGAACGCTAAATTGTTCGTCTCGCGTCGAATTGTTTCTCGAACTAGAATTCGACTCTGCATGGTGGGGGTAAATGAAACATTCTACAATTAGACCCCGAGCACTGAATGCAAACTGCCGCCGATCGAAATAGGGCAGATCTCTGCTAGGGTTCCCAACTCAAAACGCCTGTGAATTGTGCTTGATCGGACCGATGTTTTTGTTTGCAAACAAACAGAACTCATCTCATAAAACCGCCGGTTGCATTGCGCATGCGCTTATAGTTAGTGTTTATCATTAGCGTCGGCGAAAAACCACCACTCTTGCAAGCCCAAGATCAAGTTGTCGAGCAACTTCAACACGTCCCGCAGAATGATCTCTGTTGACGTAGGGTCTTGAACAGTTGAGACCATGAAGAGTCTTATAGCTTCTTCGTTTCTCATTTGGATTTTAACGATCGCAAGTTCTTACGTTTTGGCAGTCAACGGCATGAATGGGTATTATTGCAATAACTGTACAACAGCAATTGATAATCCAAGGTATAGTAAGAACTTTTACTTTTATCAGTTTTATTTCACTTCAAAGGTACCCGGCGTAACTCATTTTTTACGGACTAATTTTTTTCCTTTCCCATGCATAAGCATGCCCTATTCAAGATAATTCATAGTGTATTTTCTCATTTTTATAAACTAAACGTTCTTGTCCAGTCTTGGTTTTTGTTCTCCTTTTCAATTAGTCCTCAAATAAAGTCTAGTTCGGCTCATAATAAAAACGCATTTCGCCGAGAGCAAATACCCTTTCCAGACACCTTTATTTACTGAAGTATTATCAATTTTGTGTTCGGTCTACTGTTTAAGGCAATGTCATAATTGTTTTTCTGGGTTCTTACAATGAATCATTCATTCTCAACTGAGGGTGGTGCAGTGATGGCACTTACTGTAGAATATCGCTCTCAAATCCACACCCAAAAATACAAAAACTAATCCCTTTTCCCAAAAATGCATGATAAACATTTGCTTATCTTTGAAATAGAGGTGAAAACATTGTTTGGATTCCTCGTGTCGTTAGTTTTATCTTAGCGAATCGTTCCCAGTGGTTGACCAAATATAATAGAAACTGTCGTTGTTTGGACTTTCATTCTCAGACCTCCAATATGGATCGGGCTGATATGTGTCAAGAATCTATTCTGATACAGATTAGACAACAAAGTTCAACAGTGTCCAGAGAGAAAAAGCGCTAAAAAGTCTTCTAAAACTCTTTGTTTTTACCAAGTGGAATAAATGATATTCACTTTCCTCATTTTTAATTGACTAACCAATTGAAGACACACTCTTGACATTTATTCAATTGGCGGACCTTCTATAATGGGCTTTTAATACCTTCTACTAGGGAAAAAACTAAAGGCTTCCAGCTGATTCCTTGCTCTTAAATTAGCCAATCACCAAGCGTTCCAAACAGATTCTTAAAAAAATTATGTAAGAAAACTTTTCCACCTCCTCAGAAAATTTAAACTGTGTTTAACTTACGATTATTACATCCAGAGGCACGCTAAAGAACCACTAGGACGCGCGGGAGTGACCCTCTGTCAGCCATTGGCGCCGTTAGACCCAGCGTAATTCAGCTTACGGGGCTGCAAGTCTGGAGAGTCGGTCACTATACATTTACATTTACATTTTATGTTTCCCAAAACTCCTAAAATTCGGACCAAGGAACGTTACGTTTTGACAAACAACCCTGTGCACCGTTAGAAGATTTATTGTGCTCTGTCTGTGTTTTGTTGACCTAGTCTGAGTACACAGACAGAGAACAATAAATCGTCAAGACTACTGTAGATGTTCACAAGACCATTTTCCTAGAGTCACACTGGTAAAGTGTGGCGAGGATTCCTCGCGCGCCGAGTTTCTTCTTGGAGGTCCGCCTTTTCATCAATTAGAGCTGTTCTCTCCGCTCGGAGACTCGCGTACTCAAACAGGGAGCTGGGCGCGTAGGGCGTCCGACAGCATTTTTGGGGTCTTTCTTGGTGTTGCAAGATGTATTGTATTTTGGATTGGAACTATTGTATTCCATCTTGTGTTTCGTTCTACAGTCTTTTGTCTTCCATTGTCTTTATGCCTCTGGTGCCTTGCAACACCAAGAAAGAGCACTTTTTTTATTAATCGCTGTATACTCTAATCATGTACAGTTGCTCTTGATTGCTTCGCTAATATATCGTTGACATGTCATATCCCGATTTCAGGGTCCCAGATCAAGGGCATGCGTTTGGGGGTCCAAGTCACGAGTTTATCAATGTTTCCAGGGTCTTGCGGCACTTGCTTCAGAATTATGACAAGTTGATTCGGCCGGGTCTTGGAGGTGAGGTATAATATTGGATACAAAAGTACATTCACCGTCGTATAATACTACATCATTACCTAAGCAATAGAACACAGATTTCTATGGTTAATGTTTTAAACGCACGTGGGATGTTGGGAGAACACGAGAATGGTTTGACGACGAGTGAGTTTCTCCCGACATCCTAAGTGCGTTTATCGTATTATAAACCAAAATAATTGTCTGTTTTATTGCTTTTATCAAATTTATTATTTCCCGTGCATTTATAACACTCTTCGTCTGCCATTCTGGTTTCAGGGTCGGCTTGCAAGATCAAAGTGAACTTGTTCTTCGTTTCCTTTGCTCCCATTAACGAGCCCGATATGGTAATACATACCCCTCCATGTTATGCCCACAACTACGCCTTCGTATTAAATAAGACCAAGTACCGATAGAGTAGCTTTTGACTTGTAAACAAGCCACAGGGCCCCCGCTCAAGTGGAAAAGGTCTATTTGTCTCTGTGCGTCGTCATTTGTTTGTTACCTTTTTTCATTGAAATAGCTGTTAGTGGACGTCCGAAGCACAGGGAGCCCATCAACAGGAGCCTCCATTAGTGGCCTTCCAAAGCACAGGGAGCCAATCGACAGGAGCGTTACAGGAACGTCGTTCTAAACAATCCGCTCTACCCTTGTTTACAGGAGTACACACCCACGTTTTATTTCCGTCAGTATTGGGACGACCCACGACTAGCATACGGGGATGCGCTTGTTGCTAAGTCTGTCCGGCCCAGGGGTGACTTCACGTCCAATATCTGGATACCGGACACTTTTTTCGAGGACGATCTGACCGACAACGTGCGAAGGTTGGATGAGATGCTGGAAATGTCTTCCAAGGGGAACGTCAAGTATAGCAGCAGGTACTTTTGTAAGACTCTGATTATTCTGTCCTGTTATACGACTGTGACGTCATTAAGGTCAAAACTGGGTGCAGATACGTAGCCGTATTTACATGCCAAAGGAAGTATTACACGTATCGTGCAGGCGTTCTACCTTTCTTTACTCGCCGCCGCGCATTTCCCTTTCGTAAACGGTCGTTGCCATTTGGACGACACTTAGAAAATTTTCACGTTTTATTTTTGATATGTCTCAGTGAAGGTAAAAGGAAAAAATCTTGTATAAATTCTACCCTGTTCCCTAACCCTAACCGGTAACCCAATTACTAACCCAAACCCTAACCAGTGCGCTACGAATGAATTCGCTGGGTTGGAGGTGCTTTTTAATTGGATTTGTACTATCTTTCATTAGCAACTATAGAACGAAGCTATATATATGATAATCACTAACCTTTCTGAAAAGGCATCGACCGTTCAGAGAAATGGCAACGACCGTTCTAAAAGGAAACGACCGTTTACGAAAGGGAAATGCGCCTCGCCGCCCTCAACCTCGATTTGTCATTTTTTGTCACCAAATCCAAGATGGCGGCCGCCCGAAAGCAAACTCGGATTTGTTATCTTAAATTACCCTCCAACGCCTGCGCGATAAGCAGCCGATACTTATCCCACATATCCACGAGTTAAACAAGGTCTAAGTTTGATTCTTTTGTCTGTTCCCCAGGTGGAGGATACGAGCCTATTGTCCGATGGCGTTCACGAGATTCCCGTTCGATGTTCAGAGGTGCTCCCTGACGTTTTCTAGCTGTATGTAAACTATTCTGTAAAAAATCCTTGATAGATTATAAGACATTAACAGGAGCCCATCAACCATGGCCTCCATCACTTATTGGTGGACGTCCGAAGCACAGGGAGCCCATCAACCATGGCCTCCATCACTTATTGGTGGACGTCCGAAACACAGGGAGCCCATCAACCATGGCCTCCATCACTTATTGGTGGACGTCCGAAGCACAGGGAGCCCATCAACCATGGCCTCCATCACTTATTGGTGGACTTCCGAAGCACAGGGAAGCCCATCAACCATGGCCTCCATCACTTATTGGTGGACGTCCGAAGCACAGGGAGCCCATCAACCATGGCCTCCATCACTTATTGGGGACGTCCGAAACACAGGGAGCCCATCAACCATGGCCTCCATCACTTATTGGTGGACGTCCGAAGCACAGGGAGCCCATCAACCATGGCCTCCATCACTTATTGGTGGACTTCCGAAGCACAGGGAAGCCCATCAACCATGGCCTCCATCACTTATTGGTGGACTTCCGAAGCACAGGGAGCCCATCAACCATGGCCTCCATCACTTATTGGTGGACGTCCGAAGCACAGGGAGCCCATCAACCATGGCCTCCATCACTTATTGGTGGACGTCCGAAACACAGGAAGCCCTTCAACCATGGCCTCCATCACTTATTAGTGGACGTCCCAAGCACAGGGAGCCCATCAACAGGAGCCTTCGTCACCTATTAGTGGACGTCCGAAGCACAGGGAACCCATCGACAGGAGCCTCCACCATCTATTAGTGGACGTCCGAAGCACGGAATAGATGAATCTACTTTTAGCGCCACCATCGCACTGCGTGCGTTGAACCCGACATTCTCACTCTCAAAGTACCAATACTTGCAATGCCCGCAACCATGGGAGAAGAGATATTAAACAGACAACTTCAATATGTGGGATATGAGAAGGAAGCACTCCTACTCAGCAGGCCATTATACTAACTAGATACAGGTCTAGCTAAAATAAATAAGGCCGCCAAATCCAAGGGGATACATTGTCCCTCTCTAGCGCTGCAAACACAGTACCCTAGAAAAGGGGCCTACCCCTCGGAAAAAGTCCTCTACTACGTATAGCAGTGCCCTATAAGTTGATTAGCTGTAAGGCTCTCCTGTTCCATTTTATAGGAAAATTGCATGCGATAGTTCATACAGCGATTTGTCCCGGAAAGGTAGCCACCTGAAATGTGCGCCACGATAGCGCTGCTTACGAGGCTAGTCCGATCATGTGTGATCAATAAGAGTCGATCAGCCTAGTCCCCGGCGTTCTAGGCGGGCTTTCTGTGGTAAAAGCGTGACGTCACATGAAAAAAAAGTGTTTGAGCCCGCGCAAATTCATTCAGCGGTTTACCTTCTCACACTGCACACAAGGAACACCTGGGGGCCGTTTCTCGAAACGCCCGAGAATTCTCGGGCCCGAAAAGTTTGTTTTGAAATTTTAATAGATTGATCCCCAAGTTTTTCGTTTTCTTTTCTACCCTGATGGTTTAAGTAGTCTAGAACTTCCTATCCGTGAATATGTATACTGTTTACGTCTCAAAAAAGAAATTTCCGATTTCAGTGAAACCCTCAAATCGAAGAAAAATCACCCGAAAAGTCTCGGGAGGTCAGTTGCTCCCGAAAACTTTCCATTTTCACCCGAGTTTTTCGGGCGCCCGAAAAGTTCGGTTTAAACTCACGTAATTCTTTAGAATATAAATAACTACGAAAAGGGAGTTATAGACTATTAAAATCAGCAGGGTAGAAAAGAAAACGAAAATCGTTTTGATAAATCCATAAAAATTGCAAAACAAAGTTCTCGGGCCCGAGAATTCTCGGGCGTTTCGAGAAACTGGGACCAGTCTGAGAGTCGATTTCTTACTACTGTTGCGAAACGTATAGCTGATGTGGCTTGTCTGAGTCTACAAAACCTAACATGATTTTACGTATTGTTTTGATAGTTTCGTATGACGATCGTGATGTGATATACAAGTGGATGGATGACCATCCTGCACTTGAGTTCTCACCAGAGTTACGGATGTCGCACTACGATCTTATCGAGTGGAGCACGGAGGAAAAGCTTGAAGTATTCGCTACAGGTGAGGGAACTACAATCGGACAAAAATAAGTAAGCACTAAGTCTCTATCCAGGTTGTTCCCCTTGCCCCTTTCCTAGTTACGATATTTTTGTGCGCCGCTGTAGGTGCGTCCAGACTAGGGGTAGTTTAAATGACCCTTACCATGCACTTGAAGTAAAATATCAAACACGAGACTGAGTGCTTCATCTGGATGAGGCAAGTTGTCTCTCTCTTTCATCTACTTTGTTTAAGCTTGATGAATTATCAATGGTATCGAACATAGGGTGAGACGGGCCCTTTACAGAACCGCAAACAGCCGCCATTTTATTAACGAAGAAAAGAACTCCGAGTCGAAGAAAGCATCCATTTCCATCGGATGATTTAGGAAAGCTTATCACAAAAATTTAGATTGAATTTTGAAACGAAATGATCAAACCTATGAATTTTCAAAAACTGCAAATAAAATACTAGCAATTCGTCGGCATCAAGCCCAACGACCTCTCACGTAATGTAACGCAGGGCAAGTTTTTGCGTCGGCGGAGTAATTCGAGAGAGTATGGATTCATTAGCGACGTCGGTACAAACGAGTTATATCTTACGGGCGGATATTTTAAGCAGGGAGCCCTGCAAACAACCAGTATTACATGATAAAACAAAATTTATTATACGACGTACGAAAATAACTACCTTTCTTGTTAACATTCACCAGCGCACATTTTTTATCCGCACACGATCGGTAAGCCATCCACATGTCGCGCAAAGCCTGCTAATAACCGGTTTGTTACAGAGTGACTAGGCTTTCTAGTGTGTTATACGGCTTTTAGCGTGAGGGCTGGGTATCGGCACTCAATTTTGACCTGATATGGTATAGTGACGTGACAGTCGTATAATAAAAATTTTCGACACGGCTCGTTTGTGCATGCCCCGCCTTCAAAACAATTTAGCTCTACATAAATGAGAGAACGTGAATTTTTGTTTACTAGACTATTTCGAGTCAGAATCGTTGCTCATTCACAATCAAGATGGCGGCCAATAGCGAAAACGTGATCGTATGCCGAGTGTAGAATCATTTTACTTCCTGTTATTCTGACCATTTTTGAAGATAGAAAAAAATGTGAATAATATTTTTAGGATACAAAAATCACGTAGCCAAGATGGCTAGTTAATAAATGAAAACCACTTTACTTTTATTTGGCTAGTAGACTGTTAAAGTTGAGCCATGTAAAGAATTTCGACCAAGTCGTGGCATGGGTGTTTATTGTTCTCCCTACAGGAAAATATGCAACCTTAACCGCCAAGTTCTTGTTCAAAAGGCGAGTACGGTTTTACATTTTACAAGCCTTCATTCCAGCTGGACTAATTACAAGTTTGAGTTGGGTCGGTTTCTGGATCGATGAGCGTTCGGTACCTGCTCGTGTATCTCTCGGAATCACGACGGTGCTCGCCATCACGACGTTGATCTTCGGAGTCCAGGCGACGTTGCCCCGAGTCGGATACATCAAGGCTATCGATGTGTATTTATTAGGAAATTTCTTATTTGTGTTTGCGTCGCTGGTGGAGTATGCTGTTATTTGCTCGATGTCCAAGGAGGACGAGCGAAAACTGAGACAAGAGGAGGTTACGGAGAGTCGTAAAGCTGTCGCTAAGAAGCATTGGTGGGATAAGGAAGGAAGACCGGTAGAGAAACTCGAAGCTAAAGAGGTAAGACGAGAGAATTTTTTCCAGTCGTTAGCCCTCGCTCTCACAAGTGTAGTATAAGGTGCACAAAAAGACTACCCATTTTTCTTTCACAGACCAACCTCTGTATTAACTAGCCTGAAGCCGTCTCCGGGGGGGGGGGGGGGGGTACTTGAAGGTTAAAATGGTAGGGATGACAGTCGGGAGCCCGAATGTCCACCCTAAAAAATACCATTCAGAAAACATTTCCACCCTAAGAAATACTCCGCGGTCCTAAAATACCTTCTCCGGACAGCCGTCCCTTCGCTATCGATCATACTTTCTTTGCGAAAGGAGACGTGTCTGAACTCACTTAGGGAGTCGTGATTGTGAAATCAAGCGAGCTAGGTAAGACAGAGGTTGTCCATTGAATGAAAATATGGGTATCATTGGTCATCTTATACTACTGTTAGACGTATCTACTTTATCACGCGGGCTTTCTTTACAAACCAGTTAGCGTCAAGATTTTCTAGAAAGGAAAAGTACTAATTACCCCCCTTCCAGTTGACGAAGTCAGCCGATCTCAATCGGTTCGAGATCCCAACTGAAATCCAACCCGCCTGTCACTAAACTAGCAAAGCTCGGCTTGCCTTATATGGTCGGAGTAATTTAAATATCATCACTTTAAGGTAATTATTAACCCGATTTCCGGTTGCTGTCCGTCGTCCAGAAACGCCTTTCTGGTTTAGAAAGAACCGCGGAAACGGGTCAAATTTTCCTGCGGACGAAAATTCGTGTGGTCCCGTGGAAACATAGCATAAATCAAATATTTGAATTGACATTGCTTTTTATTTCAGGAGAACGTTGAAGTAAGCCAACCGGTCACCCCTGATGATTCCCACAAACAGACCCCCACCCCACCGGGCCCAAAAGTTGTCGAGCCGCCACTTCAATCGTATTGGTTTGAAGTAGGCAACTTGTACTTGCGCCGTCACAAAAAAAGACACTCAGTAGTGCCGCGATATTTTCAGGGCAGCATCTACCACATTACGGACAGAATCTCAAGAATTGCCTTTCCCTTAGCTTATTTCTTATTCCTTATTTTCTATTTCATAGGATTTATTTACTTGTAGAATAGAGTTCTGGGATTTTCTGGGGGGGGGGGGGGGGGGGGGGGCAGTATTGGCCATCCTTTGTTTGGGGGGCAAACAGGTTTTCCCCACATGTTGACACTAAGCATTTAACATCGTTGGGGGTCTCCCCCCCAGCTAGCTACAACATTGTTAACCTTATTCTACACTAGCATGAGAGAGCGGAAATGACCAAAAAAGAAATGTCCTTCCACATATTTCAATATAAGCTTCCGATTCCTCATAAGAGTAGCTCCTATGATCGGCAAGGCTTACCATTGACCAGCAATGATCTGGTATTTCCGCTAAATTTTCTATGCTCTAAACCAAAACATTCTGATGATTTTGGAGTATTGCAGTAATTAGGAGCAAAGTTATACAGCCCGCTAAAGTTCCCTATTTTTAGAGACGTATCAGCTGTCCGATCGCCATACAAACATAAAAATATGCAACTTTAGAAGCCTTCGCTCCAAATTGTCGTATTAATCCCGAATTTTCAGAATATCTTAGTTTTGAGGTATTCTAACTATAGCATAAGAGATTTGAAAAAGAATTGTCCAACTGCTAAAATTCGGGGATCGATCAATTACGACTAATTGCGAGTAATTGTTATCAGCTGGTATCTTCTAGAGGACTTCTAGTTTACTGTAAATAAACTAAGAACCAGGAATACAGTAAAAACCCGCAATAAAAACCCGCACAACTAGAATTTAAGAAACTATTTAGCCTAAAATTTATAATACGTTCTTTTAAAATTTAAAAGAAAAGAATCAAATAAGATCTAGCAAAAAAATATTCGCAAAGAAACTTCAGTATACAAGCCCATTATGTCCAGGTCTCAGAACCCCGTGATTTAAACCCCTAAAAACGACGATCATCCCCGACCAAACAAATGGGAGCCCCCCCCCCCCCCCCCCCCCCATATAGCCTGCTATATATGTAGTTATAGGTATGTAGTCATATGTAGTCATATAGCCTGTGTCAGCCGCCATTTTGACAGCATAGCAACATACCAAGTCGGAGAAAGCATCCATTTTCATCGGCTGATTTAGAGAATATAGAGCAATGTTCTTGATTGAATTTGGTAAATCAGATCTGAAACTTTGTTTTAGATGTTTATTAGGAGATTTCTACACGTAATTCGTCTTCTAATATCAAACGAAATCAATAACAAAGGAATGGCTGACTTTCCATCTTGAATGTCCACCGAAAAACGTTTGACTACGGTGTACCTAGTCTATGTTTACCTAGTCTGTTCTAGTCTAGTCTACGCTAGCTTGTTTTCCATTTTGTTTACTTTTTCTGTCAGACATTTCTGATAAAATTAATGTCGCGTTGAACTTGACAGTAAAATTATTCATCCAAACTATTTAATCGCATTTGATTGGCTGAAATCCTGATAATGTCACTTCGTGGTGTATACTGATTAATGGACCTCGATTAGACGTTTATAGGCCCACCGCCAACCGCCATCCTTTGTAAGCTTGTGTTTTTGTTTTGTATAGCTTATGCTGCACTGTTTTAACATATCGCAAGAACTTGGATGGAAAAAAGTTAACTTGGCACGACTAAAACCATTCTCGTACCCAGAGCTCCCCGGCTCGTCTCAGCTCGCAGGGGAGGCTCTGGGGACATCCATTTGAGGGCCGTCGCTGATTGGCTGATTTTGAGAGATGGAGCATGCGCTGAAAGGTCTTTCTCCCAGCGGCTCTGTATTAAATCTCGCGCATGCGTCAGTGGCTGTCACCAAAGCCTCCCCGCGAGGTTACGAGCCGGGGTGCTCTGGGTTCGAGAATGGACTAAAACACTTTGTGCCGAGAGCATCACTACAAGGCACTCTCTGAAAAAACTTGGCACGACTAAAACACTTTGTGCGGAGAGTATCACTACAAGAAACTCTCTGAAAAAACTTGGCACGACTAAAACAGTTTGTGCCGAGTATCACTACAAGGAACATTTTCTGTTATTGAGAAAATGTAGTGCCCCGGCGCGCAAAGGATGCCGGTAGGGGATTGTCTCCCGGTGCAATGGCCTGACTCTCGGAGGCATATACACTGTCAACAGCCCTCATGATTGTAAGCTGCGCGGCTGCAATTTGCGCCATCTAATGCAGCCCGTTAAGACCTCCAACCTCTCCTTGTCTAGCGGTCGTGTACTTTCGACCGCTTGGAGCTCCCTCACGATGAGAAGAAGATCCTTTCTTTCTTTTTCTTTCTTTAGTGACCAAACAGTATTTGTTGTGAATTTTACTTCCTTCTGCCATTTGTGGACCGGCATTCAGTTTTCATTATTTGTTATTCATAGCCTAAAGCGATGATTCATTGTATTGCTGAGTTTCGTCTTTTCAGCAATAAAGTGTGAGCTGCATCTATCAAAATTAAGATATTAGGCGACACCGCTATTACCTGCCTTCGAGTAAAATTCCACTGATAAGAACTTATATTTTTAGCCTTAAACCGATTCTTATTTGATTTGAAAATACAAACATGGGATGGTATGAAAAATCTTAGCCTAAGAGGCTCTTGTACGCGGTGGCTTGTCATTGGCAAGGATGCTGTCTTTATTAATTAACTGAGCAATTTAAATATAGTCAATCAGCCGCAAGTTCCCTGCCTCCTGAAGCCGAGACGCTATCATTTCCTTTTTTCGCAGTATTTTTCTTTAACATTCGATTAAAGTAGTTGCATTTTTATTCATCGTGTTATTTATCGAAACCTATCTGTCTTTCGACAGTGTGGCATATATGAAAAGCTACATATTTTTTCACCTTGGTGATAAGAACTATGATAGTTTGTCCTCAGAAATTGCAATATCAAAAATAGCTTAAACTTGCTCGCGTGCTTATGTCCCCAGACAACTTCCCTGTCTAATGACCCGATAACCATCTCTTCAAGAGCTCTCTGCTGAATTTCCAAAACCAAAGTGTACTTTACGATAAATTTGAGAAATATAGGAAGCCAGCTTACTTTAGGGGAGGAACTTAGACGAATTGACATCCTACTGAGTCCACTCACCTAATCAGAAGAAGACAATTGAAGTGCGTTACCGTGACAACGTTCATCTAAGTGGCGCGCATCGCTGTGGCAACGGGCCAACCAGCAGGACTTGCCGCCGAGTTTATAAAGACTCGACCTTCGCGGGATTTTCAGCACTGACAGGTGGACCTTGAGAGGAATATGAGGAACCCTTGTCGATGAGGGAAAATGATCATATTCGCTAATCCTGCACATTAGGTCCTCTTCGATGAGTCTTCTGTTTTAAGGAGTAAAATCACTAAGAAGTGACAACCACAAATTGATCAAGAGTTTTCCATGCACGTTTCCTAGCACAGCGCCCTGGCTCCTGGCAGGCTCGGTGGTGAGGACGTTCTGGCTGATCAAGCCATAGCGATTGGAGATTAATGACGAGAAGAGATTTGGCTTTCCAGTAGGTTGTGGATCGTACTCGAGCGAGCCTCTCCAAGAAAGAAAAATATTACTCATAACATGCCAGAGGCGGAGGTATGTATTAAGAAAATCGAACCTTTAATCGCAGATTTAAACCCTCTGATAGTTGTCCTCGATCGTTAGCTCAGAAATAGTCTAGTCGATTACCTTTAACAGAGGAATTTGCTCGTCGGTCTGTATTTATCAGAATTATGCATCCCTCAAACGTCATTTGCCGAGTTTCTTGTCAAACAAAGTATGTTTGCGGTCACTTGAAGGCTTATTAAGGGATTTTCTACCAAACCGGGTTGTTATATGTATTTTCTTTTTCACTTAATGTTTTGTATGCCCTTCCATTTCCCGATTATATTTACGTCAAGTTATTTAACGGTAGGGGTTCTACAAAACCGGCTTTGCGATTTTTGTTTCTTTCAAATTCCTAAATTTGCTTTGTTTTTGCCTCGGGGTGAAAAAAAGAACAGGAACTATCTCGCTATCTATTTAGTCTTTCCCGCAGTTTTACTCAGCTTATTTTAATCGTTTCGACTGTGTTTTATTTGACTACGAGGTATTTTCTCCATTTGAGGAAGTTCCATTATACGAGCCGTCGTTCACGTCTGAGCAGTCGCCATACTACATATGTTAAAATTAAAGCCATTTTTCTTCAGAAAAAAATGCAGTAATTCTCATCTAATTTTACTATAAACTAAGATAAGAGAGCAATTTACATGAAATTGAATGGTTTTTTGTTACTTTTATTATCCTGAAATAATAATTAGAGTAATTATGCTTTACTTGTGAGGAATCACAATATGTTAATCGGCATCAGTGAAAGAAGAGTTTGTATTTCCGATCTTGGTTTAATTACATAGCAGCTTTCGTTTAACTGCGACCTCCTGACACATGTATAGTAAGTGACCTCGTGTTTTCAAATGACAATCATATAACTATTTAGACGTTATTTTACAGCCCACGACCTATTTGAAAGTCCCTGTCGCGAGGCATCACAATAAAAGACGTAAAAAGAGAAAACAGCAAATGGTGTCAGAAGAGGGATCCGGTGACACAAGCGAAGAAAGCGCGGAAGAAAACTTTGAAGTTCAAGGAACGAAAACTACGATAACTGTAACAAATGTGGACGCCCCCGACGACGAATCACAAGGAAGTCGACCATCGAAAAGCTGGCGCGGAAAGATTGCTTGTTTTGCGGCTTTTTGCACCCAGTTAATAGTTCTCGGCCAATATCACTGCTCGGGGATTATTTACTCGGCATTATTACAGGAGTACAAAGAAGGCCGCGCTAACACAGGTGAGCGAGATGCAGTTATTAAAAGTGTGATTTATTGTCTGCATAATCTAGAAAATGCGCTGATTATCAAGGGTTTTAAAATGAGCTCGGATCCGGTGTTAATAAAGCTGAATTAGATGGAGTTAGGATTATCGCGACATAATGGAATCGACCCAAAAGAGGCAGTATAATGGATGTTCTAGAGGCGAACTTATTAGTAGCTGACAAATTGACTTTTGAGAGGGAAAAAACTTGGTGAACGCAGTAAAACCGTTTGTTTTGTATAGTGGAATTGCGGTTTCATTTAATCTTGCTTTTTGTCGACATTGTTTCGTATGCACTGTCATTTTGAGCTATTTTTCTTGATATCCGTGGTTGAAATAAAGACGTACCACTTCATTATGTCACTAGAATAGCCGACTCACATAAGAACCAAACTTCTTTAATTAAACAGCCTGTCGGCCGCCATTTGACAGCATAGCAACATACCAAGTCGGAGAAAGTATCCAATTCCATCGTCTGATTTAGAGAATATAGAGCAATTTTCTCGATTGAATTTGGTAAATCAAATCTGAAACTTTGTTTTTGGATGTCTATTAAAAGATTTCTACACGTAATTCGTCTTCTAATATCGAACGAAAACAATAAAGGCTGACACGGGCTCTTGAAAATCATAATTCAGGTCAAAACAAAAGGTATGTAGACAATTATGAGGCTACCTAGGGTACCATTCGGCTCTACAAAATTAACTATTTTTCAAAAGAGCACTAAATATTCCATCTCGTCGATTGCGGTTGTCAGAAGAAACAAATGAGTTTTTTATTTATTAAATATTATTAAAGAAGTTTGTGGTTTTGTTATATATCATCTCAAAAGTCGATTGCGGTTGTCGGAAGAAGCAAATGATTATTAAAAAGTCGATATTTTTAAGTTTTGTCGTTTACTCGTGTTTCTTGATTAGTGTTTCTGGTTTTGTTGTAGTCGTTTGGACGGAGACTATTTTTCTTACGATTGCAACTACCGCAAAGACGCTTTGGGGGGGGGGGGGGGGGGGGACCTTGAGTTAGTTTTACATCGTATTGATTCACTTGTCGTAACGATCTTGCGGCAAGACGTACGACTACGATTACGACGCAAGTGTGAAGCACCTTAAAAAATCATTTCAGTAAGGCATTCAGTAATCGTATTTCTCTTCGGAAGCAAACTTTGGAACGGGACGAATTTCACTTTTAGTGCTTTAATCATCGGCCCATGCGCAGAAAAGCACCACAAGACTTCGTCCTCTACGATAACGACGTGAGTGTGAGGTACAGTAAAAGAACATAAAGGAACAAGTGGATTAAGAACACTCGGGCTGAAATTTGGTCAAAAGGTACCTTGCGCATAAGAACAAATGATGCAGCCTGAAAAATGAAAATTGTTATTGTAGAAAAAATATGGCGGCTTAAAAACATTTTCAGGCTGATGAGCAGAAAACACCCAATGTACAAGAACAAAATCTGCCAAAAGTCCCCAAAACTGCCAAGGTACCAAAAAGGGTGTGGCTTAGTTGGTTATGACCCCGTAAAGATACCAACAAGTGTGATATTGATAAAACAATTGTTGCTTTTTCACGTTGAATTTCACGTTTTCGAATTTTACCCCGGCGCTTAAAGGTACCAGAGGCCTGATTTTACCGTCTAAAAGGTACGACGAGCACCCCTACCCCAAAATAGAGGAGTGCCCCCACCCTCCCCCGCGGGAAAGAGGTGTCTAGCACTCAGGTTATTCGGCTTCATGTCCACCTTATTGGTATATTTTTAACATTCATTCTATCATCCTTTTCCATTAAACCAATTTACCAGTACAGTCCCTAGAAAACGTTTGGCGAAGATGCAGAGCGTTGTCTTTAGAAACAAAGCCCCTGCATTATGATTTTATAGAATTATGACGCCTTTTTGTCATTTCTTTGCCATTAAAAGCATTTTACCGGAACAGTTTCCAACATCATTTAACAAAATTGCCGACAGATTGCTCTAGAAACAAAGCCTAAATTATGCCATTCAAAGAAGCAACACAACTTTTAGGTTTTGCCATTCAGTTCGCTTATAACCAACCCGTTGATTTTCAATTATTCTGTTCCGCCAATCAAACCACCTCAGCCAATCAGGTCCCTGCTCTATAACGGCTGGTGCAGTCGCTACGTAAAGCCAGTCGACTGGAATATGCGGAACAAGGCAAGGACCTGATTGGCTTATATTTTGTTTGACTGGCAAAACAGAACCACCCCCAACATGAGCAGCGCTGAACAACGACTTAAGCTGTAAAAACGTGCTGGAATACATACCATTCAAGTTTTTTTTTTGTTGAATCATAGTAAATATGGCTAGATACCGACAAAACACGAGATATTTTTTCTTTAGGTTTGGTTTTCTATTATAGCAAGTGTGGTCCTTATCTCTATCAAAAAGGAAGACGCTACTATATTTATTTATGATAGCACCATGAGTCTGCCAATTTTCGATTTTTTTAATCGTTGAATACAATGACAGCGAGCTCTAGAGTACTGGTTAATGTAAGGTTTTCATTTTTTGCTCAAAGAAAACCGTAAACCAGAAAACGACACGTCAGTCACATTTTGGCGAAAATGTTGACTACTTTTCAATTTCTCAAATTTTCTTACAGAAAAGTAATCATCAAATGTTACAGCTGTTTCAGGTAACACGCGACTTCGCCGTTGCCGCCAGAGTTTGGCAGTTGGGTTTTCTGTGCTGTCCATCAATGCAATCCGTGTCCGTGTGAGCCAATCATATCCTTACTCAGTGCATTCGATTGGCTTCCCTTGCGAGACATGTCGCGACAGAAGCCAATTCACTGCACTAGGAGAAACTAGGCAAGGATATGATTGGCTCACATGGTTTGATTGACTACACAGAAAACCCGACTGCCAAAAGCTCTCGATGTTTTGAACGCGCTTGTCGCGTGTTACCTGAGGTTTGCCAACGCAACTAGCTTTCAACACGGAGTTTTGACATGAAGACAAAGGAGGCGGTGTTTTGCGTCTCATCAGAGATTGAAACCGAACTCATTGAAGATCGATAAGACATTGCGAACCCGGTAGAGCTGTCTGGAAGCTCCCTTTTATCTATTTCGGTGTACGTGGCTTTCTAAGAAGTTCTCCACTATCGATTGCGATCAAATTTTTGCGGCTTTGCGAATGAATATTAAAGTGGGAATACGACCAATTCTGAGAACTCTTTTCTGATAATCCCGACCCATAGGTCCCTATAAAGTGGTTCGATCAGAAAAATTATTATTATCGGTTTACTTATTTCTTTCTCACTCTTATTGAAGGATGAAGGCTTCAATTCGCGCGAAAAATGGCGCGATTCCCTTCTAATCGTTCAATTTCTTTTAAAATTATTTTATTCTACACTATTAATCATTTTCACATCAACCATAATGCATTATGTTTGCATGTTTTGATTAGAAGGAGACATTATGTTTCTAATTCTCTTGAGGCGAGTGTCCATTGTATTTGAATACAATAGTCGCTAGTTCGGGGGCAAACAAAGTGCATGGCGATGTGTGGAAATGGAGGATGAAATTTCACATTGAATCTCATTGTTACAGGAGCTCTTTTCAGGAACACGGTGAAGGAAAATTGTCATTTTAACAAAGGAGAAATCTTTTTTTAGAATGTTATTGAATTTTGTCTGTACAGAAAATAGTGGGTTAAAATTCTGGGGATTGAAGATCGCTTAGTATGGCACTAACCATTCAGGGAGTGGGGCTCTAGGTACCAAAATGCCACCAAATTGTTGCCATGTTAAAGGGCACTGTCACGGTTGTTTCAACAAAATATTATAAAATAAGACCAGTGATCTACAGAAACAACTCAGAATCCTATGTATACTGTTATTATGTCCTAGAAAAAGAAAGGAACTGAAACTTGCATTATATAAGCATTCTTACGTACGATTTAATAGCTTTCGCTATCAAATTTCCAAGTTTTAAAACTGTTCAGCCTGATACGAAATTAAAAATGTCATTTCACAATCCAATTCCATCCGCTCGATAGCACACGAAAATACTCCAAATTTGTACTCATCTTGTAGCTGAAAGGTTATTTACAAACCTAGACGATTATTTTGTTCATTTCTTGTGAATCTGACTGCATTTAAGCTCCCTAAATTAACCCTAAAATCGTTTAAAATGGTGACAGTGCCCCTTTATTATGACAGGTGCCCCCTGCACCCACCTCGCTTATTAGGCATTTTAGTGTAGAATATCGCTGTATATTTTTTGAGTCTGAAGTATTTTGTCGAGATTGATAACTTGGGCACGGTATTTGATAACAAGGTTGTGTGGGTTGTGTTAAGTTAAAAGAAAACATGAAAATCTCCTTAGTAACCAAGGAAAATATAAGCCAAAACATTGTGTCTCGCCCGAGACAAAATCGGCGAACGGTGTTTACATCTTGCTGCCAACCAATTCAGATCATGTGATGATTCCTTTGGATGGTTACGATTTTTTCTCACTCAGCCGAGTGTAAAACGTATCCACCCAAATAAAGGAATCATCACATGATCTGAATTGGGTGGTAACACCGTAAACGCCGTTAGCCGATTTTGTCTATTCCGGAGGTCGTGGGTTCGAATCTCTCTCGGTTTCCTTTTTTTTTTCCTCTTTCTCTGCTTCCTGGAATAACGCTCAGAAGCAGACGTGGGAGATTTCATTAGCTATATAGCATATGCATATAAGATTAATTCTTTAATTCCATTTCGTGTTTTAAAAGGTTTTATAATCGATCGAAGCAATTTGGCGAAAAACCATGAAGCGATGTCGACACTAAAAGTATTAGAAATGCAGACAGCATCAGCGAGATTGAAAACGTATCATACGTTTCTTAATATATAAGTTTCTGGAAGATTTCAACAAATTTTATCAGCAGTTTCTTCCGTAAATCAGATACATTGTCAAAAAATATCTGCATCGCTTCCCAAATGTGATGCAGTTAACTTTTTGCAAATGTCAAACTGTCGTATGGTAGACATTCCCATTAGGAAAAGCTTTTGAAGAACAGCAATTTTACGTTTCTTCTTTTTGAAAAGCACTGTCTTCGGGGTTATCATTCTGTTATCATTTATTTTGCTACGGAAGTGGGCTCATTAGATCATTTTGCATTTGCTTTTTTCGGGAAAGCAATAGCAACCATCAAAAGGCGGATCCAATAATTTCAGAAAGGGGGAGGCGGATAGTGAGAATATGGGGACCAAAAATTGCACATTTCCTTCAGCAAATACAATACATGTATGGGAAAATATCCCGAAAAAGCCCCCCTCTCGCCTCCTCCCTAAAAAATCCCCACCCCCCCATCCCGACCATTGTTTTGGGTCAGGGAATGTATAAGAGATTCCGTATGTCGGTTGACAGTTGACACAGTTAAAATTCCTACAATTTGTCACAACATAGTCTGTATGTCGGTTAGCAGATTGCCATACGTTTTTGTCACTAGTCGGCTAGATTTTACGGCTATTTGTCGCCTAGTCAGTAACCCCATCCAGACTATGTTGGGTTGTTTTCGCATACCAGCATAAAATAACTTCTCAGTACTAACAGCCGTTCCTTTATTTGCTGCAGCTCTTATTCTATCACTAGCTGGAAGCTCCACGTACGCATTTGGACCGCTGACCGCGTACGTCACCGAACGCTATGGACCCTGGCCTGTTGGTTTGACCGGGGGAATCTTCTGTAGCCTGGGGCTTCTCCTCTCCTCTTTCTGTCCAGTCGTCCCTCTGCTTTTCTTGACCTATGGATTGTGTTGGGGGATTGGGTCGTGTATGGCCCACCGTGCAAGCCTCGCTATCATGTGCAAGTATTTTGGGAAGTATTTACTTGTGACCAACCTGACGTGGATTGGATGTGCGCTCGCTACGTTTGCATTTAGCCCCATGTTGCAGGTACGCTAATGGAGCTGGGTTAGCAGAGAGTCCTTTACTAAAGTAGTCTCCCTCGCAGCCCGTTCTTTGCTTCCCTCCCCACGAACGGCATCTGCTCACATTCGAATCACATTTCTTTCCCTTTGTTCTGAATCATCCAAGACAAATTAGTCACTTTCGAGACATTTCCAAGGCAACCAGACAAAACAGAAAGATGCCAGCCAAAGAAAAGCCCCTACTGCCCACGTGGGGTGCGTATCGCATCGTTAGAATGAAACCGTTAGAACTTAAAAATGTAAACACACCCGCAATCACGTTCAAAGCCTATTGGAAATTGACTTTCAGTTAATCTAACAGTAGCTTCAGTTTCTATGTTTCGATTTACATGATTTGACAGGAAATATTTCGGCTTGAATCGATTAATGAATTTGAGTATCGACGTCATAGTTTAAGACAAGACCTCTGATTGGATGACTCGGACTGGCGGGGAAAAGTTCCGATATATGGAACCTCGAATGTGATTGGCTGGTAGGCTAGAAAGAAATGTGGTTCGAATGTGAGCAGCCGTTCGTGGGGAGGAAAGCGTTGCGTGACCTACACAAAGAACGGGCTGCGAGGGAGACTATTACTAAAGCCCTTACATGGAGAAGCTTGGCTCCGGTAGAAAAACAATTGTAAAAGTATGCCAGGGCTCACACGGTCCTACAGGAAAGACCTGACATTCTGGCATTGTTCTCAAAAAGTCCTGGAATTAAATATATATGATTAAGGCCATTGAAAAGCCACTGGATTTTAGGATGATCAGATTCTTGACTTAATTCAATTTCAAATGTCTAAATATGTTAAGTATGTTCTATTGATTCAACACTCATTATCATTTTTGGCAGTTTTTCAGTAATAAATCTCGTTGCGTTCTCTTGCGCTTGTGCTTGCGTCTTGTAAATCAGATGTTGAATTTTTGTTTAGGCTTGTGTCGCTATGATTTAGATTTGCCTTGAGCTAAGCGTCCTGCGCTTGCGTTCATATGTGAACCAACCAGTTCATTTAATACCCCCTTTCAATTCGCAGGATTTATTCTCGAACTACAGTGTCGCAATAACATTCCGTTTTCTGGCCGGTGTGGAAAGCCTGCTCATTCTCTTCGCTTTTCTCTTCATTCCATTCACCCGCGAGAATACGTACAAGGAGCATGCGCAAAGAAGACACCGCGCCGCTGACAACGTAGAGGAAGAGGATCGCGTGTTCAGTTTTGACGTGTTCGCCAACCGGAAATTCTTGTTATGGGTCATTGCCGTGTGCTTTATGATGTTGATTACCTTGGTGCCGCTTGTACACATGGTGAGTTGAATTAGGCATGCGTCAGTGGCTGTCACCAGAGCCTTCCTATCCACGTAACCAGAGTTCCCGGCTCGTCACCTCACGGGGGAGGCTGTCACCAGTGGCTGTCACCAGAGCCTTCCTATCCACGTAACCAGAGTTCCCGGCTCGTCACCTCACGAGGGAGGCTATGGTGGCGGCCAGTTGAGCACCTTCGATGATTGGCTGATTTTGAACGTTGGAGCATGCGCAGAAAGTTGTTTCTCTTAACGGCTCAGTATATTGTCGTACCCAGAGCTCCCCGGCTCGTCTGCTCGTAGCACGGGTAGGCTCTGGAGACATCATTTGAAAGCTTTCGCTGATTGGCTAGTTTTGAACGTTGGGGCATGCGCAGAAAGGTGTTTCTCAACGGCTCTGTATCAAATCTCGCGCATGCGTGGATGGCTGTCACAAGAGTCTCTCCCGCGAGGTGACGAGTCCGGGAGCTCTTGGTACGCGGGAGAGACTCCATCGACGCATGTGCGAGATTTGATACAGAGCCGTTGAGAGAATCGACTTTCTGCGCATGCCCCAACGTTCAAAATACGTCGAGCAGACGGGCCAGAACGTGCCAGTCCTGAAGCCGAGTTTGTTGCGCCCTCATACCAGTCCTGAGAAAACGGTTTATTGTCATTTTCCTCCAACCGTTTCAGATCCAAGTCGCGAAAGATCTGGCCATCGATCCCGTCAACACCGCTATGCTGGTAAGCTACTTGGCCATCGGGTCCAGTACCGGACGTCTGTTCTTCGGACGCCTTCTTACGTCCGTACATGGCCACCAACGTGTCAGAGTCGTCCAATCTGGCCTTTTCTTCGTTGGGATCTTCACTTTAATTCTTCCTTTCGTGATGCAGGATTTCTGCTTGGCGCTCTACGTGCTAGTGTTCGGATTCTTCGAGGGCTGCTTTGCGACGCTAATGCCTGCGATTACAATTGACGTTGTTGGGGCCGAGCTTGTTCCATCCGCCCTAAGCTGGCTCTGCACAATAGCCGCATTCCCTGAAGCTGTTGGACCTCTTATAGCTGGTTGGGTGCACGATAGAACTGGGAGTTACCAACTTGGGTTTTATTTCTTTGGAGGGACATTGTTTTTGGCAGTGGTCCTCATGACGTTGATGCAATTTGTCGCAGCGCCACCACGAGAACGGGAGGTCAGTTTTACTAATTTCTCGGGCGAGGTGTCCGTTCCATTAGAATGTGTGACAACCAATGATCATTTGAGGGTCCCGACAGCTGAGGCATTGAATGAGAACGACATTACGATAGCACAGAATCAAACTACAGGTGTGTGAGGAACTGATATAAGAAAAGAACTGGTACAGATAAGAACTGGTATAAGCAAAGCATAAGAAGATTAGACTCTCCAAGAGGTGTATACTTAGAGATTGGCCACACAAGATGTCTACAGGAAGGGAAAGGACAGCACAGGAATGTCTAGAGTATGTTTATCTCTCTCACGTCTCATGACCAGTCTTAGCAATCAGAACGGCTTGGGTTTGAGCTCTGTTCACGCCGTGCTAGGTTTGCTGAAAGGAGGCAAGGAAGTGACGCAGTCCAAGGGGGCTCGTCACGTGGGTCAAGGCAGTACCCGCCTCATAGCCAAATGCCTGACATCACGCGCCCTCCAACCTGCTGTGTGTTAACAGACAAATGCCTCTACTCCCTGTATAATCTAAAGTATAAAAAAATGGTTGTTTTTAAAGTGTCAGTGAAACGGCCTCAATGCATATTTAACATCGCTGACACAAAATTGTTACCAGAGCGCAAGATCTAAGGGAATCAAGAGATAGAAATGACTTTCTTCAGTGAAATGGGCCCAATGTCGAGCTAAGGGAATGCCACTTTCTCGTTAAAATAGACATTGTTGGTCACACAAACTGGGTGCAGGAAGTGGCTATCCAAGTTTCAAGAGAATAAAAAGCACAGACATATATTTAATACATCAGTCAAGTGGACCCAAACCGAGCTGTGGGGAACGCCACTTTCTAGTAAAAGTGAAAATACAGGAACGTCCTCAAAATGCCACGACCGGAAAACAACAACAACAATGAACTTCGTAATTGAAGTAGAAACTTGCCTGGACTGCAATAGTGGGAAAGAGAGTTGGGTCTCATCATAGTTAATAAAGGGACTACTAACTATGGTCTTATAGGACCCAAAACAAAACTTGAACAGTATTGCATCAAAATTGTTTTACATGTCTTCATCAAAGTAACCGTGCAAATTCCGATAGACAATCGTTGTACATTTAGAAATTTGTTAAGCGAAACTATATAACAAAATGCTATCCAGTGTAAGCAGGTCGATGTCTACATGAGAGGCCAAAAAGCCATACTATAGGCACAGATGTACCGCATCTTCCTTTATTCACAGTTATAATAAATTACACTTATTTTTCTTTTTACATTGGTATAAATACCCCGATTAACGTTAAGAATAATATCCTTAGTCATTAGCTTGTATGGTTAATCCCGCATGGATCTGTATCTTTGCCTTTTCGCGTCCATTATGTCTGAAATAAATTAAGGAATTTTCCGGTTAGCATAGCTAGCCTGCATATTCGACAACACGATCTTAGGTATATAGCGCTGTTCACTGTTTATCAACATTGTCATTCTAGTGCTAATGTGCCAACTGTAGATTGAATAGCGCCCTTTGTTCTTTGAACCAATCGATCTCTGGTTGGCACATTAATAACAATTGATGGCGTCAGTGTGAACAGCACTATAGCATTATTCACTGTTTATCAACATTGCCATTCTAATGCTAACGTGCCAACCGTTGATTGAATAGCCTGTGAACCAATTGATATCTGCCTGTTACCCATTAATAACAATGGATGACGTCAGCGTGAACAGTGCTATTCTAGGTGTATTCGATAAACGAGAAGCCAATTAAAATTTTTAAAAGCCTGTTGCTGAATGGTTCCCAGTGAGCCAATCAGAGGGCAAGGGAAAACCGCTATCAATTATTGAACACGTGTCTGGTTTCTTTGTAAGCCAAGCACAATGAAAATCTCACGATGATCACTTTGTAATATAAGCCTAGTTCAAAATATTATTGGTTCATAGAACTGAGCGAGCATTGAGTTGCAAAATAAACGCACATGCACTTATTTTCGACAAAACTCTTGCTGTCAATTTTTTCCTGTGATTGTAACAGACGCAACAACCTTCGCGTCTCGACATGCATCTTTGGCTCACTTTGTCTCGTGCCGTGCTTCTTTCTGTTCATGTCACGCAATGACATCGACTGTGCACTTATTATAGTACAGACGAACGGGAAAATGAGATCCATTTGTTCGGTCTTATAATGTTAAGGAAGAATCCACTAGCCAAGGCCGTAGCTAGAAATTTTTGACTGGGGGGGGGGGGGGGGATTTTTGACTTGGGGGGTAACAAACTGTTCTAGTAACTCGTCAACTTACCGAATCAAACTTATACGCGTACACGGTCTCCCCCCCGCCCGTGCCTTGGTAACAATTTTACGGGGGGGGGGGGGGGGGGGGGTAATAAACTGTCCTAGTAACTCGTCAACTTACCGAATCAAACTTATACGCGTACACGGTCTCCCCCCCGCCCGTGCCTTGGTAACAATTTTACGGGGGGGGGGGGGGGGGGGCGGTAATAAACTGTCCTAGTAACTCGTCAACTTACCGAATCAAACTTATACGCGTACACGGTCTCCCCCCCGCCCGTGCCTTGGTAACAATTTTACGGGGGGGGGGGGGGGGGGGGGGGGGGGGTAATAAACTGTCCTAGTAACTCGTCAACTTACCGAATCAAACTTATACGCGTACACGGATAAATAATATTGCAAAAAGGCAAGCTCAGGAATTGGCATTATACGACGTCTAAAACCAATCCTACCAAAGAGCTCTCTGGAAACTCTATACAGGGGCCTTGTACAACCACATTTTGACTACTGCTCGCCCCTTTGGGACGTTTGCGGGAAGGGCCTTAGGGACAAACTGCAAAGTTTTCAATCTCGGGCTGCACGTCTTATCACTGGGGCTAATTATACGATTCGCTCGAAAGACATACTTGAGGGGTTGGGTGGCAATCCTTAGAATCAAGACGAAAAAAAGCAAAATTGATCATAATATATAAAGCGTTGCAGGGTCATGCACCAACTCACCTGAAATCAAGACTCGTAAGAGTAAGTGATTGCGATAAAAAATATTCATGCGAAATATTGATACAGACCTAGCACTTCCAAAGCCAAGCACAAATTTTCTGAAATCCAGCTTCTCCTATAATGGCGCCATGTTATGGAATTCCCTTTCAAAGAGGCCAAAATGGCTAAATCGTTATCTGCTTTTAAACGTCTGATAAATAGGGATGTCGCTGCTGGGCTATGCTAGGTAAAAATTTGCAAACCATATTTATATATTCATATTTAGTCACACGCCCACATGGAAATCAGCGTCTGTTTTGGTTTTTAACTCTTGTAAATAGACAGTTGTTGTGGCCAGCGTGCCTAAATAAAGATGTATGTATGTATGTATATGTATGTATGGGGGGGGGGGGGGGGGGGGGGTAATAAACTGTCCTAGTAACTCGTCAACTTACCGAATCAAACTTATACGCGTACACGGTCTCCCCCCCGCCCGTGCCTTGGTAACAATTTACGGGGGGGGGGGGGGGGGGGGGGGGGGGGGGGGGTAATAAACTGTCCTAGTAACTTGTCAACTTACCGAATCAAACTTATACGCGTACACGGTCTCCCCCCCGCCGTGCCTTGGTAACAATTTTACAGGGGGGGGGGGGGGGGGGGTTATAAACTGTCCTAGTAACTCGTCAACTTACCGAATCAAACTTATACGCGTACACGGTCTCCCCCCCGCCCGTGCCTTGGTAACAATTTTACGGGGGGGGGGGGGGGGGGGGTAATAAAACTGTCCTAGTAACTTGTCAACTTACCGAATCAAACTTATACGCGTACACGGTCTCCCCCCGCCCGTGCCTTGGTAACAATTTTACGGGGGGGGGGGGGGGGTTAAAACTGTCCTAGTAACTCGTCAACTTACCGAATCAAACTTATACGCGTACACGGTCTCCCCCCGCCGTGCCTTGGTAACAATTCGACGCGGCTCCCTGAACGTCATAGGTGGTATGAGCTTGCGGCCCCGACCTACATTCGCCGTAGTATTCGATGCCAAATACCGTATACGCCGAGTTTGCTTTGACGTATTTGGCACACTCTATGACAGTCAGAGTCATGTTTGACCATACGATGTCATCCCGTAAGTTTACGAGTGTTTCACTGAATGGTCCTCCATTGTTGTTATAGCAACCAAGGGCGTGGTAGCTCCACGGCGGAGGTGCTGTGGAAAAATCAAAAAGATAACTGCCGTTAACTCGAACATATCTATACTATTATCATCGAGTTGCCTGCGCAAACGTTTCTCATTGGCTAAATCAGGCTGTCCGAGGGCAACACTGAAATGGCTTCCCAGACCACAGCTTTGTGCCTCAATCACGTACATTACGAGGATTTTCAAAATGCAAAACATGGATTCTCTTTCTTTCGAAAGCTCTAGAATTTTAAACCTTTTACTAGACAAATAAAGTGTAGAAACTAAATTGTTGTCTTCAGCTAAACAATTGCCACCCTTCTCTAAAAACTGAATATGAAGACTACATGGGGGACTCCAAATTTTTTGGTTGGGATGATCGTCAGGAATTTTCAGTTTCGCCCCTAAAAGATACCAAAAGGGGCGTGACTCAAATAATTTTTTACCCTAAAAGATACCCATCAAGAAATTTCTGTCTTAAATTAAATGCTGCCTTTAATGTTGTCATCAAATACTCTCTCTCTTCTTACAAGGTTTGCCGCTGTAATAGAGCCCTAAATGATACCTATCTTCAAATCTTTTGCAGATCAAGGTTACCCCTAAAGCTAAAAGACACCAAAACGCGTGATTTTAACCCCTAAAACATACGACTATCATCCCCGACGAGTCCCCCCTCGAATTATTTTACAAAAATAAATTGCTGATTCATACCTTGGGCACGATATTTCATAACAGGTTGTGTGATGTGTGGTTTGGTATTTTCACGTGAATCACCCTGTCTCGTGTTTGATATATTACTTACTAGGAGAAGGTGATTGGTTACAAGCTTGGTAGTGTGTGGTTTAGGTCAAGGTATTGATAACTTGGGCAAGGGATATTGACAACAAGGTTGTGTAGTGTGTGGTTTGATATTTTCACATGACTCACCCTGTCTCGTGTTTATATTACTTACTAGGACAAGGTGATTGGTTACAAGCTTGTGTAGTGTGGTTTAGGGCAAGGTATTAATAACTTGGGCACGGTATTTGATAACAAGGTTGTGTGATGTGTGGTTTGATATTTTCACATGAATCACCCTGTCTCGTGTTTATATTACTTACTAGGACAAGGTGATTGGTTACAAGCTTGTGTAGTGTGGTTTAGGGCAAGGTATTAATAACTTGGGCACGGTATTTGATAACAAGGTTGTGTGATGTGTGGTTTGATATTTTCACATGAATCACCCTGTCTCGTGTTTATATTACTTACTAGGACAAGGTGATTGGTTACAAGCTTGTGTAGTGTGGTTTAGGGCAAGGTATTAATAACTTGGGCACGGTATTTGATAACAAGGTTGTGTGATGTGTGGTTTGATATTTTCACATGAATCACCCTGTCTCGTGTTTATATTACTTACTAGGACAAGGTGATTGGTTACAAGCTTGTGTAGTGTGGTTTAGGGCAAGGTATTAATAACTTGGGCACGGTATTTGATAACAAGGTTGTGTGATGTGTGGTTTGATATTTTCACATGAATCACCCTGTCTCGTGTTTATATTACTTACTAGGACAAGGTGATTGGTTACAAGCTTGTGTAGTGTGGTTTAGGGCAAGGTATTAATAACTTGGGCACGGTATTTGATAACAAGGTTGTGCGATGCGTGGTTTGGTATTTTCACATGAATCACCCTGTCTCGTGTTTGATATTACTTCCTAGGATAAGGTGATTGGTTACAAGCTTGTGTAGTGTGGTTTAGGTCAAGGTATTGTTGGTATTTTCACATGAATCACCCTGTCTCGTGTTTGATCTATTACTTACTAGGACAAGGTGATTGGTTACAAGCTTGTGTAGTGTCCGGTTTAGTCAAGTGGTGGCACATAAGATTGTGAACTGCGACACTGTCGCCCTTGCGATCCGTGCGGGTGCACGTTAGTGGTCGTGTTTGCTGGCCGCCCCCGCAGGATGCTGAACACTGAAACAAGAGAAAAAGAAGGCTTGTTACTGAATGCAAATGAATGTTTGAGTCCGAATCCGTAAGTTCAATTGCGCTAGGTCTCAACTGCGCCAATGGAAGCCAAGCGGTCATAAGCACAAACACTGATAACACTGAGGGTGTGGTTCTTTAACGTCATCCCTGAAACTGAGTAGAGTAGAATGACGAGAAGGGACCTCGGTTTGGCTGCGCACTGTAAGCCAATCAGAATCGATGAAGTTGTGAGGAGGCTTACATTTGACTTATCAGCATTGTGATTTATCGTACTGAAAAAAACTGCGTAAAAATCAATTTTAATATACATTTCAACAAGCATAAAACTACGAGTATTTATTTCCAGTTTCAGCCTTTTTGCGATGACTATTGAATGACTAATCGACTCCACAACAATAAAAAATTCACTGGGGCAAATCGGAGAATGTTAATATGTCCATGTCACAAGGAATTCAAGCCGTACATCTCTTCGCAAACAAATCTTGAGCTGAGCCCTCAGTGAAGCTGCTGACCTGCTGTTATTTCGCATGCGCAGTAAGACAAAATAACCCCCTCCCCACAGTCAAACTCTGAAATTGAGATTCTGTTGGAAATGTGCCGAGGCAGACAACGGAGTTTTATAATTATATTTTAGCTGATCGGAGACACGAGGAAAGCTGAAAACTTCAACTAATCTTGATCAGCAACTGACCTTTGCATCTAGCACAATTATGACGCTTTGTATTCTCCCGGGGTCGCGTTTTAACTCACTGAATATTCCTGAGATGTTTTCGCAAGATGACGCCATGGGATTCGAGAGAGGAAATTTGACGTCTCATTCCTCGAAAACTGAACCTAGTACCACGCTCGAACTTTCGTATACCTTCAATTACCCTAAGAGGATTCAAGAAAAGTGGAAAGTCTTTTGGAATTTGTGTCAAAGTTCTTTAACTTATTTATTTTCTTCGAGCGGTCGTTTCTGAAGAAATTCCTGTGTGAAATCATTCATTCGGTGTTCTTCGCTGATCGGAGGCCCGTCGAAAGCAGTAGAAAGTCGCATGGAATGCTGCGAGGTGTGGAAGATAGGAATTAGCCAAGAAAAAGCACCACGGAAGTGTATTCTGCAGAAATTCTTGTTTAGTGCTTGCCATCTTGAAATTGACAATGTTGTAGCAATAATTATTCAGGTCAAAATTAAATACTTTTTTGTGGAAAAACTGAACCTAGTACCATGACGAGAGTCGGCACAGACATTCTACCATTTACACTCGTTCGTATTGCCGTGGAGTTGTTCTTGGAATTTGTGTCCAACATACTGAAAATAATTATTTCATTGATACGAGTATTCTTCCTTCGGTGTTGCAATGTCATTTGCAAGAACACTCGAAAACAAGTAATTCAGAGATCTTCGCGGATCCGAGGCTCGATTGAAAGCAGTTGGAAGTCACATGGAATGCCTTGGAGCATTGGAGATGTGAAAGATTTGAATTATTCAAGAAAAAGAATATCGAGATTTCAAGTGTATTCTTCCCTTGCCATCCTGAAATTGACAATGTTGTAGCAAAAATTATTCAGGTCAAAATTAAATACTTTTTTGTGGAAAAACTGAACCTAGTACCATGACGAGAGTCGGCACATACATTCTACCGTCTACATTCATTCGTATCGACGTGGAGTGGTTCTTGGAATTTGTGTCCAACATACTGAAAAAAAATTCATTCAAATAAGTATTCTTCCTACTACAGTGCAGCAATGTCATTTGCAATTACACTCCAAAAAAATCATTCAGAGATCTTCGTTGATCCGTGACTCGATTTAACAGATTTAAAGCAGTGGAAACTGAAAAGTCGTCTTGAATAGAATGCTACGAGGACTTTGACGCATTGGAGATATGAAACATTTGAATTTTTCAAGGAAAAGCATATCGAGATTTCAAGTATTCTTCGCTTGCCAACTTGAAATTAACAATGCATTGCAAGTAATTATTCAGGTGAAAGTTAAATATTTTGTTGTGGAAAAACTGCACGAAGTACCATGACGAGAGTCAGCACAGACATTCTGCTATCCACATTCGTTCGTATCGTCGTAGAGTTGTTCTTGGAATTTATGTCCAACATACTGAATATGAACGAGAAACATCAATAGAAGTATATGACCGGAAATGGCTAGAGTCTAATTAGTAGCAATTGCTTTTCGAGTTAGGTTCCTAGTATAGCCAGCGCCATAGCGAAGCAGATTCAGGGAAGATTATAACATAAAAACATAGCACTATAAAAACATAGCACTGATGTAAACGGATTGATTTGCAATAAAAATGTTTCATAGCTGGATGGCTTGCGAAGTTATTGTCACCAGCGGTGATGAAGTCATTGCCTGGAGTGCTGGCACTTGAAAGGTTCAAAGTATTCTCAACTCCCTATTTGTGTGTTTCCTGACATTACGTAAGCCGCATTTCAGTTGATTAGCTTAGAAAAATCCAAGAAATCGTCTCTAGTCTTGGCCGCAATAAATTTGTACAAGCGCAGTTTGCACCAAGCGTAATTATAACCATATTATCCGCTCTATCACAAAAACATTCAGAAACTTCTAGCTATAAAGAGTGCGCACATCAGAAAATCGCGGACTTTCTGAAAACATACACAATATTTTCTTTTATATTAATACAAATCAAGAGAAAATAAATCATTTTCTCTTGTTCAAATATGCTATTATCGCTTCGGAATCATTCACTCGATGTGTTATCTGAATCGTAAACACTATTCGAATTCTCGCTTCGCATCGAAAAGATCACGCAATTTGGAATTTGACTGTAGCTTTTACACAAGTCAGCTGTACATATTGATTTTACAGTGTGGGCTCATGAATAAATTCCAGCGCGCGCATATATTTAGGCAGGATACGAGTCCGCACAAGTTTTGCTCGTTTCGATTAGATTTCCGCTCGAATTCCTTGTGATGTATTCATTGTAATGCGAAGTTTTGTGTTTCTCGCCAAGTAACGTTCGTCGGAAATCGAATGCTCATTTTTCTAGACCAAGATTATACACACTTGAAGAGCACGAAATAAGCTAGTAGTGAGATAACACGATCTTACCGCTGTCCAGCTACCAAGAGTCCAATTCGGCAGACAAGCAGTCTCGCCGCATGCGCGTGAGGTTTCGCCGGTCGGTTTGTCCCCGGTGCAAGACGAATCTGCTACGACTTCGTAATGATGGCCTGGAGAGATTTCTTGTCGGCAGACGATCAATCGGTTTTGTGTCCCGTTCCCGCAGCTCACTGAGCATGGCCCCCACTCAGAGTACCAGCTGCGCATGCGTTGGAAAAGAACGGAGGATTACATTCTTCATTCTTGAACCCAAGAGCTCCCCGGCTCGTCACCTCGCGGGGGAGGCTCTGGTGACAGCCATTGACGCATGCGCAAGTTTTTTCGCCCTCAATTTGATGTCCCCAGAGCCTCCCCCCACGAGCATAAAACCGGGGAGCCCTGAAAATGTACATTCTTGTACCCAGAGCTCTCTAACCTCTCACGTGGCATTGCGCGCATGCGTTGGTTTTTTACGAAGCATGCGCAGAATATCTGGCTGGTTTGACATGAATGGTTCATAGTTCCGATCAAACAATGAAGTCATTTCACGCTATCTAGAGAAACCAGTCAGAGTTGGAAAGATTCTCCCACGGGAACTGATCGTGTCCCACAAACAGTATTTCAGGACTTTCGGTCCGATTTGCAGCACTTTTTTTTGCCTTTTATGTCAGTATCAACTGAGATGATCCGAAGATAGAGATATGTGGTAAACCTAAGCGGGATCGGAATATTTTTGGACTTTTTTAAAGGGGCACTCGCACGCTTAATTTTTGTACGACCTGTAAAAAAATAAGTCCAATTCTAATCGCCAAAAATACATGTAAGTTCACCGGGAATAACCAAAATAACAGTCCAGGTTTGTTAAATGATGTTTTAACTGTTAAATCAATACAAATCTATAGTGTTTTTATCTATTATCAAGACGATGGAATTGGATTGCGATTTGAATTAATTGCTTGTCAGGCAAGCGTGCTAGTGCCCCTTTAAGAAAAACCCTGGTTGACATAACAACAGTAACTATCGCTTTGAATGACAGGTCGGAACTATGAATTGGGCTGCTCAACCGGTTGGGGCGGAGCGGAACTTAACCACTGGTTACGTCCCTCCCGCTTTGGCAGCGCGAAATTCAAAATGGCCAACTATCATAATATGAAGCGAAGGACTAGAACCGAATTTTTGTAAATGGTCCAGTCATTTCCGATCGGTTTGTCCCATCCGGGGCGAAAAAAATAACTTCAAAAGCTTGCTTGTTCCAACCGGTTTGCTCCGAAAATTGCCTGCACGATTTGCGTACCGAAATTCCCGGTTAGGACAACTAAATGGAAAGCGTCCCAAAAGGCGAGAATCAAATATGAAGAACTAAGGTACTTCATATATAATACCCTTGTTATACGGCTCCATATCTGCACTCAAGTTTGACCTTATATGATTAAATGACGTCAGAGTCGTATAATAAACAGTGGTACACATGGTAATATCATATATGATGTAAGCTAGGAGTGCCCGTCATCTTGCCGCTGGCCTAAAGATGACGGGCTCTGGGACGAGAATGTGACGTACCTCGGGGAGCACGCTTGCGTATTACAAGCCTGTGAAACCGCTGGTTTACTGTGTGAGGCGCAGAGACTGTGGGCGACATTCGACTCATCATCTTTACGTTGACAGTGCAGCATTCGTTTTTGCACACCTGAAACAAAAATCGCTACGTCACTTCCGGCGAGCCAACAATTAAAAAGGCTTCATTAAATCCTCTAATATTGAATAAATCTTTCCCGCAAATTCAAGACTATGGCGGATGAACGTATGGTGCACGTGCGAGCTCTAGCCCATCTATATGTTCAAATTTAATTTATTCAAGCATGACGCAATATTCACATTTTCTTGAGTACTTCTTGCTCATGCTAGGGGGCTTACTCGTTTTAAATACAATTATATTTTATATTATTATGACGACGGAACCATTCTCGAACCAAAGCTCGTCGCCTCACTCTGGAGAGGCTCTGGTGACATCCATTGATGGCCTTCGCTGATTGGCTGAAATGGCACGCATGTGTACATAAAAAAGTAGCTGTCGCTTTATAAAAACGTATCTGACAAAATAACACTGGCATTCGTTTCCTAGTCGCCTTTTTATTCTATCGACTTGAATGCTCTAAGTGATGCGAGGCATAAACCACGATTTTCGTTTGAGCATGCGTCAGTGGCTGTCACCAGAGCCTCCCCGCGATGTGACGAACCGGGGAGCTCTGGGTATGAGAATGGTACGGAACAGAAAAAGAAATATATGTTATTTACTGGCTGGGAGGTCCGTATAGGGAAAAACTGTGACCGATGGCTGGAATATGTTGACCGAGGCCGGAGGCCGAGGTCAACATTTTCCAGGCCGAGGTCACAGTTTCTCCCTATACGGACCGACCTAAAGCCGGTAAATAACTTATTTATTTTTTTCCAACTCAAAAATTTCATTTTTTCGATGAAAACAAGCGCGCGAAAATGGTTACCGTGACCTAGGTCAGAGATGGGAAAATATTGCCCCCGCGCGCGCGCTCTAAGAACCAATCAGAATGCAGAATTCGTTACCGTGCCCTCGAGGAAAAAAATAAGCAGATTTACTTACCTCCTGCGCATGTCTTGGAACACGTCCCCCAGGTGGTAGTGGCCCACTGCACTTCATTTGCCGAGGGGAGTGGGCTGGAACTAGCTTCAAAGAGCTGGTAATCGACACCTTTGTTCTGATTGTACGTATGACGGATGAACTGTGGGCAAAAGTTTTAAAGGCTTAGGGACGGGTCATTATTTACAGCAGAGAGGGGGGTGGAGGAGAACTACGCAAAGAGACCCCATTTTGTAAGCGTTCAGATTTTTCAGGGCCCCCTTCCAACGAAAAAAGGTATTGAAAAGGGCTATGCTAGTGATTGAATCGTGGCGGGGGGGCGAAATAAGATACAAAGCCATTATAACTTAGAGCACTAGTGATAGGTGCAGGAGTAGAAAGGTATAGTTGTCGTAGGGGGTACCTGGGGGTCATGTTTCAGGCTTGTAAAATGGCTAGAAATGCAGTTTTTTTTCTCAGTGAGTGATATCATATTATGGTTTGAATGCCTACTTGCGCTCGTTCTTGATACTTAATTAAGGGCCCCAAATTTCTCCTTCCCTCCCTCCTTTGGCAAAGTGCATAAAGAAGGTACTAACCACGAGCGTCAAGGCTTCTGTTGTAGGTCCCGGAATGTAGATCTTGTCTGATTCGTCTTCCGCTTCATTGTAATAGTAGATGGTGGTACCTGCTACGTTAGCACTAGTTGTCCAAGTAACAGGATAGTACGCATATTCTCCATTGCTTTTTTTGATCCCTAAAATTGGAAATAGAATTGGTTATTTTGTTATGCACCGTGAGGCTATTGGTCACTGGTAATATAAAGGAGGCTGGCATTTTTATTATAATATATTTTTTGCAGAAATTGCCATCGTTTTTTACCAAATCCGCGGGCTGTCTGTGCTTTTTGAATCTCGAGCCAGGCCCTTTGACCGAGAAAAAGGATAGAATAGAATGACCTTTAGTGCGTATTTCAGATGACTGTCGAAAATACATCAGAGTTGCGTTTTCTACACGTTTCTATTGATTGAGGTCTTTGGTCCTTGTTTTATAGTCAGACAATCAGAATGCGAAGCTCACGACTAAACGCAAGTCGTAAATGGGTTTCGTCTCTGATTGGTTGGTTGTTGAATGGGTTTCGTTTCTGATTGGTTGGTTGTTGAATAGGTTTCGTTTCTGATTGGTTGGTTGTTGAATGGGTTTCGTTTCTGATTGGTTGGTTGTTGAATGGGTTTCGTTTCTGTTTTGGTTGGTTGTTGAATGGGTTTCGTCTCTGATTGGTTGGTTGTTGAATGGGTTTCGTTTCTGATTGGTTGGTTGTTGAATAGGTTTCGTTTCTGATTGGTTGGTTGTTGAATGGGTTTCGTTTCTGATTGGTTGGTTGTTGAATGGGTTTCGTTTCTGATTGGTTGGTTGTTGAATGGGTTTCGTTTCTGATTGGTTGGTTGTTGAATGGATTTCGTCTCTGATTGGCTAAGTGTATTTACATTGCGTTTAGTTTTCGACACTCGTCGACGCTATAAAATAGCTAGTTTACAGTATAGTCACAAGATATATAGTAACCTAAGATATCAGTGCCGTAGCTAGCGGGGGGCTACGGCCTTGGATATGAGGAAAAATACATTACAGACTTTCCAAATAAGGGTATTTCCTTAAAAGAATGTTTTGCAACGTCGGCAAATCGACAGTTTTGGGCGAAATGTTCTTGATATGTATTATGTGTAATCACCTATAACATCCCAGCCAGTGTTATTATTCTGTGCCATAATCTTTGTCGAACCAACCGGTATGCTGTGAATCGGACAAGCATTTGATGGACCTAATCAAGAGAAGAAATATATCCGGTTAGCGGGTCGTATCTTCGTGGCCTCGGTTGAGTCAATAGACCTTTTTCCAAAATGGCCGCCGCAAATTCACATGTCTTAAAATTAAACTGACTGAAAATCAGACACTGACACTAGAAAGAGCATAATCACATTAGTAATCCTTCAAATTTTCGTTATGCCAAATGCCATGTCGGCTGAGAAAGCAGAGTCTGAAAATTGAAATTTTTACAGAGATTTGTATGACTGGGGGTATGACGCATACCCCCAGTCATACAAACATCTGTAAATTTTCAAATTTTCAACTTTCGTTTTCTCGGAAGATATTGGATATGATGCAGCGAAATTTTGTAGTTTTACTAAAGTGATGATGTGTGTTCTAGTGCTGGTGTTCATTTTTAACAAAAATCGATTTAATTTTCGGCGGCCATTTTGGAAAAAGGTCAATTCTCACCTACGGATGCGAGACCTGGGCATTAACAGTTCGGGATGAGCCTAGACGGAACGGATGCTACACGCGCATGCTCGAAAAGTGCATAACGTCACCTGGCAGGATCGGATCCCTAATGAGGTGCTTTACGGAGTTCTTCCACCGTCAAAGATTCGTTCAAGAAAATTGCGTCTAGCGGGACACTGCGCCGTCACGATGATGCAGCAGCATCTTAAACGCGATACTGGCCTGCAATGCGCGGCCGAAATAAGAACGTTGCATGATGGTCCACAGACCCTCTTGGCAAGCTGTTATTATTTGTCCCCGAGGTGACTCGACCTGATGATGATGATTTCATAGATCTTTCCTTCCCATAGTTTGTTTCATTTTTCATTTATTTTTCCAATAATTTGAACTTATATTGATTACAATGGGAAAGACATATATAGAGGATATTACACGATGGCGCGAAGATATGAGTTTTATTTTCGAGTGGCAAGAACAATATTATTGTCTATATCATAAATGTTATTTACTGGCTGGGAGGTCCGGATCGTGAAATGCCGTGACCGAGGTCTTGAAAATACTGACCGAGACCGGAGTTCGAGGTCAGTATTTTCAAGGCCGAGGTCACGATCTGGACCGACCCCAAGCCGGTAAATATAATATTTCTATTTTTTTGCTTTTTCTTCCCATAGTTTGTTTCATTTTTCATTTCATTTTTCCAATAATTTGAACTTATATTGATTACAATGGGAAAAGACATATATAGAGGATATTACACGATGGCGCGAAGATATGAGTTTTATTTTCGAGTGGCAAGAACAATATTATTGTCTATATAATAAATGTTATTTACTGGCTGGGAGGTCCGGATCGTGAAATGCCGTGACCGGGGTCTTGAAAATACTGACAGAGACCGGAGTTCGAGATCAGTATTCTCAAGGCCGAGGTCACGGTATTTTACGATCTGGACCGACCCCAAGCAGGTAAATAATATATTTATTTTTTTTGCTTTCACTGAAACAGCATAAAACTCCACAGCAATTGGCGCGCGTGTGATTCATCCGGACCCTGGGTCCGGATCGTAGAATTCCGGACCGCTCGCGAGCCAATCAGAGCGCGTGATTTGATGGATACCGGACCGCTGAAAAAGTGAAAGTTTGTAACAAGACAAAACACTACGCACGTACCCATTCCATTGCAATATTCGGTGTAGCCACTCCTGACCAGGCTACACGATGTCGAGTCTCCATTACAAACATGACAACGATCGAACATAATCCCTGACTCGATGCTGCCATCACAAGCTTGTGTCTGTTGTGTAAACAGTAAGACAGAAATGTTGTTATATACGACTGTGACGTCATCAAAATTGAGTACATATGTGAAGCCGTATTACACGCCAAAAGCCGAAGCCGTGACAGTTTTATGCGCGCACATTCAAATGGCTTCCCGATCGTGTGTTCTTAAATAGAGCGGATTTCACATGACTGTCGTGAAACAATTGCAATTGAGCAATCACTAGCCAATCAGAATCGAGGGAAATCACGACTTGCTCCTAAATGGCTTTTTTCTTAGCCAATTGCAAGCCGAACCAATTACTAAGTAATTACACAATTGTATTTACTACAGAATTTGATTGGCTGAGAAAAACGAGTAGCCAATGAGAACGCAAAGCAATCGCAATTACATAACAAGTCTTGACAGTCATGTGAAATCCGCTCTAACTCATTCTATAGATATTTTTTATGTAAAGTAATACTGCCGGACATTTGACTTATTGCTCTCATTTTAATTCGCCCCGTGGCTCAGCAAATTGTAGAATAATCCTCCGGTATTACATAAAAAAACATCTAAAAACATCAATGAATTTGATTAATGACTCCTTTTTTCCTTCCTTGACGCGCTATATTTGGATCGCCCTAATGTCAGAAAATCCGGATTCGGCCAGCCATAACTTTGGAATCAGGAATCCAGCTATTGGACTCCGGAATCCGGTCTCTGGAATCCGGAATCCAATTCAATCGTTTACGAATTCCAGGGAATGGAATCTGGGATCTGGCATCCGAAAAGCTCTTGCATTGCCTTGAACATGGTATGGGATCATTTGAACGATACATAGTAGCGCACTCAACTCACCACACATTTTCCCTGAAGACAGATATTTAAATTGTTGGGATCACTATAGCAACGTGTACCGTCCTTAACCTTTCCGTGGTTATTTGCGTTACCCCCAGTGTGGGGCCCTTTACAGTTCAGCAGGCACGGATCACCTCCTATTAGACAAAGATTGAGAGCGTCGTGAAGTATGTTTGGTTTTTCGTGTCAGCTTGTACACGGATGGGATACCGCTGAAAATTGGTAAGGGATGGATCCCCTAAAAATATACTATACGGAACGATCGACGTATCCCCTGGGGTATGTGGGATTCATCGGAGTTCTATCCTTTATTAGAATAGAATAGACGACTTTCGATATTCCAACTTGAATACGAGGGTCAGGGGAATAACAAAAAATAAATTATTCATGTTTCGATGCCGATGCGGTTTCTTTAGATTTATTCCTGGTCTATTGGTGAAATGGAATGGACCAGAATGGAATGAAATGGTACAGAGTAGAATGGAATGGAATGACATAGAGGAGAAAGGAATGGAATGGAATCTTGGTGCAGGGATCATGGCGGAATCAAACGTATTGAGGGGAGGGCGGGGGAGGGGGGTACTCTCCGAGATTCCCGGAGATGGGTCTCCGCTCTTTTCAGCACTCCCAGTGAATCAAACTGCTAGAACGTACCATATATGTATATCCCTGTATATGTACTGTCTGCTGCCTTGCATTGTTGTAGACGGTAATCCATAGCTCCGGCTGGGCAGGCCTTCGATAAGGATAACACACGTCATGTACGCTAATAGAGCGGATTTCGTAGGACAAAGTTGTACCGCGACCGTGCCGCGACTACGCGAATTCATTCCATATCTACCGCAGGCCAAGTTCCGTGTTGCGCCGTGTCGCGGCACTTTTTACAGTCATACGAAATCTGCTCTAGCGCGCTATCAGGAACATGCTAGTTGTTTGGGTTTTTTAAATAGCTGCATAGACTCTAGAAGCTTTTAATGGAGTATCGTTGGCCACCTGTAGCGTTTTCAATAGCTAGGCTTTAACATCTAAAATACCCGGTATTTACCTCACGATTACACGTGACATATTCCCCTATGGTAGACCCTTCGCAATTCCTTCCGCCGTTTTCGGGTTTTGGATTAGTACATGTCCTTGTCTTCCATTGCACTCCGCCACCACAAGTACGCGAACAGGCCGTGAGCTCGCTCCACTCTGACCAACCGCCATGTACGTAAGGGGAGCCATCATCAACACATTTACCAAGAACGCACCACTAGAATAGCAAGAGAGCAAGAGAATTAGGTCATTGGTTAGAGGGAGGCTGTCACGCAACTGCGCAGCTGTTTTGCGCATCTCACAACACAGAAATATCGTCCCGTAACGATGACCAGCGAAGGCTGAAAACCACGAAAACAATACGTTTTAATCTCGCTATTTCTTAATCCATCCGACCAAATGTTTACGTTTTAAATATTCTTCAATAGTTTTCTGATAGGATGGTCTAAATAGTTTTGCTCAGTGATCGCTCCTGAAGCATGCGTGTATCATGACAGCCTCCCTTTAAAGAGCCTCTGTCAGCCTCCATTTTGTCAGCCTAGCAACATACCGAGACAGAGAAAGCATCCATTTCCATCGGCTAATTTAGGGGATGTAGTGCAATATTTTCGATTGAATTCGATAAATGAATAATAAAACTTTGTTTTTAGAAGACTATTTCAAGATTTCTACATGTAATTCGTTGTCTCATATCGACTCAGGGGCGTAGCCAGGGGGGTCCAGGGGGGGCCCGGGCCCCCCCTTTCTCGGAAATTTTCCCATACATTTACTGTATTTGCTGGAGAAAATTTGAGCATTTTCGTCCCATGTTTTCACTATCCGGCCCCCCCTTCAGAAATTCCTGGCTACGCCACTGCGACTGAAAACAATAACAAAGGAGTGGCTGACAAGGGCTCTTTAAAGAGCCTATAAACAAAGTTTCAGATTTGATTTACCAAATTCAATAGGCCAGGTTCGAATTACGCTCCAATGCTCACAAGACAAAAGCTTCAAATTGAGGCTTTCTCCAAGTTCTAATACATTTACAGTAATTTCAGAAGAAAGCCTCGACTTGAGGTTTTTGTTTGTAGGCATTGAAGCGTAATTCGAACATGGCCTATTGAGAACATTGCTCTATATTCTCTAAATCAGCCGATGGAAATGGGTCCTCTGACTTGGTAAGTTGCTATGCTGTCAAAATGGCGGCTGACACAGGCTCTTTAAAAAGCTTGGTTCACACTAGCACCATAAAAACATGGCGCCATGCGAACAAACATTTCTCACACAAAAGCGAGGCCTTGATGTGAGAAACTCCTAGTGTAATGCACATCTACTCCAATAGGTCTACAATCAGCGACAAAATTGTTGAGAAATATGTCTACAGATCGCTATAGTAAAACATGTCGTGTTTCCATAAAATAGACCACTACCCTTTTCGTTAACAACCCTCCCCGAACTCAATGTTGTTTTGTCAAACGCGCTAGTGGCTGGGTTTCAACATTGAATAAGGGGCAAGAAGATATCGCTCACGCAGTTGAAATGGAGAAAAGCATTTAACGAAGGGAAATCCTCAACTACATTTGTCGCTGATTGTAGCCATATGCATGCACTGGAGTAGAAGATTCTATTTTTAGACTACTACCCAACCCCTACCCGTTTACTTTTAGCCGCGATATGAGGAACATTGTGAAGCACTTAGACTTAACACACGTGAGCACGAGTAGGAGAGAGCTTTTGTCAGACCCTCCTAGGCTTCCATATTACTGTAAGGATGACCACCCTGGAATTCCATAGTTCCTCCCTTGGAGAAGGGGGGTCCGCTCACCTGTCTGACTCCACAGCGTGTTCCTTCAGGAATAGGAAGCTTGTATGAAGTGCAATCCGCACCGCCAGTGGAGGTACAATAGAGGTGACTACAGTCATTCTACACAAACAACAAGGCGCATTCGCGTTATTCGTGCTATAACAAATGTATGCACTTTTATTCATATCGAGAAAGTGCTGTCGTTTTTATGGCAAATCCGCGCGGGCTGCCTGTGGTGTTCAAAACGCGTCTCAGGCCCCTCGGCGGGGGGTAAAAACAAAATGGCGACCAAGAGAGCCAAATAAGGTAAGCGGGAATTTCCTAATAAAGATGTTTTTGGCGAAATTTTCTTGATATTATACGACGTCATGTTACCATATAACGTCAAAATAAAAGGTCAAAGTGCAGCTACGCAGGGGGAGGGGGAGGCTCTGGTGACATCCATTTCAGGGCATTTGCAACCACGAATGGGGTTATATATCATTTGTGTAGTGAGTTCTGTCCCGGCCCAGCCCAAAGCGGTTCTTCATATACAAGTTAGGTGTAGTGGAATGAGAGACGGGACTTCGACCTTTTGAGGGAGAGGTGGGTGATTTTAAAAATAAATTTCCTGTAGACCAAAATCTCCACTAAGGAGGCTCCTGTTGATGGGCTCCTGACATCTCTTATTTGCTTACATAATGAGCAGGACATCGTTTGTAACCGCTGCCGAATGCAAGCTTGCATTGGGTGTCCGGGTCGTACAGCGATCCCATCTTACTGGTGCTGGCCTCTGCGGGCTCGAAAACTATATTGGATAGGGGTGGAGCATCGTTGAGACAAGAAGATTGCGAAGAGCTGGAAGTAAAGTAAAATGAATTTAACATTTTGCACAATAAGCACATAAGCGCTCCAAAAAAGGAGCTGTCGGTTTTACGACCCCGCGCGGGATGCCTGTGTCTTTTTAAATCTCGACCCACGCCCTTGGTCCGAGAAAAAAAATGACGCCAAAGAGAACGATGTTTCTCGATCATCTGCAAGAGTTTTGCCGTAATTTTTCTACTATATTTGCTAAGATATTTAAGTCTTCCCAATTAGGTATAGGGGACTCCTAATAAGAAAGTTTTGCAACGTCGGGAAGTCGATTCTTGGTTTTCAGTTGTCACGTGACTAAATTTATCTCCCCAAATATACTTTGAAATGCTGTATACTCAACAGAACTGTAAAGAGAACACAAGATTATGTTTCCTTGATAAATTTGAGGCCTATTGAGCGTTTTCCAAGCGAAATATATGGAAATGAATCCCCGCCATTTTGTACAGTAAATGTATGGAGCCGCCATGTTGGTGCCCAAGGAGACCAACATGGCGGCCAAATTACCAGTTCTCCAAAACGGCTATTTAATCGATCATATCAACAAGAATCTTGTCGGAATGGTAGGATGTGAACATTAATAACATTCTAATTTGTCTAGATTGTAAGAATTAAGCAAATTGAGTAAATGCGGCACGCTCAAAATATTTGACTGGTGTTGCGTGACATAAATAGCTTCAGCGATATCTCCGGAACTACGTGACAGAAGGTGCCGAGATTTGGTGTGATGACTCCTTCAGTAGAGTTATAATCAACATTGAAAGTACATCTCCGTAGAGGTTTTACTTCAGAAGTTAGCATTTTGATGACGTCACGTGAAAAACACCAATAGATTGGAAATTCTGAAAAGAAGAGCGCGCGCGCTTTGAGCTGGAATTTACCATTCCAGCGCAGTGTATGTGAAAATAATGACAGCAACAATGGCAACGATAATGATAATAATGAGTTACACAAACGGCTCCACTGGATGGCTCTAGTTCCGTTGCCAGACCTACGGATTTACATCCTTATCCGAGAAGACGCGAAGGTCTCTCTACCATTTCCAGATGTTCGAGCAAAGATAGCACCTCTGCTATTTAGATAAAACCCTAAAGCCCTGGCTAAACTAGGACACGTGTGACGCGCATCATTGTAACCGGACACGTCTTTCGTTCGTGGTTCCCAATTTAGCCGCGAGAAACATTTTTGGGACACAAAAAAATGTTCTTCGCCAGACAAGAAACATTTTGTGTTTCCGGAGACGCGTTCGATGTTTCCTAGTTTAGCCACTCGGGGAAACATGCAGGACAGAAATGTTGCGCGCTACATGTGTCCTTCTTTATCCATAACTTAAGTTGGTCCGGCCGGGGTTTTAGCCCACAATCTCCCTCACAGTACCATTGAGCCACCCGGTCTTGTGAATGTAATTTCAAATCCCCTCTTACTTGAGAAATGCCTGTATGTCTTCTCTAGAGCATGGTGACCATAGCAACGCCTTTTCACTTCCGGATAGTGTCTCAGTCATCAGATACACTCTATTAGGGCAATCTGGTCGGTCTTCATGACCGTCGTGTACAGCGCCCAATCTAATTCAAGATTTTAATAGAAAGTAGACATTAGAAGTCTTGATTTATTGCTCATCACCAGACGCCGATCACCTAGGAGCGTCTATCTGTGGTAGAAAGGTGTATCAGTGAATTGGAAAATGAAGCAGATCTGAAGGTTTTTTAGAACAATAGATTTGCCGCTTGAATTAACTCTTCTGGACAAAGCATACGCTACCGGCTGAGCTAATGTGTGATGCAAGCTTTGCATGAAAATTTGAAACTAAAAATAACTCATACGGGCTCCACGCTGTTACACTGTGAAAACATGGGAGATGGAAGCTCCTAGGTAATGGACATCTGTCATCACTGATAGTACAAAATAAATACATAGGCACACAACGGACTTTCTCCACATTTGTACTCTTTCCAAAACCGCTGAAAAGCTTCAGTAGTATAGGAGGTATGGAATTACCCGGGGTTTTTTTCCGGGAGGGATAGGGACCAGCGACTGTTAATATTGTAATATTGTAGCCGATTGAATAGCTTATCCACAGGTTCTGTTTGTTTCTGGTGTCCAAATGGCTTGGACCCTGTTTCTTGCGCGCCCACGTTGATTCCACGTATGTGATTTTGGGGTTCCTGTGGACTCTGTATGTTATAAAGCTCTCAAAAAGCTCCAACCAAAAACCAAGCCTCAAACAACGCGCGCGATTGCCACATGAAGTCCTCAGAGAACGCTCGTCATCTGCCCGTGCGTGTCTAATATCAACGCATTTGGAAAACGAAAACTTCAAGAGCCTCTGTCAGCCTCCATTTTGTCAGCCTAGCAACATACCGAGACAGAGGAAGCATCCATTTCCATCGGCTGATTTAGGGAATGTAGTGCAATATTTCAGTGCGATTGAATTAAATGAATAATCAAACTTTGTTTTTAGAAGACTATTTCAAGATTTATACACGTTATTCGTGTCTCATAGCGACTGAAAACAATAACAAAGGAGTGGCTGACAAGGGCTCTTTAACAGAAAGATGAACAGAGAGGTTTTAGGTAGGCTTCGGATTGACATTTCTTGTGAAATTGTCATACTTACGTATGAGCAACTTCGTGCGCAACCACTGCAGCCGTTGAAAGTCCGTAGGCTTTGGTTACGGACAGTCCAAAGTTGTCGACACAGGCGGAATCATCCTTAGCCCGTGGTGATGAACCTGGCTCGTGTGATACCAGAACCAGGACGTCAGGGTGACCTGGATCTGAGTCTTCGATAGGTAAATTTGTACCACCCCATGCTGCAATGGCGTCTAGACGTGCCACGGGACCATCGTTGGGAGAAGCACCAAACTAAAAAAAAAAACAGGATAGAGCAGATTTCGCATAAATGTGTCGTTTTTGTTAATGTCAACCCGTGCGTGACGCGGGCTACCTGTGTTTGAATGTCCGGGCTCCTGGGGCCAAAATAAAGATGGCGGCCTACACGAACAGCGATTCTCTCCAAAACCTGGACGTTTTGGCGATCGTTTTGACAATTTAGGGCAAGAAATAAGCTAGGAAAACTTCTAGACTTCCAAATATGGTAAGTAGAAACTTCCATATAAGGAAATTTTAGAAAACGACACATTTCAACGGGTATTATCTTGATATGGACTGTGAAAAGTGCCGTGACAAAGTTGTGCCGCGCACAGGTTCCGTGTCGCGACCGCGACAGTGCTGCGCCGTTGTCGCGGCATTTTTCACAGTCATACGAAATCTGCTCTATAAATACTTTCGAAATCACTAAACCCAGGGGCACCCAACGAGACAATATCGTAAAACAGCTCAGAATGCCATTATAAGTCGTTGCTGAGCATACAAATGACTGTAAACTGGGTATTTTTAATCCCTACAAATTTTATATCTGTTCGGATTTCATAGCTGAAAGTTTTGGATTGCGAAAATTTTAGGGATTGAAATCAAGTCTTCCGAAAATGCTAGGGGAAAAACTCTATCCGAAAATTTTAGGTGACCTTTTTAACGGCAAAAGTCACCCAAAAATTAGTAAAATTTACGGTTTTTGTGCAATTCGAAAAATCCAGGGGATCTTATGATCTATATACGAAAGTTAAAGCTTGAAATTCTGAAGCGAAAGTTTTAGCTCTCATTGCACCATCCGAACAGATATTTTACCGAAAATAATCGTTGGGTGCCCCTGTAAACCGACCCAAACTCGCCACAAACGATCGATAAGTTTTTATTCGATCGATCCTTTTTCTCCTTCGGTTAACTCAACCCTGTCGATCGATCGAAATGATCATATGCAATCGCATTCTAAACAAAAGAACTTCAAATTATCGAAATGGTCACGTGAGTAACCGAAGAGGCAGAACGGTTAATGAATATAAAAAACTGATCGACCGTTCGATGGCCCAGTTGCAAATATCTTTCTTTATCTTTTTTCTTCAAAATTTTTGGTGCGCCTGAAAACTTCGTTAATTTCGGCGCAGAGAATATCTCGGGTGTTCAAGAAACGGGGCCCTTTAGTTCAGACTGGGGTTTTACAGAGCCATACTTTCCAGACAATACATTCTTACCGAGTTCTGGTCCAGGATAACCTGATTTACCACAAGGTATATCTTAATTGGGCCAACTGAGTTGTCCAGGAAGAGTGTCCGTGCCTGGTAAGAATAAAGGAATTACAAATACATGGTACAGCAAGCCGGTAATCATGTTTACAAGTGTGGCGTACAGAGCAAATTTTAGATAACTGCATTAAGACCAAATATCCAAACGAGAGAAATACAGGTTGCTGCTGAATGGCTTCTTCGTCAGCCAATCACAAGCCAAGTAAAAACACTATCACGCGGTGAGCACGTGATTTAGAATGGAAATTTCTCATGAATGATAACTAGAAAGAACTTTAATTCGTTCTGCCCGATATTGCAGAATAACGTCTGATTTATCTGACGATAATATCTGCGCAATCGAGCAGGATAATGGTTTAATATGCGTTTTGTCTGGAATTAGTGTATTTTTGCGTTTGGTTTACCACAGTCATGTGAAATCAGCTCTATAAAGCAACAGTACTTACAACGTGGGCGATAGCAATAAGCACTTTCGTAGTCTCCGCACCATACATGTCAATGGTTCCTTTATCAGCCAGCATAGCGACCTCCAGGACTTCTGGCTAGCTCCTGCGTCTTCCGATGCATCTCGTTTACTTCTTGTGTTATCTGCGAGTACTGTTTTGGATACAGGAAGATATGTTATTTACCGGGTGGGAGGTTTAAATCGTCAGTAGGAGGGGGGCTGGAGGGTTTCGAACGAATCCCCTTTGGGGCTAGAAAAATCAGGTTTTTGATCACAAAACGGGTAGGAAACACGACAAAATGCTATAAATTTGGTTCACAGTTTTTTCTGAAAACTGAGGACAAGGAACTCCCCTCCAAGAATGCGAGCTACGAGCCTGGCGAGGTCATCAAAATATTTGCTAGGACAGCCTTAAGACCTTTTGGACCTGGGGTTTCCCTTTTCCGTCACTCCAAAAACCGTCTAGTTAGATGTTTGTCTGTTTTTTTCTTCTCGCAAAGGGCGTCAGTTGATGATGCACAGTGGAAGCACTGGGCCAAGCAGAGCAAGGATCTGATTGGCAGAGACGGTTTGAGCGCTGGAACGGAAAAACTAAAATCCCAAGAAGAGGCTCCAAAACATCACGCGATACAACTGACTAAAGGTAACTAGGACACATTTACCGCGCAACATTTGTGCCCTGTATGTTTCCCCGTCGAGTGGCTAAACTATGAAACATCGCACACATGTGTTCCGCTACAATGTTGCGCGCTACATGTGTCCTAGTTTAGCCATGACCTAAGCTTTTTACAAGAAGAATCCCTACGATTAGTCTCTAACAACAACAAATCCCGAAAGCAGGAATTCCTACACACTACCTTGAAGAGAGTCTTTCACAAACCAACCATGGGCGCGGAGGCCCCCCTCCCATCTATCTTGTCTCTAGATTTTACCCTAAACTGTTCCAAAAACGATATTGCCAAAATACTTACTGTCTAGATCAACATCCGGGAGCTTGGGTACAGAACGTCTGTAGACGAGGTGCTTTTTGCCTCCGTTACCTTTCCCATGGTGCTTTGCGAGGTGTTCTGGTAGAGGGTGCATGTATAATGACTCTTCATTTGTGGCGATAATTCCTGTCTGTATGTAGAGAAAAGGAAATGTGTAATTCAAACTCGAGAAGGATCAACCCTGTCTGTATGTAGAGAAAGGGAAATGTTTGATTCAAACTCGAGAAGAACAACTCTAAACCAAAATCTGCACTTTTGCCGTTTTTCTAAGAAAGGCAGAATGATAAATAAAGGGACGAGTCTCCTTTCTGGAGAACCTGAATTGACTTTGCACGTTTATAATGAGAGACAAGTTTAAAGAACATTTTCCGCTTTGTACAAAAGGCGTTTGAGGTTGGGACTCACTGAGCAATAATACTATAAGCATGTGCTGGAATTGAATTCTGCTTTACTTGACAGCCGAGTTGAGAAGAAACAATATATACAATGCTAGAGTCTTTAGCTTTGCAGCTCTGTTGACAGTCGCACAAGACTAGACAAATAAACGATTTATATTACCAAGCCACCATCGTCCATTACAGCAACTCGAGAACCCGGATGTGTAGTCACGTGACCAGAAAACAGCTTCACCGCCTCGGCATTGCGGATTACTTCCTTTCCGTCTTGAGACACGTGACGCACTACCAAATTTGGCGCAATCACGCCATTGTCAGCATTGAGCTTTAGATGCAACTTGCGGCCAAACGCGTGCACGTTATAGTACGACGGTCCTCGCTGTTTACGCTTCTTCTCTGTGGTGGTCTAGGTTGTCCATGTTCATTTGCTGGGAAGGATTCTGCTACATCGTAGTCTGGAACTATTGAGAGAGAGAAAACAGAGGTCAGCAAAGAAAAGTGAATCGTTGCATTTATCCTATCGCCCAATGGTCGATTGTTGGAAATTGGAGTGAGCGAATAATGAGTGACTTTGCGCGCTACCTCAAAATACAACTTGCCGCATTACTTCGCGTATCCACACGTGTTAAAACGTATGTATCGCCCCATTAAAACGTAGTTAAAATGTATGTACGCCGCTAGAACTCGCAACAAATAATTTGTGAGCATAGATTTTCAGCAAGATCTTCGAAGCGCAAGCACTCTTTTTTTTTAATTTTCATTGTTTAATTGGCAGGATCTATGTTCTGGCAAACAAGAAAACAAATGATGTTATTTACCGTCCTGATGTGAGTCGACGCCGAAGTATTTGTGCAGCTCATCTGTGGTCATTCTGTGGTGAAGCCGTGGAGCCTTCGAAAACAAAACAAAAAACAGGAAAGAGTAACAGGTGAAGAATCGGTAAATAATCATGAATGAGATATCACGGAATATCAATGCACTCCCATGAGTACATTACGTAGAGTATATATCTTGCATTGTGTTGTTCATGTCAAAATTTTTCTAAAAGTAGTGGAGGATCCTAATATAAGACATGTTACCACTGAAATATATCTTATGACAAAGAATCGAGTGTTTTTTGAAGTTTTTTTTTGTCCTAACTTGTTCTGTTGTGACAAGTGATAACGTATTCACGCGTCAAATGCAATGAGTCGCGCCATTAGGTGGTTGCCGACAGTTACGTGTGAATGAAAGATAATTAGATATTTTCTTTTACAATCAGATTTGACGAAATCAGAAATCATGTACCTTCCGATGCGGCTAATTCTTCCCTCTGTTATTTTTGTTTGAACTGAAAACAAATAAAAGATCGTAGTGTTATTTTTAACATTTCGTAGGTACAGTTGTCAACGCCCTTCTCTAGGAGGAGAGGGGGGGGGGGGGGGGGCTTCAATACATATATGGGGGGCTCCCATATCGTCGGGGATGATCGTCGTATCTAAGGGTTAAAATCACGGGGCCTTGGTCTCTTTTAGGGGTGATCTTAATGTTCAATAAAATTAGGGAGATTGGTATCTTTTAGGGCCGAAATATGTGTCCAAATTGTTTTCTCTATGATGGTGTTTCTAAAAACCGTGTAAGAAAGAGAGATTACTCGATGAGAAGACGATAAATTAGAAACAAACACGGAAATTTCTTGATGGGTATCTTTTACCTGTTACCTGTCTCCGTTCGCGCCTACTTTACACATAATGCATCATCTTTTAGGGTAAGAAATTATTTAAGCCACGCCATGGCCCGCCATGTTTGGTATCTTTTAGGGGTGAAACTGAAAATTTCCGACGATCATCCTCGACCAAAAAATATGGGAGTCCCCCATATTGAAGCCATTGTTGCAAGCGGAATGACGATCTGGCGAACGGGAAATTTATTTAAACTGCTGCTCAACGTTGTTTGGGAGGATTTAAGGGGGGAGGGGGAGGGGAGAGGGTAAGGTGTGAATAGGGTACCTAGGCAACCCCCTTTTCTTGGCGTTTTTGATATAAATTTGATATAAATTTGATATAAACGAGTAACCCCCTATTTTCTGAAATGTCTGGGATAATCTTGGTGCTAGGCAGCCCCCTTCTCGGGTAGCATTTCTAGATCTGCCACTTTCGTTCAATTAAACGTTAAAGTTAAATATATTTCTGCAACAGATATAGACGTTTGCGCTGGACCTAAGGCTATGTACAAACGCCGATCCTAATAGTCCTTTTCACAGTATCGCTCTATTTGTGATTCAAATTGGAATTCTAGCCTGATATCGAGTTTACCGTTGACCAATGTATTGTTTGATCACTTCAGGCTAGAATTCCAATTTGAATCACTGAAGACTAAAGAAAAACAAACAAAACAACAGAAAGGAGGAGATGCGGGTGGAGGAGGGTTAGCGAAGATGAATCTGTATAAATCCGGCTAGGTAGAGTTCTTGCATGAAAAGGGGGCGACTACAAGAGGCTTACGAGGCGCGAAAGAACATATACGTCGATAATCCCCAAAATGTGACCATATCACTTATGCTAATCCTCGTGTGCCAGCATTTCCTCTCACAGCTTGTAATTAGATCACTTCACGTCCAGGCATAAAACCCATCCTTATCTCGTGTGCAGATAACGGATGAATTTATTATAAAGGATATTGAAACGGCGTCCTTTGTTTTGGTCCATTAATTTGAAAACGAAAACGCCGTGCTAGCTTTGAAAAGCTTATTTCTCGCTTAAAATCAAGTTTGATTACTTCTCTCAAAAAGACATGGCCTTTGTTCCCTAATCTGTCCTCCTCGAACTTCCGTCTTTGCTGTCGACCAAACGCTTGAACTCGGACCCAACAGGCACTGTGCCTCTATGTTTCTTATTAGACTGGTGCCGGCGCGGGACTGGCAATATTTATCACGATGTGCTTGCTTTATGTCTTGGTTATGTATTCAATCTTGATTCAATCTTACCTGATAAGTAGAAGACTAAAATATGAAGAAGAGAACCTAACATTGTCCTCATTTTTGCTGTATCCTGGAAAAATGAAATGTAAGAAATATCAGGATGAAATAATATATTTATCTTACGAACCAAAACAAGATCTTGACTAGTATATATTTCACTAAACTCAGTGAACATACAGTTTCATTTGCTTACTTTTTGAGTCCAGTAATGACCAGGACAACAACCCAAAACTTGGCAGATTTTTGAGAAATATCGATCAAAAAGTTTTATTTCTGAGGCAAAGGCAGCATCTTTGTTTCCAGAACAATAGCTTTTGTTGCCCCTTTCGTTTTGCTCAGAAAGGTGTTTCTGTTAAAAGAAACACTATCGAACTCTCTCGCCTTGAATGTAAGGAGGTGCAAAGTTTGTCTAGCATGATCGCAGCTGACAATACAAAGCTATGAAGCTGTCAAACGTTTTCAAATTTTGTTGGTTTAGTGAAAATACTAATAAGAGAAGGCATGTTTTGTATGCGACGACGTAAACGAGGACGACAACGGCAGATAATAATACAACGATATTACACTTCATTACAGAACACAATGCGCACGGCAAATGCGTTTTAGACCCCGTCCACACAACTGCGTTTTCGTTTGAACGTTACATTTTTGCTTATGCCTGGTGCACACTAGTGACATGAGCGCGCGCTCTTGGCAACATAACATCGACATAACGACATTGAGCGCGCGCTCTCAACATAACATCGACATAACGACATTATAACGTTATGTCGCAATTGTGCACCAGGCATTACGGATAAAGCAACTGCAGTTATCGTCAAAACGTATTCTTGGGTTGCACTCATTCCTATGGGAATAAAATCACAAACGTGCGGGGGCCATGTTGGTGTACCGAACAAAGAGCAACAAATGAACTTTCTTTTGTTCCTGTAGCCAACATGGCTGCCAACAATGACGTCACGTGCAAGCCAAAAGAGACGATTATCAAAAATGCAACTTTTTGAAAACGCTATCCAGAGTAGATTTTTTTTTAAACGATACCGTATCGTATTCGCGTGGACTCCTGAAAACGGAACTTTCCGAAAACGATAACGAGCGATTTTTTACTGCGCATGCGTTGCACATACGATACAACGATTCGTGTGTAAACGCTACTTGTGGCTGCGATATTTTTGAGAACGCAAAGAAAAAGTTTCGTTTTTGTCGGCGGTCTTAAATGTTTTCTTGTCAACTTGGACGTGAAACGGCTAGGTTTTACAATGTTGGTTGGTTGCGATTTTCATTTGTCAGTGTCGTCTACTCGCGTTTTTATTTATTATTTTTATTATTTTATTTAAACTTTATTAAAGTCTCAAATCTTCTAGCTTGACACGCATGCCAAGCTAATCAGGGAGAGATAATATATAACAATTATATACCCTATATACATTATATATCCGTCACGTTTTGATTGGGATTTGCTTATCGGCGTAAAAATCCAAATTTGTCACGTCCTCTGTGATTAAAATCTTGAAAGTACCATTCCAAGGCTCAAGTTGCCTTTAAAGGCTCAAGTTGGATCTAGCAAAACTTTAATGAAGACGTTAGATATGCTTTGCTAATCCCGTACAGAACAAAAGCAACAAATGGTTTTTCCTCTGGATGGAAGAGAGGGTGGGGCCGAAGAATCCCGCATTCTAGAGACTTTCGGAAACTCCTGGGTCCCGCGCAGTTTTTCTTTCGACAAAATGAAACAGAAACATAATGAATACACCTACAATCAAATGTCCTGAACTACTTTTTCTTTTCGGCCAGTGGAATCGCGTATCCTGTACATTTATAAATTATTGCAAATCCCACTATTGACCAAGATCACCCTTCCACCTCTTTATCTGAACAAAACTGGAAAAGGGACTTGGCAAGCCATTTAAAATTAAAAAGATGAATAATAACAAGAATGAATTGTAGATGCCCCTACACTCTTGAACGCCTTCGCGACTATTCTTATCTGATTGCGAAAACCCCCTCAAAACAGCGCAGTTTATGCTCCTGTTGCCTTTAAATTAACTATGATTGTATGTAAAAAAAATCAATAATATTCTTTTGAAACCCATGCTTACCTATTATAGTTCTCTTTGCGTTTCCACTGTGTCGAACCTTATTTATCAAGGCCGGGTGAATTCCCTCTCCAAAGAGGTCTTGTTGTTGATCCAACCTTCTTCTTTTTGTGGAACTCTCCTATCAACCGTCCCCTCTTATATAGTGACCTTCTCAAGTGGTGTATTGTAGGACCACAGGCAAGCAATACGTACAGCTAAGTACCGAGTCTGAAGTTTACCTCTAATCGGATGCAAAGTGACGTCACAAAAAAACGCCCCAACTCGAGGCATTATTCGCCTGTCAAAACTCACCCGAGTCTTTTATTGTTTAAGGAGATGTTGAACGCCTTATTTGTTCCTATTTGTTTGTGTCTCGCGGGTGGGGATTGTTCTTAACGTTAGCACAGATGAGTAAAGCGGATGTGGTCCCACGATTTGAGAGGAGCTTCCTGTCTACTACACAAGTGAAAGTTATTAACAGTATATTACTGTATCAAATAGGCACTTGACTGAGCTTTTTGAATACCAGACAAGGCCCCTCACGGGGCTAATAAAATTGATGAACATGAAGCTTTTACTTCAAAAAAAGCTATAAAAACGAAAACAAATAGAGAATGATATTGCTTGTTTTATTTTGATGATAGTCCTTTCGAGTGGAATTTATGGTTTACGAAACGTTTAACGACAATTAAGGTTAATGTAGCTAATTTGTGAGAAATAAATTTCGGTAATGGCTAATAACTCGCCCTATGTCAAGAGAAGAGAACAATATATTGAAATATTATTTTACAAGAGCTCAATTTTATTCATTTGTCAAGTATCATTGAAGTGAATGTATACGAGCTTATTTTGTATGGAAGCATGGAGATTCCCTTTTTAGCAACAAAAGAGCAATCAGTTGAAGCAAGAGATAGCAATAATCTTATATGATCAAATCACTCCGATTTTCATAATTCTGCGAACTCTCACTTTACATTTCCGAACGCCAAACTGCGTTTTGGCTTCCGTCAATCAAACCTTTCAAGACAGACGCCGGATTTTTCCTAAGTTTCTTTTCCATTTTATGGTGGAAATTTGGTTTTGAATCCTAGCTACTGAGTCTTCTTAGTTCAAAACATCTCTCAAAGCCTGCGTGAAATCACCCAGAGCGGTTCACTCGTTTTATAGACGGAAGCCAAACCGCGGTTTGTCTTAGTTGACGTACAGTTCGCAGAATATATTATGAAATTGCATATAAAAGTTATTCCAAAGACTCTAATGTGCGCTTCTTGAGCGAATAACAGAATCCCTTGATAAATTGTTTGCTGTGTTTTCAATTGAGTGTCAAAGCGCGTGCGTAAGTTGAGCTCAACTTGCATATTGACAGTTTCGTGATCGCTTAAGAAAGCGTCATTAAAATGAATCTGTTCAGTCATTATCTCATCACTTTTCAGAAAGTCACGTTTGTAGCTCTCTACTGTACACACGCTAGCAGTTAGGTATCTAAAAAAAAAGGCGAGGCCGGCACGCCTCGAAAAGGGGATTTTCTATTCGAGCATCCCCCTCCCTTTTCTGTACCACACGTCGCCTGTGCGTCGGTCTTGATGATCGCTCCTCCGTTGCCCTTCGCCGGTTGCCTTCCGGCTAGTCGCGCGGGGTAACCAGGGAAGACGCTGGATTTTGCGCTCGGTTTATGACATTGCGCATATGTGTTGGTTCGAATTTGTGTTGTACTTTAGGGAAGAAAAGGTACTATCTAGACAGTGACAGCAAAAACGGATCACAAAAGAAAAAAAAAACAAAAACAAAAAGAAGAATAAAAGAGCACGGGAAAAGATTTTTCATTCGGACGATATTATGACCACCAACACTAAACACTCTTGCCCCATTTAATTTATTAGTAAAATCTTGTGGTATTATCTAGGGAGAGTGCGCGGTGCTATCACTATAGGCGCAAAACAACACAACCCAAAATATAATCAAAGTTCTTATAAAACTTGCGCAATCATAAATAAACAAAATATCATGATTGTTAAAAACTGTTGCGATGGTTCTCGATCCCCCGCTATATCATAAAAGCATTATAACGCAGCGTTCTATGACATCTGCGAATAGAGCACTTGTGATGTTGGGAGAGCAGAGACACTCGAAACGTTTACACAACGTTCTCGTGTTTCTTCCAACTTCACGCGGCATGTTCACTCTGGGACCCGATAATGCTGATATCGCCCTATCTAGCCTTATCTCGCCTTTCAGTTGGACCATTTTCCCTTTATCTCGCTTAGCTTTATCTCGCATAAACTCACCGCGAGATAAGGTTCCAGAGTAGGCCTTGTAGCTCTAATATTCTTCACGAGCGGAGAGTATTGACACGTGCATTTTATTGATGCATGTTCTCATGGGACTGGAATGTTCCCACTCTTGTACAAAGGTCAGAGTCGATGTAATGATGGGAAATCTCGAGCTGTTTTGCAATTATAATCATCCGATCAATCAGCATTTTCTCCGCATTCTTCATATTTCGCGTCACAACAAATGCGCGCAGTCGACGTTAATCACTCATCGGTCGACGAGTAGTGTTTAACCTACGAACAGGCTCTAGGTTGATTGATGATAATGTGGGGGTTACACTTGCGATTTTTGTTGCATTTGTAGCGGCGATTTTTCTCGCGCGAGTTAGTTGCAATTACAACTCTCTTGTGTAAACGAGATGCAAATATCCGGTGCGATTTCTGTGCTCTCTTTTCTACAAATCGCATGAAGTTGCAAACGAGTTGCACCTACAGTGATTTTGGGTGACGCGTACTTCCGTACTCGACCTGCCAGAAAAATCGCCGCGACTCGCGCGACAAAAAATTGCAGGTGGAAACGGGCCTTAAAATATACTAAGTTTTTTAAGAGCTATAATTTTTGTTTGAAGCAGAGAAGATTCGATCAAATGTTCTGTTTTTTTTTTTTTACATTTTGAGCATCTAGCGTTTTTAAAATAAAATGACAGCCACGAGTTCATTGCAAGTAAGTGAACTGTTGAATGACGCAGAACTTCTGAACTTGTGCGAATGCAAAGGCCTTCAAATGGATGTCCCCAGAGCCTCGGCCCTGCGAGCAGACACGAGCCGCACCCGGGAGCTCTGGATTCAAGAATGCATTTGCTACAGTTGCAATAATCTAAATCCGTTATCGCAAGGGAATAAAGGCTCTCGTGGCATCCATTTGGGGACCTTTGTCGGCTGGCTGATATTGAGCGTTGGTGCATACGCAGAAAATTATCTCAACTTTTTTATATCAAATCTCGCGCATGCGTAATGCTGTTACCAGACCCTGCAATGCCGGGGAGGTTTTTCGCGTTCGCGCCTTATATATTTTTTTGACCACCTGTGACACAGTGTATTTGCTGAGACACCTACCTGTGAGGACGAGAGGTGGGGAGACGGGGCTATGGAGTGGTTACCCGTTGAGATAGATACTACTCTCCCGGGGGGGGGACTCTAAGGTTAAAATGCTAGGGGTGACCGTCGGGAAACTCGAATTTTGACCCTAAAAAATACCTGGTCAGAAAACATTTCCTCCCTAAAAATACCCCTCAGTCTGAAAATACCCTAAAAAATACCAACAATTTAACAGATTAAATTTTATTCTGGCCGTTTATTTGATATACATCAAATATATCCTCTCGAGTTTCGAATACACTATCATTCTTTCAAATATTTTGGACCTATGTACCTTATTTGCGTGAGAACCCCCTAAAAAATACCTATTTTTTCTTACCATACCGTTTTTTTTTTCAAACCCCTAAAAAATACCAGATCGCCGATTTCAACCCCTAAAAAATACGACGGTCACCCCTAGCATTCGAATATATAGGGAGTCCCCCCCCGGGACTACTCTTCCCAGTAAACCGTTACACCTCTCGGTTTTTCAGCCCGCCGGCGTCTGTCTAAAATTGATTGCGTGATCACTTTTTTTGTACCACGTGATGAGTTGCTTATGTACCACGTGATCAATGTTTGTGGGCGTAAACTTTGAGAGTTCATTGTTTTTCTGCATTCCAACGAAGTCTACGCCCAAAACGGCTGATCACGTGGTACATAAGCAACCCATCACGTGGTACAAAAAAGTTGATCACGCGATCAATTTTAGACTACTGCCGGCGGGCAGAAAAATCGAGAGGTGTAACGGTTTACTGGGAAGAGTGTAGTACGGATCACATGGTGTGTGTAAGCCGCGACCCGCGAGGCAATAAAGATAAACAAAGAGACAAATATGGAGAATAACATATACAAATATCTTCGAGTTGATGCAGTAAAATATGACGTTTTAACAGCAACATGTGAGGGTGGCATGGCCACGATGCGGCACTGACGGCGGGCGATGGGCGCCGCGCAACAGGGTCCTCTCCTCACCTACTCCCGAAGGAAGAGATCTAGGAAGGACCCTTCTATTCTCTAGTCTTCCCTGTGGGGGAGGTGAGGGGTGAGCTTGGCGCGCGGTCGTAGGCACTTGCGCTTTGCAGGGCCGTTGGGTTCGCCATTTGAATAGAACAAGCACACTATTTTGCCTGTTTAGCAAGCAGTAGCCTGAATTTCAGTCGCCTTTTCTAATGCGTTTTTTTTTTCGAGTAAGAAATGAAAATACGTCAAATTCACGCTAAGCTCACAGTAGTGGGAGAAGAAGCCACAGCAAAAAAAAAACCCTTCTCGTCCCTTGAAACACAACACAACAACTGCATAAATTTCCATAAGCTAATCTTTTGTTTTAATCTCCAGGAAGCTCGACTATGCACATAAAACATCGCTGACGGCTGTGATTACACTAGAGCGGAAACAGAGCAGACGAAAAAAGACAGATAGTACTCCCAAAGCAAGTGTAGGTGCAATCCAAACATCTCCGCCTGGCTTTTAACACCCTCTTTGTGGAAATGTCATGTCATAACCTGCGCCTAAGCGTCTTCGCTTGCGATCGTGTTCTTCCTATAAATAAAGCGAGAATTCTGACCTGCAATATTTCAGCCTTTTGAACGGTAAGAGGCTTCTTGAGCTGTTCTCACGCTTTTCAGGGAATCTAAATCTCGCTCGCAGGGACCTGGGACTCAACTAGCTGGGTTTAATATTGACGTCATTTCCGTTCGGAAACGGCTCCCACGAACCGAAACCGTGCTCAGAAATATTGAAATTCTTCTGTAATTTCGTGGTGAATTAGCTCGTGTTTCATTCTTGTGCTAGCTTATCACGAGAGGGGGTACTATTCTTCTTATTAAGCAGTCATTTTTATCTTCGTCTCAAGAGATTCGTGGATATTTTGTGGTTCCAAAGTGTACATGTTGGTGTTTTGGCGGGAGGATTTGAGACAGCGAACTTGAGGAGTACGCTGGAACTGGAATCACGTTTTTCTGCTCTGTTTCGACATGCCTGCAGAAAACATACAAGTAGCAGTATTTGTACGGCCGTTTAGTGACAGGGAATTAACTGAGAACTCGCAATGTATCGTCCAAGCCAAGAACGGGGAATTGAATGTCAACAATTTTGAAACCTCAAGATCGAAAACCTTCAAGTTTGATCATTCGGTAAGCAAAACTTTCAGCAATGACAAGATGACGTCTTATATCGAAGCCCTGAAGCTGTGGATTTTGTTCCAATGTTGTTATGAATGGAAATGTTGATCATTCTTTAGCGTTTTCCGCCGCAGATGGAGTAACAGATAAAACATTTTAATGTAATTCTTAATTTATTGCAGTATTGGTCTGTCGAAGAGACAAGCGCGGATTTCGTTCCTCGAACGCAGGTAGCGTGTAAATTTCATCTAGAAGAATACTTGATCGTCGACGATTTCAAGAAAGAGTAAAAATGTGTTCTGTTTGTATTTTGTTAAATAATTCCTCATTGCAATGAAACGGCTTGTCTAATCTGCAAAGAATGATTGCGGTAGACCTTGGCCTGCCTACATATTTATGCAATCTGTTCCAAACTCAGGCAGCTAAAGTCGATAATTTCATTGCTGTCAAAACTTTGCAGCTCTTATTTAAGAGTTCTGTCTTTCAAAAGCCACAGTTTTGGTGTTGGTTTACCTATTTATCTAACTGTTTTTCTGGGAAATGTGTTTAGACTAAGAGGAGATAAGAGCCTTGGCTATTTGTGCACCCGATACTAAATTCGGTTCCTGTCTGCACTTTTAAGAATTTTGAAGCCACGATAAAATCATCCAAAGAATTGAATTGTCTTTTACCCAAATTGAAATCTCTTATATAAATTACCTGAGCATTCGATCTCCATTTAGTCTATTATCCTCTCTCTTGGGGAAAATAAAACGAAATAGGAAAATTGGCTCAGAAATATACAAGACAGCCTTATTCGCCGATTGAAATCAAATTAAAATTTGAATAAGTTACTGAAAATTTTGAAGAAATGGCACGTAACTTAATTCTATTTTCATGTAAGTTTTAAGTTATGTTTATTTTTATTTAAAAGTTCTTGCGAATATTTTATGAACCAAGTACAGATATCTTAATATTCCCTGTGAATATTAAAAAGACAGAGGATTTAAACTTTACAGTGAGTTGTAAACAAAGCGCTTGGATCATGTAGTGTTTCATTGTCTTTTTATACACAAATTGTATACACTGTTTACAAAAGGCTTTGTTTCTGGAAATGTGTTCCCATGAATATAGACCTGTAAAATCTGTGATGCTTTTGGAGATTAGAACTGTTTGGTAGTGGTTGCCAGGAGAAGATTTTGAAATGATCATATTTAGAACATTAGCTGAGAAATATAATTACTTTTTTAATCAATGGAGAGACATGAGAATATTATACATAAACTATTTCAAAAGCTTTAGCCTAAAATCATGAAGAATTTTCCGTGCTAAAGAAATCTCTACAAAAAATGATCCTTCTTACTGTATTTTTGTCACAAATTTTGCTTGATTTGAATTTTGTGCACTTGCATGACTGTTAAAATAATAATTAAGGATCTCCATTTATTATGCATGCTACCTTGATGAAGTCATCAGAGGGTTGTTAATTAATAACTACCTAAAGTTTTTCACTTTTTAATTATTATAATTTATCACAATGAATCAGACTCTTTATTCTTCTACTTATACATAATTAACATGAAGAAAGGGAAATTAGGTAGAGATTGTTGATTTAGAAGCCAAAACAGTCATTCACTTCAAGAATATTATTACAGACTATATTAATGTAATTTACATCTGTTTTATGTCATATTCTTGGTGTTTACCTCTGGAGACATTAGATTTTTAGCAAGTTATTTTGAGTACCATCTTCAATAGCTCTGCCAAGTTTTAGATATTGGACCCCTCTAAATAAACTCTACTCTGTTCCATTCCATATCACTCCATCCTGTTCTGTCCTGTTCTCTACTCTTCTCTTCTAATATGTCAACCATTTGTTTTCCCTCAGGGTGTGGAGGAGTTAGGAGAATCCTTACTTTCATCAGCATTCAAGGGGCATAATGTATGTGTATTCTCGTATGGAGCAAGCAATAGTGGCAAATCATGTGCAATGCTCGGTGCTCAAAACAGCAAGGGTCTCATACCATGGATCTGTCATGAACTGTTCTCAAGGGCTGCCAGTTATTCTGATGATTCCTCATTCAGGGTGGAAATCAGGTAATCAATACAGGTCTTGAAATTAAAAAATAATCATAGTCGTGATTTTACGCCTTGTACCAACAATCTACCAGGGGAATACTGTAGAAACTCAAAACACATTTTTATTCTATGCCTAAGTCTAAAAAGTTGGGCGTAAAAGAAAAAGTTTTAGGAGTATTTACGCCTGTATCAGGGGCAATTTCAAGCCCTGCAATAGGGGCAGGAACCCATGGTACTGTACATTTATACCATGCCACAGATTATACAGCCTATCAGAATGCAGAATGGTATATTTGGGGGTATTCCACTCAACCTTCCCGTCATGCACTGCATTAAGGTTAAAGGCTGCCATTAATTTTCTGTAGCGTGATATAATAGTTATACAATGAATTCTTGTGGCATACTGCAGAATATCCCACTTGTCACTTGTGTTTTCTAAGCATACACACTCACCTGAAGGCTCATGCATATACCAGAAAATACTAGTGAGATATTCTGCAGTATGCCACGAGAAAGCATTGTATAACTAGTATGTAGGAGCTTTTTTTTTTTTAGCTATATTCCTGATTAGGTATTTTCATGGCCTGAGCTATTTTAGTAACATTTTCCCATTTGTGTAGATTAGTATAGTTGTGACAAAGAAAGGTAGTCACCCTAATAACCAATTTAAGCAATGACATAGCAGCTACTGTTGGTTGCAACAGAATAAAACAGCCTGCCATTATGAGTATTTTCATAAGCTATAGGGTAATTAGGGTTGTGTAACAAAGATTGCAATGTTTCTAAAAATGACCAATCCATATCCTAGTATGAGATATAATACAAAAAGTTCTAAGTATTGAATATATACAGGGCTGGAAATTGTGACCATGTGGTCGCCTGGGCGGCCCAAAATCTGGGCCAGGCAACTAAAAATTTGAACTTAGGAGCCGCCAGTTGGTGACCAATTTTTCAAGCATGGAGATCACCTGGTGACCACAAGTTAAGCTTAGGCGACCAGCCCTGCAATATACTGTACAATATACAAAGGTAACACATGTACATCAGGATAACATACAGTTTGCATTCTTTGGCAGTTTTCTTGAGATTCACAAAGAGTTTGTTAAAGATTTGCTTGGGAGAAGAAGAAACTGGCATGATTCTTTACGCAGTAAGTACAGGTCAATCCAGAGAATATGATTGTTATGTATAATTCCTACCAGGTATGCATAAACATCTGATACTGCAATTATCATAATTCTGTGAACATTCCAGCAATTAGTAAGGGCTTACTGTGTTGAAGAGCTGTTTGGTGGAGGACAGGGACATTGCCAGGGGAGGTTCCCTATAATAATAAAAAGTAAAAACGAAACATGAAATAAAATTGTTAAACGTTTTTAGAATATGGTAGGTTTGGAACTCCCCTCTTGGAAAGCTGGCTATGCCCTGGAGGGTGAGGTACTAAATATTAGCACTCAAGTAATTATCTAGTACATACTCAGGGGAGAGGGACTGCAATTTAGTAGAGTATTAATTTGCTTTTTGAGCAATTTTTGGTATCTACTTCATTGCTGAATGGCATAATAGTTATCTTCTAATAGAACGAGGCATAATAGAGTCCTATAAAAGTGATGACGTCACAAAAACAAAATTTCCGATTTAGCATATTTGTCCCTTGATTTCGAAAGGGCATATTGATTGAAAGCTACACACCAAAAATGAGGTGAATCGGCTGAAACGCGACCGAGCTATGGCCCGCTGAATACATAATTTTCTTTAACAAATCACTGTATTTTTGGTTCAGTTCATAAAGTTTTGAACTGATTCCAAAATACAGTGATTTGTTAAAGAAAATTATGTATTCAGCGGGCCATATCTCGGTCGCGTTTCAACCGATTTTCCTCATTTTTTTTACATGCAACGTTCTTCGAAGTTGGTCTTTCACTATTCGTGGGCAAAAATCTGAAATTCGAAATTTTCAAATTTGTGACATCACACTTTAAGACTCTATTAAAAAAAATTCATATTCAAATAAGGTGACTATTGTGACATTCAGTGATGAAGCATATACCATTTTTTTGTGTCCCTTGATGGTGACTTAATATATATTTAAATTTATCATTTTTTTCCAGTTCGTGAGCATCGTGAATTTGGTACCTCAGTTGACAAGTTAACAAACCACATTGTGACTGAGGTTGTAGAAGTGGATAATCTCATTGAAAAAGGGAAGAAAAATAGGTGAGTTGGGTGACAATGATGATGCTGGTGATGATGATCATCATCATGGCAAAAGAATGATAATGATGTTAAGGTTAATGATAAAAATGACATTAATGATTACCACAGCAATTTATCATGACCATTTTTTGACATGGAAAATTGTTGCTGTTACTTTTGATAGTCAACAAGTTTGGTTGTCTGTAGGTGTTAGTATAGCTACAATCTTTAGCAACAGTTTAATTCTTGCTCTTACTGATATAAGCCATGTGAACCCCCACAAGTAACTTGTTTCTATGCTTCCCATATTCACAAGTTCAACAGGATACATGTCTGATGGTTAGGATGATAAAAGTGATTGCTGTTATTGTTTGTCAACAGGTCTGTTTGTTCCAGATCATCAGATAACTTTTTTAGCAGTTCACATACCATCTTTACAATCAAATTCACACAGGTATGGTATTGTGTGATTCCAGAAATTGTCCATACCCTTCCCATGGAAGGGGTTTGAGATACAACCCCTACCATACCCCCTTACCTTCTTATCCCTCTGGAATTTCCAGTGAAAATTACAGTGATTGTATTTTTTATTGGTCTTGGAAACAAAATATTTAATTGATTTTAGGTCATTATTTTTGTATGGCGTACACCTATATCAGAAAATGTTGTACCAGTAAAACTGCCTGTTGTCAAATCTCAAAATAGCAACATACCAAGTCAGAGAAAGCATCCATTTCCATCGGCTGATTTAGAGAATATAGAGCAATTTTCTCGATTGAATTTGGTAAATTGAATCTGAAACTTTGTTTTTAGATGTTGATTTAGAGAGTTCTACAGGTAATTTTGTCTTCTCATATCGAACGAAAACAATAATAAAGGAGTGACTGACACGGACTCTTTAAGACATCCAAACCTCTTCCATGCTTATGATATTTTTTGTTTAAGCTTGGTGACTTGTTAGAGCGGATTTCACATGACTGTCAAGAATGCTTTGCGTTCTCATTGGCTACTCATTTTTGTCAGCCAATCAAATTTGGTAGTAAATACAGTTTGTGTAATTACTTAGAGCGGATTTCAAATGACTGTCGTGAGTAATTTGTGATTACTTTGTAAGTACTCCTATAGGTTTTATTCAGAATTGGTGTAATTACTTTGCGAATGGTTTCACTACAGTCATATGAAAACCACTCTAGTAATTGGTTCGGCTTGCAATTGGCTGAGAAAAAAGCCATTTAGGAGCAAGTCATGATTTCTCTTGATTCTGATTGGCTAGTGATTGCTCAATTGTGATTGTTTGAGAATGGTAATTAGCAAGTGAAATGTTTCTTTCTCCATGCAGGCTCGTTTAGAAGAAGGAATGCCATGTGAGATGATCAGCACCATACAGCTTGTAGATTTGGCAGGAAACAAGAGTATACATGAAGAGGTAACACATGAGGGGGGTGCAACACTTGTTATCAGGGATCGGCATTCCCACCATACACTGCAACCTTATGGTTGCCAATGGCGACTAGATTTAAGTTTTGGCGAGCAAAATTCTCAACCTAGTCGGCAAATTGTGACTTACCTTTCCACTCTGTAAGTCTTTAAAATGTCCTTCTCAAAATTAGCTGTCAGCTGCATTATTTCAGGAGAAAAAGATGGATACTAGATTTCTAGTATGGCGACCAAACTTCACTATTTGGTGAAAAGGATCTTTATTAAGGCGCCAATGGCACGAAAAAAAAGTTAATTTCCGACCTTGGTATTAGTAAAAACACTGTATGTTTGACTCGTAAGGTAAGTAAGATAAGGATATGGTTCCTATCTTTCCGATATTGCGTATGTCCGACGCCCATCGCCAACCACAGTCCTTTGCGTGTCGGGGTACATTTTCTCAATAGCAGAAAAGTTTCCTGATAGCGATACTCGAAACAAACTGTTTTGATCTTGCAGTTTTATGCAGTTTTTACCAGGTATTTAAGGTTTTTTTTTTTCAGAGTGTCTAACTATTTTCCATCCAAGTTCTTGCGATAGTTCTTTAAAAAAGTGCAAGATGCAGCAATTCAAAACAAAAACACAAGCTGGCAAAGGATGGCGGTTGGCGGTAGGCCTTTTAGAAAAAAAAACTCCATAAACTTGTGCGCGTGAAAAGGTTGAAAAGCGCGCGAACAAAATGTTTTATTCAAGGCGATGTGAAAATTTTTCAACACTTCCCAGTCAGGATTACATAACATTCACGTTATGCATGTGTGTATTTGTAAACACTGGCTGGTTTTCGCGACATTTTGCCGGTCTAGAATTCCCAAAATGAATATACGGTAGAACGCGCCGTGACAGCAACGTCGGGGTCCTTTCCATCTATTAGCGGTTAATAACTCATTTCTTCGCTCTTCTGTTTAGTTTTATGACATTTCCTATGGGAACTTGCTTCACGTGTAGCTAAATATAGAGTTTCATTATTTCAAATAAGTCACGCCTCTCCGCCATCATTTGTTATTAATGTGTCAACTAGATCGGATTGGTTCACAGAACAAAGGGCGCTATTCAGTCTACGATCGGCACATCAGTATATTAGACTGGGAACCGGGTTAGTACCCTAAAGGTTAAGCTCGCGTGTACCGGATGTTCGCAGGCTAATTTTCAGCGATACTCAGTCGAGTCTCGTAACTTTTCTAAACATCGTTTGGTAGTTTGGTAGTTATGTGTAAAAAGAAGCTTTATAGTATAAGAAGGGGCTTTAAATTTGTTCTAGATTGAACATAAAATAAGTTTGCCGTGTTTCTGCTAAAACAGAATGTATATTGCGGGAAACACACCTCTGACTCCATTGTGCCAAACAATTTTGCATCTTCAAACTACGTATAAAGAATTACTGAAGCGATTTTATGAATATAAAAGCGATTTTATGAATATAAAATAATTTCCATTTTTCAACACTTCCCAGTCAGGATTACATAACATTCACGTTATGCATGTGTGTATTTGTAAACACTGGCTGGTTTTCGCGACATTTTGCCGGTCTAGAATTCCCAAAATGAATATACGGTAGAACGCGCCGTGACAGCAACGTCGGGGTCCTTTCCATCTATTAGCGGCTGATAACTCATTTCTTCACTCTTCCGTTTAGTTTTATGACATTTCCTATGGGAACTAAATCCACGCGTATCTAAATATAGAGCTTCATTATTTCACATAACTTACGCTTCTAAAAAGTCTACCTGCGCTGATCAAACGTCACATTTCAGTCGTACCTATTGTTATTGTGAAATGGCACATGGATAGTTCGGCGTTTGCAGCACTATTGAGGTCGACTTTAATTGAGGTTCGACTCCAGCAGCAATATCGACTAGCCAAGTCGGACATAATGACACTCATTCGACTTCGCGACAACCGTCGTTTTAAATGAACTGCAACTTGTAGAATAAGATCGTTTGCAGGCACGTTCATTCACACGTATTATTAGTCAGTTTGGGGCGGGTCTTGCAAGCCGGAATTTGCTACCACGCCGTGGCGGAGTCGTTATTCCGGACAAACGGCTCTTCTACCCAAACTCGCGTTGTGCGTTACGCGTTCTGGTCGATCTTTTTGGTTCGAGTGTACTAAAACTTCGGTTCGCCATTGTCTTAGGCCTTAGAAACAAAATAAACTCCACCAATGAAGAATGACTCATTGTATTTAGGGGGAAATTAATTTGCGCGCGCGCCAAAAGTGGCGGGAAAAAAACCCCAGCCAATCACAAAAGTTTCCCTGACAGGATTTTATTATATAACATAACCCTATCCTTATACCTGTCCTCTTCCTTTTCCCTTCGGCTATTTCTTTGGTGCTTGCAGTAAGATAGTTTTGTCTTTAATGTGCCGTGCTGTTAGTGTTTCATGGAGGAATTTTTCACGTCATTTGTCAGTTTTAGTCTTCCCTGCTAGCAGAGGTCTGAATTTCTATCATTATTAAGCTCGTTTTGATAATGAAGTGAACACTTCTGCAAGGATTTTCCCTCTTTCTTCAAGAAACCGTTTCTGTTTTGAGTCCATCTTTGAAGAATATGATCACTGGTGACCTGTTATCTTGAGGGCTGCCATCCAGCAGCCTCTCAGGATAGTGTAGAAACCCCATCACAGTACCAGAAAAATCGCATATTTCGCACTTTCGCCACCATAAATCGTGTACTTGCTTTCGTCCTGTACTACCTGGGACATGAACGTTTGAGCGGAAAACATAAAGTGCTCTTTTTCTGCACTGCTCCAAGTACTGGCGTTCCTTTTGAGGAGGGTGTTTAGGTAAACCGCCATGTCTTCCCGGAGTTTCTTCTTATTGTCAGCATACATGTACTCTATAAGCTTGCTTGATGCAACGACGTCGCAGACTGAGCGGAGGTCTGTTGGGTTGACACCTATCGCTCTCTCTTCCTCAGAGGTGTCTTCGGTAACAATCTTTCCTTGGACTTTGTAGAAAATATCATCTTCAATAAAAAGATAAACATCAGCGAACGCCACGTCTTCGGTTATAATACAACGGTAGATGATCATTTTAGGGTTTGATATCAATTTCCGTCTCCCTGTGTTTTAAGAAGTGCTCGTAGCAAGAAAGCAAAGATAAAGAGCACGATTTGAAAAGCCCAAACGCGATAACTCAATGGTTGAAGTTATTAATTAAATGCGGTTGATGCTGACGCCATCATTTGTTATTAATGTGCCAACTAGAGATCGGATTGGTTCACAGAACAAAGGGCGCTATTCAGTCTACGATCGGCACATTAGTATATTAGGCTGGGAACCGTCTTAACCAGTTTGACTTGCTCATTCAAGTTTTCAGCGATGCGCAGTCAATGCGCAGTCGAGTCTCGTAAAGTTTCAAAACATCGTGATCGAAATGCATCCCATGATTTTCCAAATTGGGACCTGAAGTTTGATGTAAAAACAAGCTTTTATTATAAGAAGGGGCTTTAAATTTGTTCTAGATTGAACATAAACATAAGTTTGCCGTGTTTCTGCTAAAACAGAATGTATATTGCGGGAAACACACCTCTGACTCCCTTGTGCCAAACAATTTTGCATCTTCAACCTACGTTGAAGAAAAGAATTCGTGAAGCGATTTTGTGAATATGAAATAATTTCCATTCCCTTTCAACACCTCCCAGTCAGTTTAACAGAAAATTTACAGTAGCATGTGTGTGTTTCTAAAGCCTGGTTTTCGCGACATTTTGCCGGTCTAGAATTTCTCGAATTCTTGGTGTGCAACCATTCCTTTGGGAATAAAATAACAAAAGCGCGGCGGCCATGTTGGATGAAAGAACAAAGGGAGCAAATGAACTTTCTTTTGTTCTGTTCATCCAACATGGCCGCCAGTGACGTCACATTCACGCCAAGAATATATGAAACTTTACATATAACCACACGTGAAATTAGTTCTCACGGAAATGACAGAAAGCAAATGGAAAAGTGAAGACATGAGTGATTAAACCGCTAATGGGTGGAAGTGACTCTGTCACGGCATATTTTCACCTTCTACAAGTAATGTTTCTACAAGATCAACAGTTCAACGGAATTGTGTCTTTCCTTCTAAATAGAGCAGATTTCGTATGACTGTGAAAAGTACCGTGACACGGCGCGGTACTGTCGCGGTGGCGGTACGGAACCTGGCCTGCTGTAGATACCGAACGAAACCGCGTAGTCGCGGTACGGTCGCGGCGCGGTACAACTCTTTCGCGGTACTTTTCACAGTCATACGAAATCTGCTCTAGCCTTACCCTGCAAGCAGAGGTTTCCAGCCTAATTCCTGGCTTCCTGGGTGGGCTTCCTGTGGTTGGTAAGACATGTGTGACGCGCCGTCATAGGAGAGAGCTCGGCCCAGTGCTCGCGCATCCTCACGGCTCATCTCCAAGCACAGGAAACCCACTCAGAGCGCCAGGGTCTAGGCTGCTGCTCACGTCCTTTATTACGTGTTACTCCCGTTGTCTCAATGTTCAACTTTCTGTCTTGAATAGTGTTAGGTAGTTACTGTATGTGTCTAGTTGGTCATCGCACGGCAAAGTAGAGATTTGGCAGTCTAATTTTGTAATTTTATAAATGTTTGTGCGGGAATTCTAACTTCTTTTGCAATTTTCTCGAAAGTATGAAATTCTTTATAGGGGCCATTTTGGCTTGTCGGGCTCACATAGTGATTGTCCCTGTTAGATATTAGATATTAAGCTAAGGCTGGTGGTCACTACAACGCAATCTTGAGCAAGCGCAAGGATATCTAACTCATAGATTTCCTTTTATGTGTCGACGAAGTTAAACCAGAGTCACTGCGTAGGCCTGGGGTCGACTCTACTCGACCCCTGAATGAGATCTCGGCCGCCCCCCTTACCACCTGCGTCTTTGGCGCTTACAGACGTGGCAAAGCCGCCATGTTTTCCTTGGGCTCTCATTAAATTCGGCTTCTGTGGTTCAAACTAGAACGCTAGCGCAAGAAAATCGAGACATTAGGTTCCCTTGCACTTGTGCTTGCGTCTAGTGTTAATCAAGTGAATAAAAGCTTAAAGGGAGGCTGTCACGCTCGGTAAAGCAAAATATTATACACTTAATGACTGCTCCCGAGGGAAACATCAGTTTTGTTTCCCGAGAATCTCGATGTTTCCCGAGACGAAGTCGAGGGAAACATCGAGATTCGAGGGAAACAAAACTGGTGTTTCCCGAGGGAGTAGTCATTAAGTGTTTTGTTATATAGCAGAAAATATACTGCAATTATAAAGTCAAAACAAATGTATTTCAAGAATGAAAAGAGAAGTTACAAAGTTTGCGCGCGACTGCATCATGTAAAGGGAAAACACTCATAAACAACACAATTTTCTTGCATTAGCAAAAACTTATCAAAATTAGCAAAGGTTTTTAAAAGACTCGCGTGTTTACAATAAACTTTCTCTTTTTTCCCGCTCTCAAACGCGACGCGCGAATGCACTATTCCCCGACCAGTCAATAATTTTTCGAAATATTGACTGATCGGGGAATACTTGATTTGTACTTCTCCACGTGACCTTGATTTAGCCAAAAGAGCGCTCGCTCGGTTGGAGTGAGCACTCGCTATATAACAATGAAAAATATGACCCGTTGCTTCTCAGACAACCCCTAATTAACAATTAGACCTCGAGGCCGAATGTGCTATGATGAATAGACCATGAGGCCGAAGGCCGAATGGTCTATTGATATCATAGCACATGAGGACGAGAGGTCTAATTGTTTTAGTATAAACCAACTAGTTGGTCAGTTATGGCAATGAATTCCATTATTTTATGTTGAAAACATCAAGTTTTCTTTCAAAGAAAGGTGGTGGTTTTGCCAGGCACGGTCTATCACTAATAGACCATTAGTAGCTCAGCCAATCAGAATGCAGGATTTGTAATAGACCATTAGTTGGTTTATACTAAATCTATTTATATACTTCGTGTGACTTTTAGAAAAATTATTGAAGTTTGTATTCGTTTAGTAGCATTTTCGTGGCATATTTTCAATTTTTGATAACTGCTTCGTAATGTACGGGCCGTAACGATTGAAAAACAACAGGTTTTATTCCGATTCCATCCGCTCAATAACAGAAGCAGATACGCCAAATTTTTCTTTTCATTTGACAGATAAAAGGTTCATCTACAAACCTAGATAGTTATTTTGGCTATTCTCAATGAACGAAACTGTTTTTTAGCCTCTTCAAAGTAAGGCTAAATTTTGCTATTCCGTGACAGCCCCCTTTAAGAATCATGTTGATTTTAGGCTTGCGCTTGCGTCGCTATGATTCACACTTGCCTTGCGCTTGCCATTCTCGTACCCAGAGCTCCCCGGCTCGTCTGCTCGCAGGGGAGGCTCTGGGAACATCCATTTGAAGGCCGTCACTGATTGGCTGATTTTGAACGTTGGTGCATGCGCAGAAAGGTGTTTCTCGCAACGGCTCTCTATCAAATCTCACGCATGCGTCAATGTTTGTCACCAGAGCCTCCCCTGCGAGGAGACGAGCCGGGGAGCTCTGGGTTTGAGAATGGCTGATTGCATTTTTAAACCGCACCGGGGGGGTTGAGGACCTCTTTTAAAAAGACCCCCTCCCCTGGAATTTCCACTCGTGAAAAGACCCCCTCCCCTGGAATTTCCAACCTCATAAAGGACCCCTCCCCTGGAATTTCCATTTTTTCTGGTACAATACCCCTGGAAAAACTATTTTTGGATAAAATGTCCCTGGAAAGTCACTTTTTTTACCCCTCCCCCCTGGAATTTCCAGCCTTCAGACACACCCCTTCCCGTGGAATTTCCAGAGTCCAAAACAACCCCCCTGGAAAATTTCCATAGGTCCTCACCCCCCCTGTGCGGATTAAAAATGCAATTAGCCAATGTGCGCTTCCGTTCCAGTTAGAACCAGCCCTATGGAGCTTGGCACGGTGCATTTTCCATCCCCAATTAATTTGGCACGTGGCCTTTCCTGTTTTGAACTCGCGGCCCTCTTGACCTTCTATACAAATACTCCAACGGCCACATGCCTTGAATATTGCTTTTGGGAGTTTTTCACCGCTAATTTGGACTAAGCTATAGCGTGGGCACTTAATGTTCTAAGAATAAAAATAGCGCCACGGAGTCTGTATAACCCACAAGTGGTACGACGGATGCAAATTTGAGCTGATTAGAGTGTTTTCGAGGATCTAATATCATGGAAATAGTGTGGTGTTGAAGTGAAACAGTCATGTTTGGTCACCATGTTGATAAGATTGGCCGGCAACGGTAAGCAGATAAGCATTTTTACACCCGAAACAAGTTGAATCCATAACCTTTTAAGGTGGGAGCAATTTCATATCATTTTGGTAAAATGCGAATTTGTATTCTCCCAAAAAATATGCAAAATGGCATTTTACGTCAAGATGTATTGTAGCATCGCTTTTTGCAACTAAAGAAAAGCTGCTAAACCGTAAGTACCAGGGAAAATCAATTTATTCAATAACCAGATTCAGGCTTTTGAGTTCGTTTTCCCGAAAAAGAAGCGCAGAAACATTTTAAAAGTCGCTTCTCGTTATCTTACAAGCCAGTTAGGCCTAACGCGTTTTCAAAAGTATTCTTTTTCAAACTTATACGGATTCGATGCGTGTTAGTGTGGACGGGAGATTTAGCTCCAAACAAGCGATCAGTTTTTATTTGGTGTTGGCGTGTGCAAGGATACTATACGGATTCAAACGAAAACGCGTTAGTGTTACTTTGGCGAGTTTACGTGATTTGAGTCAAACCACAGAGATTGCCAAACTCTCTCCTTTGTTATATGCAGCTCCAAATTCAAGCACTAAATAAAATGGCACTCTTATCGTAGCATCCTTTGTGTGTTTTAGCTTTAAAAATGCTTGCTGTCTAAATATGTTTTCGTGAGCGAGAACTAAGAGTAACAATAATTTCATTCGACCACCTGTTACGTTTAAGTGATGCGGTAGACGCCAGACTTAGCGATGGTTTTACGTTTATTTTACATTCAAGACTCCTGTTTTTGGTGCCTTATATTATTAATTCAGAAGAGAGCGTATCATTTTCTGCTTTTACAGTCAACGTCGTTTTGTCGCATGAATCAAAAGTCATGAATCCGTGTTTTGGTTTGGCGATTCTGTGCTGTCAATCAAAACCTGTGGAGGCTTAGAAAACAGAGAAACTGAAACGCGACAGAATGACAAGACAAGACAAGGCAAGAAGTTTATTTCGACTTACAAATTCTCGATGGTTTGAGCTTTACATCCTTAAAATCTAAACTAAAAAAATACATTGTGAGGCCAGTTGATAGATTAAGTTAAGTTTTTGAACAGTTATTTTTGTTTCCGTTTTATATTTTTCGTTTACAAATTCAAAACATAAATAACACGGCGCGCAATGCATTATGGAACGGTGGCATGGGATACAATTCCGGTGCGATTTCTGTATGTGCTCTCTTCATTCTTCAAATCGCATCAAGTTGGGGACAAGTTGCGAACTTGTTTGAAGTTTCCGCTACATAACGCGACGGATTTAGCTATTATACACATGTACCCCAATGCAGACTTGAAGCAGTAGCTACTTGGCTACAAAAACACTCGACCAATACGTATTTCTCCCACGATGTTTTCGTTCATGCACGGAACCAGAAGTTATATAACCCAAGATCACATGCCTTTTTACGAATTCTCCATGATACAGAACTCATAGCTATAAATATTTTTATTAATAACTAATTATCATCAATTTATTTTGCCAAAAGGATCCGCGAAAGCCTTAACGGTAACTTAAAGCAGTTTCCGTTGTTTTTAATCGTGAAAATTTCCACGTTTTGTTACAAAAGCTATTTTGGTTTGCCTTGTTTTTATTCTATAGGTTTGAATTCTGGAACGAAAACACCCTCCCTCATTTCAAGCTCTTATTCTATTTTTTGTCATTTTACTTTTAATTTACATTTTCGATTGGAGATGATAAAATGAGAAATTCGAAATTGTTGATTTTTCAAATGATTTCAATGATTTTCAAAATTTCCCATTTTATGTTAAGCTAAAATCAAATAATTGAACATGACATTTTCTGAAGTTATTTGGTTTCAAAATTTCCCATTTTGTCTTACGCTATAATAAAATAATTGAAAATGTCACTTTCTGAAGTTATTTTCACTTAGTCTACAAATTCCCGCCAAACGAACGCTATAATGTTTGTGTTTATCGAAAACTGTCACCGCAAATGCCATCAATGCTTTATAATAGTTGTTCAAACTGTCCGGGTGGCATCGGGAATAAAATAGCTCTTGTCTTGTCATGGAAACCCCAAGCTCCTAAATACTTATGTCTTTCAAACATTAAAGTCATAAAAAAAAAACAAAAAAAAAACGTTTTCAAAGCTTACTTCTCGATTTTACCGGATAAACCAGGCTTTGGCAAAACGTGAATTGTTTTTCAAGCAAGGTTTTTCATTGCCGACATGAATTTTTAAAACTAAACGCTTTTCGAGGGTTATACTTGCTCTTAAAGCTTTGATGCTAACAGTTCGATTATTATTTAATGAGGGTTCCCACTTATCTAGTATTCTCCGACAGAGGTAGTTTTCTAAATGTCGAACACGAGTTCCCCTTTCGTACGTTTTCAAACACGAAGTTGGAGTGGCTATAATGCAAAGCAAACGTACTATTTTGTTTCCATGTTAATTGTTTGCTAATTATTTAATGCACAAGCGTAATTCTCCTTTTTGCCAAGGTAAGAGAATGAATACAAATCCATTATTTTTCCTTTCTGTTCTTATGTATTTACAAAGTCGCTTGCAAAGGAATGAAAACCCCGTTTGTTTGTTTAATATCGAGTCGTCGATTCTGGCCTTGGGTGTTTTATCTTCGTATTATCGGAGACTTAGCTTGTTTTTGTTCTGCCAATTCATTTTCCCAATTCAGCAATTTCTTCCCATTGTACAATGGGGAAGTTGTTTTAACTAGAAATGTTTGTTATTCATTAATTTTAAGTCATTCTACCACCCTAGTTATTGTTAAAACCAGGAAATTGTTTTTGACGAGCAATCATTTGAAAGGTAGCGGTGAGTTCACTCTAGGAGGCTAGGAAATCCCTACTATGAGGTCAATAACGCATCCGGTTTTTAAAAATATTTTTAGTTCAGCTATATTTCGTATTTCATAACAGTAAGAAATTAGTTTGTACCACGAAAGAGCCCTTTATAGGCGGCTAATTTCCGTATTTTCCCAAAAGAGGAAGATACTTCGAGTCTTTGCAGACTGGTTGCTATCGTAAAACTGTGAATCGACTTCGGCGGTTAGTCACCCCGACAGGTAAAGACTTTACTATTCAAATCGGCCGAAAACATTCCACGGGCACTGAGAAGCACGGAAACCACTAAAATGTGAGCTATGCTCACCTAGAACACAATAAAAGAGCGAGCAATCCTATTGCTCACTCTCTTCTCGCATTTTGCGAGTGCTGGCCGGATTTGCTGGTGTTTTGTTCCTGTGACATGGCTCAAGTTCCCGTCCGCCCCGCCACCCCGTTGTGCCCCAACACCTGTTCTTGGTTCTTGCTGTACCAACCGCGTCAGTTCAGCCCCAGCCGTTCCTCCAGCTCCTGTTGTTCCAGCGCTGGCTCAAGCCAACCAGCCATTTAGAGCAGACCACACGTAGACCTTACCTTGAGTCCTTGGTGGTTAAGTGGCCGATTTACTCTGTCTATCTTTGCACATTTTGCTGTAGCCACTCGGGCTTCGCAAGTGTTTAATTGGTTGTGTACTGGACTTCGGTTCGGTACGAAAAATTAGCTTGTGTTTATTATGGCCTTTCGGGCCGGGCACGATTCACTGGAAGCATATTTCAGGTGCCCTGTTGGAGTTCAATTGACTGAACTTCGGTTCGGTACGAAAAATTAGCTTGTGTTTATTATGGCCATTCGGGCCGGGCACGATTCACTGGAAGCATATTTCAGGTGCCCTGTAGGAGTTCAATTGGTTGTATACTGAACTTCGGTTCGGTACGAAAAATTAGCTAGTGTCTATTATGGCCATTCGGGCCGGGCACGATTCACTGGAAGCATATTTCAGGTGCCCTGTAGGAGTTCAATTGGTTGTATACTGGACTTCGGTTCGGTACGAAAAATTAGCTGGTGTTCATTATGGCCATTCGGGCCGGGCACGATTCACTGGAAGCATATTTCAGGTGCCCTGTAGGAATTTAATTGGTTGTATACTGGACTTCGGTTCGGTACGAAAAATTAGCTAGTGTTTATTATGGCCATTCGGGCCGGGCACGATTACTGGAAGCATATTTCAGGTGCCCTGTAGGAATTTAATTGGTTGTATACTGGACTTCGGTTCGGTACGAAAAATTAGCTAGTGTTTATTATGGCCATTCGGGCCGGGCACGATTACTGGAAGCATATTTCAGGTGCCCTGTAGGAATTTAATTGGTTGTATACTGGACTTTGGTTCGGTACGAAAAATTAGCTAGTGTTTATTATGGCCATTCGGGCCGGGCACGATTACTGGAAGCATATTTCAGGTGCCCTGTAGGAATTTAATTGGTTGTATACTGGACTTCGGTTCGGTACGAAAAATTAGCTAGTGTTTATTATGGCCATTCAGGCCGGGCACGATTACTGGAAGCATATTTCAGGTGCCCTGTAGGAATTTAGTTGGTTGTATACTAGACTTCGGTTCGGTACGAACTTTCTCTTGTTTATTATGGCCATTCGAGCCGCGGGTACGATTCACGGGAAGCATAGTTTCAGGTGCCCTGTGTTTATTTGGCCTTATATGGACCTCGGTTCGGTAGGGACACTGTTGTCTGTTTAGTGCCATTCGAGCCGGGCACATGACAATATAGTAATGGGAAAAAGAAAAGACAAGAGTGGAATCTGTGATTTTACTTGTGGAATTGTCATCGCATAATTGCGTAATAAGGAAAAAAAAAAAGGCATGAAAGAGAAAAACGTAAGCTTTGGGTGATTTAGGGTTCACAGTCCCAGGGTCATCTAAGGCCCTTCGTGCTCGACTCTTGCAGTTGCGCCGGGACTGCGTTCTCCTACTGATCCCAGGGAGTGTCGCTCAACTCTACAGGCTTCGTTGTTTTCTCTTCTATACTGGACGATTAGCCGCCAATCAAGCGATGACGTACACAATATTTCGTCCTTCCAGAATGGGAAGGGGTTGAAAGATTTAATCGAAACGGCGGCCTATCAGGTATCTCAAAACGGTGAATTGGGTGACGCTCCCGGGGACCAGCTCGGGGGAACCAGTCCTGGCTGATTCTGCTCTTGGTTCCGTGCGGGAGAAGTCTATCCGAGATTGTAGATGAGTAACACCCGGTAGCGGAAACTGTCTCGAGAGAGGTTCATGATCTCAATTTAGTCATTTGTGTTAGCTTTCCCCCTTGTGAGAACAATAAGAAGCTCCAGTCAGACGCACAAATGACATCGTACAGTGACGGGCGCCGTGCTGTGCTCTTACACAAATTATGCTGTATACCTCCTATTGATACTGTATACGGGGTATGGTGACAGTATTGGGGAATGAGTAGAGGGTGATAAGATATGGATGAGATATGGGGGAGCCATATGGCTCAAATATTCCCTTGGGGCAAGGGCTGGGCGCGGGGTGCCGCCGGATGTGGGTGCATTGGACAGCGGAGTGATCCACACCATTGCTCAGGTTACTGGACAATGGAGTCTGTTGTTCCCATCTCTAAATCAGTGATCCGTGGAACAAAGGCCGGTTTGGATATAATACTATTCAAATCGGCCGAAAACATTCCACGGGCACTGAGAAGCACGGAAACCACTAAAATGTGAGCTATGCTCACCTAGAACACAATAAAAGAGCGAGCAATCCTATTGCTCACTCTCTTCTCGCATTTTGCGAGTGCTGGCCGGATTTGCTGGTGTTTTGAGACGACATGAATGAATGGAAAGTGAGAGGTGGGGTGGGCTATAGCTTTGGGGTATGACGCTCCATTTAGAGACCCGCCCACCCAGCCCCCATTTTGGTATTGTATCCACACTGGCCTTTGCTACGGATCCACACCATTGCTCAGGTTACTGGACAATGGAGTCTGTTGTTCCCATCTCTAAATCAGTGATCCGTGGAACAAAGGCCGGTTTGGATATAATACTATTTATTGCTGAGTTAGTAAATGGGCGAAAGCTTTTGAATGGGTTCTATCGCAAACTGAATGCAATTTGCTATTGCTTGTAAGTAACGGCCAGCACCATTTCTTTTATTCTGAGTGTCTGTGCAAGACTGATTGATGCAATCGCTTTTTACAAACTGTAACTCGATTATTGTGTATTCATTGTTTCATTTTCACTTTTATAATGTTAGGATCTTGCCTATAATTTATTTTTCAATGACAAGGAATTTACTCTATATATTCGGTTCGTTATTTTAGATAACGAATGATGCCTTTGCATATTTTATATTTGTAGTTTTCTAACGGTTTTGGGGCGAATCCTAGTAAAGCTACATCTGTATCCCTTATGTTTGAACATTTGCCGCTACTGCATAAATTGCTTTCATTTCCACTAAACTCTTTTCACAAGGTTTTATGTTACTCAGTTCATTTTCAATTTGATTCCACCACCACAAAATATAGCTGACATTCTGTTTACTTTTGTGTGTCCTTTTTTAGTATTCTCACATTTCAGTAAATTTGGATCCATTTAGACATCCTAGGATGTTTGACAACTGCTCAGTCGCTGGATGAAGTAGAAAGATAAAATCGATTGTTTACTCAGGGGCGGATACAGGGGGGGGGGGTGGGTGGATTGGGTGGATATCCACTCCCCCTTTTGTAAAAAAATGTGAAAGTCATCTTTTTGTTTTAAATAGTTTAGGGGGCGGGATACAGCAAAACGTTGCCAGGGCATTTTGGTAAGAGTGTTTTCTGTCCTTACTCCAAGCCTCTCCCCCTAAAAAGCTGATCCGCCTCCTCCTATCCACCCCCCCTTTTTTAAATCCTTGATCCGCCCTGTTACTAAATATTTTAGGAGAGGAGGGGGAGTCAAGTAGTGAAAAAGGGGGAGGAGACAAAACAAAGTAAACAATGTTGTACAAAGATTATTTACTCGTATGAGCGTTCTATGAAAACATTTCCTATCCTATGAAGCGATAATTGTTTTATTTTTCGCTGACAAATTATAGAGGATATTAACCGCAAATTTACCATGTAGGATTTTTGTTGGCCCCACGGGCCGTGCAGGAAATTTATTTTCAAAAACAAACACTTTCAGGCCCGACGACAAACAATTTTTAACAACGCCAATATTGAAAGCAACTGCCCTAACACATTTTTTTTCGTCTTATTAGAATCTTTTTCATAAAATGTTTGACATTTTCCCAATTGGAGAAACGACTACTACATATATTCAAGTGCCATCCATACTAAACCGGAGCTTCGAAATAGGAGAAGTTTTTATTATATAAACACCAATGAAATACCAGGTGATCTCCCGCGCGAAAATTTGATATCTTCACACGTGAAAATATCATGTTATTTTCACATGTGAAAATATCACACTTGCCTTTGCTGGATGCTCGATTTTTAAACTTAACTCAAATAAAATTTGAATTTGGTATTTCATTGATGTTTATATAATAAACAGAACATTACATGACGCTTGGAGATACGAATTTTATCTTCTCGTGTTAAAAATTTATCTCCCTCGTTCGCTGCGCTCACTCGTGAGATAAATTTTCAACACTCGAAGATAAAATTCGTATCTCCGCGCGGCCATGTAATGTCCTCTATTTATCTAGTTAGACCTCCCGTTCACACTGCAACGCATCGAAAGCGGAGGTTTTCGAAAACGCTAAAAATAGAACTACCAATTGTTGTTGTATTTCACTGCTTAGTTAAAGGCGCGGTGTCAAGATTTTAGCTCACTTTTGGTGATGTAATAGACATCTTGACAGACAAACAACAAAATATGTACAATGTTTATTTAGGAAACTTCACAATAAATTTCAAGATTTAGATGATAAGTATTCAAAAGCAAAATGTTAACTATTCTATTTTGGTCGTACCGAAACGTTCTCGATAAAAGAAAAAGACGTTTTCCCCTTATGATATCATTTTTGGTTACATTGAACTGGAGAAATTGCTAAGGTTTTAAAATTATGCAAATTAGCAGGATTATGACGTCACGAGATGGACATTGCTTCAGCTTTGGATGATAAAACATAGCAATAGACAAAATCGGCTAACAGTGTTTACATCTTGTTGCCACCCAATTCAGATCATGTGATGATTCCTGGGTAGTAACAATTGTCAATTTTTATTCGCCCGACCGAGTGGACGAGTGTTTGTGCAGGACTAACAAAAGTATCCACCCAAAGGAATCATCACATGATCTGAATTGGGTGGCAACAAGGCGTAAACACCGTTAGCTGATTTTGTCTATTTCCCAAGTGAGATACATATCATAGACTAGATAATGACTTCACCATGGAAGAAGAAAAATCTATCAATAGTCTCTATAAGCGTTTGAAGTAGATAGATACCATCGTTTCATGAACAGCTTCGCGCTGTTTCTGCAATAGAGATCTCTTTTAGCAAGTGCCTGTAATTTAATAAAAATCTTCACATGTAGCCCAATTTGTAATTTCCGATCAAAATAAAACATGTTTTAGTCCCTTTTGGGGGCACCCTTTCTAATATGGATAGGTATTCATAAAGAAATCTGTGTACCAAATTTCATGCTTATATCTGACTCTTGTCACGATCCGGCTAATTGCTGACGCTAGCGTATTTACTATAAACAGAAATTGTTGAGAACGGACAAAGAGCTACAGTCACCCGTTCAGCTTTGTTATTGTTCATAATTCGATTTTAGAAACAGAATTACGTTTACAAACATCGGAATAACCATCTAGAAAAGTTCTATAATTGATTTACCAAATTCAGTTGGAAATAGTGCACCACATTCCCTAAACACAGGGAATTTCTACAGAAACCCATCCATGGGAAAAGCTGAATTTCCCAAGGCAAACACATGAGAAGTGATTGGAATTCACATGGATAGCTATAGGAAATCCGAACACTTAAAATTCTTCTACCATGGGTAATTCAGCTTTCCCATGGATGTGTTTCTGCAGAAATTCCCTGTGAAATCAGCCGATGGAAATGGATTCTTTCTCTGGCTCGTTGTGTTACTAGACTGAGGCCCCGTCCACACTGCGTTTTCAAACGAAAACGGGTACTTTCTGCTCCGTTTTCAAAAAGATTTGCGTCCACACTTATCGTTTTCGCCGTTTTCGGTGAGCATTTTCGGCGTTGTAGTGTGGACGATAGCCGTATCCGGAGCAAAAAGTATCCGTTTTCGTTTGAAAACGGTGTAGTGTGGACGGGGTCTGAAAAATAGAGCAGAAACCGCAGTGTGCCGTGCTGTGTCTAAGCATTTTGATTGGTTGATCAGTCATTTCCCGCGATGTGATTGGCTGAATGTCCGTGACCGTTCCGTGCCTTTTCATATTCATACGCAATCTAGTCTAGTGGCTGATCAAGGGTCTCCTAACACACTCTTAGCCAGCAGGGGCGTAGCCAGGATTTTGGTTGGGGGAGGGGACGGATAGTGAAAACATGGGACGAAATAAATGTATTGGAAAATCTCCCGAGAAAGGGGGACCTCGGCCCCTATGCCCCTATGCCCCTGGCTACGCCCCTGGCCAGTCACCTCTTGTTGCTCTCTTCAAGGCGCGCGATGCATCACGTAGGGATGAAATTTTATTCGACCTTATTTTTGCGTGACATGTTCCAGTCACGCAAAAACGCACTAGAAGAAACACTTGAGTAACGACTGGGTCTGAGTCGAGTCTAGGTCTTCAAATGTATTGCCTGTTTGTTTATAATTGTAGTGCTGTGTAAATGGTCACACAAGCGACAGTGAAGCCGCGTTACCCTCTAATGTCACGCCAGATCAGTCACTGCTGACCTTGGATCGAGTTATATCCTCACTCGCCAGCAAGTCCTCCTCTCCACAAAGTGATTTCACGCCTCCTTACCAAGAATCGGTGAGTCATTTGGGCCAGTATGTATTCTCTTTTGGGTACCCACCCTGTGTAGCAAGCGTCCCAGTACACAACCAAACTTCACGGAGAAACCAAACGAAAGCAACATCGGTCGATCAAAAACTTGCTCGTCATTGTTTCCTGGGTTGTCTCTCTTTAACGCTTGCTATTCAGGCTTCCTGTCGAGGTATCTAGAGAAACACAAATATTTTGTGTCGAGTCAGTTTATTTAAGGCGCATTTAGGGAGGTTTTCCAGCCATTTGAGACAAAAATAAAAATTGATGATGTAGGAAAATCACCAAGACTTGTAGTTTTCTGACATTCCTCGTGAACGTAACCCACATTTTCAAATACTTTGTTTGGATTTTGACATTGCTGTTCCGCCAATCAAACTATCTGAGCCAATGAAACTCTTTCGCGTGGTGCAGTCAAATGGCTTCCCTCTAAACTAAAACCAGACAACGTCGCGACAGAAAGCCAGGCGACTGCAATAGGCGAATCTGATTGGCTCATAAGATTTGACTGGGGTCGCGAGGCAGCGATTTTAGCTGTAAGCTAGCCTGAGTATCAGGACCCTCCCCTCACAGAAAAATAAAATTCCGCCTGATACTCAGGCTAGCTGTAAGTTGCTATCTTACCGATGCTATCTTACCGGGAATTTTTGGGCCAAGAAAATGGCGACCAAGAGAGACTCCGAAAACAGCAGAGTGCTCAGTGTAAATACCGCATAGATAGGGAACCCAGGGGCCGGCGTGTTACAGGTCGAATGTTTATTCAGGTTACAGAGTACTATGTTTGTTTTCGTTTCTTAGGCTTTGACGTGGATTTTAAAGGACTGTTTTGGCGGGAACTGTCGTACTATCATGTTAGCCGCCGTGTCTCCCGCCGACACTTGCTTGCACGAGACTCTAAGCACGCTACGATACGCCAACCAAGTCAAGAAAGTTATCAACTACCCGGCGATAAACGAGGTAGGACGGGGAACTGTAGACTCGCTTTCATTAAAGGCCCATAGTCTTACCCGGGAACCTTTGCGCTTTGGTTTCAATTGGTCTATTGTTATTCAACAGCTGTGATTGGCTGATACTGTAGGTCCCAAAGGGGTTCCTATTGTTCTTCGCATTTCACAAGTTCAAACTGAAAATTTACATCGAATTTTCAACTGCGTTTTATTCTTGTGTGCCTGCAATGCGGTTTGGGCGCTTATGGGTTTGTTTGAGTGTCCAGCCACGTTCAGCGCACTACGGGGGACTCACCAGCATTGTAAGGTTTTTTGAGCTGTCAAAAATAATTTGCACCCAGTGCTGTGGGAATGCTTTGTCAGCAATCCCTTTATTTTGGCGGTGAGTTCCCCGTGGCGCGCTTAGCGTGACTGGAAACTCGAGACCCATGACAAGGCGCATAGTAGCAAGACGACTTTTCTCCATTCTCAAACCCAGAGCTCCCCGGCTCGTCGCCTCGCGGGGGAGGCTCTGGTGACAGCCATTGACGCTTGCGCGAGATTTGATACAGAGCGTTGAGAGAAACAACTTTCTGCGCATGCACCAGCGTTCAAAACCAGCCAATCAGCGAAGGCCCTCAAATGGATGTCCCCAGAGCCTACCCCGCGAGCAGACGAGTTGAATTGGCTTGGCACCCTCATTCTACATCATTCAGCACAGGCAATTCAACAAATGTTGAATGAAGTTGAATCAGATGTTAATCGGGTTTAGTTTAGTAATGGACTCTTTGAAGAATCACAATGTTCTCTGTGGTTATAGAGAGGATTTCAGATGACCGTAGATCGTTTTGTTAGCGTTTCTATTGGTTGAGAGCAAAGTTTTTCAGCCAATCAAATTGCGACTAAATTAAAACGCGCAATTGCTTGCGTCATGACTAAACGCAAGTCTGACTTACTTCGCCCCCTGATTGGTTTGTTGTTGATTGGTTTCCACTCCTGATTGGCTAGTGATTTTATATTCGGTAGTCATCTGAAATCTGCTCTGTTTTAATTCTTAAATTTTCTTTTCGGGCAGGACGGTCACGTCAGGCTTATCAAGGAGCTCAAAGTCGAAATCCACGATTTGAAATCTATGTTGAAGGTAGGTACCCAGTCCCCTACGGGTTTATTGACACAGGCGTCCCAGCCTGCTCTAAAACAAGCAACCCACGTGGAATTGCACAACGCAAGTCGCTTTTGTGCATCTGTCTTTAGCAGCGAAAAGCAGTGACAACGCTCATCACATCCTTGCTTTTAATAAACCTTTATTCTATATAAATCGTCGTAATCTAGTGCGATTCTTGTGTTTATTTCTCGGCTTTGTCTTGAACTAATTTATAATCGTTTCTTTTTTTCCGAAAAATATTGTTTTAGACTACACAACTAAGGACTAATGGACAGAAGGGAGATTATGGTCTGAATAGAAACATTTTTTGTGATAGTTTTGAGAAAGCACGACGATTTCGTAACTAATTTTCCTGGTGTTTTACCGCTGACCGTTTCAGTTTTCAGATATTTACTTTTTCTATTATTTCATTCGTCAAATTTGATCACTTGTTTGCTTTCCACCACACCGGCTTTTCGCAGATATATTTCTATTCGCTAGTGCATCCGCCGAGTTAGAGTTCAGCAATTATAAAACACAACCGGTTCAATTCTTTTTTTTTTCAAGAATCCATTCAACTGTTGCCATCTGCAATTCTATCGTCAAGCTGCGTTTCGTTGTTCATTCAGCGATTGCTTCGAGACAAATGGTCGCTCGCTATTTTTTTCACTTCAACTTTGATTGCAACTGCTCTCAAAAACACTACCCGATTATAGCATAGATTGACAGTAACACTGCATATACGAAGGACCAGCTGCTTTATTTTGTTGGGCAGCTGAAACAGGATTGTTTTCGATTTGGTTGGCGAAACAAGAATACTTTATTATGGATTTTTTCCACCGCTTGCGGCGAGGAAACTCGCTAAGGCAAAATTCTCATGCGGTACACGTCCAAGATATTAAGATAATACATGACTTGGCAAGTCGTACGGCAAACAAGGAATTATTACAATCGCAGGTAACAATTTGATCCTGTAATGATTTGTCATTCATCCATGTTTTTGAGCTTTTAAAACTCCAGTGACAATATCCTGAATGGTACCTCTGGTTACCAGAGGCTCGAAGCTTCACTCGTTTACTGACATGCTAAGCCAAGACGCCGCGATAGCGTTTTGCAAAGGAGTTTTGCAAAGGAGAGCAGCTTGGAGACTCTGGTACCCTCGTCTTTCAATTGTTTATAGTAACATTTTCATATTTATAAAGATGATTAAATTTGGTTTTCTTGCCGTAGAAAATGTTTATTCATTATACTGTAAGGGAACTTAGTATCTGAGTCGGAAATTTTCTCTAAGTGAGAGAACGACTTAAAATTTAATCGTATCTTCAATCTTAATGTTATGAGATTTTCTTGTTTCGACCCGGTAATCTTTATTTTGAAGAACCAAGTAAGTTTTTTCTTGTTTATTTCGGTTGTTTGTGAGTTTCTTAATTATCCCTCCTATACGATACAAAAGTGGAGCGGGCCTTTCTGGCGACCAAGGAAATATTTGTTGTTCGACCCCAAAATATTGTCTTTGTGTGTGACGTGTTAGTCAATATTAAAGAGGCTTTTGCAGATCTACTTATCTGAACATCAAATAAAACTTCCCGTCAACCACGCATCATGGGAAAATAAGGCCATTTTATTACTCGACTATACCGCTACTCCAGATAACACAAAGTGCCGAACAAATGAGTGAAGTTTAGAAGTCTACTAGCGATTATCTTAGATATCGGTAGTTATTATAACTAAAATGCGACTCGTGCGAGCAATTGTGGAAGGGTTTTCTGCATGGAAATCAACGGTAACTATATGTCCTTAATTTAAGATCAAAGAACACGCTCGAACTGTGTTTTTATAATTGGATATTTCCTACATGGAATTGTGGTTATGTATTTTTTGCCCTAGTGCTCTATGTTCTATTTCTATAGGTTGTAATATTAGGGGGTAGGCTTAGAGGTATCGTGTTTTGAACTTTTAATGTATTTTCTTGGCAGGAGGGACGTGGGGAATCGATCAACGAAAAAGAGAAAGCGGAGCGCAAACTTCAGGAAAACGAAACTCTCATGAAACGGCTGACAGGAATATGGGAAGACAAATGGAGCAAGACCCAGAAAATTATCGAGGTATGTGTAGAATCGATGAATAAGTACGATTTATCTGTTATAGTTTTGAATTCTTTTGTTATTTTACATTGTTTCCTTTTTTTGACCACTAAACGTCACGACTTTACTTGTAACAAATAATGGCTAACGGTTCTTGACTCAAAGGATTTCCGAGATGCGGTTTCAATTATATCTTGCCGCAAAACCATAGCTTAAAAGTAATATTTCCTTAACATTATGTTATTAAGGTAATGTTTAGAATTCCAATTTCCCTTGGTGAATAATCATTTCAATGTAAATTGTTACCGGAAAGTGGTTGCTTACGGCTGTGTGAGTGAACTCATTTTGAAAACTAGTTTTTTGCTGCTCGTTTTTTTTTTCAAGTACATTTTTCTCTTTTAATCATTTTACTTAGTCTTTGTGCAGAGAAAGATGAAGAATTTAAGTAAACGATGATGTTTTTTTTGTACAGGAACTGTTTTCTGAAATTGTTAATTGTCGAAATTCGTGCTTGCTTCAAGTATATTTTTTGACTTTGAGCACGTATGTCGCTTTTACCCGAAGGAAGCCATGGAAACATTTTCGTAACATTTAAACTTTACTACAACAAAATGTCGTTTACTACATGGAACATTTTGCCTTTTCTCTACTCAACCACCTGGAATTTAATTTCTTTGACTGAAATCAAAACTTTTACCTTTATGTGGCCGGAATATCCGTCAAAACCTTTAATCCCCTGGGCCATTTCCTTGTTTTTACTCAGTCTCAAAACATTGTTCATTTATTATAATTGATGTGAGCTTTTCTGCAACAACACGTAAAACAGAGCACAGAAAAATGGTCTTTCTGTCTTAAAACTTCTTGCCATTAAGGTAGACAACAACAACTGTATTAGGTGACGGGTCGATTAAATTATTAAAATCTTTTAGCACAATTTTTTATATAATGAAAATTGTATTGTTTCCTTTATCAAATGAAATCCCTTTAGACCTCGGCTAAACATATGATTATTGGAAATGACTCCATGATTCAGATCAAGTTAAGTATTTGCTCAGATACTAGAAAATTATTTAATTTCCTTTTAATTTTTCTAGCGTTTGTTTGTTATATTCCTATTATTTTTTTTCATAACTAGTCTTTCAGTCGTTTTCCCTTAATTATGTTTTCTACCCGATATCCGCGCGAGGGAAGTTTATTTTTCTTTTCCGATGCCTCAAACACAAGGAAGGTACAAAAACGTTTCCAAATAAAAGTTATTTTGTAACCCATGACAACATAACATATAGCATAAATGACCAGTCGTCATATTAATAGCTCGTTTAGCTCAACTATTAAGTTTTTAATGGTTTTATTGTATGCAAATGTGCCAATATCAGAATTATTAGAACGATTATTCTTACCAAAAGCCGTTGTTTGGGATTTTGAGTTTTTCTGTTCCGTCATTCCAACAATTTAACCGACGACCGGTTAGCGCAGTGGTAAAGCGCCGGGCTTATGTTCGGGAGGTTGGGAGTTCAAACCCTGGCCGGGCCAACACTCAGGGTCTTTTCTAATAATTGAGGAGAAGGTGCTGCCTTTGCTCTAACATCTGCAAATGGTTAGACCTTCGCGTCTTCTCGGATAAGGACGTTAAACCGTAGGTCCCGTCTCTCACATACACTACACTAACCGGAACCAGAGGGACGTTAAAGAACCACTAGGACCGTCGGAAGTTGCCCAACCTCAGTGTCACAGAACTCACAATACTAACACACACTCATGTTTATAAAGCTGGTTCTTATAGGATGAGTTATCCGTTAATGTAAAGCGCTTTGAGCGATGATAAAAGCGCTATATAAGCAATCTATTATTATTATATTATTATTATTATTATTATTATTATTATTATTAATTTAAGCCAATCAGGTCCTTGCCTCGTTTCGCCTAGTGCAGTCGACTGGCTTTCTTTTGCGACGAAAACCCAGTTGACTGCCCTAGGCGAAACAAGGCAAGGACCTGATTGGCTTAGATGGTTTGACTGGCAGAGCAGAAAACACAAAATCAAACGGCGCGAAATAACGGTTTTAGCTGTAAGAACAAAATACAACAACAAAAAGAAGCAAAAATAAAACCCAACTGTGCCCTTTAGTTACTGTATAATAACGTCACAGTTTTGTCGTGTTATGAAAATTCTTATACGGATTACATTGAGTTTATATTATTTTCGTGTGCAAAACAGAGCTGTATATTTTTCTTCTGTTAAATCAATTTTGACGGAACTAAACGACTCTTTCTATCTGACGACCTGTCTAATAGAGTAATTTCCAAAGACGAACTACCTGGATTCTGCAAATATTTATATTACTGTCTCTATTCCAGTCAAAACGTTCAATTTAATTTCCGCTTCTTTTTATCGCAATTTAGCCGTGCAGTTAATTTCCTCCAATTTTCATCCCTGTTAGGTAAAGAAAAGACATTGCTATTAACACTTTACATTTTTCGTTTGCACAGAAATTTATATTTGCTAAATGTGTTATCATAAAGGCCTTGCAAGGCGTGTTTTGATGGTTTGCACCAAAACAGTTTATGCACTAGTACAGCCTAGACGTTGTTCAAGACTTCTGACTTTGAGATAAAAGTGATGAGATTTTAGATAGACTTCAGATAGACAACTGATAGCTTTAACTTCCACAAAAGAAGAGATGAGTGTGATATCCGTTCTGTTTTTCCGTATTTTCTGTCAAGATTATTAGAAAGGTACTTTGTTTGTCTGCTGGACAGAAATCTAAGTGTACTTGCGACAGCCAGATCGTTGTCTCATGTCGAAAACCAGTGTTTTTATAGCATTGAATTGCTGTGAACTTTGTAGTATATCGACTTTTTATGATTTCCCTGAAACGTCTAGACGCTCCTTTAGGGTTTTTGAAAAATAACCGCAAATCCTAGAAAAAACAAAAGTTGTTTTTGAAAGCGAGTGATAGCGTACAGTGGAAGGTTCCTGTTCTTTTCTTCCCTAAAAAGGTTGCCCGAAAATACAAGAAACCACCAGATTCCGAGAAAATTCAAGGAAAGATCCTGAGAAAGTTCTTCTTTTTTCTTCACTTAAGTAATCATCCATGCAAGAAGGAACCGAAACTCCATTGTTCTACGGCATTCAGGGTTCCCCAGATAGGATGTGTTCCATTCTTTTACCACAGAAAGTTGTCATGACTAGTAACATAATACAAGTGAAACAATTATTGATTTCGACTTGCTTGAGAAAATATGGCGATAATAACTCTCCAGACCAATCAGATTAAAGAAAAACAAAGAAAAGAGAATCACTATTTTACACTAGGTTCCCCATATACGAAGTCTTTGAAAATCGTATATCCTGTATATGAGTACCACATGTGCTTATATCTTACCATAAATCCTGAGAAAAGTCTTTCTTTCATGGTAATTTGACAAATTTTTGTGTCTAAGCCAATGAAATCACCGATATTTTCGATAGAAAATAATTGCATTCCAGCATGCTCTGCCGTTGACTTGGGTAGTTCTTATACGGACCATTACTTAAAAGGTTGACCGAAAATCCGAGAAAACCCTTAGATTCTGAAAAACGTTCTTATTGCCCCCGACATACAATGGTGGACAAAAGTCGTTGAGATACACACATAAAATTGGTCGGCTATGTCCAAAAGACCTCCCCCCGGTAAACCATCCTGTTTTCACCCCCTCCCCTTTTCAATGTTGAGCTCCGGAACCGGCACAACTTTTGCAACACATGACCAACATTGAATGGGTGGGGGGAGGGGGACTAAACCATTTCGGGTTTAGTAGAATTGAAGAGTAATGGGTGCAAGTGTCTCAACACTTTTTTCCGCCATTGTAGATTCTAAGAATTAATATCGATAATTTCCGGAGGGTATACTGAAAAAAGTGTTTTTGTCTGAATTTTACTTCGAAGTAAGTTATATTCCTTGAATATCTCAGACAATACACGTTAGACCCTTTCAAAAAGAATCCCTGTAAATCCTTGACTAATCTTGAATCATCTTTCAAGATACCTCTGGATTCCTTGAAGTAAGTTCCTTAAATTCCAAGGAGACTTTTTCGGAATGTCCTTAGGGTTAATATATTTATTTAACTTTAAAAGGTTGCTCGAAAAGCCCGAAATAGATTCTGAAAAATAATATCGATAATTTCCGGAGGGTGTACTGAAAGAAGTGTTTTTGTCTGAAATTTTCTTCGAAGTAAGTTATATTCCTTGAATATCCTAGACAATACAGTTTAGACCCTTTCAAGAAAAATCCCGGTAAATCCTTGACTAATCTCGGATCATCTTTCAAGAAACCTCTGAATTTCTTGAAGTAATATCCTTAAATTCCAAGGAGACTTTCTCGGAATGTCCTTAGGGTTAATATCTTTAGCTTCCTACGATTTCTTGTAGAGGTGCAGTTTAGAGAGCACTAAAGATATCCAATTAAATTGCACACAAGGACTCTACTTTCAAGTACTTTAAAACGACGACCTAGGGAATTCAGTACTGAAAAATGACAAATTTAATAATTTATGCCAGATGGAATTTCGGGTCTTTTGAAGAGCTAGGAAAATTGATACTCGAAATTAAATACTTGTGAATGTGCATTAAAGGTGATATAGATTCTTCTGCTCCTTCAACAGACATATCATTAAAAAATATTTAAATATCTCGAAATTCCAATGGCAATGTCGTTATAAATGAAAGATTTCAGGAGCATCTACGGTCCTCTTAGGTATTCCAATAATTTTCTAGAATATTCAATATTTTTTCTCCGTCTCTCAAACGTTTGCATCTGAGTGACACTTTTTTTTACAAAGAACTAAAAATAAACTATTAACAATCCAATTGGTGCCTTTTTCGAGTTAAATATTCGGGATATTGAACATTGATCGGATTTAGGAAGCACAGGAAGGAATACCTTAGAGCATTTTAGAGACAATTTGTACAGGAAAGCCCCCGCAAATATCCATAATATAACATGCAGAATATGCGCCACCTAAACTGCTATGCATTTTTAGTTTTCTCGTTCGCTGGCTCACTCGTGAGATAAATTTTCAACACTCGAAGATAAAATCCGTATCTCCGCGCAGCCATGTAATATCCTCTATATATTCCACATAAAACAAAAAAAGAACATCAAAAATAACGACAATACAAGAGAAAAAAACACATAGCACACGGTTACCTTCCTTAGCAAACTCCCATTTATGGACTAACAAAGAATATCTTTCAAATGCTTCCATTTTTATGATGTAAATCTAAAGGCCTTTTTGTGAAATGATCTACCAATTAGCATAAGTAACTAACGGGTTTTAAATTAAACATATTTGCATTTAATTGAATCTTTGCCATTAAATGGCTGTTGTAACGAGCTAGGCAATGGAGGATAGCGCTGCACACAGATGACGTCACACTAATTAAACCCTCAGACAAGCAAATACACGTTTCTCCCATTATCTTAGTTCTCTCTCTAAAGAACGATACAAAAATCATTGGTAAACTGGTAGTTCCACTCATTATAGCAGAGCCTGTATGTCCTGGCTCGTATTTCGAGCGCGATCCTTCTGAATGGGATTTCGGAGGATTGTTTGTCTGAGTCTTGTACAGCGCTATTGCTCTCAGGAAGACTTTTTTTCTCAACAACTTCCCCGATTTGCTGTTAAATGTTGTCCCCTAAGATGTCTTGTCATCCAATAAGCGTGTGCGAAAGACATATTATAGTTTTTCGTGACTTTTTCTTGCACAGGAAAATAAACTACACGTACAATTTTACAACATTTGCAGACTCTTAGTGTTTCGTGTTTCCCCCATAAAACCTTGTTTCGTGAAGTACTAAAAATTATTCTACACCATTGTTGCTGCGAGACCCAAGTAAATGCTGGATTCGTGAATTCTTATAGGATACCCGCAGTAATAAAGAATGATAATTGTTATTGCTAAATATAATAAGGTCGGTTTTTTGACAAACAGGTGCCGATGCCCGGATATATTGTTCGTGACGTCATTTATGTCGTCACAACCCACGCAGATACTGAACGTTACAATAATTGATTGTCCATTTCCCCTTTCCTGCTGTGTTCAATATCTGTAAAAATTCATTTGATATTTCACGTTTCTTTACAATGCGAGCAGAGCTTTCTTTCTGTCAATCTTTTAACATTAAACGAAAAGAAAACAACGCGACAACCAAAGAGCGAAGTACCAGGGAAAGGCCTCTTTTAGCAGGGTAGTTTTCTTGTACTTGAGGTTGAATTTCGACAAGTACGATGTTGCTTAAATCCATCGCATGCAATCTCTTTATGACTTGCCTAGACTATGATGTACTCGCGATTTGCTCATGTATGACTGTCGCGAAGAGGAGCTGTCAGTTGTGCATGTGTAATTCAGAGAGAAGTCAAGTTGTAAGCAGGTGCATGCTACGTATGGATGATTTGTATGCGAAAATCATACAGCAATGAGACCTTTTCCGCTTGATTGGGGCTCCTGTGGTTTGTGCCACAACTGACACTAAAGCGAACGAAATCGTTTGTTTTTCCCTTAACGCACGAGCAAGAATATTCATGTGACCAAACAAAGACATTGTTTCGCATGAGTGTCAGTTAGGGAAACAAACCACAGGACCCCCACTTAAGCGGAAAAGGTCTATTGAGCCTTTAATCAAAAGCATGATTTATCATCCTACAGTTTCCTCTGTTTTATTGGATTTTATCAAGCGAAATTTGGTGCTGTTTTGCAATTGGTTACTATTAATCTTAGTCTCAGCAGTTTCAATTTCGGCTGCATATCTTAATTTGCTTTTATCGGACGTTTCCAGTTATTAAAATTTGTTCCCATAAATATCTACCGTTTGAATTATTAGTCACAAAGATATTCTGCACCTGTTTTTGTGACGAGCCGTATTAACGTGACGCGAACGCGGTGTTTGTTTCCCGCCAAAACCACAGGTAACCCACATTAAAAATAATATGTTTGTCAAGGAAGCGCGGGTGCTTTTCACGTCTTTGTAGATAGACAGTCGTCTTGCTCCAACTCATTTAGCGTCTAACAAGAGGAAACTAGCCGTTTGATTTCAGAACAGAGGCTGCCACAATATCTTGTCACTTTTCACCGGATGCACCGCTTTATCATCCCCTTATACATAATATCTGACAAATTTCTTGATTAAAAAAAAAAGTATGAATTACATTCCGGAAAAGTCCTGTTCAAAAATACTGTAAATAGTCCTTTCAAACGTCATTGAAAAATGATCTGCTATATTTGCCGCGCATGCGTCCAGTATTTCTCTCCTCACTGAGCTTCATTGGCAAACACAAGGTCAAATAAACCGTTTTCTTCCGAAATGTTACCCAATTAAACTGGTGGTGATAAACCTGCCATGCCATTAGACAGAAACTCCATTTATCTGCTCTTTAACCTCGATATTTTCCCCTGGCTATCAACAAATTAAGAAGGACCGTATTGCTGCATCTTTCTTCAACGCTTGATCAAGATCTCTTAATTAAAACGATATTCAAGCCAATTTTGCCGAGTTCGGTTTAAGTCATGGTATTATAATCTCATTAGTTTTCGGCAGTGCTATAACTTGCAATGGCACAATTGTCATCCTCGAGTTAATAGGCCTCAAAAAGGTTTCGCCTTTGTTGCGGAGAATAATACGCCCTCGATGGAGCCTCAAAACGCGAAATTGATCCTCGCTGGTTACAGACTTTGACAATAATTTCTCTCTTTTCAAACGTTGTGGCGATATCTCTGGTTTTCCATCAAACGTTAACGTCTTCCGGGCTTGTGCCCTGTCGTTTTGTACTAGCACTGTCGGGGAGGAAGCGAGGAAAAATTTCCATAATGGTTCCGCTGCTTTTTGATAACCAACTCCGAAGAGCTTGCTAGAAACTGGAAAAAAATTGTCAAACATCTCGCAAGGGCGATGACACCGAAATCTGTTCTGCACACAGTACTGTAATTTTAGGGGTGTTTTTTCGTCATGACTAGCGTATTTACACAGTTTTTCAAGCCCTTTTTCGCGAAGGAAGCCGGGGATATCACCATCAGCCCAAGGAAAAAGACGAGGCTGAGCTTTCGTATGAACAATTCATCTGAGGTAACGTAGACAGACCTTAGTAATTTAGTGTGTACACTTGACTGAGGATTTTTTTTATAGAAAATTATTTTTCTTTCGAGGTCAACACGCCAATAGCACGCCGAAGCCCAATTTCTGACATTTCCAATCTCAACTTATTATTTTTATTTCGTCTTTGTTTTCTAAATGTAAAAGCTTCTAAAGTATGCGATTTTTTTGTTGATATCACCGTTATTTTCTATTTATAGTTTTATTTGAAATATTATTATTTTTTCTTTTTAACATTATTTTACGAATTGTGTTATGTGAGAAGCAAGATTTCAGAGCGAACGATTAATACATTTTTAATGTTACTACTCATGGAAAAAAATTGCTGTAAATAATCCTTAACGCCATATTTAAGCGGTTAGCCTTGCATTGTTACTTTCCAGTAGGTTTTAAGTGTTTATTAATGAAGCAGTTGTCATACTTTTAAAATTAAAATGCGTAATCCAACTAGATACATTTCTTCTCTTTGGCAATTTTGCTTTTTACTCAGTCTGGATTTTATTAACGTAATAAATACGATTGGCTATAAAGCATACTTCGAGCACTATTTTTTATTTTTTATTTTTGCCACAGTGGCTTCTTGACTTCAATTTACGAAGATATGAAAGCAAGGATTGTTTATCAAAACGAACATTTCCTAAGTCCAGCGAGAGAATTTCCGCAGTTTTAAAATTTTCTGAGGAGCTGGAAAAGTTTTTAAGAAGGAATCCGCCAGCAGTTCGAGTAAGCAGTGGACAAAAATCTTGTACCAAGATCATTTGCATTGTATTGCAAACTTCTTTAAGTCTGCTTTCAAAAAAAAAGAATCCGTTTCTAATAACACCAAACACTAAAAATGAAATCCAAAGTTCCTACAAAACACTGGGAAATGGTAGTGGAATGAAATTGACAACAATTTTGTGTGTGTTTGCCCTACTTTTTTCAGCTTCAGACATTTATTATTACAGGTACCAATGGGAATTTGATTTTGGTGTTACACAGTTAATGAGTAACATCTCTAGCAAACCGAGTAATGCAAACCGAATTTGAATATCTTATTATTACTCTGGTAATAGATGTTCTCCAACCAAAGCCTGAAATTGCTCGATCTCTAAATGGATTTCGTTCCATTGCAATATTTTTTTAGAATCAGTTTGAAAATCATTCTGATTGGCCAATTGAGAACAAGAAACCAGTTGGTTGTCTTGTGGATTATTGTCTGGAAATGTTCCATGGAGTAAACTTGGTATTTAGCGAGTTTAGAGCGGTTTTCACATGACTGTCGTGAAAACAATTGCAATTGAGCAATCACTAGCCAATCAGAATCGAGAGAAATCACGACTTGCTCCTAAATGGCTTTTTTCTTAGCCAATTGCAAGTCGAACCAATTACTAAGTAATTACACAATTGTATTTACTACAGAATTTGATTGGCTGAGAAAAATGAGTAGCCAATGAGAACGCAAAGCAATCGCAATTGCATAAGAAGTCACGACGGTCATGTGAAATCCGCTCTATTTCCTTGTTTCAAACTTGGCACGACATCGAAAAAAATACCCTTTTGACTTTTCTTTTGGACAGAGTAATTACTTCTCGTCCTCTCTGATTATCTGTCTAAATCGAAAAGCAATGTTTAGACAGCTTAGACTCTGAATCCAGTCTAAAAAATAAATGCACGTCCATTATTTTCTCAAAGTTCTATTTTGATTCTATTTTGCAGTCGTGTACTGCACTCTATTCTGTCGATAATCTTTTTTCAAGTTGTGTTGCTAATGGACCTATAGTGGTTATTTGGGATTACTGTTCATTGTTAATTGCGTATGGAGACGCCGTGGTCTGACAGAAGTTAAGTGTTTAACAGTTATGCTATCGTAGTAACATTAAAGTCGAAAGCTTAAGCATTAATGAATATAAACATGTAACAATGCAACTACTTAACGTTCGATTTTCTTTCCTTGTGCATAATAATTCATTTATAACTTCAAAATATCTGTCTGTTCCATCTATCTGTCCTGTTTGTTTGTCTGTCTGTCTGTCCTATCTGTCTGTCTTATTTGCCTGTCATGTTTGTCTGTCCGTCTTATCTGTTTGTGCTGTTTGTCTGTCTGTCTGTCTTAACTGTCTGTCCTGTTTGTCTGACTGTCCTATCTGTCTGTCCTGTTTGTCTGTCCGTCGTATTTGTCTGTCCTCTCTTTCTGTTCTGTTTGGCTGTTTGTCTGACTGTCGTATCTGTCTATCCTGTTTGTCTGTCCTGTTTTTCTGTGCATGTCTGTTAGGTGTCACATTTTATAACCAAGTTGTCTGTTCATTTGTTACCAGGAGCGTGCTCTAGAAGTCACCGAACTCGGCTCAGCCCTCAAGTTCGAAACAGAGGAACCACATTTTGTTAGTTTAGGTGGAGGCCGTCTTAGTATTGGTGTAACCATCTGCCCCATCAAGCTAGGTAAGCCTCTCCTTTCACTAAGGCCTAAACATCATGGTGGATATGCTAAACAGGGGCTTATGTTTTGGTTTGAGCTGTTCCACGTTGCTCAGTGCGTGTACAGTGATATATTTAAAATCCTTAGCGTCTGTCAGGGGAGCGTTTGTGATTGGAATACTTTTTCCCGCCACTTTTGGCGCGCGCGCGTGCAACACAGGAATCCCACAACAAATATATTGCTGAACTACGAATTTGAAGATTACGGAGTCTTCTCTCCACTTCCTTTCAGTGAGGAATTTTCATGAAGCAAATAGTGAAAAAAATCGTCAAAAGGGGACGGGTTATTATCATGGTAAAGACATAAAGATCCTATTTTCAATATTCGAGCTCCTCCCTATGTCAGTGTGATATTCTATTAGGATATCCGACAAAATGTTGTGTAGTTGTAGATGTAGATATAGTGGCTCAAGCCCTTGAAGCTCGAAATCTGTATTAAATTACGGCAATATTTTCAGGGTTGGGGGCATGACAGACTGCAAATATTTGCGCTTTGAGCTCCGGCACAATTATATATATTTATATTTCTGCAAAGGCACGTTTCTGAATTATCCAGGACGTAAATGTTGAGCCATCTGCTTATCGTTTTCGTGGAGGGACACTTGAGGACGGGAGTGAATGCCAAGGCTGTTAATTTGTACGGAAAATAGGATTGTTTACCTCACATGGAAATCAGATTCACTACTCTGCTATTTTGGAATCACACTGTGTATTCTTAGCTTGAGCAGTATACAGGAGGTGTGAAATTGAAACCAAAATAACCTGAAATCCTGTGGCGACGCCCCAATAAAGCGGTAATATTGTATCGACATCGATTGATGTCATGTAGTGAGTGGGTTGTCTGTCGGTCCTTCTTGTCCACCTGCTCTGTTGCAAAGGAAGGAAAGGTGGTTTCACTGCAGCAATATATTATTTCAGTTCCATTATCAATTCTTTTATAGCCAAAACCGTCGCACTGTGAATTTTCAAAACGTGGTTTGATTTTGCATTTTCTGTTCCGCCAGTCAAACCATCTAAGCCAATCAGATTCTTGCTTGTTTCGCCTAGTGCAGTTGACTGGGTTTTCGTCTCAACAGAAAGCCAGTTGACTGCACTAGGTGAAACAAGGCAAGAATCTGATTGGCTTAGATGGTTTGACGGCGGAACAGAAAAACCCAAATTTAAAAGTGCGCAGCACGGATTTAGTTGTGTAGTTGTAGGTAGCGTAAATGCAGGCAAATTCAAGAAATAAGCGAAATAATCGTCTAGGTTTGTTAAATAACCTTATATAAAAGTTATATATAACCTTTTTCTTTCTCAAGGAAAGTGAAATTTAACAGGGTAGGTGGATAAAAAGGGACCGGCAGACGACCCACTCACTACATGACATGTGGATACGAAGAGTCAATACATAAAAGGGACGTTGTCACGATTCTTATAAAATGAGACCAGTGCATGCAGGTCTACTGAAAACAACCCAGATTTCTGTATTCTGCTCTTGGTATAGAATAAGAGCGGAAAAGTGCATTGTGTAGGCATTTTATCATATTTCCAAGTTTGATAACTTGGAATTGCTATTTCGCAATCCAATTCATAGTTCCGATCAAACAATGAAGCCATTTCACGCTACCTGGAGATACCAATCAGAGTTGGAAAGATTCTCCCACGGGGACTGATCATGTCCCACAAACAGTACTTCAGGACTCCCGAAATCAGTCCGATTTGCAGCACTTTTTTTGCCTTTTATGACAGTATAAACTGAGATGATCCGAAGATAAAGACATCTGGTAAACCTAAGTGGGATCGGAGTATTTTTGGACTTTTTTTTTTTAAGGAAAACCCTAGTTTGTTTGTGGGACATAACAACAGTAACTATGGCTTTGAATGACAGGTCGGAACTATGAATTCCATCCGCTAGATAACACACGAAAATGCTATAAAAAAAGCAGTGAAAGTTATAACGTTGCTCTGTGAAACCATATAGAAATAAGTGTGGTTCAAGTTATGAAGAGCGTAACTGCATTTTCAGTGAACACATGACAGAGATAGATAGATAGCTAGATATCTTTTATTAGTCCCTTGTAACCCAAAGGCTGAATTATGGATACATTTAATGGATTTAACAGTCCAAAATGATTTGGTTTAGTCGAGGGTGCCGATGTGAGGGTGTTCCTTGTACCTTTGTTGAAACATTTCTTCAAAACGTGACTCCATTTTCTGTTCAACAAATAGCAATTTGGGAGATCACCTCTGGTTGACACAGGGAGCCCAAGGGCGGGAAATAATGGCGCGCGTTGATTACAGATTGATGCCATGACTTCACAAATCCGTTATGTCTCCCGGGCTCAGATAAAATAGGCGCCTTGCGGTCCAATGATATTTACTTCGAGATGGCCATCTAAGTCGTGCTTAAAAAGGCTGCAAAAACAGGATTGAAAAAAAAATCGCATTACATGGGATTACCAATGACTGTCAAGAGTAAATCCTACTTGTGTTCCCTTCGCGGCTCCTCGAAATTAGGAAATAATTATAGTCGTAATTTTACGCCTTGGTATAATCTTGGTATAAAACACGGATGAACTTGTTTTTCAGGCAAGACTGTGATTGGTGTATCCACTGACACTTGCAAACCAGATATCGAGCTGAGGGGAAGAGGCATCGAAAGGTTAGTCTCCAGTGGTGTACGCAGCTTATAGGCTTACAGTAAGCCTGCAGGCACGGGGGCCGGATAGTGAAAACATGGGACGAAAATTTTCTTATTTCCTCCAGCAAATACAGTAAATGTATGGGAACATCTCCCGAGAAAGGGGGGCCGCGGCCCCCTGTGCCCCCCTCCCCCTGGCTACGGCCCTGCGGGACTGCACATTTTGGGGGTGACTTTGGTACAAGTACTGCACTGCATTCATGAGGTTGGCCTGTAGATTTGCAATATCCTGTGTACGCCCTTAGCTGTGCCTGCAACTGGTCCCTGGTCTCCTCGATTACTCTCTTTTTCACATAAAAAATGTATAGTGTGTTAAAACAAATTGTTCTGACAAACAAATAATTCAACTCAAAGACGCTTACAAAATATACACACAAACGCATTACAAAAGAAAATCTTCTTAAAGCCATGACTCTAACACTAGAAAAAAACTATTTTTGTATCCAGCGAGCACTGCATAGTAGAATTCAATGGCGAGGCCGTGGTACTGCACCCCAAGGCTCCGCTCTGTTCTGTCGACGGGATTCCTGTGTCCGAGCCCACCAAGCTACCCCAAGGTATGTTTAACATTCCCAAACACCCACAAGGCAGACCGATAAATTTAGTGGCGGGAAAATGTCCCGCGCTTGTCCGTAATCTAAACACTGGGCTCGATGTTAACACCACTCCCCGCTGATGGTAGAACGAGACTCAAAATCATGTTTACACTTGTATATTCAATGGTATTCTTTTTCACCTGCCCGCTGTATTTCTAATATGCTGTCCTGTCAATAAAAAAGCGGGAACTGTCATTTCATCATTGTGAAATAAGAAATGATCGCTGAAACTAATGTTGAGCGCGCCAAGTTGTCGCCTGATAATATCGTTTCTAAATAATTATAAATCAAAACTGCGTCCGACAGCCTTATTTATACAGATGTCATAAAATATATTAAAGTTTAGAGAAATGGATTGATATTTTCAATATTTGTTATTACGCTGTCAGCGTGTCGTAGCGCAACAATCTGTTATTAGTTTGGCGATAATATTTTCTCGTCCATTTCTTATTCTGAGGCCGCTTAGAAATTCTTTAAACGACAACCAAAACCTTGGGCGTGTGTAATCGCTGCACTCCTAAACACTGCAGATCCAATTCGGACCTGCTGCTGGTACTCACAAAGCATTAAACAATTTTTTAGGCTATAGTGGGATTACGTAGGATTAATTATAATAGTCCTAAAAGTCTTATCTTTCTTTTATAGAAATTTGGATACCAGTGTGTATATACCTGATATACTTTATCTTATAATCGATCTTTCTTTCGGGGATACCACTTTCAAACTGGTTGAACATACTAACCCTGCTTATTTTGTTTTAGTTCTTGGAGTTCATATTCATTGGTTTTCAATGGTTCAATTAGTTTGTCAAGTAGTGGCGCTAAATTGTTTTTGCATGCTGTTCACCCTAGTTTTCTATACTGCGATTTTCATAATTCTGCGAACTCCAACTGTACATTTCTGAACACCAAACTGTGTTTTGTACAGGCACATAGATTTTTCTTAGTTTCGTTTGCATTTAATGGTGAAAAAAATTGGTTTTGAAGCATAGTTTTTATTAGTTCAAAAGCCTCTCAAAGCTTTATGTGAAATCACCCAGAGCCGTTCACTCGTTTGATTCAACGGAAGCCAAGCCGCGGTTTGTTAGTTGGCGTAGAGTTCACATATTTATGAAAATTGCAGTAATAAGCCGATTATGAATTAATGACTCCCTTATACCTAACTGGCTTGTCAACTCCACGATCCAATTCAAAATCACAAAATATTTTAGAGTCCCTGCCATCATGGTGTCTTCTCTGCCAAGAAAAAACAGATCTCCCGCCAATTTCACGAAAAATGTTTGTTCATGTTATTTATATTTTCTAAAACTTAGAACTGAAATGGTATCCAAAGGAATGCTAACATGTAGATTGGAGTAAAAATCAGCGCTAATTTTCTTTATTAAAACATGAAGCACTATAAATCTTTACCATTTTGTCCTCAATCTTGCCTTTTTCTTAACCCCAGGAGGTTATTCAAGATTTCTTATAGAATATTATTCAGGTTTATTTACGTCAAAACACTCAGCTTGTTGACATAACCCCATAAATAATAACTAAGAAAAAAGGAATAAATTTCCCGCCTTTGTACCGTTGAGTATTCCTACTGATTCTACACAAGTTAACATCATAATTTGTGGCTCTAAATTTCGCTGTGCAATGACTAAAATTATTGCATCTCGTTCGATTTAAGGTAAGAGGGAATAGTTTTGCAGTTCCTGCAGACTGTTTTAAGTTTGGTGCTGAAGAAGCCAGCATTTTGTAAAAAGAAATAAGTTTGTTGCTTTGAGCGGTGGATTATTCACACGTACCGATCTCAACGCTGTGTTTCTATTCATCGTCCCATCTTATTTGTGGTGATTGGGTTTTATCATTGCTTTATTACCCGTTCACCTCAACACGCAGTTTATATCTTAGACACGAACATTTATGCACTACAAGTTCTGAACATTCTTGAAGATAAGATCATAGTAGAGGGAGCTACTATTAACTACGGATAATATAGAAATATCCTTGAAAACAGACTATCGCAAATATTTTAAATTCAATGTTACATGAAGAACTTATCTTACTTTAAAGATCGCAAATTCCTTCGGAATGTTGACATGAGCTCGATAAATGAGGTTCAGTGGTATGAATAATGTATATAAACTGTATTACTATTTCTCATATTTGATAAGACTTTGTGCCCTAGGCTACTAGTCGACTGGCTTGCTAATGTACGGTGTGCTTTGATTTACAGGTTGTATGCTGTGCTTGGGGAAATCGAATTATTTTCGTTTTAACCACCCGAAGGAAGCAAAAAGGATCCGAGAGGCAAACCCTGGGAACAGGTTTTCCATTGTCCCAGACGGGTATTATCCAGGTAAGATTGGAAAAACTTCACTGTTTTCCTTATAAAAAAGAAGTTCACTTCAGTTTGTTTGTAAACTGTCTTCTCTGGCTCGGCTCGTTTAATTTTCTAAGAGGAAAATTGTCTGCATATGACCTAAAGATTTCATTTTGGTTTAAAAGCTTCCCACTTCAATTGTAAAAGTGTCTGATTTAAATGTGTCTGCTCAGGCTCCGCTTTTAAATTTTCTAAGAGAAACATTTTAAATCATTTCTTGTGTTTTACTTCTGATTTTTAGTGAAATTTGATCAGACGGTCTTCCGACTTCTTATTTTGTGAAAATTATCTTTCATTTCCTTACAAGACCATCATCACTAAAAGCAATCTGATTCTAATCCAGCAGAAGATTATCTTACCACATTACAGAAACATGAGGTCTTCTTAAGGATGAAGGATTTAATATTTGATACGCTTTGGTGGAGTGTGGTACATTTTGGTGTATTCTACAAGTTTGTCTCAGCATCTTTTATCATGTATACTGCCCCTCCTTTTTACCTCGTGGATACGCGAACTATAGGAGCTCACTTGTCAAAGAGTCATTTAAAACAAGTTTTTTACACCTGTTTTGAACGCCCCACTTAAGAATGCCAGAATTTCCCCATGTGAGTTTGTAATTAGACAATTATAATTCGCGTTAATTAGAATCTGCGAATATCTTTGCAATCCTAAATCGAGTTTCCACCAATTTTTGTGATCAAGGGGTCCTTTTGGCTGTTTTGAGCTAAGCACATGTATTAGATATCATTTTAAAGCTCTTGAAAAGAGAACAATTGTTATGTTTTTATCAACTATTAATAAATTATTAATAAGATAATTATTCATCAAACATTTTTCACATTTGGGTAAGGTCAATTCCGTCAAAATTCAGTGGAAGCACCAAGTTTCTCCCAAAGTGTGACAGTAATTTTTTGTATGTTCGATATTTGGGATTTTATTGATTTTAAAGTTGGATATTAACCGAAGAAATTGGAACAAAGGAATATTTTGAAAATCGCTGGCACACTTGTGGAGTCCACCTTAGTGTCATTCAAAATAATATAACACTGGGTGGTTCTATTGGATTCTGACGGACAAGAAGTTATTTAAACGAGAAAATCAATTTTTCTACTCTTCAGTAGCTCTAAAATGACATTTAACAATTATTTCTCGAGCCCGAATGGGCTTTGAATCGATAGCCAATGAGGCCGAAGGTCGAATGGGCCGATTGACTCAGAGGACATGAGGGCGAGACGAATAATTATTTTAGTGAAATCACACTAGTGGTCAATTTGCTCTGGTCATTGCCATTTTCTGGCTTTCAAATCCGACGCTTTTCGCTACTAGTAGGCTATAACTAACTTATAGCCTACTAGTAGCTCAACCAATCAGAACGCAGCATTGACAATAGAACACTAGAGTGATTTGACTAAATAATACATGTATACCTAGCTTTAAAAGGAAACGAAATGGCTTCTGTTTTGGCAGAAGACCCCTTGAACTTTTCCCCATACGTAAACCTCGCCCGATTCGCGCTTTTCGTATACATGAAGCTCCAGTATCAGAATCAGACTGTTTCTTTTCAGCGCAAATTTCTTGATCACACTTCACTTTACGGGTTTCGATAACATCGGTCCATTAACTTTACTGTGCTTTTCTAAAGCTCTATTAGCCATCAAGATGCGTGACACAAAGGATTTTCTTGGTGAATTTTTGTGCTTTTCTTTTTCTATCAAACGAATTATCAGGGAAGAACAAATTGGATCAATCAAACATTATACGGACAAATTTCGTAGAAATAATGGACAAATCTTTAGAAATAATGAACTGGAGCAGTAAAAAGGAAAGTCAGCATAAATTTGGTTCAACCAGATAGTATACAAAAAAATTTCATTAATGTAGAAAAAAACATTGTGAACTGGAAAAAAGGGGAAAAAAATGTTTTTTTCCGATATTTAGTTACGTAAGCTTTTATCACTAATTCGAGCTATCGCCACTGATCTTTTGGCTTTTGTAAACAACATATAAGATTCGACAAATCTCCTGGAATCTTGAATAAGAAACTACAAAGAGTTTCGATGCGGTTAAAATTGTTCACCACAACTAGAAGACCTACATGGTTTGAATTCTATGTTTGGTCGCGAAGAAAAGACCGAGAGGCGTTGGTTTAAGCTGAATTTTGTCTAACTACATATCATCTTATATCATCATCTTTTAAACGGATGAGTTTGTTGATATGTGCTCATATAAATGTGTTTATTCGAATTTTTAGATTACGATTTTTTTAAACGCTGGTAGATGGATGTGTTACGAGCTTACCACACTCGATGATACCTTAACTTTATTCATATCAAATATACCTTTCTCAAATCCTCGTCATCTTGTAGCTCTTTGCATTCAAGTACGTTTTCTTGTATATTGATAATCAAGTACTCTGAGTTACAAATTATTCGATCAAGTACAATTACATAAACCAATAACGCTGTAAAAACAAAATGACTTGACATCATATCGATCGTTATCTTTATTGATAATGTTTTTGGTAAAAACATCTTGTTTTTGCTTTCCCTTTAGACGTTGAACTTGCTATCGAACAATACAAGAGGGACAAGAAAGAGAGAGAACGACTCAAGAAGGAAAACGAGCGACTCCATGCACTAGAAGATGAATACAGAGGCGCTGTAGAGCGAATTGAAAACGAGAAATTACAACTTGAAGACGAGCGGAACCAGCTTCTCGAGTTAGAGCGACTCCAGCGCGACGCTGCGACACATTTTGAAGACGAAATTGCAATCCAAATCAAAGAACTTGAACGGCAGAAAGAGGAGTTACAACTCTTTGAAGAGGAAAGGAAAAAACTTGACGAGTTTGAGGGAAAATATGAAGAGAATTTGAAGAACAAAGAAGAACAACGCCAGCGAGAGCAGGAGCGAAGAAAGAGAGCTTATGAAAGATTACAGCAACGGAAGGCGCATTTGGAAAGCATTGAGGAAGAGGACAGCGAAAGGTTAGCTGTGGAGCTGCAGATAGAAGAAGAAAGGCAGCAGCTAGCATTATTAGAACTAGACAGTCTGGTAGACGAGGTGACAGGACACGAGCGAGAACACGAGGATAAAGTTCTCCTCGAGGAAGAACGCCAAAAGTTGGAGGAAATGAAAGAGCGTCAAAATGAAGTTGTAAGACAACTCGAGGACGAACTAAACGCTCAATTGCCATGCTCAAAGAAGAGAGGAGAAGGGAGAATGAGAAAATAGAGAAAGAAAAGGAGAGAATTCGCTTATTGGAGCAAGAACAAGCAAAGGCTTTGGAGCTAGTCGAGCTAGAACGACTTCGTCTGGATGAAGAAAGACAAGAAGAGAGGAGGAGGATAGAAGAAGAGCGGCAAAGACTTGATAGGATTGAAAAAGAGAGGATTGACGCGCTAGAGAAAGTAGCCAAGGAACAGGAACAAGAGAAGACCATGATTGAACATGAGAAGCAACGACTGTTGGAACTCGAGCACAAACACGCCCAGGCTATGAAGGTAGGGATAATGTACTAGTCCGCGTATGACATTACTAATAGTGTTCTGTAGTATTTAACAATTATACCTCGAGCCCGAATGGGCTCTGAGGCAATAACCCCTGAGGCCGGCCGAATGGGCTATTGACTTAGAGGCCATGAGGGCGAAGGGAATAATTGTTTTAGTCAAATCACACTAGTAGATTAACTTGTGTAGCCAAAATCGTTTTCTGGTCTGGTCATTTGCGTATAGCCTATAGCCATATAACGTATAGCCTACTATTAGCTCATCCAATCAGAACGCAGCATTGACAATAGACCACTAATGTGATTTGACTAAATTGGTAATAGTATTGTTCCGCGTACATCAGTTATAGTATTCTTTGGGTATCAAATTCTCTGGAAAACCGGCAAATGTTTGTAAGTGCGACCCCTGCCTTAGTAAACAACAGGGAAAACTAAGCCAATTCTGCGTGATCTTTACTTATGTTTTATTAGAGAATTTCCCCACGGTGTCACGCAAATATTGTTACGTGGGTCAGTGGGTTTTCTACAATTGGTTTGCGCACCAGTGTTTAAGCCGCGAACACGTGAGAGGGTGCGCATTCAAGTGGCAGACTATATAAATTGGGTCAGATGGAATTAAGCAAATTAACAGTGATTACCAGTTTTCGATGAAGGTTCTCAGTCTGGAGCCGTAAATAACGAACGAAATCTCAATCAGCCGTGCAAGTACTTCGCACGATAGCGACATTGCGTGCAATCCTGGCCCGGGTTGATCAAAGGTGCTAATAAAACCACTGTCAACTCTGAACACAACGAAGGCACCATGGTAGTTACGTATGGTTTATCACTAGCTCACTTTCTTGAGAACTGGCGCCCTGTTGAAACACCCGAAATTCTCGAGCCCGACGAACCCTTGCTAGAGGATGCAGCGCTGCTTTTTCACGGCCGCCAAAACCTTTGGCAGCTCCCGCAGACAAAGGGAATTTCTCCAGAAACCCATCCATAGAAAAAGCTGAATTTCCCACGGTAGAAGAATGAGAAGTGTTCGGATTTCCCATGGCTATCCATGCTTTGCCTATGACAAAATTACGCTAAGTTTTTCCGGCCCGAGAATATGAACTCTGGTCAAAAGAACAAAGCTTCTTCCCCGACATTTTTTGGGCAAATTTAGAATTATTATGCGGCAAAAAACGCTAGAAATATTAATAAATAGGAAGTTCGCTTTAATCAAATGCAGCAAAATTGGCGTAAAGCGTCCGACGTTTAGCATTAAAATTGCAAAATAAAGCTTTCGGGATCGATAAATCTCAGTGCTTCGACCCCTCGGCCCTTGTCGCTACAATTGTAGTTGTCGTTAGTCTGAATATATTGACGACCCGGCTCGTTGGGTTTTTACCAAAGGGAAACGACTGTTAAACGAGCTCTGCGATATTTTTAGTAAAGATAACCTCTTTTCTTTTTTCTCCGTCGTAGGATCTTGAGGACACTATGATCACGAAACAGGAGAAAATCGAGCGCGAACGACAAATTGAATTTGAATTTTTCGAGACCGAGCAACTGTTGCTAGAAGAGCTCGAACAGAAACAACGCGAAGCTGCTGAGCAGCTTGACCAAGAACGGCGGATCATGCAGGAAAATCTGGAACAGGAACGGGAAGCGGAAAGGTTAAAATTGCAGCACGAGCATCGTAGAATGGAAGAGCAGCAGGTGCAACAGCAGGAAGCGCTCAAACAGGCGGAGGAAGAGCGGTCTCGTTTGAGGGAGCAACTCAAAAAGGAGCGCGAGCAAATGCAGAAAGAAAAAGCGCGCTTGCTGCAACTGCAGCAGAATTATAAACAAATTCGGAGTAAGAGTCCCGAAGGGGGCGAAATGGTGCTGACATTAACTAACACAAACTTGGCTCAGCTTGGCAAGGACTGCACACCAGCCGAGAGAAAGAAACGCTTAGAGGACGAGCGGCGGCGGTTGTTGGAGCTTAAAAAAGAAGCGGACAGTTTACTAGTGAAAACTAAGAGACAGCAAAACGGGAATCGATCGAGTACGGGTTCGAGTACGTCGACTTCGTCTTCGGAGGACGAGAACTCGAAATTGAAAGACCCGGCTCTGAAGCGCCCCGGCTTAGCGGATGAACTGGAAAACGAGAAACAGAAGCGTAAAGAGTTGGAGACTTTGTTGGAAAAAGAAAGGGAGAAAAAGTTGAACGGCGATGTCGCTGATGGAGACAGGATTATGGAGTTAGAGAAAGCGCTTGGGCTGGAACGAATGAGGAGACAGGAAATGGAGCGAGCACTTCATGAGAAAGAGAAGCAAGACGAGCTCGACCGACTGGCTGCCGAGGAGAAGAGTCGGAGAGAGGCGATGACGGACCGAGCTATTCACGACAGGCTTCCGCCACAGGTCAGTGCAGTATTTCTCAATCTATACTATTAATTTCCAATGTGGTGTTCCCTGCGAGAAGAGGAAGTTTTTACCCGCGGCACGCTTCGATTTGTTTACGGTGTAAGCGCGCCATGGGTAAAAACAATTTCCCTGGATTTACGGACGTTCGCCGAAGAAGGGGCTGCAAGTAGTATATCCTGAGAGCTGTTTTACAGTGGATGTAGTGCCTCCGAGTGTCAGACCATTGCACCGTGAGAAAATCCCTTACTACTCTTACGAAGAGTGCAATAGTCATTAATTAATTTACTTTTTTTATATTCCTACCTCAGGTCAAATCTCCACAAAAAGACGACATAAATCTCGCCCACCACATTGTCTCTGTTGGACACATCCTTGAGAACTGTCCATCTGTCAAAGTCTCGGCTACAACTTGCAAAGGCTATCTCACCAAAATGGGCGGGAAACTCCGAAAGACTTGGAAAAAGCGCTGGTTCGTGTTCGACAGGCAAAGAAAAGCGCTATTATATTTCCACGATGAACATAAAAAGGACCCCAAAGGGATTATCTATTTCCAAGCCATTGAGGATGTTTACGCGGCTAGCTGGTGCTCCAGTAAGGGGCCTTCTCCAAGGACTACACTTTGCGTGAAAACACCTCAAAAGTCGTACTTCATAGCGGCGCCTAGCGGCTTAGCGATGAGTATATGGATTGATGTGATACTCACTGGAAGGGAAGGAGGTTTTTATAACTACTGAGTGTGGAAGAGCATACAATTACCTGCGTATATAGCTGTCTTTTATCGCATAGGTCAAAGGGCCCCAGGCCGCAATTCTTCAGGCGTGAATTTTCGCGTCCATCACCGCGATAAACGAACGCGACTTTCTCGGTCTAGAAAGAACATGCAACTGCTTTATACACATTGAAGTCGCGTTGGACTCTTTTAAGATACATCCCGAATAGTCCCCAATCGCAGACAGACGATGTCGAGCGTTTGCTCACATTTCAGGTTTAAGTTCGCGACCCTCGATTATGTGGAAAGCCGGGATGTGTGCTGAAGTACCTTGGTCTGTTGCCTTGGTCTGTTATTCAAAAGGAGTGGCATCTAAAATGGACATTTGAAGCGGATAAAGGAAGCTGCCACGTTCATGCCACTGTTTCACGATTATTTATCTACGTCAATACACTTACGTCCAATTGGAAACACTTCCTGTGACTATTCTCGCAAAAGATAACAAGTTCTCGGCTCTTAGTTTTCGCTGCTTCTCAGCTGTGGTGTAGAAGGAAGGAGCAATTCTGTAGAGAGTTAGATAGTCCCCTCTACTAACTATGTTCTGACTCACCAAAAAAATATTATGATGTAGATGGAGATTTATATAGTTTCTCTTCAATCATTTTTGGTGATGTATTTCTCCCTTTGCGTTCATAATGTCAGCCCTGTTTGAATAATAGTTTACTTTCAAAACTAAGGCCTATGACAAATATTAAACCAGAGCTAAAATAATCCAACTTTTTTATTTTATATGATGCAGCCCTATAACTGTTATTACACTCTCGGTAGTTAAGGGCGGATCCCGGGTTCTAGCCTCCTCCGCAGTCGTTCCTATGGGCCTCTTGTGGTCAATACCAACTGCAAGTGAGACTAGACAGCTCCTAACGGCTGGGAATTTTTATATGCATTTCTTGTTTCTGTCATCTATTTTCCTTTATAATTTTCAATACTGGAGACCCCCTCTTAAAAATCCTGGATTGAAACACCCTCTTCATGAATCCTGGACCCACCCGTCCAGGTAAAAGTAGTGAACTCAATCCATCTAAATTTCATCAGGGGCAGATAGTGAGAATAAATGACAATAAATTACAAATTTCCTTCAGCGAATACAGTAAAAGTATCGGGAAATCTACCGAGAAAAGGGGGCCATCCTTTGGTCTAAACCTGTAGTCATAGAACCGCAAAATAATAGTGTTATTTTGAAAATTTTGTTGCCGTATTAGATCACAATAAACAGGTTATAACATTGTCCAACCCCATCGGTCGCATAAGCCATCTGTGCTAAAGCAAGACACACAATTTAGTTGTCAGCATTGAAACACCACTTGGATACTTTTTCTGACTTAGTATTTTACTTGACTGACAAAATGGCGGCAGGTCGAGCTGATAAAACAGTGTTCATATTATTCTGTATATCTTATAGTTTTGTAAAAAAAATCAAACCTCAATTGAAATTTTATATTCAATGTCAGCTGTTTCATTAACAGCTTTTGTTTATTACAATAATGTTAAACAGTATATTATTCAAGTTTATAAAGTATTTATATCATATAAATAATTATAATAGATTTATTTGTGATGGGTGCAGCTAATATAATTTGCAAAATTGCTTCTGTTTGCATGAGCTTTAGAAGAGTGTAAAACTTCTGCTTCCCCTTTTCATTTTTATCATTCATAGCAATGGTCATAGAAAGGGTGGACATGTAACACATCACCCCTCTGGAATTTCCAGTGAAAATACAAATCCCTTTCATGGGAGAGGTATGGCTTTATTCTGGAATCACATTATGAATTACAATGTGTGATTCCAGATAGAATCCATACATCCCAAGAAAGTTTTTCAGAAATTCCAAAGGGGTGGGGGTTCATATTTCATACCCCTACTCTGTAGGGTATGATAATTTAATTTCTGGACTGACGACACAATGTTGATAAGCATTGACCTCCTTTTATGCATAAAACATGCTTTTGGGAAGCATCTAATCAATACATATTGTCTGCACTCTCGCAAAATAAGGAAAGAGCAAATGTAAAGTATACCAGGGATTTATAATAAAAATGAAAGTCATAAAAGCATTTTGTCCGTATTATTTTTATTTAGACCTGAAGAAGAGGGGGTTGTGATGTCAAATGATGTGACTTTTGTGTTGCTAGTAGAAATATAACAATTTATTCCACAATGCGCCACAACCACAACTCAGCTGCGCCTCGTGAGTCCACAATATTTTGACCACTTTATTATGTCATTCTGTGGTATATAAGAGGGCATACCACGGAAAATCAGAGGACATTTGTTTAATACCCTCCAAAAATCATGTCATTTCTCAGTTGACAGTTGACATGGTTTCCATTGTTATGTACCTCCAGTCTCGGTAATTAACTCTAACTTACATGTTCAAAAGATTACCACTTTCCACACCTTGTTATCGACATGGAGTACATCCCAAACAGGATACTTTTATTTTCTAAGTTTAACTACTATAACAATAGAGCGGATTTCACATGACTGTCAACACTTGTTATGTAATTGCGATTGCTTTGCGTTCTCATTGGCTACTCGTTTTTCTCAGCCAATCAAATTCTGTAGTAAATACAATTGTGTAATTACTTGGTAATTGGTTCGGCTTGTGATTGGCTGAGAGAAAAGCCATTTAGGAGCAAGTGGTAATTTCTCTCGACTCTGATTGGCTAGTGATTGCTCAATTGCAATTGTTTTCACGACAGTCATGTGAAATCCGCTCTAAAATAACTAAGAACTAAATATCTCTGGATAAGTTAAACTAAATATAGGTAAACTAGATAAACTAAAATAGAGGTTCCATTGGGCTCTACTTTAAACAAATCCTATATACATACATCAAAATGATATTCTTTTAAAGAAACAAAGTACCAGAGTCATTATTTAACAGGGGGAGGGCTACTATTTTTACGGGGAGGGTTGCAATTTTATCAAGCCATTTAGGGGGGAAGGTCCCATTGATTTTCTCCACCAAAACGCTTAGTTATTTTAAAGGGATCATTAGGTCATTTCAGAAACAAATAACTTAGTTGAAACATGTACTACTCTTCCCAGTAGACCGTTACGGTTTTTCAGCCCACCGGCGGCTGTCTAAAATTGATTGCGTGATCACTTTTTTGTACCACGTGATGAGTTGCTTATGTACCACGTGATCAATGTTTGTGGGTATAAACTTTGAGAGTTCATTGTTTTTCCGCATTCCAACGAAGTCTACGCCCAAAACGGTTGATCACATGGTACATAAGCAACCCATCACATGGTACAAAAAAGTTGATCACGCGATCAATTTTAGACTGCCGCCAGCAGGCAGAAAAATCGAGAGGTGTAACGGTCTACTGAGAAGAGTAGTAATGGCAAACCAAGCTGTGGATATTCATGGTTTTGACTGTTAACCCAAGCAGGTTTTCTCTTCATAATGTTTCATTTTTCGCTCAAATAAAGTAGAGCAACAGTTGTAAGTGATAATAATATGCTAATATTTAACATCTTGAAGTCTTGCAACAACATTCTTTCCAAGATCTGTTCAATTGCTTATTCTGCGAATATTCTGCAGCTTGGCACTAAAGCAATGTATGTTTGTTACACGTTTCAACTCACTTATATGTTTCTGGTCATTTCTATATCAGTTTCTGAACTTGCCATAATAATGGAGAGTCATAATTTTCTTTCTTTAACCATGGGGGGGAGAGCACAGTTTTATTATCATCGGCTATTCAAAATATAGTAGCCCTCCCCAGTAACGACCACTCCCTAAGTAAAGTATGCACCTGATTTATGATGTAATATCAATAGCAGCACTGTGAGCCATTTCATTTTTTAGCCGCAACCCCAGCCCCACCTAGGGAGAGGTCATTTTCTTTAGGTCATTTGTACTATTTACAATATGAGTGGCTATGTTGTATCGGCAGATACAAACACGAGCACATAGCGTGAGTGTTTGTATCTGCCGATACAACATAGGTGTTGCCAGTGTTATTACACTCACGCTATGTGCTCGTGTTTGTATCTGCCGATACAACATAGACACGAATATTGTAAAGTACTTATGATATTCTACTTTTGTACTTATATTAAATTGAATGTGCATTGAAAATGAAAGAATTTTCGGGTGTTTACAAAAAACGCCAATCGTTTTGTAGCAAGCATGCGCAGAAGGCATGATTCCTGTCCCACATGGAACTAGCCGGACTAAAACAACATATAGTCTCTCAGGTGAAGCTTTTTTTAGGTACTGTGGTATCGGGGGTTACAAGAAGTGTCACCTAATCCGAATCCAGTGCAGAGATTGGATGAGCATCCTATGAATAATGGATGAATATTATAATCTTTAATAACCCCTTCGAAATTTCTTGCTCTACCCCCTCGAAAATACCTACGGAAGAGCCTTTTTTTGGTTGCACCCCCTCGGAAAAACCCAGGGAAGAGACTTTTTTATTGCACCCCCTCGGATAAACCTATGAAAGAGCCTTTTTTTCGGTTTGACCCCCTCGAAAAAGACCATTTTGCTATACCCTCTCGGAACTCTTCTGTAGGGGGGTGCAGATAAAAAATGGAATAGCCCTGTAGCGTTCCTCTGATTTTCAAGGTGCCCATTTCAGTTTGTGTTCCACTGCCAATTGACCTTGTCATCCTTGATACTTTAAAGTGTTGAGAATGGTTCGGTACAGTTCCATGCAAACCGTAATTGTGCGTGTTTAGCAAAGTCATACTTGCTTCTTATCACTCCAAACAAATGCTCAGTGAAATAAATCATTGTTACAGCAGTGATAATGACATTGATGACCAAGTGATATCGCCACTTCTTCTTCCAAACCTTTACCACAGCAACATTCATCACTCTAGTCTGAATAACCACTGATAGTGTATTGAAGAACAAGTCGATTGCTAGGCCAGTCACTGAACGTGTCAAAAAATCAATCAGAGTGCTGTAGTCAGAAAATGATGGTTTACTGTCACTGTACATAAAATGGTACATTTGGATGAATCCAAGAGCGGCGATCAACCCAGTTGATTCTTGCAACATAATCTGTATGCTAATATCAGCAATAAACCTCCTACTTCTCGGGTTGCAGTATTTTGTGACTGGTCGCCGCTGACGACATATTACACGATATAAGTACTGCCACAGATAGTCTCGCATTGTTATTGAGAGTCGCTCAAGCATATCAACAATAGAATGCCCAATGCCAAGAGCTATGAAAAGGGCAAAACTTGTTAGCTCTGCCTGCATAATTCGAAACACAATAGCTGTTGCACCATATAAAACGCCGACAAAAACATTTGCAGTGCCAGGGTGTACAATGCCGTTTAGCTTCTGTGCTCCAAGTCGGGATACAACTTTAGGTATAGCTGTCAGTAAAGGGCATAACCCAGCTATTATTACCTTGACTGTTTCATTTTGTGTGATATACCATGGCAGGAGCTTATAGACAAGGAACAAATTTGCAGACATTCCAAGGACAAACTGTGCTGAAAAGATGAATGCATACTTCAAAGCACCTTTTATACTTAAAGGCATAAAATGTCGGCCTAGAATCCAACTGTTTGTAAGAATCATTACAGTAAACAATGCATTCAGGGGGAAAGACTTCCATGACACCTCGTAAATCCCATAGAGTTGGAAATACAATCGGTATGCCATGTCCGTAAACGCAGCAAGTAAGTTCAGAGTCAGTAAGTTTAGCTCCTTCATCAAATGCCATGGAAACACAGTCGAGAGAAGAAGGTAATCCCATAACTCGATTATAAAACCCTCTACAGCTTGAGCGGTAACACGGATGCTTTGCACTGCTTGAGGCATCTTGTTCCACTCGGCTGTTTTTTCATAGCAAAGATCCGCGGTGTTGAAGTCTAAAAACGCTAGAAACACCGCTAAAAGTCCAAGCACTGTGCCAGCCAGAGTCTGAATAAGAAGCACGGTCTTGAAGGACTGCCAGATGGAGATCCTAACACTTGGGAGAGCTCTTTTCCACGCTTTGGGATCTTCATCTTCGACATCAAGCGGATCAAATTCACGGAAAACATCATCGTTTGGGTCGAACTTCGTGAAGTCTTCAAGATTTTGCCTCCTAGCGTCTTGTAGTAGTCCTTCCTCTTCGGCTCCCCTTTCTCTGAAATCATAGTTCTCTAGGAGAACTACCCCTGTACAGTTCTCAAACAGAAAGCCGAGCAAAGCGATTATTTCCGCGATCATTTTGAGATTTTCGGAATCAGTCAGACTGACAGCCTTCTTCACAGAATGGGAATCTGTCAACGAAACTATTTTCTTCTTCGCTGTTTCACAACGCTCTAATTTGACCACAAGTTAGTGTAAAGATTCGCAAAATAAGTATAAGTTTTCTCTTCCAGGCCACGGATCCCAGACAAAACAGAAAGTCACTCCCAACAAAAAGAAACATTCGATCGCACGTGGTGCGTTTCCGGTTTGTTCACTCGTATCCATTCTTCCTCGGAAAGCCAAAACCACAGGAAACCAAAATAGAGGTCTAACCATGGTATACTATAGTAAAGTTATTCTATTCTATTCTTGGTGTTCACATGATGTCATAAAATTTATGGAATCTATGAAACTGTGCTTTTCAGACTTTAACTGTTCCATACATTTAGTTGCTATGGAAACACAAATTTAGAGTATCTGTAAGTAATGTTTAAAACTAGCGGTTTCTGCGAGCGCGATTTCACAATCTACATGCCTTGGTATACACTTATTTTTAAAAACTGTAAGCGGCTGCTTCTTGTTGGAGTAGAAATGCTATATTCTCTTTGATTGACCGTTGCCTATTGTTGTTGTGTTTTACTGCATTCCTGGCAGTAAAAGTAGAAGAAACCATTGCCACAAAGGTGAGAGACGTTTGCTTTGGCAAACAGCAGCTTAACCGAGAAATTTTGGAATTACAATAAATTTGTATTCCGACTGTAGACGGCTGTTAGCAAAAGTTGCATTTCACTGCAGGTCTTCAGCTTTTTCGAACACAAGACAATCGGATAATCTGATGTACTTTGGCACGCGACTGCAACTGTATAATAAACAAACACTGAATAAAACCCAAATTGATTGTGAAAATAGCGCTTCTCTTGCAAAGTACAGCACAGATAGCTAAAATAAACGTACATCTCATCATTGTGAACATTTATTTGGTCTCAGACGTACCTTAAAAGGCATAAAATGCAGTAAAACCCGGCATTACAAAAGCGGAGATGTTTCGCCGGGCGATATCAGAAGATCTCGTGGGTGAGTGCTATTTCCTGTCTACATCCCCCATCGCAAAATGTGTCGTCGTGATTGTGAGGCTCAACAGCCGTCCAGCCAGCCCGTTGAAGCGACCTCGAATAAAATCGTGTTATGCAAATCGCGGCCGGCTGCAAATCTCGCCCTTCGTAAGGAATCATTCTTCGTAGCGAATATGTTGCTGCTCCTAACGTCGCAGCAATGAAAATGCTTGTTATTGATAGATTCCTGTTAGTTTTATTTGTGTCGTTTCTAGGAAATATTCACACAAGAGCACCTCGTGAAGACATGAAGACTATTAATACTTGATCGTCAGGGGCTCTTGATTGTATAACAATTGGCTAAAATCCAAAAAAAGCCCACAACAGGCCAGTATTTTTAAAAACAGGAAGCTGCAGAAAACCTTTGAAGCAAAACCGTCAGTTCTTATTTGCATTTTCCTTGCAAAGCAAGTGATGCAACGTTGCTCTTAGATTGCGAAAAATAGTTGGCAAAACAGCGGGCAGAGCACAAGCCCATTTAAAATTTTGTACTCTATCTCTTTTGGCGCCGCAACTTAGCAAACTCGTCAGCTTTCTTCCACATCCAGTCGTTACAATGTAAGTTTGATGAACAGCAACCGTGGGAAGCATTTTATTGTTTCCATCTCGAAAGTTATACTGCACATTTGTTCATATTGAAGGTGAATTTGAAAGTAATCCTTCTTGTTCTTTAGGTGCGGGATCGCAAGTTGTTTTGCCAGCTGCTTGATTCTGATTCTGATACAAATACTTCAGACGACTGCGACTAATAATCAGACTGGTATGCATTTGTCGACGCCTTCCTTAATCTCCCCTTCCAAACAGTTCCCATTTTGCTAATGGAGGTTCTTTCGTCGAAATACCACGTATTAAGAAAAACATCTGACTGCATTTTCATTTTGTTTCCTGCTGTGTTATGTATGCCACGTGTTTCGACTATGGCGTTGGAAGTTGAGATAGTGGATGCGCTAAAAATACTTGTAGATCGTCTAAAATACTAGAGCATTCGTTTCAATGGTAAACAACAACGGACCTGTCCCTCAGGAAACCTGTTCTTCACCGACTTTCGCAGGTGGCTGGCAGAAAGCCCTCTTGCTGGATTCGTTTTTGTATCTCACCTCTGCTGGAAATTCAGGCCGTCCTGGCAAATTTGACATAAATTTGGGACTTATATTTGGAAATTTCGTAGATATTGAGCTTCAGTTTTAGTCCGTGTTTGCTTGTTTTGTCGCAATTTGACACGTGCTGACTGAGATATCTTCTTCACTGCTGGCAAATTTCCCGATCTACTCTCCTGACGAAATGGAACAGGTAAATGTTTGCCAGCAGTTTTAGAAAAGACCAATAGACTACCAATGGCTTGCTCCAAATGCTTAGGCAAATGACTAAATACGCTGTTGCGCGGCATTTTATCGAGTCGATCCGTCGCTGTCATTATGTGCCAATGACCATCTCAGTAACGTATAATTTAAAGTCCACAATTTGATAGAAGGCAGATATAATTTATATGTTGTTCAGTGCTTTTGCTTTTCCTTGCTAGCCCGAGGAAAAGTTATTGGGATATAATTGTAATGAATGCATCGATCAAATAATTTGGATATAATATCACCCACGCCCTCGTGCGTTCTGGTTGACTGGCCATCCACTACATTACTCAGACCTGACTACAAATTTTGTAGGCACACTGAATGGCTTCCCGTTATTAACCCTAGGACCCTTTATCCCAAATAACAAGGGTGGTCAACCCGTTTCGCCGTTAATAGCATTTTTGCCGTTTTCCATCTACAACTTATTGAGTCAAGATAGGGTAATTTTTAGCAACAAATATAAGATGCATTTTTCAAGTCAAATTTTTCCCCTCGCAGCCCCCCTAAAGGACAAGAAAGGCACCTCTGGGAGTGTCCCTTCCGCGTGTCACCTGTCATTTGATGAGGTTGTAAGCCACTTCTTTGTTATTGTTTTCATTCGATATTAGATGACGAATTACGTGTATAAATATTTAAATAAACATCTAAAAGTAAAGTTTCAGATTTGATTTACCAAATTCAATCGAGAAAATTGCTCTATATTCTCAAAATCAGCCGATGGAAATGGATGCTTTCTCTGGTATGTTGCTATGCTGTCAAAATGGCGGCTGACACAGGCTCTTTAAATAAGTAGACCCTCATGACTTTTGCATTTTTTCAGGTACAGCAGTCGTCGCATCACCTTCAACAACAACAGCAGCAGCAGCACCATCAACACCATCTCCATCACTATTTCCAGCAGCAGCAACAGAAATTACAGTAACTGAGCCACCATCACAAACGCAAACAACAACATTTTACTCATTGTCACCAGCTACAGTATCATCACCAGCACCGGCATCATCAAACACCTCTTCACAGAGAACCGTAAATCTTCAACTGAGTAATGTGACCACATCATCTACGGTATCACCATCACCATCGCCGATAACACCTTCGCCACAAACACCTCCTCAAACAGCAACGTTTTCGGCGTCATCAAACAGCTCGTCACAAACCCCCATGCAACCTCAGGGCAATGCGACGACACCATCACCAACATCATCTACAGTATCACCATCACCATCACGAACCACACCGCAATCACCTTCTGAAACAACAACGTCATCGGCGCCATCAGACAGCTCGTCACAAGCCCCCATACAACCTCAGGGTAATACGACCACTCCATCACCAACATCATTTATAGTATCACCATCACAACCACCTGCTCAAACACCTGCAACCTCATCGGCCTCACCAAAAAGCTCGTCACAAGTTCCCATAAAACCTCAGAATAATAGTGAAATCACAAAACAGCGATTCTACCTGCCAAAAGTACAGCGGCTCCACCTACCTCCACCGTCGTAGCCAAGGCAAAGACTACGCCTCCGATACAAACTACAATAATTGCTGTTCAGCCGAGTCCTACTACGAGTGTATTGCAACACACGCATACTCCGACACCGCCGACGGGTAAGACTTTTCAGGGTTTATTTTGCGTGGGGAGGGGAGGGGAGGGGAGATATAGGCCGTTATCACGCAATATTGATTAATAATATTTAGTAGTTATCAGAAAATGAATTCCAGTTTCCAATTCTACACATCCGTATTAGTACAACTGCAAAGTTTCAAAAGAATTACTGGCTGAGATATGAATTTTCAAAACTTCGTATTATTTACAAAGAAATGTATGGGCAAATACGTCAAGTCGAGGCTGGACGGGCATCGATGTTCCGATGTATTTTCCCATACATTTCATTGTAAAAAAAATAGTCAGAATACGAAGTTTTGAAAATTCATATCTCAGCCAGTTTTCAAGCAATCTTCACCAAACTTTGAAGTTTTACTAATACGGATGTGTAGAATTGAATACTGGATTTCATTTTCTGATAACTATTACATATTATTAATCAATATTGCGTGATAACGGCCTATTGTAAGTTTCAAATTTATACGCAAACTCAGTCATCCCAGAGGTTGTCTAATTTGCGAGCCGCGAGCCTCTTAGCGAGCCCCGAGCGTTTTCTGGCAAGCCTTTGAAAAACACATTAAAAACTAGAAACAAATTGCAGACATGTAATACGGTGGTCATTTTAAAGATACCAAGGATTAATATTCCCCTCTAGTATTCGACATATTAGTCTAACTAAGAAATGCAAAAAGCAAACAAATCTCAGTTCCTTCAAAATTATCATGAATACCATGGCTCATAAATTGGTTACCACGTAGCTCTAGCTTGCCTCTTCTCTTACTGGTTTATCCAGCATGGTAGGCAGTTATGGAGATTGCCCGATTTCCACGCTCCTCACTCCCCATTCGCAACTTCTGCCCAACCGACAAATAGCGATTTAGTTTCCGTCTTTCAAAGATGAATTTTGAAATGAGCTATACAACGGTACAGCCGCACGCTTTCAAAAAATATATTTTATAATAGTTTATAAAAAAATGTAACTTTCCTCTGAAGATGCAATTAAAACTTCAGAGTTGTAACCTAACAGACCCCTAACAGAGTGCCTAACGCAATCAAAGCCCATTCCATGGTTGCGAGCGAGCCTCTTTGCGAGCCCGAGGCTATTTAAGGCGAGTCTTTGAAAACATAATAAAAACTTGAGTAAAACTCATGCCGAGAAGGGGTATGGTCAACCTTTTTGCCACCTTGCCTTATTGATTTAGCATTATTTTAAATTTAATACAAAATGGTAAGAAATACATCAAAAGGCTCGGGGCTCGCCCCGAAAGGCTCAGGGCTCGGTGGCTCGCAAAATAGCAACCCCCGTCATCCCATGCCAACTTGTCACTGAAAGGCCAAATTTCACCACATCCTACCTTCTTCACAGAAACGATTTCTATTTCTTTTACAGGACCTGGAAACACAAGAAAGAGCGGTGCTGGTAGCCATACGAAGTTAACAAAAGGCGAAGTCGTGGGTGTGGTAATCGGCGTCCTTTTAATAGCCGGTATCCTTGCGGTGATCGCGGTGCGTTTCACACGCAAAAGGCTAAGACAAAGAGCTCAGTTCAATCACGGGCAACTAGTGGACATGCATGATCTGCCGAGCTATACGTGAGAACTTTTGTGAGTTCTACCTTCATTAGTTCAAATCCTATTGCTGGCTTGCACGTGACGTCATTGGCGGCCATGTTGGTGTACAGGAACAAAAGAAAATTCATTTGTTGCTCTTTAGTTCTGTACACCAACATGGCCGCCGCGCTTTTGTGAATTTATTCCCATAGAAAATGAGTGCAAGCCAAGAATAACAATGTTTTCATCAGCTGAGTCCCTGGCGACTGGACGGGCTTCCTGTGGCTAGATAGGAGATGCGACGTCATCCGGGACCATCTCCCTGAACTCTGCCCAGCCCTAACGCTTCCTCGCGGTTCATTTTTGAGCACAGGAAGCCCACTCAGCGCCCAAGATAAGGCTGTGTCTTTATCGCTCCGTCGACTCCTATCCACGATGAATGAAGTCACTCTCTAATTCTAGGGGAAGAGGTTGAAACAATGGTACTCCAGGAGACCCGATTCAAGGGGTGTGGCCATGACCCGAAACCACCAGCAACCAGACCTGCCAACTCTCACGGTTTCACCGTGAGACTCACGGTTTGAAGCATAAACTCACGGTCTCGCGGTTTGCCTTGAAATCTCACGGTTTTTGAAAATGTTGTTTCATTAGAGAAAAATATATCCTGTACATTTCAACCATGATTTGTGCAAGCTAAATTGAAACTATAGCTGTAAAAACAAGTAAACCGATTTGGATTATAAGAGCAAAGAAGGCAACAGAACAATATAATAAGGAACACAAATAATTGTAAGTCCTTTTTTTTGGTTATTTGACTTTTTTTAATATTCATATTGTTTTACGGGCTTGTACAGCCATTTTGGCTGATCTCCAGGTTTTACCCCAATCCGCTCCACTGTTTTTTTATGGCCAGTCTCCAGTTTTTGACCTCTGAGGGGTTGGAAGGTCTGCAGCCTATATATACTTTTACATTTTTGAAAAAATTAATATTTCGCAGAATCACGACCCTAATGAAAAGGTAGGCTCACCATCGTACTCTACAACAGAGGCAAGTGCCAGGGGGGATCCAGGGGGGGTCCCCCCCTTTCTTGGAAATTTTCCCATGCATTTACGTATTTGCTGGAGAAAATTTGAGCATTTTCGTCTCATGTTTTCACTATCCGCCCCCCCCCCCCCCCTTTCAGAAATTCCTGGCTACGCCGCTGAGTACATTTATGCACTAAATCTGCTAGCCCTGTAATTCGACGGAAAATAAAAGTTGAAAATTCAGACGGGGGTTGGGTGGGATACTCCTTCCCGCCACCCCCACCACCTCCCCTGACAAAATCAGGCATCTAAAAAGTACCATTGTTTTGACCTCTTTCCTAGCAGACCAAGAAAGTGCTGCTGCTTTCGCGAATTTGCATCAATTGTCAAAGTGGTTTATAAAAAAGCGCGTCTCTAGCTCTTTAGTCGAACTACGGCGCGCCTTGAATAAAAATAATCATAGGAATCATTGTCTTTATAACCGATAACAATAAGCCTAATATCTAGTTACCAAGCTATACCTTGACATGCAGGCGCGCAGAGCGTCCTGTACGCATACACCTAATTCAGAAAAGGTTGCTTTGGTCATTGGTCTTTGGTCATTGAACGCCTTTGTTTCGTGGTCACTGAAGCAAAGAATTCCTTTGTTTCGCGCTATAATTGAAAGACCAAACGCCAAAGCAACCTTTTTTGAATTAGGTGTATACGCACGAGCGTACTTGAAGTGATCTGGAACGCAACCAAAACGTTTTGTTTGCGCAACGTTTGCTCAAAACAAGGGCAAGACGCTTTCCTTGCTTGTATTCACATAACGTTTTTGACCGGATATATGCGTATTGTGCGTACTTGACAAAATGGCCACGCGGCGCCCCTGCCATATAAAATGGTTTTCATCCGACTGTGAAATAGATACTAGCAATTACCAGGGGCGTAGCCAGGGGGGGGGGGGGGGGGGGGGTTCCAGGGGTTCCGGAACCCCCCTCTCCCGCAGCGGAACCCCCCCTCGCCTCTGTTCTGGACCGACTTATTACTAAAATTCGGTAAATATTTAATAGACAACAAATAAAGGCTCCAATAAAATGTAGCAAATTTCTTCAAACGCTAGTTTTTCCCGAGATCAATATTTTTGGCTGGGTTTCCTGTGGAAGAACGCAAAAAACACGTCCGATCTATTTGGAGTTTTTTATTTTTTGAATTTTGGAACCCCCCCTCTCATAAGTGCTGGCTACGCCCCTGATTACGTACTGCTATATACTATGAAAGTCATGTTTATTGTATTCTCTTTTTTATTTTTGACTAGTAGACACTATTTAACACTGACTATTAGTTTTTGTTTCACAGTCTGATGAAACAAAAAGGAAAACCCACTCTAAACGGCAGGTAAATTAGCTGGGTCAGACGTCAATTGTGTGAACAGGTCCTAACTTCAAAAGAGATTTTCTAGCCTGCTTGCAGGCGGTACTGAGTGTTTTTATCGCGGAAAACCCGGTCCGTTCGATGATCGGGCGCCATCGCCCCCGGGACCGCGCGCCTCAAAATTCCAAGATGGCGCCCGATCATCGAACGGACCGGGTTTTCCGCGATAAAAACACTCAGTACCGCCTGCAAGCAGGCTAGAGATTTTCATGCAGGATCATTTCTTTGGGGAAAGAATCAGTAGCTCATAAGTTCTACTTATATGAGCTACTGAAAGAATAGAATATTTACAGTATGTCTAAATACGGTGCATGTACTTTAGTTTAAAATGGATAAATAAAGGGGTTATTATGGATGAATAAAGGGGTTCACCCGATACACTTGTGAACTGAAATATGAATATTTGTACCCTGGACTGACTTGGACAAGTAAACATTTACGAGCACTTTTCGTATGACTGTGAAAAGAAGCGCGCGTCGTGGCACGGAACTTGGACTGTGTGCACAATCGCGGCGCGGCATAACTTTGTCGCGGCGGTGTCGCGGCACGTTTCACAATCATAACGCACCACAGGCATCCCGAGTTGGACACCATTCAATGTTTTTACGCAGAGCATGACGGGATTCCTCTTCCAAGATGGCGGCTATGGTGGTACGTCGCGGGCGATGATTTCCAGGCGGTAAGTAAGACCTACAAGCCCTTCCCAAGAACTCAATACTGCCAATAAGTAAGATGGAATATCCTTAAATCGCATTCAAGGGTTGTTTGATGTTTGATTCCGGTTATACATTAAAATTTTGCCCACGTTAAGTTTCAGCAGTGAGGGAAGCCGCCGAAAGGCCTCGTTTGATTTTGAATGAAGAAGTACTGTACTGGTACGTGTGTGGGTGGTTTTCAACTTTGAAGCTGAGAATAGACCTTTTTCTGAGGTACTGTACTGTATGCTTGCACAGCAAGCTAGCTTCAGTAGCATGTGCTCAAGGAGTGCTGATGGGCTTGTAAAAACATGGGCTTGTAAGCACGATTTGAATATTAAACAATAAATAATTCAGTCCTAAACCTAGTATAGCCTGTTAAGCATTCATAACCAAGAAAATGGTTTGATATAGGGAAAGTGTTTGTCAGTGTTCATAATTAAGTGAAGTTGAGGTCCAATGGGGAGTTTGCAGGTGTTGCGTGACATTTTGAATCTTGATCCTAGCAAAAAAAAATACCCTATTGAAAAGAGCTCACCGAAATGTGTGAAATCCTCAAATTTGAGGTGATTTCGACAAATAACACAGAAGTTATGAGCGTTGGAAGTTGGTTGTTTTCCTATAGGTTTAATGTTGTGGTGGGCAATTAAACCTATGGAGAAACAGCTTACTTCGGGCGCCAATAACTTTGCTAATATTTATCCAAATCAACTCAAATTTTCGGCTTTTTTCTAATTTCGGCAAGCTCTTTTCAAATATGGTATTTTCATTTTGTTAGGATCAAGATTCAAAATGTCACGCAACACCTGCAAACTCCCCATACATGCTTTTTCTGTGCAGAACCAATTTGTTTTGATTTAGCAGAATTAAGTTTGGCACTGCACTGGGCACAGCAATAACAGTTTGCACTGCACAGCAAAAGTTCAACACTGATTAAAAATTTTGTGCTATTTGCCTTTATCACACAAGCGCCATCTTGAATTTTTCAGCCAATTTATTCAGCATGGAAACAAGACCAAGCAGGGTGTGGGTTTCACTCATGTTGAAAAGCAAAGCCAGATACTGGGATTTATGGTACAAAAGTTGACCAAGCTAATTACCAAAAAGTACTCTTATTTGTTTAAGAACCAAAAAGTTGTTTGGTTCGTTGCTTTTTTCTGCTTTGCCAGGTCATTCTGGAAACAAAATGGCCATGCGTGACAAAGACGAATTGTTGTATCAAACCAAATGCATACATTATTTTTCTTCAAAACATTCAGCAACTTCTCAAGCAGATCATGTGTACAGTATATCGACCTGGCTCTACGAATTTGGCACGCGACCAAATCACTGCTGAACCTAATGTTTTTGGCTCAATTCAGGTATGAATCAGGCCTAAATCACTTGTTGATGGTCATGTTTCCATTTTAGATCAAGTACTCAAAGTACAAGCAAGACAGATCTGTAGGCCAAGCAGACAACATGTTATGAGGTAGAGCTCTCCAAGACACAACCATGCCATGTGATTATAGAAACTATCCATACTTTACCAGGGGCACCCAACGATCATTTTCAGTAAAATATCTGTTTGGATGGCACTACAAGATCTGGAATTTTTGCTTCAGAATTTGAAGCTTTAATTTTATTTAATTTGAAAAATTCCATTTGCTCAAAGGTGAAATGTTACTAGTTTTAGGGGTGCTTTTGCCATTAAAAAGGTCACAGAGAATTTTCAGATTTCAGAGTCTTAATTTCAATCCCTAAAATTTTTGCATCCTATAACAGATACATTTAATTTGTAGTGATTAAACATCCCATGTTTTCCATACAAATCACTGCCAATTTCCACAGAGAAGTATGTAGGGGATCATATTTATTTGAAGAGAAGGTTAACCATGGATATGGATATTTTCTGGAATCACATACAGGTTAATTGCAACAAAATCAAACAAACAAAAAATCTGCAGTCCCTGTTGAGAATCCCAGGTACAGCTACCCACCCTTGGAATTTATGTTCCACACTGGAATTCCATACTTCAAAAAAAATCCTATATAGAATGAAGAATTTCACTTGACCTGAAATCCCCAGTGGCTGTAGCACCAAGAGGAGGCTCAGCCATTTGACACCCATTCCTAGAGTTCTAGAAGTCTCCAACGGGAGTTGCAGATTTTTTTGTCACTGCCCATTTAAAAAATAAGGAGAAAAATACATAAGGAGTTGATGGCCGCATAAGGAAATACGAGGAAGCTCAAAATGGAGTAGGAATATTGGCCATATTGGGTGGATCCAGAAATTTCAGAAAGGGAAGCTAGATAGTGAAAACTTGGGACGAATACAGTAAATGTATATAGGAAAATCTCCCTCCCTCCTGGGCCACCCTTAATCTACCCCTGCATATCCTCCCTCTTCATTTTGTCCTCTCCATTTTGTGCTTATCATGTTTCTTGTCTGGCCTTGCTGATTTCTTTCTTGCACAGGGCTTGAAATTTAAGTTTTCTTCATGTTGCAAAAATTGTTTTGTTAAAATTTTGTTAAAAGTCAAGTGTTATTTACTAGTTCTTTTTGTTTGGCAAATAATTATTTGTCCTCAAATTAGGGCTAAATGTTTAGTAACATTGGTTGCGATTTCAAGCTCTGTGCATGCCGAAGGTCAATGGGAGCCTGAGTACAAGTCTCTTACTACGGATCTCACGTTTCTTATGCATTAGTGAGGATGTTTCTTACTAAGCGTTGTAAGGTGCTTAACAAATGACAGATGCATGATCATAAGAAATTCAAATCAAATTTTATATGATCATCAGGGCCCGACATGTTCAATTTTGTCGCCACAAAGCAAAATTCAGTTGCCACATAAACTTTGGATCTCAGTGCCATTTGGCAACTAGCTCTAACATTTAGGTCGCCAAGCTCCCTTATTTAGTATTGGCAACCATATGGTTGCAGTGTCGGGCCCTGTATCGTGCTTATGTTGTCTGTTAAGCACCTAACAATGCAAAAGCTTAGTCTCCACTAGCGCCATGAGGATCATAAGAATCATAAGCATCAGGCATGTTTCTTACGACTTAGTGAGGATGCTTCATCATACCGTAAGCGTTGTAAGGCTCTAAAAGCACAACATAAGCAGGATCATAAGAAATTGTGCTTATGTCGTGCATTTTAATGTGCCTTACAACGCTTATGATGAAGCATCCTCACTAAGTCATAAGAAACATAATGCCTGATGCCTGTGATCCTTATGACGCTAGTGGTAGGAGAAAGCACTACGTCATAAGAAACCTTAAGGGGCTTGTATTCATGCTGCCACAGTATTACTGCTGTAAATCAGGTAGTTCATGGGGTTTGTAATATTTTCCTTTGTCATGATACAAGTCATGAATGTCCTCTTCTGTTAGTAAAGATGTTTTATTTGACATGGAGGTCAAGAATGTAACTACTGGTAGTAGTAGGTTGTATATGAGATATCAATAAAAAGATTCAAAGATAAAGTGTGCTTATAATTTATTCCAACTCTAGAAGACATGTAAAAACCTTTTCAAAACCTAAAAAAAAGCCTCACAAGAGCCCCTCAGACCCCAGCTGTTGATGCTCCTATCATCACCAGTAGTGTGTCACTCACTACACTCAGTACTGAGGCTCCTGTACAAGCTCCAAACTGCTCATCAGACAGTATCTCCTCCGCTCTCCAGGTAACTACTGTGAGACATCAAGGTAATGTCATTCACATCTACCAGGTGTCTCAAGTGATTGATGTTGCTATGGTGATAGATTGAAATACATGCAGTACTTTGAATGTTAATTGGATTTGATAAGTTTGATTTTTTAGTGTCCAAATTAGCACAAACCCAATTACCATTTTACCATATCCCTTTCACAATCCCACAATGCCAAAATGAATTTCCAAATTCTCTTCCTTCCAAAATGCAAATTTGATTGAAATTTATACCAAATATTTTTTAATAATTTTTGATGCATGTTTTAAGCTTCTGCATAATTAAAAATAAATTGATTGTGAGATGGATATGATAAAACTGATAACACTTCTGTTATTAAGGGAGCATGCCAGATATAACAAATCACTCCATATTCTTCCTCCTCCCGTGGGATTATCCTACTTTTGAAACAGACACCCTAACTTCCCCCACAATTAGGGCTGGAATGTCCATGGCTCTGCTTTTATCGAAGTCAATTAGAATTTTGTGCACATTTCTGCAGGATTTTTTAAATTTTTAAGAAACAAAAGTTGTGGGTAGTGTCATGCAAAAAGTCAGTGTAGGGAACACACAAAAATGTTTTCACATTTGAATTATCTCAATCATTCATTTCTTTTGCAATTTTGAAGCATTTATTTGGTTACATAGTGGGGCAAAATACAAAAGTCATATTTTTGAAAAGAAGCTTTTAATTTTTTTTCAAATCTAGTAAAATGGCAGGTTCATGTTGCATGGGTCTTTTTTTGCATGACATGCCCATGTTAGTATCGCCTTCATTCTTGTTAGATACTCTAAGTCAGAAAGTCATTGAAGTAAAAGATATTAAGTAAAATTTATTTATTATATTTTAATCTCTTGCTTTATGAAATTTGAGTAGACTGAGTGTTTCCAGCATTCATACCCCGAACTATCCTCACCCCTCTGGAATTTGTCCTCAAGCCCTTTCTCTTCTCGAATCTCCCAAAAAACTTTGATTCTTTATATGGAAAATGGGATCTTTACCACTAGAAAATCAGGAAATTTGATCTCTGCTGCTCCAAAATTACCAGTTTCCTTAGTGGCTGCATGTGATAAGTTTTTTTTTCTGGAATTACTCCTGTCCACTTGCTTTTGTTAATACATAATTGTTTAGATTTTATCTATGGTACATTTTTTTAGACTGGCATCAAGCATTATGGGTCCACCATAATGAAAATTTCGAAGGTCAAATTTTATAGCATTTTCTAAACATTTCAATGTTTTATAACTTAAAATTAAAGGATTAAAACAATGTTTTACTTGGAAGTTTGACGGTGTTAGCTCGTAAAATGGCACACCAAAATATTTAATCAATCCTTTAAAAAATTACACTTATTGATAAGTTACTTATTTTTGCCATTAAGCCTGCTAATCCATCTGATCAGCTTTCCAATGATATATAGGTTGACATGTTTTGGTTAAACATGTATGATTGTTTTTTCCAAGGACATGGCATAAAGGTTCTCAGTAAAGGTTCTCTTTTTCAATTATGTAGCCATAAAAGAATCTGATGGTGTTGTATGGGCCTTCGAGGCAATACATAAGCCTGGGCTATTTTCTGGACTCCAGTTTTAAAATGTTGCTCCAAAATATTTCCTTTCTCAGAAGATAACCATTAGGGTGTTTACTTTTTAAAGGCCCATCACCAACCAGGACCTTTGCACCACATTTTCTTTTGTTTCCAAACTGATCCATTGTTTTTCGGGTGCTCTGATTGGCTAAGGGTCCACAAAGGCTGTCGGTTTGTGATGGGCCTTTAACACTTTAATACATCTAAGAGAACTTTTAAATTTATTTCTCCTGTAACTTTCTTATGGATGTTTTATAATTATATTAATTTCATCTCTTACAAATTATCTCCAGTTTTCTGAACTCATGGGTTGTCAGCTGTGTTGTAGGGTCCTCCAAATATTATATAGATCATTTAAGTTATTACATTTATATTTTTAATTTACAATTTGTGATTCCAGAAATCATCCAATCATACCCTTCCAACAGAAGTTAAGTTTGAGAACCCTCCATAGATCCCTCTGGAATTTCCAGTAAAAATAATACAGTGAATGCATAAGCAATAAAAGGAGTCCCCACCCCTTTCACTAGAAGGGTATGGATTTTTTCTGGATGCACACAATTTATATTATTCTTAACCCAAAACATTTTGTCCTTTTCAAGTTATTGTAAAAAAGGAAAATATGATTTTTATGATATTTGCCACAAAGTTTTTTTACAAAGTATCAGCTAAAGATAGCATTTTAACAACTGACTAATTGATTTGTTATAATGGTTTGTTACGTTTACTGCCTAGAGAGTGCACCACCAAAAAAAAACTACATAATGCCAAATCTTGTTTGTTTTAGTAGCAAGAGCTTCTCATCCGAGCCCGCCAAGGACTTAGATCATATTAGGATGCCTTAGTGTCCCAAAAGCATTATTGAATAATACCCACCAACGCTCAAATATGCAGTTGGACTCGCTAAAGCTGGCATGCTACCTTAATCAGAATGTGTGATCAGCCAAAGTACTGCATGTATTAATTTCTATCTATTACCATAGCAACATCAATCACTTGAGACACGTGGTAGATGTGAATGACATTACCTTGATGCCTCACAGTAGTTCCCTGGAGAGCGGAGGAGATCCTGTCTGATGAGCAGTTTGGAGCTTGTACAGGAGCCTCAGTACTAGTGTAATGAGTGACACACCAACCGGTTTTGACATTTGGAGCACCTTTTACAGCTGGGGCCTCCGGGGCCTTGTGGGATTTTGTGGCTTTCTTTACAATTGTGTTCCTACAACAAAAGCAACTTTACATTGTGTTCCTACAACAAAGGCAACAAAGAAGTAGAGCAGATTGCAGATGAGTGTTCAGAAAAATACACTAGGATTAGGCCAGTCTGGAGTGAGCCAAATTAAGCAGTATTTCAGTCCAGTGGCTTGCATCTAACAGGTTCTGAAGTATCCTCAAAACTCTTTTTCAATATAAACTCCTCCCTTCATTGTTCCTTTCCTAAGGCCATGTTACCAATATTATCAATTGTAAGAGTTTTGCTGTCAAAATAATGCTGAAACCAGTCAGGTCGAAAATATCAATCATTTCAGGGACTACTGTAAAGGCAAGTAATCATGTGTTTGGGTTTTGTTCTCAGTCTGAGAACAAACCAAACCACTCGACCAACAGGAACAATGAAGGAAATGAAAAATCAAAATAAACCTACTTACTCTTAACACTCATCTGAAATCTGCTCTATTAAGCCCCATTTACACGACAAAATGTTTTGGCACAGATGTTTCTGGGACTAGACATCACCACGTAGTCCCAGGGTATATGAAATTTCGGTCAGGCTCTGATAAAATTTAGTATGGCAAAGCCATGTACACAGCGCAAATATACCAGAGTCATGCCATTAATTTTGGTGCCTGTACCACTTTTTATCTGAGCCATGCCAAAAAATCCCTGTAGTGTAAATGAGCCTTAAAGAATGCCTGTCAATCATCATGCAACGTGGGCACAATATTTGTGTTGATACACATGTAATTAATACAGACGTGTCAGGGATTGTTGCTTTCCATTACTTCAAGCACAAGGACTCAAGCAAAAAACTAATCAAATTTCGTGGATATAACTCAAAATCAACCAAAATGAAATAAGATCAAATTTGGTCACACTGGAAAATAGCATTTTCATATGATACAAAAATCAAAACACAGGCCGCGTTGCATGACCGTCGACAGGCATTCTTAAATTTGTTCATATTTTTTAGGATTTAATTTCCACAGTACATTGTGAGGGTATGTCCAGGCAAGTATCCAGGGCCTGACAGAGGTGCCTTAAAAAAATTATAGTTGGCAAAGTGAAGTTTTATTCCCATAATAAAAATCTAGTCCCCACCTTTTTCTCTAAAATTTAGTGCTGTTGATAGAAAAATTTGAGAAGGACAATGTCTGGAAAGATGAGTCAGCATTTCTTGGCGACTAGATTGAAATTTTTGCTTGCCAAAACCCTAAATCTAGTTGCCATTGGCAACCATATAGTCACAATGTCAGGCCCTGGCATCCATAAATCATATTGTGGTTCCTGAATCATGTTGTGATCTATGTCAGAAGTTGAGCCACCTTACACAAGTTTAGAATGAGACTTAAAGATAAAACAATCATATATAAAATGAATTTCACTTGCCTACTTCAAAACGAACAAAATACCTAAACCCTAGTCCTTTTCACAGTTATACTCACTCTATTGTGATTCAAATTGAAATTTATAGCCTGGAATTAAATCTATTTTTGACCAATAATGTTCTTCTCTTTTCTTTTACACTATTTCTAAAATAATATTTTACTTTAATTTTAAAATTTCAAAAGCACATAACAGCTAAATCAATTTCTCAGCTTGACTTCTAATGGTTTGTTCAACATTTATGATAAAGTTGGTCAACTGTAGACTTGATTCCAGGCTAGAATTTCAATTTGAATCACAAACAGCAGGAAACAATGAAAAGGGCTATTCAGAAGTTTTGTCTGGCTCAACCACTGACACAGCTGAAATGAGGAATGGACCATTAGAAAAGTGATGGGGGGACCTTTCTGACTCACTCGAATTGTTTTTGAGGGTCCCAGTGCTGCAGGAATCTTTTTCAGCCATTTATGATTTTGAAGGAATGTTTAATTTGTAGCCTACTACCTCCCCCCCCCCCCCATCACTAATGGTCCATTCCTAAGTGTCCTCAATGGGGAGGTGCAAAAAATACTATGACTGCCCATTTCATGTGGCACTTGGCTGTGTTCTGGCTGATGGTCACAGGGTTCCCTGTGTTTTGGCTAATGAACCAAAGGGTTCCCTGTGCTCTGACAGATGGTGTAAGGCTTCGTGTATTCTGGTCTGAGTATGTTGTCCAATGGGCTTGCTGTCGTCTTGCTGATTGTCTGAAGGGCTCACTGTGGTCTGGCTGATGGTATGAGGGGCTCACTGTGGTCTGGCTGATGGTATGAGGGGCTCACTGTGGTCTGGTTGATTGTCTGAAGGGCTCACTGTAGTCTGGCTGATTGTCTGAAGGGCTCACTGTGGTGTGGCTGATTGTCTGAGGGGTTCACTGTGGTCTGGCTGATGGTATGAGGGGCTCACTGTGGTCTGGCTGATTATCTGAAGGGCTCACTGTGATCTGGCTGATGGTTTAAAGGGCTCGCTGTGGTCTGGCAGATTGTCTGAAGGGCTCACTGTGGTCTGTCTGATTGTCTGAGGGGCTCACTGTAGTCTGGCTGATTGTCTGAAGGGCTCACTGGTCTGGCTGATTGTCTGAAGGAGCTCACTGTGGTCTGGCTGATTGTCTGAAGCGCTCACTGTGGTCTGGCTGATTGTCTGAAGGGCTCACTGGTCTGGCTGATTGTCTGAAGGGCTCACTGTGGTCTGGCTGATGGTATGAGGGGCTCACCATGGTCTAGATGATTGTCTGAGATAAGTGCTCTCCTGAGTAACTTGACACTGTAAGCAAATCAAAGCGTTCCCTGCCGCTGGGGGGCTCAAATAATAACAGCGGAAAACGTCTGTAGATATGCGTGCGCATATAGAGGGCTCAAGAAATGGTCAGCAAACCGTCCAAGGTTGTGGACGGCGGCAAAACAAAGCGAGTTTCGACCCAGCGCAGAGGTCTCTTTTCCTCGCGAACCTCAGCCAGCGAAATGCAGAGAAAGAGGCCTCTGCTAGCAGGGAAATCAAAGCGCAACGCGGGTGAAAAAAATTCACTTGATTTATGGACATACGCCATAGAAGGGGCTGCAAGCACCCTGAGGGGCTCACCGTGGTCTGACTAATTGTCTGAGAGGCTCACTGTGGTCTGGCTTATTGTCTGAAGGGCTCACTGTTGTCTGGCTGATTGTCTGAGGGGATCACTGTGGTCTGGCTGATTGTCTGAGGAGCTCACTGTGGTCTGGCTGAGTGTCTGTGGAGCTTACTGTGGTCTGGCTGATTGTCTGAAGGGCTCACTGTGGTCTGGCTGATTGTCTGAGGGGATCACTGTGGTCTGGCTGATTGTCTGAGGAGCTCACTGTGGTCTGACTGAGTGTCTGTGGAGCTCACTGTGGTCTGGCTGATTGTCTGAAGGGCTCATGGTCTGGCTGATGATATGAGGGGCTCACCATGGTCTGGCTGATTGTCTGAGGGGTTCCCTGTGGTCTGGCTGATGGTATGAGGGGCTCACTGTGGTCTGTCTGATTGTCTGAAGGGCTCACTGTGGTCTGGCTGATTGTCTGAAGGGCTCACTGTGGTCTGGCTGATTGTCTGAAGGGCTCACTGGTCTGGCTGATTGTCTGAAGGGCTCACTGTGGTCTGGCTGATGGTATGAGGGGCTCACCATGGTCTAGATGATTGTCTGAGATAAGTGCTGAAAACTAAATTAGAAAATACAAGAGGTCAGTCTTGAGTTAGACTGCTTGCAGCCCTTTTTCGGTGAATGTCCATAAATTGAGGGAAATGTTTTTACCTGTGGCCCGCTTCGATTTCTTGAAGTCTCTTGCTCTCCTAAGCAAATCAAAGCGCAACGCGGGTGAAAATATTTCCCTTGATTTACGGACATTCGCCATAGAAGGGGCTGCAGGCATCCTGAGGGGCTCACCGTGGTCTGGCTAATTGTCTGAAGGGCTCACTGTGGTCTGGCTTATTGTCTGAGGGGCTCCACTGTTGCCCCTGGTTTGTGGGAGAGAAAAAAGACACCAAGTTATCTATGGCAAAGGTGTTGACTATAACATGAATGCACATGAAAGTTATCCCTAGTTTGTAATTTGTCTCACCCCTAGAAACTAGGGGAACCGAGATATGATATCGTTTCTCCCCGAGATACTCTGACCAAAATAATTTGCATATCCAATTTGTGTACATTTGAAAATCTGGAAATTTTTTTTCTTTTCTATTGGCACCATAACTAAAGATTAAGTTGGACTATAAACTTATCATGTTCATGACACTGTTCAACAGTGCTTGGGACTGTTTTGTTGTGTCTTCAAATAATCAAACAAGTCAGAGTCTCTCACAGAGTCAATGACAATCGAATGACAAAGGTTTCAAAACTATGAAAACTCCGCTTTTCGAGTAGCGTGAGCATTATTTTCGATATCTCCATTGACACTTACCGTTTGATATCCAGTATCTCCAATTTCCTGGCAAAAGCTGCCTTTCTAATGGAAATATGGGTGGAAAATCGATTCGCTTACTATTCGGGAGACAGCACATGGCAGCCATTTTCGAATCTTCGCGCTCCCTAGTTACCAGGCCTCCTGATTTGCATAATCCACTGAACTGTAACCGCGACTGTCACCGCGACTAAGACCGCGACCCACCACGCTTTTGTTATTTGTGATAAAATGATGTAAATAATTTTGAACTGCTTTTGTGAGTCGTGCAAGTAATAGAAGTCATTTGCCGTCCACAATACTTGCAAATTCAGCAATTACTTGACTTGAGGAAAAATTAACAAAAATAGGACCATACTTCCAGACAAAGAGCTGAAGCGTCGTATGGCGACCGTACGGTTCTTACGCCCACGCCAGAGATTGCGGCCCTGACAGTCGCTATCCTGGTGTTGAATTGCTCAGTAGCTAGATACCTGTGGGTGAGAGAACGCCCGGCCACCAGACCATATAAAGACGCCCCTTGTACCGTTAGTGAACAATCAACTAATTATTATGCATCGCCAACGTATTTATAGGCCAAAAGAGTGTGTTAGAGATCCATGTGGGGTACGTTGTTGGTTTTCTTTTTAACCAGAAGTAGTTTATCTCACGATAACGCAGAAATGTTTCTCACAGTTGGCGCTTAGCATTTTTTTCACTAGGCATTACATTGACACGGGAACTGAGTTTTTTTTTTAAGTTGTCCGTTTGCGCATGCGCACAGACGCTATCTTGTCTAATTTTATTTTCCGTGAACAGACGACCATTAAAAACGACCAGAATACAGTGTACGATGTAAGGAATAGTCAGAACTGCGGCGTATGAATGGTAAATGAGTAACTGATATTAAGCGATCGCTATAAATTTGGAGACCTGGAATTTCAGGTTTCAATGGGAATCAAACCCATGACCCCCACTATCTAATTTACTCCTTGCGATACCGGTGTGACGCTCTTCCAGCTGTAGTCTGTTGTGGTCGAAAGACGACAACAACGCGTATTTTGAAGACTAAAGACGCGCTATCTGGGATCAGATTTTCGTTTGTGGTTCGCACGCGGTCCTCGAAGTCAGTCTCATCTTCCGACACACAGAGACAGCTACCCCCCCCCCCCCCCCCTTATGGTTTCGCGCGCAGTCCCGTTCTGGGGGCTAGAGCAACAGACTCGTACCTTGTCGCTAAATTACTTATGGAACAAAAAGGGAACAAAAGGATGGAAGAGTGCGATGCGCGAAGGCTTCTGGGAAGAGAAATGAGGGCGCGCAACAAGGAATTATGGGAGGAGCGCGCCCTATCATTTCTTTCCCAGAGGCCGTCGTGCATCGCATTCTTCCATCCTTTTTTTGTTCCATAAGTATTTTAGCGACTAGGTACGAGCAGAGCTTGATTGCTAGAGCAGAGCTTGATTGTGAAGCCATAGCCTGCTCCCAGGCGTTGGGGCGTAGTTTTAGGTCGAGAAACGCGAGTTTGCTTTCGCTTGGCCGCCATCTTGGATTTGTGACAAAATGTGACAATCGGGGGGAGGGGGGTTGGGATGAGAGGGGAAACTTTTCGTGAACATTCAGCCAATCACATCGCGCGAAGAGAAATGATTGATCAACCAATCAAAATTCTTAGACACGGCTCTATGCAAGTATCGCTTTTCTTTAAAATCCCATGCAAACCACTCGATTTCATGAGAAAAAACAAAACAGGGTCTTTGCAAGTTCAGTAGAGTAAGAAATGGGGAAACATTTTTTCCGATAGATATGATCAATGTTTCTTAAGAAAATCATTTGCAATGCTTTCAGGAATTAGATAGATAGATAGATAGATAACTTTATTAAAGTGTCAAAAACCGTCTAGCGTGGGAGAAATCCCACACTAATATGGGGACACAACAAAAAGGAATAAACAAAAATAGAAAAAAGAAAGCTAAGTATACTTTATTGATTATTTAATTATAAAATGTAAGTTCTATAATACTCTACTTTAAAAATTACTACTATGAATATAATTATACTGTAATATTTAAAATTCAAAATGTATTAGAGAAATATTAAAAATATAAAGACCACATTTCTACGAACAGCATAAGACACAGGTCCTACAACCATCATCCAGACGACAGGCGACATCTCTCTGCCGTATCTGGCGTTTAAAAGCAGCAAGGGAGGGGGCACTCCTTTCGGCTGGTGTTAGCTTTGCCCAGAGTTTAGGGCCGAGGTATCTTAAGGAGTGTTTCCCATATGTGGTGGTGTGAATTCTAGGCAGAGAGAAGTCAGCCTGTCTAAGATTGCGCGTCGAGTTGTGCTTTAGAAAGATGCCGGTGACGCCTGCAGAAAAATATCGCTTACAATTAAAATCTTTCGACTTATTCTCTTTTTGGAAAGTTATGAGTTCTTTGCACGGAAATCTGAAGTCTACCACCTGCAAGTAACCAATTAACTGAAACAACGCCATTATAATTTGAATTGCATGTTACAGAAAATGTATGAAAAAAATCCCGTGAGTGACAATGCGGGCGAAATATACCCTGCCTGCTGCCAGCAGAGGCCTCTTTTCTCTGTATTTCGCCCCTGGGCTGGCGTTCGCGAGCGCCAGCTCAACGAAATAGAGCAAATGTATGAGAATTTTTGCAATCATTACGGGGGCACAGGCTTCAAACTCGTGACATCCGCCTAAATGCGGGTTGTCAGCTATGGAAATGCGTTTGGCGACAAAACATTTCACTTGATTGGATCACCTATTTTGTTACTTCTTTCCTCCAAAGTGGATAGCTGCTGTTTTGTTAGGTGTCTTGCACACCCAAAAGCTTATAACGGGATAAAAAAGAATGAACAAATACTGTCTATCGCGCCGCAGGTATAAATGAACCAAAACAATTTTCAGAAAGAATAGTCGAGCATAGCCGAGGAGACCATAGCAGCTTTTGGTGTTAGGATCCCTGTGGAGTCATCAAATGGGCTTTTGTGAACTCAGCAAGTTGGTTACGCCTCGATTTTCTAACTTTGTTTTCAATTCGGCGTCAGCACATAAAAGACCACACCGAGTGCTTTTGTCTAGAACTAAAAGAAATTTTGAAAAGATTTGTTAAAAATACAGCTTCTGCCAGGGATGTTAATTACCGAAGCTAATTAAAGTGCAGTTATATTGGCCGATATTGGGCAGCCCGCAGTAGCATGTTGATCTTGCTTCTAATTAAGGGAACTGACTGAAAATTTAAACAACAGCGCAAGCTCTGGGTCCTGCAGTTCAATATTAACCGGCCAAAGTGCAGAGGAATTTATTTAACATCTTTGATTCAGTTCGGCTCTGCGAGGATTTGAACATTACGGGGTTGTGAACCTTATAGCGACCAAATGCGACGCGTTTCGACTTCTCTAAAACCACTGAGCTCTCCTCAGTTACGGGTGGAAGATCTTGAAGTAACAAGTGGCGCAAAAGAAGAGAAGAAAGAATACGTGAAATGCATTGGCAAAACTGCACAGCTCCATCAAAAGGCGCCGGGATTTGAGCTAAAGGTTTGTAGATATCTCTTCTTTCTAGCTATCTCACTTATCCATCTCTGTTTAGTTCAGTTCAGTTCAGTTCAGTTTAAAAAGAATCAGCAATTTCTCACTATGGGAACCACTCTAGATATTTATACACAAACAAACTTTCCGGGTTTATAAACCAACAAGAAATCTTTGAAAACAATTTTCGTTGCATTCTAGATACTTTGGCAAACAAATTTCCGCACGGTCCCCATCTGCACGACTTGCTCTCGGTCTCGAAAAAGATTTCGCCAGTTTTCTAATATTGTTTGTCACTGAATAGAGCTTTGGAGTCCATTAACACGTATTTCCAAAATTCTTCAGACTCGTCTGTAGCAGGACTGGCACGGAATCTTTAATGAAAATTTGGAGGATCATCTAAAATAATTATTCCCCAAGCGTTTGGCTTCAAGCCAAATCTGTTAATTCTTAACTTAACAATTTTAAGACCCTGCACAATAGATCAGTTTATCAATTCTCCGGCTTAATCTTTGTTTTAGAGACAAATTCCTAAGTCTTGAATTGCCCTGCTGTTCGATAACAATTTAAGGGATCAGACCCAATGGAGGCCAAATGAAAAGTCTAAATCCAAACAGTATGCGAAGGAATGACTCGTAAATTTGAAAGCACAAAGGCAATGATTTTCCAATTGACGTTGCATTTGGGATCACGCAATAAAAAACTATAGCCTTTGGCAAAAATAAAACCACAACATACCTGAAACGAGCCTGAAATTTAATTTGATGATCCTTTTGCTAGCCGTTCGTCAGCGAGATTGAAAGGCCGGCCATATTGCTATCATTATTTGCGCATTATTATTTTTAGCAAATCATTTATGGAATTCCATGGAGGACTATACAAGGGCTGGGACCATTCGGGATAAAAAGCCAAGCCAACACTCGCAAACAAATCGCTTTCTTAGAAGAGCGTTTATAGTAAAGGCTTGAATGATGCGTTTCTACGGGGCAAACGAACCGTTGCTACGCCGTTCTCCACCAATAAAATCACAGCATTTTGAGAACATGCTTTTCCTTCTGTCTCGCTTCGAACAACGGCAAAAAAAGAACAAGAACATTTTAAAGAAAAGCTTTATTTCCGTAGGAACGACGAGCGAGCCTTTACGTGCCTCCAATTATTTCGCCGTCTCGCCGACAGTCGATATCGGCTAGGTCAACAAACGACGACCGCCCAGACGTCAATCTCCCTTCTGCCTTGGAGAACAGTCCACGCGAAGAACCGAACAGGAGTTATACTGGTCCCAAATTCATCCTCAATGTAATATCCGAATCGAGCGATTTCCTAGGAATTTCCCGAAGGCCAGGGAAAAGAAAAAGTCGGAAAAATGGAAAACTTCCGATTATCCAGAACGAAGAACCAAAATCAGTAGTTAAACAGAGAAAGAGGAGTAATTTTAAGAAGACTGGAAGCAAGGGAGGGAGGGTGAGACAACTTGCAAATCGGTGGAGATCGCGGGTCAATCGGAGGAGGATAAAACGTCGCAGATTTTACCGCAGCCTGGGGACGAGGACGCGACCAAATATGGCTAGATTTGAAGAGGGATTTCGGTAAGTTCGATTTAAAGGTACACATCTGAGTGAAATTGCCATAGCAGCTCAGTTCCTTACTTTCATATTCCATGCTATCGACCACGATACTAGAAACAAAATACACGACGCATGGTTAAATCGTTTTCTGATTTACTTAAACTTTTTTTTCCAGGATGGGATATTTCGAGAGCTTTTACATTCTCATATTTTCCACAAATAAAAGAAGAAGGAAAGAAGAAAGAAGAAAGAAAGAAGAAAGCTTCGCAGAAATATCCAGGTTCGAGAATCAAAGATGATCTGGTATTGACTGACGTTGGTGCTAGTGAGAGATAAAGATGCAATGAGCGAACTAGAGTTCCATGGCATTAGAAAGAGCACAAGGTTCGATCACTACTATATAAATGGTCAGATAATTTATCAAGGGGGTTCACTTAGTATCACAATGATAATGTATACGCATGGTCCTCAAAACAAAAGAAATAAAGAAATGCACAAGGAGCTGCAAAATATAAGTGAGCCACAAGAATATACCTCTTTACCTTGGGCGTAATGTTTTCCCATTTCAGATCACGTGGCATTCCCACGAATATTCTTTCTTTGTTTTTCTGCTATGAATATCGAAGCACCCCAAACAAAGAAAGATTATTCGTCAGAGCGCACAAGGTCGGCAGCCTTTATTGAACTATAGCGCTGTTCACGCTGACGTTATCCATTGTTATTAATGTGCCAACCAGAGATCGATTGGTTCACAGAACAATGGCGCTATTCAATCTACGGTTGGCACATTAGCATTAGAATGGCAATGTTGATAAACAGTGAATAGCGCTATAGCTGTATGTGTAGACTTCCAGGCCCTCATTGGGTTGATCAGGCGAAACCGGACATGATAATAGGAGGACAAGTGTGTATGACAAAAGCTTTAAAAGCTTATTATTTAATATATATTACGTTATGGACAACACTTTTTTACACTATAAAATTAGCGTGTTTTAAAAGTATCTTTTTAAGTATTCTATTTTGGTTTGATCTGCAGGCTGGTACGAACACGGAAAAATTGATAACATTTAACATCAGAAAAGGATAGGATAGCAAAACACAAAACTGTAACTAAAACACTAAACTGTAAATATTTCACGATAGAAAAAAAAGGAATAACAGAGTAAACAGGGCTACACACAACTACAAGAAATAATATTTAACGACATATTTATACATCAGCTAGGTTACACAGTGAATTTCTGCAGAAACCCATCCATGGGAAAAGCTGAATTTCCCAAGGCACACGCATGGGAAGTGTTCGTAATTCACATGGATAGCCGTGGGAAATCCGAACACTTCCATGGGTTTCTGCAGAAATTCCCCGTGGATTATGCAAGGTAAAAACTCTCCTTAACAAAAATAAAACTATGCTCCAACAAATCATGGTCCATTGTCAGTCTAATTTATTTTTTATCTTTTATATGATTAATTATTTTGAAATTAAAGCCTTTTTCGATCAATTTTTTGCCGCGTAAGTCTAATTGCTAGTAATTACCTTTTAATTTCGGTGGATCTGGCCTAATGAAATATGCAAATTAATAAATGACTTGACCGCATTGAGAGTTATAAAAGTTTGTGGCAGTTTAGTTTTCGTTTGCGACACACGGTAAAAGATCGATGTCTGAAAGAGGAGTTCTCTCAATTCTGTGGACTTATGAATTATGTATTTAGTTATCAGTTATGAGTGTGCAGGACGAGAAAAAAGAACTGCAGTGAACTAAAGAGGCGTAGGAGCGGAGAGTGTGTATTTGTTGGATTGTGGGGGGGGGGGGGGGGGGTATTTTTGGGCGGGGTGCTCGTCGTACCTTTTAGGGTTTAAAATCAGGCCTCTGGTACCTTTTAGGGGTAAAATTCGAAAACGTGTAATTTTTCCAGATACCTGTTAGAGGTCCGTTCTAGCAAATCAGGCAAATCACACTTGTTGGTAGGCTGAATTTCAGACGTATTTTCCTTGTAAAAATACGCGAGAAAAATCAACTAAGCGAGGGAAAATCAACTATGCGACGCCATGTTTGGTACCTATAAGGGGTCAAAATGATTTAAGCGACGCCATGTTTGGTACCTTTTAGGGGTCAAAATCAACTAAGCGACGCTATGTTTGGTACCTTTTAGGGGTCAAAATCAACTAAGCGACGCCATGTTTGGTACCTTTTAGGGGTCAAAACGAAAGTTCCCGACGAGCACCCCCGCCCCAAAAATATGGGAGTCCCCCCCCCCCCCCCCCCCCCCCCCGGCTAAAACCATGCTCCTACATCCCTCTGCAAAAGGAGAACAAAGCAAATAAAATTATTCACCGGGTTTATGTAAACCACTCTATCACATCACTGAAGTACCAATTCCCTTATGAATTTCGCGATCAGCTCGTCGCAGTGATTCTTTCTCGGCCTATAATCAAGACAGTAAATTATTTTATCTATCTTTTTGTGTTACTTTAATTACATTAAATTATTCACCTCCGCCTCTAACACACCCGTTTCTTGAACTATCCATTGATTGTTCGCTCTTTATAAAGGAATGTTGCCGTGCTTTTTCCACGGGTTCTTGCGTTCTTTGGTTGCTAAAACCTCGAGGTCGGCGCAGATCCTCTTCCTCGTCATGCGAGGCTCGATAATGTCATCAACAAATCCTGAAAAAAAAAAGCTGTTGTTACCGGATGAAGTCACTGAAAAACCTATGCAGGATCCTACCAAGCTGATTTCGTGCTCTCCAATTGGCCAATCCAAGCGTTACAAACTCATTCTAAAAATATTGAAATTGAGCATAAAAACTTTTCAGAAAATCGTGCCTTATGTCAATGTGAACCGGGTTTAACTTGTACGATGATCTAGCTTTTGCTTTCCAAACTGCGAAAATCTCTCGCTGGACCCGGGACGTTTCGTTTCCACAAACAACATTTTGCGCACCGCGTGCTGAGATCAGCTGGATTGGGCGGTTTTCAGATGAGTGTCGAAAATAACTTGTTTTTGTATTTCTTTGCATTCTCATTTGTCGCTCATTTCGATTAACCAATGACATTTTGAGCTGAACGCTGCTGCGTAGTTAGTGTTCACGTGCTCACCGCGTGATAGTGATTTCACTTGGCTTGACTTAAAATAAACCACGTGTTCAACGCGTGATAGTGATTTTACTTGGCTTGGCTTACAAATAAACCACGTGTTTAACGCGTGATAGTGATTTACTTGGCTTGGCTTACAAATAATTCAGTCACGTGTTCAACGCGTGATAGTGATTTTACTTGGCTTGGCTTACAAAGAAACCAGTCACGTGTTCAATGAGTGATAGTGGTTTTACTTAGCTTATCAAAACCTGTTTTTGTCTTCGTACCTCGTGTTGCTGCCGGGAAAGGATTGGCAAATCTTTCTATGTACTCCTCTTCGCATTGTTCTAAAAAGATCAAAGAAGAAAGTCATGCATGATATGCGATCTACTCTAGGATCCTGGAATCCCACTCCTTAACAGGGGGCGTGATTTTAATGCGTCTGCCCATTAAAGTACACATTGGGCAGCCTTGCCACTAGCGTGAGGCCTATAGCACAGACTAATGTATCCTACAATAGCACAGACTAATATATCCGAGAATCGGGCCGCTACCCTCGGAAGGCAATCCCCCACTCTTACGACAAAGAGATTGGGTTCTTTAGTCTTTAGCGTTTGTCCGCATTAATACAGAGTTACATCAGGGATGCAGACGAGCGCTGCGTTTAACGTCCTTATCCGAGACAACGTGAAGGGCTCGGATTTTTCATTTTGTTTAGTGGGCGGCGTCACTGATTCGATGCCCAGTCTGCTCACCATAGCTAGTGCACACACAAGAAAACCCATTGGATGTTGTTATAATTCAAGTAGAAGAAATGGCTAAGAAGAAAGCAGTTGTTGACTAGTTAATTCGGATTATTTGCTAGCGATTTGGCAGACTTACTCATGTCATCTCGACCACGGAATATAATAGACACGGCTCCCTGAAAAGGAAACATGCAAGATTTAGTCCAGCGTAGTGCGGTGGGTAAGCGATACGCCTGCATATGACGCTTAGCTGAAGTCCAAGCGTCTGCCTTTGAATGCAGTCTGTGGTGCGACCTGTAGGTTGTACTTATGGTTGCCCCTACCCTGGGTACCAGAGTCTCCAAGCTTCACTCTAGGGTAGGTTGCCCCTAAAGCACACTACTTTCTTCGATATCTCTGCTGTAATTTTCAAACGCGTCGCGACAGTCACAGCGTTCGTGTGATCGACATTTTTGGTCCATTTTGGAACCTAATTCACGAAAGCAGGTTCCGCACATGGTAGAACAAATTTCTTGACTGAAACGGTTACGATACGGAACCTCACATCGCTTTGTTACTGTAGCGTTACAGTACGGTGCGATCTGGGTCGTAACGTTTTTAAAGTCATACAAAATCTGCTCTAAGCTCTCAGAATTGAAGACGTTTTGATAAACCAATCACATCTCGCGAAGTCACTGATCAACCAATCAAAATTTTCCAACGAGGCACGGGCGCGCAGACGAGCATGGTATAGTTCTTGCTATAGTCCCTCCACCAGTCATATTCAAAATATGCTTTATATCGATTAAAGAGCCCGAATGTCAGCAACTCCTCTTTGTTATTGTTTTCATTCGATATTAGAAGACTAATTACATGTAGAAATCTTAAATCAACTTCTAAAAACAAAGTTTCAGATTTGATTTACCAAATTCAATCGAGAACATTGCTCTATATGCTCTAAATCAGCCGATGGAAATGGATGCTTTCTCCGACTTGGTATGTTGCTATGCTGTCAAAATGGCGGCTGACACAGGCTCTTTAACGCACATGACCAATAAACCCTTGCCTACCTGGGCTCCCATGACGGCGACCTCCGCTGTAGGCCACGCGTAGTTGAAGTCTCCCTTGAGATGTTTGGAGCTCATCACGTCATATGCGCCACCATAAGCCTACACAAATGCGACAAGATTATTTTAGTATAATGAACAACAACAACCAAGGTTGAGATTTCTGTTAAACGCCGTGGAAAAATGGTGTGTTGCCGACGTTTCGAGCGTTAGCCCTTCGTCGGAGCAAAAAGACTTTTTGCTCCATTTTTCCACGGCGTTTAACATAAATCTCAACCTTTGGTTGTTGTTGTTCATGTTCACATCTCCGCCGACGCAGACCACCTAGTTTTCCTGTAAAACTAGTCATACTATTTTAGTATTAGTTTCGCCTTTACTAGATACGAGTAAAAAAACTTAAATACAGACTATTTATACAAACTAAATAGGCAGGGGCACCACAACAGCGGTAAGCCAATTACTGTGGTCCCGGAACTCAAAACCCGACGTACAAAAAAGTAACAAATGTCTGATCACATTTTATTTCCCTATTGAGGTTAGGAGGGATGAGAATCCTTCCATTTGAAGACCCCCCTGCCCTGGACTTTCCTGAGGCCCTCAGCTTCTCCGCTCCCCTGGAATTTCCAGACCTCTGATAGACGCTTCTTCCCTGGGATTTCCATGGATCAGACAGACCCCTCCCCCTGGAATTTCAAGGCTCAGATAAACCCTCCCCCCTGGAATTTAGACGGCTCAGATAGACCACTCTCGTATAATAAAGTTGTTCCCGGAGACGGGTAGACGTCGCCAACATGGATGGTATCACTACTAACAGTACCTTTCTCGTGATAACCGTTATTTTAGGCACGGTGGCCTCTGCATACGCGTAGAGTAACTTGGCGCCGTGACGGATTATACCGCCGTGTTCTTGATTTGTACCTGAAACACAGATACGCATTAGGTATTTCTTTAGGCTAATCGAATGAAACATACAGAAAATATATCGAAAATCCACATTTCTTTGGTGCGTCAGGGACAGAATATTTGCGTTTTCGGTAAATCACAGGTAAGGTGAAAACCAGGTTTCCTCTTCCTCTTGCAACCATTTTGTACTGAGCCATAGCGGGTATTTGGCGCGAAATACCCAGCGCTCTTAATCATGGTCGCCATGCTGGACGCGAAGAATCTGGTCTGCACTGCTCAATCAACCAAGACATTCCTTCTGCATTCTGTACCAAGAGCTCCAAGAAAACTCACCACGCGGTGGAGGCTCTCAGGATAGCCACTGACGCACGCCGCGCGAAAAGAACTTTCTGCGCATGCTCCAACGTCCAAAATCAGCCCGTTCTCGTACCCAGAGCTCCCCAGCTCGTCTGCTCGAGGGGGAGGCTCTGGGGTCATCCATTTGTGGGCCGTCGCTGATTGGCTAATTTTGAACGTTGGGGCATGCGCAGAACATTGCCTCTCTCAACGGCTCTCAATCTCGTTCCCAGAGCCCGCGAATCTTTTAGGCCAGCGCCAAGATACGCTCAAAGATGCACGGGCTCTGGGTACGAGATTGAACGGCTCTGTATCAAATCTCGCGCATGCGTCAGTGGCTGTCATCAGAGCCTCCCCCGTGAAGTGACGAGGCATCCAAGGCGGAATCTATTATGATAATACTCACCTGGCAAGAACCCTGGTACGTCCACGAACGTGATGATGGGAATGTTGAACGCATCGCAGTACCGGACGAATCGAGCTCCCTTGACGGACGAGTTGATATCAAGACAACCTACGATAGCAAAATGAAAACGAGATGTTATGGGATGATACCTGTCATGGTCAACGAAAACATCAAAATTTTAACATTTAAAATGTTAACTTCGTAAGAGTAGGGGATTGTCTCCCGGTGCAATGGTCTGACTATCGGAGGCATATATACTGTAAAACAGCCCTCATGATTGTCAGCAATTTGCAGCAATTTGCGCCATCTAATGCAGCCCGTTAAGACCTCCAAACTCTCCTTGTCTAGCGGTCGTGTATTTCGACCGCTTGGAGTTCCCTCACGATGAGGAGAAGACCCTTTCTTTCTTTCTTTCTTTCTTTATTCTTTCCTTATAAAACAACATCTCAAACTAGTAAAGAATGCTTTCAACATAATATGGTAAAAATGTGAGGACATTTCAATGTAGAATTGCAAAGATATTCGAGTTTGTTGCTCGGACATTTTAATTCAATAGCGAAACTGCCCACTGTTTGATGATTAATCAAGCAAAGACGGGATCGGTCTATTACCTGCGGCCTCAGTAGGCTGATTGCCAACCACACCCACTGTTCTACCATTCATACGACCGAACCCAACAATGATGTTCTTAGCGTAGTCTGGCTGGATCTCGAAAAACTCCCCATCGTCAAGAATCTGAGAAGACGAAGATTAGTTAATCAAGAGGAATATTTTCAGAAAAAAGTATAAATTATGTCATCATGTAATGTTGTTTATCAGGAGCCGTTGTTTCACACTGTGAATTTTCACAACGTGATTTCATTTGTTCTTTTCTATTTCGCCAGTCAAACCATCTAAGCCAATCACGTCGTTGTGTTGTTTTGCCTGCTGCAGTCGACTGGGTTTTCGTCGCGCCAGTCAAACCATCTAAGCCAATCAGGTCCTTGTCCTGTTTTGCCTGCTGCAGTCGACTGGGTTTTCGTCGCGACAGAAAGCCAGGCGACTGCACTTGGGGAAACAGGGTAACAAATGAACCTGATTGGCTTAGATGGTATGACAGGAGGAACATTTGAAAGCTATCAAGATTTTAGGATTTAAAGGTGCTCTCGTACGCTGAATATTCGTCCACCGTGGACATAAAATTAGTAAAATTGTAACCGTGAAAACACATGTACATTTGCCCATAGTAATCAAAATAATCATCCAGATTAATACAAAAACCTTTCAAGTGTTAGACAAATGCAATTCTAGGTTGTTTTGACCTGTTATCAAGAGGATGGAATTGGATTGCGAGCTATTTTCTTGTCAGAGAAGTGGCCAGCAAGCATGCAAGTGCCCTTTAAGATTGGTAACAAGCTAATCATAAGAAATAATGACTTGTTCTTACTGGGTAAACCACATCCAGGATGTTGTAGGGCTTGGTAGACTCAAATGGAACAAGCGTGTCCAAATTAGGAACCAGACGATCGCTAAGAATATAAACAAGTTTACAGTGTATTCATGAGCATGTCCGAATGCACTTGCACGACACAACAGGCTTCCTGCTTGGCCTCCAGTCCATTCCAGTGTAAGAACATCCTTGTACGCTAGGGTCCTCGCCTTTTCCTCTTTCCCCAGGGGAGAGGTGAGTCAAAGACCCTGGTGCACAAGGATGGTATAAGAAAAAACAAGATGACACATATGTAACAACAAAGGCGAATGGCATGCAATTATGAGAACAAACAACAAGTGCTACCCTGTACCACGGAAACCCCATGTATGGCTTGTGTACAGGAAGCAAAAACAGACAGCCTGTAAGCAGGCTAGCCTACCTGGGGTCGTCACACTCCCTGATTGGTGATGGATGCTTGTTACTTAGAGGCATGTAGTCAAAGAATTCTCGGATACTGTTTTAGAAATAAAAATAAACATTAAGAGTCGAAGATCATGATGAAGAACATTAGGTTACTATATTATATATACTACTGCATATATAATTAGCACAATAGCAAAGTTTATGCAACCCACCCATTCAATTGCTGTTATAGCTGCATACTAGCATGCATGATGTTTTGCGGCCCCTCTAGTTTAAATTCCAAGCGTCTTCATTGTTCTGTTGTCAGTTGCCAGTGCAGAGGGTGGTCAAGTGATGTTTTGCTTAGTAAAGAATATTGCAAGGGCATGGGACACACCCCATAACTTAGCTTACCATGATGCGGTAATAGGTATGCAATGAAAATAAAATACTGTGGTTTTCATAATAGTCTGGTAACTGCACCAACAAATTAATTGTGTTTTTAAAGCATTCCCTGAATCAAACATCTTAGCAACCCGGTAGCTTTTGCAAAACCTCTGATTGATGTTTGTGGTTCCTAATTAGTGTTAGCTGCATGTCCGATGGAAGCCACAGAAATTACACAGCTTGATTGCTGCTTCAGAGTTTGCAGAATCATAAAAACCGCAGAAGAGGAATCTAACACACACAACTAGATGATCCACAACTCTTGTAATCTGAGTGCTTAGGCTTATTTTAATAAGATATCAGCTGCCATACCTTGCAAGTGCCTCAATGTCATTTTCAAATGCCCCACTTGCTACACCTATGTACATCAAAAACTTTATTTCAAAAAAGATAACATAGCTATTCTCTATTAGAGATGCTGCATGATGGAAGCACTCTCAAACCGAGAGCTCACTGGCTCATAACCTCATGGGGGAGGCTTGGCAAGAGCCAGTGATGCACATGAGAGTTTACAGAGCCATTGAAAGAAAAACGTTTCTGTGCATGGTCCCAACCTTCCAGCTCAGCCAATCAGTCCCCCAAATCAGGGTTTGTACACTTTTATTAAGAAAAAATTCCAAAACTTTCAAGGACTTTTCCAGTATTTTTGAGAGCATTTTCCAGGATACTTGCCTTGGGTGGTGAACGTTTCTTCCTATCTAATTGTCTACTTTAGGTAGCTTGATATGACAAGGCGGTCTGATGGACAGACCCCACAAAACAGTGTAGGCAGTATAACATGGTTTGCTAAATATATCGCCTGTGAGTTTGTGATAGATTTCCAGGACTTTGATATAAAATCCAGCACTTTCCAGCCCTGAAATTTAACATTTTCAAATTCAAGTACTTTCCAGGTTTTCCAGGACTTGTATGAACCCTGCAAATGGCCGTTATCAGAACTTCCCCTGTGAGGTGAGGAGTTAGGTTCCCAGCAAGCAGAGGGTACTCTTTTTATCTTCTGCATTTGCTTTTATTTTTAGCATTTCATTGTGTTTTTGGAGCTCTGGGTACAAGAATGTGATTGAAAAGTAAAATATTGTATGAAATAAAATGAGACTGAGAATTCCCCTGGCCTGATCCTGTGACCCTACTTTATTGTTTGAGATGGCCTAACGTTTAGTACCTGAGATGGTTGTGTGAGTCTTGGGCCCTCCAAGGTATTCCTGGGTGACTTTCTCCTTGGTTACGGTCTGCCAAAAATAAAGTCTAATCACACTCTTGAAGCACTGTAAGATTCTAGTCACATTGACTAGTGAACATTATGCAATACAGTCAGTTGTTTTTTGTTGATATTGTTTTCATTTGTAATGAAATTTGAGAACAGAGATGCCATATACAGTATACAAGGTTTGCACAAATAAATGCTTTTCAGATAGCAGTGTAGTTGTACCTTACATACAGATGAACGTGGTGGGGATTAAAACAATAAAATCAATTGATTGCTCTTCATTTCCATGGCATAAAAGATACTAGATAATTCCAGGGCCGAATCCAGAGGCTTCACATTCAAAGATTTTGGATTTCCATTTAGTAGGGCCATTCCACACTTCTAACAAGGAAAGGTGTACCAGTAGGCTGCCTCTTCACATAGTCTCTTTATATAAAATTCAAATCAGTTACACTTAAAACATTCTACATATGTACAAACCTCTACTACATCTGGGCCTGTAATGAAGAGATATGAAGTCTCCTACATACAGAAAAGCACAGAAGTACATAAAAAAAATAATTAAATGCAATAAGCACCAAAGAGATGGTTTCAGATTAATAATTAGTCATCCAGGAACGGCAGAGCTGGGGGGGGGGGGGGGGGCACAACTATGGTTGTTTGCAGTTTGAACAACAAGGGCAGAGTACTGTTGCTAGTTGTCAAAGCTTTGCAAACTGTAACTAATTTGGTGACAACAAGAAAACTTCTAGGTAAATAGGGAGGAGCCCTTTTATGCAGAGATTTAAGCATAACACCCAGTCTGAGCATATACAGCTGGAATAAATTTCTCTTACTTGATCTAATGTCTATTGTGTGGTTCCAGAAAATATCCATCCCCCCCCCCACACACACACACACACAGAAGGGATTGGAAATTCCAGAGGGGTGGGGTCAATTTACCTGATTTCTTCCATACCAATACTGTGTTTTGCTTTGGAAATTCCAAAGGGGTGAGGTAACTTTTCAACAGCCTTCTGTGGGGGGATGTCTAATTTCTGGAACCACACATTAAAACTTTTTTCTTGGTTGTCGTAGTAATTCCCAGCTCTGGAATATCCCAGTTTAGGGTGACATCATATCTAACCAAACTTTTATGCAGATTTACAAGTTATAACACACTAACCTTGACCATGAAGGTGAAATCAGTAATAGCAGGTGAATAGACAGCACCGCCCGCACAAGGGCCCATAATGAGAGAGATCTGGGTACAACTCCTGATGACTCAACATTTCTCTACAAAGAAAACATAATAATAATAATAATAAAGTCAATGAGCTTCTTGAAACGTGCCACTGCTTCCCTCTAACTGTACCTCAGAAGAAGGGGTGGCAAATGGTCAATGCTAGAAATTCCAAGAACACCATTTTTCAAAATCCGAGCTAGAGAACTTGATTTGGGATTCGCCATATAAACACAACAAAATGGGAAAATCCAAGATCCAAGATGACCTGAAAAAAAGATCCGAGAACGGCTAATTTAAATATCTGAGAATTCGAGAACGCCTAAAATTTTGCAAGAAAACAGTTTTTTCGAGGGACCATTCGCCACCCTAGAAGAAATGACAGAAGATAATTTAATACCACCAAAACCAGAGCAAATTTCAGATGAGTGTTGAGAGCATTCTTTTAGTGAAATACACTTAGCCACTTATAAAAATGCAAGTGGCATACTGCAGAATATCCAACCGATCAGTTATATTTTCTGGTATACTGTACACACAAGCATTTGGGTAAGTGCGTATGCTAGGAAAATACAATGGACAATAGTGGGATATTCTGGCAGTATACTGGTACCACTCAAAAGCAATATTGTCAGTATTTTTATTTCATACAACATTTTAAGTAAATGCAATGCATGATAATGCTGTGGTTGAATGGATTACGGCCATACAAATTGTACTCCTGGACTAATTTCCAGGTGGAGTACAATAAAAATCCCAGACTTTCCTGGTTTTCCAGGAGCAGTACAAGCCCTGATAAATGAATTGCTCTATTACCTGAAAGATATCTGCATAACCAGCCAATGACTCTACTCCTTCCTGGATTCGGGCACCTCCTGAGTCATTCAGTCCAATTACTGGTGCACCAACTAGCACTGCTTTGTCCATTATCTACAGGAATTAACAAGAAAACTCTGCAAATCTAGAATATTTGCTTAACATTGCCAAGATTATTATTTCCTATTTGCGAAAATTACACACTTGCTTGTGCTCCATGCTTGATTTTTAGGTTTCAACTCAAATTAAGAAAACATGGTATTTCATTGATGTTTATAAACCAAAATATATTACATGGCTGCTTGGAGATACGAATTCTATCTTAGAGTGTTGAACTTTTATCTCTGTAATATCCTCTATTTCTTACCTTACAGATCTTTCTAGCATGGGCACTTGAGAGACTTCCTCCAAATACTGTAAAGTCCTGAGAATAAGATGTAAAACGAAATATGAATGGCATAAGCTGCACAACAATTCACACCTTATTGTAAAATACCCTAAGGTATTGCTGTAGCAAAAAGTCTGGGGGGGGACTCCTCTACATTTTGGACAGGGGTGCTCGTTGTACCTTCTAGGGTTTAAAATCAGACCTCTGGTACCTTTAAGGGGGTAATATTCGAAAACTTAAAATGTTTTCCAGATAGGTCCTTTTAGACGTCCATTCTAGCAAATTACACTTGTTGGTAGCCTAATTTTCAGACATACAAGAGAAAATTATGAGGTACCTTTTAGGGGTAAAATCGAAAGTTCCCGACGAGTACCCACCTCAAAAACAGGGGCGTCCCCCCCCCCCCCCCGGGCAAAACGTGCACTCTCTAGGTGCACTTTCAACCCCTTAGACCCCACCCACCAGACCCTATTAAAAAGTAAAAATAGAAAAACATTTATGTTAGCCTACCTGGCTGAATACAAATGCGAGCCTCCCATTAATAGTCCCATGACCAGTCACAACACTGTCTCCTGTGAACTGAAAAAGTACCAAAAATGTTCTTCATTGCAACTATTTCTTCATTCTAAGATGGTTTCTGAATATGAATATGAAGGTTTTTTTAGTGCAAAGCACTGAGCTTTGAGCTCTATAAGAGGCATCTAGAAAACAGTATTTGAAGCACCCAGTTTTGCAGCCTCTATGTCTTCAGACAGAAATTGAGGGAAAGTATGGTATGATGGTGAACTGGACAGATCAACAATAGATCTTCTCAGCTTGGGTGTAATGTTTCCCGTTTCAGATCATGTGGCATTCATTTAAATAATCTTTCTTTCTTTGGTATGCTTCCGTATTCATATATGCTTTGGTGTGTAGCAGAAAAAGAAAGAATACTCATGGGAATGACAGGTGATCTGAAATAGGAAAACATTACACCCAAGCAGAGGAGGTCTATTATGAACTCCACTCGCCAGCACACTATTTAAAACAGTTGTCCCTACCTTTTGGTTTTCCATTCCAAACTCAGTGCAGTTGTGCTCCATATATTTGTCATACTCAACAAACGAATCAGGATCCAGCAACAGGTTGACTCTCTCTCTTGCAGTTAGTTTACCCTGAGCAGATACAGTAAAACAAAAAATTATAGTAATTCAAGAGTTAGCATATTTAGCTCAGAGAGCTAAATGGTGAGTACTTTACACAAACAATCAACAAACTTAAACAAACTTGTTAAGACAGATTTTACCAGGATTTTGAGCAATTTTGTCAAAAAGTGGTAAAAAATCCAGTAACTCAAAACTTTAGAACCCCTTTGCTTGATTTTAGTTTGCTTTCGAAGAAGTTCATGTTATAAGGAATAACTTGGGTTGGTCCCGCCATGAAATTCTCACGGACAGCGGAGAAATAAAATAAATAAGTTTATTTGGAGGACAATAATAGGAAAACACCATAATCAAGCGCAATACCTTCCAAATCCCTATACCTTTGTAAACAAACTTTGAAATGTATTGTCATAGGTTCCCTTCAAGATTTCTTGAGGGAACTAACTTGTATGCAAACCTTTCAAAAGATGGTAAAATAACGTCAATAGATTTGTACTTTCTAGGAACCCGGTTTTTTGGCCACACGTTGCTCAGATCACTAAAACAATCAGTCTTAAAAATACCAACTGGAAGGCAAACCAGTTGGCTTTACAGTTATTTAAAAACAAAACATTGTTGGAAGCCGTACACCCCAGGGGGGGTACTCGGAGATAAAAATGACGGGGAGATCCTACGTATTTTTTTGGGTATGAAATTTGTAGTAAAAGTATTTTTTTGGTTGAAAATTCTACCTGGTATTTTTTTGCGGTTGAAAAATCTGCGGGTATTTTTTTGGGGTTGAAACTTCTGACAGGCGAGTAGTTGATCATCAAAATACTAGGCTAGTTGGGTAATTTTTTGGGTATAAATTTTGGGGGCAGGTATTTTTTTGGGTATAAAATTTATAGCTCAGGTATTTTTTTGGGTATGAAATTTGGAGCTCCGTCGGATCCCCAGTCATTTTATATCCAAGTACCCCCCCCCCCCCCCCCCTGGGCCGTACACAGTCAGACGGCAAAGTTGTCTGGGTTAGGGGTCTTGAATTGGCTCATCATTTACATATGCAAATTACCAGATAAATACTGGGCATAACTAGATTGAAAAAAAAGAAAGCTCTGCTTTGTCAAATTTAGCAGCCAGACCAGTAAAATATGATATTTTGTTTCTACCCATACTGTCTGTCTGCAATTGGGTCAGTTGTGGATCTAGGGGTGGTGCATTGGGTGCGGATGCACCCCCATTTTGAGCACAAAAAAAGTGATGTAAAAAAAAGAAATTCTCCCCCATTTTCAAGATAGAGGGAGAGACATGCTCCCCCAATTTGAAAATTAAAAGTTAGCCCTGTAAGTATTATATGCTGGGATATTTTTCTAAGCTAATAATTTTTGGTTATGATATGGTTCTTGGTTATTTCATGAAATTGGGTAAGCAAACAACCTCAAGTAATTCCAAGCATGACGCATGACTTCAGAATCTTTCGATATCCACACCCCAAGAGAAATAGACGTCTCGCCTCTGACACTTCCGTGATGACATTGGTCACAGAAACATCAGCTGCCTCGGAAAACAATTAGAATCTCGGTAAAAACTTAACACTTTCTTACAAAAATAAACAGCACGACACTTTTACAATTTAACAAATTTCAAACAATATTAATAAGCCAATATTATAATCGAGAAATATAAAATAAAAACGAACCTTTCTGTGCTGTGTGTCAATCCTTTTCTGACCTCCTCCAATTTGAGCTTCTTCTCTTTTCTTCTCGATTTCTCCTAGAACGCTTTTACCCGAAGCAGCTCGAGCAAAAATGGTGCCATTTCGCAGCAAAGTATTTGCGCGATGTACTGCACAATTTGAGCTCAAATAGAGTGCCTTTCTTGCAAAAATCGCAGAACGAAAAATGGACGCCATTTCAAGCTCGACCACTTGAGATCGAAAAGATCATCGTTAACAAAACACGACTTTCTAGGGAGGGGAGTGGAATTGAAAACATTTCTTTTAGTATCAGCCTAAATGTTGACTTTAATTTACTTTTTTAAATACAATTCAGAAACTCAGTACTTATTTAACTGTTTATTATTTTTAAGATTTCTATTCCAATAATTTTCAAGGAAATCAATTTATATGAAATATGCCCTTTACCCCGCCCCGGAAGGAAATTTTTGCCCATCCCACGTGTTTTAATCTAATCAACGCATGCGCTTCTAAAACGTGCATTTAAAAACAAGCGCGTTGCATCGTTGCTAAAAGCGTGGGCTTTGAGGAGTGTATTCGTTCGTTTTTCGCCTCGAATGTTGCCACAAAACACACTGATGAACGCTACAACGTTGTATGTGGAAGCCTGCAAATGCATGCTATCTGTCAGCGACGAAAATCCTACTGTATGGGAGGAGCTATTTCAGCTGCTACCGAAGCTACGCCAAGCTCTGTCTTGCCGTGTTTGTCGAGGCTTACTTGTCGATCCGTTTGGATCGCAATGTTGCCAACACTATGTCTGTCGAGGTTGCCTCAGAAAGAAAAGAGCTCTAAATCCAGGTTGCAGGTGGTGTCTTAATCTGGAAAAGTTGGTTGAAGACAGACAAACAAGAATTGTGCTCGCTTGCTATCAGAAACTCTGCGAGTTTATTACTGAGTCGTCGGCCATCAAGCGGCTTACAACGTTAAACGGAGAATACAATGCCACGATGGCTATCTTACACGAGGCTATTTCTAGTCCGATATCCATGGATGAATGTATGAAATGCTCCCGACCGGTACCTGCGAGAAGGTCAAACGATATCGTTTCGCACGCCGAAAACATTTTAGCCACCAACTCGAACGACAAAATGGCCGCCAGCTCACGTGACAGCCAGAGCGAACTTCCGGCGGAAGTGGCCCAGATCTCAAAACGGAAGCTGATTCAGATGATTGGAGGATTGAATGGCAGCAATGGGCAAATGAATAATAATAAAGTTAAAAGGAAAAGAAAGCATTTCAAGGGTGCGATATACAATTATAACAAGAAAAAGAAGTTAAAGAAATTAGCAGCAATGGAAAAGAATGGATTGGAACCGATCAATGAGCACATTGTTGAGACAATCAGCAATGATCACACAAATGAAGAGGTCCAAGTTGTTGATGACATGGAGACAGACATTGTTACCATGGAAACAACAGCTGAAGCTGTTGATGCAAAGAAATCACAAGGGAAAAGATGCAGATGTGGGGTGTCATCAATCGGGTCATCTGCTCAGAGGTGCGTTGGAAGGCGTTGTCCATGTTATGTGAGAGACGAATCCTGCGAGCAGTGTTTTTGCTGCAACTGTGCAAACCCCTTTAACAATAACAACACAAGAATCACTGACATCAGTAAACTGCAGTTTGATAATGATAAGGATATCAACCTTTCTTGAGCTTTGCTTCGAAGCCCTTGACTTGATGTCAAATACTGTTATTCTACCCTTGTAAACATCTCATGCCTTAATGCCCATGCATTCTGGAGTACTTGTCAGTGTTGTAGTATTTATTGCTGCTGCTTTTGTCCCAAATGAGATAAGACTTGTGACTACAAGCAGCATAGACCAAATCGGCTAATTAACAATTATTCCTCGAGCCCGAATGGGCTCTGAGTCAATAGCCCATGAGGCAGAAGGCCGATGGGGAATGTATCCACCCAAAGCAATCATCACATGATCTGAATAGACCCATACCACATTAATATGCATTAATAATATCTTATAGTTATCAGGAAACGAAGTCCATAAATCAAATCAGCACATCCGTATTAGAAAAGCTGCAAAGTTTGGGAAGAATTACTCCAAAACTGGCTGAGATATTAATTTTGAAAGGTTAAGCTTTCTGCCTTGTATGGGAAAAACATCAAAACGAGGCTTGTAGCGCATCCATGCGCTACCACCATACATTTTATTGTAAGAATCATCAATTTAGAAAAATCATATCTTGGTCAGTATTAAACCAATCTTCACCAAACTTTGCATTTTTACTAATACGGATGTGCTGAATTGAATCCCGAACTTCATTTCCTGATAACTATAAGATATCATTAAGCCATATTAGCGTGATAAGGGTCTATTGGGTGGCTGCAAGATGTAAACACTGTTAGCAGATTTGGTCTATTGTGACCAAGTAGTTCATCAGTTTGAATTCTCTCACACTAGGAACTGAAACAACCTGCCTAAAATGCATTGCTCTTTTTACATGATTACCATAAGTGTATCAGAAACTCTGATTTAGTGTGAAGGGTTTGTACTTTTAGGAGCCTACCATGTTTGTATAGTAAAATAATATTATGCTAATCTGTTGAAAATACAAAGGATTTAAGGCTTTTCTATGGACGATTCCAGCTATAATGAATGTGTGCACTGCATGTCAGTGGTTGCATCACATTTCAAAAACCAAGTGCCTTGTATGCATGTATTGCATTGTGTGGTTCAAAAAAATATCCATACCCCCCAACGGAAGGGCGTTGAAAAGTGATCCCCTCACCCCTCTGGAATTTCCGAAGAAAAATACAGTATTTGTATGGAAAAGATCAGATAAATTGACCCCCCACCCCTCCGGAATTTCCAGTCCCTTCCATAGGGGGTATGGATAATTTCTGGAAACACACATTGTGGTAATTGTGTTACATCCCAAAGGCAGTTCTAAAGAAAAGAGAGAGCATGCATTTATAGCTGCCTGAGTAATATGCCAAAAATGTCTGTAATCTTGTTTAACATCTGGACAAGTTTGGATGAATGCAAAATGTAATGAAGTTATCAAATTGTTCAGAACTCAAATGGTATTTCACTGGTATGAATATGCAGATTATTTAATCTTCTAATAGCAAGTTAATACTTTATCTAATAATATAAGTTTTTGTGTTATTTATATTGTAACTGCTGTAAATGCTTGAATGCAACAAAGACATAATAATAAACCCACCAATGCTTTCAAAATTGGAGGCATGACTTTTTTTTCATATTGAGCCTGGGACCAGTATTCATAACACGGTTTTCCTGGAGATGTACTGAGCAGTCCTCGAGCAGTGTTTTGCCTTTGCTAACAGTAAGTTATGGGTTAGCCTGAATTTCAGCCGTCTTTTCTTCCTACACTCTAGGGAGAAAAGACGGCTGAAATTCAGGCTAGTTATGGATATGGTTGATATGGTAACCGATTATCATCAATCTGGTGACATGGTTATTTGACATGTGCAAGTGTCCCATGTGAATCTAGGTTGAAGTGGTACACTTGTATTAAAAAACACTTGTATCAGATACTCTGAAAGGGTCGTGGGGTCGGCCTGTTTTGCTTTTTGGGGTTCGGACTATTTTGCATCATGAACCGTAGTAGCCTCACTCATTATACACATTGAGAGACACCATGAACAAACTTGCTGTTCCAAAGCCCCGCACAAACTATATAAAAACAGTTTTCAATACAGCGGTGCGGTGCTTTGGAACAGCCTTCGTCAAGCAGAATCTCTGGACAGCTTTAAACATGGCTGTGGGGATTTATTTTGATTTTTAATACACGGCATTCATGGAAAGCAGGCAATTTTAAAATAGTATAGACAATATAATTAGATTTTTATACATATATTTATAGATAGCATTGATAATTTGTAGTTTTTAAGCCCTGATTGTTTTGCTCGTGTTAAAATAAAATTATTATTATTATACACATCGCTTCGTTCTATTGATAGTTTTTAATAGAACAAAGATAATTCAAGGCATATAGTCATGCCCCAAAAACGATGGTAATCGTAATTTTAAGGCAATTTAACCATTGATGATAATCGTCATTTTAATTAATCGACTTCGCCTTGGTGACTATTCGCCGATATTAACAGAGCCTGAGGCGACTAATTGTTTTAGTATAATTACTCAAGTGACTTCGACAAAAAAATTCGTGTTAAGGGATATCTTTTTAGGGAAGCGGTCAAAACATTTGTACTCGACCGGGACCCGATTTTATCACGGGAGGTGGTAGGTCCCGGGTTGTACCTACCCACCCGCTTTTTCAATGCCCATTTTCTCCATGCTCAAGTATGGGGTGTTGGATTTTATTGCATGATGCGTTGCTCTCGCTATAAAGAAGACGGTGCTGAGCCTATCGTTTGTGTTAATTTATTATTTTACGAGATATTCGCATTTAAAAATGGCCGTTTTTTCCTAAAAGAAGGTTGGTTGCGGCATACACCACCCCATCGGGTCCCATTCGAGTACAGATGTTTTGACCACTTCCCTTAGTTGTCGTAATAAAGTGCGTGCGCGATCCCCAAATTGGGATGCTTTCAGTGTTAAGGCTGGTTTCCATATAGTCGTATCAGTCGTACGAGTCGTATCTGTCGTCTGTGAAAAATTTCACGCGACCCGTACGACTATATGGAAACACTCGTTCGGACGACTCATACGACCAATACGACTGATACGACGGGTCGTTTGACGGTCGTCTGAGATAGAAAAAAAATCTATCTCTACGACTCATACGACCGGAAATGGGCGAGATACGACAGCAGTTTTTTAATGGAAACCATCGCATACGACTCGTACGACTCATACGACCGAAAAACATGGCGGCGCATACTCAATGCGATCGCAAAAAGCCTTGCTTTGCTCTAAAATATCATTGTACACTAGCCAGTGAAGATGTGAACGTCTGAGAAAACGGCCTCGCGATTTTTGTGAAGAAATTTACTTTATTATCAGTAAAAACCGATGATACGGGGATGAAACTTTAGAAAAGATACACACTTCAAGTTTCTAGTGAAGCGAAGTGATTGTGCGAGCCAAAAATTGACTCTCTTGCCTTTTCTGCGTAAAAACGGGACTGTAGGGGCCTTGAAGACTCGCGCTTCTGTTGGTAACCGCCATTTGAAAATCACATGCTGTCAAGCGACTGATACGACCATATGGGAACCAAGCAACGCAAGGGTCATATGCAAGGTCGTACGAGTCGTCCTGTCTCTGCTGGAGGCCTGTTTCATACGACCGATACGACTCGTACGACTGATACGACTATATGGAAACCAGCCTTTACAATCACTATAATTTTAAGCATCAGAGCACAATTTTCTATGACTTTATCGGCGCAATAGAGCACGCGTGATTTTGGGAGAGACACGAGAACGTTGTGATAGATGCCCCCGCTGATTGGTCGAGACGTTCCCCATTTTGCTATTTAACAATTAGTCGCCGAAGGCGACGTAAATATCGGCGAATAGTCACCGAGACGAAAATTGTTTTAGTATAACTACTCAAGTGACGTTTTCGACAAAAAAAATATATTTTTTAGTTTCTAATAAAGTGCGCGCGCGATCCCCAATGCTTTCAATGTTATATTCGCCTATGCAAATTTAGTAGAAACCCACTCGCATACTTTCACGAATCCTGCAATCTGATTGGCTCCGCTACTCACTATCTATCACGTAATAGATAGTGAGTAGCGAAATCGCTAGCGTAAAACCATGAAAATAAATACGTTTAAGCAACAAATCGAAGGCCGTGGTATGCTAGTGGGTTTCTACTAGAACAATTAGACTACTCGTTCTCGTTTATGAGTCTCGTTAACTATCTATTGACTCATAGAAAACTCGAACTCGTAGTCTAATTGTTAAATATTAAACTCTATAAGGAGATCGAACACACTGTAGGAGTCGTTGGGTGGGTCAATAATGCAAAATTCTCATCTCATTTATTTTAATCCTCGAAGTCATACGACTATACACTAGGATGATAAAAAATATATATCATACTAACGTAATGATTGATTAATCAATCAATAAATAAATACAAAATGCTAATTTCTTAATAGCAAAAACCCCAAAACAGCTGGGTGGACTAGGCTAGTAAAGCACTCCACAGATTGTGCATTTACATAGTGGAACGCCTTTTTTGTATCGTAATGCCAGTTAATACACTAAGGACAGTGCAATCTATAAAGAGTGCCAGCGATTTTTTGTAACCCCGATATTTAGGATTTTCTTGCGTCTTACATGTATAAAAAGCAAGATATTAACGGAAACAGGCCAGGGGAGGGCGTAGCCAGCCAACGTTGTGAGGGGGGAGGGGGGGAGGGGTCACATCTGTACAAATGTATGGTGCCCCATTTTGTTCACAGGCACACCAGAACCACTAGCTACGACCCTGGGAAAAAAGCACGGACTCAAACAAACGTCTTGAAACGCTATCCAGAGTAGATTTTCTTTAAAAGGATACCTTAGCGTATCGTGTGGACGCCTGAAAACGAAACTCCGAAAACGATGACGTCAGATTGTTCAAATGATGGCGGACTCTCCGCGACCTTTTAGTTAAAGCGCAGTTAAAAAGCCCTAATGTAATTAACCAAACTTCAGGCTCGTACCGTTGTGGTGATAACTGTTACACTTGTAATTATATTGCTGATGGACTAACACATTACACTTTTTCGTCAACTAATGAAACACGTAGGATAACTTCTAAAATCACATGCAAAACTTCTAATGTTATATACATGATTCACTGCAAGCGCTGTAAACTTCAATACATAGGTGAAACCAAACGACAATTACGGGAACGTTTCAATGAGCACAGACGCACACTTGACTCTGACAGCCAATCTACACCCACTACCGCAGCTCTCCATTTTCATAACACCCCTAACCATACATCCACAGACATGCTACTTATCCCTCTAGAACGACTGACTAACAAAAGAGATTCTGTTAGGAAAGCTAGGGAGGCTTTTTTTATCAACAGAGGTCAAACTTTATCCCCCAAAGGTATCAATACTAGAGACGAAAATTTTAACAATTTCAGCTGTTAGATCTTTATGTATCTATGTATCTTTTAGTGACTTCCTGTTACGTTTTATCACGTGACACTCCACTTGTATGTATCTATTTCACGTTTGAATTTTGACGGTTATTTTATTTATAGTAGTTACCAATGTAAATATTCACCATTACCTGAAGAAGGTCGGTACTGGCTGACCGAAATATCGTGTAAATGAAAATTATAAGCTGTTAATCAACCATTCAAGTTTTTATTCTTTCATGCGTTGCACACGCGCAGTATGGCTTTATATTAGCGTTTTCAAAACGATACAGCGTCTTCGTGTGGACGGGCAGAAACGATTCGAAAACGCAAAGAAAAGTTGCGTTTTCAAAACGAAAACGCAATCATGTGAAAAGGGACTAAATTTGTTTGAAAATTGCTGGCACACTTACAACTAGGGCATGGCGAATTTTATACTCGTACTTTAAAATTAAAATTAAAATTAAAATTAAAATTAAAATTAAAATTAAAATTAAAATTAAAATTAAAATTAAAATTAAAATTAAAATTAAAATTAAAATTAAAATTAAAATTAAAATTAAAATTAAAATTAAAATTAAAATTAAAATTAAAATTAAAATTAAAATTAAAATTAAAATTAAAATTAAAATTAAAATTAAAATTAAAATTAAAATTAAAATTAAAATTAAAATTAAAATTAAAATTAAAATTAAATTAAAATTAAAATTAAAATTAAAATTAAAATTAAAATTCAGTCGAACCTATATATCCTATATATCCTGAAATAGGTACACATGTATAAGGCAACGTCTGCTGCAAATTAGTTCGACTCTAATTAATTGGATCGACTTTTAGTTCGATAAAAATATCTGACTATTTTAATTGGCTAACGCAGAAAAACATTTCTTGGTACTGACCAGATCTTCAACCCCCCTCCCCCTCCTCAAAGTTCAAATGGTCCGCCCCTAAATTCGAGAAATATACAAGACGCGGCTTAGCCATCTGAAATTAAGAGCATCCAACAGACGACCTTATGTAGCCGGACGGCTTAGCCGTCAAGTATAAAGACGAGATGACTAAAATCAAGACGGCCCTTACCGCAAATTGCGCAAGTTATGACAAAACTCGACAGTTCTTTTTTTTTCAGAATTCACTTTTCCAGGAAAACTATATACGCTTAGCTAGTAAAAGCAGTTCCGAATTTATACTAGATATATTGTATATTAGTATAATTACTGAAGCGATTCCGCGCGCTGATTGGTCGAGACGTTCGGAATATTTTGCTTTATACAACACTAGTAAAACGCGCGCTCTGATTGGCTCACAAGCCGTGTGTTATTATTAGAGTAACACACGCACGATTGACGTCAAAGCGCACATGCAAGCAAAACCGAGTTTGAAATGCGCGCACTGTTTCAGCTCATTCATCTTTAGAAAAATCGCTTTTATTGTTGACTGCGTGTCGTTGCGTACTTTTTTGTTCATGACATTCTGTGACGTCATCTGTGTAGCACGCAAAACGAGATCTATTTGTTAAATATTCACCTATAGGTGAATATATAACATTGAAAGCAATGGGGATCGCGCGCGCACTTTATTACGAAAAACTAAGACAAAAATACCCTTAACCCGATTTTTTTTGTCAAAAATCATAAAGTCGAGTAATTATACTAAAAAAATAATAGTCGATCAGTCATACGAGTCGTATCAGTCGTCTGTGAAAAATTTCACGCGACCCGTGCGACTATATGGAAACACTCGATCGGACGACTCATACGACCAATACGACGGGTTGTTTGACGGTCGTCTGAGATAGAAAAAATCTATTTTTACCATAACAGCTAGCTTTCTCGCACAATCATATCAAGAAAACATTGTCGTCTTTCTAGAGATAGAGCGGGCTTCCTGTGGTGTCTTGTCTACCTTGTTTCCAGGTTCTTGACCGTGAAAAACACAGCGGAAAATGCACATAACATATTTTCTCGAGTGTATTTGAGTTCTGGTTGAGTTTGAAGTATTCTACGTCAATAAAAATAGTGAAAAACTTACTGGGATTCCAAATATGGTATGCAGATACTTCCTTATAAGGAAGTTGAAGAAAGTCGACAATTTTTAAGGGAATTTTCTTGATATGGATTGGCTGATTTGCCGTGGGAAATAAGAGTCCATACCACTCTGCTCGCATCAGCTTGCGCGCGCGGCTCAAAAACAACGGGAAATTGTTCGAATGCGCGCGCTTATTTGCAACGAAAATGATCATAATCTTAACATTTGGGATTTTGTTATGGTAAAAAATTAATTTCCAGAGGTTTTGAGTGGTGTTGACTCTTATTTACCACTTTTTACGCCATCATCGTGGTCAAAATTTGTTGTGGAGTCACTCGCCTGCGGCTCGTGAGTCCACTCGCCTGCGGCTCGTGAGTCCACAACAAATTTTGACCACGATGATGGCGTAAAGCGTGGTAAATAAGAGTCCACACCACTCAAAACCTCTGGAAATTTGTTAACTCTAGGACTCATACGACTGGAAATGGGCGTGATACGACAGCAGTTTTTTAATGGAAACATCGCATACGAATCGTACGACTCATACTCAATTCTATCGCAAAAAGCCTTGCTTTGCTCTAAAATTATCACTCTATTGAAGCCAGCAAAGATATGATCGTCTGAGAAAACGGCCTCGCGATTTTTTGTGAAGAAATTTAATTTATAGCAGTAAAAACCGATTAAACGGGGATGACACTTTAGAAAAAATACACACTTCAAGATTCTAGTGAAGCGAAGTGATTGTGCGAGCCAAAAATTGACTCTCTTTTTCTGCGTAAAAACGGGACTGTAGAGGCCTTGAAGACTCGCGCTTGTATCCTTGGCATATCGAGATAGCGTTGTCGTTTTCTGTGAATACGCGCGGGCTACCTGTGTTTTGCCCAGGCTCTTTGGCGGAGACAAAAACAACATGGCGGCCATGAGTACGATGTTTCTCGAGTATCTGCAAGTTTTGGTGGATTTCTTTGCTTTTTTCGCTAAAATATGAGGGAGAAATACTAACAGACCTTCCAAATAAGGTAAGGGAGAATTCATAATAAGGAAAGCGGCAAGTCGACAAGGTTAGGCTACAAACGTCTTGATATGTGTTCAGATGACGTCATCAAAATCCTTACTTTGAAACTATGGACTCTGTGAAACTGTGCTTTTCAGACCAGTTACAGTTCCCCAATAGGAGGCTTCGCGCCAAATTTAATGGGATTCCCGTTTTTAGCTCCTGATATATCGGTGCTGCAATTTCTGTCACGCAATACTAGTCACGCTTCTTTAGGCATTGATTTCGCGCCATAATTCAGGTAATTCTCCCGTTTCTAGCATTCGGTGAAAACAAACATGCTAAATAAATGCAAATTAATCACATTTTGGACAGTGCTAGCTCATATTGTGGCCTTACGGCACATTTGGTAATTTGGCCGCCATGTTGGCCGAGTCCTTCCGAGGGACTCCAACATGGCGTAGCCTGAGTTAACAGACGCCCGCTCAAAATCAAAAGATTTGAGCGAGACGTCTGAGCAATATAGCCAAATGTAACGTACTGGATGGCGTGACACTGCACACATCTGGGTAGTGATTCTGATTGGTCGGCGCGTTTTGCCTGTGTCGTGTTTATCTTTGTGAGTTCAAGATGGCTTCGATAGCAATCAAAGCTGAAGTTCGGTCGATTTGAAACGTCTCAAAGCTACGGTGGCTGATACGGGCCATGAAAAAGTCACTCCTCTTTTTGTTGTCAGCTGTTATTCAGAAAGACAGGACGATCTGAGTTATAACTGGAAATGTTCACTTACAACTGGAAATTTTCACTTATAACTGGAAATGTTCACGTATAAGTGGAAATGTTCAGTTATAACTAGAAATGTGCAGTTATAACTGGAAATGTTCACTTATAACTGGAAATGTTCACTTATAACTGGAAATGTTCACTTATAACTGGAAATGTTCAGTTATAGCTGGAAATGTGCAGTTATAACTGGAAATGTTCACTTATAATTGGAAATGTTCAGTTATAACTGGAAATGTGCAGTTATAACTGGAAATGTTCACTTATAACTGGAAATGTTCACTTATAACTAGAAATGTTCACTTATAACTGGAAATGTTCACTTATAACTGGAATTGTTCACTTATAACTGGAAATGTTCAGTTATAGCTGGAAATGTGCAGTTATAACTGGAAATGTTCACTTATAACTGGAAATGTTCAGTTATAACTGGAAATGTTCAGTTATAACTGGAAATGTTCAGTTATGACTGGAAATGTTCACTTATAACCGGAAATGTTCACTTATAACTGGAAATGTTCACTTATAACTGGAAATGTTCACTGGAAATGTTCAGTTATAAGCGGGCGTCTGTTAATAGGCTAACATGGCGGCGCCATACATTTTACAGTAAACAGTTTGCACATTCGTTCGCTTATATCTCGCTTGCAATATAAGATACCAGTCTAAAACTTGGTAAATTTATTAAAGATATAGTTCTCTTTCAGAATATTGGCTTTTTGTTCAATAAAACCCCGCTAAAAATCAAATGTCTCCTGAGGTGAACACCAAGAATTGGTAACCGCCATTTTGGTGCAAAACCACATGCTGTCAAGCGACTGATACGACCATATGGGAACCAAGAAACGCACGAGTCGTTCTGTCTCTGCTCTGTCTCTGCTGGAGGCTTGTTTCATACGACCGATACGACCCGTACGACTGATACGACTATATGGAAACCAGACAGATAAGACTATATGGAAACCAGGTCTTAGTGAAAGGCTTAATTTGTGGTGCGTCTACGACATCGACCTCGCTAATACATTTCTGACCTACGAATTTTCTGAAACTTGGCCAGATGAAAGTTCAAGTCTTCTAATGAGCATCGCCAAGATTTAAGGCGAAAATATCAGCAAGATTTTTTTATGAGAGGACATTACAGCCATTCTCAGTTACACGCGGTCGCCGGGAAAAAAGCTTGCCAGCGAAAACACGTTTTTCTGTCTTGTCTGAGCGCGACAAGCCGGCAAAAGCACGTGCGTTGCCATGGAAACTTTGACAAAAAACGACTTTTTCGCTTGCAAGCTTTTTTTCCCGACGACCGCGATTAGAGAATGGCTGTAAAAACTATGGGGTCGTCTTTGTATTTAAGAATTGTGACTTAGATGAAAAAGATTGCAAAAGATCGGAGAATTCGCAGCTAATCTAGGGTCATTTCTGCTTGATTTTACAAAAAGAATTACTGGAATCGGCAGTCCAGCTCTGGACACAGATGAGCGCACAAACCATTTCGAGCTAGTCACCTTTAAGGCTACTGTCAACCTTCGAGGCAAATTTTTTACTGTTTTTCTTTTTTCGGCTGAACTTAAAGTTTGTGTCATAATCTAGCAACTCGTAAAAAGAAAAATACAAAGAGGTAGTGTTTTCATGCGTAAAAGCGAGAATAATTATTCATTTCGTCGGAGCATTTACTAACCACGGCAGCTTCAGATGGCCTTTCAGCGGAACTTTAGTAATCAAGCGCTTTGACAGCTCGGTGTTTGCTTTGAGGTGTCAAGTGGCTAGTTAATGGCTAACAGCGCGTCGCTAGCTCTATGCCCATTGGAGGGTGTTCTACAAAACATGCTTGCGTAGTGCTTCGTGTTGAAAGATAACTCTGCGCATTACACATATTTAGAATCCTTATAGTCTAAGGTCACTGGTGATACCAAACATTACGTGACTGGTGCTAAAGGCGCCGCGATAGTAAATTCGAACTCAAAAGCAAGTGTGATTGATCATGTCTCCAATACTGGAAAATACGAGCTCATAGCAAAAAAGCTGAAGTTTTTATAGGTATACCATTAGCCATTCCTAAGCAGCAAGTAATTACTTAACAAATTGGCGTTTTCAGTTTTTTAGTACGACTCCTACTTTCGGAGAAATAGGCATTTTATTAACTACATAACAGAACCTTGATTGCGCTTCACCCGCACCGATCACAATGGATTAAAGCCGCCGGCCAAACATTTAGGCCATGAAAACACTAATTTCGTATCATCGAAGTGTATGTGAAGAGTATTTGTAGAGTATGACTGACTATTTGTCGCTTTATGTAGTTGTAAGATCCCAGAAATAACCCCACGCCGTGTTCATGCTCAATGAGAACTCGATCGCGCGCTTTGCCCTTGTTCTGTGCGCGCGCCCTCATTCAAACCATTCAAGACGGAGATTTAAATTATTTTTATTCGCTTTCCCGGTTCTAAAATGCTCTAACCAAATACCAGGTCACTGCTAAATGCATTAACTGTTATACTAGTGACATACAGACTTCAAAAAGTTGTAATAATACTCGAGTCCCGGTCGAGCATGTCTGCAGTCATGACACAAACTCCAACTCCGTAAATCAACTAGTAACATTTTACTGCGAATGCATCGGCCTTAAAACTTACACTTAGCATATATTGCAGTTTGATTTCTCTCTAAATGTCCTGTCTGATATGTGTTCTTTTTGTAAAGGCCAACATCTATAGCGATTTATTTAGTGTGCCGTTCCAGTACCGTCTCATCCAAACACGGAGTTCGACGGGGCCGGCGGTTTGAATTCTGACTTGATTTTTCCGAGAGAACAAGACGGCGTCTCTTTCCATCTAAAATTAGCGACTTCTAGAATGTGAAGAAACTAAAAGCGCAGTTATATTTATTGCTTGTGTAGATCCGAAGAGTAGTGCGCTTCGTCGTTCTCAAGGAAGAACCTAAAAAGCACTGAAAGCAAGCCAAAGATACGGATTATTAACAGTCTACATACTCTCTGAGCGAGTGTAGTTGCATATACTGTTTCTGTAGTTCCCCTCGTGTTTTGCGACAATGCATTATTGCCGGATTGTTGCACACATTTTGCTGAGCATTCTTCAGTTTCTACAGTAAAGCCGCAAGTTTGTAAAAATCTAGAAACAAATAACCATCTTTCAGCTAGTTAGTGTAATACTATGAGCGGCTTTTAAAAATGGCGTCTCAGAAACGCAAAAGTGGTATCAGTATAAAGTCTCCGCGCGAGCGCCCAAGTAGTGGTACTAAAACACTTACCTCGCAATTACGCCTTTGAAGCATCACCCTCCACAGATATCGTGGTCTTTATCCCATGAAAACTTCAGCATTTTCACAATTGCGTCCCGCAAATCAGCTTCATAACCTATAGCGGTCATCTCAGAAATCCGTGAGCTCGTTTTCAAGATCGCAAAATCACCATTTCATTAGAACTTTCACCGGGTTTCTTGGCCTCGATGTGTTCCTCGTTCTTTCCTGCTTCTCCTCAGCTCAGTATCACTGAACAATAGTAAAACGTGGCAGGCAATGATTGGTTCAAAGACAAAGCATTGCCTGACCACGATTCAAAACAAATGACCACTTCTGGTCGTAAATGAGGGCAATGGGCATTGACCGCAATAATCCTTTAATCCTGTTTACATATGACACAGGCTCCCCACTGATTGCGCGCGAAAACATAATCCGGGACTCATTAGCATATTTACGCACATTTCCTTCAAACATCGAACTACAAGTGAACGCGAACAACTCAACTTTCAATCTCACGAATTTCAACCATTAATATAACGTTTTGCAGGCTTTCGCGCTTGGCCATGTCTCTGTATGCTATTTAAGCGTATCCGCAAAATGTGTTCCGTCAAACTGAAGTAAATAGATTCGATATTTCCAAAGAAGCTAGATAATCTGATCGTTCTCGCTACTCGAGCTCGCGTTCCCTGAACATGATTTCCATGTGATTTACATCGCGCCGCTGTGACCGCTGCTGTCTTTTGTTTTCCTCCCTTGGCCTTTTCCTCTTTGTTGGAGAGTTTTTAGTCTTCCTACTTTGATTTGCAGCGCTTGATTTGCGTCGGTTTGATTTTGGCTTTGCCATTCCATTATCCTGATACGTCGAGGCTTAAAACGATAAACAATGCTCTTGAAATTCGAGATCGGAAGAGCTTTCCCGCGAACTTTCCTGGCCCAACGGGGCGCTTCGTTCTCATTGGTTATCAGTTGACATCTGCTTGACGTTTGTTTGCTGTCCACTTGAGAAGCCAGGAAAGCTTCTACGAGCCGTAACTCTAGTAGTTTTAGAGCAGATTACCAACATAAAACTGAATTATGCGCATAGAGGGAAACGATGGATTCGTTTGAAACTTGGCCAATTGCTAGTTTAAACATTGATCTCTAAAACCGTGTGGGGCTTTAAAGAAATATTGCTTTGCTGCGATGCAAATGCGCCGTAAGTAAAGGAATGTAAGCAATTTTTACTCTTTCGACTTTAGCCTGTAAAATATTGATAAATCCCCACACGGTTTGACAGCCCTATGAGTGCTGATGGACATGATGCAGTTTTTGGGCTGAAAGAAACGCGTTTACTATGCGCATAATTCAATTTTTTAGAGCGCGTCGGACACTCATTGCGCGGCGCCTAGCGTAAAAGGTTTTAAAAGAGAAGAAATAAAAATAGCATATTTGGAAACTACTACTATTGAGCTTTAAAATGGTATATAGTTTATATGTATAATTGTTATCATCAAAAATTCCATTGTTTCACGATCGAAAGATACGGAAGCAAGAAGTCAGCACAACTTGATTGACCAAAGCCAAATACGACGGGCGAAATGGGCGTAATGTCCTATCATCAGGTTTCATAAAACAGAGTAGCTTGGTTCCGGCTTATTATCGCCTCTCTAAAAGCAAACACCGTTAGTCTATTCATTGTCTTGTGCTAGAGAGAGAACAATGGAGTGGGGGTAGTGAGTAGTAAATATAATAATAACTTTATTGAAATTCAAACAACGCAAAGCGTTCAACAGTCACTAAATTAATATAAATAATTCAATATATAGACATTTGAAGTATAAGTTAAAAGTATTATCGTATAAATATGATAATTACTTCGGCAAACAGCATTATTAGATATATTGCAGTACCCCTTGAACTTCCTCCACGTACCATTTTGGTCGATCGAATGATGGCCCGATATAAAAGTTCGATCTTTTTTCTGCGGTTTCAAGTCAGCGAACTTCAAAAGTCCCAAGCAAATAAAAACGGCTTTTGAACGGTTTAGTGATTTCGATAGCCTATTGTGTTTTCAATAACGTTAGTCAAGCAGAAAGAGAAAAGGCACATTAGCTTTGACGAAAGGTGCTGTGGGCGTTACATGATACCGCATTTTTAAAGCTACAGGTTCAGAGAATGAGGAGAATAGGTTCGATATTCCAGACAGTTAAAACCTTGTTGAAGCTGAAGGTGCATCATGGTGTGCGAGGGAACCATCCGCGCGCCGCTAGCTCGGTATCTTTTCTCTTTCCGCGTGACTAACTTTATTAAACACTTATATGCTAAATTCATGCACATACATTATGTTCATGCCTTATAAATGCGGAATCTTTTTTATTTTACGAATGAGCATCGCTCTCTGCTGTAATGGCTACACTAAATAATAATAACGCAACCCTGAGCTGTCCCGGCGTAAAAGACGACTACAAACATCTGGACGAGTTGTCCAACTCAACAACACCAGCAGAAAGCGCGAGAATTTACGACAAATGGGCAGAAGATTATGAACAGGTACATGCAGTTTCTAGTGGCCCTGATCAGTCGGCTTAGTTCGTGCAGTTGACACAGTTCTCGGGCCCCTTAGGCGGTTAAATCTGAATCAAATAGCCGTTCCATAAGGGCACTACTAATGGAAGGAATCGGGTCTTGTTCTGTGAACCCCCAGTTTGACTCACTCGAAATTCAAAATGCACCAACTGTGTCTAGAGCGCAAAGTTGCGACGGCCCGTCTAGTGTGAATTCAGGTCGGACTTTAGTCGATTTGTTCGTCTATACGAGCAAGTTGTCTATGAAAAATCGTCTTCCTAGACGGCCAAACAGACGAACAAATTTAGACGATTTGTTCGTCTGAAAATTTGTGCGTCCCGTTTTCACATCAGACGATTTGTTCGTCTACAGACGATTTGTTCGTCCACACGATTTCGTCGCCTCTAGTGTGAAAACGGCCAATGTTGCAAAGTTGTGAGGAAACAAACATCCGGCTTGTAAAATGACCATACCTACCTACATGTGCTCAACATCCATAAACATCTCTTAAATCGTGACATGTCCCTTCAAGTTGAAACTAGCTAGTCAGCCCTATCAAAACATAAATAGTACATCATGTCTAGACATCGTTCCTAATGCAAATAAGGAAACTCTGTCTAAGTGTTCACTTGCATTAGGATCGGCTCATATGTCCTAGGACCGGCGTATGTCCTAGGCTTAAAAGGGGGCACTGTCACCATTTTACTCGATTTTAGGGTTAATTTAGGTAGCTTAAATGCAGTCAGATTCACAAGAATTGAACAAAATAATCTTCTAGGTTTGTTAAATAACCTTTCAGCTACAAGATGAGTAAAAATTTGGAGTACTGTCGTGTGCTATCGAGCGGATGGAATTGGATTGTGAAATGACATTTTTAATTTCGTATCAGGCTGAACAGTTTTCAAACTTGGAAATTTGATAGCAAAAGCTGTTAAATCTTATGTAAGAATGGCTATATAGTTGAAATTTCAGTTCCTTTCTCTTTCTAGGACATAATAACAGTATACATAGGATTCTGAGTTGTTTATGTAGATCACTGGTCTTATTTTATAATATTTTGTTGAAACCGTGACAGTGCCCCTTTAAGGTCAGTTTCAGACGTCGAACTTTTGCCGCGTCGAATCTAATTGTTAGACATTTCATTTGTAGCTTCCCAGACACTTTGTGTAGTGCAAAAGGTAAACCTAGATGAGTTATAGAAGAAGAAAAAGGAATGTAACGTTTGGTTTCTTGTTTATTCTTCCTTTTGCTGTAAAAAGGAGTAAACCAGTCGGCTGAATTGGATTCGATTCGACGCGGCAAAAGATCGACGTTTGAAACAGGCCTAAGATAGTCAAATTCACGATGAAAAAATAATCAACCTGTCAACTTGTTAAATAACCTGTCCACTGCTAGATAAGTACAAATTGCGTTATCGAGCGGATGGAATTGGATTGCAAAATGACATTTTTTATTCTTACCAAGCTGAACAGTTTTCAAACTTCGAAATTTGATAGCGAAAGTTCTTAAATCTTACGTAAGAATGCCTATAATATTTCCAATATTGCATGCACAGGAAATTTTACACACTAAGGCGCAGTATTGCGGTTTATCAAAATATCATGATTGGATATCAGCTATGGGATAACTGATATTTACGTGATATTTTGTGATATCAAATTTCAAGGTTCGCATGATAAATATCATAATAATTATCAATTAAATTGTCATAATATATCTTTGCAAAATCTCAAACTATCACTATCATCGCTATCATTAATTTGAGATTTGATTCACAGGGGCTCGTGTTCCCACAGACTTTGTTGTTCTCCCCAACCTTTCACGCGTGCTACCATCAGGCTATGGTACATGGAAAATGTGTTCTAATTCTTAAATAGGTGAATATAGCAAAATACGACGAACGTCTTGACCAATCAGCGCGCGGAATCGCTTGAGTAATCATACTAACATTTGATACACCTGTTTCAATTAATGTTGCTCTAGAAGTAGTAGTAGTAACACTTTATTTAAACACGCTTGCCCGACGACCTCAGCTGATTTCCACAAGGGGCGCGTGGACTAAAAAATACAATATATCTAAAATTTACAATATTCAAAAATGTAATTCAAATTATAATATTAATTCTAATATAGAAAAATGTATATACATATGTACAATAATTTCGTAGATGTTGTGCCTTGTTAAGGGTGGGAGCCCGAGTTCAATTTGTCTGAAAAGGGTTTAATATTTTCCTTGTTTCGGCAGTCTTCAGGTGGAGAATTCCAACGGCTTTTGCTCCGTCGTAACTAAAGCTCTTTTTCATGCAAAACGTAAAACCATGAAACATGCTTCATAAGTCGTAATGGTAATTACGACTTATGAACCAATCAGAGCGCGCAAAAATGACTATTCACTGATTTTGTATACACTAAAAATAGTATATGATATATTTCTATGTCAACCTATATATCATTGGAAAGCTTATTGAGAATGGACTAGCGGGCTATGTCAGAAAGAAATAACTCCGTCGAACTGCTAGACCTTAGGGGCCGACCATTTGACTTCTGAGGGGGGGGGGGGGAGGGGAGGGGGACTGGTCGTGCAGGATAAATTTTTTTCAAAATCATCCACCCCCCTCCCCTCAGAAGTCAAATGGTCGGCCCCTAAGGTCTAGCAGTTCGACGGAGTTATTTCTTTCTGACATAGCCCGCTAGTCCATTCTCAATAAGCTTTCCAATGATATATAGGTTGACATAGAAATATATTATATACTATTTTTAGTGTATACAAAATCAGTGAATAGTCATTTTTGCGCGCTCTGATTGGTTCCTGAAATAGTAGATATCGAAAAAAATTTCCTGCACAGCATATTGGTCATAATCCTCAACTAATTTACGAAATAAATATCCTACAATATCTTAGAGACGTAAAAAAAATCTTGCCCCCTCAAAAGTCAAATGGTCCCTTAATTGGCCCCTTAATTGACTCCCAAGTAAAAGTAACATATTGTTTTAATCCTTAAAGGTGTTTCTCAAAATCCGTGTCTGCGTTTTATTAAAGTATGTTGAAAGTTGCAGCTATATTGAAATTCATAACTTTTGAACTATGCTGCAACGCGTAGCTGCAACTAATAGTTTTGAACTAATACACTAATAACTAATAGTTTTGAACTAATAGTTCAAAAGTTATGAATTTCAATATAGCTGCAACTGTCGCAGAACAATTTTGTTCCACGAAAGCTACAGCTATTTTCACTGGCCTAATTAGTGCGTATATAAGGCATGAACTCATGAATATTATAATTATCACTTCGTCGCTACTCCCGTGGTAAGGAGGCGCCCTTGGTCTCGTGTATTAGTCACGGCGCTTTTACGTCTCATTGTGCTGACCTGGCGGAGCTCCGTTTCATTCCCCCCCCCCCCCCCCCCTCCCACCGGCAGGTGTCATCCTCGCATTCAGCACCTCCGCCAGGTCTTCTTCCCATAACTTATATAGCACAATGAGAACAGTGAAAATGGTATACACTCTTTTTTTATAAGAACGTCTAATTTTCAGTTGAGGCTGGGCCGTTCTTATTTTTGGAGCAGTTTGAGGCTGGAAATGTTCTTACGGATGTTCTTACATTTCAGTGACGTCGGAACCGAAAATATGATAGATCTTGTAGAAGGATACATACCAATGAAGTATTTAAGAGAGTTTATAGATAACAATAATGAAGGTCATTATTATTAACACTTTGATTCTGGATTTTAGAACGCATCACTGAAAATAAATCTATTTTGCTCCTATCTGAGGCTCAGGCATGTTCTTAGCATGTTCTTAAAATTTGGGTAAATTTCAGGCTGAACGTTCTTATAAAAAAGGTTCTTATAAAAAAAAGAGTGTACTATATGGATACCGGGCTTTAGTACAGGTCTTTATAAAGCCTGCTTGTTTTATTTTTTTTCTAGGACACCGCTGGGGGAGGCTACGTATCCCACGCTATAGTCGCAGGCCAGTTCGATCTCTTCATGGAGAAAGTGTTCTCTTCAAAATACGACAGAAGCATTCTTGACGTGTGCGCAGGAACGGGGATTGTTGGGAGCAATCTACAGGCCATGGGCTACAGGAACATCACAGCTTTAGACGTGTCCAAGAAAATGCTCGAAATCGCCGCAAAAAAAGGGATTTATACGGAGATGATTTGCCATGGGATTGGCGATGGAGATGACAAGTTCGGCGCTTACGATGCGCTTATTTGCAGCTCTGGTGTCTACACCGGTCAGATAAAGCCACAGGGGCTGAAGTCCTTTATAGAAAATGTCAAACCAGGTAGGATGTTTTTATGGTTGTCTAATATAATTGCATCTTGGAACTCTTTAACTCATCTCGTAAGCGAGCCTCCACTCGCAAAAAGATGTGGTTGCGGTTGTCAGAGAAAGGAAAAATGCAGAATTCGTTACCGTGCCCTTAAGGTTTCTGAGAACCTTCGCGCACCTCCTCGGAAAAAAAATCATACAACTCCTTAGTTTAACCAAAACATGTCAACCTATATATCGTTGGAAAGCTTATAGAATGGACTAGCGGGCTATGGCAAAAACATTTTTTTGATAAACATAATTTTTTGAAGGTTTTATAAAAAATATGGGTGTGACACTTTCAAGAGCTATCGCTGCCGAACTGCTTGACCATGACTCCCAAGTAAAACATTGTACTAATCAAAAACCGTGTCCGCGTTTTTTTAAATTTTACGTAGATCAAAAGTTATGGAACTTTTAAATTTCCAAGGTCAAATTTTATAGAATTTTCACGCTCTAAATTTTTTTAAAAAATCATAACTTTTGAACTAAACAAAATTTAAAAAAACGCCGACACACCTTTAAGGATTAAAACAATGTGTTTCTTGAGAGTCAAGGTCAAGCAATTCGGCGGCGATAGCTCTTGAAAATGACACACTCATTGTTTTTATATATCTTATTTTTTTATATCTTATTGCCATAGCCTGCTAGTCCATTCTATAAGCTTTCCAACGATATATAGGTTGACATGTTTTAGTTAAACTAAGGACGAGTATGATTTTTTTCCGAGGAGGTGCGCGAAGGTTCTCAGTAACCTTAAGAAAAATACAAAAAAAAAACGAACTCTGATTGGCTGATAATAGTTGTACGAAAATTAACGCTTCGAATCCTCACATGATTCCCATCCACAACGTCTTACCCTTTGACGTCGTTGATCAGACGCAGAGGTAGGAAGCGCCAACGAGCTCTACCGCAGCGGATGATAATCAGACTGGAGCTGGTCGCTTACGAGAATGTACCCTCGTAGTTGAATACTCATAGAAACTCTATAAAATGTTCGAGGGACTGTTATAGAAATATTATTTTAGTTTCTTCGAATTGTTTCTGGGCCTGAAAAAGCAGGTCGCTTACATTTTCCAACGCAATGGCTGATCGCATTTTTAAACCGCACCGACTCTGGAAACTCCACGCGAGGGGGTGTGTCTGGTGCTTGGAAATTCCAAGGGGGATGGGTTAAAAAAGGTCACTTTCCAGGGACATTTTATCCAAAAATTGATTTTCCAGGAGTATTTTGCCAGAAAAAAAAATGGAAATTCCAGGGGAGGGGGCCCCTTATGAGGCTAGAAATTCCAGGGAAGGGGGTCTGATTCACGAGTGGAAATTCCGGGGAGGGGGGTCTTTTTAAGGGAGGTCCTCAACCCCCCGGTGCGGTTTAAAAATGCAATCAGCCAATACAACTCTTGAACAAACAGGGTGTGTGTGTGTGGAAGGGGGGGGGGGGGACGGGTATTCCTAGGGGGAGGGGCAACTCGACTCTTAGTATTACAGTCGAACCTCTTTCACTCCCAAAATCAGCTGATGTAATGGTGCTTTTAGCAACTCGGTATGTCGACTGAAAATGACATCTTTAGGTGGAGTTATTTGTTTCAACGTGGAGAAAACTGTGTATGATGACCTGAGTAGTGGCTACCAACACCAAGCCGAGGAGCTGCTGCAGGCAAAGCTCTGGAAGCGTCTACACAAGGAGATAGCAGACCACCATGTTTATATACCAGAGCGTTCAAAATGCTACGTGTTTGTCTACCAAGTCAACGAGTGCTAATTTATCCTTTTGTGTGGCAGGCCTGTGCTCGAAATTAATTGTGAATACCATACACAGGGTGTTAAATCTTTCACTGATATTTTATTCGATGTTATTCCTATGTCTATGTCGTAACACAGAATTATTAATATCAACCTGCTCATATTGGAATAAATTACTTTATAAGTTACTTTTTAACAGCTTTTTAAAACCTTTTTTACCAGCAAGTAAAACGACACAAAATGCGATGTTTGAATTCATTTTCTTCACAAATAAATAGACCAAATCGGCTAAGTCAGTTTACATCTTGTTGCCACCCAGTTCAGATCATGTGATGATTCCTTTGGGTGGAAACACTTGTCAAATGTTTCTCACTCGGCCGAGTGCACGAGTGTATGTGCAGAACTAACAAACGTATCTACCCAAAGGAATCATCACATGATCTGAATTGGGTGGCAACAAGATGTAAACACCGTTAGCCGATTTGGTCTGACTATTACTATAGAAATCACTAAAACGCCCCAAGCCCGCCACGAACGATCGAACGGATTTTGATTTCGTTCGATCGCGTTTACTCAGGTGACTATTGACTGATCGCATTTTTAAACCACACCGGGGGGCTGAGGACCTAGGGAAAATTTTCCAGGGAGGGGAGGTGTATTGGACCTGGAAATTCCACGGGAGGGGGTGTGTCTGGGGCTTGGAAATTCCAAGGGGGAGGGGTAAGAAAGGTGACTTTCCAGGGGCATTTTATCCCAAAATATATTTTCCAGGGGTATTTTGCCAGAAAAAAAAGGAAATTCCAGAGGAGGGGGTCTTTTATGAGGCTGGAAAATCCAGGGGAGGGGGTCTGATTCACGAGTGGAAATTTCAGAGGAGAGGGTCTTTTTAAGGGAGGTCCTCAACCCCCGGTGCGGTTTAAAATGCAATCAGCCATTTCGATCTATCGAAATGATCACGTGACATTGAAAACAAAATAACTTCTATGTCATGTGATCAAACAACCGAAAGGAGGGAGAACGATCGATCGAAATAAGAAAGCGATCGATCGTTCGTGGCGAGTTTGGGATGAATTAGTTGTTTCGGTAGTATGTTTCGATCCGTTTCGTGCTTAAATGTACAGAACTTGCTATTTGATGGATATCGCGGGAAGACCTACTACCAGTCGCGATCATTCAGATATCAGTTTGTCTTTTCTTTCCCTGTAATTCTATCAGATCTTATCATGGTTATTTAAACCTATTGTTCAGCACATCGATGTCCTGCCCAAACACGGTTATTGAAACTCTAACATTTCTCTACAGCACATGACCGTATACTGTGTTATTATTCAGCACATGGATGTCCTGCCCAAATATGGTCATTGAAACTCTACATTTCTCTACTGCGCATGACCGTTTCCTGCGTTATTATTCAGCACATGGATGCACTGCCCAAATATGGTCAATATAACGCCAATAGCTGTCTTCTGTATATGAAAGATATCCTGCGATATCCATCGCCTGAGAGAAATATGATGTATTGAGCTCGTATTTTATACGCAAACGTAAATTCATTTCTGGGATTTTCTTGTGCTATCGATGTGCTGAATAATAAAACCATTATCCTGCTCGATTTTTGCAGAATATCGTCTGATTTAGCCAACTCGGGACTACGTCCCTCGTCGGCTAAGTATCAGACGATATTCTGCGCAATCTCGCAGGATAATGGTTAATGATCTGTCATCTGAGCGAGATTTGATGTGCTGAGCTCGTAAAAAATACGCAAAATAAAGTTTTAGTCAAGTCACACTAGGTCAATTTGTATAGCCAAAAACGTTTTCTGGTCTGGTCACTTTTCGCTACTAGTAGGCTATAACTTATAGCCTACTAGTAGCTCAACCAATCAAAACGCAGCATTGACAATAGACCACTAGTGTGATTTGACTAAAACACGATATTCTGCCCAATCTCGCAGGATAAAGGTTAAAAGTGTGTGTCATTACAGCCACAATTTCAATACACTGTTATGGTTTTCCTGTTCCGTAAAACGCCTCTGCTATTAGGCGAACAGATTGGGTAAAATGGATTGACATCCTTGCGGGACAGAAAAACAGAAAGAAGCACAGGGAATTTCTGTAGAAACCTATCTACGGGAAAAGCTGAATTTCCCAAGGCACACGCATGGGAAGTGTTCGGAATTCACATGGATAGCCATGGGAAATCTGAACACTTCCCATTCTTCTACCATGGGAAATTAAGCCCAATTTTCTCATGGATGGGATCCTGCAGAAATTCCCTGTGTAGATAGATGTGGGTCGCGAGTATAACGGTTTTGTCGCTGTAAAAAAGGGTGAATATCACTACCGACACGGAATGATGTTCGACCAATTATTTCATGTGATCATGTCAAATGTTCACGATATTATCTCGATTTTTCCCATGCTTCGTGATAAGCTAAATTTTGTAGCAACGACGACAGAGCGGAAATTACCAAAAATAAACTTCGCCATATTTCAAAATATAAGCTGAAGATTCTGTATACAAAGAGTTTCTGTGACCAAAAGCTTAATTCCAATTTTTAATGAAATTTGAAGAATATGACTTTTAGATATGGTCGAAAAAAGTTTACATAATTCCTGATCAAAGTACTAATTCTCCCATAAAATGGCACAGAAACCAAAGTTTAAAGCCTATTATCTCAAAGACGGATCGATTACAAAAAAGTCATTTTTGATATTTGTTGTCCATCAAATGAGGAGTCTGTATCAAGCATTGTGTTATTATAATTGGCAACTTTGACGAACATCGCTATCGTTAAAATCATCACCGTCATCGCAATCACCAACCATCGACATCGACGTTATCAAGGTCATCAATCTTAGCTCATCGCCATCATCATTGCCATCACCATCATGACCAAAGCTCACGGCAAAGAGTACTTATCCAGGAAATTTCCATAATAAGACTTGCCTTCCTCTCCATCGTCCTGAGACATTTTACCATGTGAAGCGCAGATGGACGTTGAGCTCTAGTAGAAATTGTCATCATCATCGTCTTCGTCCTCATCAGATATTCCAGGCACCAAGTTCCAGGGCGGGTTGTCCGAGTCCCCCTTGAGACATTTCAAGGACAAAATGTCATCATCCAGAAGGTCTTCATCTTCAAAATCATCCTCGTATCTAGGGAGATAAACACCAATTATGCTATTATCTCTCACATGTATAATAGAGCAGATTTCGTATGCCTGTGAAACGTGCCGCAGCCCATTGTCATTTCCATTAGCATAGCCTCCTTGACGGCGGCTCATCTATGGTTTATCGGAAGAAATGTTTTCGGGCCGGATTTGTGTGGCGCACCAAAAGCAAGTGGAGAGAGAGAGAGAGAGAGAGAGAGAGAGAGAGAAAAGGAGGAGTCTCTGCGGCTCCGCCTTCATCACTTTGTGAGCACCACAGGAATCCCGAAAACAAACGTTTCCGATACACCACAGTAGAGCCGGCAAGTAGGATACCTTGCTATTGTTTTTGTTTGCGTTGTTGTTTTTTACTGTACCATTTATAAACAACTAGCTAGACTCCTTCGCAGCCACTAACGGTCGGAGTCACGCAACGCTCCCCTTGCGTGACTCCGACCGTTAGGGGCTGCGAAGGAGTCTAACAACTTGCATGCTTACCCTTCACCCTGGTCGTTGGCAGCGCCCTCCTCTGCAACAAGGAGTTCGTATTCTTCTTGAGCAAATCGGTCCCAATCTGATGGCTGAGGACCATCTAAATCACCGCTCTCCTGTCAATGCCGAAACAGCACATACGTTAGAACATGCGAAAGTTATGCACGCTTCATCATTGGGGAATTCCAGAAAATATATGTATCCTCACCAGGTGCGGCATTTGGAAATTCCGAATGGGAGGGGAGGTTTTCAAGCTCGGAATTCTGCTTGCATGGGGGAGTATTCTAAGCTGGAAGCTAGTTTAACCTGTCCGGAATTCTATTCTACATGCATTTAGGGAGGGGGGGGGGGGGGGGTCCATTTTGGAAATTCTGGATGCAAAAAAAAAAAAAAAAAATGAAAACCCTCTCGCGAGGAGAATAAGAACAGATGTAAAATCAAGATTTCTCACCAAAAGAAAATGGAGAAAGGGAACAGACTTTCTCTTGTTGTCACCAATGGTCGATTCCAGTTATAAGTGCGCGCGCTCTCTTTCTTTAGAAATGCATATGGAATGTAACACAACTACCAGAATGCAACGCGCGCATACAAGGCAACGCGCGCATACTCGCTGACCACTAACAGGATTTCTTTCTCGGTGCTGTAAACATTGCAATGTCGGGATCGACTTCTCGGCCATGCTTGTAGATAGCCAACTTGTTTGCCTCTCTGCCAGTCGGGATTCTTAATAATTAGAGATCTGGTTTCAATTTGAGTGGAGTGTCTGTGAAATAGCTGCCTAGCTAAGTGCACTACCACTATAAACATCAATTTACATTTTTTACAAGGCACTTGAATCACGAAGTGTAACACAACTATCGACATGCAGCGTATGTTAACATTATAACATTATAGTTAGAATCGTCCATTTCTACTTCTTTTGCAGGGTTAGCTCGACACAGCATTTTAGAACTTTTTCAATTGTAAATTTAGAATTCTTTTACTCGCAGTGGGCGTGTGAAAACTGATGTTAGCTCTTTTCTTTACTCAATCTCAATTGGCAAATGGACGATTCCTGCTATAATGGGCAATTCCAGAAATAAAGGTACCCTCCCCACGGGCGGCACTAGTTTTTGACCCCCCCATGCATCCAGAATTTTCCAAAATGGTTTACCCCCCATGCATATAGAATTCCGGGCAGGTTAAAGAAATCCAGCTTCGAAAACCCCCCTTGCAATCAGAATTCCGAGCTCTTAAACCTCCCCATCCCATCGGAATTTCCAAATGCCGCCCGTGGGGGGTACCTTTATTTTCTGGAATTGCCCAATGAATGCGCGCGCTGCATGTCGGTAGTTACGTTACATTTTAAGAGCCAAGTGCCTTTGCATGCGCGCGTTGCATCCTGGTAGTTGTATTACAATCCAAATGCGTTTTTAAAGGCTTACTGTTCTTACCACCTTTTGTGGTTCACACACTAGAACGCAAGCGCAGACGCAAGCGCAGACGCAAGCGCAGACGCGAGCGCAAGAAAATCGAGACGTTGCTTTCCCTTGCGCTTGTGGGGTTTTCGTCTAGTGTGAATCAAGTGAACGCAGGCGCAAGCAACTAATCAATGTTGATTAATACGTTTTTCACACCCTACCCTTGCAGACGCGAACGGGTCTCTCTGCTCGAACTCGATGTACTTGTCAAGGTTGAAGAAAGTGTTGTAGAATATGTGTGCTAGCTTGCAGTTCTTTAGGTCACCCAACGTGATTTTTCCTGTAAGGAGAGGGGAATTGCATGTAGTGTTATTACAATATCACTTTCGGCAACATAACAATACAACTCAATAAAGGACCGTTCCATTTATCAGCACCGCTCTACGGAAGAGAACCGCCTGAAAACCGGCCCCCTCAGAAATTTCGCCTGGCACCCCTAAAAAAAAAAAACGGAAGACAACGGAGTCCTGACCCCCTCATAAATACCCATGGAAGAGTGCCCTTCTCTGACCCCCTCGGCATTAGTCAACCACCCCCTCGGAAAAAGTCTTCCTTGGTTCCTATGGTTAGGCTCCCTTGGTAATAGGGTTGTCCCCTCGGAAAATATCAAGTTTGCTGCCCCCTCGGAAAAAATATTCTGTATCAGTAAATATGCGTTTTGTAAACGAGTGAAGCTTGGAGACTCTGGTACCCAGGGTAGGAGGAGGTCGGATAAAAAATGGAATTGTCCAAATCCCCAAGAAGTACGTGTTTCCGTTTTCATTCGAAATCAAATTCATCTATTTCGTGCCGTATCCTGGAATTCTAAATTTACGAATTTAACATGTGTTTTAGTGCGCATCCTGCATGGTTCATTTAACAGATTAAAGACTTCATACAGCTCGAAAAGGATAAACTTAATGCAGTAATTTACAGTCATTTGTCAGCCACTCGAAAGTATGATATGCACAACCTTACCTTGATTCTTGGGTTTGACCATATCTAAAATCTGAAAAAGCACAAAACCACTTTAGAATAACAAGGGAGCGCGTTGTGTGGAGAAAAATGGAAAATAAAGGAGATATACGGTACTCGTGACGATACAAAGGTGGACGGTAAATAGGGCGGATGGCTCCCTGTTAACGGCGGTCTCTCATGGCACGGCGAAAGCGGATGGCGATAATGTGGAACAAAGTACGGATTGGAAGTAACAACAATGATAAGACCAAGAAGTAAGGTGGGGAAATGATAGGGAAATGAGATGTTAGCACTCCTCTGTCGCACATATCTATACAGTATCAAATGATCAACTGCGGTTTACATATACCGAGGTATTTTTATCCTCGATACGAGATACGTACAGCAATACATGCAGTTTACAATCTTGAGTTTGGGTTAGCTATCTGTGAGTAGTCACTGAGGATGCTCACTCCCGCAACCCAGTGGTTTTTTAGCGTCCCCATATACATATACGAGGTATTTTTTTATCCCCGATACGAGATACGTACAACAAGACATGCAGTTTACAATCTTGAGTTTGGGTTAGCTATCTGTGAGTAGTCACTGAGGATGCTCACTCCCGCAACCCAGTGGTTCTTTAGCGTCCCCCATATACATATACGAGGTATTTTTATCCCCGATACGAGATACGTACAACAATACATGCAGTTTACAATCTTGAGTTTGGGTTAGCTATCTGTGAGTAGTCACTGAGGATGCTCACTCCCGCAACCCAGTGGTTCTTTAGCGTCCCCCATATACAGGTAAGTGCAGTGCATTCAGAGATGGTGCCTCAGTTTATTGTCTTATCCGAAGGACGTGAAACACAGTAGAAATGACTGATCATTTCTGCCCATGATGAACCCGACAAGGTCCGAAACATGGCGTAAGCAGCAGAGAAAAAACCCTAGAACACCCCAATGTTAGCAGGGTTTGAAATTGCGACCAGCCTCTAGGCGACCATGCCATATGACTATTTCTGAATATAATTCATCGCGGAAAAATAGTCTTCCCACGATATGATAAAATGAGAAAAAGCCTTTCAAAATGTGGACACAAATAATACCACCACAGGCAACCCAAATGACAAAAATGTGACAGGGATAAAATCACCACAGGCCACCCAAATTGACAAAATTTACCTGGCGACTAAAATGTTTTTCAGGCGACCACAAACGATGCTAAGGCGACCAAATTTTCCGACTTACTCGCCTGAGGCGACTGCCTAAAAAAATTAATTTCAAGCCCTGGTTAGTCGAGGTGAAATAAAAACATACCTGACAAAGACAGTCCTCGAATGCCATGGTCTCAATCCCTAACGCATCCATCTTAGCTACTTGCTCTTCATAGAAGTATTCCAGTTCATACATGGATAATATACCATCGCCATCAGTGTCCATACAACGGAACCAGTACTCTATACTGAGGTGTGAAACACGAACAAAAAACGTCGTTAGTTATTTCGTACAGTGCGCGCGGGAGTGCCATTTCCTAGCTCGCCAGCAGCAATGGACGACGATTCCATCTAAAATAAATACGCTGAGTGGGTGGGCTGAGCCCCCACCTTTGAGAACTTATAAGGGTCATGTTTCTCAACCCAATGGTAGCTTATTAAAACAATACTAGGCATTGATTTTGGAAAAATTTCCACGAGGACCCCTTTGATGTTTCTTCAGTGACTTCACTCGAATTCCGGAATACGCCAATGGAATTGAATGCCTGCCCCCTTGACCAAAATTGATGTCTAGTGTATTTGCAAGCGAAACTATCTGCATGCATCGAAATCCATCTTCTCCATACCTCCGTGGATGCTTTTTATCCTCCTCAGATAATAAAAAACACACAAATTCTGGATATGTCATTTTTCCTTCAGAGTAAGTTTTACCCCTGGAACAGAGAGGAAAAAAAACTTACAGTAAGTGTTGTACAATAAATAATAGTTGTCGACACCAGTACCGCCATCAACAACATCCATCTTAAACATAAATGTTGGAGGTAGATTCCCCAAACTTGCAGCTAGTAAGCTAAATTACACTGGGCCCTAACAGCGCCGGAACCGAGATGCTAGTGCAAGGCTTGAAATTGCGCCCGATACAGGCTTTTCATCTTACGCCTAACTTTTTAGGCGTAAATAACAACTCTGTTTTCAGTTTCTACGGTGTTCTCCTGGTGGATTTACGTCTAGATTTTTGATGAATTACACCTATAATGTTGGTACAAGGCGTAAAATTACGACTACTTCTTAATTTTAAGCCCTGTTAGTGGCATAACGTTGGATGCGTAAACAGACGCCAATAGCGCACACTGGGAATAGCCTACGTAGCAAGCGTTCCAGTGTTTTCAGAGAAAAGAAACCCAGAGAACAGGGGAAGCGACGACAAGTTCAACAGGCAAGGTTTTGGCCGCGCGGCCCAAATCTCGGTCGAGTTTTCGGCCTGAAAACTCCACCCGGGAACGCTTGCTATGCAGGTTAACTGAAAATGACTCGGGTGAGCGCTAGTGGTATCTGCTTACATAGGCTAGGCATAACGCTGAGCCAGCCGTTTTTTCCCGAATCATACTGCAACCTGCACATCATCACCCATAATATCATAGTTGCCATCGTCAACATAGTCCTTCTTATAGTCACCATCGCACCCATATAGCGCATCTTAATAAAAAAAAGCTTGAGCTATTTCTAAACAACAAATTACCTTGTTACACAGCCAGAAAATAGTCTCTTAATCATTCGTGACGATATAGCTGAAAAAACAACAACAACAAGGAATGTTCATTATTACTGTGTGGATACGTACAGGTATTGGATGATATTGATGGACAGTAATTGAAGTAGCATTAATGTAGTGGACAATCATGATTTTGTATAGTTTTGAAATAATTACAAGTTGGACCTGGGCCCGACCCTAATGGAGGTTGGACGCGTGTTCTAAAGCTCCGGCCTTCTGCTCTTAAGTTACTAATTTATCGGTACTCTTTCAATGTCTATGTTCAAAAAACGTCCTCTGAGTAGTTCGAGCAGCCCAGAAATATGTCAGGATAAAAAGAGAGCAACGATGGAAAAACAGGAAGCTGACTCACTCCTAGAGAAATTTGCTCAACTAACCGACAAGATGGCCGAGGGTTTCGCAAGAGTACATACAGATATGGATAAGATAAGAAACGAGCTTGTTAAGGACGTCCGAGAACTTAAAAAGAATGTGAAAGAGGTTGAAAAATCATTAGAAAACGCCTGGACGGAAATTGAGGAGGTAAAGAAAAACACCAGTGGGCTCAAAGATTTAGAAGAACAAGTCAACGGCTTATCCGAGGAACTCGCAGAAGAGAGGATAAGGCTAGAAGCATACACGAGACGAGAAAACCTAAACTTCAAGAACATACCCGAAAGACAAGGGGAAGATTGTAAGAGAGTTATTATCGACATTCTTCGCAAGGAGTTTATGATGGAGGAGGCACAGTCAATAAAATTCCACGCCGTGCACCGGGTTGGTAAGCTAAAGTCAGGCTCCACGTCCGAAGGCACAAGGCCTAGACCCATTATCGCCCGGTTTGTGTCGAGGGAAGATCGCGATACGGTTTTTAGGCTAAAGAGCCGTATGAATTCATCTACGCGTTATGTGGGTTCCTACGTGACTCAAGACTACCCACGACTAGTTCAGAAGGAGCGGATTTGCCTCATCAAAGCAATGGAGAAAGTGAAAGCTGCGGGAGGTCAGGCTAAAGTTCTGGGTCGTTCAGTGATGATAAATGGCTCCTCGTATAACGTCAATACCCTCCCAGAAGAGTACCGGTAAGACGGAACCACTCATGACCGAATTATAGAGCTATTTTGGTCATTCAAGTAGACACTCTTACCAAAGTTCTCAGAGTGCGCTCAAGGCCCAAGTCAAGTTTTGTCAGAGCTTTTCCTCGGAAAGCTTTTATTGTAATTGTCAATGTTTATTTACAATGTTCTGTTTCTGTGTTCCCACTTTAATTCATTGCCACGTCAAAGCTTAAGATATTATCCTACGGCCCAAAAAAAAACATATTATTATTCTCTAAAACAATTTGCATAGTCAGTTGAATGCAAGCATTGATTTCAATGTCATTTCGCTTAATGCCAGGGGAATAAGAGATTCTAAAAAGCGCAAAAAGTTATTCAATTGGCTAAATAAGCATGGCGCAAAAAATGGAGTCGCTTTTGTACAAGAGACCCATGGTTCACTGGATAGTGAACGAAAATGGCGTAATGAATTCAGAGGCGAGATTTTTTATTCACATGGCTCAACAAATAGTCGAGGGGTTGCAATTCTCTTTGGAGAAGTATTAAAGTATAAAGTATTTTCGGTACACAACGACTCGCTGGGTCGCTTCATCGCCATAGATTGCTCGGTACAGGGTGAACGCTTTTTATTACTTAATTCCTATGCTCCGAACACAGAAAATGAACAGATTGGCACGATCAAAGAAATAATGAAACACCTAAGTGAGGCGAACTATCCCAATGATATTCCGATCATATGGGGGGGTGATCAAAATTTTTATTTCGATGACATTTTGGAAGCGAAAGGTGGGAATCCAAGTCTGAAATTGAAGACAATAGAACATATCGTCATTCCTAAATGGAGGAATGCTCACCATGAATAATTTAACGATATTTTTGATAATATTACTTCAAATTGACCTAAAAACATTCAAAATATTTTAACTATCAAGACTACTAGTCAGGATAAGGGTTAATACATCGTTTTAGTATATTTTTATAGTATATGCCTCGTTCTATTAAAGATTAATACTATTAAGGTACTTAATCAATAAAACGAGCTGTCCGAACCAGCGAATTCACTCATAGCGTAGTGGTTAGGGTTTGGGTATAGTAACTGGAAAGTTACAGGTTCGAACCCTGATGATTTTCATAATTCTTTTTTTCATTTCTGTAGGTGAGCGCTTGTTTAGAAAAAATTCTAAGTGCCAGTGAGCATTCCTCGATTTAGGCGTGTGTGAACATATGCTAGCGGCCATGGCTGACCTAGATTTGTGTGATATTTGGCGTTTGCGCAACCCAAATCTGAGAAGGTACACCTGGAGGGGATCCGGCCCTCGTGATTCTGACGGTAAAACCTCCAAAATTCACAGACGACTTGATTATTTTTTTATTTCCGACTGCTTGCAACATTTGGTACAACACGCTGACATTGTTGTCGCTCCATCTACGGACCACTCTGCTATCACTCTTTCTTTTAAGCGATTACAAAATAATAACCCACACGGCCCTGGGTTTTGGCGTTTTAACAACTCTTTAATAAGGATAAAGAATATGTAGATAAAATGCAAAGCCATATATCATCAGTAAAGTCAGAATTAGACGAGGCCAATATTTATAACCCACAACTGAGGTGGGAACTGATGAAATATGAGATCCGCAAATTTTCAATAGGGTACTCCAAAAATCGTGCAAAACAACTACGATCTAAATACAGCACATTCGAGAAAGATATTAAAGATATAGAGGAGACGGAAAAACTGGGAATCTAACGAGACTCTGCTGGCAAAACACGAGCAACTGACAAAGGATTTAGAAATTTACAGCAATTATGTGACGGAAGGTTTGATAATCCGCTCACGGGCGACCTGGACCCAATTTGGCGAAAAAAACAATAGGTATTTTTTGACACTAGAAAAAAGAAACAAGGCGAAGACACACATCCAAACAGTAATTGAGGAGTCAGCCGCGGACGTGGTAATAAGCGAACCAAAATCGGTTCTGAAGGCTATTCAACGATATTTCGCTAACCTCTATTCGCCAAAAAGTTTTAAAACAGAGAAACAATGTTTGGATTATATAGCCACCCTTAACACACCGAAACTCTCTGAGGACGAGAGAGAGCAATGTGAAGGATTATTATCACTAAAAGAGTGTTATGAAGGCCTCAGTCAGTTGGGAAATAATAAGACTCCGGGGAATGATGGGATTTCAAAGGAATTTTATTTGGCCTTTGGGCTAGTCTCGGGCAGGACCTAGTGTCATGTTTGAACGATTGCTATGAGAAAGGGGAACTGACGACTACGCAAAAGCAAGCTATTATAACACTTATTGAAAAACCTGATAAAGATGTCAGATTCCTTAAGAATTGGCGACCAATAAGCCTAATAAATGTAGATGCCAAAGTTTGTACCAAGGCTCTGAGCAACAGAATGACTAAGGTTTTGCCTTCAGTAATTAACGAGGATCAGGCAGCCTTTGTGCAGGGGCGTCAAATCGGAGACCAAATCCGAATGCTACAGGATATAATGCACCATGCACGAGTAAGCAAAACCAAGACGCTCCTGTTCGCGGCTGATTTTGAAAAAGCATTTGATACAATTGAACACAATTTCATCTTTGCAACTCTGGAAAAATTTGGTTTCGGCCATAGCTTCGTAAAATGGATTCGGGTGATCCTTAAAAATAGTATCAGTTGCGTAATAATAACGGGCACTCCAGCCCGCATTTTGAAATAGGGCGTGGCTCAAAACAGGGTGATCCGATTAGCCCGCAGCTGTTTATTTTAGTTATCGAAATTTTAGCAAATTTTATCCGCTCTGATCCAAAGATTAAGGGCTTTGATCTTGTAGGTAAAGAAAAGAAACTTATTGTTTTTGCGGACGATACAACTTTCCTCTTACGGGACTTGGACTCCTTAGACGAGACCCTCAAAGTTTTGGAAGGATTCCGCGTTTTTTCCTCACTACAAATAAACCAGACAAAATCGGAAATTGCCTGGTTATATGGAAACGAAGACGCAAAGGGTAGGAATTACGCCTTCAAATGGGTGGATTTAAATGTCAAGGGAATTAAAATTCTGGGAATTTATTTTTCTAAAAATGAAGACTACTCCCAAAAGAATAATCTTGATAAACCCTAGAAAACCTTAGATCGGTTTTAACTATCTGGGGTATGCGTAGCCTTACTCTATACGGAAAAATCCAGATAATCAAATCGTTAGCAATCTCAAAACTGGAATATGTTTATTCTAAGATGCCGGTGCCAGAAGGATATATAAAATGTGTTCAATCGGAATTAAATAAATTTATTTGGAACGGTAAAAAACCAAAAATAAAGCACGACACCCTTATAGGTGACTATGGCGATGGAGGCTTACGGGCGTTGGATTTTGAAAGCAGAGTCAAGGCACACTTGGGAATTTGGGCTAAAAGGTTATTAAATACAGAGCAAAAAGATTGGAAACGGATTCCCGACTTTTATTTGAGACCTATTGGAGGACTTAAGTGTATTGGGAGCAACTTTGATAAATCAGCTGTTACAGTTGAATTACCGACATTCTATATAAAGGTGTTAAACACTTGGGCGGATTTAAGCTCCTGTGATCCTACGGACGACCTAGACATGATCCTTGACCAGCCTCTTTGGAACAATAAATTCATAAAAGGCATAGATCCAATGAGTTATAAGGACTTTGCGCAAAATGGCTTTAACCGAGTCGTTGATCTCCTTGATAAAAGTGATTTTTTCACCTGGGAGCAAGTCATGAGTAGAGGGGTCGCCCCTGGTTTCTTTCTACATTGGAAGCGACTTTTACTTTCTCTTCCAACCTCATGGAAAACGTTAATACAAAGAGACTGGCGGTCGGATCAAATTGAAAGTCCAACCCCCGAGGGTGCATTGGCTCTGCAGTTGGGGGACAAAACAATTTTAATGCCTAAGTTATCTACAAAACATATTTATTGGTACTACATAGAAGAAAAATTTAGATCTCCCACCTCGCTATATAAACTAGAACAGAGAATTGGAAAAAAGGTTGAATGGGCTAAGGTTTTCACTCGACTTCAAACTTCTACACTAGACACGTATCTTCGGAGCTTCCAATACAAGCTTTTAAACAATATAGTTTATTTAAACAAGGATTTGCACAGATTCAAACTGAAAGAATCCCCCAGCTGCTCTTTTTGCTATATATATTCTGAAACGGTTGATCACCTTTTCTTTGAATGCATTGAATCCAAAAACTTTTACTTTCAAATACGTACATGGCTACAGGAAAAAGCTAGTTTTGAACTCCCGCCATTGCAGTTAGAAACAATAATGCTGGGGGTAGATAAGAACCACTGTCATGAGAAATTGATTAATTTTATTTTACTCCTATACAAATTACTTCTTTATAAAGCAAGAGAATTGTATGCCCCTCCAACGCTCCAAAAATTTATAGCCACTCTAAATTATTATCACTGCATCGAAAAAAAAGCAGCTGAGAACTCAAACAAAACCCCCTTGCATGTAGTGAAATGGGAAGGTTTGAAATGTATTTTTTCATAAGTCGGAATTTTCGTTTGGGCTGTAGTTAGGATAATGCAGGACAATGTGGGATATGTATGTAAGTAACGGTAACTTTATTTAATAATGTATTTAAAAGAAAATAAAAAGAAGGAAATCACACAAAAAAAAGTTGGACCTGAGTTCATGTGCACCCCACTAAAAAATTATGGAAACCCCACTGGGAACACTTGCTACGGTACAGTATAATTCAATCAATCTCTGAAGTCAAAAGTGTGGTAATTATATAAGTCATGAATAGTATCTTACCGTGGTTGTTATGCTTGGCAAGATCTTTCTCATCAATAAGTAAATCATGATCTGTGTCGAGTTCCCAGAACTTGCAGTATATCACATAAAAATGTTCATAAGAAAAATACTCTACAATCTGAAAAAAACAAGGAACATATTATTGACTCAATGCACTTTATGGACTGGACCAAAACAATATGGACCTATCTTGTTTTACTACTTGAGTGGGAAATTTAGAAATACTGCATTATCACAGACCTGAGGTGACTGTGATTGCCAATGCCTCAATATTTCTCAATCCAAAATTCAAGACTTCTTTGATTAGCATTATTGGCATACAATTAGAAGCCTTAACTTGGCTCAAGCAAAATGTTAGGACAGAATGCAACCTAAGCTAGCTCATAATCTACTATTAGAAAAAAATATCACCTACTTCATTAATATCTTCTTCTTCTTCAAGTGTTGCTAAAACCTGCAACCAGGAAAGAGTGTCAACAGTCATGTGATATGATGTCCATATGATGACACCATATATGAGGGTCCTTTGTTTACATTTTGAGCTCATTAGCATAAGCAATGTTCAGAATAAGACTGTTTGAGGGAGCTATAAAATGATGCGTTCTGAATATCAATAGAGTACTGTAAATAAAACATAATTGGAAAATTTCAAGCTGATATCTCGAATTCTAAGCGCGTGGTGCAACGTTCAATTTAGAGGAAACATGAGAGCAAATTAGCATTTTGCCCCAATGATTTTCACACAATTTTGAAAAGCTTCACCTAGCCTGAAAAATGACACAGAAGAAAGGAAACAGGTCAAGACTTTTTTAAGAATGAAAAATAAACTTGTTTTGAGCTTTTCATTGCATTTTCAAAGCTAAAAACAGCGTTTCAAATTTTCGAGAATGTAAACAATGACGTCAGCAAGGATCCTCCTATTGGTCCTTTTTAAACCTGCATTAATTTGGATAAATGAGGCAAATGTATGTATGTAGTCAGGTAGCCATGCACCAATAGCTTTACAAGTATTTTGAAGGGAGCCTGTCACGTAACTGTGCAACTGTTCTGTGCATCTCTCAAATCAAAGAACTATTGTCCCGTAACGATGGCCAGCGAAGGCTAAAAACCTCGAAAACAAATCTTATATAATCTCGCTACTTCCCAATCCATCCGACCATGCTTTTTAGCTTTACATATTCTTAAATAGTTATCTGATAGGATGGTCTTATTAGTTTTGCTGATGAATCAGAGTGATCGCTCCTGGAGCATGCGCGTACAGTGACAGACTCCCTTTAAACACCTCATTAGAATCTGGTCCTCAGTTACCAGTACCTGTCTACTGTTATTACAGTGGCCAGAGGACTTACAACACATAATTTGAAAATTCAAAAAGAATTTTAGTAGTAGATTTTGCACTTAGTCAGAGGGGCCCTTTCCCGTGCTTACCTCTAAAAAGTTACTATGTCTCAGTTCTGGTATAGTTATTTTTCCTGTCCAAGAACTGTTGACACAGTAAAATATTCTTGCTATAACCTGTAAGAGATAAGTAATCACCATGTTAGTGTATGACATGCCATAATCTTCTATAAGGGTAAAAGTTCAGGAAAATTAGTTTTACATAACATGCTGTACCGTGTGGACATATCTTGAGTGAAATTCTGGTGCATCTTGAAGAAATGTTAGACCCGGATGTGTCAGCACAATATCCTGTCAAATGGAATAAAGCAAGACTATTTATATGGGAGACTCAATTTGGAGAGTGTGAAAACTAAATATATCAAAAGAGAAAAACTAATGATAGACTTCTAATGATATTGTGAGATGACATCACATCCAAAAATAGTGGCCTCCCTACAATAACCCAAAAGCTACAGCAATATCTTCAAATTCAGGGGTCGGAATATTTTCAGTTTTGGCCCCACTTGCTTGGAGTATGCTAATTAACCTATTCATTTCCCAAATAATTTTTTTTGCTGGCATTTCATGGAGTACTACTGACACATGCACAAGATAGCTTTGCCCTTGACATGTGATGTCTTCTTCACTCACCTGAATAAGGGGGACAAAGTCCTCTGAATCCAGAAAATTCCTTCCAGGTTTTGATGACAGCAGTCTCACAAAACGTGATGCATCGTCATGACAACTAGCACTTATCCTGATAAAGTCAAACAAAGAGAAGTGTCAAACAACTTGGCACTGGTCAAACATAGTAAGTAATTTACTTGACCTACATAATTTGCACATAAATAAAAAGGGCAAGACAGGGTTAAATGTTAGTCAAGGGGCACACCACATGCACTACACTAACCTGAACCAGAGGAATGTTAAAGAACCACAGGGACGTTGGAAGTTGCCCATCCTCAGTGCAGGACTTACAACTTACTAACCCACCACACTGACCAGGGAAACTAATAAACTATCTAGCAAAGGAATAACTTTGTGGGGGAAGTCACAAAATCTACTACTGATTGTGGTTTAGAAGACCTCACTAAGCTCTGGAGCTTTTTTTTTAGCCCTTTTTGAAAGCCTATGGACTACTTACCTTTTCCACATAGCACTAAACATGGAGTAAGTGACATAGCCATTCTTGTTGCCACCAGCACTGGAGAATAGTGGCTCCCTCCAATACAGAGGTAGATTACAAGCCTGCAACAAATAAAGAAAATTATTTGTAAGAATAAGTGATTTTATGCTTTTCACCTGTTGTTTGATGAAATAAGAAAGATAAGTCTAAAAATTGTGTACTGTAATTTTGATGTTTGAATAATGCAAGAGATGTACGCTCACCTCCCCTGACGGGAGCGCATTTGTCATGATGGCGTTCATGCATGACGTATCAAGTTCGTATGCGTCAGTTGTTTGGTCACCACTTTGCTTTCGCCTCTTGAGGTGTCCAGAAGTTTTTACGGTAAGTCCACGTTTTTAACTGTATCAATGGGGTTTTTTCCTCGGTACGTTTTATTACAAGCCAACGGTCAGTAGGCAGTTCTAGTTCTTTAAATATTTGAACGAGTTTTCTTTTTGTTTGATTCATTTGGATGAATTCGTAACGCTAGCTAGCTTGCTCGGCGAGTGAAAAGTTTCAAGTGACAGTTGCAATGGCGTGAAAAACTATTCCAGTCGGACATTTAAGTTAGTGAATTTGTTCTCAAAGCTTTTATTAGCGATTACAATAGATCTTGAACTTTTGGGCGGGCCTTCATTCTTTGTTGAATCTTTTTAAGCACTTTTACGCTCGTTTTTAGTGCAGGAAAACTTTCAAATGACAGTTGAGATGACGTGACGGTTACGAGCAAAACATTTTTTGCGTGCCGTTTCTGTTGAAATTTTTGTTTCCTTTCGTTTTGTTTACCAGCGGAAAAAGAATGAAGACGGTTCTAATATTCGGGCACTCCTTTGTGAGGCGTTTGAAAGACGATTTACGTCGAGGTTTCAGCCCGAGGGCTTCAAACAATTTCGACTTGGCTTCAGTTGAAGTATTTTTACACGGAATCGGCGGAAGTACGGTAAAGAGACTCCGTAGTGAGTTATACAATGTGAGACAAGTACAGCCGGACATAGTTCTTTTGGAAATAGGAACAAATGAATTAAAGTTCACATCACCCGAGGTCGTTGGTTCCGAAATCGAGGAACTGGTGTGCGAGTTGCACAACGATTTGAAGGTGCAAGCAGTGGGAGTTTGCTTAGTTATTCCGAGAGAGAACGACATTGAATTCCGAAGAAAAGCTGATATTTTAAATAAATATCTGAAGGTGGTGATCGGTGTGCTGCCTTTCGCTTTTTGCATTTCACACAAGGGATTGTTCAACCCTTCGCAAACTGTCCTGCTCCGCGACGGTGTCCATTTAAACAAACGAGGCCAATACGCCCTTTATAGGAGCTACAGAGGGGCAATACTAAAGGCTGTTAAGTTGTTGTAAGAACAATTTTATTTAATGTCAATTTAATGGATTGTACTATAATATACCACCTGGTATAAAGTTAATCAAATCAATTTGTCTCTGCCATTGGCTTATGTGAATTAATTTGGCAGAATATTTTTATGATGACATTGTAGATTATCTATCTCAGGCTGTTGGGCCAAAAACCAACAATGCGAATTATTAAAATGCTGTAACCTGACATTATTGTTATGATGACGCTATTGTTGTTATAAATGGTTGGGTTGCCACCAATAGTATCCATATTATTGATGGGTGGGTTACCACCAATGTTGTTATTATTATTGATGGGTGGGTTACCACCAATGTTGTTATTATTATTGATGGGTGGGTGACCACCAATGTTGTTATTATTATTGATGGGTGGGTTACCACCAATGTTGTTATTCCACCACTGTTGTTATTATTATTGATGGTTGGGTTGCCACCATTAGTAAAGCAATTTATGTTTTGGTCTTTACCTGGCCAATTATTGTTGTTATTACAATTGCCTGCAAAGTGCAATTTGAATTTTATACTGCAGCTGTATATGGGACCTGTCATGTTGCGGCATCACTGTGTGATGACCAGACTTGTCCTGCTGCTTGCCTTTAATGGCTTTGTTGTGACAGTTGTGTCTGTGTGTTGTTTCCCTATCTCTCTATCTATTCCTACTAACACTTTTTATACTGTACTTTATTTAAGTAAATTGTTGCAGTTAAGTTATTTAAATGGTACAATGAGGCGCAGTACACGTAAACGCAAGCCATCGGCTATTCTTGAACCAGAAGTGGCTACAACAAAAAAGAGATCTGACAAAAGGAAGGCTAACCAAAAGGGGGGAAAAACCCATCCTGTGGTATTGGGCAGAGACGAACCCCAAACTGTCATTGCAGCAGTTGAAGACTCCCAAGCAGTTCCACAAGATCTGCAGTCCAACATGGTATCCATGCCAAGTTGCTCTATAGCCCTGTTAGCCAGCACCATAAAAGATGCAGTGGTAAGTGGCCTTGAGCAGCATTTCAGCCAGACGGAGCAGACGGTTGTCGTCGCAGATAATCCCAGTGTTTCGCCAGTGGCAGACGTTATTGTGGAGAATTCAATCAATGAAGCTGTTCATGCCATTACAGGTGAGGCGCTTCCATTAGGAGCCTCTAACTCTAAGCCTAAGGCAGTGTTTAACTCGATGGCCGTACCCATTGGTGCCAAGGTGTCCGATAAGATGAAATCTAAAATATGGGGCCATGAGTACATCGATTTTGGAATGCTACTCAACACAAATAACCCTGCAACGGCTCAGGGATATCATTTGGTTTTTGATTCTAAAACAAGCGAAGTTGGCCCAGCTGCCATTAGTCTAGAGCCAGTGACAAAGACCCGGAGAGTGCCAACAATAGAAGCTTGGACATCAGCTTTCCAGGTTTATGTGGGGATTTATGCCCAGAAATTTCCTGAGGCAACTCCTAGTTTAATGAAGTATGGGGAGGTAGTAAGGGATCTAGCTGCGCGGGGTGGTTCCTGGCGTTTCTATGATGAAAATTGCAGGTATTTGAAACAGTCACAAATGTCTTTACCATGGGGTGAGATTCACTGGGAGCTATGGATGAGGGCACAAACTGTGCAACCACGCCAATTCTCAAATAACAACAAACATGGTCAAAATGGTCAAAACGGTCAAAATCAAAACCAAGGGTTTGCAAACACAACCAACATTCCCAGAGGTTATTGTTACCGTTACCAAAAAGGCTTGCAATGCACAGTTCCTCAATGTTCCTATAAACACAATTGCTTTAAATGTGCTGCCCTCATCCTGGTCTCCAGTGTAATTTTCGTAAATTCGGAAACAATGCTAAGGCAGGTCACAATGCAGCAGCTGGGTCCCCCAAACCTTCCAACCCCGGTAAGAGTAAATAGATTGGCTCATTATTTGCAAGATTACCCAATTGTTGCTGCTAGGTTTTTGCTAGATGGATTTAAGTTTGGTTTTTCGATACATTTTGAAGGTACCAGATTTCCCTTTAAGGCTCCAAATTTAATATCGGCTAGGGATTACCCCAGCATTGTTGACAAGAAAATTAAGCAAGAGTTAGATTTAGGTCGCATTGCTGGCCCTTTTAGTAAGCCACCATTTGAGGATTTTGTTGTCTCTCCTCTGGGTGTTGTACCTAAAAAACAACCTGGGGAATTTAGGTTGATCCATCATCTCTCATACCCAAAAGGTTTTTCTATAAATGACGGTATAATGCAAGAAAATTCTATGGTAAATTATGCCACTATTGAGGATGCAATCAATGAGATTAAGCGACTCGGTAAAGGATGTGCACTGGCAAAAACAGATGTTAAAAGTGCCTTCAGAATCATACCAATTAGGCCAGTTGATTATCCTCTCCTTGGAATGAATTGGAATGATAAATATTTTTACGACAAATGCATGCCAATGGGCTGTTCAAGCTCGTGTAAGACTTTTGAGGCTCTAAGCACAGCTATTCAATTTGCAGCAGGTGCTAAGTTAGGTATTAGACACATGGTGCACTTCTTGGATGATTTTATGATTATAGCTCCAAATTTGAAATCCTGTCAATACCAATTGGAATCTTTTTTGCACATGTGCACAGACATAGGAATACCTATGGCTCCGGAAAAAACAGTCGGCCCAGCAACAACATTGTCATTTTTAGGCATTGAGCTAGACACATTAAATTTTGAGGCAAGGTTGCCTAGAGAGAAATTATTGACTTGCCAATCATTATTAGCTAATTTTCTTACACGGAAAAAAGTTACACTCAGGGAATTGCAATCCTTAGTGGGTTTATTAAATTTTACTTGCTCAGTTGTTTTGCCTGGTAGACCATTTCTTCGCAGGTTGATAGACCGTACAATCGGTATTAAGAAGGCAAATCACCGGATAAAGATAAACAATGAAGTTAAACGGGACCTGCAAACATGGTTGAATTTCTTGAAGCACTTTAATGGCCGTTCATTTTTTCTCAATGACAATTGGCTAACCTCTAATTCATTACAGCTCTACACAGATTCATCAGGATCTTTAGGTTTCGGCGCTGTATTTGGTAACAGGTGGTGCTATGGTGAATGGCCAGAAAAGTGGAAGTATCAGAATATTGCCATACTAGAGTTTTATCCTATTGTGCTAAGTTTACACCTTTGGGGTAATTTCATGGCAAATCATCATATTACATTTTACACAGACAATCAAGCATTGGTTCATATCATAAATAAGCAGACTTGCAAGGATAAGAGGCTAATGAGCTTTGTACGGAAGCTTGTTCTGGCTTGTTTACAATTTAACATCCAATTTAAGGCTTGTCACATTCCAGGAATCTATAATGAATTAGCAGATTCTTTATCTCGTTTACAGGTAGAGAAGTTCCGTCAGTTGGCCCCTCACATGCTTCCTTTGCCTACCCCGGTTCCATTGCACCTTCAGCCAGGGAAATTGGAATTATCGTAGAAAAACTGCTTAAGTCAAGCCTGCAGCGTTCCTCGCTTCCTACATACAAAAGGGCGTGGTCACTGTATCAGCAATTTGCACTTAATGCCATGCAAACATTTCACCCTAGAATGCCAATATCACCATCCTATTTAGCATTATTCATTGCTTACTTGTACTATCGCAATTACGCCTCATCTACAGTGAATACTTATGTGTCAGCCATCGGGTACTTGCACAAGCTAGCTGGGATACCAGATCCAAGATCATTTTTTATCATGGAAATGCTAAAGGGTTTTGGTAAGATCGACCCAAGATTTGACATGCGGCTTCCTATAACAGTTGGCATTTTAAAAAACTTATGTTCAGCTGCTGGCGCAGTCATTGTTTCACCTTACGAGGCAGCTATGTTTAAGGCTATGTGCATGCTTTCATTTTATGCATTTCTGCGGATCGGGGAAATCACAGCAAATAACAAAACTAATGCAGATAACATAATACAGCTGAATCAGTTGAAAGCACTCTCAAATAGTAAGGGACAACTCATTTCGTTGAAATTAATTTTCTTTCATTTTAAGCATAGCCAAAATAAGCAGTCTTTTTCAGTAAAAATCACCAAGCAGCGAGTAATTTGTCCAGTCGAGACTATCCTTGAATATTTGCATCTCAGAGGAACAACAGATGGCCCTCTTTTCCAAACTTTAAACGGGGACCCAGTTCCACGGGCATTTTTTGCATCTCAACTGAATAAGGTGCTCAGGTATTGCAGCTTAGATCCCTCTAGGTACAAAGGACATAGTTTCCGAATAGGTGCTGCTACATTTGCTGCGGAACAAGGTTTATCAGATGAACAAATAAGGTTACTAGGTCGCTGGAAATCTGATGCATTTAAAAAATACATTCGGATACCAACCCTTTAAAAAGGGGGTATTTGCATAGCAGTACAGTAGTTTACCTCCAATCTATACCAGAAGGCATGACAACTGTCAGGGAACAGTTGTTTTGTATTCTGCATAATTTTTGCCCTCTGTTCGGAGTTCAATAGTATTTTAAATCCATGAGAAGGGATTTGGCAACATACAGGGTATTTTGTCTAATCTCTTATCAATTACTTACATCATTCAACATAACTAATTTATAAGTTATTTATTATACAGTTTTGCCTGTTTCTGCCGATTTTTCTCTCAATTTTTGTTCACAGGTTCATGGATGTCTCAACAAGATGCAGGGCTACTTGTTGTCTCATGCTGGTAACCAAAATGGTCTAGAGTGATCAACTTTGTAATCTCATTGAGTAAGGATTGGATAATAATTATGGAGATCCCTATTAGTGGGGGAGGCCTGCTTTTGCCTTGTTTTCTTTTAATTTCTCTTGACAGGTTCAGGGATGTATCAACAAGATGCAGGGCTACTTGTTGTCTCATGCTGGGACCCAATTGTCTGGATTGCTGATTAAAACAAGGATTTACAAGTTAATAGATTATGGACATTTATAATAACCAAATGATTGGTTTGGGTATCAATTTTGCTATTCCTGCTGGGGTGGGGCGGCCCTTTGGGCTTGGCTGTTTTTAGTGCCTCCACCTTTGCGTGGTAGGAAATACATTGTCACGTTTTAACTATTTAAGAATGAAGTTGATATTAAAAACGGCTATATGCACAGATATAGCCATATTTATACCAAATTGGTGTCTGTCCTCTCTAGCCCCGCAAACAGAGCTCAGCAGCAATAGCAAAAACCTGTTTGGAACTTGTGCCATTCCAAGAAAAGGCATAAAGAAAATTATTTGTAAGAATAAGTGATTTTATGCTTTTCACCTGTTGTTTGATGAAATAAGAAAGATAAGTCTAAAAATTGTGTACTGTAATTTTGATGTTTGAATAATGCAAGAGATGTACGCTCACCTCCCCTGACGGGAGCGCATTTGTCATGATGGCGTTCATGCATGACGTATCAAGTTCGTATGCGTCAGTTGTTTGGTCACCACTTTGCTTTCGCCTCTTGAGGTGTCCAGAAGTTTTTACCCTCCGCCTCCCCTTTTTACTCCACCATGACAGATGTGTTTTTGTTACTTATTTGACAGGGTAACTTGTATGTAATGTTTGGGTTACCGTTTTTAGTGCCTCCACCTTTGCGTGGTAGGAAATACATTGTCACGTTTTAACTATTTAAGAATGAAGTTGATATTAAAAACGGCTATATGCACAGATATAGCCATATTTATACCAAATTGGTGTCTGTCCTCTCTAGCCCCGCAAACAGAGCTCAGCAGCAATAGCAAAAACCTGTTTGGAACTTGTGCCATTCCAAGAAAAGGCATAAATGAAACTCTTCTTAATAAAGCCCTGTTTTTTTCACATGGACTGTTTTGAAACGGCAATAATGCTTGTTGTATTATTTTCGCAAGTGCTGTTAGAATTGAGAATTGACATTGATGGGAAAGTGCTATCATATTATCATATTTAACATTAATACGAATTTATTTTATCCATGAATATGAAATTTTTGGGAATTATAATTATATTAATTCTCCCTCCAATACAGAGGTAGATTACAAGCCTGCAACAAATAAATGAAACTCTTCATAATAAAGCCCTGTTTTTTTCCACATGGACTGTTTTGAAACTGCAATAATGCTTGTTGTATTATTTTCGCAAGTGCTGTTAGAATTGGGAATTGACATTGATGGGAAAGTGCTATCATATTATCATATTTAACATTAATGCGAATTTATATTATCGGTCGTTCTGCAGGTACCGGAGCTGACCGGAGCACAGTTGACATAATTCAATAGAGACAAAGGACTCGAGACAAAGGACTCCAAGTAACACAAAGAACGAAGCTAACACAGAATACAATAGTCTCCATACAATAGTCTCCGGTACCTACAGAAAGACCCATTTTATCCATGAATATGAAATTTTTGGGAATTATAATTATATTAATTTCCCATTCCAAAAAAAAAATATTTGTAACTTGTCCCTATGACACCCCCTCACCTGCATGGGAAGGTCTGAAATAAAATATACCCCTAGGGCATATCAAAGCATTTTAGAGTAAGTGGCTATTTTGCATGATAGACATGAGTTCTAGGACAAAATGCTATCCCTTAACCTTACTTCCTCTAAGCGAGATCAATATCTCAGGTGCAATAGACTTTAATGAGTTTTCTGGCCTGAAGGGAAATTTGGTGACACATACTAATTTTGTTGTAAACTTGTTTTAACACACCAGGAGACAACTAAAAGACAACTCCCTGGAGACACAAAGGCTGTAAAAATAAATGAAGAATAAGCTGTAATCTTATTTATGACTGAAATTAAAGTTTCTGTCAAATAAACCTGAGGATAGGGAACCTGAGGATAGGAAATAGCTGATTCTGCTAAAAGCAGGTTTTGTCACTCAATTACTTCCAGGGTTGCCAGCTATTTAGAGTTCACAGTGGTCCTGATCTATTACTGAACATTACTCTGGCTCCAAGTGGAATATTCTCATGAATGAATAAAATGTCACCTGTAGCTAAAGAGCAGTATCTTAAATAAATAGTAAAATGCACTACTTCTGAAAGAAAAATGGAGGTAATTGTACAAAAAGATATTCAAAAATCACAGCTGATGGCTGTTCTATAGATAGTAATGTAAATGACCACCAACAAAGTTTAGCTATAATGCAGCAACCTACTGTTCAATTACATTCTTTGCATAATTCCAGTACTTTTAAGCATAATCTCTCAGCATGATGTTTCTTGGATATCATAATTTAACAAATAAGCTATAGGAAAAAACAACGTGTAAGAACAGAGTGCATATTGTACATACATGTATGTATACATGTAGCCTCGATTGCATGCAAATTTACTGCAAGTTGCTGCAACTGCAAATTTACACATTATTATTACCTCAGTTTTTATTGAGGACTCTAAAACAGCAGTAGTAACCACAATCAAATTAAGATAATTTAAAGAAAAATAATGTTTGGTCAATGAGGCTCCTGAAATACCTTAAGACAAACATACCGGTATACTAATATACCAGACAATTGCCTTCACAGAGTTCTGCATAAACTAGCTGACTATCCTGTGATATGTTTAAAATGTCTGATGTGTAATATAGTATTATTCAAAACATTACTTATAATCTTGCTAAAAGATTTCTTATCTTCAGGTGTGGCAAACGAGAACATAACAAAATCAGTCACGTTTTAACAAGTCAGATAATATATTCAGTGTTTATTGTAGTTTGTAAACAGTTAGATAAACAACACAATGGGGCTTTGAGTTGTTGAATATTCTATTGTTGAGTTGGATTGAAAAAGCATGGTGGATTAGACTTACAAAAGAAATGGCTCACGTACACCAATAAATTGTCATGAACAATTTTATAAAATTTCAGTATTACCAGTATTGCATCAGAAATCAATTCACTTGCCTTTACAGAATACCAAACTCATTCATCCATCCCCTAGTTATCAAATCCATCAGCTGGGGCTGGACAAAGGCAATTTACAAAGTCAACACCAATTTAGTTATCTATGATAATAGGATAACAGTTCAAATAATCCCAATTATGAATTCTCCAGAAAGATCCATAAAATTCTTAGACTTGTAGAAATATCCTGAGATTTGAAACATCTTCATATGTTTTCAAAGATTTCTGCTTGAAATTTGCGACCTGAAGTGATTAGAGATGCCTTATCTGATAATCTTAATTGGGCCTTTTCTTTTTGAACCCAGGAGAGGAAAGCCTTTGAATAATAATAATAAATATGTCTGCAGATTTATATTCATTGGGTTTCCTTCTGTGTTGAGTGATAGAAGGGTATCATATGACAATACTTGTTTCGAGTGTATGCACTTGTAAAATAACAGAGGGCAGTCATGTACCCGTAAAGATGAGTGTGTTAGCTCAGTCATTCACGTATTTAGGCCACATTTAGATTTCACCAATTTACGGAAAACAACCTTGGCTTTAAAATGATTTTCGTCTGTAACCCAATCTAATATTCCTACTTGTGTTACCCCCCGATTATATTACACATGTCCTAAACACAGCAAGAAAAACCTCCAAAATACTAAATTTATAATGAACCAGAATATAACTACGCGATTACGAAAAATACGTATGCTGAAACAGTTGGACTTTTTCCAATCCTGTGACCTGTACACATTTTGATGTTTTGCGCAAATTTTGCGTGAGAAGTTTGAAAACCGAAACCTGTTACTACACGGCGCAGCAGTGTCTACGTCTAGTGTTTTTGAATTTGAAGATGTTCCGACTTCGGTGGAAACCATTTTGTGGTAAACTCGGAAACCATTATAAAACAAGGGGACTGTATCTTTTCGAATTTCTGTAAATACACAAAAGGAACTGTTCAAACAAGCTTTCAGTTTCGAGAGCTTGATAAATAAACCTGCGCTGCAAGGTGGTCAAAATGCCTTCTCGAATTGCAAAAATCCTGTGAGAAAAATATCACGCTAACGGACACGGTGGCTTAGAAATTTTCCAGGCGCGCGCTTTCAAAGAATTTCCCAGCTACGAAGAAGAAACTCACTGCTTTTTGAAACCCACCTTTGTAACTGCAGAGAATTGTTCCTTCGTTGCCTTTCCTCCGTCAAAGACGTTAAAAATATCCGCAACACGCTTCAGAGTCTGCTCAAGTTCGCTATCGTTGGCTGGAGGCCGGCCGTTCGGAAAATAAAACCTCGGAAGAAAAGCCGCACAACCCTCTGTAATAACATTCGACGTAGAGTTTCCTTCTTTCTGGGTTTCCTTCATGAGATTTCGACCCGAATCATGGCGCTCAAGCCTTGGTGATCTCGGTGGAGTCTTTGTCCCTGATTTCTTCAAGTTTCTCACTTCCCTAGGGCTCCGGGGTGACCGGGAGGGGGTAGGGGACGAACTAGGAGGGGCTGGTGGGGAGACAGAGCGACCAACTCCCCCAATCACGCCGCTACTTGAACCACAACTCTGATGTTTAGGCGAAATCGGCCGCCCTTCGATAACCCTGTCTAAGTCTTCTTTCAAAAGCTTCTGAGTCTCTGGCATGGAGAGCCATCTGAGAAACAGTTCGTCGACTTTCGACTTGAGTACAGGAGTCACAGCCATTCGAACCATGAATGAAACTTTGAGGGTTTCGTTCCTTAGTTCCTGGAGGTCACGCCAAACCCACGCTTCCTCCTCACAATTTCACACCCTCAAACTTGTACATGTTTTTGTGGGCGAATAATAGACTGAAGTCTTTGAACTTCACGTCAAAACCGGTAATAAACAATTCCGTTGTGGTGAAAGAATGAGCTTCATTCAGGATTTCCAAAGCGCCGACTTCTCGAAGACTCGCGATCACTCATGTGTTTGACAGTTGACTATTGACGAGTTTCGAGAGTTGTTTAACACGTTTTGAACGTATAAATTAGGAAAATTCCACAATGATTTTGCTTCTTGAACTTCTTAGAAGCCTTCAGTTTAGTTTCCACGGCGTTTGGGGACTGTAAACAGGTAAATAATCGCTCTTTTCTTGAGTCAAACTTGTAGACACTTCAGGTTCTTCACATAAACAACATCTCGAATGGCGCGCGGAAAAACAACACCAGTGAGCCCGCGAGTCGGTCAGTCAGCAGAGCAACTAGTCCCAGTCCTTTTCGATCTCATTCAGACATTCTTTTTTTTTTTTCATTTCCTTTTCTTTTTTCGTATTTTCTTTCACAAGCTGTTGAACATAAATGTGTTTTGCAAAAAAGGTTGCACCGTCACAACTGTCTATTGTAGCCCGCGATGCGTCATGGACTTTTTTTTTCATGGACACTGGTTTTCAGGAAAAAGCCATACTCTTAAGGCCCGTTCACACGGCGCGATTTCAGCGGCGATCTGAGGTGCGATTTCTGTGGCGATCTCATGGGAATGTCATATCGCGCGGTGTGAACGGCCGGCGATCTTATGGCGATTTCACTTGCGATGTCGCCGCGACGTCGCAGGCGTTTTGAACATGTTCGAATTCCACTGCGATGCGGGTGCGATTTCTTGAGACCGCCAACAAACTGACAAATATCGCAGAGCCAAATCGCCGGCCGTTCACACCGCGCGATATGACGTCGGGCGATCGCCGCAAAAATCGCACCTCAAATCGCAGCTAACATCGCGCCGTGTGAACGGGCCTTTAGATATTCAAAGCTTCAGCTGCGGGTTGTTTAAAGGTGGATTAAATTTAAAACTGTCTATGATTTAAACCACCAGGTTTAGTTCTGAACAAAACCATCCAGTAACCATGGTAATTAATCCTGTGCTAAACCACTTTCGAGCAACTGGACCTGCAGGAGGCTAGATTCCGCTATAAAGAAAATAGCACGAAAAAAACGATATCGCCTTTTTGAGTGCTATTTTCGTCGGAATCTACCGACTGAACGCTTTGAATAGAGTTGAATCCTATGATATCTCGTCCTCAATTTACACATAAAAGAGATATCATAGGATTCTATAATTTATTTATCGCTCGCAAGAAATTTTGAACGGGGTTAACAAGAGAATTTCGTTCTTAGCTGTTTCCCTCGAGAGCAGTCATTAAGTGTATAATGTCAACCTGGAAAAGATAAAAAAAAATAACAAGTTGACACTATGGTGCCATGATACAGTAAGGGATTGAGGGGGCTCGACCGCCGTCCGGGTTCTAAAATATAATTCTGCGATTCTCTACAAAAAAACATGTCCCAAAACATGGGACACAAAAAACAGAAGAGATTGTCTCGGAGGCACGGGAAAGCATGGCCCCAGCTAGCGGCAACCCCGGCGAAGGAAACATTTTAGTTTCGACTAAAGTAAAGGATGGCCAAGGCTTGCCTTTTTTTTCTCGTCATTTTTACCAATCAACTTCAGTAAGAGGATCTCCGTAGACCCCGAAAGCTCGCAACATTGAACAATTGTTCATCGAATTGCTCATTGAACGGGAACGCTGAAGCATCACTGTACATCCGACTGAACAAGTTTTAACTTGTTTGACACGACCCTTGAGATTGGGTCTGGATCGAAGGAGCAAGCCATCCCCTCTCCTTTCTCTCTCCCGAGGGGGAACAGTAAAAACGCAACATCATGCATTTCAGTTATGTTAAAATTTAATCAACACAAATTACTTTGCACTTCAGACCGGATACTACCTACTCTACTAACATCTTCGCTTTACTAGACACATACTTAGTAACCTAGTGTACCATGATTATTCCACATGTACATTCCACCAATTCCTTTAAGGAAATTCATATATAAATACAAGATTTGGGAGCCCTGTGGTATTTGCGTAGACGTGGGTTGGGCCTGAGAGTGTTTTTTTATTGCACAGGGATCCCAAATCTTATGTCATTTTGGCTGAAAAGTTTGATGATCTCGATTGTGGTTTTGTTTCAGTATGGTTCTGGATATGAGTACTTCATTCCATGCTTGTTACAGTACTTTACTGATATGTAATTACTTTAGGCATTTATTATAGTATATCTTTTGATGAAAATACTGCACAATGCCACCAGCCCACAGCATGGTTATACAATCTCACCAGCCACCAGCTTGGCAATTCGATGGCAACAGCCACCAGCTTGACAATACTAGCTTCATAGTCTCCTTAACAAAGTGGAGTTCAATGCTCTAATCCCCAAAAGGAATGAATATTCTTCCTTGTCTAGCTGCCTGTTTGGATGGGTGGGACGTGACCTTTGTAAAATGGGTTCAAAATGATCTTATTTTAGAATATTTTGGATAGAGTAGGAATAATTCTTATACAATTTCATATTTATCTACTGTAAAAGCTACTTCCTGCGAGAATTTAACAGGGTTTCCAGCCTCAGCGTGGACAACATTTGCAATCTGAAAATGAGGAAATAATGTGGTGGTTAATTTTTGGCATTCAGTTAATGAGTGGGACTAGTCCCATGAAATGCTTCAGGACAAGTTATTCTAGTGCATAGCGCTATTCACTTTTATCAACATTGCCATTCTAGTTATTAATTGCCATTCATTGCCATTAAATAGTGCCCTCTGTTCTGTGAACCAACCGATCTCTGGTTGGTACGTACTTTAATAGCAATGGATGACATCAGCATGACTAGCACTATACTTTAGTTTTCACATCAAAATTTCAGTCGTAGGGATTTAAGTCCCACTTGTCCCACAAATTAAACTGCTTTTGCTCATCTGTGTAATAATGAATTTCTAAGATGTGGTGGCTGTTAAAGGGCTCCAGTCAGCCACTTCTTTGTTATTGTTTTCATCTGATATTACAACACAAATTGTGGGTAAAAATATCAAACTAATAATCTACAAACAAAGTTTTATACTTGATTTACTGAATTTGAACGGAAATAACACACTACATTTCCTAAATCAGATGATGGAAATGGATGCTTTCTCTGACTTGGTATGTTGTTACGCTGTCCAAATGGTAGCTGACTGAGGCTCTTTAAAGAGCCTGTGTCAGCCGCCATTTTGACAGCATAGCAACATACCAAGTCGGAGAAAGCATCCATTTCCATCGGCTGATTTAGAGAATATAGAGCAATGTTCTCGATTGAATTTGGTAATCAAATCTGAAATTTTGTTTTTTGATGTTTGTTAAGAGATTTCTATGTGTAATTTGCCTAATATCGAACGAAAACAATAAGAAAGGAGTGGCTGACACAGGCTCTTTAAGTGTATAAGTCTGGCAGAACTATTTCTGTTATCGAATGTACAGAGATGTATCCAAGGCATGAAACAGCCATAACTATTGGTAATACATGGCTGGGATTAACTTGGATCTGTCTCTTTCCTCACAATGATTGGTGCACCATAACTGCCAATGCTAGGGCACCTGCCCAGTGAGGAAGATCAGTGATTGGGGTTAAGACAAAGTCCATATGTCAGTCTAATCATGAGCCTTTAATGCAAATTTGTGATTTTCCAGAAAAAAATCCACACTACACCCCAATGGAAGGGATTTGGGAATTCTAGAGGGCTGATGGTTAGCCTGCGTAGCTGGCGGTTTAGTGGGGTTTTAGCAGGTTTTTATCCACAAAATCTTCATAGAAATCTTCGGTAGTTTGCTTGTTGTTCGATGAAATGGCCATTTCATCGAACAACAAGCAAACTACCGAAGATTTCTACTTAGATTTCGCGGATAAAAACCTGCTAAAACCCCACTAAACCGCCAGCTACGCAGGCTAGGTGATGGTGGGGTCAAATGCCTTTTATTTCCCATACAATAACTGTATTTTTCACTGGAAATTCCTTAGGGTTTGGGGGTATTCTCATCCTCAGAGGCTTCTTGCTCCTCTGACCCTGCGGTGGAGGCTCTGGCGACAGCCACTAGCACATGCATATCAGAAAATGAACTTCTATGCCTTACAATTAGTTGTAGAGCATAGAGGTCAATGCATAGGTCCTTAAATGGCTGCCACCATAGTCTACCCTGTGAGGTGAGGAGCCAGGGAGCTCTGAGTACGAGAATGGGTGGGGGTCATTATCCCTTTCCTGGCGTGGGGGCTTGCGGATTTTTTCTGGAATCACACAAATGAGGAAACTTTATTGTCCAAGTCCATTTCATTCACAGGGAATTTCTGCAGAAACCCATCCTTGGGAAAAGCTGAATTTCCCATGGTAGAAGAATGGGACTTTCAGATTTCCCATGGCTATCCATATGAACTCCGAACATTTCCCATTCATGTGCCTTGGGAAATTCAGCTTTTCCCATGGATAGGTTTCAGTAGAAATTCCCTGTGATTAGGAATGGCTCATGATTAGACCAGCCTATGGATACACAAGTCAATGGGACAGTGTTTACCTTTATGTCACAGTATGTTTTAGAAGAGAAGAAAGAGACAGTTACAGGGAAAAAGTCACCAGGATGACCAGCAATGCTGAACTCCATGCTCCCACTCTTGTTATTACTGTCAATGACTGGCACCTGCCAATCAAGGGTCGACTGTTTGTGGTTGTAGTGATATTCACCGTCTATCTCTCCCACTACTGGACCACCAACTCCATGCCTGTAAATGAGAAAAGAGGGTTATTGTAATGTTACATTTTACTCATTGGCCAAGAGCTGTTTTCTTATGTTATAAATGCATAAGATATACAATATTTTATAGGTGTGTTGTCTGTTATCTTTATGTAGGTAGGCTGGGAGATTTGCAAGAGTCCATTAGGGGGGTTTGGGGGTACCGTATGTCTCCTAGATTGTGGGTGCTGAGATATGTTTTTCCAGCATTCTGAGAGCAAGTTCATTGGAGATTTTGTCAAGGAAATAAGTTCGCTAAAATCATTTGCTGTCCATCCTGAAATAGCTTGTGGTTGGTGGCGAAGTAAACAGGGATACACCACCAGTAGCCGCCTTATATTGACATCCCTGAATAGTATTTCATAAAAGCAATAAAAACTCATTTGTTTCTGGTTGATAATATGATGAACTCACTTGGGATGTTGGGAGAAAGCTAGAAACTCTAGCTTTAGGTTTTACCTATAGGCTCAAACGTTCCTCGTGTTCTCCTAGCATCCCATGTGTGTTTAGCACAATATAAAAGCTCTGTGTTCTGTTGCTTAAATAAACAGTACGTCACGTATATCTTTTTATGGTTGAATTACAAAAGTCAAAATGTGTTCATGCTCATCGCTGGACTGCTCTTGAGAAAGCTGAATACTTACGGCACAGGGATTGTGATTTCTACATCATTAAGTTCGAGGTTAGTTTGTAGGAGCTCATATTCTATATTCACTTCACACTGACCATCATTTTCTGAAGGCCAACAGTTTACTACAAGAAAAATAATATAGAGAACATACTGTATTAGCAACAACATTAAATCATTATTACAATCTCCAAAAGATGTGTTTTTTCTAGAGAGAAAACTTTAGCTTTCCTGAAGTTCTGGAGCTGGTTTTTTCAGGGGCACATTTTTCGAAACACCCAAGATATCTTCCTTTTTTTCTGCATTGCTGCTTTAAATGGTTACTAGCAGTTGGAGAAAGAAGTGGGAAAAGGTTCATTTGCATTGCATTGCAAACTTTTGTGGGGCTGTTTTCAATATCCAGTGAAAAGAAACCATTTTTAAATAACACTGAAGACATTGTGGACTGAAATTGGACTGAAATTGACAACAATGCTTTCCTGTGCTTGCACTATTTTGCTTCAATTTTGAAAATTATTTTTACAGGCCCCAATGGGAATTTAGTGTTACCATACTACAGTTAATGGGTAATGTCTATAGTTTTTAGAAAATGCAAACAGAATTTGAATATCCCTAATATTACCCTGGTACAAGATTTTTGTCCACAAAAGCCTGAAATTACTTGATCTCCAAATGGGTTTCATCTCAAGGAGTCAATCAATGAACTTATCTATTGCACTCACTTGATAAAGGCATTAAACTCTCATCGGAGGTCTGCAATCTCCATCTTAGCAGACCTATATCATTGTTTAGAGGGAAGGACTTCCCAGCTTGTTTGAGAGCTAAAGTGTTCTCTTGGGCAAATGCCTTTTTATCAACGTTAGGATGGGTCTGCATTGAAAAACCACAAAAGTTAGATACCAGTAGGGGACCATCAGAAAAAGTGAATGCCGAATTATGCATCACATTACATGCACATTTTCCAAGCATCACTTTCGGTTTAGGATTTTTCTGTTCCACCAATCCAATCCAAAGGGCATAGCCAGGATTTGAGAAACAGGGGGTCCACAACTGTACAAATGAATGGTGGTGACCTTACCAATTTGTTTCTTAATGTTTACTGTATTTTTCTTCTAAAAAGGGGGGTCACAGGCTCACATGTTCACTAGGAATAATTTCCAGCTCAGCCAAGTGAATTTCTGTGAATTTCTTGGATCACAACTTAGACAACCAAGGTTCCCACATTTTGAAGCTGTTAAAACCCCAGGACTTTCAAGGACCTTTTCAAGGACTTTTGAAAAAATTAAGGACCTTGCATACCGAAAAAAAAGCATATACTGCATCGGTGCACATCATGACATTTTGGTTTCATTGACGACATTCAACAAACAAATTTAATTTAGGCATTTCTGTGTGGTTTCAAAAGTTTTACTTATAAACATTTAAGGTCTAGTTCATTCAGACGGTCTAAATTCTAGTTTTCCTTTGTCTAGTTTGTTAGCACTATTGTTTTGTTTATTAATCACTTACAAGTATTACTTACAAGTATTATTACAAAATTTCCCAGAACTTATTTGTAGAAAAAATTTCTAGGACTTTTAAGGACCTCTGGCATATTTTTTGGAAAATTCCAGGACTTTCAAGGCCTGGAAAAAGACATTTCAAATTCCAGGACTTTCCAGGTTTTCAAGGAAACAGCCCAACTGCTGCAACAGGGCACCACATTGCGAATATAATTTTTCATTAAGGCGGCAACAGCACCTCTCGAAAAAAGTTAAAATCGGCCCTGTAAAACTGGCAGTAAGCATTTCATACCTGCATCTGGAATCCTCTGTCATCATTGTTCTCTATAGATAATTTTAGCTGTGCAAATTGGTTGTCTGTTATCCTGAGAACCAAAATGCCTCTGATCTCCATGTTCTCTAACCCACCATCTCTCCCTGCTGTTAGTATGATCTTCTCCTCTGTCTTTAGGTGGACACTGAACACAAGAAAGTGGAAATTTGTCCATTTATAAAGGGAAGAACAAGAGTTACATACAGCAAAGGGCCCAAAGACGGACGGGCCATCTAATTCCACAATCCATGCACCCTGCCAGCATTAGTTTCCTCCTCTCTTTAAGTGGCAGTGAGCAAGGGAGAGAAAACACTACAACAATAGTTGAGCACTGTGCACAAACCTGGATGAAAAAATTAAAGGACAACCTGCAAAAATTGCTTAACAAGAATGCATGCACACACATATGCACTGCTGTGTGCATGCATTCATTGGTAAAGCAGGACTTACAGGTTTCCATTTAAATTATTCATCCAAGTCTATGCACTGCACTCGGTGGTTGTTTGCAGTGGTTAGTCTCCCTGACTTGCTGCTTGGGAGGAGAAACTGCTGCTCCCAGGGTACAATTCATGACAACCCTTCATGATTTACTACTAATTCCCAATTAAAACACAATTGACCTTACCTTGACTGATTGACAACTGGGGCAGCAGCAGGTTTCTTTGAAATTGTCTTTTGTTTATCACTGATAACCTCTGTTCCCTCTGATCGTAGTTTGTCCACAAAGGAATCTACATCTTTTGATTTACTTCCTAACTTCATGGCTTTCCCACTACCTGTTGGCCTGAAGAAATAAGAAGTTTTTATAGATTATTCACATGTGAAGGTACAAATGTTGACAATAAGCCAAAAATTGGCCATAACGTTTGAACCTACATACTGTATGTCTCCACTGATTTTGAAAGACTCTATGACAACAATATAATATAGACTTGATGATACAGGCTGTTGTAGTTCATTGCCATTCTCAGTACTGTAAAAGACTGGGCAATTCTGTTTTGGACTACCTTAATTTCCCTCATACTTTTACAGATCAAGCAATTGGATTGCCGAGACCTGCCTTATTCCTGAGGTTGGTGGGCTTTGAACAATGTAGGCATTGTCCAGAAATCAGTTTTGGATTGAGATGTAAGAGGTGCACCCTGAAAAGAAGATGCAGATAGAACAAACCAGCGAGAAACCAATTTGGTTTTCTTTTGAAAGCTTCTGTTATGTTTTAGAGTTCAGGACTTCAGAGTCACATAAAAGACATGACCTACAAACCTGGTAGGATACGAAGGTTTTGTAGGCGGAGTAGGATCCAACACAGGAACAGTATCAAGTCCCCCTGATGTGATCTCTGTTCTTGATGATCCACTACCAAATCCTCCAAAGCCTGGCATGGTCATCTTTCCACCACGCCCCTTGGCGGCAGCAGCTCTTGCAGCTTGAAGCTCTTTGGCTTTCTTCTTCATCTCTTCTTTGGCTTCTCGTTCTTGTGTCTATTGAAAAAGTACAATTTTAGAGTATTTTTCAAAAAAAAAAAACATTACTGTTCAAATTAACAAACCAAAACAGAATTCTGAAGAAAGAAAATACTATGTTTGGGCTTGCTTTTTACTTTTGTATGCTGATTTTGCCTCACAGTGCACATTAGCAAAACTGAACTGTACCTAGAGCCCATGTGAGAAATGGTGATGTCTTTGGATTGAAAAGTTAAAACCTAATAGACCTTTTCTACTTGAGTGGGGACCCTATGGTTTGTTTAACTATCCACATCAATATTATTTAATTTTCTCGTGCATTACAAGAAAACAAAAGACATTGTTTTGCATGAGTGCCAGTTGGGAAAACAGACCTAACAAAACCACAGGAAAAGGTTGTACAAGACAAAAACTACTTTGTTTTGACGACTCTAGGTATTTTGAAGTGATGGAAAACTTTCCCTTCTTCAAGCACATCAATTTTCAAATTCGCTTCGAACATTTGGCCAAACAATAAAAATCAATCTGATCGGCTGATTGGAGATAATGGAATCAGCTGGAATAGTTGACCATGTAGTATTCCCTACCTGTCTGACTGCCTGGAAAACCTTTTCTTCATGGCTGTCCATTTCTGTAAATGTTCTGATCTGTGCTAAGTTCACATTTTCTCTGTAGCCAAGGGCAACTATCTCATCAAATGCAAATATCAGTTGGAATGCATTGTCTCCAATTTCAGACTCTTCCATACTGCGACAGTACTCTGGAATCTGTGAGAGAAAAATAATGATAGTCTAAAGATAGTTCACAGTAAAAAAGGGCTATTTAAACCTTAATGCTAATTTAAACATTAACCCAGGATTTTCACTCTACACTCTAGTATGCGACTGTTCCAAAGAAAAAACTATACTCACCACCCTAGAAAACAATCTAAGAGTTTCAAGGTCCTCTAGAATGTTGCTGTGTTTTGTTGTTATCAACAACATGTAGAGCTTCTCCAGTGGCTGGTAAACATAGCGCACACTTTCTGTCTCAACAAAAGTGTGTTGTTTACCAGTGGTTCCAGAATTCATGAGCTTGGGAAAGGCTGACAGTAGGCCTTCTATACGTGATCGGGTCATTTCCACAAACTGACGAGAAATTATGGCTGAAGGAAAAGAAACAAAATTACCCATTAAAAGAAATACTAGTTTGTAAAAGTACAAATTATTTGCATGATGGTGCACTGAACGATGGTGCACTGAACAATGTAAATAAAAACAAAGCAGTGTATTGTGGGATGGGTGCGTAGACTCCACTAGGATACTATTATAGAACACTTCTTGTAAAAGTAAATTTCTGGTGATCCTCTGAGATCATGGCTGTTAGGTTTGCACTCATTTCCATAACACTTCATCTAACCACCTCTCTCAGCTTTCCAAGAAGATTCCAGGTTTTTCACCATTTACAATGTTTTCATGGATGGTAACTTTATACAAATTGTCTAATCTACAATATATAATAGCTCCGTATTTTGAGATATACAAGAATCTCCACGTTTGTGATCGAATCCATGTGATCACATCTGCCGGTCAGATTTTTCGGCTTCCATGAATCGGACAGACATAAACATAGACACTGGCTTCACAAACCTTTTCCGGTTTTTGTACATATTGCGGCAGCAAGGAGAACCTAAAGAAAGCCAAACGAAGCTTTAGTTATCATCAAGTAAATGGCTACTCATCAAACTACAATCGAAAGCATTACACTGAAGGGCAGAATTCAATTATTATTCTAAGAATTTGACCGGCATTAACATCTCATTCAATATCAAACGGACACGAATAACACACTATGATCAAGTTTTACACGTAGAGTAAGAAGAACTGGATATTGTGGAGGTACTTTATGGATAATTGAAGTAAAGATCGCGAAATTCGAAGCAATGAAGTAGGAACCGGTCTTGTGTCACTGTCACGTTTGAGGTTCCATTTTCCTTCCAACTCGCGACACGTAATCGCAATTTCCCACACCAAAACGTGCAAAACTCGAACGAAATTCAACACCATTGCAAGAATTAGTCATGGACCTACCATTGTGGCTTCCAAAAGCTGTTTTCGGGACGTTTAAGCCTCTCTGAGGCCGCGTTGTTTGGTGAAATTCTCGCTCTTTTCGTCCGCCACGTCCGCAATACAGTCGTCGACGACACGAGGAGAATTATGGGTACACGAGCCATTGCGCATGTCCAATGACGACACTAGACCCAGGACCTCGCGAAAAAGCGCAAGGCAAAAGAAATGCAAGTCGTTCCCGAGAGAGACTGACAACATAAATAAACGCGAACGGGCCCTTTAGGTAAATACTAAATTGTATGTACCCCAGAGGCAAATTGACGCTTACCCCCAATACGACGATAAACGACAAATATATTTACCCTTTATAAAATTGTGAAGCGCTACTGGATTTTTAATAGAAGCAGCGCTCTATATAAATATTATTATTATTATTAAATTTAAACATCTAACAGTATAAAACTTGATAAACAAACGGATTGCGCAGTCAAGGGGACTCACATTAGGCCACATTGACTATACGAGTGGGATTGTGAGAACTGACGGAGGAGGCGAGCACTCTAACAGCCTCGTAACACGGTATATCTAGGACACATTGAGCCCTACTTTTTCGCGAAATTCTGGTCCCTGACCCCGATTTTCCTGAAATGTTTGATCCGTGAGCCCGTGCCAAAATTTTAAGCCCATCCATTTTTTTATGCAATGCTCCAAAAATCATAGACCAAAGTACTCGCAGGGATAATTCTAATTTGATGGCATGAATTTCGACTTATATTACATGCATAGGGACGGACCATTAGATTTTTTCTTTTTTTTTGGGGGGGGGGGGGGGGGGGGTGCAATTTTTCTCGGTAAGAATTTTTTTTCTACTGCAAGACACTGCACGAATATTTTTTTTCGGACGCCGTTTGCTTGCTCGAATTTTTGGTTTTTCACCCCCTCTATAAGGGACGGACCATTTGATATTTGATGGGGGGAGTGGCTAATTTTTTTGGGCTAGATATTTTTTTCGTGTCCAGTTTTGCTGCTCGAATTTTTTTCCCTAGAACGTGTCTGTGCTCGATATTTTTTTCCTGATATTTTTTTCTTTTTGGTTCGAGACATTACTTAACTTATTTCGCTCTCAAAACGACAATTGATCACTTCAATAAAGTTTGATTTCATACTCTCCTGTTATGTTAGCAGTTCGCGAAATCGGCAAATTTGAATCAGTTCGGGTTTACGAACGAGGGCTGACAATTGATAAGTTTGTATCATTTATCAATGCGCGCGAAGCGCGCCGCGATTTTGAAAATCTACGAGGTTAATGACGTTCTTATTTCTGGGAGATGAGAATCACGCTGAAGAAATGGAGTCACTGAATAAAAACAATTTTTTTTTTCAAAAATTAACCATGCATGCCTAGCAGGATGTTATAGTTTGTAAATACTACACCACAGCTTGTACGCTTTTGATGAGCGCGACGCTGCTGTAATTTTGGACATCAGTTGAAAGTAAGTAAACCTTTACTTATCATTTTCTGAAATTAAGCGTTTTAATTGGTGTTGATGGCGAGCGCGCAGCGCGAGCCGACCAAAAAATTCCTATTAATAAAGACATCAGGTTCCCTAAAAACGGTAAATCAGGAGAGAGTTTTAAAGTGAGTTTGCTCGATTTTTTTTCGCCACCAGCTTTGCTTGCGCGTTATTTTTTTCTAGGTCAGAGGCTTGCTCGAAATTTTTTTTGGGAATCAGCCACCCCCCCCCCCCATCAAGTATCAAATGGTCCGTCCCTTAGTAATATGATTAACGTGATCCCCCTCGAGCTAGTGTTGAAAGGTTTTGTGCATGATTCCCTCCTGCCCCCTATTTGAACTAGAAGACATTTTACAAAAAGAGAGGGTCTCATTTTTCTTTGTTGCGCGCGAAGGGCGCCCTGATTTTGAAAAAAGCATATCAGATGCCTTGGAGAAAAGGTCGATGAAGCCTGTAAGGTTTATTCTTCATTCGCGCCGCAGGTGACAAAATTATTGTTCATGTGCATGAAGCATGCATGGCCCGAATGATCAATTTCTATGTTGTAACGTCAACTCACGCTTACGCAAAAACACTGTAAAAAGGGGTCAGTTTTTTTTAGCAAAAACATAGTGATTATCTTCTGCCAGGCCTGGCCGGCTGTTTCCCTTTTTCTGGGCCCCTTGCCAAGATACTCATGTTCTTGTAACGTAGGCATTCTATTAAAATGGCAGGGACGTATTGTTTTCGTGTTGCGTAGGTTCCCGAAATGTGGGCGCGCTTTCAATCAATCAATCAATCAACTTTATTTACTCATAAGGCTGTTGTCAGTTTGAGTTATACACAGAGTATAGGTTTGGAGTGAGTTTATATTTTAGTGGAAAAAAAAGTGCGAGCAGTAGATGATGCTTAGCAAGTTTTGGAAAAGCAAAGATGCTAGAATCCTTAATCCGAGATGGTAAATCTTTCCAGATATCAGACGCCATAAAAACAATTGATTGCTTGCCTTATTTGTTCTTACTCTGGGTTTGCAGAGATTTTTATTTGCTGCATATCTGGAACTGTATTTACTTGTCCAGCAGTAAAGTAGACAATTTTGTAAAATTGACTAGTGCCCCACTTACCAATACTAAATTGCCCAAGATTCACCAGTTCCTTGTTGGCAAATTTTTTGGGCTCCAACTGTATTTACTTGTCCAGCAGTTAAGTAGACAATTTTGTAAAATTGACTAGTTCCCCACTTACCAATACTAAATTGCCCAAACTTACCCTAGAATTCCACTAATCAGGCTTTGTATGCTTTCTGAATGACAAAAATCCAAGATTTTCCAGGAAGTATTTAGTAATTTTTCCAGATTTTATTGGGTAGAAATGCCCCCATCCCCTCAAAAACTGATTCAACCACATTTGAGTTGAAACATTTTGCCATGATCTTCCTTAAAATTCCAGGACTTTAGCATATGAAAATCCAGAGCATTCACCAAAAAGCCTTTTTTCCAAGTGTGCTTGATACTAGAAGCAATAATCAGTAAAGATGTGAGAAACAACAGTACAAGATGTATGATAATCTCAGGTTTAATTGCTCACTAGTAATGTCACTTACTAGCTTTATTTTTTAGAGTATTTCAATACAATAGATTACATTAACAAGCGCCACAGGTAACCCCAGGAGAGTTTTACCTAGGCATACCAAATTGAAAATGTTTAGACATGAACGGAGGCAAATTTCAGTTTTAAGATTTTACTTTGCAAAGCCAATTGTTCAGACTAAGAGGGCACTGTGGTGCTTGCTTGACATCGCAAGTTAAAGTTTCATTAGAGAGCATAAATCATCTAGGCTTAGAAAATTGCTTCACATTAGTCCAGGAATAGCCTAGTATCTTTGATGAGTTCTCAATAAATAAAAAAAGAGAACTAGAGAATTGGCATTTGACTTTTCTAATACTGATTACTGCGGTTTTCATAAATCTGCGAACTCTGAAACAACCAGGGGCGTAGCCAGGGGGGTCCAGGGACCCCCCCCCCCCCTTTCTCGGAAATTTTCCCATACATTTACTGTATTTGCTGGAGAAAATTTGCGCATTTTCGTCCCATGTTTTCACTATCCGGCCCCCCCTTCAGAAACTCCTGGCTACGCACTTGCCAAGCACAAACACCACTCAGAGGTTTTTTGCCAAAGCTATAGCAGGTTGTTTAGATGTTTGATGCAGAGTTCTCAGAAAAGGAAAACCGCTGTAAGATTGGAGCTTAATCCGCAAGAGCAAAAACAGCACTTCCTGTACAAGCAGGAGCACAAATTCAAGGCAGATGCATATTTCTTAGTCCAAGGAAGTTGTCAATTGGCTGCCATTTTGTAAGCCAGTCTTGCCATTGTATGCAATTGTTGATGTATGGGTCAACTCTCCTGGTTTTGCAAAGAGTCTAAAGATTTTTCCTTCCTCTCTCCCAGCAAAATTTTCCTGAGTTGCCATACAACCATTGTACTTCATTTGAAATCGCAAGGTTTCTCACGATTTGACGATCCCTTGTAAGATTGTAAAGCGCTTTTCACTGTTTATTGAATACTGCCATTCTAACGCTTTGTTCTGCGAACCAATCGCCATTATAAGAATGGATGACGTCAGCGTGAACAGCGCTATTATCTCAAGTTTTGAACGTCTTCGCAACGAGGGACTTCAACCAAAATCCTTATAGGGGCGACGAAGAAGTCACCAAAAAAGGGGCGGAAAAGCGATTTCAAGAAAATTACAGCAACCTCCCTGAATAAGACTCCATTCTTAGTGCTTCGCAGAGACTTGCAAAGAACACAATGTCTTTACACTGAAACTATATAACATAACCTTCGCAATGAAACAGGACCAACCAGTTTTACCTATTCAATCCAAGGCCGTCAGATCAGCATGATCACATTTTAATCGAAAATGTTTCTGCAAAAGACATTATTTTGATACCTCTCGAAAGTGACCACTTTACATATTTTTTTGTGTTTGTTTGTTTGTTTGTTTGTTGTTTTAGTCTTTATCACAATAGAGTTTGTAATATAGTTTGTGAATCAATCAATAAAAAAGGAAAGTGATCACTTTTCGTTGCTCACGAAAGGTTCGCGTTTGTGGACACGTCTTGAACCAGTTCAGCTGCTCACGATTTTCTGTTAAACTGGATTAAGATTACCGCTATTCCACCTAAGACCCCGTTCACACGAGACCGGTACAACACTGTAGCAAAACGTGCCAGAATTGTACGGTACGGTATAGACAGGCGGTACCGTACCAGAATTGAACCGGTCTGGTGTGAACGGGGTCTAAGTCCTAGAAAACAGCTTTTACTGGTAGGACAGTGGAAAAACTTTGAGACTTTCTGGCATATGCTCTTAAAATGAATTTATGTCTTGAATAATTGCCTAGCGAAGAAGATAACCCTTTCTTTGTCATGTCAGTTCGCATTCTTTTTGACGTTCTATACATATGGACATTATGGTCCTTGATTAGTATGCTAAACATATCTACACATTCTCGCAATCATCGAGGGGGAACTCCATACCAATCCAAGAGTACGCCACCGATATAAAAATGCAATTTCAATAAAAATTTACATGTCCCTTCGTTCAACTCTCTACGGAATCGGGCGCGGCGATTCTGTACATAGAAGTTTTCATTAAAAAGGGTCGTCATTTATCTTTTAATTCTCTTAACATTTGTTTGGTGTCTCAAAAAATAGTGCCTCATAAAATAAACTGTAAAACAATCCCGAAAAAACTAACATTGGAATTAATATCTTTACTAGGGTTTGTGAACTAAATTCTTTTCGATGAATATTTAAAAAAAAACTCCAACATAATTAAAATAAAAGCGGCATAGTCGCTTTCCTATATCAATATTCCCACTGAAGGGTAAGGCGTGTATTTATCATAATTAGTAGACTCATTATTATGAACTAATTGTGTTTAGATGTGGCTTCTTTGGCTGCGAGAATCAGAGGTACCAGGCTTGCTAGAGGCTTGGCTTGTTTTAAGAATGGATGCTGCGGAAAAATAGGCGTGATAATATCAGTAAAGATTCAGCTTTGCTTTCGCCTGGTAACTTTCCCAAATCGTAGCATACCTTCCCGTGATGTTCAGAGCGAAGAATGATCACACGAGAAATCAGAGATAAGAGGGAAAAATTGAGAAAGAAGAAAAGGGAAGAAAGGGGACGCATTTCAAGACCCCCTCCCCTGGAATTTCCAGAAGTCCTCGACACCCCTCCCCTGGAATTTAAACACACCCTCCCTTGGTATTTCCAGGTTACCTAAACACCCTCTTTTCCACATCTCAGACAGACCCTCTCCCCGGAATTTCGTACTCTTTCTGAATGACAAAAATCCAGGATTTTCCAGGAGTATTTATTAGGTAGAAATGCCCCTCCCCTCCCCCAAAAAACATGAGGCTTTCTCCAAGTTCTAATACATTTACATTAATTTCAGGAGAAAGCCTCGACTTGAGGTTATTATTTGTAGGCATTGGAGCGTAATTCGAACATGGCCCATTTGCAGCCCAAAATCAGATTCACGAAACTGACTGATTCAACCACATTTGAGTTTAAACATTTTTTCAGGAGTTTTCCAGGATTTTCCTTAAAGTTCCAGGACTTTCCAGGAAGGAAATGAAAATCCATGACATTCCAGGACGCGTACGAACCCTGCTGTCCGTAATGTGACAGAAAAAGTAACAGAAAAAGACCTCTGCTAGCTTTGAAATGTTCCTGAAAACTTACTGATAATAGCTCTCTTGCTGAAGATCGTTTATCCACGTCCATTTCTAGAGAGGAGGCCAGGAAGTCTTTAAAGACAGGAGAAAGTCTTTCGGGATGCGCCAACTCGGGAGTGCCGTTAGTAGCGATCAGATATAATGCCTACAATTGACAATAGTCGATGAGAAATAAGTGCGAACCACCTACAAGAACATTATCTACATTAAAACTCATGAACACTTACCCTTAGAGGGTTTTCATTTAGGTAAGGCGGTTCACCTTCTACCATTTCTATCGCCATAATCCCTAAACTCCATACATCAACCTGGACAAATAAAAACATTTGTTAAAAGGAAAGGAAATGTCCAGAACTGGCAATAAGCAGGTTTCCATAGCAACACAGGCTCTGGTGCACACCATTGCTGGCCTCAACAGGGGTGATATCATCATGGGTTCATGTGCCTTTACAACAGCCGCCATTTATAGGCCTTCATTACGTTAATATTGATTGATAATATCTAATAGTTATCAGGAAATGAAAGTCCTCACCCTTGGTCCATATTGTTTTCTAGTGACCACTTCAGGCGCCATCCAGTATGGAGTGCCCACCATAGTAGATCGTTTATTTTGTTCAGGTGTTATTGTGGCGCAGAAACCAAAGTCGGCTGCAAGAAACAGTACATTGCTTTGAAATAATATTTCGATACACTGATTATGACAATCAAATCAATCAAAAGAATATCAGTAATGGGTTGTATCAGAAAGGCACGCCATCGTTACACAACAACAACTGTCACGGTCGAATTTACTCACTTAATTTCACTTGGCCATCCATGCCTAGTAGAATATTATCACTCTTTATATCTCTGTGAATAACACCATTACTGTGCAAGAACTCCAGAGCTTGTAAGCACTGCAATGGACACAAGGAGAGGAAGAACAGAAATTAGTATCGTGAGTCAAGCAGGGATTGAAAACCTTAGACATTAGAAATGACAGTCTGATTCTCATCCGCTACGGTGTAGTTCGTGGCAACTTCCTATCTTCGCGCCTGATTAACGTTACGCTTATCATGGCCTAAGCAAGGTTGGTCGGGTACCATTAGGAGTGTAGGCTAATTTTCATCCGCAACGGTAGAGTTCGCTGCCACTTCCTATCATCGCGTCTGATTAACATCACAGGGTCAAGTGTCCTGTCAGGTTGACTTGCCTAGGAATCTTGTCTTTCGTCTTTTCAAATCGCTGAAAATTTACCTTTCCTTTGACCAGAAACAAGGTATGACCGAGCTCAAATCGATCTGGAAGGTATCCATGTCCACCTTCCTTCCAACTCTTATTATTAGCCGTGGCCTGTATACCGGAGATTGAGCCAATCACAAGATGAGGCTGATCCTGCGCCTAGCTAGGCCTAGACCTCCACATCTAAATCGACCCTCAAATCAGTTATATGTCTGATAGACTAGGATTCTTACCTCTCTACATACAGCAGCTATTTGACCCTCATCCATACATGTCTCTGTAACAACATCTGTAAGTGAGCCTCCGGCAAGGTACTCCATAACAACCTACAGGAATAGGATAGAGTCACTCAGATGCATTGGCTTCCTTCAATGCGGATACATTGAGTTCAAGTAAAATAAATAATTCTGGGATGTTTGTCTAGACCATTATTCTGAAATTATATTTTCTTGAACAACCGTGGCCCTTTAACATGAATGCAGCATATAAACTTCACTCCATGTTTGTGGCGATGAACGTACCCATAATTCTTCTCCTACAAGATAACTGTCTACATAGTTGACGATGTTGGGGTGCTTGTTCTCCCTCATCACGAGAATCTCGTTGATGATCAGCTCCTGTTTGTGAAACAAAAACATTTGCCATCAACATCGATATTTACCTCTACTACACTACCATCAGTAATTAGCAATTAATGAAATCCGCTGAGTATGATATTTAACCATTATCCTGCGAGATTGCGCAGAATATCGTCTGATACTTAGCCGACGAGGGACGCAGTCCCGAGTTGACTAAATCAGACGATATTCTGCAAAAATCGAGCAGGATACTGGTTTTATTATTTATTACTTTTGCGTATTAATACGAGCTCAACACATCATATGTCCCTCAAACGACGGATATCGCACGATATTTGTCATGTAACAGAAGACAGCTAATTGGCGTTCCAATGACCTTATTTGGGCAGTCCATTAATGTGCTGAATAATAAGGATAGTTATGCAGATCGAGGGGATGTTATCCGTAGAGGCCGACGGTGAGTTGGTATTATTGTATTGTCAACAATGGCTGAGATGGCAAAATGGAGCTACATTTCCAAAAATAATGGTCACAGTAGTAATACAGTCATAGATAACAAATATCAACACAACATACCTTCTTTGGCTGTTGAGAGAGATTCATCTGCTTGATTGCAACCTGTAAGAGAGTACAAACAAATTAACGAAAATCACCTCAACAAAAAGTGGACCAAAACATGCATAATCTTCAAGTTCACCAAATCGTAGCCTCAAAAAACAAAACTTTACCTCATGACCTGTTGCCACTTCAATTGCAGTGTAAACTGTACCAGAGGCTCTGTAGAGCATATGGAGGAACTCAGCACAAAATAATAATAAAATCAAACAGTACTTTTAACAAAATTGTTACCAGAATAAACAGCAACAGACAATAGTCCAGTTTCGAATTATTTGCTCTACTGCTGAATAGGCAACATCGGCGAATAAATACAGAGGGAGCCGCAATTTGTAGTTGAAAAAGTTGTGAATACCGACAAGAAACTGATGAAGCAAGCGGGCTACATTAAAGGGGCACTTGCACGCTTAATATTCGTCCACCGTGGACATAAAATAAGTAAAATTGTAACCATAAATGCCCGTAGTAATCAAAATAATCCTCCAGATTAATAGAAAAACCTTTCAAGTGTTAGACAAGTGCAATTCTAGGTTGTTTTGACCTGTTACCGAGCGGATGGAATTGGATTGCGATTGGAGCTATTTTCTCTTGTCAGAGAAGTGGCCAGCAAGCGTGCGAGAGCCCCTTTTAGCTGCGGCTTAATGTATGGCACACATGTACGGTAGCGCGCAACATTTTCCTGTTCTGCATGTTTCCCCGAGTGAATAAACTAGGAAACATCGTACGCGTGTCTCGGACACATGAAATGAAATGTCTTGCGAAGAAACATTTCTTTGTGTCCCTGCTACAAAATTTGTCGCGCAACAATGTTTCTCGCGTGGCTAAACAGGGAAACATGAAGGAAACATGTATCCGGCTTCAATGTTGCGCGCTACATGTGTCCTAGTTTAGCCAGGGCATTAGGGCCAGAAATTGCAACCACCGACCATCTTCACCAATGAGACAACATTCCTGCTGGTGATCATACTTTCTTCTCTATTCACCAAAATGGCAAAGAGATGGATGCCAATAATTACATGTCTGAAACGTTTTGCATCTAAACGCTGTCATACATGTTTAATCAACCTACCCTTGTCCTATCTTCTCAAACTTGGTAAACTTCTTTTTCGGATCACCAATGCTTACAATAGTTCCTTGAAATAAAATAAAATCAATGATTACCATCATTGGCATACTACAATGGCTGAGAGCCTTTGCTGGGGCGCTTTCCATTTGACAAAAAATCGGTAAAAAATTTCGGAGATTTGGGAAACCTTTTGAGCTTACCCCAGAACCTGGAAATTTCGGAACTTTCGGTAAATCGCTTTCCATTTGACACAGTTCCCGGGTAAATTTCCTCGAAAGACGCTTGCCATTTGATTTCCAACCGGTATTACCGAAAATTTCTAGTTAATGGAAAGCATCCCAGCCTATCTCGATTTTAAGTCGAGACCTTCGGAGTTTTCGGTTTGAACCGTTCCATTTGACCACAGGAATTCCCAGAAACTCAAACCGAAAAGTTTTGGTAAATGGAAAGCAACCCTCAATTGTTCTAAAATATTACCAAGAAGAATTTGCCTATAAAACAAACCAATTTGTGTTGCTTAATGCACTAGAAGAGCACAGATGCAAAAAGAAAACTACAATCCACTGTTGATGACCCTTGTTTCACCTACCCTCCCTGGAAATATTGGGCTTTCCCTAAAACCCCAGAATTCTACTAGATTTTTTCATGGCTATTCAAAGCTGTCAGGGTGTTTTGAAGTAGGTGGCTGCTCAAAAAAAGTAGCCGGCTGCAAACGAAAAACTGACGTCCAACATGCCAATTTCTTAGCTTCAAAGCAACAAGTTAGACCCCAACCACACTACTCCGTTTTCAAACGAAAACGGATACTTTTTGCTCCAGATACGGCTATCGTCCACACTACAACGCCGAAAACGATACCGAAAACGGATCAATCCGAAAACGCTCTCCAGAGTGGAGCGATTTGAAAACGGAGCTGTTTGAAAACGCTGTTTTCTAGTGTGGACGGGTGAAAACGATGCTATCTGAAAACGATGACGTCACCACAGCAAACCCGACCAATTTCGCGGGCCAACAGATCGAAATGCGCATGCCTCGAGCTTGTTTGAGCATGCCCACTGAATGCATAAGAGCGTTTTCGTACGAATACGCGTTATAGTGTGGACGGACGAAAACGATACGAAAACGATAAGTGTGGACGCAAATCTTTTTGAAAACGGAGCAAAAAGTATCCGTTTTCGTTTGAAAACGGTGTAGTGTGGACAGGGTCTAAGCCAATTCTGACACAGGCGCGGAGCTGGGAGGAACTACAATTTAAGGATTCCAGTTTTTATTTTATTTTCGCAAACAACGAGGTGAGCTTCAGGATGCATTTAACATTTTAAGTTCTGTGGTTCACAATTTTTTTTGTGTCTCACTTTTAGCAAAAAGTAGCCAGCGATTAAACGTGAAGAAGCTGCTAGAACTCTGGCGGTTGCCGGCTTGTTCTACTCTGTAAATGTAAGGGACTCGTGGCCATGTAATAAAATCCTCTCATTGGCAAATTTGATCCAGAAATGATGAAATGGAATCTGATGGATGAGACATGACTCATGAGGTGGTAAAACAGGCAATTAATGAAAAAACACTAACATTATCATCCAAGACAAGTGTCTTACTTAGTCTAGCCAGTATTTCCTCATCTGACATCTTCTTCTTCTTTTTATCCCTAGTTTGGACTTGTCCATGTAATGGTTTTGGTGGCTGCTCGTTGACTGGAGCTGCAAAATTCAGAAAAACAAGACAATTTATTCATAATAAGAACAATTATAATTTTATAATAACAAGTTCTGCACCAAGAGGGGGGCTTGCAGCTTTTGAACATGCTTAGCATAACGTTTCTCAGGCATTAAATCAAGTCAGTAATCTGAAATATAATTATCTCAAATGAAAAACAACCATCTTACAAAATAAGCTAAAAAAAACTGACATATTAGTATTGTCCAATAATATGTTCATTTTACACAGCTGCAGCTGGGAAAGCCTTTTACTTCTACAGGAATGTCTGATTAGATCTTGGTTTTAAGCACTAAATCGCATTCACCTTTTTTGTCAAGTGCAAGTTTAGTGTATAAGGTATCTTCCAGACATCAGACACAGAATGGTACACAAGCACAACAATGTTTATCCAATGCATGCACTGGCTTACCTTTCTCTTCTTCTTTAGGTTTTAGAGGTTCATTTGGAATATACTGTAAAAGTGAAATAAATCATAACATAAGACTTAAGTGTTATTTTTAATATTTAGCAAATTTGTAACCAGGTTTTCAGAACTGAATCTTGGCAAATAATATTTACAAAAATAAGAGGAATTAAATGCTTAACCTCAATAAGTTATCATAATTCATTTTGAGGAATTCAAGATCCATTCCCTTGGCCATTATCCCTCAAAATGTCCTCTTTCACTTGCACAAAGCAAGCCTAGTCACATCAACAATAAAACGAAAGTTTTCAAAGTTCAAGGAAATTCTTTTTATAGAAATGACTTGTTGTCACGCTTGGCTAGGTAAACCCAAGTATGGATGATCAATAATAGATCATATTACGTAATGGATATTGCTCATGAAAACAAAGTTATTAAAAATGGGAAACAAAACATTCTTCCCAAATTAGAATTCCAGAAAACAAAATGTTGAGCTTTGACTGTTGGAAGAACTGTGTTTGCTTTGCTGTTATGCATGCTTATGAATGTCACCAATCTCTTCTTTGGGGGAGATATGGATTGTTTTGGAATCAAACAATAACAAAAACAGAATTTTGAACAAACAGTCTCATTTTTATGTATTTATTTATTTAGTAGCTTTCATCACGCCATTGCGGGATTTCAAGCCGAGAGTGCCTGGGTCGAATCCCTTAATATTGCCATTACCAAAACAAGCTCCACATAACAAGAGCATATTACTACTCTTCCCAGTAGACCCTTACACCTCGCAATTTTTCTGCCCACCGGCGGCAGTCTAAAATTGATCGTGTGATCAACTTTTTTGTACCACGTGATGGGTTGCTTATGTACCACGTGATCAACCGTTTTGGGTGTAGACTTCGTTGGAATGCAGAAAAACAATGAACTCTCAAAGTTTACGCCCACAAACATTGATCACATGGTACATAAGCAACTCATCACATGGTACAAAAAAAGTGATCATGCGATAAATTTTAGACAGCCGCCGGCGGGCTGAAAAACTGAGAGGTGTAACGGTCTACTGGGAAGAGTAGTAAACTATACAAAATCCTAAAGTTTGGAGTTGATTGTGTAAATTCCGATTGAGATACAGTCTCTTTGTAGAAATCTAACAAAAAATAGAGGGTTTATAAGGAAGTATAAAACCTACAGTAGAGAGATTGTTTGAACTTCACCTTAGATTTTGTGTGTTCTGGTCTTGATGGTATTGCTGGAGGTAGTGCATCATCATTAACAGTATCATTAGGCTCTGCCACTGTCTGCAGAAAGCACAAATTAAACAAATACAGATAAATATTAGAGCAAATGTAAATGTAAGTAATTGTAAATGATATAGTGACCGACTCTCCAGACTTGCAGGCCGTACGCGCCAATAGCTGCCAAGTGGTCGTATGCACAGTCACTGAGGATGGTCCCTAGTGGTTCTTTAAAATCCCTCTGGTTCAGGTTAATGTGGTGCATGTGAGTTAACGAGACCTATAGTTTTATGTCCTTATCTGAGAAGATGCAAAGGTATAACCATTTGCAGATGTCAAAGCAAAGGCAGAAAATTCTCAATTATTTAGAAAATGACCCTGGGTGTTGGTCCATCCAAGGTTCAATCCCACAACCTTCCACACATCAGACTGGCAAGGCAGACGGGGTGGTCCCCCCCCCCCACCCTCATGAAATAAAATTTTAGTGTCAACAAGAGTGGGGAAAACCTGTTTGCCCCCCAGCAAAAACAAAGGATGACCAATGCTTCCCCCCACCCCCGTTATGGCCTTGACTGGTGCTCCACCAAGAGAACTACTATTATACCACAATGCGCGCGTTTCTCGAATTCTGATTGGCTCTCAGCCATGGGTACATAAGAGGACATACCACGGAACGTGCCATCATAAGCGCGCGCGCTAAAAAGAACCAACGAAAACACCGTTTGGCTGCGTGCGCGCTGCTTTTGCCTTTTTATTTTTGCCTTTTTGTTGTGGTATAAAACAAATGTCCTCTGATTTTCCGTGGTATGTCCTCTTATATACCACAGAATGACGTAATAAAGTGGTCAAAATGTACTGCGGACCCACTCGGCTGCGCCTCGTGAGTCCACAACATTTTGACCACTTTATTACGTCATTCCGTGGTATATAAGAGGACATACCACGGAAAATCAGAGGACATTTGTTAAGTGAGAATTACTGTACTTAGTTAGCAAGAGTTGCTGTACTAGCATATAGCAAACAGAAAGTAAAATTTATCTAATATAGACTTGAATTGAGTAACAAATATGAAACAAATGTGTTAACTTACATGTGTGGGCGTGGCATGTGGAGGTGGTGGGGGTACAAACGTATTCTCCCCAATTGGAGGTTTACTAGAGGCTTGACTTTGCCCTGGTAGAATAATAACAACATTTTGTCAAAAAGCTTGCAGTGGTTTATCATTTAAACTTACCTTGTTGTCAGTGTTAATTGATGCAATATGTTACTGCTTTAAATGGATTTTAAATTTTTATTTCATAGAAGAGGCATTCTTAAATGGAAAGTTTGTTCTGTAGTCATTCTATCAAGTTTGAGTTGCAAAACTAGTAAGTGTGGAAAATCATTTTTGCATAACATTTTTGATTTGCATTTTGAGCAGATGACACTGAAATACACCAATAGCACCTTTTAGTTTATTATTTTGAATAGTGATGCCTGTAAATGCAACCTATCAGCCAGAAAAAAAGCAAAGTATTTTTAGAACTAAACAATCTGAGCAGACAACTCCCAACTCTGTTGCCTTGGATACAACTGTGAGCTATTCTTGGTGTATTTCATATCACTTGAAGAATTAAAGCTGCATGCAATGTAAACACTAGGATGGAACATGCACAAATAAATTGCAGGGATTATAAAGAAGTTTCCTTTGTGAATATAAGATATGTCAAACCATAACAACCTGAGGCAGCTTCAATTCTTCAAAGGCCAGAGCCCACTGAAATTTTGCCAACTCTCTTGCACCAACAAGTTTAAAAACTGAAGTGGTTAGAACAGCCACATTTGAACAATAGCTTAAATATTGCAGATTATCAAACATTTAGAAGAGAAATTTAGAATTTAATCCACATTAACACCTTGAGAAGTTCCAGATATACAAGGACTTTTGTGATTGCATTTTAACTGTACTAACAATCAACAAACTGTATTTAGCATGCCGTGGTTGGTGTTAGTAGGATTAGGGATTGAAGAAAAATCCATGACAGAGAGAGCACGTATGGAGGTATTTTTACACAAACTGCGTGAATCAAAGTTGATGCTGAAGCCGCAAAACCCCAGTAGCCATGGCCTTGTGCTGCCTCAAATCTGCTCAAAATGAAATCACTGTGGGAACACCTTAAAAATAATAACAAACTTGCTTTCAAGGTTACATAAAATGGTTTAACAACAGAATCAAATATTATTTTTAACAAATTTTAAAATTAAAGTTAGATTTAATAAAAATAAATCTGTTTTGTTGCATGATTCTTTCCAATGAAATATTGCTTCCAAATTTTTTTTGGGGGGAGGGCAGGGATTATTGGAAACATGGGATTGAAAGTTTGCATCGAAAAGGGCAAAATTTCCAATATTTTTTCTTAAGGCTAGTTTACACTTGCAATTTTTGTTGCAGCCAATTTCTCCCACATGCAAACTGCAACCTGAAGAAATGCTAGTGCGAACTAGATTAATGTCAATTTGACACAACAATGGCGATTTTTGTCAAGAGATACAGAAACGTTTGCACCGTCACAGCTGTCTGTTGTAGCTGCGGTGCATAGTGGGAGAAACCAAGAACGAAATTCTCCTGTTCCAGTGCAAACTTCCTTGTGAGAGATGTATTGTAGAATCATTTGGCATAAGCAGGGTGAGAAGTATGGCTATTTATCCTAAAACCCAGTGTCCATTATGTTTTGGTATACCTAATTGTGCTCCTGCAATACATCACAGGCTACAACAGACAGTTGTGATGGTGCAACCTTTTCTGAAATAGATGTATGACATTGGTTTCAAACATGCTAGATGCATTTGGAGAACTTGCACCTAATTTTCATGTAGTTTGCACTAGCTCTTTGGAAATAATAATTCATTTATTTCTAATAGCTGTAGCTACAACAATCATTTTGAATAAAAAAATTCCTAGATAAGATATACAAATTACATGGCTAATACGAACATGTACAACTGGCGCGGGTTGTTAAATTAAAACCTGGATTAAATTAAAATCAGGTTTAGTTCTGAACAAAACCATCGAGTCACCATGGTAATTAATCCTGGATTAGTGCTAAACCACTTTTGAGCAACCGGACCCTGATAAACACAAATTTAGAACTTGCACACTAAAATCCAATACCACAGCTGTGTGACAAAAATTTCAAGAGTAAACTAGCCTTTAAAATGTTTTAAATTGAACTTCCTTGCACTTTGTCCCTGTGATTTGCTAGTAGAATGGATTGTGTACTGAGGGCACAGAATTTGAAAATTTCTGACATTTTTGGTGGGCTCAGATTTTTTGTTGTCAAAAGGTTCATTTTTAAGCAACAATGCTCGAGGCTTATACCCCAAAAAAGCTTGCACTCATAACATATGTTTATCACAGATTAAGTAGAAATCTCAAAGAAAGAGGTGGAGGGAAAAAACCTTTTAGCATCAGGGTAAAAGAAATTTTAAAAAAACAATAAAATTAAACCTACAAACCCAAAGTGTCACAAAAAATCATGCATCAAAATAAAATAATTTAACTAATATAAACTTTAATTTAGATAAAATAAAGTATTAGTTTAATAATTCAATATTTAATGCTATTTTACTGCTTGGTTTGCTTTAAATACCTTCAGAAGAAGATGAGCTAAGCTTTGTTGAGTCATTACTTGTACGTATGGGATCAGTGCGAAGAGAAAGAGCACATTCAAGTTCATTTCCAAGTGATGCCGGGGAGGATCCCGTTAAAGACCCTGATGTGTCTGAGGGTGACACAGATGGTATCCTCTCTGCCGAGGTAGATATCGATGCAGGTGCTGCAGGAGACGAATGTTTACGACTTGCCTCATTTGCATTTAAAGTCTCTGTTTTTACTTCATGATTACATTTAGAACAGTTTGATGAGGAGGGCAGAGATTTTCTGCGCTTCTTAGATAGGCTTCTTTTCAATTTTAAACGAAAACTCCCTTTGCGATTTAAAGGCTGGCTTTTAGGGGTTGAGCAGCCAAAAGGTGAGCAAGAAAGAGGTGAACCAGCATCCTGGCCGGGCGAGGTGCAAGGGCTACTGGGGCTGTGCGGGATCCTGTGTCGTGGAGAAATGTGTTCAGACGAGGACGAAGAAGAAGAACGATGCTTGTGAGAAGCTACAAGTTAATCAAACACTACAGGTTAAATTCCAAAAGCTGCTGGATTAGTTGATTTGTAAAAGAAATGTGACTGAAATGCAGCAGTTTTTATTTAAAACATAGTTACAACTCTAATATAAGTCATTAGAATCAGTTGTTAGAATCAGTTAATGGTTGAATTAGTTAATATTTATTGATCATAATCACAAGCGGTTAGTAGTTAATTTGGCATACTGTATATCAAATTACATGTGGTAGGAAAATGCACATTGAAGTTTGCGTTCAACATTTAGTGTTTTTATTTTATGTTGTTACTGATGTTTTATCTTTTTTACTGAAATATATTTAATTTGATGCAGATCCTTTCCTGCCTGCATCTTCAAAATGTTGGTTTCAGAGAGTCGCGGTTTCATTCAATCTGTATGCTTGGATAAGAAGGGATCTGGTTCCCATTTCAAACCCAGGAACATCAACTCTCCCGGTTTTGATGGGAGTCTCAAGATTTTTCGCTCCGTCTCCCAAGAAAAATTCAAGATGATTGTCATACATATATTGTATTTCTCCTGGGTTAATTTCAGAAAATTGATGTTCCTGCAAACCATAATATCAAAAACGTCTAAGTAGTTCATCTACTATGGGAAATGTGTTTGTATGACCAGGGAGTCATCCATGGAGGATACCATCCTAACACAATTGGGACCTGCCCTGACGATAATACACCACCACAAAGTTTTTGAGGGTGATACTTGCAATCAGGGCCAAAAATTATTACTGATAAAATACAGTCACCACTGTAATTAGATTTCCCTTGTTGGTGAGTACATTTTTAGCTTCCATGGCCAACTATCATTACAAACTATATGCAAACTTCAGCGCCAGCCAGTAATATAAGACTTGTACTGAGCCACTGTACAACCAGCTGATCTCACATAATGGTGCACAAAGGATTGTTTGCCAAAATGAAACGTTCCTAAATCCAGCGAGAGAAATCCAAATTTTCGCAGTTATGGGTAGCAAAAACTAGATTTTATCATCGTACAAGTCAAACCCTGTTTACACTTGACACAAGGCAAGATTTTATGAGGAGATGGAAACGTTTTTATGTTCAAATGAAATATTTTTTAGAAATCTGTTTAGAATGCTTGACAATGCAACAAAAATCATTGTGATTGGCTAATTTCGGAACAAGGAATCAGCTGCAAGGTGGTGTCACTCATTGAAATTTTATAGGTGCTTGAATAAGAACCTTAATTTTTAGGCCCACCATTATGAAAATACATTGTTCATAGACATAAGGGTACTCTCCATTTCCGAGCAACAAGAGATAAAGTCAAGAATGAGTCCATCTGTTTGAGAATAAACTAGACATCATCATAGGGGTTTAAAGAGAAGACTATTAAAAATTATTCTCCATTTCTCCTTGAAGAACAGTAACGCACTCCGTACAAAATGCCTAGATAAGTAGAGAAAACTAAATAAATGTAAATACTTACAATAAGCTGGTTTGACAGTTGTCCAGAATTTTGTCGGTTCTGATTTATCTTTACTGCTGTCATAAAAATTCAGAACATCCAATACAGCCTAGAAAAATAAAAGCAAATGTTTACATCAAGGAATGGACAAATGTATTTTCTAGGTGTCATGTGATATGGCAATTAAAGCAGAGTACTAAAATAAACCCCAAGACATTCTGGTAGCTCTATAGAACTAACATTGTTATATATTATTATTACATTGTGGTATATGCCATCTGTTTAACCTAGAGAGCTGTATATGCCAAGTGAATATAACAAAAGCAAAACCTCCTTTGTCTGACATGCTTTCCACTTGGGAAAAAAATCTGTCATAATTTAGATCTTGAACAGTACCTGGAATCAAGTGTGTGAGCTGCATGTTCTTGAAGTGGGCTTTACTGTATTTTTCATAAGTTCATTTCCATTTGCCATAAAAAACATTCCCAACACTTGGTAACCAAGTAAAAATCTATCTGGGTGCTTTTAAATTTGACTGATGGCCACCAAAACAGGTTTTGGCACAAAAACTGCAGTAAAGAGTGAACAGGGTTCTGGGTAGTGAGAAAGGTAGTTGCAAAAAAATAAATTAAATTGTTCAAGACACCCCATGAATCACTGGGGAGCAACATGTGGCATGCTGTCAACCCTGGGACCTCTCCCTTTGGAGAAACCTTTGTATTTCAGACATTTTACAAAGGGTACAATAATGAGCAAATTCCAAGAAAGAAAACTGTGAGAAGTACAGTAAAATATGTCACAAAAAGAGACTATCAAAGAAAACCTGTGAGAGTTGAAATCCTCACTACAAATCAGCATGCACAATAAAAAAAATTCCCTCAATCTATAGATGTGTTTGCCAGGTGCTTGCCAAGATGGTGCTTGTAGCAGTCTTCTAAAGATCTACACAATTATTACCTGAGGATTCTTTTTTTGTTCAGCTTGTGTGATGTTTGATACTTGAAGTAATCTGGCCCAGGCCTCAGGCATACCCTGTGGAGTACAAAAGGGCATCATTAGTACCTTTTTTTTGTCCCAAGAGCTTCAGGGCTCGTAGAGGGCTTACTCATCTTACTGACAACATAAATAATTTCAGTCATGGATGAGATAAAACAAGGGGGCTTACCATTAGGTGGGGTACATGAAGTTTTATCTAAAGAACGGTTTAGAGTCCTTATCAATAAATGATTCGACATGAAAATTACAAATTCCTATTAAGATCTAAAGATAGTAAATATGAATCAAACAAAAAAAAAACTTGATACTCATTAGTAACTTTTAGAGTCCTTAATACATGTTTAGAGTCCTTATCAATAAAATGATTGGACATGAAAATTACAAATTCTTAATAAATTAAGATCTACATAGTAAATGCGAAAAAACTTGATACTCCTTAGTATCTAAAACATCATTATCATGATTTCTTCTTACTTTGTTATTTCACAACTTTATGGTGCTTCTTCTCAAATTTCACTTCAAGAAAGTCAAATTTTGCAAGAAGCAAATATTCTTGACATTGTCATAATTATGACATCAGCCAGAAGTGTGTTTTCAGGATTGTTTACTCCAAGACATGGTCCAACCACATACACAACACACAATAAAAACAAACAAACAAAACATCAATTGATCAAATTAGTACTTCTGGCCACCAAATATCAACATCTTAATACATTATTTAGAATGAAAATGCCAAGTAAAGGTAGATTTTGCACTTTTATTAACAATGCAACAAAAAAAAGCTGCCTTATAGAGGGTTTGGAGGCAAACAGCGAAATGTTATGAAGCTATATAATGTGATTTGTGGATAAAGAATGAGAGAAAATCAATTAGTGATCAGATTTTCTATTAGTGGAATCCCATAGGGGCTAACAAAAGAAACCCCAACAGTTTGCAACAACCACTCGAAGGGTAGCCCTGTTAATTTGATTAACAATTTTTCAAATAGTTTTCTGAGCAACTGTTGTAAACAAAGCTAAATATAGAGAAATGAGATATGCAATGAAAGGAATGCATTATAGTATATCATGGTCTACATAAGAATGAATTAAATAAGGTATCCAGATAACTAAAATATAATTTTTATGTTTCTTTCATCAATGAATACTCAAGAAAATGGATTACCCATGAATACTAGAATGAAAAGAACAGAATGAATGTCAGTTTATTTTCTTGAAAATAAGTACATCAAACGTAATACCTTAAAACAGGTTTTATTACTCATTTCATTGAAATATTAACAATATGAAATAGAATTATAAGTGGCTTGAGAGAAAATGCATAAACAATAATGCAATCATGGCAAAGTGGATGAGGGTTTCATATTTCCTGTTTGCTGTAGGGGAACTTATTTAATATATAGCAGAGCTCAGAAATAGTCTGTTTATAACAAAATAAATAGTCTTTTAAAATTTCATTTACAAGTGTGCAGTAAAATCAATGAGCATTATTCATAGAATAGCACACTTAAATTGAAGTTATCAAGCAAGTTATTCAATTATCTAAAGACAAGAATCGTGGATATTGTAACTCAGTAAACATGCTTTCCAAGACTACTGTAAATAACTTGCATTATCTATAAATGAAAATGATAAATACTGTATACTAGAAAGTGGAAAATACATGGATTAATCCAGCAACAAAATAGGATATCATGGATACAAGATATATCTAGCAGAAAATATTGGAAATTCTAAATTGAATGAACCTAATAAACTACAGGCCAAAATAAGTTTTATGGTAGACAGCAGAATTTTCTTTTTTACAATGATACAAATAAACTACAAATAATGATATGATAATATCTCTTATCGGCCAACTATAAGCACGCGTTTTTATTAAGCACATTTTCCAAAGCAAGGAAAATCCTTTCAGTGGCTTTATAGCAATTACAATGGCTTCCCATATTTGAATGACAATATTAAGCAGCCAGTAATTAATATTAACTGATAGGAAATCAATCTTTGTATTGCATGTACTGTAGCTTGGCAAATATTGAATTACTTAATTAAATATGACAAATTTCCTTGGCCATATGGTATAAAATTATTAGCACCAAGACATATCCACAAAAAACTCCAGGGCTCGCATAAGCATAACAAGAATGTATTTTTTTATATTACCATTCCTTGTGAATAAATTCCTTTCAGTGGAATAGAAAGTATTACTGTAAATGGTTAATAATTCATCAAATCCAGTTCACAGAATGAAAGTCCAATTTTTCTGCTAATAAAAACTTGTGGATCTAATATTGGAAGGTACTTTTGATGGTACTACATACAGAAAAAAGTCTCACACATGTATGTTTTTTTTTTAAAAGCACTGTAAATAAAATATAATGCAAGACCCTTGAAATGTTTGACTTTTAATAAATCATACCAAGTCAGCAAGGAGCCTGCTAAGAACAGCATCATGATTGAGTTACTGGAATATGCTCCCATGACATCCATATGTAAAACAATGTAAATCCGCTCATACGAATTCAAGAAAACATATCACATTCAATTCATGGAAAGTACACTGCAAGCAGTTTCAAAAGATGGTGTTAGAGTGAAGCCAAGATCACCATAATAATACAAAGCATAACACCATAATTGCTTATTTGGATGCTTTAGTTTTGTTTTAGAAGCCACATGGTTAAGTCAGACAACTATAGAATAACACAGGGTTTATTTTTTAACTTGTTCAATTCACAATTTTCCCTGATGCTGCGTAATAAGAGTTGTTCAGTCAAGGTTTAACTTTTTAAGCTAAATTGAACATGGAAACTGGAAAAAACTAAGATAACATAATAGATGTGGAAACATCTGATCAACAACTCAGTGATGTAATATTCCCCATGCCAAACAAGAAAATATTAGTTGATCACAATTTAATATGTGTAGTGGGAGTTTATATGAACATTTTAATCAGAGTGATGATTTCAGAGTAGAAAACAGACAGCAAGTCTGGGGTTGTCTTTGTCATCCTTCAACTGTTACTTATTAAGATGCAAATCATAAACGTATTTTGGGGGCATTACTCTGCACCTGCTAAGCTACCATGCTGAATTATGGTAATTTGGGTTGATGTCTGAGGACTCGCCATGTCAACTGCAGGCAGTGGTTTAGCATTCAGATAAGAAAACACATGCATTCCCGCTCCACACTTCACTCTCAACCACAACAGAGAACCGGGCAAGACAACAGACCATTGCTAAACCAGCTGGGAGCATTAACAGTCTAAACTACCAAATCGATGCAAAAGGAAGCCTATCTTTCAATGTGGTATACATTTCAATACTAAATCATCTGATCATATGAAGATAAACTTAAGCTTCTTCTGACAGCAATTGGGAAGTCTCCCTTCAACATAATAGAGCGATTCTGTGCTCTGCTCAAAATCATTGCATCAAATTCTTTAAATACCTCGCTAACTGAAATTCAATCATAGCTTTGTGTTTAAATTCTAATATACAATACACAAGTTCTTTCAGATAACGGAAAAGTCCCCCTTGTGTACACAGAAATCTGAAATTATAAACAGTAAAGCTGGGATGCTAGTCGTGTAAGCTTATAGCATTACTATGTCACAAAATTTCCATATTTGCACACCAGTGTATGCTGAAATATCCCCAATAGCTTGAAGCAAAGCCAAATTGTAACCACTTTTGAATGAGGCTCAAAACTGGGGAAATGTCATACTACAACATACAAAGTTGCAGTTTTAGATTTTTTCCTTTTAAATCTGACGCTATATACAATCCAGGTAATAAAAAATAGTTAAAAGATGAAATCTAGCACCTGTTCTATGTATAGTTTGAATTTTAAAAATGCAGATGCAAAAGAATTAATATAATATGTACTGTTTGGGCAAGGACTAAAAGCAGTAAAGTATTTTTCAAATCATTCGCTTGAATCTCATTTCTGCACAACCAAATCTGTTCGTACGATCGGCACCAAAATTAGCGAAATAATAGCATTATACACTTCTGTGACTTAAAAAGCTCATAAAGCAGTATCTAAACAAACTGCAGCGCGTGTTCGATGCGGATAACATATGAGTTTTCTGCTGTCAAACGCGAGCCGGTTTGAAACGTCAAATCCAACATCGAACAAAACGCGCGCGGAAAATTCCCCGAGTGACTACATTTTCGAGAGGAAATTTCCACCTCTTTTGGGATTCAATCAGCTGATTTTGGCTTCTGTGTTGAAGTGAAGTGAGTGGCCTAGCTTTGGCACCTAGTGTTTTTATATGAAGGGTCAAATACACATAGGGAATTGAGTTTATAACCTTATGAAATAGGGTGTGTTAGGTTTGTATGCCAGTGAGTCAGACCACATTTTAGAGGATCATGCGTTTAATGGATGCGATCGAAACACAATCTTACGTCGCCATATATGCGAGAGATATCCCTCTCGAAGCCAAGGAACAGCAAACTTACCGTAAATTCGCCCGTTACTGGATCAAACCCCACATGTACTGTATGTTCGAACCGAGTTGGGTAAGAGATTTCCGGTTTTTTCTTGTTATCTAGAAAGGCGAATGTAACAGACGGCATCAGTTCCCAAAGCGAAACCAAGCGAATTACGACGCTTTCAAGAATTTAAAACATTGCTGGGCCTTCTATAAGATACGTACATTCTCCCTTGTTAGGGAACAGCCGGAAAGTAGCCGTTTTCTTCTTCTTTTCCTCAACGGGAGCACTAGGAAGAGGTCTCGATCCGGGAGACATGGCCGCGTCCTTGTTGGATGTGAGTCGCATAGGAGGGGCTGGCGGTCTTTCTTCTTCCGCCATTTTGAAGCTTTACAAGTGTTAGAAGCCTTTCTCCTGGATACGGGAAGCTGGGTGTTGAATTATAGGAGAATAAGGCCGAATTCCAGCAGTGTTAGACCACATCAAGAGTTCATAGTTTGCTTGGCAAACTGTCTTCACTAGCGATCAGGCGAGAATCTGCCTCCACTCGAGGCCTCGCGCTATTGCCGCCGACGCAATACTAATGAGGGCCCTCTAGGCAGCCAATACTCATGCCGGGGAGGTCTGGGACGGAAACAGCAATAATTGACGCAAATAAGCAACAGCGCGGCCCCCAAAAATGTCAAATTTCAACCGAAAATATTTTGATTTCCTCTTTTCAATGAGAGAATTGTAAATAAGCTCTACATAATAGGAAATCTCTGATATGCAAAACGCGAACAATTAGAGCAATTTCTTTAACGCTTGCCTTTATTTTCGAGTTTTGCCCGTAAACGTTTCCGGTGAAATCAAAATGGATGAAATAGTATTAAGCAAGGCCATTTAAATAATCTGTGAGTTGTACCCTTTGACTTTCTAAGTGGTGAATTAGGCTCGATACCCAAGCCGAAACGTCATTCGGAATCGATATAGATCAACCTACGTCATATCTTTTTAAAACACACTGACACGGAAAAGAATAGGTTTGTATATATCTCTGGGCACGTTTTAAGTAGTAGTCATCGGTTTGTAGCAATGTAAGCTTATTTTCCTGATAACAAATTTGTATCTTTAAAATTATCACATCTGCCCTCTCTTAGCATTCAGATAGATGTATTTAGTGTTTTAAGCGAAACTGTTAACGAAAGACATAAACTGCACTTGAAATAGATGGGTACTTTCGTTTTGTCTTTTTTTTTATTTCAGCGCGTGAATGCAGCGGCGAGATTATTATTTTTTCGCTAAATCTTGCGTGACTGCTTTTACAGAGTAAACCGCGCTTCTACGGTCCGAAATTCATAAAATCAAATTATCTAATTAAAATGCAATAATCAGTAAAATCTTAATCAAGTATGACAAATAAAAATGATCTGTAACACATGGCAATTCATGCTAGGAAATATTTGAGAAAAATAGAACCCAGATGGGTGGTTAACAAATATGTAGTTTTAGCACAATAGACAGGCTCTGGTCACGCATGTTTGTTTTCCTAACACCAATTTTCAAGGAGGGACTTCAGTTAACTGCCTGTGCTCTTTCGGGATCTCTTCTCATACTGAACCGCAGTCCAAGTCATCACGCAATTATTGCTCTCCCATCAACAAGCGTTCTCGCATCTCGGAACCGCAGTCTAACTTCTCACGCAATTGTTTTCGACAAGCTGAAAGATATGTATAATACAAAGGGATCCCAAGAACAGTTACTATGTTGTTGTAGACATGTTCAGTGGAACTATGTATAGATGTTTATCACTCCGACCTGTCAAACACCTTGAAATCAGGGACGCGGTGCAGAAATGAAAAAGAGGGGAGGGGAGAGGGCGGGGAACGTGCCCCGACGAAACCTTCTTTCCGTTTAGGGGCCTCTACTCGTCTGGGGCCTCGTCTCGCTTTGCGAATGAAAGACTGCCCAAGGTACAAGGTAGGTCTAGAACCCCTAGATACCCCGACACACACATAACAGCCTTAATTAATTCCGCCCCTGAAAATGAACTGAAATCTCTTCATCACTGAACATCCGATCCAAAAACCTGGACCATCAGTACAGTACACACTTCAGCTCGTTCACCTCCGTCCGCGTCGCCATATGTTGATTTGCCATTTTCTTTCTTAGGACACCCTCGGACTTCCATGACTTCTTCGCTTTCTCGGTCTGTTATTCGTTCAATCTCCCTTTGCTTATCGGTATATCTCAGTAACTCCAGATAACGTCCCAGTTATCATTTTGTCGCTCACGTACACGTATTAGGTCCCTTACATGTACTTTGAATTATATGTGTTCCTTTATTCCTTTTCATAACCGTGATATAGCTAGCTGCGAGCGTCGGGTGTGGACGATCGGGTTATAAGAGAAAATGCCAAATAAAGAAGGGAAATGAATCGTCGATATAAGGTAGTCGATAATGTATTATATCGCCAACATCGTAAAGGGGGAGAAAAATATCAGCGAACAGTGCGCGCGAAGAGTTGAAAAGCGCGCGCACCAACAGTTCCGGCCATCTCTCCAACAAACATGAACAAAGGTGGTGCGTGTGCCTTTTTGCCATTCGCACTATTCTCTGACGTTTCTTTCTTTCCTTGCAGAGGAAAGGCTATTCCTAGGCATCCTCATGCGTCGCCAGGGCCTCTCTCCTTCTCGCCCCCGGGGTTCAGCCGAGGGGAGGACCATGTTACTGTGTCGAAATAAAATGGTATGTCTGTATGCATGTGCAGGTTCAGCCATCTTTCTTTGGAGAGAGGAGAACACATTTCTCGCGGGATTCAAAATCTATAATCCAAAAATAGATTCATCTTCGGATGCCCATCAATAGGTGATGGAGGCTCCTGTTGATGGGATCCTGACTCTTTACAATGTACTTTGTTCCCGTTTGTTTAGCTTTTGTTCTATAAAAATATCGGACACCGAGCATCAGTAATTTCCATTTAGATCTTTTTCTCTTTCTCGTCAGACGCGTTGCAGTTGGGTGTCTGCAACATATGGAAACCGGCAGCGTTCGCGAATTCTACAACACGCTACGACTCTCGCGACTACTGCATGAACTGTACCCTGCGAGCAGAGGCTACTTTTTATCTCCTTGCATTTTCTTTTACTTTAAATGCTTTCTTGTGTTTTTCAACTACGCAAAAGTAGCATCTGCACACAAATGTAATTTTTCTGTCGCGCATGTGTAAGGAAATGGCGTGAGCTTGGAGAAACTGGTCGATCTAGTTTGTGGTCGAGCACAAGAAAATAGGCAATAGTTATCTGCTCTACAACTTACACAAAATCACTTTTTGTGGACTTTAATGGCTCGTTTACTCAATTCAAAGGCTCTTAAACGCAGCTCTGATACTCATTCTAAAGTTTGCCTTTGAGAATCCGCTGGAGATCGTTTTATTTTCGATAGAAATTTGAGCAAAATGTTGTGTGTTGGTCATTGAACAAGAAATAACTCCGTGAAAGCGCGCGGGCTGTTTTCGAAGCAAAAACACTGACGCCATTCCAGCCAAACCAGTCAAAGTACGTCCACGATCCTGGACGAGAGGTTGTGACATTTGTGTGCAGAGGCCACTTCAAGAAGTGGCCCGTCTGCTAGCAGGGAAGAAGAACTGCAACTCGTGTTGCAGATCACCCGTGCTCTGGTGCAACTCGAGTTTATCCCGGTTTCCATGTGTTGCAACTGTCGCAGAACAACTTTGTTCACGATAGCTGTTGCAGAACAAGTTTGTCAACGACAGCTGCAAAATTTGGAAACCAGGCTTTAGCAGGAAACAGGAAATACGTGCAGACCATGATTATGATTTAAAATTCTCCCGCGTCAATATCAATGAGGGCCAATGAATATTCTTGCAACCGTTGAATTTTCAAAACGTGGTTTGATATTTTGTTTCTTCTGTACAGAAAGAACAATCTACGCCAATCAGGTTCTTCCCCTTCCTAAAGCACAGTTGACTTTGTTTTCGTCGCGACAGGAAGCCAGGCAACTGCAATAGGCGGAACAAGGCAAAGGACCTGATTGGTTTAGATGGCGGACCGGCGACACTGAAAAAAGAAAATCCAAAACCCAAAAATGCGCGGCGGGAGGAGAGCTTGCCTTTAAAGCTACTAGGACACACGCAGCGTGCAGCATTTGTGTCCTACATGTTCCCCCCCGAGTGGCTAAACTAGGAAACATCGCACGCGTGTGTCTCGGACAACATAAAATGTTTGTTGTTTGGCGAAGAAACATTTTTGTGTTCCGGCTACAAAATGTGTCGCACGCAACAAGGAAACATGTGTCGGGGTCACAATGTTGCGCGCTATATGTGTCCTAGTTTAACCAGGGCTTACTAGTAACTTTGTGCAAAGAGAAGTCATTGCTGTCTGTGCTGTAAAGCTCCAAATGTTGTAGAAAATAAGAACTGCTCTCCGCAAAAAGGATAAGAGAAAATTGCTTTTGATTTCGGCAGTTCTATCAAGATGAATATATAATGTGTCACTCTATAATAGCTATCAATTAAATTAATAAGTTATCTCTTAGACAAAAATAGATTTAATCTCAAAATTATATTAAAATAAGAAAAGGACAATTAACACGTTTGATAGAGCGTTCCTTCTCTTTGAATTTTTCCTGTTTCAAGAGTTCAGAGGCCATTTTCTTTGTCTGTCGAAGAAGTGTCACGATTAAAAACAAGAGCGCTTCGTTTCTCGTTAAGATCAATTTTATGTGATAAAAATAGCTTTTAAATTCAAAGGAGGCTTTAGGCAGATATACAAAACGTATGCAAGGGATTAAAATATATCATGGCTGGGGTAAAATTTAATGTGGATGTATTAATTCATTCCTAGTATGTCATCGCCTAGGTCTCGCTAGTTTAGCAACCCAGACTTGCTGAGATACAAGTTTTTTTACGATGTGAACTGCTTCATAGAACTCAATCATTTTCTCTGAATATTTGTCACTCACAAATCGAAACAAAAACAGACCCCCATCTAGATAATCAGCTCCTTAATTTTCATTCACAGTTAACAGAAATAAGGAGTTAAGAAACCCCTCGCAGTAAACAATTAAAAATACGCGTAAAAGATCCTTTTAACCCTAGACCTCGGCCATAAAACCACAACTGAATATTTACCGCAAAAATAAAAACTATAAACCTCTTTATGTTGCTCCAGACTGATGTTGCTCAATACGATTCTACTAAGTCAGCATAAAAGATCTGAAGCTGGCGTAAAATTAGAACTTAGACTGTGATAAAAATAAACCTAGAAACAATTAAAACCTTCGCATGACAAAGCAAAATCACTTTGCGCGCAAACCTTTACTGAGCTTACTTATAAAGACTGTATGTAACCAAACTTTATGTCAGCGATATTTTGTTATTATTGTGGAAGTGCATTATTGAATAGTATATTATGAATGTGATATGTATAATTATTGTTTTGTACCTGGAGTCCAGCCTTGTTGATGTTCACTTGTATTATGGGCATTTTAACTTGATATTTACGTCCCAGATGCGATGTGGTTGTCGCTGCCTGAGCAGCTTGGAGATTAATCCTTGGGACGCTGACTTGGACAACTTTTTGCTGCGGAGTGTGGCGCACATTAACAGCGTTCCTCGGTGGCTTTGCCGGCGGAGACGGTCGTATCTGCTTAACGACGAGTTTTCGATGTGGAGAGTCCGCTACGGGTTTCATTAGTGGTTGCTGTGTAATCGTTATCATCGCTGCGGAGTTCTCGCTACAATCTCAAGCAAATTTTTCACCATTTCATAATCACGTTTGTTATTCTCAAGTCTGCTTCCCAAGCATCACACAAGAACCCGTAGATCACTGAAGCGTTAAGTCTCATATGTCATTTGACAATAAAATTTCTTGATGAAGTCTTCCGAACCACCAGGGGGGCTAGAACAATGTAATTTGGAAAATACAAATAGTTCCGTACCGAGATACAAAACAAACTTATCCAGCGAAAAGCAACACCACCCACACAACAAACTGCATCTAAATTTCCATGAATTCAATAAGGAGGCTTACTTTAGGCGTGTTTGTTGTGAACTGTCAGCCTCATTTCCCGTCTAGTTTGCGCGCGCACGTTTTGACCGATAAAAGATCATGTGTACAGGCCCCGCCCTGGTTAGAAGTATCGTATGAGTGCACTAAACGTAACTTCCTATGATTTTGACCGCAGATAACTACAGCCCGCCAACGTTGTTATGCGTGTTTGGCGTTATCTCAGAATGCGATAAAAGCTTGCTTGCTAAAGTGGTCCGCATGCTCTATTTTCGGGATAGGTCTGTTAGGGGGTGTTCACATGAGAGAGGGTGCCCCTACCTAGTAGGGTTTCCCTACCTAGTAGGGTTTCCCTTCTCCTTTGTATTACACGGTTTGGTTCACATGCGAGATAGGGTGCCCCTAGGGGTAGGGTTTCCCTCTACCTATCGGGTAGGGAAACCCTAGCTAGTGGGGTCAACTTTTGTTTACATAAGCCCATGTGAACGCACCAAGTAGGGATAACCCTAGCTAGGAGGGCTAAGTTTGAGGGTTCTCGGGTTACATTGTGAGCGGAAAATACAACATGGCCGCTTTATGCTATAAATCCGGGGAATATTTCCGTAAACATCAACTGGAAAAGGTGATAAATCCTGAATCTGAGGACTCTAGTCCACCGGAGAGTCCTGGCGAGTTCTCAGAGGCCTTGATTCAATTGATTCCAGAATCGCCGCTAACAATCGACAGAATAGAAGATTCTGTTGTGACCTCCTCGAGGAAAACAAGCAAATGAAAAGCGCCACCCTCAAAATTCAGTGTAAAGAAGGCATAGAATTCTCCTGGGCATCGGAAAAAGTCGAGGATCTTTTAAAGGACCTAAGGGAATTAGAGTTAGCCCTCCCTACTAGGGACAACAACTCGCATGTGAACTGGCACTATCTTTTGACCCTATCAGGTAGCGTGCCCCTATCAAACGAAAATAGTCCATGTGAACCGGCGGTTTCTTTAACCCTACTAGGTAGGGTGCCCCTAGCCCCTATAAGTCATCGTCGTCCTAGCGCGCGCCCTGGAACCAAACGATATGGTGAGCTGTAGCTACACGCACACACACTGGATACCTGTATTGGCTACCTCTATTGCTCTACAGGTCCGTAGCTCGCATTCTTGGAGCGGGGTTCGTTATCCTTAGTTTTTCAGAAGAAAACCTGCGTAAACCAAATTTATAGCATTTTGTCGTGTTTCCTACCTGTTTTGTGACCAAAAACCTTTGTCTGTCCCTTCGAACCCCCCTCTACGGGCCTGCTCTATGGTTCATAATTTGGTGCGGCAGCCTAAGTACTTTTATGGGGAAAATCTTAGGCTGTGAAATGACTGGAAACAAAATACTTGTGTTTTCAAATTGAATATCACCCGTGCCCACCCACGTGGCGTTGCCTGGGCGTATCAAACGCAGAACAATTACGCTCCTTTTCGACTGGACTTGATAAGCAGTCACTAAATTTTGGTTAATTAGAAAGGTTCCAGTCCAGTAGTCTACTGTCCCTATCCTGCCCTATGTAAGGGGATTCGGGATCCAGCTAAATTTAAGGAGGATCTGGGATCCGGGCGCGGGCGGGATCCAAAACTTCTGTGGAACTCTTTACACGGTTCGACTACTGGAGACTGTGCACGACAGATACTTCGAATTCAAGGGAAAAACATCTACAGGCGACACCGAGAAAAGTACGTCGAAAGTGTCACAATAGAAAGTGCATGATCTTGTGGCAAAAACAGAGATCAGCGCACGATTCGGGACATGAGGTAGATGCTATTCGCATGCGCTTTGCCGATTACATCTGTTGCTCGCTGACCTTGTAAAGATTTTATCGGACCATACATCGCAGAAACAATTTTCAAAGCCGATTTCGTACCGGCAAAGGACATCTAACGTAAACCGCGTGAGATGCGTCTGGGATAAGTGATACATTTCCTGTTTCCTTCCCTCGAGTTTAGCATGTTATTCCAGCAATGCAAGGGCCTTAATCACGGGAATATAAGATAAAAGCCTTCGGCCACGGAATACCCTACAAACAAGATCTATTTTTATGGGAGCAGAGGGAAAATCACCTCGCACGCGCATAAAAAGAAATGACGCTCGGAAGCGTTTCTACTTAATACCTCGCGCGCCAGGCAGGGGAGGACTTGTCACCATGTTGTCGAGATACAAAATACACGGCAGAATTTATGTAGTTCTTGCCGTCCAGTAACTCTGGGCACTTCACTCTTTCCCGCATCTGTCGGCGCGTAGTACGCCACAAGTCGGAAGTGCCCCAAAACGCTGACGTAATCGAAACAAAACAACGCGGAAGCTGGAGTGTCATACAAAAATTTTAAATACTTTTTTTTCGGATAAATGATTACTGGGGTTTTCGAAAACAGATACCTGTCGACCAAACATCTCTATCGGTAAACAAATTCCTTTCAAAAGCACTGGTCACCGATTGTATTGCGTTATTATCGTGCCGTTGAATTGAAATGAAATACAAACCCCACACCCAGGCACTTCTGTTCAAAAGTTCCAATATACTCTTTGTAAAAAGTACCGAGCAAAATCATCACAGCGTATCATAAAGTTTCACGAAAATTACGTTGAAAATTTCACAGGAATATCTCGTGTAGGCACTTGAACTCTGAACTCGCGTAATCTTTCGTAGTTTGTTCCCAACACTCGACCAAGTATATCTCCTGATATGCCACTTCTCCAAAGCATAGAATCATTCAAGTAAAAAAAAAAAAAAACTCTGGGGCGCAGAAAACAGAGAAATAAAGACAAAAGGGTTATAGAAAAAAAAATAAAAAAAATAAAGGCAAATCCTAGATCGTTCGAACTTTCAAAGACGTTGGAATTGTTACAATTACAAATTCGTGCATCCTTCAATATTTTTGGATCTAGCCTGATTCTTATCTGCTACGGTAGAGTTGTTGCTACTGCCTACCTTGGCGTCTGATCAACGTCACGGGGTCACGTGTTCTGCCGATTTGGCGAGTGTATGTGTATCTATTCAAATCGCTGAGAATTTACCTTACCCCACTTAGTTCTCATCCAGAAATTTTCACCCATGACGTTGATCAGACGCGGATTGATAGGAAGTGCCAACGAACTCCACCGTAGCGGATGAGAATCAGGTTACTGTGGATCATGCGATGCTACGAATTTGGCTGCAAGAAATAGATGGTGGCGAAGGAAAAAGCTATAGCCAAATCGGCTGACGGCCTGGCATCCAGTTCAGATCATGTGATGATTCCTTTGGGTAGAGACTTTTGTTAGTTCTGCACATACACTCGTCGAATAGGAAAAATTCGACAATTGTAACCACGATGCAAACGCCGTTTATTGGGGTTCAGTGCACACATGACCTATCCCACCAGCTTCCGGTTTTTTGTTCTTCAAACATTCTAAAATCTTCAAGATCTTTTATCGCAGGTCTAGAATATTTATTTTCACATGAGGAATGTCATTTTTCACACAAAAATGATTAGAGTACTGCGCACAATACGACCCCAACGCCCATATTGGTTTCAGCCTGGAGTACAGCCACTGTACAGCTTTGACTAGCCTGAATTTTAAGCCGTCCCTTCGCACTCGATCGTACTTCACTTTGGAAGAGGAGACTATCTCCTCTTGCAAAAAGGGGTACGATTCCGAGAGCGGAGGGACGGCTTAAAATTCAGGCTAACCTTTGACTGCTTTTACACACGCTAACTTAGCTCAACATCAAGACTCAACCCAGCAGATTATAAAACCATGCGGATCTCTGTTGTTTATTACGAGTCTTTAGTCGTTCTATGCATTACATTTTAACTTCTAGATCTTTTGATCTACGCTGCTGTTAATACCCGGTAATAACAACAACAATATAATAATTAAAATAATTCGGCTTATGAGAACCAACACGACAATACCTTATACAGTGGGTATATACATCAGAGTTCCGGTACAGGGTTTTGTTAACCTTTTCACTCCTAAGACCAAAATAGCACTTCTCCTTACAAAACAATACACTTGATGGGAGAATTTGGTGCTGGCATCTGTCAAAGGAAATTTCTGCACGAACCCATTCATGGTACAAGAATGGGAAGTGTTAGGCATCCATGTGTTTGTCTCATGACAAACACATGAGTGGGCTTCCTGTGTTCGGAGAATGAACCGTGACGTTACGTCACACATGTCTTACAAACCACAGGAAACCCACTCAGAACGCCAGGGGCTAGGCTGGGGAAATTCAGCTTTTCCCATGAAGGATTTCTGCAAAAAAATCCTGTGTTTCGTATCACTTAGTGGATGATTCATGAAATTCTCCTTTCTTGTTTTCTTGACAATGCCTTGATATAGTTGGGAGAAGTTCAAGGTTGATCGCCTCTGGACGTGAAAGGGTTAATATCCCTACTATCCGGTGAATGACTCTCGGGGAATTCTCCAACCCGAATTCACTCGATTCAAATTCTTATCTGGATAGAACAGACGCCAGAAACTAATCAGAAATTATACGACTACAAGGGAGTTTACCCTAAAGAGAGTACTCGAGCAAAAACATGACTGGGGGAGAGCAGAGCTCAATATTTTACACACCACCTCCCCAAAAAATACAAAAACATCCGTACACAAATAGCACTAAATCACAAATTCTTTAGCCAAGAATATTTCTACGTTTCTTTTTCTCGAGGTTTCACCCCGCCCCCACTTAAAAAAAGACAATTTATACCCCCCCCCCCCCCCCCCCCCCCCCCACACACACACACACAAAAAAAAAAACGTCGGACCCTCCCCCCGTCTTGTCTTTGCCCGAGTACCCCCTGGAAATTTACCCCTGGTCGATTCCAAGAACAATAGATCTGGGTAGAGATTGTACTAATAAATTCATTTTTTTAGAGTTCATTGAAATGTAGAAACGCGTCCTGGCATTAAAAACGGATTTCATATCTTTGAGCGATACTTAATTTAGATTGAAATGGTTTTTTATATCAAGCAATTTATACAAAAGCCTTAAAAATCGACCAGTACTCGTAGAGTGTGACGAATGTGGTCGAGATTCTTAATCTTGGCGTAAAAGAGTACTTCTCTCCCCGACAATAACGATTTGTAGAGATTTTTTTTTATAAAAAACCAGGAGGGTTAAATTTTATGTTTCAAGGATCGGGAGAGAGCAGCTCTTTTGTAATTTCTAATTAAATAAATGCTAACTAAGATTAGAGCTGGAACGTAGAGAATGCCTGATCCTCTGAGAATTCGATGAAACAACTTTCCTGCATGCCTTGCGCTCGCTAGAATTGTGATTCATAGTCCGGGTCGTCACTCCAGTACGTTCTGCTTGCGGGTACCCTGTGGCGAGAGTGGCGCGAGGAGGATCCTGTGGACGAGCGGTAGCCACTGGTGGCCTGGAAACAAGACGTGGGCGTTAGGATCGCGATAAGGCAGACTTGACGACAGTTACAAGAATGTCTACACAGGGGCGTCCTCGGGACTTTTTGAAGGGCTCTTTCTTACTAAGTGGGTCTTGTTTTGACTATCGTAATATTAAGGTATTCGTACGCAGTCCCTCACGATATGAAACTCGGCAATGGCGGTCAAGAAGAGGGGGATTCCGGGACCCCTGTAAGCCCCTTGGGACGCCCCTGCTACACGTTTGGCTTAGAGAAACACACAGCCTGCAATACCAATGAACTATATCGTAGAGATACGAGCCTTTGCCCAGTAAATCTCCGGCCAAACGGTAATGATAGTGCACGATAGTTGGTGAACAAACGCACATGATAGATAGAACTCCCGACAACTATCACGAACTATCGTGATCGTGTGGTCGCTACTAAATCACAGGAAGCTCTCTACTAGAACGCTTTGGTAGCGGGGAACTTCAACGGCAAATACAAGACAAAAAGGCATCTCGAGAATCAAGCAAAAAGATTCCGTATGCCTCTGTGATACAACTCTGTCGGTTAGTCGACACGTCAGTAGTCATTGGCATGTTTACTAGGGGGGTGGGGCTAGCATGCCTGCGACCAGAGGAGGGGGGGGGGTCTTTAGGAGATCAAAAACAGGAAATTAAAGGTGGGATGGGGGAAGGGGGTCTGAATGAAGAGGCGTAATAACATCAATGGACGATTCCAGCTACAAGCGTGCGCGCTCTCTACCGAAATGCAGCGTGCGCGTTCGTTATAGTTGGAATCGCCGTCCATTGAGGAGATTTCGTATGATTGTGAAAAGTGCCGCAACACGTCGCGTCACGGTCGTGGCACGGAACCTGGCCTGCTGTAAATATGGAATGATATCGCGTAGTCGCGGCACGGTCACGGCGCCGCACAACTTTGTCGTCATACGAAATCTGCTCTAAATGTAAAGCTGCTTGTCTTGGACTATAAAGCAGCAAAACGTGTCTGTCATATGATTATATGTGCAAATTTAGTTTATCCATGTGCCATATTCCAGTGACCATGCTGACAAAGTATTACTGCTCCTCACTTACCCCTGCAATATTAACATTTATCTGCAATCTTTGAAAGGTTTTATCCATAAAATTAACAAGAGACTGCGTAGCGGTTTACCATACAGTGCAACAAATAACTAGTTATCCAATACTGTCAACTTACAGTGCGAATATACGTTGCATCCTGCCCACAGAACAAACTTTGTTTCTTTTGCATGTTTTTCTTCTCAATTAATCAAGCCGTTAGCCGTCATCTACTGTTATTCAATTGAATTGATCAAAAATCGAAAAACAAACGAAAAAAAAAAAGAGGAACCGGTGAAGGGTTTCATGTGGGTATCTAAAGGGAACTTGCCCGTAACCTACATGAAGCCTGCGCAGTTTAGTTATGTTGCTTTACACTCATTCTCGTACCCAGAGCTCCCGAGCTCCTCAGCCATTTGAGGGCCTTTGCTGATTGGCTGCTTTTGAACGTTGGTGCATGCGCAGGACGTTCCCTCGACGGCTCTGTATCAAATCCGCGCATGCGCATGCGAGAGTTACGGGATGCTTAACACTCGACTGAAAATAGCTTGATTGTCGGAAAAAAAAAGAGAAACGATGACAAAAAAGTGCTGTGGGTCGGCGATGCAACGTTCTAAAAATTATTTCGTTCTATATTTAACTTAGTTTTATTCTTTACTCTTTGTGTTTCTTAGGTATTTTAATATTTAGTCTTAACCGTTAAACGTCGCTTGCAATAACGCATTTTGTTTTACTACGTAGCGTATTCTTATAAGTGCAAGTAATCTTGGAGTGCGATTTTAAAATGATTACCACAAGGCTTTGGAACTGGCGTTGTAATTGCTGAGTTGATTCCACAGGAAGCCCAAACTCGTCAGAACTCGAAATGACAGAAATCGACTTAAAAGACCTAATTACTGGTCTTACCTAATATCGTAAAAACGAGCGCAAACACACGCTGCGCTGTTACTGGCTCTTAAGCTGTCGCGCTCGAGGAGTAGTGTGACCATCACTGGTGACACGACATCAAATATGCTTTTGTCAAATGCGATGGGGTGGCGTTGCCATGGTGATGGCAGACGTATGGGATACGCAAGTTTGAAGCCAATTGAAACCGGTTGGCCCAGGTTGATGCCAAGAAGTTAATCCAGTTAAGGTGGTAGCTATGATACAGCCTTCCGCCTAAAAAGTCGGGCTCCCTGTGGAATCGACGCCATGTTGGAATTTACCCAAAATACCCTGGTGTCTTAGTACACATTACTCTGACAGACTTACCACCACTTCCAGTCGTCAAACATCGCAGCAATCCGATCCAATGGAAAGATCTGTATTTGCTAATATCTTTAACAGCAAAACAAGAAATTTAGGCTTTAGATTTAGTTAGGTTTAGCGCTAGGCACTATTTAAACAGTATTAGAATTAAGGGTAAAAATATTATTTTGTCACGGTTTAGAGTTTTACGCTGATTATGATTTCACTTTCCCTCACTTAAACTTAAGTCCCCGCGCCAACGAACAGAAATCCCACGTAAAATACAATCACAAAACAGCGCTGCGCCATCACTTAGGCTTAGTGCGCCTGCGCCATTTCTTCACTCTATGAGCAAAGCGGAAAGCCTAGAGAACCAAGAGAATAAATGTTTATGACGATGAAGATTAAGAGTTTTACCGTGAGATGGAGTGGAGCTGTTGAAAAGTAGCCTGATTTCAGTCGTCCAACTCTCTCGTGCCTCCGTCACCATATTTTCTTATCCATTACCAGAGCTGGAAATTACTGCCGGTCACCGGACATTGTCTGATCCAAATCGCCAACTATCCTATTTTCAGATATGTCTGGCCAATTTTCCAGTAGAGACAACCAAGAAACAAGTTTTAATGGACATATGTCCGGTCAAGTAAGAAAAATTATTTCCAGCTCTGATTACATATGATCACTACCTAAAATCTGACAGTAGAATCTGATTGGTCGGTTTCTCAGAAACACGTGCAGGTAAGAAACAAACATAGCAAAAAAAAAACTTGGGTTTGCCTACGATGCCATGACAACGCGCGCTCCCTTCAAGCAGAAAAACATGCGAGAACAACCACGCTAGGCACTCAGGCGCCGTGACTTGTTGAAGAAGGCACATGTTGCCTTGGAAACGTTGTCAAAAACGAGTTTCTGCTTGGAAGTAACCATATGGATGAGAAAATCTCGTGGTGAATTCAGAAGTTTCCTTTTGTAAAGTGAGATACGATTGAGAGAGAGGGAGGGCTGAGGTCCAGGCTATGTGAGAAGTGCCGCAGTTTTGAGAGTGATTTTATAGTCGATTTACCAAGATTAAACTTTAATTTTAAATAATGTTCCCATTTTATCCGATTTAATCCAGTTTTACCATACCAAGAGGGATAGGAAAAGAGGAAGTACTCGTGTCTTAGCAACTAAATATGGATCAACGGAGCCCGAAAATAACGCTTTCATTCAGTCGCCAAATGATCCCTAATGGACGATTCCAGCTTTAAGCACGCGCGCTCTTCTTTATTCAGAAATGCCCAAGCCATGTACCACAACTACAAGAATGCAACGCGCGCTTTTTTAACAGTTATTCGACAAATGTCCCACATCTACCGACATGCAGCGCGCGCGTGCGTTATAGCTGGAGTCGTCCATTGTTAAAAAGTGGCCATCAACTAGCATGAGTAAACAACTCTCCTTAATCGCGCCTGGGTTCCCTGTGCAAGAAACGACGTCTGAACAACGAACTGAAACATTCCATACTGATGACGCAGTAGCTCTGCCTTAGGAGTGGAAGCCATTCAATAACAAACCAATCAGGAGTGAAAGCCATTCAACAACATACCAATCAGGAGGCGAAGTCAGTCAGACTTGCGTTTAGTCAACTTGGGCGTTGGCGCGTTTTCATTTAGTTCGCAATTTGACTGGCTGAAAGACTTTGCTCTCGACCATAGAAACGCTGACTAAACACAAGTCTGGCTTACTTTCGACGGTCACCTGAAATCCGCTCTAAACCACTCCTAAAAATGGTTATGGTTTCTGCCACACGTAAAAATGTTCAAATACGCGTGGTCGTAAGGGTCCACAATACTTCGCTACGTTGTGAAAACAATAAAACGAATGAAGACGATACAGCACTGTTGGATTTGAAATTTTGTTTGAGTATGGCGTGACAAGTAAGTAAGATTGCGTGACTTACAAATGAACTTCTGTTCCGGTATCCACTGAACGACGATGAGCGATTGACATCCTGCGAATGGAAATGCATGCATGTGACTGACTTATCACAAACAAAAGGACAACTGCGTGACACAGACACAAATTATATGAAAACATCACGAAACATCTGCAGAGAGGCGTTCAACTTGAAATACAGTAAAAACCCGCGTATAAGAACCTAGAATTTTAGGCTAAAACAGGTTCTTATTTGAATTAAAAATACAAGGAAACATGGGGTTCACATGGATAATTCTAGCCTAACAGGTTCTTAAAATCCAGGTTCTTATATGCGGGTTTTTACTGTAGAGCAGATTTCGTATGACTGTGAAAAGTGCCACGACAAAGTTGTGCCGCGCCGCGACTACGCGATTTCATTCCGTATCTACAGCAGGCCAGGTTCCGTACCGCCACCGCGACCGTCCCTTTTCACAGTCATACGAAATCTACTCTAACAACAATATTGGGCCAAAATCTTGACACGTTCAAGCTCGGAACCTTACCATGTTATCTTCCGAGAGCCAATCACTTGTGCTAGCTTCCGATAAGGGCGCGTAATCTGTAAAAAAAAATACAAATAAAATACATTAATTATCATTTATAACAACATGAATAATCATCATAATCCAAGAATAAATAAGAGAACGCCAAATATCAATCCTCAACAAAGGAAACTGTTAAAAAGTAAGAAGAGATGGTGACACTAGCCTGATGGGATACCTGAGTCAATATCGGCCGCGGAGGAGGTCGGGGAACTGGGTCGAGGTGAGTCTACGCGAAAGCCGGAGTACCCGTCATCATGCGACAGGTAGTTAGTGCTATCACGCATGCGTCGAGATGATGAGCGACCTTGCTTCAATCTCTGAATCTGCGTATTGGCGAGTTGAAGGTCACACCGTAACCTGACGAGAAATTCAGATAAAAAGTTAAGTTAGGGTTTCTGGATGTGAAAACGACAACAGTACGATATCAGTAACGATAGCGATAACGGTAACGATAATGATAACGGTAATGGGAACGTTAATGATAGAGCAGATCTCGTATGACTGTGAAAAGCGCAGTGACACGGCGCGGTACTGTCGCGGTGGCGGTACCGAACCTGGCCTGCTGTAGATACCGAATGAAATCGCGTAGTCGCGGTACGGTCACGGTCGCGGCGCGGTACAACTCTTTCGCGGAACTTTTCACAGTCATAAGAAAACTGCTCTAAAGGTAAAAACGTACACTCGACAGTCTAAAAATATATTTTCTACTCCTGTGCATATGGCTAGACTAGTAGAGAACATGGAGGCTCCTGTTGATGGGCTCCTGGGTACGTAAACGGTACGTAATCACGTGACCCCAGCGTCATTACGAGCCGCAAGTCTTGGGAGTCCACTTCAAATGCTGTTAACATTTACATTTACTAGCAACACTCACCTTTCTCTTGCCATATCTCTTTCGGTTATGATACCCTACAAGACATACGCACCGAGTTAGCGCCAATCTGAACATTCTTTACTCCGTGAATACAGACTAACCGGAAATCATAGTTTAGCAGATTTTTAAAGCAACATTCAATGCGTGATGGGCATGCCTCATTTGCAAAAAGCAGGCTCTTAGAAAAACAGAAAACTAGTATTTTCGGATGGACTTTTATCCTTGTATTGTTTCAGAATTAATATAATTTAGGCGTCTACCAAAAATCCTACACGAATAAAAGTAAACAACAATGACAAAAATCAAAGCTGTCGGTGCTGTTGTTGTTGTCGCTATTGTGGTTGCTGCTGTCGGTGTCGTTGTCGTTTTTGCCTTTGTTGTTATTGCTGCTGTTGTTGTTATTGTTGTTGTCGGTGCTGTTGTTGTTGTCGCTATTGTGGTTGTTGTTGTTGTTGCTTTTGTTGTTATCCTCATTGTTGTTATCGTTGCTGTTGTCGTTATTGTTGCTATTGTTTCTGTCATTACTGTTGTTGATGTTGCTATTGTCGTTAGTTGTTTTGGTGCCTGGGGGTCGCTTCTCGAAACGCCCGAAAACTTTTCGAGCACGATAAATTACCCGAAAAGCGTGCGGATGACGAATTTTGCGTTTCTCGAAACTCCCGAGTTTTTCGCGCCCGATAAACTTGCGTCACTTTTTCGCCCCTTGATAAGGGGAGAAGGGTTTCTCCCCTAAACTTTTTCGGGTTTCCGAAAATCCTCAGAGTAGTGAAGAAAAACAGCAAAATTAACTAAGATTTTTCACTCCTCTGCGACTTTATTTATCCCTCTAGTACCAGCGAAGTTGAATTTCCCCGAAAATGCATGTTTCTTCTCGTAAAACAGACATTTATGAATAGAATGTGTCTTGCTTTGTTTCCAAAACTTTCTTTCTTTGCTGCGAAATGGTTTCCCGGTAACTCTCCCGAGTTGCTTTTACCGCCATCCCGATAAAATACACCAATCAGGTGCAAGCATCTCGCTTTTTGGCCAATCAAATTCATTCTCTTTCTTGACAGCTCGCCTGTCAAATTTGAGAGCGGCTGTCAAACTTTTTTTGACATGTTGTAAACAAAGTACCAATGCATCTACAAGAATTCGGTGCAAAATGCTTGCTTTTTCGCACATTTTATCTAATTTCTTGGCATTTATCGATGGAAATACCAACATGGCGATACACTTTGTCCCCTGACGGCGACGAATCGATAAGTTTCCTATGTTTTCATTGTTTATTTATGCAAAGTATTCGCAAAGTTTGAAAATTATAATATTGATTTTGGGTTCCCGATAATTATCGGGGGTTTTGGGAGTTTCGAGAAACACTTTTCGTGACTCCTAAATCTCGCCCGAAAAACCACCCGAAAAGTTTATCGGGCCCGAAAATATCGGGCGATTTCGAGAAACGACCCCCTGATATGGAAACAACCGGCGAAAAGCTATTTCTTTTATTCGAAGAAAAAACATCAAAAACCATCTTCCGAAGTCAAGACTACTGTAGCGCCCGTGGGGAGGTGCCTGAGGGAAGAGAGGACGATGACGATGAAGACCGTCTTCTGGAAATTGCATTGCGTCTTTTCGCCCTTTCATTGCCAAAGTCAAATTACGGCTATATATTTATACGGTTGGGAGAATTGACGGGCTCGCAATTGTCATTCTGAATGGGCGATCTTCCTTTCTCTAGAATGACTTAAGGCCCGTTCACACGGCGCGATTTCAGCTGCGATTTGAGGTGCGATTTCTGTGGCGATCTCGTGGCGATGTCATATCGCGCGGTGTGAATGGCCGCGATCTTATGGCGATTTCACTGGCGATGTCGCCGCGACGTCGCAGGCGTTTTGAACATGTTCGAATCCCACTGCGATGCGGGTGCGATTTCATCAGATCGCCAACAAACGGACAAATATCGCAGAGCTAAATCGCCTGCCGTTCAAACCGCGCGATATGACATCGACGATTGTCACAGAAAGCGCACCTCAAATCGCAGCTAAGATCGCGCCGTGTGAACGGGCCTTTAGCCTGCTTTTTGTCAGAGGCATTTCGTATTAGAGTTAAGCTATTAGTTAAGCTACTCCCAAGAATCCAGTCTTACCAGAAGAGTCGTAAGTTGTTCGTTTAGAATCGACGTCGATAGAACGAGTTGTTGCTGCAAATGAGTCAAGCACTCGCAAATTAGTTTAAATCATCCTTTAATTTATCTCGTTACGACAGAGCGGAAATGACCTGCTAAAATCACTAAATTTCAAATAGTAAGGTCAGGTTAACTCAGGTGAACTTGGTGGTTTGTGATGAAAAACAAAACATCAAAAATGATTATTTTTTCTTATGGATCCGTCTTAAGATATTAGGCTTTAAACTTTGGTTTATGTACCATTTTATGTGAGAATTATACTATAAGAAACGATTTGGAAATACATGTGCAATGAAAAATATAAGTGATAGACATCGACGTTTTTTATCTTTAATTATGTAACCTTGATAATGGCGCAAGATGCACCGAAACGTCGGTTTCTATCGCTTATAATTAGTACTTTGATCAGGAATTATGCCAACTATGTTCAATCATATCCCAAATTCATATTCTGCAAATTTCTTAAAAAACTGGAATTAAGCTTTTGGTCAAAGAAACTCTTCGTATACGAAATCTTGAGCTTATATATTGAAATATGGCGAAGTTAGACATTTTATTTTTGGTAATTTCCGCTCTCTCTCGTTACTTAATTATTTGATTTGTTTCATCATCATTTTCTGCTATGCCCAACGTGCTCGAGCAAAAATCAGCAATGACGTCAGCTGTTTGCATGGTAACGTACCTGCGGTGAGCAAACACTTTCGCTTTCCGTTCTGTCTAGTGACGTCATAGAACACGAATGGCTATATTCTTCCCCAGGCCCCGGGCTCAGGACGTCGCTCACGGCCACGGTAAGTCGATTTGCTTTGAAAAGACAAAGAGCAATGAGTGATATAATATCAACACGCGCCAAGTCAAACTTTAAAAAGTCTGTGTCAGCCACTTCTTTGTTGTTTTCATTCGGTATTAGAAGACGAATTACGTGTAGACATTTTGAAATAGCCATCTACAAACAAAGTTTTACTCTTTATTTACCAAATTGAACCGAAAATATCGCACTACATTCCCTAAATCAGCCGATGGAAATGGATGCTTTTTCAAACTTGGTTAAGTATGTTGCTTGGCTGTCAAAATGGCGGCTGACACAGGCTCTTTTATCGATTTAGCGAAAACAAATACTAGTTTCTTACCTTGTAAAATTGCAGCAAGGATAAGATCCCTGGTAAAAGAAATAAAACAGTTTGATTACCGTACTTTCTCCGCACTTGGAGCGAAAAAGTTAACAAGCGCCGCCCTCCCGCGTATTCGAGTATTCCCTGGCATAAGATGATCAAAATACAGCAGTGTAATCGCTGTAATGCGTTTCTAGAACAGCACTGGGATTTTATTTTCATCAAAAGTAATGTTTTTTTAGTGCAAATTGAGGATATGTCGATGCTCTTTCATTAGTTCTCTCTACAAAATCTTGCGTGTAGACTATGTACTTTGCCAGTACGTCAAGCCCACCTGTTCAAGGACAACATATAAGAGTTGTCCACTCCTAGTGACGAGCTCCTGCTGGAATGTAGTGTACTTACAGAAAGAGGGGAATGGAGGGCGAGAGAGCAATAATGGAAGGAAGCGCGAAACTTTCACTTCTTAAAGGGCCTCTTGCATGCTTAATATTCGTCCACCGTGGACATAAAATAAGTAAAATTGTAACCGTGAAAACACATGTACATTTGCCCGTAGTAATCAAAATAATGCTCCAGATTAATAGAAAAGCCTTTCAAGTGTTAGACAAATGCAATTCTAGGTTGTTTTGAGCTGTTATCAAGAGGATGGAATTGGATTGTGATTTGAGCTATTTTCTTGTCAGAGAAGTGGTCAGCAAGCGTGCGAGAGCCCCTTTAACTGAGCAATAAAAGCAAAACGCTGTTCTTACCTCGCTTCTAGAGGATCGCCATTGACGTTAGACTGATAATAAAAGTCATAAAATCAACGTTAAAAAGTGATGTCCAGAGTATTTGAATTATCAATTGTTACAGGGTTCATACGCTCACAAACGTTCAAAAATCCACGGTTAGTTTATCAGATTTGTTCCAGGAATTTTTCTGCCAATCAAAATAATTTAAAAGTCTTCATAAAATTTCTACATTAAGCGGCAACTTTAGGAGCCAGTTTTGTCTTGGACAAAATTCCTTTCCAGGAATTCGCCAGGAGTCTCCTCAGAATTCCAGGTTTGGCAAGGGCTTTCCAGGAATACAATAGAAATCCTGCAGGTTTTTCAGGAGCGATAGGAATCCTGTTGTACGCAAATCAAAGCCACATTATTATCCCTACCTCACTGGAGGACGCCCCAGTAGTCATAGAGCTACCCTATAGACAGAAAACAAGACACTGGTCACTACGTATAACTTATTTCAAAATTCATGAATAATTAATAAGAACACAATAGAAACAGAATAAGCGTCACAGGGCCGTAGCGTGTTGTAAACCTGATACAACTTTTACGAAACATATCTTGGACATATCCCCCTTTGGAAGAAGGGGGGCGGATTTCTTTTTTTCTTTCGTCTTTTACTGCGATAGCCGAATGGATATCTTATATTCCCGCACGGGCTACAGAATGACCCCAAAATATTGAACTTGATACTGCGCTCGAAATACTAAATTCAAATTCGTATTTTCGAGTTAGTGCATGCGTTCAGATTTAGATTAACTAAAGTAGATTGCAGTAAGAAGGACGAGAAAGTGAGACCCAAGTGCATGGCACGTACAAGGAAATGTTAGGCGGATTAGAACGAAATGGAAAGGGTTAGCAGCACGAACCCTCAGCTCGGCTATGATTCTCGCCTTGTCCTCCAGCGTGCGCTTCAGGTCTTCATCCTTGCCGCGAAGTTGTTCTGGAATGCAATGGAAGACTTCATCAAGGAATGGAACACTTAATCGAGGAATGAAATACTAAACATTGATACTATTTTTGTGTATTTCATGAAATGGAACCTTTGATCAAGCAATCGAACAAATGATCAAAGCGAATGCTTCAAACGTGACCACACATACCTAACATTCATACTATTTTTGTGTATTTCATGAAATGGAACCTTTGATCAAGCAATCGAACAAATGATCAAAGCGAATGCTTCAAACGTGACCACACATACCTAACATTCATGCTATTTTTGTGTATTTTATGAAATGGAACCTTTGACCAAGCAATCGGACAAATGATCAAAGCGAATGCTTCAAACGTGACCACACATACCTAACATTCATGCTATTTTTGTGTATTTTATGAAATGGAACCTTTGACCACGCAATCGAACAAATGATCAAAGGGAATGCTTCAAACGTGACCACACATACCTAACAGTTCTAGTGAGGATCTATTAGAGCTAACACTCCGGGTGTCGTCTTGATCCTCGCCCGAGCCTTGCCCGTAACCATTCCGCATCTTCATCGTCTCCGTCGAGGACGAACTCGAGGACCAGCCGGATTCCGAGAACGCACTCGTTCGCGTCGGAGACTTCTCGTCTACGCTTTCCTCGTTCGTGAGGTCGGCGATCGTGCAAGGCCGATCGTACATCGGAGGAACGTTGATGGTGATCGGTGGTGGAGGATCTGGAAGCTGGAATAATACAACAAAGAGAGGAAGATTTAAGAATAGACAACATAGGATAACGGAGTTTACCTTTTGTTGTCACCAAATTCAGATCATGTGATGATTCATTTGGGAGGATGCAATTCTTCAATTTCTCACACACGACCGAGCGCATGAAAGTATGTACAAAATGAACAATGATTACCCCTGAATCGTTAGGTGATCTGAATTGGGTGACAACAAGACGTAAAACAGTTCGCCGATTTTGTCTCTTATACATACAATACAATCACAACTGCAAAAGTATAAGGATTCACCGTGTCCTTTCCGCCGATTTTCGCAGAACAACTTGCCATGCGCTATGCTTGGAAGTTTTAATCAAAATGTTGCGCGAGGGAGTTTTAGCGGACCACATTCGCAATCCTATTCACAAGGGGGAGCGATGACCTTCAGCAGTAGTGATCAAAGTGAACCGAGATTTTGCTTTTGATTGAGGTAATAGCTGAGGTGCCAAAACACATCTGTCACGCCATAGATTTAGCTGGGACTTGTCTAGAAGAACTTTTCATCGGTAACATTCGAAGGTGAACCCCTCCCACATAGTGTCAGCGTGCTAAGTTACAGCGCTGCAACATATCCAGACTTTGTAGTGTTCTTAAAATTAACCACTACATCATGAGATTTAGTTATACGATGTCTTCATCTTGTTGCCACCCAATTCAGATCATGTGATGATTCCTTTGGGTGGTGACAATTTTTTCTCAGTCGACTGAGTGCACGAGTGTAGTGCAGAACTAACAAAAGTATCCACCCAAAGGAATCATCACATGATCTGAATTGGGTGGCAACAAGATGCAAACACCGTTAGCCGATTTGGTTTACGGACTCTTTCGTTTTTACTACAGTTTAAATTTAGGTTTGCTAGTAAGTCAGATCCGAAAAAAATATACTGAAACTGAAAACTGAAGTCAAAGACCCAATGTATCACTGAAACCGCAATCATTCATCAAAAAGATCAGTTCGATTTCCTCTCCTTGAGGACTTCCTGTGTTAGCTTTGGGTGTCTTTTCACACTACAACAGCACTGTAAAATTTACAAACAACACAATAGCTGCCGTAAAGTTCCAAAAGCCAAACGATTTCAAAGAGCTTTAAAGGACTTGTGCCTTGATAGGCCTTATGAAATCTTTGCAAGATTCTGCCGGTGCTAAGGATCAAAGGGTAGACCGAAAGGTGTTGAGAAATGCAGCCCGCCATGCTCGAACGAGAACCCAGCTCTAAAATCCTCCTTTGGCCAGCTCTTGCATATGCGCTGGATCATCGAAAATTGCAGTGCAGATAACAGTAGTAAGGCATGGTTCAGGACTAATGAAACATTTGATATCAATTAGGGACGACTAGTGAACTCTAGTCAAGACTAGTGAGCTTGCTTTGATATGTTATGCTTGAGACAAGATAAAACTTGACTGAAACTTGACTGAGCTCGTTTGATAACTGTGAAAGTTATCGAAATATCACTCGCATAATCAGAAGATCGTCACTACCATCAACCTCGTCCCCGAGAGTCTCGTGAGTAATTTTCACCAGGGTCTTGTGCTCGACCAACCGCCATCTTGAAAATTACCCACAAGACGCTGGGGACGAGGTTGCATTGCCATAGTAACCGCTCTCAGGTGCATCATGGGTAATCAGGACAAGGAGGCGGAAATAACTGAGAATCGTAAGGGAAATGTAAGCTGAACATTGTAACCTAGAAGTCTAAATCTTAGACTTTCTCCAACCCGGACATGTAATTAAATAACTTGAAAACCTTGGGTACAAATGTCACCACAGTAGATATTATTAGAGGCAAACAACAGATTGGCATTTGAGGTGCAAATGGACGACATAAATTTTGATACTTATTTAGTCTCAACAGATCTATTCACGTACCCGAATATCAGATCCATTCACGTACCCGAATATCAGATCCATTCACGTACCCGAATATCAGATCCATTCACGTACCCAAATATCAGATCTATTCACGTACCCGAATCTCAGATCTATTCACCTACCCGAATCTCAGATCTATTCACGTACCCGAATATCAGATCTATTCATGTACCCGAATATCAGATCTATTCACGTACCCGAATATCAGATCTATTCACGTACCCGAATATCAGATCTATTCACGTACCCGAATAACAGATCCATTCACGTACCCGAATATGAGATCTATTCACGTACCCGAATATCAGATCTATTCACGTACCCGAATATCAGATCTATTCACGTACCCGAATATCAGATCTATTCACGTAACCGAATATCAGATCTATTCACGTACCCGAATATCAGATCTATTCACGTACCCGAATATCAGATCTATTCACGTAACCGAATATCAGATCTATTCACGTAACCGAATATCAGATCTATTCACGTAACCGAATATCAGATCTATTCACGTACCCGAATATCAGATCTATTCACGTACCCGAATATCAGATCTATTCACGTACCCGAATATCAGATCTATTCACGTACCCGAATATCAGATCTATTCACGTACCCGAACATCAGATCTATTCACGTACCCGAATATCAGATCTATTCACCTACCCGAATATCAGATCTATTCACCTACCCGAATATCAGGTGGAGGGTTCGGAAGCTGGAGATCATCCACGTCATCAGCCGGTGGGGGAGGGGGTGGGGGAGGTGGTAGCGGCTCACACTCGCTCTCTAGCTCTTCGGCCGTGTCGGGTTCAGTCTCCGTTTCCGTTTCCTGTTCCTCACGATCCGGTTCCTCCACTTCAGTTTCCGGTTCTTGTTCGTCGTCCGGTTCTTTAACGTGGATGTCGATTTTGGGTATGATTCGAACTTCAGGAGGGGGTTCTAGGATACCTTGAAAGATTATCAGAGATTAATGGTTCACGTTTAGTTGACATGTTTAATCGCAAAGGAATTTAATTGATAACGTGGCATATTCGAAGTTCTTTATGAGCAAGTAAAAAGATTACAGATCAGATACGTTTCAATTCTTTTTTGCTCTCCAGTACAAGACGAACTAAAAAGGCCTATTCGTCGCCAAGCCGTCATTTGTAGTCGCAAATTTCTAGTAAAGCAGAGAGGTCGCCCTTAGTCGCCTGAGACATAATCTGGCGCCAACTGTACCAAGTTTCGAGGTGTCCACCTCACCTCTTTCTTGATGCAAGTCTTCGTCTATCCTCAAGTCAGGTATTCTAGAGTCTTCTATCCTAGGGGAAGGGAGGACAGGGCTGGATTTGTCCTCTTCTGCTTCCTCCTGTTCCTCGGGTGTCTCCTCGTCCTCGTCTTTCTTGTCGCTGTCCTCGGAGGTGGGTGCGGGTGCGAGCTCGGTGCCGGGAGGGGGTAGAGCACCCCTCCTCTGCCTGAGAGGAGGGTTTGTCGGCCCTGTTCCGTCATTCTGCCGGGGACCTGCCAAGGAGACACCGCCCCTACGCCCACGTTCTGATGATCGATAATCAATAATAACGATCATTAACATTGATAATTATTAATGAGGGCAATTAAATTGCCAGAATTTAAGTTACGTACCTCGCCCTTTGAAAGCTTCCGCAGCATCGGTGATATGCTTGTACCAACTGAAATAAAACCATATATTTGAATGCCGGCTCCATATACATATATGGTTTCACCACTATGCGAGGGACGTTAAACAACCACAGTGCTCACCACAGAATGACATATCTAACAACCACTCATGATTGTAAACTGCATGCATAAAATTGCAGTCCGCATCTCAGGGATCAGACATCCACATCTGTAAACCGCATTTGAACATGGATATGGATATTTGCGGTATACAAGTGCATACATTTACATTTTTACATTTTTGGGTTACGTCAGAGAAGAGACTTCACAAATGAATACGCCGTCTTAATTTGCAGAGATTTTGTAGAATTTATTCCTTCTTTTTCCCGACATTAAATGATTCGCTTGAGAAGCTATATCAAACACTAGACAGTGTGTTTCATCAGGATATCCAAACATCTTGAAGTTCGTGAAAAAAAGCTGTCTCGTGAGGAAATCGTCCAGTCTCGTGTTTGATATATTACTATAAAAGAACAAACATGTCAAATTTTTGTCGTACTTTTTTCGTTCCGTTATCGTTGCGGCGACAAGCTCGTAAATTTGCGGCCCCATGGAAGACGTGCCGACCGCCGTTCCGACCAGAAAGAACGCGCGCTTATCTGAAAACAGGGTAAACGCAGTTAGTATTCACTCGGCCTCGGAACAGCCTGAAGAAAAACAGGAACTTGACATGAATATAACGCCATGTTTACACGGTGAATGACTCAAGCGATTGAACTTGCAACCCGCTGAGTGCAATTTGGGTACAATTGTGAATCTGGCGACATGTTTTACCTTGTCGCCAAGTGTGCGACAAAACATTATACGCACAAAATTCATAGTCAAGAAATGGCGACTTAAAGTTATCACTTGGCGACAAAATGTCCTTCATGAATATTCTCGTCTTTTACGATTCATCAAGAAAACATACAACAATGAATATGCTCTACGTACCTGTCGCGACATTTCTAGTAAGGACATTGTTCAGCTTTATAATCGGACTATGTGTAGTCTATAGTTAAAGACAAAACAAAATTATATTCATCTATCCTGATGACGTCGTCAGCATTATTCAAGGTAGCATAATGGCCATAAAGATGGTTGTAGACTCATATTACAGTACATGCCGTTGATTAAAAACCGAGTAATTTGTATCCGTTACTATTCAATCTCTGTCACTTTACCTGGTAACTTGACATATTCGTACTATGACATTTAAGGATAAGCCGGTCATCTTGCTTTTGAAGTATGACTAACAAATCTTCTAGTAAAAGAACGTGTAGATCTGCAAATAACCAAGAGTGGGTTACGGTCAACAAGAGGCTGTAAGCAGCTAGAGCAGATTTCGTATGACTGTGAAAAGTACCGCCACAAAATTGTTCCGCGCCGCGACCGTGACCGTACCGCGACTACGCGATTTCATTTGGCAATTTCATTCCATCTACAGCAGGCCAGGTTCCGTACCGCCACCGCGACAGTACTGCGCCGTACCGCGACACTTTTCACAGTCATACGAAATCTGCTCTATCTTGGATGTTCATCATCAAGATATACGAAACCAGCTGTCAATAGGCTTTATCACATGGCAGCCATCTTGGATAAATCTTTTGTTCTTGCATCTGCAGCCTCATCATGATTACGAGTTTTCACGGGGAGAGCAAAGAATTTTATCCAAGATGGCTGCCGCGTGATACAGGCCCGTACCTACACCATGTTTGTAAGGGGCGGTCTTCTTGTGGTGCCGCGCGCATCTAAAGGGCGCGAGAACAGATTTTCTTTGTTCTAGAGTCGCATTTTCAGAAGAATTAGCTATGCATTCAAAATGTTCTGGGCTTCGGAACACTCTTGTAACAACGCTCCAGCTTCTTGAATACATGACAACGTTATTCTTACCAACTGCTTCTTCGTTTACAGGGGTTTGTGGAAACATAAAGGAGAAACGACACGTAATTCCTCAAGACTCGGATAGCGCATAACAGCTCTCTCTCCCTACCTATAGATTTCGTTCTGCTGATCCGCCACGTTAGAGGGCCATCATATAACAACTTTTTCTTAGTTAAATCTAAATTCTGAAAAGACAGAAAAACACTTTGATCAATTACATGGAACACATAGAGAACAAAATAATTGTTTTCCTCAATGAGCGTTGCATTCAATACAGTAAAAACCCGCATAAAAGAACAAGTGGATTAAGAACACTCAGGCTGACATTTGGTCAAAAAGGTACCTTATACATAAGAACACATGCAGCCTGAAAAATGAAAATTGTTCTTGTATAAAAAAAATGGCTGCCAATTAGATTCCAGTACAGTAACCTACTGTGGTAGAGTACTGAGTAGATCAATACAATGTGCTACACCATTGCACACAGATTTCTAAAGCAGGTACGGTATGGGGATTTCGAGGGTGCATTTAGCAATTGGTTTTGGAATAATTGTTGTTACCTTCTGTCAATCACATTCTTTATTTGACTGTTGGTAGTGTATGCACACCTTAAGAACATTTTCAGGCTGATTTTGCAGAAAACACCAAATACACAAGAACAAAATCAGCATGAATCCCAAAAACACCTGTTCTTTTATGCGGGTTTTTACTGTACGGCAATTGTCACGCAGCGCGCGCATTCGTTATAGCTGGAATTGTCCATTGCAAGGAGAAAAGCTACTAATGGTATCGACTTACCCTATATTCTTCCATTTTACTACTACTGTCCATTTGTTTCCGATCCACTTTCCTCTGAAATTCTTCTAGTCTTTGCTGATTTTCGCATTCTTTTACACTTTGATTAACAAACGCTAGAAGATCCTACAGAAAAAAAATACAAGAAAAATCAATCCCACAGAAATAGGAACGCAATAACGCGGCAGCCATGATGGTCAAATTTCTCAATAGAAAATGCAGCTATTATAGAAGCTGCTTGGTCTTCTATTCCCCTGGGCTACTGAAAGCCACCTACACCCAGGGTTTTTTCGTCTAATAACGTTTCCTATCTCTTGAAACGGTTAAAGGTTGGTCGGCGGAAACACGATGGAGTGATGGATTACAAAAGCTCTATCACCGTGGTCTACTGGTTCTGCTTACCTTACAACATTGTATCGCTCTTTCGATGTCTCTACTGTCGGGTAGAGAACCTGAAAGGGGAAAAACGCGTTCGATCGTAAACGTTCGAAGACTCTGTTTGACGGAGTAACACTATTCAACGAGATGCAATATTTGTATAATCTGTTTTTAAGAAACTCTGACAAGTATAAAGTTCTATAGCAACAGATGCCCCAACACAGCAAAACTCTCAGGCGTTGCAAGAGTGCTAGGAGCCACTGCAAGGCCTACTATTATATGAAGAGCGGTGTGACTCACTGCCATGAGCCATTGCAAATATGACTACGAGTAGTTTCGTGACTACTACGAAAGCTTTGCGTGACTACTGCGAGCACTTGTAACTGAAAATAAAAATGTTCGAAGTTGCGTGACAACCACCCCTCAATGCAAGCTCATCGTGACAGAGACGAGTCACTGCAAGGAGAACTATCAGGCGATGCGTGACTAGACCCTGCAAGTGCGACTGTCAAACGTTGCGCGAGTACCATTAGTCACTTCGAGTACTACTACCAGGCGCTGCGTGACTACCACGAGTCACTACAAATGTAGCTATCACTGGGCGTTGCGTGACACTTACTAGGAGTGTTTTTACTGATGCCTTCCAGCAGCAGCGGGTACTTGGTTATTCGTCTGTAGCTCGTTGATATGATATCGTCTAGCTTTAGACGTCGACATAAGGAATTTCCTTCACAATGCTGAAAAGGTAAAAACATACCAACTTCAACAGTGGCCTATTCACGTATTATATCACACACGAGACAGAGTGTTTCATCATGGTTCACAGGCCGCAGAGCGGAGCGCCATAGCTATCGCAGGAAAAATACAATAGCTCAAAGTTTAACTCAGATATACGACTTCACTTTTCATGGATCAGCGGTATTCCCATGAGTACCGTGGGCGCGTTCGTGCGTGTCTGCCTGCCCAATATACCACAGGCAACCCAAAACAGTCTCTCCTTTTAGCGAAAATACTGTGCGCCTGTGAAGAAATCTGGTGAGCTCCGCTTTTAGCCAGTGGCTAAATCTATATATGACTTCGTGTGTCATTGCCTTATAGTTTGTAAAATAAACTGTTCCTTGCTTTGATGTGAATACCAGAAAATATCCCGTCACATTGTGACGAGAAAGTTTTAAATTATTTACTCCCTGAAATTGTCTCACTGTAAAGGAATGGAGAGAAGTCTCCGTAATCTTCAAGTTCGGTGCTCAGCAAAATATTTGCTGCGGGAAAACATCAGCCGATCACAAACGTTTCCCCGACAGCCGCTAAGGATTTTTATAAATAAGATAGATACCCACCATAATAAACTGCGCGAGTTTGGGGTCCTTTCGTTGTCTCTGCCGTAAATGCTCTAACGATGTTTTCTGATAGTTACAGAAGGTCGCACAGGCTTGCTTGGCAGCCTCGCCAGCTTCGTTATCAAACTAAAACGACAAAAGGTATCCTATATTATTATAACTTTGGCGAGCATTGTGGCGTATTATCCGGGCTCTAATGAATATTTTGGCGGGCTCTAACATATTTTAGTATAAACCAACTAATAGTCTATTACAAATCCTGCATTCTGATTGGCTGAGCTACTAATGGTCTATTAGTGATAGACCGTACCTGACAAAACCACTACCTTTCTTTGCAAGAAAACTTGATTTTTTCAACATAAAAAAATGGAATTCATTGCCAAAACCGACCACCTAATTGGTTTATACTAAAACAATTAGTCCTCTCGTCCTCATGTGCTATGATATCAATACACCATTCGGCCTTCGGCTCATGGTCTATTCATCATATTCATCTCTATTTTATTTTTTACGCCTGTTTATACCGTATTGAAAGAATAAAGATGATGATGATGATGTGTATGGGAGGGGAGGGGAAATGTACGAAAACCTGACCAATAGTGGTGGTGGGGGGAGGGGAAGGGCTACGGCAAACATCGTGCCAGAGTCGCGCCGTTCAAATCCAAAACAATAGAAAGTTTTCTATTATAAAGTCTAATGAAGCGGCATCCTTTGAAAAAGGAAAGGTTCAACAGAAGTTCGAGCCTCCCAAGCCTCACCATCCATGTCCCATTGTCGGTCCGATTTCCATAAAAAACATGACACTTCAACGAAGCAGTAAGACTACGGCCTTCTTGTAGCATAGCGACAATAAAGAGAAATAACATTTACCCGTTCTAGCATCATGTCACCAATACATTGAATAACCTCCCCTTCTCCCTCTCGCTTTTTCATTCTCTGAAGAAGATCCACTAAAAGAAAGATGAAACCAAACAGGAAGTTAGCTTATAAAGCAAGCGCAAAAGAATTGATAGTTACAATTAAGTGGAAGGTTGACGCAGGGAAGTCCCTGGTTGACGGCACGTGGAGAAGAGTGGGGTGTAGGGCGCAAGGGGTGGGTGAGTGGCGGAATTTGTTAGCCCCTACCCCCTCCGTTTTTCTTTACTGGTCAAAAATAGATAGGAACAAAATGTTACTTGTACAGCAGAAACAGAAGGCAGCGTTGCTTACCGTGGATGTCGATGAGCTCTTGTAAGTTGGGAAAGAGTCTATTAATGGCTTCATAAGGGATGATATTCATTTTCTTCATTGGTTTATAAAAGACCTGAATAGAGACAAAAAAAAATATCGTAAAGATAAGAGTAATTTGTTTACTCCATCACCTGAGAACATAGCCTCTAATTGTCGAGGCATTTGGAGTTCCACAAGGATCAATTCTTGGGCCTAAAATTATTAAACATGTGCCATTAAAGAGTCGCCAGATTCCGGTCTGTTATCTAGCTCTTGTCCACTACAAAACTGGCATCTGGTGAGGAAAACGTTCAAATTAGCCAGAGCTACATTGACAAACTTGTAATAATTACCTTATCCAGGACTTTGAGATTTCTAACGTGATATTTTTCGGTGTAAATGAGTTCTGAAAAGAAGATGAATTGGGTTAATAAAAACGGGTATTAATATTACCAGATTACAACACAGCAATCATAACCAAAATAGCAACAAGACCGCACACGACAGTAGCAGCAGCACCAGCAATATAGCAGGAGATATTCAATGTTTACCGTGAATAAATTCTTGACGCTTGATTTCCTTTTGCTTGAGTTTCTTTAAAAGCTGAAAATCAATGGATAGTTCAGTTGCGGTCCGTATTATTGTCGGACAAATTGACCATCTTGACGAGAAAACATCAGAGGGGTGTGTGATTAAAAATGGAAACTCACTTTCTTATCCACCGTTTGTTGCCAAGCAGGTTGTTCCTCGGCTTCCATATCGGAATCCTACAAAAATATTTGACGTGTAAATCATGCTGTATATTCATAGGCGCGGGAACAGAGCCATTCGTTATTTTACCAGTCGTGAGGATTAGTCTAGAAGAGTGTGGAAATTTGTGATTAGTTACAGTTGAAACCGCAAGTGAAGAAACTAGATTTTCCGCCCGATGTTGCAATGGCATCAATAAGCGCGCATTTCGCAGATCTCATGAAAATCTAAACATGGGACAGAATTGCTATACATTCTTGGATATCTGCCTGGACTTTCGAGGAAATGTTTTATTTTGCTGTCGAGGTGGGCCGTTTTGAGCCACTTTTGTGTAATTCGACGGGTTTTGAATTGGCGCGCATAGAACGTGACCAAGACTCTATGCATACATTTGTATATCGGGATGTCCATGCATTCTGTCCCATGACTAGCTCTGAATAAATCTTGTGTATGCTGGATTAAAGAAACTTCTAGGGCTGTCCGCATTGAATTTCATTTCAGCTTGGGAAGAGGCTGCTTAAAACAGTGGACAAGGTCACTTGAACATGGGAAAAGGCCACTCGAACATGGGAAAAGGCCACTTGAACATGGGAAAAGGTTACTTAAACATGGGAAAAGGTCACTTGAACATGGAAAAGGCCACTCGAACATGGGAAAAGGCCACTTGAACATGGGAAAAGGTCACTTAAACATGGGAAAAGGTCACTTAAACTTGGGAAAAGATTGTTAAACCTGGCGGAAGATCGTTTAAACATGGGAAGAGGCCACTTGAACATGGGAAAAGGTTACTTAAACATAGGAAAAGGTCACTTGAACATGGGAAAAAGGCCACTCGAACATGGGAAAAGGCCACTTGAACATGGGAAAAGGTCACTTAAACATGGGAAAAGGTCACTTAAACTTGGGAAAAGATTGTTAAACCTGGCGGAAGATCGTTTAAACATGGGGAAAGATCGCTAAAACATGAGGAAAGATAATTTAAACACGGGAAAGGATCGCTGCAGAGAAAGGCAGGCAGGTTAGCAGATCAATGGGAAAGAATGTCAGAATATGCATTAACCAGAATAGCAAGCGTAAAAGGAACTTCAAAGGGAAGACACTGCAAGAGTGGTCCAAATTTTCAAAGAAAATAAAACCCATGTACCATCGGCTGATAGTAGCCTGGACAAAAGTTAGTGAAAACAACAAAATCTTTAACAGTACGATCTTCTTATCGTTCATACTAGGACTGAGAAGTGTTCAGACTAAACATGTTTGTAATATTATCTACTGTGCTGACATTTGTAAAGTATTTGTACAGAATTGCACCTGACGTTTAAAGTTATTGGGTTCATTTTTAGTTGGCACACTGTCATCTATTCTCTTCAGTAAAAAGGGGCGCGCAATAGCCAATCAGGGCCATTGATTTCGCCTGATTTCGACGTACAGCTAATTTCAGATGCTTGCTTACACTAAACGTCCTGTTGAATAGGCCTTGTTCCTGATTGGGTAAAATGCATTTGCTCTGCGCTTAGTTATTCGACGCTCAAATGAAATTGGAATTTGTTTTTGTTATACGATAAGGTTATCTTGCTGATGCTATATGTTTGGTAACTTTTTCTTTGTGTCATTCCCTTCCCTTCACGCTTGCTGTGCTCACTGAATCAAGCTTTAACTTAAAGGTTGATGATCAACTGTTAGGAAGTAAATAGATCGTTAAGATGATTTCGTTGTTAGATGCGCAGATTATAGAAACCAGTGAGTTATTAGAGATATCCTTCACCTTTTCTGAAAAGAAAGTTGTGTCACCGTTATTAAAGAGCCTCTGTCAGCCTCCATTTTGTCAGCCGAGCAACATACCGAGACAGAGAAAGCATCCATTTCCATCGGCTGATTTAGGGGATGTGGTGCAATATTTTCGATTGAATTCGATATATGAATAATAAAACTTTGTTTTTAGAAGACTATTTCAAGATTTCTACACGTAATTCGTTGTCTGATATCGACTGAAAACAATAACAAAGGAGTGGCTGACTAGGGCTCTTTAAGGCGAACATTATTAATAGTACCAGTGAGTCTCAGTAATTTCATTACACAAGGGAGTCATAGTACATTGTACGAGCGAAAATGAGCGTGAAATTCTACCCAAGGTACTGGACACAGACCAAAACGGAGGAAGAGGGCAATACTTAAAGCTTTAGAGCAGGTTTCGTCTGAGTGTGAAAAAGGTAGACGCAAGGCAAACAACGTTGTGTGTCGCAGCATTCTAGGTTACCTTGGGTGTGACAGAGGCAGACCAATCACATTCTTGGAATATGCATCGCCGTCCAATCAGCGCGCTTGGTAAAAGAGCGCTTAGAGACAAGTCACTTTTAAAGGCCCATCACCAACAGGGAGCCTTTGCGCCCCGTTTTCTTTTGTTTTCAAATTGATCCATTGTTTTCGGGTGCACTGATTGGCTAAGAGTCCGCAAAGGCTCTCGGTTGGTGATGGGCCTTTAAGTTTAAACTGTTGGACTGTCACTGCGTAGCAGACTGATTACAACACTAACAAGGTCGTGGTAAGAAGCGGCCTCAAATCTACATTGTTTGCAGCCGTTTCTTTTGCCGAAAGGAACGAGGTAAGTTTCTTCACTGGCGTTTTGGGTGTAAAGTTACATCAAAGGCTTTCAGAGGAACGCGCGGCAGTCCAACGTTCGCCAACAACGAGATTACCCGTGTTCAACCTTCGTCACACTCAAACGGAACGTATTCAAAGTAAAAATAACAAATATAACTACTTACGTATTCTTCCTCTGGGGGCAAGAAAGTAGGAGAACGTGAGCGAGCACGTCTCTCTGAGAGAAAAAATGCAATTAGTACAAAGTATTGGTGCGTACGGTGAATGGTGGTATGTGAGCTGCTCGCGCTTTACAGTAGCAAACAGAAAATAACCTAACATATGTATAACATAAAAACAAATAAAATAAAATAAAATAAATTTAGCACCCATACGTATTTATTTAAGAGTGTGTTTGAGATCCATCAAGATTCGTTCTTGTAAGTTAAAAGCTGTCGGTCAAGTACTTTTTAACAAATTTATCTTCCTGTTTGATAGATTTAGTCCATGTTCAAGAGTGCTCTCCTAATCAAGACTGGGAAAAAATACGCCAAAATTACGTCTTATACCTAAGTTTTTGGACGTTTCCAGTCCTCCGGTAACTAAATGCAAGTGCAGTGCTTCTACAAAACCGCACCCCTTCCATCAAGAATTCATCTTACTTGTGCTCCGGTGTCACGTGTATGTCGCTGGACATCTGTACGGATAACATGCCTAACGTATCCATTGGTTTGTGAACAGTGCTGGTGTGAATCTTACATGAAAATGTGAGTTCGTATGGTGCGTGACTAGAGTGTAGGGAAAGTACGATGGTTTCTTATGAGGATGTAAATGGTTGTTTATTTCGCGGATGTGTTGAGACTCTTTTGTATGAAACTGTGAAACGCGTGGAAACGTTCGTATGGTGCGCGACTAGAGTGTACGAAAAGTAAGATGGTTTCCTTCGCGAATGTAAAAAAGTTGAGAAAGCAACGAAAGAGAAAGGACGAGCACAGGCAAGGTGTCTTGCTGAAAGTTGAAAATACTCATGAAACCTGGCCGTGAATTCGAACTCATATGAAATAACCTTCATTAGTATCTACCGAATCAAGATCAGAGATGCCCAATTAATTGTTATTAAAACATGCAAGAAAGGCGGCTTTTTGATGACAACGTATTATATTGTTTTTATGTGATAGTGCCAGTGACAATACAATCAAGTAAAACAGAACCAATGTAGTCATGCAAATAAATGACAGCTATTGAAGCCGTTTTTTATGTGATAGTGGCAAGACAATTTAAGTCAAACAGAACCATGTAATCATGCAAATAAACTGAATGACAGCTATTAATGTAGTGGCTTCAGTATGGCATAAGGTCGAAAATAAAATAGCCAAACCTGTAAGATAAACATAACATTTAAAAGCATGCACGATATAAAATAAGAGTAAAAGTGTAGAGCTGTTAGATGTTAGATATTATTTATTATATCAAGACATTTATGAACATGCAAGCAATCAGTGAGCATGTCTTCCCTGCCTGCCAAACATTGTTAAAACAGCTAGAATCCCAGTGACTAATATTCTAAAACGCACATTTATTGACTTGGGAACATAAATAATTTGGATTATATATTGCGAAGCATGAGAAAGACATCGCAGTGAAGTAGTGCATGGATCATAGGCGGGCGCACAATAGCAGAGCGACTACAGACTCTTGCTCGTCATCCAAGCAAGTGGTCTGAGGGTTACAGCATGAGTATGTGTGGCGTGAATAATGGGTGTGGCGAATATAATAATCAACTTTTGAAAATACTGGGGCACGAAACTAATCTTCCCAGTTGACCGTTACACCTCGATTTTTCAGCTCGCCGGCGGCTGTCTCACATTGATCGCGTGATCACCTTCATATGTACGACGTGATGCATTGTTTATGTACCACGTGATCAGTATTTGTGGCCTTGAAATTTGTTGCTTTCAAAATAAGTCTACGCTCACAACTTCATGGTATAAAACAACTCATCGCGATCAATTTGAGGGGTGTAACGGTCTACTGAGAAAAGTAGTACAGCTATTTGCATTTTAGCGTGGACCGTGGACACCTTACTAGTTTGTTTGAGCATCAAAACGTTACTTTTCCATCGCTTTCAAGATGTTCCCAATGGCAACCAGGCCAAAACGAAACTATTAAAAACAAAACAAAAAAGGCCAAAACGAAACGATATCAGCCAATCAATGTAAAGATGTTTTATAAGCACGTCGCCTGTCTCGACACACCGACTTGGCTTGTGTGGCATTACTGATTGGCTGAAATCGTTTCGTTTTGGCCTGGTTGTCGTTGAATAAGTCTCAAAAGCAACCAAGAAACGTATTATTTTCTCGATGGAACAGTGAGGTTATGACAGTCAAACAAGCTCCACGCCTTCTGTGGATTATAGCCAACCAGTCAATCAGCTTCGTAGTACAAAACTAACGGAACTGAGAAAACTAGGCCGTGAGGCCACAGGATCATGGCTTTGTTCATCGTATCAGTAAACTAAGCGTCTCTGTGAACGAGTGAAAGTCTGAGACTATGGTACCCAGGGTACGCTCAAATGCAAATAGCTTTAATGATATAGAGCATATTTGAGATGACTGTCGTGAGTAATTCGCAATTACTTTGTAATCACTCCTATAGGTTTTGTTCAGAGTTGGTGTAATCACTTTTGGTTTCACTACAGTCATATAAAATTCGCTCTATGCAATGAATATACAAACATAAAAGGTAGAACAGAAACAGGCAAAGATAAGAGCATCGCTCAGTTGGTATTTTGTTGGTAAGAAAGTGTTATGCAAGAAAAAGCATCATCATCGGCTGAATTAGGGTAGGTAATGCAATAGGATTGATTGAATTTAGGGAATCCTTGTGGTCAAAATAAATAAACATCCGCATGCTAACAACAGCCTCGAGACTAAGTGACGCTCTTTAGGAAGGGGCAAATAGACCTTCTACTTTGGTTTGGGGTATTATTATTTTTTTCAACAGAAAAATGGTTTTGCAATTCAGGTAATCTGACCAACTGAAAAGGTTTTAATTACAATGGAAAGAACGTTCCGTCCAGAGAAATATTTTTTTGTCATAATCAATTTGTGAAAAAATAGAACAATTGCCCATTTCTGCTCTGAACATTAAGGCTAGGTGACCATCAACCAGCAAAATCACAAAAACAGCAAAATCACAGTAGGCAGTCGTACGAAAAACATGAATCCAACTTAATAGAACCTCTAAAGCAACTCTGAATTCATACTATTGGTATCGAATAAAGGAGCAAAAGTCATGGGTCTCAGTACGAACATGGATTCCAGGCTGGATATGAAGAAATCCACTGGAGTAGCTGAAACTGGGGTCCTAAACAGGAATTGACCTCTTATATGACCGCCCATTGAGCTTTTGCTAGTTCGTTTGTACAATTTTGCGTAATGGTTACCTAGCCTCTCTGTATCAATGACGTGTTGCACTTTTAAAGCTCGCCCTAACTCAATACTTACCACCTTCAGAAAGAGTTTCGAGGTTTGACGTTGGAGAATCCATTCCTCGCCCGTAGTTCATACTTAATGAGTCGTTAATATCGACATCTCTTCCAAAGCTGCAAGGAACGTTAGAGAACTCCTTTCAAAGATCGCTCATAGACTTGCGTTGAAGCTTCCTTTGCCATGAGCATGGAGATAATACCTTGGTAGGGGTGGACCATTATAAATTGGGAGAGGGGGTGGCAATTTTTCGTTTTTGCGTATGATCTGATTTTTTAGGGGATCAGGTTGGGGAAGAATTTTTTTTCGGATTTCTAATGGTCCCCCCCTTACAAATGTGTTACGGCTGAGGTTCGAACCCATGCCCTCTCATACGTCAGACAGGCCCTCTACCAGCCGAACGTACCAGGAGGCGATTTCAACGGGTCATCTCCAGTGTAAGAACCATTCCCTGAGGACAACTTCATGTTTAGTTACTATTTAATCATGATTGGTTCAACCTTCGTTCTACCAAACAAAGAAAGGTTTGCGACGCAGCTGGTGAGTTCTTACACTGGAGATGAGCCATTTCAACTAACTGAACCAAATTTACTCTTCCAGGTAAGTGTCTGGTCATTACTACTTACATGTCTCTTCCTGATAAATGCCTGGTCATTACTACTTACATGTCTCTTAGTGGTAAATGCCTGGTCATTACTACTTACATGTCTCTTCCTGCTAAGTGTCTGGTCATTACTACTTACATGTCTCTTCCTGGTAAATGCCTGGTCATTACTACTTACATGTCTCTTCCTGGTAAGTGTCTGGTCATTACTACTTACATGTCTCCTCCTGCGACTGATTTCCGCGCTCGGGTCATGATGCCTCCCGACACAATCGGCTTCTTTCTCGTCATCTCCTTCTGCAGGGTAAAGATGAGATTTCGTTTGTAACGAGACATGATGCCCTCAACTTATCAATAAACTAATATAAAGCAGGGCTGGAAATTACGATAAGGTGGTCGCCTGGGCGACACAAAATCAAGACTAGGCGACTAAAAATTTGAACGTAGGCGCAAGCTGGAGACCAAAATTTTAGTACTTTTTTCAAGGTTGATGCCACCTGGCGACCAGAAAATATGTTCGGGCGACCAGTTTTTTTGCACTTGGTCGCCAGCTAGCGACAAAGAAAAAGAAGTTAATTTCCAGCCCTGATAAAGGCTGCTTTTTTCCTGGGAGTTCAAGAGTGTCGTAGATATTTTCAGCAAAAACAAGACAACAATGGAGAAACAAACGACTGCAAATCTATAAAATTTACCGGTTGGCGGGAATTTACATGTGTGTAATTTACAAGTTATTCACTCCATAGTAAATAACGATAAAAGGCGAAATAAAATAATCAACTCACATATTATATATACAACAAACAGATAAATATATAAAACAAAAAAGGGAATAATACCAGTAAAAGAAACTTACCGGCGTTTTAACGCTTTCAGATCGTATGACGGGTCTTGTAAACCTTTCGGATGGAAAATGTTCGGTTAAATGATGAAGTAAAAACGAATGCATAAGGTGGAAGAAATGAAATGAAACGTACGCCAGAACTAAATACGTGAAACGTACCACCAATGGTATCTGAATTTTACGATTCAATGAGAATCACGAGACAGAATGTTGTTGGCGATGTGTCGTAAATACGAAAGACGCGCACAACAAAGACAATCAAATTCTGTTACTGCCACTTTCATAATAGACCGTCTTCGCATTAATTAATCACCAAACAATTGGCAGTTTTCCCTATGGAATTCAAAATGTCCGAGCAACAAACTCGAAATTCGAAGATTTTTAATGAATTCTTCAGCTTTTCGTGATGAAAATATAAAACCCATATACTATGAACAAACTTCGAACACTTTCCTGCAATCGGTGTATTTTCGATGCTCTATGCCAAAGTAAAATTTTGGCTTGTCCGACGTAGCAACAGTAACTAGGAAGTAGAACAATGAAGCGGGATCGGTCAATTGTGCGTTCTACTCCCACTTGACATTTCCGAATGTTTTGGCTTCCGTCAATCAAACTTTTAGGTCAACTCCACGCATGTTTACCGAGTTTGGATTGCATTCTACAGTGAAAAATTGTGTTTTGAAGCCTAGCTAGCCCCTATCAATTCACAAGATCCAAAACACCTCCGTGAAATCACTCATAGTTGTTCCCTCGTTTGATTGACGGAAGCCAAACAGCGGTTTGTTGGCCGGTGTAAAGTTCGCAGAATTATGAAATGCGCAGTAACAAATTCAGTACCTTTTCTTCGGAACAGCCGCTGCTACTTGCAATTCCTGGAAAAAGAAAAATCCAAATAGACTTTTAGGACACAGTCCGCTATTTCCAAACGGAATTTTACATCCATATCAAGAAAATAGTAAGAACACTTACATCTGGTGATGACATAGACCTGTCAAGGAAGAGAAATGTTTCTTAGCCAAATAATGTCACAAGAGGAAACCCTTTCTCTCGGGAATAAAACAACTCAGTCGGTCTTTGGTTGTAAAGTAAAAAAGTAAAGTTCCTTTTTTAACGTCGATAACTCGTAACAGCCATCGGATGACAAACCTGAGGTCGACGGTGCACCACTTTACCCCCTTTCTCTTATCAGAGCTCCATTTGGAAGGAATTCAAAGCTATAAGCAAGCTACTCGGAACAGAGAAACGTCGATACGGTTGGTCGGTCCGGGGTTGGAACTCATGACCGTACGCACAGTGTGCCGTGCACAAACACACTGCGCCACCTAGCCGTATCTTGTGACACACAAACATGGCTACAACAACTATAACTTGGGCTCATCGAGAGTTCAACGGCAAGCGTTTAGTGGGGGAGAGGAAGAATGACAAACAGTGATTTACTGTGCGACTACGTCAACCGGGCCATCCCATAAAAAGTTTGTCATTAAGAGATTCAAACCATTTAAAGGAAATTTAATACTTGCAATACATCTGACGATGAGCAATTAAGTGTTTTGAATTTATTTCTGCTCATAATTTTAACAATTTTTAGAGAAACGCGATGTACATTCTCTAAATTAGCCGATGGAAATGGATGCTTTCTCTGACTCGGTATGTTGCTAGGCTGACAAAATGGCCGCTGACTGAGTATCTTTTACACCTCGCATCTCGCACATACCTCTCTTCGCCTTCGGAAGCGGATCCAGCATCGTCGTCCCTGAAACAACAGAATGTGTGATCAAAACAAATTCTGGCTATAAACTCTCGACTATTAGCATAACACGCAGACCATATTTCCTACCTCTTAACCCGGCTTTTCAAGTGTGTCAGAAAAAACAGGAAATGTTCATAGCGGTGACTTTCACATTGACACGGATGAAATTATTTTTTATTATAAAATATCACAAATATTAATGCTCCCCGTCCGCAAAACACCTAGGCATATAACCACTAATTTGCGGTAATAAGTAAATTATTAAGAAACCATGGCCAACCGACAGTTTCGGAAAGTACAAGATAAAAGATAATCTGAATAAGCCATACTTACTTTTCCCTTCTTCTCGATACCTGCGAGGCAACGAAATGAATATTAGAATAGAAATCCTCCATACTATAAGTTGCAAGGATATCATTCAATGTTCTTGTTACTCTACTCACCGCATCATCATCTAAGGAGCCGTGCTTCTTCGTCTGGTTGACAGTCGGGACGAGATGTACTACCTCCGACACGACATGCCTGTCATGGCGAGCTTGTTCGACTAGAGATTCAACAGAGGGCGAAAGTTTACCATATATTTAACAATTATTCCTCGAGTCCGAGTGGGCTCTGAGTCAATAGCCCATGAGGCCAAAGGCCGAATGGGCTATTGACTCATGAGGCCAAGAGGGCGAGAGGAATAATTGTTTTAGTCAAATCACGCTAGTAGGTCAATTTTTATAGCCAAAAACGTTTTTTGGTCTGGTCATTTGTCATTTTCTGGCTTTCAAATCCGACACTTTTCGCTACTAGTAGACTATAACTTATAGCCTAGCAGTAGCTCAACCAATCAGAACGCAGCATTGACAATATCCCACTAGTGTGATTTGACTAAAGCGAATTACACGACTGCTTAAGGGCCCATCACCAACCGGGAGCCTTTGCGCCCCGTTTTCTTTTGTTTTCAAATGGATCCATTGTTTTTCGGGTGCTCTGATTGGCCAAGAGTTCGCAAAGGCTCTCGGTTGGTGGTGGGCCTTTAAGACAGGGCCCGACACTGCGACCATATGGTCGCCAATGGCGACTAAATTTGGTGGCTTGGCGACAAAAATTTTAGAGCTAGTCGCCAAATGGTACCCCATCTTTCTAAGTTCAGCTGAGATCCACGCTTATGTGGCGACTAAATCTTTGCATTTTGGCGAGTCGCCAATGACGCCTAGCGAAAATGACGCCTAGCGAAAAAAGTTAATGTCGCGATCGGGCCCTGTAAGAGCAAATGCATTTAGCCAAGTATTTAACAATTATTCCTCGAGCCCGAATGGCGGCCTCATGGGCTATTGACTTAGAGGCCATGAGGGCGAGAGGAATAATTGTTTTAGTCAAATCACACTAGTAGGTCAATTTGTTTTGCCAAAAAAATGTTTTTGTTCTGGTCATTTGCCATTTTCTGGCTTTCAAGTCCGACACTTTTCGCTACTAGTAGGCTATAACTTATAGCCTACTAGTAGCTCAACCAATCAGAACGCAGCATTGATAATAGACCACTAGTGTGATTTGACTAAAGTTAGATATACAGCTGCATTTTGTTGTAAGATAACTTGCCATACTAATCCAAACAAATGATTATGCCAAATGATTCTACAATATGAAATGCTGCGCTGTGTTAATACAATAGAATTTCGTTCTTCTTAGTTTCACCCATGACGCACCGCGGGCTATAACGGGCAGTTGTGACGGTTCAACCTCTTCTGAAATAGGTGTAATATATAGATTTAGCCTCTGACTAAAAGCGGAGCTCCCGGTTACATATTTTTCTGTGTTGGGGTCTTGGTTTACCTGTGTGGGGGCGCGCAGACACGGACGCGCCAGTGATACCCAAATGGGAATACCGCTGAACCATGAAAAATGAAGTCGATCGTATACCTGAGTTCTACTTTGAGCTATTGTATTCTTCCTGCGATACCTATGGTGCTCCGCTCTGCGGCCTTTGGCCGCTAAGGAGCCCCGCTATAAATGCTGTAATGTACTCACTTGCATCAGGGTTAGGTGCGCTGGGTGTTCTTCGTGGTGCGTTGCCTCTCCGCGTTGAGAGTCCATTCATCTTTTGTTGCTGAAACAGGTTAAGGTTCAACACAGAGACCATTCAATACAATTGATAGAATGATGCGCATGTTGGCCACAGATCGAGAATAGTGCGCTCAACTCATCAATAAAAAGTGTTTAGAACACTTCAACCTGAGCTGGAAATAACCTTTCTTACGTTTTTCTTGGTTGTCTCTACTGGAAAGTTGGCCGGACATATCTGAAAATTGGTCGGACATTTGGCGAATTTGATCGCACAATGTCCAATGACCGGTAGTAATTTCCAGCTCTGTTAAACATTATGTTCATCCGATAGAATGATGAACTTTCACACACTAGAGATAGAGGGGGTGAATTACTTACTTTCCGTTTCTTTGGTCCAGGGCATGATTCTTCGATGTTGTCCAAGCACCCAACTTTGTGGACATTATATTCACATACTGAAACAAACATGTTTGGGTATTGCAAGTTAACAATAGCTAACGATCAATAATGTTAGTCAAACCCAACTAGCTAATAGTTTGCTATACGTAATAACCTACTAGTATCGAAAAGTGTCGAATGACTGGAAAATAACCAGCTTTCATATTTGTGTTTCGCTAGAAAAAGTAGTTGGCTGAAACAAATATTCTTCTCGCTCTCTGAGTCAATAGTCCGTGAGAATGCATTGCTAGTGAGAATGTGGCTTTACCAAGGCCGTCTCCAAAACTAATCATTTCTAGTGACTCTTAACGATCCCCTTATCTATGGGCGTCGGCAACATGTAATGGAGACACGAGTTTAAGAGGTAGATAAGTAGATAAGTAGAAAGTAGACAAAACATTGACGGCATTAGAGAGGGTCTCTGAGACTTACTTGAGCACTGGTAGCCTTGATCTCCGATCCCCCAGAGGAGGTTGGAACAATTATTACAGAATGTTGTACTAGAGTAGTGGGTGCTGACAAAATGATGGCCTTTGATCTGGAAACAGACATATCATTAGATAATTTCATAACTTGCTGTATCACATATTCTATTGCGCTAGCAGTGTTTAAACGGGTCACATTTAGGTCTGTAAATATACAATAGTGTCACAGGGCTAAACTGGGACTGAAGGGTGTACCATTGTAGCTTCAGCTGTCAGGTTTGTGAAAGGAATTTCGAAATCGTGAATCAAGGAAATCGCCAGCTTTTTCAGAGCAACAATTCTTTCAACGTATTAACTTATGCTAATGCTACGTTATCATATTTACGGCAACAAACGTTACACCAATTTTAACCTCAACATGTAGTTCTGAGTTCAGATCCTCCAAATCACGATCTTATAAAACTGCACTTTAATCGAGTACAATCCAGGTCATTCTGTATTGCACAGGAATGATATAAGGAGTGATAAGACTTCCCGGTATCTTTATCATGTTATACTAATCGTGTTCACTCTAATCAAGTTTTTATTCCCTTCTAGCGCAGCCGGTACTTACCTTTTTGCTTCCTTTTATTTTAAATATAGACTTGTTTTCTTTTTGAGTGAAACTGGAGCAGCGTTCTATAATGTTTCCGTAGTTAGAACCAGCCTAAAAGAAAGAAAGGCAATTAATGAATCAAGGTATTTTCTTGCCGACCAAAGTGCACCCCCTGATGAGAAATCTTGTCTCAGCTACCCCCCCCCCCCCCTTGGAAAGTTTTAGTTGTCCCTACCCACCCTCGAATTCCAGTGAATTACTTCATAACCGCCCTGGAAGTTGTCTACCCACCCTGGAATTTCATATCCCGAGATTGCCAAAGCTGGAATTTTAGCCCGTTAATATGGTACCCAGTGTGTTCTAGGACCACATCAATTGGAATACCAGAGCTCCTCGACAGGGAAGAGGAGATTAAAGCCCCAATTACACGACAGAAAGTTTTGGCAGCACTCGGATAAAAATGGTTAAGGGACTACCTCGCTACGTAGTTTCGACACGGATGAAATTCCGCTCCGGCTCTGGCAAAATTTAGTACGGCAAAGCCATTTACACAGCGCGAATATACCCGAGCCGTGCCATTAAATTTCGTACCAGTACCACTTTTTATCCGAGCAGTGCCAAAACATCCCTGTCGTGTAAATGAGCCTTAATGCGAGTGCCCATTGCAGCCCTCTTGATACAGATACATATAATCACAAATTAATGAGATCTAGATATTCTAGTTTTGTACCTTTACAGGCATTCCAGTCTGCCTCATGAACGTTGTTAACGCCGACGCCATTGCAGAACTAGATAAAAATTCAGAAGAACGAATCAAAACAATGCAACTGGCTAACGTGTATATATAGAGGATATTACACGATGGCGCGAAGATATGAATTTTATTTTCGAGTGGCAAAAGCAATATTTTACGAACGAGCGCAGCGAGTGAGTAAAATATTGCTTTTGACACGAGAAAATAAAATTCATATATTCAAGCCACCGTGTAATTTTATTTTTATTATATAGACAAAAACTGAAAACTTCGGGCTATGACGTCACGATATCCTTCACACGTGAGGATATCAAAAATATGTAAAAAAGTTCCCGGATGCAATTCGAATGAATAATACGCGCGACATATTTCCCAGTAAAACACTCGTGTCTATATAATAAATATATTTAAGAATTTGATGTCATCGATGGCGTCATATTCTCGGCCAATTTGTTGTGCCACATTTTATTTGACATCAAATGTGGTTCTCCGGTGGCCCGAAGTTTATATGTATTCGAAATTAGATATGAATGTGATAAACGTGATCGATTTTACGAAATTGGAGTGAGCGAGTTACGCGACTGAGCGAGTGACGTGACTAACCATGTTACGTGACTGAGCGAGTGACGTGACTGACCATGTTACGTGACTGAGCGAGTGACGTGACTGACCATGTTACGCGACTGAGCGAGTGACGTGACTAACCATGTTACGTGACTGAGCGAGTGACGTGACTGACCATGTTACGTGACTGAGCGAGTGACGTGACTGACCATGTTACGCGACTGAGCGAGTGACGTGACTGACCATGTTACGTGACTGAGCGAGTGACGTGACTGACCATGTTACGCGACTGAGCGAGTGACGTGACTAACCATGTTACGTGACTGAGCGAGTGACGTAGCGCTCCCTCGCGGTAACACGTTTCTACGCTTTGCTATCATCATTATTATTATTACTATCATTATTTGTTGAGCCACACGTTAAAAAGTGCGGTGGTTGGAAATGATGACAATCATTACGAGTCTTACGTTTTATCATATTGTGCGATATTCTCAGGTGTTGGTGAAGGTGTTGACTCGAGCTCATTCCTGAAAAATATAATAACGTTCTCTAGCGCATCTAGAACATCAAAGCACACCAAGAGCACATAACTAAGAGCAAACACTCCTACATGCTACCTTGAAGAGAACCCTTTCACATACCAAGCTATTTTGGAACAGTTCGAGTCGGTGTAAAAAACCCAAGATTGTTCGTTGTTTGCAAAGTCAACAAATCTTCTCCTTGAGGCAGCTGTGTTATTCTAACGCCATTTTTCTTGTCTTCTCTGATTAACCGGTATGTCACTGTTATTGTCATTCCGGTGATTGTGGTCAGTGGTCGGTCATGGTGGCTGAGAATAATAGAAAACCACGCAAACATAGCTCGGTCCAAAGCTATCTCAATCAAATTATACCTTGGTCATTATTTAGCAGGGCAGGATAGAGCAGATTTCGTATGACTGTGAAAAGTGCCGCGGTACGGCGCGGTACTGTCGCGGTGGCGGTACGGAACCTGGCCTGCTGTAAATGGAATGAAATCGCCAATAAAATCGCGTAGTCGCGGTACGGTCACGTTCGCGGCGCGGAACAACTTTGTCACGGTACTTTTCACAGTCATACGAAATCTGCTCTAGTAAATATAATAACTTACATCAAAATATCTAAATGTGGTCCCAGTGTCATTTCAACAACGCTAATTTCTTTATTCTTATCCATATTGTCATCTGCAAGAGAGATAAAAATAACCTTTACATAAGACGCAAGGTCAAAAAAGACCGACAGACAGGCAGGTAAACGGATACTGGTAATAAAAATTGAAAGTTTAGAAGGTTGAATTCGGAAGACAAAATATAGGCGTCGTAAATCTTACCTAGTTGATGGTCTCCAAACAAACTCCCGAGTCCTAGGGCTCTCTTGTTGCGGAAATCAGCAAGCTGTTCATTTACTTCTTGGCCGCATGCCGACCTACAACCAAGGTAAAAGGATAAACAATCATTCTAGTCTTAGAGATCCAAGGAAATCATAGATTATGTATACATACTACGTTTAGGTTGGACAAAATCAAATCAGGGTCAATGGACTTCAAGTTGGAAATTCTAAGGCCCATTCTCTGAAATATGGAGCCTTGAACAAAATGTAGAGGGGTAGTTTTAGTTCAAAAATCAAGGGATAATCCGTACAATTAAAACTGAAGTGAAGTGAAGGTTTAGAACTTATAATCTCATAGCGAGGGAAACTAGCAGTACAACAGGGCGACGTATTTGAGTAGCGAGTATACCAACACGGGAAGGATTGCATTCAGCGCACATAGCGCTACGCTGGGCGCGCAACATTCTATTTTTACGCGCCCGTACGAGATATTTGCGCAAATATTTGCGCAAATGGCGCGTGGCCATCCCAGCCCCTGGTCAAAGTAGAGTATGATGTTTACCTTGCTGGAAGAAACAGGTTTCGTAAAGATTCTTCACTATAGTCTTTACCAAGAGTCGCTTCGATTGCTTGAACAATTCCACCATCAACAACTATTTTAAGTGGCTGAAAAATGTAACACACGAAAATGTTGTCAGGGCACTACAAAGCAAGGATTAGAGTTCTCTGGTGCATTTCCGTTCCCAGGGACGGTTTGTCGGAGGCTCTGGTGGCAGACAAACCGGAAGTTCTAGGAACTACGATGATTTTCATTGTTTTCCTAGGCAGCCAGTGTCCACTGGGCAAATAAGATTTGTGTCTCAGTCATCTGCTACCAAAGCAGCTGACCCAGCGTCAAACAAAGCATGACTCGGAACGAGAATGGAGCGAACTTCTCATTGCGAATTACAAACATTCCAAGAAACGTATTCCAAGAAAGGAGTTTCCATGAAACGAGATGCCCAGGCACTGGAAGGCCAAGGTGACCGGCCTCTATAAAATATGAAGTCCCGTTTTGATGGTGCCCTCTTTGCTGGGAACACCACAGCGCGGGTACCCGAGTGAGCTCCCTCGTATAAATAGGCCTAAACGAGGAGAATTTTCGGACATTGGTTGCGTGACACTTGAATTGAGAGCAAAACTATATCCTTGAGAGAAAGGGCAAAATCTCCTACATGATGATGGAAGATGCGCACTAATGTATGCTTACTGCTTTTCGGCCAGAAATGTAGAGTAGATCTCGTAGGACCACTTCTTCATTTCCTTGTAATTTCCATCTCTATAAGATTCCGTTACCAGCCAGAAAAACTGAAAGAAAGAGATTGTCGTTAAACGAACATAGTCTATATCCACATGCAACGAATTTCTGTCACCAATGAAAAGTTGTTCTCCAAACCAAACAAATTGACTTACCAGACAACTTGGGTCGCTATTGGATATAAGGTAGTGCAGGAAAACAGATAGATGTGCTGCAAAATGAACAGGAGGACATCAAGTGAGAAATTTGTAACCTTCTTAATGGAGCAGCGTCACGATTTTAGCACATTCCGTTGAATTGTACTTACCAGGTTTATTCTTGAGAATCTCCAGGTCGTTGAAGGGGCCGTGATCATCAATCTAAAAATACCAGAATTGATTGAATCTATTGGCAATTAATTATTGTTATTAACGCAACTTTTTTGTTACGGATACGGCTATCGTGCACACGTATACGATGAAACGATGACTGAAAACGCAACTTTTTTTTCCAGAATGGATCTTTTTTTAAACAATACCATAGCGTATTCGTGCGGGCGTCTGAAAACGCCGAACTTTCCATAAACAATGACGTCAGATTCTCACTGCGCATGCGTTGCACATGCACACTACGGCTTCTTAGCATTTTCAAAACGATAGCGTATTCGTGTGAACGGGCAGAAACGATTTGAAAACGCTACGTGTGGACGCGTTTCGCAATCGTGTGGACGGGGTCTTAGGCTGCAGCCAAACCAGTTCATCATCAAAGCGCAACATTTTCACGGATGCTCAGTTAGCACCATATCAAACGTAATCAAAAGTAGATTGCCGCAGAAAATGTCTTCAAACCAAACCAAAACCAAAACCCTCAACCAGCCAAAGTCAAGCGACTATATCCTAAGTCCATATGGCATTTTACTGTGACGTTGTTTCAGTCGTCTCTTTGCAGGGTAAGTGCTTATTGTTACAAAACACAATGAGGTGGTTACTAGTGACGTTATTTAGTTGGGCTCATTGTTATAAAGCCTAAATGGGACAAAACGGCCATATAAAATAGCGGTTCAGGAGGCTCGCTTACAGGGAAAACTGAAAACTGAACATCTGAATATAATTTTTTCCTACAAACTTGGGTCCTCCCGCACGCACTCATCACCAAACACCATCTTTATGTATTTTTCTTTTAAGCACCTAGTGGCATCCGAATACGAGGGGATGGTATTAACTTAACAAATATCGCTATTTCCAGTTAAATGCTTCTACTACGGCAGCTTTCTACGTCATGTACTGTAGTACTCCCACTCACAACAAACGCCATCTTAATGTCTAAATTCTGTGCATTCCTTTTCCTCGTCTGAGTGATAACGTTTTTGAGATTTTAAGTGAATCTAATCATTGAATGCATCATCTAAATACTTCTTCTGTGGTAGCTTTCTACATCCTGCGCCTTAGCATTCACACTCACAACAAACGCCATCATAATGTCAAATGCTTGTGCATACCTTCTCCTTTCTACGATTTCTGCATCCGTGCCTTAGCAGCATTCCCACTCACAACAAACTCCATCTTAATGTCAAAAGCCAGTGCATAACTTCTCCTCGTCTGAGTGAAAGTTTCAAGTGAATTTCATCTTAAACGCGAATACGGCATGAAGCTAAAGGCTTCTTCTATGCTTCCTGTAGATTAACATTCACAACAAACGCCTTCCTTATGCCTAAAGTCCATACCTTCTCCTCGTCCGAGTGAAACTCATCATCTTCTTGGGACATAATAGTCATGTTAACCGGTCTATCAGGTTTGGTCCCTTCCGTGGATGTTGAAGTCGAATCATCATCGGCGTAAGATTCCGTAGTCTCGCTCCGCCCTCTCTTCTCCACTGGTTCCATGTCGCTTGGAGGTGATGGTACTGAAGGCAGTGGTGGTGTGCCATTAGACGTTTTGCGCTCTATGCCGTCGGGCGTCCAGGCTGACGGCAAGGATGGCGACTGTGAATGATTAAAAGGTTCATCAGTAAACAAGAATCCAATATATAATTCTCTGTATGGTAACACAAATCTTCTAAAGAAAATGCCAAGACCGAGCTTTTTTTTAAGAATAGTGAGCCAACCAGATTCTTATGTCCGTTTTAGTTCTTATCCCCAAAATACATTACCAAATATATTATATATGGAAAACATTTCTCTATACATGTTGCATTTCTTGTCGAAATTATCTAACTGGCCATTTCGGAGAAGTAAGACCTTTTTCCACAGCATATTTTCAGTCTCATAGAACGCTTTTGCCACTTGCGATTCTTTTCTGTTGATAATTTTATATAAGCGATGTAGTCAAGTGAAATATTTGTCTCGCTATTCAAACGAGAGACGTAATAATTTCAACGTTGCAATAAGAAAAATGCCAGGAAGACGTACATCCCCTTGTCGTGATTGTTTCAGATGACATTTTATCTTGCCTTTTGCTTACAAACTGGGCATAAAACATTTTAGAAATTTGAATATTTCTTAAAGGTACTCTGTATGACCCGACACAAGAGATCTGATTGGCCCGTTGGTTTATCGACAGCAGGCAATAGGGTTAGCCATGGGAGATGGTCTGGGTGTATGTGGTAAGCCAGAGGTCATAACAGGCAAATGTTTCAAGAGCTACCAACAGTAACAGTCTGTGATATTTTGCTAAATCCACAAGAACGAAAAAAACGCCTGTAGAAGAAACACAAAATATTTTATCACACGACGGAGGAAAGGCGAAATGGAAACATTTGGAAGAGAAGTATTAACACAAAAGGAATTAAAACAAAACGTACGAAAGAGTAGAGTAAAGTGTAATAAATGTTTTAAACGTAAGATGCCTAGACTGGTTAATATTACATTCAAATTAAAACCACAAAGAAAAAAACTCGATTTACAATTCTAAAATGATTAAAATATTAAAGAACTACACATTCCTTGATTACGTTTATCGCACTGTCCGCAAATTTAGCCACTTTTAATGCGTTTAACTCGTTTACTTGTTGTGTATAAAGCTCGTTATTTTATTATGCTATTTACATTAGCTTTAATATTATAGTAATGATGAACACTCTAATTGAGAATTTAAAACAGGACCAGTATTGAGGTAATAGCGAGTCTCAGTCAGGTGCTTCGCTATTTATTATGTAAAGAAATATTGAAATAACTATCCAGGGGTGTCAATACAAGGCGCCTACCGGCGGCCGAATGGGCTATTGACTCGGAGGTCATGAGGACGAGAGGAATAATTGTTTTAGTCAAATCACACTAGTAGGTCAATTTGTATAGCTAAAAACGTTTTCTGGTCTGGTCATTTGCCATTTTCTGGCTTTCAAATCCGACACTTTTCGCTACTAGGTTACAACTTATAGCTTACTAGTAGCTCCACCATTCAGAACGCAGCATTGACAATAGACCACTAGTGTGATTGTGATTTGACTAATACCGCATACTTCGTGACTGAACACAGGCTATTACAGGTACACTGCACATTATTTTAGCGAGTTTATTTCTTTGATAAAATGAGAAAGTATGAATGCGTGTATCTCCAATGAACGTGCTCTCAGCAAGTTGGAAAACGTGGGACCATGCCCCTAAACCCCCCTAGCGGACTCGGCCTCGCCCATCTCCCAGCCTACATAATGACAGCAGCCTTCTACTTATAGACCCCTGTATCGACGGACAAACTTTAATACTTCATTTGCTACATTCAATCGAAATATCGCACTACATTCCTTAAAACAGCCGATGGAAATGGATGCCTTCTGTGACTCCTTATCCTCCTGAGTAGACAAAATGAGACCGACACTCTTTACAGTTAGATTTCTGAGTTTCAATAGGTATTTTAGGTAATATGAGTTATGTGGGATGTGAAAGATGGCATAGAGATCAAAGAACGGAATGGTTACCGTAAAAAAAAAAGTGTAACAGTAAGAACTTTTAGCCAAACTTATCCCAACTGAAACAAAATCGTCTAAAGCCTGGTGCACACTTGCGACATAACGACATAAGAAACATGTCACGCGAACAAAATTTAGTGGTTTCAAGAAGTTGAAGTCGTCAAAAAATAACATAAGATTGCTTTGGTGAAGTAATCTAATGAAGATCCATGGAAAATATTGATTGTTTCAATTATTTTCCCGTACTTTTTTCGTTGCAACATAACGTCCTTATGTCGTTATGTCGCTAGTGTGCACCAGGCTTAAGTAAAGTCTTCAAGAAATATATTATCTGTTTGTCTTATGATTACACTAATTAACGTTGCCTTCGTGAAACCGTGTATCGTGAACCATGCATAATGTAGTCGCTTTTTATTGGAATTTGACGAGCCAAACTACAAAAATCTGCAATGGCATTGGGTTTAGCCTGCTAGCCGGCTCTCCAGTGGGTTTTTCCGGATATCTAATTTTTTGGGCGCCCGAGATTCCTGTGTCGCGGGATTCCTGGGTCTGTCGCGGGATTCCTGTGTCCCCCGCGACACAGGAATCCGGCGCGCCCAAAAAAATCAAATATTCAAAAAACCCACTGGAGAGCAGGCTACATTGTGTTTGCTGCATTTGCGGCATGATTTGACATGAACTGCTGTGTGCAAGAAATATCAGTGCGAACTATGACGCATGGTTCATGATACATGCTTTCAAGAGCATCGTAAATAGGGAAACGTTAGACGTGGCTTTACGGTTACTTGTAAATCATCTATTCTCTTGGTATTAGAAAGAAGCCAAACACACAAAACAAAGAAACAAACAGTTAACAAAGAAACGGACATACAAACGAACTGACGGTAAAACAGACAATCTCACAGTTGTTTAGGTAACACGCGAAACGGAGCGTTGAAAACATCGAGTATTTCGCAGTCAATCAAACCGTGTGAGCCAATCAGATCCTTGCCCAGTTTCGCCTAGTGCAGTTAATTGGATTCTGTCGCGACATGTCTCGCAAGGAAAGCCAATCTACTGCACTCAGCGAAACTATAGCAAGGATCTGATTGGCTCACATGGTTCGCATTGACTGACAACGCAGAAAAACCCAACTGCGAAACTCCGAAAAGCAAAGGGCGGATGTCGCGAATGATCTGAAACAGCTGTAAGTCCTTGATCCACTTCATCTACAAACATTTAGTCCTTCGCCCTCTAGAATTGAACTTGGCAACTATACCCAGGGAATTTCGCAGGAAACCCATGAATGGGAAAAGCTGAACTTTCCATGGTAAAGGCATGTGAAGTGTTCGGAATTCGCATGTTTGCCCACGGGAAAGACAAACATGTCCCATTCATGTGTCATGGGAAATTCAGCTTTTCCCACTGATGACTTTTAGCAGAAATTCCCTGTGATATATGAACTCTCTTTGGAAACCACCAATTTCTTTTCCTAACATTTTTTCTAATAATAAATAACAAGAGGGACCCACCCTTTTGTCCAAGAGCAGCCTCCGAATGACAGAGGGCGACGATGGCGCCAGGCCACCGAACTGAGTTTTGGACATGTCTTCTAAGCTGTGCTTCTTCTCTCGAGCACTGGCTGGTATGAGCCCTCCCTCCCCTTCAGGGCGGAAGAATGCATCGGGGCTGGAGTGCTGTCTTTGGTGGCCTGGCACCTCGGGGCACTGAAACGGCACATGAACAACACGGCATGGAACGAATGCATGGAACTAAGTGAATGAGGTAATGCACGCGTCCTATTTCTACTTTTTATTCAAATGAATTACTGTAGTGTCGTTTTATAGGGCCTTAGTAAAGGCCCGTTCACACGAGGCGATTTCAGCTGCGATTTCTGTGGCGATCTCATGGCGATGTCATATCGCGCGGTGTGAACGGCCAGCGACCTTAAGGCGATTTCACTTGCGATGTCGCCGCGACGTCGCAGGCGTTTTGAAGATGTTCGAATCCCACTGCAATGCGGGTGCGATTTTTTCGGATCGCCAACAAACGAACAAATATCGAGACAAATCGCCGGCCGTGCACTGAAAACGCGCGATATGACGTCGACGAACGCGGCATAAATTGCACCTAAAATCGCAGCTAAGATAGCGCCGTGTGAACGGGCCTTAAGGTTTACCGTGACCTGTCGTTCAGTCTGTGCTAGCAAGGAATGCTTTAATTTTTTTTAATTAGCTCATTGTTACAACTGTCCCTACAATATACATAGCTTATTTACAGATACAATTTAAGGTAATAACATTAAATGGATAATGACAATGTGTTATGCGAGAAATTTGATGCCATAGCTGATATCTGAATTTGATTTTATGATGATGTAAACGAGTAGTGTGAAAGTTGTTAAGAACGGAATTCCAAGAAATAAAAGAGCTCATGAAGTTCTGAAAAACATTTCATCGAGATCAACTTTGGAACAAAGAAAGCCCAGCCCAAAGAACTTTCAGTTGTGATTTAGGAGATAGGTGAAGAATTACATCAAGCGTTGTATTTTTAGTCTAGAATTCAACCGTGCCTTCTCTCTCGATCGTACATCACTTTGCGAAAGGAAGAGTCTGGATTCACCACGAGATTTTCTCATTCATTATGTAACTAGTAGTATCTTTTAGATAGTGAAGTGCTCGGAAATTTAACTGTAACAGACATTGGTGGGTACCCTTGGGATACCCTTGGTGGGTATCTGTATGGATGGGTACATCATGACGTCATAGGGCGCTGTGAAGAATTGAGCCTGGTTAATTTGTGAAATGGGAATGAAGCGGAAGTACAAAAGGGTACATTTGCAAACTGTGGTACAAAATAAGGCTTGCTCTCTGCTCGCTCCGCTCGCTCCGAGCAATTACTGATCCCAAACCGGTGAGAATGTGAACCATTCTCAGTAACATGTGCAGGTGAACGATGCCATGACAACGCACGCTGCCCTCGAGCAAAAAGGCGTGCGAGAACTTCCGAGTCAGACACGCAGGCGCTATGCGGCACAATTTCTGTATAAGGCGTGCGTTGTCATAGAAACGTAAAATGATACTTTATGCTTGGCAGTGGTTACATAATGGCGCGAAAACTTCGTGGTGAATTTAGACATCTCCTCTCGCAAAGTGAGGTACAATCGAGAGCGAATGGATAGACTATCTATTCTTTTTCCCCGCGCAGAAGAAAATATAAGTACAAGAAAGCTTGTGACTCATTCAAAATCAAAAGCAATGAAACTGGCTTGGCTACATGGATGGGATTGTTGATGTGTAGTGGCATATGGAATTAATGTGAACAGTAAATGTGTAGATATGCACATAATAAGACCAAGGTTGAAATCTATGTTACGGACGCCATGTAAAGTTGTTTTTGTGTTTTGAGTGTTAGCCCTTCGTCAGAGCAGAGGTGGTATAGCATAGCATCAAATGCAACAGCGTTAAAATGAAATAGCAAAATTACGCATTGCTGCAGGTGACATCAAATAAATATAAAGTATTATAAACAAAACACACACACAATATTAGTATCTAAGCAAACGGAACAAACATTAGTAAGTCAGCAAGCAGTATTACACGCATACTTACAATAAACTGTTTATTTCGTATTCGACCAGGGAGAGTTTTCGACTTATTTCTCGGGTAGGACTGGAATTAAGATGTTCTTCAAATTAGGTAATAAGATTAATACATGCAATTGCTTGTACGTACAAAATGAATTAATAAAGGGATAGGATGTATTCTAAGAAATTCCGAAATAAATTTAACTTAGAATTGTTTCCCGCAAAGGTTATGTTAGTCGAGGTAAGACTGTACGTTTGCTTAATTGTATTTTTTGGCGTGTTACTCTGCAGTATAACGCTTAGGAGAGGATCCACTATAAAATCGAGTAACGTTAGGAACAAAATATGGTGCACATTTCATTTACGTCTTATTTCAAAGTTCTATGTATACCAAGGACAGAAACGTTTCTCAAAGTTCGCAAAATTATTAAGAAATGTCTATAGGACTGATATATTTTACATCCAAAATATGCATTTTTTTCTTGCAACTTGAAAAAATATTTTCCCAGGTTACCATCAAAATTAAATACTGCTTTCACTGGAGATAATTACTTACATACAGGCTTTTCAAAAAAGTTCCAAAATGTAGGACCTACGCTCCATACTTTTCTGGCACCAGATATGTCATCAATTTTAGCCAATATTACTCGAATTTCTGGTGGATTCCGTCAAAAAAACATCCAGAACTTTATCAAATATCAATGTTGAAAAGCGGTTTTGGAGCCTGCATGTCCGTTCGCTTGATTAATCGCCAAATAATCGTCAGTTTTCCCGGTGCTATTAAAAACGTCCGAGCAACAAACACGAACTGGAAGATTTTTAATGAATTCTTCAGTTTTTACTGACGAAAATACCAAACACATAGATGATGAGGCAACTTCTAACATATTCCGGCAATCAGTGTATTTTGCATGCTCTACTTCAAACATTTTGGCTTGTACGACGTAGCAACAGTAACTAGGGAAGTAGAACAAGAAATTTTCGCCGTTGCTAAACTTCCTTATTAGGAAATCCCCCCTTTCCTTATTTGGAATGTCTGTAAGTACTTTTCCTCATATCTTAGCGAAAAAAGCAGGAAAATTGACCAAAACTTGCAGATACTCGAGAAACATCCTTCTCTTGGTCGCCATTTTGTTTTTACCCCCCGCCGAGGGGCCTGAGTCACGTTTTGAACACCACAGGCAGCCCGCGGGGATTTGCCATAAAAACGACAGCACTTTCTTGATATATGAATGCGGGATCGGTGAATTTTGGAGATTATGGGGTCTTTTCACTTTAGCCCATTTGTTTTCGTGTGAATGTTTCTGCAGCTACTGAAATTACCACAGGTGACTGCTACCGATATTCAAAACAAACTGTAGAGGAGGTTTGGAGATTTTTTTGCTTTTAAAACTATTTCGTCACAAGGTGATAGTGTTTTTCTGTAGTTATTTCGCGCTGCCATGCATTCGTCCTGAACATGCATGCAACACGTTACCCATCATGCATGCAACAGATCATGCATGCATTAAACAACATCATGCAAACAATAAACATAAAAAAAAATAAAACGTGGGCTCTCGCACGTTTAATATTCGTTCACCGTGGACATAAAATAAGCAAAATTGTGACCGTGAAAACACATGTACATTTGCCCGTAGTAATCAAAATAATCATCCAGATTAATAGAAAAACCTTTCAATTGTTAGACAAATGCGATTCTAGGTTGTTTTGCCTGTTATCAAGTGGATGGAATTAGATTGGGATTTGAGCTAGTTTGTTGTCAGAGACTAGTGGCCAGCCAGCATGCGAGAACCCTTTAATAATTCACCTGCTACCGGCTTTCCCTAGGGGTCGGAAACTTGGTTGAACATTTTAAGGATTATAAGAAATTGCATGATTTCTCGGGTCCGAGATAATTATCCTTGAGTAATGGCCTTGGTCACAACTTTTGATACTCTTGCAAATTTCTTTTCCAAAAAATAATTGTATACCCACACAACGTTTAGGCACTAAATCCCCTTGCCGTCTGTGACATGGCGGAAACCTGTATGTAATGTCATTTGCACTACTTTACTACGTTTCCAAAAACGATTTGCGAGCGCTTGTTCTCCCACCCACCATTTAAAGAGCATTGCCGCACCAAACACAAAACTTGACAAATGTGATTATTATACATTGAACTCGTTATCGCAAATCTGATTGGTCGAGAGCAAACAATCAATTCTCAATGTCGCGTGAGCTTGGCATACTAAATGCAATATCTGCAGCAGATATGGCATCGAGCATGTCAAGTTCAAAGTCGGCCGTTCCCAAGCCCCTCGTCCGTGTATGAATTTTGAATTTGAATAAAGCCATTTTGAATAAAGTCATTTGGCATGGTTTCAATTTGTCGTCTTTAAAATGTATAATAAACAATTATTGAATTCGATTTTCGCATGAAATTTTAAGTTAGCAAAACCTTGTGCCTGTGTTATCAGATAACACAGTAATCTGTTTTGCTAACTCACGATGTTATGCTCAACCTCATCCAATAATTGCTTAATAAAAACATAACAACTCAGCTCAGTATGGACTGTTTCCAACATGCCATACTAAAAACTGAGAATCTTTCGATGCAGGATTGCAAAGATGCTCGTGGATTGAAATTACGGTCTACACGATACGAAGATAGTCCACCCAAGATATCTTTTCAAACATCACTAATTTGTATTCTTCATCCACTCATATCTTTGCAATCCTACATCAAAATTTCCCGAAATGTTCTATGCAGCTTTTCTTTTAGTTCTTCTACTGACTTTACATGATATTTTTTGCATTTTGTCGCGATTGGCTTACCGGTAGTTGGTCGGTTTTGTTAGAGTATTTTCTCAAGGGTGGGGGAGGAGGAAGGTTCTCATTAAAGCTGTTATCTTGTTGCCAGAGTGAGTCAGAATCCGATGCCGAGCGCGTCAGGTGGGTGCTTGGAGGGGCCATTCTTCCTGGGGGTGCCGAGAGGGGACCTCCTAGAGGTGGGCTCTAAACGGCAACAAGAAAATGGTCCTGGTGAACAACCAAGTTCATGGGGTCCATTGGCAAAATAGCTGTCATTTCTTCTGCTTTTAAGTACAAGTATTATGGCATTTCATTTTAAAGCTTTTGAAGAGTAGAAAACAAATATGATATCTTTATTAACTATCAATAAATTACTAATAAAACAATATTAGTGTAAAATAAACTTATTTTCTCGAGTCAGTAAGTTCTAGTCCAGTTTCGCATCAAAGTGTTTCTTTGTTCCAATTTTATGACGATTTTTCTTTCAGTCCCAGCTTTTTCGGTTGCTATCTTACTTCAAGAGTCAATAAAATCCTAAATATCGAACATACAAAAAATCGCTGGCACATTTTTGGAGTCCACCTTAGTGTCGATCATTTTGATACTGGAAAAGGACATCGAGTATTTTTTGTGAATTTGAAAATTTCAACGCAAACTTGGTGCACCATACCTTGACATTTTCAACACCAATGAGAGCACCCAGTTCAGCATCAAAAGCCTTTATTCTTGTTGTAGACTCTGCAAGCTTTAGAGGCAACAAAAGTACAAGATTTTACTCTTCAAATTATGGCTTTTGCCAGACGTTTTGAGTGACAGCTGTTCGCATAATAAGAAGCTATCGAAGCTGCAAGGGCAAGTTGCTTTTAAAATGTTACACTAGCAAAACGCATTGTATAGCTTGCTGTTGCAATAGCCTTGTTTCGCTTCTCAGTTTCGACACGAAACGGCAGCCCCTTTTAGAACTGAAACACGTTTGGTATCCGCCTGAATTGTGACGTCACATCATGCCAAACGGCCACATAAGCCAAGGACGATCAACTGCTAAGGGCCATTCTCTTACCAGAGCTCCCCGGCTCGTCTCCTCGCGGGGAGGCTCTGGTGACAGCCACTGACGCATGCGCGAGATTTGATACAGAGCCGTTGAGAGAAAGATCTTTCTGCGCATGTACCAACGTTCAAAACCAGCCAATCAGCAAAGGTCCTCAAATGGATGTCACCAAGATGTCACCAGAGCCTCCCCTGCGAGCAGACGAGCCGGGGAGCTCTGGGTACGAGAATGGCTAAGGGCCTCCTCTAGAATAGGCCTCCCTTGCTTTGTATTCTCTTGGCTGCGCTTTGTATTATTTTCCTACTTCCCATCAAAGCAAATACAAAGCCAAAGAGGCCGTGCCAGAGTCGCGACGTGTCAATCCGAAACAATAGAAAGTTTTTTTTTGTGTAATGTAATGAAACGGCATCCTTTGAAATCAAGTTCGACAGAAGAAGTTTCAGTTCGCCGTTTGCACTGGGCCTAACTCTGGCAGCAGGGAAGCCTGTTAGCTTACACAACTTGTTCTTTGCAAGTTTGAAGTCAATTGCATACGTTTTACTCTCCCTTAATACCTGTTTTTGCAGTTTCTCTGAGGGCTTTTTCATGTACTCTTCTCTGGTTTTCTAAACAATAAATGAAATAATATTATAATACAAACTGAGGACGTTTGTCAGGCTATGACTTTGAGAGTGAAAAAAAAACTATTCTGATTCCTGTATTTATACTCCAAAGAAAAAGCATATTAGATGAATGGGTATATTAATTATGGTAATCCGATTAGGGTAGTCAGGGGCGTAGCCAGAGCATGTTCGTTAAAGGGGCACTCGCACGCTTGCCTGACAAGCAATTAATTCAAATCTCAATCCAATTCCATCGTCTTGATAATAGATAAAAAACACTGTAGATTTGTATTGATTTAACAGTTAAAAGATCATTTAACAAACCTGGACTGTTATTTTGGTTATTCCCGGTAAACTTACATGAATTTTTGGCGATTAGAATTAGACTTATTTTTGACAGGTTGTACAAAAATTAAGTGTGCGAGTGCCACTTTAAGTACGCAAGAGAGAATAGTCTGATCGCCATCATCATCAGATAAACATCAGGAAAAGTATATCAACGTGATAAGTTTAGAACGCAGTTGCGTACTTTGCGTATTGGTAGCTACGCCGCTGGTAGTGCATATAAATGGCGGGGCCAACAACCATAGATCCCGTCTCTTACGTGCACTACACTAATCGGAACCAGAGGGACGTTCAAGAACATCATCATCATCGTGTTTTCCCGCGTTGTTTCCGCAGCCTTGGGGCGTTCTTTCTAGAAACGTATTTCTAGAAATCTCAAGAAGTCGTCTCTGTCCATCATCTGGCGTCTCACTTGGGATTTGTCGACGTCAAGAAGACGCTCTATCTTGCTCCATATCCTTCCCTGAACCGCACTAAATAGCACCTGCTTTTGGAGGGAGTCATTGTCCATTCTACAAACATTGTCCATGGTGTTGTTGGGAGTTGCGCATCCTTAGTGCAGGCCTCATAACTTACTGACCCACTTCACTGACTAGAAACCTCATAATAGACCTGTTCGGCTTGGGTGTAATGTTTTCCCATTTTAGATCACGTGACATTCATTTGAATAATCGTGCTAGCAGGTAAAGAGGAAATACTCATGGGAATACCACGTGATCTGAAATGGAATTGGTCTATTGGAGCCTCGCTCTGTGTAGGGATTTCCCGGCCCTTGGGCAAATTACGTAAACATAAATGAATAAGTTTTCTTCAGTTTTTGCAAAACATTTTTGTTCCATCAGTGAAACGCACCTCATAGAAGTGTCTTTCCTGGTCCAGCACTCTTCGTATAGACATGGTCTTCTCGTCTCTACATGGATCTCGGGTCTGATGTAAAAGATTTACATGTATATTTACGTATCTAGTCCATAACTTACAAGATAATTACATACTGCAACTATAAAAAGACTCAGTTTGGTGAATTTCTACACAGTGTGTCTTTACTTACAATGGGTGGAGTCGGTGAGAGGGGTGGCTTCTCTTGAGGTGCAACTGCAAAATGAACAACGATAAAAAAGAATCAGAAATCTTTCTTTCTCGTCCTCTTAGTGAACGAGTACCAAAATCCAAACACTTCTTTCCCAGAAACCCTAGCGGCCGCGCTATTTCCAGTTCTCGCTCGCCTCGACTCCCTCCCCTTCCCTTTAGAGCCGCTACGCAGTCTAAACCTCGCAGCGAGATAAACTACCAGTACTTGGACGACGTGTTTTTTAGGGTTTGTTGGGAGTATACCAACACGGGAAGGGTTGCATTGAGCGCACATACGCGAGGGGCGCAACAATGTGTTTTTACGCGCCTTCTACGAGATCTTTGCTAAGTGGCGCAGGGTGTGCGACAATCCCAACCACTGATCGAACTTCTGCATCATCGTAAAATAATGAATATATGAACCATTCTTTTTTTAGAAGGGTTCATATATTAAAAAAAACTTGCATTTTCACTTGTATGGATCAGACTTAAACCACGTTATAAAGTACTCACCTGGTGGTTTCCCAAGAAGAGTAAGGGCAACATATGCTCCAGCTGAAATATTATTGACAACAAAAAATTAGTGTTTGAATCATAAAAATGCCATATCAAGACACTGTACTCACATTTGATTAGATTCACAACCTCAATGTGATTGAGATGGGTGACAACTGTGCCGTTGACCTGTTTGATATAACAAGAAATGAACACAATACTATCAAATTCCGATGTGTCTATGTGAATAACTTTTCTAATGGCTGAATTTTTCCCGCCAAGATTCCCGCCATTTTTGGAGCGCGTGCGTGCCACACAGGGAGCCCGCAACGTAAATATTTTGCTAAATACGAAGGCAACTTTCCATTTCTTTTTACGTGACAACATTTGAGGAATCGAAAAGGTTCAGCCACTATTGAAATAATATTAGGTAAGTGCTATGTCTTCCCTGCTATTCATGCAAGATTGATTGTAAAACTGGAGGGCAGATTTCACAGTGTACTAGCTAAACTTTTTTGTCCCAAGGCAATGAGTATATAGATACTCTTGATTCACAGTGGATGAAAAGACTGATTCTGAGTGTGTGCGCAATGTTTTGGGAATTCCATTAGGCTGGTGCATGATCCTGTAGCTTTGCCACCCTTTTATCTTTTATTTGGGTCATGATACCCCTTCTTACTCTTTGTGCACCAATATGTATAGTGTGATACACCTTTCATTGTAGAGCTGTTTGATTTGTATGGACTTGATACCGTTTTTCTGTATCTGTTACATGTTACACTAACAAATTTGAACCTGCCACCTTTTTATCTTTAAAATATTTCTTTGGGACACAGAAAGGGCTCGGAATTAACAGATAAATTAGCATTCGTAATTTTGCGCTTTGTAGAATAAATTTGTTCATAGAAAGACACGTTCTATGAGTTGCAAAGTTGGAAGCAAACCTTAATAATTTTCCGCAAACCTAGGCAATATTTTTAGTCACAAAGTGAAAAATACTCGTCGTTTTTGCAACCGTATTGGTCGCAATATCGAACCCTCTATATGACCTTGCCAACTATTTATCTGAATATTTCCACTTTGGTATACAACCAATGGACGATTCCTGCTATAAGCGTGCACACTCTACTTTCTTCAAAAATGCCTTTGGAATGTAACACAACTACCTGGATGCAACGTGCGCACAACTACGGATAAGCAGCGCACGCATTCATTATAGCTGGAATCGTCCATTACATGGTTCTGTGTGCTTAATTTACCTTGATGATTCTGTCGCCAACCTGGACTCCAGCTCTTTGAGCAGCTCCATCTAAATTTGAGGAAATAATACTCTTATTATACATTCTCATTAACAATAGTATTGATAGTGATTCTCTCTATTGGGGTAAACTCTACCTAACAACCCTATTTCGTCAAAAACAGCACTTTCATTCAACTTCTTATAGAAGAGCTCATCTTGGACACTGATATTTGGTTCAGAAAGAGAGCAGCTTCTTACAGCATGAGAAATACAATCACTGAACATTTACCATAAATGGGAATCTAATCATCTTGACCAATGAAATGAAGACAGGACAAGACATATGTTAGTTTTACAACCCTAAGTCAAGCTTTTTCCAGATAGTATGGTAACAAACGTTTCCCATGTATGTGAAATCCTTTAATTCCCAATTATCTGGTCACAAGAAATGCAGCTTTCCAACAGACCCATGGCGTTTCCTTGAGATTTTGTGTGAGCACATGGGTGGCAGAAGAGATTTTGAATTAGGCTTATTAGAACAATATGTGGCAAAGTAGTGTAGGGGGTGAATGTATAGAAAGCATGGCAATCTGCTAAAAAATGGGGAGCTTCCATCTGGCTACACTGCCCATGAAACATCCATAGAAAATGGAGCATCAAGCAAAAGAAATAATACAACACTAACCATCTTTGACAGACTGAACATAGACTGGATTATCTCCAGTCACTGTCAGACCATAGCCCTTCTCGTCACGTTGGATGATGACACATCTCTGCATCAGATGTTGCCCTGGGAAGAAAATATTAAACAGACATGTATTCAGACGCACATGTACAATAAAATATTCACAAACAAAATACATTTCAGTTTACAGTCTAGGCAGCACTGGATGTTATGGTCAGCAAATGGATTGTATATGTACACCTTTCAAAGCTGCTTTGAGGATTGATCTTTGGTCGTCAAGTGTCACATTGTATTCAAGTCGAGTGTCACATTGTATTTCCCGCTCCAATGTCCAAATCCCGAAGCAACATTTATTGAATAAGGTGTACACAGTGAAGATGATTTTAGTACTGCTTACAGCTTGACTGAAGTAGCTAAGTATTGAAGTTTTGAAGGAAAAAGAATTGAGTAAGAAGCAGAAAAACTGGTTTGTGGGTTATTGCAGTTTAGTTTTCTCCCCAAACCTCTAACTTAACTCTAGTTTTAAATGCCAAAAAAATTAAATCATCAATTGAAGTTTGCTTCATTTCTATTTCTTATTGTTTATTAGAATCTTTTCAATAATTGCAAGTTTAAGCAATGGTGTTTGATCAAATGGTGTTTGATAAGTACTGTACATTTCACTAATATTATGCTTTTTTGAGTAAATGTACTTGATTTTATTATTCACGGATTATTTAATAAATAGAATGGATAAAAAGAAATCTTGCAGCATAACAATCATGGCAATAAGAAAAGCAGAATTTTGACATAAAAGCAAGTCAGTGACAGACTCAGTTGACTATTAAAGGGGAAGAAGGTAATGTCCAGAAGCTCTGATAGGCTAGGGTTAGGTTAGGGTCAGATTAATAAAGTTATTCGAGATTAAAGTATTAAATAAGATAATCAATTGTCTCCTCTATATTAATAAGGAAATCAACACCAAGCACAATAGCCACATAAATAGCAAGTCTACTATTAGTGATGGCCCTTGCCCTGGAAATGAAAAGGAACATGCATGCAATGAGCAATTAGAAACATATGCTTATACAAGCACACATATTAAAGAAGTCTAGAGGAGTAATGAGCACATTGTACAGTTTCAGTTGGGATGTTAAAGAACCACTGGGGAAGTAATAAACCCTCAGGCAGTGACCTGAGCTGCAATTCTGTGTAGTCAGTCTCCAACATTTTACATATTATTTTCTACAGCAAATTAATGTTTGCCATAGAATCATGCAGCAGAACAAAGCATAAGAGCAATAAAGAAGATCTAACACTGTTGGCTAAGCAAAACAATACGTTATTGCTAACTCATTTAACGTTTCATTATTTCCCATTGTGTCACATTGTCAGGGTTACAACCAAATTGGATTAGATCTTCTTGACTGATGTGACATGAAAGAGCACCTGAAAGTTTAATTTTTTGAGCATAGCAAGACCTGCAATGGTGAACATTTGGTTTGTTTGTTTTTACAGGAAATAATGAGCTACAAATAGCAGAAACACTTATTATACTGCCCCATATTTTCCCCATTCTCAGAGTAATTACATGATCTGAATAGGAAAAGGAAACTGAAAAGGATTATGTTTATTGTATATGATTGTAGCCCAAGGGATAATCTGACCAGTCAAATCTAATGCTTTTCAGCAATATCTCCAGCTCTCAGAAATGCCAACACTACTCCTCCATTGTGTCCCTCCCTTCCCATTGTGTCCAAATCTCCCGCTGTTTTAAGCACTGTAGTTTTTCAAGTTATTTAACAGTGCAATGATATCTCTCACATCTTGAAGGTCAGACATTTTGTAGGTCTAAAACACCTGATATCCTGCATTTTAGAGGTTGGATTTGGAAATGGAAATGGAAAGAAAAAGAATTTGATCTAATGCCGAAAAGTTTACATGATCGTAAATGGAAATTATTTCATATCAATAAATTATTTTATTTATCAAAATCTGCACCCTCAGAAACTATTTTCAGAGTGTTAATGTGAAGTCTTTTGGGCCAACACAGGAAATTAAAAAGGTCTTGAAAATGTCTCAAAAAACATTGGGCAAGAAATCAAGTTGTTTCTTCAGTTCAATACACCCAATTTCAGTAACAGGTTATATTATTTTTAGATTTAAAAATAACCATACAAAAGGAGAAACCTCAGTCTGCACAGACTTCTCACAGATAAGACTTCTCAGATCTGCATTTGTTTGCTCTTTGACCCCATTAGAAGGCATTTAATTCAAAGAAGACTGAAGCAAATATTTTCTGCTTGAGGGTTCTAGACAGAGCCACTTATTACTACACAAATGGATGGTTCAACTTCCAAGCTCTTCATTTAATTTATGAAGATTTCATCAAAATAGATTTGTCCAGCTTTTGAAATCACTGTAATATTTTATGTTGTCTTTTACTGCTTCCATTATACTCTTAAAAATTGCACAAATTCCTGCAATATTTTGAAATAATCATAAAAGACAGAAAAAGGGAAAACAAAAGGAGCAGTATTCTAGACTTTGTAAAAAGTACTATCTTGACTGCACTTGATACTGCAGTAGGATCTATCTATAATTATTAGATTTACTATTAAAATATATTTTAGGGGTCAATTTTCAATATATGCTCCAGAATGTTTGGCATGAGGATATGATGCTGCTTACTGGCAAATCTTCGGAAACACATTTGACCTTGTGAGTTAAAATAGACTGTTCAGGTATTTGATACTTTTATCATGCAATATTATAAGGCACACTTATGCTACGGTTTGAGGCAACTTAACTTTAGCATTACAGTACCATTAAAATTGCTAATGGTGCATGTAAATTATTGAGGCAAATAACCTTTTTACAAAAATATTCTGTGATCCTATGTATAATGATATTATTGGGAAATTGTCTGGTCTTCCAATCTTAGAATTTTTCTATTTTGGACATGGATCATAATGCCATCAACTCTTTGACATGCAAGCAACTAATAAGTCTATTTTTGGAGATGTCAAAGGAATGTTAGGTAATTTATAGATCAAGAATATGGTAAGAGTTCTAAGAATTTGAGAAAACCTCTCAGAATTTCATAAAATGTAAGAAAAAAACACCTCCTTGGGTCAGACTTAAATCAGGATGCTTTTAATTTTCTTAGTTCTCATCAGTTTTTTGTCAAACTGAGAAAGGCTTGTATCGCCACTTTTATCACCTAGGATGTACTCAAAATGCTTGTAGCTTATTCACACAATCTTAAATTGTGTACATGTAGTTCTAAAAATTGATGTAATCCCTCACCAAAGAGGGATTTCACCCACATCCACCTTCCCCCTGGAATTTCCAATGAAAAATACAGTGAATGTATGGGAAATAAAATACATTTTGACAAACCCCTAAAAATATTAATAAATAATAACTCCAGTTGGCTCCTATAGTAGTTATGATAAGTTAAAAACCTGTCACCAGAGTAACTTTTCCTAGAGGTCATTCTATCAAATTCAACAGCCAGATGATGCCTGGAGATGAAGAAAATGTAATCACAGATAATATTCTAGTCACACATTATTTTTTTTAGCCATTTAACAATCAAGCAACTTCTTTGTAACCTTAGTGGAGTAATCTCAAATATTATGGGGCTGCTCATAATGGAATCATGTTGGAATCTATTTTATAATCATATTCTTCCAAAGCTAGGATTAAAGCCAAATTATTAAATCAACAAATAACAACTTGGTTCAAATCCCCCTAATCCAGACTGCCAAGGAATGCTTTGTTTGAAAAAATATGCAAGGGCATTTGAGATGCAAATACTTTGTGGATGTGGGATAAAAACTCATGTCATCTTATAACCTGGAAAATTAAAAAAAAATACAGTGAAATGAGGGGTGCACGAAAAAAGAATTTAGCATTCTACCCGCTCACAAGTGGAATAATGGCGTTAACGGATAGTGAGTGAGTGAGTGATTCTGCAGTTGTGTTTTTCCAAATTGATATCAAATAAATATTGTAGTAAGCAATATTGCTGGTCAATTTGAAATTAAAATTAATACCTGATGCAATTGGGGTAAGAGGATGCAAAACTATTACTTGAATTTTATGGGACACATTTCTGGCTCAAAATTGTAGCCATTATTTAAAGTAGTACTTACATTGTCTATCATAGTTAAATCTGTTTCAAGAATAGGTGAGACATTGTGGTCATGCCTCGTCAAGTGTGGCAAATATTGACAAAAGTTGAAATAATAATTTAAATGGAATCTATCAAGATAATGCCAAGTAACATATACATGGTAGGTTAAGCTGTCAAGAAAAATCTAGAAAATATTCTGTTGTTTACGATTAGTCATGATTCTAGTGATAATTTAGGTTAGCTTTAAATGCAGTCGTATTCAAAAGAGCTGAAAACAAAAAGCATCTAGGTTTGTTGAATAATCTTTCAGCTGCTAAGTAAAAATTGTGAGTATTTTTGTGTGTTATAGAGTGAATGAAGTTGGATTGCAAAACCGCATGTTTGATTCCTTTCAGGTGGAACAGTTTCTACCCTTTTCAAATTTTATAGCAAAAGCTATTATATCTTATGTAAAAATGCCTATACTAGTATATGCAAGTTAAAGGCCCATAATCACCCGCATTGTAGGCTCACAAGAATAAAATGCAGTTGAAATTTTGATGCAAATTTTCAGTTTGAACTTGTGAAATGCGAAGAACAATAGGAAACATTGCACGCGTGTGCCCCTGACACATAAAATGTGTCTTGTCTTGTGAAGAAACATTTCTTTGTGTCCCGCCTACAAAATGTGTTGTGCATGCCAATGTTTCCCACGCGGCTAAACTGGGAAACATGAAGGAAACGTGTACTGCTTCAATGTTGCGTGCTACTGTGTCCTAGTTTGGCCAAGGCTTAAGGCTACAAACTTTTGCATAGACAACGAATACAGGTATAACTTACCTTGCTTACAAGTAGGTGAATTTTTTTCAAACATAAAACCACACTGGATATTATTATACTATGAAAGCATAGGAACAATGTGTGAAACTGTTACAGGTATACTGCAGGTTTCATAATTCAGCTGTGAATTCTGCACAAACTATTAATTATAGCTTTTGCAAAATCTCTGAGTGATATTTGTTTGACTGTTGCTTCAGAGTTCGCAGAATTATGAAAACTGCAGTAAATAATAACATAATGCGTGAAGAACAAATTAATATTTACAACAGTATAAAAAAAAATTCTACAAGCAATAGAGAATTCTAGTAGCCAAAACAGGAAATGAAACTTATTTAATAATTAACACTTGTGTTTAGTATGATGTGAAATGTATGATATTTTATAAGCATCAATTTACTGTACGTATCTTAGACTTTTCCTCTAAGGGACTGGCAGTAATAAGATATCAGTCAAAGATAAAACATTTCCCTAAAATGTTTGATTTCAGATTATATTATTATCATTTTGCTGCCATGATTTATAACTATTTATTGCACGTTTTTAAAGAAATATGGACCATTGAAAACAATTAAATGCAAAAAAATTGCAAAGATTCCACTTTTCCCATGTACCTGTATAGGACATTATATTATGTTTTGTGCCTTTGAAATTCCGAACTTCACAAAAATACTGGAAGATGTCATATTTCTGGTAACAGGGTAGGCATAAAAGGAACAAAAATCTAGATATGACTTTCAACCTCATCTCTCACTCTCCTTCATTTTAGTCTATTAGTCTGCTGCATTTTGATGGAAATGCAAAGTGCAGAAATATTTATCAATACAAGGAGACTTTGTGGGGCCATAAAATAAAATTGAATTTGGAAGGTCAGTGTTTCATAGCTGTCAAAAACAACTTTGTTATAAATCTTTAGATTCTCCCTTGCTTGACAGGTGAATATAGAAAATGTACTATTAGAACAATCCCTTAGTCAATGCAAGAAAAATACATTAATGTATGACAATTTTTTCAAAAACAATGTAGTTTTTTATAGCTAAGAATGACAGCTATGGGGTTTCCATTGCTATCACTAGGATACAATTTGTTCAACTTTGTTTAACTTCACCAGTTTTCAGGGTTTTTGGCAGGGCTGCTGACCTATAATTTTCTGGCAGGGCTGCCGACCAAGGGTCAAAAGGTGCCCCCGGGTAGGGGACTCTCTGTCCTAGTTTGCACAGCCAGTTAGTGCTCATGAAGTAAACAAAATCCACAAGACCACCACCGCATTTCTTTGGGGTTTTAGAGATCACAGAAAACCTTAGTAACAATGTTTTGGCCATGCAGAATATCTCCATTTTTCTTTCGCCCAACATTTTGCACAGCCACAATTTCATGTGAATGTTTTGATCGACAGTAGCTGTCAACTAAAGATTTTGGCCTTGTTTTTTGCCTTGTCTCAAGGTTAAAATGTTGCTTCATTCTCATACATTCACAATTATTTCTCCTGCATAATATTCTTGGGTATTTCTTGTATAAATGCTGCTTCATTTCAAAATCTTCAGTTTTATCTCTGGGGGTTGACAGCTATGTTTCTATGACTCTTTACAGTATGCTAATTTCACATAAACTAGAAACGTTCAACTCTACTGCTGTCAACATCAGGAAGCACAAGAGACACTAATAACCCAGAGATGAAAATAAAAAGACAACTGATAAATCATTTACTTAATTTGTTCATATACTAATGACAAACAAGGTCCATATATTAACTTCTAGCATCAAGTAATGATTTTTAAGTACCAAAATTTTAATAAAACTGGGATTCTCAAAGCAATATTTTTATGTCATGCAGTCTGACCGTTGAGTAATCATATCATCACAAGCATCAATCAATTGATGCATGAATCAATTAAAGAGCAAGATAGAACTTTTATCAAATTTTAGTAATTTTAGTAATATTATAAATAGCTAGAATTGTACATGTTTTAATATTAATCTTAGTATAATTTTCCATAATTGATTTTCCTTAATTTCCACTGAGAAATCAGTGTGACTGGCGCAGTGGCATTGTTGTCATGGGAACCTCCTTATAAATGCATCAACCTTCCATCCTATTATTGACCAGTTAACTAGTAGAAACTAAATTAATACCATACACACAGATATACCAAGCCAACTTCACAAGAAATGTTTTGTTTTTATGAAATGCATGGTCCATGGTCATACAATATCTCTAGATTTTTCAGCCGGCCTATTTTCTATACAGCTGGGATAAAAGTCTATGCCCTCAACAAAAATTTGAAAATGGTTTGGCAAAATGTGTGGGAAGGGTTCAGGAAAAATAATAATAAAATGAGGAGCTTCCAACAAATTCTCGATGTTTGAGAGCTTTTGGGTATTGTCAGGTATTCAATATACTACAATATGTACCTTCAGCTTGATACTAGACGTTATTGATGTTTCACAAAGTTTTAAAGTAGCATTATATACTAGTACTATCCTTAACTCCTATGATAGCATGCATTTAGCCAATCAGATGTCAGGATTTGCGATATGTTAATGGATTTCTACTAGTGCACTATAGAGAATAACAATATAAGCAATTATTTAATATAATATTACACTTGAGAAGATTTCACAGAAGCCCGCTAAAAACTTCATTTCCTAAAGCAGAAAATAGGGACGTGCTTCAATTTTCCATGAATGGATAAAGACCTTCATTCTTCTGCCATAGGAAATTAAGCTTTCAAGGTGAAACTGAAAGGGCTGCTGTGAAACTTTTCTAAGGCAGTACCTGCATGTATTAGATTTGGGTACCAGTAAAAAGTTATTAACGTATATACTTGAAAATCCTTTTTGGGGTGAAATAAAATGTTGTTGTTAAATCATTTTGAGTCATTAGAGCTGTTCTAGAATCACAATGGCTACAACAAAAAGAAATTGTAGCCACAGTATTAAACACTTTTGTAGTGAACTAACAACATGAACTGCCAAAATGTGTTTTGTGACCTGCAAGCTCTTATTTGCAACTCAACAATGATCCAGCACTTTAAAGTCATTTATCATTAAAAGCACTTTGACTTGACACAAAACCCTACTCATATACATAATACAAGAGAAAAAGATTTATTTGTGATCATATATTCCATAACAGTTATGAAATGTAGCAATACTGGTTCTGTATTAGTTAACATGAGGTTGAATTCATAAACTACCTAACAAGGTCAGAACTGACTATAATGTGTCTATGATAACAGATACTAAACTTGTTTCTCTACATTTATGTAAACTCTTCTCAGATCACCAGGGCAATAATTTCTAAGAGTCATTTCACAAACTTAGAGCAATTATTCAATGCAAAGATATGATAAAATTTATATGTTCCTGAGGGAGTTGCATCAATTGAAGAATACATTAGAGTGATTATGGTATTTATTATGGCTAATGTTTTAGTGATCCAATGTTTATTTAAAAATGGGTAGATCTGATGAGCGAGTGCTTGAAGATTTGACCATAATGCTAATTCTGCCTTAGCTAGTAGGTGCTGTGATTGATTTGTAAAAATAGGAAATCATTGAAATAATAGGCATATGCAATATGCAGTGAATACGACTGCTCAGTGAAGATTGATGGAAAATCTGTATCCCCTCAGGGCAAATGGAAATGTTAGGGGAAGGCTACAGAATTTCAAGACTACCATTGCCCCTGCGAAGAAAACTCCATTATTGTATATTTCTATCAATCATCTTTCATTCTAACCCATCCATTCTAGTGAGTCAAACCAGGATACTATAATTTGCAAACTTGTCTTTCAGGGACAAACTTTTGGCAAGCTAGGGGGTAGAGTATAAGATTGACTCAAAATCTGTGCCTAAAAGCTGAAGAATTATTTTATGCAGAACTGAGTTTCGTTTCTATTTGCTAAGGAGGAGTAGTATTTTGGTGAGCAAATAAATACAGAACAATTGTATTTTCAAAAGTACAGATTACTGAGGAGGTTTATTGTGTCTATAGGGATGCTTTGTTGTAAAATGGAACACTTCTCAAATTATCTAAGAACCAAGCTTGGTTGAGGTCCATTTAACCGAGGATTTAGAAGTGAAAAAAATCAATTTCTCAGAGATACCTCGGAGAGACGGGTTGATTTGTAGAAATTGCACAGCGACTAGAAGCAAGTAAAGTACTTGAATTATAGCCAGACAAACGGCATATAAACACTGTGAAGTGAGCACAAAAGGACAGTCAAAATTCTATTGTATTTGTTAGTAAATAAAAAATTCAAATCGAGGTACAAGTTGTACGTAATGGTCTATGTCGGTGGAGGCCCAAAATATGGGAAGAATTTGAGAAATGCGATTTAAAAATAAACAAAAAAACAAACTGGAAATTCTACTATCTCAGAAGTGATCTCAACAAATACAAGTCTTGAAGCAAACGACCCTATGATGCAGAGCTTAACTGGACATTCAATAACAGAAACAGTTGCGAGCGAGTAAATAATTACGCCGCTAAATCGTGCAACTCGATACACTAATACAACGCGAGAAATAGAAAGGCATTGGAGTTGAATCTTCTGATCTTCGCTTGACTAGAACTAGACAAGATTACAACATAGGAACCGGTACTATAAAAAAAACTGTAAGGATACTTCGGGACAGCCATTAAATATCCCGCAGAACATCACAAAATGAGCAGCTACTGCAAGAATGCTACACGATTCTATCACTGAAATTTACATCGCAAACATCATCTCATTTGCGCACAAGTAATGGACAAGCTTTGTCACTAGTCCATTTACAACGGGCGATAATATTATTTTCCCGAAACTGACAACAAGTCCGAAGGTGCAAATCTTAATTCAGACAATTTGATGGCAGCTAGTCACTTGTAACAGCAGTAGATTTATCACTTATGAGCTGGATGTGATATATTTGAGGTCGCAAAATCAATTTATTGCAGCCGGATTGATTTTTCAGAGGTGTTACGAGAAAAGCGTTATTGGCAAAATCGAGATCGTTCTGTAAAATCTTTGTTCTTACCTTGAATCTGTAATTCAGTGGGAGATGGATCCATGCTTTAAAACCTTCCTAGTCTAAAATCGAAGGCTTGTAGCAAAACTTCACGTCACCCTAGGAGAAAAGAAAATACCAATACTTGTAGAAATAGTTCCAGGTATAGCTTTGCAGAAACAAGTTATCGCTTATTCTGCCTAACACCTCCATTGTCACTACCGTTTCCATTTATTGAGAAGACTGCATGAACGTCCATTAAGATAAAACGATATTTCTGTGTAGTTACAACATAAGCTTAGCGTAAATTCTGCGAATCTCTCAGTAATTTCCCGATCTGTTTTGGCTATACATTCTGGACGTTTCCTAATTCTGCATTTGCAAACAACCATTTTGTTGAGAATTTCGCTCATTAAAGTGTGTAGATCTTTTATCCTGGGGTAATGAATTGAGGTATTAAGCTTCAAAGTCCAATAGCAAATAGCTAAGGACTTAAAACTACGTTTGGCCTTGCAATAATTTAGCATAGTCTGGTGATCGATTTTAACAACAAGACACATTGGTTTGGCTGTCGGTGCTGTCGAACCTACCCTTCTGTCTCGGACTGTAGACTAACCGGAGCTCAACAGCCCCCATTTCGGATTTAATTCATCTAGTGATGGGGCCCTCGGCCAACAATAAGCACTGGTGATGATCCCTGCCAAACACAAGTCCACTAGAAACAATCTCACTCCTTTCCGTCGAGCCAACCAACCCGCGAACGCTTCAATTTCGGCTCACGCGAAATAAGCTTTAAACTCGTTGCCTTCCTTTTAGAAACAGCCCCAGACTCCACAAATGCTCCAAGACGCGGCTGATAGAATTACACGCCTCTACGATGATATGTAGTCAAGGATTTGAGGTAGTTTGTGGAGTTCGTAAGCCGGTTGTAGACGAATTCTAACCCAACCAGGATATGTTAGTCCCAAACCAATATGGCGCTTGCCTCGGGAACCCCTGAATAACACGGAGGCGCCCCGCAGATCACGGCATCTATCGCCAAAGTCACGTGACGCGCGGATATACATTATATAACCGGCACGGGTATTACATGCGATATACTACTACATATACGGATATGCCAGTGCATTACTAGCTTAGCACCATATATAGAAAATATCATCTTAAAAGGATGTTATGTGTGAAGTCTTAGTAGGTTTCGATTGTCTCTAAAAACGTCCCTGACGTTCGCGCGATTATCATCGACGCCATTTTCTCCTCATCAATAAATGCTACCTTTATGAGCTTGCACTTGAACAGCATGTGACCTGTAGTGAAAGTGCAAGCCATTTACATATATTGCTGGAGTCCCAATAATTTGCTAATGCCTCTTCGAGTAGATATGAGTGGTGTGAATTATATATCCGAGCACTTTTTGAACAGGTGGAACGAGAATGAGACTGGAGCACCAAGAGGTATAATAGAGGGAGTCCAAATAGCATGCGCACATGGAATGCCAGAGAGGGAGGGGGGCAGTATTGGGACTCTAGGCCAATGTCCACAGTTTGATCTTCAGAGAAAAGGACGGTTGGTACTCGCATGCAAGTTGTTGGGCTTGAGAAATACTTCTTTCGAGGCCAGACACAGTGGGATCAATCGCGCGTGAACCGAAAGCGAATACATTTCGCGCGGGTTACACAAAGACTAACAGAAAAAGTCAAATTCGGTAGAAGAGAAACGATCACAGATAGTAAAAAACTACTGTATTATAAATTAACTATTTATTTTTTCTTTATTCCTCATCTTTCTTTGTACAAAATCCCTTGAACTAAAATAGGATAATGTTTACACAAAATGCTCCAGTTCACAATATACAATATGGTCAATATGAACGTTTTAGTTGAAGGGCGGAGCCCTCTAGGGCTGTATTTAGAATCGTGCAAGCTTTATAACTTTCCAGAGGAAATAGGCGAATGTAAAATGAATATTTTATCACTCTCAAGCCCCTAGGGCACTTGGATAAAATTCTTATCTCATTTAATGATATTCCTGCACTTGATTTACAAAAAAAAGTAAAACACGCAAACCACCAGAAAACCACGATAAAATTGATCCATTTGTACAGGAGTATTGGCCCACGCAATAAATAAACTTACCGGTTTATCGTGTTAAAAAGAAAGCAAGGCTGTGTGTTGTATTATGATAGATGAAATTAGATTTGTAGTGAAGTGAAAGTGACGAATGAGGACACGATTACACGATGGCCTAAACGAGATCATTTTCCTCCATCTCGCTATGCAGAGAGCTGGGAATTTATCCGATTTATGTCAAATTTGGCAAGGTATTAGTATCTGGAAAGATGTTTCGATTGATGGAAATCTGACGATGATGACTGACAACGTGACGTCACTACAGGCCTTTGAAAATGACGCCAAAGCTAGGAATTTGTATATCAACCATTTTAAACGTTGGTAAATGTTCTAACCACTAAGCCGACTCCAAAACCGAAAACTTCATTAAAATCGAACATATAGATCAAAAGTTATTAAGAAATCGTGATTTCGAAGCTCCCGCCGGAATCTCTGGAATTTAATTGTTCCTTGACCATATAAGGTAAAATTTCGGCGATTTTAAACGTCAACGCGTTAACTCCTATGATGTTGTTTCAAGCAGTTGTAGCAATATTTTAAAATTTGTAGTTACTTTGACTTTGACATGAAACTCGATACCTTGTTTACGTCACTTTGACGTAAAAATTGCATGTTAGAAGACGTCATACTGACGTAATATGACGTCTAAAGTATCATATGACTAAGTCAAAGTAACTACAAATTTTGAGACATTCCTATATCTGAAACGTATGTCTCCAACAGATTTAAGCAGCGCCCTCTCTAAATCGCCGAATTTTTACCATATATGGTCAAATTGACCATCAAAGCGGGAAATTTGAACTTTTTTAATTAGTCATAAGTTCTCTCGGTTTTATCAGAATTCACTCCGGTTTTCGATATAGTCGTTCATTTACTGCGACGATTAAATAGAAACTGATTGCATAGCCGATTTCCTAACTAAAATTTTTTGGGCTATGTTCCCACGGTGATTATGACGTCACATTGTCAATCAATCAACCCGTGTCATCATATTTTTGATTGGCATTCCCTGGGCTGCTCACCTGCCAAGTTATAGCTCATTTGCGCTACGTGTTAAAACGTTATGAGCATAATTCGTATGAAAGCTGTCCAACTGGAGGAAAATAGCTACGTTATAACCATCGTGTTAAATTAACAAAAGAATATATTGTCGGACGAAACCCAGGCAAAAATGCCTTGTTATCAGCATATCTATTTTGCGACTCGACTGAGCTTTACATTAAAGTTGAAGAACTTGTGGTTAATGCCATAATGGGCTTAAAATCATTGGCTAAAATTGTAGTAAAATACTCTTCAATTTACAATGATTCAAGAGGCGGATTAAACAACAAAATCGCTTTATGTTAAAAAATAAACTGATAAAAACAAAGTTGAAAGTAATTACAGATGAAAATCTAGCCTCGAGGTAGGCCAAACCCTTAGTATGGTGTTAATATGGCTATTCATATTGTTCTATTTGAGCTAGCAGTACACCAATATATTTATATAATAAATATGCGAAATGGACTTAGCCCAAATGGCTTAATAATATATTATAGTTATTACGAAGCAGAGTTCAGTATGGAATTCAGCACATCCATATAAGTAAAACTGCAAAGTTTGGTAAAGATTGCATACTGACCGATGTACAATTATTTTAAACTGAGCATGCTCGAGCACCCCCACTTTTTGAACTCACTTTGTTCTACCATAGTCCAGTCCCTGAACTCTCCTTCGCGGCTCCGTTGTTTCCTGTGGTCGCCGATTAAAGGAGAGTCCAGAAACCTTTGTATGCGCATGCGCTAGATCTGAACAAGAACTTGGGTATTTTCGTTAGTGCGCATGATCCAAATACCGCTGTCGAAGATTGTTTGTTGAATTTTAGCGGTTACGGTCACAAGTGCGTCCTATCTTGATGGACAAAACTCATGTAGCCAACAAACAATTTCCGACAACGGTATTTGGATCATGCGCACTAACGAAAAAACCCAAGTTCTTGGTCAGATCTAGCGCATGCGCATACAAAGGTTTCTGGACTCTCCTTTCGGCGACCACAGGAAACAACGGAGCCGCTAAGGAGAGTTCAGGGACTGGACTAGTTCTACCATGGAATGTGAGATGGAAAAAACATATTGTTTCATATTTTGCCTCTTCGGCACCTCCACTTTTTTTACGGTGCTTCCGCCGCCCCTGATTTTCAAGTAATTCTCCGGAAACTCCCCCGCTAGGTTACGAGCTAGGGAGCTCGGATTCGAGAATGTCTCGTATAAGCCGACATTTGCAATGAAGACGCCTACTATACAACAGTATAACGCGTTGGCTTTTTATTATGTAAAATATCTGATAACATTACAAACAATTATTCCTAGGTGAACAAGTTATTTCTCTTTTTATCTTACATAAGAACTAAAGAATTATGTATAAGAGCTACAATATATATCATATATTATAACTTCATACGAGTACCTCAGTAGCCAGCTCAGAAAATCTTGTATTGATCTGACATTTATGATGCCTTCTACAGTCAGTTTAAAACATTTGCTGTATGCTGAATGGCTTCCCCGTTAGCCAATCACAGGCCTTTTTATTATGTAAAATATCTGGTAACATTACAAACAATTATTCCTAGGTGAACAAGTTATTTCTCTTTTTATCTTACATAAGAACTAAAGAATTATGTTAAGAGCTACAATATATATCATATATTATAACTTCGTATGAGTACCACAGTAGCCAGCTCAGAAAATCTTGTTTGATCTGACATTTATGATGCCTTCTACGTAAGTTTAAAATTAAAACATTTGCTGTATGCTGAATGGCTTCCAAGTTAGCCAATCACAGGCCAACACTATTACTTGTTGAACACGTGAATGATATCTTTGTAAGCCAAGCCAAGAAATCACTATCACGTAACCTCGTCCCCAAGGCCTCTCCCTTCGCTTCTGGGGTCCCGCGCTCTACCACAAAAGCGAAGGGAAAGGACTCGAGAACGAGGTTGTATGACGCAGTGAGAACGTGATCACTCTGGAACCACTGAGAACGGGACCACCTTCCCAACCATTGGGAAACGAAATGCTCAAATAAAAGTAAATTTGGACACACTCATCTGATACTCGCTCCAGCATACGGAAAAACACCGTGCATTGCTTGTAAAAGCAGTTGAAAATTGAAGGCCATATTCGACTATAGGCTAATGGGACTTCTGTCGAGGGTCAGTTTCAAACAGCAACAGTCGATCCCGAGGAATCAGGGACCCCAGGGCTCTCCTGGTATTTGTTCCCTTCGATCGCCGGAGTCTTGTCCCTGGTCTGATTTATGCATTCGCTCAAATTGATGTAGTCCTACAAAACGAAGGAAGGATTGAACAATAATTAAGACGGCTTTTTCGTGAGCGAATTCCAAGCACAAACTTTTTCGGTATAAAGAGTTACCTCAGACCCCGTTCACACGAGACCGGTACAAAACCGGACCGGTACAATTCTGGTACGGTACCGTCGCGCGTTCACACGGGACCTGCGGTACCGGACCGATTTTGGTACGACTAGGCGTGCACGGTCCCGTGTGAACACTGTTGCAAACGTGCCAGAATTGCACCGGTACCGTATGAACAGGCGGTACCGTACCAGAATTGTACCGGTCCGGTTTTGTACCGGTCTCGTGTGAACGGGGTCTCAGACTCGTACTCAGAAGCTAGCTGTGAGAAAATAGGCACGCGCAGAGAAGGTGGGAAGGCCGAACTTTTCATCCTTCACTTGACCCTTTGCGCGCACGTCCCAAGCATATCGTACGCACTCGCTACAAGCTACAAGCATTCCCCACCCTGTACTTACCCCCTCGCGCCAGGTAAATTCATACCTTGGACTGCATGGTGTTTCCCAGGGTACATTCATACCTTGGACTGCATGGCGTTTGTGCAGGGTAAACTCTTACCTTGGACTGTACGGCCTCCAGTGTTGCCAGAATCTTCTGCAGTGAGGTGAAGGTTGGACGATCATCGGGATACGTCTGCCAGCAACTGCACATCACTTCGTACCTGAAAATATGGACAGGTGTGAAATCACATCACCAGGGCCGGATCTAGGAATTTCAGAAATGGGGGGCCGGATAGTGATAATACGGGACCAAAAATGGCAAATTTCGATCAGTAAATACAGTAAATGTATGGGAAAATATCCCCGAAAAGGGGGGCCGAGTTGCCCCCTTCATCACTACAGACAACTGATGATGACTTGTATGACCTGTATGACCTGTATCACATTTTAGTGCAGATTTCTTTCAGGAGAGACGACTGTGAGGAAGCAATGAGACAGACAGAAAGACAATCTCTTACAAGGTAGCGTCCAGGTGACCAGGACACGGCATGCGGTAACCAGTTTCCAGGAGATCAGGAATTTCCTTTCCGGTGATTCCTGGGTACGGTTCACCACCTGGGAAAATGAGACAACTATATTATTTTAATATATTATCGTTTTCATTTCACATTTATTGTCACGGGGTTGCTGAGAGGGGGGTATTATCCCTTACCTTTAGGTCACTCCGGGTCCTAATTAAGATCGCCGCAATCTTGGGCACGCAATCCTAGGCGATCTTGTTAATTTGTTCTATATTTCACGTTGCGATCTTGGGAGATCTTAGGCGATCTTAGACCCGGAGTAGGGCTTGGTTGGCACGTTGACACCATTCGCAATCCTGGGCGAACTTAAGGCCGGTTTACAACTGCATTTTTAACTGCAATTTCTGTCGCGCGAGTCGCGGCGATTTTTCTCGCACGTACGCGTCAGCTTAACAATTAGTATTTTCTCCTTTTGTAATTTTTTAGCACTTTGAAAATTAGCTTGTGCATGCATGTATACAATGTTTCCATGGAAACCAGATGTTTTGTATATAACAACAGAACAGTTGATGTAAATCCGTGTCTAAATAAAGTTATATGTATGTATGTATGTAACTCAAAATCACTAATGTAAACTAGGTGCAACTCGGCGTGATTTGCCGTGATTTTTGTCGCGTGATGTGGCGGAGATTTCAAACATGTTCGAAACTCTTTGCAACTTGATGCGATTTAAAGAAAGAGAGCACATAAATCGCACCGGGTTTGCATCACCGGATTTGCACACAAGAAAAGTGGAATTGCAACTCGCGCGAGAAAAGTCGCCGCGACAAATGCAGCGAAAATCGCAAGGGTAAATCAGCCTCTATGCGATCTTAGGCGATCTAATAGGCGATCTTAGGACCTGGATTATCCCTTACCTTTCTTGGGAGCATGAGGCGCTTTGCAAGGATTTCCAAACACCGAGAAATGGGTTGAAAAAACGAGTTTTTTTAATCGACTTCGAAGTGTTTGGAAATCTTGATGTCGAGTGTTTATAGCTTCTCAAACAAATCATTTAATGTCGAGAAAAGGAAGAAATAAAATCTCTCATAGGCGTATCCATCTCTCCTTCACGCTTATGACTTTCCTTGTTTGAGCTTCATGTCATGCTCAATTATTAATGAGTTTGGGAATGTTTGATAATTGATGTCTCACTAATCGATTTATTAGAAAGATATTGTTCACTCACCAATGGTACAGATCTCATAGAGCACGACTCCAAAACTCCACCTGTGGAAGACACGAAACGAACGGGTGAGCAAGAGTCTGACTAGGATAGTCCCTGAACTCTCCTTCGCGGCTCCGTTGTTGCCTGTGGTCGCCGAAAGGAGAGTCCAGAAACCTTTGTATGCGCATGCGCTAGATCTGACCAAGACTCTTGGGTATTTTCGTTAGTGCGCATGATCCAAATACCGCTATCGAAGATTGTTTGTTGAATTTTAGCGGTTACGGTCACAAGGGCGTCCTATCTTGATGTACAAAACTCATGTAGCCAACAAACAATTTCCGACAACAGTATTTGGATCATGCGCACTAACCAATCTCGTTCCCAGAGCCCTGCATTTTCTGCGCATGCGTCGCCATAATTTGGCGACGCATGCGCAGAAAATGCAGGGCTCTGGGAACGAGATTGCGAAAAAACCCAAGTTCTTGGTCAGATCTAGCGCATGCGCATACAAAGGTTTCTGGACTCCCCTTTCAGCGACCACAGGAAACAACGGAGCCGCGAAGGAGAGTTCAGGGACTGGACTAGAGTCTGACCAAAGGATCATCTGGGCAAAGCCCAAACGTGCTTGCACCTGGAAAGAATAGGCTTGCCTATCTTGCAAAACACAGGTGCAGTAACCTTAATCAAATACATAATTCAACAAACACATTAGTCTGTATTGCTAGGTACCCGTGGAGTTCTCGCCAAAGGAGCGCGATGAACGAGTGTTGTCAACTCACTGCACGAGACTGGTGCGCTCACAGGCCTACTCTAAAACCTTGTCTCGCCGCGAGTGTATGCGAGATAAGGCGGGATAAGGGGGAAATGGTCCAATTGAAAGGCGAGAAAAGACGAGTTAAGGGGAAAATAGTTCAATTAAAAGGCGAGATAAGGCGAGTTAAGGGGGAATGGTCCAATTAAAAGGCGAGATAAGGCGGTATAAGGGGGTAATGGTCCAATTAAAAGGCGAGATAAGGCGGGATAAGGGGGAAATGGTCCAATTAAAAGGCGAGATAAGCGGGATAAGGGGGAAATGGTCCAATTAAAAGGCGAGAAAAGACGAGTTAAGGGAAAAATGGTCCAATTAAAAGGCGAGATAAGGCGGGATAAGGGGGAAATGGTCCAATTGAAAGGCGAGAAAAGACGAGTTAAGGGGGAAATGGTCCAATTAAAAGGCGAGATAAGGCGAGTTAAGGGGAAAATGGTCCAATTGAAAGGCGCGATAAGGTCCCAGAGCAGGCCTGCTCACCCCACCCTTTGCGCTTGCTGCGCAGACTACTTGGCCGGCCTTCTTTGGACCAGATTTTAACAGCTCATGGACTGGTGCACTTACACATCGCTCTGTGTGGTGTATTCGCCTCCTCCAATAAGAGCCTCTATCGCGGTCCACTTGACGGGAAGTCGACCCTGGAATTACAAAATACAACGTACACTGACATCATGTTTCTCAAAATCGCTTCGAAAGGGGAAACCTGCACAGTTACTACAGTATGAGCCGCTAGCCGGGGGTTCGAGTAATAGGGGCTGAAAACATACACAGATGATCGTCATATCCCTTATGGACCGTTTACAAGGCGCGATCTGAGTTGTATTTTGAGATGCGATTTTTGCGGTGATTGTCGACGTCACGCAAAAGGTATGAACGGATGGCGATTTGTCTATGAATTGGAGCAGATTTCGTATGCTTGTGAAAAGTGCCGCGACAAAGTTACACCGCGCCGCGCCGCGACCGTGACGCGAGTATGCGGTTTCATTCCGTATCTACCGCAGGCCAGGTTCCGTGCCGCGACCTCGACAGGCCGCGCCGTGTCATAGAGTAGATTTCGTGTGACTGTGAAAAGGTCTGCGACAAAGTTGTGCCGCGCCGCGATCGTGACCGTGACTACACGAACATTTCATCGATCTACAGCAGGTCAGGTTCCCGTGCCGCGACTACGACAGTACCGTGCCGTGTAATAGTCACACGAAATCATACGTTTAATTCACAGTCATACGAATTGAAATCTGCTCTATTTGTCAGTTTGTAGGTGATATGAATGTGTCGCGTACGCATCGCAAGTGAAATCGCCATAAGATCGCAAAAATATTGCAGCTGAAATATTGCCATGTGAACGGGCCTTTGGGGCTGTCAGATCCTAGGTTCAATTCCTTCTCTAGGGGTTCATTTGTTATAGAATCTGGGCAGGTCATGTATTTTTAGCGGGAGTTCCCCGTGAGTATGAGTCTCCATAATGCATTTGATAAGGTATTTAGATCTTGTAGTTAAACCATTATAATCGTCCATTTTCTTTATCTATTTCTCCTACCTCGGTTCTGCGAATATAAATGTCATCGCTGCTGATATCTTTAGCCATCCCAAAATCAGTGATCTTACACACTTCTCCTTCGCCAACAAGCACATTGCGGGCGGCCAGATCTCGATGAATAATCTAAATTATTATTCAAGAGAAAACGATCTCGATGATATACCAGATGGAAAAAAAATATTCCTTTATCAATTCAAATCCCACAAAACGAGAGTATTTATTCCGATGCATTATGCTACGAAATTCCTGGATTCCTGTGAAAATATTCGTATGATGGGATACCTGAGTACTGCCTTGAAGATGAGTTATTTAAGAAAAAAAGTCGCATTAATCGCGATATAAAGTCCAACACAAATTTCTTTTCCAACCTTTTCTGAAGAAAGATACGCCATTCCATCTGATATCTGCCAAGCGAACCTCAGTAGCTGCGACGACGAAAGAGACGTTTTGGGTTTAATCTCCGGGTCGGAATAATAATCATCCTTTTCGCCTCGACTCTTCCGCAGGTAGCCCAAGAGGTCGCCAAAGGGCACGTACTCGATTATCACCAAAGGACGACCTGAACAAGCAAAAAAACATCCACGATTGTCATTGGCGCAGGAAAAGCGGAGTTTGTGTTTGCGCCTTTCCGATCCAGTTCTGAGATGATGTGAACAACTAAGGCTACGGCTAAAGTACGACACATGTAGCGCGCAACATTTGTGTTCTGCATGTTTCATCGAGTTGCTATTAACCTAGGAAACGTCGCACGCGTGTGTCTCGTAAACATAAAATCTCTGTCTCGCGAAGAAACAATTTTGTGTCCTGGCTACAGAATTTGTCGCGCGCAATATGTGGCTAAATTGGGAAACACGAAAGTAACGTGTCCGGCTACAATGTCGGTCAAATTCCCTTCACTCTCACTTTCCTTTTCAATGGTCATCTCATTTGGTCTAGACATGGTAGACAGAGACCAATCGATAGATGGAAGAAGACAGAGAGTGGTGTAGATATGGACATAATCAACTACTTCGCATGATGAGGGACCTATTGGGGTTTAAGGTAGAGCTGCGACCGCTCCGGACTCGTCAGACGTTTCATTTGTATAGATCGGTGTGAATAGTTACCATCGCCCTCGCCACAGCCGAGCAGCCTGATAACATGAGGGTGAGGCTTGAGGGTCTTTAGAAGCTCGAACTCTTTCATGAGGTCGCGTGTTTCCGCATCAGTGGCATCCGCTGAAACAAAATGATCCTTCAAGGTTAACTATCAAAGAACTCGGCAGTAAGAAGGATTTTCGTAGCCAGAGGCTCTGGTGACAGCCACTGACGCATGCGCGTGATATGATGCACAGTAGACGTTGAGAGAAAGATCCTTCTGCACATGCTCCAACGTTCAAAATGAAGCAAAGTTCCTCAGATGGCTGCCAACAGATCCTCTCCCGCAAGATGACGACAGTAGGGGAATGACCAGAAGGGTCTTGGAAGATTCTCAGGAATATCAAACATCATATTTCTGAGGCAAAACTAACCACAATAGCGACTGAGACGGAAGTGCCCTATTGTTGTTATTGTACAAGCTAGATTTTGAGCGATCGGGCACCATTGTCTGATTGATGCGATCACTCTCCATCAATTAAAATACGCTTGGCGTTGCACTATAATGTGGTATTAATCTAAACCAATAGTTGCGCGCGTACGTGCAAAACCAGAAGGACTAACCGTAAGGGCTTTTAATTGCCACCACACTCCAGCCAGGGCGGTTGGTCCCCAAACCATGGACCCGACCCTTGTACACCAGCCCAAATGCACCATTACCGATCATCTTCAGGATAGAGATCTTCTCTCTGGGGACCGTCCAATTTGGGTCCATATGGAATTCAGGGTTACCAACCTTGGAAAGACTGCGGGAGTCTCCGCTACCTAAAAGACTTCCGCCGGCAGACCGAACTTCCCAGAGGTCTCCCTCCATGTGGCCACTGATGCTGAGACTAAAAAGATTATCAAACAGTTTGCTGTCTTTGTCAGATGCCTTTTAGGAGGCTGGGGTGAGCTGGACGGGTTCCCTGTGGTTATTGAGTAGTTCCTTAGCCAGTCTACTAAGCCAAAACCAAAATGGCGGCTGCATTGAATTAAAAAGTCACCACAATTCCGAGTCACTGCAAGTTTTTGACTGACTACTTATTAAAAGATGACCTGCTGCCATCACCTCCTGGTATTAAGCAATTAAATGTGCTATTCGGTAAGCTTGTGGAAAAGCACATTTTCATTCACGACCAACAAATTTAAAATTGTCCAAAACAGCTATGGAAGGGGCTGCGTTGGTACATCTTGTAGTGTGTTAGCTTGGCCACTGTGTGTAAGGCATCAAACGCACGAACGGTGTCATTCTTGCCGCAAATGGACCTGGGATAGCGCGTGGATTTCTTGTGTTTTCTTTACAAGGAACAGGCGAGGGTCATTAGCCAAAAAACAAGATGGAGAACAGATCTTTGTCTTGCATTCCTGCGTTTATTTTACCTCATCTGTTGGTTGGCCCATGCTGTCACTATAATGGAAGAAGAGAACAAATTAGATCTCTATTACCATCAGCCTTGTTCACATGACTAATTTTACAGATTATGATATCATATCTCAATCTGTAAAATTAGATATGAGATCTTCCACTTAAATTGATCTCTTTAAATGCGACCAGGAGGCCATTGACCAGGAGCCTCCATCACCTATTGATGGGTGTCCGTAGCACAGGCATAGAATGAATCTATTTTTAGATTGCAGATTTTGGAATCCCGCGAGAATTAATTGTCATAGCCGCCATTGCACTACACGCTTTGAGCCGAACGTTCAAAATTAATAGTCTAAAAAGACTCTTCTACCCCCGTTCATATGGTTAGACTTAGTGAAGTAGGTTGAGGCTCCCGTTGATGGGCTCCCTGTGCATATGACTAGACTAGGTTGAGGCTCCTGTTGATGGGCTCCCTGTGTATATGACTAGACCTAAGTAGAGTAGGTGGAAAAAGGACTTCGGATGCGACATATACTCACGTTTATCGTCTTCTCTTTTGGCCTGTCGTCTCATGATCACCCCGGCAACGACTATGACCACTAGACATATCGCACCTATCCCGACATACAGCGCAACCTTGCCGCCAGGAATCTTGTCTACAAAATCGGTAGATTCTTCTGTGTGAGCAACGTTACAAGTTATGCACTGTGAAAACAGATAACTTGGCAAACACTAGAGAACCAATTTTTGCGAAGATATCGATGGATCTGCGCCAACGGTCGGGGTCGTGTTCTGTAATGTTCGTGCGGGGTATGGTTGGCAACTCGGACAGGAAGGAGGGGGGATAGCAGATCGTTCTTTGGACATCTGGCACCCCTTAAAAGATAGCACTTGGGTGAATTTTTATCCCCTAAAGGGGTAGGATGATCTTCCCCATATTGGGGAAGTCCCCCACAACCGGAACAGCAGGAACTGATCCCTGATCAAAATACACGCAATTGGCATGGGATTAACAGATTAAAAATAGAGTGCTATAGTTCTTCTAGTAACTCACCAACTCGTGCGCGAACAGTTCCTAGTGGTTCTTGTGTGCTTGATATGTTGTCTTTCATGGGATCTGACGACCGTGAAAAGAAATAGTTTAAGGTGTTCATACATGAGGCTTCACAAGTCAATCTAGACTACAAAACACTGGACGTGGAAACTACGAGGCGTAAATTAAATAGAATAGTAAACAGTTGCAAAAATGTCTGTTTAGTAAATATTCTAGGATGGTACGTAAGTACTAGCCTCCTCCGCATGCATCTCTCGAAGGAAGAGAGAGAGAGAGAGAGAGAGAGAGAGAGAAGAGAAAGGATTCGGTCGGTCGGGCTTCCTGTGTTACGAGCAAAAAAAAATCGAGGAGGGGGGAGGGAGTCCCCACTCCTTCCCGTCCAAAACACAGGAAGCCCAACCCTTTTCATTTCCTTGGAAAAGCCCAAGCCACAGAGTTGCCAGCGGAGGAGGCTACGTAAGTACCCAAGTGATGGACTCTGCTTGCACAGCTCATGTAACGATGATTTTTGCGGAGCTCACTTCCTCGCGGAGTATTACTCGGTGCTCGATTGCTCGTCAAGGACGAGCAATGATTGTTGGTAGTGCTCACAAAAAATAATCATCGAAAGTGCTCGCTGCTCGTATTTGCTTCGAAAATAAAATGCTCGGTCTTCGCACAGAAAAACTGGCTGCTCCCCAAGGACCATCCGAGGGCCCTTAGTACTATAGTAATTGCGTGACTACACAATTTATGAACACGAGGTCCACTTGTGCCGTATTCAGTACTACCTTCTTCGACTTTGACAATACAAGAATTCTCTTGCAAATCGCCTTTGCTCTCTCCATACTGATTCCATGCTGTCACGCTCAGTTCATACGTCTTCCCCCAGTCCAGTCTCAAAGGAAACCACGTGGCTAACGCGCTGACGTTCTTCACAACCCAGGGACCCCTCCTGAGATGGCTAAAAACTTCACGGTGTTTTACAGTGTAGTACAGTAATGGGGCTCCGCCGTCGCTCCTAGGGTTAGTCCAGTGGAGCTTGCGGAGACGTGAAATTGCCGTATCTTCTTCTTTTACACAGTCGACTTTTGGGTAGCTCGGTGGACCTAATGAATTAAAGGAGTATGATAAAGTAGGTGTTTTTATAGCTTGAGTAAACTTACAGTATTCTGTTAGCACGTGTAACTCGGGAGGACGAAGTAAAATGGGGGAATCGGAGTTCTACAGTTGAAGAAGGAGAATTATACATCGCAACTCTGATCGCAACCAGTATTCTCCATTAAACCTCCATTAAACCATTAATATACGCACATAACAGGAGACTAGAATGGTTCTGAGCCACGTAGAATAGACGGAGTACGTTAGCACTTCTTACATCTGCGCCTGATCAAAGTCACGGGATGAACTCTCGATTGAATCGGGGTGAGGGAACTTTTCCCTCTAGTGATTTTTTTGTATTTTTTCGAAAGAAATCACTCCGCAAACTGTTAGAAGATGGAAATAATATCCCCACCTTGTGGTCTGGGCAAAGGAAAGGTAAATGTTCAGCGATTTGAACAGATGAAAGGCAAGATTCCTCGGTGTCCTGTCAACCTGACAGGACACTTGACCCCGTGATGTTGATCAGACGCGAAGGTAGGAAGTGCCAACGAACTCTACCGTAGCGGATGAGAATCAGACTAATTACAGACTTACCAACTTGGACCAGAACGAATGTTGCATTGTCCTCTCCAATATCATTCATTGCCCTACACGTATAATTCACATACTGGTCCTTGGTTTCTACATAAACTTGGATCTGATGGCCGCTGCTACCGTAGGGTTCACCGTTTTTGTACCATTTATAAGTTGGTGAAGGGTTGCCGATGGCCGGGCACGTTAGTAACTTCTGTGACTTGAGAGGAACCTTGACCGACACAATCTTCGTCGTTAGGTTGACTGTTGGGGCATCTATTGGTCAAATGCGTTTTAGCTTAGAAGAGCCAGTATATCCATTCATCAACATCTTTGATCTCTATTTTACTCGTTGATCGCATTTTTCGATTTTTTTCGTATACGAGGAACAAAAGCATTTTATTTTCTTCTCAAGTTACTAGAAAACGTACGTTTTAACTAGCACAGATCGGGAAGCTATTTTAAATTCGCGCGCATGCAAAACCGGTTCGCAACCGGTTTGCTATGTGTAATACGAGTAATTAACACTTATTGGATGAGGTTGAGCATGATAGTGAGATTTGGCAACGCCGAGGTTTGTGTGATCTTCCGAAGCGAAGCTGAGGCGGATAACACTAACCCGAGGCGTTGACAAATCTCACTATCATGCGAAAACCGAATTCAATAATTGTTTTATTATTCAGCAACAAAGAATTCAAAAAAGTGCACGGCGACACGGTTTTTCAACTTCATCTTACGTCCATTGGTATTTTCCTTTTGTATTCAATTCAAATAGCCATAGTTGATGTTTAGATATCCTGAGCAATGATCTCTTGGCAAAAATCATAACCGATTCAACGAGAATATTCGAAAAACCGGCTTTCAATTCGGAAATGAAAACCAAGATGGCGGCCAAACCTATTGGCTTGCGTTATGACGTCATTAGAGTGCATCAATCCTAATGTCTGTAGTATGACGTCAGGCACTGCGCGCCAACAAGGTTTCGCTGCGTACTTTTAGCCAATCAGAACCGAGATAGTGGCATGGCTGAATAATAATACATCTTTCAACCGTGTAGTACGGCTTTTAGCGTGTAATGCTGCTGCGCATCTGCCACAGTCGTATAATAATTATTACACTTATATGAAATGTCTTAAACAAACAATTTAGGTATTACGCGCAACTCCCACAATCAACAAAATCAAAACTACAAAAACAAGGAAGAATTACTTACAATGAACAACAACTCGTGCCTGTGATGACGTCACATTCCCTACGCTGTTATTGGCTCTGCACTTATATGTCCCGGCATTCTCTCTGGTAGCCTTTTCAATCACAAAGGAACCGTTCCAACTCCTCCGAATCACGTGATTATTCTTTAGCCAATCGTATGAAGGTTCTGGTCTGCCATAAGCTGCGCATGTCAAATTCAGCGGTTTCCCTTCGGTAACAGTCTGAGACATGGGATGAGCCTTTATTCTAGGAGGGTCTGTAAATAAAATGAAGCATTTTCTATGAATGATTTGTTAACGAAAATTATGTATTCAGTGTGCCATATCTCGGTCGCGTCGCAACCCATTTGCCTCATTTTTGTTGCGTAGCTTTCATTCCATATAACCTTTCTAAATCAAGGAACAAATATGGCTAAATTGGAAAATTTGTTTGTTGTGACGTCATAACTTTAGGACTTTTGGGGTGAAATAATCGCCCGTATTTAATGGGTGTATTTCATGCCATGTGTAAGAACATTTGAATTAAGAAATTATCTCTGCTCAGGAACATGCTGTCTCAAACCATATCAACTTTGGGATACCTTTATCTGCACCGAAACGAGGCCACCACAGGTAAACCATAACCTGGCATATGTCGCACGCGTAGTGACTCGGCCTGACATACCTGTTACATAGAGACTTGTCTTGCCAATTAGCGGTGGTGTCGTTCCCTCCAGTCTTATTTGATATTCTCCTTCGTCTGCTAAAGAAACGTCGTTCAACACAAACGACGCTATGGAAGTTCGTTTCAGTTTGGTCCCAAAGTTGACGTTTTTCCCGTGACCGAGTTCGCAGGTCTGAATAAAGCTGCGAAACTAATGGAGATTTGGTAAAAAGGGATTAGAACGGATTTCAGATACCGAAAACTAAATGCAAAGTTACTACACTTTTATAGCCATCAGGAGTGAGACAAATTCAACAACTGACCAATGAGGGGACAAAGGAAGTGGGACATTCTGATTGGTTCAACAACTGACCAATCAGGGGACAAAGAAAGTGGGACATTCTGATTGGTTCAACAACTGGCCAATCAGGGGACAAAGAAAGTGGGACATTCTGATTGGTTCAACAAATGACCAATCAGGGGACAAAGAAAGTGGGACATTCTGATTGGTTCAACAACTGACCAATCAGGGGACAAAGAAAGTGGGACATTCTGATTGGCTGACTAAACAAAGATCCCTTTACCTTGATAGCACAGAGTTGGATGAATGTGTTGTTTTGTAAATGCCCCAGGTGATGGCCGTGAGGGCCTGGGTGTCATCCTCGTTAAGGCTATAGGTCCATGAGAATGTGGCCTGGCTACCAAGGCCGGTATAGACAGTCTTCTTACTTGATACAAATATGGACGGGGGCTGAAAATAAAACAAAGAAAAAATCATCGAGAGTAACGTATAAATCTATTCTTGTTTCGTGTGTCTACTGACGTTCGTCTTTTACAGCTACCGCGCACTGTACTATACTATACGCACCTCTACGCACCGGCGTTTAAGGGGCTCTCGCACGTTTAATACTCGTCCGCCGTGGACATAAAATAAGTAAAATTGTAAACGTGAAAACACTTGTACATTTGCCCTTAGTAATCAAAATAATCCTCCAGATTAAAAGAAAAACCTTTCAATTGTTAGACAAATGCAATTCTAGGTTGTTTTGACCTGTTATCAAGAGGATGGAATTGGATTGCGGTTTGAGCTACTTTCTTGTCAGAGAAGTGGCCAGCAAGCGTGCGAGAGCCCCTTTAAGGGCTGGTGTACACACGAACGCAAGCGTTAGTGCAGATCGCAAGATCAACGCAAGTATGAATCATAGCGACTCCAACGCAAGAGCAAGCGCAAGCCTAAAATCAATATACTTCGTTTGCATTCCCGAACCCAGAGCTCCCCGGCTCGTCTGCTCACAGCGGAGGCACTGGCAGATATCCATTTGAGCGCCTTCGCTGATTGGCTGATTTTGAACGTTGGGCATGCGCAGAAAGTTGTTTCTCTCAACCGCTCTGTATCAAATCTCGCGCATGCGACAATGGCTGTCACCAGAGCCTCCCCCGCGAGGTGACGAGAGCTGCCTATTGTGTATTTTGCATTGCCCTTACCACCACTGTCAGGTTGGTTTTGTCGTGTTCTTGTGTCCCATAATCGTCTAGTAAATCAATCTTTGCAGTAAAGGAAGCAAACACACTATGCGTTAATTCAATAAGTTTTTCGGAGCCTCGATTCACGTATCGATTCTCCTAGTTTTGGCTGCTGACCTGTTCTGTTTAAGACCTGTTCAAACGGCGAACTTTTGCTGCGTCGAATCAGGGATGAAGAGACGTCCCTAGTCGAATCTAATTGTTGACAAGGTCATTTGCAGCTTATAGAACACTTTGTCTAGTGCAAAAGATAAACCTTAATAAACCATAGCAGAACACAATGACACTTGTACAATGGGACGTTTGTTTTTCTTGTTTATTTTTCTTTGGTTGTAAAATGAATTAGGCATGCATCCCATACTAGGACCCTGAAGCCCCACCTCAAAGAGCCCGAGTCAGCCACTTTCTTTGTTATTGTTTCCAATCGATATTAGAACCAATGAACTACGTGTAGAAATTTCGAAGTAATAATCTAAAACAATTACGTTTTATATTCGACTTACGGAAACTATCGCACTACATTCCCTAAATCTGCCGATGGAAATGACTAAGTATGTTGCTAGGCTGACAAAATGGCGGCTGGCTGACGCCTTTAATAAGCTTGAGTATCACAGGTTTCCGCGACAAAGAGCCGAACAACAGCAGGATTGACGAAACAGCAAAACGAAATGCAACCGAAATAACGAAATTCCCACTATCCTACTTGGACCTTGATTTCATGAAATCATGAGATGGTTTAGAAACTCCAACAATACCTATTGTGCATGAGCTTGAACTAACTGGAAAACATTGCTTGCGTTAGTTGATTCAATTACCTGTATCGCATACACTTTTGCATCTTCGTCAGAGATACTCGACAACTCGAAGCTCGCTCTAAACCGCGCATGCTCAGTCAAGTTGCCAACCCATCGCACTCTACCGAAGTACCGACCAACTGCAGTCTCCTTGCTACTAAAAAATCTCCAAGAGGCCCTCGGGTTGAGTCTGTGTATATCCAGTAGATTTTTATGCAAATATCCTTGTGAACTGCTCCAGATTCCAAAGACAATACGCTCTGGTGGAGCCAATGGAGAGGTCGTGAATTCCCATGTAAAGTTGAGTGATGATCCACGGATCCCTTTGATGTGCTTCCCTGGTTTAGACAGGAACTGAAAAGCTCCTGTAAGACTCAACACTAAAACATTCAAACAGAGTACAGTTGTAAAGTTAGACCAGCTGTGTTTGCAAAACATTCTTTCTGCTCGGATTAAGTTGTGGTCGAAACTGGCTCATTCGAGTTCATATTGTGAGTTTGAACTTTCACTTGAAACAATAAACCGAGGTCCTGTCTCGCCTTCACTACCCTTCACTAGTTTCAGCAGGGATGCTAAAGAACCGCTGAGCGTAATAAACCCTCTGGCAGTGACTCACAGCCGCCATTTACACGACAGAAGTTTCGGGCACGGCTCCGATAATATATAGATTTAGCCACTGGCTAAAAGCGGAGCTCCCGGTTACATATTTTTATAAAAGGGTGCGTTTACCTATCTTGTTGGGCCGTTGCTAGGGAAAATTATAAGTCCTGCAAAATATTAATAATGTGATGTGTCGCGACGTCACTTGCTACAGAAAACATTCTTGTTCTCCACTGCCATACATGCAAATTCAGATTTTTTTTATGTTGCATTTCAAAGAGCTCCATGCCGACATACTCCGGATGTTTTCTCGACTGTACCCAAGTTTATTCGCCGAGCGATGTTGCCTTCTCGAGATATTGACATTTCTAGTTTTGATGACGTCATCGAAGACGTCATGTCACGTGACCTTGGTAGTGCACCCCCCTTGCGTCCAAAATAACTTTACACAAGTTTGGTCACGTAGCAATGTTGCGTTCTCGAGATATAGACTTTTCTAGTTTTGATGACGTCATCGATGACGTCATGTCACGTGACCTTGGTGGTGCATCCCCCTTACCACCAAAATATTTTTACCCAAGTTTATTCGCCGAGCGATGTTGCCTTCTTGAGATATTGACTTTTCTAGTTTTGATGACGTCATCGATGACGTCCTGTCACGTGACCTTGGTGGTGCACTCCCCTTGCCTCCAAAATAACTTTACCAAAGTTTGGTCACCTAGCGATGTTGCCTTCTTGAGATATTGACTATTCTACTTTTGATGACGTCATCGATGACGTCATGTCACGTGAACTTGGTAGTGCACGTCCCTTGCGTCCAAAATAACTTTACCCAAGTTTGGTCACCTAGCGATGTTGCCTTCTTGAGATATTGACTTTTCTACTTTTGATGACGTCATCGATGACGTCATGTCACGTGACCTTGGTGGTGCATCCCCCTTACCACCAAAATATTTTTACCCAAGTTTATTCGCCGAGCGATGATACCTTCTTGAGTTATTGACTTTTCTAGTTTCGATGACGTCATCGATGACGTCATGTCACGTGACCTTGGTGGTGCACCCCCCTTACCTCCAAAATAACTTTACCCAAGTTTGGTCACCTAGCGATGTTGCCTTCTTGAGATATTGACTTTTCTAGTTTTGAAGACGTCATCGATGACGTCATGTCACGTGACCTTGGTAGTGCACCCCCTTGCCTCCAGAATAACTTTACCCAAGTTTGGTCACCTATCGATGTTGCCTTCTTGAGATATTGATTTTTCTAGTTTCGATGACGTCATTCCGGACGAACGAACGAACGAACGCACAAACCGGAAGTCCATGACAGAATCGTTGGATGCATATACGCTTTTTTTTGTTCCTTTTTCTCCTGCATGTAGCTATGGGGCTCCGCTCGCGGGCGCCTTCGGCGCCCGCGGGAGCTCCGCTAAAATGGTCCTTCGGTCAAGGCTCTGACAAAATTTAGTACGGCAAAGCCACACAGGACAAATACGCTCGATTAAAAATACCATTATATTTGTTTTCCGGTACCACTTTTTCAGGGACGGCAGAGCCAGGGGAGCTTTAGCCCCCACATTTCGCCAAATTTTCATACATTTTACTAAACTCAGCCCCCCCCCCCCCCCCCACCTTGCCATACAAACTTACTAATGAGCCCCCCACTTTGAAAACAGTTCCGCCGTCCCTGTTTTTTATCAGATGAGCGTGTCAAAAGTTTCTGTCGTGTTTATGGGGCTATGCGTGTCTATGCTTATGTCTACGCTTGGCTGTCAGTGGTGCAGTTGGGAGTTGACGTTCCACGAGCTGGGAAGTCTGGGAATCGGCCTTTAGCATTAACTAAAGGCTATAGTTATGATTATAGTTATGATTTTATTTACCAAGGTATGAGGGATATAAAGGATGAACATCCATCCGAAAAGAGAGAGTTTCATGGCGAAAAGTTTCACCATAAGTACGACGCGGTTAGTCGTGACACAAGAGAACAAGACACACAATGTGTTTTTTTCTTCTACGCATTCTGATTGGCTGACCAAACAAAGAACTATAGATATCAACCAATATGAAAGCGTAGAAGACGTCAGCATTTGCTTTCGACAGTTATCTGAAATCCGCTCTTATTGCCTTTCGGATTACGTAATGCACCCATGACGTCTCTCACGATATTTTTTTTGAACGGAACACGTTTATCCTTGAGAATACAAAGACGCACTAGCTAATCCAAGAAAGTGAAATTAATGGTGTTGTAAACAAGAACTGATTCCTGTGGCTAAGAACTGATCTCTTGAAATCGTGCTAAGGGTATAGCTTGCAATTTTCCACGAGTTTTTAGTCCGCTAACTGAATAGAGATACTATAGGATTGTGTGCTATTTTCGGCGGAATCTACCAATTGAAGCTTTGAATTTTCTTGACATCTCGTCCCCAAATACGACACAAAGGGAGATATCATAGTATTTTAAGAGTAACGATCCGCTAGCACAACAAGAAAAGCATTTAAGAGTACATCAGAGAAGGAAAAAAGAGCTTACAACCTTTGGAACCTTTTAGCAGTTAGGCAATGAAAACCCAGTGGAAGATTTTTAGCTGAAATATTTCTTCCGATGCAATTCTTTTACATGGGAATTTGGATAAAATATATGTCTTCTTGTTGCAAACGGAATCTGCAAGCGGGGCTGTAAGTGTAAGTCAGATTCAAGTTTTAGTGCAATAGGCTGTAGCTGAAAGCTAAAACACCCATTAGGAAATAATCTACTAGCAGTTACAAACGTTGCAAACTTCTGTGGGACTGTTTTCAATATCTTGTGAAAAGAAACCGTTTTTAAACACCGTTTATAAAACACCAGGAAATGGAGGAAATGGTAGCGGACTGAAATTGACAACAAATGTTTTCGTGTATTTGCACACTATTTGTACCAACTTTGAAATGTATTTTTACAGCCTCCAATGGGAGGGGTGGCGAATGGTCAATGCGAGAATTCCGAGAACGCGAGAACGCCGCTTTCAAAATCCGAGATCGAGAACTGGATTTGAGATTCGCCATATAAACACAACAAACTGGAAAATCCGAGATCCGAGACGACCTGAAATAAAATCCGAGATCCGAGAACGGCAAATTTAAAAATACGAGAATTCGAGAACGCCTAAAATTTCGCGAGAAAACAGTTTTTGTGAAGGACCATTCGCCACCCCTGGGAATTTGTTATTGGTGTTACTACAGTTACTTGAGTTTACTAGACGTGAGTAACATCTATAGCATTTAGGAGATACTAACACAATTTGGATATCCCTGACATTGAATTTCCTGTCTTAGTTCTCGATTTAATCTTGATCTTTTACTTGCGACAATACTGGACCAAGACTTCTTTTTGATTTGAGTTAATCACTAGAAAATATTAGACAACAGGGTCACTGACCTTGGTAAAAGAATGCCCCGTAGAGCAAACTCTGCAACGATGCAGCAATCTTCATGCTCGATCAAGCAGCTCAGTGCTAGGAATTTGGAACCCAAAGCTGAAACCCTTTGCAATATAGCTCAAATGCTGCTTTCTGATTGGTTCAATAATACAATTCAAGCCCGTTAGCTCCGTTTTCACTTTAAATCTGCGATGCAAGTCCCACCTCTTCCTTCAGCTGCAGAAAAGAGGAGGAACGTGTTTCGTACACCCACGTACATTGATGCAATCTCGGCTGAAATACAATTGAAGGTCAGATCCAAGGACAGATCCGGAACCTTTAGAAGGGTGTACACACTTTCGATATTTTTTTTTAATCTGTTTATATGACGTGTGCCGTAGGAAATGGCGTAAAGTGTCCAAAGTTTGAACTTCAACAAGAAAATGCTTCACGCATTCTCAGAAATTCCGTTAACAAAGTCGTGGGAAGCTGTGTTAAAGTCCTGGTAAGCTTCCGGCACATCTCACTTATACGTTATAAGTCTTTGGTTCCGGTACGGTTCACCTTAGGGATATAATCTTTATTTCAGTGAGACATATTTGATTTTATATATAGTGTGTTTAACAATAAAAATGTACGAAAAGTACAACAGTATGGTGTTATTTGCATTATACAAGTATAAAGTATATTATTATTATTATACCATTTATAATAGTTGTGAGTAATGCGTTTACTCCTATTGTTTTGTTCAGAATTTGTGTATTTACATCATCGTGTTTAGTTGACGACAGCCATGTGAAATCGGCTCTTTGATGCTATCGTCTGACATTTGGACTGACAGAAATGTGGAACACCTTTAACGTTTGGTTGTATCCGAAGATCACCGACATTTTCAGTAAAAGATAAGTGGATATAAGAATTCATGCATTCATGTTACAACCTTTCTGTTATCTTGATTTGATTCAGATTTTTGTTATCATCTAAACATTTTTATAATTATTTATTTATTCGATATTAGAAGACGTCCGTGTAGAAATCTCGAAAAATCCACCTACACACAAAGTTGTATCCTCCATTTACCGAATGATCAATCGAAAATATTACTCCTACATTCCCTAAATCAGCCGGTGGAAATGGATGCTTTCTAGGCTGTCAAAATGGCGGAGGATCAACGCTCTTCAATAATGTCTGTGGTATCCAGAAGAGCAGATGTTGTATAATTGGCCAGTGCAGAAACAGAATTTGCCATCTGGACTTCGTGGTTAATAGCAGCTCACTCTAGACCCATGGGACCTTGATGAGGGTCAGTTTTAGACAGCAACAGCCGGCCCCGACGAATCAGGGACCCCCGGGCTCTTCTGGTATTTGTTCCCTTCTTTCGCTGGAGTCTTCCCTCTTCCGCTCTGATTCATACATGCAGCCAAATTGATGTAGTCCTGAGAAGGAATGAAATATTAACATGGGATTTCACTATAACTAAATGGCTTTCTATTTGCTGAAAGAAAAATCACTATTTTCCTAGTTTTCGCAGAGTCTAATTCATACCTTGGACTGTACGGCGTTTTCCAAGGGTTAATTCATACCTCTGAACGGTGTTTTCCCAGGGTATTGGTAATTTATACCTTGGACTGCATGGCATTCTCCCAGAGTAAATTCATACCATGGACTACTTTACTTTACTGCATGGCGTTTTCCCAGTGTAAATTGTAACCTTGGACTGCACGCTGTTTTCCCAGGGTAAACACTTACCTTGGATTGCACGTCGTTTACCAAGGTAAATTCACACCTTGGACTGCATGGCATTTTCCCAGGGTAAATTCATGCCTTGGACTTTACAGCGTTTTCCTAGGTTAACTGCACGGCGCTTTTCCAGGGTAAATTCAAGCATTGGACTGCATGGCGTTTTTCCAGTGTCAATTGTAATTGTTTTCCCAGGGTAAATTCTTACCTTGCATTGTACGTCGTTTACCAAGGGTAAATTCATACTTTTGACTGCATGGCATTTTCCCAGGGTTATTCTCACCTTGGAATGCACAGTGTTTTCCTAGGGTAATTAATACCTTAGGCTGCATGGTGTTTTCCCAGGGTAAATTATTACCTTGGACTGCATGGCGTTTTCCCAGGGTAAATGCATACTTTGGACTGCACAGTGTTTTCCAAGGGTAAACTCTTACCTTGGACTGCACGGCCTCCAGTGTTGCCAGAATCTTCTGCAGGGAGGTGAAGGTTGGGCGATCGTCGGGATACGTTTGCCAGCAGCTGGACATGACCTCGTACCTGAAAAAGTTCACAACAGCTTGGAGTTCAAGATAGCAAGGTGACATTTATAACTGAATAGCGCATAACATTTGCCTGAACATTTGCTACGTCTTTGCTACGCGTGCTTCTATTAACTTAGGCGCCTTTTTGTGTCTCGAGTTTTCAGTCCAAACAAAGCGCATAGATGAATAAAAGTGCGCGTAGCAAAGACAACTTTTCTGTTGAATTTACGGACGATCGCCAAATAGTGAAAAATGAGTTTGTAATTTCGCTTGACTGACTCTTTCCTTGAGAACCAATATACGAGGAAACGAAAATGGTAAAGTGAACACAACATCTCTTACAAGGTTGCGTCCAGGTGACCAGGACACGGCATGCGGTAGCCAGTTTCCAGGAGATCAGGAATGTCTTTCCCGGCGATACCTGGATAAGGATCACCACCTACAATATAGAGATTACTTTAGTCCGTGATATCAGGGAGTGTCCGACAGTGGCACAGTGTTTCGCAACTACTGTACAAAGGTGAACAGCGTGCAAAGAATATTCCATGAACTTGTAATCATGAAAGGCTACTTATTCCAAGAATTTAGTTGTTCACTCACCAATAGTGCAGATCTCATAGAGCACGACTCCAAAACTCCACCTGCGGATGACAAAAGAAGATTTTTTTATAGCACACCCAGACCAACCTATAACGTTTCAAGGGTAAACGTTTTGCCTGTTCAAAACACAGCTGAGCTGAGTTAAAGTAATGGTGCACTTACACGTCGCTCTGTGTGGTGTATTCGCCTCCTCCGATAAGAGCCTCGATCGCGGTCCACTTGACAGGAAGTCGACCCTGGAATGTACAATGAATACTTGCAGCATCTCTTTTTTTAGTCAGACAAAGCACAGTTTCAGAATGTGTCCGAAAACGCTTCGAGGCATTATGCTTAATCTTGTCTAGAAATGGCTTTCATCTTCCGGGATGCAGTACTCGCTAGAATTAAGCTAGAAGTCATCGAGACCGAAGCGCAATATACACAAGTATATTAGCTGTTTTGCTGTTATAGAATAGCTGTAATAGCGCGCGCTGCATGTCGGTAGCTGCGTTACATTTCACGAACCAAGTTCTTTGTATGCGCGCGTTGGATTCTGGTAGTTGTGGTATATCAAAAGGCACATTTCTAAAGAACAACAGCGTGCGCGCTTGTAACTGGAATCCTCCATTGTTTTTACCTCGGTTCTGCGAATATAAATGTCCTCGTTACTGACGTCTTTAGCCATCCCAAAATCAGTGATCTTACACACTTCTCCTTCGCCAACAAGCACATTGCGGGAGGCAAGATCTCGGTGAATGATCTGAAGTGCAATAATAGAAACGCACTGGTATTTAAAAACCTTCCATAGCAAGAACATTTCTTATTTGGAAGGTTTGTAAGTATCTTTTCTCATATCTAAAGGAGAGAATTCACCAAAAAATTATTATTGTATAATTAAACACAAATTGCATCCCAAACCTTTTCCGAAGAAAGATACGCCATTCCATCCGATATCTGCCAAGCGAACCTCAATAGCTGCGACGACGAAAGAGACGTTTGAGGTTTAATCTCCGGGTCGGAATAATAATCGTCCTCTTCGCCGCGACTCTTCCTCAGGTAGCCCAAGAGATCGCCAAAGGGCACGTACTCGATTATTATCAAAGGACGCCCTGGGAAAACGATATGACTGGTAAAATTAGCCTAGGGTATATGGGGATAGTCATACATATATTTCTTCCTTCTCAAGTCCATGAGCCGGGTTGGCAGAGTAATACGTGTTATTTTCTGACTAAAACAATCGTCATCTAACGACTAGTTCACACCCGAACGCAAGTGCGAGCGCAAGCGCAGGACGCAACTCAAGCAAGTGCCCGTGTCAGGTCAGTTGTGTGCCCGTGTCACGTCCGTTGTGTGCCCGTGTCAGGCCTTCCGTTGTGTGACCGTGTCAAGTCCGTTGTGTGCCCGTGTCACGTCCGTTGTGTGCCCGTGTCACGTCCGTTTTGTGCCCGTCAGTTTAGAGTAAACAATTACCGTCATCCTCGCCACAGCCGAGCAGCCTGATAACATGAGGGTGAGGCTTGAGGGTCTTAAGAAGCTCGAACTCTTTCATAAGGTCGCGTGTTTCCGCATCCGTGGCATCCGCTGAAACAAAATGATCCTTCAAGGTTAACGAGAGATATCATGAAAAGGAATGACTGTTCTTGAAACTTTTACACCTAACCGACCTAACGTTTCAAGAGTTGTCCTTGGGTGACATGAATGCAGTAAGCCATGCCATAAGCTGGTTGCCGATAAGGTTATTTCGATTCTGATTGTCAAAGGAAATATTTCATTTTCTTTTGATTTGATGTCGGCAAAATTAAAAACATTTCTTGCCGATGCAAAAATATCAAGTTAGAGAAGAGGACATTTATAAAAAGACTATCATTCAAGTTATTGCGTAGTACTAAATGAGAGACGCACAGAACTTGGAGGTTGATGGTTTTCGGATATTTCTTCTAAATCGCTAGCATTTCGTATTGAGCGGTTAGCAACGCATGTCTCTTGCAAATGTAAGTTTTTGCATCCTTCCGCTGTTTCTAACTAAATCGAAAAGTGTTTCGCCAGCCTGATATTCGGATAAGCATTTGCGATCACTTGTTCCTCATCTTCGCCGAGAAAGTAACGATATATCGTACTCAAAAGGGCCAGGCCAGATATGCGCGCGTACAAACCATATTAGCATGACACCACTAACCGTAAGGACTTTTAATTGCCACCAAATTCCAGCCAGGGCGGTTGGTCCCCAAACCATGGACCCGACCCTTGTACACCAACCCAAATGCACCGTTACCAATCACCTTCAGGACTGAGATCTTCTCTCTGGGGACCGTCCAGTTTGGATCAAAATGAAACTCAGGGCTGCCAACCTTGGAGAGATTGCGGGACTCTCCGCTACCTAAACGACTTCCGCCGGCAGATGGGCCTTCCCAGAAATCTCCTTCCATGTGGCCACTTATGCTGAAAGAAAGGAAAAAAGAGGACATGGTCACCAAAAACACCAAAATTTAACATCACTTTATATAAATAATAACTCAGTTAAGAGTGTTTACAGAATGATATGGTGAAAATGTGAGGTAATTTCGATGTAGGATTGCAAAGATATTCGCGGGTTCTAATTACAGCTTACATGAATAAATTTGACTCATTTTAAATCGGTTTACGTCAACCTTTTTCCACACACTAAATTTTCCATTTTATTTTGCTTAAATCTTCGTGATTCTTCATGGAATTCCATAAAACTTTCCATACTGCTTTCTTAAAATAACTATTTCAATTTCAGAGAATATTTGTGTATTTTGTGACACTAATTATTTTAGGGTTTTCTAGGTGACCCAGGCATGTCCCTTTAACCTCCGGCGCCACTGCCAACCAATAACTTTTTAAATTGCTTTTCATTGTAGACTTTTTGAATCCCGTGAGAATTAGTTGTCATGGTTACAAATTATGTCTCCTCTCTTAAAAGAAAGATGGCTGAAATCAGCGCCGCTTTCGCACTGAACGCAATGAACCCAACATTCTCACTCTCAAAGGACCGAAATCCACAGTCTAAAATTAATAGACCCTTCAACTCCTTTGCAAATCATTAACTAGACCTATAGTGGAGTAAATGGTGGCTCCTGTTGATGGGCTCCTGGTGGACAATACTTTTTATGTATTCTGCATCAGATTTTGCAATTGGAACATCTACATTACCTCATCTGCTGGTTGGTCCATGCTGTCACTGCAACGGAATAAAAAAGAGTCCATTACTAACACCGCGAATTTCTGCAGAGCCCCATCCATGGGAAAAGCTGAATTTCCCATGGTAGAAGAATGGGAAGTGTTCGGATTTCCCATGGCTATCCATCTGACTTCCGAACACAGCTTCCCATGCATGTGCCTTGGGAAATTCAGGTTTTCCCATGGATTGGGTTCTGCAGAAATTCTCTGTGTAAGAGTGTTGTTCTCATCAGGGTCAGGAAAGTGTCTATAGTAGTGAAATGTTTTCATTCTTTACTTTACCGCTAAAAAATGAACTAGAAGATGTTGTTGCATTTCATTCGTATGCATTTAATAAATGTGTTGTTGTTGTTCAAGGGGCTTATATTACGTCAAAAAAGTGGTTAACTGCAATTGCACGTCTTCCAATTTAGACCCCTCAAGATATGCTCCATCAGACGCGGAAAAGTGCTAGGGCTGTTGCATAAGCCAAAAGGTAAGTCTCGAAATTCAAAAAAGACTACGGTGGGTGGTGAACGTAGTTTTCTCCATCGAGTCTGGGTGCAATTGAACCTGCCAGTACCAGACCTGAGATCAAGGGTAGAGGACATTTTCGGCTCTTTTCAGTTTTATGGAATTTTTGTTTCTAAAAAAGACCCCTTGTTTGACGACAATGACCTAATATGGGAGATTCGTACTCTTAGAAAGGGACTCTTGAAATAATGTTAAGACTTTCTTTTAAAGGGCCTCAGTCAACCTCCATTTTGTCAGCCTAGCAACATACTGAGTCGGAGAAAGCATCCATTTCAATCGGCTTATTCCAGAAATGCAACGCAATATTTTCGATTAAATTTTCGATTAAATCAAGTATCACGCATCGTTTATAGATTATTATTTCGAACTTGCTACATGTTGTAATATCGAACAAAAACAAACAATAAAAGAGTGGCTTACTAGCACTCTTTAATATGCACTTTGGAGGAATGCTGAACACTGAATAGCGAAAGCATTTACAAAGAGCAACACAACAAGAAACGAAAAGAAGATAGAGCGGATTTCAGATGAGTCTGAAAGGGAATAGCTTAGCCAATCTGAAACGAAACCCATTCAACAACCAATCAGGGGGACTACTTGCGTGACCCAAAAAAAAATAAAACTCACTGTGTCATAGTTATCTGAAATTCGAGCTGTTCTGACTCTCTCACCTTTGTCTTTTGTTTGTCTTACGTGTCGCCTTCTGATCACCACGGCAACGATAATAACCACGAGGCAAACCCCAGCTATCCCGACATACAATGCGACCTTGCCACCAGGAATCTTGTCCACAAAATCGTTGGACTCTGCTATCGATCGAACGGTATACGTTAGCAGTATATTGCCAGTAGTCATTTTGTCTATACAGGGACGGCGATTAAGATTGTATGGCAGGTACGGCTCCGCCGTACCTGCTATAGAAAATCAATTATTTGGACAAAACGTTATTCTTGTAATTCTGGATTGGTTAAAGACAAAAACAGACTTTTGATGCTAAAAATAGCACATAATCTACAGTGTTGGCGGACAGTCCTACTTTGAAAGATCGTTTCTCTCTTGTAGTGGACTTCTGGTAATTTCTTAAAGCAGTCGATGTCTCATTTCTTAAAATTGAATGCAGACCTGCCTCCACATCAGCATGACCATGGCCCGTCTAAATCAAGCCAAGCTACTCACCAACTCGTGGACGTGCGCTACCCTGTGGTTCTTCTGTACTGGATTGGTTTTGTTCTTTAGGATCTGCAGCAAAAAGAAATAATTACAAAAATTACCAACCCAATAATGTTTAATCCTTCAATAGTTAGTAAGCAGAGGCCCTCTTTGTAGCTTTTAAGTAAAAGGGAGAGCGGAGTGTAAGAATAAAGGGGATATTAATCGTCACAAAGGGGTTTCTAGGCTTACTCCCCTGCGATGTCCAGGAATGAAAGCTGGGGTGCATGCACTACACTTCAAATCGGCCTTGCTCTATTTTCCTAAATTTTCCTAGGTTTACAATTTGCAGCATTCCTTGGGTATGTCATAATACAAACAATTCCCTTGTTCTTTTCTGAATTGAAATTTTACCTTAGTTTACACAAAATAACACTAAAAAGTAATCTGAGCAAAATACAAATTTGATTATAATACCAGTGCCAAGCTTCAGCACAAATATTAAACAATGAACTTGTATCAAAACGTCCGCGGCCAAGCAAAATACCTCGTTCGACTTTGACAATACAAGAATTAGAATCATCTTTCAAATCAGCTTTGCTCTCCCCATACTGATTCCACGCTGTCACGCTCAGTTCGTACGTCTTCCCCCAGTCCAGTCTCAAGGGAAACCACGTGGCTAATACGCTGACGTTCTTCTCTACCCAGGGACCCCTCCTGAGGTGGCTAAAGATTTCACGGTGTTTTACAGTGTAGCAGAGTAACGGGGCTCCGCCGTCGCTCCTAGGGGTAGTCCAGTGGAGCTTGCGGAGACGTGAAAAGCAGTGTCTTCTTGTTTTCCGCAGTCGACTTTTGGGTTGCTTGGTGGACCTTGTGAATGAAAATAAGATAAGCAGTGATTGAGAACTACCGCTTAGTAGAGTATGGATTCGAAAAAAATGGCGGTTTCCAGGGACTCAGCTTATTTGGGGTCCTCTAATGGAGGAAAAATACCTATATTTTATAGTGTTGAAAGGAAATTTCACTGAATTCAGCAAAAAAAGACTACTGATTCAGATCAAGTGACCCGTAGCCAGAAATCGTTACCGAGGCAGAGTGAGTCAGATTTCCAGAAAATGTCAAGATTTTAGTGTTTAAACCAGGGGACCCGGGGGCCCTTGTCCTCCACCCTGGATACGCCACTGCAGATTCCCAGGTAGTCTTACTTACCAACTTGGACCAGAACAAACGTTGTATTGTCCTCTCCAATATAATTAATTGCCCTACACGTGTAATTCACATACTGGTGCTTGGTTTCCACATAAACTTGGATCTGATGGCCGCTGCTATCATAGGGTTCGCCGTTCTTGTACCATTTATAAGTTGGTGAAGGGTTGCCTATGGCCGGGCACGTTAGTAACTCCTGCGATTTGAGGGGAACCTTGACTTTTACTATCTTCTTCATCGAGCTGACTCTTGGCGCATCTGTCAAAATCAAGTTATAACCAAAGTAAGATGGAAAAAACGTATAGAAATTACAATTAGAGAGTTATTTTCCAAGTTCTTACGATATTTCTTTAAAAAGTGTAGCAATGTAGCAATTCAAATCAAAAACACAAGCTTGCAAAGGTTGGCGGCGGGCCTTTGAACAAAGAAAATCATATAAGCGTGAATGAGGTTTGGATGCGTGTGAAAGAGGTTTGTATAGATTTGGAAGATTTTATTCCTTCTTTTTATTGACATTAAATGATGTGTTTGAGAAACTTTATCATACACTCGACAGTGTTCCACTTCTCACTCGGTGTTCAAGAAATCTTGTTGAAATACGCTGTCTCGTGTTTGATATATTACATCAAAGGACACACGCGACACATATATTAAGTGTGTTATAAAGAGGGAAAGATGGCAATAAAGGGCAAAAAATAGAAAGTCGACTTTGCAATCTTCAATGAATTCGTAGCTTCTTGCAAAAAACTTTTGTTGCGGGCTTCCTGTGTTTCACACGCGCGCAGGCCAATCAAAGCGAATCAGAATGAAATTGATAATACCAGAAAATTTTATATTTTCTGAAATTTTCTCACTGAAAAGAAATATGGAGAGAAAAGAAATGGCGAGAGGACTTCAAGTCTCGATAAAATATTGTTGCGGGATTCTTGTGTTGCACGCGCGCGCCAAAGGAGACGGAGAAAAATCAGCCAATCACAAACGTTTCTCTGACAGACGCTAAGTACGCTAAGTACGCTGACCCAGTACTCACAGTGAACAACAACATTTGCCTCAGATGATGTCACATTTCCTACGCTGTTAATGGCTTTGCACTGATACATCCCGGCATTCTTTCTGGTCGTATTTTCAATCACAAAAGAACTATTTAAATTCCTCCCAATCACGTGTCCATTCTTTAGCCAATCGTATGACGGCTCTGGCCTGCCGTAGGCTGCGCATGTCAAATTCAGCGGTTTCCCTTCGATTACTGACTGTGGCTTAGGATGCATTATAATCACAGGAGGGTCTGTAAATAATAATAAATTAGTGAAGATATTGTATATCAGGAGCCCATCAATAGGAGCGTCCATCTTTGGTACTGGATCCGTGAGGCAGCGTTTTTCCTGACCTATCTCTTTTTAGAACAAATTTGGCGCGAATCGTTGCAGAAACTGTCCAATCAACGTCCAATAAGCTTCGAGATCTCATTATTGTATAAATTATCTCCATCGATAAATGTGGCGGAAAGAAGCGAAGAACTCTGCGAGTCAAACATGTTCCTCTGTAAAGTGTCGAAAGAAGTTCATTACTCAGTTTAGTTATCTCAGAGATAACAATTATAGCAGAAGTCCCACCCTCAAAATACCCCGAGAAATCGCGTTTTGGCACTGTGCGGACCTCTTGGGGAGCCAACAACACATTTTAAATGCAAATTCGCATCTAAAAATAACTAGGTCAGGAAATACGCTACCTCAATTATATAGGCTAGATGAAAGCTCCTCTATAACAAATGCTGAGTATTGTTTTCTCGGCCAAGGACGTAATCCGCTAGAACCCGCAGCAGAAGAAGAATCACCCAAGGCAGCCGTTTGCGAAATCCGTTAGAGCGGATTTCAGATGAATGTCGAAAGTAAGCCAAACTTGCGTTTAGGCCAGCGTTTCTATTGGTCGAGACCAAAGTCTGTCGTCTTTTAGCCAATCAATTGCGAATAAATCAAAGGTCGCCATTGCTCACGCCATGACTAACTAAACACAAGTCTGACTTACTTCGCCTCCTGATTGGTTTGTTGTTGAATGGCTTCCACTCCTGATTGGCTAGTAGTTTTGTATTTGCGTTTAGTTGTCGATAGTCATCTGAAATGGCTGCTCTTTTCTTGTTTATTATTAAATAATCCTATTTACTAGGTTCTGACACTTTTTACAAGAGTTAAAAGAGACATTGTAGAGGATAATTCTAATAACTATTGCTGTGGCATGGATAATTCTAATAAATCCGACAGGCCTAGCATACCTGTTACGTAGAGATTTGTCTTGCCAATTAGCAGTGGCGTCGTTCCCTCCAGTCTTATTTGATATTCTCCTTCGTCTGCTAAAGAAACGTCATTCAGGACAAACGTCGCCATCGAAGTCGGTGTCAGTATGCTTCCAAGTTGGCCTTTTTTCCGTGCCCAAGTTCGCAGGTCTGAGTTTGTGCTGCAAAGTTGCTGATCTGCAAGAGAGATAATCAAATCTCGTGACATTCTCACACACGCGGGGGGAGAGGGGAGAGGATCAGTCATTTGAGAGCCTTCGCTGACTGGCTGATTTTTAACGTTGGGGCATGGCAATAGCCCATGGATAGGAGCTTATCTCTCATTCATTCATTCATTTCATTTCATTCATTTGATTGAGATATTTTTTAGTTTCGCGTTGTTTACCTTAATAGCACAGAGCGTAATGAACTTGTTTTTGTAAAAGCCCCATGTGATGGCCTCGAGGGCCTGGGTTTCATCCTCGTTAAGGCTATAAGTCCATGTAAATGTTGCCTGGCTACCAAGGCCAGTATATACCGTCTTCTTACTTGATATAAATAGCGATGGAGGCTGAAAAGGAAATAAGGACGGTAGAAAAAGTAAAGTCATTACCGTTTTTATCATAATAGAATGCTCTGACGCTGTAAGTTGTGTTTCATGGACAGAAATTGTTGGCTTTTTCCTAAGCGTCTCCAACTACGTAAATATGGTCAATGTTAAGTTTAGGTAATAGGTATTAAAAAATCATGAATAATAATAAGAACAACACAATAGAAACACAATAAGATTGACGGGACCGTAGCGTGTTGTAATCTGATACAACCACTAGTGGTTGTAACTAATTTGCATAGCAACTTTCATGAAACATAACTTGAAGTTTCTCTGCCAAATTTACAAGATTTTTAAAACAGCGGACACTAAAAGCGATGAGTTTTTTAAGTAGCTTACAAAGAACACTGCGCATTGGTCATCAATTTTTTTTTTTGAGCCTTAATAGTTGTGTTCGAAATGATATTTTGCGAAATTGCTTAAAATTTGAAGCACTTCATGGCACCCAAATTGACAGACAAGTAGTTGTTTACCTTGGGCCCCTGCCTTGGGATAAAATTTGCGGTTGGAGATTTTGCTATGCCAAAACCCATTAATAATAATTAGAAAGCAAGTGAAACATTTTGAAGGCCAAAAAAAGTCGCATCTGGAATGACTCTAAACTTTGTATATGTATAGCCATAAGGATCAACGCTATTGGTGTGTCATTGAAAAGATGAAAACAATGACCCCCTGTTTCGTTGCTTTGGAAACTCTGATTATAGAAATCGTGCACCATCTTGAACTTTTAGAAGGCTTTCTACAGCAGGTAGTCAAAATTTCAAATTCACTGTTACCCACCTTTCAGAATTGCAGTCGCTCAAAGTTAAAGGATCAAGTGCAAGAAAAGCTATAGGCAGCACCCAGGGCCCGCCGTTGTTGTTTTCGTACGATATTAGAAGACGATTTACGCATATCAAGAAATTTCGCCAAAAGCTGTCGTTTTGCCGACGTTGCAAAACTTCCTTATTAGGAAATCCTCCCTTACCTTATTTGGAAGGTCTGTAAGTACTTTTCCTCATATCTTAGCGAAAAAAGCAGGAAAATTGACCAAAACTTGCAGATACAGTAAAAACCCGCATAAAAGAACAGGTGTTTCTGGGATTCAGGCTGATTTTGTTCTTATACATTTAGTGTTTTCTGCAAAATCAGCCTGAAAATGTTCTTAAACACGAGGTTCCGGTATAAAAGGGATAACTCCTCCCGCCCCCGGGCTCGAGAACAATCAGTAATTAATCAGCTGTCAAAGAGTGAACATCTCACTTCGTCTCTCTGTACCGCGAAATTCAAATTTAGAATTCAAAATGCGAACAAAAACGCCAACAAATGATTTCCTACCTTTTTTAATTTGTATTCCTTTTCATTTCTTGCAAAAGAATTTTATTCGAACCTGATTTGGTTCGGATAAAAACGCTTTTGCTCGCAGAACAGAATATTATTCGCTCTTTTGAATACTAATTAGTCTCGCTCTCCGCTGAGAATAAAATATCGCTTTTATTAGGTCCGAAATAGGTTCGAATAAAATTATTTTGCAATAAATGAAAAGGCATATAAGTTTAAAGAGATAGGAAATTAGTTATTTGTACTTTTGCATGCGTTTTGAATTCTAAATTTGAATTTCGCGGTACAGAGAGATGAAGTGAGATGTGAGATGTTTGACAGCTGATTGATAACTGATTGTTCTCGAGCCCGGGGGTGGGAGGCGTTATCCCTTTTATACCGGAACCTCGTGTTTAAAGTGCGAGTATGACCAAAATTGTATCCTTCCCATAAATCTATTATGTTGTACTATAAGGCATTGAAAACATCTTCCCCAAATTTTGGTTGATAACATTAAGTCTTTAGTCCTTTTTTCTGCCGCCGAAAACACCAAAATACGGTCACACGGCCGCCATCTTGGAGTCGCCATTAAAATCGGCTGTTCCTACTACCTGGTTACCAAGTCAGAGGCCAGGCTACATTTTGTGACGTATTTTTATCCCCCATCCATTGCAGGGACAACAAAAATCTCAAAATCTAACGGTAAATATATTACACACGAACGTGACCGTCGCATCTTTTTTCCCTGTAGCAAAGCTCAGTCATTCAACCTGCAGATCTATTGTTATGAACTTTTGTTACCATTCCGTAATATGAATTTCGCAAAACAAACATTAAAACATGAACAAATCAGACAACAAAAGTCTGGATTTTGATGTAAATGTTCAGCTGTTGACAAAAATTGTTCACGCGCGCGCGCTGCTGACGAAGATCACGCCACTTTCAACAGAGCGCGCGCTAAGCTCTGTTTTGCAAAAACAATGTTGCTGAAAACTGAATAAAATATTTAAGCAATTTTCTGATTGCCCTTCGCTTTGATTTTCAACGGAGCTGTCTGACTTTGTTGAAGAACAAATTGTGCTGAACTGATTTAAGCCAATAAACAGTTAACAGATGTGAAAAAGTCAGCAGCAAAATTATAAAAACAAGGTCGCCCATTTCTCCTCAAAAACGTGCAAAAAGATCGAGAACAACCTCATTTCTTGAAACTTCACTCATATTGTTCAGTGTGCTCCAATATGAGCCGTACCAATAACGAATAAGAGGCCTGGATGCTCAGGGGGATAAAAGTGCGTCACGATTCAAAACGAGGCTGCTATAACCGCTGTCATTTTTAATTACAGGCTCGTATTTTGGAACATAAAATTTTAATGGCGGACGAAAAAACCGTACTTTTCGCAGACGTTTTTCCTTGTATTCCGGGCGGAATGTTTCACTAAAATCCACTTAGCCAGAATGTATTGTGGATAATTAAAGTACTAGGCCGGAAAAAACGGTAAAAAAAGAAGTCAAATTTTGGTCATACTAGCACTTTAAGGTGTTCTTAATGTTGTTTCTTAATACTGAATGGAACCAACAGTCAAATAAAGAATGTGATTGACAGAAGGTAACAGTCAATTAGTAACAACAATTAGTCAATTCCAAAAACAATTGCTAAATTCACCCCAGAAATTCCCATAAAGTACCTGCTGTAGAATTCTTTGTGCAATTGGTCTAGCACATTATATTGATCTACTGCATCTACTCCGCAGTAGGTAACTGTACTCAAATCTAATGTATCAGTCAATTCCAACGCTGACCATGCCCCCCCCGGGCAACCCCCGGGATTTTGGTCATTTCTAAAAATAAAACTGAAAATTCCCCACCCCCGGGCTAGCAAAAATGCAAAATACCCCACGGCGGGGAACACAAAAAGCGGAAAAATTCCCCACCCCCGGGACGAGAAAAAGACGGTAAGATTCCATCGACTCTGCGCGACAAAGCTTCACAACAAAAACTTCAACTCCATTTATACTGTCCGAGCATTTATAATTCGTTTCAGTAAATGTACTTTAGTTTTCTCGTCTTTGAACGAGTTCTCATTTCACTGAAAGTGAGGCAAAATATAAATAAAGAAGTGAAACTAAGGTATTAGTACAATATCGGTAGACATTCCTAGGCCATTCGCCGTTGTAGCCATTTCTGCAAATTGTCTCCGGAATCTCTCAATGTGAAATTTACCTTTATTCTATTTGCAGAGCAACTATTTCACAGTTATGTTACTTGACTTTTTGCGAAATTGGAACTCTTTTATAGTGTCAATTCATTTTTATGTTTTTCCACTGAGACTGGAGACGAAATTGCGAAATCTGTTTCTTCTCTATAGAAGACGTTTAAACTGCGAAATGTGCAAATGTGTCTTCCCCAAACGTGGTGTATACGGGCCATGCTCTGCATTATATTTTATGTGGCGTTATTTTCTGTAACTGGGACTTTGTAACTGCCAAACGATAGTTATTGTAACTGGTGTTGTAGTTCGCAAAACCCTATGCGCTTGAGATGAGAAAACCAAAATTCCCCACCCCCCTCCCCCGGGGAAAAGCAATTCCCGACCCTGGGGCCAGCAAAATTTTCAAAATTCCCCACCCCAGGGAAGGCAGTGGTTCGCAAATGCCCCACGGTGTCCCGGGGGGGGGATGGTCACCGCTGGAATTGACTGATACATAATTGGCAGCTGTTTTTTTTATACAAGAACAATTTTCATTTTTCAGGCTGCATGTGTTCTTATATCTAAGGTACCTTTTTGACCAAATTTCAGCCTGAGTGTTCTTAATCCACTTGTTCTTTTATGCGGGTTTTTACTGTACTCGAGAAACATCCTTCTCTTGGTCGCCATTTTGTTTTTACCCCCTGCCGAGGGGCCTGAGTCACGTTTTGAACACCACAGGCAACCCGCGCTGTTTTGGCATAAAAACGACAGCTTAGAAATCTTTAAATAATCATCTAAAAACTAAGTTTCAGATTTGATTTACAAATTCCATCGAAAATTGCTTTATATTCTCTAAATCAGCCGATGGAAATGGATGTTTTCGTGGTATGTTGCTATGCTGTAAAAATGGCGGATGACATGACAGTGGCTCTCTAATTCAACTTACCAGTACTGTCAGATTGGTGTGATCGCTTTCAGTCGTTCCGTATTCGTCTCTCAAGTCAATCTGTAGAACAAATGGAATACATCAGATTTTAAAAAGGCTCATAAAGATAGGACCAAGAGACCACGTAGAGTGCTGATCTGCTTGCTCCAATTACAGTAGATAAGTGCTATTTATAGATCTCGTTTTCTACTGAAACTGTTGTATCCTCTAATCAAGGGGATAATTTGAGGCCTTTTGTTTCTTTTATTTACTTTTTCTCGAGGTTTATGAGAATAATGGGCATCAATGAAAAGGAAAAGGCATAAAGAATTTTGGTGCTATTTAAAATAGCTGGTTATGTACAGTGTTGGCGGGGCGGAGAGTGGACTCCTGATAGAACGCATGGCTAATACGCATGCACCGCGTGATGGACGTCCCAACTGGTCAAAGTAAAGGAGCTTGCAGTGAGCAAAGAAGGTGGCGTCAGCAAAGAAAAGATCGATCGATCGCAAGATCTAGAAAAGGCCTGTCAAAAAGGATATCGGGAAGGGGAACTTCCTTGGTATGTATGAGACAAGTGAGGTAAAATAACCAAACTTGACACTTTGCCACAAGTGTTTTGAAAATACGTTGTTCAAGTCTATTTTGAAAGGAAAACGAGAGTCCCCCTTTTATTGTTTTCATTCGAGCACACGTGTATAAAATCTCGAAAATAACTATCTACAAACAAAGTTTGGTACTTGATTTACTAAATTCAATAGACCTCTCGACTTGGGCGTAATGTTTTCCCATTTCAGATCACGTGGGGCATTCCTATGAGTATTCTCTTTTTCTTTTTCCGCTACGCACCGAAGGATATATGAATATGAATATCCAAACAAAGAGAGAATACTCATGGGAATGCCACGTGATCTGAAATGGGCAAAACATTACGCCCAAGCTGAGGAGGTCTATTGAAATTGTTGCACTACATTCCCTAAATCAGCCGATGGAAATGGATGCCTTCTCTGGCTCGATATGTTGCTATGCTGACAAAATGGCGGCTGACTGAGGCTTTACCTGTATCGCATACACACTTGCATCTGCTCCTTGATATCCAACAGCTCAAAACTCGCTCTAAACCGCGCATGCTCAGACAAGTCTCCCACCCATCGCACTCTGCCAATGTACCCATGAACCACTGCATCCTTGTTAGTAATAAATTTCCAAGGGCCTCGCGAATTGCGCCGGTACATGAGCAGTAAATTCTTGTCCAAAAATCCATATTTACTGTTCCAAATACCAAAGATAATTCTCTGTAAGGTTGTTGGGCTCGATGGAGAGGTCGTGAATTCCCATGTAAAGTTGAGTGATGATCCACGGATCCCTTTGATGTGCTGCCCAGGTGTAGACAGGAACTTAAACGCTCCTGTGAGGCTCAACACTGAAATAGTAAAAAAGAGCACGTTTGTACAGTGAAATCGCGGATAAAAAGTGAACGGGTACCAAATTTAATGACACGACTCGTTTACATTTGCGCTGTGTATTAATGGCTTTGCCGTACTAAATTTTGTCAGAGCCGGACCGAAATTTCATCAGTGATTGGACTACATGGCAAGAACATCCCAGAACCATTTCTATCCGAGCCGTGCCAAAAAAGTCGTGTAGATGGGGCTTTAAAATTCAAACGTTTCTGCATCCTCATGGCGCCATTATCAATGCGTACTGCAGAAAGCAATATATGCCAGAGTTAAAAAGAGTTCAGCTTGTTAATTTGCACACAAAGCTGGCGACCACACAAAGAGGAGGAAGTAATCGCGAAATACGTAACTTCGCGCGAAGCACTCGACTGCTTCAGCCTGATTGATTCTATGATGAAGTATGGTGAAAGATAGGCACAACAAACGTGTAAATTATATCGTGTCTTTGATTAATTTTGGAATCTAATTGGCTGACACAACAAAGACCCAACCAGTACAGTAGGGCCGACGCGAGCGCGAAGTAAACAGAAAAAAGTATGAGCCTGGCTTTCTTAGTACGACGCTCATTTGAAAACCCGCTCTTATCAAACTGTATTGGAAGACTATTCGCATAAGACATCAGAAGCAATTATGTTAAAAAATCAGCCGTAATGATGCATTATTTCAAACTTCCCAATAAAAATGTAGCATTGCATCCCAGTTCTTCGTGTCGGGCCCGCTTTTCGTTCGGTCGACAATCATTCAAAGGAAACTGTATAGCGAAAATTGAAATTGAAAAGTTTGAAATTTGATAGTTTTTCTTTATCACTCTAACCGTTTGCAAATGTCAATTGCACCAGAATGAAACTAATATCAAGGAGCACGATATAATCTACGGGTCTCAGGAGCTAAATAAGGTGCAATATTCGCAAGAAATTAGCAAAAGAATGTTATGGTTAAAAAAATAGAAAATAGCATTTACCCTATGGGTCACTGACCTTGATAAATGAATGCCCCAAAGAGCAAACACCGTAACGATGTGGCAATCTTCATACTCGAGCAACTGCGCTAGAATTTGGTTAGACAAACTGAAACGTCTTGCAATATAGTGAGCTTACCACTCTTTGATTGGTGCTCTGAATTATTTATTTCCGTTCCGAGGATAACACGCCATTCAACACACTTTCGCTTTTCGCTAATCACTTTCCACTGTACATGGAAGCCTGCCGTGTGAGTTCCGTTTTCTGTTTCTCGTAGAAATCAGGAAAAACCTGTTGAGGCTTGAATGAAACCCAATGTCAATTGCAACGAAGTGTTTGTGATAAAAAAAGTTTTCTTCACTGCAGAATTTTGACTAATGCGTAGTGTCCTTTCGCAACGCGCAAGACGGTTTGGTGTTCCGCCTTGCTAAAACGCGTCCCCCGCGCCCCAATCATTTTAATGAGGCGGTGACAATTTCAGAGAGAAACAGTCGCCGATCTTTGACAGTTGTCGCTTTGCGAATAGTTTTGGTAGTTCTGAAGTTAATGTGGTTCAACTACAGTCACAATATTATCTGCCTTTTTAAAACCTGAATAACACCGAAAGCGATAACACTTATTTAAACTCAATGTATTATTTGCTCAAGATACATCTATTTAAAAAATCGTATTCCATGACTTGGAATATAGAAGATAGTGCCTCGAAAACAAAACTAAATGTTATTGGGCATCTAAAATTTTAACAAAAGATTTGAACTTCAAACAAGACCTTGCAGAGTAGGATTTGCTGTCTTCTTTTCGCGAAGGTCACTCACCGGGCTACGCCTCGATACAGTTGCTTGCAACCACCCGTCTACACGCTCGACAAATACATGTTCTGTCTTCAAATGAAACATAGTTTTGACAGTTTAACTTCAAAGTTTGCCCGCCCATGTGCGAACTTTGACGCCTCTCGTGAGTGGAAAAGGTTTAAAGTTTAGTTTAGCTTTATTTCTTCCTAAACAGAAGCTACCGGAATATTAGCTTTTTTCAATGATTTCTGTTGAAATGGAATTACGAGCTTGAATATTGTGGCCAAAATGTCATGTTTTTCAGTCAAAACATTGGCGTTTCACTGTCAAAACTCAAAAGTTTCAAGTGCAGAAAGAGCTTGTTTTTATCGCGCGTGTAGACGGGTAGCTGCAACTGACGGGAACAAAGAATAGGAGGTCTAGTACGTAGAAGGTTTGGAATAAACACCCACATAGTTCTGGTTGTTTCAAATGGTTATTTCCATTATTTAGAGCAATTCACTTGAGGTCTGATGTCGGTATTTTCATCGTTTTTCAAAGACGGTCATTCGTTTTCTGAAGGTTAGCTGTTGTATTTCGTTGTTCGGATTGATTCTTATGTAAAACTGGATGGGAGTGTCTCTTCAACAAGTAGTTCCTTCTAGTACAACGCTAGAATGACACTTTCAAAATCCAAGTGGACTTAGGTCTTATAGTCACTTTAGAAATTACTTTAAATGACATCTACTAATGTACCAGATACCTGAAATTATCATCTGGAATACCTGAAACTAAATGCCCCAGCTGGTTTAGAACTCTATACTAATATACTCCAATCCTCCTTGGGAGAGGCCTCTGACAACAAGTGATATCGCGAAAATAAAATACATTAAACGCGGTCCAAAATATCTTAAAGAGCACTAGGCAATTAGTCCTTTGTTATTGTTAACATTGGATATTGGCTTAGACGACTAATTTTAATTCGTCTTAAAAGTGTAGAGATCTCAAAATAACTATCTGCAAACAAACTTTAATACTTGATTTACCGAATTCAATCGAAAATATAGCATTACATTCCATAATTCAGCAGATGGAAACGGATACTTTCCGGCTGACAAAGTGACGGTCGATTGAAGCTTTTCGTTGACAATATTTCCTAGTACTTTTAACGCTAAAGGTAACTTCCGTACATCACAGCATCTTTCAGTTTGGTTAACCAATACTGATACAGTACAAATTACATTACGAGTCAGGGGCGTAGCTAGGGGGTCCTGGGGTGCCTGTGGTTCCCCATTTTTAGAAGAAAAATACAGTAAACATTAAGAAGAAAAAAACTGGAAAGGGGAACCATACATTTGTACAGACGTGACCCCCCCCCCTCCTCCCCTTTCTCAAATCTTGGCTACGCCCCTGCGAGTGCCGGTCTAATTCTGGGAAGTTGCGTGCAAGCTCTGTTAGTTTTACGCCCTAAACTGTAACCTACCTCTCAGAGCTGAATTTTAGAGCAAGTATCTCCTTAAATAAAATAGATATTAAAGAGGTGTATGCTCCAACGCTTTTCTCGCAGCGAGAGGAGTCCATATGTGCAATAAAATCAGGTACCCCTAGATCATGCTCTGAGAAAATTACGTCTGAAAGGGGTATTGGGTACCTAAGGGGGTAGATGCCGGTACCCACCACCTCCCCTGAACAAATTGGGCACCATTCGAGTACAAGTGTTTTGACCTCTTCCCTAAACGCGCAGAAACGGGTTTTGCAGTTGTATAACTTGTTGGCCAAATAGACTACTTAAAAAAGTGTGGTATCGCTGGGTATCTCATATTCGTAAGGTATACACTATCAAAGAGGTCCATAGAAAGGAAAAAAGAAATCCCATTACCGCAACGGAAATGGCACTCCAAAATCAGGGCTGCAACTAAAACCTTTTGATTTTAGAATAAATGTACACGCATCGCATAATTAGCGAGAGGATTCGGAGGGAAGATTTTCTTTTTTTTTTGTTCTTTTAGCTACGACGACAGACAGGCGAGGCCGGACTTCCCTCGTGAAACTATGAAAGGCCGGCCACCTGTAGTCAGTAGTGGAGTATTTTTTCTCGGTCATCTTACTTTTGTCGTGAATACCCTAGTGCGCATGCTCAATAGACCTACTACCGCTGGCCAACATTCGCATTGGTCGATTCTGATCAGCGGATTGCCCTGTGAGGTAGTGACGTCATCATATTGTCCCCGTAGCCGGGGGGGAGGGGGGGGATGCAGGCCCCATGCATGAGTTCACAGTTCTCAGTCCCTTGATCGGAACCGGGCATTGTTGCCATGGATCTGTTCGCCACCCGTGCGTCAAATATCTTTTCCGTATAAATATCTTTGCAAGGACTTGCAGACCTTCCAAATTAGGTATAAGGAGGATTATTTTCTATTAATAACGAAGTTTAGCAACGTCGGCAAAGTCGAACGTTTTTAGCGAATTCTTTGTCTGGTTCGTACCTAGTTCCCAAACGTTTTTGCTTTGCTACCGTATTTTGTCCTACCAGTGGTGTGGATTCTTATTTACCGCGCTTTACGCCATCATCGTGGTAAAAATGTTGTTAATACGGCTCCATATCTGCACTCAATTTTGACATTATATGGTAAAATGACGTCACAGTCGTATAAATAATTATAGGATAAAAGTTTGATAAACGTTCTCAGGAGTTAAGTACTACACACGTATAATTTTTATAGCTTGCCTTTTCATCGATTTTGTCCGTCTTTGTTTCGCTTGTTTGTTTTATTTGATCTCACGTTTCCTTTTTTGTGTTTTTTTTTCCTCCCTGATGTTTGTTGTGGCACGGCAGTATGGGTCTTTAGGGTTGAGTAATTGTGTGTTTTGTAAGAAAAAAGAAAAGGGGAAAATAAATTAAGATGTTGAAATACAAAAAAAACCTATAGGAGTGATGACAAAGTGATTACAAATTACTCACGACAATCGTACGAAAACCGCTCTATAAAGAAACAGTGAAGAAGGTGTTGCCTTTTCGTCAATGACTCGCCATGCATTCGCCTTTGTCACGCGCCGCCATTTTGTTTACAGAATGACCCGGCAAAGCAGAAAAAAGCAATGAGCCAATCAACTTTTTGGTTCTAGGCAAATAAAAGTTTTCTTCGGTAGCTTGGTCAACTTTTGTACCATAAATCCCAGCATAGGGCTTCGCTTTCCAACATGAGCAAAACCCGCGTCCTGCTTGGCCTTGTTTCCATGCTGAATAAATCTGCTGAAAAATCCAAGATGGCGCTTGTGTGACAAAGGCGAATAACGCGGTCTACCTGTGTAGGAGTTCGACATACACGAGTAACAATTTGCAAAATCTGAGCGCACCACTTCAACGGGAACTTTCATGACTCGCTTTTGCTGAACTATCTTCGCCGGGCAACGTTTTAAATTCTATAAGTATGTCATTGTGATTTCTATAAGTATGTGATTGGTTGTGGTCTGCGGATTTCCCTGTGAGGGTAACCCAGTAGTCCCTCTATCGCGATTGGTCGTTGCTGTCACGTGTTGATCGTAGTTACCAGTGTTTACATCCTCGTGATTACCCACAGACGGGGCTGCTAAATCGCTTGTCTCGTTTTGGTTCATATTCTCCATAGTCAGCGCTGGTTCCTGAAATGTTAGAAATAAAATCCAGTAATTTGTCGTGTTTAACGTAAATTTCTCTCAACATTGCCCATTTGATTATTTCTACCAAGAACCAATCAACAGGAGACCCCGTACATTCAAGCACGAGCTATTAATCGAACAGGAATGAAGAGTTTATTTTTAGACTGTGGATATTTTGAATTTAAACGGGAAATTGATCACAGGGAATTTCTGCAGAAACCCATCCATGGGGCAAATCTGAATTGTTCGGCCGATTTCCATGGCTATCCGTGTGAATTCCGAATACTTCCCTAGCGCGTGCCTTGGGAAATTCAGTTTTTCCCATGATTGGGTTTTTGCAGTAATTCCCTGTGGATGTTTTTTTAAGCGTGAGAAGTAATATTTCAAAAACGTGTTTCATTGGGTTTGCAAACAACGAGAAAACCATTGAAACACGAGCGGCGTAACTTTGAGAGCTATAAGAAAGCAGTGAATTCACTAGGAGCAACCTAAATATTAGCCTACATTTGTTAAGAAAGTTTTCGACTGATAAATTAACAGCGTTTTGCAGCGTTTTGGTTCAAATTAAAGCGGATGGAAATGGATTGCTAGTTTTACTTGCTGAAAATATTTTTGGGCAAACAAGATTCGAGTGCAACAACGAGTTGGTGTTTGCTTGTTCTGATAACACTTACCCCGGTCCCAGGGTGAAGTTTCCATTTCGAACCAAGTTTGAAGTCGCATTTAGGTTATTTCACTGCAGTTTGTTTTGCCTCAGTGTTTCTTGCTGAAACATCACCCTGGGGACACTCACTAGGATTCTCAGTTTTATCAATCAAAAACGTCAGTCCCAAAGGCGGAGCTTCTGGGCCTCCTATCATTGGATGGTGAATTTAGCGCCTTCTCATTGGCAGCAGGATTAGCTCCGGAACGCGATCGTGCCACTCGTCCCCCCTTGAATAATACGATTTCGTTCCGGGACTAATTGTCACTGGATTCAAAATCTATTGACGTAAATAGATTCATCTACTTTGTGCTTCGGATGCCCACCAATAGGTGAAGGAGACTCCTGTTGATGGGCTCCCTGTGCTTCGGACGCCCACCAATAGGTGATGGAGGCTCCTGTTGATGGGCTCCCTGTGCTTCGGACGCCCACCAATAGGTGATGGAGGCTCCTGTTGATGGGCTCCCTGTGCTTCGGATGCCCACCAATAGGTGAAGGAGACTCCTGTTGATGGTCTCCCTGTGCCTCGGGCGCCCACCAATAGGTGAAGGAGACTCCTGTTGATGGGCTCCCTGTGCTTCGGACGCCCACCAATAGGTGATGGATACTCCTGGTGATGGGCTCCCTGTGCTTCGGACGCCCACCAATAGGTGATGGAGGCTCCTGTTGATGGGCTCCCTGTGCTTCGGACGTCCACCAATAGGTGATGGAGACTCCTGTTGATGGGCTCCCTGTGCTTCGGACGCCAAACAATAGTGATGGAGGCTCCTGTTGATGGGCTCCCTGTGCTTCGGACGCCCACCAATAGGTGATGGAGACTCCTGTTGATGGGCTCCCTGTGCTTCGGACGCCAAACAATAGGTGATGGAGGCTCCTGTTGATGGGCTCCCTGCGCTTCGGACGCCAAACAATAGATGATGGAGGCTCCTGTTGACGGGCTCCCTGTGCTTCGGACGCCCACCAATAGGTGATGGAGGCTCCTGTTGATGGGTTCCCTGTGCTTCGGACGCCCACCAATAGGTGATGGAGGCTCCTGTTGATGGGCTACCTGTGCTTCGGACGCCCACCAATAGGTGATGGAGGCTCCTGTTGATGGGCTACCTGTGCTTCGGACGCCCACCAATAGGTGATGGAGGCTCCTGTTGATGGGCTCCCTGTGCTTCGGACGCCCACCAATAGGTGATGGAGACTCCTGTTGATGGGCTCCCTGTGCTTCGGACGCCCACCAATAGGTGATGGAGGCTCCTGTTGATGGGCTCCCTGTGCTTCGGACGCCAAACAATAGGTGATGGAGGCTCCTGTTGACGGGCTCCCTGTGCTTCGGACGCCCACCAATAGGTGATGGAGGCTCCTGTTGATGGGCTCCCTGTGCTTCGGACGCCCACCAATAGGTGATGGAGACTCCTGTTGATGGGCTCCTGTTTCTACTACAGTGCAAAAATCACAGGAATGCTCTATAACCTGATAGCAATTACCTCGCAGACAACAGCCTGGTTTGAACTTCTCGTCACGGGTGGTGATCTGGAAATTACAAAACTATTACATGGGCAGCATAGCAGAACAAAGAAGTCTGAAATAAATATACTAGATGAAGGAAAAAGAAAGGGTGCAAATGACAGCAACATGTGCTGCTCCAGATGATAATTGCCAGTAAAAGTAACAGATACATACCTTCGGCCTTTCATGAGGCGCCCTTTGATTACTGAAATAAAAATTTAAGAAATACAGTAAAAACCCGCATAAAAGAACAAATGGATTAAGAACACTCAGGCTGAAATTTGGTAAAAAAAAAATACATGCAGCCTGAAAAATGATAATTCTTCTTTTATAAAAAACAATTGCTGCCAGTTAGACTCGAGTACAGTAATCTACTGGGGTAGAGTACTAAAGTAGATCAATATAATGTGCTAGACCATTACGCACTTCGTTTTAACTGGCTTGAAGTTGTTAGTCTCTTGCGCATCCATTCCTTTGTTTCGGTCCCGCGACGCTTCTCTTATAAGTGCAGGTATATCCTTTCATTCTCGTACACTTAGTTCGTCTCCTCGCGGGGGAGGCTCTGGTGACAGCCACTGATGCATGCGGCGAGATTTAATACAGAGCCGTTGAGAGAAAGACCTTTCAGCGCATGCTCCAACGCTCAAATCAGCCAATCAGCCATGGCCCTCAAACGGATGTCCCCAGAGCCTCCCCTGCGAGCAGGCGAGCCGGCGAACTCTTTTTCAACTAGAATGAGAGCAGTCGGGAAAAAAAGAACTTTCGGTGCATGCCCCAACGTTCGAAAACAATCAACCAATTAATTGCCAATAATCAATCAGAAAACAAAGCCTTCAAATGGCGCCTCGCTCTGTGTACAAGAATGAGATCCTTGTATTCAAGCACAGGGTACCCGAGATACGCACAATACGTAGATTACAGCGGCATAAAGACAACAGACCGATCCCGTCTTCGCTTGATTAAGCAAACAATGGGCAAACAATGGGCAGTAATTTTCCCTATGGAATCCCAAATGTCCGAGCAACAAACTCGAAATTCGAAGATTTTTAATGAATTCTTATTTTTTCGTGACCGAAAATATAAAACCCAGATATACTATGAGCAAACTTCTTACACTTCCCTGCAATCGGTGTTTTCCATGCTCTATGCCAAAGTAAATTTTTGGCTTGTCCGACGTAGCAACAGTAGGGGGAGTAGAACAATGAATGTGGCGTCGGTCAAATTGTAACACGTGAAAAACAGGTGAAGAAGTCGTCATCTTACCTCGTCTCCATATATAGACCTGCTGGAGTACGATAACAACCCCAAGAATAGCCACGATGGCGGCGAAGATGACTATGATTGTACTAGTACCTGCTTGAAGAGGAATACGTCATTAGCGTAGGTTGAATAAGCTGACGCATTTATAACATTTCACATGGCTATCAGCAACTTTGTTATCATCACCTGTGCTTCCACAGTCTGTCCATCTGTCTGCCTGGCCAAATGTTTCTCGAAAAAACATCACCTGTGTTTGTGACAAGGCTGAATTGCAGACCTCTGTGCGACTTAGGAATATTTGCTGAATCCTCTCTCACACCGCCCCTTAAATGCCCCTCCTAAACCCTTACTTTTTTATAAGCCTAGCGTCTTACCTTTCGGTTTCACAATGCGTATAACTCTAGCTTTTGACTCATCCATGGCACTCTCCCCGCATTTGTTTGTTGCGGTCACAAGGAAATGGTATGTGAGCCCAAATTTAAGGTCCTTAAATGCCCCTCCTAAACCCTTACTTTTTATAAGCCTAGCGTCTTACCTTTCGGTTTCACAATGCGTATAACTCTAGCTTTTGACTCATCCATGGCACTCTCTCCGTATTTGTTTGTTGCGGTCACAAGGAAATGGTATGTGAGCCCAAATTTAAGGTCCTGTACTTTGTACTCCAGTACTGTTACATCCTTTCTCTTCCTCCAGCCAGACTGCTTGCCGTCAGGGAAGATGACTTTAGAGTACACTGTATATCTCGTGATTGTACCACCGTTCTCATCAGGTTTGTTCCACCTTAGCATAACCTCAGTCTCTGTGATCTCATGTTTCCCTGGTTCTATTATCGGCAAGGATGGCGGCCCTATAAAAAATATTATTGAATGATATCTATGTTTTGGAAAATGTTGACCCAGGCCAGGAGCTCATAAATAAGGGCGTCCTTTTCTAGTAGCCCTATTGAAAAGGCATTTTGACAGACCTAGTTATTTTAAGAACGACTTTACCACTATAAAATTGTAAATATTTTGCTTTATTCGCTTTATCAGTAGCTTTACACAAGTTTACTGACGCCTGTCATTTGCAAGATATGCACGTGCAAGAACTGATTTATTGTTGTACTTTGCTATGATTATTCTAAATAAACGTGACACAGCGGTATAGAAATAAGAGTAAATGCCAATCTAAAAATAACAGGTCTGCCAAAATGCCTTATCGGCCGAGGCCGGAGTCCGAGGTCACAGTTTTTCCATATATGGACCGCCTTAAAGCCGGTAAATAACTTATTTATTTTTTTCCAACTCTAAAATTTGATCTTTTTTCGCTGAAAACAAGTGCGTGCAAATGGTTATAGTGACAAAGATCAACGATAGGAAAATATTGCCCCCGCGCGCGCGCTCTAAGAACCAATCAGAATACAGAATTCGTTACCGTGCCCTCAAGGAAAAAAAATAAATTGTTTTAACTGACACCCCGGCAAAACGCATTTGCCATGCGCTAAAGATTCGCTTCCTGTGAAATGAAAACAAAAGAACTAATCATACATAACAAGGATATCTCGTGCTCTCTTGGAAATTTGGAAAACGTAAGCTCCAGACACAAAACGTAAGGCCAAAAATTGCAGAGCAACTAGAATGACCATATCTTTCTCTTAACTTTTGCACCTCGCAATTTAAGGCTTGCGGCCCGAGGCGAAAATTCTGGTTTAAAGTCAAAATTTATCGTTCGCTGTTGTTATGTATATTTCAATTGTCTTTATTTCACAGGCCAGTGAATCTTTAGTGCATGTGAACTGCGTTTTGCCGCGGTGTCGTTTTAACTACCTATTCCATAAAGAGAGACAACCAATGATACTTTAGCACCAATGCTATTATTCGCCTTGCAAGTATAATTGCCAAAATCGCTTTTCTTGACCATAAACATCAAATTGCTCTCGAGTTTTTGTTCCTCGTGCGCCAGATGACCCGTTTCGTTGAACCACTTGACCGTTGGCACAGGGTACCCATCAGTGACACATTTTAGCGTTACTTCATGACCGATCCAGGCCGCAACACGGGAGGACGTCTTGGAGATATCTATGGATACAGAATCTGAAAAGCAACAATCCAAATACCCTGCTAGCAGAGGCTTTTCCTTGACATTTCGCTCTCTCGTTTTGTTGTTAGCCTACGCGGTTTAAGGTTCGCACGTTGTTTTCTTTCATTTATCTCGCCCCTACGCGCCAACGCACGACACGCCCCCCCCCCCCCCCCCCACCAGTCCCCCCCTCCCCTCCCATATTTTTAGGGCGGGGGTGCTCGTCGTACCTTTTAGGGTTTGCAATTTTACCTTTCAGGGGGCAAAAGTCGAAAACGGGCATTTTTTTTTTTTTACAGATACGAACCTTAGTGGTCCGTTCTAGCAAATCATGCAACGGCCTGAATTTAAGACGTATTTTCTCTCATAAAAAATACGAGAGAATAATTTACAAGAGAAAATACGTCTGAAAGTCAGGCTAATATAACTTCTTGGTACCTTTTAGGGGTCAAGATCAACTAAGCGACGCCATTTTAGGTACCTTTTAGGGGTAAAATCGAACCTTCCCGACGAGTAACCCCGCTCCAACTCGACTAGAGCAGATTTCGTATGACTGTGAAAAGTGTCGCCATACGGCGCGGTACTGTCGCGGTGGCGGTACGGAACCTGGCCTGCTGTAAATGGAATCAAATCGCCAATGAAATCGTGTAGTCGCGGTACGGTCACGGTCGCGGCGCGGAACAACTTTGTCACGGTACTTTTCACAGTCATACGAAATCTGCTCTAACTCCGTTTAATGTTAAAAGACTGACAGAAAGAAAGCTCTGCTAGCAGGGTACAATCCAAAAAATCGGAATAACAATAATGTTTGGTGTTTTTTTTTTACGCTGTTAACGACCATAATAAATCACGCGACTGACGAGAGTCAATAGCAGCTACTGAAAACTATTAAACTTTAGTACGACTATGCGGCAACTTACACAGGACATTTACTGTGATCTCCTTCCTGATTGGTTGCTTTTGAGGATCATTGATGACTTGACATTCATAGGTCCCTTTCTGTACCCTTGTAATTGATGGAATGTTCAGCGTAACATTTGATTTCCCTTGCGCAATTATACGTCCATCTGTTTTCCATATCCATGTGATGTTAGATGCTGGACGTCCTTTCGCTGCACATGGGACCTTCAAGGTTTTATTCTCTGCTATATCATATGGGCTACTGAATGAGGAAATGAAGGTTGGAGCAACTGAAATGGGAAATATAATCATAATTTTAGCGAACTGGTAAGGGACAAACAGAGCGCAAAGCAATTTTGATGAATGAATGAGTTTATTAATAAACAACATGCAGTAAGAACTGGATTACAATTGCTGGGCTCAAGCCAGGGGCATTACTGTATTTGCTGGACGAAATTTGAAAATTTTCGTCACATTTTCATTATCCGGTCCCCCCTTTCTGAAATTCCTAGATCCACCCCTGCAAGCCACACTCTTATTACAGTATCACTATGGCCTAGAGTGAACTAGATAATTCACTCTTGATATGGAACTGTCTTTACAGCTTTGTTGATTGCCACCCAAGCTGTGCTTAGATTTCCTTGGGATACCGAAAAGTTAAGTTGCTTCATACCATTCCACAGAAAATACAGCCAATCAGAATGCTGGAAAGGCGTTGCATATTTGGGGGTTTCCACTCAGCCTTCCCATCATGCACTACATTATCTGAAACTTTGCCTTTTATTTTCTGAAGCGTGGTATAAAATAGTTATACAATGATGATTCCTTGTGGCATTCTGCTGAACATCGTCACTTGTATTTTCCTAGCATACACACTCGCTCGAAGGATCGTGTGTATATCAGAAAGTACAAGTGACGCGTTGGATACTTCTGCAGTGTATCACTCGAAAGCAGCATTGTATCAATAGCATACCCCTTTTCCACTACCCTTGTAGCCTGGCGAAGCGGCTCTCGGGGCGAACGAAAACCGGAAATAGCGTGGCCGCGAGGGGTTCTGGGAAGGGAGGAAGCCTGCGGCTTGTGATTTTACAACGTTCACGTGTCTCTTCTCCCAACATCACGCGTGCTCTATTGCACCAATAAAGTCATAGCAAGTTGCGGGAATTGTGAATTACTCTTGTACTAACCTCGGACAAATAATGTTCTTTTCTCTTTAATATCCTTCTGAATCCCTTGCTCCGTCACAGTCATGATCATCATGTAGGTATTTTCATCTCGAGTGGAAATGTTCCTTATCTCAAATGTAGCATAACCTGCTGACAGACCTCCATAAAAGTACAACCTGCCCTTGTAGAAAGGGTCTGTGATGTTCTTATCGGATGACACCTGCTGACTCGTATTATTACCAGCGAACAATGTTCCTCCTACTTTGATTTTATCTCTACCAGCATCATATATACCAAAACTACTAGGAAATGCCACAACTGAATACCTTGCAAGTGACCACGTGAAACGTGCGTCTTCTCCAACATATTTTTGAACATGAATTCCTATAAAGGGATAATTTAAAGTTTAAGTTGTTATCCCTTTTCAACTCCCTTTCCCCTGATCCTTGCCATGGTGGTTTTCAATGGTTTCATGACGAAAATATCTCCATAAATTACAACAAAATGCATTGCATCACTGTAGAGAAAACACAAAAATGTTTTTCTACTTCGAGGCCGACAATAGGTTTTCCGCCTGAAATATAAGCAAACAAATGCGCACCATTTTGCACCCATGGCAGCCAAATTTAAATACCAGTTCTCAAAAATACGTGTCTATTATATTATATTTTTCCTGCAGTATAATCTCTAGAAATCCACTTTTCTAGCAAAAAAAGTACTAGCAATCGGAGCATTTTTCTGGATAAAGGCTGCGATTAATTTGTGTTAGTATAGTTTTTCCTCTGAAACAGGCGTGGGCCACCCTTACCTCCGACAATTAGTGTTCGTTTCTCTATTATATCCTTCTTGTTCCCTTGCTCCACCACTGTAATAAACGCCATGTAGGTATTTTCATCCCGAGTGGAAATGTTCCTTATCTCAAATGTAATATAACCTGCTGACAGACCTCCATAAAAGTACAACCTGCCCTTGTAGAAAGGGTCTGTGGTGTTCTTAGAAGATGACACCTGACCCTGATGATTACCAGCAAATAGCAGTCCTCCTAGTTTTATCTTATCTATACCAGCATCATATATACCAAACCCAGGTAATTCCATAGCTGTATACCCTGTTAATGACCACGTGAACCTGGCATCTTCTCCAACATATTTACTAAGGTGAACAGGACCAGAGACTGCTGATGAAACTGAAAACAAGAATCAGACACTTGCTCTTATAACAAGTCAAAACAAGAACCTCTTAGCATAAAAAGAACGCGATGTAAATGCTGCTGAGCATTTGATAGAATTCGAGATACCTGTGCTCCCTCATTCTCGAACCCAGAGCTCCCCGGCTCGTCACCTCGCGGGGGAGGCTCTGGTGAGAGCCACACTGACGCATGCGCGAGATTTGATACAGAGCCGTTGAGGGAAACAACTTCCTGCGCATGTCGTAACGTTCAAAATCAGCCAATCATCGGTGGCCAAGAGAGCCTCCCCCGCGAGTTGACGAGTGGTCCCTCACAAGGCCGCGCAGGCGCATAGCCAGGTAAGGCAAAACAAATCCCGCAAAAGTTTTCGACTTCGCCAATACGTTTGTATTCATTCGGATTTTGAATTTTTTTGATATTTTTTTCACGGGGTTGTCTACATTTGATTTCGCTACACTGGAATACAAGGATGATTTACTAGGTCAGGGGTGAGTTATTTTTGCGTGTTTTACTACGGGTTTTGTACAATTTGTATTCATTCGGAATTTTGAATCGCTTTTTTTTCATGTGGTTGTCTACATTTGATTTCGTTACACTGGAATACCAAGGCCGTAGCTAGAAATTTTGTCTGGGGGGGGGGGGGGGGGGGGGGGGGCAAGCCTTGGTCATTCTTTGTACTTGCTGGGGGGAGGGGGCAAGCAGGTTTCTCCCCACATGTTGACACTAAAAATTTTACTTCGCTGGGGGGGGCAACTGCCCCCCCGCTAGCTACGGCCTGAATACAAGGATATTTACTGGATCAGGGGTGAGTTATATATTCATTTGCGTGTTTACTACGGGTTTTCTCTCACAAGGGAGAGAACGAGTCTACAGGGTCCTGAAGGGGGGGTCCTAATCCCGTTTCCCGGCCGTTTTTTGGGCAAAATCCCGTTCCCAGTAGGTAAAATCCCGGTCCCGGTAGGATTGACGCAAAGAATAAAGTCCCTTGTCGCGCGGAGGCAACGGGCACTTGCAGCGCATGGAAAGGAATCTCCTTGCTTTAGGCTGTGGCGTAATAAAGTGCAGTACGCTATCGCCTCAGCTAAGGAGTCGTTTTATGAAACGAAAGTCAAAAGTTTAAAGGACACGAACGTGAGTAAGTGGTGGAAGGATGTGAAAAACATTGCTGGAGTTACTGACGATCCTGGACACTGGTATAATCAGTTGATCGACGGCAATGTTATTGCCTCGTTGGATGCTTTGTGCGAGAGGATCAACGAATTTTTCTCCGGCCTCACGCAGGAATTCGTTCCCTTGACCCCTTCTGATGTCTCGGACATAGTGGTTGACGTTGTACCCCCGGACTTGCTGACAACGCCTGTGGAAACGGAGAAGGCTCTACGCTCAATTAAGGTCAAGAAGGCCCCGGGTCCCGACAAGACACCTAACATCATCCTGAAGTCGTTTGCGCAGGAACTTGCCCCGGTCATAAGTGACATTTACAACGCGTCGCTAGTGGAAGGCGTCCTACCGTCTCTATTGAAGAAGGCTGTTGTTCGCCCCCTTCCAAAACAGAGGCCGGCTTGTACTGTAGAGAACGATATAAGGCCTGTATCTCTAACTTGTCAGGTAGCCAAGGTCATGGAAGGTTTTAGTTTAGACCGAATGCTTCCAACTTTGTTTCCCGGCATCGATCCTAAACAGTTTGCTAGTATCGGTAGTTCTACTATACACGCCCTAATTTACCTTCTCCATCTTGGTCTAGAGGCGCTTGATAAAGGCAACTGCGCACTGAATTTCTTTTTTGCGGATTTTAAAAAAGGATTCGATCTGATAGACCATCGTATTCTTCTCGCTAAGCTGCAGCGCTATAGTTTACATCCCTGTCTAGTCAGGTGGGTTGCCGCCTTTCTCCAGGGACGATCGCAATGCGTTCAGATAGGCCCCTCAACATCATCCTATCGCTATCTGAATGGAGGTATTCCTCAGGGAACAAAAATGGGTCCCGTGCTGTTTGCAGTTATGGTAGATGACCTTGCTCGTACATGGGTTCCCAGAGCGAAGTATGTTGACGATCTCACCATACTTGAGATTGTACCGCGCAATTCGCCCTCAGTAATGCAGTACATCGTGAATGACGTCAATCATTTCGCTCATACTAATAACATGCAACTAAATCCGAAGAAATGTAAGCTTCTGCGGGTCGACTTTTTGCATTACAACAGTCAAGTGTCTCAGCCCATCGCCATCGGAGGCATGCACATCGAGTCCGTCAAGTCCTTTAAGCTACTCGGTGTGCACATCACGTCGGATCTCTCCTGGGCGACACACTGTGACTACGTGATTAAAAAGGCGAACCGTAGGCTGTATGCCATCAGGAAGCTTAAGGCATGTCGAGTTCCAGAGAAAGATATTGTGGCCATCTACTGCGCGCTTATCCGCTCCGTATTAGAGTACGCTTCAGTGGTCTTTTCCAACCTGCCACAGTATCTTTCTCTGGCTCTCGAAAAAGTCCAGAAGAGGGCGCTGGCGATCATATACGGAGCGCACATTAGCTACCAACAGGCATTGTCTCAGGCCGGATTGTTGCCTCTTGAGACCCGCCGTGAGCACGCGTGCCGCAAATTTATTGACAACATCAAGCCTGGCAGCGTGCTCTTCCCACTACTTGATGATAGGAGGGTTCGCTACACCGCCCCATACTCTTTAAGGTCCTGCGCAGAATACCACGTAACTCCGGGGAGGACGGACCGTTTAAATAAGTTCGTCACTGTCAAGTATAATAAGTAGTTTAATACATATTTTCATATTATTGTAAATCGCTTTGTATAGTATCGCTTAATTGTCAGGACCTACTCCGGTAATTCAGTATTTTAATCTGCAAACGGAAGTAATAAACAAGCATTATTATTATTATTATTATTAATAGTTAAAATCCCGGCGCGCGAAAACTGCGATGTTGAAATTGAGATTTCTGCTTTTATGGGCACTATCTCTTGGTACTCTCAATTTATCGAAACTTTTAAAACGAATTTAATATGTCTATAAGCCGTTAGCCGACTTGGGGAATGTTAAAGGCAGGCCTGATTTCGATAAACAGTTCTTCAAGCCTCAAAGAAGGTCGATGAACATTGCATTTTTTGTCAATAAAGCCTGTAGGTTTTATTCTTCATGCACGCCGCAAATGACGAAAATGTTATTATTGCGGCCCAAATGACGAATTTATATGCTTAACGTCGATCTTACCGTTTACAATAAATATAATTCTATTTAAGGGACGGACCATTTGATATTTGATGGGGGGAGTGGCTAATGTTTTTGGGCTCCATAATGTTTTCTCGTCCAGTTTTGCTGCTCGAATTTTTTCCCTAGAGCGTGACTGTGCTCGATATTTTTTTCCTGATATTTCTTTTTTTTTTTGTTTTTCGCCCTCAAAACGGCAATTGATCACTTCAATAAAGTTTGATTTCATGCTCTCCCTGTTATGTTAGCATTTCGCGAAATCGGTATGCTTAAGCATGTGGATCTGTTCGGGTTTACGAACGTGGGCTGACAACTGAGAAGTTTGCTTGTATGTTTCTCAATGCGCGCGAAGCGCGCCGCGATTTTCATGATTTTGAAAATCTACGAGGTTAATAATGTTCTTATTTGTAGGAGATGAGAATCACGCTGAAGAAATGGAGTCACTGAATAAAAACGTCAAAAAAATTTTCACAAATTATCATGCCTAGTACGATGTTATAGTTTATAAATACTTCACCACAGCATACGCTCTTTATGCGCGACGCTGCTGCAATTTTGGACATATCGCAGTTGAAAGTAAGTAAACCTTTACTTATCGTTTTCTGAAATTATTTAACAGTTTAAATTCTAAAACGAATATCTAAGCGTTTTAATTGTTGTAGATGGCGAGCGCGCATCGCGAGCCGACCAAAAATCCTTCTATTTATAAAGATCCCTAAAAACGGTAAATCAGGAGAGAGTTTTAAAGGGAGTTTGCTCGATTTTTTTTCGCCACCAGCTTTGCTTGCGCGATGGGAATCAGCCCCCCCCCCCCCCCATCAAGTATCAAATGGTCCGTCCCTAAATAGTGGATTCGCCATTTTAAAAATGCCTATACAAATTTATTAAACCGTTTTCCAAAACCTCGCAGACGCAGATAGCGAGGGATCAGAAGTAAAATTCTATTTTCAGGTTTAAGTCCGTTGAACATTCTCAAAATGCGAAAAATGTGATAAATTAACGACTTTTTATTAGGATATACAAGGGGAGATTTGAAAAATCCCATTCCCGTTGAAGCATCTTGATTCCCATTCCCGGTAGATAAATCCCGTTCCCGGTAACCCAAATCCCGTTTTCTCGGCTTAAAATGAGGCGAATCCCGGCTCCCGTTTTACCCCTTCAGGACCCTGAGTCTAGAGAAAAAATTTTATGGAGAAAACTTCACGTGATGATTCCTCTCATGTTTTTATGATTTTCTACAAACAACAATAAATGATGTATAAACTATGTGTACTGAAAGTATCCATATGATTGTGTGTTCTTCTCTCACATGTGTAAGAAAATAAGAGGGATGCGCGCAAAGAATTGTGGGGCGACTCTGTCTTCTTTCTCCCTCCCCATACACCACTAGCTTTCATAACTCAGTTTTTTCTAGTTAAACCCGAAAGAAACATTTACTGTAGTCAATAAACTGCCGTTCAAGAAATTACATCAGAATATACAGTTTCAGAAAATTTAGTTTAATTTGGCTAATTAATATTGACGGAATTACAGAATTTTGACTAAAGCCTTTTTGGCCTCATTTTGGTATATTTTGAGAACTTCAGATGTTTATATCTCGTCCAAGATTTGCAGTTTTCCACTCAACTCCACATATGTTTTGTAAGTCATCAGACGCTATAACTTTTCAGACTTTTTCAGAATCATTTTCATGTCAAAATTCCAAATAGCTTTAAAGGTTAAATGTCTCATGAAAATGAGCGGCGGCTTTTATGAAAGTCGTGTTATTCGCCGTCGCCATCCTCCCCACAATCCTTTGCATCCCTTTCTGATTGACAGAGAAGGCGACTGGGTACGAGTCTGCGACGAAATCACGTGAAAACACAAAAGCGTTTTTGAATGAATTCGAGGCTTGTCAGTCCAGAACAATGGCTTATCAAACTGGGCGCCATATTTGAATCCGGTGTATACAGTTAAGGTTGCCACTATATGCCATATGCATATTTATATCATGTATGGCAGATTCTTGTAAAATTATAATTCGAAATGATCATCTTTACCGGTAGTTCAGATTAGTATATATCGGAAATTACATCTATTTGAACGTCAAGGAAAACGTGAAGTATGGCCTTACCTCCATGCGGAAGTGAAATAATCACGACGATTAAACCGAAGCCAAACTTGAGTAACAACCACTTGAAGGTAAAACACTTGTGTCTGCACATAGCGCAGGACATGTCAGTGTTTTAACTGTCGCACTGTTTTACACTGAACTTCGCGGTAGACTCAGTACATCACGCGGGTCAGGATGCAGTTTGTTTTAGAAAATTCGCTCATGCAAAACTGACTTAACCAATTCACAATTCACAATAATCCTCTTCAAATTTGTTTTGTTATTCAAAAGTTTGAGCTCCTTTGGGAGCTGCAAGATAATGGTGTTAATGAGGCAAACAAAAGGAATTACGAAAAGGATTCTGGGATTAGTGGTATCAAGAAGTGTAATAAAGGAATTCGTGCCCTCTTCTTATCAGACAATCAACAAACATTTCATGCTCGAGTCCGGGTAACAGAGATATACCTCCGTGTAAGAACCATTCCCAGAGGACACCATTGTGTTCAGTTATTATTTCATCGTGATTCGTTCTACTAAACAAAAGAGGCTTTGTGACGCAATTCGTGAACAATACACAGGTTCTTACACCGTGGTAGAGCCGGCAATAGGATTTATACGTGCCGAGAAAAGTACCAGACTGACAGTTCATGTGGAATCACATCTTTCCCACGTACACAAAGTTCCTCGTTGACATGTTCGTTGTTCGCGTTTCGCTGGAACATACATTTCTCGAAAACTCGGGCACCTTAATAAAAGTATGCTATTTTGATCCCTTCTCTAATTTTTAGTCGCCCTGCTAAGGTGAACGTATTGTGGTTGTTGTTTTCAATTAAATTTGGCCGTATAATGGTACGAAGGAAGAAAAGACTTTTCCTTTTTTTCATGTGCGTGAAGCGCGGCCTAAATCATGATGTAACGTCGAACTCACGCTTAACATAGTGACTGCCCGCCACTAGAGGCCCCCACGCCCAAATTTCGTCAAGTTTTTATACATTTTCACTAAACTCAGGCATCCCGTACGCGTCTTGCCATACAGTATTAAAACTGTAAACTGTACTATTTGAAAACTGTTCCGCCGTCCTTGGAAAAAGGCATATTAGATGTCTTCCAGCGCGCAACAAACATGCGTAATTTGACTGATGATGTTGAATCACTTCCTACGCATGAACAAGACCTTGCATACATCGAATAAGAAGCTAATAAGCGTGTCACCACTTATAATCCAAGTGGACCAAGGGCCCCAGCCTGATCTTCATCCGCTACGGTAGACTACGTTGCCACAGGGAAGTGTAGCGCAGCCTAGTTCTAAACGGGTTCCCTGTGGTCGAACATGAGCCGAGTGTGGTATTGTCTCGGGTGACGTCACATCTCCTGCCTAACCACAGGAAGCCCGCCCTGTACGCACAAGACTAGATTGAGTGTAACGCACTCTACTGCAGCGGATCAAAGTCACGCTACAAGGACCCGCAAATTACATGAAAAGCTCATTTGCCTTCGCCCTTTACTTTATTTTACTTCATATCCTTTACCTGGAACGTTTTGAGATTGTCGACAGAAAAAAACGCAATGCAATGGACGAAAAAAACGGTTCTCTTGGTCGCCATTTTGTTTTTACCCCCTGCCAAGGGGCCTGAGTCACGTTTTGAACACCACAGGCAACCCGCGCTGTTTTGGCATAAACGACAGCACTTTTTGATATGTGAGCAAATCTGATCAAATCTGGTGGAAACCCATAGTTTCATTCCTAACCTACGCACTTAAGCGCGCAACGCGCAATAACAAACCAACCACATTATGGTGTGTGACTCGTGCATGGTGCCTTAGGACAGATAGGGTCTACTATGCGACTTAAATAGTCTGCCAGCTCATTCTCAGCTCTAGGAATCCACTGAGCCTGAAACGACACACAGTTAGTCATGCAAAAACTGAAAATAGCAATAGCAATTTGCTGTAAATGAACTACTCGACTCCCACTGTGAACTATACGTACTACATTTTGATTGTCTGAAAAGACCTTTATCTTTTTGTTAACAACCACATTCTGAAAACTCTTCAAAGCTAATAAAATAGCCATCAATTCTCGATATGTCGAGCTCATACCATTTTCTAGAGTACTCCACATCCCAGAGCAGAATTTTTTCTCACTACCAAACACAATGTGGGCTCCATACCCTGTATTACTGGCATCGCAGGTTAAAACTGCACATGGACTCAAAGGTCTATTTATCGGATAACCATTAAAGGCATCTACATGATTTAACCAAAACTGTAATTCCTGAAGAACTCCATCTGGCGCGACAAGAACATCATTCCACGTTTTTCTCAACTGTATGAAAAAATACATTTGCCTAGTAAATAATCTGGCAACAGGCCCAAGAGCCATGGAAAGAGAAATCACAAACCCCGCAACTCGTGCCACACCCCTAACTCTAAGGTTAGGGAATTCTCCAATTAAGTCAGTCAAAACTGACTTCAGTTTAACAGTTTTCTTTTTTGGAATGACAAAAAGCATTCTGGCAGTATCAATAATAATACCTAACCACTCGCCTAACTGGCGGGGCTCCCAATTGGACTTTTTCTCGTTAAACTTCCAGCCGGAACACTGGATGTCAGATTTCACCAACTCACTCGCAGACTGAGCTTCAGAAAGGGTTCTGCAACCAAAAATACCATCATCAATATACAAAATTGCAAAAATACCAAATGATCTCCAGGGCGCAACAAGCGGCTTAAACATTTTAGTGAACAAATGACATGCCGAAGATAAGCCGAAAGGCAAAACTCTGAAAACAAAATATCTATCTATGCCTTCATATCGCCAAGAAAAACCTAGGAATTTCCAATAAAGCGTCAAATGAAAAAAACCAAAAATTATCTCTAAACATGGATGAGAGAGTAGGGAGACCTTCATACTTGAATTTAAACTTACGAACGCAAAGATTTACAGATCTACTAAGATCTAAAACTAAACGTAACTTACGTCCGACTACAACAGAGAGAGGATTGCAACAATAGGGCTGCGAAAATACTTCAACTGCACATCTATTAATTAATAATTCATTAATGGCTTTTACTACAAAATCAGCGTGATCGAATGCGCTCTTATTATTCTTAATATAACTAGGAAACGGCAGATTATCAAACGGAATAATGTAACCATTCAATAGCACTCCAATAACCAATGCCGATAATTGCAAATTCATAAACCACCATGATTTACGTGCCGCAATACGGCCTTGAACTGATTCTGGTTCAGTTCCTGCTATGACCTCAGCATCCTTGAACTGGCGAAAGTCAAATAATAGATGAATGTCACCTGCAACGTCCTGATCTGGTGAGATATCAGCGTCATTAGACCTCGTATAAACTTCACTTATTCGCTGAGACGTTTGGCTGCATGTACGTTGATTGGGCGGGCAACTGCACCAAGTTTCGTGGCTGCCAGAAAGCACTGCTGCTACTGCCGGCATTGGAGAATGAACCTCTTCCTCTAGTACAATTCCTCCAGAAATGGCCTGGCTTGTTGCAGAGGAAACATGTGCTCGGAAAAGAAGAAGGCATTTCATTAGTATTGAAGCGAGAGAAAGGACGCCTGTCAAATTTAAATTTGTTTTTCTTCGCCTTCTCTATCTTTTTCTTTTCTCTCTGGCACTCGACATCTTTGAGCACTTTTCGAATCCGCTTTTCATCCGAATCGTCTTCTGCTATCGGGATAGATTTATATTCGTTCACAAAGTCCCATCCATGTAGATCTGCGAGCACGATATATTTCATTCTAAGAGCAATCAACTCCTTACCTTCTTCTAAGGCAGCGCGAGCCTCCAAAATTTTCCTCGATTGTAGGGCATCGATCGCCGAGTCGATGCGAGTAGCTACTTTCTCTTCGTGATTATACTGCTCCTCGTTTCCTTTTGACTTAAAACTGTGTCGAGCAGAGTTTTCAAGTCTGATCTTCTTAACTGCATTGTTTATAGACTCGTCATTCTGCCTCTTTAACTCGTTTTTAAAAGCGAAAAGTTCAGCGGAAAGAAAGCTTTAAGCTCTAAAACGACAGGAGAAGGACTTTGGACTGTACTGGGCCGAGAAGGCCCAGCATCTATGCCAGGATCTATGCCAGGATCCATGCCAATATCAGAAGATCCACCTAAACCACGTAAACTCATATTCAGTTGGATAACGAATGGCTGTCCAAAAGGTGAGATAAATGAAATGCTAATGCACAAGCATTTATACCTATAGCTCATTACAATATCATGAATAGCTATTACATCACCATTATGTAAGAAACTATTGTTTAATGAAAATAATGAAAATACTTTAAACTGAAGTGATAACTGAAGCTACGGACCGTAATGAACACGCTTTCCAACTCACGTTGTTACGTTGGAAAGCTGTTAAAGCCGTAAGCAAACGTGCACACACGCCTAAATCGAGGAATGCTCACTGGCACTTAGAATTTTTTCTAAACAAGCGCTCACCTACAGAAATGAAAAAAAGAACTATGAAAATCATCAGGGTTCGAACCTGTAACTTTCCAGTTACTTTACCCAAACCCTAACCACTACGCTATGAGTGAATTCGCTGGTTCGGACAGCTCGTTTTATTGATTAAGTACCTTCATAGTATTAATCTTTAATAGAACGAGGCATATACTATAAAAATATACTAAAACGATGTATTAATCCTTATCCTGACTAGTAGTCTTGATAGTTCAGATATTTTGAATGTTTTTAGGTCAATTTGAAGTAATATTATCAAAAATATCGTTAAATTATTCATGGTGAGCATTCCTCCATTTAGGAATGACGAAACGTGCTGAATACCGTTTTTACCATGCGCTGCAAATGGACATGATGCAAATACAGTATTCACCACGATTGCTTGAGTTTACTGTAGGTTTCACCATATCGTCAATGCCTACTTGTGCGTAACGCGGTCTACCTGTGTAGTAGTTCCAGGTTCTCAGAGGCCAAAACAAAGATTGCGACGTACACGAGCAATGCTTCTCTCCAAAATCTGAAAGTTTCAGGGGCGTAGCCAGCACTTATGAGAGGGGGGGTTCCAAAATTCAAAAAAAATAAAAAACTCCACATAGATCTCGGGGAAAAAACTAGCGTTTCAAGAAATTTGCTACATTTTATTGGAGCTTTTATTTGTTGTCTATTAAATATTTACAATTTTAGTAGTAAGTCGGCCCAGAACAGAGGCGAGGGGGGGTTCCGCTGCGGGAGAGGGGGGGTTCCGGAACCCCTGGAACCCCCCCTGGCTACGCCCCTGAGTTTTGAGGAGTTTTTGTCAATTTAGCACGAGAAATTGAGCTAGAAAAACTTCTGAAATTCCAGATATGGTAAGTAGGATTTTCCATTTTAGGAAATTTTAGAAAATACACGCGCCACTTAACGGGAACTTTCATGACACGTTCTTGCCGAACTATTTCCGCCGAGCAACGTTTCCATAAGTATGCAATGATTGGTACTGTGCCTGTGACGTCATATTCCCAAGTGATTGATAGCTCCCAGTTCCTTGGTCGGGTCTGGACAGCGGGTTTCCCTGTGAGGGTAATCCAGTCCCTCTATCGGGATTGGTTGTTGCTGTCACGGGTTCGTAGTTCTCAGTGTTCATGTTCTCGTAATAACCCACAGACGGGGCGGCTGAATCATTTGTCTGGTTTAAGTTGATATGTTCCATAGTCAGAGCTGGTTCCTGAAATTAAACAATAAGCTATAAGAGCTCCGAGAAGTGCTGCAAAATAAACAGGCCCCGCGCGGGATTAAAAATCTAGATTCATCTACTCTATTGCTTCGGACGCCAACCAATAGGTGATGGAGGCTCCTGTTGATGGGCTCCCTGTGCTTCGGACGCCACCAATAGGTGATGGAGGCTCCTGTTGATGGGCTCCCTGTGCTTCGGCCGCCCACCAATAGGTGATGAAGACTCCTGATGATGGGCTCCCTGTGCTTCGGACGCCCACCAATAGGTGATGGAGGCTCCTGTTGATGGGCTCCCTGTGCTTCGGACGCCCACCAATAGGTGATGGAGACTCCTGGTGATGGGCTCCCTGTGCTTCGGACGCCCACCAATAGGTGAAGGAGGCTCCTGTTGATGGGCTCCCTGTGCTTCGGACGCCCACCAATAGGTGATGGAGACTCCTGATGATGGGCTCCCTGTGCTTCGGACGCCAACCAATAGGTGATGGAGACTCCTGTTGATGGGCTCCCTGTGCTTCGGACGCCAACCAATAGGTGATGGAGACTCCTGTTGATGGGCTCCCTGTGCCTCGGACGCCTACCAATAGGTGAAGGAGACTCCTGTTGATGGGCTCCCTGTGCTTCGGACGCCTACCAATAGGTGATGGAAGCTCCTCTTGGTAAGATCCTGTTTCTACTACAGAGAAAGGTCACAGGAATGCTCTTATATTTAACAATTAGACCTCAAGGCCGAATGGACCATGAGGCCGAAGGCCGAATGGTCTATTGATATCATAGCACATGAGGACGAGAGGTCTAATTGTTTTAGTATAAACCCAACTAGTTGGTCGGTTTTGGCAATGAATTCTATTATTTTATGTTGAAAAAATCAAGCGCCAGTAAGTTAAAAGGAACAACGAGTCAGGTTTTCATCCACCACAAACTTTACTAGGCGGCCATGAGGCCCGAACCGTGAACAAGGTCTCGTGGTCAGGTAACCGCTGACCACGTGGTGAACGACACAGGGTGACCATACCGTTACACTATACAAGGTTACTAACCTAGCCATACCATGGCGCGACCTGTTATTCTTTTCTATCCATTCTTTTACATGGCTAAACTTGAAAATAATTGATGGAAGATAGTAAAAACTGCAGGTATGCTAATGGCTATGAATAACACAATAAAAATATATGATAGTGACTAAAAGCAAGCTGGGTACACTATCCAATAGGATATGCACACTGATGAGGCCAAAGAAGTTTAATGTTTCCAAAATATGCAATAAAGTGGCCAATACATCCACGGTTAAGGGGTTAGGAACAAAACAGTGTACGTCGCGCTACATCACAGGGGCATTATGATGGTGATGAGTTACTGGGCTACGGACACGTGATACACGGGTTACAGGCACATGATGGAGACAGGTGTATACACACAACATGACACACCATACATGGCTACCAGTGGTACCATGTATGGGGGGGAGGGGTGACCACTTTTTTTTTCTTTCCGCTCCTTTCCCCTCGGTATATGTTCTCATAAAGATGGGAAGTTACAGATGAGGACAAACAGTTTATGAATACGAACACGTAAACAAGACATGAAGTGAGATGGAATAAAAAAAACCCTATGGTATGACACATGGGTAACAGTACAGTCAATGGTACAATTAAGACTATGCAATGACAAACAATGCAGGATAACAAGACAAACATGGGACAACAGAACTACCTCTGGGTCTAAGAATGATCTAAAGGGTGGCTACGGGGATATATGATGAAAAAATATATATATATCCTAAAAATTATGTGGGGCTAAGTAGACAAATAATAGTAGTACAAATAAAATAAATAAAGCAAAACAAAGCAAGAAATGCCTAGGAAATAGAGTTCAGGGAGAGTCCATGAACTAAACTAGCCAAGGTGAATAAATATTATATAGAGTCCAGTGTCCATGGTCTTGAAGGTGGACGTGAGTTTGCATGCTGGTGCTTGGGCGGTTTTATTTTTGTTTAGTCCAAGACAGTGATCAACAAGAATCAATCCATGTGTAAATCAAAGTCAATCCGTGAGCAAATCAAAGTCAATCCATTTGTAAATGTCACTATCCATGTGTAGATAAAGTAAAGATCAATCCATGTAAGCCTGGTGCTCGGGAAGTGAATTAGATCCGTAGTGAAAATCCTCACAAAGAGAGCATAGGCAAATAAATATTGACTCAGCCGGTAAAGTCTTTCAATCAGTCTGTAATGGTGAGTAAAAGTGATTGCAAGCAGTGTCGCAGATCGTTACCGCTCGACAAGCGGTGGTAGAGTTGTGAAGAACGGCTTCAATAACACGTGGTTGGTCGCGTGAAAGTCATCTCAGAACGTGCAGAGTCTCCCAATAAGATTTCATGACTGTTCGTCCATAAAAAGTAAGTAGAATAGTCCTTGGGCAGTTGAGTGCAGTTCTTTGGTCTTGGAACACGGTCCGGGCCCCCCTGGCTCGGATTAGAGAAAAGGAAAAGCTGCTTCCAACGGGCCGTTGCCGAGGCGTGGATGCGTCTCTCTTGACAAAAAAAACCGTCTTCGAAGTCCATTGTAGCGCCACCTCTCGAAAGAAACCTTCGCCTTTAGAAGGCCGGGGGGTTTATCTTTTAAAATCCCAACCGCTGATCACCACGCCAGTAAGTTAAAAGGAACAACGAGTCAGGTTTTCATCCACCACAAACTTTACTAGGCGGCCATGAGGCCCGAACCGTGAACAAGGTCTCGTGGTCAGGTAACCGCTGACCACGTGGTGACCATACCGTTACACTATACAAGGTTACTAACCTAGCCATACCATGGCGAAGTTTTCTTGCAAAGAAAGGTGGTGGTTTTGCCAGGCACGGTCTATCACTAATAGACCATTAGTAGCTCAGCCAATCAGAATGCAGGATTTGTAATAGACCATTAGTTGGTTTATACTAAAACCTGATAGCAATTACCTCGTAGACAGCAGCCTGGTTTGAACTGCTCGACAAAGGTGGCGATCTGGAAATTAAAAAACAGAGAAACTGATACATGGGCAGCATAGCAGAACGAAGAGGTCTGTAAGATTAAGATATTCTAGAAGAAAAGAAAAGGAAGGGAGCAAATGTCAGCAAAATTTATAATATGCGGTTCCAGATGATAGCTTGACTCCTTGACCACAATAAGGATGCATACATACCTTCGGCCTTTCATGGGGTTCCCTTTAATAACTGAAATTGTGAAATAAAAATAATAGAAATAAAACGTTGAGCATCGCCGTCACTGACACATTCCTTTGAGTCTAATGCTCTATGTCCCGCGATGCATCTTTCTGTTTTGTGTCACAACAAAATGGTCATACGGTAACAGCCATGGACAAAGTGCTTTTACAAAGAGAACAAGCACTATCCTACTGCGAATACCATCACAATACGCAGACCAGAGCGGCACATGGACAACTATTGAAACCCGCGTGAAAAACAGATGAGGAATTTTTCATTTTACCTCGTCTCCATATATAGACCTGCTGGAGTACGATAACAACCACAAGAATAGCTAAGAGGGCGGCGAAGATGACTATGATTGTACCACTACCTGTTTTGTAAGAAATACGGAATTGAATTAGTAATTCAATGGTGACACAAGATTTCATGTAAGAAGAGATTATTCAAATGAGCTACACACATGTGCAATCAGCAGCTTTGTTGTCATCACGTGGGGCTAGGACTGAAATGGACAAAAAAGCGGTAAGGAAATGTAAAAGGTCTGTCTGGCCTGCCTGTATTTGGATGTTAAAAACCCCATGTCAGCCACTCCTTTGTTATTGTTTTCCGTTTGATATTAGAAGACGAATTACGTGTAAAAATCTCTTAATAAACATCTAAAAACAAATTTTCATATTTGATTTACCAAATTCAATCGAGAACATCGCTCTATATTCTCTAAATCAGCCGATGGAAATGGATGCTTTCTCTGACTTGGTATATGTTGCTAGGCTGTCAAAATGGCGGCTGACACTGGGTGTTCAAAGGCCCCTCTTTATGATTGTTATCAGGTAATCGGTGCAAACGAATAACATAAATCACCCGCACACAAAAACACGGGTCTTCAAGTTACTAACCATTGCATCCTACAATGCTGATAACTCTCGCTTTCGAATCGTCTATGACGCTCTCTCCATATTTATTTGTTGCGGTCACAAGAAAACTGTATGTTGCCCCTACTCTAAGGTTCTCTACTTTATACTCCAGAATTGTAACATCGTGTCGCTTTGTCCAGTTCGACTGCCTCCCGTCAGGATAGGTAACTCTGGAGTAGACTGTATATTTCGTGATTGTACCACCGTTTTCGTCAGGTTTGTTCCACCTGAGTGTAATCTCAGTTTCTGTGGTCTGATTCGTGCCCGATTCTATTACTGGTGAATTCGGTGGACCTATAGAGAAGAGAAGAATAGCGGCTTAGACCTAATATCCTTCCAAAGACTAACAAAGAACATGGTATGGCTGAGGGAGCCTTGGTCACGATTCTCCTGCGCAAAATCTGTTGAATTCGAAGTCGCGTTCACATGACGCACGCTTTACCAGGACGAGACCCATTAGAGTAGGCGATCTTATATGCGAGAAGTAAAATAACCAAACTACCAGTAGGGGGACGGCTTTGCCGACGCTCTCCAGCCTCTTCTCAATTTCCACGGTACACACCAGCAAGAAGTAGAGGGTAGTTTGACTTGTAGGGTTGATTGTTATACAGAGCAGCTCCACCTCTTTAGACTCCAGACCACCTTGGCTGTGATAGATCCAAACGCAATGCAAGTATACACAAAGGTAACATCCCAAATGAATAGTAGATTAGCTATAAGCGCGCACTCTTCTTTATTCAGAAATACGCAAGGCGTCTCCCATAACTACCAGCAAGCAGCGCAAACTTTTTTAACAGTTTGTTCGACAAATGTCCAACATCTACCGACATGCAGCGCGCGCGTGCGTTATAGCTGGAACCCACAGCCGGGTGAGCTGAATTGGGCGGCAACACAATACGTTAACAACGATAACCGATTTTGTCTATTAAGAAAACTAGTCAAAATGTCCGAGATGAATCAGTCAGAACAACCTTACACTGGACATCGACTGTGATCTCGCCCAAGCCGAGGGGGTCTATTTGTAACATGGTTGCCTACAAACCTGGCGTCAACCGAGAGCTTATATTCAGTGCAATCAAGAGAACGCAAAATTGAAACTCATAATTCAGAAAATTAAAAAAACGGCTTACACAGGACATTGACTGTAATCTCTTTCCTGATTGGTTGTTTTTGAGGATCATTGATGACTTGACATTCGTAGGTCCCTTTCTGTGCCCTTGTAATGGATGGAATGTTTAGTGTAACATCTGATTTCCCTTGCACCATTATACGTCCATCTGTTTTCCTTATCCATGTGATGTTAGGTGCTGGACGTCCTGACGCGGCACATGGGACCTTTAAGGTTTGACCCTCTCGTATGTCATATGGGCTACTGAATGAGGAAATGAATGTAGGAGTAACTGAAATGGGAAATATGAAGTCTTCATGTGAGCGAGTTGGTATTGCGTGACGCTTAATTGTTTAGCCTAAAACATCCAATGCAGATGAGATGTTAATTTCAGTTGTGAACAGAATCTGTCTCAATCTACGGGATCCTGTGATTGAAATACTCAAATAGTCCCTTTCTATTGCTTAAGGAACCAGCAATAAACTAGCAGTTACATTGTTAAAGTTTACTAGCTGATGTGCAAGGGGGAAATTCATCTTGTTTATATTCTTCTTCTATAAAAGAAACGAAAAAAAACTCACAACAGGCATAGAATATTATTTGCTTTGTGAAAATGTGTCATTTCCATCTAGCGCGCGCTCTGCGAAGCAGCAGAGTAGTTTTTGGTCGAGAAACGCGAGTTTGCTATCGCTCCCCCGATTTGCCACATTTTGTCACAAATCCAAGATGGCGGCCAAGCGATAGCAAACTCGCGTTTCTCGACCTAAAACTACTCTCCAACGCCTGCGAGCAGGCTATGGTCTACGTTTGTTCAAACTTGAATGAAACTTTTTTCTCAGGTCAAAGCTTTCGAATTGGAATTATACCTGCATATTCCTCTATGTAATAATAGAACCATGTAGGTCTGGATGTCTATGGTGTTTTCGGCTGTGCGAAGTGAGTTCTTTTTCAGTTTCTGTGGGAGATTTCAACCATGGCCGCGATGGTGGCTTTGTCTCTCGCTAAAGAAATCGCTTGAATTAGAACTTAACCCAAGATGAATCTTTTCCAACAAACACGCCCACTGTCGAGATTTCCACCTTCCCTTCAGGTCTGTGAACTCCGTTTTGCGGCACAGCTTCAGGGCAGGCGGAGCTTACGGTTAATTAATATATAGATTGCAGCATTAACGAATTAACCATGTTACCTTAATTATCGTGCCTGTCGCACACGGTTAAAATAGTTTTTAAACTAATAAAATTTGTTATCAAAATCACTTTACCACACCCTTCCCCAACCCTTGCCACACGAAGCCTATAAAAAAGAATTGCACTAAAAAGTGGAACGTCGCGTTTTACCAAATATGCGCGCATCGTTATTGCTCTCATACTTAAAGAAAACTTGCACTAAAAATCAAAACGTGTATGTTTCTGGGTAGCGAATGTAATTACCCTTGTACTTACCTTTGACATATAGTATTCCTTTCTCTTTTATATCTTTCTGTCTCCCTTGCTCCATCACTATCATCATCATTATGTAGGTATTTTCATCCCGAGTGGAAATGTTCCTTATCTCAAATGTAGCATAACCTGCTGACAGACGTCCATAAAAGTACAACCTGCCCTTGTAGAAAGGGTCTGAGGTATTCTTAGAAGATGCGTACACTTGACCTTTAAAATTACCAGCAAACAGTGTTCCTCCTATTTTAATACCATCTGTACCAGCATCATATATACCAAATAACAGGGCTGTATACCTTGTCAGTGGCCACGTGAACCTGGCATCTTGCCCAACATATTTACTAAGAAGAACAGGACCAGAGACTGCTGATGAAACTGAAAACAAGAATCAGACACTTGCTCTTATTATAACAAGAAAAGTAGCTCACGCAATCTAAATCAAAACAAGAATCTCTGGAAATGAAAAGAACGCGATCACTTCTCTCATGCTTTTGTAGAAACAACACATAATGCATGCATGCATTCTGTGTACCGCAAGTATCCATATTCCTTTCTGTTCCTCTCTCATGATTATGTGTTTCCCAGAAGGTATACTTAGCTTAAGCCTGGTGCACACTAGCGACATAACGACATAAGGACGTTATGTTGCAACGAAAAAAGCACGGGAAAATAATTGAAAAAATCTATATTTTCCATGGATCTTCATTAGATTACTTCACCAAAGTAATCTTATTTTATTTTTTGTCGACTTCAACTTCTTGAAACCACTAAATTTTGTTCGCGTGACATTTTTCTTATGTCGTTATGTCGCAAGTGTGCACCAGGCTTTAGAAATGACAGGATAATCCAACGTCTTTTTGCCGGTTGTTTGGTAGGTTTGACACTGCAGGAATTCGGTATTTTGGAGGTGTTAACTTGACGAGTTTGAACGCACTTTTCAAGTAAAAGTCTATTGAAGATGGACCCTTGATCTAAAAAGATACGAAAGGCGAACAATTCACAGGAAGGTGAATGTATCCTCTTTTCATAAAGCGCGGAGGGAGAGAAGGGTGAACATTGCGCTCTAATACCGACTCGTTTCTGTAGTTCGCATATCCATAAGTTAACAAGTCACCCCAGGATGGTGATAACCGTTGTGAAAGAGTTTGTAAGCGCTTCAGCGTATGGCCTTTTCTGCATAATTAGTAATCGGATGATACTAAGTAATCAGGAATGCTTGAACATTACAAATATATTCATAACCCCGTCACATTTTGTTTATAAGCATTGCATCCTCTCTTCAAAATCGTAGTTGAAATCCGGCCCACCAGTCAATACAAGCAAAGTTTTAGTGTGGTCCTCCTACGAAGAAATGACACAAAACTTGCCACATTTTGCTTATAGAACTATATTTAAGCATTAGAGCACACCTTTCTATGACGTTATCGGCGCCATAGAGCACGCGTGATGTTGGGAGAGACACGAGAACATTATAAAATCACGAGCTCTATTGCTCTATGAATTCGCCAATATTTTTAAGTCATAGAAAGTTGTGCTCTAATGATTTTATGATATAGCGGAAGAGAACCATTCTTAATCGGTGAAATAGAGCATAGATTTGAAGCGTTACATCGTAGCTCATCAATGTGCAGATTCTTTGTAAAATTATAATTCGAAATAATCACATTTACCGTTAGTTTCGCATCAGAATTCCTATATATTTGAACGTCAAGGAAAGCGTGAATGGCCTTACCTTCATGCGGAAGTGAAATAATCACGACGATAAAACCGAATCCAAATGTGAGAAACAACCACTTGTAGTTAAAACACTTGTGTCTCCAAAAAGTGGAGAACATGTCAGTGCGGGGTCAGTGCTTAAACTGTCGCGCTGTTTATTTCACTGAACGTCGCAGTACACTCAAAGCGCGGGACAGGATGCAATCTGTTTTAGAAATTTCGATCATGCAAAACTGACTTGACCAGATCTTGCCCTCTTATTATCAGACAATGGCGTGAGCAAACATTTTTAATTCATTTCTCTTTCACTTCGCTCAGGCGAATTGAAATTATTTGTAAATTATCTTTATATAGAATCGAAATGTTAAATGGAATCCTAACCTCGGCGCCTTCCCCCGAGTAAAAAATCTAGTTTTGGGGGATTTTTTCAAGATCATAACAAAACTCGCGCGAGGGCACTAGTCTGATCTTCATCCACTACGTAGAGTACGTTGCCACATGGACTTGCAACGCGCGTTACCCGTGTAGTAGTTCCAGGCTCTCGGAGGCCGATACAAAGATAGCCGCGACGTACACGAGTAACAATTTGCAAAATGTGCAAGGTTTTGCGGTACTTGTCGGCAACTTACAGCTGTTTCAGGTAACACGCGACTTCGCCGTTGCCGCCAGAGTTTGGCAGTTCGGTTTTCTGTGCTGTCCGGCAATGCAATCCGTGTCCGTGTGAGCCAATCATATCCTTACTCAGTGCATTCGATTGGCTTCCCTTGCGAGACATTTCGCGACAGAAGCCAATTCACTGCACTAGGCGAAACTAGGTAAGGATCTGATTGGCTCACATGGTTTGATTGACTACACAGGAAAACCCAACTGCCAAAAGCTCTCTCGATGTTTTGAAAGCGCTGAGTCGCGTGTTACCTGAAACAGCTGTAATGTGGGAAATAAGCCACAAAAACTTTTAGAATTCCAAATTTGGTAAGTAGAAACTTAGGAAATTTTAGAAAACATACGCGCCACTTCAACGGGAACTTTCATGACACGCTCTTGCCGAACTATTTTCGCCGAGCAACGTTTCCATAAGTATGCAATGATTGGTACTGTGGCTGTGACGTCATATTCCCTAGTGATTGATAGCTCCCAGTTCCTTGGTCGGGTCTGGTCTGCGGATTTCCCTGTGAGGGTAACCCAGTCCCTCTATCGCGATTGGTCATTGCTGTCACGGGTTCGGCGTAGTTACCGGTGTTCATGTCCTCGTAATTACCCACAGAGGGGGCGGCTGAATCACATGTCTGGTTTCGGTTAATATTTTCCATAGTCAGAGCTGGTTCCTGAAATTTGCAGTAATTTGTTTTGTTACGTACATTTCTCTCAACATGTCTGGAAGGAGCTGATCAACAGGAGCCTCCGTATACTCCATCAGGAGTTATGCACAGGAGTAGAAGAGTCTATTTTAGACTGTACTGAGGATTTTGAATTTAAACGGAAAATTGGTCCTTCGAGCGTGAGAATGTTGGGTCCAACACGTGCAGTGCGATGGTGGCGTTGATTTTAGCCATGTTTCTTTCGAGAGGAGGAAATAATTACATGGTAACTAATTCTCACGGGATTCAAAATGTATAACGTAAAAATAGATTCATCTACTCTGTGATGGAGACTCCTGTTGATGGATTCCTGTTTCTATTACAGAGCAAAAATCACAGGAATGCTCTTATGTATCCAAGCCTGATAGCAATTACCTCGTAGACAAAAGTCTGGTTTGAACTGCTCGTCACGGGTGGTGATCTGGAAATTACAAAACAGAGAAACTGTTACATTGGCAGCATAGCAGAACACAGAGGTCTGAAGCTTCTCACTTGACAGTAAAAGTTACATACCTTCGACCTTTCATGAGGTTCTGTTTGATAACTGAAATTGTGAAATAAAATTAATAGAAATAAAAAGTTGAGTATCCGGCGTTGCTAACAAGTTCGGCAATGCATTTTTCTGTTTTGTGTCATAGCAAAATGGTCATACGGTAACACAGTCATAATGGACAAGGCGAGAGAACAAGAGAGGACATGAGAGAGTCCATAGCATGGAATGGTTAGGAAAATAAATGATTGGGTTAAAACACATTAGTATAAACCAACTAATGGTCTATTACAAATCCTGCATTCTGATTGGCTGAGCAACTAATGGTCTATTAGTGATAGACCGTGCCTGGCAAAACCACCACCATTCTTTGCAAGAAAACTTGATTTTTTTCAACATAAAATAATGGCGTTCATTGCCATATTCGAGCCAGTAAAATCGAAGTTCGCCGTTTATCCAAGCATGTCAAATGACTCATGTGCTATGATATCAATAGACCATTCGGCCTTCGGCCTCATGGTCTATTGATCATAGCACATTCGGCCTTGAGGTCTAATTGTTAAATAGCGCGGGTTGGATGTCAAAAGGGGCTATCACATGACCGTGTACAACGGGCATTTGACATGCTTGGATAAACGGCGAACTTCGATTTTACTGGCTCGAATATGGTAAGTCTCCCGCGCTGCCCGCCCTTCTTGAATAGAGTGTCTGGTTTCAGTAATAGCCGTGTACGAGCATGATATAATTTTATTAAAAGGGTCAAAAGAGATGCCAATGATGGATGCCTGGTTTTCCTAACCATTACAATCCGTAGTTTCAATGCCATTCCTGAACCGACCCAAATATCATCACACGTAGACTTAATAGTGGCACATGGACAACTACTGAAACCCGTGAAAAACAGATAAGGAGTTCTTACCTCGTCTCCATATATAGACTTGCTGGAGTATGATAACAACCACAAGAATAGCCAAAATGGCGGCCAAGATAGCTGTGTTTGTCTCACTACCTGTTTTGTAAGGAATACAAAATTAGCACAGGTGAAATGAGACACATTTGATTTATAAGATTGAAGATTTCAAGTAAGATGATATGATTCAAAAGTACTACACACGTGTGTAACCAGCAGCTTTGTTTTCATCGCGTGGGGCAGGGACTGCAATAGATGAACAGAAAGTGGTAAGGAAATGTAGGTTCCATAGTCTGCCTGCTGTGCCTGCATTGCTATCTGTCGTTCAGTCTGCATTTGAATATAATCATCATCTTATCATTTGATCATCATCCCATCATCACCAACAGCTGATGTGTTTCCATTTGATGGACAAACGAGCTTCCATTAGAGACCCAACTTAGGTTAGCAGACCCTGGCAGTAATTAGGCCACAGCAGAAACAAATAATTTGAAACATGTAACGACGAACCAAGCTGTGGATAATTCGTGGCCAGTTTATGACCATATTTGGTCAATAATGAACTCTCGACTGCTAACCCAAGCAGGTTTTCTTTTCAAAATATTTCATTTTTCGCTCAAATAAAGTAGAGCAACAGTGGTAAGTGATACGTAATATGCTAACATTTAGCATCTTGAAGTCTTGCAACAACATTATTTTCAAAATCTGTTCAATTGTTTATTCTGCGAATATTCCGCAGCTTGGCACTAAAGCAATGTATGTTACACTATGTTTCTGGCCACAGCAATATTTATTGATTTCATTATTTTTGATTATTTTTATTTTTGATTATTTTTATTTTTGATTATTATTATTAACATCGTGTATAGTTTAAATCGAATCGAGAATCAAATAAACACCAGAAAAGGACCCGTCACTCTGTGACGGGAAGGCGAAAGATAACAGACGTAATTTTCTCTTGCAGACATTTATATTTATCTATGCATTTAAATTTACGGGTGTTGGGCAATGGCTAGGAAATACCTTCCTTATGCCGAAATAAATCAGTATTGTTTGGAAACAAAGCGTCATGCACCATTTTCGCCGTTGTTTGGCCCTGGCCGCCCGCAAGAGCATGCCGTATTTGCCGACGGTTTTTAACGCACTCACCTTTACCTCCAAGAATGCTGACAACTCTCGCTTTCAAATCGTCTATGACGCCCTCTCCATATTTGTTTGTTGCGGTCACAAAAAAACTGTATGTTACCCCAACTCTAAGGTCCTCTACTTTATACTCCAGAATTGTAACATCTTGTCGCTTTGTCCAGTTCGACTGCCTCCCGTCAGGATAGGTAACTCTGGAGTAGACTGTGTATTTCGTGATTGTACCACCGTTTACGTCAGGTTTGTTCCACCTGAGTGTAATCTCAGTTTCTGTTGTCTGATTCGTGCCCGATTCTATTACTGGTGAATTCGGCGGACCTATAGAGGAGATGAGAGTAGCGGCTTAGAGCTAAGATTCTTCCAAAGACTAACAAAGAACATGGCTTGGTATGGCTGAGGGAGCCTGGGTCACGATACTCTTAGCAAACTCTGTTGAGGTCTCGTTCACGCTTTATAACTGGGACAAAACTCAGCCCATTCGCACACCCTATTTAAACATGACCTATAAACATTGGGACCTTATAATGTAGGAGAATATAGGCTTAGCCGTCTAGTATAAAGACGGTCAAATCTAGACTACCTTAGAGTGTTAAATCAGCGTAAGGTGGCCATGTTTCAATGCTTTAAATTTTCGCGCCCTACCAATCTCGCACCCTGCCTTCTAACCGGGTAAAGTGCTAATGTAATGGAGTAATAGAGCGGATTTCATTTTAGTGTCGTGAACTCACACTTACTTTGCGTTTACTGCTAAAGGTTTTATCCAGAATTGATGTATTTACTTTGCGTTTAAGATATATCAAAATTTGCTCAAAAAGGTCCGCCGCTGAAAAGTGAAAGAAGCATCCCTTAGTGCATCAACAAACCTTGCTTCTTTGTCGTGGCGATATTTGCTCCTGCTTTTCCAAATCCAACAACATTCCTGGCAAAGACTTTAACCAAATACACGGTATCTTTTTCCAGATCTGATACGAGGAGTTCTGTACCAGAAAACCGGTCACGGACTGTTTTGTTACCGACCTCCACCTTGTAGTTAATAACATCGCTACCGCCATTGTTAGATGGAGGGTTCCAAAGCACTTTGAAGGACGAGGCCTTGATATCGCGTATGGATACCACAGGGGACCAGGTGGGCCTGAAAGGGAAAAGGGTAGATAAATACTCGCATCAAAAACAATTCGCTAGAAACTGTCGACTTTCCGATATAAGGATATCCCCCTTCCGTTATTTGGATGGTCTGTGACTCTGTGAGTAATTGACGTCTGCATATCGTAGTAAAAAGCGGGAAAATTCACCAAAACTTGCAGTTGTTTGAGAAACATCGTTCTCGTGGTCGCCATTTTGTTTTGTCTTTTACCGGCCAAAGAGCCTGGTGACGAGATTGGATATTATACGGTTGATAGTATGAGGCGAATAGAGGTGATCTCAGACCTGATATTAGGAGGGTAGGAAGGATTTCAAAATTGTAATTTAGCGCGGCGTTGGGTACGGCAGATAATGCTGCTCTAATGCAAATGAGCTCGAAACAATAGCTTTAACTAAACAACAGGAACTTGACATATGTAGTGCAACCAGAATTCGGTTAGACGTTTGAAACGCAAAATAATTATTACCGAGATATCATTCTTGAAGTGAATACGCCGCTGCTCAACTTACGCCATTGTGTTACATTGATAATGTGATCAGCATCGCCCAACAGGTTCGATGCGCGACATTTGTACTGTCCATAGTCCCCACTGTCCTGTGTTGTTCTCAATTTGAGCTGACTTCCACCAGTGATAACCATGACTCCTGCAGATACAAGCTCACCATTTGGATTGTACCAGGTTATATGAGGTGTCGGTACTCCATGAGCTACACACTTTAAGGTCACTTCATACCTCTCCCAAGACGAGTCAGCAGATGTCGAGGATGACCCGTCAATCTCCGGTTTGTCTGTGGAAAATGGTAGCCTGAATTTCAGACGAACTTTCCCTCATAAAAAATACGTGAGAAATTACGAGGGAAATACGTCTTGATGGTACTCTTTTAGGGGTCAAAATCAACTAAGCAACGCCGTGTTTGGCGTCGCCTTTTAGGGGTAAAGTCAAAAGTTCCCGACGAGAGCACCCCCGCCCCCAAATTAGGGAGTTCCCCCCGGGTTGGAACCCCCTTTTCTATCGCACAAAGAACCCACAAAGAACCAAAAAAATGCCGATCCTCGGACTCCTCGATGCTTAACAGGACGAGATTTCTTTCAAATTACTTATCCTTATCATAGTAATAAATAAACTCAATTTATTCAGCTTTCCAGACGAGCCTAGCATTTGTTAGCTACAACTGTAGTCTAGAGAACGTAAAATTGAAATTTATAATTCAGAAAAATAACAAAGCTTACACAGGACATCAACTATGATCTCTTTCCTGATTGGTTGCTTTTGAAGATCATTGATGATTTGACATTCGTAGGTCCCTTTCTGTACCCTTGTAATGGATGGAATGCTTAGTGTAACATCTGATTTCCCTTGCGCCATTATACGTCCATCTGTTTTCCATATCCATGTGATGTTAGGTTCTGGACGTCCTGTCGCTGCACATGGGACCTTCAAGGTTTGACCCTCTCGTATGTCGTGTGGACTTCTTAATGAGGAAATGAAGGTAGGAGCAACTGAAATGGGAAATATGATGTCTTTATTTTAGCGAATTGGTAGACAGAGCGCAAAGCAATGAACTTTGATTGCCACCCATTATCATTTATTTATTTATTTATTGTACTTACCTCTGACAAATAGTGTTCCTTTCTCTTTTATATTCTTCTGTTTCCCTTGCTCCACCACAGCCATGATCATCATGTAGGTATTTTCATCCCGAGTGGAAATGTTCCTTATCTCAAATGTAATATAACCTGCTGACAGACCTCCATAAAAGTACAACCTGCCCTTGTAGAAAGGGTCTGTGATGTTCTTAGATGATGACACTTGACCCTGAAGACTACCAGCAAACAGTGTTCCTCCTACTTGGATTCCATCTCTACCAACATCATATACACCAAACCTTGGGAATGCCATATTTGAATACCCTGTTAATGACCACGTGAACCTGGCATCTTCTCCAACATATTTTTGAACAGGAATTCCTATAAAGGGATACTTTAAACAGTTTTTAAACAGTTTTCAACGCCCTTCACCCCCGACCCTTGCCACACCAAGCCCCAAGCCCTAGGGCTTTCGCTGGTCACGTGACAAAAAGTATCTTCCTAAATTCCAAACGAAACAGAAATTAGTAGAAATTACTCTTGTACTAACCTTTGACAAATAGTGTTCCTTTCTCCTTTATGTCCTTCTGAATCCCTCGCTCCACCACAATCATGCTCATCATGTAGGTATTTTCATCCCGAGTGGAAATGTTCCTTATCTCAAATGTAGCATAACCTGCTGACAGACCTCCATAAAAGTACAACCTGCCCTTGTAGAAAGGGTCTGTGTTATTCTTAGAAGATGACACCACACCATTAAGATTACCATGAAACAGTGTCCCTCCTACTTTGATATCATCTATACCAGCATCATATATACCAAACCTTGGGAATTGCAGAGCTGTATACCCTGTTAGTGACCACGTGAACCTGGCATCTTCTCCAACATATTTACCAAGATGAACAGGACCACAGACTGCTGATGAAACTGAAAACAATAGTAAGACACTTGCTCTTATAACAAGAAGCTCACGCAATCTTAATCAAAACAAGACTCTCTGAGCATAAAAAGAACGCAATGTAAATGCTACTGAGCCATAACTACGCGCGGGAGCATAGCCAGTTAGGCAAACAGATCTTGCACGAGTGTCCACCTCGCCAAAACGTTTGTATTCATACGGCCACCGTTTGCCTTGTTTTTTTCACGGAGTTGTGACTACATTTGATCTTGTTCAAGGTCTATGTAAATGCACTTATTATAAGTTTGTGCATTGAGAGATTGGACCTTTTCCAAAAAGATATGAACGGCTGACCATTCACAGGATTTGGAAGCGAACTTCTTCTTTTTATAAACATGCCGCGAGTGATGGTCCGACTGAGAAAAGGGGAAGGGAGAGAGGAATAAACATTGCGCTCTAACATCGACTCGTCTGTGTTGTTGGCATATCCACAAGTTAACAAGGGACCCCAGGATGGTGATATGGAGTATTGTGTTAGCGTTGTGAAAGAGTGTACTTATGACCTTTTCTGCATAATTAGTACAGTAATGTGATGATAAGGAAAACACTATGGAAATCGTATTCGATTCTTGAGCGATCGTCTCCCGGCCTCCCGGAACAGTACAATATAAAAACTTTATTTTGATATTATAGTTTGTTGACAAAAATAGTCATAACTCTGTCGTATTTTGTCAGTTTATATACAATGTATTATATGCAAGGGTACCACGAGCCACATTGGCTGATTGCATTTTTAAACCGCACCGGGGGGGTTGAGGACCTCCCTTAAAAAGACCCCCTCCCCTGGAATTTTCACTCGTGAAACAGACCCCCTCCCCTGGAATTTCCAACCTCATAAAGGATCCCCTCCCCTGGAATTTCCATTTTTTCTGGCAAAATACCCCTGGAAAATCTATTTTGGGATAAAATGTCCCTGGAAAGTCACCTTTTTACCCCTCCCCCCTGGAATTTCCAGTCTCCAGACACACCCCCTCCCGTGGAATTTCCAGAGTCCAAAACAACCCCCCTGGAAAATTTTACATAGGTCCTCAACCCCCCCGGTGCGGATTAAAAATGCAATCAGCCATTTCGTTTATATATACACCATACAGATGCCACTATAAACCATATGTATATTTAGATCATGTATTTGCAAATTCTTTGTAAAATAATAATTTGAAATAATAATATATATTTACCGTTAAGTCCGATTATTTTGGCCTCGGAAATTTTATATGATCTATGAACGTCAAGGAAAGCGTCAAGTATGGCCTTACCTCCATGCGGAAGTGAAATAATCACGACCATAAATCCGAAGCCAAACGAGAGTAACCACCACTTGAAGGTAAAACACTTCATGTCAGTTAACTGTCGCCCTGTTTTTCACTGAACTTCACGGTATACTCGGGACAGGATGCAGTTTGTTTTAGAAATTTCGATCATCCAAAACTGACTTGACCAGATCTTGCCTTCATCTTAATATCAGACAATGGCGTGACAAAATGCTCCAGCCAACACGGGCAATAGGATGAATGCGTGCCAAGAAGTACCAGGAGCTGATAGTCTCGCGTTGTTTGCGTCTCTTGGAGCTTATCTTTCGATTGTCGAAAACGTGGACACCTTGAAAGTATTACTGTCAATTGCTGTTTTGATCCCTTCTCTAATTTTACTTATTTTAAGTCGCCCTGCTAAGGTGAAAGTATCGTGGTTGTTGTTTTTTAATTAAATTTGGCCGTACTGGTACACGAAGGAAGAACAGAACAGACAGATTATTTATCGCTTGGGGGGGGAGGGTTAACTGATTTCACTTTTCGATCGTGATCATGTTTAATCACCTCACCTACGCATGAACAAGACCTTAACGTACATAGAATAAGGAGTCAATAAGCGTGTCACAACCTATAATCCAAGTTGACCAATGGACCTAGCCTGATCTTCATCCGCTACAGTAGAGTACGTTGCCAGATGGAAGTGTAATGCAGCCCTAGTCCTTGGCGTTCCCTGTGGTCGAACATGACTAGCCGAGTGCAGCAAGAGTGAGGGCTGGATCGAGCTCACCCGCTTTACGGAGGCGTTCGTTGAAAGGGTCTCGAGTGACGTCACATCTCCTACCTAACCACAGGAAGCCCGTACTGTACGCACGGGACTACGTTGAGTGTAACGTACTTCTGCAGCGGATCAGAATCAGCATACAGGAAACCGCAAATTACACGAAAAGCTCATTTATCTTCGCCCTTTACTTTATTGTACGTTATATCTTTCACTTGGAACGTTTTGAGAATTTATCGATAGTCAACCGCTCTTAAAGCTGGACGAAAAAAACGGATTTGCTCAAGTTTGCTATGTACTGAGCAAATCTGGCCAAATCTGGTGTAAACGCATAGTAAGCCGTAAGCAAAGATGGTGAACACCGTATTTACCATGCGCTGCAAATGGACATGCAAATACAGTATTCACCACGTTTGCTTCGTGTTTACTAATAGCTTTGCACCATATATTTGTTCAGAGCCACTCACTTGTAAACTTGAGTAAATCCGTTTTTGTAGTGTCGTTTTTTCGCCAATGCCTGATCGTGTGTAGCACGGTCTACCTGTGTAGTAATTCCAGGCTCCCAGAGGCCAAAACAAAGATGGCGACGTACAGGAGCAATGCTTCTCTCCAAAACCTGCAAGTTTTGAGGATTTTTCGTCAATTTAGCGTGGAAAATAAGCTAGAAAAAAAATCATGAATTCCAAATATGGTAAGTAGGAACTAAACTTTGAAATTTTTGGAAAATATACGCGCCACTTCAATAACGGGACCTTTCATAATACTCTCTTGTCGGACTACTTTCGCCGGCTAACGTTTCCATAAATATGTAATGATTGGTACTGTGGCTGTGACATCCCAAGTGATTGATAGCTCCCAGTTCCTTGGTCGGGTCTGGTTAGCGGATTTCCCTGTGAGGGTAGCCCAGTCCCTCTATCGCGAGTGGTCATTGCTGTCACAGGTTCGGCGTAGTTACCAGTGTTCATGTCCTCGTAATTACCCACAGACGGGACTGCTGAATCACTTGTCTGGTTTCGGTTAATATTTTCCATAGTCAGAGCTGGTTCCTGAAATTTGCAGCATAATTTGATTTGTTACGTGCATTTCTCTCAACATGTCTGTGAGGAGCTTATCATCAGGAGCCTCCCTATACTCCATCAGGAGTTATGCACAGGAGTAGAAGAGTCTATTTTTAGACTGTGCTGTGGATTTTGAAATTAAACGGAAATTGGTCCTACGAGCGTGAGAATGTTGGGTTCAACACGTGCAGTGCGATGGTGGCGTTGATTTTAGCCATGTTTCTTTCGAGAGGAGGACATCATTACATGGTAACTAATTCTCACGGGATTCAAAATGTATAACGTAAAATAGATTCATGTACTCTGTGATGGAGACTCCTGTTGATGGACTCCTGCTTCTATTACAGAGCAAAAATCACAGTAATGCTCTTATGTATATCCAAGCCTGATAGCAATTACCTCGTAGACAACAGCCTGGTTTGAGCTGCTCGTCACGGGAGGTGATCTGGATATTACAAAACAGAGAAACTATTACATGGGCAGCATAGCAGAACGAAGAGCTGAAGCTTCTCACTTGACAGTAAAAGTAATAGATGCATACCTTCGACCTTTCATGAGGTTCCGTTTGATAACTGAAATTGTGAAATAAAAATAATAGAAATAAAAAGTTGAACTTTGCTAACAAGTTCGGCAATGGATTTTTCTGTTTTGTGTCATAGCAAAATGGTCATACGGTAACACAGTCATGGACAAGGCGAGAGAACAAGAGAGGGGGGCCTCTGGTCAGCCATTGACGCAAGAACTTTCGGTGCATGCCCCAACGTTCGACATCAATCAATCAACCAATCAAATATCAATAATCAATCAATCAACCAATCAAATATCAATAATCAATCAATCAGCAAACGAGGCCTTCAAATGGCTGTTATCAGACACAGGGATCTCACCTTTACAGTTTAAATCAAGAAAAATAACATGAATCTATTTTCGCTGAAAGGCCCATCACCAACCGGGAGCCTTTGCGCCCCGTTTCTTTTGTTTTCAAATTGATCCATTGTTTTTCGGGAGCTCTGATTGGCAAAGAGTCCGCAAAGGCTCTCGGTTGGTGATGGGCCTTGAATAAGGCGAAAGGAAATCTATTTTCTTTGCCCTGCGTTCTGGTCTTTTCTGATTGCCTAATTATGCTTTGCCCAGACTCGCCCACTAGGGCTTCCGTCTGGCGCTAACCTCGTAAAAAGAGACATGGGCAAAGAAAATAAGATTTCCTTTCGCTTTATTCACCGAAAAATGGATAGATTCTTCCTATTTTTCTTGATTTAATCTGTAAAGGTGAGCTCCCTGTGTATCAGATCTCCCATAAGTGGGAGACCTCTGTGCACGAGAATGAGATCCTTTTATTCAACACAGGGTACCCGAGATACGCACAATACGTATAGTACAGCGGCACACAGACAACTACTGTAACCCGTGAGAAACAGGTAAGGAAGTCATCATCTTACCTCGTCTCCATATATAGACCTGCTGGAGTACGATAACAACCACAAGAATAGCCACGATGGCGGCGAAGATGACTATGATTGTACTATCTGTTTGATGAGGAATACGCCATTAGCGTACGTTGAATAAGAAGCATTTAAAACATTTCAAGTAAGATGATAAAATATGATTCAATAGAACTACACACATGTGCAATCAGCAGCTTTGTTATCACCACTTGGGGCTGGGCTGAAATATATGAAAAGAAAAGCTGTGAGGAAAATTGCTTCCATGGTCCGTCCGTCCTTTCGACCTGTCTGTCTGTCTGCCTGTCTGCCTGGTCGATCAAATTTTGTTAACAACTTATCTGTTTTGCGAAATCAGGTGATCGATGACACCGTCTCATTTCATTGACAGGTGTCAACTCTCAATGTCCTGTTGTATATTATTAAAAATTCACAGAGTTATAAGCATTTTTCGGAAATAAGGTCAGTAATGACGTCACATATATTTGATTGACACAACCGGGTTGTTTATGTGTTTGCTTGTGTTCATGTTTGGTTTTTTTGCAACGGACCAAACTATCTTGCGATTGTTGACTCTCTTTTTTTATAAGCCTAGTGTCTTACCTGTTGGTTTCACAATGCGTATAACTCTAGCTTTTGACCCATCCATGGCGCTCTCTCCGTATTTGTTTGTTGCGGTCACAAGGAAATGGTATGTGAGCCCCACTTTAAGGTCCTGTACTTTGTACTCCAGTACTGTTACATCCTGTCTCTTCCTCCAGCCAGACTGCTTGCCATCAGAGAAGATGACCTTAGAGTACACTGTATATTTCGTGATTGTACCACCGTTCTCATCATTTTTGTTCCACTTTAGCAAAACCTCGGTCTCTGTGCTTTCATTTTTTCCAGGTTCTATTAACGGCAAGGATGGCGGGTCTAAAAAAAACAATATTAAAACGAAATCAGAAAACGTAAATGTAATTGTATTGTCCTGTAATTTTTTAAAAGTTCATCAAGAAACCATGTCTTATTTACCCAGGTTTTGAAAGAGCCAAGGAAATCATGAATTTCAAAGACTGTAGAAGAGATTGCATCCTACATTTATCGGGCAATAATTATCTTGCAAGAGTTGAAGGACGTTTTCAATTTTTTTCTGCTATTCTTTGTCTCTGTTATCAATTTATGTGTTGGTGGGTCTCTTTCAGCCAATCAGACCTTCCCTTGGCAGACGTTAAGGTTCACGGTTAGATCTACGAGTTCGCGTTTTCTACGAGTCAATGGATAGTTAGCGAGGCCGAAGGCCGAATGGGCTATAGACTTAGAGGCCATGAGGGCGAGAGGAATAATTGTTTTAGTCAAGTCATACTAGTAGGTCAATTTGTATAGCCAAAAACGTTTTCTGGTCTGGTCATTTGCCATTTTCTGGCTTTCAAATCCGACACGTTTCGCTACTAGTAGACTATTAGTTATAGCCTACTGGTAGCTCAACCAATCTGAACGCAGATTTGACAATAGACCACTAGTATGATGACTAATAACGTGATAAATAGTGAGCGAATAAGCGAATTAGATTGCAGGATTCGTGATAAAATGAAAGTGGATTTATATACTAATATATATTTATTATATCATATAAACTTCAGTCACGTGAAACCCAAAATCGGTTACAGAATAACAAACCTTGCTTCTTTGTCGTGGCAATATTTGCTCCTGCTTTTCCAAATCCAACAACATTCCTGGCAAAGACTTTAACCAAATACTCGGTATCTTTTTCCAGATCTGAGACGAAGAGTTCTGTACCAGTAAACCGGTCACGTACGGTCTTGCTACCGACCTCCACCTTGTAGTCAATAACATCGCTACCGCCATTGTTAGACGGAGGGTTCCAAAGCACTTTGAAGGAAGAGGCCTCGATATCGCGTATGGTTACCACAGGGGGACCAGGTGGGACTGAAAGGGAGCAATACTCATATCAAAAAGGTTTCCTCAAAAACTGTAGACTTTCTAACGAGCCTGCAAAACTTTCTCTTACTTTATTAGGATGATCTGTATTTCTCATCATATCTTATCGTGGCCGGCCAAGGATAACACTTGATGTGTTGTACGTGAAACGTACTAAATTGACTACTAAAAACTGTAATTTCGATACGAGTGATGCGGTTATTATAACATGTCTCTCGAGAATGGAGGAGAACTCAGCCTTGATTTTAGTAGCGCGGCGTTGGCACGGCAGATAGTGTCGTTCTTTATGCAAATGACTTTTCGAAGCAAAAGCTAGCTGAACAATGGGAAATTGACAATAGTCAATACTTATTGGATCCGAACGCAAGCACTGGCGAGATACTTTTCTTGAAGTAAATACGCCGCTGCTCAACTTACACCATTGTGTTACATTGATAACGTGCTGATCAGCATCGCCCAGCAGGTTCGATGCACGACATTTGTATTGTCCATAGCCCCCACTGTCTTGCGTTGATCTCAATTTGAGCTGATTCCCACCACTTATAACCATGACTCCTGCAGATACACGCTCGCCATTTGGATTGTACCAGGTAAACCGAGGGGGAGGTACTCCATTAGCGACGCACTTTAGGGTCACTTCATGTCCTTCCCAAGAGGGTACAGCAGTAGTCGAGGATGACACATCTATCTCAGGCTTGTCTGTAGATCATAAGCACAACTATGAGTTTTCTAGAGTACGAAAGGCTAGGGAGGCTGTCATGAATGAGAGAGAGCAGAGAGACTTCCGGCCAACGGAATAAGTACAGTCCAATAGCCAGATAGGCATCGTCTTATAAGTTTGGGCTACAATCCGCGCCAAAACTAGTTGACACACACACTCCATTTAGTAACGCTAATAAATGCTCGCAAGAACGATCACAGACAGGACAACATTAATGCACAACCCCCCCTCCCCCTGTGCAATGTTGAAATCCCAACTGCACCGCACAAAACTCCGATGATATCCCTACAGGAACAACATTGATTGGGGGGGAAGGGGGAAGAAAAGAGCTTGTTGGCGGGAGACTCTTGCTAAGGAACCAAATTTTAAGAATAACGGTTCAAACGTTGAGAAATGGGTCAACAGTTTTGGCGGGGATTGTAGGTATCGGAGGAACAAGATCACCCGAGGAACCATGGCCAACGGGCCAGAACACAGCTCCCCGCCAAAACCCGAGATGGACCAGTCACACTGCTACCTTAGTGAATATACTTACCACTGAATATACTTACCACTGAATATACTTACCACTGAATATACTTACCACTGAATATACTTACCACTGAATATACTTACCACTGCTACCCTATTAGTGAAATATACTTACCAGTCGCAGAACATGGGAGGGAGGGTTGGGAGGAAAATTCGACCAAAAACCAAAGAGAAACAGAAGACCAAAGACAAACATGGCGACTTGGCCGCGACAGTAAGAGCGAAGTCGCCTACAGGTCACTTTTCCAAAACACTTTTGCTCTTCCAATATTTGAAACGAGCTTAATAATGATACATAAAATTTCTTATATAGCGCGCATACATTTCTGTTCTGCGCGCTTTACAATGGTAATAATAATGAAAATAAATCGTTTAAATCATATAAAAACTGGGTATAAAATCTTACAATGCTAATGGAAAAAAAGATATTTCTAAAAATACTAAAAAGGGTAGTAAAAGCTAAAATTATAAAAAAAGAAACATTACGCATCATACGCAATCTTAAAAGATGGGTCTTTAAAAGTTGTTTAAAACTGTTCACATTGCTGGAGCAAGCCCTGATCTCAAAAGGAAGCGCGTTCCAAAGTCTCGGTGCTGCAACTGAAAAAGCCCGTCGCCCATAAGTAATTAGATTAACATTAGGTTGCTTAAGGCGTAAATAATCTTTAGACCGCAAGGCACGACCCGGTCGGTAAAAATCCAATAGTTCTTTGATATATGATGGCGCCAAGTCATTTAGGACCTTGTAAGCTTCTAAACTAAAACTGACTAGCTACGTCTGTGCCTCGCCAGAACTATAAGGCAGATGGTCGCCCTCCACTGGCAAGAAGACCGAAGGCTATGGGGTGAGATTGAGGAGTGGGTCACGGGCCAAAAGCTCTGGAGAAATCAGCATTCTCGAGCTGATGACAGATTTTTGAAGTTAAATGCGCGAAATTCTAAACAAAATTGGAGAATGATCCGAATTACAATCTCGCAGTCCGATAATAAAATTCGCCGTTGTGTCTTGCATAAGTAAGGCCTACGGCAAACGCCGTGCCAGAGTCGCGCCGTTCCAATGCAAAACAATAGAAATTTCTTGATTATAAAGTATAATGAAGCGGCATCCTTTGATGGCGTTTGCCGTAGACCTAACCGTATTGAAAACATTCTACAGAGAGCCTTTAAAACTCGGTTCGTCTAAACTGGGTTCGTCTATCTACTTACAATTCACAGTCACTTTTATGTCACGATTATCATTCCCCATCGTATTTATGGCTGTACATGTGTATGTCCCAGCCTCAGATCTGGACACTGATGAGTCATTGTAATATTTGCCCTTTCCTGGAAATGGTGTTTGGGACCTGGACCATGTGATAGTAGGTGCCGGATAACCATCCGCAGTGCAGTACAGGGACATGGAGAGCTTTCATTGACTGTTAGAAAGGGTGTTGCATCCGTTATTGTTGGTTTGTCTGAAACAAAATATTTTGAAATCACACCGGGAGTTATTTACTAGGAGTGACAATCTTCATATAAGGACTATCCGCTAACACTGTAGATATGTGCTATATTTTAAGCACATAGTGTCATTTTTGTTATTTATTACGGGCCACAAGAATAACGGTCAATACATTTGAATTTGAAAGAAATACAGTAGATTGATTTCCTGCAATCAAAAGACCACTTTTTATAGGTTGACAATTATTACCTTGGTTAGGAAATACAGTCTAAGGTTTACGTTTTGGCTCATTTGCATATATGATTCTTTTCAGAGTAGAAAATTTGGTAATATTTCCTAGGTCAATATAATGGCCTAACGAGTAGTTGATCCAGAGTAATCTTAAAACATCATGAAACAAGTCGAACGTCTTTAACGTGAAGAGTTTCTATTGGATCGGAAATCAAACAGTTCTGGAGAACATCAGTCTATCAGTCTATTTGTATCCTGTCGGGTGTTGGGGGGGGGGGGGGGAACTCCCATATCTTTTGGTCGGGGATGATCGTCGTATCTTTTAGGGGTTAAGGTCTCTTTTAGGGGTGACATCTTGATCTTCAATAAATGTTAGGGGGATTGATATCTTTTAGGGCCGAATATGTGTCCAGATTGTTATGTCTCGTGATAGTGCTTTTAAAAAACCGTGTTTTCTTCGATAAGACGATAAATTAGTCAACATTAAAGGCAGCATTTTCTTCAAACACGGAAATTTCTTTTTCTTCATAGGTAACTTTTACGCGTTACATGTCTCCTTTGCGCCTACTTGGCACATAAGGCCTCATCTTTAAGGGTATCTTTTAGGGTAAAAACTTATGTGAGTCACGCCAAGTTTGGTATCTTTTAGGGGTGAAACTGAAAATTTCCGACGATCATCCCCGACCCAAAAATCATCCCCGACCCTCCCACCCTCCCCCCAAGGGTATCCTGCATCCTTTCTGTACTTACATTTCACAATAACAAATACAGACGCCATCACTTGGTGATCTTTTCCATCAAAGTTATTTGTCGCCACACACACGTATTCCCCGACATCATCTTTGCTCGCACCAGTAATACTCAGACTCGTCTTGCTGTATTCTGGTTTCGTTGTTGGACCCCCACCGACTTTTTTCCAAAAAACTGTTGGAGTGGGATTACCAATTGATGCGTCACATGTCAATGTTATGGACTGTATTTCATCCACTGTCCTGTTCTGTAATGGACTAATGACTGGCTGATCTGAAAAATTGAATAGAGAATCCGCACTCTCATTCGAAGTATACCTTTTCAAACATACCTTTTCAAACATACCTCCCCCCCGCCGCGCCTCAGAACAATGAACATAAGCAGCCTTACACTGGACATTGACTGTGATCTCTTTCCTGATTGGTTGCTTTTGAGGATCATTGATGACTTGACACTCGTAGGTCCCTTTCTGTACCCTTGTAATGGATGGAATGCTTAGTGTAACATCTGATTTCCCTTGCGCCATTATACGTCCATCTGTTTTCAATATCCATGTGATGTTAGGTGCTGGACTTCCTGTCGCTACACATGGGACCTTCAAGGTTTTATTCTCTGCTATATCATATGGGCTACTGAATGAGGAAATGAAGGTAGGAGCAACTGAAATAGGAAATATGATGTCTTAATGTGAGCGAGTTAATCAGTGACAAACAGAGCGCAAAGCAACATTGTTGTTATTTGTGAAAACTTTGATTGCCATCCAAGCCGCGTCTACAGCTTCCTATAAGGGGTGGACCATTAGAAGTTGGGGGACGGGGGGGGGTGGCAATTCCCAAAAAAAATTTCGCGCTAGGCCAATCCTTCAAAAAAAAATCTTGCAGAGATTCAAACTAGGAAATAAAAATCCTACAAAGACATGGCTTGGGTTCTCATTAAAAAGATGTCTTAAGTAGTTATTCCAGCAACTTCTCTTTTGCATTTTTCTACTTCACTTCATAAAAATGTCGGCACGCTTCACGCGCATTAAAAATATCATCAAATATTTAGTCTGTGAGAACTCACGCACCGAAGACACTGCCCTCGCGCCGTTTACAAGAACAAGTGTATCTTACCGAGGAAAAAAAACTCTCCCAAAAAATGCCCTGCAGTGATAGGCCTGGCAGGCAGTCACTATGTTCGAAAGAAGAACACTTAGGTAAGCGTGAGTTCGACGTTACACGTATAGAAATTCGTCATGTGGGCCGCTTCACACAAATGAATAATAATAATTTCGTAATTTGCGGCATCAATAATAAAACCTACAGGCATTGTTTACTATACACAAAAAACGGAACGTTTGTTTACCCTTTCTCTGAGGCTTGATGAAATGCGTTTATAAAATTCGAGCGCGCTTTGCGCGCAACGGAAGAAAAAGACCTCTACCATGTCAAATAGGGGCCGTGGGATGGCGAAAACGTTTAACAGCTTCATTCTTTTTTAACGGCAACCAATAAAAATATATCATAAGAAAATTTGTTGTATCTATACATACAGCAACAAGATTTTCTTTATCCATTTCTGAACCAATATAGTATAGAGTATAAGAAAATTTTGTTGATTTGTTGATGCGGATTTGGACGGCCTGTGGGAACGGAACGCCACGGGAACAGGTAGTGCTCGATGCGCAAGATACCCCTCGTAAGTTTATCCTTTTCCACTTTTTTTTGTGTGTGTCTGCGAAAAAAAAATTCGTACATGGCCTTCGAGTCCGAAAAAAAATTCCTGCACAACCTGATCCCCGAAAAAAAAATTCATACGCAAAAATATTGCCACCCCCCCTCCCCCAATTTCTAATGGTCCACCCCTAAAAGGATACTTAAATACCCTTTGTCCGACTTGCGTGACGCTTAATTTTTTAGCCTAAAAAATCCAATGCAGATGAGATGAGCATTTCAGGTGTGAACAGAATCTCTCTCAATCTAAGGGAATTTTAATCCAGCTGTGATAAAATAAAATAGTCCCCCTCTATTGCTAAAGGTACCAGAAATAAATTGGCAGTTACATTTTAAAGTTTATTGCAGTATTCGATAAATAAAAGATTGTCATGCCTGTCGCACACGTCTTCAATAGTTTTTAAATTATTATTAAACATCTTTTAAAATCCCTTTTCCACATTTATTATTATAATTATACCCTTTCCCCAACCCTTGCCACACGAAGCCTATAAAATAATTGCGCTATAAAACCGGAACGGATAATCGATATCATTTTCGGAATAACGTCGCTTTTTTACCGCTATAGCTCTCGCGCGCACCGTTATAGCTCTCGTACCTAAATAAAATTTGTGCTAAAAATCAAAACGTGCACATTATAGAAAACCATTTATGGGTAGTGAATGTAATTACTCTTGTACCAACCTCTGACATATAGTGTTCCTTTCTCTTTTATATTTTTCTGGGTCCCTTGCTCCACCACTGTCATCGTCAACATATAGGTATGTTCATCCCGAGTGGAAATGTTCCTTATCTCAAATGTAACGTAACCTGCTGACAGACCTCCATAAAAGTACAACCTGCCCTTGTAGAAAGGGTCTGTGGTATTCTTAACAGATGACACCTGACCCAGGAGATTACCAGCAAACAGTGTTCCTCCTACTTTGGTGTCATCTGTACCAGCATCATATATACCAAACCTAGGGTATTGCAGAGCTGTATACCCTGTTAGTGACCATGTGAACCCGGCACCTTCTCCAACATATTTACTAAGGTGAACAGGACCAGAGACTGCTGATGAAACTGAAAACAAGAATCAGACACTTGCTCTTATAACAACAAGCTTAGACTGCTTGTAGTACCTTATTTGGCGAACGTCCGTGAAAACGAAGGCGTAAGTGCCGAAAGCACGAGCGAAAGCCGAAGGCGCGAGTTCACGCCATTCTGGCTATTCACGCGCTCGTTTTCACGGACGTTCGCCAAAGAAGGGACTGCAAGCAGTGTACAAGAAGCTCACAAACAAGAATCTATGAACTTCCCTATGAGTTTCACCTCGCCAACTAAACACGGAGTTGTTAGTCTCATTTGATCTTGTTACACTGGAATACAAGGAGAGTGAACACGCACTTGAGTCTATGCATTGCGAGATGGGACCTTTATCCGAAAAAGATAAGAAATGCTGACCATTCCCAGGAAAGCGAATCTCCTCTTTTTATAAATTACCGGGAGACTTGAGAGAGAGGGATGAACAGCGCGCTCTAACACTGACTCGTTTGTGTAGTTCGCATATCCACAAGCTTTAACTTGTTAAAACAAGTGACCCGAGTTTGGTGATGTGGAGGCTTGTGTTAGCGTTGTGAAAGAGTTGTGTGTAAGCGCTTACGTGACATGGAAAACGTATTCGATTCTTGAGCGATCGCCTTCAGGCCTCCCGGAACAGGACAATTAAAACATGTCTGGCCCATGGTTTATTTTGAGATTAGATATTCATAACTCTGTCAAATGTTGTTTATATACAATGCATCCTCTCTTCAAAATCCTAGTTGAAACTCTACCCCCAGTCAATACAAAACAAAGTTTCAGTGTGGTCCGCTAGCGAAGTAAGGGCACAGATACTAGCCACATTTTGTTTATATACAGTTGCCACTATATACCATGTGTATTTAAATCGTGTATGTGCAGATTCGTTGTAAAATTATAAATCGAAATAATCATATTTACCGTTAATTCCGATGATTTTGGCGTCGGAAATTCTATCATTCTATCTATTTGAGCGTCAAAGAAAGCGTGAAGTATGGCCTTACCTTCATGCGGAAGTGAAATAATCACGACGATAAACCGAAGCCAAACGTGAGCAACAACCACTTGAAGGTAAAAAACTTGTGTCGGCAATTAGTGGAGGACATGTCTGCTGTCTAGCATGCTTTTAAAACTGTCGCGCTGTTTTTCACTGAGTTTTATACTCAAGCAGTGATCATGAAGTGCGGGACAGAATGCAGTTTCGTTTAGAAATTTCGATTATGCAAAACTCCGAAAACTGACATGACCCGTCGTCCTCTTCTTATCAGACAATGGCGTGACAAATATTGTTCAGTTAAACACAACTTTAATCTGGTATGCGAGGAATACAATGAATTGCCATGAAATACGAGAAATGCGAAGAGTTGGATTTACAAGAAATGCGAAATGAAATGCGAAGTTGTACGAGTTGTGCGAATTACAATCCATAAACATGGCTGCACTGATAGTCACAAAGTTCATATCCGGGACTTACAGGTCCAGTCGCTTGACCGGGCAACACAGGCGGCCCGACCGAGTGCGGTGGGCTCGAACATTCTCCCCGCCGACGTCATCCTTTGGCGTCCCTTTAGGTTTCCGCGACCTCTTCTTCTGTTTGCCTGAATTAACTACTTTAGACTCTAACTCACTCTTAGACTCCCCGCCCTGGGAAACACTACTCTTAACTGAATCTGACTGCAACACTGATCCTAACTCTAATCTATGTATTCTCTGTACTGGTCTGTTTAGAGTTCCTTTCGCAGTTCGCAATGTAGCGGTTCGTACCAATCCGTCCTTTCCAGGGTGTACCGCCTCGATCCGTCCCATAGGCCACTTGCCTCGTGACACGTTATCTTCTGATATCAGCACTACATCTCCTACACGAACAGGTGCTTGTTCGATCATCCATTTCGACCGAATGGACAGTTTCTGTAAGTATTCTGCTTGCCAACGTTTCCAAAAATGATTCACAAGCTTTTGCTGATAGATATATCTCCGTATAAGGTTGTGACTCGTAGATGGTATGTCCGCAGGAACATCTGGAAGACTGACCAACGACCTTCCGATCGCTAAGTGCGCGGGGGTGATAGGAGAAGGATCACGAACATCATCACTGACAGTAGTTAGCGGCCTGCTGTTGATAACAGCCTCAATCTGAACCAGCACAGTCTGTAGCTCCGTAAACTTAAGCAACGCTTTTCCGAGAACCTTCCGCAATGGTTCTTTCACCGAACGCACGATACGCTCCCAGAAACCTCCCCGCCATGGGGAGCGTTCAGTAATAAACTTCCACTTAATCCCGCGACTCGCAAGATGAGCAGAAACTTTATCGTGGTCGATCTGTTCCCAAGCATTCTGGGTTTCCCTACAAATAAACATAGCCTCGATTTCACGATCCGCTGCCTTGAAGGTCTGCGCGTTATCGGACCATACAGTGTTACAAATACCTCTGCGACTTATCATCCGTACAAATGCCTGTAGAAACTCATCTGTTCCTAGGTCGTTCGTTAGCTCTAGGTGGACCATACGAGAAGCGGCACATGTGAAGATACAAACGTAAACCTTTTCAGGAGGACTTCCACGAATATACAATGGTCCTGCAAAGTCTATACCGACATGAGTGAAGGCTTGCGACATTGAAACTCTTTCTGCAGGTAAAGGACCCATCTTCTGGGATGAGGAAGTGACTCTTTGTCGTTGACACGGAACACATTTAGCGATCACTCTCTTGACCTCGCGTCTTCCTTGAGTAAGCCAAATGTTCTCACGTAGCACAGCTAGGGTAGTCTCGGGACCGGCGTGAATCAACTGCTGGTGTTTGTGAATAACAAGTTTCTCAGTGAGCAGATGACCATGCGGAATTATCACGGGATGTTTCGTTTCTTCTGGAAGTTGAGAGTTCTGAAGTCGTCCACCAACTCTGAGAACACGATTTAGCTTATCAAAGTATGGATCTAGCTTGATAATACGACTGTTCTTTGGTAGCGGTTGGTCGGATTCCAGTAGGGCGTATTCTTCTTCATAAACCTCCTTTTGTATCTCGCGGTACCAAAAGAACTCAGCTCTCTCCATCTCTTGTGCGGACAGTTCCTTAGAATGATGTGCTTTTCCTTTTCTCATACTGCTAATAATCCTGAACACGTAGGCAGTGACTCGTACAAGCGTAGACCACTTCTCGAAACGGGTGTAATCGATGACTGGATCTGTTTCCATTACTGTAGCTACTTGACTGCGAGCTGGTTTAGTCTCTCTCTGGATGCGCGACGTTACTTCTTCGTCCACGATCTGGCTTCCACTCATTGGCCAAGACTCAGGTGACGCTGACAGCCACTGTGGACCCTTCCACCACTTCTCACTCACCAACAGGCTACTTGATGACATACCACGAGTAAGCAGATCCGCGGGATTATCCACTCCAGGACAGTGCCTCCAGTTCTCTGGGTCAAACGTCGACTGGATCTCTGTAACACGATTCGCTACGAATGCCTTCCACTGCGCACTGGAACCTCGAATCCAATGTAAAGTGACCTCACTGTCCGACCAGCAAACTACACGATCAATCTCTTGCGATACAGACAACGAGTCAATCACGAACTTCAATAATCTACAGTTGATCACGGCAGCAAGAAGTTCTAGTCTCGGTAAGGATACAATCTTGGTTGGCGCCACCTTACTTTTCGACATTACAAGATGTGTGCGGACTTCGCCTTGTCGATCAGTAACTCTAGCGTAAATAGCTGCACCATAAGCTTTCGGAGACGCATCGCCGAAACCATGGATCTCAATTCTTGCACTGGCCTTACCATCTTGCATGACACAGCGAGGGATACGAATTCTGTCTAGATCTGATAGCTCGGACTTCCAAGAATTCCATTCTGTAAGGACATCTTCCGGTAACTGGTCGTCCCATTCCAAACCCTTATGCCACAACTGTTGGAATAGAATCTTAGCTCTAACGGTAAACGGTGTGACCAAACCCATCGGATCGAATATCTTTGAGGCGACACTTAGCAAGGTTCTCTTCGTCTCAACATCACATGACGACTTTGCCTTCTGCTGAACATGGAACTGGAACGAGTCATCAAGTGTCCCAGCAAATTCCAAGTGCTTTCATAGGTTCTCGCTCACAAAAATCGACTAAGGTGTTCGGTGCCCTGTTCTTCTCGTCTACTTCCTGAAGAACACTCTCTGAATTACTAGACCACTTTGTAAGATTAAATGCAGCGCGATGCATTAGCTCAACTAGCGACTTCTGAAGCCCTACGGCGTCCTCAACAGTGTCTGCTCCGGTTAAACAATCATCTACATACATGTTATGCAAAACTTCCTTTGTCGCTTCTGGAAATTCATGTGCAAGTTTCTTAGCGTGGCTTCGCACGGTGGCAATTGCGAGAAACGGACTAGAAGTGACTCCAAAAGTTACTCGTGTCATTTGGTAAATGTCAGGACACTTATCAGCTTGCCTGTCCCTCCACACATATCTGTGGACAGCGCGATCAGCCTCTGCGAGCTTTATCTGCAAGAACATTTTCTCAACATCAGCCATCAGTGAGATCTTATGCGTGCGAAATCGAAGCAACACAGAAACTAAATTTGACTGTAAAGCAGGACCGGGTAAAACGCAGTCATTGAGGGAAACGTCGTTCTCTCCGTCACGTGCCGAGGCATCAAATACTACACGACAACGACTGCTACTTGGTTTGTCGTCACGAAAAATTGCGTGATGTGGTAAGAATCGCACGACTTTGTCATCTTCAACCTTTGTCTCGTCAATCTTCTCTGCGAACCCTTTCTCTACATACAGATTCATGGCGTTCTGATACGTTTCCGCCTTCTCCGGGTTCTTACACAACTGTCTCTCTACACCTTCAAGTCGTCTCACTGCTTGTTGATAGTTGTTGCGTAGCTCAGGATGATTCTTTCTCCAAGGTAAGCACACTTCATATCTCTCACCGTCAAACTTCAAACCTTCATCAAATTGCTGGACAGCACTCTGTTCTTCACGCGACATTAGGGTGTCTTCTTGGTCAGAGATACCTATCGACTCGAGTTCCCAGAACCTCTTTAAACAGGCTGTTACTGGATCTGGACTGACACTGATCAGCATGGACTTGACATCGCTGGACGACTCACCGACAACTGGGCCCGATACGACCCATCCAAGGGTAGAATTCACAGCAGTTAAGGTGTCTCGACCGGAACCCTTCAAACACTCTCCATGCAGGAACGTGTGATAGTAGTCCGCACCGATCAGCACATCGACCTCGACCGCGCCTCGGGGGTACGTGTCACCAAGCTTCAGGTTTTTGAGATGAGGATTGGCATCTAAGTTGATGGTGACTGGCTCTAGTGGTTGACAAATGTTGTTGATCGTCAGCACTTCCAATTCTACTGGCGACGACTGGGTATCATCATCTGCAGCCGATAACAGGGATATTCCAACTCTCTTCATGCTCTTGGTCTTTCCTACACTGTCACCAAACGTAAACACGTTGAGAACCTCGACTGGACCCTTTAACTCCATTGCGTCTGCGAGCCATTTCACGATATACGATCTTTGACTGCCTGAGTCTAGAAGTACTCGAACTGGAACCACGTGACCATTTACGCACAGTTTGGCTTTGGTTGTTTGTAGAAGTACTTTCCTGGAACTCGTATGGCACGCAGATGCAAGTCCAGCATGGGTGTGGGGGTGTGGTTGCTGCCCATGCAACAGCCGGTGATGACGCTCTCTACATTCCCCGACTCCACATCTAGCCTGACGACACACTTGAGAGTAATGGTTACTATTTGTAACCCGCAGACAGTTAAAACAGAGGCGTGCTGCCTTAACACATTTCCAGCGTTCATCAAGGGTTTTCTCTGTAAGTTTGGGACATTCACGGGTATTGTGCCCTGTGGCCTTACAAATTGCACAAAACTTTGGGATGGACTGTTTGCTAGTTTCACATAATAAAGCAGAAGCTGACGATATTTGGGATTCCTGTGGTTTTTGTACAATTTCCTCCCTGGGGGTGCTGCGAATCTGCTTAATACCACCAATTGAACCCGATTTCCCTGATTTGGAACTTCTCTGTGCAGCCTCTTGTCTATTGAGGAACTTGAAAAACAGTTCAAGGTCAACTTTATCATCATCAGTTTCTGACAGTTCTAGTTCCCATTTCTCACATGTTTCAGGGGGTAGTTTCATCTCAAATATGGGAATCAAAATGTTGGCATACAGTCTAGGGCTTTCCCCTAAGCCTTCTAAGGCTCTTACACGATTTTGGAGGGTGTCATGGAGCTCGCGCATGATGATGATGCATCCGCATTCGATTTTGCTTGTAAACAAACAATTGACTTAATCAGAGATGTGGTTATAACTCTTTTTCTGCCATAGCGGTGTTTCAGAGTTTCGATAGCATGATTGTAGTTTGCACCTGTAATCTCATACCCTTCTATGGTTTGGTATGCAACCCCACCCAAAACTGATCTCAATATGTGAATTTTTGCACCTCTGGAATGTCGTCTCGGTTATGTACAGCTGCCTCGAACTGATCCCAAAAGTTCTGAAATTTCATAACATCTCCATAAATTTAGGAAGTTCAAGCTTGGGCAACTTCAAGTTATTTGACTTTGTACTGCCACTGTCTGATGTTTTGGCTTCACTTGATTTGAGTTTGTTCAAATAGGCTTGAGCCATGTCAACTACATCATCTACATCATTCAAAAATGAAACCCACTTTCTAGCTTCCCCTTCAACCTCGTCTTCCGAGAGAGAAGTAACAATTTCTTCACGAATTTCAGTACATTGCTTTCTGTAATGAATCAATTTTTCCAATCGATTGTCCATTTTTGTGACATCTCTCTCAGGCAGGTTAGCTATTTCCTTAATGGAATTAATAACAGCTTCAATGTCTAATTTCAACAGTTTTTCTTTTCTTCTAAGCACATTCAACTCATAATAAACAAAATCAGGATCTGAATCCGATTCAGTGTCTGATTCGGCCTCGGATTTTGCATCAGTCAACTGTTTTTCTATCTCCGCTGAGTCCCAGAACATCTCGGTTTGTTCTGCCTTGTAAGCTTTATCGAGTCTTGTCTCTAATGATGCTCTTTTACCTTTGGCTGAAAGTCCTCGCCTTTTAAGTTCTTTCTTTATCTTATCCATTGTCAAGTCTTTCGATGAAAACATCTTAAATACGTCAGGCTTACCTCGCGTTCCACTCGGCTTGAATCTTGAAGTTTATCCCAGCTCGGAAGGACCAAATGTTCAGTTAAACACAACTTTAATCTGGTATGCGAGGAATACAATGAATTGCCATGAAATACGAGAAATGCGAAGAGTTGGATTTACAAGAAATGCGAAATGAAATGCGAAGTTGTACGAGTTGTGCGAATTACAATCCATAAACATGGCTGCACTGATAGTCACAAAGTTCATATCCGGGACTTACAGGTCCAGTCGCTTGACCGGGCAACACAGGCGGCCCGACCGAGTGCGGTGGGCTCGAACAAATATTAATGAATGCCTAAAAGTAACCAGTTTCTCACTGTTCATCATGTGGAAAATGTTTCAAGTACACAAAGCTCCTCGTTGTTCTCGTCTCGTTAAAACTTACCTTTCTCGAGAATTCGGGCCGTTAAAAGTATAATAGCTGTTCTTTCCTGGTTCTCAAGAAACAAAAAGTCCATCAAAATTTTCCCGCCATAGGTCACAAATTGTATAAAGCTCTGTTGAAGCGAAGTAAGAATTCTTGTGTGTGATGGAGGAGATATCCCTCCAAGATAGGCAACCACAAATCACAAACCAGGAGAAAAACTATAGAGCTGTATGTTCATTATAACAAGCGATTTTAATCGCAACAGGTAATTTGACGGATTAGAAAGAAATGTTGTGGCTGGTTGCAAATTTCGGAAAGAATCTATGGAAAACCTCGTTGAGGTGTTTTTGCTTGCGGTGAATTTCTGGACAGTACAACTCGGTTGATTTTGATCCTGATAGCGCATGCTTATCGCTACTATTCCCGCTGTCCAACATTTCCATACGCATGCAATGCCTGGTAATGTGGTTGTGACGACATATTTCCAAGTGGTTCATAGGGTTGGGACAGCGGATTACTCTGTGGGGTGATGACGACATCGGTTTGCCCCCGTGGGGGATGGTCACCACTAAAGTGTACCGTTGACTCGCCGTTCACAGTCTCGTGGTCGGATTAGTCGTCGCTTCCATGTGTTCGTAGTTGTCAATGCCTTGGTTTTGCATGGTCGTATCGTATCCAACAGATGGGGTTGTTGAAGTGTTTGTTTGGCCCATATTTTTTATCACTATTGCTGGTTCCTGAAAGACAAAAAACAAAAATAGCTTGCGTTCCACAAGTGAACTAATTAAAGTGTGGCGCTGTGGTGCTTTGCTCTTTAGAACTTTGATGGGTTTCTAATAGGCCAATTTCTATCACTATTGCTGGTTCCTGAAAGACAAAATACACAAATAGCTTGCGTTCCACAAGTGAGCTAATTAAAGTGTGGCGCTGTGGTATTGCTCTTCACAAAGGCTAGAAAAAACACGTTTTACATAAGGATTTACGGATCATCCAAATCAATTAGCATTACCTCATAAATTGCACCCTGATTTAAACTGCTTGACACAGGTTGTGATCTGTAAAGTACAAAGCAAGGATACAGTATAGAAAATGGACAGCACAACAAAACGAAGATGCCTACGATAGATGAACATACAATTGACATATGCTGCCCGGAACGCTAATAGGAGTATTTCATCTTTGGCTTCATACCTTTCTTTCTGGAGATTCCTTTTTATCACTGAAATTGTAACAGAATTGTAATAAGTATTGTAATAATGGAGCAGCAATGACGAGTTTTGAGAACGCTGCAACGACTGTATTTTTAGTGTATCTTCGTGTTTATTGATCACACTGGGAATTTCTGCAGAAATCCATTCATAAAAAGGCCCCTCGTGCCACGTGCTTCTACCAATGGATTGCTGCAGCAATTCCCTGTGGTAGTTGACAGTATACGATCTATTTAGCAACAAAGTTGCATTGTAAATCCCAAAATGGTACCCCGCATGTGTCCGCACACAGGCGTTGAGAGTCGGCCTGGCCGCGGGAGTCGGAACCAAAGTGATTATGCTAATTAATGGATTGCCTTATATTTGCACTAATTAGATCAGTGAAAATAGTAACCTTTTTTAACTGGTCTCATTGTGCTAATGTTAAGTTATGGGAAGGAGACCTGGCGAGCCTAGTGATTGCGTGGAAACGAAACTGGGGGAGGGTGGGTGGGAACAGCGAAAGGCACCGCCAGGCCCCAGGAGCACAACGAGATGAAAAACACAAAATAAATTAGCAGGACGGTAGAAGCGCCCGGCCTTCACGAGTAGAGCCAACAAGTGAATACTAATGAGTAGCACCTTACATTTGCACTAATGGGGACCAGTTAAAATAGTAACCTTTTTTAACTGGTCTCATTGTGCTAATGTTAAGTTATGGGAAGGAGACCTGGCTTCGCCCCTATGAAGCTGTAAAGCTAGGCCCAAAATGCGCTGGGCCCAACAGCGGAGACAGGAGCGGAACCCATAACACAAATATCTCCAAAGAAGCGTTACTACACTTCCCCAAAAACTCCCATAGCCCAATACTAAAACTCCCTATACACAAAACTCCCATTACTCAAAACTCCCATTACTCAAAACTCCCATTACTCAAAACTCCCATCACCCAAAACTCCCAATACTCATAACTTGATACAGTAAACGCTGAGCCATGGGGTCGACGATCAGCTGGGCTGAATAACGATATAGTTTTATAAAAAATCGCATAAGCCATAAACATAGAAACTGAACTGACAGACTTAAACTATACATAGCAAACAGGTAAGGGACAAAAATCTAATAGCTTGGGGCTGCAATAGCTCCAGCCGACCGTCGACCCCAGGCCCGGAACAAGTCCCGGTGATGTAAGAGCCAAGAGCAGACTCCCCCAGGGTCGACGAAAAAATTACAAAGTACAGTGACAGACCCAGTATAACACGCGTGACCCGATGTCACGCCATGCGCATTCACACACATACATGCAAGACTTGTGTGACAGACCCAGAATAAAACACGCGTGACCCGATGTCACGCCATGCGCATTCACCCCGTATAAAACACGCGTGACCCGATGTCACGCCATGCGCATTCAGACACATATACATGCAAGACTTGTGTGACAGATCCAGTATAAAACATGCGTGACCCGATGTCACACCATGCGCATTCACACATACATGCATGACTCGTGTGACAGACCCAGCAATAAAGTATAAACGTATGCGAAAGACAGATGGAATATATTCCGAAATTCCAGCCCCCTGCTGGCTTCACTGGTGGAATTAACAGAACTAACTCCCAGCCCCCTGCTGGCTTCACCAGTGGACATATTCTCCAAATCACAGCAGCTCCGTCTGCTGGTTTCTCCAAATCACAGCAGCCCCGTCTGCTGGTTTCTCCAAATCACAGCAGCCCCGTCTGCTGGCTTCACCGGTGGATTTAACACTTTAAGACTAACGAAATAATCCAGCCCCCTTGCTGGGTTCACCGGTGGACATATCGCTTGTCTGAGAATTAACATAAACAACGGATATTTGCCGACACTATGTCCACGCTTACTGAACCGAAATAAAGAGAACACAGGACATACGACTGAAAACTGAACTAAGCAACGCGAGGCAAATTATACAATTACTGCTAAGATGGTATACTGCATGAAACGGCAAAGCAATACTGTATACAAATAAATAATAGGCGAGCTTCCGATGGAAAGTAAGAAGCTCTGGCAACATCCCAGTTGAATTACATTTACCCACGTGTAGGTGGACTCGTTAAACTCTTAGGCAGCAAACCGTCAAAATCCCAAAACTCAGACCAACAGCCACAAACACAGTGAGTGCCACGTGAAGGAGGGCAGAAACCAGTGGAGCCATGAAGACGACGAATTTTATTATTCCAGATTGTAGTCGGTGTTGTAGAGTTGTAGAATGGTGGAGCTGGACGTAGACGCGACCGGCCGAAGCGAGTAGAGCCAACAAGTGAATACTAATGAGTAGCACCTTACATTTGCACTAATGGGGACCAGTTAAAATAGCGGCACTTCCCGTCTCGGTATATATCCACCTTTATTCATCGCCCCTTCGTGAATAGTTGAATACTAATGCAATAGCTTTTATTGTATTCCTGGTCTCTCACATTTTTGATTCCCAGTTCCTAGAATTATTTATTGAACATAGCCTACCTCGTCTCCATATATAGACTTGCTGGAGTATGATAACAACCACAAGAATAGCCACGATGGAGGCCAAGATGGCTGTGTTTGTCTCACTACCTGTTTTGTAAGATATACAACAGAGCGGAAATTACCAAAAATAAAATGTCTAACTTCGCCATATTTAACAATATAAGCTCAAGATTCCGTATACAAAGAGTTTCTGTGACCAAAACCTTAATTCCATTTTTTAAAGAAATTTGAATAATATGACTTTTAGATATGATCGACCAAAGTTTGCATAATTCCTGATGAAAGTACTAATTCTCCCATAAACTTGCACAGAAACCAATGCAAAGTTTAAAGCCTAATATCTCAAAGACAGATCCATCAGAAAACTTATTTTTGATATTTTGTTTTCCATCAAATGAGGAGTCTGTATGCAAAAAGATTAAGCTTATCTGAGTTAACCCGACCTTACTATTCGAAATTTAGTGATTTTAGCAGGGTTTTTTTCGCTCTGTCAAGATATACAGGAATACGTCATCAAGGAATGTACAGTGCCTCATACCCAGGCGCGCTCCTGTGGATTTCCGGCCGAGCGAAACTAGTAGCGAGTGAAGCGCGCAGGGATCATGGGAACTTTTCTCCGCTAAGTAGAGACGCCTGGGTACGAGGCAGGGGAATGTACTAAAACGATTATTGAAGACAAACCTTTTGCACTTTTTTATTGCACGGGTTGGGTGTTAAAAGGATAACGTGCAAGAATAAGTAATAAAAGCGGAGCTACAAACGTACGAAGAAGAAGTATCAAGCAATGGAATTGCGGAATTTTACCATTGTTATATCTGTAGTAAGGAAATATGGAGCTTTTGACAAAACAGGCACTCAAAGCAAGAAAAGGCGAAGTTTGGTACAATAATAGCGGAACTCCTGTGGAGCCCCATTGGCTAATGTGTGAAAAAAAAATTAAAAAAAAAAATTAAAAAAAATAAAATAAAGTAACCCATCGAGCTGTATTCAAGTGGTTGTATTTTCCGTTGGACAGCCGCTGGTGTACCGTCGGCTTATTTCTGAGTGCGTACACGGTCTGTTGCCATGGGTTACGATATTCACTTTTCGCCGCGGCCCTTGTGCAAGTCAAGATTTCGTCCGCCATCTGCAGTTTCTTGTAGCTTGTATCATTGTTATTGGCCACAAAACTTTGAAAGAACTTTCGGGCATGTTCGGAAAAGATACATGAAGCCTTTGGGTTACCTGTCTTTGGTTAGTGGCAGAATGGACTGGGATCAGGGAAGGATGAGTAATCGATAAAGTGTTTATTCAGCCGGGATCATACCAGAAAGAAATTAAGTTAAGAGGTTTAAAATCAAGCTATGAATCATTTTAGATTGCAAAAACAAGGAAAATAATTTGCAGCTTTGTTACAGCTCAAGCACGGAATAAATTTAATTGGCATAGACACGGAATTCTCACGGAATTTAGCCAGCCTTTGCAGTTGGCTTGTTCAAGAAAAGAAAACATGTCGCTCGAACTGTTAGGAGAAAACTCAATACCCACTCAATATGTGTACATGGAAAGAACAATGTACGACTCGCTTCTCAAGGACATCCTTGGAGCTGAATAAGTTTCTAACGACAGAAATGCTTTGGCATCAAGATTCCTTCAAGAAGAAAAGATACGATATTCAGGTAAGTTTTCAAGTAAGTTAGTTCCAAAGTTGAGTGCTTTGCTCATCTCTTTGCTTTTATAGGGCGCATGTTCTCCATTGAAAATGCAACACATGAATCTCTAGGATATCAATCATATTTAAACTACTCTATCTATACTTCATATCCCTTGTACTTGCAATACGATAATTGTAAATACACATTGGAATCATGTCTTTAATTTTACTATTGGAAATTAGACTTAATTAACTCAATATTTGAAGCTTGGCTTTGTGGATGAGACTACATGTGTTTTGGTGAAAACGTTTTTGCTGAAAAGGGGTGCTTGAAATCATAGACAGAAATCATAATGATTGACTGTAACATTGTATCATGATAATACAGCTTAAAGTTGGTGGCCAGCATCACAGCCAGCTGAAAGACAAAAGCATTTTCCACTCTTTTAGGGACCGATCGTTTATTACGTCCACGGGGGGGCGGTGGTTTTCTAAATTTATTGAATGTTAAAATTCGCACCCCCCTCATTAAAAAGGCGATACAAAAATAACCCCCCATAACATCGATGTTCTAAAAAGCTTACCCCCACCCTGTAACCAGATCCCCGTTTGAACTAATGGAAGACAATTTACAGAAATTTCTCTTTTTGTTGCGCGCGAAGCGCGCCCTAATTTTTATGCATGATATGAACGCATTTCACCAAACCTCAAAGAAAATGTAGATTAACATTCCATTTGCTGTGTGTAGTAACAAAGATCGCAAATGACGTGCGTAAAGCAGGGTCAAAATGACGAATCTCTATCCTCGTAAAGTGGAACTCACGCTTGCCTAATAATTAGGCCTCCTTTTTCGAACTGAGACAGCTCCGATGCTTATTACTGCAGAGCGTCTTTTTGGGAGAGTTAGTTTTTTTCTCCTGGCTAAGATATATTTTCTTGTAATGACATTCGTAGCCATTCCATTGCGCACGTACTCAAAAACTATATTGTACATTCCGTTGCGCGCGAAGCGCGCCGAAATTGGCGTACTTGCTATATGGCGTAGCGTTGTATGGCACGACGCGATAGCTTGTAAATATTATTATTTAGTTTGAACCACAGTGTCTCTAAAAAAATTACCCTCTCTTTTGAGAGAGGGTGCCAAAAAATTACCCCCCTAAAATCTATGTCTTCTAAATTTTTACCCCCACCCAAATTCCACCCCCCCCCCCCCCCCCCCCCCCCCCCCCCCCCCGTAGACGTTATAAACGATCGGTCCCTTAATCCTCTGGTAATGTCATTTTTTGTCAACAGAGATCAGGCTAAGACATTTTATTTATTAGGCAGTTTGCTAGAAAATGCAAGGGATTTTCTCTGCTCACATGAATAACAAAGTTCCCAGGCACAACAGGCTTTGGCAATAAAAACAATCCCCCCAACCCCTGGACATTTGCTACAAGCTAACTTTGCATTTATGGAGCGTGGGAGAAAAATTGCTAACATTTCCTAATAAGCTGCCTTCAAATAAAGAAAATGTCTCGGCCTGAACTCTGTTGACAAAAAAAATGTTATTACAACAGTAAATACTTTAAAACAGTGGAAACATGTTTGTCTTTCAGTTGGCCAAGACGCTTTTATTCACTCTACATTTTTTTATTCCAATTTAGCTTGTAGATCTCTTTTCTACAAGCTAATTCTAAAGAAACAAAGTTCTAACCCTACCTACAGACAAATAAAAAAAATCATTTGGGTCAGGACTTTTTTCCCCGCAACAGGGCCCGTGGTTTGATGCGGGATTTTTTCTGAAATTATGCGCGATTTTTTCTGAAATTATGCGCTAAAAATTAGAAATTATGCGCTAATAATACGAAATTATGCGGAATTGCGCAATATTATTTTTACAAGTGCCGTAACATACTTTGCTCTTTTCGCCTGTTTTGTTACATGGATATAGCTGCTATTTAACTTTAACAACTTTTGTTTGTCTATAAAATGCTCTGTGATGAGTTCCAATCGCTTCGCTTTACTAACGTTATGACGCTACGTTTTCTTCCAGGGAGACGAGTGTTTTCGCTTTTAATAAAGCTTATTACTTTCTTACAAAAAAGCGTTACCAACTACTGGTAACTTCCGTTACACGGTAGTAAAGATTAGTAAGTTTGGTCTCTTCACACGTCCCTGGTTTGGTCTTCTTTCGTACAAGGCACACTTTTTTCATACCGCAAGGATCGTAGCAACGCACTCCTATCCAACCATGAACTAAACGGTCACAAGAGCTATACGCAGACTAACAGAGCTATCGTTACGATCTCTCATTATCACCAAAAATAGTGTTGCGCTTGTTTGCCGTCGTTCTGCGCGTAATTATCAAAATTAATCCTGATCGCTAGAGCGGTCGGCACTATTGTTACGAAGCGATTCTAGTAAATTCACTAGTTCATTTGTAGTCATGCCAGTTAACATGAATTATTGTATATTTGTAGTCATTTGTAGTTTCCCCTACGTCTACATCATAAGTACACTTTTGTAGATTACGATATTTATAAAAGTGTGGTGCTCGGAACTTCCCATTGGAATTCAACGGTATTTCCCGTTTTTAAGATAATCCCTTTTCCCACGGTTAGTGCACATGCTCTGATCTGATAGTCTTGGTCTAAGTCCGAATTCTAGACATTGACCGGACATTCCTACATTTGGCACTAAAAACACCCCTTATCAGGCTAATCTCCCATGGGAACCTTCCGAGAGCCAGCACCTATATAAAGCGTATGTAACTTGAATAAAGAGAGTAGTACAGTATAGTATGAAAATCGTGTTCAATTGAAAGACACCGATCCCGACCCGTTACACTGGTGGAGAACTCGCGACTTTCATTGCAGAACTGTGAAGGTTAGTGTGGTGTATGTTGGGTTGACAACTTTCCCTTGGATTCTTTTGAGATGGCCAGCCATTTTACACATTTTCTTTGAATAAGTTTCTGTAAAGAAATTAAAAAGCAGATTAGTACTTTCTTTGTAATGTAAGAATATTTTTAAGTTTTCAAGCTGCCGGTAACCAGGAGTAAAGCAAAAGCCCTGGCTAGCCAGGCAGCCAGGGAAGAAGTTGGCGAAAGTTCTAAGACAGAAAATTGAGTAAAGAAACTCAAGTTGCAAAACGTATTAGCAGTGAAATTTTGAAACGAATAAGGGCATTGACTCCTTCACGTCAGTCCACTCGAATTGAAGACGGTAGTGTATCTTCTAGTTCTGTTAGTCAACCTACGGTTGTTTTTGAAGAACGTCCGCCACCTAGACCTCCGTTGCCTGAAAATTTCGATGAACTTTCAATAGGCAATGAAGTAGATTTTTCTGATTTTTCTGATGAAGAAGATAGTTTTTCAAATACTGAAACTGAAGAATTTTCTGATCAACGTGAAAATTGTTGTTCTCGGACAGAAACGCCTGAATTAAGTGAGGGTGCGGATCCTCCTTTTCATAGACAATCACAAGAACAAGCTGTTAAGTTGACTGAAAGCATGTCTTCTCCAGGTCTTTTAACGGCAATTAGAGAAATGTCGGACCGTTTTGATAATGAATTCGATAGTCTAAGGGCGCTAAACGAAGAAAAAGAAAGAAGGATTGCGCAAATACAAGATTCATATCTTGACGCAGTGAATTTGAAGGGAATGTTTACCACACCTATTTTCAAGGGCGAACAAAAAGAAGATGTGACAGAGTTCATAACTAGTTTTTTACAAATGGCTAATTTTTGTAATTGGACTGAAGAAAAGCAGGCTCAAGGTTTGCCTTTGTGTCTGAAAGGAAATGCTTTGGCTTGGTTCAACTCACTGAAAGACAAAGACGACCTAACGATACATGAGATTATAGAAAAAATGAAAGAACAATTTGCATCAAGTGCTTCCAATTGGCGCCTCAGACAAATGCTGTGTAAAAGGAAACAAAAGCCAAACGAGCCGCTTTCTGATTATGTAACGGACATACGACAGCAATGTATTAGGTTGAACTTACCTAAGTCGGAGTGGCTTCATTACTTTGTCGATGGTCTAAAAGACGAAATCAAAGAATATGTTGTTTTAAGGGAACCGGATACCTTTGAAAAAGCAGAAAATTACGCCATGCTAAAAGATAGCATAACTCAACGTTCCGCTGTTGCGCCTGTCGTAGACACTAAGCAAATTACACAGGAAATCATGGGTCAACTAAAAGGGCTGATGTTTTCTCAGAATAATTCAGCACCAATAAATGCTGCAATTCGTGAGGAAAGACCAACTTTTAGCCAAATTGGTCAACGACAGACTAATTTTCAGCATGAAAACCAGAACATAGACATGCAAGAAATGATCAGACAGGAGGTTAGAAAACAAATTGGAAGTCAGCTTAACCCCCAAGCCCCAGTCTTTCGACCCCAACCACGTAGGAATTTTTACAGGGGACAGAGAAGTGTAGAAGGACGTCCTTTTTGTACCAATTGCAATATTTACGGGCATACTTACTACAATTGTAGGCGAAGGAACCAGGGAAATCGCAATCAATATCAAAGGGACCCTAGAATCCCTCCCCAGAATTTTCAAGCCATTCGTTCTGGACGTCAAAGTCGGCCATATCCCGCCCAGGGAAACTAAAAAAGGCCTCTGTCTCGAACGGTAACTCTGGAATTAGCGTGATAGGGGCCACAAATCAGAATCATAAACACGGACGAGAAATAAGACAACCAACTAAGCTTTCAGCCAAAAGGAAACGCGTTACAACTGCAAATTCAGATGATACTTCTAAACTTTCAAGCATTGAACAAAAACATGTGTCAAAACAAATTAATGAAGAGAATTTAATACAACTCGATGTCTATGAAAACAAAATTCCTGCGCAGGAAATAGTTCAAGAAATAAATGACATCATGATTGAAGAAATCGAATTTTTGGGAAAAACATTTGAGGGGACGCCTTCAAGCATAAGTACCAATAATATCGAAATCTTTGAAGAAAAAGTCATGAAACATTTAATACCGGTATTACAAAGAAGTGAATGTAATCACAAGAAAGATGAAACTTCAAATCATGAGAATGAAGAAAACCATGAAATTCAAACAGGCTCAAAAGAAATCTTAACAAGTATGAAACAAAATGACACAACAAAAAAATCTGAAGACAATGATGCATCAGTATTTGAAAATAACAAGAATCATGATCAAACACAAAATGAAGAACAAGAGAATTTCAATGTAAACATTACGCAAATTTACGAAAACAAAGAAGAGCCAAAACTAGACAATTATGAAGTGACAAGTAAAGATTCAAAATATGCAGTTACCTTTCCGATTGATATTCGTGCGTTATCCGTCCAAGGAAAAATTGGCGAAAGAAATACAAGTTTCCTTATTGATAGTGGAGCAGCAATTTCCGCTATTAGCCAAAACGTGTTTCACAAATTAGATCAACAACAATTTCATACTCTGCAAACAAATTTACCATTAATCAGAACAGTAAATGGACAGTCCCTAGATGTTGTGGCGAAAATAATGCTGCATTTCAAATTACAAGGCTATGATTTCTCCTTTCCATTCTATGTGATAAACAATTTGTCGTATGGTGCAATTCTGGGTAAAGATTTTCTTTCAGAATTTAAGGCGAATATCGATTTTTCGAATTCAACTATTTCGCTGAACATTATACAAAAAGAATTTGCTTTCCACAATGAGAAAAAACTAGATTTTTGTGAGAACAATGGATTTGTAGTTTATTCAGAAAATGCTTTTTCATTGCCAGCACATTCAGAAACAATTTTGCCTGCAAAAGTTGATGGGGTTCCCCCGACGAATTCGGTTGCTTTAGTAACTTGTAGAAAAGAATTACCAGAAAAACTCAGTATTGTAGGTGCCGCCGAGCTCGTGACCGTCAATGATGAACGAATTGTTCCCCTAAGGTTAATAAACCCTAATTCTAAGAGTGTAAGCATTTATCCAGGGACAAAACTAGCTTCTTTAAGTATATTGAATGACGATGAATTTCAAACTTTTGAACTTGGAGAACCATCTGAGAAAAGCGAAAATGATAGTGCTGCAGACGCTACTGTGAATAATTCATCGGAATTACCAGACATTTTAAATTGTGCTTTTTCTGGGAAAGACGAAGAGAACCTAAAGCAGTTGCTATTTAAGTATAAAGACTGTTTTGCATCAAATATTAAAGACCTTGGTAGAAGTTCCATTATTCAGCACAGAATTGATACCGGAGATAGTGTTCCTATCAAACAAAAACCATATAGGACAAATCCTGACAATCGTGCAGAAATAGAAAAACAGCTAACAGAAATGCTCGAACATGACGTCATAGAGCCTTCAATATCTCCTTGGGCCTCGCCCGTTGTTTTGGCGAAAAAGGCGGATGGAACAATGAGATTTTGTGTTGATTTTCGGAAACTGAATTTTGTTTCAAAGAAAGACTCTTATCCCATCCCTGTGATATCGGATGTACTTGATAGTTTGTCTGGTAGTCAATATTTTACAAGTCTTGACATGAAGAGTGGCTATTGGCAAATAGAGGTAGAACAATCTTCTCGTGAAAAGACAGCTTTTGTAACCAACAATGGACTTTATCAGTTTAAAGTTTTGCCGTTTGGATTGTGCAATTCGCCCGCTACATTTCAGAGACTTATGGAACATATTCTCAGAGGATTGGAATATAAGAGTGCGTTAATTTATATTGACGATATTATTATCTTTTCTAAAACTCCAGAAGATCACCTCAGGCATCTTGAAGAAGTGTTTGTTAGAATGCGAGATGCTAATCTGAAACTGAATCCAAAGAAGTGTGTGCTTGCCAAACAAGAATTGAAATATCTTGGTCATATTGTAACACCAGACGGAATTAAACCATGTCCTAGTAAGATTAAAGCAGTTACATAATTCCCAATTCCTACTAATATCAAGGAATTGAGAGGTTTCTTAGGCTTATGCAACTATTACAGGAAGTTTATCAAGAATTTTCATGTTATTGCAGAACCTTTGAACAATTTGACAAGAAAGCATGTAAAATTCAAATGGACCGATGATTGCCAAGAGGCATTCAAGAAACTTAAGAGCGAACTTGTTTCAGCCCCGATTTTAGTATTTCCAGACTTTTCTAAAACATTTCATTTGATAACGGATGCGTCTTCAACTGGCGTAGGAATGACTTTATCACAGTTCAGTGATGATGGAAAAGAGGCTGTAATCGCGTATAATGGTCGCGCACTAAACAAGTGTGAAACAAATTATACAACTACTGAAAGAGAATGCATTGCGGTAATCGAGGGAATAAAGAAATATTCACCGTACCTGAGTGGAAACAAATTCACAGTTCATACTGATCACAACGCACTAAAATGGCTTATGTCTATAAAAGATCCGGTAGGACGTTTAGCACGCTGGTCAATGTTAATTCAACAGTATGATTTTGATATTGTCTATCGGAATGCCAAACAAAACCTGGCTGCTGATTCTCTTAGTAGACGCGCATATGAAAAGTGCGAACTCTATGCCATAGAAAAAGCCCCAGAAGCTGATAAAATTTATGAGCAACAAAGGAAAGATCGTAAACTTTCAGACATTATTGTTTACTTAGAAACCGGCGAATTACCTAGTGATAACAAACTAGCTAGAGAATTGTTATTATCTGCCGATTGTTTTTACATAGGAGAGGATAAACTTTTATACCACTTAGACCGCAAAAGTAAACACAGAAGTAAAGAAACAATTTCACAGTTAGTCGCCCCGGAATGTCTGAAATATGAATTACTTTCAAATGTTCATGATCACATAACGGGTGCTCATTTTGGAATCGGAAAGACTTTTGGAAAATTACGTCAGTATTACTGGTGGTCTGGCATGTTTAAAGATACTGAACATTGGTGCAAATCGTGCGTAGATTGCTCTATGCGTAAAAGCCCTAAAAGCCATCTAAGAGAACCAATGTGTCTTTCGGAACCTGTGACTACGCCTTGGGAAAAATGTGCAATGGACATAATTGGTCCACTTCCTAAGAGCAAAAAAGGGAACATGTATATACTTGTCATATCTGATTACCTAACAAAATTCCCAGAAGCCTTTGCGATGCCTGACATGGAAGCTGCAACAATAGCAGACATTTTTGTGCGTGAAATAATATTCCGATACTCTGCTCCGAGAAAATTATTAACAGATCGAGGAAAAAATTTTATGAGCAAATTAATCAAAGAAATTTGTAGGATATTTCAAATTCATAAATTGAATACCTCGAGCTATCACCCACAGACAGACGGTCTAGTTGAAAAGTTCAATGGCACGTTGATACAAAGTTTATCAATGTATGTTAATAGTTCTCACACAGATTGGGACGAGTATATTCCAGCTGTCCTACATGCCTATAGAACAAGCCCACATGAGAGCTCTAATGAGAGCCCTCACTATTTACTTTTTGGTTTTGAACCGCATCTTAGCGTAAACAGTAAATATCTAAGTTTGGATAGTTCAAAATTGTCCACATCAGTAGAAGAACACAGAAGACGAGTTGTTGAAAATGTCGAGCAAGCACGTAAAATTGCTATAGAAAATAATCAACGCGCACATCAAAAAGCAAAGTTCTACTATGACAAGAAAAGTAAACATCGTGAATTTCAAGTAGGGGAAAAAGTTTGGGTTTACACTCCTGCAACAAAGAAAAGATTGGCAAAGAAATTGCTGCACATGTGGCATGGACCATTTAGAATTGTGGAGAGATTTAATGAAGTAAACTACTATGTTAGGGATATGAACAACAGAAAAGCAAAGTTTGCTGTTCATATAAACAGAATGAAAAAGTGTTTCGACCCAGATGAAAGACCAATTTTGCCTCCAGACGAGAGCATTACTGAAGGTTTTGGTCTAGATTTTTCAGACATTCCTGATGATAGTTTTGAAAATACGGAAAACCAAAACGACACGGAAACGCCAAAACAAGAAAGTGAAAAAACCAAAACAAAAGAAGGAATATCACAGCAAACTAAAGAATTTTCAAACAAGAAAAGCACTGATTCTAAAATGCCCAAAAAGAAATCAGATGTTAGGCCCAATGGAGCAAGTGGAGAAAACAAAGCTAGCACTACAGCGAAAGCAAAAGAACCTAGCACTTCGAATGTACCAACATCGGAAATGCAAAACAATAGTGATGAGCATTCTATTTTTCAAGCTATAAAACTGTTAAGTAAAAGAAAGCAAGGTAGAAAAATTGAATACTTAGTGTTATGGGCTGATCATTCAGAAACCTGGGAACCGACAAAAAACATTCTAGACAAGCGATTAATTCAAAATTTCCAAAAGGGTAACTGATTCGTCAAACGAATTTCCCACGTTATCTAGCGGCAACCACTTTCACCTTTGACTTGTTTTGTCTTTAGAGTTCTACTGTTCCATACCAATATCAACCATTTTAGGAACAAGTACCAAACAAGACAATATCTTACTGATCATTAAATGTTTTCTTGTATCTACCTCATAGACTTCAATAAAAAGCACACGTACTATTTCGTGCCGATTATCTAGAAAAAAATATATAGTTATTTTCCTACCACAAGTTTAGCTAAGAAATGAACATTTGAATGTGTAACTACTTACGCACAAACAGGACTTGGACATTTAAAGTTGGTTCTCTGCAGTTCATGCCCATCGGCACAAGACCGGTGAAACGTGTGTCCACACGGACACAACGTTATATATTTGGGAGTACCTTTCTCCCCAGTTTTCTGCTCATTGCACAGACCACATTCTATAAAAATATATATGTATAACTTAGTTAGATAAAACATCAGAAAACAAAAAGTGCTCAACAGTATATCAAGATCAGTGACTTACTCAAATCAATCATTAATTCCATTTCCATGGGATCTTCATTTGGCATTTCAGCAATGTTTTCGGCCATTTTAGTTGTTCTTATTATTGCACAGTTGTTACACTTCCTAAGTTTGTAGAGGAGAGACTGAAAAGCTACGGCGATAGTTCTTAAGAAGAGACAATAATTGTTTGGAAATGAAATATGTTTAGTCTGACATCACTAAGTTATCTTTATTTACTTCCAGGCAAAGAGTGACAACACTGAATAACATGATAGTCAAACCAAGCTAGGTCGTGTTTTTGTATACCTTTTCATATTGTTTTCAATTTGGCATAAATCAACAATTCGGCTCCTTGACAGAAAAGATTACTTTCTACCCGTCGTCTCTTTTAATAAGTCACACGGCCCGTCCATTAACTTTCTATGAAGATACTCGGATTCTTCATGTAACTACTCATTTGCCACTAGTAGCTACTGGAAATGTTAAACGAATGTCGAATCATTCCTGTTCAGCAATCAAAGCAACTTTTTTCGAACAATTGCTATTGTCTATTAGGAATACACAAATATCAGCCAAAAGATTGCTTTCATTATCAGGACTCACGTCCTTAATCGAATGTTCAACCTATCTCGCTCGTCTGTATAATTACGAAACTGGCTTACGATCCACTATGACTTGTCCAACAATTTATCGAAATTCAGTTAAAGCTTGTAAGCATTGGGCATACAAAAACTGTAAAACAATTACTCGTGAACAAAAACATTGGCTAAAAGAAAAACGTAGAAGAGAAAAGCGAACAGCTTGGGCCTGCTATAGCGGCATGATGGGTGTTCCAAGATTGATTTATGAGGCAATTTCTAGTAAGAAATGTGAAGCCAATCATGTCCAAAATCTTAAGAAAACCTTAAGAGAGATGACATCAGCAATGGCAATAACTCAACATCTTGTTCATGTTTTGAATGGTAAAATAACATATGTTTTTAAGATACAAGACAATATGAATTCAAAACTCCAACAATTAGGACGTGATATGAAACTGATCGATAAAACTTTCAAAGTTTGGGAGCAAGAAATAAGGAAGTTTTCCAACGGAGTTCATTGTGATCAACAATTACTGATGGAATTTCTTTCTAAATTTTCAACAGAGTTGACTAGAACTTTTTCTACGATATTACGGTTTTTCGAAATTCAGGACATTATGAACCTTCTTACAAAACTGAATAAAAAAGTTTGATTAGTAAATCCGATTTACCAAGTTTTATAACTTCGCAACTCCTTCCTAGACTCAATAGCGACGATTCACTCAAATTAACTGTGGAAGCATTTAAACAAGGTCTTCCTGTTTTGGGTCAGCCAATGACTGACGTCGAACATGAAAAAGATAGTGTCAATATTAATTTACTCACCATTATCCCAGAAATAAAAAACCAGAACTCACTATGTACAATAGAACGTTTAACACCTATAAATTTAATATTTCTAACTCTTGTTACACAGGACCAGTGCAAAAGACAAACTTAGCCGTTATTTCGTGTTCGTACTCGAAATATATTGTGACTATCAATGACCTTGATAAATGTTTCCAAAACCCAAATGGTTATTTGTGTCCAACCAATATTTTACAAACAGAGCAAAATTTTTCTTGGCTTGGCTATCCTTGGAATTCAGAAATTAAGTTGTCATTCCCTCGTTACCACCTTCTTTCAAGTTCATGTGATGGATTACATTCGATGATTCCTCTTGGTGGACGATTCTACTTAAGTACTTCCCATGGAACACTGAAAACCAATACCGGACATTTAGCTGTCACGCCTCTGTCCATCTACGAGTTTCCTTGCAACGTCACGTTCAAAGGCATGAAGTCTGGCCTAACAAAATGTCCTAAATCTATGGGAATATCATTACCTATTTTTACCAAAGAAACTCTACAATATACAGGAGGGTTTACCGGAGCCGTTCCTCAAAAAAACCGTTCCCCATAAAGAAAATCTGCTGGCTGGAAATTACGAATCTAGAGACCTTCCTGGCTGAAATTTTTAACATACTGGTTCCCGGCTAGGAAATTTAACCAAATGTTACACGTCCTGGCTGGATTTCTTAACCGCATGCTGGCTGCTCGCTGTTGGCTGTTGTTGCGTGATGTTGACTTCATTATTTAGCTGGCAAGTACTTCACTTCCGCCGGCCGATCTTGCGAAAGTAAATTATTAACGAAACACAATCAGGTGTCAATGACCAATGACTGCAGTTTTGGCTGTCACAATGACAGTTTGAATAAGGGTCTGAAAGGCGGTTGGGCCAAGTTCAGGATATGGCGGCCGCTCGCTCGTGGTCCCCTTTCCCGGCTTTGTGCTTGCTACGCAGGCTAAGGATAGCGAGCTCAATAGATATTTAGTGCCCCAGAGCTTAGACAGAGTACAGCCTTTGTTTCACCCTATGCATTTACAGCATTTACGTAAAGGTAAGATTGTATTTGCTTTTTTCAAGATCGTATGCACAAATTTCAGTCTGTGTGATGATAGTCACTGTGCAATTTCGCAGAGTCGAATTATTGAGGTATCAAGGTTGGGCTCCTGATCAAAGTTAGTGAAGCCGGGGTGCCGCAGAGTGGTGGGTAAACTTGGGTAAAGTTACGCGGTTTCTTATTGAGGTAGGGGCGCGCAGTGAGCCAGGACGTCTCTAAGGTAAGAACTTCTCTGACGCGACTAGGAAGTACATAATGCATATACTAGCATTCTCTCTTCAACGAAGGTCATTTGATGTTTAGTCGATTCTTACTTCACGACATATCCCACTTGTCAAGCTTTTTGTTGTTTTAAGAAAATCTAAAGTCAATATTCAATTCACGGTTCGATATATGCCAGATACTTTTTATCTGCTCCTCGTTCATTATTCTGGTATGATGTTAATTGAGCAACTGCAAGTAGATCCTACAGAAATGTTTGTCAGACAACTGAATCTATAGTAGCAATAGCTTTTTTTTGGGAGACCCTCCCTCATGTGAATAGTCTCTGGGATAACCCTGTGTTTGTGCTTGCTTGCGATGTTTCCGCGCAGTGACCCCTAGTTTTTTCAGCGATCACACCGCAGTGGAAAACAGATGGGTATTCATTGATCTAAGGAAGCAGTGCTAATTGCTTTGTGTGATGTAGCTTACACAACGGCATCTTTTGATAAGGGACATTTTTTCGGTAGATAATAAACTTGTCAATCAAATGGAGCACGCAGTATTTTCGATGTATAAAAACTTCGTTCTTCTTTCTACGAACTTCTACGACGTGGATTACCTTTCTGGTCAACATTTAGCGTTGTTAGTGGCTAAGTGAATGAATATTAATATTTTACGTTGGCAGAGGAGTATTGCCAGTCTGCCGAAAGTTTCTTTCCTTATTAGTAACAGAAGTCGGGATGCTTGAGATGTTTCTAGCACACCGCAAGGGAAGTCAAGCAATTCGCTACTCAACCCTTAGATAACAAAGCACAAAATGATAATAAGCGGTTCATGCCACTCAAGTGCACGATTTTTATTTTATTTTAGGCTTTTTGGGTAAAAGTGCATTTTAGTGTTACAGCAAAAATGTTTACGAACCTTCAACATTGTTTTAGGTTTGCGAACTTTATGCGAGTAACACTATACTTGCATTTCATGCCACTCAAGAGTGCACGATTTTTTTATTTTAGGCTTTTTGGGTAAAATATGTGCATTTTAGTGTTACAGCAAAAATGTTTACGAACCTTCAACATTGTTTTAGGTTTGCGAACTTTATGCGAGTAACACTATACTTGCATTTCATGCCACTCAAGTGCACGATTTTTTGATTTTTTTTTTTTACTTTTTGGGTAAAATATGTGCATTTTAGTGTTACAGCAAAAATGTTTACGAACCTTCAACGTTGTTTTAGGTTTGCGAACTTTATGCGAGTAACACTATACTTGCATTTCATGCCACTCAAGTGCACGATTTTTTGATTTTTTTTTTTTTACTTTTTGGGTAAAATATGTGCATTTTAGTGTTACAGCAAAAATGTTTACGAACCTTCAACGTTGTTTTAGGTTTGCGAACTTTATGCGAGTAACACTATACTTGCATTTCATGCCACTCAAGTGCACGATTTTCTATTTTAGGCTTTTTGGGTAAAATATGTGCATTTTAGTGTTACAGCAAAAATGTTTACGAACCTTCAACATTGTTTTAGGTTTGCGAACTTTATGCGAGTAACACTATACTTGCATTTCATGCCACTCAAGTGCACGATTTTCTATTGTAGGCTTTTTGGGTAAAATATGTGCATTTTAGTGTTACAGCAAAAATGTTTACGAACCTTCAACATTGTTTTAGGTTTGCGAACTTTATGCGAGTAACACTATACTTGCATTTCATGCCACTCAAGAGTGCACGATTTTTTATTTTAGGCTTTTTGGGTAAAATATGTGCATTTTAGTGTTACAGCAAAAATGTTTACGAACCTTCAACATTGTTTTAGGTTTGCGAACTTTATGCGAGTAACACTATACTTGCATTTCATGCCACTCAAGAGTGCACGATTTTTTTTATTTTAGGCTTTTTGGGTAAAATATGTGCATTTTAGTGTTACAGCAAAAATGTTTACGAACCTTCAACATTGTTTTAGGTTTGCGAACTTTATGCGAGTAACACTATACTTGCATTTCATGCCACTCAAGTGCACGATTTTTTGATTTTTTTTTTTACTTTTTGGGTAAAATATGTGCATTTTAGTGTTACAGCAAAAATGTTTACGAACCTTCAACGTTGTTTTAGGTTTGCGAACTTTATGCGAGTAACACTATACTTGCATTTCATGCCACTCAAGTGCACGATTTTTTGATTTTTTTTTTTTTTACTTTTTGGGTAAATATGTGCATTTTAGTGTTACAGCAAAAATGTTTACGAACCTTCAACGTTGTTTTAGGTTTGCGAACTTTATGCGAGTAACACTATACTTGCACTTCACGCCACTCAAGTGCAAGACATTTTGATTTTGTAAAATGTGCATTTAATAAGTAGTCTAGTCACGTGTCTATTTCACTTAAATTCGTAATAAATGAAGTGATATCGATAAACATAGCTTTGAAAAATCCTGGGTTCGGCGTTGGTCAAGTTTGTGCGAACTACTCATTAAAACACGTCTTCCCTGCTAGCAGAGGCCTCTTGTGATTTCATGTCATTTTCTATTGATTTAAATGTGGTTAGTAGTTTGTTCTCACGAGTGGTATTGTATTCGTTCAATTTAGCAAATTCTTCCAACAGGTGTATGGAAGTAGTAGTGTTTTCCCCCATCTTCATATATTATACCGAGCTCAATACAGGTTGCTTATTTGAGAATTGGAAATAGAGCATCGCATTGTAGTAGTTCTATAGTTTCGATTCGCAAATCCCAATGCAACATTTTATTTTTGCTGGCTGCTGGCAAAAAAAGAACATTTAATCATTTTTGGTGCTGGCTGGCAAATAACAGTACATCAGGCACATGGTGGCTGGCAACGCTTGTTACTCTAGGTGAGTGCTGTCTAGGAATAAAGTATAAAGGGCACTCCCTGGCTGGCTTTGAGGAACGGATTATTTTTTCCCACGAAGATTAATAATTAGCTTATTAATGGTTGCAAGTACTCTTAAAGATGTTTTTGCTATGTTTTGATTAAATAAGAGAAAATGTTCGTTGAGCCCTCCTGAATATATTCCATGGAACTTTGTGGACAAGGACACACTAAACCTACATCATGATTCCTTAAAGATTCCACAACCTGTAACGATCAACAAGACCATCATTGAAAACTTAGATAAATTTTACAGTTTTTATGACGAAAAACTGACTAACGAACTGAAGCGTACAAGAAAAGATATTGACAAGATTAAAGAAGAAACATTGACCTACGCAGCTCAGATTTTACTCTATACAGTATCTGCTGTGACATTACTGAATTTTGTGATTATTATTGTCACAACAGTGTGTCACAGAAAAAACAAGCGTGCAAAGTCAAGTGTGGTCCTTCAGCCTATACAACCCATTGCTACCACGCGGCCTACCGCTAAAATACAAGGGTATACAGACCAACGGTCAAAACGCTCCAATGGAAGAACAAACCGTCATCACGATCGCTCTCGCAGACATAACGTTTGTAAGACAAGTGAGTGAAAGAACGGCAATAAACTTGGCATCTGTAAGTGGGGCATTTGCGACGTTCCTAGAAGAAAGGAACCAGAGACCTGAATCTTCATTTCAGTTCATTATCTACAGTTACACCAATTGGCAGACATTGGATTTATTGATTGAACTAGTTGATGACGTAATCAACAACGAACACACCATTGAACTCTCTTGTGAAGTCCACAACGTCGCTGCTCTAATAGATTTAGCTGGTAGATTGTATGTTAAACAAACATTTCTTAGAAAACTTATATTGGACCCCATTCTTGCTTATGGCGACACATACGAGGGAAATAGAGGGATATGGAGATTTATGTATCTCTATCTCCAAATGTTATTTCAATTACGGCACCATGGATATATTGCGATCGCGCATCGTTTGTGCATACCGCCGGTATTGTTTTTGGATTTAATGTCCAGTAGGACATTGCCACAATTATGCCAAAAAATGATCACGCGCCTACTAGATGGAAACGAAGATTAATTTTTCAGACATATTTTACCTTACATGCGTCTGCCAGAATAGTTTTGTAGTATTTTTAAGATATTTTTCTAGTTTTTTTAAGGCGCGCGTGTCAAGCTCTTATATAATCACATTTTTGATAAATTTTTGCACATCAGGTGATGTGCCAGACAAAGGCGGGGGGAATGTTACGAAGCGATTCTAGTAAATTCACTAGTTCATTTGTAGTCATGCCAGTTAACATGAATTATTGTATATTTGTAGTCATTTGTAGTTTCCCCTACGTCTACATCATAAGTACACTTTTGTAGATTACGATATTTATAAAAGTGTGGTGCTCGGAACTTCCCATTGGAATTCAACGGTATTTCCCGTTTTTAAGATAATCCCTTTTCCCACGGTTAGTGCACATGCTCTGATCTGATAGTCTTGGTCTAAGTCCGAATTCTAGACATTGACCGGACATTCCTACATTTGGCACTAAAAACACCCCTTATCAGGCTAATCTCCCATGGGAACCTTCCGAGAGCCAGCACCTATATAAAGCGTATGTAACTTGAATAAAGAGAGTAGTACAGTATAGTATGAAAATCGTGTTCAATTGAAAGACACCGATCCCGACCCGTTACACTATCGTCGGAGGTAGTGTAAGAGCTTTTATAAAACCGGAAACGTGCCACGTTATTCTGTCAGTGATTTTTTTGGGGGGTTATCGATGGAGCTTCGTGTACCTGGTATTTTTCGCGTTGTTGTTTGTGAAATGAAACTGTTGTCTGTAACAATAACAAAGATCCATGAAAAAGCGTAATGTCAAGTGATCAATGTGAACTGCATAAAGCCGACCGTTTTTATCGCGGTTAGCGTTCTGTTCCGCCTTGATTTTACTTTGTAAAATATCCAAAGCGCAAACGTTTTTGAATATATATATTTCTCAGCTGGAAATATTAGTTAGTTGGCCAATTAGGCACGTTTTATTGCTTTTCGATATCAGTTCCCAGCGCTATTAGCATAGAACGCCTTGTTTTTCTTGTTACTTCTATCTTGTTACTTCTATCGAGTTGTTTTGACGTTGAACAGACGATTTCAGAAGAAATGAATCACTTCTGTGAGAAAAAATAGGAAAGAAAGTTTGAAAATCACAAAATTTTGGAAATTATGCGCGATTATGCGGGATTTGACGGATTATGCGCTTTATGCGGAGAAAGCCAAATTATGCGTTTCCGCACCAGCGCATCAAACCACGGGCCCTGCTGCAAGCAGATTACCCCTGATGGACATTTTGCACATTACCCCAGGGTAAAACCAAACAACCAATCTGACTCCGAAGGGGCAGGGAGGAATTGTGCACATTTTCTTATTTACTTCTACCTGGAATATGCTATTATGCAAAAGCTACTATCATCTTTCTTTTTTCTTGCATGGGTCTTACAGGAACGTCAACTCTCCCGGTTTTGCCAGGCATCTCAAGAGTTCGCTTCGTTTCCCGGCAAAAATTCAAGATGACTGCCATACATTTACTGTATTTCTCCCGGGAATATTTCAGGAAATTTAGCCATTTCAAGACAATCTCCAGATTTTTAAAGTCCCTGCATGGTTTGCCGTCCCTGGTCTTAGAGATTCCATGAAATGAATGATTTTCTGATTTTCTTGCTAGAGGTCTGGAATCTTAGAATTCAGACTTAGGTTAAGATTTGTCACCACACTCTAAATTTTCTCTGGAATTTTAAATAATGCTGTTTCAAGGACTCTAAAGTTACTTTAAGGTATCAGTTATGGTATTTGATGATCCAGCCCTCCAAGCCAGTAAATTTCTTTTACTGACTAGGCTACTTAGCTGTAGGTGTCCCGTTTGACTTTGATTTTTTTTCAGTTCTCAGGTGCTGATGCTAGGGCTGGTTCACAAATGAATTGCAACACAAGGTGCAAGAAGGTAGCCAAGACTTTTTCCAGGGCATCAGCTAACCCATCCTGTAACTATAGACTCCATTTTCACTAAGCACTGTGAAAAAACCCCTGGAATTTAAGAGGTCATATCTAGCCTGCTTGTGGCTGGTTCATATAAACAAAAACAGACCACCTTTCCAGAAGTATTTTTGTAATAATCTTGTAACAAAAAAAAAAGAATGCAACTCATCAAATCACAAGGATAGCGTACTCAAACTCTTTCCTTTTTGTTGTTCGCATAATTATGAAATCCCATGTGCAAAAAAGCAAAATTTCAAAATACTTTGTGATTATTTGTACTTATACTTTCAACTAGACCATGAATTTGTACTTACTGTGCGACTACGTCAACCGGGCCATTTTGTAAGAAGTTAGCCAATCAGAAAGCAAGTACAGAACAAAGGATCTCCACTTTCTTGAGATTTCAGACATCGAAATATTCAGTTTTCTCTAAAAATTGTGGAAATTATGGGCAGAAATAACTTCAAAACACTTAATTACTCATCGTCAGATGTATTGCAGGTATTAAATTTGCTTAAAATGGTTTGAATCTCTAAATGACAAACTTTTTACGGGATGGCCCGGTTGACGACAGTCGCACAGTAATCAGTATTGTGATTCAAACATGCCTCCTTTTTAGACATTGAACCAAGCTTCCTGTGCTTTTTGTCTGCCTTGTTTCCAGGTTCTTGACCGTGAAAAACACAGTGGAAAATGTGCATACCATCCTTTCTCAAGTGTATCTGAATTCTAGTTGAGTTTTAAGTTTTCTAGGCCAATAGAAATATCAAAAAACTTACTGGAATTCCAAATATGGTATGCAGATATTTCCTTATAAGGAAGTTGGAGAAAGTCGACACTTTTTCAAGGGAACTATCTTGATATGTTATTCCAAAGCAGGATCTCACTTTATAGTGGGTGAGGGGGCTATGCTCATTTTTCTGTTGGTAGTTTTTCATTTACTTTTACGTTAAGGAAGCATTCATTATTTATGCCAGGGGTGGGCTGGCAATTATTAGGGGGCCCATGTTAAATTTGGCACATTCAAGTAGGGGATCACCAGAAGATATGAAAACACTTGTGAGGGGTCATCTACATTTTGTGGCAGCAACGTTATGTTAATTTAACATATGGATACAAGAGGTTACACACCTGTAATTACAACAAACTGTTTATGCACGCATCAGGAAATGTCTTAAAAATACTGGTTGTTGTCTACTTGGTATCTAGATGTCCCAACATTTCTTCCTGATCTAAAGGGGGGGAGGGGGCTATCATTATCATAAAAAATCCCTGAAGGGGTTTTGAGGTTTTTATTGATACTTTGAGGGGGGTCAAGTTTTTTTTTTGGGCTGAATGAAAAATCTTGCCAGCCCACCCCCTGGCATAAATAAGAATGCTCCCTACCAGAACAATGCTTAAAACTGGATTTAAACCATTGCTCACTGGAGTTCCAGTAAATCCCCCTACAAGGATATATACTTAGATATATTTTTTATTTGAACTGTAAGAAATAATAATGATTTACATTTGGCAAAACTCCAATAAATATAAAGAAATACATTAATTTTTGCCTATTTTTGATTGTTTAATTTCACTTATTTGTTCAAAGAGGGGTTCAAAGGCTTGTCATGATGGAGTGATTTTGCAAAGTTGTTCTTCTTGTTCTGTTTTGGTCGCCCATACAAAATTTTGCTATGTTTTCGGATATTTTCTATTAATTTTAGTAACATTATTCTTGTGATGCATCCAAGGGGGCCATTTGACATAAATTGATTTTGGTTTTGATTTCTATGGTATGGAAGAGTTCATATAGTTGGGTAGGATAAAATTGCTCTTCCATTTCAGTTCTTTTTTTTTCTAACACCTGCTTTGTCTCCCGTTTTCGATCCATAGGTCATGGAAGGCATTGGAAATCCCAGAGGGGTGAGGGTGGGGAGTCAATTTACTTTCTTTGGAGGGATGAGGGGAGGGGGTCTCCTCTCAACAACCTTCTGTGTGGGGGGATATTTTCTGGAAATGTCTGGTTCCAGATTATCCATACCCCCTATACAAAGGGATTGGAAATTCCGTCAATTTACTTGATCTTTTCCTTACAAATACTGTATTTTTCTTTGGAAATTACATAGAGGGGGTATGGATATTTTTTGGAAACACATGATTATGATTATGATTTTTATACTACAGTACAAATTTTTAAGGTTTTTTTTCTGACTTTTCTGACTAGGATTCTGTTAGGGGTAGTTAGGAAACTCAGTATTATTAAGCAACTCTTTTCAAGCAAAAACAATCTTCAGATGTTTAGGTTTTGCCAGATTTCTAGGATTCTGTAATGGGAAGTTATGTATCTCTGGGGTTAAAATACATGTCCACAATACACAGCTCTTCAAATTCCATTTGTCCAACAAGCACCCCCACCCAATTGATATGGGTGAGTGCTCGACCTTGACTTTTTTGATCACTAGTCCCATCAGGACAAGTAGCACAGAAAAGTTACTTGCCTTAGCCAACTGGCTTATCAATTATAGTCCATTATAGTCTAGTCGCCAGGAGGGGTCCCCATGCACCCCCTGAAATCATTTTCTAATTAGTACCATCAGAAGCCAGATAACGTCCGATTTATTGCTCTATTTCACTATGACGTCATGGTTTGTTTACATGGGCAAGATACCTGAAACTTGGTTCAAATAAAAGTTCCATTCGAACATCATGAATGGCATTTTTTCATCATGTTTTGGTCATTTCGAAATGCTGCTGCTGTCCCAGACTCGTACCCGTCGCTAGGTTGTCAAATCAGTCGTCAAATAACTGTTTTGCTGCTCTCTAGTAGAAAAGTCGAGGGACGCAGGGGATTATGGGAAGGAATGGCGCGGCGCGCAATGCATTGTGGGAAGGGCGCCCGGTCCACAATCCATTGCGCGCCTTGCGAAATCTTCCCACAATGCATTGCGCGTCGCGCTAATCCTTCCCATAATTCCCTGCGTTCCTCGACTTTTCTACTATAGCGACCTTCCCATAATTCCCTGCGTTCCTCAACTTTTCTACTATAGCGACGGGTACGAGTCTGCTGCTGTCCCCGCTGGCGACTATGATTCATAGCGCAAAAACAATAGAGTGTTTTGATATGACGTCATAGTGAAATAGGGCAATTATTGTCAGAAATTTGCTATAATATTATTGCATGTATAACAATTAGTCGTTCTGTAAGAGGTATAAACATTGGAGTTCCGCTTTTAGGCAGTGCCTAAATCTATATCATGGCGAGAAATAGCGAATGATAATGGGAGGAGTTTAAACATGACCCTAATTATGCTGTCAATAAAGTCGATTGTCCTATTGCGTCTCTCATTGGTCGCTGTCGATTGGTGGGTCAATTAGTATGCAAAAACAAACCCTGACTTCCGGGAGAGACAGAAGAGAGAGTGAAGGGTTGTTATAAATTGCTTAAAACTTTGCCTTTTCGGCTGATAACATGCCAAGAAGAAACAATTTGAAAGCAAAGTAAAATAATATATCATGCTTTTTGTTAATTTTGGGAAAATATCGAGGATGCGTTGATAAATAACGAGAGTCAATACTGAACTTTGCCTTCGCCGGTTCGCTTCAAGTTCGCGCTAATATTTAAAAATTAAGTTCGCTAGGCACTCTGGTACTCGTTTCTAGTCTTTTGGACACATATTATTAGCAGAGGAACGCCTGGTTGTACACTGTCGAAGAACTGGCCGCTCAGAGCGGAAAGAAGCGAAGAAATCGGCATTTTTTCGAGCTTTTTTGCTTCGAGGCGGACTTCAAGGGCCAAACAATGAAGCCCCGTTTAACATGGAAGTGGATCTTAAAAACCGAGCTGAAAAATCATTTACATGACGTGAAATCTGTGTGAATTTACGAAGGAATTCTTGTTCTTTTGATCTGGAGGTAAAGTGAGGTTTGTACGAGCTTATAACGTTACGAAATTTGACTGTTAGTTCTGTGTATTTTAGCGCCGTGGCATAGACTTCCTCTTGTAAACAGAGCTCTTGAGTTTGTAACCTAGATTTGACAAAACCGAACCGATTTTATACTGTAGCCCACCAATATTACCACGAAAAGAAAGATGAACAACATGTTGTTTCGATCGGAGGCAAAGTAACTTTCGATTTCGAATTTAGCCCAGTGTTATCTTGAATTTAAGTTTCATTGCCATACATTTACAGTAAATTATTTGAAGGTAATCTGAGTCCATATTTTAGAAGTGCCACGCTCAAGTGCGCATGTCCATTCGGTATTTCTCCCCATGATTACCTTTAACAAACCTTCTTTCTTTGTCCGAACAGTTTTAATTCCCGCAGACCCAAATCCAACAACATTCCTGGCAAAGACTTTAACCAAATACTCGGTATCTTTTTCTAGATCTGAGACGAGGAGTTCTGTTCCAGTAAACCGGTCACGTACGGTCTTGCTACCGACCTCCACCTTGTAGTCAATAACATCGCTACCGCCATTGTTAGATGGAGGGTCCCAAAACACATTGAAGGAGGAGGTGCTGATGTCACATATTCTAACTACACTGAGACCAGGAAGGACTGTAAGGGAAAAAGTGAGACATCAATCTTCTTGTTTTAGCTGAGGAAAATGTATGAGCAGTTGAGCCTTACGCGGCTTGTTTGGAAACATTCCGACTCAGGAATTTTTGTATTGGATATCAATAAATCAATACCGGGGTCTGATTTCATCCATAAGCTATGGCACAGAACGTAAAGGAGTAAGTTACACTTAAAGGGGTGGTGTAGCAGATCTCACAAGACCTTACTCTGGATCAATGTACCTTGACTGCAGAATGGAAACACAAGAAACGACCGACACGACGATGGAACAATGAGGTGCATCAAGTCAATAGATAGAACTTCCGAAGAAGCTGCTTCACTTCTTTTTGTTTTTCCTTGGAGTAAATGAATGCGTTACTTACACCATTGTGTCACGTTAATAACATGCTCGGTCACGCCAATAGGTTACTCGTGCGACATTTGTACTGTCCATAGTCGCGACTGTCTTGTGTTGTTCTCAATTTGAGCTGACTTCCACCACTGATAGCCGTGACTTGTGCAGATACAAGCACACCATTTGGACTGTACCAGGTGATATGAGGGGTAGGTACTCCATCAGCGACGCATTTTAAGGTCATCTCATGCCCCTCCCAAGAGGGAACAGCAGATGTCGAGGAAGAAACGTCAATCTCCGGTTTGTCTGGGAAATGGAAGAAATGAGATGGGTTTCTTTAGTCTCAAGTTAGACTCTAAGTCATTCTCCTTTTCTCTCCAGCTTTGAACAAATTACCAAAGAAAATACACGTTCGAAAACGTTATGCATTGACGTTACCAGATGCGGAGTTGCCAATGAGCTTCTTTCGATACCCAAGCACTTTATCTGTCGTTACTTTTCCTGCCACACAAACTTGTACGTCGCTGTAGGCGCTCGATCCAAAACGGTTCACGAGCTCTTATATCTTTCCTAATTTAATAATAATTGGTGAACATGAACTCTGAAATGTTTCTTCTTTACAGACGAACCGAGAATTTGTAACGTGATTGTCTAGAGAACGTACAATTGAAACTGATAATTCAGAAAAATAACAAAGCTTACAAAGGACATTGACTGTGATTGCCTTTCGGGTTGGTAATTTCACACGATCATTGATGACTTGACACTCGTAGGTCCCTTTCTGTACCCTTGTAATGGATGGAATGTTTAGTGTAACATCTGATTTCCCTTGCGCCATTATACGTCCATCTGGTTTCCATATCCATGTGATGTTAGGTGCTGGACGTCCTGACGCTACACATGGGACCTTCAAGGTTTTACCCTCTCTTGTGTCGTATGGGCTACTGAATGAGGAAATGAAGGTAGGAGCAACTGAAATGGGAAATATGATATCTTCATTTTAGCGAATTGGTAGGGGACACACAGAGCGCAATGCAATTAACTTTGAATTGCTACACCAAACATAAATGAAGAGCGCTATAAAACCTAGAGGGTCGATATCTTACCATTGCAAATTCGGAATAATGGCAGGGCTTTTGAGAAAATGCGTGCGCCATTATAGCTCTTGTACCTAAATGAAATTTGCGCTAAAAAGCAAAACAGGCAATTTACATGCATGTTATAAAGAGGATGAGCACATTTATGAGTAGAAATTACCCTTGTACTAACCTCTGACATATAGTGTTCCTTTCTCTTTTATAGTCTTCTGTTTCCCTTGTTCCACCACTGTCATCCTTACCATGTAGGTATTTTCATCTCGAGTGGAAATGTTCCTTATCTCAAATGTAGCATAACCTGCTGACAGACCTCCATAAAAGTACAACCTGCCCTTGTAGAAAGGGTCTGTGGTGTTCTTAGAAGATACCACATGACCCTGAAGATTACCACCGAACAATGTTCCTCCTACTTTGATGCTATCTGTACCAGCATCATATACACCAAAATTCGGGAATGCCATAGTTGTATACCTGTTAGTGACCACGTGAACCTGGCATCTTCTCCAACATATTTACTAATTTGAACAGGACCAGAGACTCCCGATGAAACTGAAAACAACATCATGTTATTTTTATTAAAAGAAGACTCTGTTAGTCCGGCGGATTAGAACAATTTTCGAGGAAATTGCGCATTTAAGGCTAAAGCCCCAATTGTTTGCCTGGCGATAGTTTTCAATTTAAGTTGTAGATATGGAGCAAGAATTATTTCGTAGCGAAAGCTAGAGAGTGAACAATTATTTGCTCAATAGCAGCCATTTTGAATACTTTGTTATTAATGAGGTTTAGTGCTCTTAGCTTCGCGAACTGCACATGCATAGCAGCTCAACATTTCCTTATTCTGAACTTATTGAACGTGTTCCGGCGTATAAGTTGCTTGGTGTGCAGATATCTGACGATCTGTCTTGGAACTTACATTGTGAGACTGTGTACAAGAAGGCTGTCAAACGTCTTTACGGTTTACGGGTCTTAAAGAAGTCTGGGATGTCTGCAGAGGATCTTGTATCAGTTTACAGTTCCATCGTACGATCCACCATCGAGTACGCTTCTCCTGCTTGGGCAGCGCTTCCCCAGTATTTAAGTAATTTATTAGAGAGTGTACAGAAACAGGCCATGAGGGTTATTTTTCCTGGCATTCCATATGACGTAGCGCTCGAGTTGGCAGGTCTCGATCCGTTATACTTACGGCGAGATGATGCTTGTAAGAACTTTGTAATTAAGTCTAAGAACACTATTCACATTTTACACAAGCCAACGGTGCTTGACCGCACCCACAACTTGAGGTCCGGACACCAGTCTGTCCAGCCCACACTAGGCCGAACAAATCGGTTTAACAATTTTGTCTCTGTCAAGTATCAAATGTTGAATTTGTAAGTTATTATATTTGATTGAATGACCCCTCCTGTAATTCAGGCTCCGCCTGCAATGGGTTTGAATTAAACGATTGATTGATTGATTGAACTATCCAAAAAGATACAAAAAACTAAATATTTGCAGAAAGATAGTGCAATGTCATCTTTTTATAGTAGACCACGCTAGTGATGGTCCATTTGTGAAAAGGGAGAGAGGGATGATCATTCCGTGCTTTCACTTGTTTCGGTGTAGTTCGCATATCCACCAGTTAACAAGTGTCCAGAGGATCTGGAGGATGGTAATGTTGGAACTTGTGTAAGCGCTTCGTATGACCTTTGCATGATCATCTTGAGCGATAGTACTCTTCAGCAATCCTTGAAAATGACTTATTTTGAGATTAGAACTTGACAAAAATGATCTTAACCCTGCCATACTTTGTTTATATAAATAGTCATGACCTTAGGCCACATTTGGTTCACTTATTTTATACCGTCGGCCTGAGAGAGGTGGAAGCCACTGCTTGTTTAGACTCTTGGGTATATTATTATTACCAAATGCAAATTAAATAATATTCTTTGCAAGTATTATTTTAAAATAATAACATCTATCGTTTAGTCCGATTACTTTCTTATTAGAAGTTCTTTTTATTTGAACGTCAAGTTGGGTAATATGGCATTACCTTCATGCGGAAGTGAAATAATCACGACGATAAAACCGAAGCCAAACGTGACCAACAACCACTTGTAGTTAAAACACTTATGTCTGCAAATAGTGGAGGACATGTCAGCTGTGTAGTGCTAAACTGTCGCGCTGTTCTTCACTGAACTTCGCGGTATACTCAGTGATGCCCAGGACAGGATGCAGTTTGTTTTGGTGGTGATTTCGACCAGGTCTTTTCCTCTTGTCAGACAGTAGCGTGACAAAAAATGTTTGGAATTTTGTTGTACCGGAATTTTCGTTGACGCGTTACCGTTCGAGGAATTTTTTTAAACCAAGCAATTGTGACCAGCTTCGTCGAGGAAATGTGACGTTACTACTTACTACTGTTCATTACTAGCTTTTAAAAGGCTGTTTAGTATAATTTAGCAGCTAGCCAGGCCAGTGCGTTATCAGCAAAATAGCATTCTTATGTTTTCTGCTTCTACACATATTGCATTTGCGTCTGGGAGCATTTGGCTTGAGCGCTCAAAAGGCCGTCAACCATAATTCAATTAGCTGTACACCTGTTTTGATTAAAATAAGCATAAATACCGAAAGATGACAATAAACATTTGTGCCAAATTCTCGGCTTTATTTAAGAGCCTTCATCAGAGCAACTGATGAAGTTTACAGAAGTTAAATATACACGCGTGAAGATACCGCGCGCGCTTATCGCGCGCAATAACAACTAGGAACAAAAGGAGTGCGCATAGCAACAATGACATGTTGTTTACATGTTTGAGAAATCATCTACATTAAGACCACGTGGTGTTTTGATTTGTTTTGATTAAGGTAGTGCTCGTGAATCCTTATATATCATGAACCATGCTTCACAGCTCACAAAGACAATTATTGCTTTAAAGTTCATGTTAAAGTATGGCTCAAAGTAGTAAAACTAGTAGTGATTGAGTAGTGTAGTTTCGTTTGTCGAATTCGTATAAACAGCAGAAAGCAGAATTAAAATTAGAATAGGTGTATATTGGCCGCGAGTTTGTTTTATAACGTTATTTTTAATCCTGAGCACTAAACCATGACTTTAACTTCGAAGCACGTCCTCGGATAAACAATCATACACGTCCTTAGTTTAACCAAAACATGTCAATCTACATACCGTTGGAAAGCTTATACAATGGACTAGCTTGCTATGGCCTAACTGATAAATGCAACTGATAAATGCAATTTATTTCAAAGAATTTATTAAATATTTTGCCAACTGATCTAGGTTTGGTAAATGAATAAATGATCATCGCAGTTATAAAGCAATCTAAGCAGTCGCTATAAATGGAAGACCTGTTAGATCCTGTTGGTCTTTCATTTATAGCGACTGCTTAGATTGCTTCATAACTGCGATGATCATTTATTCATTTACCATTCATACACCGCAGTTCTAACCATTCATTGTACATCATATATCTTACGGGGCCTTTAAGAACCCAACATTTGACCTAAGCCGCCAGTTGTGGCTTCTATAGCTCAGTTGGTAGAGCGTCACACCGGTATCGTGGAGGTCATGGGTTCGAATCCTGTTGGAAGCCTGGAATCATTTTTTCAGGTCTTCCATTTAGAGCGACTATGCTCAGGGGACCCACTGGTGCGTATATAGAGGGATCACTCATTAGCATACCATGTCATAATTGCCATGTCGCTCTCGTGGCTGTGCGTCCTGGTTCCTTATCCTACATCAACCAAGAAATAAAGCCCCGTCTGCCTCGTTTCCTGCTCGTTTCTTTCGGTTTCTACACCCTCCTCCGCCAAGTCAGTACGATGGTCCGATTGTTTATTCAGTCCTGTTGGTTTTGGAAATTTTCGAGACTTTCTTGTTCCGGTCTTCCACCGTCCGCGTGAAACCGTGCTGGCTCTGAGTTCTGTTTCTTCACTTTCTCGTCGTTCCCTCATTCTCGTTCAAGTGTTTCTTCGTCATACAACTCCAGTTGCATTGTCGTAAGTATGTTTCTTATCTGGGCTCCCATTTTCGTTAGTTATCCCAGTCATTCGTTTTATTTCAGCTTTTTTTTTTGTGTGTATGTATACATCTATCGCAAGTCTATTGGAATCTTCTACGGTTTCATATATACCTTCCCCAGTTTTGTTGGCATGCTACCATTAGCATGTGCTGGTTAGGAAAAGTACGGTACCAGCTTTAGTCTGTCATGAGCATTCATTGGCCTAGCATTTCTCATGATTTTACTGAGTTCACTTGTGTTGTTCGCATGCCATACCATGTGCTGGTTAGGAAATTACGATACCAGCTTTAGTCTGTCATGAGCATTTGGCCTAGCATTTCTCATGATTTTATTGAGTTTACTTGTGTTGTTTGCAAGCTACATTATTGTGCTGGTTAGAAAAAATATAGTACCAGCTTTAGTCTGTCATGAGCATTTGGCCTAGCATTTCTCATGATTTTTATTGAGTTCACTTGTGTTGTTCGCATGCTACATACCATGTGCTGGTTAGAAAAAATATAGTACCAGCTTTAGTCTGTCATGAGCATTTGGCCTAGCATTTCTCATGATTTTACTGAGTTCACTTGTGTTGTTCGCATGCTACCATGTGCTGGTTAGGAAAATTACGGTACCAGCTTTAGTCTGTCATGAGCATTTGGCCTAGCATTTCTCATGATTTTATTGAGTTCACTTGTGTTGTTTGCATGCTACATTATTGTGCTGGTTAGAAAAAATATAGTACCAGCTTTAGTCTGTCATGAGCATTTGGCCTAGCATTTCTCATGATTTTATTGAGTTCACTTGTGTTGTTCGCATGCTACATACCATGTGCTGGTTAGGGAAAATATAGTACCAGCTTTAGTCTGTCATGAGCATTTGGCCTAGCATTTCTCATGATTTTACTGAGTTCACTTGTGTTGTTCGCATGCTACCATGTGCTGGTTAGGAAAATTACGGTACCAGCTTTAGTCTGTCATGAGCATTTGGCCTAGCATTTCTCATGATTTTATTGAGTTCACTTGTGTTGTTTGCATGCTACATTATTGTGCTGGTTAGAAAAAATATAGTACCAGCTTTAGTCTGTCATGAGCATTTGGCCTAGCATTTCTCTTGATTTTACTGAGTTCACTTGTGTTGTTCGCATGCTATACCATGTGCTGGTTAGGAAAATTACGGTACCAGCTTTAGTCTGTCATGAGCATTTCGCCTAGCATTTCTCATGATTTTATTGAGTTCACTTGTGTTGTTTGCATGCTACATTATTGTGCTGGTTAGAAAAAATATAGTACCAGCTTTAGTCTGTCATGAGCATTTGGCCTAGCATTTCTCATGATTTTATTTAGTTCACTTGTGTTGTTTGCATGCTGCCATGTGCTGGTTAGGAAAATTACGGTACCAGCTTTAGTTTCATGAGCAATTGGCCTAGCATTTGTCATGATTTTATTTAGTTCACTTGTGTTATTTGCATGCTACCATGTGCTGGTTAACACAATATACAGTACCAGCTTTAGTCTGTCATGAGCATTTGGCCTAGCATTTCTCATGATTTTATTGAGTTCACTTTATGTGTTATTTGCTTGCTGTACATTTATGCTGGCTTTAAATATTATAGTGCCAGTTTTTTGCCTAGTATTTCTCATAACTTTAGTTGATTTGCGCTATGTGCATGCTACATGTGCTGGTTTAAGGAGATTTCAGTACCAGCTTTTCTCTGTCGTGTGCATTGGCCTAGTATTTCTTATGACTGGTTAGGAAATTACCTTACCAGCTAGTGTCTGTGATACCGACTTTATATGTGGGCGTATTGGCATGGCTGCGTAGAGTGCTATGTTAAAGTAGGTCTCCTCCTTTTCCCTTCTTCACCCTCGAGGTTTGACTGTATCTTACGTAGACGGAGACAAAGCGTTCTTCTGCCGGCCTTAGGGCCCGCACGTAAGTCGGTCAACCCTTGAGCCCCATCTGGGTTTATACTACAGTTTAGCCTACATCCGTATTGTCACCTTTAACTATCCCCTGGTAAGCCTGGCTCGAGGGTTGGCCGCCTTATGTTTTCCTGGTGGTTTTTTCTTTCTGGTATCGGCAGGCAGCCAATGCCAATATTCTAAACACACATAAAATAATGCACATATTTTCATACATTCTAAATAGGGGCGCTGCTTTTCGGAGGTCTTTGAGTTTTGGGTTGTCGCATCGCCTCGGTCTGTGTATGGTCGCACCACAGGGGTTTGGGTTTCGGATGAGTGTTGGGGTTTATGCGCAGCGCCCTCGGTATGCTTTGGAGTGTACTCAACCGCTGAGCACGGAGTCAGGTCTTCCCATCCCTCAGTAGGAGCACAGTGGGTCCGTTGAGCATAGATTACTATGCTCAGGGGACCCACTGGTGCGTATATAGAGGGATCACTCATTAGCATACCATGTCATAATTGCCATGTCGCGGAAGGGGCTGCCTCCTGTTCTGTGTATGATACTTTATATATTGTTGTTGTACAGCATTCTCGTGTCCGGGGCTCCCCTGTTCATGTGGGAGGCCGAGGGACCCTGGGTTCGAGAATGGTGGTACAGTGTTTATCTTGCCCATGCTATAATGATGTCCTGTTTGCGCCTTGGAATATATCGCCTTTACAGTGTGTAGTATTGGCTATCTCATTATGACCTCGTTCTCTGGTATCATTTAGTCATATGGATCTGAGTAGTCTAGACCCACGGTCCTGGAAGCCTTCTGAATCTTTACTCAAGCCATTAGTAGTGTATAGCCTCTGCAAGTATTGACCTTATGGGTTCGCTTATAAGATGATCAGGTTTATAGTCATGAGTCATGACTCACTGTGCTTACCTGGCTACACTAGTTGGTTAGCTGCTCGCTGTCGTAAGGTTATGTACACCTTTATGGAACAAGGAGTTTATGTGCTTAAAGAGTTGTATGCTCTTTGCTATGATATTTTAATTCCCTTGGTGTTTTGTCTCGGTATTAAGTTATCTTACATATGTTTTAAGGTGTATGTAATTTCATCCCTCCCTATCCCATCCCCTATTTTTTCCGCTACGCATCTGAGCAGCTCCGCCAGGTCTTCCCATCCCTCAGTAGGAGCACAGTGGGTCCGTTGAGCATAGATTACTATTTAGATTGCTTCATAACTGCGATGATCATTTATTCATTTACCATTCATACACCGCAGTTCTAGCCATTCATTTGTACATCATATATCCTACGGGGCCCTTAAAAGGTGGCTCCCGAGTATTTATTGCAGAAATAGACCTCAACTTCTAGCGTATGTTTGACCCTGAAAAAATCTTCCGATTTCCATAATTGTTCTCACAGAGCTTAAGCAACCTCTGCACTACCAAGTGGTGTAGTTCATTTGATATATTAAGCTCGTCTGTTTGGGATATTTTAAATTTTCCAAAGGAGGTGTTTTTAGAATAATTGGTATAACTTGAAAATTCGACCGTAAATGATCTTATTACCAGCTAAAATCGCATCTATAGTAATAAGGGTTTACTCAGAGAAATGCCCAGGTCAGCTTTTCCCATGCGATTTAAGTTGTAAACGATGTAATAATTTTACCTCTAAAAATGTCTTATTCCGCTTCTGTTTAGTGTGCCGAGCGCGGATATCAGAAAAGCAGGGAAGCTCTTCAGTATTATCTCGGCTAATGTTCACTCTTAATTATATAAAAGAGAAAATAGAATCGAGTATCTACAGAAAGCGATATTTAATAAACGAATGAGAGCAACGTCTTGTCCAGAATGTGATGTTGCTATAATATTCAATTCGAGCTCGAAATACCTAAATTGCTGGAATTGTTTCGCAAGTTTCTTTCGTGAGAGGTAGAGTACAACCAACTGAGAAGACTTACCAAGTTTGGGTTCGTCTTTCCAATACTATGTTGAGAAAAATTATCCAGAAGGAGTCAGTATTTCTTCGCTCCAACACAACGCCAAGAAAACCCATCTGTTTATGAACTCAGCGTTCTCGTCTCAGTGCACATGGTGCTAAATACTTCACGTGCGACGCTTTCTCGACCCGCGGGATCGCGGAACAGCTACCGGTATTAACTTGTCTTACTTCGGGACTAGGAAGCGTCGCACGTGAAGAATTTAGCGAAGTGCACTGAGGCGAGAACACTGCGCTCATAACATGTGGGTTTTCTTGGCGTTTGTGTTGGAGCAACGAAACACTGACTCCTTTTGGATAATGTTTCTCAACATAGTATTGGAAAGACGAGCCCAAACTTGGTAAGTCTTCTCAGTTAGTTGTACTCTACCTCTCACGAAAGAAACTTATGAAACAATTCCAGCAATTTAGTTATTTCGAGCTCGAATTGAATATTATAGAAACATCACATTCTGGACAAGAAGCTGCTCTCATTCGTTTATTAAATACCGCTTTCTGTAGATACTCGATTCTATTTTCTCTTTTATATAATTAAAAGTGAACATTAGCCGATATAATACTGAAGAGCTTCCCTGCTTTTCTGATATCCGCGCTCGGCACACTAAACAGAAGCGGAATAAGACATTTTTAGAGGTAAAATTATTACATCGTTTACAACTTAAATCGCATGGGAAAAGCTGACCTGGGCATTTCTCTGAGTAAACCCTTATTACTATAGATGCGATTTTAGCTGGTAATAAGATCATTCACGGTCGAATTTTCAAGTTATACCAATTATTCTAAAAACACCTCCTTTGGAAAATTTAAAATATCCCAAACAGACAAGCTTAATATATCAAATGAACTACACCATTTGGTAGTGCAGAGGTTGCTTAAGCTCTGTGAGAACAATTATGGAAATCGGAAGATTTTTCAGGGTCAAACATACGCTAGAAGTTGAGGTCTATTTCTGCAATAAATACTAGGTTTGGTAAATGAATAAATGATCATCGCAGTTATAAAGCAATCTAAGCAGTCGCTATAAATGGAAGACCTGTTAGATCCTGTTGGTCTTTCATTTATAGCGACTGCTTAGATTGCTTCATAACTGCGATGATCATTTATTCATTTACCATTCATACACCGCAGTTCTAACCATTCATTGTACATCATATATCTTACGGGGCCTTTAAGAACCCAACATTTGACCTAAGCCGCCAGTTGTGGCTTCTATAGCTCAGTTGGTAGAGCGTCACACCGGTATCGTGGAGGTCATGGGTTCGAATCCTGTTGGAAGCTTGAAATCATTTTTTCAGGTCTTCCATTTAGAGCGACTGTTTAGATTGCTTCATAACTGCGATGATCATTTATTCATTTACCATTCATACACCGCAGTTCTAACCATTCATTTGTACATGATCTAAGTTTCGCTTTGCTACGATTAATGTTTTAGTCGACGGCTATAGCGCTTCAAAGTCGGCGATGTTGTACAAAATAGCTTTTGAGAAAAGGCCGATTGAATACTGATACGGACGGACAATTTACTTCCCATTTCACCCTAATAAGAACCGAAATAATAATTCTAAAAAAATCCACATCAAAGAAAACATAATTCTCTATTACATGAATCGAAAAATGTTTTCTTATAGTTTGCCTGTAAGGTTGGGGCTTATCTCGTCCAACATGCCTATTTCAACAATGCTTTCTCTAAGCGCGAAACGTTCAGCGTTATTATGTTCAGTGGAGATTCTGTTTCTCGACAACCCGGGTTCTCCACCAAGTTGAATATCCCCACCGGGATGCCTGCCCGTTTTCGGGGCTAATAGCGGAGCTCCCGCGGGCGCCGAAGGCGCCCGCGTAGCGGAGCCCCATAGCTACATGCAGGAGAAAAGGAAACAACACAAAAGTGTATATGCATCGACCTGTTTTCTGATGGACTTCCGGTTTGTTCGTCTGGTGTGTCCGTCGTCGCAGAGGCGCGGGTTGCCTGTCTCGGTTTAGGCGGGAAAATGAGCACGCTCGCGCGTTCAAATTAATTGGCGATTGGCGATTTTATATTTGAAAGGGGATTTTTTTTCTTTGAGACTTTACTTCGTGTGAACTTCGTGACTTCGTGTCAGTTTTCGTCATGAGGAGGACGGTTTTTCCTCTTCATAAAAAAAATGAAACGTTAAATCAAGCTGACAAAATTGAAAAAAATGAGTTATCATGGAGCGGAAAGAAGCTGAGACTGATGTCATGAACATGAAGAAATAAAGTTTGTCGTGGGAAAGAAACAAAGCGCCGTAGAGGAGAATTGCCAGGGAAGACATGTCGAAAAGAAGACAAACGAAGAGCAGCGCGCAAGAGAAAGCACAAACAACGATAAGAAACTAATTCTCAAGGTTGGTACTTGAACTTTGTAGCTAGACTATATAAGGGACATTTAGTAGTAATCATTTTTTATCAATCGCAAACTTTCATTCGAGTTTTTTCGAGCTTTCGCGGCTCGCTACTACGCTAGTTTGAAAAAGATGAAAGCTGCACGGGACGATCGTAGCCGCGCGCAAGAGAGATTTCTCTGGGGAGATTTGTTATTTTTGCACGCTCAGCTTTTGTGTTAAGCTTTTTTTCAGGATTGCGATTGCAATGAGATCAAACAGAATACCGTATTTTCTAGTGATTTAGTAGAGCTGACCGCCGTTATTCAGTGGCTGTGTTTATCCTTTGGCGTGGAGACTCGGGAGAAAGTTATGTAATAGTGTCACGCTCACGCATAGCAGCCATCTTGAGCTCGCGAGCTTTCTCCAAGCGGCTCCAAAATTCAGATTTAGAAAATGGTACAATGATTCTTGAATTCTCTAATGTAAGTTAGCTACCAATTCTTAAAATTGAGACACTTTCTATATATTCCGACTTCTCAATTTGGTTCGGCTACAACGAGTTTTTCACTTGTAGTAGTAGACGAGAGAGACGTAAATTTTACGGGGTCGATTATAAATTATAACTTTTGTGTTTAATTTAATTTTGTAGAAATTCCCAAGATGTATTCCTGCAGGGTATGCTTCACAGAGTATTTCACATATGACAGGCAAGTGGAGACACCTATCTAGGGATAATTATTGCTCTCTATCAAATTATGCAATGACATTTTTTAGTTTATTGTTTCTCTGGTCGGCAGTGTCAGGCATGAACTTAGAAGTGGAAGTTTAAATTTTGCTCATTTAAAATATCAACCAAGGGGATTCAACATAGAGGATGTTTTTCTTCGAATTGTCATTTACTTGAAGTTTTGACAGGCCCCTGCAATTGATTTTATAACATGGTATTGCCTGTTTCAGGCACTCCTATCATTTATTTTTTTAATAATTATGAAAAATATGATCTACTTGCCTTCCAATAGAAGACCACTTTGTGAGGGGTCCCTAACATGCTCTGGATCATCTGCAATTCTCCCTCAATATTAGCCTCATTCAAGGTTGTACATTTTTTTGTTAATTATCACTTTTTGTGAACAGATAAATATTCATTCATTCATATTTTCCTGCTTCTGATTGGTTGATCACCACTGGCAAATTCTTGATGTTTTTAAAGGCGAGTGACTAATTTCATCAATGATGTCAAAGATTGGATAAGTTGAAAGTTGTTGCAAGTGTGACATCACACCTTTGTAGGCAGGATGGCAAACTGGCTGCTCCAGGGCTTGAAATTGTGCCAGATAGAGGTGTAAATACACCTAAAAATATTCCTTTTACACCTTACTTTTTCAACTTAGGCATAAAATAACGACTGTGTTTTCATTTTCTACAGTGTTCGCTTAGTGTATTTACGCCTAGATTTTTGATGAATTTAAAACACCTATAATGTTCATGGTACATGGCATAAAATTACGACTTTGATTAGTATTTAGTTTCAAGCCCTGTCAGCTCCCTCAAAGAATTAAAGCTGGGAAATCTATTTTGAATGAATAATAAAACAATTAAAAGCTTGAATGAATAATAAAACAATCAATGAATTCAGCTTTGTATGATATGGATAATTATTAAGATCTAGGGGATGTTATCTACATTGACCTTTTACCTCAATGGATAATAAATACCACCATCAATCTGAATAATTATCCATATCATACTCACAGAATTCATTAATTGCTAAACTGCATGGTCACATCCAATCACCTTTTAAACAGATTTAGAAAAAAGTTTATCGTGTATGAATTAGTTCTAATTTTTTTATATTTTTTATTGAACTAAAAAATATTGACCCTACAACAATTGAAAGAGACTAACATGGAGTGAGAATTTAATTAATTTTATTTTGTTCCCAAAATGCAACCAGGTGCAATCCAGAGCATGTTAGGGACAAAGTGGTCTTCTATTGGTAGGTTAAGTAGATCATATTTTTCATTATTATTGAAAAATGAATTATGATAGGAGGGCCTGAAAGAAGATAATTGCACATGATATAGGCATATAAATACTGCTTTTTGGGAGGGGGGCATAGCTGTCAACTCACCCGCATTAGGCAGGTGTGTTGATGGTTGAAATTTTTTATACATTTACTGTATTTCACCATTGTCGCTCTCTGCATTTTTTCATAAATTTAAGTTGTATTTTCCTGCCACATAAGGGGGAATCGCAAGATTTTTGACGAAGTTGGGTTGCCGGTATGGGGGGGGGGGGGGGGGGGGGGTCCAATACTGTTGACATGTTATTATTTTTTTCCTTCTTATACTTTGTTACCAAAATGTGTGTTTCCAAAAAATATCCATACCCCCCCTACGGAAGGGATTGGAAATTCCAGAGGGGGGGGGGGGGGGGGGGGAGGGGGAGGGGGGTATGGATATTTTTTGGAAACACACAATGTATGTTATTTCTTACTATACAATTATAACATTCCTTAACTAATGTCTGATGTGGCAAAAAATGATATTAAAATAGACGAAATTAACCAATTAGATTATAAAAAAGAAATATTTTATCTACCCTGATTTGATGAACTAATTATTATTGTGGCTCTTACAAAAACAATGGTACTCCAGTATGTTCAGCTACTATAATTTATAAGTATCCATAGCCATGCATGGTTTACATAAGACTGGTAAATAAAAGATCTGTCTTCAAGGCTCATGGCTATTATCATTCAATTTCAGTGACACAACATCTGCCAGAGGTGGCTTTTGGACGCACCATACCATGACACAAGTAAAACATAATTAGAGCGGTTTTCACATGACTGTCGTGGGTAATTTTAAATTACTTGGTAATTGCGATTAGTTTGGGTTGTGATTGTTCAAGAGAATGATCTTTGACCCTTCTGCCAATTTGATCGCATAGTGAAAATAATAACACAACTACTTGTGAATACTTCACTCACAAAGGCGAGTTTGTTGTCGAATTTCTATTGCATTTGATTGGATAGTGAATTACTCATGAATTGCTTTCACTACAGTCATATGAAAATCGGCATATAGATTTAGAGAAATTGAATACTTATGTAAAATTTGGGTATCATCCGAGTTATGGCATTGCCAGGTTTCTGTTTTGCATGCGACACAAACCTTGTTATGGCATTGAGAAGTTTCTGTTTTGCATGTGACACCTTTCTCAAGGTGTGTCTGATGTCTGATTGCATCAAGGCCTAAGGTAGAAATTTCTGGGGGGGGGGGGGGCAAGCCTTAGTCATCCTTTTTTTTTGCTGGGCGGGCAAGTAGGTTTTTCCCCACATGTTGACATTGAAAATGTTACTTCCCCCCACCATTAGCTATGGTGCTGGAATGGTTTTGAATGCATTTCTATGTAAAGGTTTTATCATCACTAATTGTGAGAAGCCATACTGAAAAACTATCAGTCACTATCAGTGACAAAAAAAACACGGCAGATCTCAGGAGCCCCAAAAACATACAATATATTAGGGAGTGCGCCACCCCAAGCCTATTCTTTCATACCTGTATTCATACCTGTATTGTGTATTTCTTATTGGCTGTTCAAGTTTTAGTTCAAGCATTCCAGCTAGAAATTACATATACGTTTTTGTTTGTAATCTAATTAATTAAGTATTGTAGAATCATAGGATTCCAGAAAAGATCCATACTCATTCCTCCATAATGTGTTTTATACAATAACACTAACATTTTCAAGAAATTTGGAGATATTGGAAGATGACACAGTAAAAGTCATGTCATATAACGTTTTTCTCTTTATTGCCATGTGTGCTTTGCTATAATATCATTCCATTGGAAGGAGGTTCTGGGGGAGGAGTTAGTACCTTAATGGGAACCCTTTTCCATTCACATGGAAAAATACGTAACTGAGGGAGCTCCGCTTTTAGCCAGTGGCTAAATCTATATATTATTTTTCTGGATCAAGTAGAATGAATGCTTCCTAGCGCTACTTTTCTCGCTGACCAACATTTCCATAAACATACAGTGCCTGGTAATGAGGATGTGACGTTATCTTTCCAAGTGGTTCATAGGATTGGGTCAGCGGATTACCCAGCAAGGTAATGACGTCATCGGTTTGTCCCCGTGGGGGATGGTGACCAGCAACGTGTACAGCTGTTTCGCATGTTAGTTTCTCGGTCGAATTTAGCCGTCGCTTCCATGTGTTCGTAATTGTTAATTCTTGGTTTTTCATGGCTTCAAACAGATGAGGCTATTGCTTCCTGGAAAAAAAAAACAAATAGCTGCGTTCAACAAGTGAGCTTAAATTGTGGCGCTGTGTGGAACAAGGCTAGAAAAAAACGTTTATAGTAGATTTACGGGTCTATCCAAATCACCATTACCTCATCATAAACTGCACCGTGGTTTAAACTTGACACAGGTGGTGATCTTTAAAGTACAAAGCAATGATACAATATAGAGAGATGGACAGCACAACAAAACGAAGATGGCAAAGGTTAAGGTAAAGATATCAGTTGAACTATGAACAAATAACGGTTAATCTCGATAGTCCCCTCACCCCCCAGCCAAACACACACATACACCACAAAAAAGGTACATAGCCTCTTTTGACCAGTTAACTCCACAAGCAATAGCTATCCGTCGTTCTACGACGGATCGACGGGATCTCACTTTCAAATATCTTTCTATCTCCTCCTACAAAAGACGGTTTTTGGCCACACGTGTGTGAGTTGGCGGGCTAGAAAACTTTTCTTATCTATCCTGGGATGTGTAACTACAAGAATATAGAACGTACAGGAAGCTAAAAACGTTACATACTTAAGGCTGTAGACTCATACCTTCCTTTCTGGAGATTCCTTTAGACACTGACACTGAAAATTGTAATAAATTTGTAATATGGGTTTTAAATGGAACGAGAATTTCCCACCAATGAGTTTCTACAGCAATTCCCTGTGTTATTAGACTGGATTTTAGTATTCACCATATCAGTAGATTTCCGTTTCTGATTGGCTCCTGAAATTCGGAATATATGAGCCGGAATATATATTCACTGTGTTGTATCGCGCGGGAGCGTCAGTGAGTGCAGACGTTTCTGGAAATGTCCGATGGGTGTGACAATGCTATGCTTGTTTTTTTAACCACGTAAGAACCCCTTAAGTGCCACTCAAGACAGAAATAAACTACATTTCATCAAAAAGATCCATTATCCAAACGAACAGTAGCGAAAGAAAATGTGTTTTTCGCGCGCCGTTAATATTTTATTGATTTTTGAATATTTTCGATTGGCGATTTTTTTTCCTTCAACTATGCGTTCTGCATCCTGTGGGGTGAACAATGGTTCCTGTGACGCATGAAGAAGACATAGAAAGTAGAACAAAGACACGAAGAAGGCAAAGAAAGAAGAACAAATACCTGTCTTTGTTCTACTTTCTATGTCTTCTTCATGCGTCACAGGAACCATTTTTTCTGAAGAGCTTCTCCCCCAAGATGCATGGCGCATAGTTGAACGAAAAAAAAAATCGACCAATCGAAAAAAAACCGTGTACCTTAACTAATATTACAATTAAAAGAAGAAATTCAAAAAGCTATTAGTTTTTCGTATGACGGTTTTCGTATGACTGTAGTGAAACCAATCGCAAGTAGTTACACCAAATAAAACCTATAGGAGTAATTACAAAGCAATTGCAGATTACTCATGACAGTCATCTCATGACAGTCATCTATTTGATGTTCACTCATGCAAAAACATTGACAGGCCAGGCCCGTAGCAAGGTCATAAATATGGGGGGATGGGGGTCTTCAGTGAAAAGGCCGGCTAACAATGTTGGCTAGTGAAAAGATAACTATCGTTTGGCTACCAGCTACCGATTACGTTTGGGTAGACGTTGATACTGAGTTGACGCGTTTTGGCATGTCCTTTGCGCTGGAATGTGCCAAACAATTGTCATATAGAACAATTATGAGCTATGATCAGCCTTTTTATGCACAGTTGAATGGATAAACGTCTCAGACGCCCCCACTCAGTCGCAGTTACTCGAATTTGCGCTCAGTTCAAAATTTTCAAGAGGAAAAGTATTCTCACAATTATTGAGGTGGCTCGCGCCCCAAGTTAGCCCCTCCCTGCCCTGCATTTTTGATTCCCATTTATCGAACATAGCCTACCTCGTCTCCAATAAACTTGCTGGACTATGATAACGACCACAAGAATAGCCACGATTGCGGCGAAGATGGCTATCATGAGTGTATCAATACGGCCTGTTTTGTAAGGAATACGTCATTAGGCAATGTACGGAAGACAAACCTTTTTGTACTCAGGGGTTTCAATAAGTTTGAAGTAGCAGGCTAAGTTTTTGAACTAGGCGGCTGGGTTTCGGGGTCCCATATGAAGGCCGTAATGGTTGAGCCTTCTTTGGGGGTACGGGGGCATGCCCCGTGGAATTGTGAATTTCGGTAGCAGAAAAGGCGTTTTCCTGCGTTTTGAGGGCAAGATAATTGGCATATTCATGTATTATTGCTTTCATATTTTCCTTGAAACTGATCAGTTATACAGCCTACGAAAGTTGCCTGCGGTCAGCAGTGAAGTAGAAACTTTTGGGTGCATTTTCAGCAATTTACTTTTTCAGCAATGTTCCGTGGGAGAGACACTACTGCCCTAAAAGGCGGAAACCAAATGTGATTGGGCACGGGGGGTGGTATCAGAATGTGCGCGCTTGTAATATGTTTGTAAGGCGAATTGAGTTCTTTCGGAGGTAAGCGGGAAGGCGAGAACATGCACAGAATAAGCAAGAAGAGGTTGGTACACTAACAGGCTTCACAGCTTTAACAAACCTTCTTTCTTTGTCCGAACAGTTTTAACTCCCGCAGATCCAAACCCAACAACATTCCTGGCAAAGACTTTAACCAAATACTTGGTATCTTTTTCTAGATCTGAGATGAGGAGTTCTGTACCAGTAAACCGGTCACGTACTGTCTTGCTGCCGACCTCCACCTTGTAGTCAATAACATCACTACCGCCATTGTTAGATGGAGGGTTCCAGAGCACTAGGAAGGAGGAAGCTTCGATATCGCGTATGGTTACCGCCACAGGGATACCAGGAGGGACTGAAAGGGAAATGCATGAGCAGTTGAGTCATACGTAGTCTCCCGCGCAGCCCGTCCTTTCCGTCGAAGATTAAGTCGGGAGACTAAGTCTTACGCGGCTTGTTTGGAAACATCACTATTTTTGATATCAATACATCAATGCCGGCGAATGATTTCATCCATAAGCTAAAGGATGATTTGGTCATGTAGCAGCTCCCACAAGATAACCCTATTCGATCGAATGAAAACAAAAGGTAATAGCGTTAGTACTTCCGACCAAGCTGATTTACTTCTGTGATTTTCTCTTAGACTGAATGAATACATTGAATGAATTTACTTACACCATTGTGTTACATTAATAATGTGCTCGGTCACGCCCAATAGGTTAGTTGCGCGACAGTTGTACTGTCCATAGTCCCCACTGTCTTGTGTTGTTCTCAATTTGAGCTGACTTCCACCACTGATAGCCGATGCAAGCTCATCATTTGGATTGAACCACGTGAAATGAGGGGTAGGTACTCCATGAGCGACGCAATTTAAGGTCACTTCATGCCCCTCCAAGACGAAACAGCAGTTGACGAGGAAGAAACGTCAATCTTCGATTTGTCTGGGGAAAATAGAAACAATGAAATTACATGAGTTTGGTTTCCTTACGCTTACTAATTCTCCTTATCTCTTCATTTACTACGTTACCAGGGGATGGAGTTGCCAATGTGCTTTTCTTTTAATCCCCAGATACGTTTTTATCGCTTTAGAACCCCCCCCCCCCCCCCCCCCCACCCCCCACCCCCCACCCCTCTGCTGCGCTTGATCCGCAACGGTTCACGAGTTCGAATAATAATCAATGAACATTAAAGCGGGACTGTCACGGTACGCGCATGCTCGAGCAAAGACCGCCGATCCCATAACTATCATTCAAAACGGAGATTCCCTGTTTAAATAAACCAATCACGGGACATTTCTTTTTCGCGGGAAAGTACCCACGCCCCGCGCGACGTCGCCTTAGGGAAAACATAATTTGGAGTTCATTCGTCAGGAGGCGACATTATGGTAAGTTTTTAGGGGTTTTTAGGCAAATGAGCTGCAAAATCGTTGTCTGAGGTGAAGATACCGTAGCCCTTGAACAATTTCCATGTCTCGTGGACCCTTTTCGATATCCAGATCCTGCTTTTATTGTGTTCCCAAGCCATTTTGGCGTAAGGACGACCTCGATTAGGCCTTTCTTGTTGGGCAGCCATCAGTGAAAATGACGCTCGAGTCTCATTCAATTTAAAACGACAAACAATATTGCATCGACTCCAAAATTTGGTCACGATACTAAGGAGATCTCAGGAGAGAATACCCGTTAAGAATTAAGGGAAGATGGACCCCGAAACAACAACATTTGAACGGATTCTACCAGCGTAATTCCTCCCTCTCACAGCCATCGTTCCGGCCCGGACCAAAGTGATCAAAATTCGCACATGCGCGTACCGTGACAGTCCCGCTTTAACTCTGAAATCTACACATTTTCTTCTTTTTAGAGGAGCCATGTTTTCAACGTAGCTACCTACAAATCTGGTCTCACTCGAAAGCTGTCCAGACAACGAACATTGAACAATTAAACTATTGATTGCTGCAGATGAACCAGAACAAATAAAACAAAAGTAAACTTACACAGGACAATGACTGTGATCTCTTTCCTGATTGGTTGTTTTTGAGGATCATTGATGACTTGACATTCGTAGGTCCCTTTCTGTACCCTTGTAATGGATGGAATGTTTAGTGTTACATCTGATTTCCCTTGCGCCATTATACGTCCATCTGTTTTCCTTATCCATGTGATGTTAGATGCTGGACGTCCTGAGGCTGCACATGGGATCTTTAAGGTTTGACCCTCTCGTATGTCGTATGGACTTCTTAATAAGGAAATGAAGGTAGGAGCAACTGGGAAATATAAAGGTCTTAATGTGAACGAGTTGCTAGATGACAAACAGAGCGCAAAGTAATAAGCCTTATCAAGGTTTTCGGCGCCATTTGTTCAGTAGGAAAGCCGTGCAAAAAAACTCTGCAATTGCGAAGTTAAATCGTTGCGAAAATATCAAACATATCGGTAAAATATTACTTTACGCTAAGTACTTGTTTGAAATGTGCAATATTTTCGCAACGATTTTTACCGAAAGCGAAATGCGCGCACCATAGATCTCGTACCTGAATGAAATTTGCGCTAAAAAATAATCAAAACAGCTATGTGCATGCATGTTATAAATAGCCATTTACGAGTAATAATTATTCTTATACTTACCTCTGACGTATAGTGTTCCGTTCTCTTTTATATCCTTCTGTTTCCCTTGCTCCTCCACAGTCATCTTCATCATGTAGGTATTTTCATCCCGAGTGGAAATGTTCCTTATCTCAAATGTAGCAAAACCTGCTGACAGACCTCCATAAAAGTACAACCTGCCCTTGTAGAAAGGGTCTGTGATGTTCTTAGTAGATGACACATGACCCAGGAGATTACCAGAAAACAGTTTTCCCCCTCCTTTGATATCATCTGTACCAGCATCATATATACCAAAATTGGGGTTGAAATACTTTGTATACCCTGTTAGTGACCACGTGAATTTGGCATCTTCTCCAACATATTTACTAAGGTGAACAGGACCAGAGACTACTGATGAAACTGAAAACAAAAGATTATGTTATCTTCATTGAAAGAAGAATCTGCAACCTTATGAGAGCGCGATGATTTACTCATAAACAACACGAAACAATGGCTTCTATTGTTTTTTTTCGTAGACCTTAGCCACCATGTCTGGCTTTCGTTTAAGATCTTGTTGGTTGAGCGTTAAACAGGACAGGTATCGTGCCGATCATGTTTGATTCCAGTTGTAAACTTGAAATCCCTTTTCAGTTCTTCTTATTTTTATAGCGATGATGATTTTAGTTTTCATTCTTCCGCAGTGCTAACCATTCAATATATATATATATATCTCAAGAGATGTTTTTTCTAAAGTTATCAATTTGTTGCTCCTATAAAATCTCATTTTGGTTCCGAGGAATTGCCTAAGATTTTCTAATTACATGGGGCAATTAAATTGAACATCCATTTTGAAATTTGGTGCAAAAGTGATACAGTAAAAACCCGCATAAAAGAACAGGTGTTTTGGGGATTCAGGCTGATTTTGTTCTTAAACATTGGGTGTTTTCTGCAAAATCAGCCTGAAAATGTTCTTAAGGTGTTCTTAAAATTGTTTCTTAAAATCAAATACTGCTTTCACTACCAACAGTCAAATAAATAGTATGATTGGCAGAAAAGTAAGCGACATGGCTAAATACACCCTGGAAATCCCCATACAGTACCTGCTTTAGAAAACTATGTTTTGGTCTATTGATCTACTGTACTGTACCACAACAGGTTATTGGACTTGAATCTAACTGGCAGCCATGTTTTATACAAGAACAATGTTTCATTTTTCAGGCTGTATGTGTTCTTATGTATAAGGTACCTTTTTGGCCAAATTCCAGCCTGAGTGTTCTTAATCCACTTGTTCTTTTATGCGGGTTTTTACTGTAGCACAATCTTTTTTAAGAGATGTCTAGAGTGGAACAAGGGGGTCCACTTTAGCTGGGATATTATTAAAAGTATTAATGCAAATAAAGATCGAAGGATGTTAAGGTTTTGCTAAAAGATGCCTGCTACTGCCCTCCAAGTTTGATATTCGTCACAAGAATATTATAAAAGTTATATTGACCAAATTTATATTTACAGAAAATGCGCTTGGACTTGGACTTTTCGAGTCACCTATTTCCCAAAAACACGCTGGGTACCCAAATTTCGCATTGGGTTACTGGAAAAAATCGCCCTGGTCAAATTAGTCCAGTCAACTTACGACACAACATGGAACAAAATGGTACAAATTACCGAGTCTTTTGGTAGCTTGTGGCGCTATTGTGACCGCCATTGTTATTTATGAGTTTGTCGGCACTTGAGCCTTCCGAGCCAGAAGTGATTCTATAGTGTGTACAGCAGAAACAACAACATGGTTTAATTCACAGACTTGATTTATATTTCGCTAGCCAGTACTTGGGCATTTCACCGATTTCCCGCTTTTAATATAGACTTTGTACGGGATTTGAAAATTTCAATTCCGTAAACATCAGAAAATGTCCTCCGAAGCAATTTTCATTGCCAAATATTTACTTAATACAGTGAAATGAACATTCTTGGAAGTCAGAAACATTCAGAGTTTCGCCAGGCCGGTGCTACACACCATAAAAATCATTCTCACAAACAGTGTAAAAACTTAAGTGCTGCGAACAACAAAGGCTAAACCAAGCTGTCGAAAGCCTAGCTGTTTGACATTTACCGTGTATCTTTTATTTTATTTTTTTTTCCTTCCATTTTTTGTTATATCCGCGTGATGCTAACGCTTTGTGGATTAATGAATATAAATAAATAAGAGATCGGTAATGATCGCATGGCCCGATTTTTGTCGATTTTTTTCCTGTGATTCTAGAGAGTGTTGGGAACAATATTAAGAAGAAAAACCTTCTGTTGCAATTTGCCCATGTTAAGTTAATTTTCGGCCTAAAATGACTGGACTAAATTGGGTAGGCTAAAAACTCACTGGGTAGAGCCAAAATTTCCGCTGGGTCGGGTTTCGGTGGGTCTGTTACAGAGGGGTGTGATATTCTGCAGTATGCCACGGGAATTCATTGTATAACTAGTTTATACCACGATACGGAACAATAAAGGAAACGTTTAACGTAAGGTTGAGTGTAATACCGCCGAATATAAAATGCCGTTCCTGCATTTTTCAGTGGCGTGGTATAAATATCATCACCAAATGGAAAATTTAAATAGTGTTCCAATCTTTGCAATATAATAATTTCAAAATAATCAAATCTACGTCGTTGTTAAGTCCGATAACTTTCTTAACAGACGTTCTGTTTATTTGAACGTCAAGTTGGGTAGTATGGCCTTACCTTCATGCGGAAGTGAAATAATCACGACGATAAAGCCGAAGCCAAACGTGAGCAACAACCACTTGTAGTTTAAACACTTGTGTCTGCAAATAGTGGAAGACATGTCAGCTGTCTAGCACTTCTGTCGCGCTGTTTTTCACTGAACTTCGCAGTTTATTTAGTGAAGACCGAGACAGGATGCAGTTTGTTTCGATCATGCGAAACCGACTTGGTCAGATCTCGCGCCTTCTAATCGGCCAATAGCGTGTAAAAATATTGGAATTTTGTCGTGCCAGAATTTCCGTTGATGCGTGTTATTGTTCGACGAACTCTAAAACCAGATATTGTGACTAGCTACGTCGAGGGAAGGTTTCCTTCCTTCATTCATTGCCTTCGTTGGGAAGATTCCGTCGATCCGCGAAGTTAACTACTGGTCAGTACTAGCTTTCAAAAATGCTGCTTTTAGTGTAATGGTTTTATTTTGAAGACGAACCAGGAACAACGGAAAGATGGCTGTCTACTACAAAACTCTAGTGAAACTACTGGAGCCCGCGGAGCATGCTGGGGCTTAGGCTTGTGTCACGCAAAAAAAAAAAACTCGCGTTACTACACTTTTAGTAACATTTAGCAGCCAGGCAAGCGAGTTATCAGCAAAATGACGTGTTCTGCTTCCAATCATATTGCATTTAGGTCTGGGTGTATTTGCTTGAGCGCTCACAAAGGCCGTCAACCATTATGCATTATCTATAATAGCAGAAAATAATAGTTAATAGAGAGTTAGAAAACCTAAATGATTTGTTCCGAGCAAATAAGTTATCTATTAATATTAAGAAATCTAATTTTATATTATTCCGCCCAAGACAAAGAAGGCAAAAACTTGATATTAAAGTATCATTGAGTGATAATGATATTCAGCAAGTTAAAGAAACGGTTTTTCAGGTAGGAGTTGTACTTGATGAACATCTAAGCTGGCTACCACATATTAATAATATTGCACGCAAGGTATCAAAGGCAGTAGGTATAATGTATAAAGCTAGTTTTTGCCTTCTAAAACAGTCTCTTAGGACGCTTTAGCAGTATTGTCTCTGTGTGTGGGGTTCCACGCCTACCCTACACATTTAAAATCGTTTAATTGTGCTTCAGAAAAGGGCAGACGAATTATTTCTAAAGTCCCATTTTCTCACACTGACCCTCTTTTCAAAAACCTTAAAATTTTGAAGTTTAGCTCTATCTATTTCTTTCAAATTGGCAAAGTTATGTTTCCAATTCAGAAATAACGCTCTTCCCAATGGTTTATTTTTTCTCAATTCTCAAATTCATAGATTCAACACAAGAAGCTCTAAACTATTTCACATTCCTAGAGTTAATACAAACATCCGTAAATTTTCCATTAACTATCAAGGTCCTACATTTTTCAACTCTCTGCCTAGTGAAATTCAGTTTGCCACTTCATTGTCATCTTTTTCAAATAAGCTTTACACATTTCTCCTTGAGAATTATTAGTTTCCCATTCTGTGTTGTGTGTTCGTTTATAAACGTGAGTGATTTATCTTTTTTTAACATAATCCTTAAAATCATTTTTTTGTAAGCTTTTTGAGTTGTTAATGAATCCGTCATGACTACCTTTCTGATTTTAACCCGGAGGAGACCATCCCGTTTAAGCCTTGTAGTTTTTTATGGTTCTCCTCGCCATATATATTTCTTTAGTGTATATTTGTATTGTAATTATATAAATTGTATTTGGCGAAATATTAAACTTGAAACTTGATTCAAATAGCTGTACACCTGTTTTGCCCGTGAAACCTTATATCATGAACCACACTTCACAGCTCACAAAGACAGTTCTTGCCTGAAACGCAGCAGTTCACTATATGCCAAATTATGGCTCAAAGTAGTGATTGAGTGTTAGTAGTGTAGTTTGGTTGGTGCAATAGGACATTTGCACTATTGCATCATTTGACTACGACTACCAGAACCTTTTTCAGTTTCTTTTCTTATGCAGATGAGCTGCTATTCGAAACAATAGGCGGTAATTACGCGAACAAAAGGGACAACGCATAGGTTTCTGGTAGTCGTAATTAAATACGTCATAATGAAAATTTCCTATTCGTATAAACAGCGACTTCATATGATGCAGAAAGCAGTTAACTGAAATAGGTGTATATTGGCCGCGAGTTTGTTTCATAATATATTTTTTGTCCTGAGCACTAAACCATGACTTTAAGGTACTGAGAACCTTCGCGGCACGGCAACTGATCTAGGTTTCTGCCAAGTTTCGCTTTATTCCGACTAATATTTCCACGGCTATAGCGCTTCAAAGTCGGCGATGTTTTACAAAATAGCTTTTGAGAATACTGATTGACAATACTGATTCGGACGGAGAATTTTACTTCCGTTGAATTAAAAGCAGCTGCATTTCACCCTGATAATAACCGAAATTGAAAGAAATCCACATCAAGAAAATATCATTCTCTGTTATGAATCGAAAACATTGTTTTGAAGTTTTTGAGCTGCAAAGGTTCTCAGTAACGTTAAGTCTTTTCAGTTCGTCCTATAAGGTTGGGGCCTTACCCGTTCAATATGCCCATTTTAACAATGCTTTGTTCTTCTCAGCGCGAAACGTTCAGCGTCATGTTTGTAATGGTTTATTTAGAATATGAACCAGGAACAAACGGAAAGATGGCGGTCTACTACGAAACTCTAGTGAAACTACTGGAACCCGCGGAGCATGTTGGGGCTTCGGCACGCAATACTCGCGTTACTACCATTTTCAGTAGCGATACTTTTAAAATTATTGAAACAATTTTCAAACTAGTTTGAAAGCAATGGCTATAAGACAGGACTTCTGAAGATTTGAATAAGTTTAGACGACGTAAACCTTGAATTTGTACGGAGCTTTTTCACGAAAGTCCGCTTTTCCAAAATATCTGTACGTTTCTTGTCATTGGTTTTATTTTCACCGCGTGAACGAGAGATATATATTCATAAGCAGAAAGTCAACCAACAATATCGAAATTAGGTTTCTTGAAATTCAAGTGCAACCACTAAGTTGTATGCACAATCACAACACATACGGTCCTGTGATTTTCATTCATTTGTTTCTATTCCATTTTTCTCATTACTTATTCGTCAGTTTTTAGATACCAGCTATCTCTACCCTTAAACAACTCCAGAAGTTGAATTGAAAGACAAGGGATGTACGTCAGCTTGTGCTAGATATTGTGAGCGTTTGTTTTTAATTCTCAACGAGAATTTCGATTTTAACTGCAAAAATGGTTCGCGTGTGATGGCGGTTCTCTTGATTCTGTTTTCCGACAGCCCTGGTTCTCCACCAAATTGAATAGCGCCACCGGGATGCCTGCCCGTTTTCGTGGCCAAGATTTTTTCTGGATCAACTAGAATTATTTAATGCTTCCTAAAACATCGCAGAGTAGTTAGGAAGCTTTTCCATTTCGGCTTGAAGCTATATGTATGATTGTTATGACAATGCGCATAATTCTTTTTCTTTTATTATAACCATTATACAAAGTGATTCATTTAAATTGCAAGGGATGAGCAAGTTTTCGTTAACTTTAACTTCTCGCCAGATTTACAGCTTCGGGCTGCCAAGCTTTCGCCTTTGTCTGCAAAACTGTATTGATAAATTTGCTTGTTAAATATATATAGCATCATAACCATATTCCCTTAGTTGTCCGACACCCTGGCAATGACTAATACTCCATTGAGTTGTATGTGTTTCTTTCATTGCATTGAAAGTGCATGTTCAGTTTCTTTCACGGTCAGTCGGGTTTTATGCAGAACGAATTCAATCGCGAAATCGAGACTTCCCCCGTGGCGCTGTTTCTCTCTTGAATAAGGACTTTCTCTCGATTTACGGACGTTCGCCAAAGAAGGGACTGCAAGCAGTCTATATCCGGTTGGATGACGAGAGATCCTGATAGATGGTTTATTAAAGTCATTAAATTACAGATCCTGTATGCAGGTTTTTTTTTCTTGTCAGGGTGGATTTGAAAGATCCGTCGTCCGATGTCGTGGGACTAATAACCGGGACTCGTTACCGTGACAACGGTAACGAGGACAACGATACAGAGCACAAAGTCTGCATGTGCAAATATATGAAGTTAAGTATACTTCAACTGTTTTCTTCAGAACTACGGTCTGGCGAGAACGTGAGCTAGCGGGGATGGCGATTTCGTCATATTTTTGCTTGATATGATTTTTGCTTGTTGGATGTGAATTTGCTGCTATGAAGCTAGATGCAAAGATGGATTCCATACTTAGCTGCATATTGAGAAATATCGAACAAACGAGAAGACGCAGTTCAGTGATACGTCGTCGTCCTCGTAGCTATAAGAAGCGTTTGAAGCTCTTGTCAACGTGATGGATTGAATCCTAAAAACGTTTTGTTGGGCAGTTCTCTACCCTAAACGCGAAGTCTTTTATGCGTTTCTTCGCAAAAATCACACAAATAACATGATATAGCGTAGCCTTTTTGTATTTTTCTATTTGCATATGATGTGTTTATTTTGTGCTTGTATATTTTTGTTCTGGACCTCAGTACTACCAAGGTTCCGCTACCATTACGGCCAAGTTTATCAATAAAATAGAATAAAAATATGATGGATGGTCCTTGAATGAGTGGGGCCGGTTTGGGGGTTGGGCTCACTCGTTCCTGTAAAAACAGTCATTACTGAAACCAGACACATTCATCAAGATAAATTTAGCCAGGAAGAAGAGGCTAGCCAGGTACTTCGAGATAAGGATATTTTGTATTATGGATTATGGATAACTAGTGCAGCATGACTTCGCTAAGGAAAAAGCTCTATATCAGTGTAAGCGCAAACCTCCGATGTTTCTATCTTGTAAAGAATTCAAGCAAAATGATTCAAGCAAAATTTACAAACACGAGGACGGATATTTCATTGACTTTATTATTACACACAACGTAAATTGCTACAACCACTCAAAATAATAAGCAAACACATCAAGGGAAGTTAAATAGTCGATCTGCTTCCACTCTCGGCTATTCCAAAGAATGTTTTCTGCGACCCTTACATTTCCAAGATGTCAACTACTACTGTTCAACTCTGGGAAAAAAGATTGATTACATAGTCTATAAATGAAATCACTCATTTACATTAAAATCACCACACATTTACATTATGATTAAGAGTTAAGGTAAACAAATTGAGACCACTGTAGTGAACATATCAATTTCCACACTGTTAGTCAAGTTATTATGTTTTTTGGGGTTTTTATTAATTTTTTTGTTTTTTTTGTCGAGTCATTTGGAATTGGAATCTCGCCATCGTCATCTCCAACCTCTTTGGGGGCCGACCATTTGACTTTTGAGGGGAGGGTGGATGATTTTGTTTTGCAAGATTTGTTTTTTTATTTCTCTAAGATATTGTAGGATATTTATTTCGTAAAATTAGTTGAGGATTATAACAAATATGCCGTGCAGGACCACCCCCTCTCAGAAGTCAAATGGTCGGCCCCTTGGAATCTCCACCGCCCGCTGGCCTCTTAAAACTAATTCTAAGTTGGAATCTCGCTACGCACACCTAACATTTGGAATCACTTGCTGCTTGAGTAAAACGATTACGTCTATCATGGAATCCCAAATACGTATCACCTGACCTCTGAAGATTGTATCTATCCGCTGTTAATGACAGTAATCGTGTTATGCTTGAAATCGTAGGTTAAAGGTCTATCGAACACAATACGAGGTAAAGACAACTTAACCCTTTCACCCAAAAGGTGATCAACTTTAAACCTCTCCCAACGTCACCAAGGCATTGTCAAGAAAACAAGTAGGAGAATTTAATGAGCCGTTCACTAAGTGATGGGAGCAAGTGTATAGGGAAACGTATTGTTTTGAGTAAAGAGAACTGCTATTTATCGATATTTAGGTCTTGGGAGTGAATGGGCTGACCCAAAAAGATGTATCCGCTAGTCAACAACGATAGCTAGTTTAGTTTTCATAGTTTAGTTTTCATGGATGAAAAGGATTAACAGCGGAGTAGATATGATCTTCAGAACTTGGAATCTCCTTTATACGCCAGTCTAACCTCATTTCACAACAGCGATATATCGGCATGACCTCCAAATCGAAATCGAGAGTAATGCCTACCTCGAATAACTTGAAGTTACAAGCAATCGGCGGGCTCCACTCGATGTAGTGACTATACACGATGATCAAGGTGTCATGCAATATGTCGTTAGTGTGGAAAACTGGTGCATTTCTGAAATACGAAAGGGCGGGTGTTTAACCAGCTATACAGTACTATATCAACCACGAACAATGAATTATTCTTGTTAGCATATTGAACACACACTTAAAAGTGACTCTTGACACAGATCAGCATTATTTGTAATTAGTATCCACGGTACCAGAAGAGTAAATGACTATAATTAATAATAATCAGTAATTAGGTGGTTATTATTATTATAAACCAAGAGCCAGGCTTATTAGTAGGCAAATATAAGGAGCAGAAATGCACCGTTAAAATAGATTAGTAGTTAGCAAGGAACCAATCCACAAACACGATTACAACGTTAATGTATTTGACACATATTTGCTCATTTATTGGCTTTGAAATTTCGACTGCATCTCTAATCTTCATCGGACAATTGCTTATTAAGCTAGTGTCCATTTTTTCCTTTGTTTTACTACTCTGAAGAAAACTTGTGAATCATTCTCGAAAACAAAGACTTGTTTTCGTCTTTTGATTTTGTTTCTGTCCCCGGTGTGAGAGTCACAACAGGTTCCGCTTCTTCCTCCGGATTAGGTCGTCTGACCGGCTTGACTGGTTTTGAAGGTACCGTACTAGGTAAGTTGTGATGTTTTCCGGTTAAAGAAGGCGGAACGCTTCTTGCAGCCGGAGCAGGTAGACCTGGCATTTGTGAGCCAGACCGTTGAGACGGCGAAGCACCGTTAACTGATTCTGAGCAGTAGCCCGGGTTGTCCACCAATTTTTCTCTGGCACGCCAGGCACTTCCGTTTGCAGTCTTTCTAGCTTGATTTTTCTTGACTTTGGGAACGTCATGCTTTTCTTTCACATTTGCATCCTTGACATTGTCTTTCACAATAGACTTTCGATGTTCTTCTTTGAAAGGTTGCTTTACGTTGCTATTTGCATATTCCTTTTTCCTTATTTCATCGAGTTCCCTCTTCATTTCAGCTATCTCTTTCTTTGCCTTCATCTTTTCGACTTCCATTTTAAATCTTTCTCGTTTTTTACCTCGTCGTTTTCACCTCGTCCTTCACCTTTTCAACATTTTTACCCTTTAATTTCATCTTCATATCTTCTTTTTGCGCTTCTTCTCTCAACCTGTTGACAAGAAAATCAAGCCTGGCGCTTTATTTACAGGACCACCTTTGTCCTTAACTTCGCTTTTACGTTTGCGCCCGTCTTCTATCTTAGATCGTTTTGCATGTCCATGGTTTGAGTTCTCATTGCTTCCCCTTTTCATCCAGTAATCACTTGGTGATCGCTTGGATGGATAACCATGAAAGCTATTGGAACGACTGAACGTGTTTTTAGATTCTCTCCGTCTTTTATCCTCTTCATCACTTAATGACCTCTCTTGTGGTCGATGGTGAGAACTATGACTAGATGATGCCTTTTTTCCACGTCGAACTTGATCTTTAGGATGAACTCTCTCTGACAACGAGCGATACCCACCATGTTGTTGAATAGCAGCATGCCTAGTGGCGCCATTGCTTGATGATGAGCTTTTATATTTGGTCGTCTCTTCCTTGCTTCCCATCGTACTAGTTTCTGCATTGCTACTAGAGACATCTTTAAGTGAAGTGCTGTTTACCTGATGGTTGGATTCTCTGTTATCTTTGATAACTTCACCAACTACCCCCGCAATCTCCTCGCGTCGCTTCTCCAGCGAACGACGACGTTCATGGTCTTTATGTGAAGCGCTGTTTACCTTATGGTTGTGAGACTTCTTAGGTGGCGATAGAGTTTTTTCTCGTTTTTCATTGCTACTGGACTTTTCTATAGTATCTCTTATAACTTCATTTACTACCGCCGCAATATCATCGCGTCGTTTCTCCGGCGAACGGCGACGCTCATGGTGCTGCACCCGACGACGTTCGTGGTAAAGCTCGTGACGACGTTCATGGTGATGTTCATGGCGATGTCCCTGGTAACTGTTACTGCGCGAAAAAAAGGTTTGACGTACTGTTGCGTTGTCCTTAACACCAAATGATCTATTTCGCTTTTCGGGTGGACTGCACATAAGTGAAGAATGACTCTTCCCTGGTAGACTGCAGGTTTGCTTAGGCGAAGAATGATGTTTGTGCCTTTCTTCGTTATTTGAATCCCTCGTCTGCTGTTGTTGGTTTTCACTTCCTTTAGTGCGCTGTAAGAGCCCCTTCTCTGGCGAACGATGACGGCTAGCATGTGTGCTATGTTTCCCGGATGAGTTTCCGTGTTCTTTTCTTCCATCTTTAGAGCGATGCTCAGGACTCTTTGACGTTCGTCTCCTGTCTGATCCTGACGTACCATTATCGTTACAAAACGTTCCGTCAATGGAGATATTTGATTGTGCCTCTTCGTCACTGACAATTTCTCCTTCTTCCAGATTGTCTCCTTTCTTTGTGGCACCATAATCTGCTCTGGCCTTCTCTTTGTGTTCACGTTCAGAATTTGCTCACGCCCTTGATCACGTTTTCCTTCACTCTGCGGAGATGCATTCTCGCTCTGAATGTCTTCATTTTCCTTTGCCACAGCGTTATCAACAGCACCTGTTTCGGCACCTTTTTGAGCATAAATAACTCCTGCACTTTCGGGATCTTTTTTGGCCCAGCTTCTCGTTCTTCATTGTCATGATTTGTGACAATCTCAGCTGCTACACCTTCGCTTTTCGTTTCTTATTAACGCATCTTTTCTCGACAAGATGACTGCTTTCATCAATCGCTGGCCCTCCTTTCTCCGTGGCGTTTTTCGGGTCTCCAATCGTTCCAGACAATGAGTCAATTGCAAAGCTTTCGCGCTCGACGCGTGCGTTAGTTTCAATATCACAATCTTCTCTTCCTCTCGATTATCTTCACATGTAGCCGTCAGCAAGCAAAGGGCTGTAGAAGAACTCGTCGATGGTAGATATTCTGGACTGAAAGGTTCTGTTGGAACCTCATAACTTTTTTGAGATTGACTTTTCAAAAGAGAGCTACCTCCATTCTGCTTGAATGGTCTATCTTCCTGAGATGTCTCAAAGATTTCCTCTTGCGACTGATACCTTCTTGCAGTCTTTTCTGCCACAATAGATTGTTCGTCTGCATGAGACGTCTCATGAGCAACCCTCGCTGGCTGAACGTTTCCAGATTGACTTGCATTCGAGGTGTCCCGAGTAGCACCTCCAAAGTGACCCTCGCCGTCCTTAGAAGCAAAATCCTGGATCAAACTTCTCATTGCATCTTCCAGTGTGACATCATTAGCGTCTCTTCCATAGATTGAACGCCTTCTTTGACAACGACGCTCTCAGAAGTGTTCCAGAAACACCGTTTGGTTGGTCTCCTCTTCCTCGTCCGTGTTGTCGGTAAAGGTTTTGATCGCTTCCTCCAAAGAAATACTCTTCTCGCGGAACGTAGTCTCCTCGTCGTCAACCTGGCCTTTATCCTCAAGCTGTTCCGTAGTTACCACTGGGTCTGTACTCGTACAAGAACCCCGTGCTTCATCGATGTCGAGGTTTTCAGCAATAGCACGGAGCTCTTGCAGAGCACTAACCTCTTCATCATTTGTGAGACCAGGGGCACGGTCCTCTTGAACTAAAGAGAAAGGCGTCAGATCCGTTGGGGTATCTACTGGTGTTGTGCAACTTGGTGACTTTTTAAGATCTTCTGTGATCTTTTGCTGCAGCTTTGCACCTCAGATTCTTCTGGTTCTTTTTTCACATTCGCGTTACAGGTATCCAATGGACAGTAGTTGTCCACGTCGATTACTTCTACGGGTCCGCGCTGGGCGTCTTTGGTTGTTACGAGAAACAATCTGTACATCGTCGTCGTCCTCGTCCTGCGAAAGAAAAGACAAAATGGAGTATATCCATAAACAAATATTCCGGTGCGTAGTGATATTTACCTGTGTACATACTACAGGTGCTATTTACCGTGGATATGTGGAGAACCTCCACTGACAATCCCACTTTGTCGTTAGAGATTTACCGTCGGTAGTAATCCATGATACAGTTTTCGCTGGTGTTAAGTTTAAAATTATGTAGTGGTGCCACTCATTGATGACTCCAGGTTTTGGTTTAGAAATTGCCCACAACCCATCATAATAATTATAACTTTATGACGACTGAACAAACCTTACAAGCTCTCAAAAGCTACCCACAGGCTTCTTGAGAGTTAGCGAAACTGGACCAAAATTTGGGACAGTAAAAGTGTCATTTATTACTTTAACTTTCATTGGTAAACGAGACCAGGAAAAACGTGGCTATCTTTACCTCAACGTAATCGATTCTCTTCCCCATAGATGGAGTCCTCTGAACGCGCATCTTTGAGATACAATGCTGCTGCCTTGTATCGTTAAATGCTGTTGCAGGTTGGTATCTGGTCTGACGTGTGGTGAAAGAATCCCAGACGATGAAATGGATGCGGGGATGTCACTTGATCCCGATAGAATAGCTGGTCCTTGCGCATCCCCGCTAAGCACATTTGTCCCAGAGCTTTGAAAACCTTGCGTAGCTGGTGTGACCACACTATTTCGTTGCTCGTAAAGAGGATGGGGCACTGTGATCTGTTGTTTGACTACACTGTTAATCGTAGGTGGATGAGCAACTTGGTCGACTGAAGGGAATGGTACTGGACTTCGCTGATTGTTCTGAACAACATTAGACGATGTAGCCATAGTATTCGGTAGCATTTGACTCCCTGCTTGATTCCGCATTTGGTAGACAGGAAAAGATATTGTGCTTTGTCGACCGTTGTTTACCAAGCGTTGGGTTCTTTGTGCTACATATGCAGGCGTTGTCACACCGCCAGAACGAACCTGCCTTCCTGTCTGTGTGCCAATATTTTGCTGCTGGTGAACCGGAAATGATGACGTACATTGTTGATTGTTGCTTACCGAGGTCTGGGCTACAAGATTCGCATTAGAAAGACTAACCACAGTGCTTGGTACACTTTGCCTTTCTATATGGTCAACACGATTTGCTGAAGGGAAGATGTCGACCTTTGTTCTTGAATAGGTTCTTGGACCGAGGATTGAGCATCCATTAATCGACTTAACGTTTCGACTGCTTGTTGAAGACCACTTACAGATGACACTTGGCTTGTTGTCCCTGATTCTTGTCTGGTTCGTGAAGCTTGAACATTAGTACGTAGCGTCTGAGGAGCAGCAGCTACTAGCGACCTTTGAACGTTGTTTACTACTGTCGCTGGTTGTGAAGCTTGTTGAAGACCTTGAATACGAGATGACACCTGGCTTCCTACCCCGGAATCTTGGCTTGTACGTGAAACTTGAGTGTTAGTGGGTAGTGCCTGAGGGACAGCCGCTTGTATCGACCTATGGACGTTGTTCACTACTGTCACAGGTTGTGAAGCTTGTTGAAGACCTATACGAGATGACACCTGGCTTCCTACCCCGGAATCTTGGCTTGTACGTGAAACATGAGTGTTAGTGGGTAGTGCCTGAGGGACAGCCGCTTGTATCGACCTTTGGGTGTTGTTTGCTACTGCTGCAGGTTGCGAAGCTTTAGAATTTACTAAAAACTGGTCGAACTTGCCACTAAATATTTCCTTGGCAAGTTCGGACACGCTCAAGCTGCTTCTCTTCTCCTTGGACGAATCAGTACTATTATTTTCGGGCGCCACAGAACGCACTTCTCCAATTCTTGGAAACCCATCCCAGTCTAAGGCAATTGCATTGCCACTTTGAAGCTCGCGCTGATTATACTTTTCGTTTTGATTCAGCAGCGCAAATACAAGAGCTACCCGCATCCGTAAGATTGAATGGACATCAGTATCGTTGTTATCGTAGTTAATAACAACAGCATTGCTCCTAGACAAAGTGCCTTGATCAGTACTGGTGGTAACACGAAGAGAGTTAGTTGAACGTTCTGTGGAATTGAGCGTGTACGACCCAGTGTTTCTGGTATGCCCGGCATAAGTTCCGTTACTGGGAGTATAAGAACCTTGCGTAGTTCCATTTCTTAGTGACGACGCAATCCCACCTACAGTAGCTGCAGGCAATGGCGCACTAGCATTAGTAATGCCGAGGTAGATAGGCGGAGGACCCTGACTGGTCCAGGAAGGGCGACGTTGCGTTGCCGCAGAAGAAGTACCTGGGTAGGCTCGTGTCGAAGGATGTTCTGCTAGATTTAGAGGTGCGAACTGTTGAGGTCGCTGCTCTTGATAATGCGTTGTTCTATTGTATTGTAAATGGCTGTAAGTCTGTGACTGCAGGCTCGCCTGCATGTTCATGGCATCAGCTGATGTAGATTCTTTCGGCGCGAAAGACCCTGGGAAAAAAGAAATAACAAGGGATTAAATTAACTATCCAAACAAAATACTATTCTGCAAATATGTTAAAGTTCACTTCGATCGACAGACATCAGATACTTTTCAGCCCTAGTCAGTTACTCTTTTATTGTTGCTTCCATGTTAGAAGACGAGTTATGCGTAGAAGTTACGAAATAATTATCTCAGCGGGCCATATCTCGATCGCATTGCAATCGATTTGCCTCATTTTGGTATGTAGCTTTTATTCGATATTCTTTCAAAATTAAGGGACACATATTGCTAAATCGAACATTTGGTTCTTGTGACGTCATCATTTTAGTATATGTATTAGGGTTTTTCGCATTCTTATTGACTGCCAAGACAAAGACCCTAGACCTTGGCCAATAGGAACATACAGTAACGTAAGTATGTTACATTTTCGACAGTCATCTGAAATCCGCTCTAATCTAATACTGGTCGTGATCATCATGGTCAAATCACTTTTTCCTTAGCCCCCCTCCACACTACATCGTTTTCAAACGAAAACGGATACTTTTGCTCCGTTTTCAAAAAGATATAATACAACGCCGAAAGCGATCACCGAAAACGGCGAAAACAATACGAAAACGATAAGTGTGGACGCATATCTTTTTGAAAACGGAGCAAAAAGTATCCGTTATGTTTCGTTTGAAAACGGTGTAGTGTGGACGGGGTCTTAAACTTTCGTAAACTAAACAAAAATGTTTGCGCCGAGTTGGCGTCCCAGTTGATTTGTCATTCGAAATCTAGAGGTCTGTTCCGGCATAGGCTCGTAGCGAAATAACAAGCGCATGACTGTTGAATGCGGCTTTATACTATCAACTTAAGCTCGTTTTCTTGTTTTTATTTTGCTATCATTTTTGCCATTTTTTACTACCCGGTCTGCCTGTGGTAACGCTACTATTCAGTGTATAGCGAGCCCGAGATCATGTCGTGATGTTATTTCTTCAAGAGCCAGTGTCAGTCACTTCTTTATAATTGTTTAAATTCGTCTGCTAATATCGAACGAAAACAATGTAGAAAACAGTGCAGAAATCCCTAAATCAACATTAAAATTAATCGAGAAAATTGCTCTATATTCTCTAATCAGCCGATGTAAATGGATGCTTTCTCCGGCTTGGTATGTCTAAGCTATCAAAATGGCAGCTGACACAGGCTGTTAAGTGGGATTATACCAACCGTGAGCTCTTAGAACCCAAGTCACAGACGAACAAGATACAAAAGGGCGATAATCAGTGAATCCTGTCTATTTACAAACTCTGTCGAATGCTAATTTTACATGTTATCTAAGTGGTGGCTGTTTCTATGGCTCTTCCAAACCTGTCGAGTGCTAAATTTACATGTTATCTAAGTGGTGGCTGTTTTCTATTGGCTCTTGAAAACCTGTCGAGTGCTAAATTTACATGCTATCTAAGTGGTGGCTGTTTTCTATTGGCTAACGTGGACGCGGGTTTAAATAAATCATTTACTTTTGGCAGGTGGCCGAAGTGGTGTTTGTTCATTATTTATGTAACGAGGTTACGCTACTTCGACAATGGAATTTCCGAATATTCAGTGAATTCCGAATATCCCCAGCAGCGACCTATTCCATAATAATAATAAGTTACAAACTGATTATTTAGTTACAATATGGTCATCAATAATTAGACTAGTTCATAAATTTCAGTTCAAAGTATAATGATCTTTAAAAATCTTAATACAGCATCCCCCTTCTACGTCCAAAGGTTTAATACATCGAGCAACCGAATTTCAGAGTCATTACTAGAAAAACACAAAGCACGCTCCTTGTTACGTGACGCAACCCTCGCCCAAATCCTCTCGATTATTTTCAAAAACGTATATCAACAACTGACGTCACTAAAATCTGACAACTCAAACTGCGATAAACGAAAAGTGATTTGAGACGCATTTGTACGCAGAATTCAAAGCACAAAAACGACGCCTTTTTAAAACAAAGACTCAAAGAATATTGCCACCTGCAAAGCCAGAAAACTATGCCACGTGTTCGACAACAAAGGAAACGTTTACTGCATATAAATGCACGAAAGAGCTTGACAGACTAAGTTAGTTGTGCTATATATCATTTCCTTTCCTTTCCTGTTAGCTTAAAGCAACTAAATGTATATCAAATTCAGGGGAATTGCCAAAAGGAATAACAAACCACAAGAGCGATATCTTATATTTAATGTGCCTTAAAAATGTCACAGCAGCAGCACATTGTACAGAAAGCCAAAACAAAACAAAACTGAACTGAGAAACTATTTCTTATCTTATCAAGAAGTGGCCCAAAAAAACCCTTGATGGTTAATTCAATATTATAATAACCTTGTTTGCCAGCACTGAATAATTTTTTCACTTGTTTATTCACCAATAAGTAAACAGAATAATCTTGAAGCCGCACAACAGAATATTCTCACATTACATTAAACTAATTTAGTCAAAACGGCTTAGTAGTGGTCAAAAAGGAAAACACTGATGCCGTTATCTTTTTTGCTGTATAAATAACAAACAGTAGCTAAATGAGCCGCAGAAATAACAGTCTAAAAACAAACTTCTTGACGGCTAAAGCCGGCCCGGGTCTAACTATCTAGCTTTGTTCGATCAAACATCCCAACTTTGTTGGAGCCAACAAAAGTTGGGATGTTTGTTCGAACCAAGTTCGATAGTTAGACCCGGGCTTAGGGCTTTTCTTTCGCAATAGCTCTTAGATCAGATTAGCTGCGTTCCAGAAGGTCAATTTTTCCGCCGGTGCAAACTTTAACCGCCATGGTTAAAGCTAATCAAGAGTACCGATCAGTAGTATATCTAACTATGTTTTTTGATTTAAAGAAAATAATATCTTTGTGAATACACAGTACACAAAAAAAGTACACAACGCTGGGTTGTTTTTAAGGTCAAGTGAAGTGACGTATCTCAGGTCTTTTAAATATTTAGTAACGACCTCCGGCCTGTCATGTTTTTAATTAAATTGTCTGCGTTGAAAACCTTCGGCTTGTTTGATGTAATAATACTATGCTTTTAGCACAATTTATTATCACTGACTGTAAGCGATAAATTGCTTCCAACAAAAACAAATTTTCCTTCCCTCTGAACTGTTATGTTTAAAATTGATATACAGTTTTAAAATCAGTTTGAGCAGCTAAAAAATAGTGTTATCTTCGAGCTTTCAAGTACTCAAACAACACCCCCTTTCCTTGTCTACAAAATTTTCATCAATAGATGAAAACAAACTAGTTCTAAGTAACATAGCATCTTATAAAATATTGTAATTAACAACACAATATAAAGCCTCTAAGAAAATACTAAAATGAAGTCTAGAAAGCACATAATGAATGCAATAGCTGTAAATTCAGCAAGGAAATAAAAATCGGCTTAGTGTATACTAGAGTCAGAAATTATCCACGAAAAACGAAACAAATCAATGAAAATGCTGAAGTAGGCTGTTTATAACAGACAGCGGATAGTATGAAAATCGGCTTGAATACTGGAGTCACAAATTAGCCACGAAAAACAAACCCAGATAAATGGGAATGCTGCAGAAGGCTGTTTCTAAACATAACAATCCTATTATACCAACAACCTATACCCCCACATTCTTCAAAATATGTTCTTCACTCGACAGCGGGCACACATCTTCGCAGGTTCGGCTTGAAGTTGAGAATGATTCACAGAACACCGCAGCGTCTAATATACCCCACAAGGACCGATAAATTATGTATTTGGTGTAGGCGGAATTTTAATGAGTCGCCCACGCCTTTATGAGTCACGTACCATTTTCTGATCGATTCTGAATACGTTTTAGCTGAGTGATAGCGACTCTTCAGGATCACAAATCGTTTGAAATGCTTTTCGGTTGCGGTCGAGGAGTTCTCAAACACGGCGATTCAAATGCTGTTACTCACGGCGAAATTCCTTGCCTTGCATCACATAATTCAATTGGCTTGTCGATCGATACGAGTTGATGCGATACCCTCCGTGGTCAAGCGCGAAAGACAGAATCGGTGACGCGCTTCTGCTTTTATACACAAGCACAGCGATTTCTATTTTTAGCCAAATTATGCATGATTGTGCTGAGTCATAGCGGCGTGTCTGTTGTCTCTATTGACAGTAATGAATAGGATTACTTAACTGGCGCCAACGAGTCTACAAAGCTTTTAAGATAATTGTACTAAAAGCCCCCCGGATTGCATGTTGTGAATTATCTCTTCTCCGAATCACATTATCTCAAAGCAAGCGCATTGTTTACCAAATATGGTCCGATTTCAACATATCTGCTAAATCACGCGCCGTGACGTATTTCAGGAATTTCCGGCGTGGGATATGAAATTACCTACACTTTCAATAGGTCAACTGACACCACTATTCTATTGTCTTAATACAAGTACAAGTTCTTCTCGAAATAACATCGGAAAATAATGTAGTCTGCCAGCTCTGTTTTGTTTTCGAGAGTAGTCGTTTTCGAGACAGTGCTCGGCTCCGGACCGCGCTTCGTTACGCTGGCTATTTTTGGCCTCCAGAAAATATCTAAGGGGTCGAACATTTATCTTTCAGGGGGAGGGGGGGGCTTTTTTGAAAAAATTCCTGCACAAAAAATCCTACACAGCCAATGGTGACTAAAACCCTGCTCTCTTATGTAAATAAAATTCTAACCGCATAACAGGGTATTAAAAAAATCTTGCACGGGCGAAATCTTGCAAGATAGATGGGCCATTTAGTACATAGAGAAGATGTGTGACATACATTAGATGGCACATAATCAGTAGGAGCGGCGCATTAATACCTTAGTGTTATAATGGATCTAAATTGATTTAAATTTACAATCTTACTTTATGACGGGCCTAATTTCTCTATATTTTCGGACAACACTTTTTATTATATTTTGTAGTCCAAGGATAGAAAACAAACCGATATTACAGAGAGTAACTAAAAATGAAAAACTTGTTATGCTCCAAAGATTTCTCTAGAAATAGCCTAAATAATCCATAATCTCACCTGAACTAGTTATTTTTGACCTCGAGACGCACCAACAATTAAAACCAATTAAAACCCGGCCCAGGAAAAATCAGGCCTATCGTCTCATCCACTCATCTACCTCCTGATCGATGTTGGTTATATTGGTTGTATCTATGGACCGTCTACCGCGTGAAACTTGGAGGTTTGACAGTTGAACTTCAAAGTTTGCCCGCCAATTTGCGAAGCTTTGGCGCGCGCCGCTCATGAATGGAAAGAGAAAATAATGTTTAGTTGCTTTACTTCTTCCTGACTAGAAAACATATGATAAAGCTACCAGAATATTAACTTTTTTCAATGATATTTCAGAATTAAGGACTTGAATAGTGTGGCAACAACGTTCATGTTTTGCATCAAAACACTAAAGTTTCACTGTTTCAAACGGAATTACGGACTTGAATATTGTTTTTTTTTGCGTCAAAGTTTCACTGTCAAAACTTAGAAATTTCACGTGCACACAGAACATGTTTTTATCGCGCGTGCAGCTAGCGCAAACGACGGTAAAAAATAAATAAATTGTTTCGCGCACATGTATTATCGCACAAAACAAACAAAAGTCAACCACGTGCGACCGGTGGACAAAAATTACCTTGCGAGTGATTTCTGTTCAAACAGGATATCTGAAACTAATTTCCAAGCGCAATGCAATTTATTGGTTATAATAAACACGGATGTATTTAGCTATGGTTTTGCGAAGGCGCGGACCGTTTTAGAAGAGGGTTTTGGTCTGTGCAGGATTTGTTTCTATGCCGCTAAAATCGTGAGTAGTCAGGCTTATCTGTCACTACATGCAGATTCGTGCCATTGGTTGTTTACCTTTCCTAAAATTAAGTAAAATGTTTATATTTTGCAGCAGTAAGTTCAATAACGACATGCTTAGGAAAATAAGGATTTGGAGTAATATAAAGGAGTTATGGTTCGGGACTTCAGTGTGCTAAAAAATCACGACTGTAGAGAGGGAAAATACTAGCGTGGTTCCATTGGGACTGAATGACAGAATTCCACGGCTTTCCGGCAGATTTCATAGTCGATAACAGAAAGAAGTACTAAATATTTTACTCATCTCTGTGAAAATACCACTGTATACTTCAAACAGAAGAGCGAAAAATAATGGCCTTCGCTAAATCACGAATATCCGGAACATACAGCACGTTTAACCTGTGACTTGACATTGAAAATTAGACCACGGCATGCGATGAAAAAGCAAAATACTCTACACACAAAAGACACAGTAAACTTTACAAGACTTACAGATAAGAACTCGGTCCGGCGGCTTAGAATATTACCCCAATGACTTTAAGGACTCAAATATTAGCTGTAAGTAGAAGCTTGGTAATGGCAAAAGTATTCTTCAGACTTCAATGAATGAGCTCGCTCCCCGCGAATTTTGTTTGCCGGATCGATGCCTGAGTGGACTCGTTAAAAAACCTCGTGGTCGAAGCAGAAAGGTTAGCGTATTGAATAGACAAAGAGAGCTTACCATAATAAAATCTCATATCAAGTCCAACATCAAACTTTTGCCTCATCAGGACCTACAAATCGAGCTTGAAATATAATTCGGCGCGTCGAACTACGGCTTGTCGTCCGAGGAGTAACTGATCAATATCTAATTGTCTACACGGGTGGAAAATGTCAAATTGCTTTCAATGGTGTAACCTTTATAGGCAGCCAGAATCTAATTACATGTCACGTGTAATTTTATACGGAGCCTCTTTTGAGGCTTTTGTGTTGACATGCATGACATTTCACCGACCTGTCATCTTTTGTCTAACAAACTTCCTATCTTGTCATGTTTTCAATTATCATTAGTGATTTTCTAAATGCTTTCAAAATATTTTGTTTCACAAGCAGTGGTGTAAGACGGTAATACCAGGGGAATACGTACCTGAGCAAGCATTTACTGCAATTTTCATAATTCTCCGAACTATTAACGCGCCCGCCCAACTAACAAAGGTACCGCGGTTTATCTTCCAATCAAAGACACAGCTCTCGCTAGGTTTTTTTTTAGCTATATTAGACTAGCTTGGCTTCAAAAACCAAATTTTCCAAAATAAAATGCAGATAATTCTAAAATTCACCGAAATGAAACGGACAACAAAATCCATGGGCCTTGTTAAATTGTTTGATGGACGGAGGCAAAATCGCAGTTTCGTTCATCGCCGAAATGTAAATCTTCAAAAAATGCAAAAGGGCCTTCATTGGCTTCGACTTGCTGATTCATCTTCGCCAGAATTCGTACTACGATGGCCGAGGAGGGACTTCTGACTTCTAATTTCCGACATCCGTAATTTCTCACTTCTAATTTCCGACTTCTAATTTCCGACATCTAAATTTCCCACGTATAATTTCCGACATCTAATCCCGACTTCTGATTTCCGACATCTAATTTCCACTTCTAACTAGTGGCGGAACCAGGCTTCTTCAGAACCGCGCCGCACGCATAATTACATTTGCACCTTGTGACGCCGCAGCCTCGGAAATCCTCATTTTCTTAATTGGGAAACTCTCGAGCAAAGAAGGCTGCGCTTCGATGCTACCCTAATGTACAAAGTGACTCATGGGCTGACTCCTTCGTATTTATCTGAACTTTTTCATAAAACCTCTGAACGCCATAACTATTGGCTTGAGGGGAGTCGAAATAATCTAACGTTACCAAAGCCCAACACTGAGTTTAAGAAGCGTAGCCTTTCCTATCGCGGAGCTGCAGTATGGAACTCTCTTCCTTAGAGATGCTCCATCTATTTTTAGTCTTAGAAACAACTTTGCTACTTAAGAAACACTTTGTTACATGGGGTGGGATATGTATATAATGGTTTGGGTTTCGGGTCTTTTTCTTCTTCTGAGTATTTTTATTTTGTAAATGTTTAGGTTAATGACACACGGCTTACTTGTAAACCAGTATTTCTAGATTTTTAGCTGAATGTAATTACAGTGTATAAATAAAGTATTATTAATATTAAAAAAGGCTTACAAAAATTGCGTCTAATCAATTTCTGGTGATTAAACTGCGGCGTTTATTCATAAATCACTTTATATCGAGAATCAATTTCTGAAGTGCTTGAAGTGAGATTGGGCGAAACATTTACTCAAAACATGCAAAAGGGTTGCTACGTACGATCTTGGAGTTAATTCTTGAATAAAGACCTACCCGTATTATTGTTGGAATTAATCGCCGTGGGAATTAATCGTCAAAGAAATGCCGATATAATAAGTTTGAATGAGCAGGCCGATGAGGAAAAAATATATTTGTTCTAAATTGCAAAAGGAGATCAAAGAAGGTGGAGCTCAGAAACAATCTGATCATTAGCTGTATTCACACTAGACAGGTGCATAAAACGGAGCTGTTCCGCAAAATATCTGTTCCGCAGCCCCTTCTCTTGCTGGCTGGGAAAATTTTGGCAAAGAGATCTCCTGGAAAAATTTTTCTGACAATGATCTGCTGGGAAAAAAGTTTTTGAAGAAAGATTGTATTTGGGGATATAGATCGACGTTTGAAACAGGCCTGATTTTGCAAAATGAGGTTTTAAAAAGCCAGGGAAATTCCAATCGTCACACAAACCTTTCGATTCTTTTCAGTGATGAAAACGCCATCAACCGCCTAGCCTACCTGTAGGCATTGGAGTGCTTTTTTAGCGAGAAAACCCGGAGTCCGATACTGGAGTTCGCCTCGAGTTCGTCATCTTGGCCGCCATTTTGGAAAACACGACGCGGGAGAGTGGGGCGAGCGATATTGACAAAGTGGTGACGCGAGGGGAGGGGGTAGGGTAGCGGTCTTATTTTTTGGTTCATCCCCAGGCCGCGCCAACTTGGCTTTCTCCGCGAGCAGGCTATAACTGCCTGCAACGTGACCTCGGGAAATTAGAATTTTCACAATATTGTGCAGACATAAAGAAGACCCTGCTCGGGACGTAGGATAATCGGATTTTCTGTAGGGGAGGGGCTAAAACATGTTTGAGCTGTTCTGTACATTGCATAATATCAGGACTAAAAAGCGAGACGCTAGATCAACAGGCTGGTGACACAGCTCTCCGGAGTCTCCGGACAACAAATGGAGGCTCTGGTGTGAAGGTTAGAAGAATGCAAGTCTGAGAAGAATGAGACGTGTTTTAAAAATGAAGTATTGTCTGCATTTTTCCACCCAGGGAATACAAGTGGATTACCACTGTATGCATTGCTACGCGACCTCAAAATTCAATGTTGCGATGGGCGATTGGCGATTTTTAGCCGTCAATCAAACCAAAACGCTGGATTCGGCTGCTTTACTGGATCGATATTGATTGCAAAATCAACCAAAATGGTTTTAAGCTATCCTTGGCTTCCCTTGCCTAGAATGTTTAACTCTCTGTTCAAGAAAATTGATATTAAAATTTTCTTGCGTAAAATCGCCCATCGCAACAGTGAATTTTGAAGGTCGCGTAGCAATGCACAGTGATAAAGATGTCTGTTCTTATTGAGTGATGACAGGAAAGTCTAGTGTCGTGTCACGCTGCGCTGAATAATACTGCACTACATCACGGATACATCATGGGATGGGGGGGGGGGTACTCCCATGTCTGTTCTTATGGAGTGATGACAGGAAAGTCTAGTGGCGTGTCACGCTGGCGCTGTATAATACTGCACTACATCACGGAAACGAAATCTTGCATGCATATCCAAGCGGTCAAGACTTAGCGATTTGGTTCAAGATTTTTCCTTGCTTTCCCACCGCCGCCCGCATCACCGCCCTAGCTTTGAGTTTGATCTGTATGTGACAGTGCACGAACTGATTCAGGAATAGCTATAGGGTCGTGCGTGCATTTGAGGAGAGAGATTGAAAACGTGAAACAAAGACGTGTAAAGCTTAAGACAAAGTTGGGTTCTCCGTTAGAACTTGAGCGACATAGCCTTTAGACTTAGACAAATGTGGAATGGTGCTGTGTTTTCCTTCTCGTTTTCTTTGAAGGGTAACTTAGCCTTAGCTTGCAGGGACCGTGCAGATGAACTTGGAGCCGGTTGATCTTGCGCGCGAACGACTTGTTTTCGCGGCTTTTCCAACTCAGTGGTGAATTTTTAGCCGCTTTCCGACCCTTTGGCCTTGATTGGCATGCTAGCTCACCTTGTACTTTGTAAGTCTTTGCGCAAGTAGACTTCATTGCTGGTAATTCTTTTTCTAGTAATGCCTTTGCTTTCTCTATTTTCTCCAATAGACGAAGGCAGTTGATGCAAATCACCGAGGATCTTCATTCTTCTTGTCGAAAGGTTTGACCAAGAACAGCCGAGAGTCGCTCTAAAATGCGCTCTAAAAATCTTTCTTTGATTTTTGCCCGGTAAACAAATTAAAATGGCCTAAAGAACGACCGGCGAAGCTTGTATTACAAATTCTGCAAAAAGAATTCGGGTTAAATGCAGGAAGTTTTTCCATTTGCCATGGGGGGGCGAAAGATTCGTGTAACAAAAAATCACTTGAGCGGAAAGTATCAACAACTTTGACAACTCGGCGTTGCGTGACTGACGTCATGGCTACAAAACCGGTTTGACAAGTAATTTGAGAATCTGTATTCTTGAAAGTGAGACTGACAGGCCGCCCGGCCAGAGTCTCGTCGCAAGCCCCTCGTGCTCAGCGCTGCGCGCTATCGCGGCACTGAGCTTGGTTGGTCACTAAAACAAAGCGGCATTCGAGACTCTGGTCGTGTGGTTTGTTTTTCCGTAAACTCCTTTACTGACTTAACGAGTCATCCCAAACGAACCGGCACAAAAACCCACCGGTCACATATATAGAGATTTCTGATGGAAGAGAGGCCGTAAATGGGATGGGAGGGGAAAGGGGGGGAGGGGGTACTCCCATGTCTGTTCTTATGGAGTGATGACAGGAAAGTCTGCACTACATGAGCTTTCCCGACTGCATCACCGCCCTAGCTTTGAGTTTGATCTGCATTAATGATTTCTGTTGGAAGGGAGGCCGTAAATGGGATGGGATGGGAACAATGGGATGGGGGGAGGGGGTACTTCCATATTTTTTGGTCGGGATGATCGTCGCTCGAGAATTTTCAGTTTCACCCCTAAAAGCCCAACAGGGCGTGGCGCAAATTATTTTTCACCCTAAGAGGCCCATCAAGAATTTCATCTTTGATTAAAATGCTGCCTTTGATGTTGTCTAATTTATCGTCTTATCAACAAGTACACTCTATCTTTCTTGATTGCCGCTGTGTTAGAGCCTCCACCCCCTCCCCCCTAAATCCCCCTGATCAAGCTGTTCGCACGTGAATGTACAGCTGTATACGTACCATTGACTGCGCGAAGCGACCAAGCATAAAGGGTAGTTACATATTTATTTCCGAACTATATCGATCATCCTCCCGAGTGAGTGCGCGTTCGCTAATGCCAATGCCTTTGTATTCAGTCACGTGACTTTTTTCGAAAATTGCCGACTTGCCGACGTTGCAAAACGTCCTTACTAGGAAATCCTCATTTGAAGGTGTAATTCCTCATATCTTAGCGACAAAAGCAGGAAAACTCACCAGAACATGCAGATACTCGAGAAACGCCGTACCTCTTGTCGCCATTTTCTTCTTTCTCGGCCAAAGGACCTGAGACGACGAGATTTCAAAAGTGACAGGTATCCCGTGCGGATAGGAAAAAATCATATCATACTTTATGAAAACAAAGTACATTTTTACATTTTTACATACATCAAGTACATTTATATGGGGCGAGGGACTGCATGGGGACAAAAAGTTACAAATTTCTGCTGTACGGATTGATGGATGGTGTTGCTATTCCGTGGTATTTTCCAGGCCCTATTCGCCCTCTTGAGCTATCAAAATAAACAACCAAACCAATCTACATGATCTACGACTATGAGACAAAAGTCTCGCGGTTCTACAGCTTAAATCCTTCGTATAATAATACAAATCCTGATCACATGCATCACGGAAGAATTCAACTCATTTGTCATACCCTCCAAAAACATATGCAAATAAACACAATAATCGTCTTCGCGGAAAAAGTAATCGATGAACTTTTCCAATGATGACGGTGTTGAGGACTTGTTGTCATCAAACCACGGCTTGTACGGGTTCCCTGTCTTCACATGCCTTCCCATGTCATTTGCGAGCTTAGGCCAGAGCATCGAACATGGTAGCATGGCGATGCAGAGAGATCTGGGCTGTGATTGGCTGATAGCGCTCTCATATTTCACGTATGTTTTAGCGGCGTCCCCGAGGACAATGCTATCAGCACTTTTGATTCTCCAGGTGTTCACGAACTCTTGGTTGTACTTCTGGTAGCTGCCAGCCTGACGGCGATACAGGAGGCTAAACTCGGGATGATCACGCTGAAGCTGAAAGGAAACGACGCATGATTCAAACACGTTAAGATACTACAGAAACCCGGGGGAGGAGGGGGGGGGGGGTACTTAGCTTGATATAGGGTGGGTATGTGCCGCAGAGACATAGAAATACTGACCCTGTTCTACTAAAACGATTTTCATTAGAACAGATACCCCTTATATGATTTGTGTCCAATTCGAAGTCATCTTCAAAACAAAATATTAAAGTTTCCATTCCATGACGAACATTTTGAGCATTTCATTTGTTTTATGGATAAAAGGCACAAATATATAAAGCGAAAAACTAATTTACCACGCTGATAACATTTGAAAAGCTGTTGGGAGTGAATGCGCGCATTCACAGTTCACGGTTCACTGAAATCATCCCTCCTTTCTCCTTCTTGTACGGATGCACGCGATATTTTGCGGTCTCCTGTACACGATCTAGTTCCCATCAATCCGCTCAGCGAAGGCTAAACCTTAGACCTATCCTGCTATCTCAGTGTCGGTGCTTATGACCGCTTGGCTGCCAGTGGCGCCGTTGGGACCGAACGCAATACAGCTTACGAGCTGCCAGTCTGGGGAGTCAGTCGCGAACATTTATTATTTTTTAAGCATCTTACCTTATCAGCCGCCAGGTCATAGCTTGGTACCGCATGATAGCAATACGCCGCATCCTGCACCATATAACCACCGTACTGATCCGCTAGAGAGTCCCTGTCGCCATTCCACTCATAAACTTGGTCTTCTTGCACTCCTCCACGATCGCTAGACTCTTAGGGTGTGTAAAGAGCATCTGCGTGAAGGATTGTTCCTTTTGGGCATTGATGCAACCTCCGCTGGGACTGAAGAGTCCTGAAGAGCACTTGTCAAAGGCGCAACTTTAGACTGGAATATGACGCCATCAACTTGGTCTCCGTGGATTCCTTCCATCTGGAACAAGGCCCTTCTTCGACTCATTTCGCTCTAGATCTGCTGTTCAAACAAAAAGAACATTAATGAAAATATCATCTGCATTTTCGTTGAATACCTTCACAATTAAAGACCAAAGAGTTGATGGGGCGGTAAGTGTCAAAAAATCTAACGCTAACAATTCAGTTACAGCTACTATGTTGTACCTGACGTTTCTGAGTATCGTCAACCTGCGTAAAACACTCAACGAGCGAGATTATGGTGGGAGGAAATTGCGGCGAGCGAAAAAAACGACAAATCTCGTCAAATTCTCTCCAATGTTTCTGCCTGAAAACTTGGGAACGCTTACGTAGGCTAGGGGTTTTACAACAACAAAATCTTTATGTCAGAAAGTTTATATTACGCAGATAGCAGGATTGCTCTAAGTTTTAGCCTTAACTGAGCGGATTGATGGGGACTAGATCGTGTAAAAGAGACCGCAAAATATCGCGAGCATCCGTACAAGAAGGGAAAGGAGGGATGACGTCAGTGAACCGTGTGCGGTGAATGCGCGCATCGCCCTAAAACATGTGCACTCGCATTTAAACTTTTCGCTTAACTGTTCCTTAACTTTCTCGCATTTAACGACCAAAAAAGTGGATGGGGTGGCTAGTGTCATAAAATCTAAGGCTAGCATTTCAGTCACAGCTACTACGCTATACGTGGCGTGCTGAGTTAGGGTTTTTCTCATTAGATGTTTTTGGCGGGCATTTTACTCGCTGCACTTTCCTCCCCCATTCGGGGCGCGGAGAAAAACCAGGTATGCAACGCGTAAAATATCCACCCGAGTTACATGAAAAAGGAATATAATTGAATAGATCTATACATATTGCCTAGAAACGTCTGCAATTGGCACAAGCTCGCACGCGACGCAAAACAGTGAAAATCAGCGAATAGTAATTTTCGTGCGCTCTGATTGGTTCCTAAAATAGTAGAAATCCAACACTATTTACTGTTTTGAAAAAAATTCAAAATGGCGGCTCGTTTCGGGGGCTTCGTTTTAAAACTTAATCCACCGTACTTTATTCTACTGATTTGGTATATACTAAAACAGCTATCCCCCTCAGGGTCGGTGCCTAGCGGTGAATATATACCGAGGTATATATCCACCACTATTCACCTCCCCTTCGGGAGTTGTTAAATATTCCGAGTTTCAGGAGCCAATCAGAGCGCGCGGAATAGGATGTCAACTGATTTTGAGGGGAATACTAGTTAATAGGCAATATTAGCAAGGCAATATTATTTTTTGATGTTGTGCGCTTATAGTTGAAGCGAAGCGGTCATAACATGAAAATTCTGTTTAGTGTAGTTGGCAGTAAAAGCCCTTATTTTTTAACTTCAATAACTCGTAACATCCTTGGACTGACAAACCTGAGGTCGCGACGGTGCACCACTTTACCCCCCTTTTCTCTATCAGAGCTCCATTTGAAAGGAATTCAAAGCTATAAGTAAGCTACTCGGGACAGAGAAACGTCGATACGGTTGGTCGGTCCGGGGTTCGTATTTAAGCCCGTACGCACAGTGTATGCCGTGCACAAACACACTGCGTCACCTAGCCGTGTGAAAACGCTAACGTATCACTGGAAATAGCTGCAAAAAGTTTTTTTATTGAGAATGTTAATGGTTAATACCGCGGGACTATAGTACTACTCTGTCCCACGGCATCATCGTATTTCCATTACCACTGTATGCATTGCTACGCGACCTCAAAATTCACTGTTGCGATGGTCGATTTTTAGCTGTCAATCAAACCAAAACGTTAGATTCGGCTCAGCATGGCTTCAGTGGGTCGACATTGATTGCAAAATCAACTAAAATTATTCTAAGCTATCCTTTGGGCTTCTGGCCTAGAATTATTAACTTTCTGGCTCAAGAAAATTGACATTACAATCCTTTGCTGAGAACATGTCTGAGAATCGCCAATCGCAACAGTGAATTTGAGGTTGCGTAGCAATGCATACCGTGATAAAAACTATATTCAAATTTAGACAAATTTTACATGCTCCATCAAGTGTACTTCACCGTTCACTACTTTTTAAAAATGTACTACTCAAGCTATTTTTATTATTTTTGCTCAGTTCGATCGCCGCCCCATAGAGGGATTGGAAAAATATTTCTTTTTGTAGAAATACCGGAAAAATACCACATTGACGACCTCTTGCAGTTTTCCAGAAATCGACGGCAGACTAGTTTGAATCGAAAGGCTTTCCGAGCCGTGATCAATAGAAAAGAAATTGAAAGCGGAAAACAAAACCTCGACACTGAAACCAGAAGACATATCTCGTGCGGAAAACATACCGGTTTCAGGGCAGAAAAACACTGTTCGTTTATATAAGAGCTCTTAAATAGGACAGTACACATGAAGATGAACAGTTAAGTATTTTTTGCTCCTCGAAGCTTTCTTTCATTGAGAACCCTCTATAAAGTTAACAAGTCAAACGAGTCGATACTCCTTGCATCGGCAATATAGCATGCTATTTAAAGCCTTTGAGATTAATAATTGGGCACAATGAAGACCGTTTCAGCGAAAACAGCTAGTGCTTATAGCATTGAGCAGCGCATATGCTAACGAGATAAATACCCCAATATATACTAGCAGCAAAGTGTTTCGAGTCTTTCGTTTGCATGTCGTTGGCGCAGATAAGTATCAAAGTGTTTAAAAACACTTACCGTAAGTGTAAAGTAGCTCGCCTCAGCGCCTCGGACAAATATTAACAAAACTGAAGTCCTTGTCACTTTGTCGGGGCTTTTTATAGAAGTAAAGGCCGGAAACTTTGAGAACCGGAGAAACGGTTTTACATTTCAAATACCCGGATATACGACGTAATCATGTGGCACTCATGTGGCACTCGTGGCAATCATATCAAGAAAGTGTGTCGATTTTATGGCAAATCCGCGCGGGTTGCCTGTGGTGTTGAAATCGCGTCTCAGGCACCTCGGCGGGGGGCAAAAACAAAATGGCGTCCAAGAGTATCTGCAAGTTTTGGTAAATTTTCCTGCTTTATATGAGGAAAAGTACTTATAGGCCTTCCAAATAAGGTAAGGGGGAATTTCCTAATAAGGAAGTTTTGCAACGTCGGCAAAACGACAGTTTTTGGCGAAATTTTCTTGATATGCGGGATAAAATCAGTACTTCGAGAATGTTCATGTGGAAAATTCTCGTACCCAGAGCTCCCCGGCACGTCTACTCGCGGGGGAGGCTCTGGGGACATCTATTTTTTTAATATTATTATTTTTGTTTATATTTATTTATATATAGTATAACAAACAAACGCACACACACACAAAAAAAAGGTATTACATATCCTGATTGCTGAGTCTTGTTTTTGTGTTGTTGTTGTTTCAACAGCCATTCACTTGGGGAAGCAGTCTTTACACATCAATATTTGAAATACTTAAAAGTTTTCGTGCAATATCTACCGTTTCGATCTCTAGTCAGTTTTTTAAGAAAATCAAATAGTGAAATAAACTTTTTCATTTTTCTTGTAAGCTCCGTAAATGTAAATGCCCCATTATGGGGCCCTCGCTGATTGGTTGATTTTCGGAACGTTGGGGCATGCGCAAGTCGTTTCTCTCAACGGCTCTGTATCAAATCTCTCCGCATAAAATAATATCTGAACTTTCATGTCGCTTTAATTTCTAGGCAAATGGAGTTATTTACTTTTAGAATGTGATTGTAATAGGTCATGGACCAGTTAAACAACGAAACTCGGCATCATTTCAGGCGCAAGAATTCCAAACAGTTGCTAAAGAGATATGCAATTGAGCATATTTAAGATTTTTCCGTCTCATCATCAGAAAACCTTTCTCAAATTTAAACTGCATTTGACTTGTACGATGATTAAATCTTGTTTTTTGCTTCCAAAAACTGCGGCGAAAATTCCATCTCTCGCTGGACCTACGACGAGTTCTGTTTTCAAAGACAATCCTTTGCGAGCCGTCACGTGAGATCATCTGGCCACAGGTCTAGTTGGCAGCAACCTCGTCCCCAGGGTCTTCTCGGTCGTTTTTCAAAATGGCGGTTAGCTCAGAGAAGACCCTGGGGGAGGCTGAGTCACATGACCACTATTTGAGGACATGGGAACGAGGTTCTCCTTTGTTTTGAAGCGGTCCATGTGACGCAGCCTCCCCCAGGGTCTTCTCTGAGCTAACCGCCATTTTGAAAAACGACCGAGAAGACCCTGGGGACGAGGTTGAGTTGGCAGAGCATCGCACTCGGCGGCACCGCGCGGGGGAGGTCGCTCTCAGAAGTCATGACATGGGTTCGATTCCAGTCGAAGCCTGAAATCGTTTTTTTAGGTCTCCTGATTTATGGCAATTACCGTTCTTTAATGCGATGTGATCATTTACTTTCTATCATACAGTCTAGTAAATTGGCTCTTTCTTCTTGGTGTTGCAAGGCACCAGAGGCATAAAGCCAATAGAAGACAAACGACCGTAGAGCGAAACAATAAGATGGAATACAATAGCTCCAAATCAAAAATACATACATCTTGCAACATCAAGAAAGACCCGTAAAACGGCAGCGAGAGCTTGCATATGACTGCTTCTCTAATCCAGCCCGACTTATCCATTCACGAAAACGCTGATATATCGATACCAGGCACGCGCGTAAGCCAGACATTTTTACGAGGTTCGCCACTACATTGTTTTCATAGCTCAACTCCCATTTTGTGCTGTATATTCATTGTATTTTATGGGGTCACGAGGTACGCGAATGCGTATTGGCGTACAGGTAGCTACGCGCCTAGAAACGCATCAGGAGAAGCAATAGCAGCAAAAAGTTGTTTCCTCAAGATGCCATTGGACCCAATTGCTAACCGACGACGCCACACATCACCATCTTTCCACTATTCTTAGACATTCTCAAAGTCCTTTACAATTTTTTCGTGCTTGGCTCGGTTAGTATCCAATAGAGGTCGACTTGCAGCAAGTCTACCAAATTCTGTACTCAAATTTACAGTCAAAGACATGAAGCCTGCCCCCCTAGAGTTGAATATTCAATTCATTATTCCATTTGATTTCATTATTCAATCCAAAAATGCATTTTTCAATTCAATATTAAAAATGTTAATGCTCAAATTTTGATTTCTGAATAAGTAATTGTTCACACAGAGTAATTATTTATTTATTTAATTATTTATTTATTTAATTATTTATTTGGATTGAGTAATGTAATCATAATGGAATAATGAATTGAATATTCAACTCTAGGGGGGCACGCTACATGTCTTTTGACTGTAAACAATTTAACCTCTCGATCAAATTTGTATGAATACATGTACACGCAATATATTCTAGCAGCAAATTTGATTTGCACGTCGTTGCGAAAAAAAAGATATTGCAAAGGCACGATACAAAGAAGTATTTAAAAACACTTACCGTTGTATAAAACAAGTTAACTCACCTCTTCGCCTCGGACGACAAATAAACGAGTTTCAAGAGCCTGTCACTTTGTTGGGCTTTTTATACCCGAAGATCGACGAAGGACTTTGAAACCGGAGAAAGATGTTACATTTCAAGTACCCGGATGTACAATGACATTGTGGCACTTGAAAGGACTGAAAGCTTTCCTTTGGGATAAAAGACTCTTTGAAGTCCCAATATTTGACGATCGCCCATGCACAGACTTACAATCCGCCTCTGGGTGCTATGATTGGACTTGCAGCTCGGCACGCAATCTCTCATATAATTAGTGTAGTTTCTGTAGCCCGCACAAAGGCCGGTCCCTTATGATATATCGTTGACGAAAGATATAATACTTGATACTCGATGATCCACCACCTCTGTCGGAACGGGCAAAAGGTCAACCTGCAGACTGCACATCAAAACGCCAAGTGTTATCTGTTCGCATTCACATGAAAGTCCACAACGTCTTTTGGCAAATCAGCCAATCATATTCTCCAGTATATTTTGTAGAAAAAACTCTTAGGCTGGAATGTTTTCGTTATTTTTTTGATAAAAACCACAAATGTAGGCCAGTTATACAAGAGCACGTTACATGGAACCTTCCGATTGGTTAAATAGGTGACAAAGTGTGATTCAATGGTATCTAAAAATAGAACGTGTGACTACGAGTCTCTACGAAGAACGTTTCTGATTGGCTGAATTTCCCACCATTTTTGGCGCGCGCGTGCATAAAGGAAGCCCGTAACACTGAAATATCTTACTCAGTAAGATTTACAGTCAGGCTACAAAAACCGTGAACGAAATATGGAAGGAATGATTTAGTAATTTATCCCAAACGAAAGCTACTAAGGGCTTCATTGGCAAACATCCGAAAATACAAGAAAAAAACGCTTTAGACCAAGTTCCTCTGTCACTTAATGTCCTTAAACAACCCCAAAACTTTACCAGTGAGATTAAAATAAACTTAAAATATAGATAATGTTTAAGACTTTATTTATTAGGAAGATTACCCTGTTATGTTTACAAATCTATTAAAATAAATCTAGTACTTTAACATTATCCTAGTGTTTACTTGCACAGCAGTAGCAGCAGCTTGGCTTTTCAGATCACGTGACATCAAACCTCGCCCAGGGTCTCGTGATCAAACTGATACTCGCCCAGTCCTGGACCAACGCGCTTCAAGTTCGCAACGTATCCGCTTATCTCTCTGATACTTTCTACTTGTTCTTTCAGGAAATAATCCTCGAGGAAGTCCGACATCTAAAAAAAAGTCAGAAATACAACAGCACTTTAGGGATTCTTAACATTGCAAGTTTGTTTGAAGACTACAAAAGTCTGCAGCGGCGTAGCCAGGAATTTCTGAAGGGGGGGCCGGATAGTGAAAACATGGGACAAAAATGTTCAAATTTCCTCCAGCAAATACAGTAAATGTATGGGAAATCTCCCGAGAAAGGGGGCCCCGGCCCCCCTGCCCCTCCCCCCCCTGGCTACGCCCCTGGTCTGTACCTGTGAGTCTCCATGGCTCTCGGCAGTCTTCTCCAACTTGATGAGTGCATCATTAACGTGTTTCTCAAGATCAAGGGCAGCTTTCATAGCCTCAAGTCCACTAACCCATTCATCCTTCTCAGGTTTCTAAAAGATTTTCATGAAAAAAAAAAAATTAAGAAGGATTAATAATGTGATGCCCATTTGTTCATCTTTTTTAATACCCTCAAGTTACCTCAAGTTATAAGTTAAAGGTACTTATATATTGTAGAGTAAACAATATCTTTGAGCATTGTGTGGTTCCAGAAATTATCCATACCACCTCTATGGAAGGGCATTGGAAATTCGGAGGGTGGGGGGGGGGGGGGGGGGGGGGGGGCAATTTACCTGATCATTTCCATACAATACTGTATTTTCCTTGGGGTGGGGGGGGGGGGGGATCACTCAGACCCCCAAAATGCGTGAGATGGGGTCTAGCTAACAAATTGTCTTTCAATTGTGAAATAAAACTACAGTGCTTCTATTAAAATGAGGGAGATTTGAATCCAATGTGGGAGACGAGCCTGGAATGCTGCAGTTCCCTGCAAAATTCAAGACAGTTGGCATCTTTACCACCACAGTACCAACTGAACTAACCGCAGTCCGAAAAATCAAGCTTAGCCACAAAATCCAGCTTATAGTCCTCCCCTCTGGAAATTGGGAGCCTATCAGGGGTGGATCAAGGAATTCCAAAAGGGGTTGACATGGATAGTGAAAACATAGGGACCAAACATTGCAAATGTCATTCACCAATACAGTAAATACATGGGAAATTCTCCGAAAAAACAGCCCTCCCTCTTAAATCCGCCCCTGCCTACCTTGATGTCTTGTAAAACAATTCTGCCTCCTCGCTTGTTTTGGAAGTCCATCAACTGCAGGAAAACAAAAAAAGATTTGACAGCCATCCAGAGTAAGTAACCTCTATCTCCCTTAGTCCTAGACAATGATTTCCATATTCAACTGTGTGCAGAACTCTGAACTGAGGGTATAGAATGATCCTGGTATAAAAGTGTGGCTAGTAAAGCTAGGAATTTGAATGTTTAGAGCAGATGCTCCAAAACCCATGGATTCATTTCTGGGCCCATGTTTTCATTGAGAAAACTGTGAGGCCCACTGAGCTGGGAAAAGGTTCCCTTTTGGATTTAAAACAAGGAGCTGAAGGCTCAAATTATACCATGCTATTCAAAAATTGGGACCATAAAGGTTGCAAAAGAGACTCTAAAATTATCTGCCATCTATATATCTGGAAATTTTGAGCCCTGAGCTACCTTAAAAAGAAGTAATATTTCTAAGAAAATACTAATGACATTATCAATGATTATCTGGTCAAAAAATATTTATAAAAATGTTTAATTGCAAAGTGAAATGTTTCTAAAGTAAAGATCCCATTTGTACCTGATGTGGACACAATTTTTAAGCCTAGTCCAGTGCAGGCGTGGAGCTAGTATTTAATTCCTGGAAACTTCAGATGCCCTCACCCTCCTGGTTTTTCAAGAATATTAATTCCAGGGGGTGGGGGATGCTTGTCTGGAACTTTTGATTTTACCCTTACCAAAAAGGAGTGGCATAGTTGATTTTGACATTTTCCCAACAAGTGTGAAGTATAAAACCATTGTTGCTTGGTTTGCTAGAACAGACCCCTAAGAGGCACCTATTTTGGAAACATTTCCAGTTTTCAAATTTTACCACCCAAAAGCTGCTACCAGAGGCCTGCTTTTAACCCCTAAAAGGTATGACGAGCATCCCCACACCCAAAATAGGATGTCCCCTTAGGCATTTCTTCCCTCACCTTTTCAGCATGTTCCCTTTCCTCTGAGATTGCTTCAGGAAGAATTTGTGGAGCCAGGTAAATGGACATCATCACGGTCAAAATAGAAGGCCTTCAATTGGAAAAACATTATTACTACTCTTCCCAGTAGACTGTTACACCTCTTGGTTTTTCAGCCCGCCAGTGGCTGTCTCAAATTCATCGCATAATCACCTTTTTTGTACCACATGATGAGTTGCTTATGTACCACGTGATCAGCCGTTTTGGTGTAGACTTTGTTGGAAAGCAGCAAAACAATGTAGCAGACCAAACACTCAAAGTTTACACCCACAAACATTGATCACATGGTACATAAGCAACTCATCATGTGGTACAAAAAAGGTGATCACGTGATGAATTTGAGACAGCTGCCAGCAGGATGAAAAACCTATAGGTGTAACGGTCTACTGGGAAGAGTTATAGAAAATATGTTGCCTCAAGGGACTTTTATTTTCTGTACAGGGATCACTGAAGTATTGCTTACTCACTGAGATGTCCATCTTTTAGCACCAGCAAGATCTCGACAACTATTGTATCCAGCTGATCACACACTATGCAAGGATTGTTCATCAAAATGAAACATTCCTACTGGTAGGTCCAGTGAGAGATACCAGAATTTTCACAGTTTTGGGAACCGAAACACAGATTCAATCATCATAGAAGTCAAACCCAGTTTACATTTGACAAAGGCAAGATTTTGTGGGGCAATTCAAACAATTGTGAATAGCTGCTTCAAAATAACTGCTTTCACAACTGTTGCTTCAAAGGTATTTTTTGTGAAATATTCTACTGGATTACAACAAATGAAATGCAAGTAATAGGACATAGTTCTTATCAATTTCTTATAGATCATGTCTCATTATTACTGGTCTACTTCATGCATCCTGCCCTGATCTCTTCTCTTAATTTTGAAGCTATGACGTCAATCTACGGGCGGAGGTTTGGGGGTAGGAGGGGGTCTCCTTTGTTAGAAAAAGGTGTGTTTATCACTGATGCTGCAATTTTATAGGATGCTTTGAGAATGAAATGCTTCTGCATTAATAAATGCATCAAAAAGTTTAACTGCCTTATATTCCAAAAGTCCTTTGGAATATTATATATCGATCGAGCAGCATAACGTCGGAAATTCTTCCGTAAAAAAACCCGGCATCACCGGAAGTTCGGGAAGGATTATCAAATATCTGACAGTGGCATAAATCCTGCATAAAGACAAGCCTCCTAGAGTCAAATCGTTTTAAAAACAAATTCCGTGTTTACCAAAGTATTAGAAAATACCCACGTGTTGAGAGAACGTTTTGTTTTGAGGAACTCGAGAGTTAGAATCATGCAGTAAAGCTCTAGAGAATCACTCATTTAATTACAAACAGAGTTGATCACTTCATGATGACGGATCTGTTAAGGGACCGATCGTTTATTACCTCCACGGGGGGGGCGGTGGTTTTCTAATTTATTGAATGTTAAATTCGCACCCCCCTCTTTAAAAAGGCGATACAAAATAACCCCCACATAACATCGATGTTCTAAAAAGCTTACCCCCCACCCTGTAACCAGATCCCCGTTTGAACTAATGGAAGACAATTTACAGAAATTTCTTTTTTGTTGCGCGCGAAGCGCGCCCTAATTTTTATGCATGATATGAACGCATTTCACCAAACCTCAAAGAAAATGTAGATGAACATTCCTTGCTGTGTGTAGTAACAAAGATCGCAAATGACGTGCGTAAAGCAGGGTCAAAATGACGAATCTCTATCCTCGTAAAGTGAACTCACGCTTCACCTAATAATTAGGCCTTCTTTTTTTCGAACTGAGACAGCTCCGATGCTTATTACTGCAGAGCGTCTTTTGGGGAGAGTTAGTTTTTTTCTCCTGGCTAAGATATATTTTCTTGTAATGACATTCGTAGCCATTCCATTGCGCACGTACTAAAAAACTATTTTGTACATGCCGTTGCGCGCGAAGCGCGCCGAAATTGGCGTACTTGCTATATGGCGTAGCGCTGTATGCCACGACGCGATAGCTTTTACATATTATTTAGTTTGAACCACAGTGTCCCTGAAAAAATTACCCCCTCTTTTGAGAGAGGGTGCCAAAAAATTACCCCCCTAAAATCTATGTCTTCTAAATTTTTACCCCCACCCAAATTCCACCGCCCCCCCCCCCCCCCCCCCCCCCCCGTAGACGTTATAAACGATCGGTCCCTAACGTAGTCGGAGATCAAAATCACAATAAAATGAACTCAAAAGAACCTGGTTCGTCCAGCTTTAATACTAAGCAGGCAAACAGCACGCAAATATTTCACGTAGAGTGAAACTCTGTCAACGTCGAACGGGTCCTTGAAAAGATTGCCCTTGTATTGTAAGCACTACTTCTGAAAAACAGCGTATTCGTCATTGTCCCTTGACCGACTTGACCCTAGCGAAAATTTGACGAAAAATTGAAGCGATGAAAAACACGGTCGCTTATAGAGAAGCAAAAAGGTTTTCTTGAAGCGTAGTTTTCAAATTCTGGTTGTAAATTGTAAATGGTTGTAAATCTGTTGTAAATTGCAATATTTTCGAACTCATTTCGCAGCCAGAAGATTGATTTAAAGTTGACACGACTCTTCCAACACATCATTAATTGAAGATATATCTAGCATAAGAAAAATAATTACGTATAAATAAATAAACACTAAATGTGAAAGCTTTCAAGGTTCAAGTATATTGAAAATTCTGGTTCGATGAATACAGTATATTTTGACAGAGACATTTGCAGTCGAAGCATTCGACAGGAGCCGCGGTAGAACTTACCATCGACGAATAAACGTAACTTGCATACAATTCCAAGTTTATTTGCTTGTTGATGCCCGCCTCACATTCTTCGTGGTAGTTTTGACGACAGAGAGACATCTTTGTTTGTTTTTGATCAACACAAACGTTAGAAATTCGAAGATTCAAGCGCTGAAGACCAAATCGCTAGGTTTCTTACCGGCAAAAAATTTGACGAGTTGGTAACAGTGGGTCACGTGGCCTAGGAAAGTGTTCTTATTGGGTAGCTCGATTCAACAAGAGGCTATGCACGGTGATAAGATTTTTATGCGATTCTTTGAGAAAGCACTTTTTAAGTGCTAGAGAAACGAACTGAGGATAAAGCGGGAAGAAGAATCGACGAGCGAGTTTTTGACCGCGCGAAAATGGGAGGTGCTTTGGGCCCATTCTCGTACCCAGAGCTCCCCGGCTCGTCTGGTTGCAGGGGTAGGGCAGGGGTTGGCAGGGGAGGCTCTGTGGGGATTGACTCTGGGGGCATCCATGAGGGCCTGGGTACGAGATTGCCCCCGCGAAGTAACGAGCCGGGGAGCTCTGGTTCGAGTCGAACCAAAAGGGTAAGCAACCTCGTCCCCAGGGTCTTCTCGGTCGTTTTTTCAAAATGGCGGTTAGCTCAGAGAAGACCCTGGGGGAGGCTGAGTCACATGACCACTGTTTGAGGACATGGGAACGAGGTTCTCCTTTGTTTCGAAACGGTCATGTGACTCAGCCTCCCCCAGGGTCTTCTCTGAACTAACCGCCATTTTGAAAAACGACCGAGAAGACCCTGGGGACGAGGTTGAAAGCGCACCTGAGTGGGTCTCTGTCGAGCATCTCCACTCTATATTCAGGTTACAAAAAGGCAGCGATGAAATTCCATGACTTTTCAAGGACTCAAATACTTCAAATAAAAATCAAGCACTCAAAAAACTAGCCTGAATTTCAGCCGTCGTTACTGGAGCGTAGAAAACACGGAATTTAACCTAATTCACCATACTTGGATACCTATCGTGTACCGTTGTTTTGATCTCTTCCCAGTGGATAATTATTCTTAAGTGAATCCCAGGGTGGTAGAGACAACTCAAAATTCCCAAGGTGGGTAGAAACTGGGTGGGAATGCACGACATTTGTGCGACACCAAGTAGCGTGCTATTTGAGGGCACAACAACAATAACAACAACAACAACACAAATAAATAAGAACACCTGATTCAATAAATTTTTTATTGGTCAATTTAACCAAACTCAACCTCTGCATATAAAATACACAGCCTTGGCTAAGTGTGTGCTTTTCCAAATATGGATAAATTAGGCAAGAACGGAAAAAGTCTAGATTGCGCCCTGCTTCTGTGGAGACAGGTAACGAGGCAAAGAAACAAATCGAAATGCATTTTCACCCTTTACACGAGTTTCAGAAAGCTATTTCCTTCGGGGAACTATTGTCATTTGAAAAGAAAATATAGCCTGCGAACAGGATCTAGCCTACGAACCCGCTCTCCACTCTCAAGTGGGTTTTTCCGGATATTTGATATTTTTTGCGCGCGGGATTCCTGTGTCACGGAAAGAATCCGTGACACAGGAATCCCACGCGCCAAAAATATCAAATATCCGAAAGAAAAAAAACAGCGGAGAGACGGCTCAAAGGTTAAAGAGCCTCTGTCAGCCTCCATTTTGTCAGCCTAGCAACATACCGAGACAGAGAAAGCATCCATTTCCATCGGCTGATTTGGGGGATGTAGTGCAATATTTTCGATTGAATTCGATAAATGAATAATAGAACTTTGTTTTTAGAAGACTATTTCAAGACTTCTACACCTAATTCGTTGTCTGATATCGACTGAAAACAATAAAAAAGGAGTGGCTGACTAGGGCTCTTTAAACAGGATCACGTGTGTTTATGCAGGCTAATGCCTCGATCCCTGTTGAGTAAGCTAATGGGCACGTTCTAGCCAAATGAAAGATATGCAAAGCCAACTGCACCAGTTACTTAAACTAGTTGATGGTTGTTTTCGATGTTGTTGGCTTGCTTGGTTGGAAGTTTTCGAAGAAGTTCAGTCCAGTGGGCTGCAATTTGCTGGGGACGGGGAGTTTGCACTCTAAAGGCCAGTGTACACTTGCGATTTTTGCTGCAATTTTTGCCGCACGAGAGTCGCGGCGTAGGTGCAACTCGGCGCGATTTTTGTTGCGTAATGTCGAGGAGATTTCATACACGTTCGAAAATCTTTGCAACTTGATGCGATTTGAAGAAATCGCACCGGATTTGCACCTCGTTTACACAAGAGAGTTGGAATTGCAACTCGCGCGAGAAAAATCGCCGCGACAAATGCAACAAAAATCGCAAGTGTAAACTGGCTTTAAAGCTACGGCTAAACTAGGACACACATGTAACGGGCAACACGTCCTAGATGTTTCCCTTAGCGGCTAAACTGGGTAACATTCTCACGCGTGCCTTGGCCAAACACTAAATTTTTTTGTCTCCAGCTACAAAATTTGTCGCGCGCAACAATGTTTCTCGCGGCTAAAGTAGGAAACATGCGTCCGGCTGGAATGTTGCGCGCTACACGTGTCCTGGTTTAGAGCATTTTTCATATGACTGTAGTGAAACCGCAAAGTGATTACCGCAATTCCGAATAAAACAAATAGAAGCAGGCCCGTCTCGAACAAACCCCCGTTGGGGCCTGAAAAATCAGGTTTTTGGTCACAAAACAGGTAGGAAACACGACAGTCATTTGAATTCCGCTCCATCCAGATGGTGACTAATCCCGTAACCCCTTTTTCCGCCAGCCCAAGGGCCTGAGGCGTTTTGCATAATGAAGAAATTGCATTTTGTGCTAGAGCGGTTCCAGCTGATTCCCACACGAGCTTTATAGAGAGTGATGACTGTGCCATTTCCATACAGTATGGCCGGCCTCAAGTGGACGGGTTATTGTTTGTCTATTCGAGTATTTTCTGCCGTGTGTTTGCACATTCCTGGTTTTCCCGGATTCCCAATCAGAAAATAAAATAAAAAAACATGAACATGTAAATGAACATAAAAGTCATCCAAGTCGTGTGAAAACCGCTCTAGCAGCAAAATGTCCCTTTGGACGATGATTGTGATTAAGGACCATGTGTCCGATGGGTGTGACAATGTTATGATTGGTTTGTTGTGTTTATCCAATACGGTAAGAAACTTCAAAATAACACATTAGTTTGTAATTCTGTGACTACGTAGAATTTAAACAAGCTTTTGACCAAAATTCTGAGGTCAATTCTTTTATCGTTATCTCATTAGCATAGACTTTTATGAGCTACGAAACATGTCACGCCCATCGGACACAGAACCAATTTGTTAGCCTAAAACTAATAGGTGAAGAGAACTGATTCTGAAAATGCATCCCGTCTAACTTCAATAACGGGAAAAAGTCGTCGAAAAAAATACAGTGGTACCTCTATTAAGCGGCCACCCTCTATTAAGCGGCCACTTTTCAAAGTCCCAAAATAATGTATTGTCACACAAGTACTGTATTTGCATACCTCCATTCAGCGGCCAAACTCTATAAGCGGCCACTTGGATCGGTCCCGAGTGTGGCCACTAAATAGAGGTACCACTGTATACAATTTTCGAACGCTTCGTTTGATGGTACCATGTTGTATTATATTTTTCCCTATTCAAGTTATTTTTCATGCATTTTACACATTGATATAACAGAACGGTAAATACAGTAAAAACCTGCATATAAGAACCTAGTGATTTAAGAACCTACAGGCTAACCTTTGGTATTTAAATACTCAAACATATAAAGAACCTGTTCAGCGTGGCAAAGACAAATAGTTGCTTATACAAAGAGGGGCTTCCCTTCTATATGTATCAAACAAGGGAAGCACTCTATTGAAAATAGAAGTGCTAAACCATTATGTACAATATTTCTTTCAATGGTTAGACTACAACAACCTCTGAAAATAAGAACCTAATGAGCCTAAAAAAACTAAAACTATTAGAACCTGTTCAGTCTGACCTCGAAAATTATAGGTTCTTATATGCGGGTTTTGACTATATCATGAGATACCATTCGCTTTGGATGAAGTTCAGGCACCATATTAAAGAAGCTGTTAGGAAAAGTGGAATCATTGTAGAAATGAGTGTCGCAGTGAGTGCCGCTATCAAAATGGGCAGCCACTAAAACTCCATCATCCCCCTGTTGAAGACATTTGAAATTCCAAGTGGGCAGCCCTATATGAGAAATTCCATAGGTATTCCCGGACGATTCCAGTTATAATAAATGCGCGCGTTACATGCCGGTAGTCATGTTTTATATTTCACGACGACCTAGTCCCCAGGGTAATTTTCTTGTGGGTAATTTTCAAGATGGCGGTTGGTCGTGCACAAGACCGCGCAGGAGGCTGAGTCACATTACCGTTTCGAAACAAAGGGCAACCTCAGCCTCCAGGGTCTCGTGTTCGACCAACCGCCATCTTGAAATTACCCACAAGACCCTGCCTTTGCGCGTTGTATCCTGGTAATGGTTACATTTCAAAAGGCATTTCTAAAGAAAAGAGCTCGCGCGCTTATAGCTGGATTCGTCCATATTCTAAGGTTGACTGGGAGATACAAAAAATCAAGGGTGTGGTCCTCATCAGGGGGGTGCAAGTTTTTGCTACTGCACAATGAGAGCTGTGGCGAGTGTGACTATCAAGTGCAACTATCAAAATGGGCAGTCGCAAAAAAGTCCGCACCCCCCCTGTTGAGGACCCGAGTCACAGCTACCCACCCTGGATTTTTTAAATTTGTACCACCCACCCTGGAATTCCAGTGATTTTCTCATGACCACCCTGGAAATTGCGCTTACCCACCCTGGAATTTCGTATTTTCAGGGTGCCCACCCTGGAATTCCAAGCTCTACTTTGACCACCCACCCTGGAATTCCGAGCTCCATTTTGACCACCCACCCCGGAAATCCAGAGGTCCTCAACAGGGGGGGTGCGGATAAAAAATGCGATTGCCCAATACGCTACAGCACAAAACCTGAGCAAACTACAACTACAAGAATAAAGTGGATCAACGAAATCCGCCAACTTTTAAATTCAAGAACTCAATATTTATCTATATATAATTCTGCTATGCTTGTGCTTTTACTATGCGCTAAAAACCACCGTAAGGGACGGCAACGATAAACTCTCTACGCTATAACTCTGTTCTTTTTACTAAATTAATCTTAAAGTCTCTGACAAGTCTACTACAAAGACTAAATGCTACGTACTTCGCAAAACAGGACTAGCCAGCTTTTCCTGTTCTTACCCTGTTATTAAAATCTAGGACCAACCGGTTATGCAGGTAGCATAACCTAGTTTCCGATGCATCACTTTCCTCTCAAACAGGACTAGCAGGTTGTTCCTGCTTCTGCATCTAGCTGCAGTAAACTGCGCAGATAATTCACACCGATATGGGAGCCGTCTGCAAACTCGGACGACTCTTGGACACGCGTATGATAAAAATCATAAATTAATAATTCAATAACATTAAGCTATTTACAGACAGGTAAAACCCACTCTCACACAATGTTCACCACTTATCGTCAATTGAATAAACAAAACCATGCGGAGTAATGTATAAATATCATCGATTATGTCTCTACAACGTGAGCGTGATGTTGGAATAGATCAGAGCCATTTTACAAACCTTGTGAAAATACTGGGCCAAGGCCTACTAAGAAAATACATCACCGACTTGCTACAGTCCTTCGCAGCCCTAGCGGTTAGTCACGCAACACTCTCCTTCCCCGCAGAGGGAGAGCGTTGTGTGACTCTCGTGACTCTAACCTGACCTTTTTTCTTCTGCTGAACAAAAAAACAAAATATCCCCGTAAAATAATCTTGCCTTGCCTTAAAAAAAAAAGAACAGCCAAAAATGAAATCTTCCCATACAGAAGATCCCCTGGTTCCTTTTCCTACACGTCTGCAGTCCGGGCAAACGTGTTGAAAATATCATAAGGTTGGTATATAATGGCTCTAACGTGACAATGACTATAAAATACCGCAAGTTGCAGCTACCCCGTTTACACGCACGATAAAAACATGTTCTGTCTGCACGTGAAACTTCAATATTTCGGCGGAAAACTTGGACGTTTTGAACAATATTGAAGTACGCAATTCCACTTCAAATTATTGAAAAAAGCTAATATTCCGATAGCTTTATTTAAGCATTAGAGCACAACTTTCTTTGACGTTTCGAGTGTCTCTCCCAACATCACAATTGCTCTATTTGCCGATAAAGTCATAGAAAGTTGTGCTCTAATGCTTTATGATATAGCGGGGGAGAACCATTGCTTTATCGGTGTAATAGAGCATAGATTTGGACCAATCAGAGTGCGCGTTATATCGTAGCTATATTTAGCTTTATATATGTTTTTTCTGGTCAGGAAGAAATAAAGCAACTAAATTTTTTACCATTTTTCACTAACGAGAGTTGCCAAGGTTACGCACATGGGCGGGCAAATTTTGATGTTCAACTGTCAAAACTTCACGTGGAGACAGAACATGTTTTTGTCAAGTGGTAGAAGGGTAGATGGAACTGACGGTAATGCAGCACACCTACAGGATCGATGTGGCTCTATCCCGACATCTCTACTTGGTCAACTCTGAAAGTGCTTTCATGGAAAGCAAGTGGAAATCCTGAACACGCATACAGTTACCGCGTGCGAATAACTTTGCTTATAACATGTGTTCTAGTAGTTGACGCTATCAAATTTACAGATTAATGTGATAAATCACCGTCTTTGCTACAATGATAAATCCAGGGGGGACTCTATGCGGCATCCACTGATACTCATGCAATGTTAAATATATGGCCCTGACCCCCCTCTCTTATACTACTTCAACAGGACCGAAATTTCCTTGAGTCAACTAAAGCATTTATCACCTAGTATAGTGCGTTATGTAACTCGTGATTATTCGCACACATTTTATTGCCAAATTAAAGGAATCCTAGGGATCAGTCCCGTATTCGACAGTTGTTTTTAAATCCTCGAGATGAGTCTTTCATTCAATACATACGCATTCAACCGCTTCCCCGCGATTTCCAAGAGCGCACTCCCGCGGTAAGATACCGCTAGACCTTCGAAGGTCGTCATATAGAAATCTGGTCGCCATCTTTTTCTCCCGAGTTTAAATGCTGTTGACGACTAATTTCGAGAAAGCATTTTTAAAAACCTACAGACTGGACTTTAAAGATTAGTCGGCATTTGGCGACTAGGTTGAAATTTTTCCTCGTCAAACCCTAAATTTAGTCGCCATTGGTTGCCATATGGTCGCCATGTCGCGCCCTTCCACGTGACGACTCCCTTTCACGTGACGACTCAGCTCTCATCTCGTCGCAAAAATGCCGACACGATTTTGTTTTCCACATATTTTGGCCACTAGAATTTATCAACTAATCATCTGGCAACAGGATGGAAGCTAATTAATAATTTAGGATACCGTGTGTCATATAGGCCTACTATTGTAGCATATTTCGTTGTTTAGCGAGAAGAAAAGTAGAGTCAAACTTGAAATCAAGGGTGACCTGCCCTTCTAAGTCGTTTTCACGGTATCAGACACGAGATAGATTAATTTGCTTTTAGTGGCTGAAATTTTCAATCTTAACGACTACTACCTACAATTTTGCGTCTTGGAATATGACAAAACCCTAACGGCTCTGTTTTTAATCTGTTTTTCACGAGATCTTCGGCTTTTTCGTGTAAGACAGTCTACGGGCTAAGGTACAAAAGCGTTGCATGTATACAGACTTCACTAAAAATTGGCTGCACACAGCTATCTAAGTGCTAATAACTGCGTTAAAGGGCCCACTCATACTACCCATAATGCATTGCTTTGTTTTGTTTACATCTTTCTGTGCATTAGAAATTGTGTTTCTTTGTTTCTTTGCATCAAGAGTTTTTCGTGCGGTAAAATGCGATAAACAGCCACAAGTAAAGCGTTTTTGGTATCGAAAATGGCGACGTATCAGTGCATTGTGGGAAGGGTAAGTCGCCCCTTTAAGTGCGTAAGTACGGGTATAGTAGAAATAGTGCGTTGTTTTTGTATAAGTATAATTTTATAAATTTTCTTTGTAATCAAACGTTCAGAATCGTTACGCCACTAACCGCTCTCTAGATATTTGTATAAAGGTTTCAACTTAGTGTGAGGACGAAAAACGAAACGATTATTTCAAAGCTGTACAAAAAGCTGGACAAAAAAAAAAATTCCCGCGTGCAAAGCCAATTTCAAAATACAAGATCTCAAATAAAGGATCAAATAAGGAACTTATAAAAATAACAGGTACACGACGTCGCAAAGTTTCTAATTTAGGATAAACGAAACCTAAACACAACGACAAGAAAAATGTTAAGCTTGCGAGTCCAAGCTATAGTATTGTGCTCACGTCAATAAGCGTCCTGCGCGAAACGAACATGTGACATGCTGGGGGCAGATGCGTGAATCACATCTGTTAAAGTCGCATACGCGCATTTTTTAGTTTACAACTAGACACGCTCATTAAGCCAAGACCCATCCCCCAGCAGATCACTTATTAAAGCTACAATCTGCCTTAAAGTTAGAGCTACAATCTGCCTTAAAGTTTACGCTATGCATAAATACCTCTGCTGAAAGAATATTAGTATTTCACACCCTTAAACGTATAATAAGTACGTGGCTCCATCTAGGAAGCCCTTTTAAAGCTTATATTATATACGTAACTGTTTATATGTTTGTGCGTTACGCAGAAGCGACCTAAGATCGGCCTATCTGAGTTTTATCTGAGTCTATCTGAGTTTTAAATCAGTCACAAGGAGACGTTAACACGCGTTACCGTTTAAAATATGCGACCGAATCTCTACACATCTTATGGATCATTACACTACACGGTGCAATTTGTCGGGAAGATTTCTTGTAAGCTTCATTCGCTGTCGCCCCGACACTGAAAAATCTGTGGTATCACATCAGATTTTTTCGTGTCAGGCCCGATTTTCCTTCGAACAAAGTCACGGCTCAAAAACAGACGGCCCGACACATCGCAGCATGTAGATCTGCCTTTAGCGTGAAAACCAGCCGGTTAAAGTACTGCTTGTAACCAGTTGAGAATGAGGCTCTACATTTCTACGCTCTAGGTTTCTATCCACACTCTCTCATTGACCTACGCTTTCCCTATCGGCGGCTGCTGCATAAGTTTCTGCCTCACCTCACGTATCTTGAGCTGCAAGCAATTCTTCGTGGGGAAGATTTCAGAATGACACTGTTGATACTCGCTGGTGACGTTCTCGGGTGGGAAGTACCCATGCTGGTTGAAGAGCTGTATCACTAGGCTCCTTCTGTGGTCTGGGGCTCGGCGAGAGGGGCTCCCAGGGACGTGCCCCGAGGGGTCCACCGTATCAGTGCCCTGGGCACCTTGCTCCATAGCGGCTGCTTCGGCTAAGGCATCTAAACTGAGGGTCCCCTCTCTTTTACCACAGTCCGTCCCTTGGTCAGGGTTGATTCTCTCGCGCAGCTTCTGTATCGGTGTTTTTGGACGTGTCCTTATCGACTGGAGTTCCCTGGCAAGACGGGGCGAGTACTCAGGTAGGGCAGCAAACTGCTTCTCAAATCCCACTTCTGATAAAACCCTGGCAACAAACGGACGGCATAAGAACACTTGAGGACACCATGAACGATGAAGCACGAATATTTTATCGCTTCTTCTAAAGCATTTCTTTCAGGACTGGGGCGTAGCAAACAATTTGGAAATGGGAAAGGGGTCTGGAAAGGGGCCACTAACTACTGAAAATGTGTGGACTCAAAAGGGAGGGGGGGGGGGGGGGACGGGCAGCTAGACACCCCTAGCTACGAACTTTTTGACGCTGATGGGTAGGGACCTAATATGGAAGATTCTTGCTCTTAGTAATGGACTTGATAGAGTGGATTTCAGATAAGTGTCGGAAAGTAGGCGCAAAGTAAATATACTTAGCCAATCAGAAGCGAGACAAATTCAACAACTGACCAATCAGGGGACAGAAACAAGAGACACGGTGTGTTTGGTTTTTCTTCGCATTCTGATTGGCTGGCTGAACAAAGATCGGCATCCTCAGCCAATAGGAACGCGTAGAAAACTCAAGTCCGATTTATTTTCGACAGTCATCTGAAATCGGCACTAAAACATTTGCCAGAAACTTACTGTTCCATTCCATCCGGTACGTATCTTTTCAAGATTCCTTTATGGCTTGAGATCTGCGCAAAACTCGGCTGTGAAATGTCACTCCTTTGACCGGTGTCCAGGGTGTGGGCTTGGTCCATCATCTGTCGCGATTGCGTGACAACAGACACGTGATTACTGGGCGTGGCCTGTATTGAGAGGGGCTTTCGTTCCAAAGATGGCCCACTAAAAGGGAGTTCTTTTACTTGGGGGCTCGAGGTGTTCCAAGATGGGGAAATAACCTGGCGACTCCCAGAGAAAGTGCCACTGCTTACAGGCAGAGGGGCGACAGAAGGAGGGGACATTATCGGGTGGTAGATCGGGACACCACTAATGGCCTGGAACATGCTTGAGGTCAGAGGTCCTCGAGGTGCCCCAACAATCTGCAAGGGCCTTACTTGCGTCTGGGTCCCTAGTGGGGAAATCGGAGCTTGGGGACCAACTTGCTGGAGTACCATACCAGAGGGCCATCCTTCTTGGGGTGCTCCTAATCCGTGCCCCTGCGCCCTTGGGCCTGGCAGGAAGGCCCTGTTAGGACTTGGGAGTGATTTCGCACATTTGAGAGAAGGCATAAGGTTTGCTACCGATACTTGAGGCTGGGGTGCAATCGGCTTCAGTTTTCCCCCCGTTGGGGAAGAGAGAGGGCTTGACATGGCGGGTTTGTAGCTCCCTGGATTCATACTAGAAGAGACAGGAACATAGCTAATGTGCGGAGACACCGATAGAGACGTTAGTGAAGTAGCTGGCGTTGGTGCTACACTCGTTAAGGCTTCCATGTGACCTGGCGGTGAACGAGAAAGAGGGCCTACAACTGACGGGGAAATCTGCGGAGTTTGTGAAACAGCCCTAGACGTCACTTCAGCAGAACTATCAGTACCTCTCCTCGACTGTCCCTCGATGCTCTGGACTGTAGTTACATCCGATGATAAATCTCCTGATAACTTAATCACAGACTGTTGATGTACAGGCGAAGGCTCCCTTAGCTGCGGGCTACCTGTGTTTATAATCGGGGAGCCCTGGGTAACATAGGGCTGCCCCCTGACTTGGGTCTAAACACAGAACCCTTGGGCTTGAAGCTGCCGCTGATTGTCAACCCTGGCGGGGGAGCCTTCCCAGAAGGCGCAGTCATTGGCCTGGCAAATTTACTCGCACCTTCGAATGAGGCACTTTCCTTCCCGAACTCGGCAGTAGGTTTAGGAGCGCGAAATATAGGCTCCACAACTTTGTGCGTCGACTTTTCTATTACTTCTGCCCTCTTTTGAATTCTTGAAAAGATTTCAGGGGCCCTTGACCGCACCCTGCTTGAGATATCGGGAGTTTTTGCACGTCGGGTTGTAAACGGGATTGGCGAGTAACGGATCTTGCCAACATCGGGCGTCAAGCTTCGCTGGTGCAGCATCACCGCTGGCGAGAACCGCTGCTGAGGAAAAGCTTTGCTCGGTATGTCTTCCACGTCCGATGTTTCTGACTCGTCCTCATGCTCGTCCATGTTCTCGCGGCACTCGAGTTCCACCGAGCCCCTGTCTTCGTCTTCCTCTCCGTCCTTGTCGCGTGCTGTGTCGGTTTGTGGAAGCCTCTGCTCTGTGTCTTTGAGAGAGGAACACATCTGGAAGGAAAAGAACATAAAATCGGATATCTTTTCAAGACTGCTCCATGGTATAGCAGCCTGATCGCTATACCCAAACAAACACATATAAACAAACACAGACAAAAACAAACAAGAACAAACAAACAAACATAGTGTATGTGTATGTGAATGGTATCTTTTAGGGGCTATTCTTAACTTTGGCCACACCCATTTTGGTATTTTTTAGTTGTCACGGTGAGTTCGTAATGTTGATTTTGAAACTTCGCCTCCACATTCCTTGACAACGTTATGAAACTCGCCTTGACAACGTGCTTTTTGAGACTCCAAACGAAACGTGAAAAGTAATATCGACAAAGCTATTACGGTCAAGGTCCATATTCAACTGGATAACACAGCACGAATTCTCGTGCCCAGAGCTCACCGGCTCGTCACTTCGCGGGGGAGACTCTTGTGGCAACCATTTGATGGCTTCGCTGATTGGCTGGTTTTGAAAGTTGGGACATGCGCAGAGAGCTCTTTCTCTCAAAGGCTCTATATTAAATTTCGCGCAAGCATCAATGGCTGTCACCAGAGCCTCCCTAGACTTTCTCGAAGTCCTTTACTGCGGTTTTCGTAATTCTGCGAACTCTCGCTATCGATTTCCAACCGTCAAACCGCCTTCTGGCTTCCGTCAATCAAACTCCCGAGTCTTTTCGTCGTTACTCTTTGTGCATTTTGATTGGCCAGCGCCTAGTAAGCAGTGCTAAAATGGCTTCCTGTCGCGACAGCAACGTTACGTGCTGTCCAATCAAATGAGCACAAGAGTAACGACGAAAAGACTCGGGAGTTTGATTGACGGAGAGCCAGAAGGCGGTTTGACGGTTGGAAATCGTTAGCGAGAGTTCGCAGAATTATGAAAACCGCAGTAAAAAATGTTCGTGCTTGGTTCGTCGCTCGCTCGTCGCTTCGCGGATCACAAAAGCTCGCCCTGAGAGAGGTCGACTTGTGACAAGTCTAGAGCCTCACCCGGGAGGTGCCTCACCCGGGAGGTGCCTCACCCGGGAGGTGACGAGTGCAGGAGCTCTGGGTACGAGAATGCGCAGTAGGTTGATTTCCTTGTTTTGCGCACACTCGCCTGGGCAACTGTTCTTACCTGGGCTAGTTCAAACAAAGCTTTCTGTTCATGATACTCTTGACCGATAGGGGTGCTCTGGGAACGTTTGTTTCTAATCTTCGGGCGAATTTCGTCTTCACTCTAAAACAATAGCACAAGCCAGCATTACGAGCTTATTTTTCTAATATGCAGAATCATTTATTTTTACTGTTAAAAACTCTCCGCGCTAGTCCTGAAATTTGGAATCACTCGCACTTCCAATACTACCATTTGCGCTGAAGAAATATTTTTGGTGCTGTTTTGGGTGCCAAGTAGCATTCCGAAGGTGTGAACTGTACGTTTGTATGTGGCAAATGAGACGTTAGTGCGAGTTATAAAAAGAGATTATTACATGGCAAGAACTTGATATCGTTTTTTATTCACGAGTTTTCGTGTCATAACGCGAAAGAGCGAGTCTTCGAGCGAGTCGGCGCGTTTCAGCTGTTTCTGCTTTGTCGTTTTTGTCCTGCCTCAACGTGAGAAAACGTTTTTGTCTACGCTTAAACGCAAATATCAATCAGTAATGAACCCTTCCTTCTCCTCAGTTCAAAATCTGTTCCACCCTCCATGCTACTGATAAAACTAATGCTAACCCGACGATTCATTTGGGAGCTTACCATCCATTTTGGCGATATTGCAAGTGCTCTGTCGTGTATTAGAAATTGGACAACAGACCAAATCGGTTAACGGCGCTAACATCTTGTTGCCACCGCTACCGACTTGTCATCAAGGATATGGGAAAAAATACCACCTCATTTTAAGCTACTACCCTTCAAATCTTTAAAGAATAACTAGAATCGTACTTATTGTCCACCCAATCTTAAAGTTAACCTTTGCAAATTTAACTTAAAAAATCACCTTCTATTAGAAAAAAACAACAGCAAACAAAATTGACAGAAGAATCTGAAATCTACTATATATTAATTTATCCACTTTATCATTTTTCCCCTCTAATCTATGAATTGTTAGCCTCGGTATTAATAGTGGCTTAAGCTTAAGCTACCCCACTGCGCACCTTTACTTTTTCTCTTACCTAATTGTAATGCTCTTTTTTTCTCTTTTTGGATGTATTTTTCTTCTATTGTCAATAATTTAAACAAAAAAAATTGTGCACAATAAACTGAACCTGAGCCTGAACCTGAGCCACCCAATTCAGATCATGTGATGATTCCTTTGGGTCGTGACAATTGTAGATTTTTTCTCACTGCTGAATCATTGCGTGGTCAGAATTGGGTGGCAACAAGATGTAAATAACGTTAGTCAATAAGGTATGTTATCACAGTTTTAGTCCAATTCAAACTTACCATTGGCTCACCACAATCTGACGTGCTTCCAGGGAAACCTAAAATCCAGATGTAATTTCAGCCATCAAATAATTAAATATCAGATTTTAACTTGAAATCTGTTTGAAATCTATTTTTGCTCGATAACACACAAAAATACTCCAAATGTGTTATTTGACGAACCGAGATATTACAATTTTGCAAACTTCTTGTGAATAGACCCTTATCACGCTAATATGGCTTAATGATATTCAATTCAGCACATCCAATGCAAAGTTTGACGTGAAGATTGGTTGAATACTGACCGAGATATGATGTTTCTAAATTGATGATTTTTACAATAAAATGTATGGTGGTAGCGCATCGCCTCGTTTTGATGCTTTTTCCCATACATTTCTTTGTAAAAAACAGGCAAGAAAGCTAACCTTTCAAAATTCATATCTCAGCCAGTTTACGAGTAATTCTTCTCAAACTTTGCAGCTTTTCTAATATGGATGTGCTGATTTAATTTATGGATTAATGTTATTTTTCGTTTCCTGATAACTATAAGATATTATTAATCCATATTAACGCTCCTAAATTAAACCTAAAGTTGTGATATTACCCTTTTGAGCAGTTTTGAGAAAATCTTAAGTGCGAAGAAAGTAAAGATGTGTGGTCTTAATTTGATTTGAGATTTTATTTCTTTTTCTCAACATTACTGTAAATGACTACCAGTAGTTTGAGAAGCTACATCAACACTCAACAATTTTATCAGGATTTCCAAACACACTGAAGTCGGTTTAAAAAAACTCTGTTTTGCCTCGTTTTTTTCAACCAAATTCTCAGTGTTTGGAAATCCTGATGAAACACGCTGTCTATGTTCAGAGTAGCCGGACAGTACGAGAGACTTGTTGATGATTTGGCCACGCAAAATATGGGGTGGAGCTTAAATGGAGAGGGGTAGGGACCCCTTGATTGGCACTTGACTCGAGTCAAGTCGCACCAATTGGAAGCCCTGTTCGTTCACATGTCTGTCGGCAACCATTTCCTACCTTCCTCTCTCCATTTCTAGTCCCAATTCTTGTGCGGCAAAAATTCGCTCACAGGTTTCTCTGATTAGCTGTCTAGTGTTTGATATTTAACAATTATTCCTCGAGCCCGAATGGGCTCTGAGTCAATAGCCCATGAGGCCGAAGGCCGAATTGGCTATTGACCCAGAGGCCATGAGGGCGAGAGGAATAATTGTTTTAGTCAAATCACACTAGTAAGGTCAATTTGTATTGCCAAAAAATGTTTTTGTTCTGGTCATTTGCCATTTTCTGGCTTACAAATGCGACACTTTTCGCTACTGGTATAACTTATAGCCTACTAGTAGCTCAACCAATCAGATTGCAGCATTGATAATAGACCACTAGTGTGATTTGACTAAATTACATTAGTCAATGTTCTGATTGGTTGAGCTACTAGTAGGCTATAAGTTATAGCCTACTACAAGTGAAAAGTGTCAGATTTGAAAGCCAGAAAATGCAAACTACCAGACCAGAAAACGTTTTTGACTATACAAATTGAGCTACTAGTGCAATTTGACTAAACAATTATTCCTCTCACCCTCATGGGCTCTGTGTATATTTATAGCCGATTCGGCTTTCAACCCCATGGGCTATTAACTCAGAGCCCATTCAGGCTCGAGGAATAATTGTTAAATAGTAACTTGATGCCCTGCCTCTTACCAGGATCAGAAGGATCTATAATCCTATCCGTAGACTTCCTTGGAGACTTTTTCTTGTCCTTAGTGCACCATTTCCAATCTGGATGGGCCTTGAAATGAGCTTCTTTTACCTAAACAAACAGACAAATGCCATTCATTATCATTACAGCCGATTGCGTTTGAGCGTTTTACCCTAACAGTTCGCACGTTATGTTTGAACGTTTGAAAGTTGCGTTTCTAAGTTGAAACAAGACATTTCTATGGCGTACCAAAGAGTTCTGTCCTCTCTGATTGGTCAGTGAAAAATACACATGGCGGTTGCCCTTGGAAACGTTCGACTTTTTGTCTCACAATGCAACTAACCTGAGCAGCCAAATCATGGTAGCTCTGTTTGTCCGATGGCCCCAAGGCATACCACCATTCCCTAAGATCTTGCTAACTGTTCTGTTGTCTTGATGGGGGTGTTTCTGGTGCACCAAGGCCCTGTGTCTCTTACTAAATATCATGAAGGCATTCATAGGTCTTCTTATATGGTCCTGGAGTAAAAAACAATAAATTATAGGCAGAAACATATAAGTGAGTTCAAACGTGTAACAAACATACATTACTTTAGTGCCAAGCTGCGGAATATTCGCAGAATAAACAATTGAACACATTTTGAAAATAATGATGTTGCAAGACTTCAAGATGTTAAATGTTAGTATATTATCACTTACCACTGTTGCTCTACTTTATATGAGCGAAAAATGAAATATTATGTAGAGAAAACCTGCTTGGGTTAGCAGTCGAGAGTTCATTATTGACCAAATATGGTCATAAATTCATCTCGAATAATCCACAGCTTGGTTCGCTGTTACATGTTTCAACTAAATTATATGTTTCTGTTATAGGTGATTACTCTTGGCAATTGCAGATAGACCTGACTCAAGTGATACCTTTTTCCAAGTTAAATTAAGTGTTAAACTAATTAGTGTGGAATTGTACTGAATAGAATGGGCTCTTTGCAACATTCTGCACATTATTGCACTTGATAGATGCAACATTTTTCTTGGGAAAATTGCTGGGGAGATCTGTAATCATAACTGTGATTGTGTGGTTCCAGAAATTATCTATACCCCCTACGGAAGGGCAATGGAAATTCTGGAGGGGTGGGGGTGGGGGGTCAATTTACCTGATCATTTCCATACAAATACTGTATTTTTCCTTGGAAATTCCAGAGGGGTGGGGGGTCACTTTTCAGCACCCTTCCGTGGAGGGGGTATGGATATTTTCTGGAACCACACATTTAAGTTTTTTCATGACCTCTTAAAAATAAAACATTAACTACAAAACCAGTTAATTGCATCCCTGTGAGTAAAAATGCTCATATTTATTCATTTCAACTGAGATAATCAAGGATACAGGAGAATTTGGGGTTGAACAATAAATTAAATGAATTTAATTTCTCATGTAGGCAGTAACACAGGTGTTTGGAGCCATTAGTTTAAAAGCCCAGCAAGGAGTCAATTTTAGCCAAGCCTCTTGTAAGATAAAAATGAAGACCGTGTCAATCAAAAGGCTGACATTTAAATACTACAAAGTGAATTTGATATGAACAATTTATTTTAGGGAAAAATAAAACTTCCTGGTATGCAATTCAGTTGTATTAAAAAAAAATGCATGAGAATTAGAAGTAAAATTAAAAAAGAAAGTAATTTTAACTAAAACATAAACTTTCTATGTAAACATGCCACACAATATTCTCCATTTGCAAAACAAAGGACAAAAGAGGTGCTTGAAAAATAAACAGACTCTGAATTCACAATATACAAGCATTTGTAGCATTCTGAACAGGAAATGTAGGTAAAAACATGTAGATACTGAGAAAAGCAAAACACTCTTTTTTTTTCTGTCGGCCAAATATTCTTGAAGCAGATATTGGAATAATCAGAGCTTGCAAAACCACTACTGCCAAACTCATTTTAAAGATTTGAAAAGCCTAATTGGAACACTACAAATGGCTCTATTCAATTCTAAAGAGAAATGCATACAGTGTAACTTTGCTGGCCCTAAAAGCCAATTAGATAAAGAAACCATTAAATATATTTGAGAGGCTAGCTCCCCCTAATAGCATATTAACATTAGTATCTCACTTTTACTTCACCAACCAGCAGGGCAAAGTTTAACAAGGTTAAAAAGCTTTTTTATGATAGTGATATGTTTAATTGGCTTGAAAACCATTTGGTGTTGCGAGGGCGTTTAAAACTAATTTTGAAAAGATGGCTCCATGCTGATCCCTGCCAGAGATTTTGAGTGTAAAAAATAAAAGAAGTTAGTTGAATTATTTCTCTGCATGCTATTTCTAATATTGGATCTGAATAGCTGTGGCACTTATAAATCTTGATAGAAGACTCTTTAGGAGATAATATACCCTAATAGGGAAGCTACACAAGTCACTTTGCTATTTCACTATTAATATTGGCCAATATACATACCTAAGCTTTCCCTTCTTATATCACCACATTGCCAAGAAAAAGATATTTAACAACTGGTCGCGATTGGTGAATAGTTATCGAGACGAAAAGGCGATGTAAATATCAGCGAATAGTCACCGAGACGAAGTCGAGGTGACTATTTAACAATTAGACCTCAAGCCCGAAAGGGCTACGGGCAAAAAGCCCATGAGGCCGCAGGCCGAATGGGCTATTGACCCGCGGCCCTTGAGGGCGAGAGGTCTAATTGTTTTAGTATCACCTAACTAGTTGGACAAAAACAGTAAAACATTGTGTTAAAAAATCACCAGAAACCTCAACAAAATGAGAAGTGGCCGCCATTGTTTTTATGTTCAAAATCGTCGCTTTCACTACTAGAGGTCTATTGATAATAGTCCCCTAGTAGCGTAGCCAATCAGAATGCAGCATTTGCAATAGTCCACTAGTTGGGTAATACTAATTGCTGATATTTATGGAGCCTGAGGTGATTAATTGTTTTAGTATAATTACTGAAGTGACTTTTAAGATTTTCGACAATAAATTTGCCTTTAGGGGTATTTTTTTAGTTTCTCAAAATAAAGTGCTCATGCAATCCCCAATGCTTTCAATGTTAGGTGAATATAGCAAAATATGAAAAACTTCTCGACCAATCAGCGCACAGAATCACTTGTCGAGTAATTATACTAATATATAATGGGAATAACGAATATACACTCCTAGAAGTGACCAAGATCAAATCTCAACTGTACCTGGCAAATGCTCAATGAAATTGTTCTTGTCTCTGAATTATTAGATTTTTAATCCTTTCCTTGCCCTGTCTTTTTTAAATCAACTATAGACATATTACTAGACATTTTCCTCAGAACGTCTCAGAAAAAAATATTCTCTATTTCACCTTTGCCCCACCCCTAATGCATTGTCAGACAAATGGATAAAGAGAACAGAGTGAATAGTCAACTTTGATTGACTTATATCAGAGATGCACTGGATGTTAAAATTTGTGAAAAAAATTGCAGATATGGTACATATTACAAGTATGACAATATGAAGAAGTGAAACTGTGAGAAAGCACATCCTGTTCACCATCATTTTAAATTTTATTTTTTCCTTCCATACCATCATTTCACTTATTTTTTCCAGCCAAGCAAAAATTGTTGACACCTTATAGGTTCCAGGCGTAGAGGGTGCTGTTAACAATATTATGCACATATCAATTCTGATTGGCTAAGAGCACGCAAGCAGAACCTTGTTGGTGTGCTTTTTGTGACATCACTTGCCGGCATTAGGGTTAAAGCAATGAAATGATGTTATATCGCAGATAATCATTTGATTGAGAATAAATTGTTTTTTTTTAATGAATTAGCCAATGTTACCAATATTCCTGTTGAATCTGTTAAGATTTTTGCAGAGAGAGCCATGAATTGAATACAAGACCTCAGCTGAAGTTGTTTACATGTAGCTAGGTAAGAAGTTCTAGTTGCTGCATAATGAAACAATATTGAATTTGGTTTTCATATGATTGTGAAATTTGTTGAGGCATTTAGTTAGTGTTATCCGCCTCAGCTTTGCTTCAGCATATAACACAAACCTTGGCCTTTCCACATCTCACTATTATGCTATAATTGTTAATTGGCATGGATTGTACTGAGATCTCTGTTTCACTTTCTAGAATGGCCCAAAAATCCCACCTAGGTAGAATTAACTGCTGCTATCACAATTCTGAGTAATCTCCCATCAAGTACCAATTGCCAAATGACTTCCATCAATCAAACTTTCATCACAGAAAAGTTTCACTTGATAAAAATACTTCTAGCCCACCATTAGTCCATGTTACAGTTGGTTACGGTTGTTTAATGTTGACAGAAGATCATAAAAACTATTGTAGCAATTTTAAAATGTATGACTGGCGGAAGCCAAAATGCAGTTTGCCAGTTACACTCGACAGTGAAATTTGACAGAATTATAAAAGTCACAATAGTAATGTTACTACTTTTGAATATTAAGCTGAGATATAGTATTTACATATTATTGTTTTAACAAAGAAAAGAGCTTACCTTTGTATCGTCATTGCTCCCTGATCTTGTCCGCTTCCTTGAAGCTGCAGGCAGCCCATTGTCATCACCTCGGTCATCAGCCCTTTCTTGCTCCTCGTCAAGGAAAACATCTCCCACTGGAGTAACGCTACAAGTCTTTGACGCTTCTCTCATCTTGGAATCCATTTCATCTTTTCTACTCATACTACTTGCAACTTCATTGTCTTCAGCTGCAGGAGAAAGTTTAGCTGTGGATGTGATTGGCAGGTCATGTTTCTCGACAGGTGCCGACAAAGTTGTGGTTAAATGTGGCAGTAAAGTGTTCCATGGATACACAGTTATTTCAACTGTGTTGACTTGAACGCTAGGTATCTGCACACAGGGCACATATTCTGGTAACTTTGCATCACTGAATGTGCTCTTTTCTTTTGTAACACAGGATCCTTCTGAACTGCTTACTACAACTGTGGTATCTTTCACTAGATTACTCTTGCTTTCAACATTACAAGCCCTCTTCATGACAGTCTGAGTGTTAGTCACAGGCATAAATGTGCTGCTAGATGTGACAGGAAGTGACTGAGGTGGAACAGGAGAATACATGACTCTGGCAACTTTGGCTTTAGGCGGCGTAATTGCTGAAGGTGCTGGAATCGGTGAGAAAGTTCGTTTTGAGGATATCGCAGGAGGCGTAGGAGGAACGGGTGATGTGCCACCTCCCGATCCAGCAGGGGGAGATATGGGTGAAAATGTTCTTCTGGTTGGTGTATTTGGAGAAAGAAGTGGCGATGGAGATGTGAAGGATGGGGTGACACTGCCCAGTTCATCACGACAGTGGATACCAGAATCTGGGCTGATTGTATTTGAAGAGTTATTATTCCCTTGGAACAAGGGCGAAATCAGTTCTGTACTAGAGCAACGGCCAGACCTGGGTGGGGCAGAAGACCAGTTGGTCTTGTGACCTGAAGCTGAGGGAAAATTAAAAGATGGCGAGTGAGGGGAAACTGGAAGAGGAGTGGCTGGATTGGAAAAAGGTGTGGTACACCTGGAGTTGCTAAGCGACAGTAACATTGATGCAGCTTCTTTGTCATCTAAGTTCCTCTCTGTGTTGTTTTCATGCTTGGAGTTGACCTCACCCTCAACGCTACCCTCACTATCTCCAGCTGACTCCCATTCAATCTCTCTCCCATGCAGAGTGCCTTTCCTTGTCCCCTTCTGCCGACCAGAAACAAGACTCTTCAGCGATTTCCCTTTGAGTGACAGGTGCCTTGAACAGTAGCCCCGCCTCTGTGACTCCTTATTGCACCCCTCCCTTGAACACAACCGTCGCCATTGCTTCCCATTAAATTTCTTGCGGATGCCATTTGGCATTTGTACAATGTCCCCTTTCTTGTATTTTTGCTGGGTTGGCGTGGGTGTCCTGGACACAAGTTCTGCCCTGTGTGATTTGTTTGGGGAAATATCTGCTCTCCAAGATTTCTGAATGCAATGAGTCTTGCTCTCTTCTGATGCCCCTTCTATTTCTTCATCTGAAATAGCACTGTCAGTATTTTCCTCATCCAGTGTTTGCTCTTTCGATTGAAATGCTAATTGACGGGCTACTTGTTTCCTCGGAGAGGTCGGAAGACATCTGTTACGGTTTTGGCTCTGAACATCTATTTCCAAATCACTCTTTTTTGACATACTCCCAGGCGCAGATGAATAGCCAATCTTTCTTCTGTAGGAACCATCATTTCGCGGTGATTGTTTCAGTTCATTTACGCTCGATATGTTTCCAGTCGAGTAACTAACAGCTGTAGCCGACTTCGGTTGAATAAATGGCGTCAAATTTTCCCCCGATTGTTCTAGGTAATGAGGTGGAGGCTTTCCTGTCTTCTGCTCGGCTTGGGAAACAGATTCCTCACTCGCTAAGCCCCGACGAAATGTGTTCCCCAATCTGTTACCATTTCGATCGCTATTCCCGTCCATAATTTTCAGATTTTGGGTTTTAATCGTGGCTTTGCGCGCTCTGGCACTTCGTCGATTCATTGTAGGTCCTGCAATAAAAAATAAAACCTGACTCAAATCTACATTATATAAAAAAACCTGTGCAAATTTATAATTCAATATCCAAGCTTGAAATTTATTACGGTCACCTTGGTACAGCTACTAAGTGAATTTTACTCCGGAAAGTTTCGCTTCTGTGGGATTTCTGCCCTAGCAATAAAGCTTAAAACGTAACCCGAAAATTAATCTTCAAAAGTAGAATTCTAGTGTTCTGATTTGCCAGAGATTGAGCACCGAGATTTCTTTGCATTAAAAATGGAGTCATTGCCTTAAATATCGCAAACCTGAATTTTACGTCCGGTCAAAAATCTGACATTTTTTCGAGTCCTTAACATGACAGCATCAATTATAAATTTTTCCTCTGCAGCGTAGAAACACCGCTTGAATTTTTTAACCGATCGGATAGATACTTTGCCATGTTAAGGGCAGCCTGAGGAATATTGATGCAGCGTAGACTAGCAGATGGGAATTGGCCACAGAAAAGCCAAATAAACCGGGATGTTGGGGGCAAAGTACCTTGCATTATACATGAACTCGCTCGTAGCGCAATAAACTCCGCACAAAACGAAACTACAATTTGTAGGTCGCATCAGCGACTGTTTCCTCGGCAAGGTTTACCGCCAAACATACACAGTTTTCACCCAGGATCTGTCCCCTTTTCGTTTCTTTTTCCACCTCTTCAAAGCACCCGATATCAAAACACAAAATAATGAAATTTCAGGCTGGCAAAATGTGTCGAGTGAGCGAAATCAACTCCACACCAGCTGACAACAACCGAGCGATCTCGCGATTGTAAATAATTTTTTCTCGCGCGCGTTTTGTTTTTTGATGTTGCAAGAAATGGCTATTAATATTACTGTTACCTTCCATTTGCTTCGCCAATCGATGATTTGGTCGAAAAATACGCGTTGTTACTACTCGATTTACGTATTCCATGGCCGAGTGCCTTTCTTGACAATAAAATTTTGTTGAATGGAATAGGAACGAGTCTGGACTTGCCCGATGAATCGCATCGCTCCGAGTAAACAAGCCTCGCGAGCGAAAATTCATATTCACGATCATTTACCTTTTATTCTTGTCGTTAGTTTCGCTGGTCATGTATGTGGAGGGAACGAAAGTTTCCCTAGAGTCTTGCACAGGTTCCGTAGCTTGGGATTAAACAAATTACATTGTAGATGTGAAACTGGAATGATGACTCGTAAGATGGTTTGTGTAGCCAGTGAAATCTTGCCCGTAATGGCGATCGGGATGTTGAAATCGCTTTCTAAGTCACAGAACAAGCACAGATACCTTCTAGCATTTTGGAACAAGGGAGAAAATTTCCTCGTCCGTACTCTGTCGTTGGCAAAGATTGTAGTGCGAAGAGAAACTAGTGAATGAACTGCATATGTGAGCTCTACGGCGGTCTCTGATTGGCTAATCGAAACAATAGAGTCACAGCTTTGCACCTTCATTTTGCTTACAAACAAGTTCGCCCGCCAATCACGAGTCGCTTATGAATAAATACACGGAAATTGCAACTTGAATTTTGGACAAGGAAAAATTAAATAAAATCCCCCTTATCTCTTCAAATGGCTTCTTGATGGGAAATTTTCTTAGCTACGAGGGAGTGCCGATCGCGTGCTTCTATATTCGGTGACCTGAAATGACAGAACTTAATTTAACTTTACTCACAAAACTGTCTGTTTCAAAATGTACTGAAACTTCAACAATATAAAAATGCACGCAAAAAAGGTTGCTTTCGAACTACTTTATGACTAAGACAATCAATCCCTAAACAAAGGTGGAAAGAAACAATTTAGGAGCCTCATATAATATTCGAATTTTAATGCCACGAGGAAATAATAAAATTCATAGTAAATAAATACGAACGCGCGTTGGTTGTTGAAAAATGAAATTAAATGGACTTTATCTGACACAAGCCATCAATCAAACGGAACTTCTACAAAGTAGCCAGCAATGTGATCGTATAAATCGTCCGATCTAATTTCAGCGGTGAAATAAATGCATAAATATTCGAAACTTTTTGTTTTAATAGTATATCGTCGTCATCTGCGTGCACTGGTACCTGCAAGCCGTAATTGGTTCGCTCTGATGACTGGTAAATTTTTTACCGCTTTTATAGAACCACGTTTTGAATCGAAGAAACAAATATTCAAAGTATCTGTACGTAGCATGTTCTGCAGTTTTAATTCCTTTTAGAGTAATTTTGTCTTTGAAATTATGTGTTAATGGCCTCACGGAAACTCGAGTCCTTTAACACTTTCGATTCACTTTGTCTACTGCTGTGAATTCGATAGTTTACCCGGCATAGGCTGTCCGCTAATAAATTTCTCTTTCATAAACAATCGAGCAAAAGTCACGAATCATTCAATTCTGGCAAGATTATTTTAATTCTGACTCGCTACAATGATCGAAATCCATGGCTACGCTATTAGTATTTTTTCATGAAAGTATAAAATGACATATATGTTAATTTGCGACGTTGCTATGGAATCGAATGCTTGCGGAGTGGCGCCCGCGGTTCTTGTTTTACACCTAAATAAATGTTCGTCATGTTCGTGTGTGTGCTGTAGCCAGCGCCACATCGATCAAACAAAAGCAGATTTTATTTATACAAAATGATAATTCAGCGTCCCATGAGACCTAAGGATTTACATAATACGCGGATCGATAAAGTTCAGGGACTAGTTCACTAAATTTGAACACATGAATGTAATTCGCCCCCCTAACGGTTGTGCTTGAACTCGGGGATTGGTACATGGGTTTATTAATTTAAGTACAAGAGATTAAAGCGCGATTAAATCTAAGGATTATTAACGAGTCAAGCGCATGTACATGGCACGTAGAATTTTACTTCTGACACATTTTCTTGAATAAACATTCGATCATGCAACAGGGCGATAGGAAATAGTCTTAGTTTGCTGAGACGTGCGATCCTTGAGGAATATAAAATTCTCGATCTATTCATTTTATTAGGAAACCACCTAGCAGCTGTAGTAAATTCGTCTAATGGTTGAGCTTCCTGTGGTAAGCTTCACCACAGGGAGACCACATATCAGACGTAGTATTTGTAGTTTCCAGAGATGTTTCCCATAAAGCTGTGCGACACGCATATACTACGACGTAAGGACCCAAGGGCGTGACAAATTTTTACGAAAACGTATATTCATGTGAGCAAATAAAATTATATCAAAACTATAAATAAGGAAGCTATCATAAGTAACGCAATGTTTGATTTAATTTTAAAAGGAGTGTTTATTTCTAAGGATTTTATAAGACAGGCTTGCAAGAGAACCAGACATGGAATCGATTATGAAAATCACCAAACCAAAACAAACAATGATCGGAGCACGTTTCAATGACAGATTTTAAAAGAAAAAATCGAAAACCTGATTAAATGCAATGTCAAGTTCAGGTTTCTAAGATTTCAATGGGAACGGATTGTAAAGATTGCGAGGAATTAACCGTCAATTAGATTTTCATTTTTCAAGTATCACGTTATTCTAGTATGAGAAATCAGTTCGGTAAAACGAATATATTGAGCATTCCAAGTTCTTACCTTTTGCGCATCCCGGGAAAACACATACATGCGTCTTGTTATTTCAATGCTGTGCAAAAAAATAAATTTATACACTGATGTAGTAGATCGTCGATTGTAGATGCGTCTCTACTAATTTTGACACGATGAAACGCGTTCAAATTTACGAATTAAACGTATTCATCGAGTATTGTTCACTCATACGAGTTACCAGTTGGTCACGTTGGCAAACAAGGACCACTTACAGTGACGCGGTGTAATACGCAAAAAGAGAATCCGTGGATTAAATATGGCAGCCAATTATAGAGCTCTGTTTTTGTAATTGAAGGATAGAGCCACTGTTTTGCCCACTCCAAAAATCAATTAAAATTCTGTAGGATTGAAATAAGATAACGCGAATCTATCAAGAACGTTCTAAATATAAGGTCGGAAAGAGTTGTAGCATATAAAAGATCGGTTACCGAGATTCTATTCCAGATATAGGCATGACTTGATAAATGGATTGGGATTGTTCATTTCGGTTCGCGTGTTTTTCGCTGAAGCCGGAAGCCTAATTCTTGAAAACACAATGACACTTACTTTGCAAATATAGGCCCCTATGATAAAATCAACATTACTTTGCAAATTTACGCCTTTGGCTGAGTTCTGTCACGAATTTACTACTCTGAATCAAGCCGTCGTGGAATTTAATCGAGAAAAAATGCTGCGTAGGAAACGTTGAAGTCAGGTGCTGTTCAGAGAAGAGATAAAATCGTGAAGAATGACGGTTTTCTGTCGCAGATAGATAGTTGCTCTCTGACCACGTGCAATTTCAAGTGATATGCGCGTAAAAAGCTCATCAAGATCCCTATAAACCGATAAATCAAAATAGCGGACGCCGCGAAGTTATACAGTGATACAAACATAAAAAACCATTTTGATAAGGTCAAGTTTTATGAGATTTTCAGAAACGAAACCACACTATGTGGGGAAAAAATTAGGTTTCGCTTTTCAAGAGGTCTGGTTAGAACGCTTATTTATCTTTTTTTTTTACTCGAAATCATTGATAAAGCGAGGTATTGATAAGGTCAAGTTAAAGGATACGGGGGGCTTCGGAGAAAATAGAATCATGCGCGATTATAGACAGACTACCTCCCACGCATATCACGATTTCTCAAAAAACATTAAACCTGTAGTCCGATAAGCAGTTACCGCCCAATGTCCCGTTCAGACGCTGAGATTTCAACGGCGATCGGCGACATCTTGTCACGTTGCGTCGTGTGAACGGTCGGCAATTTGATACTCCGATATTTGGTACTGCGATATTTTGCCCCGACGGCGCAAGTGAAATCTGTTGGCCGTTTACACAGTGTGATAAACATGATATAGCATCTCCATGAGATCACCGTAGAAATCGTACCAGGAACTGCAGCGTGTGAACGGAGCATAAAGCGTAGAAGTGTTCCGTGGTACGCTGTGTAACAGAACACACCTGCGCGCCTCTTAGCTTTTGTGAAATTATATTGCACAATGAATAGGCAATATTTATATTGAAACGGTCAGACTGGTACGAACATTTAAGTGAGGCTCATGCGGGGGATTCTTTGATTAGCCTTTCCCAAGTGCACTGAGCTGGAAATAGTGAAACAAAAGAATCACCCGCGTTAGCCTCACTTGAGTGCTCGTCCCAGTGCATGGCGAGGGATCAATTATGTAAAATAAAATATTGTCTACAGAGCTGGAAATATTTTTTTCACTTGAACTGACAATGTCGGATCAAACTCCTAGTGTGTTCGGACATATGTGCAAATTGATCGGACATATCAGAAAATTGGGCGGACATAAACTTGCAAACCTTATCTTGAAAGAAATAACACAACATGGCGGAAAGTAACAATTGATTATTGCGCTTTTATGAAAATTATTGCTGATATTGATTTCGTATCAGCAATAATTTTCATTCTACACCATCTCTTGTTGTCTAGATTTAAAAAAATTGTCTGCTAGTGTTTGGAGAGAAATGAAGAGTTCACATTATTTCTATGTGCATTCTCACATTATAAACGCACGGTAGATGCAATGCGTATTTCAATGGTTTATAATACAGTACTTAGGCACCGTCTACACTACGCCGGCTAAATTTGAAAACGGCTAATTTGCCTCAAAAACGGAACAAAAGTTTTCCGTCCACACTACGCCGACTGAATTTGAAAACGCGCAAAAACGTCAGCTTAGCGCATGCGCCAAAGAAAAAAGAGAGCCCGCGGTCATAAATTCCTCGTAGCCGTGTGACATGACGTCATCGTTTTCGAAAAGTTCCGTTTTCGCCGTCCACACTAAAACGCTTAGCCGGCGTTTTCAAATTTATCCACTTTCGGCAGCGTTTTCGAAAAGATCCGGTTTCGGTGGAAATTTAGCCGGCGTAGTGTGGACGAAGGCACAACCGTATAAATCAGGAGGGAGGGGGTGTCTCTATGGGCTCTATTGTTCCTATGATCGCTGCCAGTGACGTCTACCCTGTCTTCGTGAACTCGACAAGAAAATGGCGGTCGCATGCCGAAGGCATAACCGCTCTGTGTGAAGTTTATCCTTGAATTTTTGCTTTCTGTCGTCGGCTAGAGATGCGCAAACAGTTCTAAAATACTTTTGAATATAGGAACTATAATTTTGTCAGTTAAAATTTGCATTTCTCTTCAATTTTACTTGCAATTTTTGGGTAAAACATATTTCGCTGTGAATTTTGGAAGGCGGGATAATGTCCGGCTGGCTTTCTTGTAGCTTCAGAAATCGATTTCTAGTGGTACGCGTATTAGGTATTGAAGGCTCAAACTAGGAGGTTTTATTGAAGACGGGTTGAGATATTTCTATGCCAAGTTTCGTGGCTCTCGCATTGCTGGTTTGTTCTATCAATCCTTTTGTTGGCTTCGGGTAAGGATATTAAATACAAGAAAACAACAAGAAACAACACTTCAAGACGTTTAACAGGTAAGCATAACTGCTTTACTATTTTATTTGACAAAATATTCGCTATTTACAATATGTACAACATCTATTTGGTCCAGTTATTCTGTACTACACGTTTTTCGGTTACGGGGAATTATAAATTTCTATAATACTAAAGCCTTAAGTGACTTGTTTCTCCTGCTATCGAGTGAAAATTTCCCTTCAGCAAATTCCGTGATTCCCTAAACTCCAAAGAGCTTTATTTGCGGCAACCGCCAATATACAATATCATGTTACCTTTGAATGGTGTTATGCTAGCATATGTTGCTATCTTACTACCAGAAAAGCGATCATAACAAAACGAAATATCATAATAATAACTATAAAGCTCAACACAGCTTGCTCTAATGCCAGGGGTTCGGTTGTGTGTTTGCAAACTAACTCCTAAGGCTTAGCTAAGAACTTGGTCAAATGTTTCGCTTCATTGACCTTAGCCTTGTTCAGTTAGGGCCTCTTCACATGATTCCGGAATGACTTTCATTCTGGAATGAGTTCATTCCATCCCCGTAAGATTTCTATATATTTTCTATATGATTGTTCACATGATACCGGAATGAAATTTTGCTCCCGTGCAGGTCATTCCGGAATGAGTTCACTCCGGTTTTCAATCGGAGTGAAAATTTCGTTCCGGTATGAAGTTTCATTCTGGAATCATGTGAACTGAAATTGAACTTCGTTCTCGGACAAAAATCACAAACAGTGAAGTCTGGAGCGAGTGGCGCATGCGTGAATTTCTTATTTGGTACCGAAATCTGAAACTGATTGATCACGTCATGTGAATACAGTACGAACTTCATTCTAGAATGAAACTGATTCTGGAATGAAACTCATTCCAGAATCATGTGAAGAGGCCCTTAGCTAGTGCTAGAAACTATTAACCCCTGTGGTATTAAACAAACTACGTACAAATGCACTAGCTTGGTATTTACTTCTAATTGTATTTAACTTACATCGTCAGTTTAAAAATTGTTGCTTTGGTCATTGGCAAATCTTTTGTGGTGCTCACTTTTTTTCTAAAAATTGCTAACTACTTGAAGATAAACACCAGGAGACATGGCAGTGAGACCCAGTTGTGATGGCAGCACAGTGCAGGAATTGTCAAGGTGTTGATCCACATGCTTCACTTGTTTGTAGGAGCCATATGGATCCATCCAGCTTGTGACCACTCTGCAAGGAACAAACTCTATGCCCTCTTGAAGAGCAACCAAAAGCCGATGATTTCCCTCAGACAAATAAGCTATGTTTTTCTCGGAATGAAACAAAAGTATAAGTGGTTCACAAAATCCATTTCGCAGTATAAATCGGCAAACTTGTTCCAGGTGGTCAGCTTGAGTTCCCTCTTTTGGCATTTTAGATCGGTCAAATTCTCTATATTCCCATAGTTCAGCTGCTTTTACCATTTGATAGTCATATGTATTATCAAAATCAGTGGAGAGAAATCCCTGTTTTCTGCATTGCTCTCGCTCTTCATCTGTGACTGGAGAAAGTTCGTTAAAAATGTTAATTGGACTGTCAGCAAGCGGTTGTATTTCAAAGTCAAAATCAGCTTCATCTATTTGACAATGTCTTTGTGTTGTTTCCAGCAGCTTTTTAAAGGAAACATGAATAAGGGGAAGTTCATCATCAGAATCATCAGAATCATCAAGTTGTATTTTTTTGCCTTTATGCTTTTTAGGAGGATGCCTTTCTGGAGTATAGCCATTCCTTGTAGGAGTTAAGGTAAGACGCTTGTTTGAAAATGCTGCATCCTTTGTTGGAGTTGTTATCTGTGCAGGCCTTGCAGCAAAATCCATAGCATTATTAGAAAGATCAGATATTGGAACAAAAGAAGAATCATCGGTTTTATCCTTGGACAGTGTATGGGCAGATTCAACAGTTACAGTAGCAATACTACTGTCTGGGACAAATGTGATAGCAATTGTTTTTGTAGTATTACACTTTTCTAATGTAAGGTCTTTAAGATCATCTAGTTTAGCATTTCCCATAAAAGAGACATTATGGTGTTGTAAAATCAGACGCAGGTTTTCCATTTTGACCTTTGAATCTTTTAGGCTTAAAATTTGTTTATGAGTAGATACAATTTTCTTTAAAACATCTTCATTGCCCTCGTGCAGCATTTTGTAATTAATATTTACACTGGAGACCAGATCAGGTTTTGTGGCCATCACTTTCTCAATCATTAATAGATAAAGACTATCAGGTTCCTTAAACAGAGGTTTGGGTCCAATAAATGTTGTTATACCATCATTCCACAAGCCATTGTAAACGTACCATCCCTTTTTCAGGCTAGATATGGTAGAGTAAATTTCACACCAAAAGTGACTGCTTTTAAGATAAGCTATTGCAGAAATTCTGTAGGTGGAATTGTTCACTATCACAGGATTGTCCATAATTAATTTAGGACTACATTTGTTGTTCATGGGGTTTGAATAACTCACAAAAAAAATAGTTGGTGAATTTATTGTTCTTCTTGCCTCTTTTATACTGGCACCACAAATGCTAGGAGAGTCTATGATTAGTACGTCAGCATCAACATGCTCATCACCATTGCTTGCTTTTGTTGAAGCAGAACAATGGCCGGATGCGTCAACTGGTGTGTGCTGAGACAGCTTACTGTTAATAACCCCAAGCAAATCAAAAGTGCCATCAGATAGTTCATGTCCCTTGGATATGTCACTTGGTGATATGGGAAAAACATAATTTACAACATTGTGTGATTTGTTATGCAAGCTGTTCAAATTGCAAAATACTGAACGAACTGTAGATAAAGTAAGCATTTCCTTCAGTTTATCTGATTCAGTTTCTAAAAGCCGAAAAAGGATGGAATCTAGTGAAGCTTGCTTACCAAAAGCATAATAGGTGTGCCCCTGAGTTGTATTATCTCTTAGCCATTTCCAAAAATTCATTTTGCTTTCATGGAATTGTCTTTTCTCTCTCAAAGAAAATGACTGGAAAAGAGCTGACATCCCATCTCCAAAATCAGCTTGCGAAAAATTACTGAGATGTCTTTTAAATGCATGGTAGACCATCTCAAGGAAAGTGTCTTGATGACAACTGTTATGGATCCCATTAGAGCCATACTTGTAGGACTGATATGAGGTTAAAGAGATTTTACTATTGTCACACATACGCTTTTTTTCTGACTTCACATGGGTTTAGCTTACATCGCCATTCGTCGTCTTTGCAAGCTCCACATTTTCTATTTACAGTTAAGTTCGATTTTTCAATTTGTGTGAATTTAGACAAATCAGTGTGGCTTAGGGCCTCAGGAGTCACTAGAGATTTAGACATATAAGATATGCAAGGGCTATTCAGGGAGATTTCTTTGCTCTTTTTCTTTAAGTCATATATGTCAGCATGCCAGGCAGGTTCAGTGTTTTTGTTTGCAAGTTTCCAAAATTTGTGCAAATAATCAATCAATAATTCAAGATATTTATCATCCCTTTCAATTAGAAATACTTTAGTGCCTACAGGTGTCCAGACAGTATAGTGGCATTTATGGGTGTCGGTACACAGCATTTCAAGTTGTACCTGTGGAATGTGATTTACACAGACCTTTTTATAAGGAACAGGCTTTCCATTCATATAAGGACACTTGATTTCTAGTACACCTATTTGTTTTCCATTTTCCTCAATTAACCCATCTGGGGAAGAGGCAAGCCAGACTTTGTTTTCTTTATCTTGAAGTGTCCAAAGCCCAGTTTCTTTAATTATGCTATTATTGTTATGAGGTGTAAAGAATTGTTTCAGATATGTAACAAGAGCAGAATCCTCATTGATAGTGCCCCAGACCATTGCAAGATTAGCAGTATTTTTAACTGCACTTGAAGTACTATTAATTTGGTCACTCAACTGTTGCCAGTAGTCTTTCATTGCCTCCTTTCCATACCATCCGAGGGCAGTGGCTGCTTTACTTCCATTAACTTTTCCTTTCCGAGCACTAAACCACTTGTCTTCGCGTTGTTTGAAAAATTTAGGGTCATCAGGATTTTCACGATCAGAATTTAAGGGATAATAGCAGTTGATAGTGGAGAGTGAAACTGTCTTCAGTGTACCGAGTAGTTTAGATAATGTGGTGCCTGGATGATACCATGTTCTTTTGACCAAAGGGGGTTTGTTAGGGATCTGGCTTGAGTTCTTGGAAGTTTTGATGGCTTTTTGAGGACAGTTCTTCTTTAGATGGCCTTGTTTCCCACATGCAAAGCAGGTTTGTTTTTTTATCCATTGAGGTTCATGCCCTTCTGGACATTGACTTGCCCAATGACCTTTTTTGTTACATCGAAAACAAACATCATCTGGTTTGCATGTGGTTTCCTGACCCTTGTTTTTTTTAAGGTTTAGTCCTTCAAATTTTTTTAGCATTTGCCGCACAGCAGACTCATCACTTTCATGCTGTGGGGCAAGGCCGTCCTTTGCCAGATACAAAACACACCTCCTTTTACAAAACTTTTTAACAAAAGCTGATAGGATCTCAGAAGAGTTGCTGATATCTTTTTTTGAGAAATGCATCCTTTTGAGCATCTGTCTCCAGTAAAAGCACATTGTCTCATTAGATTTAAGGTCTTGTAAAGCTAATTGTAGGGATTCTGGTTTCCAGGAACCTTTAAAAAACTTTGTTCTTAAATAAAAGTCAAGCTGTCTAGAAAAACATAGAATGTGATCATGATTAGCTGGAGCTCTCAAAGCTGTCAGAATTGGCTGAGAGGTTTGTAGGACAGTAGTTGGTGAAAAAAGATCAATGTACTCAGTTGTCTGTTTTACATGCCTGGATAGCTGAAGCTTATCTGCAGAATCATGGAAATCATCACTATAATTCCACTGAAAAGAACATTCATCCTGGCATTGCAAAAATGTAGAACATGCAGTCCAACCCTCCTTAAGACCAGAAGTACTACATGTAGGTTGTATTGTTTTTTTTTCGGTCAAGAGGCAGTGAGGCTAGATTAGGCATTGATGCTACATCGTAAGAGCCACATGTGTCACTGAGGTCTGACATTTCAGAAGTTACTAGCATTTCAGTTGCCAAAGAAGCAGAGGATTCATAGAATTGTAGAGCAGTCGGTTTACCACCTGGAATTCTGGCCCTTTGTAATGAAAAATAGTTCTCTACATCATCCTGGCACATTGTTTTGGGAATAATTTGCACATGTGGCTCATTAAGTTGTACATATTGTACAACACCAAGAAAAGCTCGAACAGTTCTTTTTAAATCTTTATAAGTTATTCTTGGAATAAACTTTTTCCAATGTTCTTTTTTTGGAATTTTCGAGGTGGACTCAGTTGATTTTACCTGTTCATACCATTTGTCAAACCAAAGCATTATTGAAATAAGTTCTCTATAAGATGATTGGTCTACTTCCCTAGAATTATTTAACAGTCTGAAAAGCGTGGAGCATTTTTTAATATATGTTCTTGTTGCTAGTGTTTCAGAGAGTGGAAAAGAGGAATTTATTAGGGCAGTTGACACTTCGTCTGAACAGACAGTGACAGCTCTTTTGACACTCATCTTTGTGCGTGCAGTTAGTTTGATGTGTTTCCATGTCATTTTAGTCATACGCCTTTTAATTACATCAATAAGGTGCTCAATAATTATCCTGCTGCCATCAATTTCTAATTTGTAGTCAGGATTTACTATGAAGTTCCGTAGTTTTTTAATCATGTGTGGGTAGTCGGATAACCACCAAATAGGTTTGTTATCATTATATGGATTATATGTTACCCAGTTTTGAGCCCCTGAGCGCTTAAAAAATGCATGTGAATACGTTGAGCCGTCAGACACTCCATAAAGAATTTGCAATTTTTTTCCCCCCGTTTGCAAGTTTCCAAGCTCTTTACAAACTTTCCAGACTAGTTTACCCAGAACTTTATTATTGATGCGATTTAAAGGAAAACTGGCAACTGGCCAAGAAAAATCGCCCTCCAAAGAAGAAAAGAAGAATTGGCAAATAAGCTTAGCTTTTTTGAAGGGCATCTCTGTTAAAGATAAATTTGAAGAGAGGTTTCCATCACTAGATGATGAAATGCCATGTGACGAGGAGCTAGATGAGTATGTACTAGCCTCACTTTGTGCATCTTCACTCATCGTTTCCTCCACACAGGATAGATCTTTTTCCATTTCATCATCCAGTGAGTCATTTTCAAACCCTACCAACTCTCCTGTGCGTTTACAAAGCACAACACCCTCTTTTATAGTCATTTCATCCCAATGTATCCCTCCAATCAAATTGCAGCCCCGCCTTTCCATTTCTTGTAACATTGTTTGTAGATTTTCCTGTGAAATTGTTTCTGTAGTGCATTGTGACTGGCGATACATTTTAGTAGTTTCCCAAGTAGGAAGAGGAATAATATTTCTGATGGCCTCATAGCCACTCCTACGGCATTTGGTTGCTATTTTGCAGCACCACTTGATAACTACAGGATTATACCTCATCCCTTTAGGATGAGGCTTATGATTGTCTTTAGTCAATTTACCTGATTTTTGAAACTCTTCTTCTTGTTTTTTTAAGGATGTTAGTGTGTCTGTGAGAAGTGCATGTAAGATAGAGTTCTCATTAAGCCAATTATTGTCAATTGCAACATCAACTAATTTGGCAAGCTCAGAAGATGTAGGCTTGAAATTTTTGGGTGGATTTATTTTTTTCAGCTTTTCTTTTTCATATAGGGACATGTAGTGCCTGGCTTCACTTTTTTTTAACCTTAGCACCTTTTCAAGGTTTTTTGCCCTAGTAACCAATTCATCATAAGTTAAAACAGAGAGCTTGGTTTTTGAAGAAGGGGAGGTTCTTTGTTGAGAATTTTCATTTACTCTTAAAAGGTGTCGAAGGTTTGACCGAAGTATTTCCTGGCACTTGGTGCACCTTGGCCCTCCCTTGGTATTTATGATTTGGCAGCTGTTGCTTCTGATGGTTTTTTTAAAAAAGGAATCTTTTGCACAAACACCCTTAGTGTCCAGATAGTAAGGCATACCTTTGTCATACCTTTGCTTTGCTTCAACTTTTTCGATTATATTGGTATCAGTTACCCCAGGACACACAGGAATACTTTCCAGCATATTTAACAGAAATGGCACTGTTTTCTCAATTATCCCAGATTGAAAAAATCTGAAAGGTAGTTTCCCTTCAGTTATAACATTACCCAGCACTTTAGCATTAAATCACACAAGGAATCTTGAGAAAAGTGGGTAAAGTTGAATGGAAGGAAGAATGAAATTTCCTTCCACTGTGCAATTTTAAAACCATCAGATGAAGACAAGGGCATGGAAAATGAAACTGTCTTATATGATTCCCCATGGAAAGGACCAGGATCATTGGAAAATGAAAGTGTCCAAGGGCATAGACTGTTACTGTCTAGTAATGGGCCAAACAAATCAAAAGAAGAAACAGGCAAACTAGAGGTGCTTTCAAGTTTTGTACTACAGCTCTCAAATGATTGTGACTGAGTATATTCATTAATGGGAGCTGTGAAATACCTGCATAATATTAAAGAGGGGCTCTTCTTTTAGTAAATCCTCTTCTTTTTTAGCCTGTAATGGCAAATCAAGATGAAAACCAGCATATTTGTTGCTTTCTTGTTTAAGATCTTGGTCTTTAAATATGGTTGATTTAATTTCAGAATATTCCTTTTCTAATTGAATTGCCTTAAGAAAAGCTGAACAACATGATGTACAAACAAAAGAAACTTCCTCAATGTTTGATGGGTCTGTGCAATATAAGGAACTGTTCAATTCTATACGAGTGTCAATTTTTTCATCTAGAAAATTGCATGCCACTTTAAAATATTTGTTAAATACATTTATTTTATGTTTCTTGCAGGGTTGACTACTGGACACAACAATAAGGCTTTGGCATTGCCAGCAAAGAACAGTAGTCGGTCTGGTTTGAACAACACCCAACTGAGCTTCACTCCGTGATTTAGATGCCTTTTTGCCTTTGGCTGGTTGGTGCCCCCTTACAGATTGCATGCTGTAGTGACGGTCACAAATTTTTAGCCCTCTTAAAAATTCATCTGACTCTAAAGACAAACAATCAGGCGAAATTGAGAGCTCATACATTCCAATCAAGCTGCTCAGTTTACAAGCACCAGCTTCATTTTCACACCCTCGTATACAGCATGGGGCTCCACCAAGCAGACGTGCATTCATAAATAAAGTACCACTCAATTCATTTAACTTCAGTTTTGTATTGGTTAGTGGTTTCCCACAAGAAGATAGCCAATATGCATTACTGCTAATATTAAATTTATTGTTGATTTGTAATTTTAATTTTCAAGAGAGGCATGTGGGGCAAGTGTAAATATATGTGTTTTACCAGCTATATCTATTAAAGTTATATTCAAACATATATCCTTTGATTTGAAAATTTTGCTGATGAAAAGCCCTGGGTGATAGAAATTCATTAGTTCCAAGCAGTCAGTGCTATGCAAAAACACATGAAATAAATGAAAAAATGTTAAGACAAATGGGGCATTCTGGAACCCTGAGGTATTGTCAAAGGATTCAGCCATCACTGCTGTGAGTAAAACAAGAGCACATCCCATAAAAGGGTGGGGCAGTAATGAGACCAGGCATAAAAATGAAATGAGCAGAAGAAATGGAGGAGAGAAGTGGAGCAGTTCTGGGACAATCAACTCATTGTATATTCCCAATGTTTCAATAATTAAAAAGTATAAGTTGTACAAAAACATTTGGGTAACCCTCATTAGAACATAGAAAGTAAAGGTACCATTTGAGCACAAGAGGTACTTGAATAAAGAGAGATGGTTCTGATTTGACCTTGCGGTTTGCAACACATTATTATAAAAAGGTTCAAGAAAATAGGTGATGACTTTTAAAAATATTAGGCTTGGGAAAAAAAAAGCTTGAAAGGTTTCCTCGGCACAGCTTTTCATATACTGATTAATCTCATACTTTATATACATTTTAAGGCCATTTGGGACACTTTTCAAATGTTTATAATTTTTTAAAACACTAATGATAAAGCACCTCATTTGATTATTGAAGTGATACCAAAAAACAATATAATATTAGGAAAAAGAAACATCCCTTCCACTTTCTCAATGGATAATGAGAGCAAACAAAACGCAAAAAGACTGAACAGTATTTTACTTATATGATGTAAATTAAATAGGGGTACTTGTTTGACTGCCCAGGTAAAGAAGCCAGTTTCGTACTCGTGCGGTTTTGTAAACTGCAGCGCGCGGAATCGTGGATAAGATTGTAAGGGGTTGATGATAAATAACATCAACTGAAATCGAATTAATGCTGTACAGAGTTGAACTGAAGGATGGTAGTAAGGATCAAAGTAAAGCAATACAGGATCGAATAAGGCTTCATAGAGCGCAACAAGAATTAGAACAAAATAAGATGGTTTTATGTGCATTTTTATTTTGTTTGAACACAAGCTTTACTGTATATGCTTTACTGTTTCTGCTTTACCCAAATCAAAAGCTCTGCCCTTTGTTCTAGTAAAAAAGAGGTCCTAGAAATTTAAATACTTTGTATAAATCTTGCACAAACAAAGTATCAAGTACAAAGTTCAGTGGGGAGAACTACAGTTTTGAACTTTGATGGGATTGATAGAGCGACTCAGCGAACAGATTAATTTTATTTCGGTATCAAATAAAAGCTCTATCATTCAGGACAAAAACGTCCTATTTTCAGATAGTCAAATTAAATACGCACTGAGAAATAACGATGAATTGCCCTACGGGTTTTACAGTCCCGCAACAAACTCGCGAAATCCCGCGAACGTTCCCCAAAGGAAAAAAAAAGATATTCGGCCGATATCGAAAGCTTGTATAATAAAACGCCCACAAAAGGAAGGCTTAGTATTAGTCAACAGACTACTTACTCTCAATGGGGATAATTACAAAGTATTTACCCTGGGGCACGCTATTCTTTGCTCTTCACCGTTCCGTGTCTGACGCTACTCTAACCCAAGCGACGCTACTGCGGGACGCTATCCTGTAACCCGATATCTGGCAGCGATCATAGGTCATGGTTGTCAAGCATTAAACAATAGAGTCACCCCCTCCCTCCTGGTATAAATATTTAGCCGTTTTCAAATTTAGCCGGCGTAGTGTGGACGGTGCCTTAGAATGGGGGGAAAACGCTCACCTACGGCTCGCAAGTTTCAAACCTTTCTCGTGTTTTTCCAAGATCCCTACGGCTCGCGAGTTTCAAACTTTCCTCGTGTTTTTCCAAGATCCCTCGTGCGTTCATCACATTTTAGCTGATTGGTCGAGAGGTTGACTTTCTCCACATTGTGCGCGCGTCAGTTTTGATATGATGGCGAAAAAATCTAAAAACCTTATGAATCACTTGAGAAATAATGATTAATTATACTAAAACATTCGTTTTGGTGACTATTCGTCGATAATTACGTCACATGAGGCGACAAATATTTTAATAAATCACAAAAATCCGCTCTCTAGTGCTTAATTGTAAACTTTGTAAAATATGTTGTAAAAGATGCTGCGCGCACGCGTCTGTGTGCGAACTTAGGATTTAACCAAATTACACATTCTCAACCCAGAGCTCCCCGACTCGTCGCCTCGCAGGGGAGGCTCTGGTGACATCCATTTGAGGGCCGTCGCTGATTGGCTGAAATGGCGCGCACGCGTATATAAAAGTAGCTTAATCTCGCTTTGTAAAAACGTGTCTGTCAAAAAAAACACTGGCATTCGTTTCCTAGTCGTCTGTTCAACCTATGCCTTCGACTCGACGCTCTAAAAGTAATTATGAGGCATAAAACCACAATTTCCTTTTGAGCATGCGTCGGTGACTGTCACCAGAGCCTCCCCCGCGAGGCGACGAGCCGGGGAGCTCTGGGTACGAGAATACAAATTACACATCTTAGGGGAACATTTAGTTAGTTCAGCACTCGGTCGAGTGAGAGAAAATAGCGCCGCACACAGATGATGTCACACTAATTAAAAACTCAGACAAACAAATATACTTGTCTCCAATGTTCTCAGTTTTCTCTCTAAAGACTGGTTTTCATATGTCGGGAACCGTCGGGAACGATCGGGGATCCGTGGTTTCCCGACCATCCCCGTCAATCCCAGTCTTGAGAAACGTTAAGCAAGAAATTAGACAAATGTAATTTTTCATCGTTATTCTAAAGATCGATTATAATAATAATAATAATAATAATAATAACGTGCTTATATAGCGCTTTATCCTCGCGGCTCAAAGCGCTTTACATTAATGGATAACTCATCCTATAAGAACCAGCTTTATAAACATGAGTGTGTGTTAGTATTGTGAGTTCTGTGACACTGAGGTTGGGCAACTTCCGACGGTCCTAGTGGTTCTTTAACGTCCCTCTGGTTCCGGTTAGTGTAGTGTATGTGAGAGACGGGGCCTACGGTTTAACGTCCTTATCCGAGAAGACGCGAAGGTCTAACCATTTGCAGATGTTAGAGCAAATTATTAGAAAAAGACCCTGAGTGTTGGCCCGGCCAGGGTTTGAACTCCCAACCTCCCGAACATAAGCCCGGCGCTCTACCACTGCGCTAACCGGTCGATCTTTTTCGTGTAAGTTTAATAGTATTATAACTTAGATATTGTAATTTTAGATTTTATTCTTTTCCAACTATGTAAATGATATATTAAATGATATCAGTATTATTGTAAATTAACTCATGAAAAACCTGTCTATCGATTGAGTTAATAAACTTATTGTATTGTAATGAAAACGCATATCGGGAACTGTCGGCGACCTCGGCGATTGACTGGGATGCGATCGGGAAAATAGAAACCGTCGGGAAATAGAAACCGTCAAACATATTTAACCTTACTCGTTATTTTTGCTTCAGAAGTACAGTGGTTCATCACTTTTCCGCACTCTATTTTTCTGGGGATGTTACTGGGGATGTAACTGAGAGAGGTCGACTTGTGTGGCAAGTCAAGAAAAAATTCCGTCAAACACAAAAAGTTCGTTTCGTTCCGGTATTTCCCGGTCTATGAGGAAATTCACGTAAATAACAACAACTGATAAATACAAATTTTGCTTTCCAGCTTTGAAAATCACAGAAAAACAGTCCTCCAAATTTCTTTCGCGGGGTCCATTCCTTTTCCAGTCGTAAAAGCTTTTAAGTGCGTATATCACTGAAGTTCTATACTGTGGAACACCCATTAGAGAGCATTTTAAAAACGCATTACAAATTAGTTATTGAATCACACGCTGAATGATCGAGCTATTAAAGTACAGATGACGGATGACGTCATACTACCATTTGCGTTCAACCCTGAAGCTTGACGATTTTTTCGCGTAGGTTTACGTTTCAAACGTGCACGTTTTGTCGAGAAGTAGTCGCGTTTCTCGCACTCCAATGGGCTGAAAAATAACGGTCAAAACAGTAGCCAATCAGCGAGCGAGACACGCGACAACTTCTCGACAAAACGTGCACGTTTGAAACGTAAACCTACGCGAAAAAATCGTTTGAAAATTAACGTATACTAGGCTCGGTTTCCAGCCGTGGTTTTGCCGTCGTCATGACAGCTTTTGCCGTTGTTATAACGCTGTTATCTCCTAGTGTTTACTTAAGATTGAGTTTGAACGTTGGTACATGACCGCCGAAAGTTCTTCCTCTGTATTAAATCTGGCGCATGCGTCTGATGCGTCAGAGGCTACCTAGATACTTTACAATCTCGTACCCAGAGCCCGTCATCTTTTGGCCAGCGGCAAAGATTCAGGGCTCTGGGGGAATCGATTTTTTTAAAACCCAGATTCTGGGTTTCCGGTTTGATTGTTGTATGAAAGTTCGTTACGTTTTTGACCTACCACGCATGCTCACAAATCGGATTCCCCCAGGGCCCTGAATCTTGCCGCTGGCCAAAAGATGACGGGCTCTGGGTACGAGGTTGGATACTTTATATTTGAAAGGTTTTTATTTAATTTAAGTTTTTTAAGCGCGAAACTCATTCGTCCCGCGTGAATAACGCGCGGAACATTCCGCAAAAATATCGAGGTGGAAAAATGATGAACACTTCTGAAGGAAAAATATCGAACAAGCTGATGACATCGGTCATCCCGCGTGAATATCGTGCGGAATTAAACATCGGTTATTCCGCGTCAATATCGCGCGGAACTAAACATCGGTCATCCCGAGAGTAAATATTGCGCGGAACTAAACATCGGTCATTCCGCGTGAATATCGCGCGAAACTAAACATCGGTCATCCCGAGAGTGAATATTGCGCGGAACTAAACATCGGTCATTCCGCGTGAATATCGCGCGGAACTAAATAAAATATAAAAATATAGATATAGCATTACACCGTAGTTTCAATGCTTTACATTTCAGTGTTTTACATTAACGGATAACTCATCCTAAACATCAGTCATCCCGAGAGTGAATATTGCGCGGAACTAAACATCGGTCGTTCCGCGTGAATATCGTGCGGAACTAAACATCGGTCATTCCGCATGAATATCGCGCGGAACTAAACATCGGTCATCCCGAGAGTAAATATTGCGCGGAACTAAACATCGGTCATTCCGCATGAATATCGCGCGGAACTAAACATCGTCATCCCGAGAGTGAATATTGCGCGGAACTAAACATCGGTCATTCCGCGTGAATATCGCGCGAAACTAAACATCGGTCATTCCAAGTGATAAACAGCTCAAAGTTTCGTAATTTTTCCAAGTAATTAAAGAATGGACATTCTAAACTTAATTAGTATATAGCAAATCAGTGAATAGTCATTTTCGCGCGCTCTGATTGGTTCCTGAAATAGTAGATATCAAACACTATTTACTGTTTCGAGAAAACTCTCAAAATGGCGGCTCTTTTCGCGCGATACTGGGTCTTGAATCTTTTAAAACCGTATTTTATTCTACTGATTTGGTATATACTAAAACATCTATCCCCCTCAGGGTCGGTGCCTAGTGGTGGCCGCTTCGCGTCTCGGTATATATCAACCACTATTCACCTCCCCTTCGGGGGATAGTTGTTAACTATTTCCAAAACAGTCTATGTACTATGTCTCTGTTTTGTTGCCTGAAGTGGCAAAAACGAGGAAAAAAGATTGCGCACAACAAGATGTTTCTGAGAGTGTTCAGAAACACTGTTGCCGCAACATTGTTGCCCATGGTATGGCTAAACGTTCCCTGCTAGCAGATCCTCAGTCAGCAAAATGCAGAGAAAAGAGGCCTCTGCTAGTCGGGAAGGCTAAACGGGAAAACAAACGCGCGTGAAATGTTGCCGAAAGATTTTTGCTTAGGCCCGTTTCAAAGTCAATCTTTTGCCGCGTCGAATCTAATTCAGCCTACTAGTTTTCTCTATTTTACAGGCAAAGGAAAAATAAACAAGGAAAACAAACTTTACATTTCATGATATTCGGCTACGGTTCAGCTAGATTTACCTTTTGTACTAAACAAGTGTCCTCTAAGTTGGAAATAAAATGTCTAACATTGGATTCGACGCGGCAAAAGATCGACGTTTGAAACGGGCCTTAGTTGTACCATTTTTTTCCCTTGACTGATATTAGAACAGGACTGGGCTCATTATAGTTGAACACGAGTTTTTGTAATGGTATTGTAAACAAAAATAGGAAGACTCATGAAAAAAATATCGTGCAGGCAATGGGTTAAAAATAGAAAGTCTTTGGAAAACTTCTCGACGTCAAAATATTTTGTCCCGAATAAAATTAAACACAAGCACTCGCATACAATATTAAAACATATATAAGGAATGATGTTTTGAGCATTTAGACGCCAAAAATTCCGCCATTTCTTCTGCCATCCAGGTGGAGCAGCATATCGATTTTGTTTTCGCGTAGCTTTGGCAACAAGTGCCTATCAGAATACATTAGCATCTATTTGCATGTTTCTGGTATAGCACAAACATGGCGAAGTTCGCGATATGTATTGTGTTTGCACTTCTTCTGGGATTCGAGATCGGTCTTTCACGGGCCAAAGTCGTGTCAGGAACTCTTGATACGCGAGCAGTGAGTTTATCTTTCTAATTTCTATAAGATCAAATCCCTTTGCGAGGGTTTTGTAAGCATAACGGTAGCTTAAATGTTAATCGAACCTCCTCAACTGACTAGATCCGGAGAAAAATTACAACTCTTGTCACTCTTGGTTTCTCAAATAGGACTGGCATTTCGTGGCGAGGTTTTGCTTCAAAGATTCAATCGGCCAAATGCGATATCACTTCGAATATCCTGAGGTTTGTGCACAGCAATTTATCAATTACGTATCTTTCCGTTCTTATTTTACGCTCTACTACGAGTGCTTTGCCTGAAGACGGTTCCTAAAGACATCTAAGAAGTTCATAGCTTACTTAGAAATCTTAGAAATTGTTTCAGGGTTATCTCAGTATAATATTCTGTGGCAATTTTATCACGGATGACCCTCAAATGATATTTATCACCAACATCTTATTTGAAAATGAGGGTCTTAACACAATTCCTCGAATATTTTGCGCACAATCTTTTATTACAACTCCGATGTATGCTTGATTTGTTTTTAGGAATATGCAACGCAGAATATACTGCTGTACTTTGATAGTCAATGGAACAGAGTTTATCCACAAATTGGAATGGTAAGATCAGAGATCAAACTTCTTTCACTTTATATTTCTGGGAAGCACTTTAACAACTTCCTTCTTCGGTGTTTTGAGTGTTATCACTCAACTAGCAAGTGAATAGCAACTATGTTGACAAGAATTTAACATCATTTCTTGCGTGAAGTATCCCATAGAGTCAAAGCCTTCCTTCCTCAGCAAGGTACAGTTGGGAGAATTTAGATCAAATTTAATGCGTTTATTTAAGGTTCACTTTTTACACCTTTTTAACACGTATAATTTCAAATAATTAGACATGCCAACTTACACTAGAGTTGATTTATGCCTTGAAAAAGTGCATAATCAAAATGGCATGGTTTGGATAGATCAGAGAGCATAAAACTCTAAAATCTTTTGGAATACAGAATATATGTCAAGATGCAGAACTGTGCTAATTGTACACCTTTTAAATAGCATTCATTGTTGAATACCATCCTCGGAGACCCAGGGGATTTTTCCTCTAACGTTGTTGAATACACATTTTGCATTAAATTACATTCTGTATATCACAATATTGCAACCTCGCCACCGGATTTTAATTCTCCCCTACATTCAAAATGTGAGAAAATTAACTGTTGTTTATCAATTGTGGTCAATTTTACAAGTGAGGTACTTCAGTGATAGATCAAGCAAAAAGTCTGATATTCTTTTGTGGTTTCGATTTATAAATAAGATACCAGCACCCTACAACATAGCTAAAGACTATGCTTCACACCACATGTTTGCCTTACAAAAGCTTTACAGAAAGTAAAATATGGGGCTGTTACATTGTTACATGTTAATCCTTATAGCACATGCAAACAAATTGGCGCAATTTAAGATATTTCACCCAGTCTCATGGAATTTTTTTCTGAATTTTACTGTCTTGTCCCAGTTTTCTTGCTTTGAATTTTCTCATATTACCTTTAGGGAGGGGTCATTATTTAATGTGGGTGGGCCAGTAAATATGTGGGGGCTTTGACTTTTTGGGTGCCGATTTAGGGAGGGGATCCTATTTTGGGGCTTCAATTTAACGGGGGGGTTAAATTTTTTGGGACACTGTTTTTTAGACTGGGTGATGTTGATGATACTGGACGAGAGATTGATAGCTGGAATTTCATTTTTATTCCAAAACAGCATTGGTACAGGCTCGAGAATCATCCTAATAATGACATCTAATTATCTATTTATATCTATTATACATCTATATATATGATCATAAAAATGATTGCAGTTGAGCAAGGGGGGTCATATTTTTGGGCTTGCATGGTAAGGGGGTCAATTTAACGATACCCCAATTTTACGATGACTTTTCTGGGTCCCGGCAGTCTTTTTGTTTGATCTATCACTGACTTTGAAATCCTTATATTATTGTGTTTGTTTACAACGATATCCCAATTTTATGATGCTATTTTGCTGCCCGTGGGGTATTGTAAAATCTGGGTTTACTGTATATCACAAAATGTATCTACTCTCAAAATTTTGCGATCTGACCTGTGGATGGCAAAGTCCTTTTCTTTGTGATGACTCTAAATGTTTGTCCAGGAAAGCTCTTGTTGCAACACCATGGTCAATTCTGTTGAAGACAGGGAACAAAAATAATATTGACAATGACACATTTATCAAATCCTATATAAAATAACAGCAGTGGGTTGATTGTTTGAAAGCTGTGTCTGTAAGAGAGTACATAGACATGCTTTTGTGTGGTGTTAGCTATTTTATAAAAGCTATATAAATGCATATTATTATATTATTTTTATTAAAATGCATTTCCCGTGTCTATGTACCTTTTCATAAACACTTGGGGAATTTTGATTAAACTGATGAAAAAGAGTCACTCGCGACGACTCCCAACATTGATCCCCCTCTTGTTTAAAAAAAAGTACATATAGACATAATAGGAAATGCATTTCATTGATTAAAATATAGCTTGTCTGTGGTGATTGCTGAAGGATATTGGCTGGTGTCATGCAAATAAGAGACAGGACAGCAGTTTTACTTTGTGACAAAAGGCAAATCACATTTTAAGCCTTTTCTGGCTTACATAGATCAGATTTCAGATGACAAGTAATTATGATCAATTTTCTACATCTTTTTATTCAAGAAAAGGCTTAAAATATGATATGCCTTTGTCGCAAAAGTAAAAATGCTGTGTCTCTTTTTGCATGACACCAGCCCACATCTCTCAGTATCACTTTGGGATTGGTTTCACTTCAGTCATTTGAAATCTGCTCTAAGAAAGTTAAATAGTTGATTTAAAAAAAAATCATCAATTAAAAAACTATATGAATACCTTAAACTGTAGAAAAAAGTTTTAAATGTTCAATTTTTAGTATTTTAATGATGTATTGGCCCTGAAGCATTTGTTCTTATATTCAAAGTACTTGTGACATGCAGTCAATAATTGTGAGCAAATTTGGCATGCTTAGCAAGCAAAATTATCCTCTCTAGAAAACCACTTGGAGTCAAAAACTGTGATCAGGCTTATTGAGCAAGCAGCAGGCAAAAATTATTCTCTCTATAAACTACTAGTGTCTCCATGATATAGATTAACAAACACAGGTGCCATATTGCAGGAACCATGTTTTTGCTAAATTTATAGGAAGTACATTATGTAAATTATTTTGTTACCCTTTTGAGCAATGATGGTCCCCTTATTAAACTAGCTTCTTTCACTCCCGGTGTTCATTTTGTAGGGATGTAATCATTTTTTTGTGGTTCACTTGGACGTAAACAGTTGGGAGGGGAGACATGATATTTTCATTATTCTATGCCATTTTGTAATTCCAGAAAACATCCATTCCCTCCGGAATACACAGAGGGGCTTGGACTTTTGAGGAGGGTGGGGTCAATAAATTGCTTATTTCCCACACAATCACTGTATTTTCTCAAGGGGGAGGGGGGAAGGGGACATCCTTAGGGAAATTCCCTCTCTGGGGGTATGGAGCATTTTGGAATTAATACAGCCACTTATTTTACATGCATTTTAGTGCACTCTTAGATTAAATTGTGACATGGAATGGATGATTAATGCAGTGATCACTAAAATAATCTGGAATAATACCAAAGACATATAGTTCCTTGAAAAAAATACAGATTATGAGAGACATTATCTAAAATGTGAATGAAAGGGAAGAGGACTTTCTAACAAACTTGAAAATTCATATTTACTTTATGATTCTGAGACATCATTTAACAGAATTGTGTTGACAAAGATTGTCAAATATAAAAGTGCCAACTGACAGTTAACAGACTTAAAGTTTATTATGTATTTTGTAAAGTTAGGCAAAATTACAGATGTTGGGTTTCACAAAACACAAAAGGCAATCTATTCTAAAAGTAGGGGGAAAATAAGGAAACGAACAAAGGAAATATATCAATGTTGCTCAGTGTCATAAAAATTGGTCTGCCATATTTTTAAATAAAATGAACTTCTCAAACTCATTAATAATTCATCAAGCATAAACAAAGAAAATAATAAGCATGGAGGCGAGCTCGGAAAACAGACTTAATTTGCATATTATAATTTTGAAATTTTATTCCTTCCTTTTCTCTGCATTAAATCATTTGTTTGAGAAGTAATAAGTGTTTTTCATCAAGATTTCAAACACCTCAAAGTCAGTTAAAAAAACTTGCCTTTGCTTTGTCTTTTCATTTCCACTTCTCAGTCCTGATGAAACACGCTCTCTAGTGTTTGATAATTACTCACAAAATTATTACATGCTGTATGTATAGCACTGATGTGTTTAGCTGGTAGGAAAGCTAAAATTATCATGTGCTAGAAAGTAAATTTTATAATGAAAGATACAACAAAATTAGCATGAAGGACAGATGTCTTGTTAGCTGGGAACACAACAAAGGAAAACAAAACAAGTCAAAATTCATAATTTTGTACTTATGTCAGTGCTGCTTGAATTTGATGTGATATTTCTATTAGTTTCTCATATAACTATTGCTGGGAGAATATGTGACCTCTCACGCGAAAACGTACAGGTCGCCTTTTCCGTTATCTACAAAAAGCGTTAGCTATGCGCGAATCAGGCGTTTGTAGGCACGAGTCAAGTGTTAGAAAAGCGCGAGCTGGCGTTAGATTAGGCACAAGTCAGCGTTAGAAAAGCGCGAGGTGGCGTTAGCTAGGTCCGAGTCAAGCGTTAGAAAAGCGCGAGCTGGCGTTAGCTAGGCCCGAGTCAAGTGTTAGAAAAGCGCGAGCTGGCATTAGCTAGGCCCGAGTCAAGTGTTAGAAAAGCGCGAGGTGGCATTAGCCAGGCGCGAATAAAAGTGTTTCTAGGTGCGAGGTGGCGTTAGAAAAGTTAACGCTTGTAAAAAACACATGTACGTTTTTGCGTGAGAGGTCACATATAATATATTATATAAGTTTCAAAATAGTTTTTAAACTGCAAGTGTCATGCAACTCATGGTTTGCCCTGATTGCATTACGTTCAAAAAAATTTATCATGTCTGAACACTGTCATATTTTAATCTGCTTGCTTGTGTGTGAATCAAATGCAATTTCTGATAAAGCTTCTAACTTGAATTCTGAACGCTATACAATATTGACAAAAATAAAATAGTGACAAAATGAACTTGAAATTGTGCATGCTCTCAAGGAAAGTACTACTCAGTCTTAAGTAGAGGAGCAGAAAGTTTGAAGGAGGACTTTTATTATTTGAAAACCTACATGTGTTTCCATTTGTTGAACAGCTGGCCACTCTTTGGACTTCTTTTTTCCCCATCAAATAGTTTTTGTATTGTATTCAAACTGTTTGTTCATCAAACTAATGATGCCTTGACATGAAACATAATATAGTAAGTCTCATAAGAAATGTAGAAACATATATTTTACTTGATTTATGGCAATTGAGCCGAGGATGGCAACAGATCTTTCAAATAAAGCAGACTTGACTTGTCTTAACTGGGATTGAAGTAGTGGTTATTACTTTTATGATTTTCGTTAGTGGAACAAGGAACTGTTCAGTGTTAGAGTATCATAAGTCTGCTGAATTTGGCTAAGTTTTATTTTAAATTCTATGAGAGTAAAATATACTGGATTACAGAAGAGTGTTGAAAAGTAAATGCAAAGTAAATACACTTATTGCATCCACACTAGAGCTGAAACATGTTCAGACTTAATACCCCCCCCCCCCCCAGCTAAGTAAAACTTTTAGTATCAACATGTGGGGAAAAACCTGTTTGCCCATCCAGCAAAAACAAAGGATGACCAAGAATTGCCTCCCCCCCCCACCCCCAGACAAAAAGTTCTAGCTATGGCCTTGCAATGGGTTGTTTAACTCTAATAATATCTATAGGACTGTGGTGACATTTGTGCCAAATTGCACTTGAGGTTTTACGTTTATTGAGTTCTGTATATTTAATGACACATGCTTGATACATGATGTCTTCTCCAGACATCTTCCTGAGTGAAGAAGAGTGGTTGTATAACACAGGCTATACTCAGACAGTTAAGAAACATATGCCAGATCCCCTTGCTATGCCTTAAGTATCCCCTCGGGAACTTGCTTGGCCACAAAATGCTTTTAAATATAATTGTATGTCACAAAGTGTAGAAACATTCCCTGCTAGCAGAGGCCTCTGCTAGCAGGGAAGTAAAACAGAAAAGGTAACGCAGATCCATCCAGCATTGTGCTGCCATGTTTGAAAGCTGTGCTACTTTTTCTGTGTTTTTGCTCAAAAAGTCCTTGTCACAAAGTGATGGGTTATTTTTTTCATTTCTCCAGACGTGCATAGTCCGTGAAGATCACCTTTATCGGGGTAATAACCAGGTCATCAACTTGACCACTTCCTACATGTGGTCTGGTTGTCATAGAGAAAAACAAGATAATGTTGACACACTTGTTTGTGAGGGTAAGTAAACATACAATGTTACTGACTTCCTTGGGGTGGAACCGGGTGTGTGGGGGGTGACTGAGGGGTGTGTCATCCCCCAATAATTTTATTGCTAACAACATAAATTCAGCAACTTCTGAGTGAACATATATTTTGTACTGTGCCCCAAAATAATTTTTTGCTTCCACCGCCTATGCAATTCATTAGCAAAAGTAAACGTTGTGTGCATAATGTCAGCTTACAATATTATTATTTCCTAATTACTAATGTGTTGAATGTACTCTACAAGTTTTGATCAGTTCTCCCAACATCCCACTTGTGTTTGTAAGAAACCAGAGAGCATGTGGAAAGTACTTTAATTGCTTAAGTAAAAAGACTAAATTGAGTGTTCTATTTATAAAAAAATTTTTAAAACAATGTTGAAAAAGCTAAAATAATCAGTCCACAAAATAGTCATTAGCATTCTCAGATCAGTCTGGCAAGCCCCTTTTCTATCTCTAAGTCACTCTCCTGTATATTCACTTTCCTTCTCCTTGTTGACTTTGACCCCATTAGGCAAACAAGAGCACTCTGCAAAATGGCAAAGGAAATCTTTGCTCTGATCCATGTAATCGTTGTAGCGTGTGTACCTGTTTCTTGTAGTTTATTAGCTTGGAATTATCTGTAGTTTATTAAGCTTTGTAGTTTATTAGCTCGTTATGACTTTTCAGGGGACAGAAGATTTCTATCAATGCGGGCCCGATGGTGGTATGTTGTTATTAGCAACTGTAAAAGCACCAAGGTATGTAGAAGCTATTGAAATGTATGTAGAAGCTATTGAAATGTGGCTCGAAATTTTCGATCTGCCGAAAACACGCTTTACAATTAATGGACACAACATTTTGGGCCCAAAATGTGATTGTCTTACACAAGTTAACAAAAAACAGATAATTCCTTCTTCTTGTTAATTTAACAGGGTCTTAAGCTCAAGTATTTTTCAACTTCACTAATGGAGATACCTTCTGGACAATGCACTGGTCTGCAGATGAAAGACGTAAGTAGCCTGAGTATCAGGACCCTTCCCCACCTCAAAAAAATAAAAATAAGACGTAAGTAATTACGTTTAGTACTGCATGATCACCATCACCATTCAACGCCCATGCAGTACACTTGAAGTGAGGAGGCTTTTAAGAAAAAATGCATGACAAAAGTGGGGGGCTGAATACTAGACAATGTGTGAAAATTTCTTGAAAAGTGAGGGGGCTCCAGCTCCCCAGCCCCTCCCCTCTCTGTGGGCCGTATCACTCTCACCACTTCCACCTTTCCTTCTTTTGATTTTCCTCAATGCTATCATCACTGAACATCATTACCATCATCATATTCATCATTGCCATCATCATCACCATCATTTTGATTAGCATTTATAGCCACCACCAGCCTTCCTCATCCTCCTTTTCCATTTTACCACTATCACAGGGTTCGTACTGGACAGTCAGAAATTGGAAAAAAACAGCAGCAAGTATAAAATGCAGACCAGAAAATGCAGACTAGAAAATGCAGACTGGAAAATGCAGACTGGAAATGCAGACTGAAAAATGCAGACTAGAAAGTGCAGACTAGAAAATGCACTATCGTAAAAATTGTGAACAAGTTAGATTTTGTCCATTTATATTAAAGAACAACAGTTTTGGATTTGTTGTTCGGTTTTCGTGGTGAGGAGGCTCGTTTCAAGTTACTGAATGAAAAAGCAGAATTGGAAACTCCCTCAAAATATTATTTCCCATTGCGGCATTCAGTCTGACTATAGAAACTACAGGTAAATGTAGCAACCAAGCTTGAGCAAGTTGATAGTTCAGTATTCAGTACCCACATGAACTCATCATTTCTTGTCTGTAATTTACACTTAGTTTGCATTTTCCAGCTGCAACTTTCTAGTCTGCATTTTTTGGTCTGCATTTTCCAGTCTGCATTTTCTAGTCTGCAGTCTGCATTTTCTGATCTGCATTTTATACTTGCCGGGGAAAAAATCCAAAATGTTGAAGGAGCTATGTCAGTGTTTTCCAGAATGATGTCCATATTTGATAACATTTCAAGCTTGAAAACGATTTTTAGAATGATTGGTTTTAGAATCATGATTTATTTGTTTATTTTGTGAATGATGAAATTTGTTTCATTTTTATTTATTAGCTTTAGCTTTTGTCAGTTACACATTATTTGCAACTTACCACTTTATTTATTGGCTTCATCCATTCAGTATACAAATAAACACAAAAATAAATACAAAATTGTACTAAAGAATGGCAGGGCATCCACCACTTTCATTGACATCATAGTCATCATCATTATTCAAGTCTTTCTCGTCATATCCACTATAATCAAATATATCATTTTCAAACGTCACAGGCTAGTTGTCTGATTTTGACTTGCTTGCCTTTTTTATTTCTTTAGATATCCTAAAGATGGACATTGCATTTATTGTCATTTTTTCAGTCGTCATTATTTGTGCAATCCATGTGACATGTAAGTTATTTTATTTTATCAAGACAGATTTTACCAGGTTCTCAAGCATTTTTGTCAAAAAGTGGCCAAAAGTCCAGTTACTCAAAACTTTAGAACAGCCTTTGGCTTGATTTTGGTTTGCTTCGGAAGAACTACATATAAGGAAGAACTTTGTCCCGCCATGAAATTCGCATGGAAAGTGGAGAAATTATTTTCGTTTCAAAGTTTACCATCTGGAGGACAATACAAGTAAAACTCCATGTCAAGCGCAATTCTTTTCAAATCCCTATACCTTTGTTAATAAACTTCGAAATGTATTTTCATAGGTTTCCTTCCAGATTTCTTGATGGAACTAATTCAAATTACTTCTTGCATGCAAACCTTTCAATTTTGGCCGCACATTGCTCGAATCACTAAAAACAAACTGTCTTAACTTTGATGAGTAAATGTAATTTCAGCTGTTTTTAATAGTAGAGTTGTTTTATAAAACACTGACTTTTCTTATTTATTTCAGACATACTTATAAGTCGTCGACTCTTCCATTACACATACAAATTGTTTTTGTGGTCACTTTTTGTAGAAAGTAAGTACCTTTATTTTTATGCAAAATACTCACAAGTATCCTAAACGTCAACAGACTATTTCTCGATTTTATTTCTCGATTAATATTAATGACACCACAAGAGAAATTTTGAAATCTTGACTCCACCAATATTTCAACTGTATACAAGACAGCCTTCATCAGGGTGAAGCAAGGTATCCAACAATGAAATGCAATATGGAGTACTGTATTTAGAGAATGATATGCAAATCATGAAAGACACAGGATGCCATTCCATACATTTGTCATCAGTAATGCCTATAATCACAGGGCTTATTCCCTGATTGGTAGTTCCGTACTATACATAGGTGAAATCTTTTGTTTGGAACTCCACTGAAAGTGTTGAAAGTGTGCTCTCACTGTTTTCTCTCTTTGCTCCGACGAAGGGCTAACGCTTGAAACGTCAGCAAAACACCATTTTTCCACGGTGTTTAACATAAATCTCAACCTTCGGTTGTTGTTGTTCATGTTCACGTCTCCGCCGACGCAGACCACCTAGTTTTCCCATAAAACTAGTCATTCCATTGAAAGTGATTTGGCATAACTGCAAGGAGCCAATGTAAGTTTCAATAGTAATTAGAAAATCGCACCTATATGGTGAATGTGCGCATTCTGATTGGTTAAAAGAGACCTGAGAGACACGATTGTCAGGCAATGATATCGTGCGTGTGTATGTTATTTTCTAAAAGCAATAAAAGTACTTTCCGCGTGCTCTCTGGTTTCTTACAAACACTCGAGGAATGTTGGTCGAACTGATAAAACTTTTGATCAGTTCTCCCAACATCCCCCTCGTGTTTGTAAGAAACCAGAGAGCATGCGGAAAGTACTTTTATTACTTAACAAAATGGCAGAGAAGTAGTGCGTTATGATCAGGGCAAAAGTAAAACACCCGAATACTAAGGACTTACTTTTTATTTTTGTTTTTTTCTTTAGCTCTCAGTCTAGTAATATACATTGCCTACTATGTTGAATATGGCAAAACTGGATATGCGAAGTATGGTTTAATAGTGGCAGCAAGGGGATTGCACTTCATTGCACATGTAATTTTCTTAATATTACTGATTCTACTGGCGAAAGGTTGGACAGTCACCAGGTATGGGAATTCTCTTGTTTATGACAGGGCTGTATTCTTTATCCTTGAAATGTTTTTTTTTTCTATTTCAGTAAATTAAAACATATCACAATGTGGAATATGTGTGATTCCAGAAACGATCTATGCCCCATACACATTGACAGGATTTCTGGAATTTCGCGCGGGTTGCGGTTGCAAAACTGCAACATTTGGTCAAATCCACAAAATCCTATGAAATTTACCAAATGTGAATTATTAAATTTGCTATAAGAAATCTTAACGAATGCATAATAAGGTGACACATGTAGTAGTTGCAGTTGCCACTACCAGACGTTGACTACAGTTTGCTACATCATTTTCCGTGGTATATAAGAGGGCACGCATACTGTATCAAGGCTCGAAATCATTTAGCCTGCCATTTTTTCAAGCTTTTGCATTAGCCAAGCAAATTTTGGCCTGCCATAAGTTTCTTTGCGCTGCCATATTTGAGAAACTATTCATGAAAGAACTATCGGGAACGCGTCCCAAGACGATCAAAAAGTTCTCGTCTGCCATCATATTATTTCTTTGGCAGTTCATCGTTATTTTGGCCTGGCAATCCTACATTTTGGCCTGTCATTTGGCAGTTGGCAGACTGCTATTTCATTCAAGCCCGGAATACCACAGAAAATCACCCTACACTTATGTCAAAGTATGGATGTTCCCCCACCCCTACTCTTGAGCAGACTATTTAAGGGATTTATTCCTATTAGCCCATTGATGAAACACTCCATCATTTTGCCACATACATTAGATTTGCAATATATAACTAATGAATATGCTTGTTTTTCAGGGGGCGAATAAGCAGCTCTGGTCAAGTGAAGCTTGCAATTTTTGGCACTTTATACACAATATGCTACATGGTGTTATTTATATATGAGGCTATGGTATGTTAATGAAATGGGTCCAGAACTTTCTGTGCCTGGGCTCATATGTTGAGCCAAAGGTTTCTTCTCTTGATGATATGATCAGTAAATATTCATGGATTTATCAAATGCCAAATTCCAATTTTCAATTCCTATTTTTATCTAGATATTTGATCCAGCAGATGTTCTCTATATTTATGAAAGCCCAGCAGGGATTGGAATCTGTGTTCTAAGAGTAATTGTAAGTAATGATTCATATGTTTAAATAATGCAACATATTATTTGTCTTTATCAAAGAGCTCTGATCAAAGAGCATTGCTACATTGTTGGTTCAGCCTGAGATGTTAGTTCAGGCAACAGCTTATTTTGTTTCTGTCTTTCCTATATCTTTCTTAACGCATTTGTAACAAGAAAAGTTCACAATTAGAGAAATCAGCAGGCAAGTTTAAGACGTTGACCTTGGAACGCTATTGTTTCATTGAAACAAACAAACAAAGTTATAGCTAGTTTTGTTATAGCTAGTTTTGTTTGAGCACAGAAATCGCACCGGATTTGCATCTCGTTTACACAAGAGAGTTGGAATTGCAACTTGCGCAAGAAAAATCGCCGCAACAAATGCAACAAGAGTGTAAACCGGCTTTAGGGGTTTGGGATATAATGGCTAATGAGTTGCAAGGGAATCTGGTATGACTCTTTTCTCACCAAGCATTTTTGAAGCTGTAAACGAGTAACGTTACTGCGATTTTCATAATTCTGCGAATTCCCACTTGACATTTCCGAACGCCAACTGTGTTTTGGCTTCCGTCAATCAAACATTTGAGTCAAGTCCACACATGTTTTCTGAGTTTGGTTTGCATTTTACAGTGAAAAATTGTGTTTTGTAGCCTAGCTAGCCCCTATCAGTTCACAAGATCTATCATAGCCTCCGTGAAATTACCCAGAGTTGTTGACTCGTTTGATGACGGAAGCCAAACCGTGGTTTGTTGGTCGGTGTAGAGTTCGCAGAATTACGAAAATCGCAGTAAGTTAACTTACAGGATAACCTAGTGATTTGCAGGCTACAATTTGTACTTACAATATTTGTTTGCATACAGGGATGGCTGTGGTTCTGTTATGGGACATTCTTTACATTAAAGCATTACCCCTCGAAGTCAGCTTTTTATTATCCATTCTGGTTCTTCTACACAGCATGGTAAGTGCCTGCTCATGCTTTATTCTTTGTCATGTGTCTATAAGATCAAGGATCAAGTGTAAGATCAGGAATTTTGCAATTCCAGAAAAAATCCTTACCCCCACCCCAGAGGGAGGTGGAAATCCCAGAGCGGTGGGGAGGGTCAATCTACCTGATATTCCAGAGGGTTAAGATATGTTATTTTCCATACAAAGTCGCACCTGAGGCACCTAGTGCCAATCACTCTCAGACTGCAACTTATGTTCTAGCAGTCGACTTTCTCTTCCGAAGTGCGCGGAACTGAAAGCTATAAGTGCAGTTTTGTTACAGCGATGGCGTTTTTGCATCTTTTAGAGCGGATTTCAGATGACTGTCGTGAGTAATTCCCAATTACTTTGCAATCACTCCTATACGTTTTATTCGCTACAGTCATGAAATTCACTCTATCTGTGAAACATATTATAATTCATTTTTTAATGCAAAAAAAATAAAACTTAAAAAAGGGAGATGGACAACTTATATTTATATTCTTATACTGACATAAACCCAAATGGGGGAAAACTCATTTTACAAATCTTCATACTACTCTTCCCAGTAGACCGTAGACCCGGCGGCGGCTGTCTTCATTTGACCGCGTGATCACCTTTTTTGTACCACGTGATGAGTTGCTTATGTACCACGTGATCAATGTTAACTTTGAGAGTTTGGTCTGCCACATTGTTTTGCTGCTTTCCAACAAAGTCTACGCCAAAAACGGTTGATCAGGTGGTACATAAGGAACCCATCACATGGTACATAAAAAGGTGATCACGCGATGAATGGGCAATTCCAGAAAATAAAGCCCCCCCCCCCCCCCCCCCACGGGCGGCATTTGGAAATTCCGATGGGATGGGGGGGTTTAAGAGCTCGGAATTCTGATTGCAAGGGGGGTTTTTCGAAGCTGGATTTCTTTAACCTGCCCGGAATTCTATATGCATGGGGGGGGGGGGGGGGGGGAACCATTTTGGAAATTCTGGATGCATGGGGGGGTCAAAAACTAGTGCCGGCGGTGGGGAGGGTACCTTTATTTTTTGGAATTGCCCAATTTGAGACAGCCGCCGGCGGGCTGAAAAACCGAGAGGTGTAACGGTCTACTGGAAGATTATTTTGATCATTTGTTTTGCTGCAGGTTTCTTGCTGGACCCATCATAGTCCTAGTTGCTACTTATGTCATACAAAAGTGGGCAAGGTAGGGTTGGAGAACTTTTTAAGTAAACATTTACCAATGAATCCAAATAGCAGTGTTGCTAATAATACATCACCTGTCCCCACATGGAGAAACAGAAAAAGGTCACATCCACAAGCTGATTGAAAAGGAAGCTACACATTGGCAGTGCACAATATTTGATAACCGTAGATCACATTATTTCAGGGCTTCTCGTAATTTCGCGCGATTGTGGATCCTGCAAAATTTGCCAAAACACGCAAAATCCCGCGAAAATCGTTAAAAATAGCGAATGCATAATGACACAACATATGTGAAACTTAATTCAGTATTTATAGCTATTCACTTGCCGCAAAACCAGGTTAACTTGCGAATTGAGAAAGACGATACGTTTAGTAGTTGCCACTACCTTTGAGGAGCATTTTTTGCGAAAATGTACATTTTTTCCATTAAAACGTTTCTCAAATCAAAGTCAAAATTAGCGACCATTTATTCCTGAACTTCTCGCGTAATCGGCCGTTTTTCCCCCGCGAATTTGAACCTAAAAATCCCGCGATATCGACGATTTTCCCGCGACTTTGAACCTTAAAATACCGCGAAATTTGGCATTTCATTCCCGCCACTTGCCAGAAGCCCTGTTATTTTGTATTATGGCTTATTTACACGCTGCAATTTGTTAAGCCGATTTAACTTTGTGCCACGACACTTTGTCGCACAGTGATAGATAGTGTACAAATTAGATCCTCAAATAAAACTTTTTTGTCAACAGAGAGCAAATTGTCCATGGTATCGAATGGTGTGTGACCATCTTGGCACATGTGTTTTTCTTGGTAAGTCAAAAACATTTCATCTAGTGTTTTCTTGTGTTTTTCAGCTACGAAAATGTCGCGATGTGCGAGAAAATGGCGTGAGCTTTGAGAAACTGGTCGATCTTTGTGCGCAAAATCACTTTTTGTGGCCTTTAGATGGCTCGTTTACTCAATTTTAAAGGCTCTGAAACGCAGCTCTGATGCTCATTCAAAAGATTTGCATTTGAGAATTCACTGGGGATCGTTTTATTTTCTATCAAAATTTGAGCAAAATGTTGTGTTGGTCATGGAACGAGAAATCACTCGTGACTAAAGCGCGCGCAAAAACATTGGCGGGTGATGCAGTCCAATAGGCCATTTGCACTAACTGGGTCATGTGACTCAAATCCCATACATTCTGAATAAAATCTTGAAAACTCAACTCGCTGCCATTTGCTCCAGGTTAGAGATTTTAAGCTGAAACCTGAGTTTCTGACAAATATCAATTAGTTCTTTGTATTTCTGGAATTGATTTTGACGAAACATCTCGTTAAGAGGTAGTTGGGGTCACGTGACCCGGTTAGTGCAAATGGCCTATTCGCAAGAAGTAAGCAAATAATAATTTAGGTTTGTTAATGGACCTTTAATTGCCAGATAAGCACAATTTTGGAGTATTTCCTTATGTTTTTGAAATGGATGGAATTGGATTGCGAATTTTTTTTTTCCTTGTTGGGATGAAAAGTTTTCAAACTTACTATTAAAGAATTCCTATATACTGTCAATTTTAGTTCCCTTTTTGTTCTTACTAAGCTAAAAGATTCAGGGTTGCTTTTAGTAGACCACAGGTCGCATTCCATAACATTTAGATGAAACAACTGTGACATAACCCTTTTAACTTTTAATGTGATTAGTTGTAATTTTAACTTTTTTTTAATTTTCATAATCTCATTGTGTTATTAGGGAATAACAAGACCTTCTGCAGCAAACAGAAACTTCCCTTTTCACCTCAGAACTAACCAGGTACTGTATGCAGAGCTGGAAATAATTTTTCTTTGATGTCCACTAAAACGTTTTTCTTGGTTGTCTCTACTGGAAAATTGGCCGGACATCTCAAAATTAGTCAGACATTTGGCAAATTTGATCTGACAATGTCCGATGACTGGCAGTAATTTCTAGCTCTGGTATGAGCCACATGGGCTCTGCATATATTTTACTGTATTGCTCCTGCATAACGTTCTTGGAAATTTTGTCATGTTTTGTAGCATTTAAGTTTACAAAATCTCACTATGTGTTAACAAAAGTCCAGTCCTGAAGTTTCTTTGTATTAAGAAATAGCTATGCCTCAGGAAGAAATTTATATTATGAAATTATAACACACCATATTTTACCTTTGTCAGATTGGTGTTATGGAAGTTCCGCAGCCATCATCATTTCCTCTAACATCCACTGCTGTACCAAAATCAAATGGAACATATAATAACTCATACAGCTCGCCAATGTCTGGATCACCCCCAGAACATAACTTCACTGACATAACAGCAATGTTCATGGCCAGCAACACTCGGATGGTAAGAGAATCACACGGCTAGGAGAGCCACCTATGTTTAAAGATTTCGAAAATTAAAGAGATACTTAGCATTTCGGTTGAGCGTGAACAGGCAATAGTTTTGTCAATAAGTTTTGTAGTTTTATTTTAATGTTTAACATGGGTGTGTCAAAAGCATGTTGTCAAGGCATGTTATGATGTTGTCAAGGATTTAAACATTTTCCCTGTAGGAAGGGAAAATCTTACAGGGCTTGAAATTGCGCCCGATACAGGTATATACGCCAGCTAACAATTTTCGTTTTACACAGTAACTTTTTAGACTTAGGCGTAAAATAACGACCATGTGTTTTCCGTTTCTAGTGTTCTCCTAGTGGATTTATGCCTAGATTTTTGATGAATTACACCTATAACATTGCTACAAGGCATAAAATAACGATTCACTCACTATGATTATTTCTTAATTTCGAGTCCTGTCATAGATCATAGGATCCTGCTCCAGTTTTTTTCACCAGTTTTTTTCACCAGGGAATTCAAGAACAACAATGGTAACTAGTCCAAGTCATTTTATGTTTTAACTCATGTGAAAATCCTTAATCTATTCATAGGCCTCATCACCTCCAAATTTATACAACAATGGTGTCTCTAATGGTTCAACAAAAAATGGATCCATGGCAACCCCTAACCTATTCACTGCCACATCAGCAACACTGCCTAGTGCTCCACCCCCATATCCAACCTGATTGACTTTTGTCATCATTATAGATATTTATGTCAATTATTTTGTAGTTAGTGTAAAGAAAAGAAGCTGGACTGTAATTTTAGAAAATGTTACTCTTATTAATGACTGATACATAGTACAGCCATGGACAAAACAACCAAAGGTTGAGATATATGTTAAACACCTCAGAAAACTACTGGTAGTGTTTTGCTGCCGTTGGAGGACTAATACTGAAAATGTCTAATACTGAAAATACTAGTTCTCCACAGCATTGAACATAAATCTTAACCTTTGGTTGTTATTGTCCATGCACAGAACACCTAGTTTTCTCACAAAACTAGTATACCATAGAACAGCTATGATCTAGAATTGTGTGGTTCCAAAAAATATCCATACCCCCTCCGCGGAAGGGTGTTTAAAAGTGACCCCCCCCCCCCGACCCCTCTGGAATTTCCAAAGAAAAATACAGTATTTCTATGGAAAAGATCAGGTAAATTGACCCCCCTCCCACCCCTCCGGAATTTCCAATCCCTTCCGTGGGGGGGAGGGGGGGGGGTATGGATAATTTCTGGAACCACACAATATGTCAAAGACTTTCATTGTTAAAGACCCTGTGTCCGATGTGTGTGACAATGTTATGATTGGTTTGTAAAAATATGGTAAAAACTTTCAAAATAACACCAATATAACAGTTTGAACGTTACGTTTCTGGGATGGAATGCGACATTTCTATGGAGAACCAAAACGTTCTGCCCTCTCTGATTGGTCAGTGAAAAGTAAACATGGCGGTTGCCCTTGGAAACACCTCGCTTTTTGTCTCACAACGCAACTTTCAAACGTAATGTGCAAGCTGTTTAGGTTATACAGTCAAACGCAATCGGCTGTAAGCTGTGGACTTTTGTCTTGACATGATACACCATTATTATAAGTACTCCTGTATAAAGAAGAATCCATTCCATATACACACATTAATAATGTAGTGTGCACTATATACAGTAAACATGCACTGCATGAAGATCCCGGGGGATTCCAATAAAAAGAGATGGGGTGCTTATTGGGAAAATTGATTTTTAGCCTAATGGATAGCAAATTGGGTGTGGTCAACAGTGAAGTTAACTTCTAGTAAGTAAAAAAACAAGAGAGTAAATTTAATCCAAGAGATAGTAAACAAAAAAAACTGTTTCAGTGTTACCTAAATGTTATTGCAGTCCTTAAGAAATTACCATCAAGTTGAAACAATTTATCCTGTTGTTGCTGAAATTCTAGTAAGGTCGCCTTTGGCATGAGTCCCCTTGAGGGATAGCAGACTCTTTGGACACCCCTAAGAGATAGCACTTGCGTGAATTTTACACCCTAAGGGATAGGACGAGCACCCCTGTCTATTTTTATGGAAGTCCAACCAAAGTTGTTGACCATATAAATATTTCTGAAAAGCTGAAAAGCTGAAAACAAGAGAGTAGAGGCTGGTCCTGTATCTTGTTAGCTTTGAATTTCATATGTTTAATCAACAAAATAATCTGACAATGTCATTGTTGAATTACAGCGTATTTAACATTCATATGTACACATAAAGGTAGTGACCAACCAAGGCTCATTTTACTACCATTTGCATGCATAGTTTAAGTTACAAACGTGCTTTTTTGTCCAGAAGTTGTCGCATTTCTCACCTGCTGATTGACGGCAGTCTTGATCATTAAGTTCAGCCAATCAGAGAGCGAGAAATGTGACTAAGTTTGAAAGGTAAAAAAATTGTCACATTTCATGGATGGATGCAATGGTAGTAAGTGCCATTTCTTTAACACTCTAGATATTCTAATGGTTTGGCTGATCTTTTTTAGTGTTAGAAGACAGCATAATGGATTGTAAAAATACCAGACCCCCACCCCCCACTATATACTGTGATTACCCCTGGGGTATATGCAGGAAACTCTGCATACTTGAGGATCCTACTTTGCCTGGCCAATACCCCTCCCAAAAACAAAGGAAAACACACACAAAAATGCTTCTGCAGAGGTGCTGGATCATCAAGCATGGGAACTATACCAGAGTCAGAACCTGAAAATCAAGCAGACTTCCAACCAACAAAAAATCGGTCGCACTTTCTAGCGAACTGCCTTTTCTTTGTTTAAAAAAATAATTTCAAGTGGTAAGCCTGTTGTGACACCAAAACAGTTACTTTTATTCATTGTGCATTTTCTACTTTAACTTAAAATCATGTGGCTTGCCCATTTATCTCTACAAGATAAATTCATCTTGTGACTAAAAAAACGAATTTCTAACCCTGAACCAAATCCAGAAATCATAGCTTGACTGTAATTTGTATTAGCTGTTGATAACTAGAAGCCCACGGAAACAAAGAAGGATCATGCTAATTTATTTGCTTAGTGAGATATTGTAAAATAGTGTAAACAATGCATATAATAAATCACACAAATAAACAAAAATGCAAAACTATCAAAATGTCCATGTTCATGCAGGGGAGGTTTCTTTTAATATTTTGTCAGTCTTACTGTTGTATCTGTATATCTGATTGGCACATGGAAATTAAGTAGCTTCCTCCACCGGCATCTGGTGGATCGGACAAATCGCTAAAAATAGGAACCAGAGAAAACGTGAAACAATTTAAGTATAGTCATTGTTGGGGGGGGGGGGGGGGGGGGGGGGGGGGGGAGGGAAGAGAGAGGAATCCCTGTCGCTTTCGCTTTATATTTCACATCCATTTCTGTTTGTTTTTTCAACACAGGCAACCCACTCCGTAGTTTTAGTGATTTATCCAATCCACACCAGATTAGATGCCTGCAGAGGAGGCTTGAAATTAAGATAAGTAAGAGTTAATTACCGAGATTCGAGGCAATAACCCCAAAAAAATCCCAAGGGCCATAGGCCTGCAGGATGTATTTGGGCCCGGCGTAACAAATCGATAAATTGATAACCCAATAAAATCGATATTTGTCGATACTAATCGATTTTAATCGATTGATTTTATCGGTAATCGATAAAAATTGATCGCTAGCTCTGTTGTGATTATCGATTTTTCAATAATTATATTGATTTTTATCGACAGGCGATATTCTTTGAAAAGATGCCTCTAATAGTAGAAATTCCACTTCTAGTCTTGGGTAGTCTACCTTGGAAACCAGAGGCTCGAGGTCCAAAGAATTTAAAAGATCGAGTTTCCTGAGAAACAACAAAGACGTGAGCGGTCAGAGTTTCAGCTTCTGGTCCCCACAGTATTGGGGTATATCACGATGGTTATAACGTAGCTATTTTCCTCCAGTTGGACAGCTTTCATACGAATTACGCTCATAATGTTTTAACACGTAGCGCAAATGAGCTATAACTTGGCAGGTGAGCAGCCCAGGGAATGCCAATCAAAAATATGATGACACAGTTTGATTGATTGACAATGTGACGTCATAATCACCGTGGGAACATAGCCCAAAAATTTTTAGTTAGGAAATCGGCTATGCAATCAGTTCCTATTTAATCGTCGCAGTAAATGAACGACTGTATCGAAAACCGGACTGAATTCTGATAAAACCGAGAGAAGTTATGACTAATTAAAAAAGTTCAATTTCCCGCTTTGATGGTCAATTTGACCATATATGGTAAAAATTCGGCGATTTAGAGAGGGCGCTGCTTAAATCTGTTGGAGACATACGTTTCAGATATAGGAATGTCTAAAAATTTGTAGTTACTTTGACTTAGTCATCTGATACTTTAGACGTCATATTACGTCAGTATGACGTCTTCTAACACGCAATTTTTACGTCAAAGTGACGTAAACAAGGTATCAAGTTTCATGTCAAAGTCAAAGTAACTACAAATTTTAAAATATTGCTATAACTGCTTGAAACAACATCATAGGAGTTAACGAGTTGACGTTTAAAATCGCCGAAATTTTACCTTATATGGTCAAGGAACAATTAAATTCCAGAGATTCCGGCGGGAGCTTCGAAATCACGATTTCTTAATAACTTTTGATCTATATGTTCGATTTTAATGAAGTTTTTGGTTTTTGAGTCGGCTTAGTGGTTAGAACATTTACCAACGTTTAAAATGGTTGATATACAAATTCCTAACTTTGGCGCCATTTTCAACGGCCTGTGGTGACGTCACGTTGTCAGTCATCATCTTCGGATTTCCATCAATCGAAACATCTTTCCCGATACTAATACCTTGCCAAATTTGACATAAATCGGATAAATTCCCAGCTCTCTGCATAGCGAGATGGAGGAAAATGATCTCGTTTAGGCCATCGTGTATAGTAGTCCAGAATCTTCTTGGATCTTTGTCTTAATAGCATGGTATAGTTTGCTGCTCGTCTGCTGCGTTCTTGGTCGAGACACAATAAATTGCAGGGGCGTAGCCAGGAGGGGTCCAGGGGAGGCCCGGGCCCCCTCTTTCTCAGAATTTTTCCCATACATTTACTGTATTTGCTGGAGAAAATTTGCGCATTTTCGTCCCATGTTTTCACTATCCCCCCCCCCCCCCCCCCCCCTTCAGAAATTCCTGGCTACGCCGCTGAATTTAAATAACTTTTATCTTTGACAGTGTTAGGCTATACTTTCGATATCAAGTGATATTGATTTTATCGATCTGTTGGGGATGGCTGTGACTATCGATTTTTATCAATTGCCGATATTAATCGATACTGATCGGTCAATCTGATCGACAAATATCGATTTATTGATCAGTTTTCGATGATCGATTTCTATCGATTTGTTACGCCGGGATTTGGGTTATTGCAGAGAATCGAGGTAATTAACTGGCTTATTACAGGATTGGCAAGGTTTCAGAAAACAGGAACAAATGAAATGCATTCTTCTCATTGAATTTCAAAGTTTTGACAAGGAGTATAGTTTACAATTGAAAAGGGTAGCGCATTCCGATAGGAACTATTGTTAGTTATTTAACACTCTAGATATTCTAATGGTTTGGCTGATCTTTTTTAGTGTTAGAAGACAGCATCTTTTGAGAACGAGGCAATGGATTTTCTCTCGAAGTGATGGGGTATGAAAGTGCTATGAAAGACGGGAAATACTACAAGGCTCGTTTGGAATGTCCCTTCCCTACAACTTGCATCAGTTTTGCTCTCGGATTAACAGCAGAGGATTTGCGACACTACGGAAGAGACGCGATCCGTTATCCGGGAAACCTGAGATATTCAAACTTGACTTTCACTTCACCCAAGAACGACGTTTCCTGACCCAGAAAAGAAACAAAATAGCAATAAACTCACCAATTCTATCATAAATGGCCATACTGTAGTGGAAATGCCGCATTTAAAGATCTAAATTGACGATAAACACGCGAAAAAAGACCCATTCAAAATGGCCGCTTCGCTCTGTCGATTTCACTGAGCACGTGAGTGGTTGCGCGTGAAACGTAACTCGAAATTCGCGCTCTTTGAGAGTGAGGGGAATTTGCACCTGATCAGAAATATAAATAGATACTATGTTATTTCCTCCTCTTTACCAAATAAAATAATGAAAATTATACATCAAACAGCAAGAGACTATGTTAATGAAGCTGTAATTCTTCAAGGAAAATACTGTCATGCAGTTTTGCGAGGTACTTTATATCTCGTCATGGGTATCAACTTCTACATTCTCCCTTTATCAGACGTCAATATTGATATCGGTTTTGGCGGACCCTTCAGTTTCAAGTCACAACGAGAGGCGACAGCACTTCTGACGAAAAGTTTCGCCTTTTCCAAGTTCAATCGCGTAGTTTCCTGATAATCTTTTACTCTGAGGTCAATAGAAAAACCTATCTGAAGTGAGGGAGTTCAATTTGCGAAATTATTAGCCCGAAAGAAGGGAAAGAAGTCGCGTGTTGGTGGTTTGGAAGGCAGCTGAAAAATGCCGGCGAACATCACACAAATTTGCTACTCTGAAAAATACTTCGATGAGTCTTTTGAATATAGGTGAGTTCTGAATGAGTCCTCAACTGAGAAATAGTTATGGTGTTTACTCATTATCTTTAGAATCTTGCAATCGTTCACACATTTTTCGGGTCAATTCGCTGTTGTCTTCCCTTTCGATCGTACCTGAGCGAAGGGACGACTGAAATTTGTCGCGTGCAAATTTATTTGAAATTTTGGAGGATATCTAGCAGCTGTTTTGCAGAACTTTTAGGTAAATTTTGTCTCGCTTTAATAGTTGTAGAAGCTAGTCTACACAAGAAAATTGGCCAACAAATTCACACTAAACTTTTTCTGTCTGTCTGTCTGTCTGTAAACTTTATGACTACTGGCTCGCTTGAAACCCGACTGGATACTATTGGCTGCTTTTTATATCAAATGATGCGAAGTAAAGAAATAAGAAAACAAAGTAAAAGCAACCAATTGTAAAAGCAAAAAGAGCTAACTTATGTAATATGGACATTTTGATCAAAATCCATGTGACCCTACCCACCCTGAAATTTTATGAAGACCCACCCTTGAATTCCATGCCACTCTAATGCCCTGTTGTCTTGTGTATATCTAGATATTTTTATTTCACAACTTTTTCTTTGTGGATTCAGCTTGTAATTATTTGAACACACAGCAGAGTATGAAAATGAATCTCTACAACTTTGTTGAATTTGCACTCCAAATTGGAAATATTTGAGTATGCAAGAAACTGATATTAGCCGTATTCATACTAGAGCTTGAATACTCATTTGAGAAGAGTTTTTCGTCTGGACGGAAAACTCGTCTTAGTGTGAAACCGGGACAAGACAGATTTTTGACAGGAAATCTTATTGTGAAACAGGGACAAGACAGATTTTTGACAGGAAATCGTCTGAATTCATATGAGACGGAAAACTCGTCAGACGAAAAACCTGTCATGGCAAGTTTTCCATCTTCTAATGTGAATACAGCTATTGTGTCATGTATGTCAACCTTGAACTTAGGAAAGAAATCCCAGGAGAATGGCAAACCAAGAGAGCAGCAATTCAAGAAAATTTTGCTCAGAAACAGGAGTGAAGCACGGGTGAAGCACGGGTGGCGCAGCGTGTAAAGCGTTTACCTCTCACCTCTGTGCACCGGGTTCGAATCCCAGTCGGGGGCAGTTGGGATTTTTCTCTGCTGTTTCGAACCTTGTGTCCATCGTGGGTTGAAGTGATTCGTCATTTCGCCTGTGTTTCACGTCTTTCGGATGAGACAATAAAACCGAGGTCCCGTCTCTCAGCTCACTACACTTAACCACTATGCGAGGGACGTTAAACAATCACAGTGCTCACCACAGAATGTAATCTAACAACCACTCATGATTGTAAACTGCATTGTATAAATCGCAGTCCGCATCTTAGGGATCAGACATATCCACATCTGTAAACCGCATTTGAACATATTCATATGATAATTTGCGGTATACAAGTGCCTACATTACATTAGTGAAAAATCTTGAGACCCCTGGCAAATTGGGGAGAGTTGATATCCCTGTTACAGTGGAGACAATTGAATCTTGTTGATGAGCAGTAGGACATGTTTTTTCTTCCACTAGGCACGTCATGCTTCCCAAAGATCTGGTCGGCAAAGTTCCAAACACCCACCTGATGACTGAGAGTGAATGGCGCAATCTTGGTGTTCAGCAGTCACCTGGCTGGATACATTATCTCATTCATGAGCCAGGTACGTATACTGTCTGTGGTCCAATGCATGTATGCCAAGAAAAAAGCAGAGCTAGCAGTGCAAAAGTTGGAAGTGGGGTAGAATAGACCTCTTGCTTGGGCGTAATGTTTCCCATTTCAGATCACATGGCATTCCCATGAGTATTCTTCCTTTCTTTTCCTGCTACACACTGAAGGATATATGAATAGAGGAGGGAGTGAATACTAGAGAAATGTGTGAAAATTTCTCAAAACATGATGGGCCGCTTCCAGCCCCTTTATCTCCACAGGCCATCAAATATGTGTTTGATGTTTTCTCAGTGTTTCTCAGTTTATCCACTTTCGTACAGCATTCTAGAGGGTACAATATTTCATGTCATAACTTGGCAAAATGTGTGATTCCAGAAATTATCCATACCTTTCCACAGAAGGGGTTTGAGACCCCCACTCCCCAGGAATTTATAGTGAAAAATGCACCCACCCACCCATCTGGAATTTCCAAATCCCTTCCATGGGGGAGGCTTGAACTTTTTCTGGAATCACAATCTAATTCACCGCAGCAAAAACGAAGTTATCTGAGTGATGTAACATTTTTGTTTTTGTGTTGTCAGAACCTCACATTCTGTTGTTCAGACGACCTCTCCCACAGACCCAGTCTCCCCCATCTTGATGACCACTGTATAATAAAGCCAGGGGGTACTCTCAACTTTTTGTGCCAGGGTGGTGTGAATGAGTCATGAACTTAAAGCCCTTTGCAAAAAAAAAAATCTCGGCCAAAATTTTAATTCCAAAAAATCACATAACCAGGGATGTTTTTTGCGCCATGATCAATGGAAGAATGTTGTTTTGCTATCTTCCTTATAAATTTGAATTCCTACTGAAGTCTGTTTTTGCTAGCAACAAACAATCCCTTCCTATTGAGGTTACCCTAAAAAAATCCCATGCCTAATTTTTCATACCCCTTAAAATCCATAAATCGAAAATTTTGAAATTATTTGCACCCCCTAACTCAAAAAGTCCAGAGTACCCCCAGAACACAATGGATGGCTAGAAGTTTACCATATTGGTTATCAAACATCCATGAGATAATAGAATTCTTGTGTACTACATTGTGTGGTTCCAGAAAATATCCATCCCCCCCCCCCCTGCTCTCTCTCCCCACGGAAGGGATTGGAAATTCCAGAGGGGAGGGGGGTCAATTTACCTGATTTTTTCCATACAAATACTGTATTTTCCTTTGGTAAATTCCAGAGGGGTGGGGGTATGGATATTTTCTGGAACCACACATTATTTGAAAAAGAAAATTAAATTAACTTTTTCCTGTATTTGGATAAACATTTCATGATTTCATTTTTGCTTATTGGATAAAGCACAATATTATACAGTAATTTTTTAGCAGATTTTGCAGTAATTAGACTTATGGTTTTTAGACAGTTTTTTCTAAAGGCATGTCACAAATTTAGCTGTGTTGTAGCAGTTACGCATGTAAATTTGTACAAAATAAATTGAGAAAACTTTTGTTGCTTTCTCTTTTTTTGTTGAAACTGATGGTCACAAAGATTCTCTGACCCTGAGAATGCACTCCTTTAATCATTGTGAATGTAAATGGTTGTAGTCTAATGCAAGATTTCAAGAGCTAGCGATTTCCTTCCAACGCTCGAGGGCGCAAAACAAAGAGACGCCAACCCTTTCACTTTCAAAATTCGGTAGATCAGATTTCAAGGGAGGTTGGGTTATGATGCAGGAAATATCCCGCAAAATAGGCATGTTTAGAAAGTGTGTCATTTTTTTTTTTTTTGAAAACGCACGGGTTGCACGTTGATCATGTTTCTCGAACATCTGCAAGCTGAGGAAGATACTTTTTGTAACGTCGGCAAGGCGACAGTTTTGGCGAAATGTTCTAGATATGTAGTTGACGCCCAAGAAATAGTAAAGACCATCAATATGTGACAATGAAAACAATAAACATTTCTTGATTTTCGCGTTTCTTATTTTAGCAATTTCATCACATTGGTTTGATACATGTACAAGGTATACCAAAAAGAGCTCTTTGTCGCGCAACATTGCGTTGCAAGTTGCGCGAAGTAGAGCGAGGGTCTACTTTGAGCCACAAATTCTGGATTTGTTGCTCGTTTTTCATCAAACACAACTTGTCGCGCAACAATTGGCCTATAATTCAAGTTGATTAGTCAATAGAAATGAGGTGCTAAGGGGCAAAAATCCGCCTCGGGCTCGCATGTGTGATCATCAAAACAAAATCTTGTGCGATAAGTTGTGAATTTGATGAAAAACGAGCAACAAACATTAGACTTGCAACGCAGCAATTTTGCGCGACAAGTTGAGGGATTTTGTGTCTCGTATTTCCCCGGCTTAACGGGGAGCGCGCGATGGCACGGATTTGTGACGTCACCAATGCCTTTCTATGACGTCAGTTGAGGTTTACTGATTGGCTAAGAAAGAGTTCTACGGCGTGAGGCACATATTCCACCCAGCCTGATAATGTCCGTGGATCTGTTTTCACGGCCACGCCTTTTAAGCGCAACAAGACCACCACGTTACACGATTACGGACCCGTCGCAACTAGACCACGTGATCTACGGGCGCGCGTGCTCTCTCCGACTCGAAGGCAAAATCCACAGCCACTGGGACTCATCTATCAGAGCCCACTGAGCTATGAGGCCAAGGTATAGGGACTAGGGAATTTGGGCTCCCTTATGAGCAATGTTTGGGAAGTTTGCGCGCTAAAGGTGAGGTAAAACGGGCAACAAAAACGCTCAACTTGTCTCGCAACATTGTTGCAAAACGAGTCGAAGAGTGATGCGCTGCGCGTTTTACCACCTGACCAAACACCTTGTCTTGCAACAAAACGGCTTGTTGCAAGCTAAAAAATAGTGTTGCAGAAAGTAGAGGTCCGTCCTACTTTTTGCAACAAAAGTTCTTTGTTGTTGCTCGTTTTACCACCGCAAGGGAATTTGGTTCGCAACAAACTTGTGATTTGTTGCAAGACAAGTTGTTTGGTCGGGTGGTAAAACACGCAGCATCGCTCTTCAACTCGTTTTGCAACAATGTTGCGAGACAAGTTGAGCGTTTTTGTTGCCCGTTTTATCGCGCCTTAAGGACTGCAGGTTTTAGTCCGACCGCTATATACGAGGCAGCAATGTTGCGGTATTGCACACGCGCGCAAATTGTTTCCACGATGTCTCCGCGTTTCGCCACACCAGGCAACACTCTTGCGGCAACAAGAATGTTTCTGAATGCCTTCGCTAAACCAGTGATTAGGCAAGACTTTGTTGCGTCAATGCCATAAAAACTAACAAGGTATTGAAACAAGATTCTCAAAGCGTAAGTTGCTGTTCCACAGATGATCGATCGGGAACTACAAACCCTCTCAAAATAATCTCTCAAAATCACGCGATTTTGCGCGTGTAATGTTCTATTACACACACTGTGGGGCTCGTGTTCCCACAGCCTATGTTGTTCTCCCAACCTCTCACGCGTGCTACCATCAGGCTATGGTACATGGAAAATGTGTTATATTTCTTAAACTGAACGAAAAGCTAATACTTTTCTCTATCTTTTTTCTCAGTCTTACTCCATTTGGAACCCAGATTTTCGTCATACCAAAGTTCGGTTTCCCGAGCTTATCCAGCACTTAGATCTCACCAATTTTTCATGTGGAATTCCTTTCAAGCAGTCTCCTGGGAAATTGAGAGAGGTTAGTGAGACAATTCCGAGGGACCAAATCGCAGGGATGTTTACACGCAAGTCCCTTCCTGGTCCTCTAGTGTGAACCAGGGGATGAGTCCCTGAAGGAACTTGTAAATATATCTGATAAGATGTTTTTTCATGTAATACGGGCGGATATTTTACGAGTTGCGGACGTATTTTTCCGAGCCCCGCTACTCTAGTGAATCTTTTCAAGATTCACTAGAAAACGTACGTGATTTGACTAGCACACAATCGGGAAGCCATTCAAGTGCGCGCGCAAAACCGGTTCGTAACCGGTTTCCTACAGTGTAATACGGCTTTCAACCGTGTAATACGGCTTTTGCCGTGTAATACGGCTCCATATCCGCACATATCTGCATAATGCATTTTATTATACGACTGTGACGTGATTTACCATAGAAAGTCACAATTGAGTACTGAGACATGGAGCCGCGTGGTACTCGCCAAAAGTCATGTCTTCCTGACTGTGTGCTAGTAAAAACATCGTGTATGTTTTAATTTCTAGTGAATCTTGAAAAGAAAATGTTCGTCGTATAAAACTCACTGGATGTTTTGTTGGAAATGATGCCAAGTACTTAATGACGCTGAGGCATTAGTTCTATCGGTCCGTTTGTTGGGCGCCCATTTTGGTCTGATAATGGCGCTTATGTTGGTCTGATACTGGCGCTTATGTTGGTCTGATACTGGCGCTTATGTTGGTCTGATATTTGCCCTTATTTTGGTCTGATACTGGCGCTTATGTTGGTCTGATACTGGCGCTTATGTTGGTCTGATACTGGCGCTTATGTTGGTGTGGTTTTGCTGTTCCTCCAGGGACATGCTTTTACTCAGATGAACAACGATAATCAAAATGTTTCAACGTTATCGTTTGCACACTAAGAGCGTTGACTAATTAATTCCAGCTGGTCCCCGAAGATCAACTACACTCTTCAGTCAACGTCACGCTTTAGTTACCAAGACCCTGCTTGTCTTCTTGCTTCAAAGAGGGAGCCTGGGCGCAAGAAGAGGCGACACGGTACGATTTCCGGCCTAACGTGGGCCCTGCTATTGGACACGGTAAGTTAATGGTGTCATCTGTACGACTGCTTTGCCACGCAATATCGTGCTCCTGCCCCCTCCCATCAAAGTATTGACAACTGAACCCTTCCCATCACTAGGGGCTAGTTAACTGATCCTGACCCTTCCCATCACTAGGAGCTAGATAACTGATCCTGACCCTTCCCATCACGGGCTTGATAACTGATCCTGACCCCTCCCATCAAGGTCGTGACACCTAGTACTGATCCTGACCCTTCCCTGAAGGACGTGTCAACATATCCTGACCCCTCCCAACAAGGATTTGACAACTGATCCTGGCCCCTCCCATCAAGGGCTTGACAACTGATCCCGACCCTCCCATCACGGGCTTGATAACTGATCCTGACCCCTCCCTCAAGTCAAGGTCTTGACAACTGATCCTGACCCCTCCCTCAAGGGTTTGATAACTTATCCTGACCTGACCCCTCCCATCAAGGGTGTGATAACTGTCCTGACCCCTCCCATAAGGGGCTTGATAACTGATCCTGACCTCTCCCATCAAGGTCTTGACAACTGATCCTGACCCCTCTCTCAAGGGTTTGATAACTGATCCTGACTTGACCCCTCCCATCAAGGGTGTGATAACTGATCCTGACCCCTCCCATCAGGGGCTTGATAATCGATCTGACCCCTCCCACCAAGGGCTTGAAAGCTTGTCACATGGATAAAAAAAAACGTCAAATATTCTGAGTAGCCAATTGCAGCGCAAGCAAACACGACAACTAAAGCCTTTATGCGCAGTGGTAGTACCCAGGAATCCATCAAATATTGGATGAAACGCTTAATGATTATCTTCTTTTTCAGTTCCTAACACGTTACCGCCATTATCAGAAGTTACGGTTAACATTGTTAATGCCAAACAAGGCACTAAGGTAAATTTGTGATTCAAGCATAATAACACGCAGAACTGGGTCAGCATTGATCGGTCTTTAACCAAGCCCAAGCTCAAGCTTATAAAGCCATCTTTTCTTTCTTTAAATTTGTACAGAGCAAAGAATCAAAGCCTCGCAAGAAGACAGCTTATTCAAATGCTGCACTGCGGGAAATCTGGTGTTCAAGCGGGCGTAGACCCATAAGTGGGCTCTTAGATGATGCCCAATGACCACCTCACATTTAGTCACTGTAGACTCTGTTGTACAGTAAACACACGTAGCGCGCAACCTTTGTGCATGTGTCTTGCATGTTTCCCGAATTGCTGAACTAGGTAACATCGCACGCGTGTGCCTCGGAAACATAAAATGTTTCTGTCTTGCGAAAAAACTTTTTTGTGTCCCGGCTACAAAATTCGTCGTTTCTCGCGTGGTTAAATTGCGAAACATGAAGGAAACATGTGTCCGGCTACAACGTTGCGCGCCACATGTGTCCCAGCTTAGCCAGGGCTTTATTCTCACTTGAGTTGGTGGGAAATACAGTTGTGCTAGACAGTTACAGTGGGTGCATTGTAAAGATATAGTTCAGATTCTTGTGCGTATTTTGCACAAAAAGTAAAATGCAGTGTTTTTGTTTGATAAAGTTATTTGAAATGAGCATGAGCATGATATTTAACAATTAGACCTCAAGGCCGAATGTGCTATGATGAATAGACCATGAGGCCGAAGGCCGAATGGTCTATTGATATCATAGCACATGAGGATGAGAGGTCTAATTGTTTTAGTATAAATCAACTAGTTGGTCAGTTTTGGCAATGAATTCCATTATTTTATGTTGAAAAAATCAAGTTTTCTTGCAAAGAAAGGTGGTGGTTTTGCCTGGCACGGTCTATCACTAATAGACCATTAGTAGCTCAGCCAATCAGAATGCAGGATTTGTAATAGACTATTAGTTGGTTTATACTAATTACATTTATTATACATCGTACTCACTATCTCGATTCTGATTGGCTAAGAGCGCGCGCTTTTCTTTGGGAATCACGCACTTGAGGGTCTTCAAGAATCAGCTCTACGCGCGCAATGCATCATGGGACTATTTAACAAGGCTCTAACCTGCTCAACAGGTACGCTTGTGTAAAAGAAACTGCTTGACAGAAAAACAAACTTTGTTCATCGCAAAGTATTTTTACTGAATCAATGTATAATAAAACAATTATTGAATTCTTCGGTTTTTGTGATATCCAGAATAAACAATGTCTCGCCAAGTGGAATCAGGCTTGTCTCACAATTGTTTATTCTGGATATCACAAAAACCTCATCAGTTGCATGTCCAGTAACCTGGAATATAAATATCCAACATTGGTTGAGAACTTGAGTCTTTGTTAAGCCAGCTGACAGGGTAGTAACCAGGTATATTTTTTTGGGGCGATCCCTGATCCCAAGTACCCTTTGGAAATTTTATTCCCTGATCCCATTAGAAATAAGTGATCCCATTTTCCCAGGAAAATTGACATTGGCCCTATCTTTGAGAGGCTGATCCCGATCCCAGGGGCCTAAATCGCGATCCCTGAGCCTCAAAATAGCGCTGATCCCTGATCCCATATACCTAATTACTACCCTGCAGCTGATCAGAATGTAAGAAAAACCCCAAACCTGTGATTGTTTTCGTGGGTCGAGAACTAAACGCAAGTTGTACTTACTTCGTCCCCTGATTGGTTGGTTGTTGAATGGGTTTCCTTGTGATTGGCTACCGTAAGTGTATTTACTTTGTGTTTAGTTTCACCCATTTGAAATCCGCTCTATAACTTAATTGACTTATTAAAAGATTACAAAATGTGATACAAAATACAATGCTAGCTTGCTTGATGTCCATCATTATAGAGATATTCGTGGAAGTTGCGAATTGCATCCCACTGTTGAGAAGCTAGTCGTATATGTGGTCTCTTAGCTTTGATAAATGCACGTGCTTCATCAGGGTTCAAGGCCATGTTCTGTGAGGGGAAAATTTACATCAGAATTTCAGTAATCCTAGCAAAGATACGCCACCGGGGGAATTGGGAATTCCATGGGGTGGAGGCTTGGGGCTCAATACACCTCTTATTTCCCATACAATCACTGTATCTTTCACTGGCAATTCCCTCTATGGGTATTAGCAGTAGGGAATAGGCCTTTTGCACTAGAGGTCACATGACCCAGCCCAAATTTCAGCCAGCTACATGCAAACTCAAAGAATGGGATCAAAAATGTATATGTTCAGGCAAGCCTGTGGCAGCATAGCACTAAGTCAACAGAATGGAGATAAGGAATTAACCTTGTGTGAAAGCTTAAGTGCTAATGAAGTATCCTAAAGTGCTAATGAAGTATAAATTTATGCATATTATATTAGTTTGTAAGCATGTTGTTCCCAGGGCTCCTGTTGATAGCAGGGAGGCTGTAGCCTTTCTCAATGGACTACCCTGGGCCCGGGGGGGGTTCTTCACATGTCGACCTGATAGGGGTGCTCGTCGTATTTTTTAGGGGTCAAAATCGAGTTTCAGGTATTTTTTAGGGGGTATCGGAGAAAAATTGTGGCTTTCACTAATTAATGGTATTTTTTAGGGTACACAAATGAATGAAAGGGTCACAAACCCAGTAAAACGTTTTCTTTCTTTCTTTGTTCATTTATAGCTCTAAACTAAGCTTGTTTTGAGATGAGAAACAATAAACAATAACAAAAAAGGTTTATTGTTGGTATTTTTTAGGGGTCATTATGTTTTATAAGGTATTTTTTAGGGGTTGGATTTTTTATGTCCTGGTATTTTTAGGGTATATTTTCCGATGTCCCGACGAGCACCCCTATCTCTCTTACATGGGAGAACCCCCCCCCCCCCCGGGACCCTGGGGCAGCATGCAGTTATTTTTTAGTTTAAATAAAGGCGTCTATTCTATTCTATCCCATGTGTGCTTCTGAGCGTTAGCCCTAGTAAGTGGAGAAAGAGAAAAATCTCTGAAAGAGAAAAAATCTCTGGGTTCATTAATCCCTCTCAGGGTCAGATTTTTTCTCTTTCTCCACTTACCCCGGCTACACTCAGAAGCAAACGTGGGAAACTTCATTAGCACTTTAGCTTTCACACAAGGTTAATTCCTTATCTCCATTCTGGGATCAAATATGGTTGTATTGTTGGATTGCAAGGCTTTTGGGTTGCAAAGCTTGCAATCCAATCATACAAATCCTAGTAAAATAAGCAGTTTTGTTATTGCTCTCCCTTTTCATGTATACATTGTAGAGAGCTGAAACTCTGTTTTTTTTTACTTAAATAAATATGCTTGTTTCATTTCTGAGCATTATTTGGGTGAAGCTGCTCATTTTAAGGGTGACCAGGTCATGTGACCTTTTAGTGCAAAAGGCCTTAATTCTCATGAAGAAATTGACCAATCTGAATCCATTCTCAAGATCCTGAGAATCATGCAATTCCTGGGCACACTTTGGCAGTCAACATTCAGTCTTACTTTTCTCCCACAATGAGTGTCGGGGTGTAGGAAGAAAAGACTGCTGAAAATTCAAGCTAGTTTTACCTACCTTCATTAGATAACATGCCACAAGTGTTGCACTTCTGCCACGCCCAGCTTTGCAATGTACATACACTGAGTCGCCTTGCAATTTGATTTCTTCAATAAATTCCACCCCCTCTAGCAACATATCCAATGAGGGAGCATTGCCAAAGTCCACTGTGGCCAAACGCAACTGAGTAACACCCCAGTTGGACCACTCCTGAAAAAACATTTTTTGAAAAATTAAAAAAGGAGCATCTTGTTGCAATATTGACTTTTTCAATGCCTTGTGCCTGTTTAGGAGGGAATATAAAAGTTTAGGAGGGAATATAAAAGTTTAGGAGGGAATATAAAAGTTCTACCAGAAAGAAGCTGAAATATGTGGCTGAGTTCTACCCATTCCATGTAAAAAGTAAAATCCTTTGCATTTAGTCAAAAGTCCTGATGTACTAATAATGTAAACCAAAGCAAAGCAATGTATTATGGGTAGGGTGTGTCAGCTCTTTTAACAGGACATTGGAAATCAGTTATGTGTTCTTTGTCACAGAATGGAGTTTAAACAGAGACTGCTTACACAATATAAAGGAGTCAACCAGTAAATGACTGATGAACACAATTGCTTTTGATACCAAAAATGGGATGTTTTATTTAGAGCTGTTGCTTGATTATTATTATTCATTATTTCATATCATGAGCAATAGGGTGAAATATCAAATTAAAACACAAGAAGATATTCTGTTTATCATTTAAACATGGTCAATATACTTCTATTTTTTGTGAAAAATTAGATGGATTTGCAAAACTGGGAATCATCATAATTTTTCACACATGCTAATTAAAGATATTTCTCAGTGACCAAAATCCTGATATAGAGAATAATATATGGGCACGTGGGGATATGGAATTTATGGAATTTAGTGTTCAAATTTTGATATCAAATTGAGATATCAAATTTGAACACGAAAAGATAAATTTCATATCTCCAAGCGCCCCATGTATTTTTCTGTTTATTATATAAACTTTTTCGTGAAAATTTTTCGATTTGATGAATTTCATGAGCCCCCCCCCCCCCCCCCCCACCACCACCACCACCACCCCTCTGGAATTTCCAAAGAAAATGCAGTATTTGTATGGAAAATATCAGGTAAATTGACCCCCACCCCTCTGGAATTTCCAATCCCTTCCGTAGAGGGGATTTGGATATTTTTTGGAAACACACATTACATAAACATCAGTGAAATACCAAGGTATCTGTCACATGAAAAAATGACCGCTTGGAGATACAAATTTTATCTTCTCATGTTAAAATTTCTCACATTTTCAACACTTGAGGATAAAATTTGTATCTCCAAGCAGCCATGGAATATCCTCTATTTATTACCTCACTGTTATTACTGAAATGCTTTGTTTCAAACTCCTCATTCAAAGTCACAACAGCTGTCACATTCTCTTTTTCAACAAGCTGTAGATAAATATAAAAAAAAGGTTATTAAAGATAACTATCAAGACTGATTGATCTTACTGATGGGTCAGTTTCCCTAATTTTTCAAGTGGGGAACCAGTACTTTTGACATTTTTTACATCAAGCCTGAAATTAGAGATTTTCCAGTTTGATGATCTGGCTGCACAGAGTATGGGGCGAGATCATTTCTGGAATCACACAACATATCAGGGCTTGAAATTGCGCCTGATACAGGCATAAATACAGCTAAAAAAAATTCCTTTTACGTCTAACTTTTTAGACTTACGTGTAAAATAACGACTGTGTTTTCAGTTTATACAGTGTTCTCCAAGTGGATTTACATCTCGATTTTTGATGAATTACACCTATAATGGTGGTACAAGGCGTAAAATTACGACTATGATTATTTCTTAATTTTGAGCTCTGTATAGAGCGGTTTTCAGATGACTATCATAGTAAATCAGACTTCTTGGGTCATTACTTCATCCCTGATTGGTTTCATTCCTGATTGGCTAAGTGTAAGTGTTTAGTTTCGACACTCATCTCAAATACGCTTTTTTATAATAAACACCAAGGAGTCACTCTGATACTCATAATTTATGAGTGAGTGGGCCCTTGGAGTTGGATATAACAAAGTAAGAACCAGAAACATAAGTGAGTTGAAATGTGTAACAGTCAAAGATCTCTTCGATAACAAGCGCGACCACATTCAAACACATTCACAAATCTTGACCATATTTGGAGGCCGTTTCAACAATGAAATCACGAAAGCCAATCGGAAGTGTGCTAAATGCATATGTGATTAGTACATCAGTATGCATGCACTCCTAACCAACAGAAAACTGTTTGAATGACCATGTGATTTGCAACGGAACGTGCTTATTTCAGCAGAAACTTTAATTTTGTCATGGTAAAAAAACAAAGCGAGTGAGGTTCAGTGTTGTCTGGACTCTTATTTACCACTTTTCCCTGCCAAATACGCGGATTTGCAAAACACAGCGACACACCACCCATAATTTCCTCGCTTTTGATTGGCTTTCACGCTTTCCATTGTTTCCCAGAGATGGTTTTTCTGAAACTTCAGAAGTTAAGGCACCGTCCACACTACGCCTGTTAAATTTGAAAACGGCTAATTTGCCTCGAAAACGGAACAAATATTTTCTGTCCACACTACGCCGGCTAAATGTGAAAACGCACAAGAACTTCAGCTAAGCGCATGTGTGAAAAAGAAAAACGAGAGCCCGCGGTCATAATTTCCTCACAGATGTGTGGTACGACGTCATCGTTTTCGAAAAGATCCGTTTTCGCCGTCCACACTAAAACGCGTAGCCAGCGTTTTCAAATTTAGCCACTTTCGGTAGCGTTTTCGAAAAGCTCCGTTTTCGGTGGGAAATTTAGCCGGCGTAGTGTGGACGGAAGGCACAACCGTATAAAAAATTTGCCGTTTTCAAATTTAGCCGGCGTAGTGTGGACGGGGCCTAAGTTTATCAGATATAAAGTTACATGCACATCTCAACACAAATTGTACCTGTTTAGTCTGACTTTTGAAAGGCAGCGCCCCAAGAATAACTGTCGAATCTATTCTGTCATACCATCGTCTTGCTTTACTTTCCATAGCTACATTCCAAAGTAGAGATGGATAGAAAAGCACTCTGGATCCCAAACTGGACGCCATGACAGTTTGGCCGGCTTGCGCCATCCAGCCATTCATTTTATCAACTGCAGAAAGTACTGACGACGTTTCCGCTATTAAATCGTACATAAAGCCAGCTAGTATGAGCAATTCGATGTCAGAACCATAATTATCTTCAGATTTTTGCCATAAAACCGGAAGTCTTTCTCATTTCTTGTGCACACTCGTGATGGCAAACTTGACTGAAACACATTTCGTCATTTGCATGGGAGGGGTAAGGAAGATTCGCGTATTTCCACAGGAGGACACCATCATCGTTTAAACAGTAGGTATTAAACAATAAGGATTTAACTGCGTTACCGAGGGTTGTCCAATACACTGACTGGAGTGTATTATAGAACGAGGCAATACAATGGAGAAGAACAATACCATGCATAAATTTGTCAGAGGTATCTACAAAATCATATTGTTGCATCCTGGGAAAAGTGGAAAAGCAGAACCTCCAATTGAAAAATCCTGGATCCGCCACTGATTTGCTGCAGCAGACCCCGGGGGTACTCCCTTATGCACCATCAACCCCGCACCCCCCCCCCATTCGCGCAATAGTGAAAAAGCTAAATCATAGATTAGAATAAAGATTATTCAACATTTAGTTTATTGCTCTGTATTTTCAATGTTTTTTGTAGAGATTTCAGAGTCATATCTCAGTAGCGCGAGATTAAAAATATTTTCTTTGCGCATTACTTGGGTACCCTGTGCTATATTTTCTAAGAGCACTGGTAACTAAAACGAAAAACAAGAAGGGAGAGAAATTGAAACAGGCAAACAAATCGCTCTCTATCTCTCTAGAATCCCTCACAGCAAAAACGTCTGCTGCCCGGGGGGCTGCGGCTGCATTGAAAACTGGGCACCATTTTGACGTGACTCTTTTCAGTGAGTAAAAATTTGTTGGGCAAGGAACGCATTCACTCTCAGGCTGCATTCATTATGTATACTACAGGGGGGGGCAGAGGATTTTTTTTTGACAATGCAAAATTTTCAGATCCCCCCAAGGCACAACATATTTTTTACGAATCCCCCTCTTGGTCAAAAGGAAAAAATATGCCCCCCCCCCCCCCCCCCCCCCCCCCCCAACACATTTTGTCAATTTATATGTCGAGGTAGGGTTGCATCAATTACATTTTTTTCAAAGATGCAGAACAAGGCTCAATAAAAAAAATACAAAGCGTAAAAATGTAAATAAAAATCCTAGGTGGCTGTACTCTTTTGTGTGTAGTGACTTTCTACCAAGTGTTCTGGTGCGCTCCTCGATTGGAACCTTACTACATAGACTGAGTGTCATTTATTTTGTATTTGATTGTTTGATTTGTTTTCCATTGTGCGCGCGAAGCGCGCCGCAATTTTGACAATGAAGCTACAAGGTTATTAATCAAAAGTCCAAAGGCGTTTTTGTCTGGCAGACAAAAGTCACTGAAGAGTGAAGGACCTCGAGGAATTGTGGTAAAACAAGAAGGCCCTTTACGATTTTTTAAGTTTATAATTCTTTATTCGCGCGAAGCGCGCAGCTTTTTTCAACATATCAGTTGAAAGAGGGTAAATGCACAAGAATAGTATAAACTCAGTGTTCAACAATTGAGCCTTCCTTCATTTACTATCAAACTGCACAACCTTGTCTTAAATATATTGCCATAAAAATATGCATCCCCCCTTTATGTTATGAAAAAAACTTGACATCCCCCCTTTTCGGGTTGCCAAATTTTGAGATCCCCCACAAAATCCTCTGCCCCCCCTGTAGTATACATAATGAATGCAGCCTTAATTGTTACTCTTGGGACGGTGCATTCACCTCTCAGATTGTCCCCGCAAACCGAGGCGCACACTGCCTTTCACTTGCCAAAAATGTGAATGCCCCGCTAATGCGCGAATGGGGGGGGGGGGTGCGGGGTTGATGGTGCATAAGGGAGTACCCCCCGGGGTCTGCTGCAGCAAATCAGTGGCGGATCCAGGATTTTTCAATTGGAGGTTCTGCTTTTCCACTTTTCCCAGGATGCAACAATATGATTTTGTAGATACCTCTGACAAATTTATGCATGGTATTGTTCTTCTCCATTGTATTGCCTCGTTCTATAATACACTCCAGTCAGTGTATTGGACAACCCTCGGTAACGCAGTTAAATCCTTATTGTTTAATACCTACTGTTTAAACGATGATGAATCACTCCGTTAACAAAAAAGATAGCTTCATTCTCCTTGTACACGTTTTATTACCCCCCCCCCCCCCCCCTGGATCCCCCACTGCGAATCAGAAAACTTTGCTAAAAGGAAATAAAATATCATTGATTAAACCCCAGATCAATTCTGTTTCTCAGTATATCATTTGTTCATCATCTAGTAATTCAGTCCCAGGAGTCTTCCTGGAACTGCAAATAGATAGAAATAAACCATTCTAGTCTATATACTTCTCATTTCTGCTTTACTTCTCATTTTCTCCCATTTTGTCGAGAAGTTGTCACATTTCTCGCTCACTGATTGGCTGAAAAATAATGGCCAAAACAGCAGCCAATCAGCGAGACAACAACTTCTCAACAAAACATGCACATTTGAAACATAAACCTATGCGAAAAAATCGTCACGCTTCAGGCTTGAACTAAAATGGTAGTAACTTTGAATGAGAAAATGATACAGCATTTAATTCTATTTCATTTTATTCTGGCTCGAGTTCTACAAAGTCAAGTGACAAAGAAATCTCTCTACTGAAATCAAAGTTTCATTACAAAAACTATACTTTGCCACCAAGAAAACCCATATTTAAAATACATATCCCATACTTTCTTTAAATTATAATTTAAATATCAATTTGTATTTGTAATGGACTGTTTCTCACAGCAAACTACCCTTACATTATTATTTCATGAACTACTGAGCTAAATTACAATTATTTAGATAGGCAATAACCCCACTTAACCTGAGAGTAATCTATTATTTACAAACTTTTTGAGAAGCTTAGCAATGTTTGAAGGACCTTTGGTTGAAAGCTATTATTAGTCATATTTTTTTAAGGATTTTACACTTTGGATTATTTCAAGCTATTCCCGAAGGGCATTTTCCTTAATGAATCACATAAAATTTATCATTAAAATATTGGTTCCATCCATCCTTTAATGGGCTCAATATTGTATTGTATTGTATATTGGCTCTTCACACTCACTACCCTCTTTGTTGTTCTTTTGTGTGCTAATGACTTTGTCTTTGTCTTTGCAATATTTACATATAAGAACCTAGGAAACCTAAAGGTCCTACAGTAATCTATTTTCAAAATAATTGAGATGTTTTAGCAAAGCCTGGAGGGCCATGGTAACAAAAGAAATTTGTTTTTCTATAATAGGGATTGTTTTTGGAAATTCCCAAAGGACAGTTTCATGAAGATCATCACTTTATAGTCTACAGGGAATTGGAAAAGCTGATGTTATCAAAATAACAACTTATGAAAATGTAAAGTGCATGAAGTAATTATACTGTGCAAACTATTCAAAATTGGTACTGCCCTTGTGAATGACATTAACCTATTTGTTTCTTCCTAATGCACCAGCTGTTTCAGGCATTCACAATTATTAATACCCAAAACTTTATGTTTTTGGTTTAAATTCACTACAAACATCCTATCACTATAAAAGTAATAAAGGAGTTAGTCGCAGTGGTAAAGTTAAGCCACTCTGTGGCCATCAAACTCCTCCATAGAGGTTTCAACTTCCCTGAGCAATCCCTTTTGTTTAGTTAAGAACATCTTGTTGACATATACTTTTCAAGCTGCCTGTCAACCAGGCTAGTAAAATCGAAAGTAATCTGCATGAATAATGCTTCTATTTATCACATTGCTGAAATAAAAAACAAAAGGATATGATTAATACTGATGCTAAGCTGTTGGTTATCATTATATGGGAGTCATTTACTTTTTTATGGTCCTATCAATTCCTACTTCTTAGGCTTTTTGAAGAGGCCATCAGCTGTCCACACTGGATTGATTTCAAGGTGGTTATTATAAAGCAAATAGTAGGCTTAACTTCAAAGGAAATTAAACACCCACTCATCAGCCCCACTCAAGTTGGGGTGTATTCTGTGTTTTTTAACAACACTAGCATTACTATCTGTTACAGATTCTACAGGTTTTACATATCTATATATATTACTTTTTACAAAAATATTTCATAGTTTGTCATAATTCTAATGAATCATAGTCACTAAACCCATGCTTAAGGTACCCAGAATCATAAATATTGTTTGTTTGATCGATTCTGCTGGTCTTTTTTCCTGTAAAAGCTCAGGGATGATGGTGACCAGTGCAATGTAGAGAAATCCCCCGGAGCTCAGGGGCAGGATCCAGGCTGTCGAATCCCCGGCGTGTTCTGAAAGCAATCCCACGACTGCCCCCACAAGACCCCCCGAGGCCGTCGTAATTTGAGCAACCGCCGCATCTTTCTTGTTGAAACCCGATTTTAGGAGAATTGCAAAATCTCCTATTTCGTGGGGGATTTCGTGGAGAAGAATCGCAGCAGTTGTGCATATCCCAACTTTTCTACTGACCAGAAAACTACCCGCAATGGCAAGCCCATGTGTAAAATTGTCAGTGAAATTGGCAAACAAATTCAGATAGCCAATCACTTTGATTTTGACATTTTCTTTCAAAATTGGCTCGTCTTGGCTGCTCTTTTCGTGTTCTTGGACATGTTCATTACTTTCAAGCTTCCTTTTTCTCAAGCTTGAATCGGCATTAGAGCGAATGATTCCATTGCTTTCATTGTGGAGAGTTCCATTAGAGAAATTTTCGGAATTCTTGGGAACTCCATTGCTTATAACCGGAGCAACCCCGTTCGCGACAACCGAAGAATTCGTCGTTGCTGTCGTAATTTCGCTGTCCTTTTCTGGTCTTCGCAGTCCTCATCTTCGTCTTCGCCAAAAGCTTTCTCCAAGACAAAAAAGCTAAAAAGTCCAACAATGACCCAAGCTCCGACGGAGAAGTTCACTGTATGGGGATCGCCTTTATCGCCCGTAGACCAAGCCTCGGGTAAGAGATGCAAAAATACATCTCCAAGAAGGCCACCGACTGCAAAACTGAGTAACAATCTTAATGGTCAGCTGTTACCCCTTCTCTCAAAGCATGTCCCGACTCAACTGGAATTAAAAGTACCGGAAGAACACCGCATAAACCCACGGCAATGGTGGCGGGAATGGTGAAGAACCAAGCATCTTTGTTGACCACAAATTTTGAGAAGTCGGGAAGAAATCGACACAAGGATAACCAAGTACTTCCCAAAGACTGCGGTTGTTTGGACTTTAAATTTCGCGGCGAGGCTCGATGGATTTTTACCAATTCTGTCTCCGTTAGGATAACAAGAACTAAAAATAACACAGCGATTGTGTTTTTGCCGATTGCCATGTTAGAGTTTCACCCAAACCATCAATGAAGTCTTGGCGAAACTGGATATTCATGTCACAATGGAGCAAGTAAAGTCTTGTTTTGAACTGTGCCCACGAGAACTTGGGTAAGCGGTGTTACCCACTCACTCCATATATGGTAAACAAAACAATAGAACGAGCGCGATTTCAACCGGAAAATTTTGCGTCAATCGGAATTAATATTTTCTTTTCGAAACTTCTTTGTTTTCATCTATATTAGCATCTTCTTCATGCGTCACTTGATCGCTCGTAGAATGAATAAGCGACACGTCAAGTTACTCAAAACCATTTTCGCCAATGTTTATGACTCGACCGTTTTGGTACCCACACATTATTGCACTGCTATGTCACAGGTGCCCTATAATTCTTGGCGGAACTATTAAACGACAAGGAAGCCGCTAAGAATTGAAATGCCCAAATATAACCTGAAATGCCAATTTTAGTTCGTGGTTCAGTCAATTTTGAAGTGTTTTCCGCTTGTGGGTTTTGCTGAAGGGGTTTTATTTGATACGACGCGAAGTTGAAAAAACAAAAACAAAGTTTTAGTAAAAGAATGAATCTCTCCATCTAAGTGGTCAAAAATGATTGTGACTCGGAGAAAAGAAAGGCTAACCCATTTCTGTCTTACCCCTGTTGCTCATAGACTCATTGCGGGCTCTATCATGCAAAACTTCAAGTATAACAGCAGGAAACATCCACAAAAGGCCATCTGCTTGATTGCGCCGCATGTTATTTTACTAATAAGGCACGTTTTATTTTTGTAAAGTATATGCGTATAAATAGAAAAGGCTCGTGTTATATCGGTAAATTACTGAAATTATGCGTTTGTATCAAAGACCGATATATTTTTTGCTTATTTCGATGAATCGTCGAATATTTTTCCGCATTCAACGTAACTTGTATGGCTCCCACATGCAGGTGGAAAGATGTCAAGTTTTTATCGACATGAACATTCTAAAAAAAAAATGGAACTTTACAGGAAAAAGCTGAGCAATGAAACTTAGAAAAGCTTTCAAGTCTGCCACAGAATTTGTCAGTAAAAAATTGCCCATTGGCGTAAAAATTATAGGCAAAGAAGTGTTTGGTTTGCCGCCGTTTTGCCTTTTCTGCTACTGTCAGCTAGGATAGGAGGGTTTTTATTTGATTGACAGTGAATTTTATTGTTCCTACACTAGAACTTTGCCAAAAAGACAACCCCAAGGCTTCTCGGCGGCGCCTTTGTGTTTTGGCAGCTGGTAAATCTTAGTTTGCATTCTGGCAAAGTGACGGTGCATTAGGGAATTTTTCTGGCAAATTCTGACTCTCAAAAACAGCCAATCAGCGAAGGCCCTCAAATGGCTGCCACGAGAGCCTTCCCGTGCACGAGGTGTCGAGAACGCAGCTGAAGCCAGTTTCAGACTGGACGTCGAACTTTTGCCGCGTCGAATCTAATTGTTAGAAATTTCATTTGTCTAGTGCAAAAGGTAAATCTAGATTAACCATGGCAGAACAAAAAGGAAGTACAGTTTGTTTTTCTTGTTTATTCTTGCTTTTGTTGTGAAAAGGAGAAAAACAGTCGGTTGAATTGGATTCGACGCGGCAAAAGATCGACGTTTGAAACAGGCCTGACTCATTAGAAATCGAAGCGTCAAACGCAGGTGTTTTGGTTGTTAGGGTTGGTTGTCACTAGCAGCATATGCGTAAGCATAAGGATCAAACTAACTATTTTCTTTAGTGCAGTTTTCACTATGACATAAGCGTTAAGCATAAGGATCAAAAGCTTCCGTTCTTCTTATGCTTACGTCGCTTATGTCGTAGTGAAGCTTTATCCGTGGGACCGCGCACCTTTCACGTCGCAAGCGCGCGCCTACAGTAGCAAAGTAGTCCAATTTCTTGTTTGGCGACGCGCCCAGTCGAAACACCTCAATCATATCAAGAAACATTGCACTTTTTCATACAGGTTTCCCTGCAGAGAGTAACCACTATATCAGAGGCCCTAGAGGTAAGCCGGTCGTAAGCCCAGTGTGTTATTTGGATAACCTTATGTTCGGTCGGAGGTTTACGGTACTATACGCCTTGGTATCCCGTCTCCTATTACGCGCCATGAGGACTCGTCCCCCGTCTACTAAAACTAGCACGAAGCCGGCAAGCCTGAGCGGGCAGCCACTAATCGTGTAAGTTTATCCTCACCGCAAGAGACTCGCGCTACGGGAAACAGGATTTAATGATAATTTTGTTGTTTCAACTAATAAAAACTTTCGGGAGACAGGAAATTAAACTTCCCGTATCGGATCCTGGATTCAAGCCTCTGTATTCAGGATCCATCCATGGATTTCGGATTCGATTCCATCCCCTGGATTCCGGATTCCAATAAAAGAGAAACGATGGATTTGGATTCTGGATTCCGAGGTCAGCCGGGACAGATGCTGTAATACGGTTACATGTACACTTCCCAAGACTGAATTTTTTTGGCTTATATCGCTCATTCAAAACAACGAAGAATGCTGCTGGTTTAATTGACATTGATAGCTCTCTTAGGTTCAAAAGATATTCAAGATTTTTACTTGTGCAATTAGCAAAAAATGACGTCACAGAAAGAATGATAACACAAGAGCCAACAATGTTTATCTATGATTCTGTTGTTAGTAGAGGGATAGCTGGATTCACTTAAAACTTGGCAATATCAAAGAAGAACAACGACCTCAAACATCGATATGCTAATTAGCGTTTTCATGGTAACATGTTTGGCAGGTAAAATCTTTGAAATATTCCCTAAGTTGTGAAAGTCTTCGAAACTTCCTGATTTGTTTGTTTACACAACTCAGAGTATTTTGGCAAAGCCTTTGAAGCACATCACTTGTAGGTGAATAAGTTTCGGATTTGGCCCTTGTGCCAAATAAACATACCAGGGGTTGTGGTTTTAGTCCTTCTTTGTTACAGCCGATTGCGTTTGAGCGTTTTACCCTAACAGTTCGCACGTTACGTTTGAACGTTTGAAAGTTGCGTTGTGAGACAAAAAGTCGGACGTTTCCAATGGCAACCGCCATGTGTATTTTTCACTGACCAATCAGAGAGGACAGAACTCTTTGGTTAGCCATAGAAACGTCTCGTTTCATCCTAGAAACGCAACTTTCAAACGTTCAAACATAACGTGCGAACTGTTAGGGTAAAACGCTCAAACGCAATCGGCTGTAAGCCCTGTGCACACTAGCGACATAACGACATAAGGACGTTATGTTGCAACGAAAAAGCATGGGAAAATAACTGAAATGATCAGTGTATTTTCCATGGATCATCATTAGGTTACTTCACCAAAGCAATCTATGTTATTTTTTGTGGACTTCAACGTTTTGAAACCACTAAATTTTGATCGCGGATATTTTTCTTATGTCGTTATGTCGCAAGTGTGCACCAGGCTTTACTACCCGCAGACGGAATTATACGCAAAACATTGTTGACTTCCTTGAGCTCCAGTCTTGTTGTGACGTCATTTCCTAATTTGCATAAAGAGAAAATGCCCGAATCTCTTGAGAAGGCAAAAGAGCTATGAACGCCAAATAAACGACATGCCGCCTTATTTTGACTGTGCGATCAACATTTCAGCTATCAAAAAGAGGCCGTGTCAGCCACTCCTTTGTTAGTTTTCGTTCGACCCAGAAAAGTCATCTTAACATCGGGGTTCAGTCAAAAAAAATAACTTGGTAGCCCGGATCATTTTCCGTGAAGATAATGACGTCATATCTATTTCAAGACTCGCGGTATAGCCTGGGTTCTACACCATAGCGAGGCTACCAATGTTTTGACGCCGAATCTTCTTTGTTCGTGGAGAAATTTTGCTTGTCTTGCATTCTCTGATCGCGATAATCTATTGCCTGCTTCGCACAGAAAGATGGAGGATTCTTCAGAGAAGGAAAAATCTTTCAAGGAAGCCTTGTTGGAGAAATATAGTGACGACAGTTTTGATGCGAAGTTAAACTACATCAACATGTCCCCTCGACGCGAAGGTTTGTAAACTTCTAAATCATCAACCTTTTCAGGTCGAGTTCATGAGCTTCACAGGACAGTGCACTAAATAAATATTTCTTACGGACATTTTAGAATGCTCTGTAAGTAACTCTCTTTTCGAAATCCTGGAAAGCATCAATAGTGCTTCTCGAATTTCGTGATCTATTGTTGTCGAAAATTCGGTGTCACTCAAAATTTGAATAACTTTTAGTCTTTTGTTTTGAAGAATCAATAGCGTATTGGTCATGTGCTGTTGTAAATGTTATCACGAAACTGACTTTTATTCCAAGTTCAGAAGAAGTCCTTGTTTTGATGGCCCAGTTCAATTAAAGAGTTAATGTTTATGAACAGAGACCACATGGGGGGTTTAGTTTTATTTTGTGTTACACCTGTAAACAACTTGTTCAGTCTATTTGTTTTGAATGGAATTTTGCATAATTATCATAATAAATGAAACAGGATGTTTCTAATTTGGTATTCTTTTAAATGACAATTTAAGAAGAAAGAGACCAAATTTTGTATCAGAAATTTTTCATTAAAATATGCCAACTTTAAAATGCATGCCTGGCCTTGTTTTGAAAAAAATATGGCATCAAGATCCACACAGTTAGTTTTAGGTGTTAATTAGCTCATAAAACCATAGGATTTAACCATTATTCTATTAATAATGCATTGTCCAATCAGAGAAAAGCATTTCCTATGAAATAAGAGCAGTATGGTTTTTTTCTTGAAAGTGTAATTTTTTCCTGAGTTCGTAATATTTTTAGGATAATATAGATGGGTTAAAATAGAAGGCGGCTACGGGCGGGGAACCGCTGCCTACTTCACTGCTGTCCCCTGACAACTTCAATATTAAAGCAATAGTATATGTGAATATGGCAATTATCTTGCCCTCAAGATGCAGGAAAATTTTTCGGCATGCCCCCATACCCCTAGAGGCCTCAGTCCTTATGCCCTTTGTATAGGACCCCAAAACCCTGCCGCCTACTTCCAAAACTTAGCCTGCTAAGTACTTATTGAAACCCCTGGAATTTATCATCAAGTGTTCAAATTTTGATATCTGATGAGTGAGCACAGCGAAAGAGTGAGATATCAAATTTAAACACAAGTCCTAGGCTTGACGTTCCTGCTCTTATGAGTTCGCTTTTTTACAGCACTTTCCAAATGTCATGTATTGGACTTCACCAAGCGTCTAATCCTTTCTCTGGATGACTGTGATATAAGTCATGCTGGAAAGCCAGGAGAACTCCTCAGCACTTGTCCTAACATAGAGGAACTTGATCTGATGAAGAATAATATCAAAGAATGGAAAGAGGTATGCCCTGTGTCATTATCCACATCTGTTTACATGGATTCCGATATATATAATTGCTAAGAATATAATAAGTACTCCTATTTTGACTTGTCTTCTTTGCTACTAGCCCCATTCAGTAGAGGTCCTACAGCCTTTCTGTGTCAGAAGGTGAGCAACTTCCATAACAGCTGCACTTTGATTTTTAGGTGTTCAGTATTGTGGGTCAGCTGGTTCATCTTAAATGTCTCAACCTCAGCAGTAACCCCTTGGCGAATGATGACACAAATGTTGCAAGGTTGGGCGAGGAATTCTGTGTAGGCACAGTGCCATGCATTACACAGCTGATCCTAAATAACACAGGGATACCACTGGAAACAGTCTACAAACTGCTGCTTTGCTTCCCAGGGTAAGACAGACACAAATCCAGAATGTTTGTAGGAAAAACATATGAGTTGATATTTGATTTTTAATCAAATTCCATAAGGGGTCTATTATCGATGCTGCATTCTGATTGGCTGAGCTAAAGATAGTACAATGTGGATTCTATGGGGAAACCCATACAAATACTCTCAAGCGCACACTTTTCATCCGATTTCTTTGTGCAATATATCAATGAAATTAAAGGTAAAAGAATGAAGTATCTGGTCTAATATTCACTTTTCATGATTGCTTTAAAAAAGTCCAGCAATAGGCAAAGAAAACTGAAAAAACGGTGGTGTATGTTCAAGAAAACTTATGCCACAGTTCCCTTGCTTAACATTTTTTTGCAAAATGCATAAAATTAATCAGGATCCAGGCAAAATCTAATTTGTCTCACATTTGTTTTAATTTCAGAGTTGAGATGCTGTTTCTGAGTTTGAATGACTACATTACTGTACCTCCTATACCAGACCACACCTTCCCACTAGTGAAACACCTATACCTGAACCAGCATTGCTTTACAGACTGGTCTGATGTCATCAAGCTGGGCAAGATATTCCCACAACTAGAAGAACTTGTCATGACTGAGGCACCTCTTGAAAATATCGTACCAACTGATGCATCTACCTTGTTTCCTAAACTTCACACTTTAAAGCTAAACAAGACAGCCATATCAAGCTGGGATCATATAGAGGCACTAAATGCGTTTCCTGTTCTTAGGGACGTGAGGCTTCTAGGCATTCCATTAGTTGAACCCTACTCAGAAAAGGATCAAAGGCAGCTTTTAATTGCACATCTTTCTCGTGTAACTAAACTTAATGGGACAAAGGTTGGAGAAGAAGAGAGAGAAGATGCCGAGAGGTTTTATATAAGGCACCATATGGATGATGCCAACCCCCCTCAAAGGTACCATGAGTTGGTGAAGGTACATGGAATACTGAACAAGCTAGCAGAAGTTGATTTGGATCCTACGACAGTTGCCAAGGTGACAGTTCGTTTTGAGGACTGGGACCCTTTTAAAATGGATCTCAATTTGAGGCAGACTTTAAAGGAACTCAAGAAATATCTCAGCAATGAGATCGGGATCCCAGCAAACAAGATGCTGTTGTGGAACAATGATCCTGCTGCACCTTATGGTGCCTGTGAAATGAAGTGTCTGTCAAATCCTGTGTTTTATTATAAAGTGTATGATGGATGTGAAATACTTGTCCGAAGAAAGGGGTTCTAAACGGTTTTAATTTTTCAAATTTTTAAATGATGCTAGTGCAGTCAGGCAGCTCGGACAACTGCCAAGAAAGCCCCTTTTTAAGCAGTTACCATTTTTAACAACAAAGCTGAGTGAAAATTAAAATAATTGGGTGATCCTGGAGCTCATCATTTGTAATTTAAGTGATAAACTAAAGAGTGTTTATAAGCATTATGTTCAGATAAGACTAGACAAACATCCATCCTTTACTATGCACGTCCCTAGCTTGGTTCCCATGCAAGACCAGGAGCAGATTTAGGGGGGTTGAGGGGGCGATTTTCACATACATTTACTGTATTTCCTGAAGGAAATTTGCAGATTTTCGTCCCATCTTTTCACTATCCAGCCCCTCCTTTCTGAAACTCCAGCTACGTCATCAGTATGGCATGTTTCAGCTCATTACTCATCAGATATCTTTACTTGCGGACCGAGTGACATATGTGAATGTACAGTATTGAAGTATTGTAATTTTTGTATTTTATCAACAAGAAATCTTTTTTATTTCAGTTGTTTTGCATTCCATGGAGAGGGCCTATATATAAAAATAATGTATATAATAAGAGAATAAAGGAATTTTAAATACAATCATATTACTGTATTTTTGAAACAAAGTAAACATGTGGTGGTGGTAATAATGGTGGCAGTGAACTTTGGAATTCATAGTTCCTATCAAACAATGAAGCCATTTCCTGTATCTGGAGATACCAATCAGAGTTGGAAAGATTCTCCCACAGGGACTGATCATGTCCCACAAACAGTATTTCAGGACTTCCGAAATCAGTCTGATTTGCAGCACTTTTTTGCATTTTATGACAGTATAAACTGAGGTGATCTGAAGATAGAGATATCTGGTAAACCTAAGCGGGATCAGAATATTTTTGGACTTGTTTTAAGGAAAACCCTGGTTTGTTTGTGGAACATAACAACAGTGGCTATGGCTTTGAATGACAGATCCGAACTTTGAATAACTTGAAATCGGCTTCGAGAATTTTCTCCAAACTTCATATACGTGCTCGTCTACTTTTCTATATTCCTGAAATGCTTGATAAAATATACATATTATATACATAATAATATAAGTAATTTAATTATAATGACTTAAAGTGCCACTAATGTCACAAATCAACCACGTTTCATCAAAAAGATCCATTTATATCCAATAGAACAGTAGCGAAAGAAAAATGTGTTTTGCGCGCGCCATGAATATTTTATTGATCTTTAAATATTTCCGATTTGCGGGTGCATCTTGTGGATGAACAATGGTTCCTGTGACGTAACAACAAGACGAAGAAAGAAGAACAAAGCTTCTCCCCCAAGATGCATCGCGCATAGTTGAACGAAAAAAAAAAACGCCAATTGGATATATTCAAAAATCAATAAAATATTCACGGCGCGCGCAAACCACATATTTCTTTCGCTACTGTTCCCTTGGATAATGAATCTTTTTGATGAAATATGGTTGATTTCTGCCTTGAGTGGCACTTCAAATCTTTCAACACTTTTGTCTTTTCCTCTACGGGAAGGCTGTGGATGACGTCATCGTCTTTTAAAGCCTGGTCTCGATCGCCGCAACGACTTGGGTTCGCGAGTTGTTTTTACCATCCCTTCTCCTGTAGTACCTTTCTTTGGTATGATGTCGAGCATTGATCCCTTAATCTCTTGTAATTCTTCTCCATGATTTTCCTGCATAAAACCTTTGACGCACCTTGGCTCCTCCGGTGCCGTGTGCAACTCGGCATTCTCGACATGGCAAATATCGTGTTCGCAATCCTTGGCTCTAACACGTGAAGTACAACTATCAATTGTAGGAGTCCCTGCCTCGTCCGGCTCACTACAGGTGAGAGGACATGCATAACTTTTACACGCTTTTACGGAAAGGCGTGGATGACGTCATCACGATCTAGAATCTTTTCACCTGAACTAGTTTCTTCCACAATTTCGAGTGGTGATTCTGGTGATGACTTTATGCTTAAATCTCTTGCTCCGGGAGGACTAGAAATGACGTAATCACAATTGTCCTGGCCTTCCACTGAGTCCTCCCCAGGAAGACCATCGATGACGTCTTGGTTTGAATGATACGTGAATGTCCCCCTTCGAGTTGGCCGCCGCCTTGTAGCAAGGCTCTCACCGGTGTCAGATACCCTCCGTTTCCATGGTAACTTCTGTCTCATTCCTCTAACCGTCAAAAATAGAGGATGTGGTTAGTAACGGGAGTTAGTAGAAGAACAATTTCCGTTAATGGCATCATCAACATATGGAGCACCTCCATAGAAATAAATCTTGGAAACACAAAACCAGCGACAGCCAGCAATGGCCATGGAAACATCGTCAAGACAAATGCCACTAGGGCGAAAGCAAATATGTAATGTATCGACATTTTCCTATCATAGACGATCTTTTCTTGGTTCATGATGTGCCTTTGTTGAGTTTTTATGGCTTTGGCGTGTCGTTTAGCCTCCTTGTAGATCTTGACAAAGCAATAGACGATCACGACTGTTAATAATGTAATGTAGAGTAAACTAAATACCGTAATGGATATATGAAATATATCGCATGTCCAGATAAGATGCCTATAGTTGGCAGGAGGGCTATTATTAGGCCGGGAGTGCGGCTAAAAGGAAGCGTGATTTGGTAAAACGGCCGTGATGATACGCGTGCACTATCGCTACAAATCGCTCAAAGTTGAGCAGCCCCGAATATTGTAGGAAGTAAACGCCAATACTATTATCAAGAAGTAAAAAGTGTTTTCGAACTTACAGTCCGGTTCTTGTCCTCCGAAATGCTGAGATTCCTTGGCAATAAAGAGAGTACAAGTTACGCAACTTGAAGCGTCAGTTGCAGAGAGTAGAACCACACCCATCAAGTAAAGTCTCTGTCGTAACTCGCGGTCGCGCAGGATCAAGAAGATGGAGGCGACGTTAAGAATCAGCGCGAAGGGTAAAATCACAGAAGATGTAGAAATGGCTTTATTTTAGCATTATTTTTTTCTATGCTAGAAATCTTGATGGAAACCTAAGACAGGATAAGTACCAGTTTTTCTGGTCTGAAGTTCTATAATCAGGGTTCAAAATAATTTTTCAAAATCTCCTCGAATTTGCCAGAATGGGTATACGCATCATAGAGCAATAGCACAATTTGCAATGTGGCCGTTTCACATAATTGCAATTTTTTACCATGTTTGATGTTATATGTTTTACCTAAAGATGGCCGGCAAAATCGCAAAAAGTAAAAAAAGTGCAGGATCACGTCCGACTGCTGTTTTGAACCCTGTAAACTGCTTTATTATTTCTCTCATGTATCCATTGACACCTCTTCCTTCTGATTTTTCTTGTGTTTTCTGCCTCCTCTATCGCCTCCACGTTTGGAAATGCTTCCTCTCTGGAAAGCTCGAGGACTTCCCCGACCAAAACAGATGCCTGTCAGCAACCTTTAAAAAAAGTTATACGCAGTTATGAGTGATGTGCGGTTGAAAAAGGAACACGAACGCCTGCATGAGAAGCGTTTATTATCACTTTTTTCCATTTTGCGAAATCGCTCACAAGAAATATTGTATTGGATTAACGAGAGAATGGACCTCTTCGGCTTTGACATAATGTTTTCCATTTCAGATCACGTGGCATTCCCGTGAGTATTCTTTCTTTGTTTTTCTGCTAAGCACTGAATAATATATGAATATGGAAGCATAAGCGTTCCAAACAACAAAAAATTATTCAAATGAATGCCACGTGATCTGAAATGGGAAAACATTATACCAAAGTTTTGTTCTTCTTAGTTACTCCCAGGACGCCCGCGGGCTACAACGAAAGTTGTGATGGTGCAACCTTTTCTGAAATACATGCAAACAAGATTTAATAGTAATCTATGAATCCCCAATGTTGCACAACGATACACAGGTCAAGGTTGTAATTTACACTAGCATCAGGGTATTATATACCTTCTATGGGGGACTGAAGAAGTCGAAGAGCTGTTTTCTTTACTAGTGGGTTCTCCCTGCAGAGAAAAAATACATTTTGTTATACCAATGGTTAATTTAATTTTTTTTTTGGACACCCCTGAAAGAAGAGCACTTGTTGAGTGAATTTTTATACCCTAAAGCTTTGGCTACTTTAGGACGAAACATTTTTGTGTGTCCCGGCTACAAAAGTGTGCAACAATGTTTCTCATGCCGCTAAAGATGTGTCCAGCTACAATGTTGTATGCTACATGTGTCCTTAGTTTAGCCAGGGGTCAAGGGATAGGGTGATCATCCCCCTATATGTTTAGGGGGAGGGGGCCGCTCTCCACATGCCTCTCTTGACTGCCCCTTAGAACTGTTTGTCTGTTTATGTTGTGATTACAGAACATATACAGAAATTCTTAAAAAACATAACAACCAAAATTATAGTTTTGTGACCAAGTTTTGTCACTGGGAAGAGTAGTATGTCATGTCTGGATCCTGGATACATATTCTGACTCAATGGAAAAACGTCTTACAATCTCCATGGCTTGCGGTTCCACTGCTCCTTCCTTTGCTTCCATGGCATTCAATTTTCTATAGAAGAAAGATATTTCAGTTTATTGCAGCCATGAGTGGAATTGCATATAAAAATAAATAGATAAATAAAACAAAAAATCAAAAACAAAAACTCAATTTAAGCAGCAATAACAAATGTAACAGTTTCTAAGAAAATTATATTTTATATTAATTAAATTATATATAAGTTTCCTGCTTCCAATTATTAGTTCTACTATCTGGGGGCCTTTATAACTTTCTAAGTCTCAGCTATGAGCAGACCTCCTAATAAAATGTAGAAATCATTGCAGTCCTAAAATATTATACTTTTGAGCTTTCCTTCTTGCCCTGCTTGGTCTGTTGAATCTGAAGTCTGCAGGGTAATGATGAAACTTCACAAGGTGATCCTAAGGAAAAATATGACAATTAATGTGTACTCAATGCAACACTCAGGAAGCAGATTGCTTACATGCGACAAGGGTGAAGACATAGATGCCCGGAGGCATTACTTCAAGGTTAAAATAGCAATTCTAAAAGGGGAGGGGAGAGTCAGTCGGGGCGGGCAAAAACCAGAAATAGCATGGGCCGCAAGGGGTCACACTATTTCTGGTTTTTACTCACCCCGACTCCTTCCCCTTCCCTTTTAGAGCCACTACGCAGGCTAGGATGACCATTGGTAGGGATTCGTAGGGAGATGACCATCATAGCATGAGACAAGGTCCTAAATGTGGGAAACGCCTGTAAAAAATGGGTGAATTGCCATCTCCGAGTTCCTCCTCACACAAAGTTTTGCACAGATTAACCGTGAAAGGCATTTAACATACCTTTCTCTCTTGTTCTGATGAAAACTTGTCAGGGCAACTCTCAACTAGACATCTGTACTGCAGGTAAAAATAAAACTTGTCTCAAACAGTCACTATAAGATCTGTTATTAAGTTATTACGAGATTAAGACAGAATCCGCCAACTAAAGAGAACAATCCCAAATTTTGAAATTTTTGAAAAGCCTGTATGTAAGTAATTACCTATTAACAGTGACATCAACACTGAAACTTGGTGCCTACTTTTTTTCTAATAACTGACAGATTAAAAACATACTGACAACACACTGCATCACTGAAACCTTAAAGATTTTCATCTCTCAGAAAAAGAACACCAAAAATGTGATCACTTTGTTTGAAAGTTTGATTTTACAGACGGTACTGTTTTGCCATGCCATAGCTTGTGATATGCCATACAAAAAGTATAATTGAAAAGAAAAAACTGATCGAGTGGTGAAAATTAACTGTAGAAAATACAAACAATAAGCTGTCTGCAAATATATACAAACCATATTCTTCTTCATGGCTGTCATCTGAAAAAGAGTATCATGGTTCTCAAGGAGGTGGATTTCTAGTAGATGATTGGATGGAAAGGATTTCTTGCAGTAGCGACAAGCATTCCAGTGAAACGCCTTGTAATGTGTTTCAAATCTGTATAAAAAGAGGTTTTATTCATTTATTTATTTAATAAGCTTCAAGTTACTTGTACTATTTACCACAAAAAGAAATTATCAAACTAGGCAAGGCAGTCACCACAGAGCTGGGCTCCAATTTAAGTGTCACTGAATTCTAATTGCCCAAAAAAATTAATACAATATTATGCTAATAATGAGAAATAAGTGAGAACTTACTTACAAACTGCAAAAAGAAAAAAAATGAAAGGAAAGGAAAACTTAAATAAGAGTGTTAACTAAAAATAAAAAGAGCAGTGAGAACCGAGTTTTATGTCTGAGTGCAATTCCTCTTCAAATGTCATTACTTGAGACAGTTAATGGGGCCGACTAACCTGCCCATAATGCATTGCTTTGTTGTTGGCATGATTCATTACATCCAAAACACAACTTAATGCAAAGGAATTGTACTATTACAAGTGTTTCTTGCATTTGTATTGTAAAATGTGCTAAACTGAGAAAAAATTAAGGTGGCTCCCGAGTATTTATTTCAGAAATAGACCTCAACTTCTAGCTTTTGTTTGACCCTGAAAAATCTTCCGATTTCCATAATTGTTCTCACAGAGCATAGCAACCTCTGCACTACCAAATGGTGTAGTTCATTTGATATATTAAGCTCGTCTGTTTGGGATATTTTAATTTTTCCAAAGGATGTGTTTTTAGGATAATTGTTATAACTTGAAAATTTGACCGTGAATGATCTTATTACCAGCTAAAAATGGTGTTGCTTTATTAAGCTTTATTTTTCTGTCTCTGAAGTTTGGTGGTATCGAAAACTGTATTGAAAACTGTGACAAAGCTATGCATCATGGGTAGTGTGATTCAGGTCAGTTAATAAGTAATCATCACAGCCAGTGCTGGAAATTGCACCTGTATAACTTGATTTTGCACTGCATGTTCCCCTCTTGTGACTAAAATATTTCAGCAGATTCATAAGCTAGCATATTGAAAAAGGTAAGCTGTATCACCTTAAGGACCTCTGAAAATGAATGGTGGATATCCCAGTGGGATCTGAATATGAATGGTGGGTACCCCAGTGGGAGAGGGGGATCTAAGACCCTGTGCACATGAGACCGGTACAAAACAGGACCTGTACAATTCTAGTATGGTACCACCTGTTCATACGGTACCAGTACAATTCTGGCACATTTTGTAACAATGCGCACACAGTACCATGCATGCAGCCATGCCAAAATTGATCTGGTAAGCGGACCCTGAGTGAACATGTGATGGTACTGTACCAGAATTGTGCCAGCCCAGTTTTGTTTCGATGGTGTGTGAATGGGGTCTATGGCATTCCAGGGTGGTTAAGGACAACTTTCCAAGTGTGAATAATGGAAATGAAACTGGGGAAATGGGCAGGAGTGTGGATTATTGATATTTTCGAAACTTTAAATACAAAAAAATGCCCACTGTACCTTGCATTACTAATAAAGTATTCACTACAACCAGGAACAGAGCACTTGAACTCTGGACTTGAGCTAAAAGGGGCAAAAATAGAATGGTCTGTATGAGTGCTTGCAAAGTGAGGTATGATCAGGAGCAAAGGGATGGCTGAAATTTAGGCAACCCATGAATAGATTTCTGCAGAAATTCCCTGTGCTCTTTGCTTTCAAAAAAGAAAATGTTGAAATATGATCAATATATATTATCACAGTAGTGTAAATTAAGCAGTTTCTGTTACCTTTCAATTAATTCATGTAGATCCTCTTCCAGGTTGAGCTGTTTTCTCAAAATGTTACATTGTATATTTCCCTCCTGAGTCAGAATAAGATATTTTACTTTGAATCACATATTTAGATTGTACTTGAAGTAAAGGCTGATACAAGCACCAATAATTGTTGGGCCAATTTGTTTTGAAGTCTCGGGTCAACATTTTTGGTGTCTGGCCTAATTTTTCATTTTGCAGATCAAAGCTAGGACCTGACAAATCGCAGTGTGTAAATGCTAATTAAGATTGTCAAGGGATTGTGAGCAGCTTCCACAACAAATACCCAGAGGCATGGCAGTAAAAATCTCTTTTTACCAAAAATGAAACTAAAAAAGAGGTATGGGGCACATGACAAGAGTTGAAGCTAGGGGAGGGGAGAAGTGATAAGACATGGACCTTTTTGGCCTTTTTTAATGAGATTAGTCATAATCAGAGTTAACTGGTCAATAAAGCTGCCACTTCAAATATTGCTTGTTGCGTGCCACGGCTGAGCTGTAATGGCTTATTGGCTGCTGAAGAGCCATATTGCTATGTGTCAACATCTACCAAGCCTGCAGTCTGGCCTAGTTGGCTTGCGGTTGCCCTGGAGGCGCATGTGCACTTCGTGGGCGGATTGTGCAATCGGCCATGTGCTTGCTTTTGCTGCCTTGGGGAAAGGGTTGTTTGCTTGCCCACCCTCCCTCCCCAGTTCATCATAGTGTAAGGTAAGTATAATTTCCACTGAGAAATCAGTGTGACCGGTGCCGGAGGTGTACCCATGGCATTGTTGCCATGGGACCCTCCTTACTGCTGCTGCCTTGCTTAAATGGCACCGACCCTCCATCCCATTGTTCCAGTTAAGTTAAGTTTGGGTAGGACCAGCCAATCCAAAGTCAAATCAAATCTTCAAATGGCTTCAAAAGGGTTAAAGGTCTCACCTCAAAAAATGGATCTCCTGGAAGTAGAAGACGCCTTACTGGATGAAAGGCCCACATAAATGACTCTCTCTTCATTGTGTAGCCATTTTTTTCAGCACGGGAAACAGCTTCTGACAGTAAAACGCCACTTTCTGCAGCTGAAATTTTGCTTCACAATAAGAATTTACTTAGTTCTTCTCAACTAACTGCTTCTAAAAGAAACTTATAACGCTCGTATGATTTTATACTCAGCAAAAACGAGTGGAAATAGGAGAGAAAAGCAAAAACTTGCGGATTTCATCGTTACTTGTGCGTTTCAAAGTGACAGGCCCTGCTCGAGCTCTCATGGAGATTACCGCTGAACACCAACACAGGGAACCCAATTTTCCGGCTGCAAATGTCAACACTTTGGAGATTGACTTTCTCAAATGTAATGCCTATGCAGAGATACTGGTAAAAACCGGTAAAAAATACTTTCCATTTTCCTTGTGAAAATGCGGCAAATTTACAGTCTCTATCAAAATTGCGCAGGTTCCCTGTGGTTCAGGTTGTGACGACGGGGGCCTGGGAAACCGCGTCAAGTTTGGTGACGTAAACAACATTTCGAAACGAACATGGCGGATGCTTCGAAGGAAACAGTCATCGAACTTTCGGGAGAAATAGAGACCGAAAATAACGAAATGGCCGCACCGATCACCCCGTCCTCCAAATTACAGCTTGCTAGGGAATGGTTCAGCAAAAGAAGGCAGACTTTGAAGCCATGGGGGGAGTTTATTAACACGGGAAAGTTCTCGAAGCCAAACAGTGTCGCTGAGCTTGGAAGAAGAGTAGTGAAGAACTTGGAGGATTATCAAAGCAACTACACGCTTATTGTTTTACTGTTGACAGCTTATTGTGTGTAAGAGAGACCTTTTTTACTTATTTTTTAGTGATTTAGGTAGAATAAGATATTTTTATATTACACTGATAGCCACCGATAGCCAGACATTTCGTAATGAACAAATGATGAATCGAATCAAACCACGTTTTTGCTGGTTCAGTCTGAAAACGCATTCTTCATTGTAGCATTCATATCGATTCACATCGTAGAAAGCCTTCCAAGTCATGATGGAATAATCAAGAATGTACGTTTTCCTGCTGAAAATTTTTAACTAGCTTTATTGTTTCATATTGATTCTTTATGCATGCATGCCCACGTCACATAACTTCTGAATTCTGTTTTCAGTGATAATTATTCAGTTGACGGAAAGATTAATTGTATTTCATTCACAGTTTGTCACAAACAGGATTTTGCGTGAGTCTGGATACCCATAAAGTTTACATGGAGAAACCCAAATGCTTGGCTGGCCCTTTTTTATCTCCATAGTGACTGGAATTATGTAAATTGTTTTTATGAATGTTGATTACGTCAAGGAGGTTTTATTGTGAGATAAAACCTCCTTGATTACATGTAGATAGTTGGAGGGGCAGTGTTAAAAATCATACTATTTTCTTACTTTTTCTTATCACTATTTACGTGTTCTTGTTGATACTTTTTTCAAGCCTTGAGAACCAAACTAGGCCCTGCTCACTTCCTCCATAATATTATTATAAATATATAAGTATTATGGGGCCCAGAATTGTTACTATGCTAGCTAATGCTTTGTTTCTTGTTCATTTTTGTTTCCTTTTTTCTGGTATCATTTCAATAAACTTTATTTATTTATATAAACTTTATTTCACAAGGATTTCATAATAACCATACAATATAGTTTTCTAACTTGTGGCCTATCATTGCCTATCTGGTTGATCGTGTGGTGCTATGATGAGGCCAACTAGTCCAAAGGCTAGGTGTTAGGATAACACCAGTTACATCTGTTTTAAGAGCCAGCCAATTTTTGTTATTTAAAATTATGAATTTCAATTATCCTCACTTTATTGTTGGTAATAATATGTGATTAACCTAAATGTTATGCTCTTAATTTCTTAGAGTGACAACACCATTATTGCTAATTGCTATATCTGTAGCTGGGGGAGGATGTTGGTACCTTACATACAAAACAGATGGAAGAAAAATCAAATTATTTGGTGAGTATAAAAATTGTTTATTGTCTCTTTTAGAAAAAAAAGTGGTAGGCATTTTGCAAAAATGTTTATCAAATCTTGATAAAGTCATGAAAAACTTTTTCATTAGAATCCTTACCAAAATCTTACAGTTCTATAATATTGCAAAATCTTAGCAAGTCTATATATTTTAGACATAAGAAAGATATTTCTGAGATGCTCAACTTGGCAATGCATTGATAATATTTTTAAAGCACTATGATATGACATAACTGGTTTATTTGTTTCGTTTTTTCAGGACGTGAATTCTCTCTTGCTGAGCAGTATGGGTTGATAGCCCTTCTCTGCCTTCCATTGCTCTTTTTGGCCTCTGCCGGTTCTGCTGTCTTCTGGATAATTGGTAAGCTACAACTTGCCTTACAGTACAGTGAAGTAATAAGCTGGTCATGCCAAAGCCATGCACAAAGTTTATAAAAGAAACGTTCAGTTATAGGGGACCCAACCAACGTTTTGAAGACTCCCACATTTTGAAGGTTGGATGTTATTAAAAACAACATGCTAAAAACAGAACAAAATTTGTTTGTTAACAGCAATGGGCCATCATTATAAGGGGAGCATGGGTGGTGCAGCATTACTGTGCTTGCCTCTCACTTCTGTCACCTGGGTTCGAGATTTTTCTCTTTTCCTGGAGTTGTGTTTCAGACCTGGATGCTCATTGTGGGTTGAAGTTATTTGTCATTTCCCCTGTTGGGCTTGGAAAAATACATCTGCAACTCATAAAATATCGATACCAGACTGTAACCAGCATGAGGCATTTGCATTTTCTAAAGATGTTTTCTCTGTTTTAGGAGCATCATTTTTCGTTATCATGCTGCATGCCTCCTTCCTCACAACAGCGACGGCAGACTCTAATGTCTTTGAGCTAGAAATGGAACACGTCTAGCTACATACAGCCAGACAAATAACAAGTACTGTGCTGTAAATTAAATCAAATAGCTGTATTTTATATGTTTTTAAAACATGGTATGTAGATATAAGGGAGGAAGTTTAGTATAAATATACATGTACCTGACAAACCCAGGCGAAAGTTGTAAGATACTGGTAAAATGCAATTCTCTGTATGGCTCAGGGATAGATACTGAAATACTGATCTATACTGAAATACAGATACTGAAATGGGGGAGGGCCCAGGAAACTTCTAAGGTTGGGGGAGATCAAAATTAATAATACCATATTTCCCCATGTAAAGGGATCCACAGAAGTTTTGGATCCCCTATCCCAACCTGTCGATCCGGGATCCCAGTCCTTGGATCCCACGCTCTGGATCCTGGATCCCACACCTCTGGATCCTGGATCCCACACCTCTGGATCCCAGATCCCACACCTCTGGATACTAGATCACATTCCCTGGATCCCAGATACCCTTAATAGGGCAAACCATAACAAACAACAGGGATTTTCAGATTCCTCTCTAAGGTGCTGCAGGCCTTCCTCACTCAATGTGGAATGGTGTATTCCATTTAATAATCCATTAACCCCTATCAAGGAACCTAGGATTTCCAAAAGGGTCGTTTTGTCCACAAAAGTAAGGCTTGTGGAGCACAGAATGTAGACAGTAGACAATTATTTAAGGAGTAACATGCAAGGGATGGAAGGTTGATAGTGGCATATTAATCTAGCTTAATACATTTTTTGCGGATATTTTTCTTAGTTTAGCAACACATATGGAACATTGATGAGAGCAACACGTTACAAACGCACTAGAAATCAGGACCGAAATTGCAATCAACGATATCTCTGGCGACTAAATTTCCATTGTCAGTCGCTATCTGGCGACTTCACTTAATAGTATAAGTACAGCCTATCTAGACATATAATTTGGAGCCAACTCGAGACTTTCTGACAATAGATACAATAGTTATTTTCTGACAGCATTTTCTGCTCATGTAATGGCTGATTCACATGCGCCGATTGTCGGTTCAAGCATTTTACTGCCATTGGTTGGGTCCCTGATTTGATCTGCGAAAGTAAAAATCTGACACAACACCAAAGTCTGTTGAATCGCAAAAAAAAAATCGGCAACGCCTTGTACAGTCGCAAAAATTTTTTTATAACTTTTTACCATATTCTCTATTCTAAGCTAGAACAAAGCAATATAGGTTTAACCTAATGTCTTGCTGCATAGTAGCACCATAAGCACTCGGAATGTATATAAATTTAGTTTTATATGGTCAATACTATCGCGACTGTAATAACCTGCCGCAAGTTGTAATCGATAATGTACGAGCGTGCCCACCCTTTGCAGCACTTGTCAACTCTTTACTCTGCTAGCTCCGCGATGTATTTTATTAAAGTTGTTGCAATCCTCTTTCTAGGATCCAAGTGTATTGTTTATATATCACTCCGAGCTCTTGCGCTCTCGCCTTTTTGTGCACGCTGAAGAAAAAATCCTTTTAAATCCACGTTTGAATCTTCGATCCCTTGCAGCATAGATCAGCGGATTTACGCAACAGTTTAATAATGCCAACGTGAGGCCTGTGTTCGTAAACCGCAGGGAGCCCATCGGATCAGAGCTAAATATCCGCGTCAAGGCGGAAATAACATACATCAGCCAACAAACCAAAAATACAACTATTATGATCAGGATCATTTTGTGCGCCCGCAGTTCTTGGTGTTTGCGGTGTTCTCCACCATTGGCTTGCGCTTGCGCAGGGTCCGACGAAATTGTCGTTGATTGTGCATTAATAGTTGTCGTGTCCAAAGAAGCAACTGATTGAGACATGGAGTCTTTCGCTATTTTTCGTACCTGCGTCGTGGCGGCCGAAAAAATTCTGGCGTAGCAATATATCATCAATAAAACAGGCGCCGCGAACACGAAACACGCCATGCAAATGATGTACGATTTGTTGACGATGCCTTCCGCTGACCAGTTAGGGCGGCATGTGTGGGTGTGGGGATCGCTGATATAGTCGCCCCAGTTCATCAAGGGAAACCCGGCCCACATAACCGCGTGAATCCAACAGAAGACTAGTAACCAGCGCACGCGCGTTGATGTGACCCTCAGGGGATAGCTGAAAATATGAAAACAGAAAGAAATTCAGATAGATTTTTTTAGTGATTCAAAGCATGCAACTTGCGGCCAAAATGTCTGGTTACTAGAAAGTATGATACCCCTTGTCTTTATTTTGGCATCTTTTTTTGAAAGGTTTGGATGCATGCAGTAACTTGACTGCAACCCAGGAAAATACAGATTTAATATACAACACATCTAATAAGGGATTTTCAATTTACATGGAATTTTCCTTATGTACCATGTGAACTTTGAAATTAAAATTTGTCAGCTGATTCCGCGAGCATTTCACGGGGCGTAGCCAGGACAGAAAGGGGGGGGGGGGGGGGGGGGGGTGCTCACATCTGTACAAATGTATGGTGCCCTTTCTTCTAAAAAGAGGGGGTCATAGGCACCCCAGGACCCTCCTACTTACGCCCCTGTTTCATGGCTGGACGAACATAAGCTCATGCTCATAAATGTTAATAATGTCATTCTTCAAAACAAACTAAAATGAATAAAATAATTAGTAATGACGTTGTCCTTTCTTGGGCATTTATCGATGTTTTTAAAATTTCCTTTTTCATAACAACTAACGATATTGCCAGTTTTAATAACTGGTGGGCTATTAGCCCGTCACTTTGTGAATATGTCCGCCTTATTTATTGAGAATATCTCCCCTGTCCACAGTTGAGATAAGTGATCACCTAATTGCCTTTTAGCTTTGTGTTAACGGTGCAGCAGTTATTATTTAAAATTCAGATATATTTTGCCTGAAGGTTGAAACCGCTTGCTAAATTATTGATTAAATTTTAGCTTTCGGTAAATTCTGCGTCTTTCCCATTGTTAAGTTCTTCACCCACCCATCGATTCTAACTTTGCTTTAATATATGGCCAATAAATCTTTTCTACCGACTTTAGGAAAACAAACTACATGTGGTATGGAAAAAAGGCCGGCAGCATTGAAAAAGAACCACAAGATTCGCCTTTCATATAATATTTGATCATGTTTGCACAGTTTCAATTCTTTGTGAAGAAGGCGGCATTTCAGAATATGAGTAACTACTAGTAAAAACTTTCGACGAAAGTTAATCAAAAACTCCAATAACTTCTTCATCGCAAAAGGAAAACCATTGTTTCTTTGGTGAATTTATATCTACATACTAATAAATTTTAATCCGCACAAGCCAATATATTTAAATTTCCTATTCACACATTCTCACTTTGTTTATGTTACACAGTTTCAATTATTTGCACAGTTTCAATTCTTTGTGAAGAAGGCGGCATTTCAGAATATGAGTAACTACTAGTAAAAACTTTCGACGAAAGTTAATCAAAAACTCCAATAACTTCTTCATCGCAAAAGGAAAACCATTGTTTCTTTGGTGAATTTATATCTACATACTAATAAATTTTAATCCGCACAAGCCAATATATTTAAATTTCCTATTCACACATTTTCACTTTGTTTATGTTACACCTACTAGGCTACGGAAACAGCGGGCTTTTTCCCCCAAAGATATCAGTCTATATCTCGAAACCTGTAAAATGATAACTTCTTCAATGTCAACCAAAAAGGCTTCCCTAATGGGATAAGTGTCGACTGCGCCCAATAATAAAAGACGCTTGTTTTTTAAATCCTTTATACTTGTCCGAAAGGGCTTCTTCATTTGTGTCTTGTTTGGACATGAAGTTTGTTTTAAATGAATATCTTTAAATGTAAATGTTCTTTGTCCTCAATGGATACAGAAATCTTTTATCTATCTTCCAATGCAAAAACATAAGCAATTTAGAAGTTTTACGAGGCACAACAACCTCTGATGTTTTCAATTTTACTTACCTCAAAGGCGAAGTTATAGCTGTGCATCTGTCCACGCTCACAAGGCACAAAGTCATGAGAGAAGCTATAAAACCAACACTGATTAGAAAGGCGTGAGCTTCACAAAACGCCTCCCCAAAAATCCATTTGTGTTCAACCACCGAAATTACGTAGAAAGGTGTATAAGTTACTGCTGTGAAAATATCAGCAGCGCTTAAATTCACAAGGAAATAGAACGTCGGTTTGTGAAGTCGTGTGTCACGACGAATAACGTGAATTACTAGAGAATTTCCCACTACTGCGAAAATTAGAATCAGTATCAAGCAAATTACATGAAAGGCATGTACAAATGCGCTTTCCATAGCATGTAGCTGTTGCTCACTCAATTTAAGTACAGTGAAGTTCGAGTTGTTGTACAAACGATTTGGTTGCTCGGTGGTTGACATAGCGGACCAGTTATTTTAGATCGACTTCCGCCCGGTGGCAAGTTTCAGCAAACAATACAAATCCCGTTGTTCGTCTGACGTTAACAGGAGCTTGCAGCGTGTCGATTCGCTTTCGTATTAATCAATGCTTTTGTACAGTAAATACGAGTATATCTCGTCGAATTATAGAGTAGTTAATTTGAGAGAACTATCATGAAGCCATGAATCGATGGCATGAACATGGAATATACCACAGCCTTTGAAACGTAGCCGGAGCGGTGTTCAATCCAAAAGGTGGCTTTTGCATGCACAGTTCCCCTAATGTGGACCTATATTTGCCATAATATTATTGAATATTGACAAATGGTGATGCTTTTAAGTTATTGTATTTTTAATCACCAAAAACCAGCCACGGTGTCCGCAGAGAATGTTAAAATTAAATTAGGCTTTGTTATAATACGATAATTATCAAAGTGCTTTTACTTCCACCGTCTGTGGCGCTGTCTTCTGCACAAAGGGAGACGAATTTTCGCGCCATCGAAAAAAGGGAAGCCTATGGAGAGGTATTTCTACGAGTTAACAAGTTGTCTTTGATATTTTGGTGCATTTACCAACGAAGATAATCAACCAAAACGAGAAAAACATTATCAAAAATTATTCATGTTTTGTGTCTGTTCAATGCATTTTTTTTTTTCAGTTGTGTCTTGTGAGTCTCGTTAGTAATCTTGGAAGCATTTATTCAAGTTTTTACCCCTCAAGCCAAATTTAAAACTGACAGCAACCAATTTTATCTTAACTTTTCGAAATTCAAGAGAACTAAAAGCTCCTTGTGAACTTGTTTAATCATCAAGGCATTTGACAATTTTCAATTTACGACTATAAATTTGCCGAGCTTTTTATCGCAAGTGGATCGACAGCTCCATCAGGCAATCACATCAATTGTGCGTTGACAAGGCCTTGAGAAAAATACCGCCTGAAATTGAATCGTCACTATCAACAACAAATGTATGGCTTTCAATCACCTTCGAAATCGACCATTATTGACATATCATTGCCGGGTTTCATATCGTATGAGTGCCTGAAGCGAATCCTTTAATATCAAAATTATGAACATATTCCAAGAAGTATACAAAATGCCGATATTTAACCATTATCCTGCGAGATTGCGCAGAATATCGTCTGATACTTAGCCGACGAGGGACGAAGTCCCGAGTTGGCTAAAATCAGACGATATTCTGCAAAGTCGAGCAAGATAATGGTTTTATTATTCAGCACATCGATAGCACAAAAATCCCTGAAAAAAACAATAATTTTGTGTATTATTTACGAGCTCAACACATATTTCCCTCAGACGACGGATATCGCAGGATATCTGTCATGTACAGAAGACAGCTATTGCTATTCCAATGACCATATTTGGGCAGTGCATCGATGTGCTGAATAATAATTGGTGTTAATCGATCGATATTCAGCCATTCTAAATTTTTAAAATTTAAGAAGATCTGTGTGGTTTGGCCGGACGTCACGTCCGGACTCTCATATTCCTGTTAAATTTGGAGTTTTTGAATGGTTGTATCTCGTTCAGTATTCATCTGATACGCTAAAACGGACGCGCTAAAACGGCGGATATTCGTGGCCTCAGTCGAGTCAATTCTCACTTACGGGTGCGAGGCCTGGACATTATGTATCAGTCAATTCCAGCGACGACCATGCCCCCCCCCCCCCCCCCCCGGGACACCGTGGGGCATTTGCACACCACTGGGTTCCCTGGGGTGGGGAATTTGGAAAATTTTGCTGGCCCCGGGGTCGGGATTTGTTTTTCTCCAGGGGAGGGGAGGTGGGGAATTTTGGATCTCTTTCACGATCTTTTAGCGCGTTGAGTTTTGCGGAACTACAACACCAGTTCACTTCCCTGACCAGTTATAACTATCAATTGGCGTTACAATGTCCCAGTTACAGAAAATAACGTCACACAAAATATAATGCCGAGCATGGCCCGTATACACCACTCTAGTTTTGAGATTGAGCGATGCCGGGGACGACAAATGAATGGAGTTTGTAGCCAAATGGCTACAACCGAGAATGGCCGAGAAAAATTAGTGGAGACGTTTTTTGTATGTCACTACTATATTGCAATACCTTAGTAGAAGAAGAATTTCAATTACGACTTGAGACTGACGGATTTGCTTCACTGTTTACTTGTATTTTGTCTCGTTTCAGAGAGGAGAAATCTAAAAGTATAGTTTAAAAACGAATTATAAATGCTCGGACAGAATAAATGGAGTTGAATTTCTGAGCGGGAATATTTTGTAGGGAAGCTTTACGCAGTGTCGATGGAATCTTTGTCTTTTTCTGGTCCCGGGGGAGGGGCATTTGTCCAATTTTTGTCTTCCCCGCCGTGGGGTATTTTACACTTTTCCAGCCCCCGGGGTGGGGAATTTTTACTTTTAATTTAGAAATGACCAAAATCCCGGGGGTTGCCCGGGGGGGGGGGCATGGTCGTCGCTGGAATTGACTGATACATTACTGACATTGACAGTTCGGGACGAGTCAAGGCTTGACGGCTGCTACACTCGCATGCTGCGAAAAGTTCTAAATGTCACCTGGCGGGACATGATCACAATGAGGTGCTTTACGGTGGTCTACCACTGCGACCACTGCTCTCGACAAAGATTCGGTCAAGGAGACTGCGCCTAGCGGGTCACTGCGTGCGCCACATGGATGTTGCAGCGCATGGTTTGGTTCTTTGGGAACCCACACAGGGTCGAGCTTCTCGGGGTGGTCAACGGTCGACCTACATAGACAGCCTTAAGCGTGACACTGGCCTGCAGTCTGCTAGCGAGCTACGGACGCTAATGTTGGATAGGCCGTTGTGGCAAGCCACCATCTGTCCCCGAGGAGACTCGACCTGATGATGATGATGATTCACCTGATTAGCATCAAACTTCGACATTTATATTTTCGACATTTTTTACAGGTCAACATGCCCTTTCTTTTTATGTGTGTTGTATTGCAATAATTGTAATATTATAAGGAATTCGCCCAAGGCACTCCCGATATGAAACCCGACAATGGAAGTCTGCATTTTAAGGACTTTAAGGCCTAGTACATACGCCGCTCTTATCATGAGCCGTACCAAACTGTTACCATGAAATACTCGAAACTCGCGGCGTTGAAATCGATTCTACATTCCCGGTTTGATTTAGAATCCTATGATATCTCTTTTTTGTGTAAATTGATGACGAGATATCATAGGATTCAAGTATATTCAAAGCGTTCCGTCGGTAGATTCCGCCGAAAATAGCACTCAAAAGGCGATATCGCCCTCGTCGCTGCGCGACTCGTGCGATATCGCTTTTTTCGTGCTTTTTCTTAGCGGAATCTAGCCTCCTGAAGCTTTGAATAATCCTATAGAATAGTCTAGGCTACAAGCAGACGAGAGATGGTAAAACAATATTGTTTTATTGAGATTTTGCATTGGGATCGGCTCATGATAAGAGCGGCGTTGTACTAGGCCTAAGATCACGGGCACACAACGAGCCACCCTGGTTAAAATGCGTTTAAATGGCGTATTTGGACATTTCTAGGCACGTAGAGCACATAAATAATGTTTTAAAAGTTGCTGGCAAAAATTTAGCTGTTCCTTTTTGCCAGGAGAGGGTCTCAATTTTTCCCAGCCAGCAGCTGCGTGCTAAAAAAATTTTCCCAGCCACCAGCTGGGTGTTGAAAATTTTCCCCAGCCAGCAGGACAATTTGAAAAATTGTCCCAGCCAGGAGAGAAACATTACCACAGGAAGCCTGAAATAGTATTGTATTTAGACACCTTAGAGTAAATTTCAGATGACAGATAACTGTCGTGAGTTATTTGCAGTTATTGTTGTGATGACACGGCTTCCCTGTGATTTTTCTCGTCTTGCGCAAGACTACAAGAATGTTTCAGGAAACAGTAAGAAAATGAGCAATAAAATTCTAAGTCAAATTTTCTTTGTCAACATCCACGAGCTACTTGTCTCCCAGCAAAGGCGAGGTGTTTAAATTTTTGCCAGGAACTGGAGGCGAGGATTTTTTTGCCAGCCAGCAAGGGACCGCGATAAATGTTTGTCAAGCAAGAGACCGCGATAAATATTTGCCATCCAGCAACGAAAGTGGGTGAGGAACAGCTTTTTTGAGGAACAGGGCTCCAATGAGCGGGCTTAGGGATCAAAAGGGTAGATTTGGGATCAATGATTGTTTCAGATCCGGATCAGGGATAAGAATTTTTAGTGAGAACAGTGATCAAAAACTCGGGCTCAGAGATCAAACTTACTGCCATAAATAAGGGGTCTGTGTGACCTAAATGTACATTATGCGTCTGAGTCATTAGCCGTATTCACACTAGAGACGGAAAACTCGTCTGAGACGAGTTTCTCGTCAGAAAAAGTTCCTGCTTTATGTCAATTCTGCTCAGAAACACTTGCTTGTTATCTGTCTAAACTTTCTCCTTCAAACAATTATTTTCACGTGATCACAGAAGAACAGGGAACCATGTTCAAGGCGAGAAACTCGTCTCAGATGGGAAACTCGTCTCTAGTGTGAATACAGCTATTGCAACGTGGGCGGACAAAGCAGAACTCGACTTGCGTGAACTCGTTTGGTCAGGGCTTTAGGGATTTTGGTAAGCCTTGTAATGTGTATGAGAGCACGGAGAGCAAACCGGTTAAGGTTTCTGAGAACCTTCGCGGCACGTCCTCAGGAAAACAATTACACACGTCCTTAGTTTAACCAAAACATGACCACCTATATATTATCATTGCAAAGCTTATAGAATGGACTAGCGAGCTATGGCAAAAAGAAATAACTTGATAAATAGAATTATTTAAAAGGATTGATTACATATTTTGGTGTGCCATTTTAACAGCTAACGCGATCGAACTGTTGGACCTTGACTCCCAAGTAAGACATTGTTTTAACCCGAAGGTGTCCCGTAAACTTAATCAATGGATTATACCATAAACACACCGCAGGTATGGTACGGATCAATTGAAAATCACCAGGGTTTTCCGATAAAGCTGCAAATTGCATAACTGCTCAATTAATTCATGAATGTGGTTATAAAAATCTGCAGCTGGACTCGTTTTCAATCCAGAAGGCCCACGCCCCCATTACTCTCATTCCTAATATATCCCCGCCTGAAATCTTGGCTTAAAAATCGTCTAAATCAATTATGCGCGGTTGAATCACCACAGCTATAATATTTCATCCCTAAAATCTGCGGTCGACCTCTAGTTTGAACGATCATTTTTATCTCTCTCCGAACCACACGGAGCGTAGATACGTATAGTAAGCCTAAGCAGCCCGATTCCAGAGACAAAACAACGGAGGCATACACATCAGGTTCTTATACGCGGGTTTTTACTGTATTTGAAGATGATTTATGCAAAGCGCTCCCGTTTCTAGTATTGTAGCGCCTTTTCCTACAAAATATTTTCTGAAATCCCCTCCGGAATCTTTGATCTCGAATTGTAAATATGAGAGGATTAAGAGAGCTGTTAGTAATCGCCAATGTCAAACCAAGGTGTGTGAACCAATAAATACTCTGACTAGACTCCAGTACTTTCCCTGTAAGTAGCTTCCATGTGGTTCCAATACTGTAAGGAAGCCAGCACGCAATAAATGTCCCAGCCGTGATTAAGATAGTCTTATTTAGCTTTCCACTCTCTGATAGATCGGTGTTCATTTTTCCTTCCATTTTTCCTACTTTTTCCCCAAGACGGCGATTGAACTCTTTTTAATTTTCTTCGACTGGTTTTTAGCAATGCTCCATATTTTGAAGCCTGGGATCTAGGGATGCACTGCGCATGCGAATTAGTACCACAAAATCCAAGATGGCGGCGGCCGCGAGTTGTGTTCGCCGGTTGAGCCGTCTTTTGACGCTAAATCCTGCTCTTAGACGAATCCCAGCCGTTTCAAATGTCAGGTAACATAAAGAACGATACACGAACTTTCTATTCGTGAATACGTTACACTTATTTCCTCATAGAAAATTCAAATTCGAAGCAGTTTTGCTTTCCATCATAACATTTCAGATGTTGAACTTGCATAACAAAATTGAACACACAACTGACCTTGGTACTCCCTTGCTTGTTCATATTGTGCAAACATAGATTACTCTTTAGTGGCTCAAATAATCATCTGTACATTTACAAGCCTTACTTTCTAGATCCATTCATGTTTAAATGGATGATATCACAAAAATATGTCAATATCATAATCATCTTTAATTAAGATGATTATTCTTGGAATCAGCCTGATTTATCTATTTCTTGTGTGTCTAACTTGAACTTTGCTTGCAAGCTGTTTGGACTCTTTCAGCCTTTTGCGCTTTCAGGTAGCATGCAATCATTATATGATTGGAGTGTGAATACAATTATTACAGTGGCAGATCTAGGATTTTAAGAGGGGGGTTCATTTTTGCTGATGAAGTGCAACCAAAAAGGCGCGAGGGCCCATGTCACCATGCCAAAACAAAGAAAAGGGGTATACCAATCCTTCTTTGTTGTCTGTGGTCCTCTCATGAGGCGAAATCATTTTTGCTATATCATGAATTTAATATACTGGTATACATTGGGTCACATAAAAGAAAAGAACCACTCTGATATGACAAAGAGTCTTTAGTAAACTGATCCCAAAAAAATCGGTTCATTGGAAGAGGGGGGTTCATCCGGTGCAAATGAACACCCCCCCCTCCCCCCTGGATCCACGCCTGTATTATTGACGTTATTTAACATCATTAAGTGATAATATAGTTGAAATCAACTAACAAACCTGAGATGGAAGGTTCACAGTTTCAGAGGAAAGTTGATACAGTTGGATGGGCCAGGATTCAACCCCAGGACTATACAATTACACACAGTGTGCTGTGCATAAACACTTTCTATATAAATTTCATCATGTAAAGTGGTATTGTTTGGTTGTTAGGTTTTTGCGTCAGCTCCCAGAAAGCGACATCCACAAGGAGCTGCAACCAATGAAGTTGCCTGGTCAGCTTGGCGACATGACAGGGACTGTATTGTATCCTGACGAGAACTCAGCCAAGTGGGATGTTGATGGTATGTCGTGTTCCCATTCAGGTTTCTGTTGCTAACCTCCATATGCAAATTGCCCACTTCAAATCATGTGATGTTTTCATCTTTTGAAATAGCTCTATATCCACGTGAAAATGCAGAAAAAAATATTGGAAAGACAAAGGATTTTTCTTCATGTAAACATCACATGGTTTGAAATAGCCAATTTGCATACAAAGGAAAAGAGGTCTATTAAAGGGGCACTCGCACACTTGCCTGACAAGCAAATAATTCAAATCCCAATCCAATTCCATCCTCTTGATAATAGATAAAAACACTATAGATTTGTATTGATTTAACAGTTAAAAGGTCATTTAACAAACCTAGACTGTTATTTTGGTTATTCCAGGTAAACTTAACTGTATTTTTGGTGATTAGAATTAGACTTATTTTTTGACAGGTTGTCCAAACATTAAGCGTGCAAGTACCCCTTTAAACTTTATTTTTTGGTTTGGAAATCTATGACATAATTTGCCCAATTTTTGTCCTTGTAGACCCAATTCCAGAGAAAGGAGTAACAAACATGACAATCAACTTTGGTCCTCAGCACCCAGCTGCACATGGTGTACTTAGACTTGTGCTAGAGCTAGATGGAGAGGTACCATGAGCTTTATTTGCTATCCTTGTCCTGAACTTTCATGCTCTCAGAAACCACTTATAATATTAGGATTTGTAGGTCAATTGTTTTAAAGATTTGTAATTAGAGTTTGTGACACTTTTCCTGATTAATTGTACCTCATATTTGCAAACTGTACAAAGGTTGCAACCCTACCACCGTCAACCACTCCATTGTCATCGCTAACATTTGATACTAAAGGGCAAATGATGCTTACAATCTGAAAATAACCATCTATTAGCCAATTGTACTCTTCCTAAGAGTAGGGGAATGTCTCCCAGTGCAATGGCCTGATTCATTGAGGGATTATATATACTGTTAAACAGCCCTCATGATTGTAAGCTGCGCGGCAGCAATTTCCACCATCTAATGCAGCCCGTTAAGTCCTCCAACCTCTCCTTGTCTAGCGGTCGCGTCTGCCGACCACCTTGAAAATCCCTCACAATGAGGAGAAGACCACTTTTTTACAAACAATGTTTGATCCTAGTTTCACCAAAGGCAATGGACAATATTAGTTTTTTTTCCATGCATCAACCAATGAAACTGCCTGTTTGACTTGGCATCTTGCTAGGTTGTCAAAATGGGGGATGACTCTTTGATAGGCCTGTCACTGATTTATAACTATCATGTTATTGACTTATTTTTCTACCAGGTGGTAGTCCGTGCAGACCCTCATATTGGATTACTGCATCGAGGGACAGAGAAACTAATAGAATACAAGACATATCTTCAGGTTTGTAATAAGGGATTATTAACCAAGGGTGAGGTCTGTATGGGAAATATTATCAGATCAAGGTCTTGTAGTACGGACCAAGCGATAGCGATAATAATTCGTTTATTATATGGCTCAATTAAATTTGACTTTTTGCTTTGTCTTCATCCGGGACACGGGGCTAAATACAGAAAATGTAGCCCGTGGGCAATATGCAAAATACAGCCCGTGCGCGAGCCAATCAGATCACAGGAAACTGCCATTTAATAAATGATCATTACTGTTAAAAATAACTGGCTGATGACTTGCTCATGAACAACAGCTGTTACCCTAGACCTCTGTTTGTCTTTCTTGAATACTAACCTATATTATTTCTGTCAGGCCTTACCATACTTTGACCGTCTGGACTATGTCTCTATGATGACCAATGAGCAAGCATACTCTCTTGCTGTTGAAAAACTGCTGAATATTGAAATACCTGAGAGGGCTAAGTGGATCAGAGGTATGGTGAGGCATATTGTATGCCACAAGAAAAATCCCTGACCCTCCCCTAGGGGTGTCAATAGATGTATAAGTGAAAGGCTGCTGTCTTTATGTAGGCGGCTCAGAGATGTGCGAGGCCAAGTCTGCTATAGGGGTTTGGGAGCATGCCCCCATCAGAAAATTTGAAATTTTGGGTGCTGGAGATATGTGTTCCAGCATTTTGAGAGCAAGCTCATTTGAGATTCATGCATTCATACTTTCTCCTTTTGTCAAGGGAATAACTTTGATTAAATCATTTGCTGTGCATCTTAAAATAGCCAGCGGTCACTGGTGAAGTGGACAGTGATACACAATGGTAACTGCCTTCATTGACACCTCTGCTCTCCTCTCCTAACATTATCCCTTTGTCACATTAATCCAAAATGGAGGTAGAGATTATAAACTCTTGATTTTTTAGGAGGAAAAACTTCATTCAACCAGGCTACAGAATAGACCTGTTCCTCTTGAGTGGGGGACCTGTGTTTTGTTTCCCTAACTGGCACTCATGCTGATTTCTTTTTTTAGTTACATATTTGAATATTAAAGAGCTTGCTCATGAGTTAAATACAAAAGATTTTGCTTGCTGGATTGTCAGTTATGGAAACAAAACCACAGGATCCCCGCTAAAGCAGCAAAGGTCTATTGATAATCATCATTGAAATGATTAATGTTGATGAAGTTTTTAATGTATGAATTTTGCCTGTCTGTGCCTAAGTCTGTCAAGCCCACAACACACATACAACAATAGTCCAGTTTCGAATTCTCTAATCTGCCGCTGAAAAGGCATCGGCGGCGCATAAATACAGTGGCAGCCTCGGTTTGAAGTAGAAAAAGTTGTGAATACCAACGAGAAACTGATGAAGCTTGAATGGAGACAATAGACAAAACGGTTTGGACTCGTTGGTATTTGCAACTTTTGGGTTCACACCGAGGCTCCCGCTGTATTTATGCGCCGTTCATGCCTATTCAGCGGTAGATTAGAGAATTCGAAACTGGACTATTGTGTGTGGCTCCAAAAATGTCATAGAATTTTGAACCAGCGATGTTGTGTGGCACAAGGTCATGTGGTAATCTCAGCAGTTTTTGGTGCATTGTATGCATGTCATAGGCATGTCATGTCGTAGGCATGAGGCATGTATGTCTCATCCAACAGGCAGGAGAAAATTGTACATTTTATACCACGCTATTGAATGTAATTCTAGATTGTTCTTTTGAATACTATTTTCATGCTTTTCTTCCAGTGTTATTTGGTGAGATCACCAGGCTATTGAACCATATCATGGGTGTAACCACTCATGCTCTTGACATTGGTGCCATGACTCCATTCTTCTGGATGTTTGAAGAAAGAGAAAAAGTAAAGATGATGTTATTTGATTATGTCTTGGAATATGGATACGTCATGTACCTATATTGTGTAGCAGTGCCAAAATTATGCAGTCTCTCCAAAAAAATCTCCCTATTTTGGGTATACTCAGGTGTCCTCAACAGGGTGTGCACTCGGCAGATAGTTTTCTAGCCATTTTCCCAACAGTGCCATCAATGATTTAGGCTGCTCCACAGTTGGCTTGGAAATACTCTTTTTGGAAAAGGTAGAATAACCACTTGATTTAAATGTTTCAGCTGATGGAGTTCTATGAGAGAGTTTCAGGAGCCCGTATGCATGCAGCTTATGTTAGACCTGGAGGGGTTGCATCTGTAAGTAGTTGAAGAATGGTTTATACCAGACATAAATTCTACAGATTTTTACTGGTCCAGGATCTATTAACTCATGAGTAGTCTAGAGTTCCATGATCTGGTCTGAGGGGTCTTGATAAGTCATGTATGCATTTGCTTATTTCTGTGGTTCACTTGATTTGTTCTCACTGTGAAATTTCCAGCCTTCTCAGTAGAAAGCAATGAATTTGATAAAAGTTTTGAAGGCCTAGGGCCCCCATGCTGGGGTTCAAGTGCTGGTTTGAGAGAGGAGTTAGAGTTTCAGTTGAAATTATCTCTAAAAAACTGGAATGCCCACCACTGGATAGTTTTCAATAATATGCATTGACAAACTAAGCAAACTGCTAATAAGGGTGTGTGCTTGTTGTTGTAGGATCTCCCACTTGGTCTATTGGATGACATCTACCAGTTTATTCAAGTTTTTCCTCAGAGATTAGATGATATGGAAGAGGTACTCCACTAGTTAGCTGATTGAGGGAATAGAATGATCAACTTTGGGCTTCAAGCCTCACCCAGCCTCCTTTAGAAATTCACAATTCCCCTTATAACATCTTGATACCACTACTACCAGAATCCCTTTCATAATTCCTTTACCTCATTAACACCATTATCTTGCAGCTCCCAAGGGGGCTCAGACTTAATAACAAAAATAAATTCGAAGAGCATTCTGGTAGTAGTGGTATCAAGATGTTATAAGGGGAATTGTGAATTGAGCTCAAGTATTTTCCTGAGATGTGAAAATTGTGAGCTTGGTAAGCTTCACAGTTTTTTCAACGAAAAAATTGAGCCCACATAAAATTTGATCCAAGCAAATATTTTGAGCTCAATAAAATTCTAACTCTGACCATTACGAGCCTCCCTGCTTCTATGGCACTGCTATTTTTGTACTATTTTTATTGTGGTATGTTCTCTGTGTTCACAAGCTTTATGCCCTGCTTTTTAGATGTTCACAAACAACAGAATCTGGAAGCAGAGGACTGTGGATATTGCTGTGGTGTCTGCAGAAGACGCTCTTGACATGGGCTTTAGGTAAATGAATTTTAGTAAATGTCTGGCATGAATTCAAAGTAATGACATACCTGTACTACTCTTCCCAGTAGACCGGTACAACCCCAAGGACTGTCTCAAATTTATCTCATGATCACCTTTTTAAGCACCATGATGCTTTGTTTATGTAACACGTGTTCAGTATTTGTGGGCGTTAACTTTGAGAGTTTGGCAGGCTATATTGCTGCTGTTACCAAAGTCTATGCCCACAACTGTTAATCTTGTGAGACAAAACTACTTGTCATGTAGTACATAAAAATGTGATCACACAATGATGTACTGAAAAGCAAACAGTGTAATGGTTGGTTCATACAGATATTTATATATGCCCCAGTTTTATTATACTTTGCCAAATATCTTTCTAGTGGTGTGATGCTGAGAGGGTCTGGGATCAAATGGGATTTGCGTAAGGCCCAGCCTTATGATGCATATGACCAAGTAGAGTTTGATGTACCTGTTGGCAAGAATGGAGACTGCTATGATAGGTAAGAAGGAAGCAAAGATATCACTAACTGGGTATCACAAACCGGGCATTATACCCATGCTCTATATCACTGTCTGTAGGCAGTGGGCAGAGAGAGGGAGGTTTGGGGGCATTGGATGTGGGGTGGGTGTTGAGGGGTGCTTATCACAACAAGGCTATACAGAAAACCAGAGAAAAGATTGTGTAAAAAATGAAATCAATATGAAACAAAGTACGAAATGCACTTCTAAGTAGGGTATCCACTTTATAATCAATTTAGAGAACACATGCTTGATATGATGGAATCGAAAAAGTGTTTAAAAAAAGCTCTACTTGTCTTATGCATAGTAATACTCAAAAGCAGATAAATGGTAGCCCACTTAATATAGAGCTTATCAAAAAGTTGACCAATCAGAATCCATTCTCTCTCAAGATCCTGAGAATCATGCAATTCCTGGGCACGCTTTTGGAAGTCAGCATTCAATGTTTTTTTTGTGTGCAACGAGTGTAGAGAGAAAAGATGGCTGAAAATTCAGGCTAATTGATGAATCATATCAATCATATGATATGAGGTGTGTGAAGTATTGTGTATCATGGATGGCTGAGGAACTTTCAAGTCTTTTTCAAGCTGGCTTATGATTAATTTATAATACACAGCTTGATATTGCGACCAAAAGTATTTCACCAATGTATTCTAACAATTTGTGCTTTTTAGATACCTATGCCGAATGGAAGAGATGAGGGAAAGTTTAAAGATCGTATTACAGGTAATACAAATGAAAATCAGGGGTGTGTGCAGAGGCCCAGGGGCACTTTGGCTCCTCTTTTGGAGCACTAAAACAGGGTTCCCATGGGTCCTTAAAAAGCTGGAAAGTAATGGATTTTAGAAAATAATGTCCTTTTCGAGGCCTATAATTTTACAAAACACCTATCAAAGTCATCAATAGTCATGGAAATATTTTCCTGAAGAAAGACTTGCAAGATGTTGAGTATGTATATTGTTAAATAGTGAATGTGCTAAAACTGCGAATGTGCTATCGTTGATACAAAGGATACCCATGTTGTTCTTATAATGCGCCAAAACCCGCATTTTTCATTATGAAAGGTCGCTAAATTTTTTCAAACGTCCTTGAAAGACCTGATATTTGAAAGCCTGAAAACGTGGAAACCCTGAGTAAACAGCGGCGTAGCCTGGAATTTTTGAAGGGGGGGGGGGATAGTGAAAACATGGGACGAAAATGCTCAAATTTTCTCCAGCAAATACAGTAAATGTATGGGAAAATTTCAAGAAAGAAGGGGGGCCCGGGCCCCCCTGGACCCCCGTGGCTACGCCCCTGGTAAAATATGACAAATTTCTACTTATGAAAACACACTGAAAAAAACAGAAAATCTTTTTGCCGAATTTTCGGACTTCAATAGGGCAACTAAAGTGTAAATAGGTCAGCAGAAACCATATTGACAAATGTATAGGGAAATTAGCAGCAAAAACGGAGGAGTACCTTCTTCAAGGCCACCCCATTGGCAAAATTATTGCACTTTGTTAATGTGGTAACACCTCGCTTGCATGTTTCTCACAGTGTCTTAACAAGATGCCTCCTGGAGAAATTAAAGTTGATGATGCAAAGATTTCTCCACCAAAACGAAGCGAAATGAAGGTAAGATATGTTGCTGTGTACTTCGTTACTGGCTGCTACTCTTAAAGCTTCCTTTTTTCGTTTATATTTATATGATATTGTTTACTAAATATTTCCTTCTGGTGTATGTATAAATGTATTTGTGTGAAAATAAAAATTGAGTTGAATAGCGCTGCGCACAGATTCTAAATAAGATCACTAGACTCAGACAAACAATCCCTCTGAAATCCCATTAATAATAATAATATATACATTTTTTATATAGCGCTATTCCTATAGCTCATAGCGCTTTACAGTTTAAAATTAACATCGCACTCGAAATACGAGCCAGGGAAGGAGTACATACGAGTCTTGGGCAATAATGAGTGGAACTACCAGTTTACCAATTCTTTTGTATCGTTCTTTAGAGAGAAAACTGAGATAATGGGAGAAACGTGTATTTGCTTGTCTGAGGGTTTAATTAGTGTGACGTCATCTGTGCGCAGCGCTATTGAATTTGGTTGGCAATTGCGCCTGAATGAGTCGCTTTTGCGACTAAACTTACTTCATTTGCGACTAAAATTGTAGTTACTTTGTCACCCACAGTCTGTAAAATGCAACTGAAAATTGAAACTATTGACCATAATGCAACCTAATTTGTGTCTTAATTTCCAGCCCTGATTGGTGGGCGCAACTTGAAAATGCTACATTTGTATCAGCATGTTAGTTCATCATCATCAACATCTTCATTGGTACCACTGGAAAACGCCTCAAAATGAGAAAGATTGAAAGATGCGCCCGCCTTTTGTTGTTGTTGAATATTTAACACATACAATGTATTTCTCTTTTGTTATTGTTGAATATTTAACACATACAATGTATTTCTATGTCAGGACTCTATGGAGTCACTTATCCACCACTTCAAGCTCTACACAGAAGGATATCAAGTCCCCCCTGGTGGAACATACACAGCGATTGAAGCCCCAAAGGTACTGAGTAACAAAAATTTAAGAGCCTTTGTCAGCCGCCATTTGTAAGCCAGCAAGTCATTTTTGGAAGCCTAGTACTTACCAATGTTCTCCCTGTTTTCACTGCTTGTTTTAGGGAGAGTTTGGAGTGTATTTGGTAGCTGATGGTACCAGCAAACCATATCGATGTAAAATAAAGGCTCCAGGATTTGCTCATCTGGTAAGTGAGACAGGCTGAAAGGCAGAACACTACTATCAAAATGCGCTAAAAGTAAGTCGAGCCAGAGATAAAAATCTACAAGTCGCATTAGTGATTGTATTGGGCAATTCCAGAAAATAAAGGTACCCTCCCCACGGGCGGCAATAGTTTTTGACCCCCCCCATGCATCCAGAATTTCCAAAATGGTTTACCCCCCCCCCCCCCCAATGCATATAGAATTCCCCCCCCCCCCCCCCCCCCCCAATGCATATAGAATTCCGTGGGCAGGTTAAAGAAATCCAGCCCTTGCCCCCCCCCCCCCCCCCCCCCCCTTGCAATCAGAATTCCGAGCTCTCTTAAACCCCCCCATCCCATCGGAATTTCCAAATGCCGCCCGTGGAGGGGGGGGGGGGGTACCTTTATTTTCTGGAATTGCCCATTGGTTGCAATGGCTGATTGCATTTTCTTTCTGCACCGGGGCGGTCGAAGATCCTGGAAAGTTCTAGGGGGAGGGGTCTATCTAAGCCCTGGAAATTCCAAGGGGAGGGGGCGAGGACACCTGGAAATCCTGGAATTTCCAGGGGGGAGGGATCTGTCCAAGCTGTGGAAAATGTGGGGGGGGGGGGTGTTTAGGCAACCTGGAAATTGCCTGGAAATTGCAAGGGAGGGGGTGTTAAAAGGGAAAGGGGGTATTCAGGACCCCTGGAAATTCCAGGGGAGAGGGGTGTTGGCGACCTCAGGAAATTCCAGGGGACAGGGTCTTCAAATGATAGGGTCCTTGATCCCGGGTGTGGAAAGAAATTTTGATCAGCCAATTCTGCACGGGTCTGGAAGTGACGTGTAGTGAAACCAGCAATATTATGAAAGATACTCGTTACAATAAAAAGATTTCTTTTGATTCTTCATCTAAATTCGTAATAGTATAATAGGCCAGGTTCGAATTACTCTCCAATGCTCACAAGACAAAAGCTTCAAATCGAGGCTTTCTCCAAGTTCTAATACTTTACAGTAATTTCAGAAGAAAGCCTCGACTTGAGGTTATTGTTTGTAGGCATTGGAGCGTAATTCGAACATGGCCTATTGTTTTTCCTAAAGTATCATTAGGCATGCGAGCAGAGGCTACTTTTTATCTCCCTGCAACTTCTTTTACTTTTAGTGTTTTCTTGTGTTTTTCAACTGCGCAAATGTAGCCTCTGCACACAAATGTCAAAATGTTGTGTGATGGTCATTGAACGAGAAATCACTCGTAAAGAAATCATCACGCCACTCTTATAGAACCAGCCAAACCAGTCAAGTACGTCCACGATCCTGGACGAGGTTGTGTGCAGAGGCCACATCAAAACACAGAAAGAAAGAAGTGGCCTTTGGGGCCTTTGCTAGCAGGAATGTGCTGGTCTCTCTTTTCTCTCAGTTTTCGTTACTGTCGAGCACTTCGTAGCTACACGAGTCAGCTTATGTGACATCATTGTAATGTTACGCTTCTGTTTTGTTTTCCCCTTCAGGCTGGAACACACAACATCACCAAAGGCCACATGTTAGCTGATGTTGTGGCAGTTATTGGTAAGAAACATGGATACAATTTTACGCAACAGTATCGAAATTTTAGGCGCACTTTTCCAAACCTTTGTAACGCATATAAAGGGGTGAAAATAGCAGAAACAGGGATAATTTTACCCCTGATGAAAAGAGGAATATAGATAGACAACTATTTGACGTGGATATGGGCTAGTTTATTTACCATTTACAGATTTTCCACAGAATATTTACCTCTAGCGAATATAAATCATATCAATTATCATGAATTGTAAGACCAAATACACCTAACCAATCATGAACGAGGGAAAATTACGAGCTACTGCAAAATGGTTTTCCCGCCAACCAATCACAAGCCAAGTAAAACCACTATCAGTCGTAACATGTGACTAGTTTCTTTGTAAGCCATAGCATTTACAATCAGGTACGATCACTATCACGCAGTGAGCACGTGATCACTAAATACACAGCTGCGATTTGATTAGTCAACAGAAATGAGTGACCAATGGAATAGAATAGAATAAGTTTCGAAACTCGCGCCTTTATGTAACTGGTGCGGGTTGATCAAAGGTGGATTAAATTTAAACCAGGTTTAGTTCTGAACAAAACCATCGAGTCACCATGGCAATTAATCCTGGATTAGTGCTAAACCACTTTCGAGCAACCGGACCTTGTTGTCTTGGTTTATAACTAAGCTGTTACTGCTTGAACTGAGTTCTTTTTCCTTCTTTTATCTTTAGGTACCTTGGATGTTGTCTTCGGGGAAGTTGATCGCTGATTGTCGGATGGGACTTGCTATCAGAGAATGAACTAGCGTCCAAGTGTATAAATTTTATTATTTTCAAAAGAAGTCCTCAAATAAATGTGATCTTATACCCGTCATCTAAAGCTACTGTATTCGCTATTTTGTAAAATAGATCATTAAATACGTATAGTAAAAAACATGGCTGTGTGTTGTTTGTTTGTTCGTCTCAAATAGCCAGAGTAAACAGACGCCCACTAAAATTCACTCAAAGCGTTTCAAGGTTTCAAGCGCTATTCAAAAGTCAGCTACGACCCGTCCTTAATTAGGAACAATTCCAATAACTTTAGTAAACATTCTTTGAGTGACACAGTGGCGTAGCCAGGAATTTTGGTTGGGGGGGGGGGGGGAATGAAAGAAAATATCGAACATGTTCATTTATTAAAAATAATTTATTTAGTATTAATTTGCACTGTAACTACTTGAAAATAGTACTTGAAAATACTAATATTTGTAAATCGTATTTAGTGAAAAGAAAAAGATAGTATGGATTATATACTGGTAAAGTACCTCGGAGACTTCATTGCCAAATGCGTTCCTCAGGTTCACGCAGGGTTGGTATTCCACGATTCTGGAATCTTATCCAACAGACCTGCTTTGGTAATATTTTTGGGCTCATATTTGTCAAATTTAGGATTCCACCCGGCCGACGCGACGGGCCGACGGCGCGCGATGGGAGGTCGAAAAAGCGCGTGGCTTCTAACTGGCTAAAAACCACCGTGAAGCAAAACGTCACACAACAGCGTCGCGCGAGATCATACGATACTTTAGGACTTTGCTCAGTAATATAATCTAAGTCGCAATTCAAAAACTATATATCTATAGTAAACTCCTTCATAGAATGGTGCTTGTTCATGCAATATTGATGAAATCATTGACTCTCCCCACCCCACCCCCGTCAGCTGTGCTGTGGCATGTTGTCGGATGATACGGTTGTGTGTATAAATGCAGGACTGGAAAGTTTCGTAATCGTGTGGGCGAAAAGAAACTAATTCTAGCTGATTCTGATTCCATTAACACGGCAAGTCAGAGTTTGATAATCTAAATGGAGATGTGGGAAGGAATTACTCCGAAAAAAGCACTGATCGCTGGAGAAATTCCCCCCGCAAAAACTGCTCGGAGTGGCTGCGACCCGGCGAATCTACACATATATTGGAATTGAAGATCTGCCCAGTATGGCTTCTCATTAGCGTTATTTCCAATCGCAAAACCTCGAAATGAGGAATCGTTGGACTTGTGAATAGAAGTATTGATCTCGCGGATTTGATAAAATTATCAAACAATCCGCAAACGATAAAATTCAAAGATGGCGTCAGAGGAAGGTGACGGGGTAGTTTGTGTTGGTCCTCCGTCCGGGGAAAGGAAAGATTTCGACTCGTTCCCCGTTTTATTGCGGCATTTAAAGCGAATGGTTGGGGATAACATTGAATATTTTAGTAAGTACACTTATAAATCGGTGTATAAGAGGTTCCATGAAGCTTTTATTCGGGTTTTAGAGACCATAGACCCGATGGAAGAAGTCGCCATGTATCTTGCTGAGAGGGTGACTTTCTTTGACTACAGCCCCGAAGTTAAAGGCAACGGTTACCGCAGCTTATTGCGTCTAACAGAACACAGTATTAGAGCAATTACAGAGGTTACTTTTTATTGTGCTACGCACCGTGAGAAATTTTACTTCAGATCGCATCATTACTGCTTGGAAGTTGAAGCCTACACCGATCTCTTCTCCAGGACACGAGATCTTCTTGAATATGCATTGACTTGCTTGAAAGAAAGCAAATACGGGGACTTATTTCCTCACTCTGTGGATTCTAAAGTCATGATTGAAGCAGAACAAATGGACAGAGAGTGCTTCTACGGCCGTACTTTAGGATTTCAGGTTAGTCCATGCGTAACCAAAGGGTAACTTTATAAGTTACGTTACGTATAGTATAAAGCTTGTACACATTGGATGAATATTTGAAATGTTATGACGGCAGAAAAGTCGAAAGAAAAGCAAATACAACGTGGAGGGTATGTCAGAATTAACTTACATGGCGACAGATACACAAGTACAGTACTTGTCTGGAATTAATATTATGTATGCAAAAAGTACAGGATCTACATACGTGCCAGACATAATTATACGGTGTATTATGAATGAGTAATGAACAGTAATAGCACTAGACCCCCTGTAAATATTCCAATAGATGTAACTTGACAATGTTATAATACTCCCTAATACCTTTAACTCAAAGAAGTAACCTATATAGCAAACACAGCGTGGTGTCTCCTTCAAAATGAAGAGTGCTTTGTAGACTACACCAATTATATTCATGTACAGTAATCGCACAAAATCTATCCGGAGAGCCCATCCCCACATTAACATTTTCTGAAAACTGAGATTTGTACTTTATTTTTGCTGGACTTATTGCAGGTAAAAAGAAATGCTGGCTATTTCAAGGGGGATCAGCTGAGGGAGGGGTTCTTCCCATATCAACATGATAGGGGTGCTCGTCAATTTTTTAGGGATTGAAATTAGGACTCAGGTATTTTTAGAGGTTTTAAAGAGAATTCAAGGACAGGGGAAATAATTAGGTTTTGAAAATTTAGTTCAAACATTCTCAGTTTGGTACTAGAGTTCCCCCCCCCCCCCCCCCCCCCCACTCCCAACCCCCCGGGAGCCAGGTCAAAGTTTCATTTTGCTAACCATGCTTTGTGTCATTTACAGTATGTCCATTCACTTCGACACTTTCTGCATCTAGTGTGTGTCCTGATGGCATCATTTGCTGAGGGATACCATAGACACAAGACCAATACTCTAGCAGTTATGACCACCTCATTTCTAAACAGCGGCAAATACACAGTTAACCCAGAGATGAGAGCAAAAATGATCATCAAACTTACACAGAAAACTAACATGGACTTTTGCAAGGCCTTTTGGGGAATCACAGAAGGCTATGGATTTCAGGTGAGAAAACTAGTATACCAGTTAGAGGGGTGGCAAAGGGTACCTAAGCATTTTGAAAGTCTCGGTGAAATATTGTAAAATCTCGGAATCACATGTGTCAGATTTTTTCTACTGTGGTCTCCGAGTCTCAGATTTTTATTTCAGTTTTTTTACTTACTTGACTTGTAAGCGAAGCAACATACCATCAGATGATACCACTCGATAACATGATAACTATGCATGAGTCTAACCAGCGATCTTTATGAACTCGGACTCTGATTTTGAAATTTGTCAAAAGTCTCGGGCTCAGATTCTGAAACGCGGGTCTTGGCGTCTTGGATTTACCCATTGCTGCCCCAAATTAGGAGTTAAAAATCTTGAGACACTCAGCAAACCCAATAGAGTTGATGTCCCTGGTCCTTTCGGCATGCAAAGTATACCTAAGCCATCTGCATTAATTGGGCAATTCCAGAATATATATGTACCCCCACCATGGGCGGCACTAATGTTTGACCCCCCCCCCCCCCCCCCCATGCATCCAGAATTTCCAAAATGGCTTACCCCCCATGCATATAGAATTCTGGAGAGGTTAAACTAGCTTCCAGCTTTGAAAAACCCCCATGCAAGCAAAATTCTGAGCTTGAAAACCCCGCTCCCATTCAGAATTTCCGAATGCCGCCGGCATCCCGGGAGTACATACATTTTCTGGAATTGCCCATTTTTCTTCCTTGGTAACTATTCATTGACTCCTTACAGTCTAATTTATAACATGAGTCAATATTTCTTAGGGAGCACACAGCAATTTTATACTCTGATTTCTAAAATGAATAAATAAAAAGATTGTCAAAATTAAGTGTCCTTCAGATAATCTCATCCATTCTTATCCACATCTGTTATTTTACTAATCAAAAATTCTTTCAAAAGTTGAATTTATCTGCTATTACAATTAACAGTAATATATTGAGTTTTGTTATCCTTGTAATTGCATGTGTATCTTGTCTCCCTTGTGGTCTAACATTGATTTTCGCAATCTTTAATTTATGAGCTAGTGTCTGAACATTTCAGAAAATTTATCAGGAAAAATTGTGTCTAGACTTGAAGAAAAAATATCAGAATTGTTGTGAAGCTTTCAAATGTTACCCTGCAGTTTTCAATCAATATTTCTCCAATACCATTTTCTGGGAAAATTACCCTTTTTTCGTCTTACACCCTAAAAGATACCTGAAACCCAAATTTTAACCCCTAAAAGATATGGTTGGCACCCCCGCCCAACTACATATGGGAGTCCCCCCCCCCCTCCCCCCGTGCAAAGTAAGCACAAATACAAATAATTTTCTACACTCAATTGAAACTCGCTCTGTTGCATTACCTTGTATTTTTCACAGCATGTTCCACTGCTTGTCTGTCCAGCTCTGAAGGTGAACCGCGTATTCCATATTGCACCTGAACCCTTTGAGCTTGTCTCACCAAGTGGTGAGATAATATCCATTGTGCCACCGTGCTCCTGGTCTGGCCTGGCCCCTGTACAGGTGCGACTGATGTCCTACGAGTGGAGAGAGGGACAGGTAGGCATTATAACACCCTTACAACAATTCTGCCTTCACCCAGGTTGTTTTTTTGTTTTGAATTTGGATCAAACAATCATTGATGATAGCTGGGAAACAATAACAGTCAAAGACATGAAGCGTGCCCCCCTAGAGTTGAATATTCAATTCACTATTCCGTTATTCATTTCGTTATTCATCCAAAAATGCATTTTTCAATTCAATATCAGAAATGTTAGCCATTGCAAATCTTAACTCATTTTTGTTTATGATTCCATGACAACGCATGTTCTCTTTCACATTTTGGTGCCTGTGTGTCTGTTCTCGAAACATTCTTCACACTTTTTGCTCGAAAAGGGCGTGCATTGCCATGGAATCATAGACAGAGAAAGAGTTTGCAATGGCTGATTTGCAATGGCTGTAACATTTTAATTATTGAATTGAAAAATCCAGTTTTGGATTGAATAATGAAATCAATAATGGAACAATGAATGTAGGGGGGCACGCTTTTGACTACTATAATAAATTCCCACAGGCAATACCACCACTGCAATACCACTCCCTACCTACACAAATGATCTGTCTGAAGTAATATGAATACATTTTAAACGTCGTGATGAATGTCATCTGATTTCTTATATTCACTCATACTGTCTATGTGACCCACTCACCCATGTGTTCTCAGTGACTCAGGGGTCAGAACATCTGACAAGTGTCTAGAAGGTGGGTTTGAATCCAATATGAGCATAACCCGTTCAGAAGGAGGGACTTGAAGGGGAAAATTGTCATTATTTTCTTGTATTTAGCCCCCAACATTTGTGATATATTCTTTCTTATAAGCCCCGCACTTCAAACACCATGTTGTGGTTACATCATGTTGTGGTTGAGATTTTTGAAGGGAATGGACGTGGACATAGACATGGTCAGGATATTGTTCATTTTGTACAGTTGCGACCTCCCTTCTCAAACCCAGGTTATGCCATCCATAAGTATATCACCCATGTACACTGTGCTTGCCTATTTTTTGTCCTAACAGAGTCGTGATGGAAGCAAGGAAGCTGATTCAGCATCCAAGTCCAGACCCAGAGCTAAAGGCCTGATCTTGCACATACATGGAGGAGGATTTGTGGCACAGTCTTCCAAATCTCATGAGGTAAATAGTGTTGGACCCTTTGTTAAAAGTATTTCTCCTACCTTTCTGATCCATTTTTTTGACCACCTTGTAGGTGTACCTTCGCATGTGGGCCCGTGAATTAAATGTACCAATCCTATCCGTGGATTACTCCCTTGCTCCAGAGGCTCCGTTCCCACGAGCTTTAGAGGAGTGCTTCTTCGCATACGCTTGGGCCCTGAAGAATCCAGATAAACTGGGTACTACGCTGGACTATATCTGCATAGCAGGCGACTCTGCAGGTACTGATCAATAGGCCATGGAGGGAGTCCGTCTCAGACCCCGTTTATACGAATCTGGTACAAAACCGGACCAATACAATTGTTGTATGGTACCACCTGTTCATTACGGTACCGGTACAATTCTGGTCCCAAAAAAGCACGCTTAGCCGTGCCAGAATCGGTCCGGTACCGCACAGGCCCCATATGAACGCAAAACGGAACCCGGCCCAGAATTGTACCGGTCCATTTTTGTACCGGTCTCGTGTGAACGGGGTCTCAGCTTCTACATATGTATGGTACTCTACACCATTGTTTCTATGTGTCGTCCTATAAGCCTAGATGAAGGGTAAATCACTAACACCCCAAGGCCATAGCCTCCTTCACAGCCGCTTGCATGTCGCTCGTTTCATTGAGTGGCTGCATGGGAGGCTACAGGACCCACAAGCTGGGAGGAGTGATGCTCATATAACAAATGCACGGATACAGGCCCAGTGAAACCATTGAAGAATATAGTTCCGTGTTTACTCACAGCGGCGTAGCCAGGAATTTCTGAAGGGAGGGGGGGGAGGGGCGGCGGATAGTGAAAACATAGGACGAAAATGCTCAAATTTTCTCCAGCAAATACAGTAAATGTATGGGAAAATTTCCGAGAAAGAGGGGGGGGGGGCCTGGACCCCCCCCCCCCCCCCCCCTGGCTACGTCCCTGACTCACTGCGTTTATCCCATTTCTCTCGTAGGTGGAAATCTCAGCGTGGCGCTCTGTATGCGCGCAGCGGAGTATGGGATACGTCGACCTGACTCCGTCCTTGCTGCTTACGCACCCTTCAATGTACAGTACATCCCCTCCCCTCCCGGTTACTTAGCCTGATGGACCCCCTGTTGCCTATGGGAATCTTAGAGGCCTGCCTTAAGGCGTACGCTGGACTGGGGAAATCCCCTTTTGAGGAGTGCGTCAAGTTCCCTGGCACTCGAACTCTGGCTAATAACAAAAAGGCTTCCACACCAATCGACATTAAGAACTCAGAAAACAACCCTTCCCGACCGGGAAGTTTTCTTGACAGATTTAGGAACTCTAAATCCACGCAGAGCCCGGTTTCTGAACAGAACCACTCTTTGTTGAAATGCGTTGAGAGTTATGATAGTTTTCATAGCTGCACTAGCTCTCCATCCGCAGGTACCGGGCCTTTTAATAAGAATAGTGTTACGGAGACAGGAATGGTTAAATCGGGATGCAGTTCCGACGGATGCTGTAGCGGTTCGCACAGTACTTCAAGTCCCGTAGAAGAAACTTCCGACGACAAAGAGTCACCTGGAGGAAGTCACGTTGCGTGTATAGTGGAAAGTGATTCGGGCAACAAAAAACATCTCGCCGCTAGTGATTCAGAACCAGTTGCAAATGGACGCGCCGTTATCCCATCTGACGATGATCATATTCTAAATTGTAGTTTACCAAACAGAGACAGGAATAGAAACAGTACTTGTAATTCGGTTAATTCTAGTGAATCGAGGACCATCCCTGAACGGCCCCGGTACTTAAAACTCAACCTCGATGACAGAAGCGATACAAATATCACTAAGGGTGACACCCATGCTGGTGGACACGCCGATCGGAGTGGAGACCACCATGACACCCATATAGGTATGCAGTACCGCCGCGGTAGTGACGAGTGCGTGCTTGTTAATGTAGTAGAGTCACCAACGGGGGAGGAAATAATTGAGCCTTACCTAAGTATAGGCACCCCTCCGCCATTGGAAGAAGGGGGCGAAGATACCCCTGCCACTGGGGATGAAGGGCTTAGACCTAAGAAAGCCCCGAGACCTCGTAGTATGTCGGAGGTCCCGCTGCCGATAGCCAAGAACCCTTATATGTCACCTCTTCTGGCGTCTGATGAGATGTTGAAAACACTACCGCCCGTTGATCTTGTGGTAAGTAAAGCTGCGGCCAACGAACGCGGTCAAACGCATTTGATTTGCGGTCTGATTTGCGTGGACACCATTAAGGCACCTGAATTGCACCAGCTTGCGTCGAATCGATTGCGTTGAATAACTTGCGTCCTAATCTGAGTAAAGTAGCAAACACGGTTTGTCAACCAACATGTGTTGACTTGTGCAATCTTGCGATGACGCGTTAAATTGGCAGTTTTCACGATGTTGTGCACGCAACATAATGGAATGAGAACAATGGCTGTCATGTCGGAACGGCTCAAGGGTATTGTTCTCGCAACATCGTGAAAACGGTCAATTTGAGCGTGTTCTTGTATGTGCGGAATCTCGGGGATGGTAAAGTTGAACTCCCCTTGAAAATGGTTTAGGGCGGGTTTACGCGATTTTGCTCAAATGAGTTGCAAACAAAGCGTAAAGAATGCACCCGCCGCATCCTGGTAGTTGCGCCGCATGCCGATGGTTTTGCAATCTCGTGCCCAGAGCCCCCGTATCTTTTAGGTCGGCGCCAAATGACCTTCCTAACGTGTAGAGTACACGTGCCCTTATAGGTGGAATGATCCACTAACGCAGTTCTTTCTTTTCCAGGCGTGTACTCTAGACCCTATCCTGGACGATTCTGTAGAGTTCGCTCGACGTCTGCGCGCAAACGGGAAGGAGGTAGAACTCTATATCCTGGACAATCTACCCCACGGCTTTCTGAACTTCAACTTAGTTTGCCAGGAGGCTAAAGAAGGCTGCGATCTGTGCGCTGCCTGTCTAAAGCGAACACTTATGGGAAAGAGGGGGCATTCCGGCCTTCCACCTATTTATTAAGACCACTAGAATTACGATAAAAGAGTCTTCGGCGCTGGGGTGTTTAATTTCTGTTGTAGGGGCCCCATCACCCTGGCGCAGTCTCTCGAACATACCGTCCAGGTGTCTCTGGTCTCTGGTATATCACACTATTAGGGAATGACTACGAGGCACAACATCACTTAGCTTGCTAGCCGGCTCTCCAGTGTTTTTTTTTTCCCGGATATTTATTTTTTTTGGCACGCGGGATTCCTGTATCTCCTTTTTTTACTTCTTTCCCCCAGCGACACAGGAATCCCGATTTTTTGGGAATTTTTTTGGCGCGCGGGATTCCTGTGTGCCCTTTCACTTCTTTCCCCCCGCGACACAGGAATCCCGCGCGGCAAAAAAAATCAAGTATCCACTAGAGAGCCGGCTAGCAATGTTGCGCGACAAGGAGTGATGTTTAGCCTGCTGCTGTACAGTGTTGCGTTACGCACAAAGTTTGTTTCTCAAAGTAGACCCGCGCTCTACTTCGCGCAACAGCTCGTCTTGCAACAAATATTTCTGTTGCGTGACAAGTTTGAAGTTGGGGGTGAAAAACGCGTAACATCGATCTTAAGTTTTAATTTCCTTCACTAAAGAAACTGAAAATACTATATTTTTTCAAATTAATGTTGAAATATATTTCGGAATGCCAGAAAACGGAGAAACTCGGGCGTTTTCCATTTGACAAAACATCGCGGAATTTTCGGTTAGAAGTCAAATGGAAAGCGCCAAACCCGGGAAGAAATTTCGGAAATTTGGGATAACCTTTTGAGCTTACCCCAGAACCTGGAAATTTTGAAACTTTCCGGAAATCGCTTTCCATTTGACGTCATTCCCGGTTATTTCCCCGAAAAGACGCTTTCCATTTGATTTCCAACCGGTATTACCGAAAATGTCTGGTAAATGGAAAGCACCCAGCCTATTTCGATTCCCAGTGGAGACGCTCACGTGATTTTTCAGTTTGAACCTTTCCATTTGACCACAGGAAATCCCGGAAACACGAACCAAATTTTTTTGTCAAATGGAAAGCGCCCCTGGTACCCTGGATAACAGGGGTGCTTACCATTGGTCAAGGAAAACCGGTTGGTTTGATCCGCGTCCAATGATACAGAACATTTCGGTTGGGATGAATTACCGAGTGGAATGGCGCTTACCATTCGCTTATCCGCATTTCGGTTCGGATCGGCTACCTTATTTGGTCGTAAAACCGGTTGGAGTGCCAATGGTACAAACCATTCCGATCCGGGTTCGTTCCAACTGGAATGGCGAGACAACCTCTGAAGCTGAACCACTCGTACCAACCGGAATGACCGAAATATCGACTGTACACCATTGGAATCCCAACCGAAATTACCGGTTTTTCGTGACTAATGGTAAGCACCCCAGAGCAGCCTCCAAGCTTCACTCGTTTACAAAACGCATAATTTACTGATCGCCCCTGGTCACGTGAAATATATTTCTAGTGCTGCACTGGATATTTCGGTCATCGTTTTCATCGTATACGTGTGTGGGACAATGATAGGAGGCTCTGGTAGCAACCATTTGATGGCCTTTTCTGATTGGCTGGGCTTGTTGAGTGCATTTCACATTAGGCAATGGATTCTCTGTGGTTTTCTCGATTCTTTGGTACCAATATATTTATGTATCCAGTCGGGTTTATTATTAAACTTTCTATTTCTACTTGCGCCATACTAGGGCCGGTCCCGTAATAGGAGGCAAATGTAAATTATTTTATTTTTCGAATTTCTTATCAATTTATCAATCCATCATCAAGTTTTAATTGAATTTAAATAAAAAATATTTGAACTTGAACTTGTCATGTTTGTCTTTTATGCATCTGCACATTAGCGTTCACGAGTAAATTGTAAAGAGAAATAGAATTTAATAGAGCAGCACAGAACAGAACACAGAATAAACGGGAAGACGGAAAAAAAGGACAAAGCACTTAGCTAATTACTAGTTTCATGTAAAGCAAATCACTTCACTATAGAAACATGTAGAAGCTGCAGTGAAAACAAAAATCGAAGGCGAATGGGCGATTCAAGCTATAACGCACGTAGACGTGGGATATTTGTCGAACAAACGGTTACAGCTGTTTTGAGTATTCTGCGAACTCTCGAGATCGATTTCCAACAGTCAAACCGCTTTCTAGCTTCCGTCAATCAAACTTTGAAACTCTTACATAGAATTCAGTTATTCGCCATCCTAGTGAAATGCCCCAACACACAGCATCTTTTACAATCTTTTTCAAAACAAATATCCAAACGTACGGTCGGCTAAGACTCGAATTACCCGAGAGTTTGATTGAGCGGAAGCCAAAACGCCATTGGAAGTCGAAGGCGAGAGTTCGCAGAATACTCAAAACACTGTAAAAAGCGCGCGCTGCATTCTGATAGTTGTGGGACACAGCTAGTAGTTGGGCATTTCTGAAGAAGAGCGCGATCGCTGATTCGCGCACGAAAAATTGCGCACGGACGAAAATTGGATGTGCTCACACGCAAATCTGATCAAATATGTGGTAAACCTGTAGCAAACCTAAAGAAAATGTGGTAAATACCGTATTTGCTTGGCCATATTTGCTTACCTATAATAAATGCAGTATTTACCACCTTTGCTACAAGTTTACCATAGGTTTAACTCATATTTGGTCAGTCCAGTCCTCGCCCATTGGTTATTTTATTGGCTGTTTAAATTTGTGTTTGCAGGGGCATAAATTCTCAAGGCTGCTTTCCTCCCATGTAGTCGCATCAGTCGTTCGACAAGTATGAAAAACAAAAATCACGATACGACTGCGAATACTTATACTATAAAAGTCGGTTTTGTTGTGACTAGTGACTTTTCTGCTAGCCTACCGAGATTCACATAACACTCGAAATCCCAAAGTATTGTTGCCTATTTTATTTTTAATTTTCCATGCTTTACGTGGAGTTGTTGACTTGCCAACAAGGGCATGGGCATCTGAGAATTAACAATCTGTCGCAAAACATTGACTTCACTGGTGCCATTGATAATTTTAAAATGGTGGCAAGATTTGATTTATTATTCATCGATGCATTTATTTGAGAAACGGACCATAGGAGATAAATCCCTTTATCCAGGACCTTTGTAGAACAGAGATCGACAAAGCAGGGTATTGTGAATTCGTAATAGAACCAAAAAAGACCCGGCTTTCTGGTTTTTTTTTTTATATAAATTACTTATACTGCCATCTATGGAAAACGTTTTGAACAACCTCAAAAAAAATTCCCTGTCAAAAATGCAGAACCAGCAGCACTGTTATAACTGTTCCGCGAATTTAGTCACTGAGACGCCGCGCCGCGTACGTTCTTGTCATGCCAAATTAACTTGCGGCACTTTTACGATTACTTTTTCAAAAGAAAAGATAACAGCGCGATCAATCATGTGAAATACACCGCGTAGGGACGGGCTGGGGGTACAGGTTAAACCTGTAGTGTCGGCAAAACCACAAACATGACTATTTTGAAAACTTTTGTTTTTGAAAAGCCGCTTTTTTTTTTAATACTCTTTGCATTGTGAAGCAAAAGAAGATTCACCACGCGAAAACGAGCTACAGATAAATACGACAAGGACGTACACTCATCGAATGCGCGGTGTGTGTATATCACGAGATAGTCAACCTCAATCGCGGGGTCTTCGCCCTCTTGGCCTCGGTCGGAGTCGGGCAAAAAAGAAGCGTATTTTTCGACGGTGAATATTAACTTGGGGCTTCGAGAAGAGATCTATAACAATGAGACAGCCTAGTTTGAATTTCCAAGAAAATCAAGTGAGTCAAGAGAAGGAAGAAAAATTGGAAGAGACTATATTGCCGGCTATAAAGAGACGTTTCTGTTTTCATCTCTAATTTCTTATTAAAAGTCTGCTGCTGCTGTCACGGTTTAGCGTAAAATTAACTAGGGACAGAAGCTAGGGATAACTACTAAAATGCACTTTTAATAAATAAAAAAACCTCAGTAAATTTCTTTCGTCCTGGAGCATTCAAGGACATCGAAAAAAGAGTCTTTGAGGTGGGCTTTGACAGTGTTTTGGCAGCAAAACTTACTTCGGTTCCAGGTGCTCACTGACTCGCGACGGTTACAAAAAAGAGCTGGTCGTATGCTTTTAAATGCAGAGCCCAGAGCAGCATCAGTTCCTATTTTTAACAAACTTGAGTGGTTACCATTTTATATAGAAAGTAGGGTAATGAAGTGCGCGCTGTTATTCAAGAGAACTCAATTTGAAGTACCTGAATACATGACAGATAAATTACAATTAAATAGTTCTGTAAATAGCCGTAAGACAAGATTTTCTGGTTTAAATTTTTTAACTCCAAGGTATAAGCGGATTACTGAAGCAGGTAGAACCTTTACTGTTACTGCAATTCAGGACTGGAACTCCCTACCTGCAAACCTTAAGAAGGAGGCAAACCTTAAATCTTTTAAAAATGCTTTACGCCGCAAGTTTTTAATGAGCAATTATCTGTCTCACATTTTAATCCTTAATGTATATTTTAATTATTTTTGTATATTTTAATTATTTTTATATTATTCACTTTTTTATTTCTTCATTTATTGTATATACATAAATATATATATTTTAATGTTACTAGTTTTTAATTAATGTATATAGCTTGTATTTTTAGTGTTTAGAGGACCACAAGTTTATTAGTACTGTGTACTATTACGTGCCATCCTCTATAAATAAAGTTTCTATCTATCTATCTATCTAGCCCCTGGCTATTCTAGTTTGCTATGTATTGAAATTTTCACAGAAAAACTGAGGTATTTGCCATCTAAAACCTCAAGTGTATGTTTATTATCAGTGTAAAATTATTCCTGGCGCTTGCGTTAATTACCTATGAATCTATAGTGTCAACGAGTATTCCCTGATGAGTACTTAATTTAGGCTACATGATGATTGCCTCTTAAAACCCGCCGCGCTAAAATCGACGCTTTACTCCTCAAATTCCAACCTCTTTACAGCAGTTGTACAATTATCACGTGACTAGCGTAAAATTCTGTAAATTCGTCCAGAAATCACGCGGCGCTGAAACCTTCTATTTTTCCTTCAAAACACTCAACAGGGTATTGCTTATGCACTATGGCATCCTTCCGACTGCTTCGTATTTTTTAAGCGAGAATTTTGAGCGTTTTTCAAGCGTTGTGATGTAAAATTCCATCTTGTCGCAAACGGCGGTAGTTGCTTTTGACATGAATCACGTGATCACGGTTCCTGTGTTTTTCGCATTTGCTGTTGGAGTGACACGAGGCGATGCCAGTCAATGTCGAATCCGCGGGCAGTTCTTTTTAAATAACGACCAATTGTGAGTCCTTCACCTCCCTCACAAACACATTAACACTGCAACTATTACCTCTAGCTCTTGCTTTACACTGCCGCTTCGACACACAGCCATCAAAGCCACAATCTAACGACATGTTTTCCTGTTTTCTAGAGGCTGACTCTTGGGCATGGAAGGCATTGCCAACCGTCCGACAGCAATGCTTTCGCCCCAGCAAAACATCAACGTTCCCTCGCCTTTTACCGGCCTCCAGCAACCGCAAGAGAAGCTCCCACCTCCGTATGAAGAAGCCCAGATAGCTGTTCAAAGCTTGGAGAACGAGAAAGTTTCGATCTACCACCATCCTTTGTTTCCACTGCTGGCTATGTTGTTTGAAAAGTGCGAGCAGGCCACACAAACGAGCGACTGCCCAACTGCAGCTAGCTTCGACAACGACATCAAAAACTTCCTAATTCAACACAACAGAGATGGAAAACCTTGCTTTTGCGGTGACCAGGAACTGGATAATCTAGTAAGTCTGTTATTATGTGCCTCAAACCCGACGATTGTCTACAATTTCGACGTGTTACTACTCGAATTTGGGAGCAAACGTCGAGTGAATTCTTTATAGCCTTTTACACTGTCACACTGAGACAATCGATGTCACAGAGAAAGTTGTATTTTTATGTCGTAGTGACCTGTGTTTATCAGTTTCCCTAAGCTAAAATTACCTTGAAATCTTCTTCTATTTAAACCCAGTGCGCGATATTTTGCGTATGATTTCCTATTGTAACATTTTAAGTGAATTTTGAGGGTCGAGGTTTGTTCAGGAAAACTCTCAGTCAAGTCAAAATGGAACCGTTTCGTGTTTCAACTTTGCTGAATACCGGCTCCAGAATATTAAACAAATGTCATAATATATATCAGGTGACGGAGAGAATTCTAATCTGGCCTCTAACTGTGTTTTTATCATGTTTTGAAATCTTCTTAGGGTATTAGCAGGTAGCTTGACTATGCGATCGTTGTCTGATATGTGTTATTTACACCAAAGATCCTTTTATTTTCCATTTATTCCACTGTTTTCCTTTCAAATTAATCCCAGTCTTTTCACAATTCATGCATCGACACTTATCTCCAAACACCTTTGGATCAGATCCCAACAGATCACCTCAGAAAACTAATATCTATTTCGTTCCTTTTCAAGTGGCCTCATTATATTTTTCATCACAAATTTCCTTTTGGCATTAAAAATTTACATATTGGTCATAAAACTCATTGAAATAAGATACCTGAATAAAAACAACTCAATTTATTGTTAGAGCCATTGCTGATGTGTCGTATCACATGTTTCTAAATTCCAAACTTTGGTTTCTTTTTCACATTAGCCACAAAACCTCATTGTCACTCAGCCACTGCCACAGACACATGCTAACAAGAAAATTCTTGACTGTCAGAAACTAAAGGTATTATCAGCATAATTACTATGAAATCCATATATGAGTTCTAATATATTCTTTTCAAGGCTTTGTCGGCCTCAGAACTACCCCCTAGCACTACCAACCACTTTTAATTATTTCCTTTTTTTTATCTCTGCTCTCACAGCATATAACACCCAATTCTACTAAGTCATATTTTCAGCTGTGTTTGATTTGCCAGCAGATTTTCTATGTGACAGACAGGTGACTTGTTTTGTGAGCCCCAGCTTTTTATTGAAGTGTCTGATCTTCTTTGTGTGAGATTGACACAAAGAGGTTTGCTTTGTTGAAAAAGGAAAATAGCAATAAGAGATTGTGCTTAATGTATATTTTTACATTAACAGAACATTTCCTTGAGAATTTTTATATCACAGCTAGAAATTTGTTAAAAACTTGTTCAGTTTTGTGTTCACTTGCTCACTGTTGTTAAGTTGTCACTTTATACAAGGAGTGAAGCTCATAGGTTTCATTATTTAGGCATTGCACAACACTTGCTAAAAGCAGGACAGTATTCATTTATAGATGAGCTGGTTAAATTACTCACATAGTTTTATTCTCAACCTGAACAGAAATTCTCAACAGCTGATATAAGCTCTACAACTGTATCTACTAGGATTATAACTACTAAATACATGCGAAAGCCATGTTGAAACCAAGATACGATTTTTGCTATTTCTGTTTTCATGGGTCAGCTCCATCACATGAAGTTCTTTTGCCCTTATGGGTGGCTGGTATTTTTTTCCTCTCTGTGTTGAAAGTACAAAAAAAGTTGATGTGCTAATTGCATTTGCACTACACTGAAACATTGCCCACTAAATGAGACATCTATAGGACAATGACTTCAAGAAACTAGTGTTTGGACCTACAAAATGTCTTTGCACTATGAATTTCTTTACAAATTACAGTATTTCTATTAAAAGCAGGATATTTTGAACCAAGAAGGCTGGAGAGTGTGAGACAAGGCAGAAATACAGGAGTCTCTTGCAAAATGTGGCAGAGTTGGCATCTCCACATCTTGTATGCCAGCACTCAACCTCAGAAATTGAGCAACATCTTGAGAATTCAGGTGAAATAGAAAGGTTATTATATTATAAGGAGATTTCTAGAAAGGTAACTGAGCATTACAGCAATGTCGCAATTCAGGAAAATTTAGCCAGGTAAGAGGAGTGAAAAATCTTGAGACTCTAAGCAAAACTAGGAGAGTATGTCCCTCGTGCCACCTTAAATCTTGATACTCCACTACTACTGGGAAAGACAATGAAATGCATTAAGGACTGATGATAATTTCTAGAAATGAGATGTAGTTTATAATCCTAGTTCATTCGCCCAAGGTCCCAGAACTCAATCTTAACAGTAGTGAATCCTTTCTGGAATCATGAAGAATTGTTTCAGGATAAGGCAACATTTAGATTGTTCGTAACTTTTCAATAGTCCTATTAGAACTAGTAGTGACTTCATTTTGTCTGAAACAAGATCAAACTTGACATAGCCCAGTTCCTTCCAATGGTACACTGTAGATAAGATTAAAAGGTGTAAGGGTTCATGTGCTGTTGAAAAATATACTTGGTATAATCATGTCTGGACTATAAAAATCGTCAAGACTATTACATGTAACGTTTATGCCCTACTCGCTCGAAGGGCTAGTATTTGAAAAGTGGAACACTTGATCCAAAGAAAATTTCTGTTGTGCTGAATATTGGCACCTTTCATTTGCAGGACTCAAAATTAAGAAAAAAATCAGTCATAATTTTGTGCCTTGTACCAACATTATAGGCTTAATTCACCAGAAATCTAGTAAATCCAGTATAACACAAAACTACAAATAGAAAACACAGTTGATGATATTTTATGCCTAAATTAAGCAAAACAAGCTAGGTGTAAAACATGTTCTGAAATAGAAATGTTTAGTTGTATTTATTTCTGTACCACCACAATTTGAAGCAATGTTTTAAGTACTCTGTAGTTCATTGTGATATCACTAAATATGATGATAAAATGTGCCCTCTTGTTTCTGAAATACATGAAGGGTACATAGTGCTAAGCCTAAAAATAGGTTGTTGACTTTAAACGTTGGCCATTTAATTAGAAAACACACCATTTGACTGATCACAGTTGGGGGGACAGGTATACCTTGTTTTGGCAAAACCACAAAAACCCTAAAGTTATACCAAGAAGGCTAGAGTATTGTTGTCTGGCCACCATATGAGAACAATATTTTAGTAACCATCTTCCCAAATTTGACAGATCGTGATGTGACATGATAATGTGATTTAATAGTGTCAATGACAATGCGTTTTATAGTCAAGGAAAAGAACAAATTCAGTGTATGGGTTAAAAGATATGGTATTCGTATTCTCTTTTACTTCACACAGGTGAATAGAAAATGTAATGTTGTTTATAAAATGAATCAATAACAAGGTGTTTGGAGGTGATCACATGTGGAACAGCATCATTTAAAATTTGATATTCTTTACAATCATTGACTCAAGACTAGGTTAGCCACAATATTTGTCACTCCTGTCTTGTGGCAAAATGTTCCTGAATGATTGTATGTTCATTTTCCAGTTTTTTCTTTCTTGGAATTTAACTTTTCTAATTCATCTTAAATCCCAAGGTTTCTCCCAATTTCTCCCAAAGTCCTAGGGTTGCAATCCCTTTTGTGAATGTGTGAATGAAATTTGTGAATGAAAGTATTTTATTTACAATGGATACAGCTTTTTTGGATCGGTGACTTTGGCTTTTGTTTACAGGGAGGGTACAACTTTTAGCAAAAAATGGACTCGACTCGTAAGAGAATTTTGCAATATCAAGTGGAACCAAAAGGGGTTATGCAATGAAGCTATGGCAACATGAAAATAAATCTTTAGCCTTTGTGTTTTCCCAATATGAATTTCCTATTTTTGATTTATTGACTGCAAGAAAAATTTGGCCAGTAGCCAGTAGAACACTTCCAAACTTGATTACCTCTGCAAAATTAAGTGAGATTACTAAGATTACTGAAACTAAGACTACTAGGTATTTTCTCTCAAAAGAATGCTTTGTGCAGTAGTATAGTAATAATTAGCTTGCCCTAGCAGGAGAAACTAATGTAATGCAATGTAATAATTCCTGCCACACTCTTGTATATTGATTAAAACGTATTCATTATTATCTTTTATAAAACATATTTTTAATTCCCCATGAAAATTAATTAACAAATGAAATAGATGTTTGGATTATCAATATTGGTTTCTGGTTGCTATTAGTAAAGCTTCTATGCATGAAAAGATTGTGAACAATCCATTAGACAATCTATTAGCAACAGAAAACTAATGATCTGCCCAGTATTACAGGATTCAAAGTAATAAGAGCAGCATCGAAGAACTTAATTCATTTATTTTGTTCCCATTTTACAAATGTAACTGTCAATGAGAAGAGTGCATGATTTAAGCTCTGTTTATTTCTTAATGATTACTGTATACCGGTATGCAATATATTAGCATCCAGTTGATAAAGGACAAAATATAAAATTTGACAAAGTGTCATTCAGCTTGTCTTTAATTTAAAGGCTATATAATGATTGAACCAAGAACAGGGCTTGACTACATGTATTACAAATTGAATATGTTTATCAATAAATAAAGATTAAGAAGTCAAATATAATGCACTGGCACTGGAAAAACTCCACCAAACCCAAGCATAGAGGAACCTAACGCATGCTATTCTGTTCTCAATGTTGGCTGCCAAGAAGAAGAGTGAAGAATTTTGAGCTCTTTTGATTTCTACTTGTATGATTATATGCAATAAGTTGACAAAATAGTATAACGACTGGATTAACCGGATAATAAACTACCAATGGTTTAGTTCTTTATCTTTTCAGCCAGATAAAAAAAAACACACACTCACACACAACAATAGACTTGCTTAGCCATGTGAATTTAATTTCATGAATAGCAAAATTAATCTTTGTATAAAAAATAATTTTTCTGTTTTTACCACAAAATACTTGATAGCTATGAATTGACTTTTTGGAATCATCAAGGAAATTGCAAAATGTCTTACACATTTATTGTTGTGGCTTTTTCTCAATTTTATGGTTTGTCAACTTCTTATTTTAATCATTTGTTTCAAAATTACTTGTACAAAATTTACAACCTGTACCAGTGTGTTTTGATAGGTCTTGAATTTTCTATTTCTAAAATTAATTCTTTGCCTACCAGTTGTTCCATCTCTTGATTTTTAAATTCTCTGTCTGAATAATCTTTCCTGTCAGTGATTGATCATCTCAATTTTCCACTCAATAGGAGGTCCATATCTCTAAATCACTTCTATTCTGTCTGTTGCAGTTCAGAAATTATTCACTTTGATTGTTTTGAATTGCAATTACAATGGTATTGATGTTCTTAGAAAACTAAGTAATTCACAAACTAAAATTCAACCTGCTTCATGAAATAGTAATGTCAAGAGAGAGAATAAATGATACAAAAGAAATTTTCAAAGGACAAAAGTTACTGCAGTTTACTATATGAATTCTCCACCTACCACAAAACATCTTGGCTTATGCTAATGCCATCAATCAAATGATTTTGCAAAACATTTGAGAGATGTTATGAGGTGCCAGTGTGAATACAAAATCAATCAAAGTCAATCAGCTTGTCTTTATAAATGTAAAGGTTTGATTGACGGAAGCAAGAAAAGGGCTTCACTATTGGAAATTGCAAATCTGTATTTAAAAATGAATAAAGATTAAGAAATCAAATAACATGCTCTTGAAAAAATACTCAAAACCCAAGTGCAGAATGTTCATGGTTAAAGTGCATATGAAAAGAAATCAGTTTTTACATTTTTCATCACATCATTTTTAAAGAAGTAAGCACTGCATGTTTGAAAGAATTTCGGTAAAATGCTGCAATGTTATGGTTGTTCAAAGTTACGTATTTTGCAGTGAGTTCTGGCTAGCATATAATATTCAGGATATCAGGTGACACTGTTTCATGACAAAATTATGTTGATCTACACTACAAAGCAATTTTAATCTTCATAATGGTCATAGTCTTTGAACAGAGGCGAACAAAATGATGCAAACCTAACTATTAGTAGTTATTATTAAGGATGTCCATCACTGAAGTCCGTGTAAGTGAATTGCACAGCTAAAGAAGGTCAAGCATACTTGATTACTTACGGATATATTGCTGATCACAATATTCTTCTTCTTTGTAGATCATTAAAGCTATCCAAGTGTTTCGCATACATCTGCTTGAGCTGGAGAAGGTCAATGAACTATGCAAAGATTTCTGTCAGCGATACATTGCATGTCTGAAAGGAAAGATGCAGAGTGAAAACCTACTGCGAAGCCCTCTGCCTTCCTCATTCCAGACCCCAACAGTAGGCTGCGTCACTCAGTCCTTCCAGCAACTACCTTCAGCGCAACCCCAACAGACCTTTCTCCAACAACCAACCCAGTTACTTCAACCCCAGGAAGTGACCTATTACACTACTAACCCTTGTTCTGTTGCCATGGCAACACCACCTAACGTCAGTGTCATAGCCTCCCCTCTTCAGCAGCAAGCCACGCCAATCTCTTATAACCCACAGCAGCCAGCAACTATAGTCGTCACAGCAGCACCTGTCTCAGGACAAACTTTAGTACTGACGCAGGTGCCACAACAACAGCAACTGGTGGTTAACCCTACGAACATCATCACATATGCTTGCTCCACACCAACCAACACTTTAACCGTGACACCTTCCACACCGACAAGCTCGACAAGTGCAGGCTCACCCACTGAGATAGCACTGCCGACCGCTCTACCTATGCCTGCACTTGACTCCCCAACTGACACCCATGATCTGGGCAAGAAGACCAAGAGGGGTGTCCTTCCTAAACAAGCTACACAAATTATGAAGACTTGGTTGTTCTCCCATCTTATGGTAAGTCAAGAGACCATGGGATTGGATAGAGTGGTTTTCATCAGACAGTGATATAGATACTACTCAAATACACTTTGCTATTAAACACTGGCTATTAGTAATTGATTCACAGTCCGAAGAAAACCACTCTGCTGCAAATAGTTTCAAATTAAAGTAAATTCAGACCTTTGGGCTTTGAATATACTTTTGTAGCCCATAAATATGCTAGTGAGGTTACAGTAAAAGTGAACTACCTACGTTACACCCATCGGACACTAGGCTTCCCTTTCATGCAATAAAAAACAACAGCAATAACCCAGCCAAAAAGCTCAAATCAGATTCTAGATTGTGTTTTGGTGAGTGCCAACGATAATCTAACTCTTAGTTACTTATACCCGTGTCAGCCATTCCTTTGTCATTGTTGTCGTTCGATATTAGATTAGAATACGAATTAGGTGTAGAAATTACTTAATAAACATCTAAAAACTAAAGTTTCGGATTTGATTTACCAAATTCAATAGAGAAAATTGTTTTATATTCTCTAAATCAGCCGATGGAAATGGATGCTTTCTCCGACTTGGTATTACTTGCTATGCTGTCAAAATGGCGGCTGACACGGGCTCTTCAATGTAATCAGATGTGATGTTTGTTTTGTAGCACCCTTATCCAACAGAAGACGAGAAAAGAACGATTGCCTCTCAAACCAACCTCACTATTCTCCAAGTTAATAACTGGTGAGTCAGTTAGTGAGGGGTTACGAAAACTCCCTGCATCTCCCTGGTCGAGGTTATCTGTTATCTCAGGGAGGGTACTCCTCTTCCTTCTTCTGCCTTCTTCAATCTCCTTCCCCCCTCCTTCCCCGTCCTCATCCTTCCGTATTCTTCCTCGTCTTCCCGTATCCCCATGGTCCTTCATTTGCCGTTTCCTTTTTCCTCCTCCTTCGGCCTTCTCCTGCCTCCTCCATTCACCTTGTCCCTCCTTTGTCCTCCTCCTTCTGCCTCCTTCTTTTCCTCCTTTCGCCTCTTTCATCCTACCCCTTCTTCCTCCTGCTTCTTCAGTTTCCTTCTCCCTTGTTTTTCTGCCCCTTCTTTTCCTGCTTATTCTTCTTGACCTTCTCCACCTTTTCCTCTTTTGAATCAGGATTTTCTGGGGCACCACTAGGGTAGTTTCTTGCAACTTCCCATTCAGACCTGGCTTTGTGCATTGTCGTCAGTATCCTAAGTATGGCGAACATGGAGCAGGCACGGCCGAACATAAACAGCCTTATAGAACATTTAAGCTAACATATTATATTTTGTGTCACTAAGGTTCATCAATGCGAGAAGAAGAATTCTTCAACCTATGCTTGATGCTGGTAACCCAGACTCTCACAAAGCCAAGAAATCTAAGATCCAGACACGCCCAGCACAGAGGTTCTGGCCCGAGACCTTAGTCCCCACCCAGTACGGCTCCCCAGTTCCCATAATCCCTAACAACCTCGGCGCACAAGGCCAGAGGATGCCAAACACTGTACAAATGCAGACTCTACCCGCAGGAAGCGTACAGGTCCCAATAACAGTTGCCATGCCAACCCTGTTGAATTCATCTGGTACAGTAACCTTACCCCCTGGCACTGTCGCGCTGCCTCCTAGTATAGCCCTTCAACAAGGCGGTAACATTGTTATTGTGACTTTACCAGCGAACGCCAGTACCATATCAACTTCTACTGACGTTATGAGCTCGACATCCGCCCAATCAGCGGTCACGACAACAGTGTCATCAAACTCGGACTCCGTTCACCGTGGAGGGATGTCCCCCATGGTGGTCGGCATTCAGCAGCGAAGTCCCACACTCCAGGTTTCGCAGAACTCACCGCTGCCGACCATGGCACAAAATGGCAACATGGTTAACATCGGTTCACCCCATCAGATTATAACTACAGCAAGCGGCATCAACCCTGTAGACAGCCTGGTTCATTCGCTTGCTCTGGAGAACCCAGATGGGTAAATTGTGTAGAAAAAGTTACAAATATTTAATCAAGGCTCTGTTTACACTGGTCCAGGTGAATGTTTGAACGGACGAATTTTAGAGCCACGCTACGACGTCTCTACTAGTGCATATATTATGGTGCCGATGCACGGAAAAATGAGGCCTATTTGTTTTATACAACAACAAAAACGCGCAACGAAATGCCCAAACAGAGGAGATACAGTATGTTTTGGAACAGCCCGTTTCAAACTCGATTTGAGTAGCGTGCGCGCGCGATGAATTTATCATGCGTATTAACTGTAATAACACACGGCGTACAGACCAACCAATCAGAACGCGCGTTTTATTAGTGTTGTTGTATAATGCTAGTGGACCTCTCTATACGGACACCCGCATGGCTTCTCTTTTGCTAGCCTGCTCGCAGGCGTGGCCGCCATCTTGGATTTATGACAAATCACCCCCTCCCCCCCGATTTGTCACATTTTGTCACAAATCCAAGATGGCGGCCACGCGTAAGCGAACTCGCGTTTCTCGACCTAAAACTACTCCACCGCTTGCGAGCAGGCTACTCTTTTGTGAGGTGCCTAATTTTATAATTATTGAGTTCGGTTTCAAAGGTATTGAACTCGACTGTCGGCCAGATTCTGTGGTTCTAAAGCGTCCAAGTTTTTGTCCGCTCACAAATTCGCCTGGGTCTAAGGCTTAGACAAACCAGATGATTCAACTTCATTTGATTCAATTTCATTACTGTGTTGAACGCACCTCGTTGAATGGGGGTACCAAACCAAATCAATATTGGTGAACTTTGTTTAACTACGATATGATTGGCAGTGGAGCAATATTGAATGAAATTGAATCAAATGGTTTGGCCCCTGTCTAATATATAACAGCCCATGCGGGGGTACCAATTTTGGGCGGTTGTTCAAAGGTCGTGAACATTTGCAAACGCTCTAAGTCGGGCTCCCTGATATGACAATATATAATGTTGTGTAATCAACGCAAAAATATATAAGCCTCTAGCTCTTCTCTTGAAGTTCCCCCTTTCTTAAACTGTTTTTAGAAGTCTTTGTTTTATTCACATTGATTTGTCGAGATTCCAGGACAGCATGTGTTGTGTTCTGGTAGTGATATTAACGAACAGAAGTAAAGTTAAATTATGCAAAGAAATGAGTGAAACTAAATGTAAAAGATAAGTATCGATAAGTATAGACTTCCAAGGTGGAGGTTTTAAAGTTATTTTAAAGGGAACCTGTCATGATTCGCGCATACTCCAGGAGCGAACACTGAATTATCAGTAAAACTAATAATACCATCCTATCATATAACTATTTAAGAATATGTAAAGCTAAGAAGCATGGTCGGATGGATTGAGAAGCAGCGAGATTATATACGATTTGTTTTCGAGGTTTTAAGCTCATTTCGCTGGCCATCGTTGTTACGTGACGAAACTTTTTTGATTTGAGAGATGCGCAGAACAGCTGCGCAGTTGTGTGACAGGCTCCCTTGAAGTACTGGTGCGAGGAAGAACTCAGGTGTGTTAAGGCCTGACTTGGGGCTTATACGCGGGCAGAAAAGAAGTTTGCCAATATCTCGAATACGAAAATAGCTACAGCAATGAAACTTTGCATCAATGTTAATTCTAGTATTAGCGAAATTTTGACAGTTGATGTTTCCATGACGACCAAATTAAAGGGACGTGTAACATAATTTTCCTTTTTTTGGACAAAACTTAAAATGGGGAACAGAAAACCTCATCCTATTCGGAAAATACGATGGAATTTTCCTTTACTGCATTGATTCCTTCAATCTAGCGTCTTTTAAGGCAGACCAACTTGAAAATTAGCGGAGATAGGAGAGAAACTTGGTTGCTAGGGCAACAGTTCTCACGATCACGTGACCCTGGACACGATTAAAAAACGCTATCAACTGCAGAAGTTCATGAAGATTACGAATTTAGGGTAAAAAAATAGGAATATTTTCAGTAAGTTTTCCCCGTTTTTGATTGAAAGTAATTTTTAAACGGTACTTACAGATGCTATAAAAGTGTGTCTCCATAGCAACTAAATGCATGGAACAATTAAAGTCGGAGGGCGTAATACTCATACCAAGTTCCATTTCAGTAGCTATTTTGCTAATGTAGTTATTTGCAAAAACTTCTTTTTGCCTTAAGAATCCGCGTATAAGCCCCACCTCCTTTCAAGTCAGGCCTTAACACACCTGAGAACGCAAAAACTAGAGTGAGGTTGGACAAGTGTGCAATCGCAAATTAGCTCATTCTCGTACCATAGCTCTCCGACTCCACCTCGCGCGGGACACTCTGGTGACAGCCCTCGAGGGCCTTCGCTGATTGGCTGATTTTGAATGCTGGTGCATGCGCAGAAAGTTTCTACCCTCATTGGCTCTGTATCAAATCTCGCGCATGCGTAAATGGCTGTCACCAGAGCCTCCCCCGCGAGAAGATGACAGGTGCGGCGGAGCACCCTAAAAAGTGGGGGTGTCAAAGAGGCAAAAAATAAGCGGACATGTAATTTCGTTTTTTCATGTTTTTACCTCATATAAATTTGGATGAAAATATGTCACAATGTAATCGTAACCCCTACGTTCTCTGAGCCTAATGTCAAAACAGAAACACAAAGGCCACTCTTCTGGACTCCCGTTCCTTTTGTTCTTTACGTGTAAATACAAAAATATATATCCCCCCCCCCCCCCCCCCCCCCCCTGGTCCGCCGCCTATGGATGAGCCGGGGAGCTTGTCGTACGAGAATGAAATTAGTTGTGAAGCCAAAAGAACGACGCAAGCGCAATAGATTGCGCCACAATTCTTGAACTCTGTATTTTCCTAGGCTTCGTGGTGTTGAGATTTAACTATACATACAGGCAAATTAGATGCTAGATGTAAGAATAGCATAAACATCCATAACGTATTTGTATATAGATACTAGCTCGTACAGCTGATTTTAAAAGAAGTATTTTATTATAACTAAAGAAATCACGGCATTAGTTCCAATTTATCCCTCTTTGCCGAATGTGATATATTCTAACGTAAATGCTGAGATGTTAAATAAATTTCAATTGAGCAAGTTCAAGTCATTTGTGGTTCTCACTGGAATTAAGTTCGGATAGTGAAAACATGGGACGAAATGGGAAAATCGAGAAAGGTTCATATCGTGGGTTGCGCTTAGTTCTACTGGCGAGTGTCTTTCAAGTTTTATCAGTTCGACCAACATTCCCCGAGTGTTTGTAAGAAACCAGAGAGCACGCAGAAAGTATTTTTATTGCTTTTAGAAAATAACATACACACGCGCGACAGCGTTGCGTGACAATCGTGTTTCTCAGGTCTCTTACAAACACGCTTTTTAACCAATCAGAATGCGCACATTCGCAATACAACATAGGTGTTATTTTCTAAAAGTCTTTCAGACGAAACAATAAACCGAGGTACCGTAGCGTTTGCCTTCCCTTCTACCCATTTTGTAAGCGGCCGCTATATAACCCATTGCACTCTTCGTAAAAGTAGGGGTATGTCGCCCGGTACAATATGGTTAGGTCTTGGTTGACGCACTACATATACTGTAAAACCGCCCTCATGATTGTAAGCTGCGCGGCAGCAATGTGCACCATTTAATGCAGCCCGTTAAAAGTCCTCCAAACTCTCCTTGTCCTGGTCGTGTATACTTTCGAACGTTTTGAGTTCCCTCACGATGAGAACACCCTTTCTTTCTTTTTCTTAATACATGATCCTCCCTAATCCGCTGAACTCTTTAACTTTAAATTGAAAAGACCGCGCGAATGAGCCTCGCATTTAATTGGAGAGTTAACTGAATTCTCAGATGCCATACAACAAACAGAAGGTGACTGGGTAAAGAGCATGACAGGTTGACTTGTTTACACAATCAGAATTGCGGGGACATACAATTGGAGCACCCCGTCATAAAATGCGTTTAGCCGGCTTATTGCGCTGTTTGCAGGTGTTTCAAAAGTTGCTGGTGAAAATGCATCTGTTCCTTTTGCCAGAAGACACCTTTAGTGATATTTTCCCAGGAGAGCATGAGCTCCAATTTTTGCCAGCCATGCAGAAGAAAAATAATATAAACGTTGGATGGATATTCGAATTTCCACCCTAAAAGCTACCTGTCAGAAAAAATTCCATCCTATACACGGGCACACAACGGAGCTGTTCCTCAAAAAAACTGTTCCTCACCCCCTTTCGCTGCTGGCTGGCAAATATTTATCGAGGTCTCTTGCTGGCTGGCAAAAATTCATCGCCTTCCGTTCCTGGCAAAAATTTATGCATATCGCCTTTGCTGGGAAACACAAGTTGCTCATGGATGTTGAAAAATGAAATTTTAAGTGACAGCACTTAAAAATGCACTTAGTTATTAGTGCTCATTTTTAAGGATACCCGATTTTTTATACTATTTCGGGCTTCCTGTGGTAATGTTACTCTCCTGGTTGGGAAAATTTTTTAACACCCAGCTGCTGGCTGGGAAAAATTGAGACCCTTTCCTGGCAAAAAGGAACAGCTAAATTTTTGCCAGCAACTTTTAAAACATGTATTTATATGCTCTACGCGCGTAGAAATGTCCAAATACGCCATTTAAACGCATTTAACCAGGGGGGCTCGTTGTGTGCCCGTGCCTATAAAATACTCCTCGGTCCTTAAATTCCCTTTTCCGCATAGCCTGCAGGTTCAAAGAACCCCTAAAGATACCGGATTTTCTTCAGTATACTTTTTTCGTTCAGAAAACCCCTAAAACATGCCGGATTTAGCCCATTTTAATAAGTTTAAATTGCACAATTGATAGTTTGACAATTAACGGAACGAAAATAGATTCCGTCAATTTCTAATCAGGGAATCCATATACCTGGAAACCATCTAAAAATACAACGGTCATACCTACCACCCGAATATCGCGCATGAAAAGTCATGCATAAGTAGTTGAGCTGAAACACTGTGACATTACTCAGGGGCGTAGCCAGGGGGGGGGGGGGGGTTCCAGGGGTTCCGGAACCCCCCCTCTCCCGCAGCGGAACCCCCCCTCGCCTCTGTTCTGGACCGACTTATTACTAACATTCGGTAAATATTTAATAGACAACAAATAAACCTCCAATAAAATGTAGCAAATTTCTTCAAACGCTAGTTTTTTCCCGAGATCAATATTTTTGGCTGGGTTTCCTGTGGCGAGAACGCAAAAAACGTCCGATTTATGTGGAGTTTTTTATTTTTTGAATTTTGGAACCCCCCCTCTCATAAGGGCTGGCTACGCCCCTGCATTACTTCCGTTCCAATAAAAACCGACAGAACAAAGCGGAACTCAAGCTACGGGGCGAGACGTGACTTGTACATAAAGCGAAACTAATTATTCGAAATCGTAAATAAATCGTGCGCGAAGTGGCGAGCAGGTCAGAGAACAGAACACTATCAACTACGAAGGTACTATGACGTCAAATAACTCTACGATTGGAAGTATCGAAAAGACATATATCATTCCATGGGACATTGGGCTTGGGATTTTCAGCTTAATTATTGTCGTCTGCAATTTCTTGACGTTGTTGACTTTCGCCATCAACCGGACCTTGCGAAAGCGAAGTGTATACTGCCTGATGAACCTGTGCGTTGCTGATTTCTTGGTCGGAATTGGCGGGCTGATAACTCACGCTTCAATTATCCTCACTCAGGGTTGGCTGGACACCGAGTTATTTCACACACTGCAAGTGATTGAATTTGTAACCAGCGGTGCTTCGTTTTTTGGGCTCGTCCTAGTAGCCATGGAGCGCATGTACGCTATCGTGTGGCCAATACGCCACCATAAGAGATCGGACACGAGTTACCTCGTGACTATTGCTATTATGTGGATGGTATCCATGTGCCCTTACGGAGTGCTCGCCTATTTTCGCATCACAACGTCACAATTTAACTACGCGACAAACATTTTCTTTGGCATTTCGTTGGTTGTTGGACTTCTCGTCATTGGAACAGCATACATTTCCATTTTTATGAAAGTGAGGCGACAGCAGAGACCGCTGGTCAACGGGGTAGCACCACAGACTTATCACCGACCGCTGACCGATAACGGAATATCGCCGGCTCATAATCAACCGCTGACCGATAACAGAGTATCGCAGGCTCATAACCAACCGCTGAGCAACGCTCAAAGATCGCATACTCAAGAACGACATCTAGCAATTACATTGTTCATAGTGACTGTTGTATCAATATCCACTTGGCTGCCTAGTGTCGTTGCACTAATGCTTCAAGTCTCATTTTACGGGAGAATTTATCGCATGACATCGGTCCTTCGCTACGCAAATTCTCTCGCCAATCCAATAATTTATACATTAAGAATGCGGGATTTTAGGCAAGCGCTGGTAAAAATGATCTGTAACTGGAGCTGCAGAGGTAAGAATGAAAGAAAGGGTGGACTTCCTGACGCCGTCCATCAAAACGCGGGCACCCACGACGTCACAACGCAAATCTGAACCCCGCTGTGGCGAAAGAGAGACTCAAGATGGGCACGAGAATGGAGTTATTTAACACTTCATTACGCATGTCAAACAATCCCCTCGTTAAAAACACTCATGTTCAATTCTCGTACCCAGAGCTCCCCGGCTCGTCACTTCGCAGGGGAGGCTCTGGGGACATCCATTTGAGGGCCTTCGCCGATTGGCTCATTTTGAACGCTGGAGCATGCGCTGAAAGGTCTTTCTCTCAACGGCACTGTATTAAATCTCGCGCATGCGTCAGTGGCTGTCACCAGAGCCTCCCCCGCGAGGAGACGAGCCGGGGAACTCTGGGTTCGAGAATGCTCATGTTCAAATTCCACTAATCTGGTCATTGTCATTGCAATTTCACTGAATACAACAATGAATTTCAAACAACGCGCGCGTCATACAGTTTAGTAGCGCGCAGTGACGCTCGGGGCGCGCGGCCGGTTAGTAGCAGTACAGTGTTGTTGCTAAAGCCGGCTTTTCACTAGTGAAGTTAGCGGAGACGGAGGAGTAAGTGCGCTTTCGTTCGTTTGAACATCAAAGAACGGGAACGAGATGTAAGCATGTACGAAGGAAAGCAGAACGGAGGGTTTCCTTTTCCTTAAGAAGTCCCCGATTACGCTTACGTCGCTCAACTGTCACGACGACTTTCACGCAAAGTAAGCTATTACACGCCTCCGTATCCTTCCTCGGTCTCTGCTTATTTCACTAGCGAAAAGCACGCGCAGTGAGCATGTCACAAAATAACACGACCTGCAACAAGAACAGGGGACTTTTTTGTTTATGCCATGCGCAATAACCGCTGCTCTCCAAGTTTACATTGCAGACTCAACTCAGGGAAAAGCACTGTTGAGTATCACGAATTTGTAATCAATAGCGCTCTATTTCTATTTCTCGTTTGTTTTGTTTTTATTCTGAAAGCGGGAAGGATAAAATAAAACGTTTATTCAGCTGCCTGTATATTGCAAATCAAAATTGTTTGATTTTAGGATCTGTGGACCTTCATCTGCGACTGTTTAAACTGGGTCAGACTGAAATTCAGACTGCAAGTGCAAGAAAAATGACGTTGTTTTTGTTTAGCAATCTTAACGATTTCCTTTTTTATCCTATCAGTTTACCCTAATATTTTGGGCCTTCCAGTGGAATTAGATCAAGTGGAAAGATGTCATAGTTTTGGGTTGAGAAATAAAAGTTCTGCACCATGCAGATACACAAATTTTGCTTGAAAAACCTGGTCACACTAAAAAATGTCATGGTGACCAAACAAACATGTTGATTAGTTTGTGTGATAACCTTATTAGAAAATGTCTGGACAAGTTTCACCATAACCTATCCTGGAATTCAATCGATTTGACTACTGATGATTTACAACCCCAGTTTTTGTATCCAACCAAGCTGGGATTTTGTCAAACAATGTGTAAATACCCAGACTGAAGGGTACACACCAAGGAAATACAAGCTCAGTTTTCACCACCCTTCCCTGGGATTAATTGGTGGATTATGTCCATGAAAAGGATGAGACTCCAAATTGGTGAACTTTTTATTGTGCTATTTATAACTAACAGAGTATTCTGACAAGTTCTGTAATAGTGGAACCTGGCAGTTGACAAAATTACACCTGTTGACAACATTGGGTTTTGAGGTGGCAACATAATTTTCACAAGAAAATTGAATCAAAGAGGATTTTGATACAGCACTGTGATGTTCTTCTGAGCAGTAAACTATCTGTAGTGAAAACTCTTAAAAGTAGCCCCTGCTATAGTTCTACTTCTGAAAATCAATCGATGAAATGCTCTCGTAATACTGTAACATCTAACATGTTGCATCCCTGAACCACCAGCACTTGTACTAGAAATTGCTATTTGGTTGCAGGATGCAGTTGTTTTGTTTCATCCAGACAAGAATGGCATTATGTTCCTTTTGTGAATTGGGCATATACATGTACACCTACACCTTCGGAACCTGCAACGAACAATGCACAACAAGTTACTTCTGAATGTCCTACCCTCAATTATATCTTTTATCAGGTATTATTACAGTCACACAGGTTGTTCTCTTTGCTCTTAACACTGATGGACAACACTGATAGACAACTTTGGTATCAAATTGCAATTTCTCGTGAGCAACTTTAATTCGCCACATGTCTGAGCACTGGAGGGGCAGACCATAATTGAACGATTTTGGAAACAAAATATTTCAAGTTCTGGTACAATATCGTGAAGACAGATACAAAAGATTTTTTGGAATTTGATTCAAGCAAGTTGTCCGTCAATGTTGCTAGGCAATATTGCAAAATTGTAGGGAAGAGAACATCTCGTTTCACTGTAACATGATCTACAATTTCCACTCACAAGTCAAATGGTTTATCAAAAAATCCAATTTCTCACCAAATTTATTTTTAAATTCAGTAAGTATACACAACTAGCAGTGCTTTTTTATACCAGCTCAGATCTCAATTTGTTTTGCTTTCTGGGCAAACAAACTGAGCACTTCAGTTCTTGCAACAGCTGTTTCAGTGAAAATATTTCTAAGGAGCATGCCCAAGCATAGGTGTCCTGTAGGTGAACACACCAAAAAATCCTTAACTTCCCCCATTATTTCCAAAAAAATAGCACCACACAATGAAGACATATAGAATGTAGTTTTGTTTTCGAGAGATACTTCAGTGGTACAACGAGCAATTTTCGAAAAATGTCCAATTAATTAATATTCATGAGACAACATTTTCAAGCAGATTTTAGAACTCGAGTGAAGACCCGATTTTGCTGCCGATCTCAAGGAAATCAAATGGTTTCATTTAAACTGGGTCCTAGAAACTGCGTGTGACTTATTTCCAGATCTAATATTCCCCGTGAGGAAAGTGGGAGTCCAAGAACAACAACCACTGAAACTCATGTGCGTAACTGTCGAACCAAAAACACATAACTTCCCCCATTTTCTGTTTCATCCCCGTTAGATAAACGAATTTCAAAATGATAGTACTTCCATTTTTCACTGACAACTCTGTGGTACAACGACTAGATTTTGAAAGCACATTCTGGCAAGACGATAACAAATCGGCTTTTTGCATTACAGCAAGGAAGCTCAACGAAAGATTCCACAAAACCCATTCTTGGTTTTCAACCAATCTCTAGAGAATCAAAAGACAATGCACGTAATGCATGACTGCTGGTACCAGAATGGACGCTGATTACATATCTTTTGTTAATCATCCACCAGAACGTATTAGTGACGTCAGTTGCAAACGAAGAATTGGTGCGATTTCTCAAAGAGAGACCTACATAAGCCAACAGTAATTAAAAGCTTACCTTGGCGGATAATTTGACACTTCACCTTTCAGCTGCTGGCAGAAAGTTAACTTGGGAATTCCACCACAGATCACAGACATCCGCCATATTAAATCGAAATCCTTAGAATAGAGCTGCTTTGCCGAAGCGAATAGCGTAGCAATCTCAAGCTCAAACTGCTCAAAATTAATTTCCCAAGTACAAATATTGTTTCTGTTGAACTCCGTTTGTGATTTACATTACTTATTCCCGCATAAAAGTGGAGAAATTAACTCGGTCGACACGACAACAAACCAGCATTTGCTCAGCTGAAGACAAATCAGGCCGTGCATCTGCGCATGCGTCACATAAAGGACCCCTGCTTGCAACAAGTACCAATCTCGTTCCCAGAGCCCTGCATTTTCTGCGCATGCGTCGCCAAATTATGGGCTCTGGGAAACTCCACTTGCTGCCAAAATCTGGCAGCACTGATTTTAGAGCGCATGCTCGGAAAAAACATCCGAGCAGCCACCGAAAAATACTACAAATCAGAAGGACACACTCGGTTGCATGTAAAGCTTAGACATGACAGCGGAAAAACAGCCAAGCAGAAGCCAATAAACTATTACCAAGACCTAGACAACGAAACATACGAAGATAAGAACATCGGAAAAGCCATGTTTGAGTTTGACGGGAAAAAGACAGCTACTTTTGTCTTTGACGGTGCAAAGCACACAACACGAAAAGGATGGTTGGTTTTGTGGTTGACTGAAACAGTTGAATTTGTGTAGATCAAGGGAAAAATTACACCTCAGGTCATTAACAAAGACAAGTAAACTATTGCCTCATTCATGGCCAAGGAGAAAACGGACGAAAACAGCAGATTTGGCAGTTACTTCGAGGCTGAAATGAAAGGGCACGGAACCAACTCCATGACACGAGCACACTGCAAAAGGCCAAGTGAAGATTTGAAAACTGTTCCTCGGAGAGAGTTGTGGTCTCTTGTTTCGTTTTGTATCATCCTTTGAATGATTCAGACTAGTTACTTTCGGTAAAAAATGGATTGCAAAGGATTTTGAAAGCCTGCGGGCAAGCTGTTTTCTTGTTGGAAACGTGCGAACTGGATTTGCCGAGGATTGAAAATAAATTGAAAACTCGAGCAGCCAACGAAAAAGCAGAAAAACTACAAATCATTCATTAGGACACATGTGAACGACAAGCCAAATGGGTTATTTCAAGGTCTTCACAATGGATGGGAAAGTCCAAAAGGCATGATTGAAAAATCTTTGAGATTTGCACGAATGATTTACGAAAAGACTTCTTTCTATTGAACGAAATTGACCTGACTGAAAGCTGCCGTGGCAGGGCTTCACTTTACTTTGCAGATTTGTGTTATTAAAAATCTTGTGTACTTTTTGGACGACCAAGAACACTGTGCTTGTAATGGAATTATTATCGTCTTCATTACAATTGTTATCGTCTTCATTAACTTTATAAAGCATAATTCAATACAAGTAAGATTTCTGTAATTGTGTTGCATTTGTTATTGATTGAAAAATATTAAAACTTAGAAAAAATTGTAAGCACAAAATCCTTGTAACAACTGTATGCAAGTCGATTGCCCTGAGAAAATTTAAAGCATTTTTTAATACATTTTTAATACATTTTTTAATATGAGAATTCTGTTGACAAATAAACAAAGCAGAATAACCAGAAAATATTATAATAAACGTCTTTCGTCTTTAGATTCTATTTTGTTGTATCACTATCATGCTCAGTTTATGACCTTTACGTTCCGCTCTCCAGTCGTTTTGATTTAGTTTAACCACAGAGGTATTTCGATACTACACGGCAATAAAAAATGACTAAAGTAACAACGGCATCGAAGGTTCCAAGCTTTTAGCTGTATAAAAATACTATTATTTCCTAAATAAACTTTGTCTCCGACGACCTCCGACTTCCCATTTACCTCGTCGTGTATGACGATCGCGCAGTATCGGGAACCATTCGGCACTTTTTTATTGACCAATCAGCACACTCTAAAAACTGGAGTTTCCCAGAGCCCATAATTTGGCGACGCATGCGCAGAAAATGCAGGGCTCTGGGAACGAGATTGAACAAGTACCTACTGCGCGCAAACCGTTAAATACAAGCAAGAGAAAGATATTGGCAAGCGCGCGCTTAATCTCGATAGCATGCGCGCGCGCGCGATTAGAACTATTTCGAGCCTCATTAATTCATAATTTGGTTTTGCGTCACGCTTTCCTGGGAATTAAGCGCGTGCCACCTTAAAGCGCGCGCCGAAGTTTGATTACGTGAACAAATGTCTAATTAAGAAAAAATATAAGTTTTTGAGAAAGAAAGCAGGTTTGTTCTCCTTTAACAAAGGCTTCACTGTCCCGCGAAATGTGAAAGAAAGGAGATGGAATCAGTGAAAAAACTTCGAAAAAGATTCGGTCATGTGTGCACCATACGCGAGCAAAACGTGCGCAAAAATTCTCGTTGCGAATGTTGTGAACATTCTCTAGAATAGTAGATTTTCCGGCAGAAAAGGAAAAAATTGGAGTCCGAATTTTTAAACGAAAGGGTGTTTTATTGAAGAGAACAGGTCGAATACTACTATTTGCGTCCATCCATGAAGCGTGACGACTTTTTCGCGAAGGTTTACTCTCAAACGCGCACAACGTTTTTTTTGAGAAGTTGTCGCGTTTCTCGCTCGCTGATTGGCTGCGCTTTTGACCGTTGTTTTTCAGCCAATCAGAGAGCGAGAAACGTGCACGTTTGAAAAGTAAATGTATCACCAATTGATGGTGTGCTAGTGAGAGCAACTAGCATAGCCAGGTGAGTTTTTCCTCATACGCGCCTCACAGCTAGAAACACAACTGTCAAAAGTCGTACGTACGTGTACAAGCTCGCCCCCGCTAGCAGTCTTACTATAAATCTTATTTCTTTTTCCTTTACATTTCTTTCATTCATTAATGTTTCCTTAGTAATATTATCCCGCCCCCCGCCGACCGCCCACCCGCGAAAGTGCTTCCGTTGCTAGGTAACCACCTGCTCGCTCGGGAACGTCACACAATAGCACAAAAAATACACGTTGCCCTTTTGAGAAAACAATCTCACTTCCGGTTGACAAAAAACCACGTGGGTGGTTTTATATTGGGTCCTTTGAAATAACACGTTGCATTAAAAGACAAATCCTGTTTGTCGGCCTATGAGAGTAGATACTAGGGGATTTCTTCCGAACATATATCGAGCTCTTACGAAGTGATCCGAAACAATGGGTGTTCTGTTGTGTCTTCGATTCCTTTGTTCGCATAATTAACCGGCACATCGAACCACACGCAAGTATTTCCGGTGTTCGATTTCAACCTTGCCCCGGCAAATTCTCCAAATCTCGGAGAAAAACTGTTGCTCTGAGCTCAGCCTCCTTGGTTTGCAAACTTGGCAATTTTACTTCGAATTCCCAACTAGAAGAAGTTGTTGTTTTGAGATTTGGGAGGTTGCACAAGGTATGGAGATCTCGGAGGTCGGATTTGGCGCCGCGAAAATTTTTTGCTTAATGTTGCTCAACAATGTGTAACGATACCTACGGTAATCAGAAAAAAAATATCGTCTAATTTTATCAAGGAAATGTTTCCCTGAGTCTTCAGCCCTTAGCGGGCCGAAGTACCTGCTCGCTGGTTGACCACATTTTGTTATGCATCTAATTTTCCTTTTTGAGTCTATTCAACTTCTGTTCTCATGAATAATTTATTCTGCATAGGAAATTGGACTTTGAATCGACGACAACAATACAAGGGAAAACTCACATGACTAGAAATTAAATCGAGCAACACGGGAATCGAAGGAAAAACGCTGAGAAAAACATCTACCGCCGAGCGAGCGCCAAGGGAATTCTTCTCCAGTGATGGAGAATTTTTTAGCGGCCAGAGCAGAGAGTTATAAACAGGCTATCAAATGCTGTGGCGGCGAAGAAACAAGTTCTGTGGGGAGCAAGGACTGTTCGATGCTCGAAGCTGGCGAGTTTGTCGATCAGCTTAGCTTTTGGCAGCGACCGAGACAGCGAGTGGATTTAGAATTTACAAATGTCAGCTACAGGATTAAAATGGGCCGAAACGGTAAGTCAGAATTGGTATTTTAGGGAATTTTATAAAGGATTGTATTGCGTTATATATAGCGTTGTTTATATGAGTGTTGTTTTGGATCCTTCTACCTGTATTTGCCTCCATGTGAGCGCTCGGATAAAATTATTTTGCGCTTCAGTTTCAGCAAAATATTTCCATATGAAGGCTTCCGTTTCAAAAGCGAAAGTTCTCTATTCCTAAACTATTCAATTATCGTTTTTTGTTAATCTTTTTAACGATGTTTTCAACTTTTATAGCGATAAAAATATCTTGTTATCTGGCTCATAAACATTTGGTAACGATTGAAAATAATTTTATTGAAGACCTTTGGGGGCCTGAAAATGTTTAGGTCGGCACTTTAGCTGTGGGAATATTAAATTTCCTTGATGGCTTGGTTATGGCCTTTAAAAGCTATTTTCTGGTCCATACATTCAAGAAACTTTGAATATACTGAATATACTCACTAAAGTATTGATTATTAAATACAAATCCCTTGAAGTAATGTAAAATGTAACCCTTCTTGAGCACGGAAGAAATATTATCCCATATTTCCACGCGAGCCACGCTTCAAAGACTTGAATTGTCAGAACGACAGAAATATCAAATTATACATTAACGACACAATAAATCTATATTGTGCTTTGCCACACGTCTGTGTGGGCTTCAGACACCCCATTTTAACCAAATAAATAAAACTCCGTCAAGAGGTTTCCTGAATTGCGATAAAGTTAATACTATTACGCAAGAAAGAAAATTTTCCGTCTCACTCTGCAGAGAAAACCCTTGTAATTCGCTTAGTGAAATTCATCTGAACTCAAGACTCTAGAAATATTCAAATTACGCAATGAATGTCCATATTTTACCACCAATTTTTCCCGCTCTAAACGCTGGAAAATATCCAGTTTCATGCCGATTAAGTTCTCCTAAAACCATGTTTCAGTAAACTGCTAAACCACTAGGAAAATATTTCATTTACGCAGCGGGAAAAATCGTGAATATAGTGAATAACGATAGGTCTTTGTGTTTCTTTTATTGCTTACGAATTCGCTGACAGAGATATATAAAAGTAATTAATATAAAGACGACGGAGGCATGAGTTGTACCGAAATCGTATTAGATATTTGCACAGTCGCATTTATGTCATTACGCAAAAACGTAAATCTTGTCTTCTGGTAGAAATGTTTTTCCGTAAAAGAGTTAGGATTATGTCCCAATAATATTTTAAGAGATTCGTGACGATAATATCAAATGTAACGCGTTGTTTACTTTAATGTGAAAATGTGCGATTTCGCATATAATATTTAAAATTGGACATGCTATCTTAGTATCTGCTCAAATTCATGTTGTCTGTTTGAAAAATGATTGTTTGTTCAAATAAGTTTTAGGCCCGGTACAAACGTTAAGCCGGGGAAATACGAGGCACAAAATCCCTCAACTTGTCGCGCAACATTGTTGCGTTGCAAGTTGATGATCGATGTTGCGCGTTTTTCATCTCGCGCCACAACTTGTCGCGCAACAAAAACATTTGTTGCAGGTTGTGAAAACTTGTTGCGCGAAGTAGAGCGCGGGTCTACTTTGAGACACAAATTCTGGCTTTGTTGCTCGTTTTTCATCAAACACACAACTTGTCGCGCAACATTTTGCCTACGATTCAAGTTGGTTGGTCAATAGAAATGAAGTGCTAAGGGGCCAAATTCGCCTTGGTCTCGCATGTGTGCTCATCAAAACAAAATGTTGCGCGACAAGTTGTGAATTTGATGAAAAACGAGCAACAAACATTAGACTTGCAACGCAGCAATGTTGCGCGACAAGTTGAGGGATTTTGTGCCTCGTATTTCCCGGCTTTAGCGCGCGGCAATTGCTCTATAAACGTCGAACCAAATATCACGTACCGGGCGAAATGGTATTTGTTTCGACGATAGTCGACGCTCGTCGAGTCGCACCTAACTCCCTTTTTTTTTCGACGCGACGTTGGCTCGACGTTTTGCGTGGGCCTTGAAAGCAGATTAGGTTTACCAACATTACGATAACGAATAAACAATCTTTGTAATTTTTCTTGCCTCTAACATGTATTTGTTTTTAAGGCCGTGGACATGGGCTATCGCATGTCTCAAGCTCGTTTCGATACTGTATCACTTCTTTCCTTGTTTTTATATTCTTATGTTAGAGGCTTATGTTTATTTTGATGCAAAACTTCATTTTCCCCTATCTTCGGGATAGGCAAAGGCAAAAACACTTTTCGCTAAGTGCCGCCGTGAAAGTATGATTGGTGACCTGTTCAAGTTGTAGGTCCTTCCGTTATCAAAAAGACGACGTTAGGCTACATTAGCTGTTAAAGCTACCGACAAATTCTGCGAACTTATGTCAACATTTTATACAAAGCAAACATTTCTAAAAAAAACCGTCGAGGGCTTGAAAAGTGTGTTTTGTCACGGAGCTTTTCCTTTTATGAAATTCGAGGATGTTTTCTGACTATCGATCGTTGAAAAGCCGTGACCTTTTTTCCCTCCCCCCTCACTTATTTTTCACCAAACTTATTGCACAGCAAGCGACTTTTTGAATCCTTGTGCAAATTAAGCCAATGTCATGGCAAATGACTAATGACTTTAGACCCCTACGCAGCTATTTGGGTCCGCACTTGTTTCACTTTTAACGCAGACTACTGCACAGGAGACTAAAAAATGGTAGAATTTTGAAAAAAGTAACAAGAACGTTGTCTTCAAACTTAACAAGCTAAGAAATACTTTTATGGCAGCAGAATCGTTCCTGAAACCCACTGTCTTCTACAACCATTATTTTAGACAGAAATCGAAAAACATTTTGCATGCATCCTCTTTGTTGAACGCTTGCAAATCTCATAAAACTCAAAAAGTTTTCTTCAAAAGAACCTTCGGTTACGATTCAAAGCACCGAGTTGGTTTCGTTTAGAGGAAATAGCAATGCCAGAAAACGAAAGGCGAGAGAGAAATATTAAAAGTTTCAAAGACGAGAGACGTATGTATGTAGTATGTCGTTAGTCAAAAATTTCAAAATTAGACTTTCATACCCTGCGTGGACATTCTGTCAGTCTTTTATCATGTAATCGTTCGCGTTTGGGCTGTCCGCATAAATGAGTTGTTTAAGAAGAGATAGCAACAACGTACAAGAGAAAGCAATGATAAATATTCTCCTACAAGACTTTATGTAGTTTTTCTCATATAACAACTATTGTGTTTCTCCCTACAAAATGTGGATAAACTGGCACATATAATCAACAGTTGTATGAGGACTACTCAGGGGAGGACCCAGAAATCTTAGAAGAAAGGGGTAGTGCACTTGATCAGCAGACCGACCAAAGGAGTGGGTACCATTATATGAAACATATGGCATAGGACACACATTTCTTGTAAAATTGTAGCAGAAGGGGGAGGAGGTCGCCCCCCAGGGGGGGGGGGGGGGGGTACTCCCTCATATAAGGTGTACCGGTATGCGCCGCCCTTTAGGGTATGGTTTTTGGGCTCCTGAGGTCTACGGTAGGGTATCGTTTTTCGTTTGTTTGGTCTCCGATAGGGTGTGTATTTAGTATGGCTTCCCAAATGCAAAGAAATTTTGATCAAAGTTGTGCCGCAATTTAGTGGTAAGACAGTTTATTTTAAAACCTTTTCATGATTAACAAAATACCGCTTTGATAGCGACCCGTTGGAAACCCTGGTGACTAACTTCAGGTCTGCGGTAGGGTATACAATTTTGACCGTAGGTCTACGCTAGGGTATAAAAAACGAGGATTTTTGGTATCTGATAGGGTCAGGTTTTGGAGACCCGGCGGCACACCCCTACCCAAAAATCAGTGAAGTACCCCCCGGGGGTCGCCCTCGGATTTCATATGACTGGCCCAATTGCAAAATGATAACAACAATATACCATTTGCAGCAATGACAATAATAGTTTATTTTAAAACCTTTTCATTTTTATATTTCTTATCTAGTGTCACATCACAAACGTCATCATCATCATTATTTTTATTGTATCACATTTCACCTTATATATAAGTCCTATCATGCCATTATGTATTCACAGTACCTGAAGAAGGCTGGTTTGGCCAGCCGAAATATTGTACTAAAATACAACTAAAACCTACGTTGTAACGCCGACTTTTCTTATTTTAAATTTTATTACAATAATAGACCGTGTTCTAGACTGCTCGCAGTCCCTTCTTTGGCGAACGTCCGTTAATCGAGAGAAACTTCCTAATTCACGTACAATGTAGACTCTCTTGTGAGCTGGAAGAACGAGCGCGCAAACAAACTGCAATTAGGACTAGGACTTTCTCTCGATTTACGAACGTTCGCCAAAAGAAGGTATTGCAAGCAGTCTAATCGTGTGCATGCGCAGCAACAAGGGAAACAAGGGAAACAGTCATTGTTAGGGACGGACTTTTCTGACTCGCTCGAATTTTGTTTTAATGTCCCAGCTCTGCAGGAATGTTTTTCAGCCATTTATGACTCTGAAGGAATGCTTTTTTTTAGCCTGCTCGAATTTGTTTCCTTCTATACATACTTTATTGTAACTCCTCCAAAAGGCTATTCTGTTAGCCTGCTCGATTTTTTTTCTGTTTTTTGCCCACCCCCCATCACTTTATTAATGGTCCGTCCCTTATTTGAAGAAAATGGTGGTTTCAAGTGATTGTACAAGCAAAAAGCGACCTGAAGCGGAGCTTGTTGGGCACGCACAAACCGGTTACAACTAGTCTTTTTGATTATCCTTTGATAACGTTTGCTGATCTTTGGTGACCTCCAAATGGCGTGATCACGCATGTGTAAGCCGCCAAAGATATCCAAAGTTCACCAAAGGTAACCCGAGAACTAGTTTTCAGTTTTAATTTGCTTGCTAGAAAAGGTCAATGTACAGAAAGATCTAGGATACTAGGGACTCTGGATACTAGATAAATAGAATAGCGGCCATTTAGATACGCTATACTGGGTACCAGATAAATAGAATCGAAATACTAATCATGATTTTTCAAGGTATGAAACATGACTATAGCTAAAACTTTCCCTCGATCTCTTTTGGCTATTATATATTTATCAATTATTATTATTTATTTCCACCTTTTAGCTCTCGATATCATCACAATTATTGTCGCTTTTTTCTTTTTTCTCACTGCCCTCCTTCGATTAGCGCAACTGCTAGGCTATGCGGGCAGGGAGGTTGTAATTCAAACTAGGACGCGTGTAGCGCGCAACATTGTAGCCGGACCCATATTTCCTTCATGTTTCCCAATTTAGCCACGCGAGAAACATTGCTGCGCGCGACAAATTTTGAAGCCGGGACACAAAGAATATTTATTCGCAAGAAAAGAAAGATTTTGTGATTCTGAGACGCACACGTGCGATGTTTCCTACAATAGCCTACAATATGTACTTTTATCTTGTGAATAAAGACTTTATTATTATATTATTATTATTATTATTATTATTATTATTTCCACAGCAATTTAGGTCGACTATTTTTATTATTTATTTTTTCTTCTTCTTCTTCTTCTTCTTCTTCTTCTTCTTCGTCTTCTTCTTCTTCTTCTTCTTCTTCTTCTTCTTCTTCTTCTTCTTCTTCTTCTTCTTCTTCTTCTTCTTCTTCTTATTATTATTATTAATAGCCACTGGGAGAAAATGTTGCGCGCTACATGTGTCTAGATTTAGCCTACATTTCCAGGTTTCCAGGACACTCCGAAAACATGTCTGTATACACTGTACTGTATTGGGGGGGGGGGGGAGAAATTAATGTTGCTATACTAAAGTAAGGCACCAACGTAAACTACTGAATAGAAAATTTGACTCACAATAGTACGGCCCCGTTCTTCGCGCGTCCATTTATCGAACATCTCGTGCTCGGAGTGAAATCGTCTCGGAAAACACACAAAACCGCCAGCTACACAGGCTAACCCCATCCCTGGTGCATTTGGCAAATTGTTTCTCATGACCTTTCAGATCTCCAAATCAAGTACATGTGCGTGACTGTCTGTATCGAAATCTGGAAGAACCATCCACACGTTTGGTGCAATGCGTTGTCCTTAATCGGCTTTTCTGTCTGGTCCCAAGCGCAGCGGGTTTCGAAACTCGTAACACAATCTTGTTAATGTGCACGCACAAGAATGGCCAACAATAACTTTATGCGTAACAAATAAGATTGTACTCAAGCTTATGGCAGCAAGAGCAAACCAAAAATGGCCACTACAACTTGGAAGGCGTGAACCACGAAATCTTTTGTGGCCTCGAATTTTGTGGCGTTCTTTTCCATAGGTGATGTCACGCTGTTCGAGCGCGTGCACGTGGCCTGTCTTCATAAACCAAAGCCACGCCAAGGAATTCTCTAGAATCTTGAACTTTTCTATCAAGCACCTTGGTGCTCTTATGAGATAACCAGTAAAACTGGGACCAAACCTTTTTGCTCCGACGAAGGGCTAACGCTCGAAACGTCAGCAAAACACCATTGTTCCACGGCGTTTAACATAAATCTCACCCTTGGTTGTTGTTGTTCATGGGACCAAACCAATGCCACATTTGATTCAACGTTTGTGGGCATTTTTAAAATTCAATAATTTCTTCATGAACAAGCATTCAGAACCTGTTGAAACTCGGGAAGCATTTTTGTTAAGCAATCCTTAACGTTGTTCAATGTAAGTATATCGTTTTCTAGAACACTTAAAACACAACTTCGGCGGAAAAGTTTCTTGTTGAATCAAGCTAAACACCGTGCTCAATCACGTTCAATGATGTTGTGAATAAAGACTTTATTATTATTATTATTATTATTATTATTATTATTATTATTATTATTATTATTATTATTATTATTATTATTATTATTATTATATTATTATTATTATTATATATTATTATTATTATTATTATTATTATTATTATTATTATTATTAATAATAATACTGAGTACTGAATTTGTAAGGCTCACATCTCGAGGTGAATTTTTTGGATCATGCCGTTCATCCTTGCAACTGGAGAGCCTGTGTAAGCCGCCATTTTGACAGCATAGCAACTTACCAAGTGGTATCCATTTCCATCGGCTTATTTAGAGAATATAGAGCAATTTTCTCGATTGAATTTGGTAAATAAAATCTGTAACTTTGTTTTTAGATGTTGATTTAGAGGTTTCTACAGGTAATTCGCCTTCTAATATCGAAAGAAAACATCCAGATTGTTCCAAAATAACGTGCTTACAAAAAGAGTGCACTTTTATCAACGTGTGCGTTCTCTCTTTGTCAGATTTCAAGGAGATCATCAAGGACGTGTCTGGGAAGTTCAAGAGCGGGGAACTCGTCGGAGTCTTGGGGCCTTCAGGTAAGAAGTATCCACCAATCAGGATGCAGCATTTAATACGTGTCAATTTTAGCCAATCAGGGTGCAGCATTAATCAATGTGTGCCAGGTTTAAGCCAATCAGGGCATTGCGCAATGCGTATCAATTTCACTCAATCAGGTTCAGTGTTCATTTAATTTCAGGGCCAATCAAAGCGCAGCAAATAATGTACTGAGAGCTGGCGTTAGAGAGTAATTTTAGGTCAAATTTCGCGAGGTCGCCATCTCGGATTTTGGAGTAGACCTCCTCGACTTGTGCGTAATGTTTTATGGCAATCATTTTAATAATCTTTCTTTGTCTGGAATGATTCCATATTCATATATCCTTCGGTGCGTAGCAGAAGAAGAAAGAAAGAATGCTCATGGGAATGCCACGTGATCGGAAATGGGAAAACATTACGCTCAAGCCGAGGAGGTCTATTATTGTCATTTGTTGTCACCAAATCCAAGATGGCGGCCACGCGAAACAATCTCGTCTTTTGTTATATCTCAAATTACTCTGTAACGCCTGCGAGAAGGCTAGCACTAAAAAGAAAAGAATGAATAGGCTTTCTGAATAGGCTTTATTGCAAGTCAGTCGCAGCCTTTGGGCACTGAAATAGATTTTAAAATCACATTTGTTGTCGCAGTGCTTCATACTAGAATGCCGAAACTAATTTTAAAAACATGTTTTTACTACTCCTTTTTACGCTGATTGTTTATTCCGCTGGCGGAATAAGTTCAAGGTCGGTAAGGGAACCTAAAATGGTTTGAAGACTAAATATCCTGAGGGAATCAGAACATTTTGTGTGTGGTTTTAGCCATATTGGCATGACGTCTTTCTAATGGGAATTGCGACCTTTTATGCCATTTTACAAAAACATCTGAGACGATATTGATTATCAAAGTGTGTTAGGTCAAGGTGGATTAAAGAAACAATTTTCCAGTTCGTTCCGACGTTTCGTACACCCCTCTGGGGAAACAGACTTGTACTTTTCTTTACAATAGCCGGCAAGAAATTCCAAAGTCTAATGGCTATTTCGCAAAATGTCAGCCAACCTTGATTTCTACGCACAAAGTGAGGGCAAAATAAATTTAGAGCGCCAAATCGGCTTCTAGTGCTGTGAATTCTATTATTTAACGGTTCCGCCCCTGAAAAGCCGACTTTCATTTCATTATTTAAGGTCTCTGTAAACCCGTGAGGGGTGTCTTCGGAAAAAAAATCTTGTCGCGTCGCAATGTATGCTATGATAATTAGTTATATATCATTTTAAAGCTAAAAGATATGCTCTATCTTATGGGGTTGTTTAGTTTATCGAAGTTTAATTTTGTCTTGTATTTTTAAGACCCCGAACTAAAAACTGCCTTCGGTTTACTTGAGAAGCTCCAGACCACTAGCGATTTGTTGCACAATTTCACACTTTGTCGGATTTTAGTCTCGAGAAATGAACTGCAAATCGTGTGAGCGATTTTCGATATTTACGAAAATATTAGGTCGCGAAGTTGAAAGTCGCGTTTTTTACAGTTTGTGGCCGCAAAATTTATCATAAAATATTTTTTAAGTAAAACATTAAAATTCCCTCACACGGTTTTTTAGTTGTGATCATTTTCTAACGACACAGAAAATTTGACGCCGATATCTTAAATCGTGCGGGGTCAGGAGCTTCGCGAAGTTGAAAATTGTGCTAGAATTAATTAAATTACAAAAAATTAGTGGCGGGCAATACAAAAGAATGGCAATTGAAGCCCAGGAAAAACGTTGACGCGTTTTTTGAGGTTTTAGAAATATACTTTAGGATTGTATCAAATGAATTTCGGAAAAAAGTCATATTATGGACTTTTACTTTTTTTTACATTTCACGAGACCTGGGTTGCCACATGCAGGTATAGTCTCTAGTATATATTAAGTGTGTGATATGTTAAGACTTCAGGCCGTTTCCAAAATCTGCGCAATGCTCACAACAGTTGTTCTGAATAGCTGCAACAAAGGAGTAAAAATATCTAAAAATTCTGGTGACTAATTTACACCCGCAGACTCGGGCGGATTTCTGATAAGAAATTCCATTGGCGAGAAATAGTCGAAAATGAGATCTTTTGATCGAAATATTTTGTGTGACGGATCGATTTTTTTTCTTTTGGCAAATTAGAGGTATCATGACTTATCTAAATTTGATGTGATTTCTTCCTCGCAGGAGCTGGCAAGTCGACACTTATCAATGTACTCGCTGGATATAGGTACGTAAGCTACACGATTCAACTCGATGTTTAATATATAGATTTAGCCACTGGCTAAAAGCGGAGCTCCTCGTTATAATTTTTTCTGTGTGAATGAAAGGGATTCCCATGTGTACATGGTTTACATTAATTTTAATTTTTCAAGCATAGATGACGTCATCGATGACCTTATGTCACGTGACCACTTCATTTCGCTCATCTGGTGACCTAGACTACAGTACCAAAGTTTGGTTGTTTTAGAGTCTTCCTTCACGAGATATTGATTTTTCAAGCATACATGACGTCATCGATGACGTCATATCACGTGACCACCTCATTTTGCTCATCTGGTGGCCTAGACTACACTACCCAAGTTTTGTTGTCTTAGAGTCTTTCCTTCACGAGATAATGATTTTTCAAGCGTAGATGACGTCATCGATGACGTCATATCACGTGACCACCTCATTTCGCTCATCTGGTGGCCTAGACTACACTACCCAAGTTTGGTTGTTTTAGAGTCTTCCCTTCACGAGATATTGATTTTTCAAGCATAGATGACGTCATCGATGACGCCACATCACGTGACCACCTCATTTCGCTCATCTGGTGGCCTAGACTACACTACCCAACTTTTGTTGTCTTAGAGTCTTCCCTTCACGAGATATTGATTTTTCAAGCATAGATGACGTCATCGATGACGTCATATCACGTGACCACCTCATTTTGCTTATCTGGTGGCCTAGAGTACACTACCCAAGTTTTGTTGTCTTAGAGTCTTTCCTTCACGAGATATTGATTTTTCAAGCATAGATGACGTCATCGATGACGTCATATCACGTGACCACCTCATTTCGCTCATCTGGTGGCCTAGACTACACTGCCCAAGTTTGGTTGTTTTAGAGTCTTCCCTTCACGAGATATTGATTTTTCAAGCATAGATGACGTCATCGATGACGTCACATCACGTGACCACTTCATTTCGCTCATCTGGTGGCCTAGACTACACTACCCAAGTTTGGTTGTTTTAGAGTCTTCCCTTCACGAGATATTCATTTTTCAATCACTGATGACGTCATCGATGACGTCACATCACGTGTCCGGGTTACACCACCCCCCTTGTGGCATAGACAAAATATCCCAAGTATGGTTGTCTTAGTATGTTCCCTTGAGGAGATATGATTTTTTGTTTGTATACCACAGGGTTCCCATGTGTACACGGACGGACGGACGACGGACGACGGACGGACGGACGGCGTACGCTATAGGTTTAATACCAGAAAAATAAAGAAAAAATCATATCTCCCGAAGGGTAGCTTCTTTTGAAGCCAAACTTGGACAAAGTTTCAAAGACCATAAGAGGAACTCTACACCAAGGTCACATGCCCTTACGTCATCAATGACGTCATCAAAATGATCCATAATGCCCGTGACGTTCAAAAATCAACTCGATAGTATACTATACGTTTTTTCCTTAGATATGGTGCTCTGCTTGCGCGGGCCTTCGGCCCGCGCAGGAGCTCCGCTATAATCGAATTCAGCTTAAGAGAGCACCCCCACGTCGCATTGGCTGCAAAATATTCCCTTTTCAATCAAGAAATACAGTGTAAAACAAGTGCGAACAAATCCGGGTAAAGCGCGAATGAAATTAAATTAAATATTCAAAACTTGCGCATGCGTACGTGGCGATGCGCATCACCCTGGAAAACATTCCCGAACCCAGACCTCCCCGGCTCGTCGCCTCGCAGGGGAGGCTCTGGTGACATCCATTTGAGGGCCTTCGCTGATTGGCTGAAATGGCGCGCACGCGTACATAAAAATAGCTTAGTCTCGCTTTATAAAACGTGTCTGTCAAAATAACACTGGCATTCGTTTCCTGGTCGTCTGTTCAACCTATGCCCTCGACTTGAACGCTCTTAAACTGCATGCGGTGGCTGTCACCAGAGCCTCCCCCGCGAGTTGGCGAGCCGGGGAGCTCTGGATACGAGAATGATGGCACGGGGGCCATGCGCTTGTCACCCCTTCGTGCGCGAATTCGCTCAGTTTTCTCTCTCTCGGATTTTCGCGATATTACTGCGGTTTTCAGAATTCTGCGAACTCCGAAGCAACAGTTAAACCGCGTTTTAACAGCTTCCTTCGATCGCACAACTAACACTTAGAAACCACAAACATCGCTCAGAGGTTTTGGAAAAGCTACCGGGTTGTTGGTTGCTTAGATGTTAATTCAGGGAACATTTTGACACACAGCAGTAAGGGATTGTTTTGCAGTTTAATGTTTCATGGCATGGGTTTAGCTAAACTCAGGTCTTGTGATCTATCTTGTCTCTGAGTTACAAACTGTTTGTGCGTTGTATTCTATTGCTGAATTCTATTGAATGCTATCAGCTTAGTCTCTGGCGTTCCGGGTGGGTTCCCTGTGGTGGGTAGGAGACCCTCGGCCCAGCCCTCGCGGTTCATCCGAGCACAGGAACTCACCCGCTATTGATGATATTTTCTCCCAGGACGAAGTTCGCAGACGGCTCGATAACTGTGAATGGAGTGGCTCGAAACTTGCGCAAGTTCAGGAAGATGTCGTGTTACATCATGCAGGACGATGTTCTACTGCCGCACCTCACGGTCATGGAGTCCATGATGGTAGAGTTGGTTAGTGTGAACCACGCGTAGAGTGGTACAGTGTGAACCACGCGTATAGATGGTATAGTGTGAACCAGACACACAGTATGTATTATGTGAACCAAGCGTAGAGTGGGTGCAGTGTGAACCACGCGTATAGATGGTATAGTGTGAACCGCGCACACAGTGCGTATAGTGTAACCCACGCTTACAGTGATTAGTGTGTACCATGCGTATAGACACACAGTATGAACCAGACACACAGTATGTATTATGTGAACCAAGCGTAGAGTGGGTGCAGTGTGAACCACACGTATAGATTGTATAGTGTGAACCGCGCACACAGTGCGTATAGTGTAACCCACGCTTACAGTGATTAGTGTGAACCATGCATATAGATCTGATTGGGTGAACCTCGCGTATGGATCGTATAGTGTGAACCGCGCACACAGTGCGTATAGTGTGAACCACGCTTACAGTAATTAGTGTGAACCACGCGTTTAGATCTGATTGGGTGAACCACGCGTAACGATCGTATAATGTGAACCGCGCACACAGTGCGTATAGTGTGAACCACGCTTACAATGGGTAGTGTAAACTACGCGTATAGATGTGATTGGGTGAACCACGCGTATAGATGGTATAGTGTGAACCGCGCACACAGTGCGTATAGTGTGAACCACGCTTACAGTGATTAGTGTGAACCACACGTATAGATGTGATTGGGTGAACGACGCGTATAGATGGTATAGTGTGAACCGCGCACACAGTGCGTATAGTGTAAACCACGCTTACAGTGATTAGTGTGAACCACACGTATAGATCTGTTTGGGTGAACCACGCACGCGTATATATCATATATCGTAGTGTGAATCACGCGTGTTTGCCACGCACATAATGCGTAAAGCGTGAACCAAGCGTAAAGTGCAAACCACGCGTATACAAGGGTGGGCATGTTACCTCTGAAGAGGTTTCTAACATGTGGCCGTTGTCAGTATTATAAGCCCTACACTTGGGATGGTCACTTCCGCGTCATCGTGGTTCTTTAATGTCGTTCCTCTGGCTCCGGAATGTAGTGTGTGCGAGAGACCGGACCTACGGTTTAACGTCCTTATCCATTTGACCATTGGCAGGGTAAAGGCAGCACCTTTTCCTCAATTATTTACAAAAGACCCAGAGTGCTGGTCCGGTCTCGAGTCGAACCCCAAACTTCCGCAGCCCGGCGCTCTACCAGCTGATCATGTATTCTCTCTGCTGATTTTTCATGTTCTTCTGAATTCAGGTTTCTGCAAATTTACATTTGCGAGAGTCAATGCCCCTCGACGACAAGGAAAGACTGGTGAGTGAAAATGTAGCAAACGTCCATATGTTTCAGTCTATGATACTTATTTCTGAGAACAAAAAGCCGAGCTAATCCCAATAAAATGGAAACAGCTCCACGTGAAGAGTGTTGAATGCGAATATTACAAGCGCCTTCAAAGACTTTTGAAGAGAACATTTCTCAACTCATTGTGATCTATTGAATTCCGTTGTCATGTCTCTGAGTTACAAACTGTTTGTGCGTTGTAGAGTGGACACATTATCATTTGTGTTGAGTTCTACTGAATTCTGTTGGATGCTATCAGCTTAGTCTCTGGCGTTCGGGAGGTCTCCATGTGATGGGTAGGTGATAGGTGTGACGTAACAGGAGGCCCTCGGCCCAGCCCTCGCGCTTCCTCACGGTTCATCCGAGCACAGGAAGCCCGCTCAGAACTCCATGTTATAATATATATATTTTCTTGGGTTCCTTCTTCTTTGCTTATGTAGATCTTATTATGTTGTAGATCAAAGAGATCCTCATCAACCTGGGCCTGCTTGAAACTAGTGACACGCGGCTCAGTGAAGTGTCTGGCGGGCAGAGAAAGCGCGTGGCCATCGCCCTAGAACTCATCAACAACCCCCCTCTGATTTTCCTGGACGAGCCTACCAGGTAATAGACTGGGCACTAACTTAAAAAAGGCGAGCGTGCGATACTTATTTCGATGCACACATGTGAAGAGTTTCTGATCCGCCTGCGAATTCGGAGTAATGGTGCGCAGGACTACACGTGCACCATACGTATGCACATAACAACACTGCAATATGCTGGTAGAAAAAGGACGCCTCAGGAGCAAAGGAGTGAACCAAAATTCAGCTGAAGTTGGGCGACGTACTTGAAGTAACTCCTTCAAAACGCAGCCACAATGTAACAGGATCCAAGATACGGTATCCAGCTTATATTAAGGACTGGGATCTGGGATCCATGGGTCGGAATCCGGAATCCAGAGTGTGGGATCCGGGATCCATGGATTGGGATCCGAAATCCATTTGGTTGGTTCCGGGATCCACGGACTGGGATCTGGGATCCATGGGTCGGAATCCGGAATCCAGAGTGTGGGATCCGGGATCCATGGATTGGGATCCGAAATCCATTTGGTTGGTTCCGGGATCCACGGACTGGGATCCGGGGTACATGGGGCGGGGTACATGGGGCGACCACCTCTTATTGTTTCCAACTCTCGCGCAAGGCCGCAAACAATCGTGTTGCCATTTAAATCTCACTCGCACGCAGTCTGCTGAATTTTGTTTCGTTTCATGTCAGTGAAGAAATTAAGTTCCTTCTTTTATTCTTTCTCTTTCAGCGGTCTAGATAGTTCATCGGCGTATCAGTGCATCAGCCTCATGCGAACACTCGCCCACGGAGGACGCACTGTAGTGTGTACTATTCACCAGCCTAGCGCCAAACTCTTCGAGATGTTCGATAAGGTTAGTTCCTCGCAGCGGCCCGCATCGTAGTCACGCAACTCCTCCCGCCCCGTAGTCACACAACGCCCCCGCCCCGTAGTCGCGCAACGCCCCCGCCTCGTAGCGATTGCTATGAGTGAATCCAGCGACAGTATCTACGCAGAAATTTAGTCGGCTCCCCTGTATACTGTCGCGCGTCAATTCTGCATTCAGCAAAGGGAGAGGCCTAATGACAACTGTATTAGACATCGTGACATAGCTGCATTCCTCACGTGTTTTGTACATTGGTCATCACAGCGCCTTGAGCGCTGCGGTAAAAAGTATATTTACGCTTATTTCTCCTGCCCTGGTGACTTCACTATAAAGTTAGACATATAAAGTGTGGATAGGGGACGTTTTTGTATGACAGATGATTCTAGCCTAGGAATAGCAATCCACACCGATATAGCTATCGAACGAAACACACATTCCTCGAATTATTCGCGTGGGAGACACTTGTCATTTTTCCTTCCAAAGATGGCAATTTCTTGGAGTTACGGAGCACCAGAGGCATGAAAACAACGAAAGACAAAGACCTTGTTAGAAACGGCAATTGAATGGGGGTATAAAGACCTCGAGCACCAAAAACAAAGCTTTCCATAACCGCAGTACATCTCGACCACTTTATTACGCCATCCCGTGGTATACCGCGGAAAATCAGGGGACATTTGTTTGATACCACAACAGAATGGCAAAAATAAAAACAGAAACAGCGCACGAAACGACCAAACGGTTTAACGCGCGCGCAACCAAACGGTGTTTTCATTGCTTCTTTTAGCACGCGCACTGATGGCGTGTTCCGTGGTACAGACTTTTATGTGCTCATGGCCAATCAGAATTCGATAAATGACAAAATATTACATGGTGGTTACCTCCGAAGGGAGTGAGCGCATCTCATTGAATCCACTCCGGTCATCTGAGTAACAACTAGCGTTCTATTTTCCAGCTCTACATCTTGGCGGACGGGAACTGCCTTTTCCAAGGCCCAGTCCAACAGCTTGTGCCGCATATGTCCCGAGAGGGCTGGAGTGTCCCAAGTACCACAATCCAGCGGACTTCAGTAAGTAACATGCGTGTCGATCAATCAGATCTTCATTCCCGTACCCAGAGTTCCCCGCGAGAGTGGTACCGCTGAGAACCATTTACGCATGCGCAAATATTCACAGAGCACTTTCTGTATTTTACTCATATCTTTTACCGCTTAATTCAGTTATCGAGGTGGCCTCGGGCGAGTTCGGCGATGACGTCATTCCTAAGCTAGTAAAGGCCTGGCGGGTTCACGAGACCGAATGTCAGAGCCGCAAGAAGAGCATCTCGTACTCAGTAGAGGCGACTGGCAGTATTGGTAAATGCTCGACGGTTGCCATAGTACCGGAATGTGACGTCAGCGCACAGACGAGCACGGAGAGCCTGGGCATTATACACGCCGCCAGTCAGACTACTCAGGTACTTGTGGTGAGAACCGGAGACGGGGGGAATGCTGGGTATTATACACACCGCCAGCCAGAGTACTCAGGTACTTGTCGGGGGAGGGGACGGTGGAAGTGCTAGGCCGTTTATCGAGGATGGTATGAGGGAGAGGAAAAAGAAGATGAATCCTCGCCCGCTTGTTAAAAGCACTGCCCTGGAGGTTACAGGGTTTGTTTCGTAGGTTCATTAGGCAAATCCTTAGGGCTGCATGTTCTATAGAAATTTGCCATTGTCTAAGTATAGTTAACATAATGCCTATTTCTTGTGACAGCTCAAATGGTATAGAACTCAAGTCTTTCAAGTGAATGTATTCAAAGTGAATATCTTCAAAGCTGAAGATCAGGGGCCGGTTCCTAGAAGGCCAGTTAAGAGTTATCAGTGGATGAACGCTTATCCAACGGAAAATCCAGAACAAAACCTATACAACAGATAACTTTTATCCGTGGATAACTTTATCCAACCTTTCAGGAACCGGCCCCAGATTGCTAGAACGAACCGGACATTTATTGGAATTTTGAGCCATGTTGGTCCTTGATTAATCACCGCCACAAACGGATCGAACAGCCAGTCGATCACCGAAGAAATGAATGACAAATTATGTCTTCCCTTTCTTGCCACAGTTCATAGTCCTCTTCAAGCGTGCGTTCCAGTCGATCTTGCGAGACCGCGTTTTCACGCATCTCCGGGTCGTATCCATAGCAGCGGTGGGTCTACTGATCGGTTTGCTCTACCTCGGGATCGGTAACGACGCCAACAAGGTGTTCAACAACACTGGCTGCCTCTTCTTCTCGCTACTCTTCCTTATGTTCACATCACTCATGCCAACCGTACTCACATGTGAGTATTAAGCAAGCGTATGGCGTCTCTTATGCATGAAATATTTATATTACTTTGCATGTTGTAATGTTTATATGGTGGCTGTGGTCTGAAAGTGAAGTCCTGCGCTCGATAAATGATAATATAACCAATGCGCAAAGAATCTCTTATACACACGATATGCATCCGTATGGCGTTTCTTATGCATGTTGTAATGTTTATACTACTATGCATGTTATAATGGTTATACGTGTGGCTGTTGGTTTGAAAGTAAAGTCCTGCGCTCGATATATGATAATATAACCAATGCGCAAAGAATCTTTTATACACACGATATGCATGCGTATGGCGTTTCTTATGCATGTTGTTTATGTTTATACTACTATGCATGTTATAATGGTTATACGTGTGGCTGTTGGTTTGAAAGTGAATTCCTGCGCTCGATAAATGATAATATAACCAATGCGCAAAGAATCTCTTATACACACGATATGCATGCGTATGGCGTCTCTTATGCATGTTGTAATGTTTATACTACTATGCATGTTGTAATGTTTATACGTGTGGCTGTTGATTTGAAAGTGAAGTCCTGCGCATGGTAAATGTTAATTATCACCAATGCACTAAGGACGTAGTTGCTTTTGTCTCTATTATCTTCGCTCTACAAAGGAGGTCTTTTGTCTCGGTTATCCACGTTCTTTTGTGTTGAGGTGTAGGGTACTGTTGTATTATCCAACCAGAGAGGAGCTTTAAGCAACTAAGTACCGACTCCACCAATGCACAGAGCCCTCTCTTGTGCACGCGATATGCATGCGTACGGCGTCTGCTGTGCATGTTGGAATGCTGCGTCTGGTTTGCACGTGAAGTCTTGCGCACGATAAACATTGATTTGCGGAATGCACAAAACCTGTAATGTACCGATATGCATGTTAGACTTTCTCGAAGTTCTTTGCACGTGTAGTCTTGCTTTAAACCTGTTACGCATGCGATATGTATGCTAATGGTGGCGTGTGGTTTGCGCATGAAATTCTGCGCACGATAAATGTTATATGACGAATGCGCATAGCCTGATGTGCACGCAAAAAAAACATGCGTATGGCGTCTGTTATGTAATGTTTACAAAACGAGCTGGAGTGTTTTATCAGCAGATAGAAACACGAGGCGAAGCCGAGTGATTCTATCTGCTGATAAAACACGACAGCGAGTTTTGTAAACTACTTCTAAAACGGTTGCCAGTAATAAATCATAATTCCAAGCTAGTTAAAAAAAAAGGAAATAAATTTGCGAGAACTACTTCATTGAAATCGAGAATAAGAAATCTGATATAGACTGGCTTCAAGTTGCATTGTTTAGCTATTTTGAAATGGCAAACAAAAGATCGACAACGAGAGCTTTTCATTACGAATAGTGTATTTAGAGAGGCGTTCCGAATAATTGACATATCTTCTGTGTTTGGACAAAAGGTCTGTTCATAATTACATGACTTTCAAAAAGAGAAGAACTCCCTTTGGAATAGCTGTCACTTTTTTACCTATAATTATGATGAGCAAAGAAATGCCGTTCAAATGTCATAGAAAAGAAATGAATGTATTAGCGATACCAGCGATACCTATAATAATGCTAAGGCTTTCTGATTGGCTTTTGTAAAGAAAGTGCTATGTCATTAGTTTTTGGGGCAGTGTTTCCTATTGTTTTTTATTCTTTTATGATTCAAATTTCTTTGACGAAATTTTCTTTGTCATGCGCGTAATGCATCATATGCAATTTGCCCATTCATTCTCGGTTAACAAAGCAGTGCGGTTCGTACGGACTCGCCAAGTAGAGTAACTTGGACGGGTGAGTTAAATTCGTTTATCTGTGCATGATTTTGAGCCCAATTCAACTCAAGTATTGCCAAATAATTGTCAAAGATGTCCGTTTTGGCTCGTTTCACGAAATGTTCACAGAAGGGTGGTCGGCACTGCCGAGTCGTTGTGGGATGTTTAAATCATGGCCACCGAAAATTAATAAATATGATAAATGAACTATCGTTTTACAAAATGCACGTATTCATTTCTAACATGCGTTTTTTTTCGTAGGTTACGGGAAAAGGTGGAAATCATGACCACAGAGCGTTTGTAAGAAATGGGGTCTCCATGAATATTATCGGGAAACATGCTGTTCTGGTGAGTTGTCCTATCATTGCTGATGCTCAGTGAGCCAAATTTGATAGAGAACTGTGCTCACTGAACTGGATCTGATATAGAACTCTGACGTCACCGGAGTTCTATATCAGATTCAGTTCAGTGCGCAGCAGTTCTATATCGTTTCTGGCTGATTGAGCACCATTATGATATGGCAACCAATCAGAACAGCTGTTCCCTGAAAATATTCATGGACTCCCCAAAATGCTAATTTCTATCGGGGTATACAAACGGCCTTCATGGTCCTGATTTCCATTGTGTTTGCCTGATTGACTATTCATGAGTTTTAGAAGATATTGTAATATATGTTCATGCGGCATCTGGAGTGGACGCGCAGACCAGCATAATATGAAACACATGCATATAGAGGCTATTGTGCGTCCGGTATGCATACGTATGGCACCTTGTGTGCACGTGAAGGTCTGCGCGCGCGGGGGTTACCATCGCGCATATGTAAAGGTCCTGAAGCATGCGCAAAGTATCTGTTATGTGCACCATAAGCTTTACATGAAGAACACTAAGTACTTTTGCACATGTGAATACATGTGGCGCGTGAAGTTCGTATAGATGACATATTTTGTTCGCGTGTTCTGGTGGATGTGACAACGTCTAACAGAGCTACAGAAAACTTACCCCCTATGCCATGAAATCCGAAGGTTTGCTACTCTATACATTCACAAAAAAAAACATGCAAACAGGACCATAAAACTTCATTTTCTTGATTTTTCAGTCCCCATGGAGAAACTGGTATTCATACGAGAGCACCTGAACAATTGGTACAGCCTTAAGTCTTATTACCTTGCCAAAACAATGGCCGACGTCCCTTTCCAGGTATGTTTTCGACTTTCCCCGTCTCAGCCTCATAGCGATTTCCTTTAAGGGGTGAGGGTGTTGCAACAAACGAAACTAGGAGAATGAAATTGCCACGGTTTCCGTCCTGGATCCCCGAGGCTGTAGAGAGTCCATGTGATAATATCAACCATATCAGTGGCTTTTCTTGACTACATTTTCATGACTTATCGGACTCTCGCACCGTATTCTCTAGGCATTTACGCGGTAGCATGCGCTGGCCTAGCTTTCACGCATCTCTATTTTTTTAGCCTGAAGATCTCATTCTCATAATAAACAGTGATGATATAGAACGACGGCGAAGTTTCTGTAGCAAGACATCGTTTCAACCCAGAAACAAACGTTGCTGTTGGATCGACAAGAATATCCTTCCCAATACTTTCCTTCTTCTCCGCAGATTCTATTTCCGCTCATCTACTGCACCATAGTGTACTTCATGACAGAACAGCCCCACGAAGGACTTAGATACACGCAGTTTGTTTCGATTACGATATTAACATGTTTAGTAGCGCAGTCGATTGGTCTTCTTATCGGCACTGTGGCCCCCAGTCTACGGTAAGTACGCATGAGAAAAATACTGCGTCAGGTTTGAATTATTTGCGACAGAACACTGAGTAATCGCTAATGAATTAGACTGTCGAAAACCAATCACATTTTGATCTAAACGCAGTTGTGTGTGTAGTAATCACGTGCTCACCGCGTGTTAGTGTTTTTACTCGGCTTAGCTTACAAAGAAACCAGTCACGTGCTCACCTAGTGATAGTGGTTTTACTAGGCTTGTGATTGGCTGACGGGGATACCATTCAGCAGCAACTTCTAATTTCTCTCGTTGTGATTGGCTAGATGTATTTGGTCTTACTGCGGTCATTTGGCTTTTCTCTCTACAGACGGCCGTCTATGTTGCGCCAGTGACCGGGATCCCTGTGCTCCTGTTCAGCGGTTTCTTGTGAACTTTGACACAATACCCAACTATATGCAGTGGTTAACGTACGTGTCGTACGCGCGGTACAGCTGGGAAGGCACGGTTTTATCAATATACGGCAATAATAGAGGGCCACTGAACTGTAAACAGGAGAGATGCATTTTTAAGAACAGCGACGACGTACTAGACGCAATGGACGTCGAGGAAAGCGCATTTTACCTGGAAGGCGCTAAGATTATTTTGACTGTGTTGTTCTAGCGTTGTTTTTCGTCGCGTTAAGACTAGCAGCGTACCTTGTGCTAAGATACAAAGTTAAATCATACCATTAACACATAGAAACGAAAGAAATCTACAACGTTGTGGTGGATTCTCCTGGAAGGCCCGTAAGCCGGGGTCCCTCTGTGGGGGGCCCATATTGAGCTGGGCTCAGCGACGGGGCACCTTCCATGAAGGAGCATGTCCCTACATACGGATGACGTCCCTTGGCGATTTTCAAACGGGAAGTGAATCGCTTGGGATTCCTTTGGTTCTGAGGTGCGAAAACAAGGGCAAGATGGAAATTTGTAATCATAACATTGCAGTCTTAACTGATATATTTAAAATGGCCGGAACGCGGTCATTCGTTTGTTTTCTCTTGTGCTGTTTTATACGGAGGCAGCAGTATTCTTAAACGTTTTCTATGTTCTTCGGGTTACTGTTAATAGAGTTGGTGTTTTATATTGGGCCTATATAGACTAGGTATGTACTATAGTACTCAGAAATATCAGTCTTCGTTTGATAGAACCCTGGCAAGAAAAGCCGTTATCAGGCAACAACTTTTACGGTTTAGTTTAGACAGGGAAACCTCTAGGCAGACTTGAAGTTTTCTTAAGATCCCAGGCCGAAACAAATTGCGGCCTGACAAGAAGTGGTTCAGCAGGTTGTGAGGGAGTTTAAAGACCCTGTGTCCGACGGGCGCGCATATATTGTTTGTCTATATATATGAAGTAACAGCAACTCAATCCGTTTAAATCTCGTGGAATTTTGATCCATCCTTTGATCTAAATCTGGTTGAAGTGATATGTAGTCATCGAAGAGCAAGTTATTGGTGTCATTTGAAAGTTTCCTCAATAGAGTTTCCTCATTTGCATTAGGAACGGCTCATAATTACGTCGGCGTATGTCCTAGGCCTTACCGTATTAGATCAACACAACAAACAGATCATAACATTGCCACACCCTTCGGACACAGGGTTTTTAAGACGCCTTAGTTCTACGACCTAAGTGACTCGTTTCTGGGTTTTGTAATGGCAAGCTTTTGTCATTTCTTCTTATTCTAATTCATGCACCATTAACGCGTAGACCTTTTCTCTCCGCGAAGAACTTAACTTCTCAATACTTTATTGTTCCAAAATACCACCATTTGCTTACCATCGTATGCATTGCTACGCGACCTCAAAATTCACTTTTGCCATTGGCGATTCTCAGCAAAGGAATTTCTTGAGCCAGAAAGTTATTAATTCTATGCCAGAAAGCCAAAGGGTGGCTTACAACAATGTTAGTTGATTTGCAAATAATGTCGACCCACTGAAGCTGAGCCGAATCCAGCGTTTTGATTTTGATTGACAGCTAAAAATCGCCCATCGCAACATTGAATTTTGAGGTTGCGTAGCAATGCATACAGTGGTAATGGCATTCTGCAGATCTAAGCCAACGACGTTTTATTCTTTGTACGTATAAGAGAGCGGAAAACATAAGCGCCATTCTACTGCCCCATTTTACGCGCCCACGCCTGCACACCCAAGTCCGAAACCTTGATACTGACACTGTAACTAGTTCCGGAATGTTACGAAAACTATTCACGAATCATTGGAGTTTTTCACTGGTGATACAAGGTCATTCAGGTGGCATGTACTCGAGGGCGAACTATATAACAAACAGATTTGAATATCGAGGGTAAAAACGCAGTGTGGACTCGTGCCTCTGGACACGCGTAATTACGTAATGCTTGATTTCCTACTTAAACTAATCTATCCAGAGTGCAAATAATATAAAACAACAAGCGAAACTTACACCGGATAATTAGGATAAGATATAAGCTTTCGAAAGCAAATGCTTTCCTGCAGAGAGATTTCATGCTGCTTCGTTTCCCCTTTGCTACGTTTCTCCCCATCATTGTGTGTTACTGGCATTTTACTCTTCGGATAAATTTGTTTTTGTGTAAACACAGTAAAGCTAAGAGAATAAAATACTCGGAGACCCGGTAAGCTTTGCGGTCGACCCCAAAGGGCGGAAATAGCAGCGTCTTCTGGGAACAATTCTTTGTGTCAGAGTTGGCGTGGCGTTAAAGATCTCAATCGACAATATTGTTCTACATTTCTAAATCAGCCGATGGAAATGGATGCTTTCTATGACTCGGTATGTTGCTAGGCTAACAAAATGGCCGCTGACTGAGGGTCTTTAAAAAGTGATTAGCAGCGAAGAAGACTGCGATTTTGCCTGTCCTAAAGTTTGGGGTTGATCGTTCGTGAGTTTGTGTTTCGCATTACAGGAGCTGCGATATCTAAGTTTCTCTCTTCTGGCAAAACTAAAATTCGCTGATATTTCTATAACTTTACAAGATTACTTTTCCTTTCCATAAATTCTTTCTAATTTTTTAACAAATTTTATAAATCCCTCTTTTTAATCCAAATTTCCTGGAGGTTCGGATTGTTTCTAACACTACAGATGTCCTTTGCTTTTGTGAGAGAATATAAACCAAGAGAGAGAGAGAGAGAGAAAAACTCTTTTATGTCTTTTATGTTTGTTCATCATAACTGAGAAACTGGGTGTTGGCGTTTATAAGTTTTCTACGAGTATAGCAGGGAGACTAATCGATGCGAAATCGATCAATAACCGGGGCGGGACTTTTCACTTTTGATAGAATGTTCTCAAATAAACATAATTTGTATAATAAATATTGAAATTTAAATTATTTCTGCGCCGTGCGGAGAAGTATATCGATTATTGAATAAAATTAATGAAAATTGCTCAAACAATTGTGTTTTATTAAGTTGTGTGAGAATGTCTCTCATAAAGTTTTCTCGTACCCAGAGCTCCCCGGCTCGTCACCTCGCGGGGGAGGCTCTTGTGACATCCATTTGAGAGCCTTCGCTGATTGGTTAAAACGGAGCGCATGCGTACATGAAACCAGCTTTATCCCCCAGGGGGGGGGGGGACTCCCATATTTTTTGGTCGGGGATGATCGTCGTATCTTTTAGGGGTTAAAAGCACGATGGTTTGGTCTCTTTTAGGGGTGATCTTGATCTTCAATAAATTTTAGGCAGATTGGTATCTTTTACGGCCGAAACTGTGTCCAAATTGCTTTTTCTTATGATGGTACTTCTAAAAACCGTATACGAAAGAGAGATTATTCGATGAGAAGACGATAAATTAGAAACAAACACGGAAATTTCTTGTAGGTATCTTTCACCTGTTACCTGTGTCCTTCGCGTCCTTCGCGCCTACTTGGTACATAAGACCTCATCTTTTAGGGTAAGAAATTATTTGAGCCACGCCATGTTTGGTATCTTTTAGGGGTGAAACTGAAAATTTCCGACCATCATCCCCGACAAAAAAATATTGGAGTTCCCCCCCCCCCCCCCCCGGGCTTTATCCCGCTTTTAAAAATCGTATATGTCTAAATGACACCGCAATAGTCGTCTTGTCAACGACTTCTACGCTCTACAAGTAATTTTGAGGTAGAAATAGATCTTATACGCAAGCGTCAACGGCAGCCCTGGGAACGAGAATGCAAATATTTTCACATTCTCGAAGCCAGAGAGCTCCCCGGCTCGTCTCCTCGCGGGGGAGGCTCTGGTGACAGCCACTGACGCATGCGTGAGATTTGATACAGAGCCGTTGAGAGGAAAATCTTTCTGCGCATGCACCAACGTTCAAAACCAGCCAATCAGCAACGGTCCTCAAATGGATGTCACCAGAGCCTCCCCTGCGAGGAGCGAGCCGGGGAGCTCTGGGTACGAGAATGATCAGCGGCGGCCCTCAAAGGGATGTCCCCAAAGGGATGAACTGCGAGCAGACGAGCCGGGCAGCTCTTGGTACGAGAATGATATTTTCATGTCAAGCCCGGATCCTACCCCAGGTAGGAAAGTGAAGGCTATATACAATATTATAATAAATACAAATAATTCATGTCCTTGATATACCACAAATATACTGAACACTGACAACTAACTCAGCGGTGCTTTAGTGCTGTTAGGGCGAATTCCATAGTAAAACCAGTACCATTTTACCCTATAGAGCGGATTTCACATGACTGTCGTGAAAGCAATTGCAATTGAGCAATCACTAGCCAATCAGAAACAAGAGTAATTACAACTTACTGCTGAATGGTTTCCAGCCCAGCCAATCAGGAGCCGAACCAATTCCTTGCTTGTAATTAGTTCGCAATTTGATTGGTTGATAGAAATAAGCAGCCAATGAGAAAGCAAACTAATTGCAAACACGACGGTCATCTGAAATCCGCTCTATTACCGACAAAACGCACTAAATTTAGAGGATTTTTCGCGCAGCAGATTATTGCTTATTCAGCTACCGCTATCTACGAAACACTACTTACAAAATATGCCAAATTCACCCTGATGAAGGCTGTCTTGTACAGTTGAAATATTGGTGGAGTCAAGATTTCAAAATTTCTCTTGTGGTGTTATTATTATTAATCGAGAAATAGTCTGTAGACGTTTAGGATACTTGCGAGTATTTTACAAAATATGCCAATATATATATATATACACCTTTTGTACTGTACAATATACATAATACTCCATGCATTATGAACCTACCTCACATTGTTAACAATGCGATGTAGAATATGACCAAAGGTTACCTCACCGCGCGTCATACTAACTCCTACACCGTCACGAGAATCAGGAGCATGCATTACCTCTCAAATTGTTGTTTCTTCTTTTTCAATTTGTTTGTGGACGTTAAATAAGCTCTTTTTTCCCGAGCATATCAAGAAAATTTCGACCAAAAACTTTCGACTTGCCGAGGTTACAAATTATCCCTATTAGGAAATCCCCCTTAATTTATTTGGAAGGACTGTAAGTATTCGTCCTAGAGTTCGATAAAAATCGTTCTCTTGGTCTCCATTTTTTTTTTTTTTGCCTTTTTCGGCCAAATTGCCTGAAGATGAGATTTGCACACCACAGGCAGCCCGCACGGAGTCGTAAAATACGGTAGCATTTTCTTTGCCGCCAAAACCAAAGGCAGCCCATAAACCTTTTTTCGCTCCTTCCCAGTGATTTAAATTAAATGTCTATTCTAGCGAAATTAGAAATGATGTACTACTAGCAGTGACCTACATTCATAACAAGCAGTCTTCATGGTCAGCAACCTCCTGTTTTTCCCGCCAGTCTTGCATATCCTCGTCTAAGTGAGCCACTAGTTCATCCATGATCACCTCCAGAGCCTGCACATCAAAACAATACCATTAAGAGGAGCATGTCACGCAACTGCACATTTGTTTGGAATCCTTAGGTGTCTAGAAACTGGTTTTAGTATAAACCAACTAATGGTCTATTACAAATCCTGCATTCTGATTGGCTGAGCTACTAATGGTCTATTAGTGATAGACCGTGCCTGGCAAAACCACCACCTTTCTTTGCAAGAAAACTTGATTTTTTCAACATAAAATAATGGCATTCATTGCCAAACCGACCAACTAGTTGGTTTATACTAAAACAATTAGACCTCTCGTCCTCATGTGCTATGATATCAATAGACCATTCTGCCTTCGGCTTTATGGTCTATTCATCATAGCACATTCGGCCTTGAGGTCTAATTGTTAATTATATGTTAACAGCTTGAAAAAGTGTCCCAACGGCCCAATTTTGCCAGATTTTTTGTTTTTTTTGTGATTATATTCTTCTGTTATTTAATGAGATTGAATGAGGCAATTTATAGACTGTCTCGTTAGTAGTTCTGGGGGGAGGGGTGGCTTCTACCCTTCTACCCCTTCTACTAAATGGAGTGTAATAGAGAACGAAAACAAATGACATACCACGTCAGTGTTTAGCTGAAGATGTAACTCCCTCAGTGCCTCGTTTTCAAGGATCTCCTGTTGCTTGTTATATACGTCCATATACTGCTGGGTCAACACCCTACATATCATACCTGGGGAAGAGGCAACCAGAGAAGGACAGTGGAAATGACAAATATATAAAAGGAACAGGGTTCGTGCATCCAGAAACTTTCAGAAATCAAGGTCGTACAGATTTTTCTTCCAGGAGGAGGAGGGCAATTCTGTAAGGAAGAGGATGGGTAACCATGGGGTAACCACAGGGTAACAATGGGGTAATCAAGGGTAACCCAGGGCGTCCTTCTCACAGAATGGTCCTCCTCCTCCTCGCAGAATTGCCCTCTTTCTCCTCCTCACCAAAAAAGGTCTTAATTCGGTCCCTCCTATACTACTCAGTTTCTGCATTCCTGTAGCTCTCCCATACTAGTCCAATACTCTGACAAATTTATGCATGGTATTGTTCTCCTCCATTGTATTGCCTCGTTCTATAATACATTCCATTGCACTCCATTGTTTTAGACAATGCCTTGCATAAATTTGTCAGTGTATTGGACAACCCTCAGTTCTCCAGAGTCTCTAAAAGAATTTCAAGACTGTCAAGGACTTTCCAAGACAAAAATACAACATCCAGGACTTTTCATGAGCCGTACGAACCCTGAAAGAAAGATGAAGTCTAACCAGGTTTACCATTTCAAATAGCAAGGTCGTCCGGCGCCATCCAGAGTTCGTGCTCGTTCGTGCTCATGGTTACAGCTAAAATCGTTGCATCACGACGCTCGTTTTCAAAAAATCGATTTGTTTTGGCTTTGCTGTTCCGCCAGTAAAAGCTTATGAGCCAATCAGATTCTTGCCCTGTTTCGCCTAATGCAGTCGCCCGGCTTTCTGTCGCGACGTTGTCTGGTTTTAGTTCAGAAGGAAGCCAGTTGACTGCACTAGGCGAAACAGGGCAAGTGTTTCATTGGTTCAGACAGTTTGATTGACGGAACAGCAAAGTCAAAAATCCAAAAATAATTTGATGTTTTTGAAAACGTGGGTCGCGATGCAACAGTTTTAGCTGTAATCAGCGCAACATGTCGGAAATAATTCGATTTATAGGGGAAACTGTTCTCTACAACAGTTATTCTAATAACTTAAATACATTAGTGTAAAAAAGTGTACAATTATGGGTGCTGATTTTCAGAACCCATTGCTATCACACGCGTGGTTTTTCTTCCAGATTCCAATTGCCCCTTCCCAAAACTAATTACGGTAAAAAACGATTTGGTTGCAGGGGGCCTTTATCTGGAACCAATTCCAAGAAAAACTGCGTCAATGCAAGTCATTAAAAGGCTTTAAATCCAAATTGGATACTTTAAATCCCAGCTTCTTTGATAGTTTATGATGTACTGTGGACTTATAAAATTATAGTATACATATTTTATATCTTATTTTTAAGAATCTTTTAACATCATGTATGATAGAAAGTCACGGATCGTATGTAAACCAGCTTTAGCTGATATGATGCCATGCGAAAATAAAATTTCTATCTATCTATCTATTTATCCCGCTACAGGTCTGCATCATACCGTTATCTAGCCCTGATCAACCACGATACTCCCCTTATCTAGTCAATTGTATAGAAATTGAAATGTTGTAATTACCGTCCATCACTTGTTCCATGTAATCTCTGAAGTACAGCGTCAGGTTATTGCCTGCCAAGTGTGTTAACAAGTGTTCAAGACACAGACTGTCTAGTAGTCTACCCTCGGCATAGTTACTGACCTGGGACGTTGATAAGGGAACAAGATGAGGGTAAGTTGGATTGGATCAAAATGAAATCAAAAGAAGATTGGGATGAAACTCGATGATATGAGGGAAACATCTAAAAACAAAGTTTCAGATTTGATTTACCAAATTCAATCGAGAACATTGCTCTATATTCTCGAAATCAGCTGACTTGGTATGTTGCTATGCTGTCAAAATGGCGGCCAAAATGGAAGCCTGTCACGAAAATGCACAGCTGTTTTGCGCATCTTTGCGCATCGTTGGAGGTAAGAGAGTGGAGAGGAACGGACTTCACAATCTCCCATCTCCCTCTTATTCTGTCCCCTTTTCTCCCTAATTCCCAGAACTACAAAGTTTGATAGACAGCATCAAAACAGTTGATTTCTCCTCTCTCTGGTATTTTTAGGCCTTTTCTCACCCTCTCTTGCCTCCCTGATCCTTCCGCTCTGCTCATAAGATCTAATAAAATTGGTTCATAAATAGGATAGGATGAGATAGTGAATGTTCCAGACAAGCTGAGTAGGTTATGAGATAGCGAACCATTATCAAAACTTGCAATCTATGGAGATTCCCATGTAGTGTACGTACTGATAATGTTAGTGCACTGACCTGTTGTGATTGGTTGGACCTATGTGATGTGACAACCTCTTTCCAAGCGTCTTTTATAACTGGTTGAGTAAGTTCATCTGTGACCTCCTCTATAATGCCGTCTACCAAAATCTCATACTTGTAAACATCTAATGTCATGGTGGCCTGAACAATCACAACTCATATTGGTTATTCAAACAAATAAGACCGGGGTGTATCCAATTCTAAATATTGTATGGTAAAATTAGCAATGAATAGCAGCTAAAAGAAAACACCAAAAAGTAGAGTTGACTGCAGTCCCTTTTTTTGCAAACGTCTGTGAACATGAGTGTGCCAAACCAGAGGAGCACAAAAGGTGTGACAATAGCATGAAGCACAACACCAAAGGCACAATAGCATGCCATAAGGGGGGAACTCACTCGTACCTTCGGCACTTCAATCCATCATCGCACCTCTGGAGCTCCTCTAGCGTTTTTTCACATGCTCTTTTTCTTGGCCGTTCGCCAAATAAGGGACTGCAAGTAGTCTAAATTTAGAGTAGTTTGGCAGTTTACTGACCACATGATAAACCATGGGAGATATGGTCTCATATATCAGATCTTCTAGCAAATCATCTTTCTTGACTTCAGTCATGTGACTGGCCACCAAGTCATCAATGGTAGACTGTACAATTGGCAGACAAGATTCTGATACCACCTTGTTAACCAGTTCCTGGCCAATCTCAGAGAGTGGGTCATGAGAAGGCAAGGAGGGGCTAAATGAACAGGAAATAAGACAAGGTCTTTATTGTTAGGGTTGGTTTAAACACAATGCACTGCAAGCACTAGCATGAATCAGCATTAATCAATTTCCTAATGCATCTGTGTTGATTTACACTAGACACAAGCACAAGCAACCCTCCCCCAGGTTAATCTGAGTGACCTCTGGACAAAGCTGTGAGCTATAGTAAATCACTATGGTACTGAGCTAACTAAGAATCCTATTATCTTTTCTTGGGCATCCCTTTCTTTCTCTCAGCCAAGATATTTGGGGGTTGAAAATTTACACCTCCTGGACTTTTTTGGGTCAAGAAATCTGCCGCAGATTATTTGGGGTCTTAAACAAACATGCAATGTATTTTTGGGGGTTACAATCTTTGGTCCCATTTTTTTTGCTGATGTCATTGTTACTTTTGTATTCGCTGATAGAAACAATAGACCTACAGCAATGCTGTGGAGTAGAAGGGAGGATGACAAATCACTTGGTAACTATCTAAGAATCCTATCATCTTTTGTTGGGCATCCCCCATTCTTTCTCTCACCCATTTCTTCTACTAAATCTTAGCTTTTTGACTTCAATACTCACATATACACTTGAGAGTAATAAGTACTGGCAGCAATTAGGTCCAGAAAAGTTGACACATCTTCACTTATTATCTCTGAACAGACATAACTTGCAAGCTTGTATCTTGGATCATGAGGGGCCTAAAAAACATAATCACTGTGCTTGATGACATTGTACTCTAAAGTTTTGAATAAAAATACATGTATGTTAATTTTATGAAACATTATTTGGACTGTATAATTATTTCATTTAAGGCCTCAAGCTTCCTTATATGGCCCATTCATTTCAATTGCGATTCAAAGTGCTATTTCTTCAGCAACCGGCAATCTCATATACTGCAGTGTGAAGGGCCAATGAGTTGGCTCTGCGACATATTATGGCAGTTTATGGTGATCTGAAGAACAATCCCTGCATCCCACTGAAATCTAAAGGTGATGAAAACAACTGAGATGTTGCAGTGGCATCGCAAGTGAAATTGCCACAAGATTGCCATGTTGCTGGGCATGCCACGTGGTGTTGCCATGCAACTGCCTCAAATTACAGCTGAAAACATGCTGTGTGAAAGGGCCATTAGAACGTGGAAAATGGTTTTGGGTGTCCACAGCTCAGAAACATGTGTGTATAAAACTTTTTTTACTGTAGCGCTGTCCAGAAGAACATTTTTGCTGTTTGCATATTACCATTTATATTTCATTTGTAAACTCGCTTTTTATCATACATTGTAACATAGGATATGTATTTTTATCATATGGAAATAAAGACCTATTATTATTATTATTATTATTATGTACAGAATCATATGTATAATTATTTATCTCTCTCTGATTGCTCACCAGTGTCTGTTTATGTGAGAGTACATCAATCAGGATATCTGGTACAATCTCGTCAATCAAGAACTCTTCTATCAGGTCCTCAGTAAAGCTTCTGGCACATGCTGGGACTGATAACCACTTTAGTTGCAGCAACCTGGAAGACTAATAAGCAAGAATAGTCCAAACTTCACACATGTGAAGATGAGAGCCATAGTATGACCCTAAAGGAAACGTGTAATTGTGGGTCCAAAAACATTGCATCTCCAGGGACGTCAACCCCAGTACTTCAAAAATCTGGAGACCACACCTTGAAATGGCAAAATTTCATGAAAATCTCGAGACTCCTGGCAAAACCGAGAGAGTTGACATCCCTGCATCTCCCACCACACATGAGGAAGAGTTTCGATTTTACATATACCCCCCAGAAGTTTTGTTTACTACAGAAAGTACAGAAGAGCTCATTTCATCTTGTGCCCCCTTCAACCCCATTGAAACGGCCCATGCATAACATGGCTTAACACGATGTATCAATAAGCAAGAGGAAAAACAAGACTGTTAGGATATCCAAGTTTGTTCTCCACAGGAAAACTCTTATTAATTTTAGAGAATGAACCCACAAAAAGGAAATGGCCTAGTGTAGGACCAGTTTATTGCCTCTCACCTTTCTGACCTTCCAGCCCCTGTAGTATTTCTGGATACTTGTAGCTGCCTCTGATCTTGTCATCTTTCTGTTCACAGGAGCAACATCAAAACAAACCAAAATAGTAACTTGTATCAAATTTTACCCAGCAATTGCAGGGTTCATATGCCTAGAATTTACATAAATCCAGGAGTTTCAAGAAGGTTTTCTCAGTTTTGTTTTTCAGGAGTGTTCCAGTTAGTGTTTCTGCCAATCAATGTTATCTTCATAAAGTTTCTAAGAGCTGGTTTTGTACTTTTCCCTTGGACAAGATTCCCTTCCCTGCATTTCAGGAGTTCTCCAAAGTCCCTTATTATAGAATTCCAGGACTTTCAAGGACTTTCCACGAAAAAAAAATCTGCAGCTTGACTTTATGTAATTCAGTCCAAACTTACCCTATATTGAATCTGAATTTTGTTTTGAATTTATCCAATCATAAAACTCCCTTGCAATTTCTCATTTTTGGACTTTTCAGAGTGTCAACACTCCATTCGACACTCTGACAATTTTCAGAAACTCAAACCAGTAATTGTAGTCCAATACCTATTTCCATCTGAGGATAATTATTACATAAATCTCCACTTTGCACAATTTATAGTAAATCTTTACCTTTTAAGAGGTTGTTGTACTTGACCACCAAAGGCAAAACTGCCCATGGGGACCCCTCCAGTATACTGTAATGGGATCATTGGGGCATACCCTGCATAGAAAGGTACAGGGAACAACCCGGCAGGGTAGGGTGGGGCAGCATTTTGTACCAGATGGGTGTTTGGTGGTTGAGAATTGGGATAAGGAACCATCATAGATGGCATTCCCTGGACACTTGTCCCTGCTATTTGCCAGTTATTCACATTAGAACTGGTTTCTGGCAACTGGTATTGATTTGCAGTAGTTACATTGGATTTCCTGTAGGAATAAATGAAGTGTTGTATAACTTATTTAGTTGAAAAATTGGACCGAATGCAGGACAGCAAGGGACAATAGATTGGTCAGGTTTTAGAGGAATGAACATGTGTGGTCTCTATTGTTCTTATTGCTTATGCTATTGTTCTATTGTGTGATGGAATGAATAGAATGAAAGATAAAAATATAGGCTAGATCATGACTATAATGCCAGCTTTTCACTAGTAATAATCATAATAAACATTTACATGCCTGCCAACTCTCCAGGTTCTCCGGGAGTCTCCAGGTCTTTTAACAAATCTCCCGGTTTCCAGGTTAAAGCATCAAATCTCCCGGCCTTTCAACATAATTCTGATTCATAGTCAGACACAAAAAAGTCAAACGAAGTCCGCGCCATCGGCAAAGATTCTGAGATAGTTCAGACAGTTTTCGGAAGGGATTCTGAAAGGTTCGGGAAAGACTTGGGAAAACGAGATGGTTCCGACGAATTCTCCAGGTTTCAGAACATCTGGGGTTGACAGGTATGCATTTATATAGTGCTTATACAGGAATGTTCTAAGCACATTACATGCAATAAATAAAATTTGTAAATACAATAATTTATATACAATAAAATCTTTAAAAATTCTGAAAACAAAAACATGAAAAGAAATAACGTAGTGAAGTAAGCAGAGATGCAGATGGAGACATAAGGACACTTGCGTTTGTGTGACAATCAAAGAACGGAGATGGAGAAGGAGATGTAAGCCTGAAGGAAAAAGAACGGAAGGTTTCCTTTTTCTTGCGGTTATGTCCCTAACTGGCACAATTCCCGTACGAAACGAGAAGCGCTTGAAAGCGCTTTTAAAACGCTGCCAAAGCGCTTCGCAGCCAAAAAGCAGCTCAAATGAAGCGCTTTGAAAGTGTTTTTACGTCGGAAGCCATTACACAGCCTGCTGCCAATCCGCTGTGAAGCGGTAGAAGATGCTGTGGCAGTGGTTTCGCAGTGGTTTGCAGCGGTTTAGCAGCCGAGCTTAGGGCTTCTTTTCGCTGCAAAATCACTTCAGGCCACTTCAACAAAGGAAAGGAAAAAAAACTTACACACGCTGTGTACTAATAATAGCCATGGTGCTCGTTTCAGAAACTATTCCGTGTTATCGTTTCCCAAAGATCCGATGGCTTGAAACGTATTCTCCCGCGACGTACACATTAAGTACATTATCAGATTATCAGTTGAAGTTCAAAATGATCGAGTTGCGGCCTCAATCCCAGATATGGTTTGCGGAGCGTTTGGAGACCCGCCGTGCAAGTCACTGTAGTACGTACGTTTTGAGTGCGCGAGGTTTTCTAACGCCCGTGATGTTAGATAGAATAACAGTCACATCAGCGAGAATCACCGGGTCCAAAATCAAATTTTATCAATTTTCTTCGTTAGATACTTTAGAATATCTCGAATAACAGACCAGCAGTTGTATTTTGTTAAGGATCAGCTTTCTTCACGTGACAAACTCTACACCAATCAAATAAGGTATTCTATCTCGGCGGACTTTTCGTTTAGTGAGAGGTCGTTTATTTAACCGTTTAAAGACGATCGTCTCTCTCAATTGAAATTCTCTTCAAAAAGCAATGTTTACAGCAGTGTCATGGGTAGACGAGGATAAGTTCAGTGTACTGTTGTGGGGAGTGGAGATATCTCTGATCAAGATGGGGAAGCGCCGGGGAAGGAGACAAAATAGAAATTGGAAAGATGTATCCTGCAGTTATAACTTCGCGTTAGCTAGAAAATCCTAACGTTCGCGTCTCAGCACAACGCCGAAATCAAAGCTTTATCAGGTACGTTTGCCAAGTTAAACTGTTCTCTCTAAGGGCATTTATGTGAAAATACTTGCATTCAGTTTGATTTTTTCGTTTGATAATCTTTGGGACAAAATAGATACAACACGTTCCGATACAAACCACCCGTTAGATTTTACTAAGTGCGAAACACATTTCAACCTCAGGTCGTCGAATAATCAACTTATGCCCGAGGAACCAGCAAACTGTTTTCTCTTAACTGTAAAATTGTGGCGAATCCGATAATTTTATCGCCTTACTTAGCTCATACACTAAACTGTGACGCATTTTGTTCAATATGCGCTCTCTGTGATATAACCCGAAGTAGCGAAACCATAATACCCTTCTCTGGCTTAATAATGTAGCAACCACGCCGCAGTATATCATTTTTACTAGAAGCGTGTGTCAGCAACTGTTATAAGAAAGTTGTAAACAGATTGCTGCTAGGAAAGAAGTTTCAAATCATGTTATTAATTTTAGCTTTTGCTGAAATACTATTTTATAGCTATCTTTGCAGTCCACTGACTTGATTGCGTGAATAATTATTATCGTGTCTATCAATACCCATATCACGTAGCATCCTAAGCGCTGCCAAACGCTTCATAATCGCTTCCGAGCAGCCACGAACTGAACCTCTTCAAAACCGCTTCCAACGCTTCCAGAACGCTGTAAAAGCGCTTTTTTTGGAAGCCAAAATGTGCACCTTCCGAAGCCCCTTTGTTTGAAGCCTTTTGGAAGCGCTTCGGAAGCGCTTCCAAAAGCGTTCTGGAAGCGCTTTTAAGCGCTTCTCGTTTCGTACGGGAATGATTTTCACACAAACATAACCTCTTGCATCTCCTTCTCCCTCTCTCTCTCTACTTATTTCACTAGTGAAAAGCTGGCTTAGTAGATAGTAGGTGAATTTTTTTTTAACATATTATTTTTTCTGATTTTAGCAACAACAAAAAAGCATGCATGTAATTATATACTAATAAATATATATTTTTCATTATACCTTATAAATGCCTCTTTACGAGGAGATTTCACTGGTGGAACTACACCCAATTTACCACTTCTTAAATCTTGCTGATGATGATATGGAGGCAAATTAAACCTAGGCAAATACTGAGGGGGGCTTCCTGGTCTAGTTTTGTATAGATTTTGTTGTCCATTGTGAATATCTTGTCCAGATTCAGCTGACCAACGACGTGGCTTGAATTCTTTGGAATAATGGCTAGACAATGCTGCCCAGTCTCTGCTTTTCTCCTGATTTCTTAACCTGTGATAATTGGAGAATAACTTTTTTTAATAAAAAGAGCACTCTATTTTTCATTGGACTGTGCTTTTTCCTTTTAATAACAGCAAATAAAGGCAAGTACCCCCCTCCACTCCCCATTAGGTCTGGGTTCATGTCTAGATGTCACGCAACAATGCAAGCATTCATTGTGAAACGTATGGCTAGAGATTTGGCAAGTTTCTGATCAGTGAAAAGAGTCCAGTTGCTCGAAAGTGGTTTAGCACTAATCCAGGATTAATTACCATGGTGACTTGATGGTTTTGTTCAGAACTAAACCTGGTTCAAATTTAATCCACCTTTGAACAACCCACACCTGAACTGTATGTTATTTAAACTCACTCAACTCAAACTTGAAGTTTAACTGAAGAGTTTCCCACTTACAAATGTCTGTTGTTGGTTTTCCATATGGCAACTGACACAATGGAACCTTGTAACTTGAGAAGGCAGGGCCCACTGAGGGGGAGGGGCTGGGATGGCTGAACTGAAGCTCTCCCCCTCCCCCCCCCCCCTATTTCCTATTAGTCAGCTTCCCCATTTTTGTGATACATTCTTTCTTATAAGCCCTTTTTTTTAGATATTAGAATTTGGAAAAAGGTCTACTTGTTTTACTAGCGACGTTTCTCAAACTTTTTAAACTTCGCAGAACCATGCCAATGTTTTCAAGAGTTCAAGATATATTCTTGTTCTTCATAGGATATGCTCACCTTTCTAATACATTCTTTCTGGATTCAGATGCTGATAATTTCATGTTCATGAAATTAAATCATCTTCTTTATCGTTTCTTCGCGGTCGTTCTGACAGCACGGTTTGCACCATAACAACTCTATCCCAGTGCAGACAGTCCGCTCCATTATTCTATTTTCGTAAAACACTGGAGTTCAAAAAGGTGTTCAGCAAATGATAAAAACATTTTGAATCCTTCAGAACTCGTACGCAACCCGTGTAGTTAACATATTTCAGCATAAAACTAATTTTATGTTGACAAACACGAGAAAGTTCGAGGCTTTCTGGTGGCCATCTTGAAGTAGAGCATCATGGGAAATCGTTGAACTACACAGGGACCCCAATAACAATGGATTCCAAAATGTTTTCTAAACTGGCAAGGCGCAAGCGAATTTTCTGAAGCGGTATCAGCGTCCATGCTTCTGTAACAGAAGTCTCGTCAATTTCTTTTTTTGCTTGAAGTAAAAAAGCAGGAAATAGATTGCAGGGTCAGCGGGAGTTGATCCTCAAAAGCGAGAGTCTCCCGCCAAAAGCAGGAGAGTTGGCATCTCGCCTTAGTCATTCTTAACAAACTCCTTGCCCAAGAATGTACAAGCGAAGACATCGTTTCTCACTATGATATAGATCACATGGGAAAAAAATGCTAAAAAGTTTGCACCAGGGAGTGGTTACTCCTGTACACCTCATATACATATATACATATACAGGGGGTATGGATAGAGAGGATTTTTGTGTACCTTAACAGACCTCTTTACCTCTGCATGCAAATTGCCCATTTCAAATCATGTGATGTTTTCATCTTTTGAAATGATTTCATAGCCACGTGAAAATGCCGAAAATTGTTCAAAAAGATAAAGGGTTTTTCGTTATGTAACATCAAGTGGTCTGATTTGGGCCTTATGTGCCTCTTGGCAAGAAGGAGCCAGGTAACAGGTAAAACCATTGCAAATTCACACGGAACCTGCAGTACCAGACCCATCCTGCACAGTCCTGTGTGTGAGCACTGCTGCAAAACGTGCCAGAATTGTACCCGTACCATATGAACAGGCGGTACTCTACCAGAATTGTACCAGTATGGTTTTGTACTGGTCTTGTGTGAGCAGGGTCCTAGTACTGGTCCGATCTTGAAACGTTTTTGGAAAACCCATAAATCCTAGTTAAAATCCCTACCAGGGCCAGGGGTACTGGGGAATGTTTAGACCATTTAAGATATAAAAATCTTTATTCTAAAATGCACATAAAACTTCACTCTTATTTATAAATTAATAAAAAAGATATTGGGCATGTAAGTGCCTATTTACAAAATTGATTTAATCTTGCAGAAACTGTAATTAAACATTTTTTATATGTTGTTTTATATTATTTTGTTATTCTATGTACAGTATTGTACAAAACATCCCAAAAAGTGAAATTGTTTGCCACATCCATTATCAATACTCCATACAAAAGCACCTACATCCCTGAATGAATGTTAAGTTTTATGCAGATTCTAATTTGCATCTTAATCCCAGTTTCTTGCAAAGTGCAGCATAAAACACAAATAATTTTGTTGTTATTCAAATAAGTGGCAGGGTATTCAATAATCTATCTGCATGGTCCTTCATTAATTAGACCATTTAAAAGTGGTATTTTCTATTACAATGTCACTTTCCTCCATATCTAAGAAGGATGGAATTTCAATGTAATTTATACCTATGACTGCTGGAATAAACTGGCTAGAATCGATAAAGTCAGCAATGACAATATTAAACTGATGACCAACACCCTTTTCAACACTCTTTATCCATGCCGTAACTCCCTGTGTAGCTTTCAATGCAAGAATTGCTTTTAGAGTGCTAAAAGGATGCAGAACAATACTTTTGGTATTTGGTGTCAGTAAGCCTTGGGCGACGTGAAATGAATTCTTTGGCAAATCCTGGTTTTCAGTTTCTTTATTCAGAAAACTGATTAGTGTTGATAAGCTAGGTGTGTTTGCCCATGGAGAGTACATGTCGGTTCCAGGCCAGAAGGACGGATGGGCAGCGATGACATCTGCTTCATCATATACAACAATAACATTTTTGTTGGCATCCCAAGCATCATTCAAAGTCATGTGAACTCCTTTGCTCCCAGCAGGCAAGAGATTATCTCCAAGAAATTCTGTTATCATAGTAGCAAATTTCAGATGAGCTTCAGTATTCATTCCATAGAAGTGATTAAAATCTAAAAGTACTATTTCTTTAGGGTGGGCTTTTACAAATGTTTTGACTTGAAGCAGTATTTCCTTCAAAGTTGCACCGTAGAGTCCATGCACAACTTGGTACTGCCCGCCATGGGGATTCAAAGCAATTCTCATGTCCACATATCTTATGCCTTGATTGAGTTGCTGGAGTATGTCAACTTCCTGCGTCACAGACCAGTTGTAAACGAGTTTCTTCGCCAATACACCGAACACTCGCACTAACATTTTCATCCACTTGCTCTCTGCAGGACTTATGTCTTGCTTTGTTGATATCGAATACGAAGTGGTATCATGAGATCCAGGAATAATAAGCTGTTGGATTGGACACATTTGCTTTTGTTTTGGAAGGTTTTCCATCCATGATTCGCCATCAATTTGTAGTGACATTTTAGCGATAATTTCTGATCGATCTCCGCTATTTACGAACTGGTTTCACTTAAAAATCACCAGAGAGCATTCTAGGACGAGGGTAACTCGTAACTGGGCTATCTGATACGACAATCCGTAAAATAAAATAGCTTGTTTGTTCGTATCTGTCCTCGTGATATGGTGTGATGTCTGGAACGCATCGAGGGATTCTGTGTAACATGTGGGGAGGGTCGGGGGGAAATGTAGGGGGAGGGGCAGGGATTCAATTGTTCTTTCAGCCACAGGAATCACGCCACAGCGATTTTATTTTGATACCCAGACGGACCCAGACCGCTCGCGGAGAAAGAAAATATCTTTGCAATCAGCAGATATTGGCCCGGGCCTTTATTATTCTTCGAACTCTATTCCTTTTAAAAAATCTATTTCTTTTTAGACGATTTTGGTAGAAATTTCGGAATGGACAAAACCATACCAGTTTGCGTGGAAGAGTTCAAGCAGCTCGCGAGAAGAAAGTTGACGAGAAGAGTATTTGGTTATTTTGCTAGCGGATCAGAAGATGAAAAGACGTTACACGAAAACAGAGAAGCTTTCAAAAGGTAGGATGATTGTTCCTGCATACCTGCCAACTCCCGGTTTTTATACCCTACACCGTACCCTTGACCTACGGTCAAAATTGTATACCCTACCGTAGACCTGTATAGTCACCAGGGGTAGTCCAATTGGTGGCAACAAAGCGGAATTTCGTTAATCATGAAAAGGATTTAAAATAAGTTGTCTTTCCACTAATTGCGGCACAACTTTGATCGAAATTTGTTTGCACTTGAGTAGCCAACTGAAATACATACCCTATCAGTGGCCAAACAAGCGAGAAAAGATACCCTACCATAGACCTCAGGAGCCCCAAAAACATACCCTACTAGTTATCAGAAAATGGAATGTGTGTTTCCAAAAAATATCCATCCCCCCCCCCCCCCCCCACGGAAAGGTGTTGAGAAATGACCCCCCACCCCACCACTCTGGAATTTCCAAAGAAAAATACAGTATTTGTATGGAAAATATCAGGTAAATTGACCCCCCCACCCCTCTGGAATTTCCAATCACTTCCGTAGGGGGGGTATGGATATTTTTTGGAAACACACAATGCAGTTTTCAATTCTACAAATCTGTATTAGTAAAACTGCAAAGTTTCAAAACAATAATTGTGTGGTTCCAGAAATTATCCATACCCCCCCCTCCCCCCCTACGGAAGGGCATTGGAAATTCCGAAGGGGTGGGGGGGTCAATTTACCTGATCATTTCCATACAAATACTGTATTTTTCCTTGGAAATTCCAGAGGGGTGGGGGGGTCACTTTTCAACACCCTTCCGTGGAGGGGGTATGGATATTTTCTGGAACAGCACATTTGAAAACTGGCTGAGATATGAAATTTCAAAACTTTGTATTCTGGCTTATTTTTTCAGGGTTTTTAAATAAAGAAATGTATGGGCAAATACATCAAGTCGAGACTGGATGGTTTCGATGTATTTTCCCATACATTCCTGAAAAAGAATAAGCCAGAATACTAAGTTTTGAAAATTCATATTCAGTCAGTATTCAAGCAATCTTCACCAATCTTTCCTAACACTTTTATTGAAGATCCATTCCATTTTCTGAAACTATTATATATTATTAATCAAAGCATGATAAAGGCCTATGAGCAGATTTCGTATGACTGTGAAAAGTGCCCCGACAAAATTGTATAACGCCGTGCACATGAGAGACAATCCTGACATAGCACTCTCTAAAATCAATTAGTGTGATCCTCAAGCATGTATCTCTGACCACTAAAGACTAGAGTTGATTGTTTTCTGTGTCATGATAGGATAAAACTTCGGCCGCGAATGCTGTGCGGTATTTCCCAAGTGGACATGCGCACTACTCTTCTTGGTCAACCAATCAGCATGCCAATCTGTATAGCACCAACAGCTCAACACAAGACAGCAAACCCTGATGGAGAGGTTGGCACTGTTAAAGGTAGGATAGAATGCATGGGAAGGAGAGGGCTAGGGTGTGTCAATGTGTCAAATGTCAGGGGCATGTCCAGAGGATCGGGGGAGGGGGGTGGGCTCTACTGCAGCACTAAAATATATACCATTATAACTAGCGGTTTCAATTGAAAGTAAAATGCTGCGAGCGCGATTTTACAATCTACATGCCTTGGTATACACTTATTTTTAAAAACTGTAAGCGGCTGCTTCTTGTTGGGGTAGAAATGCTATATTCTCTTGATTGACCGTTGCCTATTGTTGTCGTGTTTTACTGCATGCCTGGCCTTTCAAGTAGAAGCCACAAAGGTGAGAGACGTTTGCTTTGGCAAACAGCAGCTTAACCGAGAAATTTGGGAATTACAATAAACATTTATATACCGACTGTAGACGGCTGTTAGCAAAAGTTGCATTTCACTGCAGGTCTTCAGCTTTTTCGAACACAAGACAATCGGATAATCTGATGCTGGCACGCGACTGCAACTGTATAATAAACAAACACTGAATAAAACCCAAATTGATTGTGAAAATAGCGCTTCTCTTGCAAAGTACAGCACAGATAGCTAAAATAAACGTACATCTCATCATTGTGAACATTTATTTGGTCTCAGACGTACCTTAAAAGGCATAAAATGCAGTAAAACCCGGCATTACAAAAGCGGAGATGTTTCGCCGGGCGATATCAGAAGATCTCATGGGTGAGTGCTATTTCCTGTCTACATCCCCCATCGCAAAATGTGTCGTCGTGATTGTGAGGCTCAAAAGCCGTACGTCCAGCCCGTTGAAGCGACCTCGAATAAAATCGTGTTATGCAAATCGCGGCCGGCTGCAAATCTCGCCCTTCGTAGGGAATCATTCTTCGTAGCGAATATGTTGCTGCTCCTAACGTCGCAGCAATGAACTCTTTGTGGAAGCTTCATAGCAAATCCTTGAAAAGTCAGCATGATTTCTGGAGCCATTAACATCTCTGCCTTGAAGCAAATTCTTGAGTACTGCAGCTTGAGAGTAGCGAAAGCCTTCAATATTGAAAGAATCCAAGCTCTTTGAAATAGTTGACATTGTCCACCATTGTTATGAGTTGTTTTCACAAATACTTTTCCACGCCAGGTTGTGAACTTGGTTCCTGTGTTCCCACTAGGTTCCTAAGTTTGCAACTAAGTTTCTAACTTATTTCGTAATTGGCAGTTCATATGGAAAATTCAGATTAAAAACACTATATTCACAGATCACTGCCAAAGAAGCCTAAACAGCTAATGTTTGAGTTTTTTAAACAAAATTTCCAAACTTACATGCGAAGTTACAAATCAACTTGTTGCAAACTTAGCATGCCAAGTTGGGAACACAGGAACCAACTATTACATACTCATCCCCCAAAATGGAGCAGGCTCTTAGTTGATTGGTGGATCATAACAAAAGTCAGACCAGTTATCCATGCAGCCATTGTTGGGGGGAGGGCAACCTTGGGCTCACAACAAGGGCTGGAAATCGAGCCTATTAATCCATAAAAAGTGGCTGGCAGAAGGGGTGATGAGACCCTCATAAATTAATTTCGATGGCGAGGATGGGGGGGGGGGGGGAAGGGGCAGTCCCACACAATATTGACAGTTACAAACAGAATAAGGAAAAAAACCTGATAATTTTCAGGTATCTACTTCATCGCTGAATGCCATATATAAGTTGTCTTCTAATAGAATGAGGCATAATCAAACAAAAGGACCATCCATATTCAAATAAGGTGACTATTGTGACATTCAGTGATGAAGCATAATATCCCAATTATGCTAACTCCAAGTAAGTATGCTGGATGTTGATTTAATTTATGCCAGATTACCAATTCTGCGTTTCTCATCTTACATCAGCTGCCGCACACCACGACACGTGCATGATCCTAAGTGTGTTCAGTAACACCCCCATGGAAGAGGTGGCAGCTGCTGCACCAAATGCACTTAAATGGTTTCTCATTTATATATTGCGAGACAGAGAACATTTAAAAGCCATAGTGAAGCGTGCAGAACATTCTGGTTACAAAGCTATTGTTCTATGCATTGACTCGCCTGTGATTGCTGCAGCTTACCATCGTACAATCCTAAGATATGGGCACCCTACCCGACGTGGGGAGGGAGGAAGAGAATTTGTACACATGCCACGTAATGACAACAATCCATCCCAGATGGTGGAGGACATGATCAACTGGGACTGTGTTGATTGGCTTAAATCACTGACCAAGCTGACAATTGTTCTGAAAGGCATTATGACGCCAGAAGATGCGAAATTGGCTGTGCAGCATGGTGCTGATGCGATTATTGTATCTAATCATGGGGGAAGGCAGCTAGATGGCGTGCCAGCTACGGTAAGGGGTGACAAGGCATTGGATAACCCAGACATTATCTATTGCGTCTCTCTTGATAATAAATTCTTGAGTTCTCTATGACAATTGTTTTGGAGGCGTAGGGACTGGGAATGAGTATTACACGGCGCGCAATCCCATAACTCTCTGCGCGCCCTGCTAAAACTATCCCACAAATCTTTGCGCGCCCTTTGAAACGGAAAGCGCTGGCAGGCAAAGCCGACCTTTCGTCAGCAATACAGGAATCCCGCGCGCGACGTTTTGCCTCATGGTTTCCTTTTTGCCCTCCCCTTCGGCCTGATAGTTCAGTTGGTGTAGCAGAGGCCTGGTAACTCCAAAGGTCGTGGGTACGAACCCTACTCAACATTTGTTTTCAAAAGCAGGCGGGTAGAGTTTCTTTGGTTCGCATACTGCGCAATGCTCCGCACTAGTAACAATAGGAACACTTGCAAAGCGCGCAGCTGAGTCTGTTGCACAGGACCTCCTGCGCTCGTTCATGCTTTTTCGCTCCGCTTCTACGCGCAAAACACGTTTATATTGTACATTCGCTACATTTTACAACAACTGGACAAAGAGTGTTGCTAACTAAACAAGAATATATTACATGTCAAGGAAACTCTCAAGAGAGCGCATACTGGAAAATAAGTCACTAGAATCTCTTAATTTAATTGCAAGTCTCCTGTTGAGCCCAGAGCTGTCAGAATGTTTTGAAGTAGGCGGCTGTAAAAAAGTAGTCGGCTGCACAAGAAAAACTGAGTTTTGCAGTCAGTCAAAGCAACAAATTAGTTTCCTCGCACTTTAAGGATTCCAGTCTTTATTCTATTTTCGCAAACAATGAGGTGAGCTTCAGGCTGCATTTACTGTGTGACTACGTCAACCGGGCCATTTTGTAAGAAGTTAGCCAATCAGAAAGCGAGTACAGAACAAAGGATCTTGACTTCCTTGAGATCTCAGACCTCGGAATATTCGCTTTTTTCTACAAATTGTGAAAATTATAAGCAGAAATATCTTTAAAACACTCGGGAACACTAAATTACTCATCGTCAGACGTATTGCAGGTATTAAATTTCTATAAAATGGTTTGAATCTCTAAAATGACAAACATTGGCTCTTTCTTGGTGTTGCTAGACACCAGAGGCATAAAGACAATAGAAGACAAAAGACCGTAGAACGAGACAATAAGATGGAATACAATAGCTCCAATCCAAAATACAATACATCTTGCAACACCAAGAAAGATCCCAAACATTTTACGGAATGGCCCGATTGACGTAGTCGCACAGTAACAAAGTTCTGTGGTTAGAACTTTTTTGTGTCTCACATTACATACGTATACATACATGAACTTTATTTATACACTGTACAGACATATCAGTTATACATATAGTTAATTTTGCAAATAAAAATTTATTTTTGGATTTCATTCTGTCAACAGATCGATGTTCTTCCAGAAATTGTAGATGCTGTGCAAGGGAAACTAGAAATCTACATGGATGGCGGAGTAAGACTGGGCACGGATGTGCTCAAGGCTCTAGCGCTAGGCGCCCGCGCCGTGTTTCTTGGCCGGCCGGTGACCTGGGGACTAACTTATAATGTAAGACTATGTGTGGTCGAGGATGCCACAGGGAATTTCTGCAGAGACCCATCCATTGGAAAAGCTGAACTCTCAAGGCACGTGCATGGGAAGTGTTCGAAATTCACATGGATAGCCATGGGAAATCCGAACACTTTCCATTCTTCTACTATGGGAAATTCAGCTTTTCCCATGGATGGATTTCTGCAGAAATTCCCTGGGTGCCCTGCGCCAACATTGTAGGCGTAATTAATGAAAAACATCTAGGCGTAAATCCATTAGGAGGAAACTACAAAAAGTGTCGTTATTTTACGCTTAAGTGAAACAAGTCGGCATAAAAGATTTTTATGCGCAGTTTAGAGCATCGCTCCAAAGTGTTTTTTTATAATATCTATTCTGCGCCAAACATTATTTACCAGCCCTTGAAATGCCTTTGGCGTTTGGCGCTTCCCCTTTCCTTCCCCGGTACTGTTGAAACCCAAGTGCAGCGTATAAGGGAAGAGAGAGTGAGTAGTTTTCCTCACCATCCACATTGGCCTCCCCACCTTTCTCACCATCCTCACCACCTTTTTCACCATCCTCACCACCTTTCTCACCATCCTCACCACCTTTCTCACCATCCTCACCACCATCCTCACCACCTTTCTCACCATCCTCACCACCTTTTTCACCGGCCTCACCACCTTTCTCACCATCCTCACCACCCTCCTCACCATCTTGCTCATCACCTTTCTCACCCTCCTCACCACCTTTCTCACCATCTCACCACCTTTCTCACCGGCCTCACCACCCTCCTCGCCATCTTGCTCATCACCTTTCTCACTCTCCTCACCACCTTTCTCACCACCCTCCTCACCATCCTCGCCACCTTTCTCACCATCCTCATCACCAAAATAACTGCTAATTCGGTCCCTCCTATACTAATAGAGTGGCCGAATTCAAGGCTTTAACGACTTGGAAGATTACTACTAATTAGATGTTTTCATATTTTTCAAACTGGATGACTTGCGGTTACTGACTGAAACTAATTTTTGAGTGCTTTGTTTTTCTTAAGGGCGAGGAGGGCGTGAGAAAAGTATTAGAGTTGATAAAGGAAGAGTTTAGGCTGGCGATGATTCTGTCAGGTATGTCCGCCTCACCAAATAAGAATCCTACTCGAACCAAGGGCTCCCCGACTCGTCACCTCGTTAGTTATTTCTCATTCTCGAACCCAGAGCTCCCCGGCTCGTTACCTCGCGCGGGAGGCTCTGGTGACATCCTGACGCATGCGCGAGATTTGATACAGAGCCGTTGAGAGAAAGGTCATTCTGCGCATGCTCCAACGTTCAAAATCAGCCAATTAGCGAAGGCCCTCATATGGATGTCCCCAGAGCCTTCCCCGTGAGTAGACGAGCCGGGGAGCTCTGGGTACGAGAATGCGAAACGTAACCGCAACCATGCCGGGATGTAGTGACAAGCATGAGTTCCGCGCACCCAGCAGGGAAGTTTCGTATCGTAGCAACGTATCGTGCCTTAACCGTGCCAGGTTCCATGTGCGTGTGTTTTGCCCGGGGGGGGGACTCCCATATTTTTTGACCGGGGATGATCGTCGGAAATTTTCAGTTTCACCCCTAAAAGATACCAAACATGGCGGGCCATGGCGTGGCTCAAATAATTTCTTACCCTAAAAGATACCCTAAAAGATGAGTCCTTATGTGCAAAGTAGGCGCGAAGGAGACAGGTAACAGGTAAAAGATACCCATCAAGAAATTTCCGTGTTTGTTTCTAATTTATCGTCTTCTCATCGAGTAATCTCTCTTTCTTACACGGTTTTTAGAAGCACCATCATGAGAGAAAACAATTTGGACACATATTTCGGCCCTAAAAGATACCAATCTCCCTAATTTTATTGAAGATTAAGATCACCCCTAAAAGAGACCAAGGCCCCGTGATTTTAACCCCTAAAAGATACGACGATCATCCCCGGTCAAAAAATATTTGAGTCCCCCCCCCCCCCCGGGGTGTTTTGCCACAGTCATACGAAATTTGCCCTGTCACCACGGGAAAAAAAACTCCTACAATTGAAAATCCGGTGCTATTGTGATCTACACTCTGCCTCCCAAGAAGCGCGTACAAGAGGGCAAGAAAACACATACGCAATGTCACTGTAGAAATCCATTTCAGGAAATGTGTCGTTTTTGTCAAAGCCAACCCGTGCGTGACGCGGGCTACCTGTGTTGGTATTTCCGGGTTCCTGGGGCCTAAAACAAAGATGGCGACCCGGGGGGGGGGGGGGGGGGACTCCCAATATTTTAGACGGGGGTGCTCGTCGGGAAAATTGATTTTGACCCTAAGGGATAGCAAAATGGGTGTGGCAAACAGAAAATTTACCCCTAAAAGAGAGCAAATTTGGCGTGGCGACCGCCGAATTTACCCCTAAAAGATAGCAAATTTTAGGGTTTTCAACCAAGTTTCCTTTGTAAATATCGGTTCTGGTGTCAGTACCAATATATTTCTGGGCAGGGATTGGTCTGAGACTCCCCTAAGGGATAGGGCTGATTTTAAACACCCCTAAGAGATAGCACGTCTGTCAATTTTATACCCTAAGGGATAGGACGAGCACCCCCGTCTGAAAATATGGGGAGTCCCCCCCCCGGGGATGGCGATTTACACGAAAAGCGTTTCTTCCCAAAATCTGCACGTTTTGAGGAACTTTTTGACAACTTAGGATAAGAAATAAGCTAGGAAAAACTAGTAGAAAACTTCCATATTAGGAAATAATAGAAAACGACACATTTCTTGATATGAAACTTTTTCCTTCTTACAGGAAATGCGAACCTCGCTAGTATCACCAGAGATCATGTTACCCGTAGCACAAGCCTTTCTGCTAGGCTATGACGGCGTTGGTATCTTCCATTCCCTTCTATGACCTGGATAGGCAGAACAAATCATCCCATTGTCTCCTCGTTCTATTTTGACCCTCTATTGTTTTGCACTGAGGGTATCAATCCAACGCCCGGCATAACTAATCGAACGTTCGGTAATCGAACTTAATCGAACACCAATCGTTCGATTGATTTTGATTGAGTTCGGTAATCGAACATAATCGAACTCACCAAATTTTTTTTCAATCAAACATAATCGAACGTTCGATTACCGAACAATGTTCAATCAAACCCAATTGAACTTCAAATTTAACACAGGCATTTTTCTAAATCGGAATCAATCACTAACCAAGATGAGCACGGCTTAGTTCGGCTCGCCTGGCGCATACTGGGAACTGCACCGGACATGAACTCAGGTGTTAATGAGACGTTAATCCAATAGTCCCGAATAGTTTTGTTGAAGTTGAATGTTTTTTCTTATCATATCCCTCGTAGGTCTGTAACAGTAATAATGACTCAGGCACCAGTCATGATTGAAACTATGGGTTTATTGAGTGATTTTACTGGGATTTTCTTATAAAACTAAGTTTTTTCAGGTTTTGTTGTTATTTAGAACGCTAAGTGTCCCAGCTGACAATGAAATTTGAATAAAGCTAATAGTTATGTTAACTGTTCATGGCCATCTATTTGCTGTGTATTAACCTATTGCGTGTCACTGATGAGTCTTACCCAATTTCTAAAGTCATGCAAAATTTCCGAACAAAATCGAACTTAATCAAACCAATCATTTTGATTTATGTTCGATTGAGTTCGGTAATCATACTCACCAAAAAGTTTTGTTCGATTATGTTCGATTACCGAACCCAATCAAAACCAATCGAACGATTGGTGTTCGATTAGGTTCGTTGAAATTTTGTTCGATTAGTTATGCCGGGCCAACGGGCTTAGATCTCAGAGATCTGACGTATCTAACACCATCGAGGATAATAAAAATAATTATTGCACCGACCATTTCTTCCAACCTCCCCCTCGAAGATCAACTGGTCCACCCCTAAACTCAACTATCTTTCAGCTATCGAAAGTTAGGGCTTCTGCGAAAGGCAATTAAAGGGGGATCAGGGAGTGTTTCTTTGCAACGGTTCAAGTATGAAGAATTCTAAAATGTAAAATACCAGAAATGTAGGGAAGTTATAAGTCAAAACGAATGCAATGCGATCAGATGAGTTGTTACTGCCTTAGGGCGTTGACGCGGGATACAGCACAGCTGCACGTGAGATTTGCTGATTAACAAAATCACGTTTGTAACCGCGTTTTATAAGAATTCAGTACTAGTTCATTACAACGAGCAATGAAGGATTCATGTGTAGGACAAATACGACGGAGTCGTAGAGCTAAACTGTAAGGGATACCTTTTTTGGTATGAGAAGGATGATAGGAAGAATGAAAGAGATGTTGATGTTTGTCGTTTGCTGTAAAGTTCAGTTTCTACTGCGCCATATTGAAACAGAAACACCACAAGGAAGGGAATGCTTGTTGAAATGAAAGAGTGCTCGCTTGTTGACCTTTTGCCCTCTCCCTCAGGTGTATCATCGAGTATCACCTTTAAGCACAACTTTCTATGACTTTATTGGCGCAATAGAGCACGCGTGATGTTGGAGAGAAACGGGCACCCAACGAGGCAATACCGTAAAACAGCTCAGAATGCCATTATAAGTCGTTAACTGGGTATTTTAATCCCTACAAATTTTTATATCTGTTCGGATTTCGTAGCGGAAAGTTTTGGGTTGCGAAAATTTAAGGGATTGAAATCAAGTCTTCCGAAAATGTTAGGGGAAAAACTCTATCCGAAAATTTTAGGTGACCTTTTTAACGGCAAAGTCCCCAAAAAATTAGTAAAAGTTAACCTTTTTGTGCAATTCGAAAAATCCAGGGGATCTTATGATCTATATACGAAAGTTAAAGCTTGAAATTCTCTCGTAGCGCCATCCGAACAGATATTTTACCGAAAATGATTGTTGGGTGTCCCTGGAGAAAGTCATAGAAAGTTGTGCTCTAATGCTTTTATGATATAGCGGAGCTGCAAGTCATATCATAGCCCCCAGAGGATGGTAAGCCTGTTCATGGACGATCGTCAAAATAAGTGACGTCAAAGACTTTGTCTATCCCATGGCCCAATATGGAAAGCTTTCGAGGGCCAAGTACATCCGGGTATATCTGGGTGAAATGTAACAGTTTTCTCCGGTTTCAAGATCTTTGTCGATCTTTCACGTGCGGACTTTTTATAGCACCCGGAGGGCTCTTGGATTGTCCGACGCGTGGAGGTGAGTTACTTTTTTATACAACCGATTTAAATACTTCGTTGTGTCGAGCCTTTGCAATTCTTGGTTTGCACTCATTCCTATGGGAATAGAATCACAAAAGCGCGGCGGCCATGTTGGTGTACAGAACAAAGAGCAACAAATGAACTTTCTTTTGTTCCTGTACACCAACATGGCAGCCAATGACGTCACGTGCAAGCCAGCAATATCTTCTTTTCCGCAACGACATGCAAATAAAATTTTGCTGCTAGAATATAATTGCGTCTTGGTCCAAGTCGACCTCTTATAGGATACAAGGCGAGCCAAGCGCGAAAACATTTTAAAGGACTTTGAGAAAGTCTAAGATTTTGGATATAGTTTGCAATGGAAAGCTGATTTGATGTGTGGCGTCGTCGGTTAGCAATTGGCATCTTGACGAAACACAACTTTTTGCAGCAGCTATTGCCTCTCCTGATACGTTTCGAGGCGCGTAGCTACCTGTACGCCAATACGCATTTGCGTACTCGTAAAGACCCAAACATTCAAGAAATACACAGCACAACGGAGTTGAGAAATGCAGTGGCGTATCTCGTAAAAATGTCTGGCTTACGCGCGCGCCTGGTATCGATATGTCGGCGTTTTCGTGAATGGATAAGTCGGGGGCACTTCTCAGTCGAAGCAGTCACATGCAAGCTCTTGCTGCAGTTTTACTAGACTGTATGATAGAAATTAAATGATCATCGCATTAAAGAAAGCAATTGCTATAAATCAGGAGACCTAAAAAAAGATTTCAGGCTTCGACTGGAATCGAACCCATGTCATGACTTCTGCGCGCGAAGTGCCACCTACGAGTGTGTGCGATGCTTTGAACTAGACCTGTCGCATCTCACGTTACATTGCGCATAATAACTCCATGGTTGCGCAAAGGATAGTTTATAGGTCGTAGGTCCAGCGAGAGGTACCCGAATTTTCGCAGTCTTCAAAACTAGATGGCAATTTTTTTATGCTCAACTAGAATCCGTTTGGAACGCTTGTCGATTCAACAAAAACTGTTCTGATTGGCTAATTCGAGAGCAAGGCATCAGCTCGATGAGAGACTGTTGAAATAAGGGGCCGACCATTTGACTGACCCAACGAAATATAGCCCAGTTCCACAATTTTTTTAAACAGAGAATTGAAGATATTCAGGTACAAAATTGGAGATCAATATTATTTGATAATCGAGAAAAATCAAGTCGGAGGCAAAAGTTACAAACTTATAGAAATTTTTAACGGACGGAGTTTAAATTTGAGAATTATTTGGCAGAAATAAGCTATTGTACGGTGCATGTAAACAAATCACCGGCACATTTCCAGCAATCTATATTTATTATCTGAAAGGGAAAGGTAAATGAGACCACGTTCCATTTTATAATAAATTAAATACAAGTCCTGCGCCTGATCCAAGAGTCAGAATGTTTAGTTTCTACTAAAAACTGCTGTAGTAAACATATTCTTCTCCGATTTGCCGGACGGTGTAAACTGCAGGGTGCAGGGCATGCAGGGTACGCGGGGTGTGCAGGATGTGCAGGGCAGATGAAAACAAGAAAAGACAAGTCGATAAGTGAGGGCAGGAACTTCAATATTCCAAAAAAGAAAATCGAAATAACTATTCACGAAGAAAACCGAGAAAATATTGTTTTCAACCCCGTTTTCAACTGTATTGCGTTACATGATTCAGGCGTTATAATCTTTTAATCTTGTTTACTTAGCCTTTGGGTCTGGAACTCGGCGCTTCTAGCCGGCATGTTGTAAAACATGGACTGGTAAAACATGGACTGGGCTGAGAAAACATGGACTGAGAAAACATGGACTGAGAAAACATGAACTGAGAAAACATGGACTGGGAAAATATGGACCGAGAAAACATGGACTGAGAAAACATGGACTGAGAAAACATGGACTGAGAAAACATGGACTGAGAAAACATGGACTGGGAAAATATGGACCGAGAAAACATGGACTGAGAAAACATGGACTGAGGAAACATGGACCGAGAAAACATATACCTTCGTGGTAATTTTAAAGAGACTCCTATAGGAGGAGTTTACCTTTTGGTCGAGGGTCGAGGGTCGAGGGTACCTAGTCGAGGGTCGAGGGTGGACATGTCGAGGGTGAGGGTAGCTGGTCGAGGGTAGCTAAAAATGGCTCAAATTTTCTCCCGGAATATTGTACACAAGACTGGAGATTTTTTAGCGATACATTATTGTCCGCGTCCGCAATCTGTCGTGTTATCAAACGGGCACATGTAATATTTCGGGAACTGCGCCGATAAATACGAAGCCAGAGGAAACTGCAGTTTCTTTTCGCCCAGTTATGTTAAGTTTAAAGCTAAACTAAAAACGTTTCTTTGTTTGTACCATATAGCTTCTATATATCGAAGCATAAAAACATAGCAGCATTGTACTATACGGTACGTGTTTGGCAATACTCTTTTCCGAGTTGACGTGAGGTTTATATCGAAAGTAGCTCGAGTGGTAGTTCATGTAGTCGTGTATCTCAAAATTCGCAAGTAATTCGAAATAGTTTCCCTTCCAGCTGTTTAAAATGGGTCGTAAAAATGTTGTCGGTCAGCTGGCCTGACCGCCATTTTGTTTTGAGGCAAACTATGCCTGTGGATCGTTCCATTGACCTTGACAAGTAGCGTTATCTTCCCCGGTGTGCGAAAATGTAACGTGTAACGTATATACATCATCTGCAAACGCTTAAATATTTTCTTGTGAACTTGTGTAGGATAGTCCGCGAGAAAATGATATTGGAGACGTATTCCATGTCTCTCCTGGTGTTTGATACTTGGAAAGAGTTGGACCGAGAGACTTTAGGAACGTGAAACGAAGCAAAGATTGCGGACGCTGACACAAATATCACGAAGATGTGAAAACAACCCTAAACAATCTCCGGTCTTGTGTATTATATTCCACGAGAAAATTTGAGACATTTTTAGTTACCCTCGACAAGTTACCCTCACCCTCGACATGTCCACCCTCGACCCTCAACTAGGTACCCTCGACCCTCGACCAAAAGGTAAACTCTAGGAGGAGTGTGACTACAAAGCATTTGCGAATTACTCACGACAGTCATCGAAATCTTCTATAATAGCGTTGACAAACATAAAACAGGAAATGATGTAGTATGGAAAGTATTTTCCAAACATGAAGCCCGCGAGAAAGCAGGCACACGCTCATAAAACCAGAACTCTGGTGTTTTAAAAATATCAGCAATCGCTCATGCTTTATTCTGTGCTCCCTTGGATGAAGTCCTGGAAAACTGTCATCAGGTTCCTCGGATTGTTAAATGTCAGCCGTCTCAATTTGATATCTGATAGCTGGCAAACTGCATGAGCGTTACTCATTGACCTTATTGTATACCAGCCGAGGTTGACACTTGATACGACGATTAAGTTTCAAGATTTCAAAAGTCATCACATCGAGTCCAAGTGCAGTGTGGTTTACTCAAGACTGCGAGGCCATCAAATTTAGTTGTCGAGCCAAAACTACTTTCCATTGCTATTTGTATTCTTTGCAGCCGAAACGGTCAAAATAGTAAGTTAATCTACATGTATTCAATAATGACACCGGTTGCTTTGACCATTTTGACACATAAATCAGGCCATTTCAAATGGTGTTAGCAGTTAGCATCATGTTGGTGCAAGAGTGGATTACCAAGAGTTTCCATATTTACTATGTACGCCCGAATCACAGTCAGAAAAGTGTCTATTTTTAGAACTAGGATTCCCGCAAAAATTCGTCATCCACAGGGCTCCCACTTTCTCGCCACGCAAACAGTTGTGAGATCCAGCCTAAAATTAAATCACAGATCAATCGAAAAACCTTTAAAGTCGCAAAGATAAGGTAGGATATTCTCTATTTGTTGTGTATTGGGTAAACGAGCATTCGAACCTGAGCATTCGAATACTTTCGCGCGCGAAATTCAAATCTAAAAATAGACACTTTTCTGACTGTGATGTGGACAAATACTGTACGAAAGATTCTAACTCTTGTTAATCCACTCTTGGTTGGTGTTAGTTCGAGAGGAGTCGTTTTCCGAGACAGATTACAGGCGCTCACGAAATCGAGGCCGGTCGTTTTGTTGTGGTATAAAACAAATGTCCTCTGTTTTTCCGTGGTATGTCCTCTTATATACCACGGAATTACGTAATAAAGTGGTCAAAATCACAAACATTTTGACCACTTTATTATGTCATTCCGTGGTACCACGGAAAATCAGAGGACATTTGTTAAATGTACCCACGGCTGAGAGCCAATCAGAATTCGAGAAACGCGCGCGTTGTGGTAAAAAAAAGTATATACCACGGAACGCGCGCCAAAAAGAAAGTGAAAACTCCGTTTGCCTGCCCGGGCGCTGTATAGTTTTTGTTTCTATTTTTCACTTTGTCCACTGATTTTCTGTGTTATGTCCCGTTATATACCACAGGAGACGTAATAAAGTGGCGACTACACAACATTTTGGCCACTTTATTACGTCATTCCGTGGTATATAAGAGGACATAACACGGCTAGGAATATCAGGGAACATGTGTTAATTGTTGCCCGCTGATATTGGCCCGGGTCTTCCCCCGGTATTAGTCTTCGAAAGAGTGAAAAGTAAAATTCTGGATCCTCCATTCTCTATTCCTTAAAATTTATTCCTTTTTAGACGAGTTTTAGAAATTTCGGAATGGACACAACCGTACCAGTTTGCGTGGAAGAGTTCAAGGAGCTCGCGAGAGGAAAGTTGACGAGAAGAATATTTGGTTATTATGCTGGCGGATCAGAAGATGAAAAGACGTTACACGAAAACAGAGAAGCTTTCAAAAGGTAGGGTGATTGTTACTGTGTAGTTGTGTATAAGTTTGGTTCCATTAGAGCGGTTTTCACATGACTGTCGTGAAAACAATCGCAATTGAGCAATTACTCGCCAATCAGCATCGAGAGAAATCACGACTTGCTCCTAAATGGCTTTTTTCTCAGCCCTGAATTGCAAGCCGAACCAATTACTATTAAGTAATTACACAATTGTATTTACTGCAAAATTTGATTGGCTGAGAAAAACGAGTAGCCAATGAGAACGCAAAGCAATCGCAATTACATAACAAGTCTTGACAGTCATGTGAAATCCGCTCTATTCAGAGCGGTCAGAACAATCGCCGGCTACATTTTGTCGAATGTGAGACATAAAAAAGTTCGAACCACAGAACTTTGTGAAATGCAGCCTGAAGCTCACCTCATTGTTTGCGAAAATAAAATAAAAGCTTGACGAAAATAAAATAAAAACTGGAATCCTTAAATTGTAGTTCCTCGTCAAAATCTCCCAGCTTGTGTCAGAGCCTGTGTCAGAATTTGCTCGTGGCGAGGAAACTTGTTCCTTTGAAGCTACAAAATTTGCATGTCAACCGTCGTTTTTTCTTTTACAGCCGGCTACTTTTTTGAGCAGCTGCCTACTTCAAAACATTCTGACAGCTCCGCAATATTGGATTGCGGATTGCATTGGCACTCTTGATTTCTTACTAGGCTGAACAGTTCTTAAGCTTGGAAATTTGAAAGTGAAAACAATCCTGACATAGCACCCTTTCAAATTGCTAAAGTCTTTTGTTTTCTGTGTCATGGTAGGATAAAACTTCGGCCGCGAATGCTGTGCGGTATTTCCCAGGTAGACATGCGCACTTCTCTTCTTGGTCAACCAATCAGCATGCCGATTTGTATAGCACCAACAGCCGAACACAAAGCAGCGCACCCTGATGGAGAGGTTGGCACTGTTAAAGGTAGGTTAGAATGCATGGGAAGGGGAGGGCTAGGTGGTGCCAAATGCCAGGGTGTCCAGAGGATGGAAGGGAGAGGTTGGCACTGTTAAAGGTAGGTAGAAGGCATGGGAAGGGGAGGGCTAGGTGGTGACAAATGCCAGGGGTGTGTCCAGAGGATGGAAGGGAGAGGTTGGCACTGTTAAAGGTAGGTAGAATGCATGGGAAGTGGAGGGCTAGGTGGTGCCAAATGTCAGGGGTGTGTCCAGAGGATGGAAGGGAGAGGTTGGCACTGTTAAAGGTAGGTTAATGCATGGGAAGGGGAGGGCTAGGTGGTGCCAAATGCCAGGGGTGTCCAGAGGATGGAAGGGAGAGGTTGGCACTGTTAAAGGTAGGTTAGAAGGCATGGGAAGGGGAGGGCTAGGTGGTGACAAATGCCAGGGGTGTCCAGAGGATGGAAGGGAGAGGTTGGCACTGTTAAAGGTAGGTTAGAATGCATGGGAAGGGGAGGGCTAGGTGGTGACAAATGTCAGGGGTGTGTCCAGAGGATGGAAGGGAGAGGTTGGCACTGTTAAAGGTAGGATAGAATGCATGGGAAGGGGAGGGCTAGGTGGTGACAAATGTCAGGGGTGTGTCCAGAGGATGGAAGGGAGAGGTTGGCACTGTTAAAGGTAGGATAGAATGCATGGGAAGGGGAGGGCTAGGTGGTGACAAATGTCAGGGGTGTGTCCAGAGGATGGAAGGGAGAGGTTGGCACTGTTAAAGGTAGGTTAGAAGGCATGGGAAGGGGAGGGCTAGGTGGTGACAAATGTCAGGGGTGTGTCCAGAGGATGGAAGGGAGAGGTTGGCACTGTTAAAGGTAGGATTGAATGCATGGGAAGGGGAGGGCTAGGTGGTGACAAATGTCAGGGGTGTGTCCAGAGGATGGAAGGGAGAGGTTGGCACTGTTAAAGGTAGGATAGAATGCATGGGAAGGGGAGGGCTAGGTGGTGACAAATGCCAGGGGTGTGTCCAGAGGATGGAAGGGAGAGGTTGGCACTGTTAAAGGTAGGATAGAATGCATGGGAAGGGGAGGGCTAGGTGGTGACAAATGTCAGGGGTGTGTCCAGAGGATGGAAGGGAGAGGTTGGCACTGTTAAAGGTAGGATAGAATGCATGGGAAGGGGAGGGCTAGGTGGTGACAAATGTCAGGGGTGTGTCCAGAGGATGGAAGGGAGAGGTTGGCACTGTTAAAGGTAGGATAGAATGCATGGGAAGGGGAGGGCTAGGTGGTGACAAATGCCAGGGGTGTGTCCAGAGGATGGAAGGGAGAGGTTGGCACTGTTAAAGGTAGGATAGAACGCATGGGAATGGGAGGGCTAGGTGGTGACAAATGTCAGGGGTGTGTCCAGACGATGGAAGGGGGATTCACCCCCCAAATGAGGAAATAACCTGGTAATTTCCAGATTATGCTTACTCTAAATAAGTACTATCAAAACAGGTACTGAGTTTCAATCGAGCCGTTTCAATTTCAAGCTTGTGGGTTGCAAATTTTTTATCACGTAACATCTAAAAAGTTGTCACGTGGCCTACAATCAGCGACCATGTAGTTCAGAATGTCTCCTTGTAGGGCGACCTGTGTACGAAAGTGCTTTTCTCCATTTCAAATGCGTAAGCGACGTCTTCTTGGCTTTAATTCCCCCTCCCCCATATTCAATGTTGAAGCCCAACCACTAGTGCGTTTATGGAAACACATTTTTTTAGTATGGCGTTCTGTAACGATTGTAGACATAAAATTCTCAACAATTTTGTCGCTGATTGTAGGCTTGATGTCTTAATTCAGCCAATTAAACAGTCAGTGCTTAGTCACATGTCAAATGTATGTCAATAGTATGCTGCCAGATTACGAATTGTGTATTTCTCATGTTACATTAGCTGCCGCACACCACGACACGTGCATGGTCCTAAGTGTGTACAGTAACACCCCCATGGAAGACGTGGCAGCTGCTGCCACAAATGCACTTAAATGGTTTCTCATTTACATATTGCCGAACAGAGAACATTTCAAGGCTTTAGTGAAGCGCGTAGAGCGTTCTGGATACAAAGCTTTTGTTATATCCATTGACTCGCCCGAGACTGCTGCAGAACACCATCATACATTCCTAAGATATGGGCCGCCTTCCCTACCGGGGGAGGGAGGGAGAGAATTTGTACACATGCTTGATAAAAACAAGTCATTGCAGATGGTGGACGGCACGATCAGCTGGGACTGCGTCAAATGGCTGAAATCACTGACCAAGCTGCCAATTGTTCTGAAAGGCATTATGACACCAGAAGATGCGAAATTGGCTGTGCAGCACGGTGCAGATGCGATTATTGTATCTAATCATGGGGGAAGGCAGTTAGATGGCGTGCCAGCTACGGTAAGGGACGACAACGCAGTAGACTTTTGTCAGCAACACAGGAATCCTGCGCGCCAAAAAATCTGGATATTTTCTGGGGGGATGGATATTTTCTGGAACCACACAATGATGTAACAAGAATATACGTCAAGGAAACTCTCAAGGGAGCGAATATCTTTGGTGCAAATGAAGTCGCTAGAATCTCTTATTGCAAGTCTCCTGTTGAGCTCATGGTATGATTCATTTAGTTCTTGGATTTCATTCTGTCAACAGATCGATGTTCTTCCAGACATTGTAGATGCTGTGCAAGGCAAAATAGAGGTCTATATGGATGGCGGAGTAAGACTGGGCACGGATGTGCTCAAGGCTCTAGCGCTAGGCGCCCGCGCCGTGTTTCTTGGCCGGCCGGTGATCTGGGGACTAACTTATAATGTAAGTCTACCTGTGTTGTCGAGGATGATGAAAAATTCATTAGAAGGGCACCTACCGCCACAGTGAAACAAGTTGGCGTAAAATGATTTATATTCACAGTTTAGAGCCTGGGACCGGTTCCTAGAAAGTTGGTTAACACTAACCCAGGGCCAACTACGGTTACTGACTGAAACTAGTGCTTTGTTTTTCTTAAGGGCGAGGAGGGCGTGAGAAAAGTATTAGAGTTGATAAAGGAAGAGTTTAGGCTGGCGATGATTCTGTCAGGTATGTCCGCCTCACCAAAGAACCCAGGGCTCCCAGACTCGTCACCTCGTGTGTGTGTGGGGGGGGGGGGGGGGGGGGGGGGTGACAGCCGCTGACGCATGCGCGAGACTTGATACAGAGCCATTCTCGTACCCAGAGCTCCCCGGCTCGTCTGCTGATTTTGAACGTTAGGGCATGCGCAGAAAATTGTTTCTCTCAACGGCTCTGTATCAAATCTCGCGCATACGTCCATGGCTGTCACCAAAGCCTTCCCCGCGAGTAGACGAGCCGAGGAGATCTGGGTTCGAGAATGCTCAATCTCGTACCCAGAGCCCGTCCTTTTGGCCAGCGGCAAGATTCAGAGCTCTGGGATAATAACTTTTTTCTATGCCCAAATTCTGGGCTTCCGGTTTAAAACATGTTGCTCAATTCTGCCAAACCGTGGTAGACCTTATAGTTCTTTAACTGTTAACAAGAGGGAAGAAAACACATGCGCAATGGCACAGCAGAAATCAAAACCTTTTTTCGTTTTTTTTTTTTCAGGAAATGCGACCATCGCTAATATCACCAGAGATCATGTTACCCGTAGCACAAGCCTTGCAAGGCTATGACGGCGTTGGTATTTTCTCTGGCGACCGTGGCCTGAATAACTAGTCCAGTTTCGCATTCACTGCTCTACCCTGAATAGGCATCAACGGCGCATAAATACAGTGGGAGCCTCGATTTGAAGTTGAAAAACTTGCGAATACCATCGAGTCCGAAAAGTTTTCTCAAGTGCTTTCTCAGTCTCTCGTCGGTATTCGCAACTTTTTTACTTCATACTGAGCCTCCCAATGTATTTATGAGCCGTTAATGCGATAGAGCAAAGAATTCGAAACTAGGCTAATTGAGAAAACTCGTTGACGGGTCGTTGTGGCCAACTCACGCGCTACCACGCACAATTCCATAATGATTTTTTCTTTCTACTTCCTTGCCGATTTCTTCTTGATTTTTTTTTACTTATTTGTACTTCAAAACAATGTAATTAAATAATGGAACGAGTGTGCAATAAAAAGTAAATTGAATGGATTAGTTGAATTGAGTGAATTGGTAGTTGCCGAGCAACACGTGTAGGTCTACCAACATGTCGATAAGAGCTTGAATGCCTTCAGATTTTTGCATATCATTTATTTGAATATCCCGCCTCAATGCCCCTCTTATGCATCTTATACTGCATGTTGGATATATCCATTACATGTATTATACATGACTAGCTTATCTCGTCCTAAATGAACACTGCATTAAAGGGAGAATGTCATTTTTTTATGACTTTAGTCATCTCAACTAAAACCAGAATTCTTCGTTTGTTTACGATACGATGTACATACATACGATGATAGCATTTCAACACACGTCATACTTTTTCTGGAAACATTCTTGTAGGCGTAAATTGCGATCCCGAGGTGATGGGCTTCCGTATTTCTTCGTCGGGGATGATCGTCGTATCTTTTAGGGGTTATAATCACGGGTTTTGGTCTCTTTTAGGGGTAACCTTGATCTGTAATAAAATTTAAGGGAGATTGGTCTTGTTTATGGAGGCAAACCTTCAAGAAAGAGAGAGAGTACTTGTTGACAAGACGACAAATTAGACAACATCCAAGGCAGCATCTCAATCAAAGGCGGAAATTTCTTGATGGGTATCTTTTAGGGTAAAAAATTATTTTTACCCTAAAAAAGATATTTTTACCACGTCCTTTTTGGTATTTTTTAGAGGTGAAACTGGAAATTCCCGACGATCATCCCCGACCAAAAAATATGGGAGTCCCCCCATCCCCCCCCCCCCCCGGGATTGTGACAGGCGTACATTTTCTATGTATCTGACCCGTGCGAAATCCAGAAAATAAACTTTTAAAGTTTGTCTACCCTGAAAATTATAGGATTGTCCTAACAGTTCCCAGACAACATTGAGCACACGCCATATTATATTTCATTTTCTGTACGCAAGCCTTAGCTCCTGCGAGCTGAAACAGCCCCGGACCAGCCGCTTATTTTTACTGAATAATTAACTGAAAAAATATCAAAATAACCATTTGAAAAGAAAGTTTGGTTCTTAATTTACTGAATCAAATCGAAAAATAGCATTCTTAATTTTCAACAAGCCCCCGTTAGTTTACCGATGGAAACAGGTTCTTTACTTGAATCTGGTCATCAAACCGAAAATGGCCGTTTAGGGAAATACCCAGGCAGGTCTTTCTCTAGCCTATGATCCGACCCTTCAGTGTTTTTTTTTATTTGATTTTTTCTGGCGCGCGGGATCCCTGTGTCGTGAGGAAACCTCGTTCCCATGGTCTTATGGGTAATTTTCAAAATGGCGGTTGGTCGAGCTCAAGACGTTTAGTACCAACCTCGTCACCAGGGTCTTCTCGGTCGTTTTTCAAAATGGCGGTCAGCTCAGAGAAGACCCTGGGGGAGGCTGAGTCACATGACCGTTTCGAAACAAAGGACAAACCTCATTCTCATGTCCTCAAACAATAGTCACGTGACTCAGCGGGTCTTCTCTGAGCTAACCGCCATTTTGAAAAACGACCGAGAAGACCCTGGGGAGACGAGGTTGGTTTAGTACTCGTTCACGTTGACCAAAACGACGTCCTATAGTGTCTTTGAAACGAGGCATAGATATCTTATGATTCCTCGTTCTAATGTTTCACTGACAACAGAACGTCCTTTCTGTTCAGTGTGAACGAGTGCTAACCGTACAAGACCCTGGAGGAGGCTGAGTCACATGACCACTGTTTGAGGACATGGGAACGAGGTTGTCCTTTTTTCCAAATGGTCATGTGACTCAGCCTCCTCCAGAGTCTTGTGCTCGACAAACCGCCATCTTGAAAATTACCCACAAGACCCTGGGAACGAGGTTGAAGCAATCCCCCCCCCCCCAAAAAAAAACACGAAAAACTCACTGGAGAGTTAGCTCACAGGCTATCCTTTCTCTTAACATAATTTCCATTTCACATAGAAAAAATACTAGATCATTTTCTCTGGAATTACTAAAATATACCTATACCTATTTACTTATCTGAGTTTTTCGTTTTGGAGCCTCACATCCGCGTACAAGGGATCAGTGCTGAATATGTTGTGAAGCTCGTTGAAAGTAGGACGGTTTTCTGGTTTCAAGTCCCAGCATTTTAACATGAGTTTGTAGACGTACTCTGGACAAGCTTCGGGCCGTTCTAACCTTTTCCCTTGGGTCTCCAGCATTTTGATGACCTGAAGAATATAATACATGAAAAATATTTATATATAATCGGACCAATTTGGTTTGATTCAAAGCTGAAAAAATTAGGGCAAACACAAGAAAAAATTGTTCTCAATTTCATTCAACTACCATTTCCGAGCGTTTTGAACTTTCGTTTTCAGGATTGGTGTTACTAGAAACGGATTCTTTTCTCAAGATATTGTAAAGTTTGCAATACAATGCAAATGATCTTGGTACAAAATTTTTGTCCACTGCTTACTCGAACTGCTGGCGGATTCCTTCTTAACTATTTCTCCAGTCTGTTTAATTAAGTTTTAGATTTACTGTCCATTATATTGTCGCATAGCAGGACAGCCGATACCGTAGAATATCAGGACAGTAGATCTCGTTAGGGTGGGATCGCAGGCTTTCCAAGCTACCGTACTTAGCTTTGTTAAAAATCGTATGATATCTCTTTTTTGTGGAAATTGAGGACGAGATTTCATACGATTTCAGTATATTCAAACTCTTCAGTCGGTAGATTCCGCCGAAAATAGCACTCAAAAAAAGGCGACAATACCCTTCTTTGCTACGCGACTCGTGCGATATCGCTTTTTTCGTGCTATTTTCTTAGCGGAATCTAGCTTTGAATAATCCTATAGAATTACGCTGTAAAAAATACTGAAAAAGTGCATTGAGAACAGTATAAAAGTCTCAAATCGTCAAAATTCTCACAGTTTGAAGTAGCACTAAATATCATAGAAAAATTATTTATTTGTGATTTAAACATTTTAGCGTATGAGGATCTTTTTCAATATGTCCTAAGAGAATAGTGACCGAAAACAATGGCGTTCTAACTCAAATTTTGTGATGGGACCTTGATAGCTCGCCATTGTAGAGTTTTAATAAAAGTGATGAAAATTAGTACTTCAGTTATAGCTGTCTCTTTGGAAATCGAACATTGTTAAAAAAGTAAAACAACTGCGAGAATGCCAACAATGTTCTGGTAATTAATGGAACTCTAAATAAAGCTCATACATGTTATTTGAACGGTGGTTATTCTAGATCTATTCTTTTCAAGGCCTAAAAATTTGGAACTCTTTACCTCGGTCAATTGTTTGTATTCATAATGTCTCTAGCTTCAAGAAAGAACGTACTCAATTTCTATCCCTTTAAATGATATATTCTAGTAATGTGTTCATCTGTCTCGTCTCGCATTTGTTTTTTTCTAGTGTCTTTTTATGAGGTGAGGGCGCCTCCTCGAACAAGCCCGGTGGTTTTTGAGGCGCTCTCGCCATCTTCTTTTTTCTTATTCAACCTAGACGTTCAATGTATAACTGTAACAGCTGTAACTGTAAAATAAAAGAAATGGCACATAAAATTGAAATTGAAACAAGCTGAACCCTCTGTAAAGTGGCCAAGATGTCAACAAAATAGGTATTTACAGATATTTCATCATTCTATGCCTAGAAGAAATGCGAGTAAAAACATTTTGAAGAAAATTTTTTTCTTGGAATCTGTTTAGTATTTGGTGGTAAAGTCAGAAAAAAAAACTCTTTTTTGTCTTGTTTATTCAATCGCAGGCAACAAGCCACCTGCGAGCCGATGATTGTATTGACAGTGAAATAAATTGTGGGTACTTCTCTCATTCTGAATTACTTTTTAGCGGAACTCCCCGCGCCGAAGGCGCGGAGTGGAGCCCCATACGTATCATTCAACGTCGCATGAGAAAACAACCCATCCAAGCCAAAACGGAACGTTCAGCGGTTTACGAAAACATCGCAGGCTCTTATTTACGCATGCGCACTTGCGTTATTGTTGACCCGTGTACACAGCCAATCACAGCCCGTCTTGGATCACTGAGCGCGCGCTTCGTCCTCCACATCAAGCACAGCGCCGCAGCGTTCGGTTTGAACTCCAAACCGCAAAACATTGTTGCATTTGAAAAATACATTGATAATCACAGAGATTGATCTGGATTCTTTAAAGAGGCCAAACAGTTAGAGATTCAAGGAGACAAAAGGGACTGAACTGATAGCGAAATGGGAAATTATTTACCAACTTTCTGTTTCTAGTGTAGCCCGCGATGGAAGAGAGAATCTATTTTTTCAACTCAATCAATCAATCGGTCATTTTCAAGTGTACCATTCCAGGTTGGGTAACCATAAATTTCAGGGTGATCATTTCAAAATTCACTGAAATTCCAGGCTGGGTTTTCCAAGCTGGGATCCTCAAAAGGGATGCATTGTTATAAGAATAAACAATGCAGTAAGAAGTGGGGTGTGTATGATTGGAGTTCCGCTTTTAGGCATTGCCTAAATCTATATATTATTTGTTTAGCCCCAGCAACCTTGGGGTTCATAAACAAATGGGGGATCATTTATATATATTTTTCGGTTTTTCAATTGCAGAAAAAAGTCACACTAAGCTTTATTGCTTTGAAGGCTTTGTCTAAATTAAATCTACTTCTTCAAGGAGAATTCGAGAATTTGATGAAATAAAAAAAAATTAAATAAATGAGTAAAAAATACAATACAGCCGTGAACAGCTGTTTCAGCTATGAAAAGTAGAAGCACTGTCTCAGCTCTCTGAGCGCAGAACCTCCCATCATATGAACCAGAAGTTCATGAATTTTATGCTGAAAGTGAATAGCTATGCAACGCGCAAGCAAGTGTTATAATTTGAAATAGAAGCAAGGAAAAGAGAAAGAGAAAAGCAGAAGGCTTTCGTCAAATAGGACAACGAGAAAGATCACCATAAAAACACGAGTTTGTTTTTCTCTAGCGTTCTTAAAAATAGGTATAGTTATGTATTAGAACTGAGAGAGGACGCAGAAAAAAAGGCGCGGAACTCTAAGAGATAGAGCAAACTCTGTCTCGAACTTCGAAAAAGAAGAACACTCGCCCAACGCAAAACAACGAGCTACACAACTCAGTGGTGAAAAGTGTTGGGCATGAATCATTCAAACGAAACAGATCAAGATGCAAACTCCATAGGCATACTTCATGGAGTACTAAATGGCACATCATTCGCCCTTGCAGTCGCAATTGCTATAGGGAACTTTATCATTATTCTGTCAATTTATAAGGATCCCTACAGGAACCTTCGTAGTCCGACCACCTTCCTCTTGCTAAACCTGGCTATATCGGATTTCCTGACTGGAGCTTTGGGGTTACCTTTGATGACAAATATGGTGGAAGGAATGGCGGACAACATGGCGTTCCAGGCGTCGGTTGTCGGGACTATATTGGGCGCTGCCAATAATTTTACCGTCACTGCTCTCTCTTTGGACAGATTCCTGGCAGTGGTACGACCGCTTCAGTACAGTAGCTTAATAACCCGCCGCAGAATCTTTAAAGTGATTCTTTCCATTTGGCTAATGGCCATGGTACTAACCGCCATTGCAGCCATCGCCGCTCTGAAGGTCGATTCCAGTATGGGCAGTGTTATTGTCTGTCATTTAACAATCACACTGCCACTTACCGTGCTTACAGTCACTTATGTGAAAATCTGGCGTGCTTTCAAGAGACAGGCATCTCAACTGCAAGACTTACAAGAAGCTGCAAAACATGTCTCCAGGAAGAGGCTCGCGAGAGAACGCAGATTTGTCATCACTATCATTTGGATTTTGGTCTCGTTTTGTGTGACAATGATCCCGTTTTCTGTCATTAGTCACGTGGCCTTAGTCTCAAATTTAACATACGAGCATTTTGGCCAACTGCTCTGGGTTATATGGGTAGCTACTGCAGAATGTTTTGCTAGCAACTCTTTGGTGGATCCAGTGCTTCTCTTTGTGCGCATGCCCAAGATAAACAAAGCTGTCAAGGCGTTGCTATGGCAACGAAATGAGGCAAGACAATAACAATTTTGCGTTTAGGCAACATAAATATTTCGTAGGTTTAAGCTTAAGGAACATTGTGATCGAAACGAGAATGTATATTACATTATCAGAATAATCACAAATCTTTGCGCGCCGCATGAAAATTGACAGTAAACAAAGCCCGTACAGAACAAGATTTTCTTGTAAATAAAATAACCGTATCTGACTTACAGAAGCATGCGAGGCGGGGCGCCTTGAGTCAGATAGAAGTTCATAGAATATCGACTTGAGTTAGATAGAATAACGTTTATTCCACTCACCTCCCCCCCTGTCATTTCCCCATACGGTAACTGGCCGAATGAGTACATCTCCCATAGGGTTACTCCATAGCTCCATACGTCACTCTTGTGTGAGAATGTGCCGTAATTAATAGACTCAGGCGCATACCTGGAGAAGAACAGAGAAAGAGTGAAGAAAACGCGACTTTGGAGAATAGAACACAAGGCACATTATAATCTGGGGGGGGGATGTACAGTAATTAATAGACTCAGGCGCATACCTGGAGAAGAACAGTGAATGAATGAAGAAAACACGACTTTGGAGAATAGAACACAAGGCACAAAATAATCCCGGGGAGGGAGGGGGGACTCCAATATTGTTTGGTTGGGGAGATACCAGAAAATGTGTGGCTCAAATAATTATTACCCTAAAAGATACCCATCAAGCAATTATTTAGTCTTTGGTTTAATCATTTAGTCTTTGGTTAAGAAGCCATTACAGTCACCAACGCTATTTTGCTGCCTCGCATCACTAATTGCATAGAAAGAGGTAAAGAGAATTGCGTTAAATATTTTTGAGAATTTTGAGTTGTGTTTAGATGAGAAAATTGGGTTGGGGGTACTTGAAATTTCCGAAAATATGCCTATAAAAGGGGGTGACCAAAAAAATACAGGCACATAGCAGGGAGGGAACGAAAAGTTTGTATTTTTATAGCATGCCACAACTCAATGTCTATTCCTATGGCTTGGTATGTCACCTTTATATGTACACTCACTTTCATATCAACTAAGAGGGGGCCGGGGATCATCAGAAAAAATACATTGGATTTGGGGGGGGGGGGGGCGCCTAAAAAAACGGACATGAAAGGGGGGCAACCCCAAAAAATACAGGGTCCCCCCTCATTTCCACCAGACCCCCCTCCCTGATAAAAAAAATGTATGGCCCCTTACCCACCGATTTGGCATCAGTAGTTTACAATAAAAATATAAGAGAACATCTGTTTTTCATGCAAACCATGTAATAAATTATGTAAAATATATACTAAATAGTATTAAATAGTATGTTAAATATATGTATAATATATTTAGGCAGATACCATTTAACAGGCCACCTTCCCCTTGAGAAGCTTTGTAGTAATCGCTACCAGATCCAACAGCTCTGGAAAGGCCAAAGTCACTAATTTTTAGCTGAAAGATAGAAACAACAATGACAAATCAATGAGTGCTTGAGTTAGACCTCTGCTTATATCTCTGCAAGTAAAAGATAATTCCAGTATATAGAGGATATTACATGGCCGCGCGGAGATACGAATTTTATCTTCGAGTGTCGAAAATTTATCTCACGAGTGAGCGCAGCGAATGTAAAAGAATAAGTTGTTTGTATAAAATCGTATTTACTGAATATGCACTACAGTGTATGTGAAACTTGGCAAGGATATGATTGGCTCACATGGTCTGCAGGGTGTCAACCTCAGGACTTCAAAATCTGGAGACTGCATTGAGATGGTGAAATTTTCCTGAAATTCTCCCGGGAGAAATACAGTGAAGGTATGGCAGTCGTTTTTTCCCGGGAGACAAAGCGAAAAATAGTGAGACTCCCACAGCAAAACCAGGAGAGTTGACGTCCCTGCAACTGCCAAACTTGAGATGGGTGAGCATGGATGTGTTTAAGGTTATTCCCCTGTTTTGCACGGTGCACTCTATTCTGCGCATGGACGTGCGATCAATTCGTTTGAATTGACGTGATCGAGCGCACGTGCGCAAGCTAAATATTCCAATTTGAGCGAGAAAGACTAAGAAAATGTTGCTTTTTGGGATATTGCACGAAAACAAGATTGGGCACCCTATTTTTTATTTTACCATTTTGATAAGACTATCATTTCCCTGTTATAAAAAGTTTAAAGAACTTTTTTTGAGCTATTGTCATAAAAAGCCCTAAAATGAGGTACCAAAGAGCCTCAAATTATCACGAGCGGTGCGCACGTTTCTGCACATTTTCAAAAGTACCATCAACACACATAAAAAATTAAAGATTCCAATGTTCGTCCTAGGTAGTGACGCATCCAATCGTTATGTTCAAACCTTCAAGCGAACTGGATTGCTTCATTAGCGAGCGTTTTATCACAATTTTCTTGTTTCACATAATCCTTCATAAAATAGCCCTCTAGCACTAAAAATGGGGTATGTTTGCGCCATCACAGTTTCTAAACGAGCATGGGCACCCCCTTTTTTATTTTATATTTTCATTCCTTATATACTTAATAGTAAATAGACAAATTAAGAAAGAAATTCTACGACAAGTTTTATTTCAGGGGAATTACCTAAACCTGAATCAGCAGTAAAGCAAAACATTTCTGTTACCTGCAGTTTAGATGCCATTAAGATATTCCTAGTTGCCAGGTCTCTGTGAACAAATCGCTTCTTCTCAAGGTACATCATTCCCCAGGCTATCTGTGCAGCCCACAGTTTAAGGTCCCTAGGGGATATTTCTGGCTGGTGGTCTATTAGGAAGTCCAATAAAGCACCCATTGAAACAAGTTCTTGAACCTTGAGCAAAATTAAAGAGTATATTATTAGGATGTGAGAAGAAACAAGCAAAAATCAAATCAAATAACACAGAATAAAGGATTTTCATCACATCTGGCTGCATTAACTTTACCAGATTCCAACAGAAACAAAGTGTTGTAAGGGGGTGGGGCTAAATTAACAAGAATTGCATGAACCCCTCCCACCCGCCCTGTGCCCCATGCACACCTCCCCACCCCCTCTAGATATAAAGATATAAAGGCCCATTAGACCTTCCATAATGCATTGCATGCCATGGTGCTTATGTATGTTTTGGTTTTGAAAATGAAAAAAAGATAACAAAACAAAAATAACTGTTCAAAAGCTTAAATTAATCTATCAACTGGCCTCTCAATCTCTTTTCTTAGTTGAGATGTCAAGGATATCAAGGATATAAACACCACAGCACACAATGCATTATGGAAAGGTGTAATGGACCTTTAACACAGTTGGGAGTAACTCAACTTACCAGAATAAGAGGAGGTCCCAGGCAAACCCCAATTAGTCTTACAATGCATGGATGGTCAAGACCATACATCACCCTGGCTTCTCTTAGGAATTCCTACATCCATTCAAACAATGGTCTTGTTAATATACTGCAAAGCTTCAGAATGCAGGGGCGTAGCCAGGGGGGGTCCAGGGGGGCCGCTCCCCCCCCCTTTCCCATACATTTACTGTATTTGCTGAAGAAAATTTGAGCATTTTCTTCCCATGTGTTCACTATCCGCCCCCCTCCCCCCCTTCAGAAATTCCTGGCTACGCCGCTGGAATGTCAAGAAATCACATTTAAAAATTAAAATAACACCACCTTTTCTTCAACTTTCTGGTATAACATTTTATATTAGTTGGCGCCTAACTCAATCTGCCCCCTTCATACCTGCCAACTCTCCAGGTTTTCCCAGGAGTCTCAAGGTTTTTTATCAAATCTCCCAGTCTCCAGGTTAAAGCATCAAATCTCCCGGAATTTTCAACATATTATTAGGCACAAAAAAGTCAACCGAAGTCTGTGTCATCAGCAAAGATTCAGGAGAGAGTTTGGACATTTTCTGGAAAGACTCCAGGAGAACAGATGGTTCCGATGAATTCTCCAGATTTCAGAACTTCTAGGGTTGACAGATATGCACCTTTAAGTGACGTTATAACTTCATGCCAAGTAATGTTTTTTTTTATCTTTCTTCCTCACCTGCTCTCCATGAACAACCTTCTCAGGATGAAGAGTTTTCATTGCAACTGGCACCTTCTTGCCTTTAGAATCCTTCCAGATTCCTCTTAGTACAGACCCAAACTCTCCCTGCCCTAACTCTGCTCCGAGCTCTAGAGCCTCTCTGTTGATTAGCGTGTGTGTTGATGGCAGAGAATCACTCTTAGGCTTTCCAGCTATAAAATAAATAAATTATGAACTAGGGGCACCACACTTTAGCAAACAAATAGTATTGTATAAAAGGTAAAATGTGTGGACATTCCAGAAAATATCCATCCCCCACGGAAGGGTGTTGAAAATTGACCCCCACCCCACCCCTCTGGAATTTCCAAAGGAAAATACAGTATTTGTATGGAAGAAATCAAGTAAACTGAACCCCACCCCTCTGGAAATTCTAATCCCTTCCGTGGGGTGGGGGAGGGATATTTTCTGGAACCGCACAATGTAAAAATGTTGGAGGCCAGGCCAACTCAGACTTGCAGCTCATAAGCTGAATTGTGCTGGGTCGCAATGGCGCCACTGGCAGCCAAGCGGTCTTAAGCACAGGCACTGAGGGGGGTCACTGCCAGAGGGCTTATTACTAAGAGTAGAAAAGGTGAGGTGGGACCTCAGTTTATTGTCTCACCCCAAACTTAATTCAAGTTTGGTCTCCTAGCAATGTTCCCTTCTCAAGATAATGACTTTTCTAGTTTTGATTACGTCATGGATGACGTCATGCCGCGTGACCCTTGTGGTGCACCCCCCTTGCCTCCAAGATAACTTTACCCAAGTTTGGTCACCTAGCGATGTTACCTTCTTGAGATATTGACTTCTCTAGTTTTGATGACGTCATCGATGACGTCATACCACATGACCTTGGTGGTGCACCCCCCTTGCCTCCAAGATAACTTTACCCAAGTTTGGTCACCTAGCGATGTTACCTTCTTGAAATATTGACTTATCTAGTTTTGATGACGTCATGCCACTTGACCTTGGTGGTGCACCCCCCTTACCTCCAAGATAACTTTACCCAAGTTTGGTCTCCTAGCAATGTTACCTTCTTTAGATATCAACTTCTCTAGTTTTGATGACGTCATCGATGACGTCATTCTACGTGACCTTGGTGTTGCACCACCCGTACCTCCAAGATAACTTTACCCAAGTTTGGTCACCTAACGATGTTGCCTTCTTGAGATATTGACTTTTCTAGTTTTGATGATGACGTCATGCCGCGTGACCTAGGTGGTGCACTCCCCTTGCTTCTAACAGAACTTTAATTAACCCAATGTTGGTCAACTAGCGCCGGGCCGGAGCTCCACTAAAACTCATAGACAGGAAGGCGACAAAAATAGAAGTGCGCACGTGTGCGTTCTTGCCTATTTTCCCGCCTGCAATTGGGATGCCTGTGTGCCGGGTGGACACACACACGGAATTACACTATACGTTTTATTGAATGAAAAGAAAAAATCATATCTCAAGAAGGAAAGCTCCAATAACGACCAAACTTGGCAATAGTTTTCTTTAGGTTTATACCTGCCTATTGTCAAAGTCACGTGAAATGACGTCACTGTTTACATCATTGAAAATGACAAAAACCTCTGAAACCACTCAAAAGCGACTTGATGGTTATACATCTAAATTCTGATACCATTTTTCCTTATGTATGGTGCTCCGCTCAGGAGCTCCGCTATAACTAATATAGACTGAAAAACTGGATGCATTTACACCGGCACATAAATACAGTGGGAGCCTCGGTTTGAAGTAAAAGAAGTTGTGAATACCGACAAGAAACTGATGAAGCTTGAATTGAGACAATAGACAAACTTGAGAAAATGTTTGGGACTCGTTGGTTTTTCAACTTCAAATTGAGGCTCCCACTGTGTTTATGCACTGTTGATGCTTTTTCAGCGACAGAGAAGAGAATTCGAAACAGGACTATTGTATCAGCACAATGTTCTACTCATTTACAAAGGAAGAAAACTCATTCTACCTGGTGGGGTAAGTGGGGGTTCAACTGCAGGAGGCTTTACAGCAGGGGCTGGAGATGATTCTGGAGGAGGTAGAGGGGGAGGTGGTCGGCGTGAGGCCACTCTAGGAGGTGGCTTGGTAGGTGGGGGTATCGACACTGGTGGCTTGGTTGATGGGGGAGGTGGCCTGTCAGCCGTCCACTCCTCTAGCTGGTTGTAGTCTTCTGGATCAGGCAAAGGTGGTTTGCGAAAAGTAGGTGGATTGTGCTCACTTATTGATCTTGTTAATTTAGGTTGCCGGTTTCCAGTGTTACTATCTAAAATATTCTCCTGGTAAAGAATAGAACAGAAAAAATTATATTAACTATTTATTACAGTATTTTTACTATCACTGTATTTTTCACTGACATTCCAGGGGGAGGCACAAAGTAGCTAAATTCCCCTAAGTGATAGGAGTATGGGTAGCCTAAAGCCCAACCCCTTCTCCTTGTCACGGGAGAACAGGCAAAGTAAGGGATTGCCAAACACAATGAAGTATGGTGGGTAGTTTTCTACCCTGGTTGTTGCGGTTGCCATGAAGGCCATTTTGGAACAACCCTGAGATGTGCTGGCTAAAGGGGCTCTGGTGAAACTGGTGGGCCAATCCCCACTCAGTGGATTATTTGGATTTTACCAAAACATTGACTAGAAGAAGAAATCGGATCGATGTTGGTATGAAGGAGCCTTCAATAGGGCAAGTATGACACAGGTAGACAAAGCTGAAAGGAATCTACACTGCTGAGTCTTATATCACCAAAGACGATCACAAGGAAAACACATGGAGGTAAAGTGTAGAGGCAGAGATAAGGAAGGGCTAAGTTGGGCAACATTGGAGAAAGTTGCCCCAAATCGAACAAAATGGAGGCTTGTGGCCAATGGCCTATGCTCTGCCAGTGAGAGCAAGGCGATAGTAAGTAAGTAAGGTAAGGTAAGGTTATGGAACATTTCTGGAATTACACATTGGCATTAGTATACATGTACTTACCACAGAACCAGATCTGACAATTGGAGGAGGTTTTCTTGGAGGCACAGGAAAAGCAATATTTTTTGACATAGATGATGGACTGACTGGTCTGCCACTATCACGTCTTCTCATTGGTTGGGGAGGAGTATGGTGACCAACAATAACTGGTGGTCGTCCATCTGGAGGCACGGCAAGCTTTAATAACACAGGTAGACCATCAGCAGATTTGCTGTAGTGGTCAATTAAATGAGGGAGAGTTTCAAACAGGGGGCCATCATCTATATAGAACCAGCGATCAGACTGTGGAAGAAAAAATACAGTTCAGATATGTTGGCAGTAATGAAAATCATAGCTGAACTCTCCCACATTAGAGGGGATCCCATGTGGGATTATGATATGTATACCAGCTACAGTTGTAAATCCCATCTAACATGTGGGATCCCATGTACCCAGTGGCTGTCTAAGTTGGGATTGGGATCCAAACATTGAAATGCAATACTAGCCAGGCCAGCCTCCTGGATCCCATGTGACCATGTAAGTGTAGGTATCCATCTATTTCAAAGTTACTGAAATCCCTGAAACCTACCATGCTATCCCCATCATGAGGGAATTTCAAAACAGTCTCATATACACAGAAACTAGATAAGGAGGTTGGAGGATTTAATGGCTGCATCCCTCATCTACAGTTAAGAACTTTTACAAATTTGAGATCCTGCTGGGGTTATGTGTATATTATTTTGCAGGATTAATTTTTCCCTGCATAGCATACTACATATCCACTCACCCTGCTGCGAATCTGGTAATGGTATATCTGCTTATTTAGAGCAAGAGACAATACATAATATCCATGTTCCCTTGTACTTAGTCGAACAAGGAAACAGCCATCAGGGGTACCACATTTCTGAATGAAAGTCACAGCACCCTGGAAAAAAAAGAACCTTGAAAATTATCCTCTTTGGTGTAGCTAAACAATTCAACACTCAACAAATAAAAATTGGTATTTGCATTTAAGCATGGACAGGGGGGTGGGAAGGTCATATCTCAAGCCCTTCCCCTGGGAGGGGTATGGACAATTTCTGGAATCACGCAATCTCCCAATTTAGTATAAAAGTCCTTCTTACCTTTCTATCAAGATGTTCATGCAACCATAATTTTGATGAAGTCTTGGGTGCAGCCATAGGATAGTTATCAATCATGTCAGCAACATGTACATGTCCATAACGCAAGGCTAAGTCCCTAGGCGTGTCCCTTCTGTAGTCCTGGGGTGCAATGGTGCTCCTAGTTCAACTAATGTCTGAAAACACTCTGTGTATCCTCTTGCTGCTGCCTCATGCAGTGCAACCCATCCCGTATTTGGGCATCGATCCTGGACATCAGCTTTGCCAATATTTACCAGTATCATGCATGTTGTGCTGTGATCTTTAATGCAAGCACACTGTTTGAAATAAGAAAGTAGGATGATTTTAAAGCCATTGTGGTGTTTGCTCATTTGAACAGGCTCAAATTGTGGGCATGCATAATTATCAAAGATCATTCTTGTACCCAGGGCTCGTCTCTTCACATCCATTTGAGGGCCTCTACTGATTGGCGAGATTTTGAACACTGGGGCATGCACAGAAAGGTGTTTCTCTCAATGGTTCTGTATCATATCTTGCGCATGCGTCAATGGCTGTCACCAGAGCCTCCCCCGCAAGGTGACGAGCCAGGGAGCGTTGGGTTCGAGAATGTGTGGTTCCAGAAATTATCCATACCCCCCCCTACGGAAGGGATTGGGGAGGTCAATTTACCTGATCTTTTCAATACAAATACTGTATTTTTCTTTGGAAATTCCAGAGGGGTGGGGGGTCACTTTTCAACACCCTTCCGTGGAGGGGTATGGATATTTTTTGGAACCACACAATGTTCAAAGATCCAAAGCAAAGACCCAAGAGCCCCTGACTGTGCCAGACTCTGGTTGCAGATAAACCAGAAGTCCTGGATTCTAGGACATTCAACTATCAACATTTTCTCATCCAATACTTCAGATTTCAAAAATAGTGGACAGACATATTAGCTAATCAGAATCGCTCCCTTATCTTCTTGTATATTAGGAAAATTGCCTCTGTGGTAGGGGTATCAAACATTTCTGAAATTGCACATTAGAATAGAATTGTCCAATTAGTATTTAATTGCAGCTTTAAATGAATTTCTATAGTTATCTGTTATCCAGAAAAATTGCTGCCAATAATTTAATTCTGAAACTCTGAAAATGACAACACTTTGAAACTTACCTCCATATAAACACATTTTAATAGATCAGACCATGAATAATTAATTTGAGCCATCCAGCTCTAACTAAATGAACAATAAATGAATGAAAATGACCAATCAACTGAAACAATAATGGAAATATAAGAAAGAAGAGCTCAGAAATTTAATCTATTGTTGACAGCGGTGGCAAAACAAACTTCGAATGGTGTGTCACTTATAGAAGTTGACTCAGAGCTGAAGATAATTTTCAGCCGTCACACCCCCTTCAACTTAAGAAGTACCTAAGCCATCAGCCAGAATAAAGAAAGATTATAAACCTACAATAAGTGGTGTGAAACCATTGTTGTCTCTGCTCCTCGGATCAGCACTGTACTGAAGCAATAATTTGACAATTTCGTCCATTCCACTAGAAGCAGCCTCGTGAAGCGGTGTTGCTCCGAACTCATTTCGTGCATTCACATCTAGTGGGTTTTCCCGAAGTAACTTTTGTGCGATTGTGATATTTCCGTCTTTACAGGCTGTATGCAAGGCTGTTTGATGTCCATGCTTGCAAGTAGAGGCTGGGGGTGGGATTCCGGGGCAAAAATGAGTCAATCGTATAGGAAGTCCATCAGCATTCTCCCGATAGTAGTCAATCAGAGAATCTAACCCGTGGAAGATGGGACCATCGTCTATTGAGAAAATATATGTCCCCGCGGCATTGAATTTGAAAATGTAAAGCTTGATTTGTCTTCCAGAGAGATAAAACATAGTCGCCTGGTACTGATTTACTCTCTCTGACAAGAAAAAGGCCTTCTTTTTTCCCATGCTTGATGAGCGAGTCCACCGCACTCTCTCGTGAAAGTTCACCATGGAACCAAGCAGACTCGTCGTGTAGACTCATTTTTGGCGGGCGAAAATCATAATTCTAATAATTCTACTCCAGAGAAGGTCCACCTCACACTATGGCCAATTTTCCGGGTTCTTTTTGCCTTTCATTTGACTTCCACAGCTTTGGAATTCTCTGCATTTTGCAAACAGGAAACCAGAAGGTCGTCATGCCTCGATGAATTCATTCAATGATTGATTTAGTCCCTCGGGAACACGCGGGATCATTTTTATGGGTTACCTGTGGTTCCAGGGGAATACAAAGATGGGCTGCCTGTGGTACAATAACAAAGACAACGCAACTCTCAGAAAATTATCAATACCTAGAATAAAATGATGTTCCTTCTTATTTTTTGCCATTTTTTCCTTTCCTGCATAGCAATTTAAGCAAGGCCGATCCTACATATTTTTTTCTACAAAACTTCCCTCAAAATACGAGCCGGCATGCAATGACAGCGGTCCATTGCAAAGAGCTTGCGCAGAAAGTACATTTAGGGTTTCCATAGCAACAGTCGACCTAAAACAAAATGGTGGACAATTCGAAAAAGAAGACGTTCTAAATTTCTCACTAAAAACATTGAAATAACGTAGGCAAAACTGCCCTTACTGAGATAATACAAAAACCATATGATAGACCTTTAGAATGACTTCTAAGGAGAAAATTGTGAAAACGATAGTCCCCGGAGATCGTAACGTAGATCAGATTTACGAAGATGAAGCTCATCACATTGTAGATGAAGCGATTGAAAATGCTAGGCGTCGTTTGTTCGGTGACGCCAGAGAGGAGAATACCAGAGATGAGGAGGTTCCGGTTCCTGAGGAAGATATAGCGGTGATTGACCCAGAGACTGGCACCAAAATACCGAATGTCAAATGGATGAGTGCAGAGCAGTTCACTGTTGCAGGAGGGCTGGAAAAAATAGAGGAATTTATCAAGGTAAGCTGTAACAATTTTTTTCTACATAAGCTTACTGAAGAGTAACTGAAGAGTTACGCAAAGTAACTATAGATAGATATATGCACAAATCAAAATAGCATCGTTACATAATCAACAATCCAATCATTGAAAGGAAATTAGAGACCATTGCTCTGGGTTTTCCCTTCTTCCAGACATTATGCAAATGCACCTGTCAATTCCCAAATTTTGTTGATCGTTCTTGACAATGAATAGAAATAGTGTGACAACAGGGGTGTCATTCCCAAGACTAAAAATCTTGAGAAGTCCTTGAAATGGCAAATTTTCCTGCATTTCTCCCAGGAGAAATACAGGAAATGTATGACAATCACCGAAAAATCTTGAGACTCCTGCCAAGACAGGGAGTTGACGTCCCTGTGACAAGGAAATCAGTCATCTCAAATCCTTCATGTGAAGATCTTCCATGTTTATCAAATACAGTACATACCTTCAAAATATCTACCTATCAAGTCCCTCCCCATCTCATAGGAAAAACAATCCACCCTCAGACAGATGCCCCATGATGTCTGGGGCGAGGGATAAATCAGCCACCATGATTGGCTGCATTCATAAAATGAGGTGTTGACTTATTTCTGAGATATGTCATATACTTTGCTAGATGTGGGAGCATGACAAAAGTTGGCTGTATTGTATCGACTTCTTAAGAGAAGAGGATCATCCATACAGTAGACGATACAGATATGCAGTGAAATGGAGCATCCCCACAAGGAGAAAACCAATCCCTAGAGCAACAGCTTGTGTTTATTTTACCCTGGAAGTCAGCAAATTCAAACCAAAGGTAAGATGGCAGCTCAGAAATGGGGGAGTCAGGGGTGAACATGATGTTGCCTGGGGGAAGGGGACTCCCATATTGATTGGGCAGGGGTGCTCATCGTATCTTTAATGGGTAAAACTTGTGGCCTGCAGTATCTTAGGGGGTAAAAATATAAAAGCCAGGAGATTTTTGGATCTGCTATCTTCAAGGGTGCCCAATCAAGCAACTGGCCCTTCTAATTAAGAAAAGAGCACTTGAATTGCTGTAAACCTCTATCGGTTTTGTGGCACTGTGTTTGTGGAGTTGGAAAAAGATTAATTTACATTTTCCGTGTTAACTAATGAAATTTTTTAGGGTTATCCTTCAGCTTGACAAGCACTCCTGCCCAAAAATATAGGAGCCCCCGTTAGCTGTTGAATGAATGGACCGACTACTTAAGCATAGGCGGATTTAGGGGGGGGGGGGTATTGGAAAGGCCCCCCTTTTCACTTTATTACTACTGTACATACACACCTGTAACGGAGTTTTGTAAGTAATAAAGACTATCTGTATCTGTATCTGTATCTTTTCCAATACATTTCCCCATACATTTACTGTATTTGCAAGAGCAACGTTTCAACTTTGGCCTCCATCTTTTTTTACTTTGGGCCCCCCCATACATTTACTGTATTTGCAAGAGTAAGGTTTCTACTTTGGCCTCCATTTTTTTTACTCCCCCCCCCCCCTCCCCCCCTCATACATTTACTGTATTTGAACTGTATTTCAACTTCGGCCTCCATTTTTTTTTACTTTTGGCCCCCTTTTTGAGATCCTGGATGACACATCACATACAATTTGATAAATGTGTTTGATACTCGTTTATTTTCAGACATTCCCTGTGGAAGTTTATTACATATTTGAAACCCATCGCCTTGTACACAGGTATTAAAAGTACTACATAATGTTATAGGATGATTGCATTGTCTTTTTGAGGTTGAGGTGAGAGTCTGGAAATTCCAGAAGGGGTCTATTTGAGGCCTAGAAAATCAATGGAAGGAGGATCTTCAAATTAGGGTTCTTGACCCCTAGTTTGGAAAAAATGGGATAAGCATGCAATATGGTTCTTGCAAGACAATGCAAAGCTTGTATTGCAGTGTTAATAATGTACATGCACATTAAAAACAGGACTTGTGAAAATATTTGTAAATATTAAAGTGTGATTCAAATATTCATTTTTTCACAGGCCTGGCAAGACAAAGTTCAGGGAAAAGTGGCTTAAGGATATCATAGAAAGCAAGATTAAAATGATGGGCACTATTTTCTTTTAAAGGTGAAAAACATTCAATGGATGCAGGTTGTCTAAATAACACCTACCACATAAGCAAGGCCTAAGCTCAAAATCACTTAAAAGCACTGTAAATACAAAGAAAATTGTAGAGATAAATGCAAGAAGTTGTAATTTGTACAGATATGGAGCTACTTTTAATTTGTCGCTTCTTTGACCCTAGCCTCCTATGCAGCTATTTGCATGTAGAAACAAGTGGCTGTGAAGGAGGCTACTTCGACACAGCAATCCAGAAAAAAAAATGAATAAATTAGAACATTGAATAGAAACAACACATGAAAGAAAAGATACAGAGGAAACTCAATCTTTTTGTTCTCTATTTTTTGCAATCTGATTGGCTAACATGTTGCTTTTGGTAGACAGGCTATAAAAGCTGCACAAGTCAAGAAGCAAACAGACTTACACATAATCCCTTCTCGTAACAGAATATTTTGTATGTTCTGAACAGCAACAACACTGGAAAACTCTTGCAAAGTAATGCCCATTTTATTACTTCTTAAATAACATTCATTACATGCTGTAAATAACAGTACATTCTTATATTTTATACTCATCTTTGTTTGTTCATGTAAATATTAAATAAATGGATACCAAAATATGTCAAGCATTATTTTCAATTATTTATCCAGACTTTTGTAACCAATTCCTGTCTCTTTGACAACCAAATAATACATCATTGTTGCAGTGCAACCTCCACCTTGCATTCAGATACTAACTTTCCTATTTACTCCCTGAGCAGACATTTCTTTCTATCAGTCGTTTGGGCTTGACTGCTTTGGGCAAATCTTATGTCACCTAAAATGTAAATTAAAATGCTTATATCTCCTCATCATCCTACCAGGTCGTTACTTGTCTTTGTTCCTGTTTTCGTGTTAAGCCAGGTGCACACTAGTGACATAACGGCGTTATGTGCAAGGAGAAATGCATGGGAAAATAAATGAAATAAGCAATAGTTTCCATGGATCATCATTAGATTGCTTCACCAAAGCAATCTTGTGTTGTTTTTTGTGGACTTCAACATTTTGAAACCACTAAATTTGGTTTCCATGATATTTTTCTTATGTCATTATGTCGCAAGTGTGCACCAGGCTTTACTGGACTGTTAAAGATATTGTATTACTTGCCACACATGCAAAAGTTTGTGGGACGGTCAAAGAAGGGGTGAAATAAACAATATCTACCTATGCTCTAGCAAGGTATCTTTTCGTAATTTTCCAATCAAGGGTGAGCATTTCACTCAACTTGTTATACTACATGTACTGGCCCTTTGCATCTATCACAGCAATCATATGTAACACGAAAACAGTTGGTCATTTGTCTACTGTGGTAGCTGTTGCCAATGTACTGTTGTCCAAGTCTCTTCATTACAGTACTCTCTTGTTGCAGTTGGGTGTCGCCTGTTGGTAGCTCGACATCTGATAATAGGAGCTGTTTGGATAAAATAATATTTAAGCAATAGGTCGGCAAAAAGTCACTGAGACAAAGTCAACTATCCATGTCACATGATCTTTCTTGTCCAATAGAAACAAACCAAAATTTAGCATTGTACTAGAATCATGATCACTTGTCATTGGCTAAACTGGTTTGATCCCCCACCCCCTTCAAAAAAAATTAATAATAATTATAATAACATAAATAGGGGAAAGATTAAAAGAAATGCAAAGAAAAAATATTGATAATAAAAATGAGAATAAAAATAGATTGCATAATACTAACAATACAATGATCACAGCTTTCATTTAAGTCACACTTAACAAAGGCTCTGTTTCTTCCATTTCCAGCTTTGATATTTTTACCAAGAACCTACAGAGCAATCATTATGTGATAAGCTGTTGGCACAGTATTAGCACCTTACATATTAACCAAAGAAACCAGATCTGCTTCAGTATCATAATTCATCCTGAAACTTTGTTTTGTTTTGACCTATCAATATTTTGTGATATTGATAGCTTGAAAACAAGCTAGTGAAATTCAACTTTTTACACCCAAATTTCTCCATCTTGTTGTAGTTGGATAATGTTTAGCTACCTTTTAGTGTTATATCCTTGGGAAAGGAAAAATTAATTAAAGAGAGAAAGGTGTTTGAGTTCTTGTGCATTGCTTGTAACAAGAATTGAGATTCTAATCAAACAACATGAGCACCAAATATTTAGAAAACATTTTTAATAAAACAAAAAACAAGTACAGCATTTCTAAAATTGTTGTCCAACAGATAAGCTGATGATTGTTTGTAGTCGTTAACTCATTAGTCTCCCATGCAGCCCAGCTGTTCATGGGGAGGGAAGCATTGCAGGGGGACATCAACTCTCCCGGTTTTGCCTGGAGTCTCAAGATGTTTCGCTTCGTCTCCCGGGAAAAATTCAATACGACTGCCATACAACTGTATTTCTCCTTATGAAATTTTGCAATTACAAGACAGTCTCCAGATTTTGAAGTCCTGGGGTTGATGTCCCTACTGGTTGAATGACCGACACAAAAGAACAGGCTGTGCAGGTTACTACAGGTATGAACTCATATGCTTACCTGTAAAGCCAGTTTCTCAGCTGGAGTTGAATCGACTTTGTGCTTTTCCTCATCTCCTAGTAGTAATGTCTGCATAGGTAGAGTTGTGGATGGGACAATGCCCTGTATTTGAGATGTCAGATCTTGTACAAGACAGCAGGAAATGGAAGCCATCTCTAGAATGCTTTGTTCGTGGGTAGAGTGGTGCTTTTCACTAAAGGTCATATTCTCATCATGATAGTTCCCTGTACTGCACTTGATAACATAATCAAGGGACTGGAGAAGTCTGGAGAGGATAATGAGGTTATCAAAATGTTATCATTAAATGACTGAAAGCTTCTCTGCAATTTTGATGTATCAGTTATAAGGCACATTACAAAACTTAGTTATCTCTCATACAAAATAGACATAACTTCTTCTTCAATGGTGGGAATCAGGCAAACTTTTGAAAAAAAAAGTTTATAGTCTTCCAATGACAATGCTGAGCATGGGTTGTGTCTGTTCAAGTATTTCCACAGGCAGACCAGACTAAATATCAGTGGATTGAGTATAGTTGTGGTGGTAAATATCACAAATAAAAGTCTCTTCATAATGTCTCTTGTTTACTGTATTTGGTGGGGTGATGAAATTTACGATATTTACCACCACAACTATACTCAATCCACTGATATTTAGTCTGGTCTGCCTGTGGTATTTCCACTGTGTTGTTTTCATTTTCAGTACTTTGTTTTTATTCATACTCATTTATTTTTAGTATAATTGCTCAAGCGATTCCATATGCTGATTGGTGAATAAGTTATAATTATTTTGCTATATTCACCTATACATTGAAAGCATTGGCTGATTGCATTTTTAAACCGCACCGGGGGGGTTGAGGACCTCCCTTAAAAAGACCCCCTCCCCTGGAATTTCCACTCGTGAAACAGACCCCCTCCCCTGGAATTTCCAACCTCATGAAGGACCCCCTCCCCTGGAATTTCCATTTTTTCTGGCAAAATACCCCTGGAAAATCTATTTTTGGATAAAATGTCCCTGGAAAGTCACTTTTTTTACCCCCTCCCCCCTGGAATTTCCAGTCTCCAGACATACCCCCTCCCGTGGAATTTCCAGAGTCCAAAACAACCCCCCTGGAAAATTTTCCATAGGTCCTCAACCCCCCCGGTGCGGATTAAAAATGCAATCAGCCATTGAGGATCATGTGCGCATTTTATTACGAGAAACTAAAAAATTATAACTAAAAGACTTGTCACTTGTCTGAGTAATTATAGTAAAACACAGTCTCAGTGACTATTCGCTGATATTTATGTCGCCTTTGCCTACTAATTGTTTAAAAACAACATAGTGCAATTAATGATAGCACAGTTTTCATATGACTAGTGAAACCAATAATTAAGTGATAACAATTTTATTTATATCCCACTAAAGATAACGATTATAGTATATAGGATGGTGATGAATGTTATGATAATTGTGGTGATTAAGCTTGATGATAAACAAACCTTTTAGTCTGTAGAAGGTAGTGTTGCAGTTCTGCCCTCTCATCAAGGATCTTCTGGAGTACTGTTTGTGCTTGTTTGTACCTTGCATACAGAGTTGTCTTCCAGCTAGACAGTTCATCCGACATCATCCTATTCAAACAGAATACACTGTTAAAAAAAGTTTAATGCGTAATTCCAGAAATCATCCATTATCCCCACTGTTTCTATTGCAAAAGAGACATTGCTATGATGTATTGAATTAGCATTGTACCAAAACGTTAGTCTCCACCAATCACATTGCAGCATTTTGAAAGCATGCTTCTTTCTGTCTTTCCTCAAAAATTGGGAAAAAATTCATGTTTCTGTCCATGTTTAAAGATGCAAAGGACCCTGAATGGGCTCAGAAGTACAGTATTTGACTACAGTATTGTACCTGCTTGCCATAAATTTTGTTCTCCACACATCACAGTCTATAGCCAGACGGTCAGACTCCTCAGCATACTCCTGAGACAAGTTCTTCCAGTGCTCAACCTCAACTCCCAACATGGCATTCTTGTGTGCCAAGGCTTCTAACCTAAATCATGGTATTAAAGAGCCTGTGTCAGCCACCATTTTCACAGCATAGCAACATACCAAGTCTGAGAAAGAATCCATTTCCATCAGCCGATTTAGAGACCATAGAGCAATGTTCTTTTCAATAGAGAGGATTTCATGTGACTGTAGTGAAACAAATCGCAAAGTGATTACACCAATTCTGAATAAAACCTATAGGAGTGATTACAAAGTGATTACTAATTACTCGCCACAGTCATAAGAAAACTGCTCTAATGATGATCGATAGGATTCTTTGACTGTTTATGGGGTAGGTGGGGCCATGTAACACAAGTCAATGTTAATGGTGATGGATGGTCCATAAAAGTATTGAACAAAATTTTATGTTTATATTGCCCAATGCAGGACTGATTCTACACAGCAGCTTGAGTTCCTCTGTATGTGCCATTTGTAAATGGAAATCACTGCTTTCCAGCTAGACTTGCTTGCTAGCCAAGGTGGGGTTTTGTGCACCCATTATCCCAACCCCACTCCCAACAAATAGCACCCATTTATTTCCCTCTCCTAATGAAATCTTAATTATGCTAAGGGAGTATTCATTATTTAAAAGGGGGGGGGGGGGGGGGGGGGGGGGGGGGTATTTTCCTCAAAGCCAGGGCCCAAAAAATTTTGATCCCCCTAAAATGCGAGCCCAAAAAATATGACCCCCTTTGCCCAGTATCATCAACATCACCCAGTCTTAAAAAAAACAGTCCAAAGAAATTTGCCCCCCCCCCCCCCCCCTATCAGTACCAAAATTCAGCAAGTAAGATTCAGTGTACACTCAGACATGGATATTAGATGATTGAGCACAAAACAAGACTATGCACTGTCAATGCCACTCTCAACATCAAGCTCACACAATGAAGTTTCCCGAGCTCCCTAACCATTCCATTAATTATGACTAATGTAAACCGGCATACCTGTTTCTAAGTCTTCTCCCATGGACGCCACTAACAGTTTCTTGAGGTCTGAATTCACCTCAGTCTGTATTCCTAACTGCACTACAAGTTTTTTTTGTCATCAGCCAGCTTAGAATTTTGCTCCTCCAACTTTGAAACCATTAACTTCAACCTTGCTATTTCATCTTCAGTAGTTAGATCTTCTTTAATTTCAGATCGCTCCAGTAATGTATCAGAGTCCCTGGTATCTGCAGAGATTGTGTTAAATATACTGGGATGGTAATTGTTCTCAACTTGAGGTGACAGCCTAGGATAAAAATGTATTTCCTTGTTCTCGGATAGAAGAATATTGCCAGTTGTCCTCTCATGAGTTCTAGATTCAATTTGTGATGAATCCCCTTGATTTGTTATGTCTGATTGTATGTCTGAAGTATCCATTTGAAGGTGATCATGTATTCTAGAATGTGTTCTTTGGGAACCATCATCATGTCTATGATGCCGATGATGTTTGTGATGTTTATGATGCTTATGTGCATCATCACTGTGACTTTGTTTATTGTCAACATGTGAGACAGGTACAACAGTAGACGTTTTGTGTCACCCACAGTAATGGTTTGGCTTGAAGGTTCATGAGCTGTTCCATTATGTTCCATTCCATCTCCGCTTGATCTTGGAACCTTCCTGTAATCTGAAATGTAACAGAATGTAATCATGATAAGAAACCTAATGAATGCTGGAAAAAGGTTTTTCCAATGGGTGTGTTCAACCACCACACCAATAATAGATGGAATAGATCTCTCTCTCTCAGGTAAGAACAAGAACAAGAAGCTTATTTTGCAAATAAATAGATATAGGAAATAAGGTAGCGCCATCCGCAAATAGAAAAACTAGTCGAGGCGGATGGCACTAGATTTACAAACAGATTATTATTAATATTTTTCATTAGAGCTGCATCACTTGTTTATACATAAAAGGGAAATAGCGAAAAGTAGAAAAAGTTGAAAGAAAATTAAGTAAGATGAATTTAAAAAGATGTTATTAAGCGAATGAAAGTTTGGGCATCCTCAATATCATTTTATCCACACCAATATAATCGTTTTCAGTTTCTAACAAATGTATCAATATTTTCTTAATTGTTGCTTAAAATTCGTTTAATTCTCATTCTCAAGCTTACTGGTAAACTATTATAAATACAGGATCCAGACCGTGAAAATGAAAGTTTCTGGATCTCAAGTCTTGACGATTTGACATAAAAATTTCCACTGCAAGCCACCCTTGTACTGTAATTATGCACATCTTCTGTTTTAGTAAAAAGCTTCTGTATCAGAACTGGCGCAACTTTGTTGGAAACATCATGCATCATGGTAGCCGTTTTTTCAAAATAGATCATTTGTATTGGAAGAAAATTAGATTCAAGAAAAAAGGAATAGCGTGCTGTTGTTTATCCGAAAAATGCATTAATCTTAAGGCACGTTTTTGAAGTATGAGAAGTTTGTTTATGTGCAATTTTGCGGCACGGCCCCAAGCAACAATACCATAAGACAAGTATGGTGCAATTAACGAGCGATAAAGGTTTATTAAGATATTATAGGGGACATAGTGCCGGAGTCGTGCGATTATTCCTACTGTCTTACTAATTTTTGTAGCAATGTGGTCAATATGGTATTTCAAGCTAAGATGGTCATCAATGAGGAGTCCTAGATATTTAACAAAATTTTTGCGGTCAATAGTGGCCAGATGCTGTGAGTTATTATCAAAGAGTTTGATGGTTGGTTGAAATGTTAGTATTTTTTGGTGAGGTCGAAAGATAACAAAGTTAGATTTCTTTATATTAATGTAAGCTTATTGGCGATAAGCCAGTCTGAAACTTTGGCCAATTCTTTGTTTACTACTACTTCTAATTTTTTAAGATTTTTATTAGCATACAAAAGATTCGTGTCGTCAGCAAATAGAAAGAAATCAAGTAGTTTGGAGGAGTTACAAATGTCATTTATATAAATTAGGAACAAGAGTGGGCCAAGGACGGATCCTTGAGGTACGCCGCATAGTGTTTCGTGTTTTTCTGATATGCAATTCTTGATTTCAGTAGTCTGCAATCTTCCTTTGAGATAAGAAGCAAACCATTTGTTAATTACTCCTCTGATTCCATAATGATCCAGCTTACCTAATAATACATTATGATCGACTGTATCAAACGCTTTGCTTAGATCAATAAAGACTCCACATGAGAAAAGTTTTTTATCCATGTTAATTGAATCCTGCTAATGATATCAAGAATTGCATGTTCAGTTGAATGTTGCTGACGAAAACTGTATTGTGACTCGCATATTATGTCATTTTTATCTAAAAACGATTTAAGTCTTTTATACATGATCTTTTCGAATATTTATTAAAAATAGACAGAAGGGATATCGGTCGATAATTGTTTGGATCAGTTTCATCCTCTGTTTTGAATATCGGAACAACTTTAGCAATTTTAAGTTTTTCTGGATAAATGCCTAATTCAATTGAGGTGTTAAATAGTTTAGATAAAGGCACGGACAATATATGTCTTGCGCATTTTAGAAGACGGGTCAGGTTTGACTTCTAAAAAGGTTTTATACATAAGGAAGAAACCCAGGCACAGAAACTTTTTATTACTTCATGTAACTTGATAGTACAGTTGAACCTCTATTGAACCTGCATTAACTGGTCACCCTCTATTAAGTGTTCATTCGTCAAAGTCCGGATTAGTCAGCTCACTACTACATCCAGGGTGTCATCAGTATATGTTGGGATTCTGTTAATAAAAAAGTGAGAGATCCTTAAATTAGAGAAAAACTTTTTCATGATTACAAACAGCATAAAATATGATATTATGAGCTCCTGAGTAAACTGTAAAGAATGCATGCTCTCCTTTGGAAAGTGTTCATTCAATTGAAGTCTTCAAACAGTTTATCTTTGCCTCACAACATGTGGAGTTTCTTACTGTGATAAACTCTTACTAGCTAAAATGATCACTTAAATGATTTCATACAGTTTCAATTTGTCATTGGAACAGTCTCCTCTTTGGGGATAAGGATTTAAACCTGATTTAAACCTAAGTACCAGTAACTAGTTTAAGCACCAGCGTGACTGGGGTATACGTTTTACCTTTGCATATGCAAAGCATGAGGCTCTGGTGCCACTAACAGTGACATCCTCTATGGTTCAACTAGGGTGTACTTTATTGTGAAACTGTAAGAAAAAAAATAGTTGAGAGTGGGTCACAAATACATACCGTACCGCCCTCGAGTAACGTAACCTCCAATCGCGAGTCGCGAGTCAAAAATCTACACTCGAAAGACTCGCGGCTCGCGAGTATTTTTCCATTGGAATATTCATGATATGCAAAAAGTCACTCGCATTTTGCGAGTGACATGCCCTTTTTCTTCCAGACTCTTTGCTACTGATCCGGCTCTAGGTTCAAATGAGTGAACTTTATCGATGAACGTCCAAAGCAGAAACATCGCCCAAACATCGTACCGAAACTACAACAGAAGATCGCGAACCGCTTCAGGAAAGAAGACCACCCGTATAGTTCTTTTAATCTTAAAATTCAGTTTAAAAGAAGTTCTTGAAATAAAAATATCATACTAGCTTCCAACGAAAAAGTGGCGTGTTCTTATCAAGCGATTATTGAAGAATACGCTGGAAATTTTGTTCAGCGCATCTTGTTGTTTATCACTCTAGACTCCAAACACAAATGTGCGTTTAAGAATTACGGCGCTGTACTTCTCTATTATTCGCTGAATCCATCGCTGAAAACGATCACAAGCCCTTCTGAAATAATAAACAATTCCTTGGGTTTGGATGAGCTGATCTTTGCCTGTAAATTTCCTACACTCCACTCGAAGACTCGCGAGCAGGCGCATAATTTCGAGTTTCAAGTTTTAGCGTCTCGTAGTCGCCGAAGCCGAAGGCCGGGCACGAGTTCAAACCCACTGTAAACTTCGAAGTTTTCTTGCTCGCTTCGTAAATAAACCCCACAAAACGTACGAAAGAAGAACGCTTACCCATAGTACTTTCATTATTTCATAGTTATTTTGTAGTGTTTTATTACTAGGAAAGAAAACCGGCGAAACATTCTACGATACTTTAGCGTCTCGTCGCTAATGTTTTGTTGCAAACGTAAACTTCGAAGTTTTCGTGCTCGCTTCGTAAATAAAATACACAAAACTTACGCCAGAAGAAAGCTTGCATAAAGCGTTTCATAGTTATTATTTAGTGTTTTATTTCTAAGAGAGAAAACCGGCGAAGGCATTTCACCGATATTTTACCCCTTAGCGTCTTGTCGCTAAAATAGCACCTAAGTTTATGGAATGCAGATAGAACGAATTCAAAAGCCTTGAAGTTTTCCTGGTTTTCTCGCTCGCTTCGCAAATAAACCCCACAAAACTTACGAAAGAAGAACGCTTACCTTTAGTACTTTCACAGTTATTATTTAGTGTTTTATTACTACCGGTATCGGCCAAACAGTTCACCGAATATTCTAGCCCATTCTAGCGTCTTTTCACTAGTTTGTTGATTACCGAGCACGAAGGCCGGGCACGAATTCAAACCCACGGTTAACTTCCAAGTTTTCTCGCTCGCTTCGTAAATAAACCCCACAAAACTTCCGAAAGAAAAAAAGCTTACCTATAGTACTTTAATTATTTCATAGTTACTATTTAGTATTTTTATTACTAGGAAGAAAAAAACAGCGAAACATTTCACCGAAACTTTAGCGTCTCCTCGCTAGAAGGCCGGCACAAATTCAGACCTAAACTTCGAAGTTTTGCGCTCGCTTCAAAATAGACTTCACAAAACTTAGGTACGTCAAAAGAACGCTTTGAATATTACTTTCATTGATTTTGTACGGTAGCTATATATTTTAACGTTACGGTAGTTTGGAAATTCTTGCGAAATTCTAGTTTTGTAACATGAAAAGAATCCCCTCGCTGAAAGCGTTCACAACTCTTCTGGACAATTGTATCAGATGGGTTGATCTTCGCCTGTAAATTTCCTACACTCGCAAGACTCGCGAGCAACCGCATTTCGAGTGGATCGAGTGGACTTGTTTAATGAGCTCCTTATTATAAAATTACTCGCGAGCCGCGAGTCTTTCGAGTGTCGACTTTTGACTCGCGGCTCGCGAGTATAATGTTACGTTACTCGAAGTCGGTACGGTATCATGCAGCCATTTCTAACTTCATAAAATATCATGCACAACCCCTTTTCTATGAACTGCAGATTGCAGTACAACCAGAATGAAAGAGACAATACAATGGACGGTGCATAAAGGGCAGTCATAAATGGACCGTAAAAAGTTTACATATATACTATATAGCAACTAAGACTGTGGGTCAAGTTTTCTGAGTGAATGGACACAGTTATGAGACACCTTAGCACAGAGTTGACCATGTGACTCAGAAAACGAGAATGAGTAGTCTAATTCTATTGTCCTCACTGTCTATCAGGTATTAGTATAAACCAACTAATGGTCTATTACAAATCCTGCATTCTGATTGGCTGAGCTACTAATGGTCTATTAGTGATAGACCGTGCCTGGCAAAACCACCACCTTTCTTTGCAAGAAAACTTGATTTTTTCAACATAAAATAATGGAATTCATTGCCAAAACCGACCAACTAATTGGTTTATACTAAAACAATTAGACCTCTCGTCCTCATGTGCTATGATATCAATAGACCATTCGGCCTTCGGCCTCATGGTCTATTCATCATAGCACATTCGGCCTTGAGGTCTAATTGTTAATTAGTATCACCCAACTAGTGGACTATTGTCAATGCTGCATTCAAGCGCCAATTTTGAACATGAAAACAATGGTGGCTGCTTCTCGTTTTGTCAAGGTTTCTGGTGATTTTTTAGACAATTTGTCACTTTTTTTGTCCAACTAGTTGGGTGATACTAAAACAATTAGACCTCTCGCCCTATTGACCCATGGCCCTTGAGGGCAAGAGGTCTACTTGTTTTAGTATCACCCAACTAGTTGGACAATAAAAGTGAAAAATTGTGTACAAAATCACCAGAAACATCAACAAAACAAGAAGTGGCTGCCATTGTTTTCATGTTCAAAATTGGCGCTTTCGCTACTAGAGGTCTATTGATAATAGTCCCCCAGTAGCGCAGCCAATCAGAATGCAGCATTGGCAAAAGTCCATTAGTTGGGTGATACTACATGTAATAGATAGCGAGTAGCGAAAACACTAGCGTAAAACTTTCTAGGTAGTATGCTAGTGGGTTTCTACTAAACTATTATACTACTTTGTGGCTCTTGTTTTCTATGAGTCAACTCTGTGCTACGTGCCTCGTTATTAACTATCTATTGACTGAATAGAAAACTCAAACTCATGGTGAATAGGGAAGACAATCAGATTGTAGTATTTGTGACTGTGTGCCGCCAAGTGTGTTTCTTCTAAGATTCCTACAAGTGACTGGGCCAAGTAAGCTTCCCTATTCACCATGTAAGTTATTTAGTAAGCTTACGTCATGTACCTAGAAGTACACTAGTAATATCATTAGATTTCATTCAATGCATTTCACGCTCAAAACGTTCGCCATACCTGTTATTATATAGGGACAATATCCAAATTAAACGCGTTTACAAAACAACCACGAGTACTTGTTACTCAATATATTACGTGTACGTTTTGGTCGAGGGAAACTGACGACATTTCCTGTTACGAAATCCGAAACAAGATTGATATCCCCATTTCAATGAAGAAGGAACGGATTTTTTGCCACCAGTCCTACCTTAAGGTTCATTAAAAGAATTCTGCTTGCTAATGTATCACAACACAACATCGTTAACCAACTGAATTTGGGCAATTCGACCACGTCTTAAAATGGTCGCCATTTTGCCCAGAAGAACATCCCGTGATGCAGCGCGCGTTGATATAACTAACCACAGGAAACCCACCAGCAGAAGTAACAGGGTATTTTATTTGGTTTATTTCTTTTATTCTCTATCCTTGCAGCCTTTGAGAACTAAAAAGGCGTCACATAAAAAATACATACATACATAGGGGAAATAGATAGGCAATCGGCAAGGAACCACGTTCATGGTTCTTGCAGTTCTTGGTCATGATGACGAAACTACTCATTAATAGACCTCCTCGGCTTGGGCGTAATGTTTCCCATTTCAGATCACGTGGCATTCCCATATGGGTATCCTTTCTTTAATTTTCTGCTACGCACCGAGGGATATATGAATAAGGAAGCAACCCAAACTAAGAAATATAATTCAAATGAATGCAACGTGATTTGAAATGAGAAATTGTAAAATGTAGGTATTGACTATCTCCAGTCAGTGTTTCCTTTTTTTTTTGGTTGTTGAGAAAATGAAGTTTCGGCCTTGGGGGCTTGGGGCCTTGGGGGGTTGAAAACCTCTCTACAAACAATTTACTTTCTGTTTACTATGATTGCAAACAATTTATTTCAGTGATTATGGCTCTACAAACAATTTATTCCCCCCCCCCCCCCCCCTTCAGAAAAATAATGGTCCGTCCCAGTCAGAAACTCAAATTTCAGCTTAAAATCTCTAACCTGGATTAATAAAGAGAGAGGTAGAACCACTTATATATATCCTTGTAAACACCATGGAACGAAATATTCCCTATAGCTTGCGATCAGGCGCTACAAAGACATATAAGAAGATCGCCAATACGAAACGTTTTAGTGACTTTGTCACAATGGAACTTGTATATTTCAGTGATTATTTTATATTGTTGCTACTGTTAATTGTTGGTCCCGGCAACTTAAATCCAGTCACTAGACTGCAAGAATAAACCATTATCATGAAAACCGCCTGGCGGCCTCTTTTTTCAACAGAATCTACTTATTTTCAAGGCCCTTTTTTTTTGGGGGGGGGGGGGGGCATCATTTTTGGGGTTAGGGCGGGGATCATATTTATTGAAAAATTGGGGGGGGGGGGCAGCACAAACCTTTTGCATCATTATTTTCGCCAACCATGTCATATGCAGTGCCATCAGTACTATAGAGGACAAGGTATCCTGTCACCCATCTATCGTGATTAGGACGGCCCTGAGTCGCAATCTAACGGACAATTAAAGTGGCACTGTCATGATTTTAGGGTAATTTAGGTAGCTTGAATCAGATTCCAAGAATTGAATTAAATAACCTTTCAGCTACAAGATGAGCACAGATTTGGAGTATTTTCGTGTGCTATCGTGCGGATGGAATTGGATTGCGAAATGGTATTTTTGATTACTTACCAGGCTGAACTGTTTTCAAACTTGGAAAATCTGATAGCGATAGGTATAAAATCCTATATAATGCAAATTGCAGGCTAAGTTGAAGCATAACATGGGATTCTGTGTTGTTTCTCTAGACCGCTGGTCTAGTTTAATAGAATTGCTGTAATTTCAGATTAAAGAACGTAGTGTTTTATAGAGGGTAGGAACTGAGGAGGATGGCTTTGAGAAGTCGGGGCGTAGGCCAAGAAGGAAACACTGGCTTACAAATTTTTCGTTATTATTTACTTTGTAGATCTAGAACATGCGCAAAGATGTTAGAGAAATAGCCTGCTAGCCGGCTCTCCAGTGGGTTTTCCAGAGAAGAATTCGTTAGGGCGCGCGCGGGGTTCCTGTGGCGTCGGGATTCCTGTGTCGCGGCAATTGGTCGCGGGGGGAGAGAGAAGACACAGGAATCCGTGACACAGGAATCCCGCGCGCCAAAAAATCGAATATCCGAAAAAACCCACTGGGGAGCCGGCTAGCAGCTGGCTATTAGAGAAAAGGCACCTTACCGAGGTCGTACAACAGCGCTCCTGTCGCATTGAGCCAACTGAAAACTGAGAAAACTATTTGAACCAATTCATTCTTCTGAATTCTTATCATCCATGTATCCCATTTCATAATTTCATTAAAATTATAAATTTTACCAGTTGAGCGTTACCTTGGTAACCGACATCTCCTTTCCCATGTCTACTTGCAAGAATTCCCCAGCTCGGTTAGTTTTGGCATTCCAGTGCCCAGACCCGTGAAGCCGGGCTTTGAAAGCTCCGTATTCACGTGACCATTCAGAGGACGCGTTAATGGCGGAATCCGGAATGGTACCCTTCTCGAGCCCCAGTAGAGAAGAACAATCTACTGGAAGAGGGACAGATGTCATGTTTCAAAATTTATTAGTGTCCGTTTGCACCTCACAGGGAATTTCTGCAGGATCACGCAGGGGATTCCATTCTTCTACCATGGGAAATTCAGCTTTTCTCCTTTACTTTTCTAGATGGGTTTCTGCAGTTATAATATGACCTCAATCATTCCTACATTTTGATTGACTGAGAGGAGTGTGATTTTCAAATCCTGATGAAACACGCTGTCTCGTGTTTGATATTATTATACACTAACGCATCTACTCTTTTACCTTTCTCACAATGTCTCCCGGTGAACTTTCCCGAGCACACGCATTTGTAGCTGTTATCACGGTATTCGGGGAGGCATCGTCCTCCGTTGAAGCAAGGATTTGCGGAACAGGTGTTCTGCGATGAGAGAGGTGTTGAGAAGACTACACCTACAATAAAGCTTAATATCACAGCAATATAGAAATGATCATTAACGGAAAATTCATTATAAATCTGCGATATAATACACTCAAAAACATGGCTTTTCGATATGTCGATACGCCCACGGGTGTTGACACTCGCATAACGTTTCTGCAGAAACCCATTCATGGGAAAAAGGTGATTTTCACATGGCACAATAATGTGATTTGTTCGGAATCCATGTTTCATCATCCATGGGAAAGCCGAACAATTCCCATTCTTTTCACTCAGCTTTTCCCATGAATGGGTTTCTGCCAGGGAATTCCTTTGTGACTATTATTCTACTTTTTTATTCAAACCTGCTGATATGTAACATTCACGGACACACAACGGACATATTCCTCGGGAAACTATTTCTTTAACTTTGCTGGCAAAAATATCCAGGTGTCCCGCTGACAAATTTATTCTAATTTTAGATGACATGGTTGGGAATTTATTAGTTTTTTGAGGTTATTTGAATTATTTTTTTGCTTGTTTAGTGCGGCATTTTGACACGTGCTGGCTAGAAAATTATCTCTTCTTACTGCTGGCAAATATTCCGATCTACCTTTCCTGGCTACCCTGGGTACCAAAAGTCTCCAAACTTCACCCGTTTCCTGGCACGCTAAGCCAAGACCCTGCCCTTTCGCTCGTCGTGTTAGTAAACTAAGCGTGTCAGTAAACGAGTGGTCAAGCTTGGAGATCTCCTAGCAAAAAGGAACAAGTAGCTACGCGCTTTGAAAGCTGAATGAAGGACAAATGTTTAGCTAGAGAACAACGTATTGTATCAACATAAATGTAATAATAATAAAAAAGGAAGTGTTTATGTATAGAGAGATTATTACATGGTAAGAACTTGATATCGTTTTTATTCACGAGTTTTCGTGTCGTAGCGCGAACGAGCGAGTCTTCGAGCGAGAAAAACGAGTGAGTAATATGATATCAAGCTCTCTAATAGCAAAAAAAAAAAATAAAGAAAAATTGCATTTTATTCGTGCCGTGAATGATATCGTATCATCACTGATACGATTTTTATTCACTGGTGTTATCAAATGGTATCTGGTCACAGTATATATAAAGCGCTTAATTTCATGGGCGTAAGCGCTTTACAAATTGCGAGATGTCTGATCTCTAAGATGCGGGCTGAAGTTTTTCAGTGCAGTTAACACATTGTCTTATCGAACATAACATAATACAACATAACACAATGTTTTTCATACCGGAGTACTGTAGTGATTTGACGTGCTATTCGGAGACAATTCCAGCAGCGAGGAGTGCGTCGAAGCCAAAAGCTCACACCAGTACCTTCCGTCCACCGGGCTAGGACTCGCCGCCAAATTCATTGAGATACATGACGAAACTTTTAAACAACTTGAAGCACAGGCAAATATGTCTCTGACATTGTAACGAGAAAGCACATCTGCACTCAGATACGAGTCTTTGTGCTCCAAGAAGTTCAAAAATCTAAAGTTTGGATTTCTGTTCGAGTTGTTTTCAGTTGCAGCTATAGTGGACATCATGATTTTTAAAATAAGAAACCTCGCCGAAGAAAAGTTGGCTCTATACGGAGGCATGACCGAAAAGTTGTCGTCCTAATTTGTATGTTTGACCCTTTTATTGCCTTTGAAATTAAATTGTAATTACACGATTGTTCGTTAAGATCATTAGAAAGTTGGAATAACGAATTTAATGTAAAAGTTGTTTTATAACACTTAGATGATAGGGAGGAGCTCAAAACAACGGAGCAAAGGGGCGGCAGAGCATGTCCAACGCAAAAGTTAAATTAATTTCGATTAATTTATAGAAAAAGCCTCTGATATCATAGTCAATGATGTGACTCAAACAATAGGACATTGAAGTTTAGCGCACAAATTAGCCCTTTAGGAAGTGCTTTTAAGGAAATTCTTCTATAAAGTTGAGAGAGTTTGAAAGACCTTTTGCAATACATTGTTAGCATTTTATATATCTAAGTCCTATAGCATTGTTTTTTTTTTTTCTATTATAATGCACCTATTTCATTAACGTTCCGCCGTCTCCAACATTTTCTTTGGGGGATTATAAGGAAGCAAACGCCCCAACGCTCCTCATGACATACAGCACACTGAATAAATTGCAGCAGACACCGGCTAAACGATATGGTTATTTCTTATTTTGATGTTTACTTCGCCGAGCTTCAACAATGCATGAAGTGCCTAAGGGTAAATGAATGGACTTTGAACATTTTATAAGAGCTGAACATAAACCCTACGACTGAAGTGCTCAAGACTTGTGGAGCCAGAAGGCAGAGCATTTTTGCTTTTGTGGCTGCCAGCGACGACCACACATAAACGATTTTACTTTGTGTGTCACGTTCAACACTGTTGCACAGGTTTTTCCCTCATATTTCGCTCTCGCTTTGCTGCTAGTCTTCGCGGTTTTGTTTTGTTGTGGCGCGTTGTTTTCTTTGTTTATCTCGCCCGGAAAACCAGAACAACTTTTCTCGGTTATAAAGAAAATGACACGCGAACAAGTTCATCTACTGCAATTTTCATTTTCTGCGAACTCTACGCCACTAACAAACCGCTATTTGGCTTCCGTCAATCAAACAACTGAACAGCTCTGGGTGATAACGCAGGCTGTGAGAGGTAGTGTTTTGAACTCAAAACCAAATATTTCACCATATGCAAACGAAACAAAGAAAAAAATTCATCCTAAAAGGTTTGATTGACGGAAGCCAAAGCACAGCTAGTTTGGCGCTCGGAACTACAAAGTGGGAGAGTCACAGAATAATGAAAATCGCAGTAATGTTACAGCTGTTTTGAGTATACTTCCAATGGCGTTCTGGCTTCCAACTCTCGGGTCTAATTTGAGTCTTAGCCGACCGTAGGTTTGTTTAGAAAAAGATAGCAAAAGATGCTGTGTGTTGGGACATCCGGCACTAGGCCGGATGGCGCCGAATAACTGAATTCTATGAGTATTCCAAAGAGTTTCAAAGTTCAGGAAGTTTGATTGACGGAAGCCAGAAAGCCGTTTTGACGGTTGGAAATCGATCTCGAGAGTTCGCAGAATACTCAAAACAGCTGTAAAAGACCGACTGAAAGAAAGCTCTGCTCGCAGGGTACTTGAGACACTTTCACGACTGTCGAGTGAGAGCAGTAGATAATTCTAGTAAGTGGTGTAAGGAGTTATGTGGGAAGTGTGGCTATATTGAGTCAGGAACTATAACCGTCATCCGACAGTTATTTTGGAAACCACGATAAATATGTGTTAGTAAATAAAACTGAAAAAGGAACTGGTTAACAAACCACAAAGTATAGTGGTTGTCGTTTGGTTTCCAAGCGTGCGGGGTTTAGATAGAAGAACTCTCTGGATAAGGGTGTAGATCAGTGTAATTTTGCGTCAAAAGTGCCTTGGCAAACATAAATGGCCTGCATTTTTAAGCACTCTCTCGGTGTAGGGAGAAAAGACGCCTGAAAATTCAAGCTACATTGCACTACCACAAAAGCTAAAACAAAGACGGATTCCCTTGTTTGACCGGTATGAAGCCGGCCACATGCGCACCTAAATGACTAGTGGGGCTTGTTTTCATCCTCTCACCAGGGGATTACATAACCACAATTACATAACCACCTTAAAACCCAATATTGTCGTCCACGCACGGATATTTATATTTATTATACATTGTACTCGCTTTATCGATTCTGATTGGCTAAGAGCGTGCGCTTTACTTTGGGAATCACGCTCTTTGAGGGTCTTCAAGAATCAGCATGCTGATTCTTCAAGAATCAGCTAGCTGATTCTTGATACGCGCGCAATGCATCATTGGACTAGAGCGCTTTCCCTATTTTAACAAGGCGCTTGTGTAAATTAAATTGCTTGACAGAAAGAAAAGTATTTTTACTGAATCAATGTATAATAAAACAATTATTGAATTCGGTTTTTGTGATCTCCAGAATAAACAATGTCTCGCCAAGTGGAATCAGGCTCGGCCTCACGGCCTCGCCTGATTCCAACTGTCTCGACATTGTTTATTCTGGAGATCACAAAAACCTCATCCAATAATTGCTTAAACTTAACCTGCACAATTTACTCGTAATTAGATGTCTGAGTGCTATATAATTGGCGGTCTCGTCAAGCTAAAAGGGTCCTAAAAGCATTGTCAATTTCTGTTTTGAAGAGCTACTTTATGTATCTACGTGACACTGAGCATATTATATAGTCATCCAATCATTCGCACAGCATAAAGCAGAGATTTAGAAAATGAATTCCATAGAACGAGGTATAAATTCTACGGAACACCAAATTGGACTCGGCCTGAGGTTCTGCGGTCTTGTTTTTAAAATTTAAATGTTCCTCTGAATCTGAATTCTTTCATATCCATTTTTTTTAATAAACGGAAAGCATAGAAGACTCCTATTATATTATAGATATTATACACCTGTTTCAGGAAAGGTTGCACCGTCATATTACTGTCTGTTGTAGAGCGCGACGCGTCATGAGAAAGCAAATACCAAAACAGAGAATCATGGACGCAGCGTTTTCAGGATACTTATCGCCTTGCTTATGCCAAATGATTTCAATGCATCGCTCGCAAGGAATTTTGTACTGGCTTAACACGAGAATTTTGATCGTCTGTGTCTCTCTTTTTTCTGATGAAGGTCAAAAATAAGATGCCCTTGACTGGAATACAATGACATATGACGAACTATTAAAGCGCCCCCCCAAATCCCTTTGACGAGGGGGAGGGGGGAGCGGGGTCTGAGAGGAAGTTCGAATAGGGTGGTTAGCTACTCATACAACTGTTTCGCAAGTTTCGTGTATACGTAACTTGTTTTGGACTAGTTGACCGCAGTATTCGCTTGATAATTATAGCAGGGTGTAACCAGAGCTACTCGCGCCCATAGGTTTGTTATGAGCACAGTATACACGCTCGGCTAACAAGTTTCAAAACAAACAAACTAATACAATCGTAAAATGGTAATTTGAAATTTCACTTTTTGCCAAGGCAAGGAACACGTTCGTCGTGAACAAGGGCAGTAAAATTTTTTCTACGAGGCGCTTTCTTGTACTTGTGTGTCCGCAAACATTTCCTCACTAACTTCCTCACTTCGGCTCTTGCTCGTGCCTTGTACTTCAAGCCATCGGCGCTCGTTTTTCACGGACGTTCGCCAGAGAAGGGACTGCAAGCAGGTGATGACGCCGGGGAAAATATGCATGCTAATATTAGCCAGTGCGTTTATAATCGAGGGTCTTATTTGCATGAATAATGTGTTGTTGGTTTCTATATCATTGTATATACCGTTTCCGGGAAACGTTGTCACCCAAAAAGCCTATAAGCTTGAAGCGCAAAGGATGATGGGGGCATTTAAACTGCTACTGTTTGATCTGAATTCAGACAGTTATCGCAACCACAGGTGAAATGATTAAATTTCAGCACATTTCCAAGCATGTTTGTTTCTAATATTTTACAGAAATTTAAATAAATCTTTACCCATACTCCCCAGCGCACCAAGGTTATAGGCTTTTTGGGTGACAACGTATCCCGGAAAGGGTATATGTTTTTCATTTTAAAACATGTTAAACAATATCTCTCGCACGTCATCAAAACCTAATTTGCATAAATATTTGATCTTACATATCTCGTGAACCAAAAACGGTATCGAAGCAGAATTTTCTTTTTTGTTCAAGCACAACTTTCAGTCTTTTTTCTCTCCTCTCATTGGTGATACGCACTTAAAACGACAATGAACTTGCTCCTTGAAAGCTTGGTCAATTTTAAGATACTCAATTCAAATTCAGAAACATTATATCGGCCAAAAACATCCTATTTCGCTGTAGAGTGTACTAAAATCCATATCAGAGATGTCTAGACATTTGACTGACTGGTGAAGCCTTCACCGCAGAATTTGAATACTGTAGTAAAATATGCGGAATAAAAACACGAAGCAAAGAATTAAAGAATTCGACGGTGCGTTGTTACGAAAGGGTGTGAACTCTTTTTAGGCAACCCACCAGCTTATTTGCGTATTTCAGTTTTACTTGAACGGCAAAGCAGTGAGGGCGGGAAAGAGCTGTACCGTTAATCTGATATTCCACCCTACTCTAGAAACCTCGTTGGTCTTGTTAAACCATTCCTATCGCCTTTATGTAAAGTCTTTTACCAACACTACTAAAACCATCAGTTCTTTTGCAAACCACGGCAAAAAAGATGCCGCTAAAATTTACTGAAGAATAAACGGCGCCTTATATGCCTTACATGTAAGAGCCCTTTTGTCGCAAATTTCTAGCAACATTTCAAGTCATAAGCACTATCAGATCTTTGTTTAATATTTTGACTGAAAATCCTTGAAGTATTTACTGCGATTTTCATAATTCTGCGAACTCCCCCTTTACTGATTTCCGAACGGCAAACTCCGTTTTGGTTTCCGTCCATCAAAACTTTTAAGACAGGTGCATGGATTTCTTTAGCACTTTACGGTGGAAAATGGTTTTGAACGGCTAGTCCTACTTAGTTCAAATAAACCTCTCAAAGTACGCGTGAAATTAAGCACCCAGAGCTGTTCACTCGTTTGATTGACGGAAGCCAAATCAATCGCCGCGGTTTGTTAGTTGGCGTAGAGTTCGCAGAGTTATGAAAGTTGTTGTAAATCGGAAGCTGAAGCGAAAGGCACGGCTTAACTCGCGATATTTTTTTCACGTCATACACCTCGCTTCAGTTTTAGCCTGTATCTATATTTTGTAGCGTTATATTTACTTATTCTGCGTCACTGCATTTTGAGAGCATGATGTCAGGCTATAATTAAAACTTTGCGGGTCAAAAACTTTCTTTTTGCTTCAAAGAAGGAATGCCTACGCTAAATGATTACGCTTCCTACAAAGAGCCAGTTGAATCGCATGCCTTACTCCAGACCAGGCGTAAAAGTAGCAATAAGAAAGCTTGTTATATATCCAACCAGGAAAAATCTAACCAATCGCATAACCTGTCTTAATACCGCCCCCCTCCATTACGAATCTTGACAACTTGGCTTGTCTATAAAAAGTCAGAAGGTTTGTTTATTCAAGGTCAAAAGACTTCAAAACTTTGGAGAGCATTTGCTAAGAAACAAAGGCGAACTATCGACATTGTTGACAACAAGATGGAACTGCAGACATGTATTTTCGCAGTTTTTCTACTTATTCTTCAAGGAGGTATGAATACTCTTATCAATTCTGAACATATTTTAATATTTAACAATATTAGTGTTCATCAACAGCTGTTATACGTATTTTACTCTAATTAGTACACTAATTTCCAAGACCTATCCTCGGTTCCAAAAACATTGAGGCCATGATATTTGGTAAAAATTTAAGAACATCGGTAGAACATCGCCCCAGGCTGAAATCAATAAAAGACATCATTTCATACTTGTCTAACTTCTCAATTCTCAAATTGAAAGAAAGAGTGAAAACTACGTACTGAGCGGAATAACACACGTTGCAGCTTTTTCTGCTGAAAAAGTAATAATAAACAGCACAGCAAAATGTCTTTAAAAATTTAAACTGGGTTTCCGGGGATTTCATCGGATTTCCATCGGATTCCCGACTTCCTGGGATACGAAAGATTCCTTCCTTTCCAAAACATGACTGCACTTCTACGGTAAAATTTAGTAAAAATACTTTATAATTTTGAAAAGCTTGAAGGGGAGTTCCTTTTTATCGCATGGCGATATCCTAGATTCTTCATTTGACAACGTGCGGCGATTTTTCCATTTAAAAAGACCAAAAGTTTGTCTCTGTTTGAAGAAATCGGACTGTATCCAAACATGGCAGGATTCAGAGAATAAAACAGTTTGAGTTTTTCACTGCAATCCTGCAAATATGGGAGATTGAAAACACGTATAGTACTGATATTTTATCAGAGTCATAATTTTAATAATATACATTATAGTTTTTACATTTCAACTTGAATGATATATTTTATAGATATTTAGGGTTAAGTTAAAAAGGCGTAGTATATCATGTTAAATTGATTGACTGATTTACTGTAAATAATCACTTTCTAATGTATCAAAGTACGTAGCGGGTCCTCCCGTTATAAGTATAGTTGATTGACTCAAAGGAGACCGCTCTCGACGCTTAATTTTGTATTGCCATCTATGCAAAGAAGAATCCGACTTTTGTGAGTCTAGAAATATCAAATGCCTTGCCGATGAAATAACTTTCTTCTGGCCCCTTCTTAGAATCTTCCGGCAAAAGGAACAGAGGTAAAAGTTTGTCGCATTCCATAAAAGGAAAAATATTTAGTGTCAAGCATAACATAAATACCTGACCACCAAATTGCCGAGGGACACACTCTAGGGCACTTTGGAACAATCGGAAAATATGTAATTTTTCAGCAACTAGTATACGAGCATTATAAACCATTGATTATAAAAGACTTGCACTCAAGACTCAGTTGTATGAAACACGAAAGAGTAGTCGATTTTCATTTGACTACGGAATTACTCCAGCAGTTACGCAAAGAAGAAAACAAGATACAATATCATGAATGACGATATCAATTAGAAGTCAATAAACTACTTCGCGCGATCATTACGAACATCATTATTCGACATCGTTTTGCGTTTCACTACATATGAAATCCGCTCTCTATTCTGTAGTTTAGTTGAATTCAGTTTGGGAAAAACGGCATAGTTTGGGGTTTCGATTCTACGTAACCTGATTATTAGGCTTTTTTCGTGTAGTTATAAATGTTTTAGAGTAGTTTTGAAATTTTCGTGTGGTGGTAGTTTTGAAATTTCCATTTGACGGCGGCGCGCGCTTGTCGAGGTCTGTCTCATTTTCCCGCGCTTGAAGAATCATCGCGAACGACAAAACTTTGTCTGATATAGACTTTATTTATCAATCGCACTCAGGCCTACCGCCCCCCCCCCCCCCCCCCCCCCCCCCCCCCCCATCTTCCTAATGAGCCCTCACTTTGAAAACGTTCCGCCGTTCCTATGGATCATTCTATCTGGATTCAAACAAGGTAGATTCAAAGGGATGATTTTCTCTTGATTCAAAGGAATAAGGCGCTGAATCCGCGGCTTCATAATCCAGCTTGCTTTATCTCGTTGGGAAAGTATCCGAAATAATGTCCTTCATGTACATACATGTACCACAAAGTGACTGGCTATTTGCCACAAAAGACTCGCGCGCGCGCTCAGGGAGTTATTTTTAATTTGTTTATCTGGCCTTGTACCGCCCACGCCAGCAGGAAATACCACAAAAACCAAAAACACTCGGTAGTTCTCTCCCGGTGATCGTATAAAGTAGTTGTCTGCTCTGATCGTATAAAGTAGTTGTCTGCTCTCAGTAGTAGTGCGTCCTGCGGTCTATAGGCACACTTCACATGATTGGTGTGGCGTGGGGGCTGCGAAGTTTAGCTCTGAAGGCTATGTTTCTACTTTGCAAACTAGACGCTGGTACGTCAGCCTGCGTAGCAAGCATTCCGATCTCGTGGAATTTTCAGGCAGAGAAACCCGGTCGAGATTTGGGCTGCGCGAAAAAGGAAAAGGAAAGGAGGAGGGGAGAGGAAGGATTCTTCCTCTCTCCCTCTCCTTCCGTACTTTATCCGCTCGCCCGATTTGCGGACAAAATCTCGCTCTTCGAGTTTTCTTCGTTATTCTACGTTGCTCGGTGGCAAACGAAGCGTTGTCTCTGTCTCGTTGCAATACCCGGCATGGTTTATCGAGTGACTTTTTTCTTCCATAGGATTCTATGTGTCAAGTGAAGAAGATTCATGCAGGGACCTGGGTCCGTGCCCTAGAGCTTACAAGAGATACTGTTTCGGCTCAAGATACCGACTTTACATGGAGATGCGGTGCCGAAAATTCTGTGGATTCTGCAGTAAGTCTAAATTTCATTCAAAGAAACCTAGAAAACGCCAAAACGATGTTTTGTGAAAGGCAGCCGTTGTTAGCTAATATTGTTTCCTTGTTTCTTATCAGAGCCAAACCTACCATGTGAAGAAACCATATTTGGTTGTTGCCTTGATGACAAGACCCCTGCAGACGGACCAAACGACAAGGGCTGTACAAGTACGTATTAAATTATGTACCATGATGTACCACTAGAGACCATGGTCGTCGACTAGTACATCTCTATGTTTTCCCGCGTAAAATCCCTATATATGACAGGGGCGTAGCAAGCACTTATGAGAGGGGTGTTCCAAAATTCAAAAAATAAAAAAACTCCACATAGATCGGACGTGTTTTTTGCGTTCTCGCCACAGGAAACCCAGCCAAAAATATTGATATCGGGGAAAAACTAGCATTTGAAGAAATTTGCTACATTTTATTGGAGCTTTTATTTGTTGTCTATTAAATATTTACAATTTTAGTAGTAAGTCGGTCCAGAACAGAGGCGAGGGGGGTTCCGCTGCGGGAGAGGGGGGGTTCCGGAACCCCTGGAACCCCCCCCCTGGCTACGCCCCTGTATGATCGCATGTTTATTGCAAAAAATGTCCAGCAAGCAACTCACAGATTTGCAATGTCTTTACGCTTCTTTGCTTCATGCGGCTGCATTTTTCGACAATATTTGGCGCGCGCGTTATAACACAGGAAGCACGCAACCAAATATTTTGCTCATCTGAAATATTGAAAATTATGTAGTCTACTTCCCATTTCTTAGTTATAAGTTTATATCTCTTTCGTCTAAACATGACGGGTTATATTATGATTAAATTATTCTTTGTTTTAACTTCCAGTGAAGCTTTGCTACGACGCATCTCCGGGATATTGCAAGAGACAAGCAGCGCTGAACAAGTGCCATCCCGATGACCTCGTCTCGCGCAAGCGCATAAAGGAGAAATGTCCTTATAGCTGTGGATACTGCAGTAAGTTGATCCTACGTTTTAAGGGGAAGAGGAGGGAAGAAGGGTACGTTTGCAAACGCGCGTGACATTCAGACAGACAGACATTTTAGCAGACATGTTTCCAATGGAAATTTGACGATATACGCCGTAATTTGTCTAGCCTGTAATTTCTAGTGACTTTGAAGCAAAAATGTTTTTCGGAATCCTTTTTTCCGAACCTTTTTTTTCTCAGAAGGAAACGTTTCTCAGAATAATTCTCGGAACGTTGCTATAGTACCTAACCACTCATGCTATGTTCTTTCTCCCACCAGAGCACCAAGCTCCACGAGAAGTGTGCAAAGACATCGGTTTCGGGTGTTGCTGGGACGGGACGCCAGCTCTTGGTCCAAACGAGAGGGGATGTCCTCGTAAGTACCGCGCCCTTTAGGAAGCGGCCAAAGCCAATTCAACATGCCCATCCAGCTTTTCGTTTTTTTCCAAAGGCGAAGTTTTTAGTGATTTAGAAAGCGATATGAACATGTATATAAAAATATTTACCGATAAATATTCACAAATGTTGAATCAAATGCTGAATTGGTTTAGCCCAAGCCTTAGGCTCGATCTCAGATTTACAAGTCAAGTACCGGTTATGTCGAATTTGTTTCCCTAATCTGTTTGTATCTGTATGGCGCAGCTTGCTTAGATTATTATCCCCACTCGTGTAATCAGTGGGGAGAGGAAGGTTGCAAGTCGGGCTCGTGGAGAATACGAAGCAAGTTCATGGAGCGCTACTGTCCAATCACCTGTGGCTTATGCAGTAAGTTCACGTGAACATTTTTCATTTGTGGGTTTCCTGTGGAATGCGATTGGGATTCCTGTGCTAGTAATGAGGGTTTCCTGTGTTTGTTTTGTATACTAAATTCTTGTTTTTATATTCTTTCAGGCGAATGTCACGATCGCGCTAAGGATCACCTTTGTGAGCTATGGAAGAAGGCAGGACTGTGTGAAAAATTCAAATCGACTATGAAAAGAAAGTGTGCAAAGACTTGTAACTTGTGCGGCAGATACAGTAAGTATTGCTCCTTTAATGCCCTAGAATGCGCAATTAATCCATCCTGAGCCTAGCTTTCAAGACAGGAAGCCCGGTTCTTCAGGATAGCTACGACGGAGGGTACAACTCTGTAAAACACGTGGGGGAGGGGGGTGCACTAACTTGCGTGAAATACCATGAATATACTGACCTCGGTTTTAGGCCTTCGTCCTCGAACAATTTTCACGGTATTTCACGATACGGAGCTCTTATCCTAGACTTAATCTCAAATGATTTGAAACGTCGTTTCATAAGAGGGGTTTAGTTCCTTAGAGAGACTGACTTGTGGCAAGTTTATAACTCTGACTTAGCATGATTCTCACTTGACTTGCTAACAGATAATTAATAATTGTTTTCTAAGGTAAACATGCGGTATAGTCCAGTGGAAACGGCGGTGGTGCGGGATATCCTGTTACCATGGTAACACACAAGCAGGTTCACCCGAGGTGCCGGGAAGCTAAGAAATGGCCGCGCGGATATTGAAGCACGGCAACAAAAGAGACATATCATAATATCATACTTATAAGAAAAGAGTGCAGAAGCCGTAGCACAATAAACTTCGCTGGTAACAAGGACACATTTGTGCATGAAAGAAAGAGGGAGTGAGAGCCGGAACCACAAGGAAGCATTGAACTTGAAGGAAAAAGCTGCTACCGAGACGCAATCAAGAAGACAACAACATTCAGGAAATTTCTGTAGAAACTAACTCGCCTGCATTTTGAATTGGGAAAAACCATTTTCCCGTGCATGGGGTTGCAATCCATGAATGGAAAAGTATCGGCGTTTCCATTGAGTTGGGTTTCGTGCAGAAATTTCAATTCCTGAGTTAAAGAGAAGAACAACTAAAATATGTAGCAAGAGAATATTATTTGCATTATTAAGAGAGCTGCACAAATTTATCATAGAGACTTTCGGTTTAGTAAAACACCGCAATAGTGCGGTAGTCAGGGTCCCTCCTAGAAAGTACCATATAGAGCAAGTCCCGAAATAGAGGACCCTAATATAACAAGGGCCGTGAAAGGAAGGGCTTTACATAGACAAGGCCCCAAATAGGAAGGGCCCTAAACCCTACCTTGAGAATAATGCAATAAGATGATGCGCGGCACCTTGAAATAGGGCACCCTAATTTAACAAGGGACGTGAAACAAGGGCTAGAATAGGCAAGGCCCTAAATAGAAAGGGACCTAAAACAGACTAAGCAAAACTTTTCCGCGGCACCTGACTGTAAAGTATTATGTTTTTAGATTTGCTGCACACGTTAATATATTACATTATAAGTAAACGTACTATGTATGAGAGAGTACAGCTCTATTGAAGCTGATGACGAACATTAAAATGAGTATTATTACAAATTTAATATTTTCATTCTATAAATTTACAATTTCTATCCCCAACAGTTGACAAATTAATCGGCAAAGGATCATTATGGGAAACCTTGCTTCTCGATCTGCTGTCGTAAAACAATAGAAACGCAGAAGCATAATTTTAATTCCTCAATGCGTCGTTTCGAGCTGCGCATTATTTAAAAGGCAACTGCACAAGTCGAAACAGGGTAACGATCTGATTGGCCAAAGATGCAGAAGCCATGCGCAGCGCGAAATAACGACTTGGGCCGCTGTAATGGAATTCTAATTATCAGATAATTAGCAGTTCATTTACCTTTTAATAATTTTGATGCCAAATAATTGAATACCTTCGCATTCTATACTACAACCATGGAGTCCAGGCCCCGTTTTCTTGCGCAACTTTTCTCGCCACAGGGTCGTGGGGCTTGTTCGCAGGAGGCAGTGCTGTACTCCTGTAGTGCTCGACGCGCTCCTTGAGTTTCTGAACAACATCCGGGAATTTATCTTTCAGGTCGTTTTTCTCATATGGGTCAGCGGTTATGTTGTATAGAGCAACTTTGATTATGTCGTCCTGAAATTGAGATGTGAATCGATTAAACGTTTTAGAAAGAAAGGGCATTCTCATCTGCCTGCCTGTGGCGGATCCAGGATTTTTCAAAGGGTGGTTCCATTTTTGAAAACTGCCAAAGTCACCCAATCCCTCAAATTGTCTGCCCCAAGGACAAGCATCATTTTGCTTAAAAAACCTCGGTATAAAGTGGGTTCATAATGCGTTGACATTAATGATGATTAATTTCAGTGCCGACATGATTAAGTAACAATACTGGCACATTACTATAGTTTATTCTCGGCATAGTCTACGAAACTAAAGTTTTAAAGAGCCCTTGTCAGCCACTCCTTTGTTATTATTTTCAGTCGATATCAGACAACGAATTACGTGTAGAAATCTTGAAATAGTCTTCTAAAAACAAAGTTTTATTATTCATTTATCGAATTCAATCGAAAATATTGCAATACATCCCCTTAATCAGCCGATGGAAATGGATGCTTTCTCTGTCTCGGTATGTTGCTAGGCTGACAAAATGGAGGCTGACAGAGGCTCTTTAAGCTTTATTGAAGAGTTGAACAGAACTGCCACTCAAAATAAAACTGTGCGGAACGTGAGACACGGGCTCGCCTTGTTTTCATTTTGCGCCATAAAGTTGAGCACAGGGTAACCACGACTCTACCTTTTGTCAACTACACGGCACACGATCCGCACGATGCTTCTGAATATTTTTGTCATTTTCAGCGATCACTTTCACTGAGGTAGCCTCGTTTCTGTGTCCTAAAACAATCCATGTCATGAAAACAGGTTTTACCGGTTGGAAATCGGGATGTGGTGCTTGTCGAATGAATCTCTGGATTTAGAATCGCCGATCGAGACTTTTATAATGAAAATAAGTGCGCTTTGCTGGGAGCCTACATGGGAGCCTACATTTTTCTTCAATATAAACAATTAAACGAACGCACTCACTAATCCGTGGTTACTTCTTTAAGCAATAAAAGTACTTTCCGCGTGTTCTCTGCTTTCTTACAAACACGAGGGGGATGTTGGGAGAACTGATCAAAACTTGAACTTGCCTTATCTTTGTCATGTGACCAGTCTGCCACACTGTTATTCTTCTCTTCGGGTGGAATAAAATACGAGATATTAGGGACCCCCATAAGAAGCTTCATATCTCCGACACGGAGCCCGATCCCTTGGTAACTGAATCCGAGCTCGCCAGGGGTTTGATCTGGGACGTCGATGTTATACAGCACTTCCGTCCTCGGTGATTCTGACCCACGTGATATGCTGTCCCATACGTTATATCCGTCTAGATCTTGGTTGTCATGGTTACCACCTGTTGACGAAAAGAAGAAGAAGCTGATGTTAGCAAAATGACTCTCGGCGCTCCTCTAACGGACGGGTAGGTCCGTACAGGCAATTGTTGCATGAAAAGACTGGTGGTATCAGAGTCTCTCCCACTCAGACCCCGCACACTACACCGTTTTCAAACGAAAACGGATACTTTTTGCTCCGTTTTCAAAAAGATTGGCGTCCACACTTATCGTTTTCGTATCGTTTTCGCCCGTCCACACTACAACGTGTATCCGTACGAAAACGCTCTTATGCATTCAGTGGGCATGCTCAAACAAGCTCAACGCATGCGCATTTCGATCTGTTGGCCCGCGAAATTGGTCGGGTTTGCTATGGTGACGTCATTGTTATCAGATAGCATCGTTTTCACCCGTCCACACTAGAAAACAGCGTTTTCAAATCGCTCCACTCTGGAGAGCGTTTTCGGATTGATCCGTTTTCGGTATCGTTTTCGGCGTTGTAGTGTGGACGATAGCCGTATCCGGAGCAAAAAGTGTCCGTTTTCGTTTGAAAACGGAGAAGTGTGGACGGGGTCTGACTGTATTTCAATCCATAGGCTGCAACAACACATGGCGGCTGACAAACATACATACAATGCAAATTCAGGAAAAAGAAAAAAAAGAATAGGACCATACTTCCAGACAAAGAGCTGAAGCGTCGTATGGCGACCGTACGGTTCTTACGCCCATGCCAGAGATTTCGGCCCTGACAGTCGCTATCCTGGTGTTGAAATGCTCAGTAGCTAGATACCTATGGGTGAGAGTACGCCCGGCCACCAGGCCATATAAGGACGCCCCTTGTACCGTTAGTGAACAATCAACTAATTAATGATGCATCACCAACTTATTTATAGGCCTGAAGAGTGTGTTAGAGATCCATGTGGGAACATGTTGTTGGTTTTCTTTTTAACTAGTAGTAGCTTATCTCAGATCAGATAATGTAGAAATGTTTTTCACAGTTGCCGTTTAGCATGTTTTTTACTCGTATTCCGAAAGTAGGCATTGCATTGACAACGGAAAGAGCTTCTTTTTTAAGTTATCCGTTTGCGCATGCGCACACACGTCATCTTGTCTGATTTCATTTTCCGTGAACAGACGACCATTAATCCCCTGAAAGATCATCTAAGGATGCCCAGAGTGTCAGTTAGACCTATTGAAAACTCATTAATCTCTGGTAATTTGAAGCTCGGGAAGTGTCACAATTGAACGGAATTCACCTGGTCTACTCCCAGGGTCCCAGGTGCAGAGTCAGAATAAATTATTTTGTGAAAATGTCGGTAGCCGGTAAACATTTTTCCCCATTTGTCGTTAGTCAGTTAACCCCATCCAGACCGTGCTACATGTTTGCCGTGTTTGTCTGACTTCCCAAAGTGCATTTTTTTAAAGGCGGGGAGCGAAGGCGCTGTGCGCAGGTGATGTGGGAGGTCATTCATACCATTGCCCCGCTATAACTTATGAAGTTAGTGCGCGGCTTTGGTATGGCCAGCTGGACAGAGGTTATGTTCTCTTTATTCTTACCTGCAAGTCCAACCAATGTGGGGTACCAGTCCGTCACATGTATCAGCCCCTTGCACTTGGCGCCCGTTCTTTGAAGTCCTGCGCCGTGCGCGAACGCGACCCCCCGGATTCCGCCTTCCCACAGGGTGTCTTTACGTCCGCGCAGGGGGTAGTCGTAGCCGCCATTTTTGGCACACCTCCGTTGTCTGTACTCAGGATCATTAGGGTGTTGTCCCACAAACTGAAAAATGAGATACGCGGATCACAAGTATTGGGTTTCGTTGGTATTTAGATTTCTTCTGTTTGAATGGCTAAGGGAGGAAGTTGTATTTGTGCTCTGGGCGCGTCCTCTTTGATGTTCAAAGAGTTGCATCGAATCGCTACGTTGCCTTGCTGTATCATGTCGGTAGTTGTGGTACCCCTGTGGTACCGAAGTGCCTTGTATGCTCGCGTTGCATGCTGATAGTTGTGTTAGAAAGGAGAGAGAACGCGAAGGATCCATTTCAACGCGGAGAACAGCGCGCACGTCACACGTACAAATCCACTCTGATTGGTGGACCTTGCCCCGGACTTCGAGGTCCGCTCTTTGGTAACGAAATACTAAATCGAAAAAACAAACTGATAGTCTGAATTATAAGTATCTATCAGTATGAAGATGATGACTGTGGTCCGCCATTTTCTAAAACGATCCCCCCCCCCCCCCCGTTTAAAATGTTAAAATGCAGCCTACGGGGTATACCATAAAAATGTGATGAGGTAGTAGGTGTTGTAATAATGTCATTTTATTCTTACGGCCCGTTCACATGATACGCGATTTGAGGTAAGATTTCTGCGCAGTCTCACAGCGATGCCCACATCGTGCGGGGTGAACGGCCGGCGAATTATGTGTTTTGAACATGTACACTATCAGAAGCTCATAAGTAGCTCTACTTATGAGCTTCTGACACTATATATAATTCCCCTGAAATGCGGGTGCGAAGTTCTTATGATCACCTACAAACTGACAAATATCGCAGTAGCAAGTCACCGGTCGTTCACACGGCGTGATATGACGTCGACGATCGCCGCAGAAAATCGAGACTCAAATCGCGCCGTGTGAAAGGGCCACGACAATCAATTTTTATTAGTGAACAGAAATCCCCACCTACCCTGCCTTGATGAAAGAATTTGTCAGGTTGCCTATAGCCTCATCGACTATGGTTACCATGGCAGCATACTCCCGTCTCAGGGGGTCCTTAATAAAGTTGTATCGATCTATATATTCTTGCGGCGCTTGTACAGGACTGTGTACATTCTGATGCGCCATGTACATAAACAGAGGTCGACTTGGGTCATGTGACATAACAATCTTTTCAGCCTCCTGGGGAGAGACAACACAATCGTTCAAGTAAGATTTGCCTGTGAAATGCTTAATGATGGCAGTTTGCTATTTCCTCACCTTCCTGCCCAAAAATTCTGTTGGTTGAAGCTACTTATGTCTATAAATGTTACTACTTGTTTTGATATGCTAGGGGTGTTGCAGGGGCATACCTGATGGGGGCCTAGGGGGTCTGACGGGGGAGGCGCTCGACTCTAATCCCTCCCTCTAGCCACTCTAATCAATCCCCTGGATCCACCCCTGCTTACCAGATGAGAAACAGGTAAAATATTATTACTCACTTTACTGAACAGATTAGCAGAGTATGTGCCATTCATATCCTTCACTATTTTCTTATTGTCACGTAAATCCAGATAATGTGACTGGACATGCGTATAGTGATCTTCAGCGCCGTTGTAAAACCCATAGAAGGTATCAAATCCCCTGTAGGTAGGAGTACTGGCCCAGTTATAGAAACCAAGATGCCATTTACCAAGCATATGGGTGCTGTAACCTGAGCAGAAGAAGCAAAAGAATGGAGTACCTTTTTACTGGAATCAATATGGACCAGTAAGATTGAAACCCTGACTCTCCAACTCGTACTCAACGGGGGGGACTGGGGACTTTCAGTGAAATCGGCTCGGGCGCGCCGACCGGCCCGCCGCGCCTCCCAGCCCATTTCCCTTGGTTTTCGTATATCTTCCCAATGCCCGGGATGTACCAACCGGTTCTCCAGAAAACTGGAGGGTCTGTTTTCCCGTAAAGCAAGCTATACCAAGCAAAAGGGTATGCCGTAGGGGCGGGTTCAGTGAAACCGGGAAGGAGGGCGCGCGACAGCCGGAAAAAGCCCTAACGAAATCACGCAAGGATAGCAGAGTGACTGACCCCCCTTTTGTGGTAACATATGGGAACCTTGCAATTAGACGCTCGTCTGTCCCATTGTATACTGAGCAATCCAAGATGCGGTACGGACAGGATAACTGCAAGTGGCTGACGATCGGCAGCACGGATACGTGCGGCAAACGGTGTATGGACACCTACTGCAAGGTCCACCTTCAGCGACTGAGGAAAGGCAGCGCGCTACCGGTGCCCTGCAAAGGATGCGCCATTGGCACTCAGTCTGAAACGAGACTGTGTCGCGCATGTGGAGGTAATCGAGTAGGACAAAGAATGCGCGACGCCGAAAGGCGCGCCCGAAAACAGTTTGCAATGGTTCTTTCTGAAATCGCTACCCTGAAAACAGACAATTAGAGATTAGCGTGGCATAGGGTATACCGATCAAAATGGATGCGTACATAGAAGAGATACTGAACGATATACCTGATGAGCAGGCACCTGCCTTATTAGCGGGGGTGGTTCAGAACATTCTGGACGAGGACATTCCTGAGGATGTCAAACATAAGCTGCTCTTGCCGCTTATGCCGGCGAAAGCGCGCCGAGAGCGCGGAAAGCCCGAAGCTCCCAAAGAGGAGGCTTGGCGCGAGTTCGACCCTTTGCTGCAGCAAAAGGGTCCGGAAACGTTGGACGAAGAAACATACTACTCGCTCTTCATAGGCGATGCTCACCATCTGTTTCCTAACGGTGAAGCCACTCTACTCGGGAGAAATGTCACTCGCGAAACCTACCAAGAGATCCAAAATCTTGGCGAAGGTGGACTCGTCGATCCCAAACCAGTCGTGCGCGGACCGGATATCAGCGACGACGGCTCGGTATGGTGGGTATCACACGAGAGGGAGGCACTCCGTGCCAACGCTCTGCTCCCGCAAGTATTGGAAATGGTGGATCCCGATCAGCGCTACAGGCTGTTTACTGTTGTTGGCAAAGCGCCCGCGGAACCCCTCGCAGCAGTGTCGGAGGAGGAGGGGCGTTCGGAGCATAAAATGGGAGGATCACTGGTGAAGCGAGGAGACAAAATCACTATTGGCGCCCTCGAAGGGATCGATAGCGGGGTCTGGGAAAAGGGGCGCGAGTATCTGGTGTACGTAAGGTATGAGCTCCGTCCTTTGCCTGAGCAAAATGGTGAGCCTGGGCCAATGTTTGACCCTGAAGATGACAAAGCGTTCGCCAACTGCGTAGTAAACTACGTGGCTGATTACCTTAGAAACAAGTGCACGGCCCGTTCTCTTGGCCTTACAAAGAAACGGAGCAAAGTGCTAGAGACATTTGACGAGAAACTGGCCACTTCAGGATGCACCAAAGAAGATCTCTTTCAGCTGGAAAAGAAGCTAGAAATAAAGCTCGTGGCGGTAGACGCCCTGGGTAACACGCTGTGGGATTCTGGCAAGTACAACAAGGGATACACGCGCATGAATATACCTTGTCACAACAACCACGCGTGGACAGAACTTCCCACAGAACCACCTGCCGTTACAAGCGTGCACGGCCTCGACCCTGAAGCGGAAGCTGAGATCCAGAATGCGCACCAGGAGAAGGCCCTCACCACTGCGGCAGTGAAGACGCGTGAAGCAAAGATACGAGAGGCCCTTATTCGTTTCATCAGCCGAGCCATCCCAAGGAGCACCCGAGCGTGGTTATGTGGTCACGTGATCGTCACCCACGAAGGCAAACTCTACCGTTCCAGACGAGATAGCGCTGCTATCGACAGGGCCTTCACAGACGAAACGGGGCATAACCCGGAAGAGCTACCTGAAGACCATCCTGCCTGGAAAGAATACCTAGAGGCCACGCATTCGATGGGTGGGGCAACTGGCTACCGATTCAAGAAGTGGCTTCAGCGGGAAAGCATTCGCCCAACGCCTCCGAAATACAGGGATGTCTGGCAAGTGGCACAGGTTGAGGCTAAAGTCTGGAACAGCAAGGAGGACTTTGGCAAGCAGTCGCACGCCCATATCGACATGCGCGCCGCATATCTGGGGTGCGAGGACAGTGTATTTGGTGGCGCCTCAGATGCCATAGATATGGTGCGGAAATACGGCTTCCCTACGAACGTGTATCGTATCGCGGATGTTGAGGGTAGGCCCTTGAGCGACGTCCTTCAGCTCACCGGAATTATTCAGCTCGTGGAATGGGAGTTCTCGGAAAACTGCCACCCTTACACATCAGGCCGGATAGGACAGCACTTGGAGCAAAACGATGGTTGGCTCACGACACCCGAGCTTAAAGATCTCCTCGATGCGGGAGACATGGTGAAAGTTACCACCCGTGAGGTTCTCTACAGCGTCGGTAAAAAGGACTCCATTAGATTCCCTTACTCAAACAAGGAATCAAAAGACCCATTGTATCCTCAGGGCCGCGACCTCGCTGTCCGTTTCGTGGGCAAGTGCGCTCGCCATGGCGACGAGTCTTCTATTGTCGTTCGTGACACCGAAGAGGCGGCCTACCTCACAAACCTCCTAGCAGGTACGGATCACCTGCTTAACTTTGAGCATGCAGAAGGGACGCACCTTATACAATACAAAGATGGCAAAAGACGCTCACAGTGGTATCACATGAGGGCCTTCGTCTTGGCGTACACAAACATAGCCTTGCGTCGCATGTTACGGCGATTCCCGAACAATGACGTGCTAAGGGTGTGCACGGACGCCATATACGCAAAAGGTGAGATGCCGAAGAAAGTGAAGCTGGTCGAACAAAATCCGAGGTACGGCGAGTGGCGCCACAAAAAGCCTGGGTACGAGTGGAGGCCAGAGGCCGTTTGGGAACCCAAGCATGCCGGAAGCATTGCCAAAGAGCCTAGCAGCGCGCCTAGCCTACCGTCTGATCTTGTAGCAGCAACCTCATCGAGGATGTATCTAGCTGGCCAGGGAGGGTCGGGCAAAACGGAATGGGCAGTGAAAATGTTTCGGGGAAGGAAAGTGGTGGTGCTAACTCCCGAAAATGACCTCGCGGACGATCACCGCAATAATCCGCGCCTTACCGATGGCGACAAACCCGTCAACGCTCAAACATACCACCACTACCTCTGTATACCGGCCGAAAAACCGATAGAGGAGTGGGACCCGGTCTCAATCGGGCACAAGCTCGACCATCTTGCCGAAGTCATCATCATTGACGAATGCTGCAAGATACAAACAAAGGTCCTTAGTACCATCCTGGAATACCTCGCCACCCGACCCTGCCAGGTAGTGTGCAGTGGTGACGTTGGCCAAGTGCCTCCGTGGGGAGATAAAGAAGGTCCCCACAGTATGATCGAGAAATGGGCGGGGCAGGAAAACGTGCGCTGGTTTGACACGGATTACCGCTGCATATGCGAGGAGTGCGGGTGTCCATACAGCGTCTGTAGCAGCAGTGATGGCGAGTGCCGGTCCACCTCCAGGCTTCACGACATCAAGAGCCGCATATGGTGTCAGTCAGACTCTCGACAGCTAGAGATATTTCGTGAGGAATGGGATGGAGTAGAGTTTGATGCTGCTGTCAATCAAACCCGCCCAGACGACATGTGGGTCTGCTCAACCAACAAGATGGGTGCACAGGTGCAGCGAAGGTTGCTGGAACACCACAGGAATAGCTACCCCCACTCACCGGCTACCATTCGCTTTGACCCAGACCCCAGCGTTGCGCATCGCTACCGCAAACAAGGCAGGCCCGTGCCTGTGCCTGGTAAGAAAGGGGTAATGGTGGGTGCGCACAAGGGCACAACAGTACAGGTTCCACTTGACACAGTGCTCAAGGGACTTCCCCTCGAGTGGAAGTACGCGGGCTGGGGTACCGTCCACAGGGTACAAGGTAAGACTATTCAGTGTCCGAAGCGTCTCTTCATCGTAGATCACAGCCTAGAGGGTTGGATCACGAACGCAGTATACACGGGAGTGTCTCGACTGCGAAGAGCGGAGCAGGTCATCCGAGTCCTTCAACCCAATAACGCTCCTGGCCCTCTGGTTCCTTCAGAGGTGCAGGCCACGCCTAGCGTCGATCTCATTGAAGCGCGAATCAAGCGATACACCATAGACGACAGGCAAAAGGGTCGCACAAAGTACACTGGAGCGCATCACGTTCTGACGGTCAACCACGTGCTCGACATGATCGCAGCCGCGGAAAAGAAGTGTACGGTCTGTGGTGCGCAGCTGCTACTGCAGGGGTACACCAAGAGCCACCCACAGTGCTTTAGCATCGATCGCCTCGATGATAGCCAGGGCCACTACAAGTGGAACGTAAGGCTGACGTGCCTCAGTTGCAATCGACGGCACAAGCGTTAAGAGTCACGCTACGCGCAGCTGAGAACGAGTGAACGCGTGCTTCGAGTACGCCGTGTAGTACATGACGGGCTGCCCTGGCTCTATTACCCTCTTCAGTATAGGGTAAGTCTTGCTCGTCCACCACGGATCGGTCGCGCGGCGTCGGTTCTTCTCCTGCAGGTCTTCCTCGTTCACCGCGATGTAGACCTCGGTACCCACCTCTAACGGCACTTCCGCTGGAGGCTTTTCGGCAACGAGCGGCACGCGCTTCATCTTAATGGCCTCTGCAGGTGCCAGCCCAGTCATGCGCGTCCTTGTCCTGTTGATGTCTGTAATAACAATGGGCAGGGCAGACACCCACTCGCGGTTTGTTTTGCCCGATGCGAGCTCTTTCGAGTACTGCGCACGAAACAGGCGCTGCGCCAGCCAGCGGTGAAATGACTCGGCGAACGCCTGGCTTCTGTGATGACCAGGCTCGGCTCGTCGAATTTCTACTCCGTGATCGGTCAGAAGCTTAGTGGTCGCCCCCTTGAATTCTGTTCCGTCATCCACCATCAAGACTTTCGGCCAGGTCAGGGGTCCTTCCGCGTAAATGCTGGCAAGCTCGCGCGAGACAACGGCCGCGGTTTTGTTTTCAGTGGACGAGCTGCCTTGAAGCGGGAGGCGACGTCGACAACAGTGAGAGCATACTTGTACCCGCGGTCGGTCGGTAGGAAGAGAAGGTCCGACTGGTGAATACGGTTGGGTGTCTGTTCGGAGAAATGAGCGTACGTGATAGGTGGAGGAATCGCCTGTGTGTAGCCGCCAACGGGCTGCGCGGTGACCCACTTGCGCACTCTGTCTATCGAAGCCGACCCCTTAGGGAGTTTAGCGTGTAGGGCAGTTACTCCCTGAAATCCGCCTCTGGCATAGTAGATAGGACGGAGAAATGCATCGAGTTCTTCATCAGACATGCGTTTTGCTGCCATTGTGACTCGACTATGTATTGCAGCAGGTCTATCAATCTCCAACAGGCGGTCGCAGTTTGTTCGGATAATGCCGAGGCAGTCTTCCTGAGGTCGGTAGGCCCTTGGAGGACGACGAGCGCGAATCTCGTGATACTCGCACTGTCTGCGCGCCACACGTCGAGGCTTCGATTCGCAATCTCGCCAAAGTCACGCAGTCCACCAGGAATCTTGTCACGTTTAGCGGCAACGGCCACTTCGTGCATAACACACCACAACTGTTCAGCTATCATGATTGCTTTGCAATCCGCGATGCAGAAAAAGGGGCACGGTTCAAATTACAGGAACCGGCTAGCAGTATAACCGAGGGCGAGAGCGCCCGCGCCAATGTAAGCGAGCTCAGCATTTTTCTGCGGCTCACTTGGCGTGTAGTAGTCTGATAACTGGGGAGCATGCGTGTGTGTATACACTGCGTCGTTAGGGCGGGTCTGATTGTAAAGTTTTAGGGCGTAATCCGTGTCTGTAAAGTTCTGTTTTGCGAGGGCTAACTTCTCGCGATTCTGTGCTTTCCAGTCGAGAAATTTCTGTTTTTGCTGCTGCCAACGTGCATAATCTCGCTGGTATTTCTCAAGAGCCTTGTCATGTCTTTCCTTTTCCTCCAAGGAACCGTGATCGCTAGAAAGGTATTTTGCGAGATAATTTCCACCTACGAATGCCGTTGCATTCAAGACGGCACCACCTACCAAGATTGCAATAGAAGCCATTATATTCGAAACTACCGTAATCTATCTAAATGCACGTAAATCAGACAGGAAGGATCTTCTGGTCCTCAAGATAGCTCTTCAAGGTAACAGCCCCGGCAATCGCAGCCGTCATTTTCGCGTAATTCATAGCGTTGGCCGAGGGATCTCTCGTGAAATCTTCGCGTAGGACTTTTCTCCCGATCCAACCAATACCCGCCACCAAGCCGGTAATAACGGCGGCGTCAGTGGCCGTCTTCATAAACTTGTTTTGCTGTGTCGTCGACATAGTTGTATAGCTGTCTGCGCTTCTCGTGTTTAATTCGATGGAACATCTGCTACTCCATAGCTAAGAGCCGAGACTTTGGCCTAGCGGGGGTCACCGGGTCGGCACGCGGAACCGTTGGAGGAGGCACCGCTGCTGGCGATGGGACATCGGCTGAGTTGCTAGCTGTTGTCCGAGAGAATGCCGCGCTCAGTTTTTGTCTTGCAGCAGAGCTGTTAATGTAAATGCCGACAAGAGACACAATGAGGCCAGCTACTCCGATAACTGTGCTTGCCGACCAGCCGTCTGGTTCTGGTGTGTGCTCATCGAATCCAGCTGACTCAACTGCTTCGAACGGCTGCGGATCCTTGATCACCTTTTCTTGTTGGGCAACCTTCTTTTTTGCGCGGTTGGCGCGGTTCCACTCTGCCAGTCGCTTTCCAGCTTCCACACGCCCAGGGTGCTTAGGTCGCGTGGCGGGCGGATCTGGGCTTGTGATTCTCTCTACTTTTTCTTGCACAGGTTCCTGTGCAGATTCGTGAACAGGTTGTTCGATATTTTCTTCGGTAGGTTCCGTCATTTTGTCGCTTAAGTCGCAAACGATAATTGATGAAGTTGTAAGAAAAAGGGGGTGAACTTTAAATAGGCGTCTATTCCAGTGACGTCATCTCGACATCGCCGTCCACGACGTTTTCATCCGTAACCTGGTCTGGCAACAATGACGGGACGTTTACGTGACGCGCGACATGCAAAGCTCCTACAGCTAAAGCCATCAAACGACCGCAGCGCAGAGAGAGACTTCCACAGAGGGTGCGAAGCTCATTGTTAATGATGTAGTCGGACACGAGATCACTATGCAGATCATCCACACTGTCTATAGGAATAGCCATGCCAACTAGCTTGGTGGTCAGCTTTAGGAAGCTGTCTGCTAGCGCATCGGTTGTACGGCTCGCCAAAGCGGTTTCGTACCGCTTCGCGTACTTTTTCGCCTCGTCCGCGCTCATCAGTTTGACCTCGTCGTGAGTAAGGGCCTTGCCCACCATTTCTTTCGACTTTCCGGAGGCAACAAGAATAGCAAGCTTTTCTCGTGCGTCTTCTGCTTCAGCTATTTCCTTGGGAACAACCATCTCGACATCTGTCACGCTGGGTCCCAGCAAACTCTCAAGGTATTGGTCGTCCATCATTGTGGCGTTACACGCATATATATGTACATATATAGTGCACGCAGTGTATATGTTCAACTCCGCAGAGCTATGGTATAAGGGTGGCGCAACGAAAACTCTAACTTCGAAAACTTCTGTCTCTTTAGGGCCGCCATGTAATCTTTCATCTGCTCCTCCGACAACTCCGCCCCATAGTCGTGCAGGATTGCTTTGAGGTCGGCCTTGCTCGGCGTATAGAAGACCACCAAGGCCGCGATGTTTTCGCGAAAGGGCTTGGTGATGCTGGTGAGCTGTTGCGTTATCACCCACACGCTTATTCCAATATGCCGCGCGCTAAAGGCTAGACTTACCAGCTGATCCGAGCGCTTTTTGACGTCTTTCGATGCGGCGCAGTCGTCGAGAATAATGAGCGTGTTGGTTCCTTCAAACACAATCGAGATAAAGTGTAACCACTTGTCAATATCGCAGCTGCCTGCAGCAGCCTGCGGCGTAATGACAAACATACGATCATCGCCTACGCCAAAGTCGTCGTACGTTTTGTTGTGAACAAAGGTGGGACAGAGGAGCACGATGTAGTCGAACTTTCCCCTGAAAGGGCCGCGAAGCTGATTGACAAGATAGCGAGTTTTACCGCTTGCCGTGGGCCCAACAATAAGGGCGTTGAAAGGAATATGCTTTGGATCCATGCTGTTGCGTTACACGTTGTGTAAACTCTAGTACTGGATAGACTCTAGCTGACCGTTCATAAGGTTCATCTGGGCGTCGGCTACCACGAACATATGGCAGTTGATATTCCCCGTGCCGCTCGCTTTGCGTTTAATCTCGAGGTGCACTCCATCGCGAGTGTTGACCAGCCTTAGGCCGCCGCCATGAATGTCGCCGTCGTCTGTTGTCCTGAGGTCGATCCAGAGGGCGAACTTGTCGTCGCCGTAGAAGGACTCGGGATTTACGTTGACGCTTCGTGTCGCCACGCCGCTTGCGAACCGTCGTTTTGCCTCCTTCCAGAAATCGGTAGGTCGAAGTCCCTGGCTGTAAACTTTGTTTGGCATGCCGTCTATTGTGACCCGCACGCCTTTTATGTCGGGGAAGACGAATTTCTCAGAGTCGCGCGTCCCAGCAGTGTACGGCTCTACGAAGAGCAGCAGTAGGCCGGTCAGGGATCTTCGAGGCAGGTTTATGCTCTCGTTGATTATGCTGTCGTCGCCTTTGCTGATGGCGAAGGTCTTGTGAAGGTTCACCTGCTCGTAGAAGAACGTGGTGCCGTTTCTGTATGCCGAAGCTGCCGCGCGCGCCAGGCTGTCATCTCGAAGACTCTCGTACTCGAGTTCCAGATTCGAAATGCTGTAGTTGAGTTTGGCGGCATCAGAGCCCACTACGACTTGCTCGACCGTCGCTAGAGTAATCTCAAAGAGCAGCGCTTCTGACAGGGCGCGAGGGTACAACACTCCGTGGTCGCAAAGCAGCGGGTGGTCGAGAGGGATGACGTACTTTTGTCCATGCGCAACGTTGAGCGCATTTTCTTTTGAGTTATTGGTGACCTTGTCCCCAGCTTTGGAGCGGAGCTTTCTCATATTCGCGGACTGAATCCCTTGCTCTAAACGGTCTGCTCTTTCGTTCTCCGACAGATAAAGCTCCTGGTATGTCGTGAACAGATCGTAACGGTTAGTATCTTGAAGCGTTTCTCCTGCAAACGAGACTTTGAGCCGACTCACCAGATTCCGCCCGACATTGTTCACGACGGTGTTGTTTGCATGTCCCGATGTGGCGAGGTCGAAGCCGACCTTCAGCGAGCCGGGGACTAGCGTGACGCCCTCGGAAAGCTTCGGCACGGTGATGTACAAGGTGTCGCCGGGCGAGGCCGTGGACGGATTGAGAGTTACTCGGTGTACGGTTCTCTCGGCCTTTAGGCCTCGGGGAATTTTTGGCGTTCTCTGCGGATCGAGTTTTTCACTTACGGACATATTGCTTGTTCGTTTATGGTGCGAACTGTTAGACACGTCTAAAACGAACGCCATACAAAATGGACGTTGACATAGGCGATAATGATACTGTTGCTTCGCAACATGTGGGCCCCTCTGAGGAAGACGTCGACGAGACCACGCCCCTGATACCCTTCGATAACGGAGCGGACGACACTGCGGGCGGAGAACTAATACCAATGACAAGCACGTCCACGCGGGCGGGTACGCATCATGCCGAGACCTCGTTCACGGCGGAGGGCGCAGCCAGACGGCTTGGCCTTGAAGCTCTCAGAGAGACATATCCAGACCTCAACGAAAACCTGGTTCGCTTTACTTCCGACGACCGAGGCAAAATACAGGTTGAGCTTCGCAACCTCGGCAAGGGTGGGTGGACGAAGCCGAGACAGCTGTTTAACGAGAACGGGAGCGTTCGTCAAGACGTGGTGAAGCTAAAGGGATTCCGACTAGCAATGGGCTCTATACGGGAAATTCAGACCGAAAATACAGCGCGCATAGACGAACTGCGACAGGCGGTAGAAACAGACCGCGAGGCCATGGAGGATCCGAGCACAACCGAGCACAACCGCCAAGAGGCCGAGGAGCGCAATAGCGAAAGGCTGTCTGAGATCGACGAGCTTGAGCGCGAGAACCAAGACCTCGAAAACCGGAAGCCGCTACGTGAGCGGATAAAGGCTATCTTTAAGAAGTACGGTTTCACCATCGCCGCTGTTGGGGTGGCTGTAGCTGCGACCATTGGTGCCATCGTATCGTCTCTTAGTAAGACCCTCGCGACAGTCGCCAAGGGGCTGGGAAACGGGCTGAAGGCGATCGGCAAAAAGCTGGGTGATTTGTTGCCTGGCTTGATAGGCACGATCGCGAACTTCGTGTTTCGGGCAGCGGGTGAGGCTCTCAAATTCCTCGGCGAAAATGCATGGCTTCTTGTTCTGGCCGTGACCGCCTTTCTTGTTCGCCGCAATCAGCGAAAGAAGTACTATGCGGCCGCCACGCCTACAGCTGACAAACCAGCCTTGAGTGCCGCGTGGTCTCTGTTTTCGTCTATAGCTATAGCGAAGCTATCGCTACTGTCATCTTTAGTTTGCGTGACAGCTTTTCGTGACACTTTGGTGACGCGGTGCACTTTAGGCAGACCGCCCGACATATTATGGGCACCCACTCGTTTTGTAGCACCATTGACATTGTCATTCACACCGAGTGCCATCGCTCTTGTTGCTTTTTGAAGCTCGTTGTTGTAGCCCAACACGCTTTCGGTGTTAATAACCAGGTCAGACGGCAATAGCCACACTCCCGGTGCCACGGCGAGATTCAGCCTTACCTTTGCTTCTTGGACGGCTAGCTGGTACCTCTGCACGCTTCGGGCTATGTCGTTTTCGAGAATGGCGTCTTCTAGCAGCTTCCCGAACTCCTGCTGGGCCTCAATGGCCGAACCACTGCTGCCCGCGATGGATGAGCGTACGTTCACTTGGGCACCTAGCACCGTGTACACGAAGGCCTCTACACTGCGGTTCAGCCTGCCGAGTCCGGCTTTTGTCAACCCCAAGCCCTTTAATGGCGCGAACCAGCTGTACTGTGCGCCTCCGTGGTCGTCATTGCGTATGAACGACACCAGTTTGCCATTGTTGTCTGTCCCGCCTTCGTCCGAGAATAGGTTCAGGTGGTCGGGCCACGTGTCGGCCTCGGTGTCGTACCCGCGTATCACGTGCACATTCTGGTAACCAGAACCCGCACCAGTTCCTGGATAGAACACAAACACGTCGCCGAGCCCGTGATTCCGCCCGCCCTGCCAGCGAAAGTCGGGGTTCCGGGTCAAGCCGAACTCGTTCCACAGGCGCTCTAAACCTGATTTGCTGTACGGGTTGTTTTTCTGAGCAAATGCGTCGTCACCCGGAAGTGCCGCGCCGAGCTCGTACAATACTCGCCGCGTCGTGAAATAAACGTGAAACCTTAGAAAGCCTCTGATGACGGGGGGAAGATTAACAAAGAGAGGGTCGGTCAGTGACACCCCGCACCCTGCCGTGGCGCACCAGACGGCGAAGTTGAGTTGCTGTGGGTAGAAGGCGTAGTTGGGCCCCGATAGCCATCTGCGGGACTCTTTGGCGGATTTGTAAGTCACTACCGTCTCCTTGAATACGTCCCGAACTGCCGACGTGAAGGACTTTTTCGGGGTCACGTAAACCTGGAGAGTGCATAATAGTGGCGCTATGTCAGAGGCGTGGCTATCCACCGGCGTGGCAGGGACGGGGTATTTCTTTGTGGGTGAGAATAGCAAGGCTTGGGGAAAGGGCTGCCCAGGGGCGGAAATCCCAAGATCTTGGAATAGAGCTACTCTATCGTCGTACGGTATGTCCTCGAGCTTTGTCACAGCAGCGGCGTTTGGATCCTTTGCCCATACCCCGTACCAATGATGTTTTGAGTTGTACCAGCCTATGTACCTTGGGTCGTATAATCCCTCGGCATACCAGTCTCTCTCTTCGTGGAATTTCGAGAAATCGGCATTCGGGTAGGTCTGTTTGAATTCACCAAAGATGGGCGCCTTGTAAGACATAGTAGTATACTACTCATATTGAACGCTTTTGCGGTTGTGTTCAAAAGATGGTGATTCTACACGCAGTGCTCACAAAGAGCGAACACACGCTCAACTTTCAGCCGCCGCTTAAGCGCCCGCGGCTCATCGCGCTGAAGCAGTGCTCGCTGTTTAACAGCTGGTACAACTTAAAAAGCGACCAGACGATCACGAGGTTTGGTGATGACCCGGAAGATCCGCTAGTAAAGATCCCGGCAGGACACTACACTGCCGAGAGCTTGGCGAAGACCGTCAATGAAGGAAAACGCTTGAGCGCCGAAAACAACAAGACGACCGGAAAGGTCACATTGTCTTCCAAAGCGATGTTTCATCTAAACCTAGAGCTGTGCAGCTTTCTCGGTGTAAAACCGAACATAATAAAAGGGAGCCCTGGATACTTGACTGGGTCGGGACCCACGGAACTTACTTTAGCGGTGCCTAAGATCGAAGCCTTCTATGTTCACTGCGATCTCGTTGAGCGTTCAGAATCGTATGCAGCGGTGGATACGGCCAACGGGACGCCGTCAAGCCTTCTAGCGTGCTTAGAATCCCGGGGCGAGCCACACGAGAAGATAACGTATGACGAGTGTATTCCTGCCCGTGTCGCCGTATCTTCCCAAGAGTACATTAGTACCATGCAGATATGGATTCGGGACGACTCCGGGAAACAGGTCGACTTTAGAGGCAAGCCGATACGCCTTGTATTAGAGCTAACATAAGCCCAACATAACAAACATGGCAAACAGTGACGTTTCGTCTTTGTATCCTTCTCTGCCTCCAATGGCTACAGGAGACGACGCGCAAAGTTTCAGGCTACAGAAAATCTGCGATACTCAGGCGGTCGTGGAAAACGAGATCACACATTACGGGCAGGTGCGTAAAAAGTACAAGCGCGTGAGAGCACTGGTCCACGGGGCGTCTGTGACGGCCGGCAGTTTAGCCACGCTTATCTCTGGTGCTGGGGTCGGCGTTTCACTTACAGGAGTGGGAATCATAGTGGGCGGGCCCTTAGCCGGGATGGCAGGGGTACTGGGGCTGATAGCCGTGACTACTGGGGTGATTTCGAAAGAGCTGAATGCAAAAGTCTCTAAACACGAGGACACCATTATTCTAGCCCAGAGCAAGAGAAGCACCATTAACGAGCTGGTTTCAAAGGCTCTAAACAACGGAGAAATCTCTGACGAGGAATTCAAGCTGGTATTACGAGAGCAGGAACAGTACTTTGCACTCAAGGCCGCCCTTAGAAGTGTTGGGGGTTCGGAGGAAAGTAAAGACAAAAAAAGCGCCAAAACAGCCGTCAAAGAACGCGAGAAGATAAAGGACCAGCTTCGGAAGATCCGCCAAAAATACGGGAGCGCCGTGTTCGACTAAGTGTAAGGTTTGAGCGAAACCCCAATGGCTTTCAACTAACTGCCGAAAAGGAGCGATTCCGGGGTTATTGAGTCCCTTAGCCATTCCAAATTTTCCGGCTTTCCGTTCTGCTTGCGTGACACGCTATTATTACACTAATCTGCTGTTGACATGCTGTTTAGAGCTGTCTCACGTTCGAGTTGGTTTCTCTTCTTTTGTGACTTTATCTATCGCCTCGCTGAGAATATAACGCACTTCTCGCACTATTGGGGGAGTTCTGAGCTCGTCTAGGGCGAATAGTATGAGCAGAAAGGGTATGAGCATGACTGTTCTAGAATGTTCTGTCGTCCTATTGTCTGGGATCTTGTTTGTCTAAAGCAGAGGGAATTTCCCTTGGATTGCATCAGCCAACGTATCCAGATATGGGACATTACATCATCGTGACTCAGCGGAATCATCATTCTTCTCAGTTGTTTGCGGCTGTAAGTCATGGAGGATGAATTTAGTGCCGTTTTGGACGAGATAAACCGTCGAAAAATCAGCAAATTTGACGAAGATTTTGTAGCTGTACAACCGTGCTCTCAACACACAGATGTAGCTTTGGATGAGGTCAACGATTCAATCACGGCTCATAATATTCGTGTCGGTGAATGGGAGGGCATGGTCGAAGGTCTGGTCAAATCGCTTCAAGAAATTGCTAACGCGCCGTCCGTGGAACTATTCAAAGCTATAGCCGATCAAGCCACCACAACAGCCGAACGGCTACCCGGCCTCAAAATCAGGTGTTTGGAGGAGACGGATTTCGCACCGGATTCCGATGAATCGGAGCCGAGACAAGTTTTTGAAACGCTGGCGGGTCGAAAGTACAACGTTGCAAGTGATGAGGGTCTTCAGGCGATATTGAAGGACTCTCTTTTACCGGAAGGTACCCTTCAGGCGGTGAGTTCTCCCTTTAGCTTGCCCTCATCGCATAATTCTTGGGAGAGCGTTGAGCTCAGTGTCAAAGAGAAAGTTTTGGCCTACCGAGCGAGCACCTCATCAGTCCTGGTGCGTGCATTTGAACTGGGGTCTTGGCTCAGGGTTGGAAAGCAGCGGTTTAGAAAGACTCCTAAGAACATGCGAAAATTTCGCACTTTCGCTTCATTTATGAAGGCAAACGGGGTTTCGAAATCGAGTGGTTATCGTTTGGTTCGTTTCGCGTCAGCAATTTCTCATCATCGAAAGCTGTTGTGCTGCGCATTACCGGAACGGTTCATGTTCCAGCACCTAGATCGGATCGTGCTTCTTCTCCAAACCAACCCAGAGCTTTCGGCCTTTTGGCGTGAATCGTAAACTCGAGTAGCCTCGACGGGCTTTTCGTAGTCTCGGCCGTAAGGCTTTGAGGCTACCTGGCGCCCTATGGTGTTTTTCACCTTGCCGGTCGCACCTCGGTTTCTAGCTTCACAGGCTACAAACCCACATTTTCAAGAGGTCGTGGCGGGGCTTTTGGCCTTACTCTGTTGGGTAATGGACAATTTGCCGGGGGATCGACACCCCCACCTCTTTTAGTGGTATTTGTATGCTGTTGAAGCCATGCTCCATGTTCGCTCTAAGTTTTCGTCCCAAGCTTGGGACAAAATTGCCTTCCCATGTTTCTTTGCGGTCTCAGTTAGGTTAATCCCAAGCTTGGGACAAAATTGCCTTCCCATGTTTCTTTGCGGTCTCAGTTAGATTTGTCCCAAGCTTGGGACAAAATTGCCTTCTCATGTGTCTTTGCGGTCTCAGTTAGATTTGTCCCAAGCTTGGGACAAAATTGCCTTCCCATGTGTTTTTGTGGTCTCAGTTAGATTTGTCCCAAGCTTGGGACAAAATTGCCTTCCCATGTTTCTTTGCGGTCTCACTAAAGTTTGTCCCAAGCTTGGGACAAAATTGCCTTCCCATATGTGTCTAGGGCGCCGTCCACATCTGCGGTTGTGCTAGGTGTGCTGATGAGCTCTGATATTGAGCGAAACGGCATGTTTGATGGAAGTCAATAAAGACCAATAAAAGTGTTAAATGTTGTGGTTTGCCTTCATCTCCGTAAAGGGTTCCCATATGTTAGCACAAAAAGGGGGGTCAGTCACTCTGCTATCCTTGCGTGATTTCGTTAGGGCTTTTTCCGGCTGTCGCGCGCCCTCCTTCCCGGTTTCACTGAACCCGCCCCTACGGCATACCCTTTTGCTTGGTATAGCTTGCTTTACGGGAAAACAGACCCTCCAGTTTTCTGGAGAACCGGTTGGTACATCCCGGGCATTGGGAAGATATACGAAAACCAAGGGAAATGGGCTGGGAGGCGCGGCGGGCCGGTCGGCGCGCCCGAGCCGATTTCACTGAAAGTCCCCAGTCCCCCCCCTCAACAGCTCTGTATAAAATCATTCTCGTACCCAGAGCTCGCTGGCTTTTCACCTTGTGGGGGAGGCTCTGGTGAGATGTTGACCTATTAATGCCTCAAAATTATACTTTCAGAACATCGAAGTTGGACTGTAGTTGAAAAGCCGACTTTATACCCATATACAATGTGCAATTCCAGAAACATTCCTTATCCCCACCATGGAGGGAATTGGAAATTCCAGAGGGATGGGGCTTTCAGATGGCTGTTACTAAAGCATCCACTGTGAGTTGCAAACAGGGGAGCTGTTGGTATGAGAATGTATCAAGTCTTGCCAGGGAGCTCTTGGTACAATAACATTGTCTCTTCTTTTTGGAAGTTTTTCCTTACCAAGTTCACTCAGTTTCTGTGGTAGAATTTTAAGGTCCAATGGCAACCCATAAGGCATTCCTGCATGAACAATACCATGCTGCAGACCTATCAAAATCAATCCATAAAATTATTCAACTTCAATCAATTATTTGTAAATTTCAAATATATAAATATAAACCAACAATATAAGCTACCTGCAAATAACTAAACTATAATCAAGGCGGGTAGCCTATTTCTTCTAAATAACCATTCAAAATAAGTCGCGCCAGACAATTTTAACTTTCCCACTTTTATTTCTTGTATTCTTTCAATTCTGCCACCTTCAGCCAGTGAAAGTGAT